>OY728138.1:770200053-775200053 GCA_963277665.1 Viscum album
GAATATTTTTTAAGTTAAAATAAATATATTAATATTTTTTTGAACCATTATAAAAGTTTCATGACCAGTCTTAAAGATATTAATAAGAATTCAGAATCTGTCTTCCTTGAATGTGATAAATTAATGCATCTCGGACAGGGTTTTCATTTTTATTATTAAAGGTGGGAGAAAGAGATATGTTGATGAAATATTACATTAGAATAATATAATTCTACTACATGTAATTTACTGTAATTATCATATCATTTGGATTAGGGTAGAATGAGGAAATAAGTAGTAAAAGACAGGTGTAAAATAGAAGAATGATGGAGAAATCTCTCAATAAAATTCGGCATCCTAACAACGACACTTATAATTTCATAAAATAATTTTATGAGAGATAGGGGTCAAATTATAACTATAACATAATATGAACAGAAAGGGGAATATGTAATGAAATATAACCACATAAACTAATTGAAAATAAAAAATAAAAAATAAAATAAAAGCTTAAGAAAAGAAAAGGGTGGTTGATTCTCTAACATTTTAGAGTAAGACCTAAAACATGAAGTTTGTGACCTTGGGGGTTTTATGAAACCTTGGGAGGACTCCTAGGGAGGTAATAATAGAATATCTTATAGGATATTGTGTTTTTATTGAAAGAAAATGAAGGGGGTGAGTGGGTGTTTATAGTAAATGAGTGGGAGTTTTTTTATTAAAAGGGACTCTTTAATTGTTGTTTTGGAAAAACCATGTTCTTGCTCATGGTTTTGGCCCATGATGTCATTAACATGGGAAAAAAATTTCATTTTACTATAATAAAATTGAACAGAATATTATTATAATTATTACATCATTATGATGTCATTAAACATACGAACAACTCAAAACTATATTTCTTTACTATTCATAAAAAATTCACGTATTTTAGATAAATCACAAAATTCATCCCAACCATTTTTCAACCTTTAGAATTCAAAAATAAAATCAAATCTTGGAAAATAATTTTATAAATATTTTTAGATTAATTTTTAAATAAAATCATAATTTATTCCAAAATACAACATTAAAACTATAACTCATTTTATAACCCATTGTGATATTAATCAAGGTACCATATAATTATTTTATAACGATAAGAAAATAATGTAACAATTTATGAATACATTTTATGAAATAAATTTCCATTTTAAATAATTAAATTAAAAATAAAATTTTAATTAAAATATTTATGATAAGAAAAAATACCAATACTTATACTATTATTTTTTTCACTTGCAAGATGCCTATATTGTATTTATACATTCTTGGGTGATGTTTATATTTATTTTCAATTTACTATTCATTACTAATCATTACTATTCATAATGGTATGTTACTAATCATAAGGGTATTTTACTACTCACCAAAAATTAAGTTTGTCTTACCCGACTATAAATATCATACTGAACGCTATTGTGTGTGTCATTTTTTCAAAATTCAAATTACAGAAGTGGAAAAATTATATTTACTGGCTAGGATATAACAATGTGGTGTTTTGTAGAGACTCTGTGTTTCATGTATACAAACTTTATTCTATTTTTAAATTCTTGGGGTGTTACAAAAACATATAGAGGTAAATGTATAAAACTATGAAAACATAGGATGTTATTAGTTTCTAGAATTCAATATCCTATATTTATTAAGGAATAATGTTTTTTTCAAATAATATAATAATCCAAATTAACTAGAATCATTTCTTAAATACAATAAATTCCTCAACAACTAATGATTTTTAAGTAAAATTTATATCTATGGGGTATTGAATTTATTAGAATATTATATATGTATTTTTTATTAGAATATATTTTTCCTAGAATTGATTATGTTTCAATGTGGGAAGAGTTTACATCAACCGAAACTGATGACGTAGATAATATTATAAAATTTTAGGACCCACAAATTCTATATATTTTTAATCCCCTAAGATATAATCAGTTTCTTCTAGATAATTTTTTAAGTAGAATAGTTTAGGATTTAATTTGGAAGAGTGATGTTATTAACAATTTAAAAGTCACATACTATCTCTAAACTAAAAACGTGATCAGTTTATTAAATAAGAAGTGAATATAATATTATTTATTTAATTACTTATAAAATAGAAATGATTCGATTAAATTATATGGATATACATTTTGGAGAGACAATATTTTTATCAAGACTTTAACAATAATGCCATCATAAAGGCCTACATTTAGAAATACATTTTACTTCTCTTGAAAATAATGCCTATAAGGGTGTAATGAAAAAATTCATTCATGAAATGTATTATAATACAAATAAAATCAAAAATAGAGGGTTTAGAGTAAATTATAAGGAAAGGATGTTGGAATTAAATTCTACAGAATGAGATAAATAATGTTTCCCCAGAAAAAATCACAAGAAAAAATTATTGTAAAATATAATACATATCAGTTTTATATAGATACAAATTAGATTTAATGTTAGGTAAGAATAATTCAATTTGTATTATTCCCTTTATTTTAATGATTTTTTATTATTATTTAATATATATTATGGTATAAATAACAATTATATATTTTATATTGAATTAAAAAAATAATTTTGATCATTCATAATGATTTTTGAAATACATTTATAGTGGTTTTTACTCATCTATATGTTGTATATGAATGAACTACTTGGTTATCTATACATATATATTTACAAATTAAAATTTTTCTTTTATAATTTTAATAATTTTTATAAATATTCATTAAAATTATCATTAAACATAATTAATAAATAAATTTATAGAGATAGATTAATTATTTGGTTATTTTTTTAATTTTTTTAATTTTTTTATTTTTTTAATTGCATTAATTTTTTTTAAATTATTGACCACTCAATTTCATTTTCAAACAAATTAACTTTTCTAATGGAATAATGGGATTTAATATCACTATTATAGATTCAAATTATAAATATTTCATGTCCCAAATTTTAATTAACAAATAATTCCATGAATTACGAATAATTGTTGAAATAAAATGCATTGAGTGTAAATCCAATGTAATTTCATCAAACATGGATTTTGGTATGTTAACTTTCTTTGATGTACTTTGCACTTATATAATACTTGGTTCAGGTTTGGGTAGTATTTTGGGAGGTTTTGGAGTGTGTTGGAAGTATTTATAGAGGTTCATGATAAATAGAATATTTATAATATCTCTACAAAAGTGAGAAACATTTTTTTGAGAGTAACTTGGGGGTTTCATGATTGGAGATGTAATGTCACAAGTTTTTCCAGGTATTATTTTAATATTTTATGGGAATTATTTCGAGTCCAGGCTTTGAGACAGTGTGCTGTTCCAAGGCCCGGTGAGCCCGGAACAAATGTCTAAATTTAATTAAATAATTAAATAACATGCACGTGTGTTTTTTCTGAAAAAGTGCAATAAATCCTAAATGGGTACTTAGATTGGAAATCTTAGGGCACCGTTGCGTCTAGGACTTCGGGTTTACACTAGGAGGGACCTATCATCAGCTTTCACATATCGGTGGTGAAATCTAGTTTTTGGACGCAACCGTAATAAAATATTTAATTAAAAATTTTTATTAATTTTTTTTTGCAGAGAATATCTTTTATCCTTTTTTAATAAAGGCTTTCGCAGTAGTCCAGGGTTAGAGGCCTCATAACCCTGAAACCCCTGGAGGCTCTGGGAAAGCTCTGAAGAAACCCTCAACGTGGCAACGATGTTCTTGACAAATTTCGCCGGCGATGAAGGCGCGGTGACCGAATCATCGCCAATGAACGCCACAAATCCAGGTAGGGCATTTGATCTCTTTGTGATTTATTTCCCATTGTTGATTCCTATGATGAACGTGGACTAATCCAAGAACATATTAGCATGCGGATCGATCGTATTTGCAGGATAGGATTTTTGGGGGAATTTTGGGGATTTGATTATTGAAGTTGTTTTGATTTAGTTTAATCTCCTAATGATGATGAACCAAGATCGACACTAACATTGATCGAGGTTCATCCCTCTCGATTTGTTGTGCCCGCCCCCCCCCCCCCCCCCCCCGGATTTACTCGTGTTCTTCATAAGCGTTCTTCATACGCGTTCTAAGCGTTCTTCACGGAGGTATGAATGACGGATAGTTGAGAATCTGTTGCATGACGTAACGATCCCAAATTGAAGATATATCATCAAAACAACCCCACGAAGGAGAAACGGTAGTGGTGACGGATGGATCGAAGCAGATTAGAAGATATCATTCTTCGAATGATTTCTGCACGGATGACCGGAATCAGATTTTGGAGTCGATCGAACGTCCAAAACCCACGGATTCAGCATCACGACGACGGGGCGACCCAATATCTTGAGTTTCGCAGAAAACAGACACATGAAATGTGATCCGGAGATTCGGCCGAGGCACGAGGAGGAAAACATTATTTCCGGAAATTTCCCAACTACACGGCGTGTAGTATAGGCTACACAGTGTGTTTCGTCGGCAGGCCACCTGGCGTGTACTCCGGAAGTACAAGGACACAGGTTTGGTACACGGCCATGGAAACGACATGTATACCAGTCCCCATCCTGACCCGGCAAGATACATGGGATAACTCATATACTGATACACGGGCAGGCGACACAGATGGACACCGTGTACGAGCATGCATCCAGGGTACACAGGGGTTTCCAAGTTGATAGAAAATGGTGTGTTCTTAGAATTACACACTATATATATGCCTTCCTACATGACTTTGATTTCAGTCACGGGCCGTTTACATGGGAAGTACCTGGAGTCAGGGAAACTGGCATGTGATCCTTCTACACGCCGTGTACTTGAGTTTTACATAGCTTGGACAGGTGACACGGTCCATTTACACAGGCAGTACCAGCAGTCAAGGAAAATGGTATGTAACTAAAATACATGTCTTGTAACCAGTTTTACAAGACTTGAGGCATTCTTCTTCTGTGACATGGACTATTTTCCTTAGGGTTCGTCCCCATGGCCTTTCTCTCGAAGGTTTCCGATATCATTTCCCATGTACAGGAGTATGATGCCTTCAGCAGGACATCCTGAATAGTGTTATTAGAATCCCCTCTATGAGTCTTAGAGCCAGATCCTCTATTCATTCCTGGAACCTTGATTAGTGTTCGTGGTATCGACATGACCATCTTTACCCTGCATCGATCCTCTGCTTAGCAGATTAGTTCAGACTGAGTTCTTGGAATCACCCCATAGCTATTGGTTGTGATCCTCATCTGTACATCGTATTATCAAGTACATGTGGATTGTGTTCTCCCTGAACGAGTACTTTATATATCTCTCTTCAGACCTAATAGTGTGTTATCCTTGTTACGTGCTTAGTGGATTCTTCGAGCTGGATCTTAGTGGTGGTTTCACAATAGTTGATCGTGTATGAGTATATCTGGATATTCTTGTAGTATGTTCTGTAAACATATACTATTGAGAGCTGACTGTATCATTCATTTATGGTATTTCTTTTGTTGTATTCCTTTTTGGATTTGGGGTGTCCTACTCGGTATTGTCATACACACCCATGCACGGGCTTTTCCAACATGTGTCATGTCTTGTGCAGACAAGTGAGCCTTTGATAGGGTTCTTGGCGGACTAGGACTGGATGGTGTTCGGTGAGCTCAGACAGGATGCGGTGTGTTCCTATGGCTACAGATTGTAGTCCCAGTACCTTTCATTATAGGTTGGACTTTGTTGCGGATTCTCTTTTGGTGGGCTTGTACTTTTGGCCTGGGGTTTTACATTACTATACTTTACCTTCTTTTCATACTATGTTGGTTTGGATTTTAGTGTATGCATGCATTTCCATTTTTAGTAGTTTTTACTATTCAGATTTTGTGGGCATAGAGATGTGAGTGTGTGTGTACAGGTTTATAGGCAATTCCTCCCATGTTTGTAGCATGCCTACTCAGTTCTAGTCACCAGTCACTGGCCTATTGGAGGCGGGCTTGGGGAGTTGCGGCTCGTGGCCCACGAGGATGGGTCGTGATAGGTGAACAATGAAGAAAATTATGTGAGTGTCCTGGGGAAATCATTCCATGAAAATTGGAGGTATAAGAATGGTTGTCCTGTTTTTTTCCTAAATAAGATACGTAACCTTGTGTTATATAAACCAAAGACAGGTTAAGAACAATGTTGGTGCACATTTATCCAAATAATGTGACCTAAAAGTGTTATATGAATTAAATAATATGATAAATAAATTTTAACTTGGTTTAATGATCTCATGTCCCTAGTCATCAACAATCTTCAATGGTCTCAACCTCCCTTCCCAATAAAGCCTCATTTTTTGACTCCCATTAATTCAAGGTAATATTTTTTCATATAAAAGTGTGTTGGAGAACACCATTAATTGATAAGTCATTGTTTCACTCTCTACCCTTAGATCTTCTCCTTTTTTTCTCAGCTCTGTTTTGAGATCTAGTCCTCTATTGATATATAAATATTCCCTATTGAATACGATGATGATAACTTGGTGGATATTATGAATGTAAGGCCTTGTGATCCTATATATAAAGTATCTTATTGTTTTTCATTATTTCCACCAATTATTTAGTTGTTGGAGGCTTCCCTCTATTCTTAACCATTTTAAAATAAGAATTACTAGTTCTGGATAAACATTCTTCTTGAAACCATTTTAAAAAGTATTTGATTATTGATTTTATTTCCATTTGGATATGTATTTAGAAATTTTGAAAATCGTATGGAATTAAAAAAACCCTGTTATTAGTAATTTAAAAATGATATATTTTAAATTATGGATCTTTTTAAAGAACACATGTTTTTTGATGCAATATTTTCAATAAATAAATTCAATTTTTTTAAAATGGAATTTAGAATACATGGATGGAATGATTTAATTATGGATGTAACTCATGTTAGATATATTATATATTTTTCACCTTGTGATATCATGGTGTATCAATGAGAGAATACTCAAGAGTATTGGAAAATTTCTTCGCCTGTGTGGTTTTACGTCTATGTGGTGACATGGGTTTTCCAAATAGATGTGAATTTATTTATTAAATTTTTTTATTCCCATGGAACTATGTTATGGTTTTGATATAATTTTTTTTAACTTCCTAAAAATTGTTTTATATAAAATGTGATAACTAGTTCCTATCCTAGTGGAATGATTCTGGAAGTCAGTATGGAATTTCAATAGAGTTTATAATCTCCCACGTCATGGGAATTATAGTTACATTGTATATTTCACATATAATGATACATGAAATTAGAAGTAATCCTAACATTATAGTAGTTTTTCATGACACCATGTTATTATTATATAGATGTGGGCCTTAGATCTAACTAATGATTAACTTGTGAGGATTCCACATTAGTGTTTTTTTGTCTTTTGAAGATTTTGGTGTTTTCAGTTGATGTTTCATTTTATCTCTGATATTATTGTGTATAGGATTGTTTTTAATTCATTATTTTTACTAATACATCATATAGATTTTTTGATATTTATTTCTTACATATTTCTTAAACTTTTAGGTTTACATTGGAAAAACATCCCCTAGAAATTTTGAATCCATTTGAATTTACTACAAGTATTTGGTTTCTTTTGTGTGTCACATAATTATAGTTAAACCAACATGACTCAATAGTCTATTGTGGAGGGGTGATATGTTTCAAAAACTACCATTCATGGTTAGTCCATATATCTCTTGACATGGTAACACGAAGATTTTATTTTTGTAACATGAAATATATTACATATAAAGAAAATGAAAAACTTTTTATTTTGAAATTTCTGTTACAAAGGTTTTTTGGATACAATATTATTCTAATATACCCTTAGTTTTTTTCATCTCAAAATTATTGTTTTCACAAATGAGAAATCCATAGCATGTATTGACAATAAAGCATCCCACTAGGTTGACATAAATCATTATGTGTTGAATTTTTTATAGATAATGGATGAATAATTTTAATGATTTGATTTTGAAACCAATGTTTATAATATTTCTGGATTTGGAAATTTTGATATTCAAAGAAATTAATTTTTGTTGACATAGATTAAATGGTTTATGATATAGTAATAGGTAATGGAACTAATAAGATAGTATTTTAATCAACTAGAAGATGAAATATAAAATGTGGTATCACGTGATCTATAAGTGAACCTATAGTTGTTATGATGCATCATTTAGGATTATCAAAACTGTAGATATAGTAAATAAAAATTATGAACCATAATAGGTGGACCACATAGTTTAGTTTCAAATATTAATCCACTAAAATATTTAGTGGATTTTGAGCCTGAAAAAATTAACATGTAGTTAAAATGGATGGACAAAATATTTTAATTATTTGGCATAATCGATGAGTCAATATTTATGTGGTAAAAATTTGTGATAAAAGATCATTATATGTAATGTTTGTATTTATTTGTTCAGAAAAATTATTTCATGGAATTATATGGAGGAATATTTCATAATTATTTAACGAGAAATTATATCCAAAAAAATCTGAATTACCAAAACTATATATTTATATAGCATGATGATAGATAATCGATTATTAATAGAGTAAGCTGATAAATATTGTAATTATTTTCAATTTCCAATGATGTTGTGGCATGTGTGTCCTTAAAGTAACAATATTATTAAGTTATGGTTACAAAAAGAAATTATCTAAAAGAAAAGTATTCATAGTATTATGGAAAACATAGTGATGACTAATATAGAGACTATGGAAAATAGAGATGCTTCTAGAAATACTGTTTCAGGGACCACATTTATCCCCATATGAACTAGTGGGGACTATAATAATGTGCATAAATAGAAGTGGCAAACACATTTATATTTTATCGATATATTGAATAATTATACGAAGGGATCAAAACCATCATCCTCGATCAAAATTTATTCTCACGTATTTTTTGTGTGGTTATTTTGACAATATCTATTGTGATTTAATGGGAACACATACATCATGTCACAACTATTTCTATATGGAACATTATCATCATCACCATTATAATTCTTCATGGTAGGGCTCTAGAGAGACATCTCATAATTATAAAAGATGTTTTTATTCAACTGTAATTCCTCCTCTTCATTAAACTTGTACCTATATTATAGTGGACCTTGGTGATACAAGGAACATCAGGACTCCTAAACAAATGCAAACACAACAGGGTAATAAAGAACAAGGGGTAGTGCATAAGAAATTCTGTAGTGTATAGAAGTTCATCACAAATGATCAATCTAATCTGTTGATGATCCAAGATACTATTATTTAAAATTATTTCATCATGGATTATTTGTTTGATATGAGTGTATAAAAATATTTTATTTCCTCTATAATTGATGATCAAATGTGTTTTCATGTTGAGATATTTTCTTTGTTTTTGTGAACTCAATATCCTATGGTCCATTGATACTATAGATAATTCGTGTATAATAATTTCTATAAAAAAATAAATGGGGAATAATTGGTTTCAGATTTTTCAATCCTTAGTTTGGACATATAAAATTCATATTGCGTATGGATTTCATGACATCTCTCAATGACCAATTCAATTTTCATGCCTAAAATGTGTGTTCCAAATCATTGGATGGAGTGAAGACTCTCTTTAGAAAATATTTTTATATGAATTCAAGTATAATAGGACCATTAATAGTAGTGGTTGGATCCATATTTTGTTAGATAGTAGTGGTTACTTTGGTAACTATTGATGAAATCAGGAAAATATATTTCCCAAACATAATTAAATTATTTTTTATTTTATTCCAGGAAATTTATTAAGGATACCACCCAAATAATATCTTGACATTATGATTGATCCTCTTCAGTAGAACATTATTATTAAACTTTGATATTGGATGATAACACCTACTATGTTGAGGGAATTAAATTTTCAGTTGGAATAGTATGAGAGAAAAGGGTTCATTTGACTGAGTACAACCCCTAGCATAGAATATATTCTTTCGGTAATAAATGTATTCAGAATAATTAGACCTTTTTATCATCAACTCATGTAAATTAAGACAAAGAATAAGTTTCCAATTCCATGAATAGATGGTCTATATTATCATTTTTTGGGGAGACAAGTTTTTTTCTAAAATTGACAAACATTTGAAGTATCACCAGCTATAATTCATAGAAAGGATATTAATAAGAAATATTTTAAGAGAAGATATAGAAATTATAAAGATGTGTTTTTTTCCCTTTGGTCTTATTAATAATTTAGAATTGTTTATATAATTAGTGAATAAAATATTTCATAGTTATGAGGATTCTTTTTGTGGTGATTCTAGATGATATCCTAGTATATTCTTGAACTATAGAGGATCCTGAAGAACAAATTGATACTATGTTTAATAATTTGAGAGAGCATCGCCATTTTAATAAACATCCAATGTTTGATTTTTTGATACAATATGTATTTTTACATGGTAATGTAATCTCTAAAAAAAGATGTTCCTTGTATACAAAAATGACAGAAGCTTTTATCTATTTGATACCATCAAATAATGTCATCAAGATATATTTTTTTTGGATTATCATGATAATACATTAAATTTTTTCTTGAAATTTCATATCTTTCCATAGCAATGAGAAATTTGATAAGAAAATGAATTTAATTCCAGTGGAATGATGAATGATAAATACCATTCCCAGGGATTATGGTTCACCTTACATCATCACCTATCAAGATATTTTTTGATCTATACAGAGTTATGTGTTCAATTTTGATTCATTTGGTTTAGAGTTGTGTTTTTTTATCATGAATTGAGAAACTTTTATAGCTTATATCTGAGGACAATTATTGGTGTGTGAGAATAACCAAAACACACATTATTTGAAATTAAAATTTTAAGTTTATGATCTTAGTACGTGACATGAATAAATTTTTTGTGATAAATTTATAGTGTTTACATATCAAGAGAGTTTGAAAAACAGTTTCTCATAATGGAATCTAAATGTAAGTGAGTGAGGAATGATGGAATATCATTAAATTTTGGTCGTCGGTTTGAATATACATCAGCTAAAGGGATATTTTTCATAATTTATTAAGTATAATTTTAGATAATAAATTGGAAAATTATTATTCGGATCAGTGGTAGATATTGTCATTTATAGATAATATTCTTATATATAGTGATGATCAAGGTGATTTAGTTAAATTATATACAATTTTTTTTGGTATTTTTGTTGATAATTTGAAATATTATTAAACACCACATCAAATATATGATTTTATAGAGCCAAAAAAATGGTGGGGATAATAATAAGGAATAGTTGATAAATGTGAAATTTATCGTGAGGATTAGAGATTAGATGTTTCTTCCTCCAACCTCACTATTATTTCATAATTCATTGCACCAAAATTAGAGATTGGATGTCATCATAGAATATATAATATGTATAAATTGTTGAGAGCATAGTTTTGTTGGGATGGAATGATGTGAAAAGTGGATGTGTTTTTCTTGAGATTCCATAATTTTGAAAAGGTCAAGGTAAATCCCCAAAGAAAAATTAATATGTTTCATTATTTACTAGTAATCATGTGTCAATTGTATAAAATAACATTGGATCCTGTTATCAATCAAAAAATAATCATTTTATAACATGATGAATTATGGGAGTTTTTAGATTGAATAAAAATGTCAGATCACTTTATCCTTATTCTATAATATAATATGATGGTAATATTTATCAAATCTCTATATTTAAAAAGTTGTAAGCTTTCATGGGACCATAGTATTAATATATTCTAACAATGAACCCACTTTTACGTTTAAAATTTATAAATTCTAGTAGAAATATCAGGGAATAAAATTTGACTTGATCGTGTCTTACAAAATTGAAATGGATGAAAAATCTTAACATATGATCAAAACATTGTTAGATGTGTTTATGTCTTGTGTAATTATATTCTACGGACATTAGAAATAACATATTTTGTTATTTTAATTATTATATAATAACATTTAGTAAGACATGATAAATATGGATTCGTTCAAAATATTATATGGCCAGCCTTTCTATTATATACCTTGTGGAATGGAAACATGTAAGGCTTATGTTATCAGACCAAACTAGTGAATGAGACACAAGAAAATATTTAGATGATAAAAAATATTGTAGAGATAGTTCATATTCATAAAAAATGTATGAGGGTCACCTTTTATAATGGTAATCATTTATGGTAACAAATCATGTTTTCTGGAGAATCTAATTAAGTATTAGAGGGGGTTATTTTGGTAAGAAATGGAATTTTCTCCTTGGAACATTGGACCATATGTGATAAATGACCAAGTGGGTGATGTTTCTTATTGGTTTGATTTACCACTAAATTTTAGTTTTTCCACAATAAGTTTCAGGAATCTCAATTTCAGAATTATTGACCCGACCCTGACCATGTGATTTAATGGGTCCATATTTATCTAGATCTAGATTCAATGTTGAAAAATGTTTTGATCCATATTTTGGGTTGAAAATATGATATCTTATACAAAAAGATAATAAATTTAATATTTCATATGTTATATCGTATTCCGATATTAGATGAAAAATGCGATCCTGAAAGGGAAATGATTGGAAAGTGTCCAAAACACATCCAAGAAACACATGATCTATATATTATGCTGACTGAAAGAACAATAATAGGGATAATGTAACTCCATGGTTTAAATAACTACAATTGTTTTTATTATATTGATCTTTTTTATGAAATGAGCTATTTTTTCGGTGTTCTTGGATGCATTGGAGTTTTTGGGATTTTTTGGGGGTGAACAGTTTGATTAGTGTTAGTAGAAACCACGTAAAAAACCCCAGAAACCATGAAATATCTTTTTCATGACACTTGATAGGTGCGTAATTGGAACATGGATTAGATAAACTATTAATGATCCCACTGGTAAAGATTCTAGGTTTAATAGAGCTAATAGTCTGATTATATCATGGTTGTTCTACCCCTTTTTTCCATCCACGCGAGGTGTGGACTTATTACTGTAACACATCACATATTGAAAGTGGTTTTCCAAATCATTTATTCTACCAATGTGATGAGAATTTAATAATACTAAATATTAATTTTTATCTTTTTGTGTTCCTAAAACCCTCATTCATTGCCTATTCAACTATGGTCTTATAAATCCCTACCTCCCAAGGAGAATTTGGTGATTTCCTCTTATCTGAGTGATTTCTATCAAATCATTGAGAATTAGAGATATGCATTACCTCTTAAGTTGTGGTTTATATCTTTTCCAAAGATCAAGTGATTTTTTCAGCTGAATTTTGATATGTTACCCTCCATGGATATATCCTCTTTCCAATTACATGATCCTGATGTTATCTTTCTGAATATTTTTTATGGTAAGTTTTGTTATCCAATATCTGGAGGATGGATGTTGGGTTATTATTTTTACCTAATCATTTATATGTAGGGGAATTATCTATCATCTCTACTATTTTGTAACATAATGGATTTTTTTTGTTTTATTAATGATGTAATTCTGAAAACATTATTTCATTCTTGATGAAAATCACAATTTTTTATAGATTTGTAGTATCATAAATATCACTTTCATTTGAAAAGACATATTTTTATAGTTCTAAAAATATAGTTTTAATATTATGTTATTTTTTGATCCTCACAAGTTTTTTAGTGAAATTTGTTTCATGAAATTATTTTTTATTAATTTAAATATAATTTGGAACACATGTTTGGATAGAGTTATTTAAAAATATGACTTGGTGGATGGTGAATGTTTAATTGGGGATACCTAATATTAATTATCTTGTAATTATTTGGATTATTGATGAGATAAAACTGATGAGTGTGGAACTATCAATTATTATTCATTTGTGTGAGACAATGTTAAGACTCAGGTATTCCAAATTTAATAAAACTTATTTCATGGTTTTTTATTTATTTCCATGGAACTTTCTTATGGTTTTAATAAAGAAAATATTTTATCATTTATAGAACTATTAATATAAAATTTTCTATGTAGTTATTGTAATAGTGTTGTGAGATGGAAATGATTTTTTAAATTCCAATTAATTTTATACTCAAAACATACTTAGGAAAATTGGTGAATTTATATATATCATCTACTATGACATATGAAACGGTAAGGTATTTTATTTTTGTAGTAACACATCTTTACAACATGGGTTTAATTGTTGGAGTTAGAGCATAGATGTAGTGTAGTATTTTTCATACGAGGATACAAAATGGGTGTCTTCACAACATATGGTCATTTGGTTTTGTTAGCTAATGTTATGTTTTTAGTTAGATATTATTACAGGATGGAACATTTGGGTTTTATTATATTTAATAATAAATTATATAGATGGTATAGTATTTTTTTTAATGATTTTAGGGATTTGTTTTCATTAAAATTGTAATATTTCACTCAAATTTGTTTGAAGACAAGGGAATTCATTTACATTCTTTATTGTCTTGGGGATGTAACCAATGGAATGTAACAATGCCATAAATCCTCCATCCAATGTGATGGTACCACTTTGGGTATAACATTGTATTTTTTGTCAATATTTTTCAATGAAGATCAAAATGAATGAGATAATGAAGAATTCCACTGTAATGGAGGAATAAAATTCATGCAATGGTTGCAATGATCCTGAGTTCAAATAATCCATGTCAAATGTGACACATTTTGTACAAAAAACAAATAATGGTGAAGTATCTCCATATGATGATGATTGGAGACAAATGGTTATTGTAACGACCCGAAATTTTGAATAAATCTAATTTCCTATTTTTATTTGTTATTTTATTTTATTTTTATACTCAAAAAAAATGTTTCATTTGATAACATGAGTATAATTAAAATGAGACCGTTGGGTTTTGACTATTATTTGACCATTGGTCAATATGACCACTGGAATCTAAATGTTTTGATTACTATCTCTAAATACAAGAAATCATGGTTAATTAATATAGAAATAAGATTCGATGGCCTCACCCAGTAGTCTTGGACCAATCAAAGCCCATCTAATAGAACTTGGGAAGGAGGTAGCACCACTGGGCTTTGCTCTGGACCAAACCCAAGCTGAACTTCATCGTGTGAAGCTAGAACGGGATCACCTTCGCGAGAAGTTCAAACTAATAGAAATTACAACTCGTGCAATGTTGGCCGAGCCTCCCTCGGATTCTCTCACTTTAGCACACCTTACACTTAGGTCCTATGCTGGTGTGATAAGGGTCTATGTAAGGAGACCGTAATTGCCTTGTGTAATCCTTTGTTTTAAATAAATTTTTGGATTTCTTTTTATGATGAAGTTTATGAATTTTCAAATGTCCAGATAAATATAGTATGCATATTTTTGATAAATTTTAGAGAAAGGATATTTTAAAAATATTTATGTAAAACTTAAATAAATAAAAATGTGTAATGATTTTCAAAAAATGGTCTTCTACAATTATGTTCACTACGAAATTTCGAGTCTAATAAGATCAACTTGATTTTTGATGAATTGTAAATTATGAATAGTGATTTTACGCTTAGGATTAGTAATGTGACCAAATAGATTAGTAATCTCACTTAAAGAAAGTATTAATATAATCTAGGCACCTTGATTAAGTAATTTGATTCAATAAAATGGATAAATAACGGTTTCATAAATTATTATTCAAGTACTAGTATTTCGGGTGAATAGTTTTTTTAATTAAAAATGTAATTAAAAATATTTAGAAAATTATTTTAATAAAACGGATTTCATTTTTGAACTCAGAGCACCGATATTATGCTATGGTAATTTTTGGGTTTTTTTCTGAAAAATTGAATTTTCAGTGAATAGTGTTTTTATTTAAAAATTAAATTAAAAATATTTAGGAAATTATTTTTATAAAATGGAGTTCATATTTTTAATCAGAGCGTTGATATTTGGTTAAGGTGAAATTTTGGGATTATTCTGAGATAGTTGAATTTTCGATGAATAGTGAAAATACAGTATTTAAGTTACGGGTGTCTAATGACATCATTAAATGATGTATTAAGTATATATTCAATATGGTCGAATTGTGAATAGTAAGATAAGTTTTGAGGTGTCCCAAGTGGCCAATACCATGGGAAAATACCATGGGCAAGCCCATGGTTTTTCCAAAACCACTAATGAGGTGTCCCTTGGCCATTAAGGCCTTATCCCCTCACTTTCCCTATAAATACCCACCCATTCCTCCTTTCGTTTTCACTCCCAACTCTCCCACAACAAATTTCGGGTCTTCTTACCTCCCAAGGAGTCCTCCCAAGGTTCCCCCAAGCCCTCAAGGTCCAAAACATTGAGTTTCAAGAGTCACGTTTTAAGGTAAGGGATCCGACCTCTCTCTTTCATTTCAAGTAATCTCTTTTATGTCATTCCTTTTATGCTACATGTTCTTATGTTGGAGGATGTTATTTTATACTCCTCTTACTGCCATTTTTATGTTCATATAATGAGAGATCCCCTCTTACTCTCATTATTTATTTTTATGATGTTTTAAGTGGCGTCGTTAGGCTGCCGAAATTTTTGTAACATACTCTTTCTCCCTTCTCATTTTTCAAGATCTATTTTCATGTAATGTATTTCAAGTTCCTTTTTATTATGTTAAGGTATGATATCTAAATTTTTCATACTGATCTTTTATGATCATATGATGAGAGACCCCATTTTATCTCTCTAATTCAGTATTTTGAAGTTTTAAGTGGCGCCATTAGGCTGCCGAATTTTTAAGTGGTTCTTCACCCTTCTCGTTTTGAAGTTCTACTTTCATGTCAATTCTTTCAAGTTCCTTTTTTGTTATGTTGGGGTATTATCCCTATATCTATCATACTGGACTATTATGTTAATATGATGAGAGACCCCATTTGATCTCTTCAATTCAGTATTTTTATGTTTTAAGTGGCGCCGTTAGGCTGCCGAATGTTTAGGGGATTCTTTCACCTTTCTCATTCTTTTCAATGTTCTACTTTCATGTCAAGTCTTTCAAGTTCCTTTTTAATTGTGTTGGGGTATTATCTCTATATCTATCATACTGAACTCTTATTTTCACATGATTAGAGACCCTAATTGATCTTTTCAAATCATTTTGTTTGAAGTTTAAGTAACACTGTTAGGCTGCCGAACTTTCATAAGAGAAATCTAATTTTTGTCTTCCTTCCATGTTTTTCATTTCAAATGGTATGTCCTTGAAAATTCATTATCATGATCATGTATCCTTCTTATTCTGTCCATCTACTGTTTTATGGTTCATTTATGAATGATTGACCCATTTTCCCTCTCTTTTTAATGTCTTCTAAAACCTCGTAACATAGCCGTTATGCTGCAGAATTTCCGTCTCAAAATGTCTCTCTCTTTTTTCTAAAGTTCTTTTATATTATTAATTAAATACTCAAAGCTCTTTATTCTAATGTGGTATTCACATATATACCAAAATATTCTATTTTAAATTCTGGGATTTACATACATGAGACCCACCTTCATTTTCTGTTGGTTTTAAAGTAACGTAATGATCATGTCTTTAAAGCAGTTTTTTTTAAAACGTTATGATTATGAAATGAAACCCATTTATTTTATGCTATATTGGTTATTTATGAAATGTTTGATGATGATATATGTGGCTCACATGATAATAAAGGAAAATTTAAGGGTGCGCCCTGACAGAGCTCCAATGCATTGGGTAAAGACTTAATCTCTAGAGATGACCATTTTTAACGACGCCTTGGTGAATAACAATGGTAATTTTTAATGACACCTTGGGGATGGACCTTGGTGAAACCAAATGATTGTCAATATTAAATGTTGCAGCCACATCATCAAGTTATGAAAAATGTTATTTTTATTATGAAATGCCTCATGATTTCTTTCTCATGCCTTAAAGTTCTTTTCATGTCCTTATTGAAGTATCTCAAGTTCACATGTAAAATGATCATCTTGTTTCCCTTACTGGGCCTTTTGCTCACCCTTTCTTTTGATGTATGTCCCCAGGTTGTGAGATGCAGAAATGAACCTAGGATGAACATAAGGAGAAGCCTTTCAAGTGTTTAAGAGGAATGTTTTATGTTTTTTTCATGTATTATGTTCCTAGTTTCCAAGACACTAAACCTTAAAGATCCTCTGTTTTGTGTAATGTAATGAAAGTTTATGTCATAAAAAGGCGGGATGCTATAGTTGGTATCAAAGGATGGTTTAGTTATTTGTGGAAATTAGGATATGAAAACTCTTGGAAGAACCCTATAGAAAAGTTAAAAAAATAGGAAATTTTCCTGGTATTTTGGTGAGTATTGAGTAAGGGGTTTCCAAGCAAATACATCCATGTCTGGATATGAGCAGGTAGAGGTGGCTCTGGCACAGATGTACATAGGGGTAAAACCTGAAAACACCGCTTTGAGCTAGACTCGAACGGGAACTGGTACACAACAACGGGCCTTGATGCACTCTTGGTTACGACACTCCTGGGGGATATGCTTTGGTAAATTCATAAACTTAGTATGAACCATTGTTAAAGGAATAAAGATAAAATAATATAAATATTCACATAAAAATATATGATCATGGATAACCTAGATGGGAACCTAGGGGATCACTAGTTAGGGTATACTTTTCTTCTACAAGTTATCCTTATATGCTTTCAGTTCCTTTTCATGATTATTGGCTAAGTACGTAAGCCCCTATTTATGCTTTCTCTTCATAGTTAATGGTGGGAAATGGAAAAACATGCCCAAACAACCAATGTGATAGGAAATGCGACGATTGTCATATTAATATGACAGAGATGATTAGGGGATTAAAATATGATTATTATTTTGGAAGATTTTCACTATTTTGGGGACCCTATATGATCGAGGTAAATAGATTACTATGGTATTTACATTGAAGAGTAGGGTTGACTTATATTTTGAAGAATCGATGAATTTAAGGTGGAATTATAGTAATTTATTTTACTTATGGAAATTATTAACCTATCTTGGGGTAAATATGTTTAGGTTAGTTACTTTTTTTTATAAGATGTTAGGAGTGGTTGATGTTGTTTGGAGATGAATGATAAAGTTTACCTTGGAAGACTTTGTTATCAAATCCTTCTTGTATTTGGGTTTCAATCTTAGTTTGGTTTATTTTGAGGATTTTTTAAGGACAGTTATTTATGGAATGGACTATGATGAACTTTGGGTAGTACCATGGAACATTGAATATTGAAAAGTAGTTTCCATTCCTATGGGATTATTTCTTTTTGAACAGTTGTTTCACCTTACCCTTTCTGTTTTGGGGATAATGTTTAAAGATAGAAGAAATAGATAGTTAATCTTTTGTGGATTATGAAGATGATTCTTGAGTTTTGATGAGACCAAGTAGTTTTGAATGCTAATAATTTGGAGAAAAGATTAGTTTTGGGTAGAAACTTATTAAAGGATGAAACTCTACATTAAGATAGGTATTTTTTTCTTATGTTTTTGTTTTATGTTGTAAATGAATTCCTAAAAATTATGAAAAGGAACGTGAAACAAAAATGTTGTTGGTTTACGTTTCCTACTTGGTAATCAAAGACCGTTTACACACATCATAAGTTTGGGATTTTCTTATGGTTAACGTTCTCCTAATCATGTTCTCTATCACACTCCCCCAGAAATTGACCCTTTGTTTTTCATTCATGTCCATGTTTTCCTCCATGGAATCCTAGTATGGGTTAACTCGGGTGACCTTTGTACTTCCCTTTCTTTCTTTTAAAGTAATAGTTTTACTGACTCCTTTTCCGATGTGGGACATTCAATGAAATTTCAAAACCCAATTTTAAAAATTGCGAGGACGCAATTTCTTAAGGGGGGAAGATTGTAACGACCCGAAATTTTGAATAAATCTTATTTCCTAATTTTATGTGTTATTTTATTTTATTTTTATACTCAACAAAAATGTTTCATTTAATAACATGAGTTTAATTAAAATGAGACTGTTGGATTTTGACTATTATTTGACCATTGGTCAATATTACCGCTGGAAACTAAATGTTTTGATAACTATCTCTAAATACAAGCAATCTTGGTTAATTAATATAGAAAGAAGATTCGATGGCCTCACCCAGTAGTCTTGGACCAATCGAAGCCCATCTAACAGAACTTGGGAAGGAGGTATCACCACTGGGCTTTGCTCTGGACCAAACCCTAGCTGAACTTCATCGTGTGAAGCTAGAACGGGATCGCCTTCACGAGAAGTTCAAACTAATAGAAATTACGACTCGTGTGATGTTGGCCGAGCCTCCCTCAGATTCTCTCACCTTAGCACACCTTACACTTAGGTCCTATGCTGGTGTGATAAGGGGATATGTAAGGAGACCGTAATTGCCTTGTGTAATACTTTTTTTTAAATAAAAATTTGGATTTCTTCTTATGATGAAGTTTATGAATTTTCAAATGTCCAGATAAATATAGTATGCATATTTTTGATAAATTTTAGAGAAAGGATATTTTTAAAATGTTTATGTAAACCTTAAATAAATAAAAATGTGTGATGATTTTCAAAAAATGGTCTTCTACAATTATGTTCAGTACGAAATTTCGAGTCTAATAAGATAAACTTGATTTTTGATGAATAGTAAATAATGAATAGTGATTTTACACTTAGGATTAGTAATGTGACCAAATGGATTAGTAATCTCACTTAAAGAAAGTATTAATATAATCAAGGCACCTTGATTAAGTAATGTGATTCAAGAAAATGGTTAAATAATGGTTTCATAAATTATTATTCAAGTATTAGTTTTTCGGGTGAATAGTGTTTTTTAATTAAAAATTTATTTAAAAATATTTAGAAAATTATTTTTATAGACACACGCACAATCCAAAAAACTCACACACACCCAGAAACATGCAATCATCAATCTTTTGAGGGTCTCACCATGTACACAAACACAAGTGATAATTATCAAACAACTATCTCATGAGATACAAAAACACAGACATATTCAATTAAACTCAATAATGTTTTATAATAAAACATTAATATAAATTTATATCATTATTGAAATCATGTACAATGTATTTTTATTGTATGGAACATTTTTTCTTTTGCATAGTGACATCAACACCAGGACATTCCAAGTATCAATTCTCAAATCCCATCCACACACCGACCATGCCAAACCATTTCCCCAAGGGCCCCTAGATACAATTATTATAAAAAAAATGTTAGCAAACTAGATTAATGAAGGGAATCAATTAAATTTATGAAATTAAAATAAAATATTCAAAGGATTTCAATTGTCATAGGAAGAATTAGATATTTACAAGGAAAGTTATAAATTATAATATCAAGAATTAATCCAAAAAAAACATGGAATCAACATTATATCATTATATAATTCCATAATTTTATATAAGTATTATCTCAATATACATATATATATATATTATATATAGAATATACATGAATAATAGAGTAAGAAACCACTCTTTTGATGAATCTATTAAATCAAAATACAACATCCCTCAATCCATCTCTCCCTAACATGGAAAAACGTTTTGGTTAGGTGACCTCAAACATGACACAAAATATGAAAAAGGCTTACAACTAATAGTGGGTATGAAATGTATCCTGGAAAGACTATATAAAATAGTAATAATTACAATCACTAAATAAATAATCCAATAAATCAAACTAATCCATGTTTATATAAGGGGAAACAAATAATTAAAGACAACTAAAAAATCAATAAATAATAACAGGAATAATTTATTAATGTGTTGAAATGTATCTAAATGTAAGGCTATAAAAAAATTTAGAAGACTATTATAACCCAAAAAGGCTTAATAGTCTCGGGATCCAATCCCCGTGATGGCCCCACCTCCAATCTTCATACCATCCAGTCAGAAAAAAACAACAACGAGGTACTTTTCCCTTGACTAAACCTACATACATGTAATCTTCTTGGGTACTAAATTGTAGACTGGATATTGAGTGAGAATAACATAATAGGTCTAAACCACCATATCTAAACAAATGAGTATGATAAGAAGTTAAAAAAATGGGATAAATATATATATTAATTAATTGAACAATTTTAAAAATACAGAAACAACATGATGTGTCTCTATGGGGAATATATCAGATTATGTCTTCTAACTAACACAACCACAACCAAATAACTATGGTAAAATAACCTGTTTAATATCCATGTTAGAATAACTCAGATCTGGTCATATGATCATGAAAAATAATTCTTTATAACCATATAATTTTCATAACTATCTGGTTCAATGACCTATAAACATTAAAACATCCAGGTCAATGCCCTATACACATTATAACATTTGATAGGGAAGATCCAACTCACTACAATAAATACTACATGGTGCTGGGCGATGAAAAATAAATATCGGCATTAAATCTTATAGGTGTGCATGTTCCAGGGAATATTCTGACATATATGCATTTTATCATAGAAGACAAGTTATTTTATATATCATAGATATCACAATGTCAGATCATAAAATCAGAATGGTTAATAATGTGAATTACCATTTTTCTTTCACATACAACATTCATTTAAATCACAATTTATTAACAGTCAGAAAAATATGAAGAATTTCACAACATATATTTTTTTATCATGAAATTTACTAAGGTCTCAAGTCATGATAGACACACATTAATACTTTATACAATTAAATTATATACATGGTTTTCTCACCCAACATGCATCAATAATTCATTTCAAAATCTAATTGAAGCCAACTGACTAAAATGAATTATCCCGTTAATTTTTTAATTGATTCGAGAACATGTTACATTAATAAAATCACACTATTTCGTATACATGGAATTTATCAAACCATATTATTGATATTTGAACACATACAGTTAATGAAAGATCCAAAATTGATTCCAATGGTAAACTCCCTTAACGATGACGCTGAAAATGAATTCCAAAAGGTTCTAATATAGAAATGATCAATGAAAAACCCATCAATTCTGATTTTTAATGGATTTATGCACACCAGTTAAAGAACCAAGGGATAGAAAGGAAAAACTAGACCCAATACTCTTACTAGGGATCAAAGGTGTTATAATGATACATTGAATCAATGTTTGGATTACAAACATCCTTTAATGGTTCCCTAAGGTCGAGATGAGAATTTTTTAAGAAATTAGATTGTAAATTTAACTTCACATCCTACATTAAAATAAAAGGACATATATTCGCATGATGTGTTATGTAGATACACATCATAGGAATGTTTTTAATGGGATACACAAAAAACTATCTTTTAGGATTATTATATTTAAAACACGAGAACATTAGATGATGTGTAATCCATTTAAAGGGTGTGTACATGTTTTTATGAGGATGTTTTATTCTTTTTTCCTTAAAATCAACATAAAACCCCTTTAATGTTTCTAATGTCTCTAATAACCCTTGAAAAAACATAACCTATTTACCACAAACCCATAAATTCTGATTACCAAACATATATAAGAGTTATGTAATCTTCCCCCACAATTATCTTTATATGAATTCACACCAATTTTCTAAAGTTTCCCCAATACAATAATTTTTTAGTATTCAAAAAAAATATTTCCTTGAAGTAAATGGAGAAAAGAGGTTTAGTGAAAGGTATAAAATCACTAAAAAAATAATGATAAAATCTGAGAGATATATACCTGAAAAAATGATGGGATCTCACAACCTCCCCACAATATAAAATAGCATTCCAAATATTCTCCAATAATCATTGTGAGGTCTCAGCGGACGTGTTTATACACTGTGTTCCCATATCGAACATCATATCCCAATTATCCTATTAAACTCTCTAATGCATACATTGTATTCAAACTAACATTCTAGTACTACCATTGAGTTATTTATCAGTATGAAAAAAATTGTGTATTAGATTGTCCTCAAAGGATGCATCATAATAAACTATATTTTTGTTACTTCTATCTCATGGGAAGGGTTTGGATGATATCTCTGAATCTATGACACATGAAACATGTCATGCTTGGAACTATATCTCTGTAAATGGAATTAATGATACTCCACTAGACCGACCCTTTCTTTTGTCTCAAACAACATGAAAACCTGTGTGATGGATTTACCTATTTCTCAATATGATTTTTCTAAATATTGGAGACACTAGAATAAAATCATAAAGACCATAATTCAATAACATATTTCATCTATGATGGTTAGAAAATAATTTATGCCAACTCTACATAGATACTGACCCCTATTTGAGAATCTAAACGTACTCAGATATGGCCTACATGAGACTAGGCCCAACATGTTTGGCCTTCCAATCCTAAAGTAAACAATGTATGGAATAAGAAAATATTTCCATAAAATCCCAAAATTGTGCATTTTTTATCAATTATTGGAAGCTATTATTATATTAATACTCCATAAGATCCATATGATTCTCCCATGATCCATAAAAATCCAAATCATAGGCTCATAATATATCCTTAATAACCTGATTAGTCTTCATAGATTGACCATCATTCTAAGGATAATATGTTTTTCTCAAATAAAAAATTGATCCTAGAGCCTTATAAACACCCTTCAAGAAATGGAACGTGAAATGACGATCTTTATTAGAATTGATACTCATCAGAACACTATCAAACAGAACCACCTCATACACTTATGTAATTCCCATATCATTCAATATGTATGTCTCCCTAATGGATAAAAACTGGGATACATTAATAATTTGATAAAAATCACAAATAAAAAATCATTTTATTGGTTTTAATGGGTAAAACTATCATAATATCCATGGTGACATCGAACCATTTCCACTCAGGGATGGGAAAATTCTATAAAATACAAGCTATCTTATAATTCTAAACTATCTCCAAGAAATAACTAAAGAACATTGCCCAAAATCCGGTCACATATTTCTAAATTGTTGAACACTAGTACAAACTAAAAAGGACATGATACATTTTTGTCAAGGAAGGATGCACCACCAATATGGATGCATTAAAATCCCTTATGAACCCTTGAAGTATAAATGTATGAATCTACACTAAACAACATAAAATTATATAATTAACACAACACATAAACCATCCAGATGGTGTTTTCCCACCATATAGGTTGTCTCTTATAACTAAGTCATCCAGATCAAGTAACTATTCAGTTTTAATATGGTTGAAAATTATAGGTATAACATATGTTGTAGTCCAAGATACTCAGCCTTTAGACTCCTGATCAACTAGATTCATGTATATAAAGGGGTCCATCATCCACAACTCATCATCAGAATCTATCACTTCCTCTATTTTTGACTTCAATATCAAATAATTGGCAATGATGTTTCCCTTTATCGATATATATAAAAACTCAAATTTTAAATAATATAGATGATTGACCCACCTCTAATTCCAAGGATCATTTCTCTCTAAGAAATGATGTAACTGAGGCTCTTGTGATCCATATATACCAGAATCCACTAGCCTATGAGATAATTTATCATTATCTTAGGGAATATAATACTACTTATAACCTCATATCATGATTATGACAATTCCACTAATTTATTATCAACTTCTAGAATACATACGAAGCTACTCGATCTTCTTGCATTAGAATATCTCCACTCCCAACATTGGATGCGTCATAGTACATGACATAGGATTTACCCAAAATTATTTTTGTAATGACTGATATAGAGGATATCTTATCTTTTTCCTATATAAAATATGTTTAGCATCTTGAGTTTTTAAAATGAAATGCAATATTCGATAGCGTACATCATAAGCTACATCGATCTTAAACGAAAAACTAAATATTATTATTTAATATTATATTTATCACTAATTTTTTAGAATTGTGGGAATGAAAATTCATTACTATAGTATAAAAATAGTTTTTACACATTTATATAAGATTGTTTAATTCTTACCAAATTAACAAGAAATTAAACGAAAAACTAAATGAATATAAAAGTTGTATTTTTAGGAGATTCCTTTTAAATGTGAATAATATTGTTTAATAAATTATAAAATCACACTTGAATGATTATATTAATGGAATTATTTTATAAATATAATGTATTATATTCTACTTGTGTGTTTTCTACACATTATATAAGAAAAATTACCATCTTGTGAATAAAATGAGTGTTTTTCTAAAAATGAAATTTAACTGCCTTTTTATGAAGAAACAATTTTAAATTTTTCATTTAAAACTTTAATAAATTATATTTGAAAAAATAATCATCTTATATGTAATTTGGATAACATGATATACTAGGGTTATTTTTTGGGTAACTTCTGGAAAAAATTCAAACTATAATGAATAAGAAAAATACTGGGTTTTATATCATAATTAATTTTTCCTCTAATATATTTGTGTTGGTACATAATCCTTGTAATTAGTTTTAAATTATATTTTTCATTTTTTTTTATAATTTAATACAATTGTTTTCATTGTAATCAATTTCATATTGAAATTGGATATAAAATCGTTGTGTACCTTTGAATGCTGTTATTTTTATAACCATCATTCACATTTCTTTAATATTATTTATTTTAAATTAAATTTTCTAAATTATTTTTTTTATTCCCAAAAATGGATATCCATGGTTGTAATTGGTATAAAATATGTGATTTAATATGATCAAATTAATTTATGTCAAATATAACTTTTGTAATTTTTTATTTTACTCTGGTTAACGGTAATTCGTGTAATTATATGTTTAAATATTAATATAAATATTTTGAAACTATACTATCACATGTCTTAATATTATTTTATGACTTTTCTTGTCTAGAAAAAACCTTGGTCTAATTTTTTTGCCTCTTTAAGCCACTTTGGTGTGATTATGAAATGAATAAAAATTTTATTTAAAGTATCAAAAAATATTTCATAACCATGTCTCTCATAAATTTATCAATTTCAATAATGGGATATATAAATGGTGTCACCAAGTATAAGTATAAAATTGAATGAAAAAAATTAGTTTTTATATCAGGGAATTTTATTTATAAATTTTATTAAATAATTAATTTAATTAAATGGTTAGACAGTGATGATGTAATATTTTTTTAATAGTAAAATAGTAAAATAATTTATATTGTAAATACTAAAATATATATTTCGTGAAAGAATTGATCCTATAATAAATTTTTTGTATGTATTTGACATGTTTTTTATACTTTTAGGAATTTATTAGAACATATATATATGTAATGATATTTTTTAAAAGCCAACAAATGAATAGTGTCAAAATTGACACAATTGGAATTTTAAAATATAAAATAATTTAGTAATCTTTATAAAATTCCAAAAAAAAATTATGATTATTCCAAATGGTTAGGATAAATATGATAAATATTTTGATTACTCATTCATTAGTCATTTGACATGTTATGATAATTTCAATAATAATCCAAGTGTGAATTACTTGATAAAATGGTAAGAGATAAAAGGTTTAAAAATGATAAGGGAAAAAATTTAGTTAATATTTTCAAACATTCATTTGTTGGTTATATTTCAACCAATGATTATCCTATCATATATATAAATATTTTCGAACCAATTTTGAATCAGAAATGAATTTATATTAATTTAATATATTTATTAATTCCAAGAGTGACCCTCCCCTCTTCTTTATAATAGAACTCATTCCTCTCAATTAATCACACATAAAAACATTTTGGTTTGGTAAAGATATATATATAATCTATCCTAGAGTCTATAATCTCATTATTAATGCATTAATTTAGGTATAACACCCTTCGTAGAGGTGTTCAGGTTTTAAAAAAGGTTATCATCTTAAGGAAATATAAGGTTTTTATTTTTGTTTTCCAATTTTAATTATTCTTCCACTTCATTAAATTCAAATTCAATCACCATGAAATAATATATAAAATATTATAAATATACATTTTTTTATTATGTAACTGTCATCTCCTAAATACATCACCAATTTCATCAAATGGGAAATAAAATCTATGTCCGTGTTTATGGAAGACTACCCCTTGCGAACAAATATAGTTCATTTCCCATAACTCTCATGACTAGTTTTAATACGGGAATTATGGTTGATATGTGATAATAATTAAATATTAATCATTATAACAAAATAACATATCAATTAT
This sequence comes from Viscum album, assembly GCA_963277665.1. Taxonomy (NCBI): domain Eukaryota; kingdom Viridiplantae; phylum Streptophyta; class Magnoliopsida; order Santalales; family Viscaceae; genus Viscum; species Viscum album. The sequence goes on from OY728138.1 coordinate 770,228,128, forward strand.
GTGTTTTAATTTCTATTTCTAAAAAATTTATAATGTTGTTCATGTGTACATGTGAATTGTCACTTCCATTAATAGATGTGACTTTTTTTATTTATTAACTCACTTGTATTAAATATATATATATATATATATTTACATTATTAATATGATATTGATTATATTTATAGAATTATTTTTAGATAAAATAATGTATACCTTCTATAGATAAAAATATATTTAGAATGAAACAAATGTTCCTCATGCGTACATAAGGCTTACCGTTTCTAGGATAGTAAGAGTGTTCATTTTTAAAATCCATATTTAATGAATGGTAATAAGGTAAAATTAATTTATAAATATTTTTATTATTCCATGAATATTATTCTTGAGATTATGGATTTATGACCACTTGGTCTATTAACCTCATACAAAGTTCATTTTCGACTCTAGTGCCAGATATCGTCAAAAAAGCTAATATAAACATAAATAATTATGTAATTATTATAACATTAAAATAAGTAATTTAAAATAAATTATAAAAATGATAAAGGTTATAGATAATTTCGTATTTAACCAATGATTATTAATCACGATGATAAAGAACATATGAGACAAGTCATACCTAAGGTAACGGTGGTCATCTCAATCTCCTTTCATTGAGTTATATTATAATTTTATAAACCACATTCTTATATATGTTGTATAATCAACCAATTCAGTTTTAATTTAAATATAATTTTTTAAAAAGTAATATTGTTACATAAATTATTTTACTAAATGAAAAAATAGTTTTTTCAACATTTACAACGACAACGGCTGTCTGCCATCATGACCATTTTTTGATATTTGGATTCCTCTAAAAGCAGTATTGTTTACTAAATAAAAATAAAAATAATATTCACCTTTTAGTTATTTTGGTATCAAAAATTTTTCTTATGAATGTATTTCTATGGAAATTTACATTTTAAAATGGGATATTTTTAATTTCTCTCAAATGTTTTCATAAAGGATCCTTGTAAGGGACTCATTAACTAAAACATCATTTTCAATTATTTATCTATTTATTATTCTAAATTATTCTCTCTAATGTAAATGTTTTCATAATACTATTAAATATTTATTTATATCGACTTAATATTTTAATATATTAATTTCTTTTAAAAGTTTCAATGTTTCATGGGAAACTTTTATTCAAACATTTTATTTTTTATTATTTTAATCATGTTTTAAAAATGGATTGATTATTTCAAAAACATTTTTTTTAATATATATTACATGAACTGAAATTATCACTTTTTTGTATCTTTATTGTTTTAATGTTTAATTTTTAAATTTTTTAATAAATTATCATATAACATATTTTTATTTATGAGTGAGAGGATTTGTAAAAATGAAATTTGATTTCAAAGTGGAAATGTTATTTTTTCAATTATGTTCTATTTTATGTATTATGATTCTATTAAGGTTCTTGGTAATTATTTATGTATATGGGTGTTTTATAATAAAACAAGGGAAATTGATCCTGTTATATCTCTCAAATTAACTTTTTAATGATATGGGGTTAATAGGTTGGGTTTCTCCTAAGAGATTTTGGGAAAATACTCTTACTAGTATTCCAAACATAAACGAGAATGTTAATCCATTTATAGTAGTGAAATTTATAACGTATATATGATATATATTCTACCAGTTACCTTTATGATTTACTAATTCTATGGGTTTTATAGGAATATTAGGATTTTATGAAGTAATATAATGTTTTTATGTTTTATGGCTAAGAAGTTTGAATTTTTTAAATGTTTTCATGTGTTTAAAATATTCATTGACAAAAGTTTTCTTTTTTTATTTTATATCCCTTTCTAATATATTTTTTTCATCGCATGTTTTTGAATTGATTTCTATAGCGTATAAGGATGGGTAAGATAAAGAAAGCAGAATAGTTGAATGTTATGCATATTTAAATCAGAAAAAGTAATTCTTGTTTTAAATTAAGATGATTTACATTAGAAAAATAATAGATAGAATGTATAGTTGTCTATGTTGTAATATTTTAGTTGTTATGTTTTAATAATGTCCTAATTATATTAACATGTAAACTATAAATGATCCTAAATGTGAATTAAATAAAAAATATTTACTTAACATAATATTATTTAATATTTAAGTCTGGGTCCTTATAGCTAGTATCAGAGGAATGGTTTAGAAAACATTTTGGATTATGATTTTTGGTTAATAAAATAGTATGTTTATTTGTCTATTATTTTAAAAGAATCCTTATTCTATATCTTTATCATATCAAGGAATATCTATTACTTATTATAGGATGAGGTTCTCAAACAACATCTAATCTCTTTCTAATGACATTCTTGTGATAATTTTTGCAAGGTCATTTTGTGATGATTCTGAATATTTTTAGAACATACATCTCTCTTGAAAAAATTTTAATGATATATAAAAAACCTCCTCAACAACTCAATACCATCATTGATCATTGATAATTTTTAATCAAATCATATTTTTCCAATATTCTCATATTTTCAAAAAAGGTAAACATTATTAAGGAATTTTTATGTTTTTTACCATGTCACATGATTATGATTTATATTATTATTTTTAAAATTTTATGATGTAGGAGACCCTTGATCAACCAATTTATACATTTTTTAAAATATAGTCTTCCAAAACATACTTTTGGTATTTTAATATGTTCATTTATTCAATGTTTTAAAAAAATCTGGTCAGAATGTTTTATAATAATCAATTGTAATATGATGTCTGGAAATTATATGCCATACATGATTATTTTCAAAAACTATTTCAATACGAGAACCCTTACAACCAAAGTTGTACAAGGTGTATTTGGACCATGGATAAAATTGATTTTGATAATTCTGTAATCAATTTTCCAATGCATGGATCTTAAATCAATGTGAACACAATTACAATAAATCAAGGTGGACACCATGATCAAGGTACGATTTTCATTATATTGAATATAGTTTTATTAAAACAGATTAAGGTGAAATAAAAAATGTAAATATATAGAGGACTTCATGAATTAATAATTTTATGCCTTTATAAGTTGGGATTAAAATGATAGGTATAAGAAAACCTATGATGTTAAAACATGTTATTGTTATTTTTGAGTGTAATAAAAAGTGATATCCAGCAAGATGCGTGGAAACCCATTAGTTCTGGAAATGCAAAAATGATTGAACCCACAACTGATGGGTGAAAAGGTTGAATCATGTACTACATTCCCATGTGGGGTCCTGAGTTAGTATGAATTTTTCTTTCTTTAGTTATTCGAATTGAAGTAATAATAGTGTGTTCATTTTTGGAACATGTATTTTATCAAATGGATATCCTTGGTGTTGAGAAATAATATCAGGGTTAAATGATAAATGTTATATTTAAATATAATAACTATTTTTAGATCATTAAATGAATAATGTAAATAATATTCTATGCGATTTTAATGTGGATTAATTGTTTTATTTTATTTAAAAAGAATATATGATTTTAATTATTCTCTAATGGAAAATTTGGTTATTGATGGAAATTATTAACTTATCAAAGAGAATATGTTATTAGGTTAGTTATGTTTTTGTATTAGACATTATGAGTTTCTTGTGTTATTTAGAGATAAATGTTAAATATTATATTAGAAGGCAATGTTCAAAATTTCACTGAGTGATGGGATTCAAACTTGGATAGGATTATTTTGAGGGATTTTAAGGATTATTACTTGTCAAATGGTATATATTAAACCTTTGGTACACTAGTAGAAATTTTATTATTAAAGGAAATTTTTCTTCATCCAATGGATTATTGTGTTTAGGGAATTTTTTTAACTTATCCAAACAATATTGGTTAGGTTTATGTTTCGAGACAGGATAAATATATAATTAATCTTTGGTGGATTATGCGATTTTAAAGAATTTTACTCATATTTGATACTCATCATTCAGAGTAAAAGTTGAGTTTACTATTGAAATTGAATAAATGAGGAAACTACACTTATCTGGTATGTTTGTTTATTTTTGTTATTAGTCAAAGAAGTAAATTAATTCCACAAATCGATAATGATGTTTCTTAAACAAAAACATCCTTCATTTACTTTTCTTATGAATGAATCAACGACATTTAATCAATCCAAATGTTATGGTTTTCTAATTTTTAACATTTTTCTAATAATTATTTTTATCACTCTCAATCAGAACATGATGGTTACATTTTTATCCATATCCATGTTTTCCTACATAAAATCTATGTATATGTTATCTCATGTGACCATCGTATTTTACTCTCAATATTTTTATGTGGAAGATTTATTAATAATTTTTATGAAGTGGGATATATATAAAATTATTTTTAATATTCATACTATACATAACGACAATAAATTAAAATTGAATGTAATTAATTTCTAAAAGTGGGGGAGAATGTAATATCTAGAGTACTTAAAAGGAATCACAATTTTTGACAGCATCCATGATACACCACATTGAGATTAAAATAACGATGACATATTATTATTATTATTATTATTATAATTTTTATTGTGAAGCTATTTGAATAGTGGTAATGAATAATATTAACTATATTATGTTAATATTGTTTACACATGAATATAAAATTATTCATTGGTTCCCAAATTAACAAGAAATGAAACTAAAAACTAATTGAATATAAAGGATGTATTTTAATAAAAAAATTAACTGTGTGTAATTATGTTTATAAAATAATAAAATCACCCATGTTGGATTATATTAATAGAATATTAATTAATTTTTATGTTTTAAAATAACATAATGTGTTTTCTATATATTATGTAAGAATAATAACAATTTTACGAATAAAATGACTGTTTTTTCTAAAAATTAAATTCCACCACCTTTTGATGGTGAACCAGTTTTAAATCTAATTTTTGACACTATAATAAGTTATATTTGAAAAAATAATTTCTTTATTAGGAATCAAGACATGAAAATTTAATTGGGTTAAATCTATAATATTTTTCTGAAAAATTTATATTTTAATAAATAGTTAATAATACAATGATTTAATTCAAAAATTTTTTTTCATCTAATTTATATATATTTTTAGATTATCATTTTAATTTGTTCAATTTATTTTTAGATTATTTTTTTATTTAATCTAATTATAGTCATGGGAATCAATTTAATATAGAAATTGGATATAAAAAAACCATGAACTTTTGGACGATGTTTCTTTTAAAACCCGCTTTCTCATTTTGTCAATAGAATTAATTTTAAATTGATTTAACCACTTTTGTGTTTTTAATTTTAAAAAATGGTTTTACTGGGTTTTAATTTTTATGAAAAATGTGAGTTAATAGTATCAAATTCTTTTTTTGGTGAATAGTAACTTTGGAAATTATTTTTATTTCCACAGTTAAGGGTAAATCAGGTAATTTAATGTGAAAATAAAATTATATATATTAAAAAAATACCCTTAAACATTTCCATAATATTATTTTATAATTTATTTTCATCCAATAAAATATTTTCTCCAAAAGGATGGTTTTTGGAAGCCACATGGGTGAGGTTATGACATTAATAAGCATTTAATTTAATGTAAAGACCAACATTGCATAATCATGCTATCATAAATATAAAAAATTTATTATGGTAATTTATATGTTGTATCTTCTAATATAAATAGTACATATAAAGATAAAATTATTATCTATATCATGGTATTTTTTTTATAATTTTGGGGAATTAAATAGTTAAATTAAATGGTTACACAATGATAACGGATTAATTAATATATTAATGAAAGAATAAAATAAATGATATTATATAGAGTAAAATAAATATTATTTTAGAAACTAGATACCATTAAATAATTTTATGGAATAATTTGACATGTTGGTGAAAGATTTTAGGAGTCTTTATATTTTATCATCCTGTTATGATGATTTTAAAAAGTCAACTAAGAATATTGTCAAAATAAACACTATTGGTATTTTATAATGTAATATATTATATTAAATGATATTAAATTTTCAGAAACATGTTATTCAAAATAAAATGTTAGGAGAAGTCTAAAAAATGGCACTAATTACTCATTCATTGGTCATTTGTCATGTTATAATAATTATTGTAACTCTCAAATTATTAATTACTTGATAAGATGATAATAGTTAAATGGGATACAACATTAATATAAGGATTAAAAATATTTCCAAACTTTTCTAATTTTCATTGGATGACTAAATTTAGACCCATATTCATCCTATATTGTATATAAATAATTTTTTTAACCAATTTTCAATAGAAAATAAATGCATATTAATGTTATATGTTTAATAATTCCAAGGGTTCCCCTCCCATATTCTATAAAAAGATACTCATTCCTCTCTTTTAATAAAAATTAAAAAATCTTTTGGTTCACCCATTATCTACAAAATAACCTTCCAAGAGTCCCTCCCAGAAATATTTAAGTCTTATTTTATAAAGAATATCTTTCTTAAATTTGTCAAGATGTAAATAAAGGTTATCATCTAAAATAAATGTTATATTCTTATTTAAGTATTTCTATTTTATTTATTTTTAAAATTCATTATTTTATTCTCCAATAAGGGTGAAATAATATATACATTATCCTAAAAATAATGGTAATTTATTACGTTAATATCATAACCTAAATTGATCCCCAATTTCATCAAATAATATATAAACGTTTCATTTGTGTGTATGATGAACTACCTCTCACGAACCGATATAATTAATTTTCCATTACCATATACTGTGACTATATAAAATAATGGAATTAATATTAATATGTGATATTCCTGACATATTAATGATTATCAAAAAATTGAATATCAATTACATTCATACTTTCCATTTTCATAAAAATGATAATGTTGTTCATGCGTATGTGTAATCTATCACCTTCAAAATGCGATGTGGCTCATTTTTATTAATTACATCACTTATAATATATATATATTTAAAATATTAATCTGATATTAATGATGTTATTATAATTATGGAACCCTAAAATAATACTTATCATATTTCCATAAAAATCAATGTAAAGTGAAAAAAAAACATTACTCAGGCGCACACACAGCTTATCATCTCTATGATTGTAATTTTGTTCCTTTTTAATATCCATATTTATTGAATGGATTTAAAGGTATAATTGAAATATAAAATTTATTACTATTCCATGAATATTAATCTATGGATGACGGACTTATTAGCATATGGACTATTAGCATCATACCATGTTCATTTTCAAATCAAGTACATAAAATCGACCAAACGACAAGTATGAACATAAATAATTATGTAATTATTATAAAATGATAATATGTGATATTAAATTATTTTTAAACAAGAAAAGTATTCTCAAGAATGTAATTTTTTTTAATATATATGATTTTCATATGGATTTTTTAAATATTATATGGAACAAGTACATGATGACGTGCTGAGACGGTGTGCAATTTCGATGCCCAGTGTTTCTAGGATAAATGACTGAAAATAGTATACATTAAATAGAACACGTGAATAGTTTTCTAAAAAATTGGAATATAAAAAATAAAATGGTTCTTGTATCATAAAAATGAGGTCATATTTTCATTCAGAGTAATGATTTTACCCTAACTGAGACCAAACATTTTTCGTCATGGTTCAACTGTGAGAAATAGTTTTCAGATGTAATAGGAATAAAAATATATTAATAAAAATATATTTGTTCTATGTAATAATATATCATTTATATTTTCCTTTTAATAAATTATTTGGGGAATGGACTTATACATAGTAATTATCTAAAGGCTCTTGAGTGAACATTGGTGAAATATTTCAACATAAAATGACATGATTGTTGATCGAGAATGCTCATGAAGGATCACCATCTGAAAGGAATCCTCTATAGAGAATGATGTTTTCCTAGGTATTTCATTGTTCCTTGATTTTAAATCCCTATATTATTAATCAATGATGAAGACAGATCAACCAACCAACAGGTTGACCCACAGTTTTATCATTGTTACAGGATAAGCTTAATTTCAATAAATCAATGGATTTTATTTCTATATATTCGTGTTTAATTTCTCTTAATTCAAATTATAATGTATTGAGGCTAATATGAACAAGTTCTAGGTTTATTACTAAATGTGTTATTTTTCATTTTCATTACCTTGTTATTTTTTTTCATTACTGGACCCTCGTGGTTGTGGATTGATTTTTAAGAGGTTTCGAATGTGATCGGACCCCTAGAGTGAATGAAAGATGAATTAGATAACAGAGACGAGTATAATGATACTATAGGATCAATGAAGTGTATTTTTTTTATAAAAATGAATCATGAGAGAAAGATTGGTGGCCCGCTGAAGCAGGGAAGGTTGTGGGAGAAGACAATTATCGTCACATAGTGGCATGGCTCTTTGTCGCCTTTTGGGATGTGGCTTTTCCATAGAGAAGGGGACCATGGTGATGGTGAGGACACGATCATATAGAGAACACTAGGAACATGTCGAAATAGAGGACTGACCACATGGGATGCATTACGACACCACATGGACCATAGGGACACATGGTCTTGGCACCGTGTGTGCGTCAGATGAGCTGGATCGTGTGGATGTGGGCCAGACCAAGGAACTAGACTATGCCAGATTGACCCATGGACCCAAAAATATGGTTGAATCCCAATGAGTCTAGGCATAATAGGCCCATCTAACAAGACTAAGTCAGGTCATCCATTGGTTGAGGCCGTGTCTGGCATGTCGGATCGAACCCAGATTAGACCTAGAATGGATCTTTTTGTTAATATGATTATATATTCCAAACTGAGTGTCCATTTTACACACCATTAGTTGAGCGTAGATCCTTCAGATAAGACAGTCCTTATGAGACCTGTCATAGGTCTTAGATCAGATATATTTATAGTGACATAAGCTATTTATATGGGAAATTCCCGGGGTCAAGGCGAATAACGGAGGTGACTACTACTCACAATGAACCCTCTCTTTTCTACATGTTTAATATACATCATCCCTAATATCATGGAAATTGTTCATTAGGGTTATTCCCATTTATCGTTAACATAATGGTTTTTGGTAACATTTCATACTCACTGAAGTATCATCCCTTCCTATGGAATTCTATTATAGAGTTGTTGGAACCTACTGAGAGGCCTGATGCATATCCTCTATTCTGTTTTCATTCCCTTGGTAGTGTCTCTAGTATTGATGTGAACAACCTCACCAGGTGTATATTCTCAACTTGGTGGATTAATAGTCATGGATTTGTCGGTATCTCCCCATGTATCTAGTGGTGATCCTCCTCTATTGTATCTAATCTCCATTTAGATCAGTCAGTGTAACTCTCTCATGAATGATTTTGAAAAAATTGTTCTTCTCAAATAGAAGTCATCAGTGCTATCGAACTAATGATTGTGTTCTCCTTGATGAGTTCTTTATTGAATCTTTGAGCTGATCCCTAGCGGTGGAATGCAGTAGTGGTGCCTTACCATAGACTCTCTGGTATTGTTTGAGAATATCTAGATATTATTGTTATATTTTTTATACCTATACTTGTGTAGGGATGACTGTACTCTTCCTTTTTTATATTATTTGTGGTTTTTTGGTTTTATAATGAGTATTGTTACAATAACCCCTACACTTTCTTTTCCCACATGTGTAAATTCTTGTACTGAGGAGTGACCTTTGGATTAAGTCAAGGGAGGACCAAGTCTAGATGTACCATTTTCAGATTAGATAGATCATGTTGTTCCTTCAGTATCAGATAGTAGCGCCAGTACATTTCCATCATGTTCGATCAGGTATGGTTTTCTGCAGATAAGTATTAGTAATTTGTTTACGGTAATGTTTTGGTCTGCTTGTATACTAGACCTATTTACAATTTATCACTTTCACTGTCATACAATGGTTGTGGCTTATTGTATTTTTCATGAATAGATTAATTTGGGTTTTTATATTACGATATTTTTTCCTTGGACATTTGTGTGTTCATATAGGTACTATGAAAACAGCTCCCATATTAGTAATATGCCTACATTTTGATAGTCACCAGCTGCTGGACAATTGGAGATAAGCATCGAGAGTCATAGAACAGGCCCTTATAGGACATGTAATGATCGACTTGTATCATTGGAATTTAATTCTACATTAGGAAAAGAGCATCTGAGATTGGTTTGGGGAAATAGGGTTATGTTTGTTGATTTCATGTTTCATATTAGGGACACCAGTTTTGGTGTGGCAACTGATGTATTCATACAGTAGGACTCTGATAACAGGCTTTTCGATTCAGTGCTTGAGAACACTAGTTGCAGGGAAAATAATAATAAATTGATCATATAAGAATTTGTTGTGGTTTCAATGTCATTATTGAGTCATCTATCCAGATATACTCATGGACTATGGTATATATTGTTTCCTTACAATATGCCTCTGTGATTCATACCATAATTGATTTGGCTGCTTAATTAAGGGGATGATCCCCACAGTGATGAGGATTTACTATAAGGACTAGTTTCCTAGATTTTATATCCTGGTGATGCACCTGTTGTACTAAAACCTATGGAGATACATGTGTTACTTTTATTTCCAGTACATAATGAGAACATGCAGATAGAACATCAGAAGTTTTAGAGATAGATTCTCCCCAGGTTCTATGGAGATCCCAATGCTCTGATGGACGAGTATTGGCTTAAGGTAGTGAAATGTGTTTTTTCATCTAGTCAGGACACTATTGGATTATATGGTATTCTTGGAAGCGAGCCTTCTTCAAGGCTTATCAAGGCAAGAGAGTTTGGCTATCCAAACTTATGATATGTAAAATATATCATGGAATGAGTTTGAGAACCTCTTTAGAGAGTATTTTTCTTGTTACTCAAGGAGTTGTGCATATACATGATTTTATTCTTCTCTAGTAAGGAATTATTACCATATCTAATTATTCATCAAGGTTCCCCATCCTTTCCTTGTACTCTATAGATAAGGTCAGGTATCTGGACATCCAAACTCATGATTTGAGAGAGATCTTCATTTAGACATCTGAGATATTGTTATCCCTATAAGAATTTCTAATTATGTTGGGGTAAGTTAGTGGGATTTGGTTGTCTACAACTTCTTGTGTGAGAAGAGAAAGCCAATGATAGCATGTAGTGGATGGACAGATGAAGAGACCTTGGTAGGAAAGAGCCAACATCAGTATTTGGGATCCGAATGAGGTATATGCTTCAAGAGGAGGCTTCAGGATAGATTATCTGTGTTTCAGGGTGTATAGGATGGATCTAATCACAAAAGGGAGAGGTAGTTATACTCATGTTAAAGTAGTGGAAATCTGACTCATCATTATCCATCCTTTTGTGCTGCTGATATGGAGACAATGGATGGAACACTGAGGCAGAGGTAGAGTCAGGATCATGCCTATCTGAAATGAAGAGAACATGGAATAGGATATGGGAGAGTAGTGGGAGGTGGTCAGGGTTTCATCTTCTTCCACCACCACCTCTGGGGGGTCTGTACTATGCTCTTAGAGCTGGAGGATAAGTGTGGGGAAAACTATATGTGGTCTCAGATAGTGTACTAGGATATTCAGTGATTATTGTGAGATATGATCTGGTGTTTTCCAAATTGGTTGTAGTACTTATAAGAACAGGTTCTAGTCATTAATTTAATTCACCATATCATTTTTGAGACATTGAGATTCTGGTAGAATAATTAACTCGACCATTACTCTACGAGATAGCTATGAGAGGGGACTCGATGATCATAGAACAATGTCGACTATGTGACCTTATCCTTGGAGGTGATAGTGTTTATTGGACCCCCATGGTGGTAGTGCTAAGGTCTTACAATGTCATTCTATATATGGATTGGTCATCTTCAGTCCATTCCCCAATTGAAGTTTTTAGGAAAACGGATCAGTGTGTCTGCAATGATGGAATGAGGTTTTCTTTTCTCATTGAAAAGGAAATCCAGGAAACACATGATGGACTCATTCATAGGAAGTTGCAACTAATCACTAATCACATGGATAGTCTGACCCTCATTACAAAAAATCTTATGAGTTTATTACAAGAATAATTGGTGGAGTATACGTATTTCTTTACTAATGATGTTCTATAATTACCTCCCCACCAAGTGATATATTTATACATCGACTTAAACCCCATAATCAATCCAATATCCTTTCCTACATATCAGATGGCTCCCACAGAGCATCCTTATCTGAGGCTTCAGTTGGAGGATTTCCAGATGAAGGGCTTTATGAGACCAACTATTTCACCATGGGTAGCTCCAATATTGTTTTCCATGAAGCCAAACGAGATCTTGACGTAGTGTGTGGACAATTAGTTCTTGAAACAAGTGACCAAAAAGAACATGTATCCAATACTGAGGATAGATGACCTCTTTAACAACTTATGAGGGGCATGATGGTTCTCAATATTTTTCCTTTGATTAGGATATCACCAATTACAAGAAGAGAACATTGATGTACCAAAGATAGATTTAAGGTGCCACTATGGTCAAAATGAATACATGGTGATGCCCTTTGTCTTGAATAATTCCAATACAGTGTTCATAGGGATCATGAACAGGATCTTCCCACATTGCATAGACTGGTTCTTAGTGTCTTAATTGTTGATATCCTTGTGTACTGTTCGTTTGATGAGGAGTATACGAGTCATATAAAGATGGATATAGATGTACTCTAAGAGAACCCACATTATGGAAAACTCTCGCTGTTAGAGTTATAAGTTACGGAGTTACCCTTTCTAGGAAATGTTATCTTAGAATATTTATTGGTTGTGGACCTGACCAATGTCAACGACGTGTTATCATGATATCCACCTAGGAGAGTGATTGAATTGCGGAGATTCATTGGGTTGGCTGACTATTACCAAAGATTCATACCAGATATCTATAGGATATGAGAACCAATGAAATATTTGACCTGAAAAATAAATCCATTCATATGTGTAGAGAAATACCAATAGGATTTCATGTAGTAGATATTGATTTTAACGAGTGCTCTGATCATGAGATTTTCGGTGGAGGGTGTTGAGTATGTAGTGTTATGCGATGCATCAGAAACATGGATTAGATGGATCATGATATTGCAGTAAGTGGTTATTACCTATGGTTCATGCTAGTTGTGAAAACCTGAGGATATCTATGCAAACAATGATCTTGAGTTTCTAGTAGCAGTATTCATGTTGATTATTTCGATACACTACTTGATAAGTGTAAAATTTATCTTCTACTCGGATCAGAAGAGTCTCAAGTATATATTTACATAGAATGATCTAAACATGATACTGAGGTAGTGTCTACCATTCCTCCAATTTTATGACTTTGAGATCATATGTACTCTTGGGAAGGGGAATGTGGTGGAAGATTCTCTTATAAAGAGATCAATTTTACTGTTGCTAGATAAGGCTTCATGTTAGTTGGGCTCGTTGTAGTTATCCTTTGTTGATGGAGATATGGGATCTTACCTCTAGTAGTAGGATGTTACCTATATATTAATTCTGTGAGACATGGAGGCACAACATGGGGATACCAACTATGAGAATTTATGTGATCATTTATTCATATATAATTCTCTTGATGGATATTCAAAAGCTGGGGAAGATGTTGTTCATTTTAGAGGATGAAGATTTGTACTAATGAATTTTCGAGAGGGGGTTTGGATGGTGTTTCACATATCACCTTTGGCTGCACATCCTAGTGTGGAAAATAAGTACTAGGACCTATGACAACATTTTGGATGGTTAGGGATGAAGATTGATATTGCAGAGTTTTTTTTCTTGATGTCATTCTAGTAGGTGAAGGCTGAGCAGCTGGTTCTTGGGGGTTGAGTTCAACTCCCTGAGGTTCCCAAATGGAATTGTGATAAGATATCTATGGATATCATGATGGTCTTACCATGTACATCTATGGGAAACAATACCATCTGGGTGATTTTTGACCAACTCACCAAGTCAGCCCACTGCCTACATATCTAGGAGTATAGTTCAGCAGAGAGCTATGGATTCCTATATGTGTAGGAGATAGTTTTATTTCACAATGTTCCATTGATGATTTTCTCACAGCGTGCTGCTCATTTAAAAATCCAAATTTTTGATGGTATTGTAGGAAGAATTTTGGACATAGTAATGATTAATAATGACATTTCATCACCATATGGATGAACTGATGAAGAGGACAATTCAGGTTCTTGAGGACATGGTGTGAGCTTGCATGTTGGAATTTGGTCGACGTTGGAAGGATCACCTAACACTGGGGGAGTTTTTGTACAAAAACTGATACCACTCCACCATTGATATAACACTATTCGATAATTTATATGGGAGACACTTCAAGACACCATTTTGTGGGAGTATCCTAGGAGAGTCACCACTCATGGTCCCCGAGTTATTGTGAGATACTAATCATGAGTTAAAAATCACCTAGAAGAAGACAGAGACTACACAGAGCCCAAAAATGTATTATACCGATTGAATATGGATAACATTGGAGTTAGAGTATGGATACCATGTTTTCTTTTGGGTCACACCTCAATTTGGGTCATGTAGATTTGGTTGGGGTGAAATGTTTTCACCAAGGTTCATCAGCCATTTCCTTATACTATGTAGAGTTGGTGAGGTGGCATACCACCTAGATCCACCTCGATAATTGCATGAGGTACATGATGTCTTCTATGTGTCGTAGTTGAGGAGTTACATGTATGACCCATCATATGTCATCAATTGGGGTGAGATGAAAATTGATGATGGGAAAACTTTTGTAGAGTACCAGTTGGAGATCGAGAATAGTTTGTAGAGGACCCATTGTGGGAGATAAATTCCATTGGTTCGTGTCTTTTGAAATCACATGATCTTTAGGAGACAATGTGGGATCTAAAGGTTCAGATTCCACAACTTTTTGAGTAGCCCTTTGTTTTGGATTTTTAGGAAGTTAATCCCTAAGTTGGGGAGAATTTAATTTCATGTATTTTTTCATGTATTAAATTAAATATATTATGGAATTATTATGGGACCATGCACAAAGAATAATTGTGATTATGAGGCCTTGTGCCCCCAGAATAAATGTTTGAAAAATACTAAACATTAATTATAATACATTAGCATTTGTCCAAAAAATGGAAAATCTTCTAAATGGATTCCTAGATTAGAAATCCTAGGGAACCACTATGTTTAAACTAGTGAGTTTACCCTATGCGAGGATTAACCTTGTCTTATTCTGGTAAACTCTGAAGAAGTATTATTCAAATGTAATGAGAATATAAAAAATTTAATGAAAACAATTTTTTTTGACCCAATGATGTTTCTTTTATATTTTCTTATTAATATGGGATACTAGGATAGTCTCATAACCAAATAAAACCTTAAGGGATCTGGAAAGAACCATGGAGAAATCTCTAGATGTAAGATGATAGGACGGTTGACCAAAATTGTTCTTGACAGATTTCCATCGCCAATGAATCCTCTACAGTGAATGATCCTTTCCATGTTAGGGAATAGTTATTTGATTTTATTTCTCCATTTCTAGGATCAACGACATAAATAGATCATCTAACCAACAGGTTGACCCATAGTCCAAACATACTTACAGGATTGGATTAATTTTAGGAAAGAATTGGGATTTATTGATATCTGTTTCGATATATTATTTATTGATTCTAATGAGAAAAGGATGATGCTGTTATTAAAAAATTACATGGTTCATTCCATATGTATTTTGAGATTTTACTACTCCATTTCATATCATTCATTTCCATTGGACCATCATGGTCATGGTATGACATGTTACGATGCTCTGAAGGTGATCGAACCATCGAAGTGATGGAAAGATGAACCGGTGAATAGAAAAGTATAGAAAGTGACCCAAGGATAGAAAAAGTAGTCTTATTTCAAAAAATGGACCAACAGAGTAATAATGGTAGCCTGTAGAAGCAAGGGTTCCAGCATCTAGTGCAGGTGGTAGCAACCGGCAGAGCAGAGTAGTGCACAACAACATGTTGTGTTGGCGTCGTGTGGGATAAAGCTTGGCCACATGGAATGCGGAATGACCATATAGATGGATCCCATAGTGGTTGTCAAACTGCAGGTAGGTAGAGAATTTAGGGAATAAGAAAATGCACGAGGTCATCCGTGTGGGATGCGGTGCGACACTGCGGGGACTAGAGGGGCATGCAGGTGGGGCAGACATTGTTTGATAAACGAGCCAACATGTTTGGAAGTAGTTCAAACTAGGGGAATCAGGATACATCAGCTGGCCAAACAAGCTCAAGGAGCTAGATTGGGCCTAGTGGATCTGGATAGAATTTCCCCATCATTCCAAACTAAGGCGGGTCAGCCGATGGGTCTAGCTGGGTCTTGTGGTTCGGATTGGACCCGAACATGACTCGAGATGGATCAGTTTACTAAAAAGATCATTACATTAAAACTGAGCATCTTTTGGACACACCGTCAGTGGAGTTGGAACCCTTGTGATTAGATCGTCATTATGAAACCAATTATTGGTCTTATCTCAGAAATATTTATAGTGAAATGGGACATTATCCTGGGAATACTTCGTGTCATGGTGCATGACATGTGTGACTACTACTCATCGGATACCCTCTCTTTTCTATGTGAATTAATTTGAATAATACAGAATATTTTGGATGTGTTTTGTTAAGTTTTGTTACCTTTATTAGTTATTATATGGTGTTTTTGTATTGATTCCTACTCATAAGAGTAAAATCCATTCAGTAGGAATTCAATGGTAGTGTATTTAGAATCCCTCGAGAGGCCTGGAGCTGACCCTCTATTACATCATCTTTCCATAGCTAGAGAATTTTGTATATACATGGCCAACATCATTATCCGTTGATCCTCCACGTAGAAGGTAAATCTAGATGGGGTTATTCTGGTCACCCCATGGACCTGGCTGTGAACCTCTTTGAATGTATCATATCTTTCTTTGGATCATTCAGCATATCTCTCTGACGTTAGTTTGAGACAAACAATACTTATCGGACAAGTATTATTAGTTCTATTATAATCACTAGTATACTCTCTCAGAAGAGTGCTTTGAGGAATCTTTGAGTTTCGTCCATAGTGGTTATATGCGGTAGTTGTGACTTACCCTAGACTCTGCAGTATGGTTTGAGAATATCTGGATATTCTTGTTATATGCTGTAGAAATATACTTGTGTAGAGATTGTTTGACTATGAATTTGTGTTTAAATTAATTGTTTTTGGGTGTCATGGTGAGTTTTGTTATACTAACCCATTTATGGGTATTTCATACATGTGTCTCGTCTTGTGCAGACAGGAGACCTTTTAATAATGTACAATACAAACCAGAACCATACTATGCCTTGTGAGATCATTCAAACCATTGTGTTCTTATGGATTTTGTGAGTATCCTCAGTACCTTTCCCTCAGGTTGGATTATTTAGGTGTTTCCACAAAATATTTTTAGGAACATGTTTACAAATGTTCTTTTTTGGTGGACTTGAATTATGGACCTGTTTACTTTAAATCACTTTCACTATCATACTCTAGTAGAGGGTTATAGTGGATTGAATGAATTTCTTGCTTAGTGTTTTTACATTTCAATATAAGTGGTCTTGGAGATGTGTGTGTACGTACAGGTATTAAAGAAAATTCATCCCATGTTAGTGATATGCCTACTTAATTCCTTTCACCTTCCAATATCTTATTGGAGGTGTGCATGGGGAGTCGCACAACGTGCTCCTATAGGACTGGTCATGACCAATTTAACAAAATTTTAGTATTCTGGTAGATAAATAACATATGAGATGAGTCAAACTCAGGGTAAGTTACATCATCTCAATATTCGTTCCATGATTAATATATTAATGTTATACACAACCTTATTAAATAATGTGTATAATTAAACCTTTTGACATTTAATTTCATAAAATAAGTCTCAAAAAGAATGTTTTTATAGGAAACATTTTACTAAATGAAAAGAGGAAGTTTTTTAACATATATGGAGCAAACTACTTTTCCACCACCATGACCATTATTTTATATTTACATTTCTATACTTGTTTTAATGTTTTTAAAAGATAAATAATCATCATATTACATTTTTAGGTTTTATTTGTATTGAAAACTGTTTTTATGAATGTATTTATATGGAAATTAATATTTTAAAATGGGAACTTTTTTATTTTCTCTAAAATGTTTTCATAATGGGATCCTTGTAAGAGAATATTTAACTAAATCATAATTTTAAATGTTTTAAATATTTATTATTCTAAATCATTCTCATTAATGTACATTTGTTCAAAAATGTATTAAGGTTTTATTTTTTATGGACTCAAATGATTCAAAACGATAATTCCTTTCAAAAGGAATCAATGTGTTATGGGACACATTGAGTCCAAATTTTTATTTTTAAATATTTTAAATGTGTTTTAAAAATATATTGATTATTTCAATAACTTGAAATGGTTTTTTAACATATAAACCCTGAACATAATTTGGGAATTTTTTTCAATTTAATGTTTTGTTGTTTACTTTATAAGTTTACAATTATATTTCCAAATAATGCATTTTTATTTATGAGTGAATGAATTTTTAAAAATTTAATGTTACATTTTTATGGATATTTTATATTTCTATTTTTCAATAGTTATGTGTTATAATTTGGTTATGGTTCATTGGAATTTTTTATCTATACAGGTGGCTGCTTGATAAACCAAGGGATAGTGAGCCCGTGATAGCTCCCATTGAATTGGGTAATGATAGGGGGTTAACCAGTTGGGTTTCTCCTAAGAGAAATATGGAATATACTATTGTGTGTATTACAAACGTAACCATGATGGTTACTCCCTATGTAGATGTGAAAGTTGAAATGTAAGAATGATAAAGATTCCACATTTTTACCTTTATGATTTATGATTTCTATGATTTTTATAGGAATCTTATTTTTTCACAAGGTAAACTAAAGTGTTCATGTATTATTGGGATAAGAATGATTTTGATAAAATGTTTTAATGAGTTCAAAAATGTGCATAGACTAATGGTTTCATTTCTTATTTAATATCCCATAATGAGATATGTTTTCTCATCCGAGGTTTTTGAAATGGTTTCCAGATGGTTGTAGGATGGGTAAGTGGAATGAATAAGACATGATGAATGTTATAGAGATTTATATCTATAAATTGAATTCAAGTTTTATTTTAAAAATATTTAGATTATGAAAGAATATTTATAGCACGTAAACTTGTATTCATCGTAATATTTGAGTTTTTATGTATGGGTTATGGATTTATTATCTAAACCTAAAAACATAAAATGATCCTGAAAGTTAAATAAAGCAACACTTTTAACATATATAAGATTTTTAACTGTTTAAGGCTTTGTAATTATAGTTGTTATTAGAGGAAAGTTTTATTAATCATTATGGATTATGAGTTTTTGTTAAACATATGGTAAGTTTCTACATCTATTATTTTAGTTAAATACTTATTATATAACTTTTTTATATTACAGATAGGTGGTTACAAATTTGAGGAGGAGTATCACAAACCTCATTCCAATTTATTCATGAATACATTCTTGAAATAATTATTGCAAGGTAATTGTCAAAAGATTTTGAAAATTTTTATATCATTAAACAATATTGAAAATAGTAGTATGAGATACCAAAAACCTCCTCTATACCTCGATAACATCATGGATCATGGGTTTTTTTTAATCAATTCATACTTCCTCAATATTAAAATATTTTTTTAAAGCTAAATATTATCATAGTATTTTTAAATATTTTAACTTGTCCCATTATTAGGAAGTATATAATGATTTCAAAAAGTAGCTGAAGAAGGAGACACTTTTTCATCCTAATAATACTTAATTTTAAAATATAGCCTCACAACACATACATATGATATTTTAAATGGAACCTTGATTTAATGTATCAAAATAAACCTGATCTAAATGTTTTATAAAATTAACGTATTTTCTTATTTTTTAAAATTATATTTCATATAAGCTTATTTTCCAAAACTATATTTCTATGAATACCCATATGACCAAAGTTAAACAAGCAGTATTCAGACAAAGAAATCAGTTGGCATTGAAGAATATTTTAATCAATATTTGCAATGCATGGACCATCTATTTAAATAGCCAAATGACAATGATACCAGGTGGACACTATAATTAAGGTAAAATTTACTTTTTTTGGGAATAGGTTTATTAATTCCTATGGAGGTGAAATAAAATATGTCAATATATATATTACTTCATGAATTATGATGTGGAGGTCATTATAAGTTATTATGAAAATGGAATGTATCAAGAGAACATAGAGGTTAAAACATGTTATGTTTATTTTTTAGTTTTATAAAAAGGGACAACTTGAAAGATGGGTGATAACCAGTTGCATCGGGTAATGCGGTAGGGATCGATCCAACAAATCAAGTGTGGAAAGGGTGCACCAGATACCAAGTTCCCATGTAAAGTCCTAGGATAATATTAATTTTTCTTTTCTTAGTTGAGATTGATGATGGAATAATAATAAGTATATTTTTGGTACTTATGTATTATTAAATTGATATCCTATTTATAGGAAAATGATTTTTGGTGTAAGTGATAAATTTTATTTTTCAATATGTTCACTATTTAGGGAACTTCATATGATTAAGGTAAATATAATTCTATAGGATTTCAATAGAGGAGTAATGGTTTGATTATATTTTTGAAGAATCTATGATTTTAATTATAGACTTATGAGGAATTAAGTTATTTATGCAAATGATTACCCTAACATGGTTAAAAATTTATTCGCTTATTTGATTTTTGGTATGAGACATTATGAGTGGTTGTTTTTATTTAGATGTAAATGTTAAAATTTATCAAGGTAGAATAAGTAATCCAATTCATCTGAATTTTTGGTTTCAAACTTGGTTTGGATTAATTTGAGGGATATTAAAGGGTTGTATTTTTTTAATGGTCTATGTTGAACTTTTGGTATTATAGTTTAAATTTTGAGATTAAAACTAATATTTCTTCATAAAGTGGATTATTCTATTGGGAGAATCTTTTATCAAATCCTAACAATATTGGTTTTGGATAATTATTCAATAAAAGGTAAATAGTTTGTTAATATTTTATAGATTATTTGATTGTAAAGATAATTATTAATCTTGAATACTCATCATTTAGAGAAAAAGATGATTCTCGGGTAGAAATTTTCTAAAAGATGAAAGAATACATCTAGGGTATGTATGTTTTTTTATTTTCTCAATGATGAAAGTAAATTAATTTCAAAAAATGATGCTAATGGTTTTAAAACAAAAATGATATCAGTTTACATTTCTTACTGGGGAATCAATTTCCTTTTAATCATTCACAAACTGATGGTTTTGTGATTGTTAACATTCTATTGATCAGATTTTCTATTACTCTCCATCATAATAAGATGGTTAATTTTTTATCCATATACATGTTTTAATACATGGAATACTAGTATTAGTTATCTCTGTTGACCTTCATACTATTCTTTATTTTTTGTTAAGTGGATGTTTTATTAATCCTTTTTTTGAATAGGGAAAGAGAAAATATTTTTAAAATTTATATTGAAATTACCAACCCGGAATTCATATTGTGAGGGCATAATTTCCACAATGTGTCGAGAAGATAACATCCAATTTTTTTTAAAAGAAATAAACTGTTTGAAAGAATACATGATATGTCACATCGACCATAAACAAACAACTAAATATTATTATTTTATATGGTAGTAATAACCTAGCTATTAGAGTGGAGGTAATAAGGAAGTGTATTTTTATTAAGAAATTATAAGTCACACATGTTTATATAATGAGTCACTTATTAGAAAATTAACTAGAAATTAAACTAAAAACCCAATGAATCTAAAACATAAATTTTTTTTTGAAAAAAATTAACTGTTAATAATTATGTTTATAAAATAATAAAACCAATTTTTTTGGATTATATTAATGAAATATTAGTGAAATTAAAATTTTTTAATTCATTTTATGTTAATTTTCGATATTATATAGAAACAAATACAATTTTACTAAAAAATAAATGTTTTTCTAAAAATGAAATATTACTGCATTTTGATGTAGAATCCATTTTAAAAATATTTATTGATACGTTAATAAGTTATATTTAACCATATAAACATTATATTTGGATTTGGGACGTTAAAAGTTTCTTTCCTTATTTTTTCATTTTTATGATAAAATTCATATTTTAATGAATATTGAAAATGCTATGTTTTAATTCAAATCAACTTTTTTCATCAAATTTATTTGTCTTTTTAGATTATAAATTAATTTATTTTTAACATATATATAGTTTATTTTTTTACATTAAATCTAATTTTTCTCATCGGAATCAATTTGACATTGAAATTTTATTTAAAAACATAGTGAACTATATAACAATGTTACCTTTAAAACCCACTATCCTATTGCACTAAAGTAAATAATTTTAAATTATGTTTAGCCACTTTTGTGTTATGAATTTTAATAATTGATATATATGGTTTTAATTTTTTTTAATAATGTGATCTAATATGATCAAAGTAATTTTCTGTGAATTGTAACATTGGTAATTATTTTTATTGCCACTGTTAAAGGTAAATCGGGTAATTAATAGTTAAAATAATATTATAAATAATATGATCCTATCCTAAAACATGTCCAAATATTATTTTATGAGTTATTATATAGGAATAATATCCTTGGGAATAAATTTTGTCATTTAAAATCAACTCAGATGTGAATATGACATATAGAAAAATTTTATTTTATGTAATTACCAAGATGTCAGAATCATGTCTCTCATAATTATAGAAATTTTAATATAGGAATATATAGGATTTATATTTCACTATAAATAGTACATAGAAATATATAAATATTACCTACATCATGGAAATTTATTTATAACACTAGGAAATAAATAATTATATTAAATAGTTACAGAATGTTGATGATGTAATTGATTTTAGTATTGAAGTATTCAAATATATAATATAATTAATAAAAAATAAATATAATTTTCTATAATCGATACCATATAGAAAATCATGATTTAATTTTATATGTTTTTGAAAAATAAGGGGGAAGGTTCTAATTTATCTTGTTGTTGTTTTATTTTAAAAAATTCTACTAAAGAATAGTGTAAAAATCGACATTATTAGTATTTAAAAATATTAAATATTTTATAAATGTTATAAAATTCTAAATAAATATAATATTAAGTAAATTAAATTGGATATGTCTAAAAATTCATTAATGACTTGTTTATATATCTATTGACATGTTATGGTAATTATTTTGACACCCAAATTCTAAATTAGTTGATAAAACATTAAAAATTAAAAGCATTAAATCAAAAAGTTAGGGATTAATAATTATTAAAAAAATTATTAATTTTGATGCATGATTATATTATGACCCATATTATTCCTATATTATAAATAAATTTATTCCGCCCCAATTATAATCCAAAGTAAATTTATATAAATTTAATACATTTCATAATTCCAAGGCTGCCCCTCCCCTCGCATATAAAAAACCACACATTCATCTCCACTAATAACACTAAAAAATCACGTGGATCATCCAATATCATCCAAAAACCATTCATAGATTCCTTATAACCATTTTTTGATCCTTATTTTATAAAGAACACTATTCTTATAGGTGTTAATGTGTTAATAATGATGATCATCAAAAGGAAAGGTAATGTTTTTATTTAAGAATTACTGTTTTATTTATTCTACAAATTCATTCAATTATTATTAAATCAATATGAAATAATAACTCGAGTAAACTCCATATAATTATATGTTATTATTTTAATATCATCACATAAATCCATCTTGGATTTCATCAAATTGGAAATAAACTTTTTGTTCGTGTGTACGGAGGACTAGCACCACACGAACCGATATAATTTGTATTCGATAACCATCTATCATGAGATGTTATAATAATGGAATTAATGTTCATATATTATATTAATGGGATATTAATTTTTATAATATGATAATATATTTATTTTAAGAACCCGAGTTTTTGGAATGGGTTAAAATCCCGACCCTGTTTGAATTTTGACTCACTTCTGAGAAAACTGGAGAATTTGGAAGATTTCGGGTCAAATGCTTGAATTTGTGGAGGTAATGCAGGTGCGCAAAATTGGCGCACGGTTTTCCAAACCGTGAGGACAAACCGTGCAAAGTCTCTGGGTGAGATAGTGGGCTCCGCATGGGCGGCGCAGGGTTTTCCAAACCGTGCGGGTTGGCCGGGCGAAGTTCTTGGGTGAGGCAGTGGAAACCGCACGGTTGGCGCATGGTTTGCCAAACCGCGCGACCACTTAAAGTTAGGGTTTTTATGTTCCGGGCCACCCGAATTTCTCATTTCTCCTCTTTCCTACCTTCCACTCGGGACCTACACAAGGAGAGCTGGTTGGACCATCTTCTTGCTCTCAGATATTTGTCTGAACTCCATTATGAGCACCGTTTGATCCGTTGGAACCCCCTCGATAAGGGCTTGATTCCCCTTGAGCCGTTTTTTCTGATTTCTTCCTTAGATAGAGTTATGGTTTTTTAGCGGTTTTGATTCTTTTATAGATATACCACGTTCTAGACCTAATTGGAGGTTGCCATCGGAGGAGTAACATCGTACTAGTACGAGGTAGGTGGTGCATATCTTCTTTCGTGTTTTCGTGGACATTTGTGTGGCGCATCCTATGGCGTGTTATTTTGGGTATTTTGAGAAAGACCATAATTTATCTTATATTTCATATTAAACGGTTTATTAGACCCGTGGGATGACTTTGGGTATGCCCTTTACCTATTTTGATTGGGCATGGATGGGCGAAGGGTCATTGTTCAAATGGGGCATTTTGACCGGGGGTTCCAAAATGGTATTAATTGTTTTGTGTTTTTATAAACTGTTGAGTTTAGTTTATTGAACACTGATGTGTATCATAAGAGGCCTTAGAGACCTTATTGTTGGTATGGGACAACATATAGTGGGCGCATTTAAATTGTTGAGCTGTTTTCCTATTTAAAAGTAAACTTTTTTATTATGTATGTGAATGTTGAATTGATTATGCTGGAACCTTCGGTTTGTGATGGGCATGGCCTGAGATACTTGGGTGGTCTTGACCATGGTATTGAGAATCATGGACATCAGTTTGAGGCAGTACGATAGTTAGGATGGGCTTGGCCCGAGTTACTTTGGGTGGTTTTGACCACGGGATTGTGCATCATCGACGTCGACATGAGGCAGTATGACTGTCAGGTTGGGCATGACCCAGGTTACTCTTGAGAGGCATGGTCACAGGGACATGAGGTGTTGGATTTGTGGTTGCTGAGGTACTATTTTGGTGATTACCGCACACCCGAAACATGAGTAGTGTGCACACATATATACTCCGTGATGAGGTGGTTTTGACATCTCGTGTGACGTAGAGGCCCCCGTAGATGCGGTTTAGGTATTCTGGTTGGGGGTGGTTTCCATAGAAAGCCACGTGGATGGTGAGGATCCTTTAGGGGATATTATTGAGGCTATCGGGTTGGGGGCTGAGGTTTTCCATGATTGACGGCGGACATCATCGTTCCTCTTGATTCTTATTTGAGGACAGGTATCGATGTACCTCCGGGTCACTTCTTGGGCGTGCCATCGGGATGCCGGTACTTCAGACACGAGGTGTCAGGAGGCACATGGAGTCGGGTTACTATTTTTGGGCATAACTTCGAAACGTCGGTACTTGAGACACATGGTGTCAGGTGGAACATGGTGCCGGGTTACAGACTAGAGATTCCGGTGTTGGCCAAAGCAGGTGACACTTCCTGGTGGCTGATGAGCTCCAGTGATGGTTGTGTTTATTTTTTGGCATTGTACTATTATTGTTTTTCTTAAATAAGAATGTCTGCCGAAACAATTATATTAGGTACGCACCATTTGGTGGTATCATACTTAGACTCATCTCACACCCTACATGGGCCCTTCGTGTCGTGTGTAGACCTTATGAACTTGCATGCAAGTAGAGGGTCAGCCTTAAGAGCTGGACCTTAGTGTTGTTGGCATGGAGATTGGTATGGACCTTGAGTTTGTGCCTTGCTGGAGTTACTTTGTTTAGTTTCTCTTGTATCGGTATGCTTACCATATAATGTAGTGACTATTGGTTAGCCATTAGAACCGTTATATTAATATATATATTGATATGTATGCCTTGGAATGGATGCATGTTTGTTTGTTTACAGTAGATGTTGTTGTGATATTCATCATGTTGTTCTGTTTACTTTCTGCTGCATTGTTTCTATGTTGCTTCCGCTATTTATTATATTTTGGATATGCTTCTGCTCTGCAGGATTGGTTTGAGTCTGCTGAGTCATTTAATTTCCTCTTCTAATAGACATTATACTTGGACCAGTACCGTTATTATTATCCTCTGGGAGGGTATAGCCTCCCCACTATACCTATGAGACCCTCGCTGCTAGTTGGAAGCTTTTGGAATTTGGGGAGGTGCACCTAAGGTCATGGAACTCGACCATTTTAGCACTGTTCGGGTGGCCGTGTGGGTCTGGGTCGTTACAAAGTGGTATCAGAGAAGTTCTTGATAACGAATTAGTAGCTGTGTTTTTCTGGCTACTAATTAGATTGAGAATTCTCTTTTATTTATGCTGGTTTTACTATTTGGGATCTGGTAGACTAGAGATAGGTTGTTGTTAATGTAATTGGGTTTCTAGCTTGTGCTTGGTTGCCTGCTACCCCAGGTACAAGGGATGGACCAAGTTTCCATGGGTGGTAATTGCTGTTTTTCTTTTGCTTAGATTATGGTATATATGATTTCCACCTCGGTGGATCACTTTGTGTGTGAGGTTATCTATTGTGATATGTGACCCTTAACCCGGTATGGTAAGGGAGAATTAGACCTTGGACCAGTATGGAAAGGCTTGTTTTCTTGGCATTTGATAGGCACATTTTTAGGGTATTTCAATTTCATAACAGCATGTATGCTTTGAGAAGTGATAATACCATGTGAATACAAATAAATAACCATTCTTATATGATTTTAAATGTGAAAGGTGAAATTCATGATATAATTTCTTGTTGTTGCAATGTGTATTCTATGCTTTTTATATTGTAGAATTGCATGTGACCAGGTTCTTTGGTCTGACTTTGATGAGAGCAGGTTGGTACTATTAGATGTGGTGATTTTTATCAATACGATTGGGTTAATCGGTCGTCGGTTTGAGGCAACGTGAGTTTTGAAGATGGGCATGGCCTGAGGTACTTTTGATACTTGGCTTTGTTGAGGGCGGGTAAGGAGTCCATGAGGCCGGGATGCCGTGGGGCATGGTTTAGGGTGAGGGAGGAGTAAGGGTAGTTGTGATGCTTAGCCTTTTACTACTTTCTTTATCTACATAGAATATATTGTTATATATATATGGGACATCTGACCATTTATAGTATTCAACAGGTTCCTTTTTGTGCAACTCAGATGGAGCATCATATGGGAGATGGTACAGTGCCGCAGGTGCAGGTTCAGGTTCAGAATCCGGTGCAGGCAGAGTATGAGGCGCAGGTACATGCTCAAGGATAGGATCAGGATCAGGATCCAGTGCAGGCTGGGCAGCAGCTGGGTTTGGCAACGTTTAGACCATGGCTTGATGAGTAGCTCCAAGCTGGCCTGGTACGTGTTATACATGTGATTGACAGAGGCGTGCAGGGTACAGAGCCTCTAATGGTGTATCTAACGCGGGAGTTCGAGTCGCAGCACCCGCTACATTTTCAGGGTCAGGGTGGTCCACAGGAAGCTATGAACTGGATAGAGAGTATGCATATGATCTCTGAGCAGCTTGAGATTCCTCCAGGGCGGAGGGTCAAGCTGGAGACATACATGTTGAGAGGAACGACAAAGCGTTGGTGGGATGCACATGTAGAGGCTCTTAGGAATGAGGGACTGGCTTTGAAGGACTTTGAGGAGAGGTTCTTTGGGAACTTCTACCTGGAGACACTGAGAGCTGAGAGAGCTCGGTAGTACATGAGTCTTCAACAGGGAGACATGTCCGTCATGGACTATGCAGCTACTTTCACTGAGTTGTCTCGCTTTGAACCTTGTATGGAAAGCGATGACGCGGCTAGGGTGAGGTGCTTCGAGGATGGCTTACGACGCGCCATTTGGGTCCAGGTGAATATTTTCAGGCAAGGTTCTTTCTCAGAGGCAGTGAACCAGGAACTCATAGAGGAGGGAAACTAGAGGGATAGACCTCAGGTTGGTCAGGTGACAGCTTTAGGTGACAGTTCAGATAGTAGGAAGAAAGGACGAGATGAGTTTCAGCAGGGCAGTCAGACTAGGGATTCAACTAGACCACCTCGTGGTAGTTCTTTGGTGATTTTCATTCGGTGTGGACTTCCGAGACATGTTCGGGCGCAGTGCGATAGGCCTCCAAAGGAGTGCCGGGCATGTGGACAGGACGGGCATCTGGAGAGGTTTTGCAGGAAGCCCTCTCAGATAGCCGGAAGATAGGGACCAAGACAGATGGTGGCATACGGAGTTGGATCAGGTTCGGTACCAGGAGAGAGTAGTCAAGGTTCAACTGCATGTGGTGGACATGACAGAGACATCGGGTCCCAGTTTAGGGGTCAGTGGCTGGTGACTGGAGCAGCACCACAGGGAGGTCAGGCATCAGGCAGCCGTACTTCTGGCCCGGTGCACGCTGTGGAGCTGCCAGAGGCTGAGCAGGCTTCTGAGCTGACAACAGTTAGAGGTACACCTTGGGTGTGGCCATAATATCCATGTTTTCTTTTTTTTTTTCATGACCTGTAGAGGCATGTTCATTTGGAGTGCACGTGATGCGCATGATCTCTGTGGACTGACTAGATGCTAGTCAGTGGGTTTGGAACCATGTCGGGTGTGTGATATATTTATATATATGTATGAGATGCGTAGCATCAGGGGCATCGAGGATGTAGGTTATTTGAGGTTCCATGGGCATAGGGAAATCAAGTATGTGGGTTACTTGAGGTGCTAGGTACCAGGTTCTTTTTGAGCATCCATGGGATGAAGGACCTCATGGAGGCGGACACCGATGCGGTGCAGGATACATTTGGGTTTCAAAAATGACACGGGAGCTCTACTGAAGGGCAGGGGTGACGATGCATCATGGGAGGACCTTGAGTCTGGAACATACATTTGCAAACCATTTCTTGTTCCGAGTTTTATCGGGTTAAGACCGAGTTAGGCGATTCCTAAGGTGGGGAGCCCCTTGAGGAATTTATCCAGAACCTTGTGACCGGGGAATTCCGGGTTGCCTTGATCAGGGTGGTATGTTCAGTGACATATTTTTGTTTCCTTTGATAGCTTGGGGACGAGTTATGTTAAGGTGGGGAGATTGTAAGAACCTGAGTATTTGGAACGGGTCAAAATCCTGACCATGATTGAATTTTGACTCACTTCTGAGAAAACTAGAGAATTTGGACAATTTCGGGTCAAATGCGTGAATTTGGGGAGTTAATGCAGGTGCGCATGGTTGGAACACGGTTTACCAAACCATGTGGACAAACCGCGTGAAGTCTTTGGGTGAGACAGTGGGCTCCACATGGGCGGTACACGGTTCGCCAAACCGTGCAGGTTGGTCGTGTGAAGTTCTTGGGTGGGGCAATGGAAACTGCACAGTTGGAGCGCAGTTTTCCAAAACATGTGGGTTAACTATATGGCCACTTAAAGTTAGGGGTTTATGTTCTGGGACACCTGGAATTTCTCATTTATCCTCTTTCCTTCCTTCCACTCGAGACCTACGTTGGGAGAGCCAACTAGACCTTCTTTTTTCTCCTAGATCATTGTCTGAACTCCTTTTCGAGCACTGTTTGATCTGTTGGAACCCCCTCGGTAAGGCCTCGATTCCCCTTGAGCTGTTTTTCCTAATTTCTTCCTTAGATTGAGTTATGGGGGTTTGATCGGTTTTTATTCTTTTGTAGATCTACCGCATTCTAGACCTAATTGGAGGTTTCCATCGGAGGAGTAACATCATACAAGTACGAGGTAGGTGGTTCATATCTTTTTTTTGTGTCTTTTTGGACATTTGTGTGGCGCATCCTATATCTCATTTTTTTTATTTTGAGAAAGAACCTAATTTATCTTCTATTTTATATTAAACAGTTTATTAGACCTGTGTCATGCTTTTGGGTATGCCCTTTACCTGTTTTGATTGGGCATGGTTGGGCTAAGGGTCGTTGCTCAAATGGGGCATTTTGGCAGGGGGCGCAAAAATGGTATTAATTTTTTTGTGTTGTTATAAACTGTTGAGTATAGTTTATTTAAAATTGATGTGTACGGTAAGAGGCCTTAGAGACCTCAGTGTTGGTATGGGACAACACATAGTGGGTGCATTTCAACTATTAAGTTGTTTTCCTATTTAAAAGTAAACTTTTTGATTATATATGTGAATGTTGAATTGTTATGCTGGAACCTTCGGGTTGTGATGGGCATGGCCTGAGTTACTTGGGTGGTCTTGAACATGGGATTGGGTATCATGGACATCAGTTATGAGGCAGTACGAATGCCTGGTTGGGCTTTTCCTGGGTTACTTTTGGTGGTTTTGACCATGGGATTGGGCATCATGGACGTCGACTTGAGGCAGGATGGTTGTCCGGTTGGGCATGGACTGAGTTACTCATGAGAGGCATGGTCGTAGGGACACGAGGTGTCAGATGTGTGGTGGATTAGGTACTATTTTTGTGATTACTTCTCACCCGGAACTTGAGTAGTGTGCACACATAGATACTCTGTGATGAGGTGGTTTTGACCACTCTTGGGGGTAGAGGCCCCGAAAGATGCGGTTTAGGAATTTTTTTTGGGGGTGATTGCCATAGAAATCCACGTGGAAGGTCAGGAGCCTTCGGGGGATAAAATTCAGGCTATCAGGTTGGGGGATGAGGCTTGTTGTGATTGAGGGAAGACATCATT
The DNA here is from genome assembly GCA_963277665.1 of Viscum album. Lineage (NCBI taxonomy): Eukaryota > Viridiplantae > Streptophyta > Magnoliopsida > Santalales > Viscaceae > Viscum > Viscum album. The sequence goes on from OY728138.1 coordinate 770,259,109, forward strand.
GTTCCTTATGATTCTTATTTGAGGACAGGTATCGATGTTCCCATGGGTCACCTCTTGGGCGTGCCTTCGAGACATCGGCACTTGAGACACGATGTGTCAGGAGGCACATGGTTTTGGGTTACTATTATTTGACGTACCTTTGTGACATCAATACATGAGTGACATGGTGTCAGGTGGCATGTGGTGTCGGGTTATAGACCATAGATTCTGGTGTTGGCTGAAGTAGGTGACACATCCTAGTGGCTGGTGGGCACTAGTGAAGGTTGTGTTTAATTTTGGGAATTGTACTATTATTGTTTTTCTTATATAATCATGTCTCCCGAAACACTCATATTAGGTATGCACCATTATGTGGTATCATACTAAGACTCGTCTCACACCCTACACGGGCCCTTCAGGATGCGTGTAGACCTTATGAACTTGTGTGAAGGTAGAGGGATCGCCTCAGTAGATGGACCTTAGTGCTATTGGCATGGAGATTGGTATGGACCTTGAGTTCGGGCCATACTGGAGTTACTTTTTTTAGTTTCTCTTATGTCGGCACGCTTACCTTATTATGTAGTGACTGTTGGTTAGCGATTGGCGCTATTATATATATATATATATTGCTATTTATTCCTTGTTATGGATGCATGTTTGTTTTTTTACAGTAGGTGGTGCTGTGATATTCATCATGTTGTTCTGTTTACTTTCCGCTGTTATTGTTTCTATGTTGCTTCCACTGTTTATTATATTTTGGATATGCTTCCGCTCTGTAACGCCCCGACCCTAGTTACCCAGAGTTGGTGCATTATTACATAACATTGGCATGATCACAAGAAAAATCAAATCTCGAAAGACCGATTGGTTTAGTAGCCTTGGAAACACTAGATATATTCATAAGTTTTACATTACATCATAAAATGAAAAACTACTACAACAACATAATATCTCCATATTCCACACTCATATCCCCACATAATATCCCTGCAGGTCATTCATAATTTACTTCTTCACTTCCTGGGAAAAATAAAACATAGAAAAGGGGTGAGCTCAAATTCCCAGTAAGGTTAACAATATAGTGGAAACTTTCATAAATAAGAATAAACATTTAAGGCAATGTATAACTAAAACAAAAGCCTTTCAAACATGAACTTTCAATATGGTATGGCATAAATAAAATGAAATAATTCCATTTACTTATTCATATGGATATTCTACTAATCGAATAATCACATGCAAAAATCAATAACCACTTTCATAAAGTTGGAATGCATAATGCCAGACTATCATAACCACATAGTCAAGGCCTCGTGCCAAGACTACAAATAAGATTTTGTCAAGGCCTTGTACCAAGACACTAGTTTGTCTCATGAGACCTACCGATGCATCGAGGAGCTATTGCGGGCTCCACCCGTCACATATTAAGTCCAATTCATTCCCATATGAAAAGGTTTAAACATAACATAAACATTCGTATTAAAACTAGCATACGAAATGTCAATAATTTCACCATAAACTATGAATGGTATAAAAATAGCACATCCACAGTCAAACATATCACAAAACCTTCAATACAATATAGAAGTTTTGTATCATAATAAATCATCTTCAAATAAGCTTAAAATCAATCAAAGGATGTTGACATAGATTAAATCAAAACTATTTGAGAGAAATATCTCCTTTTTTAAAATCATTTAAAAGTCACACATTTATATTGGAAGTAATTAAAAAGAGATTTTTGAATCAAAGTGTCCCATACCACTTTGAAACTTTTGAAAGGAATTAAAATTTTTAAAAAACATTCGTGTCCATATAAATAAATCTGTTAAAACCATTTTGAAGACATTACTAAAAAGATTTATAAAGATAAATCTTTAAAACATTTAAAATTCTGATTTTGATAAAGAGTACCTTTCTGAAATTCTTAAATTATTCATTTTGAAATCATTTAAAAATCACATAATTATAAAATAAAACATTTACTTTGAAAATATCCTTGTAATCTTTTAAGGGAAGCTTTGACGATTTTATAATGGTGGTAAATAGCTACACCTGCCGTATAAGTTAAAAAAAACATTCTTACCTTAAATTTGTCAAAAGGTAAAAAGTGCCTTGTTTGGAAAATGATGGAAATATTCCATTAAAAACACATAAGGGTATAAATGACTATAACCCATATTCTTTGTAAATAGTAAAAATGTTTTCAAATACATTTCGAAGTAACATGGATGTGGATGATAAAGAAATCCCATTAGATTATTACGTATAAACAACCTCGAATAATGAAGAGATTGCGAAATAAACCCTTACCTTGCACTTTTACTTAGATGGGGTAGGTTAACCTCCTGTATAATGGTGAAATAATTGTTATTAAATTGTTCAATAATCAAATACATTAATATGATATCATATATGATCTTTTAAAATCGCTTTGTTAATAATATCTTAGAATTATCGTCGTTTCGGGTGTTAACTTACTCATTTTATTTTATATGTTTTGTTACGTAATACATGTTTGTAACGGATAGGTTGTATATTATACATATCCATAATGATATCAAGTCCTTAAACATCATTTTTAAATCATCAAATGATAATTATACTTGAATGGATATGATGGAGATGAATCTTATCGCGTTCGTGGAGACGGTAGTCCGTACGTACGCACGAGCGACAATATCATTCTTTTGTTATTAAAATAATATATAAATGGTTGTTATATCATATATAAAGAATCATTAACATGTTATATTTATTATTTAAATGAGTTACACATCATTATTATACCCATCCACATAATATTATATTGAATAACAATTACACCACGACGTGGAGACGGTAGTCCGTACGTACGCACGTATGGTGACATGTTATTCAAAGGGTGGATAGAATACTGAATTTGGTTGTACCATATTTATAATAACATCACAGTATATGTGAGATACTGGATTTATTATTTTAGAATGGTAAGAACAAAGGAAGAAGAAGTGGAAGAAGAAATGAACTTAGAGAAGGGTGGTGAAATCATTACCTCTTCTTCGGGTTCTTCCTTTTGATTTGATCAAAAGGGCTCCATAGGTTGGATTTATGATCAAAATAAGGCCTCTAGGTTGTATTGAGGGATGTTGGGAGAGTATTGGGGCAGAGTTTTTCCGAACCAAAAGGGCTTTGAAGGTGTGAAGAAATGAGAAGGAGGAGTGCCCTTTTATAAGAGGGGTGAGGGGCACCTTTGGAAAAGCTAGAAATATTAATTTATAATAAATTCATATTTGGTTTCTAATGCCTCCAAAGTTTATTATTCAAAGTTTAAGGTAGGGATAGGTCGAAAACCACTCAACAAATAGAATTTAGACAGGTTTGGGTACTTATATTAACCTTATCTTTAAGTATTAACTCTAAGTTAATTAGTTTCACTTTTACAATGTCTCTTTGTATTTTTATATAATATGGTTAATAAACATACTATATACATCCAAGAGACCCCCAAGTGGTATATTAATGATGAAACTATCATGATATAAGTCTCTTGGCCGAACCTTAGATTTTTAAGAATTTAATATCAATTTATAATATAATATTTGTTTTAAGAACTCTTTTATGTCAATTTTGACACTATTCAATAGTTGATTTTTGTGAAACTAATAACAGATTGATTACTTAGAAAAAAGTAAATTAAATAAATCCTAATATATCATATTATCCTAGAAAATTAGTTTAATTCATTAAAAGTTTCATATTATATTTATTTGGGTATTTATAATATCAATTATTTTAATTTTTCACTAATATAGTAATTTCTGCATCATCATTGTGACATAAATAAAATAAATTATTTAATGTCTAAAAATTATAAATAAAATATCATTATGTAGGAAATAGTTTTATCTTTATAATGAATATTTATAATCTAAAATCCAACATATATAACCCTATGTAACAATTGTTTTTCTAAAAGATATATGCTTGTGTCATTTTTGTATTCATTTTAACTTAATTAATATAAAGTGTCATTATCACTTACAAGTGGATCCATGGGGTCCCAAAATAGACCCAAAGATGCTCATGGTCGACCATGTATCAACCAATAGGTTTAAGACAAGTTTTAGGGTAATTTAGTATTATTATAATATTATTTTTTAACCCTTATTTACCGGATTTACCCTTAACCATGGTAAATAAAATATTTACCGCAGTAATTATTCAAAATGTCTAAAAATAAAAGTTACCTATTTACACAATTTGAACATTCTGATTCCAAATATGGAATCCATTTTCCTAAATTCAAAACATAGAAGTGGAAGAAATTAATTTAAAATTAATTCCCTCTGTCAAAACAAAAAGCGTGTTTTTAAGAGATAATAACTATCAAAAGATTGACACTTGTTTATGTTCGGCTTAATTGTAAAATTATGTCCAATGACCAACATTATATTAAATGGTAAAAATATATTCTAAATATACTTTAAAACTACTCAAATTCATAATTTATCACTATTAATTATTTTGATTAAAAAAGTTGTTTTTAATTAAAATTTAGTAATTTTCACTATACATCAAAATATGAAAGTTATCCGAAATGTACCAAAATTTCACCTTAGGCTAAATTCGATATTCCGAATCCAAAAATGAAGTACATTTTCAAATATAAAATATATATAATTTCAAAAAGTAGGTATTACTATTCATAGCGGCTAGTTTGATTGGTTACGGTGTGTTAGAACTCGGTGTTGCGTACAACACACGCTAGCGTACCGTGGAAGCTTGGGATGTTTCATTTTAAATTTTTGATGTCCCCATTTAGTCAAAAAGTTTAAAATATAGTATCTAAAAAGGGTTCACTATTAAAATTTGGTAAAAGTGAAATACTGAAAATGAATTTGTTCTTACATTATGTCTAAGAAACTCATAATATGGATTCTAAAATTATAAGGATTATATAAAGTTTAAAATTTAGTTGACACTATTCATAACCTCTTTTGAACAGCTTGTTTGGTAAGTCATGGTGCGATTGAACTTGGTGTTGCGTGTAGTGAAAGTTATTGAATTATTTTGAAAAAAATAACAAACTATAAAATCTTGGGGTGTTACATTCTCCCCTCCTTCAATAAATTGCGTCCTCGCAATTTGAAATTGTTCTTCGAAAATAAAAGGTTGAAAATAGAAAATATCTTTGCGGGAAAACCCACATCGGAAATTGGGTTACTAAAATTTAGTCTTAATATTAGGAAAAGATAAATGAAAGGATCACCACCAAATTATGATCTCTATTATGAGAACATTGGTGGCAATTATAGACATATAATTGGAGGAAAAACGTAAATATTTATAGGTAGTGATTGAGGTCATCAATCACAAACAAGTATAAAATTGAGGTCCTTAAACTCATCAATCTATGATGATTTGAAGTACCATCAGTTCAACAAAATATAGGGTATTGGGATAACACATTTTTGACGTTTCAAAATATCTTAGTTGAAATCCCACATCAAAAAATGAATTAATGATGCCTCTATTTAAAATAAAGAGTGGAAAGTATGAAGATTACCGAAAATAAAACATACTAGGGTTCCATGTAGGAAAATATGGATATGGAAGAAAAATCTAACCATCAATTATCTGATGGAGAGTGGTAGAGAACATGGCTATGAAAATGCCAACAATCCCAAAGCCATAAATTAGTGACGATTTGAGGTACCATCTAGGAAAACATTTTTGTTCTATGTTTCTTTTCTTAATATTGAGGAATTTATTTATGAGATTGGCTAAGATCATAAGGAGATATACTTTATAATTAGAGTTTTATCCATTAATAAATTTCTACCACAAACTCATCTTTCACTCTAAAAGATAATAGAATGTAAAAAAAATTCTATTTACACTATTCGTATAGGGTTCCAAAATAAACGAATTTATAATTCATCTACAAGATCTTTTAATAAAAACTACATTATTTAATCCAGGACATCTCGTGGGCCAGTGGTAGGTGATACACCCTTGTCGCCCTTCGGTTGCGGGTTCAAGTCTCGCAGCCTTGCCGGACGCGACGGGTTGCCGCCCGACCTCCGGGTTGTCCTTTTATGGCAATCCAAAATAATCCAAACTAGAACTATCCAAAATACTTCTATCCAAACTCACAGTCCAACATTTATAAGTAAGGTAAACATAATGTAGAACCTTTTTACCCCGTAATAGCATATGAATACCTTCATCATGTATTCTTTTAATACACCGAAACATCCTGAATTACCATATTCCTTATTGATTACATTCATGCTCCCTTATTCCATATAGAAAGCTGGATATACTTCATTAATCCAAAAATGTTTTAAACCCCAACAATGATGGAATATACAAATCATTAATCAGTTCCAGGGTAGTCAAGAATATCCAATATAATTTATCCAAAACAATCACATATTATTCCAAAATCACTACCTCAATATCAGAACTATATTATGATTTATCATTCTCTAAACCATATATTTTCCAAATATTTATCCTGATATTGAGTCACTTTTCTTTGTTCCACACAATCTCAAGTCCTTAATGAAATAGTACTGCAGTACAATCCTTCTTTACTCCATGATTATTGTAACAAGTACATTGTTGATACAACACTCAATTGACATAATCAACATAAGAACTCTAATCATTCCTCTTCATCTGTGGTAGAATCATAACTTGATTATTATCAAATAACATCATTTGTGGCATAGTCTGATGTCTGGGACATAGGTTCGCGTAGTGTCCAAACTCCTTGCAAATTAAGCATTGTACATTTAAAACCATTTTCTTACCCTTGCAGTCACGTACTTTGTGCCCTTTTACTCCATACTTATAACAAACTCCCATTCCTTTCAGGCAAGTTCCAGGGTGTTTCTTTCCACAGTTACCACGTATGGGAAAATTCTTCTTTTCCCTTTTCCCTTTATCCATCTTTCTCTCTTCCATCCTTTTCTTCTCTTGATTCCCTTCAAAGCCATAGGACTCAGTAAACTCTTTATTTATATCATCAACACATGATATTATTTCTTCATATGAGGATAATACATGGGAGACTATTTCTCTTATAAATTCTAGCTTAGGACCATGAAAGATATGATCCTTCCTTCTCTTAGAATCATGTGTATTTCTGGAGTTCTCATTCCTTCTACTGGGCACCATTTCTAAACAATGGCATAAACTAGATCAGTTTATGAATCAAAATACATAATCCCATACTTATAAAACACTTAACATAAATTGAACTATTTATGGATATAATCCATAATCATAAAAATGTTTTCTTTGAGGAAGTATATACTCATAAACCCTTCATAATGATTTGTAAAGAAAATGAGAGTTATCCTAAGCATATCCCCCGGGAGTGTCGTAACCAAGAGTGCAGCAAGGCCCGTTGTCGTGCACCAGTTCCCGTTCGAGTCTAGCTCAAAGCGGTGTTTTCGGGTTTTACCCCTAGGTACATCTGTGCCAGAGCTGCCTCTACCTGCTCGTATCCAGACAGGGATGTATTGCTCGGAAAACTCACAAAATCTCTACAATACCAAAATTCTAGGAAGTTCTTCTATACTAATCCTCAAAGTTCATCTTCGGTCTACGTGCTCTAATCAGAGTTTATCTAAATCTATCTTCCAAGGTTTGTACTAAACTTTCTCTGATACCAACTGTAACGCCCCGACCCCAGTTACCCAGAGTCGATGCATTATTACATAACATTGGCATGATCACAAGAAAGATCAAATCTCGAAAAACTGATTGGTTTAGTAGCCTTGGAAACACTAGATATATTCATAAGTTTTACATTACATCATAAAATGAAAAACTACTACAACAACATAATATCTCCATATTCCACACTCATATCCCCACATAATATCCCTGCAGGTCATTCATAATTTAATTCTTCACTTCCTGGGAAAAATAAAACATAGAAAAGGGGTGAGCTCAAATGCCCAGTAAGGTTAACAATATAGTGGAAACTTTCATAAATTAGAATAAACATTTAAGGCAATGTATAACTAAAACAAAAGCCTTTCAAACATGAACTTTCAATATGGTATGGCATAAATAAAATGAAATAATGCCATTTACTTATTCACATGGATATTCTACTAATCGAATAATCACATGCAAAAATCAATAACCACTTTCATAATGTTGGAATGCATAATGCCAGACTATCATAACCACATAGTCAAGGCCTCGTTCCAAGACTACAAATAAGATTTTGTCAAGGCCTTGTGCCAAGACACTAGTTTGTCTCATGAGACCTACCGATGCATCGAGGAGCTATAGCGGGCTCCACCCGTCACATATTAAGTCCAGTGCATTCCCATATGAGAAGGTTTAAACATAACATAAACATTCGTATTAAAACTAGCATACGAAATGTCAATAATTTCACCATAAACTATGAATGGTATAAAAATAGCACATCCACAGTCAAACATATCACAAAACCTTCAATACAATATAGAAGTTTTGTATCATAATAAATCATCTTCAAATAAGCTTAAAATCAATCAAAGGATGTTGACATAGATGAAATCAAAACTATTTGAGAGAAATATCTCCTTTTTTAAAATCATTTAAAAGTCACACATTTATAAAGGAAGTAATTAAAAAGAGATTTTTGAATCAAAGTGTCCCATACCACTTTGAAACTTTTGAAAGGAATTAACAATTTTAAAAAACATTCGTGTCCATATAAATAAATCCGTAAAAACCATTTTGAAGACATTATTAAAAAGATTTATAAAGATAAATCTTTAAAACATTTAAAATTCTGAATTTGATAAAGAGTACCTTTCTGAAATTCTTAAATTATTCATTTTGAAATCATTTAAAAGTCACATAATTATAAAATAAAACATTTACTTTGAAAATATCCTTGTAATCTTGTAAGGGAAGCTTTGACGATTTTATAATGGCGGTAAGTAGCTACACCTTCCGTATAAGTTTAAAAAAAACATTCTTACCTTAAATTTGTCAAAAGGTAAAAAGTGCCTTGTTTGGAAAACGATGGAAATATTCCATTAAAAACACATAAGGGTATAAATGACTATAACCCATATTCTTTAAAAATAGTAAAAATGTTTTGAAATACATTTCGTAGTAACATGGATGTGGATGATAAAGAAATCCCATTAGATTATTACGTATAAACAACCTCGAATAATGAAGAGATTGCGAAATAAACCCTTACCTTGCACTTTTACTTGGATGGGGTAGGTTAACATCCTGTATAATGGTGAAATAATTGTTATTAAATTGTTCAATAATCAAATACATTAATATGATATCATATACGATCTTTTAAAATTGCTTTGTTAATAATATCTTAGAATTATCGTCGTTTCGGGTGTTAACTTACTCATTTTCTTTTATATGTTTTTTACGTAAGACATGTTTGTAATGGATAGGTTGTATATTATACATATCCATAATGATATCAAGTCCATAAACATCATTTTTAAATCATCAAATTATAATTATACTTGAATGGATACGATGGAGATGAATCTTATCGTGTTCGTGGAGACGGTAGTCCGTACGTACGCACGAGCGACAATATCATTCTTTTGTTATTAAAATAATATATAAATGGTTGTTATATCATATATACAGAATCATTAACATGTTATATTTCTTATTTTCATGAGTTACACATCATTATTATACCCATCCACATAATATTATATTGAATAACAATTACACCACGACGTGGAGACGGTAGTCCGTACGTACGCACGTATGGTGAAATGTTATTCAAAGGGTGGATAGAATACTGAATATGGTTGTACCATATTTATAATAACATCACAGTATATGTGAGATACTAGAGTTATTATTTTAGAATGGTAAGAACAAAGGAAGAAGAAGTGGAAGAAGAAATGAACTTGGAGAAGGGTGGTGAAATCATTACCTCTTCTTCGGGTTCTTCCTTTTGATTTGATCAAAAGGGCTCCATAGGTTGGCTTTCTGATCAAAATAAGGCCTCTCGGTTGTAGTGAGGGATGTTGGGAGAGTATTGGGGCAGAGTTTGGCCGAACAAAAATGGATTTGAAGGTGTTAAGAAATGAGAAGGAGGAGTGCCCTTTTATAAGAGGGGTGAGGGGCACCTTTGGAAAAGCTAGAAATATTAATTTATAATAAATTCATATTCTGTTTCTAATGGCTCTAAAGTTGATTATTCAAAGGTTAAGGTGGGGATAAGCCGAAAACCACTCAACCAATAGAATTTAGACAGGTTTGGGTACTTATATTAACCTTATCTTTAAGTATTAACTCTAAGTTAATTAGTTTCACTTTTACAATGTCTCTTTGTATTTTATATAATATGGTTAATAAACTTACTATATACATCCACGCGGCCCCCAAGTAGTACATTAATGATGAAACTATCATGATATAAGTCTCTTTGCCGAATCATAGATTTTTAGGAATTTAATATCAATTAATAATATAATATTTGTTTTAAGAACTCTTTTATGTCAATTTTGACACTATTCAATAGTTGATTTTTGTGAAAATCATAAAAGATTTATTACTTCGAACAAAGTCAATTAAATCAATCCTAATATATCATATTATCCTAGAAAATTAGTTTAATTCATTAAAAGTTTCATATTATATTTATTTGGGTATTTATAATATCAATTAGTTTAATTTTTCACTATTATAGTAATTACTGCATCATCATTGTGTCATAAATAAAATAAATTATTTAATTTCTAAAAATTATAAATAAAATCTCATTATTTAGGAAATCTTTTTATCTTTCTAATGAATATTTATAATCTAAAATCAAACATATATAACCCTATGTAACAATTTTTTGTCTAAAAGATATATGCTTGTGTCATTTTTGTATTCATTTTAACTTAATTAAAATAAAGTGTCATTATCACTTACAAGTGGATCCATGGGGTCCCAAAATAGACCCAAAGATTCTCATGGTCGACCATGTATCAACCAATAGGTTTAAGACACGTTTTAGGGTAATTTAGTATTATTATAATATTATTTTTTAACCCTTATTTACCGGATTTACCCTTAACCATGGTAAATAAAATATTTACCGCAGTAATTATTCAAAATGTCTAAAAATAAAAGTTACCTATTTACACAATTTGAACATCCTGATTCCAAATATGGAATCCATTTTCCTAAATTCAAAACACAGAAGTGGCAGAAATTAATTTAAAATTAATTCCCGCTGTCAAAACAAAAAGCGTGTTTTTAAGAGATAATAACTATCAAATGATTGACACTTGTTTATGATCGGCTTAATTGTAAAATTATGTCCAATGAACAACATTATATTAAATGGTAAAAATATATTCTAAATATACTTTAAAACCACTAAAATTAATAATTTATCACTATTAATTATTTTGATTAAAAAAGTTGTTTTTAATTAAAATTTAGTAATTTTCACTATTCATCAAAATATGAAAGTTATCCGAAATGTACCAAAATTTCACCTTAGGCTAAATTCGATATTCCGAATCCAAAAATGAAGTCCATTTTCAAATATAAAATATATATAATTTCAAAAAGTAGGTATTACTATTCATAGCGGCTTGTTTGATTGGTTACGGTGTGTTAGAACTCGGTGTTGCGTACAACACACGCTAGCGTACCGTGGAAGCTTGGGATGTTTCATTTTAAATTTTTGATGTCCCAATTTAGTCAAAAAGTTTAAAATATAGTATCTAAAAAGGGTTCACTATTAAAATTTGGTAAAAGTGAAATACTGAAAATGAATTTGTTCTTACATTATGTATAAGAAACTCATAATATGGATTCTAAAATTATAAGGATTATATAAAGTTTAAAATTTAGTTGACACTATTCATAACCTCTTTTGAACAGCTTGTTTGGAAAGTCATGGTGCGATTGAACTTGGTGTTGTGTGTAGTGAAAGTTATTGAATTATTTTGAAGAAATAACACACTATAAAATCTTGGGGTGTTACACGCTCTGTGGGTCTGGTTTGAGTCTGCTGAGTCCTTTAATTTCTGCTTCTTGTTGACATTATACTCGGACCAGTACCATAATTATTATCCTCTGAAAGGGTATATCCTCCCCACTATACCTATCATACCCTCACTGCTAGTCGACATCCTTTGGCATTCAGGGAGGTGCGCCTAAGGTCGTGACACCCGACCTGTTTGGCACTGTTCTGGTGGCTGGCCGAGTCTGGATCGTTACATTTATGATACTCTTACATTCCAAGAACATAAAAATAATAACGGCATCCATGGGTACATGAGATCAATCACATACACAAAGTGATGTGACACAATTTTTTAATGACATCACCTATATGATAAATGTATGTATATTTAAATTATAATTGTGGTTTTTATTATGTTAATATAATTAATTAATGATAAAATAATACTAAATTTTTTTCTATAACGATCAATGAAAATTGAAATAAACATCACTCACACATATGTACATCTTAATGTCCCCAAGATTGAAACATTGTTCATTTTTCATATCGATATTTAATGAATACATACAAAGGTATAATTTATTTTTGTAATTTATTATTAAGAAATTAATATTATTTTGGATATTTTGTACTTATAAAAACATGGAATATTGACATATAACCATGTTTATTTTTAAACCAAGTACTTAATATAAAAAAAACATCTTATATAAATATAAATAATTATGTAATTATAATAATATGTAAATAATTCATAAAAAGGAATAATAAAATTGAAAAATTTTTACAATCATGTAAAAATTATTCTATGTTTATTATTTAGGAAGATAATAAATATACGAGATGATTTAGACTAGAGGTAAGGTACATCAACTCAATATCCATTCATTGAAGCATTATTTGATTTTATAGAAAGAAATATTTTATATAGTGTATAATAAACCAATTTGGCCTTTTATTTCATTAAAATGTTTTAAAAGGAACATATTTATAGAAATATTTTTATTAAATAGAAAAATGAATGTTTTTAACATATATAGTAACAAAGAAATTTCCTCCATTTTGACCTTTAGTTGTTATTTGGATTCCTCTATAAACCATAATGGTTTTAAATGAAAAATAAATAATATATTACATTTTTTTGAATTTTCTTTTTTAAAATTGTTTATATGAATATATTTTTTAAGGACATGAATATTTTATAATTTTTTATTTTTTATTTCTCTAAATTGTTTTCATAGTGTGATCCTTGTAATGGAATCTTTCACTACAACATCATTTTAAATTTTTTAAGGACCAATTATTTTAAATATTTCTCATTGTTGCCCATGACTCCACAATGGTATTAAATATTTATTTATATGAACCTGAATTTTTTAAATTTTTAATTCCTTTCAAATGGTTCAAAATTATTCTTTTAAAATGCTTTAATTTTGTTTTAAATATTGATTGATTATTTAAAAACATGGAATATTTTAAAAAAAAATACGTCATCAACTAAATTAATTTCATTTATGTCATTTTTATTATTTTATTATGTCTTTATAAATTTACGATTTTATGTTCCAATAATATTTATTCATTAAACAGTGTGCGACTTTGAAATAATGACATGTCATTTAAAATTGGAAATGCTATTTTTCCATTATGAGATTTTTATGTGTTATGATTATGTTATGTTTCATGGAATGTTTTTATATATAAAGGTGGATGCTTGATAAACAGAGAATGGGTGATCCAATGATATCTCTCTAATTCCTTGGGTAATGATATGGGGTTAACTAGTTGGGTTTCATCGTTGAGATATATGGATTATAGTTGATGGGTATAACAAATGCATCAATGAAGATTACTCAATATTTATATTTAAAAGCTTCAATGTGAGTGGTATATAGGCACCAGAAGTAACCTTTATAAAAAATAATTTTTTTGAGATTTAATTTAATTTTATGATTTTATGTGTAAAAATAAAGGGCATATGTTTTATGGGTGAAATGTATGATTTTGTGAAAAAACATTCTTTAGATTAAAATATTCATGCAATAATGGTTTCCTTCCTTTTTTTTAAAAACCCTTACTGAGATTTTTTGTGCTCATCCCATGTTTCAGAAATGTTTTCCATAGCGTATAAGGATTGGTAAGATAATATAAGACTACAATTGGAATTTTATAATTATTTATAAACAAAAAAATTTTCATTTTATTTAAAAATGTATTGGGTTATGATAAAAATAGATATCATATAGACATCTCTACATTTTTATATTCAAGTAGTTATTTATTATTTATGGTCTAGTTCTCCAAATCATTTAACATGATAGGATCCAAGATTTTAATTAATGAAAAATTCCGAACATACCAAAATATTATTTATGGTTTTAGGTTAGGTCCTTATAATATCACTCACAAGAATCAAGCCAAACAAAAATCACCACTTTCTTTGTATTCTCAGACAATGGTGCTTCCAAAATTAAGAAATAGGGGATATATCATTGATGAGTGCATTCTCAAAGATAATTATCTGAATCTCAATGATATTTTAGTGTTTTCTAGAGATTTCAGTACTACACATTTATAGGGGTCCACTCAGACTATTTTCCCTAAGATAACATGACCCAATAAGGGAATTTCATTAATTTAGTATATGAATATTATTAGAGTTTTTAAATGTTGATCCACTCTCAATGTACATAATATGATTCCATGATTTTTTGAAATGATCCCCTAATAACTAGTAATATTATATTATATCATTGGTAAAAACCACTACATACGAAATTAGATATAGATGAATGATCTTATTCATTAAACCCATGAATTCCACCGTTACATTGGTAAACCCAAATAGTATCAATACAATATCATAAAATTCATAACATCAACTAAATGTAGTATGAGGTATGTCTATCAGTATCACCCGTAATTGGTGGTAACCATATCTTATGTAAATCATCGATAATATCTTATAACCTCTAGGTTATTGTAATTTTTTTGATCAATGGTTAGAGATAACAATATTTTTTATTCATATATTTCAACCTATAATAATACACCCATAATCTCAATGACCAATCGGATTTTTGGTGAATTGAACTAGAGAAGACCAAGGTAAAATATAAGGTCGTATGAAGTCCGTATATTTTGGATCTTCCAATTAATCAATCATGTAATGAAGCTATGACTATGTCATTATGTAAGGTGGGATATAAAATGGATCTTCTCCCAAAACCACTTGAACATGTACTTGATATTTCACTTAGGTTGTACGACATATAAACCTTAGGTAAAACAATATGGAAATTTTCTACCACTAGTAAAAATGAATCTTGATTCATTTTTTCATCATATAGAGCATGAACTAAAATCTAAACCATGAGAATATTTAATCTATACAAAATTTGTAACGCCCCGACCCCAGCTACCCAGAGTCGGTGCATTACTTCGTAACATTGGCATGATCACAAAGGATCAAGTCTCGAAAGACCGATTAGTTTAGTAGCCTTGGAAACACTAGATACATTCATAAACGTTACATTACATCATAAAGTGAAAAACTACAATAACAAAGTCTCCATAGTCCACACTCATATCCTCTTCTGACTATCCCTGCAGGTCATTCATAAAATACTTCTTCACATCCTGGAAAATATTAAAACATTGAAAGGGGTGAGCTCAGATGCTCAGTAAGGATAACTATATTGCGGAAGCTTTCGTAAATAAACATAAACAATTAAGGCAATGTATAAATAAAACAAAAGCCTTTTAAACATGAACTTCATCATAATATGGCAAAAGTAAACTGAGATAATTCCATTCACTTCTTCACATGGATATTCTACTGGTCGAATAATCACATGCAATAACAATAACCACTTTCATAATGAGGGAATGTATAATGCCGGACATTCTGAAACATTTTGTCAAGGCCTCGGCCAAGACGTCTAAAATGATTAAGGCCTCGGCCAAAACCATAAATCAAATTGGGAAAGGGCCTCGGCCAATTCCACGTCTAGTTGTCTCATGAGACCTGCCGATGCATCGAGGAGCTATAGCGGGCTCCACCCGTCACTTATTAAGTCCAATACATTCCTCATATGAATAGGTTTAAACATATCATAAACCATAACATAATCATATCACATAAAACATGCATAAAGGAAACATAACATTTCCACATTTCAATCACAAGATATCAATAAGACATATTGATATAATAAAAACTCTTTCAAAATCATTTTCAATACCAAAATAAAAGAATGTTAAAACTTTGTATTTATTT
Source organism: Viscum album (assembly GCA_963277665.1). Classification (NCBI taxonomy): domain Eukaryota; kingdom Viridiplantae; phylum Streptophyta; class Magnoliopsida; order Santalales; family Viscaceae; genus Viscum; species Viscum album. Next base: position 770,275,335 of record OY728138.1, read on the forward strand.
TTCATTAAAAAAATGATGGCTTGTAGAGGAAGCCGAAACTCAAATAATGGTCACGGCGGCGGAGAAGTCGTTGTCGCCGCATACGTACGACAAAAACATTCCCTTTTGTCGTTTAGTAAACGCTTCGTATAAAAAAGATTCCTTTTGAATAAACTTAAAAGTCAAAGGGGTTTATACACCGTATAAAAGAAAGTTGTGTATAAAACCAAATATGCCTCAATGAAAGGAGATTGAGACGAAGTCCTTAAAAAGATCATTTTTAAAATAAAATATATATATTATGTGTATTCACTATAGGTACACATAAAGAAAGTAAAAATACAAAATAGGACATAATAACATCATGACATAATTTGAAAGTAGTAGATTAACCCAAAGAATGGAAGTTGGGTTAAGAAGTTCCCTTACCTTGTGTCCGACTTGACTCAACCGTTCTTTAACCTCCTGAATAATAAACTAGAGTTAATATATACCTTATTAAGAACCATTTTCAATTTCATTATCCTTATTATATCACTTATTACAATGATATGAACATTATGTAATTATTTAAGTTAATAACGGTCGTTTTGTCGATCTTTGGTACTTGAGTCAACAATAAGCTTCTTATAATTACAAGTTGTTTATGTGGTGAAATATCCATTATATCCAGAATTATATTCATGATTTAGATGTCATATATATCTTATATATCCAGTATATACATTTATTTATAATATTACGTAACATTTAGAGGTAAGAAATGAAATGCACCGTTCATGGAGACGGTAAGCCGTACGTACGCATGAACGCTACTTTCATTTCAATTTCATATTTAATGGAACTAAATCATAATGATATAAATGTATAATATAATTCCAGTATAATATAGTGTATAATACCATTTACTCCATCCTTTATACATCCCACACATGGCATTAACGATTCAAATCACTTTGAGGGGGCGGTAGTCCGCACTTCCTAAAATGAAATTATCGCGTTTTACCCATAATGGAAATCATAAAGTATGCCATAAATGAGAAATACAGAAGCATAAGTAAAACAAAAACATATTATATATCATATATAAAAATAGTGACATCTTAATGGCCACCTTTGGAGGTGTTATATGAGTGTTGAACAATCATCGTTTCGTGAGGCAGAAATTCGCCATCCACAGAAACCATATGTTCTTTAACCATTAGATGTAGGTGTGTGTAAGTGTAGCTCGAATCCTTCTTATAACAACATCCTAGTATATTGAGGATACTGGTTTTGTTACAAAAGAAATGAATAAAAAGAGTTTAGGGGGTTGGAGAAGAAAAATAAAACAAAACAACATTAGAAAAGACATTACCTCAAAATCGGGTAACTCTTTTTGATTTGAGCTAAAGGCTTCCTTGGGAAGAGTTCTGCCCAAAGTGAGGTTTCTAGGAGTAAGGAAGGAATGTTGGGAGAGTATTTGGGCAGAGGTTGGCCGAGCCAAATGGCTTGATGGTGTGAATAAGGTGGGAGAGGTGGGGGCCTTTTATAAGTGGAGAGGAGGGGCACTTTTGGAAAGTAATGAAATGTTACATTATTTCAAAATGCTTTTCGGATTCTAAAGGTCCCACATCTATATAATTCGAGGCTAAGGTGATAAGGTTTCGAAATATCTTCATCCAATAGGCTTTGGACAAGTGTAAGCCTCGGATTTTGCATTATCTTCTCATTTTATTTAAATCGTCAAATAATGATGTCATCGCTGCATCATTATTATGTCATAAATACTTTAATTTATTTAATGTCTAAAAATTATAAAACAAATACTATGATGTAGGAAATCTTTTTAGCTTTCCAATGACTATTTATAATCAAAATTTGGACTTGTATAACCCCAATTAAAAATTGTTTTAGTAGAACAATTTATGTTAGTGTCATTTTCACTTTAACATTAAATAAAAAGTAATTTATGTTATTTCCCAACAAAAGTGGATCCATGGGGTCCCCAAGTTAGGCCATGGCTTGTCTTGGTCGGCCATGACTCAACCAATGAGGTTGGGACATGTGTCTAGGTCATTTCATATTATTAATGTATTATTTATACCTTAAACTACACTAATTACCACTAATCGCGATTAAGAACTTAAAAGTTACTATTCACCAAAAAATTATTTTGATCTCATTGAACCACATTTTACTTCTTAATGACAACCATGTATGTCGGATTTTTGAAAATCAAATCACAGAAGTTGTAATATTTCATTTAAACGAAAAATCAGTTATTTAACTACCACTTAGTGGTTTCACTATTCATAAAAAATTGAAGTTTTTCAGAATAAGGCCAAAATTTCACCCTAAGCTATAATTGATATTCCGAATTCAAAAATGATGTCTATTTTACAAAATTCCAAACATATAAGTTGTATTAATTAATTTCATAATTAATTCCCGATGTTACAACAAATAGCGTGTTTTTAAGAAACAATTTATATCAAAAGTTTGGCAATTGTTTATGTCCAATTTCAATGTTAAATTAATTCTAATGACCACCATTGGATAAAATGGTAAAAATATTTTCTAATTATACCTTAAAACCACTAAATAGTATAATTTATCTGTATAAATTATTTTGATTAAAAAAGTTGTTTTTATGTATTTTTCACTATTCATAAAAAATTAGAAGTTCTCAGAAAAATACCAAAAATTCAACATAGGCTAATTTCGATATTACGAATACAAAAATGAAGTCCATTTTGAAATATAAAATTTCTATAATTTTAAAAAGTGGTTATTACTATTCATAACGGCTATTTTGATTAGTTGCGGTGTGTTAGAACTCGAACTTGCGTACAATGCAAGCTATTGCATTATTGAATGAGAAGCGTATCGTGGAAGCTCGGGGTGTTACATTCTCCCCTCCTTCAATAAATTGCGTCCTCGCAATTTGAAATTTTTCTTTGATAATAAAAGGCCGAAAATAGAAAATACCTTTGTGGAAAACCCACATCGGAAATAAGGTTAATAAATATATAACATTAAAAGAAAGCAGGATAAGTACAAAGGTCACCCGATATAGCCCATTCTAGGATTCTATGAAAATATGGATATGGAGGAGAAACAAACCATCAAGGTCTGATGGAGAGTTATAGAAAACAGGATTAGGAGAAAGTTTAACCATAAGAAAATCACAAACTTGTGATTGGTTAAACGGTCATTGAATCCCCAGTTGGAAAAGTTAACCGACAACATTTTTGTTTTAAGTTACCTTTTATTATGTTGAGGAATTTATTTATGAGATTTACTAAGAACGTAGGGGAATATACATACTTGTTATGTATACTTTCATTCGTTAATAAATTTTTACCACAAACCCAACTTTTACTCCAAATGGTAACGGAACTCAAAAATATTCTATTTATCCTAATTGTATAAGGTTCCAAATGTTAACACATACCATTTAGATTAGTAAAACGATTTTGTAATAACCAGGGACTTCCTGTAGGCTAGTGGTAGGAAATAAAGGCTTGTCGCACTATGGTTGTGGGTTCGAAACCTGCAGCTGTGTCCGACGCGACGGGTTATTCCCCACCCTGCAGGTTGTCCTTTTTCTAAAAATATAGTATTATAGTATTCCAGAAATAATCTTCAGAAAAGTTTTAACCTTAAACAATACTATTCAAAGTTCAACTTAATCCATTCCAACCTTTATAGTTATCCAAAATACTTCTGTCCAACTCACAGTCCAAATTTTATAAGGAAGGTAAACATGATGAAGATCCTTTTTCCCACGTAACAACATGTGAACACCTTCATCATGTATTCTTTTTAAACATACTGAATTACCATGATCCCTTATTCCTTATAGAATACTAGATATACTCCTTCTATCCAAAAATGTATACAAAACATCAATCAGTTTCAAGGAAGTTAAGTATATCCAATATAATTTATCCAAATCAATCACGTATTATTACAAAATCACAATCTCAGTATCAGAACCATATTATGGTTTATCTTTCTATCAACCATATATTTTCCAAAAATTTAACCTACTGTGGAGTCACTGTTCTTGGTTCCACACAATCTCAAGTCCTTGATGAAATAGTACTGCAGTACAATCCTTATATACTCCATAATTATTATAACCAGTATATCATTGATACAACACTCAAATTACAAAATTCTTTAATAACAACATAAGAACTCTAATCATTACTCCTTATCTGTGGTAGTATCATAACTTGATTATTATCCAATAACATCATTTGGGGCATACTTTGACGATTTGGACATTGGTTTGCGTAGTGTCCCCAATCCTTGCGGAAGAAACATTGTACATTTGAAACCATTTTCTTACCCTTGCAGTCACGCACTTTGTGTCCTTTTTCTCTACACTTATAACAAACTCCCATTCCCTTTAGGCAAGTTCCATGATGTTTCTTCCCACAATTACCACATATTGGAAAATTCTTCTTTCCCCTTATCCCTTTATCCATCATTCTCTCTTCCATCCCTTTCGTCTCTTGCTTCGTTTCAAAGCCATAGGACTCAGAGAATTCCTTACTTATCTTATTGACACATGATACTATTTCTTCATATGTTGAAAACACATGGGAGATTATTTCCCTTCTAAATGTTGGCTTAATACCGTGAAAGATATGATCCTTCTTACGCTTTGGATCATACGTATTGCTGGAGTTCACATTCCTTCCATTGGGCACCATTTCTATACAATGGCATAAAATAGGTTAGTTTATGAATCAAAATACATAATTCCATACTTGTATAATACTTAACATAAATTGAACTATTTATGGATATAATCCATAATCATAAAAAGGTTTTATTTGAGAAAGTATATACTCATAACCGTTCATAGTGGTTTGTAAAGAAAATGAGAATTATCTTAAGCATATCCCCCGGGAGTGTCGTAACCAAGAGTGCAGCAAGGCCCGTTGTCGTGCACCAGTTCCCGTTCGAGTCTAGCTCAAAGCGGTGTTTTCGGGTTTTACCCCTAGGTACATCTGTGCCAGAGCCGCCTCTACCTGCTCGTATCCAGACAGGGATGTATTGCTCGGAAAACTCATAACATCTCTATAATACCAAAATTCTAGGAAGTTCTTCTATACTAATCCTCAAAGTATATCTTTGGGCTATGTGCTCTAATCAGAGTTTATCTAAATCTAGCTTCCAAGGTTAGTACTAAACTGCCTCTGATACCAACTGTAACGCCCCGACCCCAGCTACCCAGAGTCGGTGCATTACTTCGTAACATTGGCATGATCACAAAGGATCAAGTCTCGAAAGACCGATTAGTTTAGTAGCCTTGGAAACACTAGATACATTCATAAACGTTACATTACATCATAAAGTGAAAAACTACAATAACAAAGTCTCCATAGTCCACACTCATATCCTCTTCTGACTATCCCTGCAGGTCATTCATAAAATACTTCTTCACATCCTGGAAAATATTAAAACATTGAAAGGGGTGAGCTCAGATGCTCAGTAAGGATAACTATATTGCGGAAGCTTTCGTAAATAAACATAAACAATTAAGGCAATGTATAAATAAAACAAAAGCCTTTTAAACATGAACTTCATCATAATATGGCAAAAGTAAACTGAGATAATGCCATTCACTTCTTCACATGGATATTCTACTGGTCGAATAATCACATGCAATAACAATAACCACTTTCATAATGAGGGAATGTATAATGCCGGACATTCTGAAACATTTTGTCAAGGCCTCGGCCAAGACGTCTAAAATGATTAAGGCCTCGGCCAAAACCATAAATCAAATTGGGAAAGGGCCTCGGCCAATTCCACGTCTAGTTGTCTCATGAGACCTGCCGATGCATCGAGGAGCTATAGCGGGCTCCACCCGTCACTTATTAAGTCCATTACATTCCTCATATGAATAGGTTTAAACATATCATAAACCATAACATAATCATATCACATAAAACATGCATAAAGGAAACATAACATTTCCACATTTCAATCACAAGATATCAATAAGACATATTGATATAATAAAAACTCTTTCAAAACCATTTTCAATACCAAAATAAAAGAATGTTAAAACTTTGTATTTATTTTTCATTAAAAAAAATGATGGCTTGTAGAGGAAGCCGAAACTCAAATAATGGTCACGGCGGCGGAGAAGTCGTTGTCGCCGCATACGTACGACAAAAACATTCCCTTTTGTCGTTTAGTAAACGCTTCGTATAAAAAAGATTCCTTTTGAATAAACTTAAAAGTCAAAGGGGTTTATACACCGTATAAAAGAAAGTTGTGTATAAAACCAAATATGCCTCAATGAAAGGAGATTGAGACGAAGTCCTTAAAAAGATCATTTTTAAAATAAAATAGATATATTATGTGTATTCACTATAGGTACACATAAAGAAAGTAAAAATACAAAATAGGACATAATAACATCATGACATAATTTGAAAGTAGTAGATTAACCCAAAGAATGGAAGTTGGGTTAAGAAGTTCCCTTACCTTGTGTCCGACTTGACTCAACCGTTCTTTAACCTCCTGAATAATAAACTAGAGTTAATATATAACTTATTAAGAACCATTTTCAATTTCATTATCCTTATTATATCACTTATTACAATGATATGAACATTATGTAATTATTTAAGTTAATAACGGTCGTTTTGTCGATCTTTGGTACTTGAGTCAACAATAAGCTTCTTATAATTACAAGTTGTTTATGTGGTGAAATATCCATTATATCCAGAATTATATTCATGATTTAGATGTCATATATATCTTATATATCCAGTATATACATTTATTTATAATATTACGTAACATTTAGAGGTAAGAAATGAAATGCACCGTTCATGGAGACGGTAAGCCGTACGTACGCATGAACGCTACTTTCATTTCAATTTCATATTTAATGGAACTAAATCATAATGATATAAATGTATAATATAATTCCAGTATAATATAGTGTATAATACCATTTACTCCATCCTTTATACATCCCACACATGGCATTAACGATTCAAATCACTTTGATGGGGCGGTAGTCCGCACTTCCTAAAATGAAATTATCGCGTTTTACCCATAATGGAAATCATAAAGTATGCCATAAATGAGAAATACAGAAGCATAAGTAAAACAAAAACATATTATATATCATATATAAAAATAGTGACATCTTAATGGCCACCTTTGGAGGTGTTATATGAGTGTTGAACAATCATCGTTTCGTGAGGCAGAAATTCGCCATCCACAGAAACCATATGTTCTTTAACCATTAGATGTAGGTGTGTGTAAGTGTAGCTCGAATCCTTCTTATAACAACATCCTAGTATATTGAGGATACTGGTGTTGTTACAAAAGAAATGAATAAAAAGAGTTTAGGGGGTTGGAGAAGAAAAATAAAACAAAACAACATTAGAAAAGACATTACCTCAAAATCGGGTAACTCTTTTTGATTTGAGCTAAAGGCTTCCTTGGGAAGAGTTCTGCCCAAAGTGAGGTTTCTAGGAGTAAGGAAGGAATGTTGGGAGAGTATTTGGGAAGAGGTTGGCCGAGCCAAATGGCTTGATGGTGTGAATAAGGTGGGAGAGGTGGGGGCCTTTTATAAGTGGAGAGGAGGGGCACTTTTGGAAAGTAATGAAATGTTACATTATTGCAAAATGCTTTTCGGATTCTAAAGGTCCCACATCTATATAATTAGAGGCTAAGGTGATAGGGTTTCGAAATATCTTCATCCAATAGGCTTTGGACAAGTGTAAGCCTCGGATTTTGCATTATCTTCTCATTTTATTTAAATCGTCAAATAATGATGTCATCGCTGCATCATTATTATGTCATAAATACTATAATTTATTTAATGTCTAAAAATTATAAAACAAATACTATGATGTAGGAAATCTTTTTATCTTTCCAATGACTATTTATAATCAAAATTTGGACTTGTATAACCCCAATTAAAAATTGTTTTAGTAGAACAATTTATGTTAGTGTCATTTTCACTTTAACATTAAATAAAAAGTAATTTATGTTATTTCCCAACAAAAGTGGATCCATGGGGTCCCCAAGTTAGTCCATGGCTTGTCTTGGTCGGCCATGACTCAACCAATGAGGTTGGGACATGTGTCTAGGTCATTTCATATTATTAATGTATTATTTATACCTTAAACTACACTAATTACCACTAATCGCGATTAAGAACTTAAAAGTTACTATTCACCAAAAAATTATTTTGATCTCATTGAACCACATTTTACTTCTTAATGACAACCATGTATGTCGGATTTTTGAAAATCAAATCACAGAAGTTGTAATATTTCATTTAAACGAAAAATCAGTTATTTAACTACCACTTAGTGGTTTCACTATTCATCAAAAATTGAAGTTTTTCAGAATAAGGCCAAAATTTCACCCTAAGCTATAATTGATATTCCGAATTCAAAAATGATGTCTATTTTACAAAATTCCAAACATATAAGTTGTATTAATTAATTTCATAATTAATTCCCGCTGTTACAACAAATAGCGTGTTTTTAAGAAACAATTTATATCAAAAGTTTGGCAATTGTTTATGTCCAATTTCAATGTTAAATTAATTCTAATGACCACCATTGGATAAAATGGTAAAAATATTTTCTAATTATACCTTAAAACCACTAAATAGTATAATTTATCTGTATAAATTATTTTGATTAAAAAAGTTGTTTTTATGTATTTTTCACTATTCATAAAAAATTAGAAGTTCTCAGAAAAATACCAAAAATTCAACATAGGCTAATTTCGATATTACGAATACAAAAATGAAGTCCATTTTGAAATATAAAATTTCTATAATTTTAAAAAGTGGTTATTACTATTCATAACGGCTATTTTGATTAGTTGCGGTGTGTTAGAACTCGAACTTGCGTACAATGCAAGCTATTGCATTATTGAATGAGAAGCGTATCGTGGAAGCTCGGGGTGTTACAAAATTGGTCCTGCATAATGCTCTTGAAAATACCACTCACCTTGTAGAGAATAGTTTTCCACTTCTAGTGAGAAAAAATGGAAACCCTCCTAAAATAATTGTTGATATGAGAATTCTATAGAACTATCCAATACATTCCATGAATAAAATAAAAGAATTTCATTTTCAGTAAGAATGGTTACCCCAAGAAATCATAACCTCCAATCTCTAGAGAACACTCCATAAAACATTTGATATTATCCGACTGCACTCCCAACTATGTGTTGATAATCAATTCACATTAAAATCATTCCATATCCTAGACTAGTGCATTTTCAAAAAAAGAATATATTAATTAATGTGATTATACTATACCAAAAAATTAATATAATTTAAATTATAAATGAATAATTCTATTGATCATAAGTAGTTCAACATCTACATCAGCCAGAGTAGTCTACACAACATATATCAAACACGTCCCTCTTCCATTGACTCCATCCTGACTACCATAAGGTATTTATATTTCATTGTACTACTACTCCCGTATTAGACTTCCACTTCTGCTACCTTGTCTTGAATGGCCAACATTACTCCAGATAAAAGCGTGATGAAGGGTATGTGAGCCTCTTACCAAATCAGATTCTTCTCTTGAACACTACCACATGTCTTCTCGGGAATTTTCATAAATAACCTATAAATTTTACTTGTCTTCTTTAAATATGACATCCAAATGTAGGGTGATGACAATTTTTGTAATTGTGGACGAACAATACACATTGAAATAACTATAAGAGAATACAGCCCAGAGATGGTTGTACATTTTTGTGACTTCTTTTTATACTACCAAATTAGTGGGAAACCCCAATGAAAAACATCATTATAAATGAAGAAAATTACTAGGTCATCCAGAATTAATAGATTGGACACATTTCAGGGACACTCACAGATTTACTTCTTTTATGATATATTGTGTAGCCACATCCTTAGAGTTACTCAGAAAAAAATATCACATAATACTTAATATTTTTTATACACCAAAATATAGAGGCTCTAAGAATATATGGAGAGAAAATATATAACTATCTAAGGAAAGGAAAATGACATTTTCACCATAGAATAAAAGGAAAAAATCCGCAAGGATATTCATAGAGGAATTTAATACCTCCTCGTTCACTATCTTGTTTACATGAGAATCAACTAGAAATGTGTCCTTGTTAAAAAAAATGCATGATTATATATTTAATTGATGATAATTTATCAAGGAATATATACCATTTTTCTATCATCTTCTAAAAATGATAGATATTTTAAGTTATGATAACATGTACGATGATGGTGGAGTGACATTTAAAGCTGATGTTGTCCCATTTCTATTAATTTTCCATTATGGAAGAATAAAGCATCCTAACCATATCCATTTATAAGGTAATTTCAATTCCACAATGGTCATGATAACATTCAATAACATCACTTTTGTAGTCCCTAAAGGCCACAGAAAAACTATCCTGATCATAATTTCCACTCAAGGTCCCATTAGTGTTTCATTTTAGATAGTTATCAAATGGGTGAATCCAAAAAACATTAAAAGTTCTAAGAGGAGGGGGTTAATTACTAGTAACCATGAGATATCTCATCTATGTAAGGTTCTCCAAAGTGTTATGGCTGGGATATAAAAGCAGTGCATTAGAATTTTAGTAGCATCCATTAAATCGTATATGGTGTTCTATGAGTTGAAAGGTGACTGGTCCTGGATGGCCTTGTTCCTTTCTCTCCAAATAACACAAAACATCTCATTACATGTAAACCTGGTGAGGTTTCTGATATGTTTACACATCTGGAATGTATATAATGTTGGTAGGAGATCATTGATTGAGTCCTGATATGGTGTATGAAAATCAATGAAGTAAAAAAAATTACATAAAGAGGAAGCATTTTAAAATTATAGGAACAAATGATCCACATCCTCATAGTGTTGGTGACAGATTACACAACCTGAGAGTAGAGAGATTACTTCACATTGAAGGTTGGAATCAATAGAAATTTTGTTGAATGTTATAGTCCAAATCAAAGGGAACCTAGATAAGGATAACCATTTATTTTTGAATCTCACATTCCATTTGTGAGATCGTTGAGACATGATTTTATAGAAAGCGCTGGATTAATTCTTCTTGTTATAGGATAGTTCCCAAATCGACTTTTCATTCTAAATTATAAATTCATAACATTAAATATCATATTTGAGAAATCTGGTAATGTATATAAATTGATCATTTGATCTTTAATTGAGATATCATAGTCACCATCAGGATCAATAGAACCTAGAATATATATAAATGGAGCTCCGACCCATTCAACATTCCAAAACAAGAGTGAAAAGATATACCTGACTAGCCAATGTCAGTGCATACTGATTTTTTTAAAAAGCACTTTTTTCCATGCCATTTTGAGGACTCCATATATTTAGTATTTCCAACAATAAATCTTCCTTGGAACTAGGATATTATAAATACAAAGGGTTTTGATTTTCTATTGAGGAGCCTCCTAGTCAATAGATCTTCAAGGGACTGGTTGAGGAGAGTTATATTCATGATTCTAATACCCCAGGAGATTATTCATGCAACATTACATCCCAGAATTTATGTCAATTTTATTATCATTATTGCTAACACTCAAAATAAATTTTCTAATCAATGTGTTAATGATTTTGATAACCGATACAATCCTAGACTTAACCATGAATGAATAGAACAACTTAGAGACAATCACCTTTTTTAAAAGGCATAATCATCCAGCCATTGAAAGATATTTTCCATTCTAATATGCAAGGGTTATTTATTCATGGCTTTATTTATTGGTGATGTGGGATTCACAAGGCATTACCTAGACCATGGGAACACCATGTTAAATGAAAGTAACATAACTATCCATTATTCCCAGATCATCCATCATGCTGATTTTTATAGTGGCTGAAATATTCTTACCAAAGTAGATAAACAACTTCGTCCAACTTATTTCATGTCCTGAGGCCCTTTAATCTGGAAAAGAGTCTTCTTGATGTATAAGAAATTTATTGTTTCACCTTTGGTAATGGTAATAATTTCATCATCCAAAAAGGGATGAGATGGAGCAGAAATACCTATTGCAACATTATTGATTTTCAATTCACCATTTTTCACCTTATGATGTGTCAGTCTATTGAGGTAGTCTTTTGTGATGGAAAAATGATAGCATAGAGGGGGTCTCCATGTCTAATATCTCATGATAATTTGAAAAGCCTTCTAGGGAACCATTATGTAATACATAGATACAGGAATACCCACACATGTCTTTGATCCAGAAAATGAATCTCTTCTTGAATCCAAAACATGAAAGAACATTATTGATATATCCCTACTCCCTTGTATCATAGTCCTTTTAAATTTCATTTTTAAGTGGAGTTTTTCTTTTCCTGTTGTGTTTAATAAGGATACTCACACACTCCAAGGAAATTAACAGACAATACTCGATGTTCATTCCTTTAATAAAACTAAATTCATTCCATGAAATTATTTTAATTGAGATTCCACATTTCCTAATATCAAGAATGTTTTTGACGAATTTATGAACTATGATGACAAGGGAAACTAGTGTAAATTTGATGATGTCACTTTCATACTCCACTTTTCGTATGATGTATATAAATGGAGTATTAAAACCTTTTGTTAACGATCCAATATTGAATAAATGTTTATCTAATTTGAAAAAATCAGCCACTATTATCACCTAAAAATTATAAAAGAAGTTATTTTTGAAACCATATGGTATATGTGAGCTACCATTGTTAAGAGTGAAGATAAATTCTACAATATCAAAATTCGGAGGGCTATAGGTGGGGATCATATTATCTTCTACTGTGACAATATTTAGAATTACATATTCCCATTATAAAAGGTCCAAGGGATTCATTGAAAGGACTCCAATAGAATGATTCAATGTTAAAAGAAATGTCATGTAATTAATTCTGAATTTTGTCACCATCTTTGAAAATAAAAAGTGGTTTGTTGCCATTATTTTCCATTAGAGAGATTTGAAGTTCATGTTGTCCCAATCTATAACATTTTGAAACATAACATTAAATTTATCCTTTTGAATATTTAAATTGAGTTTGATGATATTTTCCTGTTTGGACTATATCTATACTTATTGACTAATTCAAATAGGGAAGTAATTATTAGTCATATATTCTAAGAGAGTCTAAAGGGAACACTCTTGGTCATTAATCTATTCATCAAGATGAATGATTCTTTTTATTATCCATTCATTCATTGTATATTTAAGAGTATTAGACATGTACATGAATTCCAATGGGTTATAATTGACATTAGATGAGAACCATGTGTATTTAAAAATTCGGTTCCATTAAGGAATTTTATTCAAAATATTATTGAAATTGAAAGGGACGGGATGCCACTTATCATTATCATGAAAATTCACCAAGATTGGATGATGATATAATCTATGTTATTTCATTTTGACACAAGATATGATACTCCAATATTGAAGTGAATGATCATTAACAAATTCTATTTCAATTTTTCCGGATATTACACCATTAATGTGCCTTAAATAACATGTAAAATTGGTACCAAGAAGGTTGATATCAGTTAAATAGGTATCTTAAAAATAGAAAATAAATTTCTTGAGAGAGAATGTACATAAGATATGGATTTCTTTTAATCATCATGAATGATAGAATTGAAATCCCCAATAATGATCCAAGGTTTATTCATCAGGATAGAGAGATCCTTAAGTTGTAACCACATAGATATCATGTTAATATAACTGTTGAAGGCGTAGAAAGTTGAATAGAAACTTTTCTTGTTAGATCTGTAATCCCAAAATTTGACAAGTTGATCTCCATATTAAACAATTAAGGTATTTTATAGACTATTTTGAGTCATTAACCACAACATTTCAGGGTTAGTTGAGGCTTGAAATTTCCCCAAAATTTGATAATCAATATGAATAATATAAGATTAATTCATATATATTCATATATTTTCACAATCTAATATAAATAAGTCAGGCTTATATTTACATTTATGTAGTCATATTGAACCATCAGTGCCATGGATGGATGTTCCTTCGATATTCCAGAAGTGGGTCTTCATTTTGACCTTGTATTGTTGGTGTAATCCCCCTTTTCATTTATCTACACCATTTTGAATCTCCTTGAGCATCTGGTTAACCCATAAATCATGATGTCTATAACAGACCAAGACCTTATGGTGGTAGAATAAGCACCCTATTTTTTGAGTTTATGTATGTATGATTCATCAAATATGAAATAGTTATACCACATGATGAGGTTTCTGATGTCTAAATATCAGGAAGATACATAGAAAACTGTTCATTGACAAGAATACGTTGGGAAGAATCTGGGTAACGAAGATCTAACAGAACTACCACATCAAGGTTAAGAGAGATGATATGAAATAAAAAATACTCAGTTTGAATGAAGAGACAACATAAAAGATGTTATCTGACATACATAGAAGTTTCTTAGAAAATTTTTTCTTATTAGAACATTGATTATCAGCCACATTGAGGGTCTTGTCTTCACGATTTATATCTGCATGGGGGGTGTGGTTTCTCTTTCATGAATAAGGATACCTATGAGGTACATGTTTTGAATGCCATATCTCATTTTTCACCTCCCACGTGATTGGGAAACACGTTTCAAGCATGGGCCATTGGAATGTTATTTTCCCTTTTTGGCTATTCCTTCCATGTTAGGGTGGTTGAGGCTGTCTGGTCCTCCTTTTCTGCAACTATACATTATTTAATTTCATTCCCTATAATTTTTATTATTCTCAATACCTAGAAAAGCCTTCAAATTCTTATCTGATCTCTATTTTATGCTCATTCTCAATCATTTATAATGTATTTGTTATAGGTGATTCCATGTGGATTTCGACAATAAGCCTTGAATAAAGTCTAACATCTCCATTGATATTTTTTGGGTCAATTTTAAGAAGATTTCCAAATACAGGGGCCACATCATTGAGTATCATATTGTTCTTTTCGTCCCAAAGAATCCAATGAATTCTTTTCCACACTAGGGAATTCGAGATACATTGATTAAGGCTAATAAAATTTAGTTACCATTCTGAATGAAGAAAAATTCCACATTTAAGATTGAGATTATTTTTGCACGATACCACGTTGACATCATCCATACTCTCTATAATGATATGAATGTAGCCTTTCTTGATTGGTATCATTATCAATTTAGTGATATTCCAAAAATGTAATATTATATTATTAATATCTGTATAATAGAATGGATTACCTCCATTCTTCTAAGATATGAGTGCTATCAATGAGAGTGTACAATGGTCCATCATTCGATTAATCATATCTAGATTAGTAACCACTCATACTTTTCCATCCTCTTAATTTCTAATGAGGTGATATTTTTTTGGGATCAAATAAAGATAACATAGAACTATCGAAGTGATTCTAAAAATAAAATACCATTTAATTTTACATTAAGAGTTTCATTTCCTCTATTTATCACATTCATGTGAGATTTAAACACTCATTCCCAGTTTGCATTGAATAAATCCATGTATAAAAGATTCATTAATAAGAGATAGTACTGTCTATTACCAGTTAAAAAGTGTAGAGTTCGCTCGGGAAAAAAATAAAGGTATAAAATTCACAATAAGACTACTATTCTAATGAAGACCATCATCAGTAATTCATTCCCATGGAATCTCAACAACATCTAGAAAACGATAAAAGCATTGTAGGTCAGTGAAACATTTTAAATAGTTCATCCTTAACATGACTTCCTATTTAAGATTCCTAAACTCATAGGATTATAAATAAATTAATATCATTGGATAGAAATTCATCAAAAATGTCATCTTGAATTCCATCAATGATATATTATCCAATTATCCATATTCCTCCAAAAAATCCCACCAATGCTTGGAAGGTCCACAGACCATATTTGTACCAAGATTCACCGTCATTTCTGTAAGTATCTCAAGATTCATAAAGAGCCTCTAGACTAAGTTAATATAGAACACGGCTTCCCTAGTAAATGTAAGAGGATGCTACAGCTGAAACTATCTTGTCAGCTCAGACATCAAAGGACACTTATGAATAGTCTACCTTTCCATGTATCACATAAACCTTGGAATCTATCACGAACCTAAACATCCATCAGAACCATAGGAACTATATAATTCTATAGTTCATCTACATTAGGAGTGTGGAAATTTACACTCTCCTAATTCTCAATTAGATGATGTAGTAGATCCATTTTCACTAGAAGAAAAATTCACACCCAAGATCACTATAAAGAAAAATGTTCGACCTCAATATGTGACTAATGAATAGAACCACCGACTCTTGGTATCTCTAAAGATAGAGTACAACTATTTTATATTGAAACAGCAATAACATTCATTTATATAGTGAAATAGATATCCGATTTCAATGATCAAAATTCATGTTTATATCATAAGAATTTTTTTTCCAATATCATAAACAATGAATGTAAATATTTCAATATGGGCATATTATTATGCATGTTTACATGTCTCACAACATTCATGGATATGAATAAAAATATAAAGAAATAATAAAATAATTTAAAAACATCTTCACATTACATGGGAATCACACAAGGAAATGTAACATCTACAGGAATAATCAAATAGTATGAACAACAATCCCAATACAGGGTACTCGTATCTTCAAACACTCATGGGTTAAATACTCTCACACACAAGCTCATTAGAAAGTCTCAACACATCTTATTGTCTTTTATATAGTTCTTAAATAATAATGAAAATGAAAAGAAACACAATCTTATATTACAACTTGATAACATCCCCCAATCTTGATCTCTCTCACATGGATGAAATGGGTTGGTAATATGACCACTTATGCAGTTACCCGTATTCTAGAGGCAACTTAATAGTAGTGGGGGTGTCAAACGTATTGTGGGAAGACTATTACCCTAGGTAAAAATATTCATATTAGTAGAAATAATCCATAGATGTGAAAAAAACAAATGTATAGAAAATGTGGAAACCAATAAAAAATCCCAGAGAATAACTAATTAATAATTATGAGAATAATAAAAGGGTCATGTGTAATGTAAAAAAATGGAATGATAGAAAAATTCAACTAAATGAAAAGTAGAATAAAAAAGACTCAATAGTATGTAGTCTCGAACCCCATTTTGGTCCAAAATCAAATCTCAAAACTATACAACAAGCAAACAATGAACAATAATGTTCATTTCCATTGTCGCAAAATGGATCTATATAATCTACTCGAGGGCTAAATGATGGGTTGAATTTTCATATCTATGAGATTATTTTGAGTAATACCTATCACTACTACAAAACCGGTGTTTAAAAGTGCTTGTATTTATCAACACTACAAAAACGTCCTGATAAATGAAAAAATTAGCAGTGCTTAAGAAATTGATGATAAATTTAACCATTTATCAGCACTTTTTTTAGAATTGATTAATAGAATTTTTATCGTCAATTTATTTTTAGCGTTGAAAATAGTATATTTTATCAGTGTTTTTGTAGTGATGATAAAAGGCAGAATAAATAAAATTAAATAATTATATACTGAAACATTAAAAAATTAGTTTATTAAAAAAAATATTACGCATTTTATTAATTAAATATTTATTGATAAAAATAAATATATTGATTTTAGATTATTAAATATTAAACATTAAAATAAATATATTTTTATAATACTTAATGTTAAAAAATTGTATAAATTAAATATATAGTTTTTTATATATTAATATATATAAATATGATTTATATATTACATTTTATATATGCCCTTTACATTAAATATTTATATATTTATTGAATAATGGGTTATAATTAAAAAAATAATATGAATTACAAATAACGACTAATTTCATAATGTAGTGGAAAAATAATTGAATATATCATTTGATTTTTCATTTCAAAATTGTTGAAATGTTTGTTTTATTGATTTCACATATATGTAATTAATTCATTTTTATGTACAGTTCACACACAGAAATCATATACATTTTTCAATAAAGTTTAAGTGTACATATTTCTAATTTATTCAATTTCATTCATTTTTGGAATATATTTATATGCATGCACATAAAATTAGATATAAATATTTTTTCCCGAAAATATATCTATATTTATGAATAAATAATTATGAAATAATAATAATATATATTTGGAATGTAATATATTTACTCTATATATATTTATATATTTTTTCAGTATATATATATATATATATATTTACAATTTTTCTATTTGTAATTATAATTATGAATCCTTTATTGGAGCTTAAGAAAAAATCATTGATAAAGTTAGGCCTTTATCAGTGCTTTTATCATGTGGATAAAGAATATTCTTTGTTAGAACTAAATAAAGTGCTGATAAAATGAATTGTATTCAACACTAAAACATTAGCACTTAAAAATATTCCTTTTATCAATTCTTATTAATTAATTTATGATAAATTGAATCTTTATTACTGTTTATTTGTAAGTGCAAATAAAACTGGAAGAATGTATTTTAAACAACCTAACCATTTTCGAACCTATTATGCTATAAGAAGCTTTATGCGGAAGACACCCAGTACTGGTGCACCTCCTCAGTCAATCGAAGCTCGACTCTCACCACTCAACTACCTTAAATGGGTCCAACATCCATACACATTCTGCTTTTGGTCACATTTAGGGATTGAGATGTGTATTTTATTCATCCTAGAGAGGTAGGATTTGTGACTCTCATTATGTATTTATTATTTTGTTTTACATTTCTTATTTGAAAATGCCATGAGTTATTTGTGGACTAGTCCACGTATACCGTTTTTCTTTTAGAATTTGAAATGTGTGATTTTTTATAATCCTTTTCTTTATTGACTACCAATTTGGATATCCTATTTTTATCTTTATAAATTGTTGTTTTCAATCAAATTTCTTCGGTATCTACAATTTTACCCCAGCATGATCTACGAACATAATTCCTTGTTTTTAATTTACATTTATTATTGATCGAGAATAGTTCCAATTATTCCATATTTATATATATATATATATATCTAAGTCACTAACCCCTATTCAATATTTCATCGTTTTCTTAATATAAAGGTACTATAATTACAGTTCCATTATGAGTTAATATTAACCATGTTCATTCTGTGTATGTTTTAGTTATGTTTTCCAAACAAAGAATCTATAGCAATATTTTTTTAGTAATTTTTTAAGTAAATGAGGTGTTTATTAAGGATGTGTTAAATTTCCATGTTACCATTATTCAACCTTAAACAAAAAACCTTTCATTATAAAGATCAGATGAAAAATGAATTCTTTTTTTCAAAACAATACTTGATATCATTTGATATCATTATTAATGTTGGTGGTAAAATTGACCAAAAAAATAACATGAAATAATCAATGGATGAGAATAAAAACGATATAATTTTTATTATAATACATTTATTACATAAGTATAATTTGTTAGTTTTATTTTATTACATTGTAAAGTTAGTATTAGTATTAGGTTGTTAAAGAATCAAAATGGAAGATAAATATATGAAATCATTAATTACATAAATGAAATCATATATTTTGGGAAAATATTTCTTTGTATTGAATAATTTTTTACATATTATTGGGCCTAGGACCTCAAAGATGTTTACTGGAGAAAATTATAAATATTATTAGTAGGTTATATTGATGGAATGTAATTTTTGTTGTTGTTTAGAAATGGGTGTAATTGTTCATGTATAATTGATAAGGGCTGTCATTTTCTAAAATTCACTTTCTTTAATGTCTGATAAATAAAAATATGCATCTCATGTGGATCCAATGTGATCAAATAATTTTTATGTTTACTGGATTAACTATAAATATTAAGGGTGGGTATGCATGATGAAAAATTAAATGATGATGAGTTTTCTATAACATGCACCATTCAATGAATTCATAAGATAACACCTACCATAGTGGTGAAATTCTATTCTTTAATACACTTACCCATTTTCTTAATCATACTGAATTTTTTTGAAAAGAAATAAATAAATGGTGAGTTTCCCTTATAATAATGGTAAACATATTTATCCTTTATTAATGGATATCTTCTATGTATTTATTTACATAATCTAAAATATTAATATTTTATGAACCCAATAAGAAGGATATGAATAAAAATCAATGAATTCTAATAGTCTGATAAAAGAATATGAAGATGGTTTTGATGATTCCATCACATTTCCAGGATAGAATGTACAATACAATTTTAAAATCCTTCTTCTATGTTTATATTGTTATTATTCATTTGAAATTATTTTAGAAGTGTTGTAAGAACATTGGATTTATCAAGGAATATATCAATGCTATAAATTCTTGTCTAATCATGGGTAAAACTGAATATGGACACCATTTACAATGATATTGTGGTTTATGAATATTTTGATATCAATAACATTTGTAAATAATGATGGAGATCATGTGGAAGGAATGAAAATGGAAATTAAAGATGACCTTTGTGATTTTCAATAGTTATTTGAAGAAGATAAATTGTTTTCCCAAGGACCATTGTATATCATTTTTAATAAAAACTCAACATTGTAATTTTTATGGGAGATGTATAATTTGAGAGATGGAAGTAGATGTAGTGACACTATCTTTACTGAACTACTCGGTCTCTTGAATGATATTATACCATTAAATAATGAACTGTGATGTCAAACATATGACTATAAGTGAATGTTAAGTTAAATTTCTATTATCTAAAAAAAATTCTTATGTAATTGATTTGATATTGTTTCAAAAGGACCATTAATTAATAATAAAATTTCATATCTGTTGATAGGATCAACATAAAAAAATGTATCAATCCCTTCAAAATATGTATGATACTTTTCTATAATTCCATGGTTTATAAGATAATATTGATGTTAGTATACTTTGAGAAAATAAACATGGCACTTAGAAAAAAGAATTAATGATGGGAACCTATTCCATATATCAGATTTTCCGCTAGGGAATAAAATATATTATGTGTTTTTTTAACTTGGAAATGAGTTGAGAAACTAATGTATTGCATTGTCTAAAGATGGAATAAATTCTTTTTGATGTACAGGTTTGTACTCACAGTACATGGTCCTCCATAATAGTAAATTATAACATACCTCCATGGATATTCATAGAGGACAAATAAATTATATTTTCACAATTTATATTTATCCCAAAAAAACTAGTAATGATATTAATGTCTATTTTTATACATTGTTCAGTGATATAAAATATAAGTGGGATACAACTATTTCAATTTATTATACTCATAGAACAAAATAATTCACATTGAGGTCCATGTTGTATGGAACGATAAATGATTCCCACCCTTTGGAAATTTATACAGAAATCCCATTAAAGAAATGTTGGGGTGTCTAGTTTTTAAGAGAGATATATACTCTATTCTGTTGAATCATTCCTCGAAGACTCCTTTTTGGATATTACAAATTTTTACCTCTATGACATAAATAATAATAATGTACGATATAATTAAATTGTAATACTGAACACGGTACAACATTTTCTCTAGTAATGAGTTACAAATTGTATACTAATGTAAAAATTATAAACATTTAATTGATAACCCATTTTCAAAAAACCATAAAAAATTAGGTAGGAAAAAGAGATCAATTTTCATTGAAATATAGTATTGGAATTTTTTATGTCAAAAATATACTTTATTTCCTGCATTTTAAAAAAAATTGATGGTTTCATTAGAAGGACACTAAATGTTCATCAAAAAACAAATTTTTGCATCATGATTAGGTTGTACATGAAAGAAATGGGGATTAGGGGAGAGTTGGAATTGGGGAAGGGTAAAAGGTGGATTTTTCTTCCTCCAGCAACACACACTATCTAGACATGAAATATTTAAAATTTTCCTTTTCTATATTAGTGTCAACGTTCCACAAGGGAATATATCAAATATCAATAATGTAATGTCAATGACTAATTTGATGTTACGAGGACAAAAATTACATGAATATCATGTTTTTATGTAATACTTAGTACCTATTGATTTCAATTGAATCATGACACAAATTTAATGACATAGATTAACATTAATTTTCTTCCTTTTCATTTTCACATGAAATAAAATTGTCGACCATACAAGGATTATCATCTAGAAAAACAAGATTGAAGTCATATTATGTGAATTAGAGATATTATTCCTACCATAATTCTTTGAAATAAAGGTCTATCTGATCATTCACGTGGTTATATAAGTTCAACCATAAAGTCCTTTCAATTATATGTGGATGTACACCACACTATATTATATTAATATTTGTAAATGGAATTTCAAGAGTCGATGATGGCTATATGATTTTATTGATGAATGATATAATTTTGATGATACTATTGAATTCTATAACGATTTCCTAGCATATGATAAAAGCATCGGTCTCCCAAAATACCATCATAATGAAAATATTAGGGAAGAAGGGATTTCTTGAATAGATGTTGTCATAATTACTTTGACATAGCGGTAGAAAGTGCACTGTTACAAGTTATATAATAGTAATATATGTTTATCCATTCATTGAATCCCATAGTAGAATTATTAGTGTTTCGAATCAATAAAAGACTAAACGATGGATATCAAATACACATAATCAAAACATTATAGGATGGTCAAGACACCAAATTTATAAGTGATAATCTTAAAATCCGTATTCATTGGTTGAATGGATTCAATGTCTAGGAAGAGATCCAATTGAAAATTTTATAGCTTACCCTAGTCATGAAATAATTGGTTATGTGTTCTATAAATAAGTACAAAATGAATTCAGTACGCCACAAAACAGTGGTGTTACGCTTGTCGATGAATCAACACAAGTATCTGGTTCCATGGATAATAATAAAATTTATGCAAATATTTCATATTTTGAAAATATGAAATAGATATATTAGTTGGATTATACAAAACTGAAATAGTATTGTTTCCCATACAAAGGGGTTGGCAATATCAATGGAGTGAATGTTGATGAAATAGGATTTGTAAAGGTGAATTTTAGTGTGCAAGGATAAAAAGTAAAAATCGTTAATAATAGTAAGACAAGAAGTGAATGTACATTATTTCCATGATCCATAAAATAAGAATTAACTGATTTTCCTATGGAAGAATAAAATAAATAGCAAGTTATAATAAAATTCAATCAAGAATGAAACTTTCATTGGGAAATCAAAATCATTTCATGGAAGTCCAAATGTGGAAAACTTCTTGTACACAATAGGGGACCATAAAGACTGGATATAAATTCTTGATATAGGAACCAAATCATTGAACCAATTAAAAAAAATGTTTTCAACGAGAAGGAAAAATATATTTTAATATATTATTATTTTCACTGTAATATTATTTCTTACATACAGCATTAACATCATCTAAATTAAATTTTTTACTAATCATGAAGACAATGTCTTCTACACATGATGATTTTACCAATCACTCAGAAGACCAAACTCAAATTATGGAAACCATATTGAGATATATAATGGTAATGTTACTAAATACCTTCTCTATTTTACTAATTAATTATATAATTAAATGTTGATTTAATTTTCATTATTCCTCGAAGAGTTATTTATTTTAAATTATTTCTTCCCATGTGTTATGCCATTGAAAAAAGGGGAATGAAGTTATCTCTGGTCCATCACTGAGGTAATCTTGATGTTTAAATAGTAAAATATTTTTCCATATAATAAATGTATTATTTAATATTAATATTTAATATATTTCTTTTCCGAATCACCCAAATAATAATTGATGTTTTATATATGTGTATTTTTTTTATTTGAGATGGTGTTGGTTTCCTTCTTTTATGCCTTTATTCAACAAAACATCCACAAACATCTTCTCCCTCAAAAACTTTTAACCACTGTAGTGTTTCATTTATAACATTCTTTCAATTTATCTCTACTGCCTTTGAAGGAAGAGAATCTAAAGTTAATTATCTCATTTTTATAGGTAACCTTGATGTTTTCATACTTAAATAATTATCCATATAATTTATGTATTTATTCATATTTATGTTTTATTTTTTTTAGTATTACCAACATAATAATTTGTATCATATAAAGGTGTATTATTTTGTTCGAGTTGGGGTGATATGTTCATCATTCATACATTTCTGCACCAAAACATCCACATTATTCATATTCCATAAAATATTTTCACCCATTTAGTGATTCATTTCTATCATTAAATCATGTTATCTCCACTTCCTTTGTATTAAGGGAAACAACACTGCCCCAACCCGGTTATAGATGTAATCTAGAATTTTTATAGTGTCATCATTGTCCATAGAGTTAATATAAATTTCGTTATTTATGATTTAATTATATCTTTCTTGTATTACTATCTCAATAATTATTATAATATTCAAGTGGATTTTTTATTCATGTCGGGGTGATTTATCCATATATCAAGCTTTTCTACACAAAAAAAAACCAAATAATTTTTCTCCCCAATACCTTTCAGCACAACAGTATTTCACTTATCACTTTCATTTATGTGATCTCCACTTCCATTATAGGAAGTGCAACAATTCTATATATACTTAGTTATGGAGATAATCAAGATGTTGTCAAATAAAAATCATTATCCAAAGAATTAATTTATTGTTTCATATTTATGATTAATTTCTTTTAAGTATTACCCATATAATAATTTTATTCTTATAATGGTGACTTCATTTGTTGATTTTTGGGTGATTTGAAAATCTTTTAGTAATTTCCACATAAAAAGATCAATATACTTCTTGTTCCTCCAAAACATTCACCCATGGAATGTTGGAATTTATAACATTCCTTCACATTCCCTCAACTTCTCAATTAGATAGGTAATATTGATATTTTTATAGTAAAATCATTGTATATAGAATTAATGTATTATTTCATATTTATTTTTAATTTAATCCTTTTGGTTGTTACTCATAATTATTATTTTCTTTTACATGTGGATTTTTTTTCGAGTTGATGTGGTTTATTAGAAGATTCTCATTTAGTGTTTTTGTTTAATAATGAAATTTAATGGATCAGAATGACCCCAACTACATTGTTCTATTTAGTATTTATATTAATTTAAAAAAAAGACAACTAACATAATCAAAACCATGAAAAAATATTAATTTTTTTCTTAATTTAGGACAATGACTTATAAGATAGCTGTGATGTGTAAGAATCCCAATCACCTCAATCTGATACATAATGTGCCCAATAAGACTTAATGTGTCTGTTATCATTTTAAAATCAATATTAGACTTTAGAATGTGGTACTTATTGAAAGTTGATAAAATGTACATGGATTTTCATGATAATTATCAGATTCAGTTCATAAATACGTTGTGAAATGTAAGAGTTAGTCTCACCTCAAACTGATAAATTATATAATCCATATGAGTTCACTTGTGTTTTTTATGTTTAAAATATCATTATAGAAAATAATATTTTTATGTACTAAAAACCTATGAAACAAATAATGAAATAATAGATACAATAAGAAAAAAATCCATAAGTGATTTTCATTTTGTAGGAACCAGTTGCACGTCAATCTGATGCATGGTGTGATCTATTTTATTCGAATTGTGTCATTATTTTATATTGAAATATATTTTAGTAAGCAAACATATTAAAAACTGAATAAATAAATTCATATTGTTTTGATAATTTAGTAAAAGGATCTATAAGTCATTTCTGATGTGTGTGAATTATAATCACCTTAATATGACGAATGGTTTTGTTGATAAGACTCCAAGAGAGTGTTTTTATTTAAAATTGACATCAATTTTAGTAAGAAGGATGAATGAACTTCTCAAAAAATATAAAACACATTCATATAATTTAAATTCATTATTAGAATTTTATATATCTCATTTGTGTTGTGTATGAAAAAAAACATCAATATAATTTATAATGTGATCGGAATGAGTCAAAGTGCATGTTTAGATTTTAAAATTACTTTTAAGTAAAAAATAAAAGTGATGTGCTCAAATTGATAAAAAAAATTCAGACTATTTTGATACATAAAAAACAATTCATAAGTAATTTTGGATAAGTATGAATCAGTTCAATCTCAATCTGATGCGCAGTGTGACTGGTATAAATCAAAGTGTGTCTTTTTATTTAAAAATATCATAAAATTTAGTAATATGGATAACTACCCAACTCAAAATAGGAAAGAAAATATTTAGTGTTTAGATACATTATGAAAATGATTGAAAAATAAATTTTTACATGTATGAATCAGTTGCACCCTAATACAATACACAATGTGCCTGACATGACTCAATGAGTCAGTTATCATTTTAAAATCAATAATTTTTAAAAAAAATTATCACTCAATAAAACTGAAAAAATTCTATAATATTTTTTTTAATTTATAAAAAGGATTCATATGTAATTCGTGATGTTTATTAATTCATTTTACATGAAACCAATACACAATGAGATCATAATGAGTCAAAATTTCGTGTTTCCCATTTAAAAATGACTTCTAGTAAATATAAAATCACACATACTCAATAATGAGTCAAAAAATTAAGATTATTTTGATACAATAGTTCAGTGATCCATAAGTCATTTGGGACATGTAGGAGTCATCCACACCTCAATCTGACTTGTTTTTTGACCGGTATGACTCAAAGTGAATCATTTTAGTTAAAATTTCAATCACTTTTTGTAAAATGGACAACTACCCTACTCAAAACATGTAAAATTAATTAAAATTATTTTGATACATTACAAAAATGATCCATAAGTCATTTTTTATGAGTATGAATAAATCTAACCCCAATCTGATACACATTATTTATGATAAGGCCGAAATATTCCATTATCATTTTATGATCGATATTTTTGTTCAAAAAGTGTCACTCACAGAAAACCAATCAATCATGATTGAATTTTTATGATAATTTTGAACAATGATTCATATGTCTTTTTGGACATGTAGGAATCTGTTTCATGTCAAACTATTACACGATGTGATTGGAATGACTTAAAAGTTTTTGCTTCCAGCTTAAAATGAAATTTTAGAAAATAAGACAACGGAGTTACTCAAAACAATGAAAACACATTAATATTTTTTTGAAACTTTAAAAATAATATATAAAATTCATCTGGGATATGTAAGAATCATTTAAATCTCTATCTGAGGCACGTTGTGTTGGGTATGACTACAAGTGCATCTTTTTATATAAAATTTACATAAATTTTAGTAAAATTTACACTTTTTTAATTTATTTCATTATATTTTTACTCACATAAGCATTGTTTTCATATATATGGGAATTACTATTCTTCTGTAGGGTTGGTTTGTTTAGAAATCGCCTGAGTGGTGTTATGGTTAAAAGAAAAAGGAACATTGATGATTTTGAATGTATGTAACTTTTGGTCTTTATGTAATTGTATAAACCAACATTTGAAATGCTAATAATATAATGTCTTTTTTTGTTGAATGAATTTAATTTCATTTAAATAATACTTCATTACATGTTTGTTTTGATATATGGATTGTTTTTTGTTCTACGGTGTGCTCTTACAGTACATTACAATGGTGTTATAGTATGCAGTTATAACACCCTATAATATAAAACTTTATCGATGCATCGATGACCATCGATAATAGATCCTTTATCATAAAATATATAGTCATTAATAAAGGAACATTATCAATATGTTTATAAGAACTAGTAAAATACACTTAATATGGGATTTTATAAATAATGATAAATACATCCTTTACCCATGTTAAAAAAATCAATGAAAATTAATTCATTTATCAACACTTTTAAAAGTATTGATAAAGGTCCCATTTTTTTATGAATTGTATAACTGATAATGTACCCATTCATCAAATCTTCTTTAGTACAGATAGATACCCACGGTTTTTAACATTTCTTGTGTATTCAATACATTTCTAGAACTATTATAGGCCATTTCTAGCACTATTAAAAGCCTATTTTGTATTATTTTGTATTTAATTTTCCTAATGTTTATTACATAATTCCCCCTGTTGTTTTCTAGAAACAATAGAGATTTTGGGATCGGTAGGTGGTGGTCCACTATTGGTGAATTGTGTGTGATAAAGGATCCCTCGTCTCCTGGAAACCATGAGACTGAATTCCTCTAAAAAAGAGGAGACCACATAGATTCCACAGTGTTTGGAAAACATTGTTCTCTAACTATATGGAATTCTCCTCTTTGAATCCAAGTGATAAAAAGTTTCCATAAGACTTGGAAAACCATGAGGGATGACTATGTGACCTATCCAGGTCATTATAAAGTGGAAAACAACCTTTCATTCCTATTCATATTTCTCCCTAAAACACCTCACATTTTCAACCCTATGTGATTTTCATCCTTGGGAGCTTCCCCCCAACATTCTTGGATCCTGTGAGAATCATTAATTAGGCTATTGTGGCCAGAGATATTGTAGGAATTATCAAGTAAGTATCCGTCCCTTGTTTTCACCCATATTTTGTGGTTTCTCTTCACTTTTACATGGTTTTTCCTTTTTAGATGGTTTTTTGACCTAATGAGGATTCTTTCATTTGTTTTTTGGTAAAGTCATAATGGTTGTTTTTAGATCATTACTTTTTGGTTCTTCTTCGAATTTGGGTTGTGTTTTTTCATTTATTTATGGATATTTCCATGTTAGAGGTTGGTGTTTCAATGATTGTACATTATTATATGATTTTGGTCTAATATCATTGTTTCATAGAAGTTTTCAATAATTTATGTTTTTGGTGTGAATCATGTTTTAAAAATTATTTTCGAGATGAATATTTGATTTTTTATTTTTCAGAAGATAAATGGTTTTTTGTTCATGTGTCCTTCATTGAGGTGCTTCTTTGGTGTGTTTTATGCTTTGTGTAAAATGAGTGAAATTTTTTAACAAAGGTATTTAAGGTTATAATGTGTTAAATGTTTTTTCCAAATTATATATATTTTTATACATGTTGGACACTTTTTTGTGTAACATAAAGGTGGTTTTTCATTTTTTTTAATGTGATGTGAAACATGTTACAAAATTGATTTGGTGTGTGTATGAATATGAACGGGGAATTTCAAATTTAAATGGTAAGATTTCAAGTTTTATTTTATAGTATATATACCAAATCGGGTTTATGAATTTCGAAAGTGGTGTGAAAGTTGTTTCTCAATGTATTTGTTGTGCATGTGAGGTGAAACTTGTTTTTTATGGAAAATTTAGTGTTTTATTTGAGTTTTGTTCTTTAGATCAATATGAATTATGAAAAATGGTTAATTCCACACGTGTTCATGATTCCTAGACTATGCATGTGAATGTAATTATTTGTGGGATATGTGAAAATGAATTTTTTCAAAAAGGTATTGCTAGGTTTCTTGTTTGGAGAACTAGATCTATTATTCTAGTTGATTCATAAGAGGTTGAGTCACAAATTCTTTATAGAGTATTGACACTACAACACTAACTAAAAAAGTCATATGGTCAATCAACAACACACCTCGGGATGGTATCCCCTCTAATGGATCATTCATGGTAATGATTTTTATTATGGAATTTTATTTGGAGACCCTAGGCGTTGGATGTGATCACCTATAGTGGATCATGCATTGGAATATTATTTATTTTGGTTGAAGGACTTTGATCACTGAGGTACAATGTTCATAGGTAACCACATTTTCTTTTTACGTATAGGGATTTATTCTATTTTTATCTTGTTATAAGATTATTAAGTCATGTGGTTGAAACCATCAATCTAAAATTAACCATGGGTTCAATTTAATTTCATGGATGATTCTTTTGATGAATTTGTTTCAAAAACTATTGTTTCAGAAAATTTATTCCTTAAAAGTGTTTCAAAATATCTTGTAGACATGATAATATTAATTTTTCTTATAATTTTATAAAATGTAATTTTTTTCATTCATTGAAATTATAATAGGCTTTGGTTCACACCCTACAAACACACTTGCGTGTATGTGGAACCTGTTATATGTGACCTAGGTAAAGGAAATTTGTTCTGTGGTGGGAATGCTGGATATGGTTCCCCGTATTCTAGTTCATGATTATTTTGGTGGTTTTGTCTTGATAGTGATGTCTGTCTTATTACATTGACATTTTTGGGATGATTTAGTTGATCCCCTACCATTTTAATATTTTAGTATTGGTTAAATTAGAGAACACTGATTCTAATAATTTTTGTATCTCATTTGGTAATGATTATTGGTTTTATAGTGTTTTATTATATTTTTTATATTGTTATATACATGGTTGAAACCATTAATAAAGTGTATTTTTGAAACATAGGAACTATTTTCAATCTTATAGTTATCTGGAATGGCATCAGTACATTCCATAGGCAAATCCGTGTGTCGGTTTGGATGGAACCCCAAATTAGTTTGGAAAAAATGATAATATAGAAGGTTTCAATATTTCTGGTTCAAGATGATTGGGAATACTATAGATAGGCTGGAGTTAGGATTTTTCGAGGCTCTATGTTCTAGTTACGAGTGGGTTTTCTAGCCAACAGACCTCATGATAGGACTCAAGTATACATGGGATATTGGTAATTTTTTGTTCTTCTTCTCTATGTTAGACATAGAGAATGGAGACATTATGTAGACATCAGGTGGGGGTGATGTTGTTATTGTTTTAAACTATTTTACATATGTTTTTAATTTTTATTTATGGAAGAGTTTGTGAATTATTTTGTTTATTTCTTCTATAATCATTTAGAACATTGTTTTGATGGATATGTTGACAGTTTCGTCTTGTGTTTCTCATTAGTTTTAGAATAATTATTCACTCATGTTCTTCCATGCATCCATGGGAAGAGGATGAACAGAGTTCCCCCTCACCAATTGATCATAGATAATGTAGTTCTTTATTTTTTTCAGTGATAAGGATATGTGCCAACTTCTGTAAGAAATCCAAATCGGGTTATGGGAAGTAAAAGAATCTTGAGTTCCTCAAGAATTACACTCATTATATATGGGGAAGCACATAACCTTAGGGGTGGATAAGATGATTGAGAATATAGAAAAGATGTTCTATATTCATGAAACTACTAAGGAAGATAGATTATAATTTGATTAATTCATGTTTTAAGGTCCCAATTGGATTTGGTGGGACTCAATGGTGAACCTGGAAAGAATAAGCAGATGTGTAGGAATGATTTCAATTTTTTCATCATTGAGTAGTATTGTCCTGCGATTTTTCATTTTCTAAGTCCAAAGAGTTTTTTGGATATTTTTCTAATGTATTAGACAAAAATAATGTATTCCAACTATTTCCCTAATATATATCGATTTCCACCCTATGTCATTTCCAACGAGCAGTAGAAAGATCAAATATTTGAGATGGATATAAGACCATAAGTCTTATCCCACATCATATTATTTATGTTTATGATGTATGGAGAGGTGTTTGACTATTATATGATTGTATATAATTATTTTATAAGAATGTTTGGAGTGTTTGGAGAGATTTCATTAGTGGGTAGTAAAAGATCATTTGAGAAGAAGATAAAGCAGGATGAGTTGGAGAACATCTTTGGTAGTAATTCAGGATATCCTTCTAATATATCTTCATATGTGGCTTTAGGTGGAGGGTCAATTTTCTGTCTCTATTGTGGGGATGCATGGCATATGTGAAATATGACTTAATCTCCAACTGTATATTATCATCAGTGTGGAACAATGGAAAACATGAAATAGTTTTCCACTATGAAACATCGATATTAGAGTGGTGTTTGATCTATAGATTTCAAATGGATTTCTACTCATTTAGAAAAACCCATGAAAGTTGGTACTCATTTCAGAGATCATGTGGGTATGGTTGGATCATCATCTATGTGGATTCATTTCCATGTAGATCGATAATAAATTTTTCATACCTAGGGTCAGGATGAGATTAGAATGCATCATGATGCGGATCTAGAACCAATAGAATCAGATGTTGAGCCGATTATAGTTCATGTTGTCATTATAATTGTATAATATTTAGATACTATTATGATTTATATTAGTTCCTATGTTTATGTTATTTCTTCTCATCTTATGAATTTATTTATATTTTCAATTGAGATTATTCCATATCTGTTGGAGTTGGTGACACCGCTTTGTATGAAGCGGGATCAGAGTTTCAGGTGTCTGTCATGGGCACTCATTATTTTAAGAGTTTATCTTGAATTAGATATCCTAGTTCTAGAAATTTACCTCTTTGATGTGATTATGAGAATGTATTGGATGGTCCATTTTCAGGCACACAATTATTGTTATCTCTGATAATTGAGATTCAAGAAACCTAATGGAAGTTCCTATTTTTTAGGGATAATGGGATCCTCGATCAGGATGTACTAGACCATCACATCTGAAATTTTGGAGGGATTTTTTCAGATCATGTCGCACACATTTTATGATGACAATGGTTATCCTTATTTTCAACTACCTTTTATTTTTGATAAGCTCCCATAGGTATTTCCATATGACAATTTAGGTTTTCACCTAGGCTGGGATGTAGAGTAAACTATTGAATTACCATTTGGGAAACAGCCAATATCTATTCTCATGTACTGTATGGACCCCAAAAATTTGATTTAATTAAAGTTTCAAATGGACTATTTAGAGCCAAAATGATTTAATCACCTGGGTGTCTGTCCAGGAGCCACCGTAATGTTGTTTGTGAAAAGGGCTAACAGACCACTCTAGTTATTTTTTGATTTTCAAAATATGGACAAGGTAACAATAAAAAATAATTATACCTCACCAGGTATTTATGACCTATTTGTTATTTTTAATATATGAAATGTGGTTTGGTAATATCTATTTGTGTTTAGGGTATTACCAAGTAAGAGTTAGATTGGATGATGTTTCAAAAATAGACTTCTGAAGAAGGTACGTGTATTTTGAGTTTTTAATAACACCTCTTGGGTTTAATAATTATCCAATGGTATATATGGTGCTTATGGATAGGGTGTTCCATACGTATCTTGACCTATTAATTGTTGTATTAGTGGGTGAAATCATACTCTATTACAAGAAAATGGAGGAGCATGATTGGAATTTGATAATTGTGTTAGGAACTTTTCGAGATCATCATATGTAAGAGAAGAAATTAATGGTCACCTTATGGATCGGGGAGGTCATGATTATAGGTAATATGATCTTGGAATGAAGGTTTATGGTGGTCCCTGAGGAGAATTGTAGTATAATTTCCTCAGATTATCCAAATAATGTTTTCTAGATCAAGATATTATTGGACCTGGTAGTGTATTACATGATATTTTTCTCATGATTTCTATCGGGTTACTTCACTCATGATGGCACTAACTGAGAAAGGGTTTATGTTTAAAAGGATTTATAAGTTTCAAGTTTCATTTGAGGTTCTTAATCGGTAGTTTACCATGTCCCCTATTTTAATAATTGTATAATTTTTGAATGAGTATGTAGTCTACTGTGATGCCTTAGGTATGGGTACTTGGTCTTTGTTGATGCTGGATGACAATGTGGTGGCATACGGTCATGCCAACACCGACCACATGAAAATAGTTTCACATATCATGAACTAGAATTGGCAGTGGTGATTCAAAACATGAATATGTGGAATCATTTTCTTTTAGGGGAGAAGTTTGTGGTTTATTCGAATCCTAATTTCATATATTTTATATTCTCTTTGAAATACATGATTCTTATTCAGTATCATATGGTGGAGTTCCATCATGTTAATTATTCTGATATTGTGTGTACCCTAGTCTAGTGTAATGGGTTTTCAGATTCCTTGAGTAGGGATGTTCAAGTGAAATCATTAAGAGAGTCCAATGGTTAACTGACACATATTGGATTTTTGAAAAAATGTATATCAAGACCAAGGAGCATAGTAGTGGTTTATTCTTGGGTAATGTTAAACTGAAAACATCAACACTAGAGTTGATTCAATTTGAGTATTAAAGTGATGAGCTCTTCTAGCATTCAATACAGATTCTAAATGTTGTTCTAGTTCCTCAAAAATAGTCATTATCTCATGAGGGATTTTTTACTTTAAATGTCACTTTACTGTTTCATTGTAATTTCATAAGGTGGGGATATAGGGCATACAACTGTATAAGTTTTCCAATCATTATGGTTGCACCAAAATGTTCTATGATGTTATTCATCGGTTCTGGTTTCCACCAATGAAGAAAGATATATCTGACTTCGTATCATGGTGTTATACATGTTATATGGTTCAAGAAGAGAACCAAATCCCCTATAGATTTTCTCCTCCAATACCCATTCCTACCTAAAAGTGGTATAACATCACCATGGATTTTATTATTGGATTACCATGTACACCATAATAGAGTAATTGCATTTAACTATTCATTATCCTTCTGAAAAAATCATCATTCTTATTAGAGATCCATAAATGTTGGATGAATTAGGGAAATGGTTTGTTTATAGAACTGTGATGAATCATGGTGTTTAATCAGCTATTGTTGTAGATATTGAACATATTTTTAGATTTTGGTTTTGTTACAAACTAATGTTGTTTATGAGTTGACTTGTTAAGTGTAGCACAACATACCACCCCAAAATTTATTATTAGACATAATGTGTGAATAAGATTTTGTAAGACATGCTCCATCCAGGTGGTTTGGATTTCGATGTCTCGTGGGAATTTTTTTTTGGATTGAATAAAAATTCATATAATAATAGTGTCCAATAATCGATTAGTATGAATCCTTTTTAGGAGAATTATGGTTGTCCATGTGCTCCCCCTTATTTAGCTGAGGTGGGTGAGTCATAATTTTTGAGACCAATAATTGTTAACGAAATATAAGATAAATTTTTGTTAATTAGGTTGTGGTTAATATTGGTGTTTAGTCTCAATTGGTTTTATGATAATTAATGTTTTTGAGAATTGACGTTTTCTGAAGATGAACAAGTGTTTCTAAAAGTGGAACCACACATAGGTCATCACTATTTTAGTATGTAAGGGAAGCTATGGTCGGTGTATATATGAACATATTCTACCACAGATAGGGTCGGTATGATGAAATACTGGTTTTATATTCATTCTTAGTTTATGTTAATTCAAGAATTTTTCCATGTTTCCTAGCTGAAAAATTATACTCCAAATCCGTCCCATGATTTTATTCGAAAGAGACTATGTTTGAACTTGATATATCCCTGATTGAGTGGCTAGTGTGAATTCTCTATTCCCATGAGTAATTGATTCATGTGATATCAATTCCAGTGGTCCATGTTCTTTGGTAGAATGGTAGTGATGAGCATGAATCAAGGGAGTGGAAGTCCTAGGTTGATGATGATTATCCATTTTTTCTTCTGATAAGACATTCGAGTTACTATATGGGGTGGATTTTCATGGTGGGGAGATTTTTTATATCCATGATTTTTGGGGTATTAATTTTATTAATATTTATGCCCCATGATTATTATTCATCATCCGTAGAATATTTTTGAGAAAAAATGGTTATTTTTGGCTGATTAAGAGGTGTTGTGTTGTTATCACATAGTCTGGTAACCTGTGGGGGAAAACATTGATGCGTGTCCCACATGTATAGCGAGGGATGCACGGTTGTCACAAGGTTTGGAAAACAAAGCAGGAAAATTATAAACCCCCCAGATTTTTAAGAGATAGAATCATTTCAATTTTTAGAGGTATTCTATTATATGCTTCCCCAAAATTTGATTGTGCTACATAAAACACAAACATTTATTGAACTATAAAAAAATTAATCTAGTCTAGTGATACAAACAATTTCATGTTCTTTTGATAAAATTAATTTCACGCAAGACAGAGATTAAGTGAACAACTAAGTACTATTATAAAACCATATAACCCTGTCAATATTATAGAATGTATGAAAAAGTTAACAATGAATATAATACTTAAAAATGTATATATAAATAATTATTTTTTGATAAATTAAAAATAAATTCAAATAAAAGCCTTTTTTACTAAAAGGAATTTTTTTAAAAACCATTTCAATAAAAATAAGTTAGTTTATGAAATTATAAAATCCTACTTTATGGATTTTATTAATGAAATATATTTTTAATATATCCAATATTAGTTTTATAAATTCATTTAATTTGATTTTTTATCTACATATTAATCTAATTCAATATTACCGATTAAAGAAGTTTTTTTAAAAAAATGCAGTTTTACCACCTATTGATGGCACATCCATTTTAAATATTATTTTTTACAAATTTAGATATTCCATTTTAAAAAATAATATTCTCCATTAGAAGAAGGATATAAAAACACACTTTGGATAATTATTTAATGTTTTTTGATATGTTAAATGTTTTGATGAATAGCAAAAATCTATTGAATTTTAATTGAACACCAATTTTATCATAGAAAAATATACATGGTTAAATTATATTTTTTTAATGATTATAGAATATATAATCATACATTATTTTTATCATATAATATAATTTATTTCATTGAAATTTATTTAAAAATATTTTTAATGTAAATCAATTTCAATCTTTTGTAATGTTTAATCTTTTGGAACATGTTTTTTATTCCGACATAGGGATTAATTTTAAGTTAATTAATACATATTCTATTTTTTTTATTTTGAAAAATGTTCCAAATATTTGGAATATGTCAATAATAATTATGTAAATATATTTTTAATTATTTTTGGGAATTATAAATAGTAAAATCAGGAATTTTTATTAATAAGATAAGAAAGGTAAATTTGGTAATTAAGGGTAAATATAATATTAAAAATTATTATAACATGAGTATTAATATAATTGGGTGAGTCATTCTCAACCTAAATAAATTGTGGGTATAAATGATTATCTTCCTATGCCTCTTGAATTAGAATAATACATGTAATATATTTTATTTATGGAATAATTAAATCTACTGTTATCAAATTTTAATAACATTATCATTTTTAATACAATATTATAGAAAATATAAATTATACTATAAATAATAATATGAAATAATAATTTTCATTTACGATCTTAATTTATTTTTAATTTCTATTAAATAAATAATTACATTAATAGATTATACATTTTTTATGCAGATATTATTTATTTGTGGAAAAATCGATGAAATAATTTTTATTAAAATGACAATATCCATTAAAAGACCAAAAAACATGAAACATATATTAATGGTCAAGTATATATCGACCATAATGTTCCATGGGACTTGTGAAAATATATTTGGTGACCTATAGAATATATTATGTCAATAATTATATTTTATATAAATTGATGATAAACATGTCACATTCATTTTTTAATAAATAAATCATTTCCAATGTTGGATTTTCTAGGACTTATATTCTACTATAATTATTGCTATGAAATACATAGGATTTATGTTCTTTATAGAAATTAATATGTAATATTTAGCCAACAAATAATTCTTTTAAGTAATTATAGAAAACTAATGTAGTAATTATTTGAATAATTAAAATATCAAATTAATATTGATAAAAACATTAAAATACATATTATATATGGTGATTAATATATCCAATGAATTTTTCATATGACATTTACCCCTTAGAGATAGAAAATTTTTTATTTGAAGTTACATTTTTATCATCATATTTTTCAAATTCTAGGAAATGAATAGTAGAAAAATTGACACTATTGATATTTTATGAAAATAATGTATTATTAAAATATTTTAAAATAATAAAACGTTTTTAAAAATATATAATAATTTTTTAAGGTATAATATGTACAAAATTATTCATTCATGAACTAACTAACATCTTATAAGATAATGTTTCGCCATTTTAATATTAAAATATTTGTTACCTTAGTAAATAATTAAATAGAATAAATAAGTGTTCATTAAAAGGATAATGATTAAATTCATAGAATAACATGTCTAAAGTTTATATAATGATGATATTAAAACCATAAAACATCATGTTTTCGAGACTATGAAATTTTGGTGGTTTTTTTTGATGGGTTTTTATTTTATTATAAATAAATATATTTAGTGATTTCAATGGTGCCTATGACCTCCATTATAAAAAAGAACCTCCTTCCTCATTTCATTACATCACACTAAGCCTTCAATATCCAAAATAAATCACGAATTTCCCTTATAATCTTTTATAGTCACATTCTATAGATTATTTTATTCTAAAAACCCATCTTTATTTCATTATGAATATATTTATAAGGATCTCGCTGAAGAATAAGTTATCTCATTTACCAACTCTCTCAAGATTATTTCACATTCTAAATCGTCATCCTTTTCTGTTTTATTATAATGTAATATCCCTATTTTAAAATATATACTAATATGTTATTTTGGTTCTAGAACAATCATATTCCACCTTCTATCTATCCTAGGATAAAATAAATCACCACTCATGTGTGTGCACGACATACCATCTCCACGTCATGATGTAATCTCTTTTCACCACCTTTTTACCTGGATGGAAATAATAGTGGAATGAAGAACTATATATTAGTACTATAATATTATATTTACTCTCTAAAAATATATATTCCATTGACTTTTATACGCTATCAAAATTATGGGAATGATATTGTCTCTCATGGGTATGTACGACCTACCACCTACACGATGTGATGGGATTCATTCAACACGACCTCCATTAAATAATGAATTATATAAATGTAATAAATGAGTAAATATGATAAATAAATTATATTTATATAATTATGTAAATGATATAACTATTGCCTATGAAGAGGAATCAAAACTTATTTTACAAAACATGTATAATAAAATGAACTAGTTAACACCTAAGAGATCTAAAATAATGAAATATTATTAAAGGTGTGTTAATATGTTAGTATATGATAAAATAAATGTAAATATGGTTCTATAATAAGTTAATAAAAAAATTTAATCCATTTTATATGATTTTATGATACATTTGAAGGAAACTAGAACTAAAGTAAGGGATAATTTCTCAATCTCAATATTATACAATATTTTTTATACGTAAGTATTTACTTGGATTTATTTATCTTCAATGACCATGTTTCCTACAACTATTTTGATAAATACTTTAAATATTAACTATGGATGTTTAAATTCATTTTTTCCTTTTTTTGAAATTTTTTACAGGGATTGAATAAAATATTACTTTTGTTTTCTGAACGATGCACTTTTTGACTTTTTCTACACAAGTAAGAGAAAATGTTATTTTAACTTGTGTAGAATGAATGGATTTTAAATCCTTCATAACAATTTACTTAAAATAATCTTACCTTGCATGTTTTCATTTTTATCTTCAAATAATTTCTTTAATGTTGCATTTTTTTAGGAAAAAAACATTTATTTTAAGAAGAGAGTATATTTTCATCATATATCAATTTCTTCTGTTTTATCAAAATTATTTTCCATCATAGATGAAAATATTTTAAAAGGATATGTTTTGAGAATATTGTCCCTATTATTAATATTTGTTTATTAATTTTTTTATTTTACAATATTTATGAAATCAACTAATTTTAAATGGAATATTTTAGGATCAAATGATGTTTAAGAAACCCATTTTATTTCATAGAATATAATATAAAGAATGTTTTATATTTTAATTTCACATGTATTTATTATTTTTTTATGAGATGGGTGGGACCTATATATCCATCCAATGATATGGATATGAATGGATAACTCATGAAGTATGTGTATTATACGTGAACTTGATTTTATGCTGATAGTTATATGTGTGAACTCGGTTTTCCTATCTGTTATTTTATGAGTGGACATGGTTTCCATATCCATATCTTTATCCAAGGGATTTATTTTATTTAAATAATGTAATGAGTGAACCTATTACAATTTATACATGTTCACAAAGATGAAATTTGATGTTTATGATATAATTTCATTCTTTGTATAAATTTTATGATCTTATGGATTATGTTCATTGATATCATTATGATTCAAGATTACCTTTGATATGTAGGTCATGATATTATAATGTTATGATCACATTATCATACTCTTTATGGTCAATAATTTTTTTATATGTCACCATTCTTTACTCTTACTGAGTATATGAGATCATAATTTCTTTGGTTTTCATTTCTCCTGGTTATAGAAGAAGGTTTTAAGTTGGAGTACAAAAAGTGGAATATCATTGTTGAAAACATTTAAGATCTTTCACTAGACTAGATGTTTCTATTCCATGTTTCTAGAAGAACTAAACAAATAGAGTATTTGTGTGTATATTTATTTAATGTATTAAGTATTTCAAAAATTTAATTTAATGTTCATGCTCTTCATGCATGGATCTCTACAGTTGGTTTCAATGAAAATGTTTATTGATCCTTGGGAAAATAGGATGTTAAAACATTAGTGATATCCCTGGAGACTTTATAAAGGATATTTCTAGGGATTCCCTAAGGATAAGTCTAATTATATTTTAAAATCTCTTATTTTTTTCAATAATCAAGATTTACCTTGGATAAAAACTAAGATATCATATATTGAAGAATTATAAGTAATATAACATAGTTATGTGTTTTTTATATTTCTTATGTATTTCATACACTTTTCTTTCTTGTCATTGTAAATAGACAAAATAAGATAAAACCTATACAACATTGATTATTTCTAACGTGGAATGTTTGAGTATTTTGAAAACCAATTTCTTAAGTTGAAATATCATAAATATAATCATGGAGTTGGTACT
Source organism: Viscum album (assembly GCA_963277665.1). Taxonomy (NCBI): domain Eukaryota; kingdom Viridiplantae; phylum Streptophyta; class Magnoliopsida; order Santalales; family Viscaceae; genus Viscum; species Viscum album. The sequence goes on from OY728138.1 coordinate 770,316,025, forward strand.
AGTATTGGTTATAATGTCATGGATAATGTTTTTGTAAAATACATGTGAAAAGTATAGTATCCTTTATATTTATTTTTTATATTAAACCTAATAATCTCGGTCATATTAAGGATGATGAACCTTAATACATGATTCATATTTTTGAAAGTACTACGTTGATGGATTATGAGTAATGGTTTAAGAATAATGTTGTTTGATTGAGGTGTATTTGTTTTGGAATTAAATTATTATATTAATCCTAATGCCTATAAGTTTTTTCAGTGTAATTGTTTCATTAAGTATTAAAAATGACATTTTGAGTAGTAATTAATACCATTATAAATTATTTATGGGTAAGATGATTTATAAGGGGAATTTTTTTTAAGGAAACGATACCCATTAATGTGTTCCAATGTCAACACAATTGTTTTTAGATAAAGATATATTTCATATGAATAAGTAAATTAGATAATACTAGTTTTTTGTGAACTAATTATAGATTAGTTTTTAAGAGGGTTATGCTTTCATGGATTAAGTATAAAACTTATTTCAAACATAAGGAATATTTAAAATATTTTTTTGAATATAGAAACATTAATGTTTTTAATATGGATATATGGAAATTCAGGTTGTTAAAATTAATAAATAAAATACATGATGAAGATGTTCACATGTTTCGAATTTGACCAATAAAAGATACAATATGATATATGGGGATAAATTTTAAGCCGAGTTTTTAAACCTCTTTCATACATTTTGGAATTTGAGATTTCATATGGATTTTATGGTTATCAAATTATGGAAATTTTAAGTTAAAAATTGGGTGATGTTTGTTAGAATAAAAAAACTTATCATCATATGAGGACTAATGCATATTTGATGAATTTTGCCAACGTTTTTGTGATAAAGACATAAGGAATGACCTATCATTCTATTTAGGGGTTTCAGGATCTGTGGATACATCATGATTAAAAAATTAAACTTCATTTATTAGAATAAATATGATATAGAAAATTATTCAAGGCATGGATAGTAATGAAATTGTACTGAAATCATGTAATTATATCTTCTTATAAAAATTGTTAAACAATATGAAATGGGATAATAATGAAAAAGGGTGTCATATTTTCATATGTTTTGATTATATAAATGGAATCTATCAGGATAATTTAGTTTATGATTTTTTATTGTTAAATTTATATGGATCAACCACTTTATTGTGATTAGTAATCTTTTTTATTCTATGTGATTATTTATTCTTTTCCTCCTTTCCAAAATCATCACATGATTTCTCCAATGACAATTCGAAGTCGTGATTTACATTGGTTAACTGTTATATTATAACTCTTCCATTTTAAAAAGAATTTTTACTCTTCATTTTTATGACATGGGTTTCTTTGAATGAAACTTTCTGGTGTTAATAATTTTATAACCCAAACAAATTTTCAAAGTGAAATTCATTTTATGGGGTGTAGAGTATAACACCCAAATATTAATATGAGATAGATTCATTTTAATCAATTTTAGCTATTTTATTTTATAAAACAACAAGATTAAATTTCACTACACAAAACACTGACTTAACATGCTCTATAAGAAACACTATTGCTAACGTGGGTTATACAAAATTTCTGGTTCTTTTGAAAGAATTCATTTCACACAAGTCCAAGATTAAGAGAATAACTAAATACTATTATGCTACTATATGATATATTAATTATATTGGAGGGTATGAACAACATAATTATGAAATAATTATTCACAGAAGTGTATACCAAAAATAGTTTTCTAGAAATTAATTATAAATATAAATAAAATATTTTTTTAAAAAAATGGAAATATTTTTTCAACAAATAATTCTAATAAAAATAAGTGAGTTTATATAATAAAAAAATCAATATTAAAGAATATTATTAATTATATATATATATTATATATTCAATATAATTTTAAAAATCATTTTATATATTTTCTTGACAAGAGAAAGGAACCAATAAAATTATTAGATAAAATAAGTATTTCTTTTAAATTGCTTTTTTATTGCCTTTTGATGGAACACCCATTTTAAATCTAGTTTTTGAAACATTTACATATTATGTTTAAGAAAATAATCTTAATCTTTATATGTGGGATATAAAAATTTATTTTCATTAATTTTTGATGTTTTTTTTGATATCTTTCATGTTTTGATTAATAGTAAAAATATATTAAATCTTAAATGAAAACAAAATTTTTCATCGAAATAAAATATATGTACAAATTTTATTATTGAATGATCTTAATGTTAAAATAGAATATATTTTTATCAGTTAATATAATTTTGGTCATTTTAAATAATTTTACAATTAATTTAGATGTAAAAACATTTCAATCTTATGTGATGTTTTGACATTTACAACATGTTTTTCATTCGGATGATGGTATTAATTTTGAATTAATAAATAAATTTTCAATTTGTTACATTATTAAAAATTTATTATATATTTGAAATTAATTGGTTAAAATTATCTAAATATATTTCTTTTATTTTTTATCATTATGGAAAATAACATTAGTAATTTTTATTAATAAGATAAAAAATTATATTGGGTAATTAAGGGTAAATATAGAATTATAAAATTGCCCTAACACTAGAAAAAATATAATATGATGAGTTATTATCAACATAGATCATCCTTGGGTATAAATGGTTCCAATTTCCAGCCACTTGGGATTATATTTTGACATTTGTTATATTTTATTTTCATAAAAACTAAATATTTCTTACTCAAATTTTAATAATTATAAAATTTGTAATATAAGGTTTTACGTAATATAAATTTGACTATATGTACTAATTTCAAATTTTAAATGTTTTATCTTTGTAATTTCTTTTAATATTAAGTAAATAAAGAGTAACATTATTGATTTATACATTGATTATATAGAAATTATTTAATTGATGAAAAATCAATAATTTTTTTTATTAAAATAAAAGTTACCATTAAAAACATAAAAACTTGACCTAATCTTATTTTTTAGGTATATATCGACTATAATAATCCATGGGTTATGTTACTGATCATTTGGAGCCATATGAAATCAATTGTGATAATTATAATAGTATTTTTAAAGTGATGTTATAGTTATCACATTCATGTTTTAATGAATATAAATTTATTTATACTGGCTATTATAGGAAAGATATTTGATTTTATGTATTCAATGTAAATTTGGATTATTTATATTTTTTATATAATTTTATTTTTAATGTTTACCCAAAAAATTTATATTTTAAATAATTACACTAAATCGGTGTACTAATTATTTTATTAATGTCTATATGAAATCAATATTATTTAAAATAAATAAAATAAATAAAATTCTGGATGATTCATATATTAATGGAATAGTCATCATTATCTTGACCCCATATAGATATAATAAAATATTTTTTTTGAGGTTAAAATCTGAAATTGATATTTTTAAAAATCTACAAACAGAATAGTGTCAAAATGGAAACGATTGCAATTTTGTGAACGTAATGTAATATTATCATAGTAAAAATCATAATATTTTAAAAAATATATAATAATTTTGATATAGATTAAAAAGTTATAAAATATACATTTATGGTCTAATTTACATTTAATAAGTGAATATTTTACACTTTTAATATTGAAATATATGACACCCAAGTTAGAAATTAAATTGAATAATAATGTGTTAATTCAAAAGATATGGTTTAAATTTATAACAAAAAACTTCTAAAACTTATTTTTTTATGAAATTACATCTTTATCTAGTCCTATATTTGAAAATATAACATTTCAGGGCATATATTGGGCATTAATTGTTTTATAAATTAATATTTTAAAATATTTCAATGGTGCCCCTCTCCTCAATTATAAAAGGTCACCTCCTCAGACATTTCATCACATACATTATAGCCTTAATGTTTTGAAATCCCCTACACATTTCCATTATCAAAATACCTAGTCAAATTCTAGGGGTGATTTTTTTTTTCAGAAAAAAAAACAACTCTAGTTCATTAAGAAGATATATATATATAGAGCTCTCAAAAGAAGAGTTAAACTCTTTTACAGACTCTCTCCAAATATTTACATATTCTATATCTTGTTGTATTTTTTCTATTATAGTGCAATAACAATAATATAACATATATACTGATACGTTATTTTTGGTTTGAAACAATCAAATTCCACGTTCAATCCATCCTATGAAAAATAAAATCACCACACGTGCGTACGTATAAAAAAACATATCCATGCCATGGTGTAGTATTATTTCAACACCACCTTACATGGATAGGTAATATATAGGAAATAATACATATACATTATTATAATAACATGATATTTATTTAATGAAAAAATATATATCATCTATGTCCATACCATTTCACAAATATGGGAATGATATTGTCTCTCTTGTGTATGTACGACCTACTATTTGCACGATGCCATGAGATTAATTCTATATGATATCCATTTATGAATAAATTATATAAATTAATTGATTGAGTAAATATGATATATGTATTATATTAATATCATTATTTAAATTATATAACTATAACATATGATTAGTAAACGTAACTTACTCGATAACACATGCACAAGAAAATGAAGCCCTTAACAATTGAAAGAAGTGTAATAATGATATATTGAAAATAGTGTTGCAATATGACCATATAAGATATCATAAATGACAATATGGTTCTAGAATAAGTAAATTTAATTATTTAATCCATTTTGGGGGAGTTTTTGATAAAATCGACGGAACCCAAACCTAAGTTAAGGGATCGTTTTTCAATCATATTACTATCTATGATTGTTTATTTGTTTGTATTTAATATTATCTATTTATTATCCATATCCATGTTTTTTAAGATTTATTTCATAAAATTAATCACTATTCTCATATGTATGTTTAATGTTATTTTCATCCTTTTAAAATGTTTTTACTCTTCAATTTGAAATGAAATTTTATTTCATTTTCCAAATGAGGTATTTTTGACGTTTTCAATATATGTATGAGAAGAATTTTTTTTAACATAAACAACATGAATGGATTATTACTCTATTTTAATTTCTTTTTTTGATAAATATTACCATACATTTTTTCATGGTTATCAACAATGAAATTCATTTTTTATAAAATTGTGTGCATTTTGAATAAATTAAATGTTTCTCTTGAAGAACAGATATTTTTGTCTAAATAAAATATGTAGTGTTTATGAAAAAAACTCCATCTATGATGACATTATTTAATAAGAATATGTTTCATGTATATTATCCTTATTATTAATTTTTTTTGTATTATTATTATAATGGAAATAAATTTATAAATTCCATTGATTTTTAATGGATAAGTTTATAATGGAACGATGTTTATGAAACCCATTTTATTTCACGGATTTTGATATGATGAATGATTTTTATTTTATTGGAACACATATGTTTCTTTCCATTTTATATGGGTGTGACCTATATCTCCCAAAAATTTATTGGTTAAGGATGGATAACTCATGATATTTATATATTAGGTGTGAAAATGATTTGATGTTCCCAATTCTATGTGTAGAACTCGTTTTCATGTCCATAATTTTTTGAGTTGACCTAGTTTTGAAGTCCATATGTTTATGTAAACTCCTGATTCCATATCCTTAATTTAATGAGTGAATGTGTTGCTATTTTTACATGATCAAAAAGTTAAAAAAATGTTTGTTATTCCAAAATATTATGCATTATATCAACTTAATGATCTTATGGATTACGTTCATTGTTTCCATATGATTCAAATTAACCTTCAATATATCGGGAATGATCTTATAATGTTATGATCGTGTCCTCATACTGTTTGTGCACATGTTTATATTTACATATCACCTTTGATTAGACATACAATTAATCTGATCTCACCATTTCTTTTTATTTCCTTTCCCTAGGAAATATGAATGGTTTTATGTTGGAGTAAAAAATGGGGATGATATTGGTGGGAAAATTTTATATATTTCTGTATACTAGAAGTCTGTTTTCCATTATTCCCAAAGAACTAAACCAATATTATATTGGGGAATTTATTTGTTTAATGTATTAAGCATTATATAAAATTAATGTAATATTTGGTTATTTAATTCTTGGTCCCTATAATATCCATGAGTCTTTCCCAGTTTATCCTAAAGAGGAAAATTTCCTTCATTCCCTATTTAGATTTTACCATAAATCACTAATAATGCAGACCATATGTGATTTTTAGTTTTGGAAGATTCTTCAAAAATATCATTGAGCCTTTTAGCATCAGTACATTGGTGTTATTTCTCTTGGAACATGAAAGAAACATCATGTATTTCTAATATTTTGGTATTTCCCTTCATATAGGGTTTATCATCCCTCATTCTTGTGTCTTCCCTTTTTTGAAGGCTGTTTGACTTATTTAGGATTTGAACATGTGGTTTTGGTGAATTTATGATTTACTTTGTTTTATTATTCATTTTTTCATATCTTGGTGGTGTTATTAGTGTTTGAAATCAGTTTTTTATGTTTCCATGTGTTAGGTAGTAGGTTCCAAGATTTTAAATTACTAGATGATTTTGTAATCCTTTCGTGGTTTTTGAAATGATTTCTATGGATTATGTGTGTGGGGAAAATCATTATTTAAAATGAGTGTTTCGATAAATATGTGAGTAATTTTAGTTTACTATTGGATGATGGTTATATTTCACAGTTGCCTCATTTTGGTGCTTCTTGAGTGTGTACTATGATTTTTGTAAAAGGAACGAAATGTTTTTTCAATGGGATTTGGGGTGAAGATGTTTTTAATGTTGGATTTCCATAAAAAATTGCTTTTTGTTTCATGTTGGCTTCTTTTTTGTGCACGTTAAATGTAGTTTATGAATTTTTATTATGATGTGATGTGTTTTGTAATTTATATTTGGTGTGTGTGTGAATTTGAAAGGGTCCACGACCGTTGAAATTCTCAGATTTCATTTTTGACTTTCAATTATCTTTTCATAATGGTAATTATGAATTTTTTATGTGGTGGAAGATGTTTTTTGTAATGGTTTTAGTGGTAATGTTATATAAAAGTGGGTTTTTATAACGAATGTTGTGTTCCATGCATGTTTTAATAATTTCAAAATTTTGGATTTTGAAAATCTTTATTTCCTTATTTTCTCAAGATATATGGAATTATTATGTGAATTTGATGATTTTTTAGATATTTGAAATGGAATTTCAGAATAATGATAATCCTGATATTCTAGGTGGGAGAATTAGAAAGAGTATGATAGTTTACTCAGAAGTTGTATTGGATTGTATTCTTCTAGTAGGATTGATACTAAAAAACTAACTAACAATGTAATATGTTCAGAAACCACTACACCATCGGATGAGAACTCCTCCAATGGCTCGTATATAAGAATATTGTTGGGTTTTTCTTAAGATGTTATAGATTCTAGGCCATGGTATGCGATACCCACTAGTAGATTAGGCAAGATAACACTATATAAATTGTTTGGATGATATTGATAACTAGGGTAGGAGATTTACAATGTCCCACTTATTCTAGTCACCAATACTGATTTCCCATAGTGATATCTTAATAAATGATTCTTATGTGGTGTGGTGTTATCCATCAGTATAAGATGATCCATGTGTGTATTTTAATTTCACGCAAGTTTCTTTTGATAAATTTTTTCATTTGAAAGATTGTACAGATTTTTTTCTTAAAAGATTTTCTAATTTTAATATGGAAGTGTGCATGTATTTTTGACATCTTATGTTATAATATATTATATTTTTCTTTGGGGGGTATTATCATAGGATTTATCTCACACCTTACAAACACCTATGTGTATATGTTGTCTTTTTTATTTATAATACTGTAAAATAAAGATGTTTAGTGGCGGTGAAGGTGGATATGGTTTCTAGTGATCCACTTTTTATCTATTTTTCTGGTAGTGTCTTTTGGTTCATTACCATATTCTTAAATATATATTTAGGGTATATTTTGGATGTTACCCTTCAATTTTGGTATTTTTTTGTTGTTTAAAGTTCTAAAAATTATATTCCAAAAATTATTTTATATTGTTTTGTTGTGGTAATTTTTTATGTAACATTTCATTCTCCTAGGTTGATTATTGTTATATACATACGTGAAATCATCCCTAAAGTGTATTTTTTATACCATGGAACTGGTTTCCAACAAGTGGGGATTGGAAAATCCCTTTAGGCCATGCCATGGGCCGGGTATGCTGTTAGATTGGATGGAACCCTCACTTCGATGGTAACATAAATCCGGTGTGAGTATAACCTAGTTGGTCTACACCACTATGTCTAATAAAAATATTATAAAATCAAATTTGTGTAATAAAATGATATACATATGAAATAATTAATTTGAAAATTTATTAAATACAACAACAATTTTCTCTGTCACAATGATGTAATATCTCAGAACATGTCTTAAGACTATGGAAACAAAAACAAAATATCATTAACAAAAAAACATAATTTGGGGTCTTGCTAGAATATCTTATATAAACTATTAATACAATGCCTAAAATAGTCATAAAACTATGTTATAGTCACATTTATCTTAGAAAAATACCTATAATAATTACATAATCCTTGTCAAATCCCTATAATCTTTAAAACATGGGATTGGGAAGAGCCCACGAACTATAAGAATTATGGCATTGGACTGGGCAGATCCCACTCAATATCTTCATTATAGCATATAGGTTTGCATGTTATATGGACCATCCAGATAAATAATCCTTTCAACATGGAACATAAGTCATGTCATTCATAAGGATATCCCAATATACATCAGAAAATATCAATGGTAATTTTATGGGAGTTACCAATTGTCATTTATATACCACTTGAATTTATATCACAATTTATTAACATTAAAAAAATAAATAATAAGACAAAATATATGGATTATATATCAATAAATAACCTACATTATTATGTCATGCTAGAAACTCTTTAATCCACAATCATATTGAATTATATTCATGTATTATTGACCCAATGGGTAGCCATATTCCAATTCAAATTCCATTTGAAACCAATAGAATCAAATTAATGACATATTCATTATTTAATTGATTCAAGAACATGTTATGTTGTTACAATAAAAATATTTCATATAATTGTCCATTATCAAACCGTAGTATTATGATTTAGACCCCATGCCTTGAATTTAATATCACAAAACACATCCAATAGAAAAAATTGATGAGAAAAAAATGTATGGATGGTCAAAAATATTTTCATAGAACAAAACATGTCAATATAAAAACAAATAGTGCATAGGGTAAAAGGATTTCACTTCAACTATTAGAGAGACATTGTTGAAAATGAGAAACTATACCAAAACAACCTATAAAGGATCAGTGGGATTATTGGGACATCCTGAGAGATTATTGTCAATTAAAAATTTCAATGATTTAGTAATTTTATATAACAAATAAAAATAAAAAATTACTACATATGATGAAATAATAACTAAAATCCCTATCCTATAGAAAAAAACTCATACACATTATTAGAATATGAATTATCCTCCAAACATTTTTCTCCTAAAATAATCTCCGTTCATTATTTTATTGTCACCCAATAACTTTACCAATGGAGTACTATAAACATGTTCATTATGAGTTTGTATATCAATATTTTAAGTAGACCATCAACTAAATAAGATCCACCATTTCAATATCATTCATGAAAAATAATCAATGTAGTAAAATTGTGACACATATTTATTTCCTAACATACCATAAAAACCGAAGGTTAATCTTCTTTAAACACAATCAACTAAATTATCATATACTTAATTCCTCATAAGATAACATGATTTTTTTTTCAATTATAATAATCCATGTATCACAATTGATATTTCTACATTTTCATGATTTTCAACAGGAATATCTCCAAAATAACATGCATCAATTAGTATAATATATATAGTATAACACATTCCATTGAAATACAAATGGTAACCCATAAAAAATCTTCCACTTGTTAACATCCAAATCTATGATATCTAAAATTCAATCCATCAATAACATAATCAAGTAAAATCCATATCCATGTTAAAATAGAAGAAAAATATATCCAATCAGTAACCACTCAATATCTATTGAGTGAAAATTTATTATGTAAGAGAAGGTATACTAGTATAACCATTTAGGCAGTCTTCTCACAAATAAAAATATTGTGTCATACCCATTATATCCACCATTAAATGTTGTTTTTTAAATGGTACTAATATAGAAAATATATTATAATCATTACACTATAAAATATCAATCATAATAACCTAGTTATAATTTAGATACTAACATAACTTATCCCCAAAAGACCAACGTAACATTATCAAAACACATAATACTGGTATGATTCATATCATCACCATTTTCTAGCTTACTACTATTATAAAGACAATATTATATTTCTATTAATCAAAAAACAAATATCCATGCATGAAAAAAAATCTTCGAAGAACCATATAAACATATTCATTATATATTATACACATCATCATTATAATATCATCTAAGGGGATAAAAAATCCCATGGTTCATCCTCATGGAAAAATATTTTTTATCGACCATAAAAAATAATAATAAATGTTTTAAGAAAAAATGGTTATTCAAAAAAAACAATTAGATAAACATACCACTATAAATGATTTATAAATAATGTACACAACTGAAAAATATATTCGTAATGATAAGATAATTATATCATAACATTCAATATAATTTTATCATATCTTTTTATTGTATGGTCCATGTAAATCCATGTAAAATAATAATCCCACGGAATTAATATATTATATTTCTACCTAGATCTCTGTTATTATCCCTTTATTTTTACAAAAGGCATATATTTTAAATATTTGAAGAATAAATATATTAAATCATTAAAAAGGACACCAAGATATTTTAACTAAATACAAATTAATAAAATCATTTATTACACAAAATTATATCCAAAAATTAATTATTTCAAACATTCGTGAATAAAATAATTACACACAAAAAATTAATGTAATTTTATAATCAATAAGATCCCTTAAATTTAAATTTATGTTTGTGGACCCCAACAAAATCTCTTCAATAATAATGCTCGTTTAGATAATGATTATATCCCCCAATATCCCACTGATAAAAGTTTTTTAGTTATCTTATTATACGATATGAATTCAATCACTATATAAAAGAAATATTTTAATCTTTTTAGAAGGTATAGAATGATATGCACATCACTATTTTTTTTTAAATTTATTTGAGAATTATAGCTTCCAATATTTTAAATTGTTAAAATTACCCTTCAAATGATATATATTTGACTAAAAATATCATTATTGTGGCCTATATAGATAATCATGTTAAATCACCTATTTAATTATAGAATCTAAACACAAAAATTAAAATATATATTACAACTATATATATATATATATCAAATTATAATAACAATATAATAATTTGTTATATTAATAAAATTAAAATTAATATAATTTTAAATTTATTTATAAAAACAACCTAGAGAATCCACATCTATATATATATATAATATTTTAACAATAATAGGTTATAAATTATTCACTTTTTTCATTATCTCAAATCCCTAGCCTATACAAAATCGTAGTCTAGGTGGAAATAAAAAATAATTAAAACGAATTTTTAATAAAAATAATTGTATTTGTCTTCCATGGGGTGTAACCCAAGTCACCACCTAATTCCCTTGAAAACCAGTATCAATGTTAGCCAATTCTCAAACATCGCCTATGGATAATTCACTCCATCCATTTCATAATAATAAATTCTCAAAAATATGACACAAAAATTACTCCAATACAATAAAATTAGTACAAAATGAGTTAATTGATGACCCAAACTATTCAATGTTTCATCACATAGTAATGAAATTTTTTGTGAAAACATAGATATTCCATTACACAAACACCACTTTTGTTTTCGAATTATAATTTAAAATCCACCACTAATTACCCTCATTTTCATCCTTTGAATCCTGAAAATGAATTGATCTTTATCTATATCTATCCACTAATCCATCAATTAGAATATATCAAACCACTCAACAAGTTCATCTCCCAAAACGAAGGATGATATGACCCATATTGACCACAAATCATTCCACATCATGCTCTCAACTTAAGGAATGGATGATTTTTATATGTGTGTGGCCAAAATGTTCCATTCCATGTGTGGATTTTAATTGTATGTGTTCACCACCTCGGATAATTAATGCAGACTCATATCAAGAGACACTGCAAATCCATCTCCTCCCACTAGCCGGTGGTTTATGATCATGCTTGGTTGAGCCAAACTCAACCATTAACTTTATTTGATTGTTTTGAAGTCATCCAATCCTAATGGATTATAAATCATGGTATGAAAACCTACAGTAATCCCACCATTTTTTATAGTCTCATCCATAGAAAATGTAATTCACACCATATACTACATTCTCCCACTAAAAATTATAGTAACAATCCACCTCACCTTCAACTCAAACTACAAATATGGCTTGCCCCTATCCCTAATCAGATTCCTAGAGTGACCAATACTTCTATCCATGTTTTGTACACAACCACTACCATGCTCCTCAATTTACTCCCTTAGTATTCATTTCAAGCCATCAAGGCCACATGATCACAACAACCATTCGTTAGTTGTGGTCGTATGGTTTTACATAATCTTGTTAGGAATGGATTGCGTCTCTCACATGAACAATGGAGTGTCATAGTTCTATTTGGAATGAGGATTACTTATATACCCTAATGGATGAAGGATGAAATTAAAATATCATAGAAAATAGTGGATAACATATATCCTAAACTAAAGTTCACAAAACAAAAAATAATGAATATTAATTTAGAAATATAGAAATAAATTTTAAAACATTTATAAAAAATATTAATATATGGTTTTTCCATACATTATATATCATTTTAAATGATTATAATGCACTCACCAATCAAAATTGATGAATTCATCCAAAATATATCACCCATAACTTCCATTCTATAATTTCCCCTCACCCTATCCACTTCTTCATCTAATTATGATTTATTATAACACAAATAAAGGGGCCCAATGGTCCTTAATAAGGGGATGAGTTGATATTTTGATAACTAATACAATTAATTTATTTCTTAATTACTCTTAAATGTTATCTATCAATGATAAATGATTCAAAAATTGAATATAAAAATTGAAATTTATACATCCCACCGGATAAAACAGAAATTTTGAAGATAATCATACTGTAATATTTCACAATTTATACTACATTAAAAATAAAATAAACATATATATATTATTCATTTTTACACTATAAATAGAATTTATAAAAGTTAATGATTTTCATAAAGTCTTCACCGCATTATGTCTTCATTTCGTGGAGACGGTAGTCCGTACGTACGTACGAGTGACAATATCATTATTTTGATATTAAAATAATATATAATTGGATGGTATATCATATATAAATAATCATTATCATGTTATATTTATTATTTACATTAATTAAAAATAATTATTATACCCATCCAAATAATAATATATTGAATATTAATTACACAATGACGTGGAGACGGTAAGCCGTACGTACGCACGTACGGTGACATGTCATTAAATGGATGGATAGAATACTGAATATGGTTGTACCATATTTAAAATAATATTAATGTATATAGGAGATATTGGATTAATTATATTATAATGAGAATAACAAAGAATGAAGAAGTTGAAGAAGAAATGAACTTGAAAAAGGTTGGTGAAAACATTACCTCTTCTTCGGGTTCTTCCTTTTGATTTGATCAAAAGGGCTTCTTAGGTTGGTTTTCTGATTAAACTAAGGCCAATAGGTTGTATTGAGAGAAGTTTAGAGAGTATTTGGGCAGGGGCTGGTAGAACCAAAAGGCTTTGAAGGTGTGAATTAATGAGAAGGGGGGTGCCCTTTTATAAGAGGGGTGAGGGGCAACTTTGGAAAAGATAGAAATGTTATTTTATAATAAATTCATATTCGGTTTCTAATGGATCCAAAGTGTATTATTTAATGGTTAAGGTAGGGATGGGTCAAAAACCACTCAACCAATATAATTTAGATAGGTTTGGGTCATTATATTATCCTTATCCTTTAGTTTTAACTCTTAGTTAATTAGTTTGACACTTACCATGTCACTTTGTATTTTTATACTATATAGTTAATACACTTACTATATACCTCCACGAGACCCCCAAGTGGTCCACTAATGATACACCTATCATTATATAAGTATCTTGGAAGAACCTTATATTTTTAGGAATTGAATATCAATTAATAATATAATTTTTGTTTTAAAAACTCTTTTATGTCAATTTTGACACTATTTGGAAAATTTATTTATGTGAAAATCATAACAGAATGATTACTTCAAAAAAAGTTAATTAAATAAAAACTTACATGTATTATTAATCTATAAAATTAGTGTAATTCATAAAAAGTTTCAAATTATATTTATTTGGGTATTTATAATATCAATTATTTTAATTTTTCACTATTATGTTAATTACTACATCATCGTTGTTCATAAATAAATTTAATTATATAATGTCTAAAAATTATAAATAAAATATAATTATGTAGGAAAACGGTTTAGCTTTATAATGAATATTTATAATCAAATTTCTCTTATGTGTAACCCTATATTAAAAATGTTTTAGTAAATAAACTTTTATATTAACTCTTTTAACTCTTCTTTGAATTAAATAATAATAAAAGTCCTAATCTAATCCAAGTGGACCTAAATGATAATATTTTATTCCTATGGTTGTTATTGGTCGAGATACACTTGTCCAATAGAATTAGGACATGTGTTAGGGTAATATTAATATCATTTTTATCCTTAATTACCCTATTTACTTTTAACCGTGGTAAATAAAAGTAAAAAGTTACTATTCACCAAAAATTATTTTCATCTCATTGAACCACATTTTACACCTTGATATTAACCGTGTCTCTCGGATTTTCGAAATTCCACTCACAGAAGCAGAAAAATTAACATTTAAGAAAAATTCATTTTTTTAACTACCACTTAGTGGTTTCACTATTCATCAAAAAATGATGTTTTTCAGAAAAAATACCAAAAACTCACGCTAGGATAATTTCGATATTCCGAATCCAAAAATGAAGTCCATTTTGAAAAACAAAAATTATAAATTTCAAAAAGTGGGTATTACTGTTCATAACGGCTAGTTTGATTGGTTGTGGTGTGTTAGAACTCGATGTTGCAAACAACACACGCTATTGCATTATTCAAAGAGAAGCGTACTATAGAAGCTTGGGGTGTTGCGTTTTCCCCTCATTCAAATAATTTCATTCTCTAATTTTCTAGAATAATACCGCATGAAAAGACTCAGGAGGTTCTTCATCATAAGTTTCTCGTGTTCCCACGTTGCCTCTTCCATCTTATGGTTTCTCCACAAGACTTTTACCAGACGAGTCATCCGGTTTCTCAGTACTTGTTCTCTTGTATCAAGAATCTTGACAAGCTCTTCAAAATAAGACAGATCGGGTTCCAGTTCTAATTCCTCATAGGTGAGTACATGCTTTGGGTGAGGCATGTATTTCCTCAACAGAGATACGTGGAAGACAATGTGAACTTTGGAGAGACTTGGCGGCAATGCCAATCGGTAAGCTACAACCCCAATTCATTCTATAATTTCTAAATGTCCGATGTGCCTGGGACTCAATTTACCTATAATACCAAAACGTATGACTCCCTTCCATAGAGATACCTTCAGGAAAACATGATCACCGACTTGAAATTCCAAATCCTTCCTTCGATTATCGGCATAGCTCTTCTACCTACTTTGGGATGAATTGATATGGTTTTGGATTACCTTCTCCTTTTCCATCGTTTCCTCCACTAGTTCTGGGCCTACAAGTTTTCATTCACCAACTTCATCCCTACAGGTTGGTGTACGACATCTCTTTCCATATAACGCTTCATATAGTTCCATCTGAATACTCGAATGAAACCTATTGTTATAGGAAAATTCTACCAAAGGTAAATATTGATCCCACATACCCTAAATGTCATGTGAGCAGGATCTCAACATGTCTTCTAAGGTTCGAATAGTTATTTCTGATTGTCCATCTGTTTGAGGGTGGTAGGCAGTGCTCAAATGAAGTTCAGTATCCAATAATTTCTAAAGAATTTTCCAGAATCTTAATGTAAAATGGGGATCATGATCAGAAAAAATCGATAGAGGTACTCCATGATGTCTCACAAATTCATTAATATATAGTCTTTCTAGACATTCCAGTTTTAGATCTTCTCTTATAGAAAGAGAAGGTGCTGAATTGGTAAGATGATCAACAATAACCCAAATTGCATCATTCCTTCTATGAGTCTTTGGTAGTCCCATGAAAAAGTCCATCGTGATATTGTTCCATTTACACTCTAGTATGGGAAGAGGTTTCATGACTCCTCCAAGTTGTTTCCTTCCATCTTTCACTTGTTGACAATCCATACATCTTGACACAAAATCAGAAATCCCCCTCTTCATGTTGTCCCACAAAAAATGTTCCTTCAAATATCTCTACATTTTGGTGATCCAAGGGTGTATAGAGAAATTGGATCTATGAGCATCATCTAGAAATTCCCTTTATAGATCAGTTATATCAGGAACACAAAGACTCTTCCCGAATTTCAAAATTCCTTCTTCAGACACAATGTCTCTCAATCTCCCATCATTCACAGCTTTAATCTTCTTTTGAAATTCTTCAACATCGGTATGAGAACTCTTAATCTGTTCTATTAAATATAGTTTGGAAACCATTTGAAAAAGCATTGATGTTTCACCTTCCCTGGTTATTCCCATGGCCATCTTCCCTAGATCCATGAAAATTGGATCCCTTTCAATTCCCATATTGTTCAAAACTCCATGATCTTGTCTGTTCAAAGCATCTTCCACCTTGTTTTCCCTCCCCGGATGGTAGTGTATCGTAAAATCACAATCCTTGAGTAATTCAAGCCATCTCCTTTGCCTCATATTGAGTTCTTTTTGTGAGAAAATATACTTCAAACTCTTTTGATCAGTATAAATATCACATTTTTTACCATAGAGGTAGTGCCTCCATATCTTCAATGCATAGATCACATCTGCTAACACGAGATCATGAGTAGGATTTTATTGTTAATGAATTTTCAGATGTCATGATGCATAGGCAATAACTCTATCATTATGCATAAGGACACAACCATGTCCTTTCTTCGATGCATCACTATAAATAATGAACTCATCATTCTCTGATGGTAGAGTCAATATAGGAGCATTGACTAATATTCTCTTCAGTTCATTGAAAC
This sequence comes from Viscum album, assembly GCA_963277665.1. Lineage (NCBI taxonomy): Eukaryota > Viridiplantae > Streptophyta > Magnoliopsida > Santalales > Viscaceae > Viscum > Viscum album. The sequence continues at coordinate 770,333,407 of OY728138.1, forward strand.
ATTCTTCACACTCTTTTGCCCAAACAAATTTAACCCCTTTACATGTGAGATTTGTTAATGGGTTAGCCAACTGGGAAAAATTCTAGACGAAACGTCGATATGGCCATGAAAAGAGTTTGATGAATGTGGAAGAGATTTTCATGAAAAAAGATTCCATCTTTAGTGTGAAGAATGGATTAGCCAACTGGGAAAATTTAACCCCTATACTCATTGGTGTAGGCCATTTTTGGATTTCATTGGTCATAGAAGGATCAAAAAAGATTCCATCTTTAGAGACAATATGCCCATGAAAAGAAATCACTTGAATCCATAAATAACACTTGCTAAACTTTACATATAATTCATGTCTTCTCAGAGTCTTCTGGATAATGCGCAAGTGATTTTCATGATTTTGTAGCTTTTGGAGTATACCAAAATATCATAAATAAATACCCCTACAAAGTCATCATGATATTCCTTGAAAACTCTTTTTATTAGATCCATAAAAACAGAGGGTGCATTAGTCAATCCAAAAGGCATTACTGTAAACTCGTAATGCATGTACCTTGTTCGAAATGTTGTCTTCAGAATGTCTTCCATATTCACGTACAACAGATGGTATCCATATTGAAGGTCAATCATTGAAAATTATTGAGATCCATGCAGTTGGTCAAATAAATCATCAATGCGAGGTAGGGGATACTTGTTCTTTATTTTTATAGCATTTATCTCCCTGTAGTCGATACATAACCTCATAGATCCATGTTTCTTATTAACAAAAAGAACAGGGGCTCCCCGTGGAGAAACACTAGGGTGAATAAATCCCTTATTTCTCAATTCCTCTAGTTGTTTCTTTAGTTCAAATAACTCTACAGTGGCCATTCTATAAGGGGTCTTCGATATAGGCCTTGATCAAGGAATTAAATCAATGGAAAACTCAACTACTGGTTCTGGAGGATGTTCAGGTAAATCTTCCGGAAACACATCTACATATTCTTTCACAACAGGTACATCCTCTATTTTAACATTCCTTTACTCACCCACTATAATTTCATATTCTTCCTCCTCAATAATTGAATTTAGTTGAGCCACTAGGGGTGGATCTAGATAATAATTAGGAGGTGACAATTATGCTCTAAAGATAAGGTGTTCTTTATCATCATCATAAAAAATCGTAACCTATTTATTCTTACAATAAATCACCACATCATGGTCTGAAAGCCAATCCATACTGAGGATTATATCAAACTCAATCATAGTTAAGATAATTAGATCATCAGATAAAGAAAATTTATGTGCTCTAATAGGGATTAATTCAAAAAACCTTATTGCAATGATACTTCCCTTAGGAGTTTTAACTGACAACTCCCTTGATAAATCAAATTGAAAATATCTAATTTTCTTAGAAAACTGGGATGATATGAAACAATGCAATGATCCAGAATCAAATAATGCATTTTTTAAACTTGTGGAAACCATTAAATTACCTGCCACCACATCTTTCGGAGCTTCTACATCATCAGTAGTGATAGCATAAGCTTGGCCTTGATCCCTTGGCCTTTTCTGAGGTAAGTCCCCATGATGCTTAGGACATTCATTTTCATAATGTCCCATCTCCCTGCAATTATAGCATTGGACATCAGTTTCTTCCTTCTTCCCCTTCCAATCACGAGTGTGGTGGCCTTTTTCACCACACTTGTAATAGACTCCCATTCCTTTTAAGCATGTACCTAGGTGTTTCTTCACACATTTATTGTAGGTTGGATATTCAACTTTTCCCTTCTTCCCTTTATTTCTACTCCCAGATTGATTAGTAGATATCTTCTTCTATTTCTTTACTTTAAAGTCATAAGACTTATCGAATTCCTTTTCTGTCTTGATAGCACATGAGACAGTGTCTTTGTACTACGAGAAGGATTGTGAGACTAATGCTCGACGGATAAATGGTTTTAACCCATCAAAGAAAAGATCAATATTACTTCATGGGTTACATATATAATATCCAGTATACCTTGCTAGCCTTTTAAAGATAGCCTCATTCTTTGTGAAATTATCATCATCCTCTTGTCTTAGACTTAGAAATTTCCATTCCAAATCTGCTCGATGGTCACGGGGAAAGTATTTTTCTAAAAAGATATATTTTAACTCCCTCCATTCCATATTTGATACTTCATCATCTTCCTTCGCGTTTTGAATCAATTACCACCATTTATCATCATCCCCAGTGAGGCGATAGACTGCCATGACTACTTTTTCCCTTTCACTACTCCCCAAAGCCTGGAATATTTTCTCTAGGGAATTTATCCATTGCTCATCTACTAAGGGATTTGTACTCCAATTGAACATTGGTGGTTGTTGCCTCATGAAGTGATCTAACATTGATCCTCCACGCTGCGGATCAGGGTGCTCCATACGGGTAAGGTTATTATTCATAACCTGAGTGAGTTGTCCTAGTATGGTGATTAGTTGATCACCACCAGTTGCATCACCAGCTCCACTATAATTATCTTGAGTATGAGGTAAATCCCTACATGGAGTACGTGCATTGATACGATTTACATTTCTTCCACTATGTGCCATTTCTAAACAATGACATAAACTAGATTAGTTTATGAATCAAAATACATTATTCCATTATTATAAAACACTGAACATAAATTGAACTCTTTATGGATATAATCCATAATCATAAAAAAAAATTCTTTGAGGATGTATATACTCTTAAAACCGTTATAATGATTTGTAATAAAAATGAGAGTTATCCCATGAATATCCCATGGGAGTGTCGTAACCACGAGTACAGCAAGGCCGGTTATCGTGCACCAGTTCATGTTCGAGTCTAGCTCAAAGCGGTGTTTTCGGGTTTTACCCTTAGGTACATCTGTGCCAGAGCCACGTCTACTTTCTCGTATCCAGAAAGGGATGTATTGCTCAGAAAACCCACAAAATCTCTACAATACCGAAATTCTAGGATGTTCTTCTATACTAATCCTCAAAGTCCATATTAAGTCTGTGTGCTCTAATCAGATTTTATCTAAATCTATCTTCCAAGGTTTGTACAAAACTTCCTATGATACCAACTGTAACACCCTGAACCCAGTTACCTAGCGTCTGTGCATTATTACATAACATTGTCATGATCACAAGAAAGATCAAATCTCGAAAGACCGATTAGTTTAGTAGCCTTGGAAACACTAGATATATTAATAATGTTTTACATTAAATCATAAAATTAAAACTACAACAATATAGTCTCCATAGTCCACACTCGTATCCCCTCATACTCTCCATGCAAGTCACTCATAAATTACTTCTACACATCCTGGGAATAATAAAACATAGAAAAGGGGTGAGCTCAAATTACCAGTAAGGATAACAATATAGTGAAAACATTCATAAATAAGAAGAAATATTTAAGGCAATGTATAACTAAAACAAAATCCTTTTAAACTTGAAATTCAACATAGTAATGAAAAAATAAAATTAAAAAATGCCATTTACTTATTCACATGGATATTCTACTAATCGAATAATCACATACAATATCAATAACCACTTCCATTATGTTGTAATGAATAATGTCAGACTATCATAAGCACATATACAAGGTCTCATGCCAAGACTACAAATAAGATTTTGTCAAGTCCTTGTTCCAAGACACTAGTTTGACTCATGAGACCTACCGATGCAATTTTTTTAGAAGATACTTAAATTTAAAATTTCTCAAATATACGCTAGTGTTTTTATGAAAACATTATGCAAGATTCTAAAAACAAAATAACTAATTCTGAGACTGCTCGACTAATTACAGGCCATGATGGGTTCACGCCCAATCCCTTCCTGTCTACCACACTCGAGAGTCGGGTTTTCTGAATACATTTTTAAGATTGTGTTAAATACATATACATTTGCACTGGATTTTCATATATTTGAGAGAAATATCTCTTTTTTGAATCATTTAATAATCAAATAATTATAAAAGAAAACCTTTATTTTGAAAATATACTTATAAGCATGTAAGGTAAGATTTTAAGATTATATAACGGCATAAAATAGCCGCCTACGCCATATAAGTTAAAAAAATACATTATTACCTTAATTCTGTCCAAAAAGGTTAAAAAAGACCTTGTTTGGAAAATGACGGAAAGATTCATTTATAAACATCTTATAAAAAGTCAAACAGTGGTATAAATGACTTTATCCCATATTCTGTAAAATAGTTAGAATTTTTGGAAATACATTTTTAAGAAACATGGATGTTGATGATAAAGGGGTCCTAGTATATTTTTACGTATAAACAACCTCAGATAATGAAGAGATTGCGACATAAACCCTTAAGTAGTACTTTTCCATTGTTGGGGGTAAGTTAACCTTTTTTATAATGGTGAAATAATTGTTATTAAATTATACAAGAATCATATACATTAATATGATATCATATATGATCTTTTAACATTGCTTTGTTAATAATATCATAGAATTATCGTCGTTTCGGGTGTTAACTTACTCATTTTCTTTTATATGATTTGTTACATATGCCGTATTCTTTATGGATAGGTTCTATCTTATTCATATACAAAATGATATCAAGTCCTTAAAAATTATTTTTAAATCATCAAATGATAATTATACTTGAATTGATATGATGGAGAATGAATCTCATCGCGTTAGTGGAGACGGTAGTCCGTACGTACACACGAGCAACAATATCATTCTTTTGATATTTAAATAATATATAATTTGATGATATATCATATATAAAGAACCATTATCATGTTATATTTATTATTTATATTAATTAAAAATCATTATTATACCCATCCAAATAATAATATATTGAATAACAATTACACCACGACGTGGAGACGGTAAGCCGTACATACGCACGTTTGGTGACAAGTCATTAAAAGGATGGATAGAATATTGAATATGGTTTTACCATATTTATAATAATATTAAAATATATATTATATACTGGATTCATTATTTTAGAATGGGAATAACAATGAAATAAGAAGTTGAAGATGAAATGAATTTGAAAAAGGGTGGTGAAAACATTACCACTTCTTCGGGTTCTTCCTTTGGATTTGATCAAAAGGGTTCCTTAGGTTGGTTTTATGATCCAAATAAGGCCTCTAGGTTGTAGTGAGAGACGTTGATAGAGTATTTTGGCAGGTTTGGGCCGAACCAAATGGATTTTAAGGTGTTAATTAATGATAAGGGGGGGTTCCCTTTTATAAGAGGGGTGAGGGGCACCTTTGGAAAACCTAGAAATATTATTTTATAATAAATTCATATTCAGTTTATAATGGCTCCAAAGTGGATTATTTAAAAATTAAGGTGGGGATGGATCAACAACCACTTAACCAATAGAATTTAGATAGGTTTGCGTTATTATATTAACCTTATATTTTAGTTTAACTATTAGTAAATTAGTTTGACACTTATCATGTCACTTTGAATTTTTATATTATATAGTTAATAAACATACTATATACCTCCAAGAGACCCCCAATTTGTCTATTAATGATACACCTATAATTATATATGTCTCTTGGTCTATCCTTAGATTTTTAGGAATTTAATATCAATTAATAATATAGTTTTTTTTAAAAAAACTCTTTTATGTCAATTTTGACACTATTTGGAAAATTGATTTTTTTGAAAAAAATAACAGAATTATTACTTCACAAAAAGTTAAATAAATCAATATTAACATGTCATATTGACCAATAAAATTAGTTTAATTCATAAAAAGTCTCAAATTATATTTATTTGGGTATTTATAATATCAATTATTTTTATTTTTCAATATTATGGTAATTTATTCATCATCATTGTTTAATAAATAAATTATATTATTTAATATCTAAAATTTATAAATAATATATAATTATGTAGGAAATCTTATTATATTTCTAATGAATTTTTATAATCGAATTTATCTTATGTTTAACCCTATATTAAAAATGTTTTAGTAAATAAACTTTGATTTTAACTCTTTTAACTCTTCTTTGAATTAAATAATAATAAATGTCCTAATCCAATCCAAGTGGACCTAAATGATAATATTTTATTCATAACGTTGTTTTTGGTCGATATAAATTTGTCCAATAGAATTAAGACATGTGTTAGGGTAATATTAATATCATTTTTACCCTTCATTACCATATTTACTTTTAACCGTTGTAAATAAAAGTAAAAAGTTGCTATTCATCAAAAATTATTTTCATCTCATTGACCCACATTTTACTCCTTGATATTTACCGTGTGTCTTGAAATTTAGAAATTCCACTCACAGAAGCGGTAAAATTAAATTTTATGAAAAATTCAGTTTTTTTAACTACCACTTAGTGGTTTCACTATTCATCAAAAAATAATGTTTTTCAGAAAAATACCAAAAATTCACCCTAGCATAATTTCGATATTACGAATCAAAAAATGAATTCCATTTTGAAAAATAAAATTTATAAATTTCAAAAAGTGGGTATTACTATTCACAATGGCTAGTTTGATTGGTTGTGGTGTGTTAGAACTCGATGTTGCGTACAACACACGCTATTGTATTATTCAAATAGAAGTGTACCATAGAAGCTGGGGGGGTTACATTCTCCCCTCCTTCAAATAATTTCATCCTCAAAATTTCTAGAATACTACCACATGAAAAGACTCGGGTTGTTCTTTATCATATTTTCCTCGGGTTCCCACGTTGCCTCTTCCATCTTATGGTTTCTCCACAAGACTTTTACCAGACTAGTCATCCGGTTTCTCAGTACTTTTTCTCTCGTATCAAGAATCTTGACGGGATTTTCGCAATAAGACAGATCGAGTTCTATTTCTAATTCCTCATAGGTGAGTACATGCGTTGGGTCATGCATGTATTTCCTCAACATAGATACATGGAACACATCATGAACTTTGGAGAGACTTGGCGGTATTGCCAATCGGTAAGCTACAGCCCCAATTCGTTCTAGAATTTCAAATGGTCCGATGTACCTGGGACTCAATTTACCTTTCTTACCAAAATGTGTGACTCCCTTCCATGGAGATACCTTCAGAAAAATATAATCACCAACTTGAAATTCCAAATCATTCCTTCGATTATCGACATAGCTCTTCTGCCTACTTTGGGCTGCTTTAATATGGTTTTGGATTACCATCACCTTTTCCACTATTTCATCCACCAGTTCTGGGCCTACAAGTTTTCATTAACCAACGTCATCCCAACAGGTTGGTGTGCAACATCTCTTTCCGTATAATGCTTCATATGGTTCCATCTGAATACTCAAATGGAAGCTATTGTTATTGGAAAATTCTACCAGAGGTGAATATTGATATCAAGTACACTGAAAGTCAAGTGAGCAGGATCTCAACATGTCTTCTAAGGTTTGAATAGTTCGTTCTGATGTCCATCTGTTTAAGGGTGGTAGGACGTCCTCAAATTAAGTTCAGTATCCAAGGCTTTCTGAATACTTTTCCAGAATATAGAAGTAAAACGGGGATCACGATCAGAAACAATCAATAGGGGTACTCCATGAAAATCTCACAACTTCATTAATATATAGTCTTTCTAGACATTCATGTGGTAGATCTTCTCTTAAAGTAAGAAAATGTGCTTACTTGGTAAGACGATCAACAATAACCCATATTGCATCATTCTTTCTAGGAGTCTTCGGTAGTCCAATGGCATAGTCCATCATGATATTGTCCCATTTCTACTCTAGTATGAGAAGAGGTTTCATGACTCCTCCAGGCTGTTGCCTTCCAACATTCACTTGTTGACAAACCATACATCTTGACACAAAATCAGCAATATCCCTCTTCATGTTGTCCCACCAAAAATGTTCCTTCAAATATCTATACATTTTGGTTCTCCCAGGGTGTATAGAGAAATTGGAACTATGAGCATCATCCAGCAATTCCCTTTTTAGATCAGGTATATCAGGAACACAAAGCCTCCTCCCGAATTTCAAAATTTCTTCTTCATACACAAAGTCCCTCAATCTCCCATCATTCACAACTTTAATCTTCTTTTGAAATTATTCATTTTTAGTCTAAGAACTGTTAATCCTTTCTAGTAAATATGGTTTCGAAACCATTTGAAAAAGCATTGATGTTTCACCTTCCCTGGTTATTTCCATGTCCATATTCACTAGATCCATGAAAATTTCATCCCTTTAAATTCTCATATTATTGAAAACTCCATGAACTTTTCTTCTCAAAGCATCTTCCAGCTTGTTTTCCTTCCCCGGGTGGTATTGTATCATACAATCATAATACTTGAGTAATTAAATCCATCTCCTTTGCCTCATGTTGAGTTATTTTGTGAGAAAATTTACTTCAAACTCTGGTGATTAGTATAAATCTCACATTTTTCACCATAGTGGTAGTGCCATCTCCTTTACCTCATGTTGTCCCACCAAAAATGTTCCTTCAAATCTCTAGGGAATTTATCCATTTCTCGGCTACTAAGGGATTTGTTCTCCCATTGAACATTGGTGGTTTTTGCCTCATGAAGTGATCTAACATTGATCCTCCACGCTGCAGATCAGGGTACTTCATACGTGTAAGGTTATTATTCATTACTTGAGTGAGTTTTCCTAGTATGGTGATTAGTTTATCAGCGCCAGTTGCATCACCAGATCCACTGTAATTATCTTGAGTAGGAAGAAAATCCCTACATGGAGTAGGTGCATTGATACGGTTTCCATTTCTTCCACTAGGCGCTATTTCTAAACAATGACATAAACTAGATCAATTTATGAATCAAAATACATAATTCCATAATTATAAAACACTTAACATAAATTGAACTATTTATGGATATAATCCATAATCATAAAAATGTTTTCATTGAGGAAGTATATACTCATAAACCCTTCATAATGATTTGTAATTAAAATGAGAGTTATCCTAAGCATATCCCCCGGGAGTGTTGTAACCAAGAGTGCAACAAGGCTCGTTGTCGTGCAGCAGTTCCCGTTCGAGCCTAGCTCAATGTGGTGTTTTCGGGTTTTACCCCTAGGTACATCTATGATAGAGCCTCCTCTACCTGCTCGTATTCAGATAGGGATGTATTGCTCGGAAAACTCAAAAAATCTATACAATACCGAAATTCTATGAAGTTATTCTATACTAATCCTCAAATTCCATCTTAAGTCTATTTTCTCTAATCATATTTTATCTAAATCTAGCTTCCATGGATTGTACTAAACTTCCTATGATACCAACTGTAACACCCCGACCCCAGTTACCCAGAGTCGATGCATTATTACATAACATTGGCATGATCACAAGAAAGATAATGTCTCGAAAGACCGATTAGTTTAGTAGCCTTGGAAACACTAGATATATTCATAATGTTTTACATTACATCATAAAATGAAAACTACAACAATATAGTCTCTATAGGCCACACTATTATCCCCTCATACTATCCCTACAGGTCATTCATAAATTTCTTCTTCACATCCTGGGAAAAATAAAACATAGAAAAAGGGTGAGATCAAATGCCCAGTAAGGATAACAATATATCAGAAACTTTCATAAATAAGAATAAACATTTAAGGAAATGTATAACTAAAACAAAAGCCTTTTAAATTTGAACTTCAACATAGTATGGAATAAATAAAATGAAATAATTCCATTTAATTTATCACATGGATATTCTATTAATCTAATAATCACATGCAATATCAATAACCATTTTCATAATGATGGAAAGCATAATGCCAGACTATAATAACCACATAGCCAAGGCCTCGTGCCAAGACTACAAATAAGATTGTGTCAAGGCCTTATGCCAAGATAGTAGTTTTTCTCATGTGACCTACTGATGCAATTTTTTAGAAGATACTTACGTTTTAAATTTCTCAAATATACCCCAGTGATTTTCTGAAAACATTATCCAAGATTCTGAAAACAAAATAAATAATTCTGAGACTGCTCAACTAATTACATGCCATGATGGCTCCACGCCCAATTCCTTCATGTCTACCACACTCGAGAGTCAGGTTTGCTGAAAACATTTTTAAGCTTGCGTTAAATACATATACATTTTCATTGGATCTTCATATATTTCAGAGTAATATCTCTTTTTTGAAACCATTTAATAATCACATAATTATAATAGAATACCTTTATTTTGAAAATATCATTATAAGCATGTAAGGGATGCTTTGATGATTTTATAACGGCGTAAAATAGGAGCATACGCTGTATATGTTAAAAAAAATCATTTTTACCTTCATTCTGTCGAAAAGGTTAAAAAAGACCTTGTTTGGAAAACGACGGAAAGATTCCTTTATAAACTCATTATAAATAGTGAACAGGGGTATAAATGAATTTAACCCATATTCTGTAAAATAGTATGAATGTTTTAAAATAAATTTTTAAGAAACATGGATGTGGATGATAAAGAGGTCCCAGTAGAGTTTTACGTATAAACAACCTCGGATAATGAAGAGATTGCGAAATAAACCCTTACCCTGTAATTTTCCTTAGTTGGGGGTAGGTTAACTTCCTGTATAATGGTTAAATAATTGTTATTAAATTATAAAAGAATCATATACATTAAAATGATATCATATATTATCTTTTAACATTGCTTTGTTAATAATATATTAGAATTATAGTCGTTTCGGTTGTTAACTTACTCGTTTTGTTTTATATGTTTTGTTACATATGTCGTGTTTGTTATGGATAGGCTGTATCTTATTCATATACAGAATGACATCAAGTCATTAAACATTATTTTTAAACAATCAAATGATAATTATACTTGAATGGATACGATGGAGAATGAATCTCATCGCGTTCGTGGAGACGGTAGTCCGTACGTACGCACGAGCGACAATATCATTCTTTTGATATTAAAATAATGTATAATTGGATGGTATATCATATATAAAGAATTATTATCATGTCATATTTATTATTTACATTAATAGCAAATCATTATTATACCATCCATACAATAATATATTGAATAACAATGACCCCATGACGTGGAGACGGTAAGCCATACGTACGCATGTTTGGTGACATGTCATTCAAAGGATGGATAGAATACTGAATATGGTTGTACCATATTTATAATAATATTACAGTATATAGGAGATACTGGATTCATTATTTTTGAATTGGAATAACAAATAAAGAAGAAGTTGAAGAAGAAATGAATTTGAAAAATTGTGGTGAAAACATTACCTCTTCATCGGCTTCTTCATTTTGATTTGATCAAAAGGGCTCCTTAGGTTGGATTTATGATCAAAATAAGTCCTCTAGGTTGTAATTAGGTATGTTTAGAGTGTATTTGGTCAGGGGATAGTAGAACCAAAAGGCTTTGAAGGTTTAAATTAATGATAAGGGGGAGTACCCTTTTATAAGAGGGGTGAGGGGAACCTTTGGAAAAGCTAGAAATATTATTTTATAATAAATTAATATTCAGTTTATAATTGATTCAAAGTGTATTATTTAAAGTTTAAGGTGGGTATGGGTCGAAAACCACTCAACCAATAGAATTTAGACAGGTTTTCGTCATTATATTAACCTTATCGTTTATTTTTAACTCTTAGTTAATTAGTTTGACACTTACCATGTCACATTGTATTTTTATATTATATAGTTAATAAACATACTATATACCTCCACGATACCCCCAAGTGGTCCATTAATGATTAACCTATCATGATATAAGTTTCTTGGCCGAACCATTGATTTTTAGGAATTGAATATCAATTAATAATATAATTTTTCTTTTAAATAATATTTTATGCCAATTTTGACACTATTTGGAAAGTTGATTTTTTTTGAAAATCATAACAGAATTATTGCTTCAAAAAAGTTAATTAAATCAATCATAAAATGTCATATTGATCGATAAAATTAGTTTAATTCATAAAATGTCTCAAATTAAATTTATTTTGGTATTTATAATATCAATTATTTTCATTTTTCACTATTATGGTAATTAATTCATCATCAATATGTCATAAAGAAATTAAATTTTTTAATGTATAAAAATTATAAATAAAATATAATTATGTATGAAATCGTTTTATCTTTCTAATGAATATTTATAATCTAATTTATCTTATATGTAACCCTATATTAAAAATGTTTTAGTAAATAAACATTGATTTTAACTCTTTTAACTCTTCTTTGAATTAAATAATAATAAATGTCCTAATCTAATCAAAGTGGACCTAAATGATAATATTTTATTCATAAGGTTGTTTTTGGTCGAGATAGATTTGTCCAATAGAATTAGTACATGTGTTAGGGTAATATTAATATCATTTTTACCCTTAATTACCCTATTTACTTTTAACCGTGGTAAATAAAAGTAAAAAGTTACTATTCAACAAAAATTACTTTCATCTCATTGAACCACATTTTACTCCTTGATATTAACCATTTCTATCATATTTTCGAAATTCCACTTAGAGAAGTGGTAAAATTAACTTTTATGAAAAATTCATTTTTTTTACTACCACTTAGTGGTTTCACTATTCATCAAAAAATGATGTTTTTCAGAAAAATACCAAAACTTCACCCTAGGCTAATTTCGATATTAAGAATCCAAAAATGAAGTCCATTTTGAAAAATTAAATTTTTAAATTTCAAAAAGTGGGTATTACTATTCATAACAGCTAGTTTGATTGGTTGTGGTGTGTTAGAACTCGATGTTGCGTACAACACACGCTATTGCATTATTCAAAGAGAAGTGTACTATAGAAGCTTGGGGTGTTACATTCTCCCCTAATTCAAATAATTTCATCCTCTAAATTTCTATAATACTACCTCATGAAAAGACAAGGGTGGTTCTTCATCATAAGTTCTTCGGGTTCCCACGTTGCCTCTTCCATCTTATGGTTTCTCCACAAGACTTTTACCAGACGAGTCATCCGGTTTCTCAGTACTTTTTCTCTCGTATCAAGAATCATGACGGGCTCTTCGCAATAAGACAGATCGGGTTCCAGTTCTATTTCCTCATATGTGAGTACATGCGTTGGGTCAGGCATCTATTTCCTTAACAGAGATGTGTGGAATATATTGTGAACATTGGAGAGACTTGGCGGCGTTGCCAATCAGTTAGCTACAACATCAATTTGTTCTAGAATTTCGAAAGGTCCGATGTACCTGGGACTCAATTTACCTTTCTTACCAAAACATATGACTCCCTTACATGGAGATACCTTCAGGAAAACATGATCATCGACATGAAATTCCAAATCTTTCCTTCGATTATTAGCATAGCTCTTCTGCCTACTTTGGGATGCTTTGATATGGATTTGGATTAGATTCACATTTTCCATCATTTCCTCCACCAGTTCTGGGCCTACAAGTTTTCTTTCACCAACGTCATCCCAACAGGTTGGTGTGCGACATCTCTTTCCGTATAATGCTTCATATGGTGCCATCTGAATACTCAAATGGAAGCTATTGTTATAGGAAAATTCTACCAGAGGTGAATATTGTTCCCACAAACCCTGAAAGTCATGTGAGCAGGATCTCAACATTTATTCTAAGGTTTGAATAGTTCGTTCTGATTGTCCATCTGTTTGAGGGTGGTAGGAAGTGCTCAAATTAAGTTCAGTATCCAAGGCTTTCTGAATACTTTTCCATAATCATGAAGTAAAATGGGGATCACGATCAGAAGTAATCGATAGGCATACTACATGAAGTCTCACAACTTCATTAATATATAGTCTTGCTAGACATTCCAGTGGTATATCTTCTTTTATAGCAAGAAAATGTTCTGACTTGGTAAGACGATCAAAAATAACCCATATTGCATCATTCTTTCTAAGTGTCTTTGGTAGTCCCATGAAGAAGTCCATCATGATATTGTCTCATTTCCACTCTGTTATGGGAAGAGGTTGCATGACTCCTCCAGGATGTTGCCTTCCAACATTCACTTGTTGAAAAACCATACATCTTGACAAAAAATCAGCAATATCCCTCTTCATGTTGTCCCACCAAAAATGTTCCTTCAGATATCTATACATTTTGGTGCTGTCAGGGTGTATAGAGAAATTGGAACTATGAGCATCATCCAGCAATTCCCTTTATAGATTAGATATATCGAGAACACAAAGCCTCTTCCCGAATTAAAAATCCTTCTTCATACACGAAGTCTCTCAATGTCCCATCATTCACAGCTTTAATATTCTTTTTAAATTCTTCATCATCGGTCTGGGAACTCTTAATCCTTTATAGTAAAGATGGTTTGGCAACCATTTGAAAAAGAATTGATGTTTCACCTTCCCTGGTTATTCCCATGTCCATCTTTACTAGATCCATGAAAATTGGATCCCTTTCAATTCACATATTGTTCAAAACTCCATGATCTTTTCTGCTCAAAGAATCTTCCACCTTGTTTGCCTTCCCCATGTGGTAGTGTATCGTACTATCATAATCCTAGAGTAATTTAAGCCATCTCCTTTGCCTCATGTTGAGTTCTTTTTGTGAGAAAATATACTTCAAACTCTTGTGATCAGTATAAATCTTACAATTTTCACCATAGAGGTAATGCCTCCATATCTTCAAGGAAAAGATCACAACTTCTAACTCGAGATCATGAGTAGGATAGTTTTTTTCATGAATTTTCAACTGTCACGATGCATAGGCAATAACCCTATCATTCTGCATAAGGACACAACCAAGTCCTTTCTTCGATGAATCACTATAAATAACGAACCCATCATTCCCTAATGGTAGAGTCAATATAGGAGAATTGAATAATCTTCTCTTCAGTTATTCGAAACAATCTTCACACTCTTTTGTCCAAACAAATTTGACCTCCTTACGTGTGATCTTTTTTAATGGGTTAGCCAACCAGGAAAAATTCTGGACGAAACGTCGATAATAACCTGCTAAACCAATAAAACTATGTACCTCAATTATACTCATCGGTGCAGGCCATTCTTAGATTGCCTTGGTCTTAGAAGGATCAACATATATTCTATCTTTAGATACAATATGGCCAGGAAAAGAAATCTCCTGAAGCCATAATTAACACTTGCTAAACTTCCCATATAATTCATGTCTTCTCAGAGTCTTCAGGATAATGCGCAAGTGATTTTCATGATCTTTGTAGCTTTTTTAGTATACCAAGATATCATCAATAAATACAACTACAAATTCATCAATATATTCTTGAAAACTATGTTCATTAGATCCATAAAAACAGAGGGTGCATTAGTCAATCCAAGAGGCATTACTGTAAACTCGTAATGCCCATACCTTGTTCGAAATGATGTCTTCAGAATGTCTTCCTTCATCACACAGAACTGATGGAATCCAGATCAAAGGTAAATCTTTGAAAAGTATTGAGCTCCATGCATTTGGTCAAATAAATCATCAATTTGAAGTAGGGGATACTTTTTCTTTATTGTTATAGCATTGATCTCCCTGTAGTCGATACATAACCTCATAGATCCATATTTCTTTTTATCAAAAAGAACAGGGGCTCCCCATGGAGAAACACTAGTGTGAATAAATACCTTGTGACTCAATTCCTCTATTTGTTTCTATAGTTCAACTAATTATATAGTGGCCATTATATAAGGGGTCTTCAATATAGGCCTTGATCCAGGAATTAAATCAATGGAAAACTCAACATCTTGTTCTGGAGGATGTCCAGGTAAATCTTCCAGAAACACATCTACATATTCTTTCAAAATAGCTACATCCTCTATTTGAACATTCCTTTCCACACCCAATATAATTTCATTTTATTCCACCCCAATAATTGGATTTAGTTGAGCTACTGCGGGTGGATCTAGATAAGAATTAGGTGGTGACGATTCTGCTCTAAAGAGAAGGTGTTCCTTATCATCATCATCCAAAATCGTAACATTCTTCTTCTTACAATAAATCTTCACATCATGGTCTGAAATACAATCCATACTAAGGATTATATCAAACTCAATCATAGGTATGATGATGAGATTAGAATATAAAGAACATTTATGTGCTCTAATGGGGACTGATTCATAATACTTCGTTGCAATGATACTCCCCTTAGGAGTTTTAACTGACAAATCCCTTGTTAAATAAAATTGGAGATATCTAATTTTCATAGCAAACAAAAAAGATATGAAACAATGTGATGATCCAGAATCAAATAATTCATTTTCTAAACTTGAAGAAACCATTAAATTACCTGCCACCACGTCTTTTAGAGCATCTACCTCAGCAGTAGTGATAGCATAATCTTGGCCTTGATCCCTTGGCATTTTCCGAGATAAGCTCCACTGACGCTTAGGACATTCATTTTCATAATGTCCTATCTCCCTACAATTGTAGCATTGTACATTAGTAGCTTCCTTCTTCCCCTTTCAATCACGAGCTTGGTGGCCTTTTTCACCACACTTGTAACAGACTTCCATTCCTTTTAAGCAAGTACCGGGGTGTTTCTTCCCACATTTACTCCAGGTTGGATATTCAACTTTTCCTTTCTTCCCCTTATTTCCATTCCCAGATTGATCAGCAGATCTCTTCTTCTCTTGCTTTACATTAAAGTCATAAAACGTAGAGAATTCATTTTCTTTCTTGATAGCACATGAGACAATGTCTTCGTACGACGAGAAGGATTGTGTGACTAATTCTCAAAGGAGAAATGGTTTTAACCCATCAAAAAAACAATCAATATTACTTCTTGGGTTACGTATATAATCTCCAGAATACCTTGCTAACCTTGTAAAGTTATCCTCATACTTTGTGACATTATCATCCTCCTTTTGTCTCAGACTCAGAAATTTCATTTCCATATCTGCACGATTGTCATGAGGAAAGTATTTTTCTAAAAACAAAACATTGAACTCCCTCCAGTCTATATTTGATACTTCATCATCTTCCTTCGTGTTTTGAATCAATGACCACCATTGATCAGCATATCCAGTGTGGCGATAAACTGCCATGAAAACTTTTTCCCTTTCACTACTCCTCAAAGACTGATATATTTTCTCTAGAGAATTTATCTATTTCTTAGCTACTAAGGGAGTTGTACTCCCATTGAACATTGGTGGTTGTTTCCTCATGAAGCGATCTAACATTGATCCTCCACGCTGCAGATCAGGGTGCTCCATACGGGTATGGTTATTATTCATTACCTGAGTGAGTTGTCCCAGTATGGTGATTAGTTGATCAGCACTGGTTGCATCACCAACTCCACTGTAATTATCTTGAGTGGGAGGAAAATCCCTACATGGAGTACGTGCATTGATACGGTTTCCATTTCTTCCAATAGGGGCCATTTCTAAACAATGACATAAACTATATCAATTTATGAATCAAAATACATAATTCCATACATATAAAACACTTAACATAAATTGAAATATTTATGGATATAATCCATAATCATAAAAATGTTTTCTTTTATTAAGTATATACTCATAAATCCTTCATGATGATTTTTAAAGAAAATGAGAGTTATCCTAATCATATCCCCCGGGAGTGTCGTAACCAAGAGTGCAGCAAGGCCCGTTGTCGTGCAGCAGTTCCTGTTCGAGTCTAGCTCAAAGCGGTGTTTTCATGTTTTACCCAAAGGTACATTTGTTCTAGAGCCGCCTCTACCTGCTCGTATCCATACATGGATGTATTGCTCAGAAAAATCACAAAATCTCTATAATAACGAAATTCTATGAAGCTCTTCTATACTAATCCTCAAATTCTATCTTAATTCTATGTGCTCTAATCAGAGTTTATCTAAATCTAGCTTCCAAGGTTTTTACTAAACTTCTTCTGATACCAACTGTAACACCCCGACCCCAATTACCCATAATAAGTGCATTATTACATAACATTGGGATGATCACAAGAATGATCATGTCTCGAAAGACCGATTACTTTAGTATCCTTGGAAACACTAGATATATTCACAATGTTTTACATTACATCATAAAATGAAAACCACAAAAATATAGTCTCCATAGTCCACAATATTATCCCCCCATACTATCCATGCAGGTCATTCATATATTACTTCTTCACATCCTTGGAAAAATAAAACATAGAAAAGGGGTGAGATCAAATGCATATTAAGGATAACAATATAGCAGAAACATTCATAAATAAGAATAAACATTTAAGGCAATGTATAACTAAAACAAAAGCCTTTTAAACTTTAACTTCAACATAGTATGGAAAAAATAAAATGAAATAATTTCATTTACTTACTCACATGGATAGTCTACTAATCGAATAATCACATGCAATATCAATAACCATTTTCATAATGATGGAATGCATAATGCCAGACTATCATAACCACATAGCCATGGCCTCGTGCCAAGAATAAAAATAATATTTTGCCAGGGCCTTGTGCCAAGACACTATTTTGTTTCATGAGACCTACCGATGCAAATTTTTTAGAAGATACATACGTTTATAATTGCTCAAATATACTCCAGTGATTTTATGAAAAGATTATGCAAGCATCTGAAAACAAAATAACTTATTCTAAGACTGCTCAACTAATTAAAGGCCATGATGGGTCTATTCCCAATCCCGTCCTATCTACCACACTCGAGATTCGGGTTTTCTGAAAACATTTTTAAGCTTGCATTAAATACATATACATTTGCACTGGATTTTCATATATTTGAGAGAAATATCTCTTTTTTGAAATCATTTAATAATAACATAATTATAAAAGAAAACATTTATTTTGAAAATATCCTTATAAGAATGTAAGGGATGATTTGATGATTTTATAACGGTGTAAAATAGCATCATATGCCGTATAAGTTAAAAAATACATTCTTACCTTAATTCTGTCAAAAAGGTTAAAAAAACCTTGTTTGGAAAACGACTGAAAGATTCCTTTATAAACTTCTTATAAAAAGTCAAAAAAGGGTATAAATGACTTTAACCCATATTCTATAAAATAGTAAGAATGTTTTGAAATACATTTTTAAGAAACATGGATGTGGATGATAAAGAGGTCCTCGTAGATTTTTTCATATAAACAATCTCGGATATTGAAGAGATTGAGAAATAAAACCTTACCTTGTACTTTTCCTTAGTTGGGGGTAGGTTAACCTCCTGTATAATGGTGAAATAATTGTTATTAAATTATACAAGAATCATATACATTAATATGATATCATATATGAGATTTTAACATTTCTTTGTTAATAATATTTTATAATTATCGTCGTTTCATGTGTTAACTTACTCATTTTATTTTATATGTTTTGTTACATATGTTGTGTTTGTTATGGATATGATGTATCTTATTCATATCCAGAATGATATCAAGTCATTAAATATTATTTTTAAATAATAAAATGATAATTATACTTGAATTCATACAATGGATAATGAATCTCATCGCGTTCATGGAGACGGTAGTCCGTACGTACGCACGAGCGACAATATCATTCTTTTGATCTTAAAATATTATATAATTGGATGGTATATCATATATAAAGAATCATTATCATGTTATATTTATTATTTTCATGATTTAAAAATCATTATTATACCCATCTAAATAATAATATATTCAATAACAATTACACCACGACGTGGAGACGGTAAGCTGTACATACGCACGTTTGGTGACATGTCCTTCAAAGTATGGATAGAATACTGAATGTGGTTGTACGATATTTATAATAATATTAAAGTATATAGGATATATTATATTCATTATTTTATAATGGTAATAACAATGAAATAAGAAGTTGAAGAAGAAATGAATTTGAAAATGTGTGGTGAAATCATTACCTCTTCTTTGGGTTCTTCCTTTTGATTTGTTCAAAATGGCTCCTTAGGTTGGCTTTCTGATCAAACTAAGGCCTCTAAGTTGTATTGAGGGACGTTTAGAGAGTATTTGGGCAGGGTTTGGCCGAACCAAAAGGCTTTTAAGCTGTGAATTAATGAGAAGGGTGGGTGCCCTTTTATAAGAGGGCTGAGGGGCACCTTTGGAAAAGCTAGAAATATTGTTTTATAATAAATTAATTTTCAGTTTTTAATGGCTCCAAAGTGGATTATTTAAGTTTTAAGGTGTGTATGGGTCACAAACCACTCAACCAATATAATTTAGACGGGTTTGAGTCATTAAATTAACCTTATCTTTTATATTTAACTCTTTGTTAATTAGTTTGACAGTTACCATGTCACTTTGTATTTTTATTTTATATAGTTAATAAACTTACTATATACCTTCAAGAGACCCCCATGTGGTCCATTAATGATACACCTATCCTTATATAAGTTTCTTGGACGAACCATATATTTTTAGGAATTGAATATCAATTAATAATATAATTTTTATTTTAAAAACTCTTTTATTTCCATTTTGACACTATTTGGAAAAGTGATTTTTCTGAAAATCATAAAAGAGTTATTACTTCAAAAAAAGTAAAAGAAATCAATCATAACATGTCATATTAACCTATAAAATTAATTTAATTCATAAAAAGTTTCAAATTATATTTATTTGGATATTTATAATATCAATTATTCTCATTTTTCACTATTATGGTAATTATTGCATCATCATTGTGTCATAAATAAATACAATTATTTAATGTCTAAAAATTATAAATAAAATATAATTATGTGGGAAATATTTTTGTATTTCTAATGAATATTTATAATCGAATTTATCTTATGTGTAACCATATATTAAAAATGTTTTATTAAAAAAACATTGATTTTAACTCTTTTAACTCTTCTTTGAAATAAATAATAATAAATGTCCTAATCTAATCCAAGTGGACCTAAATGATAATATTTTATTCCTAAGGTTGTTTTTGGTCGAGATACATTTGTCCAATAGAATTAGGACATGTGCTAGGGTAATATTAATATCATTTTTACCCTTAATTACCGTATTTACTTTTAACCATGGTAAAATAAATTAAAAAGTTACTATTCACCAAAAATTATTTTCATCTCATTGAACCACATTTTACTCCGTGATATTAACTGTGTCTCTCGGATTTACGAAATTCCACTCACAGAAGCGGTAAAAATAACTTTTATGAAAAATTCCGTTTTTTAACTACCACTTAGTGGTTTCACTATTCATCAAAAAATGATGTTTTTCAGAAAAATACCAAAAATTCACCCTAGGATAATATCGATATTTCGAATCCAAAAATGAAGTCTATTTTGATAAATAAAATTTATAAATTTCAAAATGTGGGTATTACTATTCATAACGGCTAGTTTGATCGGTTGTGGTGTGTTAGAACTCGATGTTGCGTACAACACACGCTATTGCATTATTCAAAGAGAAGCATATCGTAAAAGCTTGGGGTGTTACAATAAACCCTCTATATTTCCTTTGATAAGGCTAATCTGCAATGAATTATGATTATCCTATTTGTTTCTTAATAAATTGATATTCACAGAGATATGAATATTATTCCCCCAATGAAGGAAACCCGGAAAATCAATATTTATATTATTTATATGTGAATAATTTATTTGTTTACATAGTTAATTTTAGGTATTTTTTATTTGGGAACACTACACACTATTTTTTTTGTAATTCTTCATAAATGTTGGATGAATTAGAATTATAATGTAATAGGTGGGCCCAAAAATAATATTTTCTCTCAAACTATCTGTTTTGAACTATGTACAATCGAGATTGATGTAAAGGGGAATCTACTACCATTATTCATAGTGTCTTATCAAAGGGTCCTTATGGTATGATTATGAAATTAATCACAATTCATTCTATAATTGTGATATCTAATATTTCTATCCATATGATTAATTTTTTCTTATTTATTATCAAACATGAATTATGTTATGATCATATTATTATTTAAATTAATTTTTCTATTAATAACTATTATATTTTTAAATTAATATTCATACCTTGCTAGTATATATTTTTCTCTATCCCTTACATGTTATCTGACCTCACCCTTTATATTTTTTTTCAATATCCATGAAAACTATTAAAAATACACATTATCATCCAATGAAAATTATTAATAAATAATAATAATTCATGTACAATTATGATATACAATAATATAAAAATGTAATTAGTTGTTCCAAAGTGTATCTAGACTCTTTAAACTACTAATCTTTTGAATGGTGTGTTTTGTAATCATAATAATTTTGTTACCATTGTAATAAATTATATATGGTTTTTGGTAAATGAAGTTTTTGTTATGTAATTTTTTCCCATTTCAAAATTTTTGGAATGGATTATAAATATCATTATATCATAAATAATATATTTAGCAAAATGTAATAAAATATTTATGTTGTTTTTGTTAATTTTTATGTGATCTACGACACACTCACCTCACTATATAATATTTCACTTTCTCTCAAGAAAACAAGTAATTCACAATTAGTAACATCCTATGATTCAAAATATAATATACCTATTTTTATTAGAAAATATATGAAAATTTTTATCATCCTCTAAATTAATTTTATGAAATTCATAAATAATAATATATTAATTATTTCCCAATTAATCTACTGATCCTAAATCATATTTACCAATTATACCATATATCATTGTTTATGATATCATATAATATATCGATAATTTTCCCTCTTCTTTTTATTAACTATTATGTCTAACTACCTCACAGTCAACATGGATATTTCACAATGACATTGATTAATCTACATAGTCAACTCACCTCTTTATCATGGTTATCCACATTGATGAAAATATACAATTTTCATTCTCAACAAAAATAAACAATAATATTTACTATTTATATCATTTTAATTAAAATTTTAACTTTCAACCAATTTAAAATATAAAAAAATTAATAAAAATTAATGTTTCAAAAGATTAATCATACCATAAAATATTTAAAATTTCATTAAAATATAATTTTTACCTAAATTTGGCATAAACACCAAAATGGATGAAAAATTATGAAAATAAGATAAATGATAATTTTACATTAATTACCATATATTATTTTATAAATAATATAATAAAATTTATGTATAATTCCATCTTAATAAGTTACCTTAAATTTAGAATGTATTCTCCTACAAACATAAAATCAATGAATTCATCAAATATGATTAGAATATTAAAAAAATATAGAACAATAAAAGATTAAATAACATTATAAATCATTACATCAATGTGATCATTCATGATACTTCTATGAACTATTATCCCTAATATATACTTCCTATTATTCACATCTTATAACTGATTATTATTATTATTATTATTACAAAATATTGACCAATAAATCTATATTATTTATCTAATTACACAATAATAATATTTTTTATGTAATGATCAATAATTAAGTACATGAATCATGTCGATATGACTTTTATGTATATAAATGTCTACAACAATTGACTAAGTATATGCACGGATTTTTTTTTTGAAAAAGGTTATTCTAGGATTATGTGGATATGAGAAATTATTTTAATATTATAATGGATTAATAAGGAATTTTTTCACTTTAATGTATAATGAATTTTATATAATATATTATATTGAAAATTATATCATCAATAATAAATCAATAGTGTTGCCTAAATATTATATCTTAATTTCATTTAAGGAATCCCAATTCATATGAATTAGTAAGTGAATGACTTAACCACTATTATTAGTTTCCTTGATTTTTCTTACCTATGAATTTTCATTTCATTTTTATTATAGTTTAATTTTAAAATTAAAATTCAATTGAAATTAAAAATTAAATTTCAATGACCGTAAAAAATAAATACTCTTAACATCTATATTTATTAGGATGTATTTTTTACATTGGAAATATTCAATACACCCTCTATCCCCAGTTAGATTAATTATGAAATTCAAATGTCTAAAAAGGGTGTAGGTATTAAGGGATTGTATTTAAAAAAACATACTAATTTTTTCCCATGTTCATTGAGTTTTTTATGATAATATAAATTATAATTATATATATATGGATTTATAAAGGTCTAAAAATGAAATGGAAACTCAATATATAAATGATAAGTGAATCCTTTAAATTTGAAATATTTATTGAAAAGATAATTTTTTTATTTCTGAAACATTCATTAAAAAAAATTTAGTTGAATATATTCAATAGGGTTGAGAATTCAAATAGGTAAATTTTGGAAATATTGGATAATAAATTATTAATTAAATAAACAAATGTTCAATAAAGGGATATATAATTTACGAAATTATACCCAAAAACAGTACACATATCATAATTATTATAAACTAGAGATCTATGTATTATTTATTCTCTCATTGATGATATATAATATTCATTTATTAGTGTATAAATAATTTTTAAATGATTTTCTTTCTAAATTTATTTTATTTAGAAACATATAATCCCAAAAAACACATAATACCATATTATTTCCCCCAACAACATGATGATAACTACCCATAATAAAATTCACTATAGATCATATATTTTTTAAAAAATATAATTACATGAACGCTTAAATAATATATTATAATAGTTATATTATACTTGATTTATTTCTAGTGGGAATCTTAATGGAGACGCAATTATCCATAAAAACATTTTAGGTAAAAAAATCATACAAAACCTAGTAGAAAAAAACTAATAAAATTGAAATAAATAAATTTGGGACTCAAAGTGTTATATATATAATTTCTATACATATAAAATAACCCGATAAATCCCTATTTATAAGGGTTATGTGTATTTTTAAATTTTTAACACAAGATATTAGCATTTTTAGTAATTTTTCATAAATAAATCATAGAGTGTGATTCATAGGCTCATCGGCATGAACCATTCCTGGAATGGTGGTTTTAGGGGAAGTACAATGCATGCACAGAATAGTTGGATCATTATATAATTCTCAACACAGGGTGTTCGTGGTTTTTGAAAGCGAGGAACAGAGAGAAATACGAGGGGACTCCATCGCCTGGATGGTCCATCATCGCTAGGACAATGAATTTTCTAGATGATCTGGTCCCATTTTTAAAAAAATGGAAAGATGAATTGTCTCTAAAGTATCTATGTGCTTCAAACCCTTTGGATCATATGTATTTCACCAGGGTATAGGGCCATTGGGTGCGGCGGTTCCCCATGATTATGGTTTAAAGGTGAGGACAGATTGTTCTACCAAAGAGGGTATTTCTCTCGGAGGTGGAGTCATTTCGGATCGGAGAGGGAGTTTTATCATGGATTTCAAGGCACAATATGGGATATGAACAAGTGTATAGGAGGAGGAAAATTCTATGTTTATAGGGATCAAATTGAGCATCCCAATAATCATCAATCAATCGTAAGGGGAGAAATTCTCAAAGATTATCCATAGCTCCTTACAAGGTAAGAGTAAAATATCATGGTCAATATCATACATAATCAGGGAATGCAGAGATCGCATTAACAATGGAATAGATATCACTCACACATGGTGAGAAATAAATAAGCTAGCGGATCATCTTTCCTCCTAAGTAGAACAATCCCTTATAGTGTGTGATTCATAGGCTCATCGGCATGAACCATTCCTGGAATGGTGGTTTTAGGGGAAGTACAATGCATGCACAGAATAGTTGGATCATTCCATAATTCTCAACACAGGGTGTTCGTGGTTTTTGAAAGCGAGGAACAGAGAGAAATACGAGGGGACTCCATCGCCTGGATGGTCCATCATCGCTAGGACAATGAATTTTCTAGATGATCTGGTCCCATTTTTAAAAAAATGGAAAGATGAATTGTCTCTAAAGTATCTATGTGCTTCAAACCCTTTGGATCATATGTATTTCACCAGGGTATAGGGCCATTGGGTGCGGCGGTTCCCCATGATTATGGTTTAAAGGTGAGGACAGATTGTTCTACCAAAGAGGGTATTTCTCTCGGAGGTGGAGTCATTTCGGATCGGAGAGGGAGTTTTATCATGGATTTCAAGGCACAATATGGGATATGAACAAGTGTATAGGAGGAGGAAAATTCTATGTTTATAGGGATCAAATTGAGCATCCCAATAATCATCAATCAATCGTAAGGGGAGAAATTCTCAAAGATTATCCATAGCTCCTTACAAGGTAAGAGTAAAATATCGTGGTCAATATCATACATAATCAGGGAATGCAGAGATCGCATTAACAATGGAATAGATATCACTCACACATGGTGAGAAAGAAATAAGCTAGCGGATCATCTTTCCTCCTAAGTAGAACAATCCCTTAAAGTCACCAGTTCTCATAAAAATTATACATCAATATTTAGGGCATGTCCTTAATCTGAGGTGATTGCCTTGGCCTATATAATTTTATGTCTCCTTATGTCAGGTGTGCTTCTTGTTTCTCTTTCTGCCCTTGTTTTTCTTTTATCTATTCAACAAAAATGGACCTTTGAGTTAAAAAAATTGAATATCGGGAAAAACTAAATTCATCAATCTTAATGGTCTATAATCACTCATTTTTTATAATCAGCTATATTATTTATATTTATTTAATTTTTTGAAAATTAGTAAATTCTTAATATTTTTTTACATCAAAGGGAAAACAATTTTAAATAATATAATTATTAATTAAAATAGTTATTAATTAAAATGTTAATATCATGATATATTCAATCATTATTATTATAACATTACTTATTTAATTCACTATTAGTAGAAATAATAAATACCTTGTTCATGGCCACCTCTTTCAGTTTCGATATTTTATGTTCCAAAAAATATAGTTATAAAAAACTTGAATTTTCAAACATTTTAAAAATAAATAACTTAATTATATAATATAAATAAGAAAAATGTTACATTTTATAATACTAACCGAAATATCACTTTCTATGTTATGTATCCATCACATAGTCTAAAGATATGTATATAACAATATTCCTTATTTCAAGGTAACATACCACCCACCCATAACTTATTTGAATAAAACTTGTAAAGAGTTATTTATTTAATGTAACCCTTGGATTTGATAAAAATAGGGAAGAAAAAAAAATTTAGAAATGAAAAATAATGACTACATCATCATTAACCAAACCATGCACTATGAATAGTTAACTTACAAAAATTATGTTATAAAATTATGAATATTTATAACTAAAACATAGAAACAAATTAATTTTCTTAATTTTAAAGAATTCATAACTGTTTATCTCTCCTCAATAATGGTGAACACAAAATAGTTGTAAAACATACTTTTAATATAATATTAAAAGGATTATTTATAAAATATAAATATTTAAATTATAATAACTTATACCTCAATGTGTATAGTTAACTATAAGGATCATTATCTGTCCTTGTAAATTCCTTAGTTTCATTAAAATACTTCCACACATTCTCATGAGACATGAGATGATTCCATATGGATTGTTGATCTTTATAGAATATTACCTATGTTAAAAATTTAAATGAAAAACATACATTTCCATTCATAACATCTTATGAAATTTTATATCCTCTCTTTCTAAGGGGGCCACTATATTAACTTTTCTAGATTAACAATTTAATTTCATTATGAGAAATATGTTCATATTATATTATCCCACAAGAATTTTGTATATCGTTTATGTATCTTGTGATTATCATCAATGTACCATTTATAGAATTTTTACATATAACTTAAAATTTTGAACCACAAAAATTATAAATAAAATAATATTCATGTTGGGGATATTATCATAACCCACGATTTTTTATATAATCATATGTGATATTTATTTTCACTATTGAAATTAACTAAGATGGATTTATGATAAAACATTATCATAAAATAATTAATCATATTTAGTAAAATTTAGATATCACTCTAGTTATTTACATCAAGAGTTGTGATGTGTTTTTCAACTAGGTGTGTTATTATCTTCCTCCATTTTCAAAACGAATTTCCACTTCAAAAATCATGTAACAATATTTATATAATCAATTTATACTTATTTTTAATCCTCCAATGATCAACAATACCCTATTATTCTATTGAATGATATACATTAGTTGAAAATTAAAATTTAATTTTATACACATTCTTTGTCATCTAATTAAAAATTAAAAATCATTCAATATATTCTTTTGTTGATTTATTGTTTCAGAGTGACCCATGTATCTTAAAATTATTTTTAATAATAACTCTATTACCATTAAAATCTACATATTTGTATTACAAACAACAATATTATCACACATATTTAACCCTATAGTTAAAATTAAAAACCATTATTGACAGATTTTAATAAATTAAATGAATATTTGGGTAGTTAATTTTTCATTAATTATAATAATTCCCTAAAAATAGTAATATGATTTAAATTCAAAAATATATGGTTTATCAATATATCCAAATAAACCAAAATAAAGATTAATTTTTCAAAATCCAGTAATAATCCAAATTTAACATTATTTTTCAAAATATTAAATAATGAAAATATGACAAATTTCCATTTTATGTGATTAGTAACCACTAAAATTGAGTATAGATTGTTCATTATTTTTAATTTCCCATGAGATTTTGGGAATAGTTCATAGGTTAATCAATATAATGTTGAATCTGTACATGGTTCTTTGGGATTTCTAGGGGTAAGAGTTTTGTCTTATTTTAGGATCCACTTTTTAATTGAGAATAAAAAAATTGAAAATGAATATGGAATATCTATTATATGATTTAATATTATGTCAAATATATTTTTTATTTTATTGTGGATGACATTCCATTATACAAAAAATTACTCTATTAGTGTGTTGGGTTAGTGGATCACAAAAATGTTGAGTACCAAGCCATCTATATAAGAGGAAGTGTTGATAAAATTGTTATTTATTTGATTTCAACATGAAAAGTAATGAAAATACATGATGGTGAGAAATTAATTGTGGTATATGGGACTATATAATTTTAGATTCACTTAACAGATAGTTGGAATAAAATGGATATATTTAATATATAATTAATTATAATTATAGTGTAATGAAAAATCATCCATTAACACATATGTCTTACAAATGGTAATTCAATGAAAAAAGAGTAATCATTATTATATATATTGAGATAACATCTCATAATACCCCTATAGTTTTCAAATTTGTATTTAACTATATATTTTTCCATAACTATCTTCAATGGAAACAATTATTTCACCAATATATTGTGATAGTGTTTTCACTACCGCAATAATTTTGTTGTTCAATATATATTTCTTAAGTCCAATGTGTTATGGCTGTCAATATCACATGCGTCATGTGTCCATCATATTTACTACACTCCGAAAATTCAAATATGTTCTACCTTCTATTACCAAATTTTATATAGATATTTATATTTATGGTACATTAAAAGACATAAAACTCATTATCAGTGCATAGGTACTTAGTGAAATTTTGGTGCTTCCACTCTCACTCATTCACTAATACTCAACAATAACCCATAAACTAATGAAAATTCGTGTATTTCAATTTGGATGAAGAATCAACAAACATTGAACTCGTAGTTGAAAAAAATCAATAAAATTTACTCTGTTATTTTAAAATAATATTATTCATTTGGAATCATCATATTTATATATAAAAATAAATTTTCATGGATAGTGATGGATTAATGTTCTCTTCAATATTTTCTAATAGCTCCACCCGACTGTAGATGAAATTATAAAATTTTATTTCCACCAAGGAAATATCATCATTATCTTTGATTTTCTCCCACCTCAAATATACAAGTTTTTTTATCTCTGTTGTGTGACCTCCCATTTTCTTTTCATTTGGTCTCCTCTTATTCAATAATTTATAATCCATTATCAAACTAGATAATTATTGATTAATTGATCTCTGCCACATGTGATTAGTGGATACATAATTGTTGATAATTGGATTTTAACAATGATTCTATGTTATCTTATATTTACCCTCTCTCTTTAATATTTGTATTCATGGAATACCATTAGATTCATTTCTTGATTAAGATAACCTGATTTGATATAGAGAATATTTTTGGTCTCATTCACATACATACGTTCCACATTGTTCAGAAAAATATAGAGGTGTATAAATAAATAATAATATATATTCCTTGATATCACATGAAAATTAAAAAGGAAATGGGGATCATATGATACATATGGGTTCCTAAGAATACAAATATAGATATTCTTCAATGCATCGAAGGTTTAAGGGCAGTTATTGTCTTGGTGTAGATGTGATTTATTATTGGATTGATGATGACATGTGGTGTTCATGAATGGTATAGTGTATTATTGAGAACATAATCTATATTGATGTAAAATTATATAATTTATATATTCATATACGTTGACACTACCTCAAAAAAACATCATTGTGGAGTGATATCACAAAAGAATATAGAATATCATAGTACTCCTAAAAATTTCATTGAAAATTATTCATGTGTTGTCTCATAAGGATATGTTGGATTTTGAGTATGGATACTGAATTATCTTTACAACACTACATTGGCTACTGAAGGAATGTATGATATGTGAAGGTTTGTTGAGTTACTCTTACACAACCCATATAATTCCCAATAAATTCTTAAATGAAATCCAAAAGCATGATTTAAAAATACTTTTGAAAGATTAATATTTATCAACGATGGTTATATAATTCTTTTTTATTGATGGTGCCATAATTATTTCTATTTGAGGAACCAATTGCAATGCAGTATAATCTTAAAATCTACTAGAATATTTGATGGAATCATGTTGTTGTCTTCACCTTCCAAAGTTAATCAGTGATAACCATTTCTCTCAATAATTTTCTCATCGACATATAGATCCCCAATATTAATTAGCACCATTAAATATTAAAAAATATTGTATATAAACATATTTCATTAATTATGATATTTTTATGTTACTTGCTATATTTATCCATTTATTGAAGAACTGGCATAGAATTTTAAAAATATATTTATGCTATTCATAACCTAATAAAATTACCATTGGAAAATAAATGATAAAAATTAAATATAAATAATAATTATGGAAAATTTATTTTAAAAATATCTTGTCCCTACAATAGTGATTTATTGAATTAAGTTTATTATGCATAGAATAATTTAACGTGTTTTTATAAAACCTAATTGATTTCAAAGACAATGTATGTAAAATTGAAAGAGATTAGTGGAATGGAATTCGAAATTGTCTATACATTCCTATATACTCCTCACTTAAGTTATTCATCCACTAATCCATTCTAAAACTCATTGAGACAACTAATTCAATAATGTATTACATCATATTCACTTCATTCGAATGAGATCAAATTTCTCCAAACATTCAATTTCTCAAAACAATAATGAACATAAATTTCTAAGTCAAATATTATTTACTTCACTCACTCAGTGAGTATTCCTCACTAGGAACAAAAAAAAATCCATATATATAATAAATTCACAATAATAATTGAAAAATCTTATGAATGGAAATAGGGAAAGAGAATTTATATCTTAATTTGTTTTTTTACTCAATTTCTATAGATTTCATTTTATGCAAACACCCCCATCACTATTATAATTTTATATACATTATGTGAGTTCCCCAATTATCACTTTACAATAGTTCATAAAACATATATAATTATGGATAACAATTACATAATTAGGTTTAATATTTTAATATAAAAGATATAATCCATGATTATATTCAGAAATAATCTAAACACATTTCATTATTTTGATTAAAATATATTATATCATTTTAAAGTACATTATAGAATTTCTAAAAAGACATTTAAATTATGTTAGAGCATGTTTTTTTTTGAAAACATGATGGATAGACTATTTTCTAGTGGAATTAATCACATAGAACAAACTAATATATCCAATAAACCCTCTATAAATTTTTTCTTCTGTAGAAAAATTAGACTATAAAAGGAAACAATATTCATGTATAATAAATGAAATGGAAATTAAAATGAATAGATTATTAGAATACTCTACATCTATGAATATCTTGTTGGGTAATGATTTTACTCTTCAATTTCATACAATTTTCTTCCTTTTGTACACATTGAAAAATTTCTTGAAAAAAATTATCATATGGAAATGAAAATTTTTAAACAACAAAGAATAATAAAAACTCTATATTATTGTTCGATTTTCTCCCAACATGTTATTTGGTTTTAATCCCATAATATATTCTTATATATAATTTATAACTAGTTCATTAGAGGTTATGTGTTTCATAGTTTGAACTATTATATATTATTGTGTCATCAATTTCCCTTTATTAAAATTTATGCATTCTACAAATATTCCCTCTGAATGAATCCTTCATTTTCTATACAGCAAAAAACACTTAATGAAATGATTTTCGAGTAAACTAAAAACAAATCAACCAATTCAAATATATATAAAATTATAATTAATATCATGTTTGGTGGTATTTAATATGGAATAATGTTCTAAGTCCCCACTTATAGTTCACATTTTTAGGAAATTTTCTTTATGGAATCCAGTTCTTCAATATTATTCTAGACCACCTCCTCTAAAGTCAACACATGATATATAAATTTTAAAAGCACTTTCTCTTTATCATGATACTTCTATCATTGATGTTCCATGATCCAAAAAGAATCTTTTATCATAAATATACTAATTATTTGATATGTAATCATTTTTATCAATTTCAATTTCATTTCATTTATGGTGAGATTGTTTTTTCCTAGTAGGGTTTCCCATATATATATATATATTGTCTTTCATTAATTTCAATGATTTATTATAAAATATGGGGTTCAATGTTTGACTGAAACACATTTTATAATTCATTTAGGGGGAGTAATTAGTTCCACTACCTAAATCTTGTGCAGAGTTAAAAATGATGTTTAATTCATCCATATATGTCACATGGAACTTCCTATAGGCCACTCCACCATAAAATTATCATTCTATCTATGAAATAAAATATGAAATTTATTTAAAATTGAGTGAAATGAAATAGGGATATATGTAAAATGTATATTCTTCCAATGTTACTTCATCAACAGACATAGAAATGACATTTTTAGGTATATTTTTCATTTCATATTTATGATCATTATTATTTTATGATTTTTAATATTTTTAATATTTATATTTAAGAAAAAGTAATTAGATTTTTCTAAATGTCTTGAAAAATATATTTTATCTATTTTATTTATATTAAAAATTCCTATGAATGAGTATTGGTTCAGTTTAGTAAAAAACTAGGGAGTGTAAAATATTATTTATAGGGATATGTGTAAACTAGAATAGTATTTTGTTCATTTTTAATATAAATATTGTAATGGAGATTAGGGGAAACATTTTTTTGATATATGGGTAGGTAAAATGGATATTAACCCAATAAATATTTTATGTCCTTGGGTAATCTTGAACATTGAATTCCCTACACTTGTAAATGAATGTAAATTCATCTAATAGTACCAAAATATCTCATATGTTAATGCAGTATGAATGCTTATACCACCACTATTATTGATTAGTAATTTTTTAATTAAATTTGTAATTTAATATTACATTAAATATATTTAAAGTTTTTTTATTTTATAATTTGTTATTAAGTTAAATTTAGTTTCAGAAAAAATTTACCCATCCTCTAGGGGAACTCATCTAGTCCTCAACCACATGGGAGACCCTTTAGGGTCAACCCCATGGGAAGGTTTACTAGTTGAAACCCACAAGAATGAATTGGTTTTTACTATGCATAGATAATCCCAATAGCATCCATGGGACATGAATAAGTCCCTAGAGTGCACACCCATATAAGATTTAGTTAGGTAAGGCAACCCATATGGGTTTTGACCCCCCATCTGTGTGCTTGTGTTATAAACTAGACTCTGTAATAGTGTACTCTTTCTGAAATATTTCTCATATAATATGTTTAAAATTAAATACAGTAATCTAGGTTGCATAGTTTATTTCACTAGAAATAATAATATTTTCTATAACATGACCTTATGATGTCTTTCCCATGAGCTTTTCGATATATTTTAAATACAAATTGATATTTATAAACTCTCGCACATTAAATTTTTCTTGTAATAATCTTCCCTCGGGAATACTAATTCACACCTATAAATTTGATGTCTTTAATGTACCACATATATTTATAATGAGATTAATCATTCCCTCAGTTTCTTCTTATTTAGTCTAAGTTTTAATTTTTTTTCTTCATTTGTGACAGTAACTTATTGTTTTACCAACATCTCTTTCTCTATTTTGTTTTCACATGTGTTTATAGTTTGTGTTTTATCAAGTATTGTAATCTCTATTCATCTACACCCCTAGTTTATTTATTCAAATTCACAGCCTTACCCCTCTTGGTTATTTTTCGAGTCTTGTTCTGTTATTTCCAATGGTGGGTCTGACAATCAAAATTGGACCCAAATAATGGGTCAAAAACAATATATTGGACATCAACCATGGGTCTTTTTAACCATAGTCGGACCCTCAATGGTGGAAATTTTTACCCACACATGGACATAAATGGTCGATATTTTTACCGACTATGGACTTCTATGTTGGTCATTTTACCCACCTTTGGTCATCTAAATTATGTTAATTTTTTCCAACCATTTACTTCTTCCCATTATTCTACAAGACATTGGTGAATGTTATTCATGATCCAAGAAGAAATTTATCTTCCTTTGTTTTTTTATAGTTTTTTTGTTATGGAATCTTAGTTTATGTTGTTTTCATTTAATTTTAGTTTCTATTTCATCATTAAAATTAAAAATGATTACAGAATATATTCACTTCAACAACAGCCTTTTCTTTTTCAAATCAAAAGAAATAATGTATTTCTTCTAACTAATGTGGCATTATTTTGATTTCTTATTTTATCAGAATATTATCTCATATGTTTTATTATTCTATTATATAGTAGTTTACATTAACTTTATGTATGATGTTGTTTCATTCTTGGTTTTTCAATAGATTTATACCATTTTTTTAGAGACTTTTTATAATTAATTAATTTTTTTATTCATCTATTGTTTTTCTGGATGATTAGAATAATTTTCAATGGGGCCTCATTGGAGCCTAGAGGTTGGTCATGAGTCATAATTCTCTTTATTCAATTTGGAGTCATGATTACCTATTGGACACCCAATGTTATGTAATTTTTTATTCTTCTCATACATTCTTATATTTTTAATATTCTTGGAATAATGTTTATTTAGATTAACACATTTTATTCTTCATTAAAAATTGAAATGGAAGGTCATGTACTATTTAGCCACCAGAGGAACCCAACTGTGGGTCATCATCCACCATTAGTTAAAATTTTGTTTCTATAAAATTTTACTTATTATATATGATTATTATAATTAATATAATTATTTTTCTAAAATTATTTTTATTTTATAATCAAATAAATTTTTATAGTTTAAAAATTTAACTATAAATCATTTTATGTAAATTTATTACATGTTGATTTAATATAATATGAGAGATATTTATGGTGTCATATGTCAAGGTTGAGAAAAGGTCGATATAAGAAAATCCCATTTATTGGGATATAGTGGACTATGAGAAGATTAAATATGTAAAATGATCTAAATTCCCTACACTGAATGGTCATAATGGGAAAATTTACCTCTTCCAGCATGACTTATGAAATTCATATATTGAGAGATGAGCTTTAACTGATTATATTGGTATGTAGAAGAAATTTGAGGAGGTGGTTAAATCTTTTTCCAATCATTCCATCATCGATTTTTATGTACCTAATCCTAGAAGCATCATCATGACGGGTAGAAGCCTATATGTTTCATCAAATGAGGATGTGTTTGATGAATAAATCAATTTTTACTGGTAATCTACCATAGAACATGTAATGGTATCTATAGGTGAAATCATATGAAAATTTCATGACCTCCATTGAAATCTTTCATAGATTCAGGGTTTCGAAAATTAAAAAATGAAATACATGGGTGGGGATTTTATCATATAGAATTCCCGTGTAACGACTCAAAGAATAGGGCCTAGAGCATGGGATTATTTTCCATGAAGCTTTAATTTATAGGAATCCAAGATTGGGATATGAATATTGACCCTTATAATTTTAGGAACTCTCATACTCATCTTTGGATTTATATTTGTAAGATTTACTGGTTGTACATGAATCAATGGATTTTAATGGGAAAAAATCTTTTGTGGGGAACCCTATTTAAATGGATAAACCAACTGATAATCCATAGTATGTATAGTATGCATGAATTTGGTTGGACGTTGATATGTCATGAACCATGGTGGAAGAGGTTGTGTAAGAACAAGGGAAAATTAAATCAGACATTCCAAATAATATGAGATGAAAACTACATTCTAAATGCATTGAATATTATTTAGAAATTTTACTTCTGAATGAAATGGGGATATATAATTAATGTTATACAGCATCCAAGAACATGAGGATAAAAAATTAATATACCAACATTATTATCTATTTATTATCCAAAAAAATACTTTTAAGGAAAAAAGTGATAAACCCTAGGATAAGGCATGGTTATTAAAAGACAACTTAATCGAATTTACCTACTTATATGTAAAAATTTCTCATGAGAAAGAATTTACCAATGTTTTTGGATCATCCTTTAAATGGTATTCAAATCGACGTGCTATTCTGTCCCAAGCTTCCATGTACTCTTCTTAGATGATTTCACCCACATTAAAACCTCTTACAAGGATAATATTCTGCTTGTAAATCCAAACAAATTGTTCTCTATTAGTGTCCACCCGAATGGTTTTTTCCATAATTTTACCACCATCTTCACCTGAAGAATTAATCAAAAGAGATTCCTCCTCCATTTATTCTCCAGAATGCAGTAGTAGCTCCAATGTTTGCATAACCTTCATTCCTGTCTTCTGCGGGACATTACTAATGGGATTAGCCCCATAGTACGTAGCCTCTGCTCGAATATCACTTCCATTAATGTTAAGAACACCTTCCATCACTTGGACCTTCATCATTTTGGTACACCGTTTCTCTATTGGTGAAGGAAGATATGAATAATCGTTTCGGCCTTTCTTACCGCCTCGACAGCCCTTTCTCCTCCCCATACTGCAGTTATCGCTACCGTGAAAATATTGAGTATTGTATCCTGAAAAAATGACTAGATGAATCATCACTAGAATCCTCCCTCGGAATACCCTGCTCCTCATTGATGATTTCTTGCCGGTCTTCCTCCTAGGAAGGCTCTTTATTCTCAAATATCTCCAAATGGTTACTCAGTTTAATAGCCGAAAACTCTCTTCTCATGCATGACCTTATCATTGCCTCATCCCCCTTACATTCAGTGTTATGAAGCCTTGAATACAAAGTCTCTGCATAAGAAGAAGCCTTGGGGGCCTCTGAACCTTCCTCCAAAGCCATTCTAGTTTCCATAGACTAATTAATACCATTATATGGGGCCATAATAACTCCAGCAAAAATATTTTCCAGAATATATTCCACTTGTCCCATAGGACATTGAACTATAGGTGTGGGAGTACCCAATACGATCTTCAAGAGGTTGAAAACTTCATCAACCAAGGGATTACTCTCCGGATAATCTTGTTGAACAACCTTTTCAGAAGCTGAGTCAGAACCAGCATCCAAAAGGCTCTTCCCAGTCGGACCTTATATAAGCCCTTGTCTCATGCCTCTATTTTCATTAGCCACCACTACCTGGCCATTACATTACCTGGCCCAACATCTATAGGACTCCGATGTATGACTGATTTTCATACAATCAGAGCAGAAATTGAACCATGTCTCAAACTCTTCCAACGGTTTCCAATGAATCTCTTCCCCAACGCAAATCCACACATACAAGGTTGGTAATTTTTAGACATCAACTTCCACAAATATTCGAGGAGCCACTGGATGAAAAACTAAACACGTTATACTATCCAAGAACAAGTACCTTCCCACTAGATTAAATACCATACAAAAGATAATAGGGTATTGAAATGGTAAGGGATGTTTTGGGAAGCGTACCCAGATCACTGTAGATGGGGATTCCTGTTTCATGT
The DNA here is from genome assembly GCA_963277665.1 of Viscum album. Classification (NCBI taxonomy): domain Eukaryota; kingdom Viridiplantae; phylum Streptophyta; class Magnoliopsida; order Santalales; family Viscaceae; genus Viscum; species Viscum album. The sequence continues at coordinate 770,371,304 of OY728138.1, forward strand.
TAAAGTCAAAAACCACCGAAAGAGATAAAAGAGAAGGTCGTTGCAGCTGCGGGGGGAACCGAACTATGCCCTAATTTGGTCATCCTTGGAAGCAAACCGAATCATCAGATTTCTCTTATCAAAAATACTGGTCGTAGCACGGTCATGTAAACCTTACTTCCCAAAGATCCATCGATCGAAGGCCTGCACTGAAGGGAGGCGTTGCTTAAATTAAGCAACCAACATAAAATTATGATGTTCCAAAGCCTAGGTGAACCTTGAAGATGAAATCAGCAGCTGAGGAAAAACAACAATGTGATCTGGTACCTTGGGGCATAGAGACATTTGTGGGAAAGAGGGAATAAAATCAGGAATCGAAAGAGGGGAAAATATCGAGATAAGGCTTCTTCAAGGGGTGTAAAAGGTCCCTCCCCTGCCAGAGGGGGAAGGACCATCGCGGAAGCCATCGCCGTCATGCCGAAGCCGAGAACCTCTTATGCCCACAGGTCCCAGATCCTCTTCATTTAAGTGAAATAACAGAAAATATAAAATAACACATCCTTATATTAATGGAATATTGTCCACTAGACATACCCAAATGACTATGACTGAATAATTGGTGTATAATCCTAATTAAGGACCATGTAGATAACATGACGTCCCAAAATTGATGGTTGAGAGGCCTATGGATACCAATCATGATGACAATAATGATGATGTGAACACTGAATTCATTCCTATTAAGCCAAATGAAGTTGTTGAAGGGAATTTATGTGGTTCATTAGAGGAAATGGTATCCCCAAAATATACCAAAGATTTACGGTTTAAGTGGTCCCTTGTAGTTTATCTTAGGTTGTCGAATCGTGAGAGACCAAAGAAGAAACCTACAGACAAATACATTATATGGGTTGTTTTTGGCTTTGAATTTTCCAATATTGTGATTGATTCTATATATTATTACATAATAACTATGATATGTAAGTAAATTCAATTTAAAAGAATTATTTGATCCTAGTTTATCACCTGGGGTGGATTAGATGCATTCTTTTTTCAACTATTTTAATTTATTATATTTGAGATGGGTTCATTTATGAAGATCAAACAACATCATCAATTACTAGTTTAATACCTACACAGTTTAATACTAATCACCTATAGACTTTAAGGATCAATGTTTTGATCACATCAAGGTGAAGTTTTGTATTAGCTCTTGAAGTGTGTGGCCTTAAATTCCACAAGGACGAAGTAGTTTAAATATATTCAAACAAAATTCACAATTAAAAGAAGTGATTAGAAATTAATGGAGTGAAAAATAACATCCAATATAGCCCCTTAATACTCTCTTGGATCCACACATAAGTGGGTTATCCCTCAATTGATTCTATGGTATCAATGGATGCAGAATGTAGTCTCATGAGTGAGGAATTGGACAAGTAAAAAAAATAATGAAATAATGATCACTCCACCTTTTTGTGATAATTTCACATGATTTGGTGTGAATAAATTAAAACCTTTAACAAAACGTATCAATTTGATATAAAAAATGTCAAAATAAGAGTAGAAGAATAGATTTTATTAAGAAACTATGGTTAATTTAACAACTTCCTTGAGAAAGAAAAACTCAAGGCATCAAAATCGTAGCATAACATTACAACTGAACAAGGAACAAAATATCATTAATTACTCCAAAACCACTATCTTAAATAGTCATTTTGGGAGACCTGGGTCGAGCCCCCATATTTCCGAGTCCCCTCAATTAATTGTGGTTGGCCTAGGGTAGTGGAAAGTAAGGTAGAGGAGACATTTCCAACCTAGACCTGAAGTTTCATCCATCTATCATCCACTAAAAAGAGGTGCCTATATGGACATCTAGATGGCAGAATTGGAGTGGAAAAAAGAATAAAAAATGGATCTTCGGATTTCCCCTAAATGTATGTAATGTTTCATCCCAAAAGAGTTTATGTTTTACGAGGTATGTGTATAATGGTGGGGTGTTTTTCAGGGACTCAGAATCTATCTTAGAAATTTACCTCCAACTTGGGCCGCCAGGAACACCATTAAATAATCTGAATTACCTTTTGGAAAATTTTGAATGAAATGTATTCCATAATGAAATCAATCTTTAGTTAAAGTTTTCGAATAATTGAATCTTGATCCTGGCCGCCACAGTCTGTTAATTGGGTTGTTGTCTAGTTTACATTACCCAGAATGTGTTTCCATGAAATCCCATTTTGGTGGTATTTCTATGTGAATATTCAGATAATTAAAAAGTATAAAATTTTTCTATTAGTATAACATACATTAAAAGAATAAAATAAAATCAAGGCCATTTTTTATTTTAGGAGGTGTTAAAATTATTACTATGTAATAGTTCATTTTTAAGGGGAATTACAATCATAATGTGAAATGTTGTTCAATGTGTAAAATGAAGTAAAATTTTGTTTATTAATATAAAATCACATGAATATTGTAAATATTAATAATTAATATTAGCCTCATTCAGTGGCTAATAACACCCCCAACATGAGTATTTCTAGTCCCAAGAAAAATGCATCTCAACAATATAAAATTTGAATTCATTTCCCATGATATAAATATTTTATCGAATTATATTGTTAAAAAATATTTTCATAGGAAACTAAATCAAAATAATGGGATTTAATGAAATTCTATGTATGTGAATAATTCTTAAAAATTTCATAAAGTGTTAAATATAATGAAAAAAATACTAGTGGGTGATAAATATATTTTTAATAACAACATTGAATAAAGTGATTTTCCAACAAGTCATAGTAGAATGAAATGTAATATCTAAAGATAAAACATATAACATTGAATAATAGTGAAAATTATCATGAAAATAAACATGATCAACAAATATTATCATAGGAAAAAAGATATGGCATTTAATGGAAATGAATCATTTATTTCTTCTAGTTTAATAGTATTGAAATATAAATAATAAAATATATGAGATGATATAACTACTTATATCCCACAATGTGGCGGAGAAACAATTACTAACTTATTCTAATATTGGAGTAAGAAATACTACCTGATTCCAATAAACATAGTGGAGTGGGAATCAATTCTTGATTACCATTAACAGAAAGAAGAATGAATTACTAACAAATCAGCACATCATAGTCGAGAAGGAATCACTAAAATATTCAAATTTCATAGTAAAGCAATAATCTCATAATGATTCCCATAGTTATCTCACTATTATATATATCCACAACCATTTCAGTATATAGAGACATACCACCCCCATCACTTAATTATTACCCAGACGTATACATTCCATTAGAACATGAAAACATTTATACTTTAAACATAACTTAATCACGGTATAGGAAATTGTAGGGTTTCATGTGAAACATTCATAGATTATTTCCTAAGACATAGAGAGAATGTAGTAGAATGGTTATTTAAAGTACATTTATTGTAATGTAAATATTTTTAAGTGTGCATTCAATGATTAAAAATAATTATTAAAAATAATTATTAAAAATAATTATAATAATCATATGAAAAATAATAGGTAATATCCATTTTTTGAAAATCATGAAAAAAAATTAAATCATTTAATTTAGAAATACATTTGAATTAATAATTTTTTTGAACAAATCATTTTATTCTAAAAATATTATTTTTTTTTCAGAAAACATATATAAGATAAATATTCTATAAAAACATTACATTGATAAGTAATAAAAACTCATTAAGAATTATTTATTATAACAAAATCCATTAAAATATCTTCTAAAATAAATAATTCATTTACAAATCAAACAAATTCATTTAAAATATAATTATTAATCCTTTATTTCGAAATTATAAATTGGTGACTTATTTTGTAAAACAATTATTAATCATTTAATAGAAGATAAAGAACATTATTTTGATCGATGAGATATATTCATACAAATTTTATACATTTATGTGGAATAAATACATTAAGGTGTAATATTTTAATTAAAAGATATGGTTTCCCTGTAGAGATATATAAATTTCAATAAAAAATCATAGGGTGTTATAACCCAAGAATCGAATATATTATGCATAGGTTTTTTAACTCAATACGATTATGATTTGTTTATAATAATATCATATGGTTTTAGTACCACTAGAATCAAAAACGATTTATGTTGGATCTTAAGATATATTTTTCAATACAATTGATTTCACAAAAAATATTGGAATTAAAAATTTTAAATGTAAATTATTTATACACTATGAAAAATGATTATTTCTTATCACCTCACAATGATGTAAAATTGAAATTCAAAAACCATGATTACATAGATATCCTTTGTGCAAAAAATAATAAAAAAAATAACATTATAAGGATTATAAAACAACATGGATTGCATGAAAATGTTAAAAGACATCCATTAGCTATTAATCACGTGATATCAAATATATTAAAGAATACAATATGGAATATGTCTCAAAACGTTATATATTACATGAATAACCTCATACCATAAACCCTGCTTAGTCGAGTATTCCCTAACCTATAATATTATAAAAATTAGTATCATATTAATCAATTTTAGATCCTTTTTTTAATATATTTCATTTTACATGATTTTTTAATAACCATATATGGATAATATGTTACATGATTAATTTTTTCTATAATCATTGTATGTTAGGAATTTTATAGTATTCATACCTACTTGTTTTATAGTGAATATGATGATTATAACTTATTGGATAATATTTAACAACTCCTATATTATTCTAAATATAATAATAATTTTTTTAATGATTCCATAAGTTCAATTTTATTTTTTAAAAACATCAATATGGATTGGGAATAATAAAATTGTGATGAACTAATTTCACCATGTTTACTGATTGAATGATATAATATTAATAAATTCATTAAATATTAAATAAAATCAATGATATTTGTTAAAAAATTATATATATATTTTATTACATGATATTATAGTTATATAACATTCCTTAGTCATTAATTATATAAACATTATAATATCATTCACAATGGTGGTAAAACTGACCTGAACGAGATCATATAACTATAATATAATTATTGAATAAATATTTTTATAGAATATTAATATATATTATGTAAAAGATTAAACATATAAGTCCTCAGGATAAAACATTTCTTAATCTTAGTTTATTTAATGAATTCACATTGAGGATCTTTTCTGGTTTAGTGTTTTAGAGAATTAGATAATAAATCATGCATTACATTCCACATTTAAACAAGGTGGTTACAACAAAGACAATATTCATTTTTTCCACCAAAGGAAATATATATAAAAAACACATGGTTTTTTTCTTGACACTTCCTCGAAACTATCATCACATCATGTACATTTCCCTTGACCAGTGAAAAACATTTCAAAAACATGGGATGAGTATAAAAATCTTAGTAAGGGATATAAAAATACGGAAAGAAAACATTAGTCCATGTATATATAAGAATCAATGAAATCATACTATACTAATATAACATAAGAACTTTTACAAACCTAATGAAATCATAAGATTTATGAATAACTCATAGAAATCATAAGATAGAAAGGTAACTTGAGGTATTCATAACATTCTTACATAGCGAGTAACCCTCATGGTTACTTTGGGAATACCAATCCCAGTATATTCCCTAAATCTCTTTGGAGAAACCTTAGAGTTTAACTCATTCCCATTATACAATGCATTGGAGATCTATCTCAGGCTCACCCGCCCTTAGTTTATCACGGAACCACCCGATTTCGTAGACTATTTCCATGAACCATAACATATTCATAACACATAAAACATTCATAAAGGAAAAATAAAATTTTCCACATTCTAATCACAGAATATCAATAGAACACATTCTTATAATAAAAACAATATTAAAATAATTTTCAATACCAAAATAAATGAAATTTAAAATATGGTATTTATTTTTCATTAAAAACATTATGGCTTTTAGAGGAAGCTGGCAGTCAATAATGGTCACGGCGGCGGAGAAGTAATTGCTGCCGCATACATAAGGTAAAAATATTCCTTTTGACATTTAGTAATACTATTCATGTAAAATATTCCTTTTTAATGATATTAAAAGTAAAAATGGTTTATTATACATCAAATAAGTTCATATATAAATCGAAGTAAGCCTAAATGAAAGGAGATTGAGATGAAGTCCCTTACCTCAAGTCGGACTTGTTCTCGTTCGTTCTTTATATTCCTGAATAATAAACATAGGTCAATTTATATTTTCTTAAGGACTACCATTAATTTTTATTAATCAATTCATATCTCATATTATCATTTTATATTAATTAGTTAATTATGCGATTTCATATCATATGTTTGGTCGATGTTCGGTACAGGAGTAAAAAATGAACCTGTTTGAAAAGAATTTCCCATGGAGATATAATTACATAATCTAAATAATGGAATTAATGGTTTAAATATCATATAAATCTAGTATATATTGATTTTATACTATTCCATAACATTTGGAGATAAAAAATGAAATTCACCGTTCATGGAGACGGTAGGCTGTATGTACGCAAGAACGCGACTTTCATTTCTTTGTCATATTAAAAAAATTAAAACTATATGAGACATATATATATTATAACTCCAGTATAATATATATGTTATATAGCTAACATAAGTTCATTAATTACATTCTTTTTAAATTCCATGTTTGTCATGAACAAGTCACATCACTTGAGGGACGGTGGTCCACACTTCCTCAGATGAAATTATCGCATTTCCACAACATGAAAAGCATAACGATGTGATATAAAAATAAAATTCAAAATCATATAGAAAAAATGAATACCATATATATAATATATAAATATAGTTAAATCATAATGGAAACCATGAATGGTGTTAACATAATATAGAACAATCATTGTTTCGTGAGGCAGTAAATAGCCACCCACAGAAATAGTATGTTCTTTAACCATTAGACGGAGGTGTGTGTAAGTGTAGGTATAATACATATCAAAAAAAAATACTAGTATATTATGGATACTGGTTTTATTATGGGATCAAATAATAATAATATAGTGGTGAGTGAAAAAGGAAAATAAAAGGAAGAAACTCGAGAGAAGACATTACCTCTAAATCGGGTAAATCTTTTTGATTTGAGCCAAAGGCTTCCTTGGAAAGACTTATACCCAAAGTGAGGCATCTAAGAGTAAGATAGGGATGTGGAGAGATAATATGTGTAGGTTTTGGTCGATCCAAGGGATTGATAGGTGAGGGTAAGGTTGTAAAGGTGGGGGCCTTTTATAATAGGAAGGAGGGTCACTTTTGGAAAGTCATGAAATGTTACATTATTATAAAATGATTTTCGTTTTTAAAATGTCCCACAATGAAATATTTTGAGGATGAGGTGATAAGGGGACTAAATCCATCCATCCAATTTGTTTTCAACAAGTTTATGTCTTATATTTTACCTTATATTTTCATTTTATTTAAATCGTTCATTAATGAGGTAATCACTGCATCATCACGGTGTCATAAATAAATTTATTTATTTAATGTCTAAAAATTATTAAAAAACTACCACGATATAGGAAATATTTTTAGTATTTAAATTACTATTTATAGTCTAAAATATCGATTATTTAAACAAAATTAATATTGTTTTACTTCATATACAATCCTTTGTTATATTTCTCTTATTTTGAAAAATAATTTCATAAATGTCACTATCAAACCCATGTGACTCCATGGGCCCTCAAGTTCAGTAAAAAGAATCCCATGGTCAGACATGTATCAAAAAGCGGATTTGGACACATATTGGGGTCATTTTATAATATTATGATATTATTTTATTACCCTTAACTATCGGATTACTAATTAATCATGGTAATTAAATATTATTACCGCCATTACTATTCATATTGTCCAAAAACAAAAGAGTCTTAATTACATAATTTGAAACTTATGATTGAAATATGAAATCCATTTTAAAAAATTCCAAACATAGAAATTGTATTAATTAATTTAAAAATAATTCTCGTTGTTAAAACAAATAGCTTGTTTTAAGAAACAATATCTATCAAAAGATTGACAATTGTTTATGTCCAAATTCAAAGTGAAATTAATTATAATGAACACCATTGGATTAAATGGTAAAAATATTTTCTAATTAAACTTTAAACCCAATTAAGAAGACAATCTACCAATATAATTAAATTAGATGGAAATGTAGTTTTGAAGTAAAATGTAGTATTTTTAACTATTCATTAAAAAATGATCATTGTTAGAAAAATACTGAAAATTTATCCAATGTAAATTTCAATGTCACAATTATAAATAATAAGTTTATTTTGAAAATTAAAGCTTAAAAATTGTTAACAATTAGATTTAAAATTATTTTTCCATCAAAAGGCGGTAAAAAAATCTTTTAAAAATATTAGAGTAATATATGCTTACGATTGGATTTATTCTCATTTTAAGCATCTGAAACACAATCTAATTCATAAATTGTCATAGATATGAAAATCTATAATTATTTACTTACTTGGTATGTTACATCCTTCACCCCTTTATGAAATTGCATTGCCACAATTTATTTACTTATCAAATAAGTGGTGGTATTTATCCCTCATTGCATTTTTAGATTCACATGTTGCCTCTTCTAATCTATGGTTTTTCCATAGATCCTTTACTTGATAAATCACCTTTTTCTGAAACGCCTTCTCCCCATGGTCAATATTCCGGATTTCTTGTTCCTTATAAGATATATTCTCTTCCAACTGAACTACCTCTTGACTCAAAACATGAGATGGATCTGGCATGTACTTCCTTAACATTGAAACATGAAAAACATTTTGTAAATGAGATAAACTCAGAGGTAAAGAAACTCGGTATGAAACATATCCCACTCTCTACAAAATTTCATATGGTCTAATGAAACTTGGACTCAGGTTTCCTTTCTATCAAAATTGCATCACACTTTTCCACGGTGAAACATTGAGGAAGACATGATCACCTACCACAAAAGAGAGATCCTTCCTCCTGTTGTCCGCATAACTTTTCTGCCTGCTCTGAGTTGTTCTCATGTGTTTCTATATCAGATGAACTTTTTCTTCCATCTCTTATACCAATTCTGTTCACAACAATTTCCATTCACCTACTTCATCACAAGAATCTGGCGTTCGACACTACTTCCCATATAATGCCTCAAATGGTCCCATCTGTATACTGGAATGAAAACTGTTATTATAAGAAAACTCATCAAATAAATGTTGTTGGTCCCAACTTCCCTGATAATCCATCGAACAAGAATGTATCATATCCTCCAAGGTCGGAATTGTTTGTTCTGACTTCCCATCTGATTGAGGATGAAAAGATGTACTAAAATTTAATTCAATACACAAAGACTTCTGAAGGCCTTTCCTAAAGTTAGAAGTGAACCTATGATCATGATCAGATACAATGGAGAGTGTAACTCTGTTTAACCTGACTATAACTTTAAGATACAATCGAGAATGTTGATCTCGGGAAATAATATCTCGTATAGCAAGGAAATGAGCCGATTTAGTCAAGCGATCAACAATAACCTAGATTTCATTATTATCTCAAGGTGTCTTTGGTAATCCCACAACGATCTCCATGGATATATTCTCCCATTTCCACTCTAGGACTGGTAAAGGCTGAAGAATCTCTTTCGGTAACTGCCACTATACATTAACCTATCGAAAATTCAAACACTTCATTGTAAAATCAGCAATATCTCTTTTCATTCCATCCCACCAGTAACACTCCCGAAGATCTCTATAAATCTTAGTACTTCCTAGATGAATTGAGAATGGGGAACTATTATATTCACATAACATCTCTCTCTTCAACTGTAAATTACAGGGCTCATACAATCTGTTCCCAAATCACAAAACACAATCATTATCAATGTTGAATTTAGGTAACATACACTTCTGAACTAGCTCTACCTTTTTCTACAACTCACTATCTTGCTTTTGTACTTCCATTATTCTGTCTGATAGAGAATATTTCACTAAGACCTGAAACAAAAGAGAACAATTTCTTACACTAACAGCTTCCAAGCCAAAATTCATCAAATCCCTAACTAAATAATCACGTACCAAATGTAACATGGTTAATGTAGCATTAATTTTTCGACTCAAATCATCTGCCACTTTATTTTTGTTTTCCTGGGTGGTAGTGAATCGTGTAATCATAATCTTTGATTAATTCTAGCCATGTCCTCTATCTCATGTTCAATTATTTCTGAGTGAATATATACTTTAAACTTTTGTGATCAGTATATATTTCACACTTTACACCATACAAATGATTCCTCCAAATATTTAAAGAGAAAACCGCAATAGTTAATTCCAAATCATTTGTAGAGTCATTTATCTCATGAGTTTTCAACTGACGTGAAGCATAAGAAATTATCTGATCATTCTGCATTAGGATGCAACAAAGTCATTTCAATGAATCATCATTGTATATAACAAACTCACCATTTCTGGAATGTAGCGCCAATACTGGGGTATTAACCAATCATCTTTTCAATTCCTGAAAACAATCATCACATTATTTTTTCCAGATAAAATTAACAACCTTCCGAGTTAGCTTAGAAAATGGTTTGGACAACAATGAAAATTTTTTAACAAACCATCGGTAATAGCCTGCCGAACCAAGAAATAAATGAATCTTGTTTACATTTGTGGGTCTTCCCCATTCTTCAAAAACCTTTTTTTTTGCAGGATCAAAATTTATTCCATATTTAGAAACAATGTGACCAAGGAAAGAATTTTTTTGCAACCAAAACTGACACTTGCTGAATTTCCAATACAATTTCTTTTCGTTTATGGTTTGAAAAACAACCCTTAAATGACTTTCAAACTCGTCTTTACTTTTAGAAAACACCAAAATATCATCAATGAAAACAACCACAAACTTATCCAAGAACTCAGGGAAACTTCTATTCATAAGTTTCATGAATACAAAAGGTTCATTTGTTAACCCAAAAGGCATAATTACAAATTCATAATGGCCATATTTTATACGAAACACTGTCTTCGGAATATCTTCTTCCTTTACCATCAACTGATGGTACCTCGATCTCAAGTCAATCTTTAAAAAATATTAATCTCCTTAGAGCTGATCAAACAAATCATTAATATGAGGAAAATGATATTTATTTTTAGCAGTGATGTTATTCATGGATCTATAATCAATGAAAAGTATCATTGAACCATCATCCTTTTTAACAAATAAGATAGGATCACCCCCTGGTGATGTGCTATGTTGAATGAATCCTTTCTCTAATAATTCTTGAAATTGCTCTTTCAACAGTAAATGTTCTATTTTTGCCATTCGTTAAGGGGGGTTTGAAATTTTCATAGAATCAGGAACTAAGTCAACAATTAATTCAACATCCCGATCTAGTATTATTCTAGGAAACTAATCCAAATAAACATCTGGATACTCATTTACCACTAGAACATCATTAATCTAAACAGTTCCTTCATTTTGAAAAATATGTGCAAGGTAACATTCATTTCCATCTTTTACATGTTTCTCAGCCTCTTGATATGTTGTCAAATGTAAGGGTTCATTCTTTTACTCAAATTGAATTTCTTTCTCAAAAGAAACTTCATTAGCTCTACAATCAATCTTATCATGGTAAAGAGAGATCCAATCCATGCCCAGGAGAGCATCAAACTCTACCTGAGGTAAAACAATAAGGTTTTCAAGTATATTCTTACCAAAGATAAGTATAGGAGGATTATTATAAATTCTTTTTCCACAACATTTCCCCCAGGTGTGTTTACTACAAGTTCAGGATTCATTTCTTAAGGTAGAAGTACAAATTAACTAGAGAATTTTTTAGAGATGAAAGAATGCGTAGACCCTGAATCAAAAAACACATTGTCATAATCTGAAAAAACAATCAATGTACCTGGAACCACTTTATTTGATGGCCCAACATCTCCTGAAGTAGTTGCAAAGGATTTCACCACACCTTTCTGCTTGTAGTCTGACTGCTTCCCATCATTCGAGCTCTTTGTTGAAAACTCATTTTCATAATGACCCATCTAATTGCACTTGAACCATTTCACTGACTATAAATCAAATTTGGTCTTACCAATTCCCTGATATTTTCCAGTGAAATCACAAGCCTTATGTCCCAAATTACCACATCATAATCACTTTCCAGAATTCCAATGACATTCCCTAGCATGCTTTTTACCACATTTATCACAAAATGAAAACTTAGTTTTCTTACCATAAAACATTTTTGAAGGATTCTTCCCTTTCTCCTGCCACCTCGGTCTCTTCTTCTATTGTTTTTCATAGAACACTTTATCATCGACAAACTCCATTTCCACCTTCTCAGCACATCGAACAATCTTGTCATAACTTTTGAACTCACAAGATGCTAGTGTAGTTTATTATTTTGGAATTAATACTGAGTAAAAACGATTGATTTTACTATAAAGGTATTGGATAAAATTTGGAGCATACCTTGCCAATCGAGTGATTCATTTAGAGAGAAGACATTACCTCTAAATCGGGTACCTTTTTTTGATTTGAGCCAAAGGCTTCCTTGAAAAAACTTCTTCCCAAAGTAAGTCATCTAGAAGTAATAGAAATATTTTTAGAGATAATATGAGCATAGGATGGACGATACAAGGGCTGTAGAGGTGTGGGTATGGTGGTAGAGGTGGGGGCCTTTTATAAGAGGAAGGAGGGTAACTTTTGGAATTTCTTGAAATGTTACTTTATTATAAAATGATTTTCGGATTTTAAAGGTCCCACAATGATATATTTTTGAGGATAAGGTGATAATATTTAGAAAAAAACCCATATAATAAGTTTTTGACAAGTTTAAGTCTTATATTTTTCCTTATGTTTTCATTTAATTTAAATTGTTCATTAATGAGGTAATCACTACATCATCATGCTGTCATAAATAAATTTATTTATTTAATGTCTAAAATTTATAAAAAAATACCATGATATAGGAAATTTTTTTAGATTTCCAATGACTCTTTATTATCTAAGATATCATTTATTTAAAAAAATTAAAATTGTTTTACTTAAGATATACAAACCTTTGTTATATTTATCTTCTTCTTAAAAATAATGTCATAAATTTCACCATCACACCCATGTCACTCCACGAGCCCTAATGTTCAGAAACAAGTATCCCAATGGTCGGACATGACTCAAAAAAGAGGATTTGGACACATTTTGGGGTCATTTTATATTATTATGATATTATTTTATTACCCTTAACTACCCGATTACAAATTAATCACGATAATTAAAGATAATTGTTGTCGTTACTATTCATAATGTCCAAAAAAAGTGTCTTAATTACATAATTTGGACCTTATTATTCCCAAAATAGAATCCATTTTACAAAATTCCAAACACATATATTGAAGTAATTAATTTAAAAATAATTCCCATTGTCAAAACAAATAGCGTGTTATTAAGAAACATGATCTATCAAAATATTGACATGTGATCTTGTCAAAATTAAAAGTGAAATTAATTATAATGACAAATAATAGATTAAATGGTAAAAATATATTTTAATTAAAATTTAAAACCATTTAAAAAGATAATAGAACCATATAATTAAATCAGATGGAAAAGTAGTTTTGAAGTAAAATGCAGTATTTTTCACAATTCATTAAGAAATGAACATTGTCAGGGAAAATACCAAAAATTTATCCAAAGTAAATTTCAAAGTCCCAATTCTAAAGAATAAGTTTATTTTTAAAAATAGAGCATATAAAATTGTCAAAAGTTATATTTAAAAATGGTTTTCCATCAAAAGGCGGTAAACGAATATTTTAAAAATACTAGAGTATTCTATGCTTATGATTGAATTTATTCCCATTTTAAGCCTCTAAAACACCATCTAATTCATAAATAAACATAGATATGAAAATATATTATTCTTTACTTACATGGGATGTTACAAAACATGTAATTTATAAATTTTAACTTTATTATATTCATATTAAAATCATCCTTCTGTGGTGGTAATGAAGAATGATTTTCTCATTTATAGTGTTTATAGTCTTTGTGTACAGACAATAAACAATACCATTTTGCAAAGAAACAACATAGAATGAAGTTATATGATAAATTAGTGTTTATAAAATATAAATAAGAAATAACCAAAATAAATTAATTTCCAAATAATTTTTTTTACCAAACCTAAAACTAGGAGATGAAAAATAAACTACATCACGTTGTTGAGGTGGAAGTTTTCATAAATGAAAAAACCAAGTAATTTTATTTCCTTTAGGTTATTTAATGTATTTAGTATCATTGGTAAAATTATTATATTAGAATTAAATATTTATCTAAAAATTATTTACCTATATTTTAGTTTTTTTTAAATATATCGTTGGAGGAAAATTAAAAAGAAATGGATAAGGAATATGAAATATTTACATTTTGAAAATAGGATTTACATTATAAAGCTACATAGATGTAATAACCCGAGATTTTATAAGATATATTCTTTTTAATTTCTTTCATATCTTCTGTTGTACGATACACCAAGATTATCTTGCGCTATACGCAACACTGTATTATCTTGCAGTATATGCAACACTAATCCCGGATCGTGTTACACACAATTTCATGTTTGTTTGATATAAGTTATTCTACGAAACATTGAGTATATATATATATATATTCAATGAATTTTATTATATACAACATCAAAGGAGTCATGCACTACACACAACCTTGACTTGGCTTGCATTACACGCAATCACGACCTTCCTCGATAGCGTGTGTTGAACGCAATACCGAGTTTTACTAAACAATGATATATTACTATATTATTATGAACTAGCCGTTATGAATAGTATTAAATAAATTTTGATTTTTATAACATTATTATTCATCTTACACATTTTCTAGAACATGATATAAGAACAAAATAGATTTTTTGGGTAAAATAAGTATTTTTAAAAAAATGCAGTTTTGCCGCCTTTTGAGGGCGCACCCATATTAAATATAGTTTTCGACATGTTTATAAGTTCAATTTTACGAAATAAAATTATTCTTTGGAATCAGGATATAAAATTTTTCCTTGGATAAATTTTTCATATTATTCTGATAACTTTCATATTTTAATGAATAGTAAAAACACGATATATTCTAATTAAACAAAATTTTTCATCATAATAACTTATGTGGTTAAATTATAATATTTAATGGTTTTAAAGTATAAATAGAATATAGTTTTACCATTTAATATAATGTATGTCATTAGCATTGATTTTACATTGAATTCGTAGGTTAAATCAATTCAATCTTTTGTAATGTTTTAAACAAAAACTCGTTTTCATTCCACAACGGGATTAATGTTAATTTAAATTCTGCAACTTCTGTGTATTGAATTTGAAACAATGGATTCAATATTTGGAATAAGTGGGTCCAAATTATGTTAATTTGCTACTTTTTTTTGGGAATTATGAATAGTATCTACGGTAAATTTTATTTACCATAGTTAAAGGTAAATCGGGTAATTAAGGGTAAATATAATATTATAAAATTACCCTAACACATTCCAAAATTATATTGGACGGCTAAAAGTATACCCATAATACCTAAGGGTCGGATTAGATTCATTTTATGGACTTTTTACCCGGAAAATAATTTAATTATTATTAAAACCAAAGAAAGTGATAACATGTCACTCTCTTAAATCTTATAAGTATAATAATTTTAGTTTAGTGATAAAAACCATAAAAATTAGAACATGAATAGTCTCCAGAAATATAATAAAATTCTCTAAATAATGATAATTTATTTATAATTTTTAGGGATTAAATAATTGTCATTAATGGTGATACATTAATGATGCAGAAATTATTTATTAAGTGAAAAATCAGTAATAAAGTTTTTATTGAAATAATAATACCTATTTAAAGGCCCACAAACCTAACCAAAACTTATTGGTAGTGTATATATACACCTTAATCATCCAATTAGATAATATATAACCGTTTTGAGATTTATAAAAGAGATTATGACCCTTATATTATTTTATTTTAAATGACGCCAAAGTTGTCACCTTCATAATTTAATAAGTATAACAATTTACATATTGTGAATTTAAGATGATAAATTCTAGTAAAAGTATTATTGTGAAAGGTAATAGATTTATCTTTATAGTAGGATTTTATTTTCAATTTTTATTCAACAAAGAAGTATATTAAATAATTATACAAAAATGTTGTAGTAATTATTTTATTAAGAGATAAACTAAAAAATTGGTTTTAAAAATAATAAAATAAATATTATATGAAATATTTAATGTTATCCAATAATTTTATAGATACATATGACCTTTTATGAATCTATTATGTCACGACCCGCCCTCGGGGTCCGTGCCGTGACTACCCCAAGCCCGCCTTCCATAGGCCAGGGGCTGGCGACTAGCACCAAGGCGTAAATCCCGATAGAAAAGGGAAGACATTGCCTTTGTAAAGTAAACAAACACCACAGAGTAAGCAAGTGGAAAGTAAACACTAAACAAAAGCAGAGTACAACTGAAAGTGCGGAAAAGTAAATGGGCCAGAATACAAACCCAAACTGAAAGTAACGTACAACTCGAAAGGGAAATCAGTAACTGAAAAGTAAAACCGCTACTCCGAGCTGTCCACTGGAAATCCCACCTGAAGGGTGGGTACAGATAGCTCCTCTGCTCCACGGGTCCCACCGTCCGCTCCGTGCACGTCCCGCCCAGTGGTCCACCTCCGGGTACCGTCCCGCTTTGCAAGCCTCAGATAAGGTCAACACTGTCCGTCGTCTGCAACCAATACAAAGTAGTGCGGGAAAAGCCCGTGCAGGGGTGAGTATAAGCTACTCAGTAGGGACCATGAGACCCCTGAAGGTCTCTCAAATCCACAAAGGATAAACCACGAAGAAAGGTACAATCACGAAGTAACAACCGACTCTACTTAGGTATATTCCCATACATATACCTAAGTCATCAAATTCAAATACGCACCATCCTCCGAGCCCAAGTACAACTCAGTCCACACAGGAAAGTAAACGTATTCCACACAGGAAAGCAAAACATAATCCACACAGGATTGCACAACACAATCCACACAGGAAAGCAACAGATTCAGCTCACACAGGTATACTTCTTCAAAGGATGATAAAGATGATCTCTGATCCATCTAAGTCGTCGGACCCACGAAGGATCGATAGGTAACTAACCCCCGAAAAAGACCCACACAGGATCAGGCCCACGTAGGACCTGTAGATAAGCACCGCAAAGACCCACACAGGATCGGGCCCACACAGGACCTGTAGATAGTCACCGCAAGACCCACACAGGATCGGGCCCACACAGGACCTGTAGATAGTCACCGCAAGACCCACACAGGATCGGGCCCACACAGGACCTGTAGAACTGATCCACGTAGGATCGCTGAGTGCTGAAGTCGTCGTCATCGAATCCACACAGGATATCTATACTGTCGTCGTCGCAGTCACAGTAGCAGTAGTGGCAGTAGTAGTCAGAGTAACAGTCGCAACCAGCACTAGGGTTCCCGCACACAGCAAGCTCGTTCGGAGGGTCCGCTCCACGAGTCGAGAGGCTGATACATCAACTGTCACAAAGTCCAGAGTTGATGTATCCAAAAGTTCCGTATTGTCAATAGGAACTCAACGCAAAAGACGGCGCGTCGATCGGACGCCCGGTCTGAGAGTTATTGGCATTTTCGCCCCCGGGGCCCGGTTGGTTTTTAAGGTAAAACCCACCCGACCGTACTCCACATGCGTCCAAACCTCGGGCGGAGTATGCCAAAAGATCCGTCTCACTAAGAGGAACACAACACAGCTGACGACACGTCAATTGGACGTCCGTAGCTCATGATATGAGCGTTTCCGCTCCGAAGGCCCGGTTGGTTTCGTGAACGAACCAACCCGGCCGAACTCAATGTAATCCGAAACCATGAGTGCGATATACCAAAACGACCGTCTCGATCCAAGGATCGTGTTTCTATAGACGGTTCGTCAATCGGAGGTCCGAGGATCAAGTAATGGCCAAAAGACCGAATCTGATTCGAAACGGGGGGTCCGGGTCCGGGGCGACCCGACCCGACCCCCCCGGGGTCGGCCCGAACCGGGTCGACCCGGGCCGGCCGGCCGGCGGCGCGACGTCGCGGGGGCCGCGGTGGCCTGGCGCCGCACGAAGGCTGTACGCGGGGGGCAATCAAGCCCCCGCTTCTTCAAATGGCGGCGCGGCTATGCCGCGCCGTTTTGTCAATCAACGGCCCCCCTCCTGGGGGCCCGCTTCATGGAAAAACCGGGGGGCCTCCTGCCCCCCCTCAAGGAAACCGCCCCCCTCATTAAGAGGGGGGTTTTGTGAGCCGGCCGGGGGATTAATTTCCCCCGGTTTAATGCCATCCGGCCGGCCAGCTGGCCGGCCGGTTTTCTCCAACGGGACCGGAAAATCCGGTCCCCTCTTCGGCTTCCGACGCCGGCGGCTCGGCCGCCGATCTTCTCTTTCTGCCGCAGCCCGGAACCGGCCGCGGTGTTCGTCGTCCGGCGCGGTGCGACGGCACCGCGCCCCTATGCCGTGCCTTGATTTCTTTCAATGCGGCGCGACGGCGTCGCGTTCAAGATGTTTCTTCATGGTGCGCGCGCGACGGTGTTGCGTAAAATAAACGCACGATTAACCGCGTGGTGTGACGGCACCACGCCACCTTGCTTCAACCCGCAAAATTAAACAACAAGAACGATGGAGGGGGTTCAGTCATGTTCATGCGGTCCGGCCCCCCTCACGTTAAACAATAACACTTATATAAATTATCCACACGTTAGACAAGCATGAACCACAGACAAGGTTAAATATAAACAAAATACAACAACCCCTACCTCGGGTATAAGGTTCGAAGATTTGACAATGTTCCGCGGAAGATAACGTCGCGGAGGTCGGGCGTCGCGGTCGTCGTTCGTCAAATCCGATGACGAAGAGGTGCGTCCGATGTGATACGTCGTTGGCGAATCCTTGTACGCCGACGAAGGTTGTCCGAGGAAGAAGCGGTGTTCTCTCTCGTTGACACGGAAGACGAAGAAGAGCGGAGCGGCGTTCTTCGTCGGAACTTGAGCGTTCTTCGTCAAGTCTTGAGGAAGATGAAGAAACAAGAAGAACCTTCCCAACTCTCTCAAGGAGACAAAACTAAAAACCCCAAAATAAAATAAGACTCTATCTTATTTTATTAACACAACAACACACTAGAATTTCAAAAGTTTGAAATTTAAATAAGAGATAACTCCACATTAATTAACAAATTGTCATGTTAATTAAAGAGGGGTTAAGGGAGTTTGAGGGAAGATGTAAAGTTAGGTTTCGTGTGGGCCCCACCACACTAAATCCTCTCAAGGGAGGTTAAGTGGGTGTGGGTCCCACACCTAACTTCCTTTGAGAGAAGTTAACTATTAAGTTTAAATAAAAATTGTGTTTACATATTTTTATTTAACTTATTCTAATCTCCCAAAAACTAACTCTCAACCCGAAACAAGCGCAACTCCCGAAAAGGTCTCTTTAAGAGAATATCGGCGCTGCGAGTTCATCGGTGCCCTCGGATTTCAATTCCGAGCACCGGATCAAAAGTTAGAAATTCCCGCTCGTTCGTTCACTGAACGTACCCGAGCCAACCTTCGGAAAATGATTCCAGGCACTCCAGGCCTCGGAATCAGGTGCCGTCTGAAACCGCGCTCTTTTAAAATTCTAATGAAAATTAAGAAAAAATTTCCCTTGAATTTTACGGGTCTTTTCATTACTCCCACCTCAGGGCTTTACGTCCCCGTAAAGATACATCAAAAACCAGGGAAACAAATGAGGGTACTGAGCACGCATCTGAGCCTCCCGCTCCCATGTGCTCTCCTGGAGATTCTCGTGCTGCCATCTGATGCGCACAAGAGGAATCGATCGCCCATGCAGGACCCGCTCCTGTCGATCCTCTATCTCCACCGGGACTTCCGTAAAAGTCGCCCCATCATCAACGTCAAGCTCCCCATGGTCAATGATGTGCGTCGGGTCGTGCAAGTATCTCCTCAGCTGAGATACGTGGAAGATGTCGTGCACCCGGTGCAACTGAGGTGGTAGAGCCAGGCGATAAGCCACCTCACCAATCCTGCTGAGAATCTGGAAGGGTCCGATGAAGCGCGGAGATAACTTGCCGCCTCGGCCAAATCTCCGAATACCACGTCGAGGTGAGACCTGCAAGAAGACGTGGTCGCCATCCTCGAACTCTAGTGGCCTCCGCCTCCTGTCAGCATATGACTTTTGCCGGCTCTGAGCTGTCCTCATCCGCTCCTAGATGACTTGGACCTTCTCTGTCGTGGCCTGGACCATCTCCGGTCCCATCAGAGCTGCAAGATTTCTTCTTTTCCGATAAGAGAAATCTGGTCTCATCCCCTGGATGAACCACGTTCTTTGCCTAAAACAGTCAATTCCGTCATGATTTGTTAATTTATGGCACGGATGACGTCGTAAGGCCTCGACGCTGCTACCAAGAGATCCAACTGTCACTCTCGCCTCCAAGGGTCGAGTCACACTGTCGGCATTAGTGTGAGGTTACTGGGTCTCCTCCAGTTGAAATCTCGAAAGTGAGGGTCAAGTCAACAGTTTAACCGGGACCACTCAGTATCAACCAAACAAAGGACAGTAAAGCAAACAAGGATAAGTGTCTTTTTATTATTGCAGCTCATAGTACAAGACATGAATACAATAGAAAAATGGAACTAGAAGTACAAGGGACGTGTCCACTAGTTCCTCTCCTGTCCACCTGCTCTCGGAGCTCTACTACCTTGTCCACTACTCGGCTGTTGCTCAAGCACTTGCCGCTGCTTCTGTCTCAGTGGCTCCTCTAACACCTGCTGATCAACCGTACGAGGAGTCGGACAGTCACGTGCCAGGTGACCCTTCCCGCCGCAGGAGTAACACTGTCCGTTTCTGGCACGCCTGGCTCTGACCCCACCTCAGGTGCCTCGAACCACCGGTCCTAAAACCCGAGATCTTCCAACCGCTAATCTGGTCCTCCTGGACCTCTGCATCATATGTCTACTGCCCATAGATGACTCGGATACTGATCGAAAAACACGCGGTAAAGGCAGAAGCTCCTGTACACGCTCGGGGTGTAGAGCTACTGGCACAAACTCCACCCTGAAGAAGGTCTCGAAGTCTTCCCATGCGAAGGTCATCCCGTTGCAAAGCTGAAACAAGTGGTTCCACCACCTGCCTGCTGCTGCCTGAAGGAGGCTGGCAGCAAAGATCACCATGAAGTCTGCCGGCGTCCTCACTAGCCTGAAGACTCCCACCACAGCCTCCTGCCAATCCTCAGCCGCCTGCGGGTCCGTCTCTCCATGGAACCTGGGTGGCCTCTGGCGCTGGAACTCGTGCAGCGCACTCAAGTGGCGTGCGTCGCCTACTGCTGGGGCTGGTGGTATCGATGGCCCAACGTATGGTAGTATCGCTGGTGCCTCAACTGCAAGAGGGCCCTGTACCGAAACCTCATCGCTCGGTGGGCTGTCGTCACACTCGACTCTCGGAACCCTAGCTGGCTGCCATCGTGGGGCCATCCTGAAAGGAAACAGGTGAGCCACAGTCAAACAGAATACCTGGTGAGCTGACACAAAGAAATCACAAAGAAAACTTTGAAACACACACGCAATCAATGTTTTCGTGCATTAAGTCGGAAATCAGAAGTCAGGGTCCTGGTGTACGGATTCGTCGGCCGCCGCACCAACACTGGAATCCCTGGACTGATAACCACACTCAATACGCTAAACATTATTGCTTCACATCGAAAAGATCAGAGTTCGCGGTAGAACCGACCTCCCTCTGATACCAATTTGTCACGACCCGCCCTCGGGGTCCGTGCCGTGACTACCCCAAGCCCGCCTTCCATAGGCCAGGGGCTGGCGACTAGCACCAAGGCGTAAATCCCAGTAGAAAAGGGAAGGCATTGCCTTTGTAAAGTAAACAAACACCACAGAGTAAGCAAGCGGAAAGTAAACACTAAACAAAAGCATAGTACAACTGAAAGTGCGGAAAAGTAAATGGGCCAGAATACAAACCCAAACTGAAAGTAAAGTACAACTCGAAAGGGAAATCAGCAACTGAAAAGTAAAACCACTACTCCGAGCTGTCCACTGGAAATCCCACCTGAAGGGTGGGTACAGATAGCTCCTCTGCTCCACGAGTCCCGCCGTCAACTCCGTGCACATCCCGCCCAGTGGTCCACCTCCGGGTACCGTCCCGCTCTGCAAGCCTCTGCTAAGGTCAACACTGTCCGTCGTCTGCAACCAACACAACGTAGTGCGGGAAAATCCCATGCAGGGGTGAGTATAAGCTACTCAGTAGGGACCCCGAGACCCCTGAAGGTCTCTCAAATCCACAAAGGATAAACCACGAAGAAAGGTACAATCACGAAGTAACAACCGACTCTGCTTAGGTATATGTCCATACATATACCTAAGTCATCAAATTCAAATATGCTCCATCCTCCGAGCCCAAGTACAACTCAGTCCACACATGAAAGTAAACGTATTCCACACAGGAAAGCAAAACGTAATCCACACAGGATTGCACAACACAATCCACACAGGAAAGCAACGGATTCAGCTCACACAGGTATACTTCTTCAAAGGACGATAAAGATGATCTCTGATCCATCTAAGTCGTCAGACCCACAAAGGATCGATAGGTAACTAACCCCCGCAAAAGACCCACACAGGATCGGGCCCACGTAGGACCTGTAGATAAGCACCGCAAAGACCCACACAGGATCGGGCCCACACAGGACCTGTAGATAGTCACCGCAAGACCCACACAGGATCAGGCCCACACAGGACCTGTAGATAGTCACCGCAAGACCCACACAGGATCGGGCCCACACAGGACCTGTAGAACTGATCCACGTAGGATCGCTGAGTGCTGAAGTCGTCGTCGTCGAATCCACACAGGATCTCTGTACTGTCGTCGTCGCAGTCACAGTAGCAGTAGTAGCAGTAGTAGTCAGAGTAACAGTCGCAACCAGCACTAGGGTTCCCGCACACAGCAAGCTCGTTTGGAGGGTCCGCTCCACGAGTCGAGAGGCTGATACATCAACTGTCACAAAGTCCAGAGTTGATGTATCCAAAAGTTCCGTATCGTCAACAGGAACTCAACGCAAAAGACGGCGCGTCGATCGGACGCCCGGTCTGAGAGTTATTGGCATTTTCGTCCCCGGGGCCCGGTTGGTTTTTAAGGCAAAACCAACCCGACCATACTCCACCTGTGTCCAAACCTTGGTCGGAGTATGCCAAAAGATCCTTCTCACTAAGAGGAACACAAAACAGCTGACGGCACGTCAATCGGATGTCCGTAGCTCAAGATATGAGTGTTTCCGCTCCGAAGGCCCGGTTGGTTTCGTGAACGAACCAACCCGGCCGAACTCAAAGTAATCCGAAACCTTGAGTGCGATATACCGAAAAGACCGCCTCGATTCAAGGATCGCGTTGCTGCAGACGGTTCATCAATCGGAGGTCCGAGGCTCATGTTATGGCCAAAAGACCGAATCTGATTCGAAACGGGGGGTCCGGGTCCGGGGCGACCCGGCCCGACCCCCCCTGGGTCGGCCTGAACCGGGTAGACCCGAACCGGGTCGACCTGAACCGGGTCCGACCCGGGCCGTCCGGCCGGCGGTGCGGCGGCGCGGGGGCCGCGACGGCCTGGCACCGCACGGAGGCTGTACGCGGGGGGCAATCAAGCCCCCGCTTCTTCAAATGGCGGCGCGAATATGCCGCGCCGTTTTGTCAATCAACGGCCCCCCTCCTGGGGGCCCGCTTCATGGAAAAACCAGCGGGCCTCCTGCCCCCCCTCAAGGAAACCTCCCCCCTCATTAAGAGGGGGGTTTTGTGAGCCGTCCGGGGGATTAATTTCCCCCGGTTTAATGCCATCCGGCCGGCCAGCTGGCCGGCCGGTTTTCTCCAACGGGACCGGAAAATCCGGTCCCCTCTTCGGCTTCCGACGCCGGCGGCTCGGCCGCCGGTCTTCTCTTTCCGCCGCGGCCCGGAACCGGCCGCGGTGTTCGTCGTCCGGCGCGGTGCGACGACACCGCACCCCTCCGCCGTGCCTTGATTTCTTTCAACGCGGCGCGACGGCGTCGCGTTCAAGATGTTTCTTCAAGGTGCGCGCGCGACGGTGTTGCGTAAAATAAACGCACGATTAACCGCGTGGTGCGACGGCACCACGCCACCTTGCTTCCACCCGCAAGATTAAACAACAAGAACGACGGAGGGGGTTCGGCCGTGTTCATGCGGTCCGGCCCCCCTCACGTTAAACAATAACACTTATATAAATTATCCACACGTTAGACAAGCATGAACCATGAACAAGGTTAAATATAAACAAAATACAACAACCCCTACCTCGGGTATAAGGTTCGAAGATTTGACAATGTTCCGCGGAAGATAACGTCGCGGAGGTCGGGCATCGCGGTCATCGTTCGTCAAATCCGATGACGAAGAGGTGCATCCGATGTGATACGTCGTTGGCGAATCCTTGTACGCCGACGAAGGTTGTCCGAGGAAGAAGCGGTGTTCTCTCTCGTTGACACGGAAGACGAAGAAGAGCGGAGCGACGTTCTTCGTCGGAACTTGAGCGTTCTTCGTCAAGTCTTGAGGAAGATGAAGAAACAAGAAGAACCTTCCCAACTCTCTCAAGGAGACAAAACTAAAAACCCCAAAATAAAATAAGACTCTATCTTATTTTATTAACACAGCAACACACTAGAATTTCAAAAGTTTGAAATTTAAATAAGAGATAACTCCACATTAATTAACAAATTGTCATGTTAATTAAAGAGGGGTTAAGGGAGTTTGAGGGAAGATGTAAAGTTAGGTTTCGTGTGGGCCCCACCACACTTAATCCTCTCAAGGGAGGTTAAGTGGGTGTGGGTCCCACACCTAACTTCCTTTGAGAGAAGTTAACTATTAAGTTTAAATAAAAATTTTGTTTACATATTTTTATTTAACTTATTCTAATCTCCCAAAAACTAACTCTCAACCCGAAACAAACGCAACTCCCGAAAAGGTCTCTTTAAGCGACTATCGGCGCTGCGAGTTCATCGGTGCCCTCGGATTTCAATTCCGAGCACCGGATCAAAAGTTAGAAATTCCTGCTCGTTCGTTCACTGATCGTACCCAAGCCAACCTTCGGAAAATGATTCTGGGCACTCCGGGCCTCGGAATCAGGTGCCGTCTGAAACCGCGCTCTTGTAAAATTCTAAAGAAAATTAAGAAAAAATTTCCCTTGAATTTTACGGGTCTTTACATATTAAAGCTTTTATTTCGAACATATCTTCTGTATATATTTTATTTAAATTCAAATAAATGAATAGTTTCAAAATTGACACTATTGTTATTTTATGAAAATAACATATTATCAAATTGATTAAAAATCCCAAAAATATATAAAAAATATAAATTTAAATTTATATGGTCTAAAATGTTATAAGTTATCCAATTATATATAATTCAAAACAAATAAGTAATTATTTGTTATAATTTAAAATTTAGAATGTTATTACCACAAATAAAATTAAATTGATTAAGTAAGGCCAAATCAAGTTGATAATGTTTAAAATAATTTCCTAACATGTCTAAATTTTATTGGTTGATGATATTACAACCCTATATCATATAATATTTAAATATGAGTTATTTTTGGAGGTTTTTAAGTGGGGTTAGATTTATTATAAATTAATATTTTTAAGATTTCCAAAGGTGGCCCTCCCCTCCCTTATAAAAGGGCACCTCCTCCCTATCTTCCTCACAGCAATTTGAGCCTTAAAGCTTGGAAAAACCCAGCCAAATTATCTTCTAGACTTCCCTAGAATCATCCTAGAGGTCCTGGCCTTCTTCAAAGACCAATTTTAGTGCCCTAAGAGGAGGTCTCAAAGAGGTGCTTCAAAGAAGAGGTAATGTCCGTTACCGATTCTTTCTACTTTATTTCTTCTTCTAACTCTTATTATTTTGTTGTTTCATTATGAAGTAATAACATAAGTATCAATAATATACTTATATGTTTTTATAAGTATGAAACCACTCTATTTCATCATCTATCCATCCTACGGAAAACGAAATCACCGCGTGTGCGTATGTACGGAATACTGTCTCCACGCCATGGTGTAATCTGTTTTCCAACACCACCTTACATGGATAGGTATAATGGTATAAAGAATAACTATACATAGTTATTATAAAATAATACTGATTCTGATATATTGTATCATCCACTCCAATTCAATTCAATAATTATGGATACGATATCATCGTTCATGCGTACGTACGGACTACCGTCTCCACGACGCGATAAGATTCATTCTCCATGTTAACCATTTAAGAATGATTATAAAGTATATATAAGAAATAATAATTAAATATATGACATTATAAATCTACTAGATTAATGTATATGTATTTCATCTACATAATTCCATTCAACTAAATAAGGAAACGAAAACAGCGTTCATGCGTACGTACGGCCTACCGTCTCCATGAACGGTGTATTTATTTCCATTTATAGATCTATTATATATATGTTTATTCTGAATATAAATTATTTATAAATAATGTTTTATATTCTGGAATTAAGTAATCATGATCTATGTAATCATATGAATAATTACAAGTCAAATAGCGGACGACAAATGAGTCAATTTTACCCAAAACGCTCTTTAACATGGAATTTATAAAAGACCGGGTAATATAAAGTCATAAGTGAACCATATATGATATTGTAACAATTAATATGATTTCGTAATAAGTCAATAAAATTATTTAAATCATTATATAGGGGGTTCGGAAACGTACGAAGCATATCAGACCTAAGGTAAGGGATAATGTTTCAAATCTCATTTTTATCCGAGATTGCTTATTCGTCAGTATTTACTGGGGTTATTTCTATCATCCATGTCCATGTTTTATAAAAGTGTTTTCATGTATTTTTAAAGTCATTTAACCCATTTTGGACTTTTACTACATGGTATGTATGGAATCTTTATATTTCGAGGCACTTTTTGACTTTTCCGGCAAAAGTACGAGAAGAATGTTTTTTTAACTTATACGACACGAACAGATTTTTACAGTTTTATAAAGCCTTATTTTCATGAAGCATCCTACAAAATATTTCAGGACTATTTTCAACAAAATCACTTTATTTTAAAATATCATGACGTTTTGTGAAGAGAAATTGATTTTGAAGAAGAAAGGATATTTTCATCATGAATTTATTTTATGTGTTTTATCAAAACCTTTTTCCATCTAAGATGAAATTATTTCATATGTGTATGTTTCAAGTATAAAGTCTTTATGATTTACATGGTTTAAATTTTCTTATTATGAAATTATATCCATTTCTTTTATATGGATTATGTTATTATGGGTTGATGTTTATGAAACCCATTTTATTTATTTGGTTATTATGAATGATGTATGTTTATTTTATGGCACATGTAAGTATGATTTCATTAAGAGATGGGTGGGACCTATATCTCCCTCTAATACATTGGGTAATGATTTATATCTCATGAGATAGACATGGCTGGAAAGGAAAGTTAAACCGGTTTAGTAATACAGGACTGGAACGAGGAGTGAACTCGATTCAGAAAGGGACTTTGTCCACTAAGATGGTCCTGGAAACAATGCCTTTGCTAATATGGAAAACATATCATGTGCATAATGGTTGCCCCAATTTAATGTTTTATTCTCATGCTATTTTATCATGCTTATTGATTCTTTATCATCTATGCCTTACATACTTCCATGTTTTATGTCACTGCTCAAGCTTTTGATGTTTAATCATTATGTTCATGTTTTTATGTTCAAATGTATATGGTATGTTTTATTTTATCCCTGCTTACCCTTACTGAGCATTTGAGCTCACCCTTTTTATGTTTTCATTTCCCTAGGATATAAATAAAGGTTTTAGGTAAGAAAAAAAGGGAAAGATCTTTATGGGAGATGTTGAGGAACATTCACCATGATTAGAAGATTACGTTCCAAGTTTCCATAGACACTAAAATATTAAGATCCTTGTGTGTCTGTTTTTGTTATGTATTATGTATTCCGAAAAAGTTATGTAATGTCCATGTACGTCAAGATTCTGGTCTCTACAGTTGGTATAACATGGAGGTTTAGTCATCCTTTGGAAACGAGGATGCGAGAACTTTAGTGAGATCCCTAGATATATGTCTAAGGTATATCTAAGGATGTCCCAAAGGTTAAGTATACGTATATGTTATAGTCCTAGAATTTCGCTAACAATCTTAGAATTTAACCTAATATGTCAGATATTGAGGGTACTCCCCCTTTACTATGTTGTTTTCCCTAGCATGATTTTTTCCTCTCACACTATTCTTTTTGGGTTTTTGAAAATTGCTAGAAACAGGAAGATTCACGATAATGGAGGATATAACGGACAATGGAATGATATTCTCCATGAGAAACCAAATGAAACGGGATTTGGAAGTCCAAACATCATTATTATGCCTAATAGAAATCCCATAATATGATCAATAATCTCAACTTTGGTAAGTTTCCTGACTCAGATAATAAGAGAAAGATGGAGTTTCAAAATGATCATAAAGGAAAAAAAGTTCAAGTTACCTCATGTAAATCATGTGGGAAGAGGAATCAAGGAGATAGTTTCAAAGGAACTATAAGATGCTTTGGGTGTGGAAAAGAAGGACACAAAGCCAGTAAGTGCAAAGGAAAAGGTTCAGTTAACACCATGGACAAGGATAATGGTATTGCTATGACATTAACAATGATTAGATGTTTTAAATGTGGAATGTATGGGCATTATGCAAACCAATGCCCTAAGGGAAAATCTCATGAAGAGAATCAGCATGGTCATATGGGTAGTATTTATGTGGATGATGATGAAGAGACTACAAATGAAATATGAGATAAAATAAATGATGAAGATCAGCTAGTGGTTTAAGAAGTTAGTGGAACGATTGTATGTTTATTTAGAATAATGTATGGTACTATGGAATAAAGAATCATCTAAGGATTGTTACACTATTGTTTTTCATAAAGTATATGAATGTATATGTTGAATGGTACCGGTAACCATGGAAGATTATTCAAATATTTTTGGAAAGTAGATGATATGCACATAATGAAGGGATAAGAAGATAATGAGATGTTTGATTGTATTCATGATCTCATGACTGATATAAGGACTAAGTGACATTATGGTTTGATTATATAGAAATTTTGGGATTTTGGTATGTGGAAAGAGTTAACTTTTGACAGCATTCATGTTTTTACTAAGGTTCAATGGGTATTCATTCTTCAAGAGAATACATGATTAAGGTATTCACATGTTTGTAATTTGTCCAACAAGATATATCTTAAGATATATTGCGGATAAATTATGGAATTCATGTGATTGTTATGTGATAATTCAAGTAATCATTTTCTTTATACTATGAGCTTGGACCGAAGTATTTTAGATAAGCCTAAAGACTGGAATGTATTATGTTGAACATAAGTTATTATTGTTTAAAGATAGAACTTTTTTCGATTTTATTGATTGGATGTTGTAGTAATGTAGTTTTAGAAAAAGGAAAACCTGGAGGACAGGAGACAACCCATCACGTGGGACAAGGCTGTGGAAATCGAACCCACAACCGAAGTGCGACTGGCCTTTATCTCATACCACTGGCCTATATGAAGTACCTGGTTAGTAGAAACTAGTTTTGTCTTATTAAGAGGTATGATATATGAAGTATAAGTTCATTTTTGGAACCATATACGATTAATCTAACCATATAATGGAATTATAACTTTTGCTATCCTTTTGTTTGAAACAGATGGAATGACCCATCATTCTATCACATGATCTGCTAACACATCATGAATAACAAATTTAAATTCATTTAATTAAGGGATGAAGTGGAAATTTCTCAATTCGTGAACAATAGTGAGATTGTAACAAAATCATGTAAGTATTTATTTTAATTCATCAACTTTAGGGAAATGATATTGAAAACCAAAAATGTTGTCTTAGTGACCTTATATTCGATGAATCAGATGTTACCTTAGATCATCACAAATCTATGGCTTTGTGATTATTGGCTTTTTCATATCCATGTTCTCTACCTCTATCTATCAGAACATGATGGTTAGATTTCTCTTCTATATCCATATATTCACCTATGTTATTCTATGTGGAAACCTAGTGATTAGTTTATTTGGGTAACTGTTATGTTTCATACTTTAGTTTATAAAGATATGTTTTGGTATTCCTTTTTACAAAGTGGGTTTCAATTAAAGAAACTTTCAAGTTGAAAACCATTTATAACCCCAATGAATTTCGAGGGAGAAATTCATTTTAAGGGGGGTAGAATGTAAAATCCCGAGATTTTATAAGATATATTCATTTTAATTTCTTTCATATCTTCTGTTGTACGATAATACAAGATTATCTTGCGCTATACGTAACACTGTATTAGCTTGCAGTATACGCAACACTAATCCCGGATCATGTTACACACAATTTCATGTTTGTTTGATAGTAGTTATTCTATGAAACGTTGAGTATATATATATATATATATATTAAATGTATTTTGTTATACACATAAACAAAGGATTCGTGCACTACACACAACCCTGACTTGGCATGCGTTACACGCAATCGCGACCTTCCTTGATAGCGTCTGTTGTACGCAATATCGAGTTTTACTAAACAACGATATATTATTATATTATTATGAACAAGCCGTTATGAATAGTATTAACTAAATTTTGAATTTTATAACATTATTATTCATCTTACACATTTTCTAGAACATGGTATAAGAACAAAATAAATTTTTTAGGTAAAATAAGTATTTTTAAAAAAATGCAGTTTTGTCGCCTTTTGAAGGCATACCAACATTAAATCTAGTTTTTGACATGTTTATAAGTTAAATTTTACAAAATAAAATTATTCTTTGGAATCATGATATAAAATATTTCCTTGGATAAAATTTTCATATTATTATGATAACTTTCATATTTTAATGAATAGTAGAAACACACTATATTTTAATTAAAAACAACTTTTTTTCATTGTAATAACTTATGTGGTCAAATTATAATATTTAATGGTTTTACAGTATAAATAGAATATATTTTTACCATTTAATTTAATTTATTTCATTAGAATTGATTTTACATTGAATTCGTAGGTTAAATCAATTCAATCTTTTTCAATGTTTTAAACAAAAACGCGTTTTCATTCGACAATGGGATTAATTTTAATTTAATTTCGGCAACTTCTGTGTATTGAATTTTAAAAAATGGATTCCATATTAGGAATCAGTGGGTCGAAATTATGTTAATAGGCTACATTTTTTGGGAATTATGAATAGTAACTACGGTAAATTTTATTTACCATAGTGAAAGGTAAATCTGGTAATTCAGGGTAAATATAATTTTATAAAATTACACTAACACATGCCAAAATTATATTGTATGGCTGAATGTTGACCCATATTACCTAAGGGTCGGATTAGATTCATTTTATGGACTTTTGACCATGAAAATAATTTAATTATTATTAAAACCAAAGAAAGTGACAACATGTCACTCTCTTAAATCTTATAAGTATAATAATTTTAAATTAGTGATAAACACAATAAAACTTCGAACATGAATAGTCTCTAGGAAGCTAATAAACTTATCTACATCATGATAATTTATTTATAATTTTTAGGGATTAAATAATTGTCATTAATGGTAATACATTAATGATGCAGAAAGTATTTATTAAGTGAAAAATCAGTAATATAGTTTTTATTCAAAAAATAATACCCATTTAAAGGCCCACAAACCTGACCAAATCTTATTGGTAGTGTATATCTACACCTTAATCATCCAATTAAATATTAGATAACCGTTTTGAGTTTTATAAAAGTGATTATGAAACTTATATTATATTATTTTAATTGATGCCAAAGTTGTCACCATCATAAATTAATAAGTATAACAATTTAAATATTTTGATTTTAAGATGATAAATTAGAGTAAAAGTATTATTGTGAAATTTAATAGATTTATATTCATTATAGGATTTTATTTTTAATTTTTATGCAACAAATAATTATATTAAATAATTATACAAAAATGTTGTAGTAATTATTTTATTAATAGATAAACCAAATAAATGGTTTTAAAAATAATAAACTAAATATTATATGAACTATTTAATGTTCTACACTAATTTAATAGATACATATGACCTTTTATGAATCTATTAAATCTTTTAGTTTGAACATATCTTCTTTATATATTTTATTTAAATTCAAATAAATGAATATTGTCAAAATTGACACTATTGTTATTTTATAAAAATAACATATTATAAAATTGTTTAAAAATCACAAAAATATATAAAAATTATAAATTTATTTTCATATCGTATAAAATGTTATAATGTATCAAATTATAGATAATTCACAACAAATAAGTAATTATTTGTTATAATATAAAATTTATAATATTATTACCACAAACAAAATTAAATTGATTAAGTAAGGATAAATCAACTTAATAATGTTTAAAATAATTTCCTAACATGTCTTAATTTTATTGGTTGATTAGATTACAACCATATATCTTCTAATATTCGAATATGAGTCATTTTTGGTGGGTTTTATGTGGGGATAGATATATTATAAATTAATATTTTTAAGATTTCCAAAGGTTCCCCTCTACTCCCTTATAAAAGGAAACCTCCTCCCTCTCTTCCTCACACCAATTTTAGCCTTCATGCTCTTCAAACCCCTGAACAATTCTCTTCTCCACTTCCCTAGAAACATCCTAGAGGTCCTGGTCTTCTTCAAAGACTTATTTTAGTGCCCTAAGAGGAGGTCTCAAAGAGGCGCTTCAAAGAAGAGGTAATGTCTGTTACTGATTCTTTCAACATTATTACTTCTTCTACTTCTTATTATTTAGTTGTTTCATTATAAATTAATAACATCAGTATCACTCATATAATTATATGTTATTATAAGTATGAAAAAACCCTATTTCACCATCTATCCATCCTACGGAAAACGAAATCACCGCGCGTGCATACGTACAGAATACCATCTCCACACCGTGGTGTAATCTTTTTTTCCAACACCACCTTACTTGGATGGGTATAATGGTGTAAAGAATAAATATACATAGTTATTATAACATCATAATTATTCTGATATATTGTATCATCCACTCCAATTCAATTCAATAATTATGGAAACGATGTCATCGCTCATGCGTACGTACGGACTACCGTCTCCACGACGCGATGAGATTCACTCTCCATGTTAACCATTTAAGAATGATTATAAAGTATATATAAGAAATAATAATGAAATATATGAAATTATAAAGCTACTGGATTTATGTATATGTATTTCATATACTTAATTCCATTCAACTCAATAATGAAACGAAAACAGTGTTCATGCGTACGTACGGCCTACCGTCTCCATGAACGGTGTATTTGTTTCCATTTATCGATCTATTAAATATGTGTGTATTCTGAATATACATTATATATAAATCATGTTTTATATTCTGGAATTAATTAATCATAATCTAAGTAATCATATGAATAATTAGAAGTCAAAACATGGATGTCAAATGAAACGATTTTACCCAAAACGCTCTTTAACATGGAATTTACAAAAGAACGGGTAATATAAAGTCATAAGTGAACCATATATGATATCGTAACAATGAATATGATTCTGTAATAAGTCAATAACATTATTTAAATCAATATAAAGGGTGTTCGGATACATACAAAGCATATCATACCTAAAGTAAGGGATATTTTTTCAAATCTCATTTTTATCTTAGATTGCTTATTCGTTAGTATTTACTGGGGTTATTCCTATCATCCATGTCCATGTTTTATAAAAGTGTTTTCATGTATGTTTAAATTCATTTTTACCCATTTTTTACTTTTACTACATGGTATGTATATAATCTTTCTATTACGAGGTACTTTTTGACTTATCCGGGAAAAGTACGATAAGAATGTTTTTTTAACTTATACGGCACGAACAGATTTTTACAATTTTATAAAGCCTTATTTTCATGAAGCTTCCTCCAAAATATTTCATGAATATTTTCAGCAAAATATCTTTCTTTTAAAATAGCAATATGTTTTGTGAAAAGAAATTGATTTTGATGAAGAAATGATATTTTCCTCAAGAATTCATTTCAAGTGTCTTATCAAAACCTCTTTCCATCTAGGATGAAATTATTTCATATGTGTATGTTTCAAGTATAAAGTCTCTATGATTTACGTGGTTTCACTTTTCTTAATATGAAATGATATCCATTTATTTTATATGGATTATGTGATTATGGGATGATGTTTATGTAACCCATTTTATTTATTGGGTTATTATGAATGATGTATGTTTATTTTGTGGCACAAGTAAGAATTATTTCATTATGAGATGGGTGGGACCTATATCTCCCTCCAATGCATTGGGTAATGATTTATATCTCATGAGATAGACATGGCTGGAACGACAAGTTAAACCGATTCAGTAATACAGGACTGGAACGAGGAGTGAACTCGATTTAGAAGGGGACTTTGTCAACTAAGATGGTCTTGGCAGCAATGCCTTGGTTAATATGGAAATCATATCATGTGCTTAATAGTTTCCACAATTACATGTTTTATTACCATGCTATTTTATCATGATTAATGTTTCATTATGATCTATTCCTTACGTACTTCCATGTTTTATGTCATTGCTCAAGATTTTAATGTTTAAACATTATGTTCATGTTTTTAAGTTCAAATTTATATGGTATGTTTTATTTTATCCATGCTTACCCTTACTGAGTATTTGAGCTCACCCTTTTTATGTTTTCTTTTCCCCAGGATATAAATAAATGTTTTATGTAAGAAAAAAAGGGTAAGATCTTTATGGGAGATGTTGAGGATCTTTCACCACGATTAGAAGATTGCGTTCAATGTTTCCAAAGACACTAAAATATTATTATCCTTGTGTGTATGTTTTTGTAATATATTATGTTTTCCGTAAAAGTAATGTAATGTCCATGTATGTCAAGATTCGGGTCTCTACAATAGAGACACGAGGTCTTAAGATAAATAATAAATAATTTAGGACATTAAACATGAGTAATAATTATTAGAGGAGAATATATAATATTTTTAGGATTAAATTCTATGTTATTGTGGTATAATTAATTAGTTTAAGTGATCATGTTTCATAACTGGAGAGAAGAGTAATTTTGGAAGTACATATTTCATTTCAATGATGGTATATCACAAATTAGTGGACAACAATTCCAAAATAGTAAAATAATGGAGTTCAAGGTGATATAAGGTCTATAAAAACTATACCACTCATTTCAAAGATATTTTGAATATTTTTTATATCCTTTACAAGTAAATTATTTCAGTTCACCATATAGGTTATTTCCATATTTAATATTTGTTACCTATATAATATATATTTTATTTAAAATTTAGAGTTTTCTTTTTAAAAAAAATATATGTCATGAAAATAAATCTATACTATATATAAACTAATTCAATTTCAAAATAAGTTAAAAAAACATTTATATTAAATTAATATTTATATATAATGAATAACAACATTGAAGAAAATTACTATTTTTAACATTATGTGTTTTTGATCTGATATAAAAATATTTTTAATAAAATGAGTGAAATTATATTTTATACATGTCTAAAAATAATTTCAATTATAAAATTAATAATAGTTATATTTAATTTATTTAACTATCATTTCAAAACATTTGTAATATATTTCTCTTTGAATCACTCACACTATTATCTAGGTCATTAACAATAATTCAATTAATCATTATATTATTAAAAAACTATAATATTTATTTATTAATATGAAAATTTTGATATAAAAGAAGAAATACAAATTTTAAAATTCATTTTCTAAAATTCATGAAATTAAAATTCTAATATAATATGAAGAAAACATTTTTAGATTAAAATATTACTTATACTTTCAAAACATTAATAATAGTAATTATTAATTCAATGTAGTGTTTTAATGTTCATTATTTCACATTAGAGATATATGTTTATGTTTAATAATGATTCAAAATGTAATAGCTCTTTATAGTATAATTAAAATTACGTATATGAAATACCACTTAAAATCAATAGTTTTTCACTATTCACTTATAATTTTTTTTAGAAAATATCAATAATTCTACATAAAATAATATTGACATGTGGAATTAAAAAATACAATTTTTAAACTATTAAAGTAGAAAAAATATAAATTTATCATTTACATGTGTATATAATATATAAATAATATTTTATTTATTTAATAATGATCATTTTAAACATTTATTTTTATCATTATTATTTGGTATTCATTTTAAGGTGATTATAATCTTTCATTTTAATAGTTTTTTATTCTTAGTTTTCTTTTAATAATATAATTATAATATATCAGGGATTAGTGGAGTTCATTTTTTATTCCATGAAATCTTCAACTAGATTGTTTATTTAAAGTAAATTATATTCAAAAATCATGGGGATCTATATTACCCCCATTAAATATATTACATCCTCTTAATTTTAAATATCAATTAATAATATCAATATTTTTTGTTATCTAAATGAAAAATATGACTCATGATGTATCATTTAAATTGACCAAAACGTTTTTATCTTAGAAAATAAAAGGTATCAAATCCTTTTCATACTAACATTTATATATTAACCTTATCATCAATTCTTCCTAAAATAATATTATGGATATGTATTCAAAATTTAGATAGATATACATTCCATGCCTATATTTTCACAATTAAATTTGCAACCAATTATGAAACTAAAATTATTATTAGATAATCAAATAAAAAAATATGATATTATCATATAAATATGAAATAATAATACTAAGATGGATTCTCCAATTACACCTATATTTCAACCAATGATTCTTTTATTTTGTAGGTGATATAGTTAGATTAAAATATCACTCCATTAGTTTATCATATTTTTTCCATTTTAATATTCAGATTTAGTATTATATCTTAACTAGTGATATATTTCACAATCAAATTTTATTTAAATAATTCATAATTAAATTAATGAGAATGTGTTCAACCAAAAAATATTCCCTAATTACGTCTAGATAGGTATATAGACAGAGGCGCACTAATCATGAACCATTGTGAAGGTTTTTTTATTTTTTCAACAAGGGGTTTAAGGGTTTTACCCCTAGGTTCATATTTTCTAGTACAACATCTAGTTCCTTGAATCTGGATATGGATGTAACTACAAAAAGAACTACAGAATCAAAACACTACCAAAATACTAAGCTATAATCCTATACACCATCTTATCTATTAAAAATATACCTAGGGATTTCACTAGTATAATTTAATCTTAATCCCCAAAAATAAATTTATTAGTCCCTAAAAATAACTTATTCAAACATTAATACTAACTATAGAAACCCAGTCAAAAAATATCTATATTTTACATCAATCCCAATATATAAACATTACATCTCTCAAAAATATCCGACATTAGTAGAAATATAATTGAACTATATTTTAGAAATAAATCCTCCTTACTTCATATATAAAAAGGTAAATTAAATCCAATTTTTTTAAATTTCTTTAATTATATCTTCATAATCTCCCAAAAGAATATCTTTATTAAAGAACATTCTAAATAATGTCGAATAAACTATTTCTTGGTGAAAAGGAAACAAAATATAGTGGTATGGTCAGATTCCAAGTAATGAAAAAATATTAAACATTTCCTCAAGGGTTATATAATTAGAAAACAATAATAAAGTTTTGGTAAATAAGCATATTATTCAAAGAAATTTAGAATAATAAGATTTATTAATATTTAATGATAGAAATACATGATATCACAGAAGAGAAAACATACACAATGGATTAACTGTGTGGAAATGTGGGATAAGAAAAACAACCCAATGAAAATAATTATAGGCTTAATGATATTTAATCTCAAGGAATCGAAGTAGAATAGTAATATTTAGCACTGAAATTTGTTTAGAAATCAAATAATAGTATAACAAGAATCACTACATTCCCATAACACGGTGGATCAGGAATGAAAACATAATTACCATAATGAATCATGAATTAATACTATGTTTTAATAAATATTGTTTAGTAATAATAACTTCCTTATTACTATAAATTATGTTCATAATTAGTCACAACATGAGTCCAATGATATAGTGGAGAATGTGTCACTACCAAATTCTTTTGCAATGTGTAGAAGGAAACACTTCCTAAATCCCACTAATTGCCCATTAAGATATAAATCATTAAAAAACACATTGGTGGTAGATATAAAACTCTAAACATCACATAATAATCATCCAATAATAGTCATTTTGTAGATTATGAAAACATATATTCAATAAATATCTCAAAATTAACCAATTGAGACGATATGGGTATCCTAAAAACAATATTAAAATATTCAATATGTCGTACATAGAAAAGAGATGGATGGTTTCATAAAAATAAAACAAGTTTATCACTGTTATCATTAATGATTCTACCTTATGAGGGAATTTTTTTTCAGTATCGTTCATCAAATCATTTTAAAAATGAGACGTAATACACAGTTTTTGTAATGGATTTATAACTCCTTAATGATTTCATTAAAATGACATAGGATGAGATTGGTAGAAAATTTATTTTTATTTTTAGAAACAAAAATACATATTTCTAATGATACATTAAAAAAAGGGTATGATGAATTAAAAAATATTCTCTATGTATACATAAAAAATATGATGAATAATTTAATAAATGTCATGCCTTTAAATTCCATTTTAAAATCATGAAGACCTTTTAAAAATAAGTTTTTTATATTTTCAATATATGAATGTATTACAATTTATTTTTATTACCATAATTATATAAATTTATTTTAATATGTTGAAAAGATACAAATATAATTCAAGGTAAGGATGTTAATTATTATTTATAGTGACATGCTTTTATAGAGAGTGAATTCATCAAGGAGGAAGACTTGATTGAAAAATGTATTTTTTTTCAAAGTGAAATAAATTTTTCCATATAATATCATACCGTAAATTAAATAATGAATACAAGAAATAACCTCATGAAGAGAAATTGTAACCCAATGAATGGTTTTTTTAGTTATAAAAATACCTTATAGATCATATTAAACATGATTCAAATACCCGTAAAATTAATTTCAGTATTGATTTGTAAATCCCTTATATTGAATGAAATTTTATAATATAATAATTTCTTGGTAAGTATGTTTCTAACAAAAATTCGATCAATTTGGTGAATATGCATCAAATCTTAGTGAATTAAAATTGAGATACAAAAACTCTTAAAAAAATAATACCATTAAATCAAAATCCATTTAAATAAAGAATATGGTATTCATATTTAAAACACCATGATCTAAATGAATATTTAATATTGTCTCCATTAGTACATAATCAAACCATATTAATCGTATTATTGGGAAATATATGAAATATGTTGTAATAAATTATATTTGAGACAAGAAACCCTTTTCCGAAAATCCAATATAGTCATACATTCATAAAACTTTTTATAATGAAATTATCTATAATAATAACTAATTTAAAATAATTATTAAAATATATAATGGTTTATATGAATCATTGATAAGTATCTATTACAAATATTTTACATATCATTAGTTTATTTTCAAAATTTTATTTTTTAGTTTTTTCATTGTTTTTTTGTACTTGTCTCATTGTGATAGTATACATTGTCATTCCTTACTTCAGGATTTATCATTTAAAAACTATTAAAGATATAATAATTATTTTATATTGATTTGTGATATCTCATTTAATTAGTTGTAATAAATTAATATGGTTTTTGAAAAAGGAAATTCAGTTAAAAAAGTATGGTCATGTTAAATGATTGAAATGTGGTATGTTAATAATTATAAAAATTATTTATTTCATAATTATAGAATTAAAAAAAACTCATATAGGAATTATTATAACATGAAATTAAAATTATATAAAATTCCTTAATCATTCTATTACAAATATTATAACAATATGCACATGGGTTGTAAGACTAAAAATACAAGAGTGTGAAACAATGATTTAATGACTAAATAAATGATTTTATATAAGGTCCATAACCCTTATAATTAATATTAAACATTTAATTATTTCATTTACCTAAATTATCATCATTTATAGAACCATCAATGTGAGGTGGTGATGATTCATGAAATTTATAATTTATAGACATGGTAGTCCACATGGAGATGAGACTAATTAGTATATTTCCCAAAAAATGGTATTAAATGAATATATATGACAAATTATCATTTAATAATTATAAATATGACCAATTTTAGTTATTCATTCATCAAATGAGTCATATTTAACTATCATGAATGATGGTGATGATAAATGAATTACATATTTTTATGATGGCAGTATTCTATATGTAATAACAATCAATGTTGTTTTTCTCTTCGTCAATGAATGAAATTGATTAATGGTTATTATATAAATTTAAAAAACTGTTGTATGTTAATTATACTAAATTAGTTATATTATTGTGTCTATAAAATGTTATGATGAAGAATATTTTGTAGAAAAAGGCTAATGAGTAAGAAATTCTTACATAGAAAGGTAGAGATTTACTATAGAATTATCCATGGTAATAGAGGACTTATGAAAACAACTAATTGATACTATAATCATATAATGATATTATAGTTTTCTATAAATAGAATAATATCATAATTTTTGGAATAAATTATAAAGGATGTTTGTAGCATAAAATAATAGAATTGTTACCCATTTATAAGTGAAGAGAAGGGAGAAATTTTAAGTACCTATTATATTTCAATAAGTGTATGTAACTATTCAATGGTAAAAGGGTCATTTTTAAAAAAATAATGATTTTTGGTGTATCAAATGCTCACAGAATCCTCTGACACTCATTTTATCATCAGAGTTAAACATGTTTCATGTCTATTATAACTATATATTAACATTTTTTCCATTTGGGTACTTAACATGGTAACTAGTTTTTACCTAAGAAGCATATATTTAATTTTAAATTCTATGTACTAAATCTTATAAAATATGTATGTTATAATAATAAAATTAACTTCTATATAATTTAATTTCATTTTGAAATAATTTAAATTTAACTTTTCATTTAAAAATTTTATTATATAGAAAAAATGTTTTTAGAAAGATGTTTTTTTAACTATTAGGTGTTCATATCCATATATATAATTAATTACAAATTAATTGAGTTATTATATTATTTTAAAAAAAAATTAATGATAATTTCAATTTCATTGAATAAAATATACAAATTTCAATAATTTGGATAATGTACAAAACATTAATTAAAAAATTATTTGAAAATAACCCTTTGAGAATTATCATATCCACTATCATTAAACATAATAATAATAAATTTTCAGTGTAAAATTGATGTTTAAGTAACTCCATAATATAAAAACATTAATTGAAAATATGAAATCATTTGTTAAATTTAATTTCTACATGTTCTGAAATATATTGTTTTAATATAAGAGAATAAAATTTTTTCTTAGTGTAAAATATTACATCTGATTTTAAACATTTCTTGTGAGTTTTATGAATTCAATACAGTGTCATTAGTTATTTTAATTTTAATTAATATTAAATATTTCTATTTTAAATTTCTAAAAAAAAATTAATCCATTATTGTATTCGGATAATGTCATAATTGTGCTGGTATTAGAAAAAATGGTATTTTTTACTTTTCACTAAAAAAATATATCTTTAAAAATTGTAAAACATTCACTCTATGATAATATTAATATTGTTAATGAAAAAATGAATTTATTTTTATATAATTAAATTCATGAAATTTATTATTACTTATTTCAAATGAAAATTAAATTTATAAATAATACAGATTTTATTTTAAAATGTCTAATTTCTAAATTCATGTGTTCTTAGTCATATTTTTTGATGTGTTAATAATTTTTTACAATGAATTTATTTTCTAGTGTTTTTATTATCCAATATTTTTCTTATTACTGTTTTTTCATATGTCATGGATCATTTTTTTGGTTTAAAATGAATCAATCTATTAATACATTGAATATTTAATGTAAAATATATTTCAAAATCATGGTATGTTATATCTCTAAGAATATTATGATATTTCATGGTTTACGAAATGTCTTAATGCTTAATGTCATTATTTTAGGATTGAATAAAATAGATCAAAAAATTGAATACCTGTTAGATATAGAATGATAAAAAGTCTAGATAAATATCTTCTACATGAGTGAAGCATTTTTTTCAAGGGTTCACACATGATGAATTCCATGATGCAGGATTCTATATAGATTGGAATCATATATAACAGAATAAGAGTATTTAATAATAGATTTTGAATATTAATCGATATTAAGGAAACTACATAGGTGTAGCTCATATGTACAATTGGTTATTCGTTTTTATCTTTAAAAAGTATTTGTGATGAATATTATATTATTAATGGATTCATGTGTAGCTGATAAATACTAGGTTTCACATGATCATACTCAACACACAAATGAGAATTTAGTTGTCTTCATTATTAGAAATTATGGATAGGACCATTACATGGTATTTGAAAATAAATAGGCATCCTAATGTAATAATAAGAAGGATAAATGCAGTTCTTAATGAGAAATTCCATCTATTGACCTATATCGAGTGTAGTGGGAAACTAAATTTTATTTTATTTTCATTTGTGACTAGTCCTACGAAAGGGGATCCATACATTATTACATTTCTTATGATGATGGGAATAAAGTAACAAATAGTTCTTTTATGGTTCCACTTATACATTGATCATTTTTAAATATAAGGTGAATTGTTTATTAATGGGTTTTAAACCATCCAAGATTAAAATCTAGTATCAAATATATATACGTCAAGGATATAAATTAATTAAATCTTTTTTATAGCTATTTATGTAGATATATATAATACACAAGGTTGATGGTATTGATTTTGGTGTATGGAAATGAAAGATATATACACTGAAACATGATTCCGTATAATGATTGAACGCTCACATAGGAGATCAAGACAATAGATATGGTATCACATTGTAGTTTAATGTCATATAGGATGTACATATGTGTTAATTTGTTATATGAATATAAGTTTCGACTAATGTGTCTTTTTAGTTTAACAACATGTGATGAGGGCATCCAATACATAATTTAACATATTTTAGTTATGAAATTGACTATTTAGTTTAATGATTCTTAATGAGGATGTTATTCCATATATATTTAACTTCAATTTAGGAGGACCCATTTTGGGAAAATTAAATTCACGAGGAATTGACTTGAGAGTAGTGATGTTTAAGGTCATACGATAGAGACCTGAGTGTGAAGAAATATAATGTAGTGAAACATGGTCCAATACTATAAATCATAAAAATTTTCAGTTAATATATGATGAACTGATCATAAATCATACAATATTTTTCTTTTGAAATCATTAATTGAATGGCACATGATGCATTATATATCAATCGTGATTAAATAATATGCTTTATTATTATAGAACTTATAAATAATGAAATGCCTCCCCAATTTTTTTTCTGGTATTGGATATGTATTTTATCCTATTCATAGTGTTATAAGGTGAAAAAAAATTCATTACTCAATTAAATGGGAGTGTATCATCTTATTGAAGGAATAATCAGTCCTATTCTAATGGATTTCAAAGTTGTGCAACATGTGAAGCCTTTTCCCATCCAGCCAATGATGTTCATTAAGATCCTTTCCTAACAGTTATTCTATAGTGTTTCGAATATAAATATAAACTAAAATATAAAACAATTCATACTAGATGAGTAGAAAT
The DNA here is from genome assembly GCA_963277665.1 of Viscum album. NCBI lineage: Eukaryota > Viridiplantae > Streptophyta > Magnoliopsida > Santalales > Viscaceae > Viscum > Viscum album. The sequence goes on from OY728138.1 coordinate 770,415,292, forward strand.
AATTTAATATTATACTCAAGTACATATGATGTCACTAAGGTCATTGTGTGGAAAGTGTTTCAATAATCCTACAGAGCATGAAATATTTTTTGGGGATAGGAAATTTAAGAATTTTTTTAAATGCGTATATTTGTCCATTTTAGACATTATGGTAATGGGATGAGTGCTTATATTGGTTGTTGTACTACTAAAAATATAATTTACTCTGTGAAAAAAATAATTTGGTTTCATTAAAAGTTTTAATAGTTTAGGGAACTATAGGGAAGTGAGTTTATACAAATGCCCCTTATAACAATAGTATTACAAAACTATTAGTGTATTTTGAACTATCTAAATGGTTATGATGAACCACTGGGATATTTCAGATTATATAAGGTGACCCCAAAGACTTTAAAAATCCATTGGGATAGAGTTTCACATAATACATCATTCGTCTAACCCTCCTCATTTCTGAATCGATCAGCATCTTTTTCTAATGAGTTTTCATCTTCATTGTAGCTATTAGTCATTCCTTGGTTAAAGATATTTAGTTTCTTCCACAACAATTTGTTGATTTTGAAATGAGGTATATCTTGCCTATATTAATATTTCTTTTTTATCTATGAAATTTAATTTCATTCCACATCCACTATAATCACTCATCCCATATTTTTTTTTCAATTTTTTATTCTTGGATATGAAACTGGTATGTTCCAAATACATCTTATATTCTACCAATCATTATCTTTTATTAATGTATAGTTCATAAAATATAACAATTTTTTATTCAGATTCTATATTCATTTAAACAATTTTAGTTTAAATAGTTTTTGTAGTTAAAATTCATAATAAATTTGTTTGTGTGTGATATATTTTTATTAATATAGTGATTGTCTACTTCTACATAAACCCATTATGAATGTATTTTTTATGATATATATATATATAATTATTTCCACAATATTAAATGATTTATAATTTCTATATTATTATTTGAATTAATATTTATTATTTATGGGTCTATAATAATAGATGAATATTGAAAATATTATTTTTCCTAAATTTTATTACATTTTAGGTTTTATTTTGAAATGACTGATAAAAAATATTGTTCTAGGAGGGGATGTTTCATAGTTAGGATATAAGGATATCATCCACCAATAGGGAGATATGTCTCAATTAGATAACTATTAGTGACACTATACACCTCACTTTATATAAAACATCATCATAAATATATTATTATGTTTTTATAAATTAAATATATCATGATTAGGTTATGTAAAATTATTTTATATTCATATAATGTTATATAAAATTAACCATTGTGAAAAAAATATTATATATCAAAAGGGTAAATCATGTCTTCATGTTGAATAGACCATAAATATTAAAATAATCAACTGTATGGGGTAGTCTATATTATATTGTACAATCCTCCATTGATGTATCTTTTCATAAGAGGGGAATTAATTAAATAGTATTAGCTATTTGAGTGTTCAAAAATATGGAAATCCCACTCACATTATTGGATAACACTTAATAGTACGTGAATATCCATACAGGGTTAATTAAATTACATTATTTAATATTGAATATATTATCTAAATAATAATATATTGAGGAATTAAATCTCAGATAACATCTTATATAAAACCATATGAGTCACTTGAAATTCATTAACAATCAATAGAATAAAAAATAATAAAAATAAATCAACAAAAGATCACTTTCTCTAAGATGGATACCATAAAAGTACCCCATTAAAATAATATTATATAATATGTATAAACTATTTAACATAAAATCCATAATCGGATAATATTTTTATCATTGAAATATGATACAATGAAATCATTGATAACCAATACAAAAAATATTTATTTCATATAGTAAACATATATCTTTACCTCAGGGTAAAAAATGATTAGAAATACCATTTGTTACAAAGTACAATGATATCTATATGTTTATAATTTTCCCAACTATTTTTTAATTCTCTAAGAGATATATATCAGTATACAATGATTTCACATAACATCCACTATGTTTCCCAAAATCTCTAAATTTATTCATTATTATGATGACCCGTAAAATAAACTAAATTGAAATGAATTGACCAGACCCTAGGAAAACTAAATTGTACTAAACTAACATAAGTAGGATTGAAAATAAATGAATTGAACATGTCAACCCTATACACATTGAATCCAAACTGAGAAAATGAATCATATATGTATTATAAACGAACCCACTTGACTAAACCAACATAATTGAATTGACATGACATGATCTAACACAAGTAGACTTTATAATACCTAAACATCACAAAAATGAATCAAAATAAACTAAATTAAATCATATAGAACTATATTGAACCTACCTGAAAAATCTATAGTAATGAAAAAAAATAATGACATGAAAAATCTATAAAAATAGTAATAAGAATGCACCGACCAAATCTAAAAAACAACCAAACCAAACAAAACTAAATCAACCAAAACAAAAATAATCTTAAAAAAAAGAAGTGACCAAAACTGATCTGTATCTAATAGAACTGAGTTAGCCATAATTAGTAATATTTTATACCCGAATTTTATGAATAATTATAACATTACTAAAAAAATTGAATAGAATAAGAGAAAAATATGAAAAACAATTATAAACACAATATTGGGTAGTATTATGTATTTTTATTACTCATTGATATAATTGAATTCAATATGATGGTTTTTTATTTGTATGATTCTATTATATATATATATATATTATTTTGTTGTCTTTATATTATTATTCTAAAATAAACTTGTCTATCAGTTTTGTTATCATATAATGTGAACTGTTCTCATTTCCAAAAATATTATTTTATAAAACATAAATCATAATTAATTGGTTTTACGAAATAAAATATAACATTATTTTTCCAATATTTAGTGAATTTTGATTTATGAAACTAATCAGATGAGTTGAAATTTTCAAAAAATGTTACCAATATTTTTAGATTTTTAAGGTGATAATGATTCCGATTGTGCTCACATACACTGTCCATCATATAATTCTACTGGGATACCTTGGTTGAGTGTTCAGGAAGTTAGATACCATAAAAAATATAAGGTTTTCGAAAAAAATAAAATTTTTGGTATCACAATGGAGACAAAATGAAATCCAAAAATGGCCATCATCAATATGATTGGACTAGATAGGAAAATTTGTGAGATGAAATGTTTTTGTTTATTCTCCATCTTTTGAAAGAAAGGACGATGTCCAAAGAATAAATCATTTCATGAACATGTGATTCATATATTGAAAATGATGATTTTGATAGGGTGATAAAATTTAATGATGATTCCATGACTCTATCACATATTCATTATAGTAAAATGAAAAACATGGAATTTTAAACTGAATGGTATATATGAAAATAATGAATGGTATTTATAGTACTTGTATTGATTACATTTTATCCTTTTTAAGTACATATTCTAGATGATGTATATATTCTAAAAAAACCCAATATTTCCTAGATTAAAGTGGAGGAACATGAATTTTTTAAAGAAATCACAGTTTCTAGGAACATTACAGTTCATTATTGAAGAAAACTATTTAATAGAATGAATGCATAAAATTCGGAACATACCGATAGAAGACAATAGATGATGGAACATCATCCTATATTAAATAGAATGTAATGTGGAACTTTACATTGATCCCTAGACCACATAATCTTTTCATGTTTTTTGAAATATTAATAAATATGGGATGGAATAATATTAAGAAAAAGGATAATAAGGATGAGTGGGTTCACCATACAGAGGGATTTTAATTAAAGATATTTAAAGCTTAATATCTGGATGGGAAAGCTATTGTCTATAATCTGAGATTGGTCATTCATGATATGGTTAAAATTAATTTGGGAATATTCTTACATCTCATATCATATAGAATGTTTTCATACACATGTATAACCATCCCCCAAGGATATATATGGAAAAAAATTCTATCTCATTTGAATATTTAAATATGGACCCTTTAATATTGGAAATGCTTAAGATTTATACATGAAACCTCTAATAAAAGAGATTAAGAATATTTGGAATATGGGTATCCTCACATATGATGCATGTTCAAATGACACATTTCAGATGTGTGATGCTTTTATGAGGATGATCAAGGATGTTCTTTCTTACACAATGATGTCTGAACGTGGCATGAAGGGGAGACAATCATATCATATTTTTATGATGAATAACCAATAAAAAATATTTTAATATAACCATATTTTAATTTTTATTTGAGATCAATGATTCTTTCCAATGGAAAACCAATAAAATAATTATCTCCAAAGATTAGACAATACTACGGAGACAAAAAATCCTCTTCAGTGTATGTTTGGATCCGATTCACATAATGAATCGAATGATTTCACTTTTTCATTTAATGAATGGTCATATGAAATCTAGAAAAATGAATAATGTTTCCACTAAAACATGATAAAATTTCATGATGAGAAGTATCTTATTTGAGATTCCATATTATTCAATTAATTTTATACGACACTACATAGACATATTGGTAAAAAATAATAATATATGTGCAATGTTTCACTCATTTATTCTAAATTTCAATGGACAGAAAAAAGATTATTTAGGATCATGGTATGAATTGGTTGATTGGGATATCAGACTAGAATTACATCATGTGTCCATCTGTTGAAATAAATTTATTGTTTTGTTTTCTTATTATGTGATGAAACCTATCAAAAAGAAATGCAATTTATTGATGTACTAGAGACTATAAATTTTATTAATGTTTATTTACTAAACATATATAAATTGGTCATTAGAAGATATATAAAGCTAGAATATCTTATGGAACATGATTACCACATCTTTTAACATGTTTTGATTCTAACTATAATCAATCATCTTCTACCCAAAATTGTAAGGGTATTAGTTATTTGTTTATTCCATTTATTTATAGATATGTTTGTTAAGAATTTTTCAATGTTTTTATTGAAAAATATTATGGTAGAGGAACTTTTCATATTTTTTAAGTTATACAAAAAATTTCCTTCAAAATATTTCACATTCATGATTTATCTATATATCCATATATCAACCGAATTACTTGTCGAAGGAGGTATTTATTTTTTTGTATTTATCTAATAGAATGAGAAAAGTAAATATTGATTTATTATTTCTAGAAAACAAATCATATAGAAGGTTGTATCATTAAAAGTTTTTAGGATCATGATGATTTGTATTTATAATCATTATATTTTTTCTAATCTAACTATGATATGGAATAGACCAATGAGAAGTGATGAATAACAATATAAGAAAATTGAACATAGATTCCCATCACATTAGTAAACATGGGGTATTCCATGATCATATATATTAGCCACATTATGTCCTAAAGAGCAGGAGATGGAACATTAGAAAATTTTGATTAACACTGATTTGTTCAGTTACTATATGAATATTGTAAATTGAACATGTATATCTTATCTCATCTCAGGTAATTTTACATATCTGTAAAACTTTTTTAAGATTTTGGTAGGGGATATTGAAAATTATAAATTGAATGAATGTTTCTATATCACTGAGAATGTGAGAGACTTTTCGTATAATTGAGTTTTATTCAAGATTGAAATTGAGGATATAAATATTATTGTAACATATTAATAAAATTAATATTTAATTATGAATAATATTCATTTATATTTGAAGACATGGGTTTTTATATTGAATATATCTTTTATTAAATGAGATATTTGGATGTTGGTCCTAATATTGTGGTTTTTCATTGAAAATAAATTGTGATCAATGAGTTCATAGTTATTATCACTGAAAGAGAAAAAAAAGATGACAACATGATGGTTTCATAGCAAGATCTGGAATAGATGATTATGTTAGTACATCAGATATTAGACATCGAATTGAATTTTTTTCTTATTACAGTGATGTTGAAAAAATACTAATATTATATTGTTACTCTCATGGTAGAGTTTGAATTTTGAAATTCTATTGTATTTATTCGATAATGCAAAATGGCACATTTATTGATTTTTTTCAATTTCTAGTTATTCACATGACTCACACTCTTGCTATAGATAAACCATATGTATTGGTGTAAATGTAGAAATGTGTTTTTTTACATGGAATGTCATCATTGACCTAAATTTTGTGACATTATTTATATAATCCCTATGCATATTTATGATGATGGTTGTAATGGAAATTACACCATACCAACTCTTATTGTCCCTAATCTCGTTATTACTTATGATCCCTCCAATAAATCAATTGTTAGAGATGATTATGAATATGATGTTGTGGTGGAACATATATAGAATCATCCAATAGTGTACTCTGTTATTTTATTTTAGTTTGACTTGGGTTTTTGAGGTTTTTGGTATTGAAATTTTTTTACTATTGAGTAAACTATTTTCTATCAAAATTGGCCTTCATTTCATTTCCAATATATATTAGTTGCGGTTTTATTAGTGTTGAATTTTTTAATATTAAAATCAAATGTATTTAAACCCGCCAAAAATATGGAAAAATTAAATTAAAAAAATGAATTTAGTTGGACATATTAATTTAATTAATATGAAAATAAAATCCAAATAAAATAATGGCATAACCAAAATATGAACCAAATGACCTAAGAAAAATACCAATGAAAAAATGACCTAATAAATTGATTTATTTTTCAATTGATCTAACAATAATTAAAATGAAAAATGACCTTATCAATTGAAAAAAATTGATCCATGTGACTGAACAAAATTTGAATTGGATGAAATTGAAAATTGTAGAAAATTATATCAAACCTATGATAAACATGCTAATTTAAACATATTTTTTTTATTTTACATGTATTATGTTTGAATATTATTCACACTGAATATAATATGTTTTTATTATATTAATAGTTATCATGTATTTGGTTTGACAAGTGGTATTAACTAATTACAACAAGTCTCATATTATTTCTTGTCTCAGATACACATTAGTTATGGATTTCTAATTACTTTTTTATTTGTTTTCTAATTCATGAAATGAAAATCATTGAGGATATATGAATAAAAAGGATGAAAGACAACAATCTTTGAATGGGTGAGACAAGAATCCCTCCTTTAGTTCTCGTTGTGAGTGTATAATTTGAAATATATTTATATCAATAACATATAATAGATTGTGTTTAATTTTTTTAAAAATTTTAATCAGGATCCACTACCAAAGAGCTAGTTATTCATCCATAGTCCATGTGGTTCTTATGATTGAGCTAACAATTTTAGGGGGTGGGAACTAGAGAAAAGTGCTACAGTCAACATACATGATAATAGCTTATCCCTCCCATAGACATAACTTGTACCACAACATCAGATCCTATAGTGTAATTAGAAAAATACTTCATATTTAGGCCTCCAATGTTTTCAAGACAATATTAATCAAATACTCCAAACATATCACTCTATTAACCAATAATGATTCATACTCCTCCTCCATGTTTGGTATTTTCATAACCATTTATTCTATATTTATTTACTTATAATTGTTTTCTCCAGAGCTTGTACATTACATATTTTTTACTCATTCTCTAACACATTATGAGGCTATTGATCATACACCAGTACCCACTTGAAAAAAACATCGATGTTCATTCTGAGCATAGGGATCTAGTGACGCACACTACTCGGACTGCCTCATGTCTATTCATAGAATCCAATTAATTTTTAACATAATTTATAATCATTATAATATATATTTATATAGTATTTTTTTCTTCATTAAAAGATGAATCTTACGATATTTAGTATAGGCCTACACAGAAGCATATGGAGTGGAACCATTTCACATATCTTGTGGTGGTGTACAACTAATAGAATAAACCTATAGGAAAATAAGGTTGTAATGTAGCTGTTTTTTCTGATGTTATCAAAATACACTGGCCTCATTCCAATCATACCAGTCTTATAAAGACACCTCCCAAATAAAGTAAAGGATAACACATGGGAAAACGTATGGGTAATATTTTTTGTATTTAATGCTATATTTTTTTTATATGATTCAATATTTTTTGTGGAGTTTTTTTTATTCATGATGGTGATTCTAGGAGGCATGTACTACTCATGTAATTAGATGATATCTAGAGAGTCTATAAGATTTAGTTGTACTATGGCTAGAATTCCAAAGTTGTTATGGCTTTAGAGGTCACACCTATCATGAACGGATATCCCGTAGAATATTATTATGACATGATTTCTAATTTGAAAAGTACAAAGTTCAATGTATTAATCAAATTTGAGGGTTCTTAGTTAAAATTACTATAATTTTCATTAATATTTTCTTTTTTATTTATTAAATATTGGTAGGAAACATCTAGAAGAAATAAAAAACACAAGGATTCAATGAAATACCTCTACACTGTTGGGTGAACTAAATTGTTATACTATGAGAGAAAGCTGGTATGAAACTCACTACTTCTTGGAAGGATCAAATATTTGGCATGTAAGTGAATACACAATAATATAACTATTTTTTTGGTTCATTGATTATATATATTATCTAATCTACATCCATTTTAATCTCCAACACATATAGAATGTTAACCTCCCTATAATAAAAGCATAACCTTCTATGATCCGTTATAGAAATTGAACCATTATTCTTCAAAATGATCTTCATAGAGTTCAAATTTTTAAGTCAATCATATTATTTTATTATTTGAAAAATACTTCTTCTATATGATATAAAATATGGATCTTTTTATCCGTTATATTTTTTTTTATTATTAATCACCATTACTTATAGAGATATATATCTTTATTCCAATTTCTAATTTTTTATTCTCATATAAATTTTCATGTTTTCCATAAAAAATATCTATAATTAACTATGATTATGCAAAAAAGAATTTCAAATACACTCCTCAAATACATGTAAAATACATAAATTTAAATATATTATTTCCATCATAAGAGATATTTAATTATAAATATAGAATCATAATTAATTTTCTTCATTATAGAGTGGTTAAAATGATCATAATGTGATATTTATGATCTTATAAAACCATAAAGTCAATAACCTACAAAAAAATAGTCCCATGTCATAAACTCATTCACCACGATTTGATCCAAATAACAAAAAGATATAACCACATTAGAGCTCACACAATGGCCTATCTCTCTATGTCAATTTTTTTAGTCCTCTTTTAGAGTTCATCTTTCATACCCCTCCACTAAAAAAAAAAATTTTGGGACAAATAATCATCCCTAACTATATAACATTTTAAATGACATATGCTCATACATTAGAACCTATTATCTTATTGATAAGAATCTTAATCATCCCATTTCCATATAAATATAATAAGAAACTTTTATTTTCAGTATATCCACCACTAATCAATCATCATGTGTCGAAAAAATCCAAAACCAACACAAATATTCATTTTGAATCTAGCATTTCAAAAATTTATTCATTGTCATCCACCTCACACGCATCCTACAAAAATACACTACACATGGTAATAATATTAGATACATAATAGAGATAGAATATGAACCCTCATATCTCACAATAATAATCATTGAATTATTATATAAATTAAATAAAAATTCTATATAGCTGACCCCTAAAAAGAGTAAATATTTTAAAGATTTCATTAATTTTATGTAATTATTTGGTTTTATATAATTTTTTTGAGGTAGAACATGTTAATACAACTCCTTTACAATGTTATAATGACACCACTAGAAACAAATCGTAAAAAATATTTCTTATAATTGTGATTTGGGTCAATGAAATATAATGAAGGTTCCAATGAATACTAAGACCTCCTATGATTGAGAAAATATATTTCACATATATCATTAAATCAAATCAAAACAAGTAATACATTTAAAATATCCAAAATATTATTTAGTGAATTCAATGTGTATTATTATTATGAATTCTTCACTTTTGTATATGTTATATATATTGATAATCAATTTATTTATAATTAGTTATAATTCATCTTCCATATGGTTTTATTTTAGAATTTTGTAAGAGTTAATATCCATATTATTTTTTTACTGAAATTAATTATTAATAGCATATTATTAGTTATGGTTTTATACATTGAATGTCTTGTAGAAGGATATTTTAAATAATAAATGATGTGTGCCTTGAAAAATGTTTTATTTCTAAAGCAGAACGAGAAAATAAGGATGTGTGGTAAATTAACTAACGGAAAAAAAATATTTTATTTTTTTCTTTCACTATTTCAAACTTAAAAAACTATTTTATAACTAAATAGTATTTCAATTTTGGTAAAAATGTGATTTGGAGTCCCTTTATGCCCAATAACTTGTAAACATTGGGCTAAATGATCCCTTACATAATGTTATGGGAGATGAGGACATAGAAGAGTAATATGTCAACTAAGAAAGAATATTTCCCAAATAAGGTATTATCCTACTTCAGGTTCACGTTCTACTAGAACAGTGTTGGAAAAATATAATTCATGGACAAAAAAGGTTGGGGTTGTGGTATAACGGGAAGAAAAATAGTGTTATAGGCGCATGAACACAATCAAAAGGTAAACAATGATTTTAGGTAACTTCTGGAACATCTAGGTCCATAATATCCACTAGTGGCCACTAGATATTGTGATGTATATATGTCAATGATTCATACCATATATAATGCCCTGAGTAGTACTCATAGTGTTTGTTTTGATGATGATGTTCCTTGATATGGAAATGGGAAGAATGACATTACGGAAGAAGGTGAGGATGATAGTGAAGAAGATGAATATGATGATAATGAGGATTAAGATGAGGATGAATATAAAGATGAGTATGAGAATGATGGTGACGATAGTGATATTGAAGAGGGAAATATTGATCATTTACATTTTTACCTGATATAATTCATATTTAATGTCTCTTGATTTTTTTGAATGAATTTATTTCTGTTATCTCTTGTTTACTTCATTAATTGGTTTTATATGTTATAATATTTTGAATATTGCATGTGAATGTATATTTATAGGTAGTTGACTATGGTTGGGTAATTCCTTGTCTTCTCATGGAAATTTAATACTTTTGAAGAATTTTTTTTTCATTTTTTATTTATTTTTTTATTCATGTGGGTCTTATTGGATTTTATTGGCAATGAATATCAGTTTCTGTTGGTTTATTGTTAACTGCTTGTTATGTGGTACTTGTATTCTTGTGAATGTAGGATCAGTCTGTTGTTTTTTTTGTCGCATGTTTGGTAGGTATTTTATGTAGGTTTCATATCATTATAAATCGGGGTGGGGGTTCTACATCAATGGTTCTATATAACCCATTAGGATATGTCCATCCAAATGGTTCAGAGAGAACCGTTGAAAAAAAAAATTTATGATGACCCAATATTAATGGTTTAGTAATAACCATTTGTATTGGACATTACCAGTAGGCTTCTGACTAATGGTTTGGAAAACAATTTGTATAGTTTATACCATCATTTTTGGCTAATTTATATATTTTTAAACTATTGGTATATCCTCATCTTGTTTTTGTGGCGGATATAAAATATTTTGATTATATTAGACTTCATGAAGTTGATGGTGGCCTTTGTGCCAATATATTTCAAGGGTGTAACTTATTTCCACATAGAGAAAATGAATGTAGTAAAAGGAATGTATTTAAACCACCTGACTATAGATGGGGGATATGGCCCCATGAAATTGATGCCCTATATTGAAAATGGTTTGGAGAATCTGGTTATGTAAATAAATTCTCAAGGATGTCAAATAAAAATAGGATTTACCTTACAAGAATGTCACTATATATTTAACACTAATAAATCTTCAGTCATTGTGGGAAAAAATTAACCCTATATATATTCTGTTTATAGACCTTGTTTCATATCTATTTATTAATGTAAAATCCAGAATTAAATTCACCCATTATTATAGGGTAATTTTTCTACAAGATTCATTTGAAGATAAATCTATCAATGACCTATTTATTAAGACACTTCAGTGAATCAAGACTACACCATAGAGGATGAGGTTCATGGAAATAAATTTAATATGTGGTTTCATAAATCAATCATGTTGAAATAATAAATCTCATTGGTATTAAATGATTTGAATATCGATTTACTAATTGTTTTATTTGATGATGATACATGCATGCCATGATTACTGGGAGTGTTGATGTCATTGATCAAAAACCAATTTCTACATCCAACGAGGGATACCATCCTATAATGAAAAATGAGAATCAATTTAAAATAATAGTCTTATTATTCTTGGGTGGTAATGGTAATATCTAATGGATATATATGATTTTTTTAAAAATTAAGGATATTTTTATGAATCTTCTATGAGAAAATTTCTACAATTTTTTCTCAAAAATACTATAATAAAGGAATTATTTATTCATTCTTATTAGAAAAATCATCATAAATATTCTTGATCAATAGTTATGTTTCACTTTTAATATTAAGGTGTTCCAGTAGTGTATATAGGTATACATCTAAAAAAATGATGATGACCTAATACTCGACATCAATATTGGCGGATCCTTCTGATAGGATAAATGAATTAGGATGGACTTCCTGATGAAGAATGAAAAACAAAATGATTATTCTATTACAATTATCATTTAGATTATCCATTATCATACCATCTATCAATTAAAAACAATGAGGATGCACATTTGTCATCTAAATGGTTTATTTTTCTCTACACTAATTCCCCATAACGTATATCTATATTATATGTGCCACTTTTAGGTGACGGGGTTTCTTTGAAAAAATCAATTAATTAATTTCCCCTGACTTACTTTGGATACATAAACTTGATATTAAACTATTTTAGTCTCACATCATAGCATTCAAGATAACTTATCAGAATTGGTTGGTTAAGGGTACATTTTTGGTCTATATAGGATAATAATGGTTCTATTGATGTTAGATGTAATGTGTTTTATTTTTTCACCACATAGATTAATGCGAAAAAATTATTCAAGATGTTGGAATACTATTTCATAATTTTTGTCATGGTGAAAATGAAATAATACATACTATTTAATTTTTTCCATATCATTATTTTTAACAAGAGGTACAACAAGAGAAATATCTCAAATTTGTACTCCTAAATAATATAATTTTCATCAACTTTTGGTATCAAAATTATTGGGTTGATGGTTTATCACTTATGGTCATCAAATTATCATGGGAAATACTTGATCCACTATAAATAAACCTATTTATTTTTTAATATATTTAATGGTAATCATTACGAGCACTGGTGGAAATAAATCACGTAGGGAATGAAATATTTCCATGATGACCACTCGATTTCTTAATGTTTTGTGTCTAATTACAACTAAAAATATTCTTATTCTTTAAAGGGTCGACATTGATAATATAATGGTGTACCCAAATGCTAAAAACATACCCTATGTCACATATAATTCTAATTCAATGGAAATCATTTTAAAATTTCATTTTAGATTCTTTTTGAAGAGAGATAAAAGCTTAGCATGATGAAAAAAGAACTTTTGATATTTCACTGTGTTTTCATCCACATAGAAATCGACAATTTCACCCAATAGGGATGTAAAATATTTGTTACATATTATATAATTATATATAAAAAATATTTTCTAAGATGAAAGATATTATATGATATAATTAGATTCATTACTGTTCCCTAAATTAAATGGTTTCCTCAATTTAGAGTTCCGTCAAAATAAAATTTTAACAAGATTATATGTCCATGATTAAGAGGGATTTAATTTTAGTCATCACATTGATCTATGATTCCATAATCAGGTCTAGAAATCATTCTTATTGGAAATACCTATTGGTGTCACATTAGATGGTATATAATTAGATAGAACCTTTTTTATAGTAATAATTATTTCCAACCATTTTGAAAGCTGATATTCATAGATGATGTTGCCTCAAATATGTTTTTCAACCACATCCTCTACCCTCTTGGGAAGATTAAGATGAATTTGTCTCATTTATTGTTTTTTTCAACAACAATTTTTCATTATTCATAAGCACTAAATAATTTAATATTAGTATTTTGGTCTTGTTCCATGTAAACACATCCCTATAACTCATTAGGATGAAACACTATTCTATATATTCCTCAAGGGACATTCTCATTTTAGTGTAGTGTGGGTTATATATCCTCTATCATACTGATATCTACTAGTATGTGGTGTTAAATATTAGAAGTGATTCCTCACTTAAATGATGAAGGTGTATCTCTATGTTTATTATCCTATTATTACTCCGACTTGTCATTTAATTTTTATGAAGATAATATAATATTTTTTTCATCTAAAACATAATGTGTAGTTATATTAACCTCTAGAAAATGACATCGACTAGAATCCAAATCCGATGTGATTGGTAATGTTGCATCAATTTTAGTCGATTTCAATGAGTCTTATCATCCATATATAGTATTATTAATTTTAGAATAGTTCCTCAATTCCAATAATTTTGAATATTTTATGTCAGGATATGTGAATTTCTCTAGTACCATAGAGGTGCCTTTTAATACAAATGATGATGAAATGATATTCTTTCATCATCACCAACAATTTGATATCCAATGAATGAAAATTGATTTTTATCTGAAATTAACACTATAGATAACATAGTAATTACCCTATAAATGAGGGAAAGAATTTTATTTTGGTTGATCATTAGATCAATGTTTTTTTCCTATATCACTTTAAGGGAAATACGTAATCACCACAATGTATGAACTAGGAAACTGTTGTGGAAGTTCACAATTTATTTCTAGAGTCAGCCAAAATGTTTCATCGTGTTAATTTGTTTCCTTCGATAATGTTTACTCTTTAGTTATTGTACTTATATTCAAAAGATTAAAATGGGGAACTATCACCCTATATCACATAGAGAGTTTAATTTATTGGGTACATAAAGCACTAATAGTTTGATTATGCACTACCCAAAACAATTGAATACATGGATATCCTAACTAAATATTAATCTCTAGGTTCTACCAAAAAACCATGAATATATTTTTATAAGATATATAAATGTCGATTTTAGTTTATTAAACTCATGGTAATTTTTCTCACATTTTTGTTATCCTTGGTTGTTAATCATTTAGTAAGATCGATCATCCTCAAAATACCACATGCTTTGATGTCTCTGAACATCATTGAGATTGATCTAAAATCTAATATCAATAAAATACATTTGAATATATAAATTTTAAATCATTACAAAGACGTAATAGAGTTTAATATTTCCACATATGGAATCCCATTGATCTTTTTCTATGAATGAGATAAAATTTTCACATTATATTCATGTTGTCTCAAAAATATAAAATTCATCAACACTAACATTATCATCAAAATCAAGGGATATATAAATGGATTCAACAACAGATCATGTGATATACTTCAAGATGATATATGTTTCTAGGATCTAAATTATATATTTGATGTCACCCAACTAATTTGTAATATCATAACTTCTCTATAGGGTTAGTGATATAAAATATAAGGTTTCAACTTATCCTAATTCTAGGAGGATAAATTATTTTATGTAAAAGGATGTTTTGTATGGATGGAACTTCTTTTCATGCATGTTTCTAGAATATAATTTCAAAATTGAAATCCCACCAATCTTTGTTAGTAATCAAATTTTACATTTTCATACTGATGACAAAATAATATCAATTTTGAATGACCCCTAGATCGTTTAAAATAGTATCCATTTCACTTTTCATCTTTTTGAAGGGTTATCCATCAGGTTTTGTCCATATGAATTTCATAAATGGGGTTGTGGACTAGATTTAAAAATCCAACATGACCATATATTCCATGGTTACCTATTATGTTATGTCATATCCCTTTTATTTCATGGATATGTGTGGGGAACTAATGTAAAAATAAATAGTCTTCATCATATAATTGTTCTAAAATTTTAGTATTGTTTATTATGATGAATGTAGATTCTTATTATAATAAGGGTTCTCTATTATGAGGTAGTGATAATGTTTCAAATGATAGTGGTATAACATCACATAGAGTCTTGACAAGATTGGGAATTGATAAATGTTATTAATTTATAAATTAATCATTCTCTCACTAAATATTAATTTCTCTAGAGGATAGACCAAAGGGTGTCACTTTTAACAATATTTTAGTATTGGTGTAGAAAATGGATGATTGTTATATGCATAATTGATTGATTGAGATAAATTTATTATATTGTAAGTATTCATATAATTTATGTTTCATAAATGAATGGATAAAACATAATACCAGTCATTTTATTCCACCAATTTGGTATTAGATGCATAGGATTCCAATGTAGAATTATTTACAAATTTTACATCTCTAGAGACATCCAACATCTAGATATTTAGTTAGTATTAAAGCATTAATTGATGATGTGGCCAAAATATTTATGAAAAATTCAAAAAATTGAAAGATAATAAGAAGAACCTCATTATGTTCCATGAAATCTTCCAACATCAGTAAATTATTTTCCATGGATGTTATGAATTTTCATAAAAAATGCACATTTGGAAATGATTTTTGTTTTTTTATTTGTAATATTATGGTATACCACAATCATTTTTTCTATCGATGAGGCTGATTTTTATATTATTAAATATTCGAGTGCGGATTTAGAAAATATATATTTTGGTTGAGTGACATTGTTTTCTTTAAATCTATTTTAAACATCAACTTACCAATTTCCACCTTGAGAGACTATTTTCCCTAGGAAATAGGTGCATTACTATATTTTTCCATTGTTCACTGAATATCATAATCTAAAAATTATAACATGTAAAAAATTATTTTAGTACACCCATTCACAATAATGGATTTAATGTTTTATGAAAATCCTCATAGAGATTATAAATGAAAATATCTAATAGATTATTCTCCGTGAGTTTCATATTAAATGATTACATATGGCCATTCTATCTGTTAAAAAAATTAGAAACACTCTCATTTTCATGCGTCATAAAATACAATAGTTAAAAACAATCATATTCATTGGTATTTAGATTAAATGGTCATATAATTGATAATGAAGGTCTTCACAGTCTTTGATTGATCTTGCTAGAAAACTACTGCACTAAGGGAGGCAGGTCCCACTAGTGTCCCCCAAATGTATCTAAGTTTCCCAGCATCCTAATGATCATGTATCCCCATCAGAAATATATACCATGGAATGAAATTTAATTTATAATGATCTGAATCTCTATTTTAATTGATGGATATAATGATGTGATTTTAGATTAATTGAAGAAAATGATTTTTATGAATCCATTTAGGGTTTGGTTTCCCTTCAAGATCCAATAGATCTTCTAATCCTTCTATGGATTCCATTCAAAAAGAAAGAGACTTTATAAAACTAATGATTTCAGTTGGAATAATGTATACACCACTATTAAACATAATTATTAGTCAAGACTTCATGGGTTTAATAGAAATGTATTTGTTTCTGATTCCATGTTTGATTTAGAACATAGTGAATTTCATAAAATGAATGATGTTTCTATCTATGTGGAGGAATATATTGGTGTTCCTCCAGCACATGAATTATTTAACAATTTTTCTAGATGCAATAATATCCTATTGTTTGAAATCTACTCTAATAAATGGGGTAAATATATACTAGTATGTGTGAGTAAATACATTTTATTCCGCATAAGGGTTATTCTATGTGGGAATACATCCCTAGGGCAATTTGGCATTGATTCCCCAAGTAATGTTTATAAAGTCCTTTTACTTTTCCTCATTCTATTTAGTAGAGAGGAATTAATGTTATCTATGTTTCAATTGATATATAACCATACCATTGAAATTATATTTATCCATATGTAATTTATGGATTGAAAGATTCTCATTCATAGTTTTTTATTTCTAGGCCTCCAATTGTTATTGTTTATAAAAACATTCTCTATGTATTTTAGAGTAAAATATGGTGTCTTCATTATTTTCTTTGATTTATGTGCATAAATATAGATCATCTACCATGATAGTAGTAACAATGTCCATAGAACTATATCTAGTGGTTGGAATCATTTCATCCTCATATGAATAATACTGTGAATATTCAATCAATTATCCCACTTCGAAGGGAAAACAAATGTGTTTATTTTTATAAATAATTTTAGTAAGGGATATTAGTTTAAAATTTCATAGGGGTAATAATA
Organism: Viscum album; assembly: GCA_963277665.1. NCBI lineage: Eukaryota > Viridiplantae > Streptophyta > Magnoliopsida > Santalales > Viscaceae > Viscum > Viscum album. Next base: position 770,433,502 of record OY728138.1, read on the forward strand.
TAATTTTATGGATGTTACTGTAACAACCCAATATTTCATAGTTAGATATTTTCTTTAAATTCAAGAGTTTGAGCTACATGAAACACCAAGTTCGAGTGCACCAAAACTTACCAAAATAGCAATTCAAAATCGTTTTTGAATAGTATTAACTTGATTTTGAATTTTATAAACTCCATAAAATTTTAAATTAGGTATTATGTGGTTCATAGACATATTATAAGAACAAATTCAGTTTTCAGATAAAAAATGTATTTAAAAAAAATCTATTTTAACACCCTTTAATGGTGAGGCCTTTTTAAATACAATATTGCACACTTTTACATAATCATTTTGACATAATAAAATTATTATTTAGAATCTGGATATCAAAATTTTCTTTCGATGAAATTTTTGTATTTTTCAAAAAAACATTCATTTTTTATGAATAGCGAGAAGTAAAGTATTTTAATTCAAAATTGGCTTTTAATCTAATTACATTATATGGTTAGATTATATTTTAATTTAATTTTGAAGTGTAATTAGATAAAAATTTTACCCTTTAATCCAATTGTTTTCATTATAATTAATTTCACTTTGAAATTATACATAACCAAGTGTCAATCTTTTGATAGTTATTCTTTCTTAAAAACACACTATTTGTTTTGACAAAAAGAATTAATTTTAAATTAATTAATCCAACATCTATGTTTTCAATATTTTAAAATATAAATCATTTTTGAATTCGTAATATCAAATATATCTTAGGCTGAATTGTTTTTATTTTTCTGGAAAACATCAAATTTCGATGAACAGTGAAACCACTAAGAAGCAGTTAAAAATATGACTTTTTCATTTAAATGAAAATTTACCGCTTCTTTGAATTGAATTATGAAAATTCAAGATACATGGTGGTTATTAATAAGTAAAATATGGTTCAATAAGGAGGAAATATTTTTTTGGTGAATATTAACTTTTGACTCTTTTTACCGTAGTCAAAGGAAAGTAGTGTAATTCAAGGTAATAATGAATATTATAATAATACAAAATTACATTTACACTTGACGTAACCTTATCGGATGAGTAATTTCCTACCATAGACATCACTGGGTTGATTTTAGGACCCCATGGAGCCACTTAAGAATGATAATGAATCTTTATTTTAATTAAGATCACGTATAGACAAAAATTCCATTAACAAAAATCTTTTAGTATATCATTTTTGACATGGAGTTATATAAGTCATGTTTTCAACAATAAATAATAATTTCAAAAATAAAATTATTTCCTATATTATGGAAATTTTTTATAATTTTTAGACATCAAATAAAATATATTATTTATGACACCATAGTGATGTAGTATTTACCTCATTAATAAATGATTTAAATAAATAAGATTATTAATATTAAAAAATATCCATGGCCTATCAAATTCTTATTGGATGATTTTATTTCTCCCATGAGTCAACTTATCATCTACATTAATTAGTTTTGGACATTTAGAAACCGAATATCACTATATAATAAAATAATATGTTCACACTTTCCTAAAGAACCCCTCCTCCCCTTATAAAAGGACACCAATTCAAACCCATTGCACACACCTCTCAAGCCCCATGGATCATCCAAAAAAAAGCCCAAATAATCTCTTAATAACCCCCTATTCCTCCTAGAATCCTTACTTTAGGAAGAAGGCACTTCAATATGTCCTTTTGGTTCAATCCAAAGGAAATTACCCAAATTAAAGGTAACACATTCTCATAAATTATTTTGTTTTATTTAGTTTTAGTTTACTTTTCCAACCCCCTAAAACATTTTTATTCCATTATTTAAAAAAAACAATATCCTAAATTTACTAGGATTTTTTTATGATAAGGATTCGAACAACACTTACACACAACTCCATCTAATGGGTGAAGAACATTTTGTTTCTATGAATGGAAAACTAATGCCTCATGAAACGATGATTGTTCGATTATCTCAAACCGTCTCTCATGGTGACCATCAATATGGAACAATATATATATATGATATATATATATATTATGTTTATGTTTTCGTTATTCTTCTGTATTTTCCATTTATATCATTATTTTATGGTATCCACTATTGGTAAAACGTGATAATTTCATTTGGGGAATTGCGGACTACCACCCCCTCAAAATGATATGACTCGTTAATGCCTTAGGTGGGATGTATAAAGGATGGATTTAATGATATTATATATGATATTATATATTAATTATAAAATACCTATGTATCATTATGTTTTAATTCCATTAAAATACAAAATAGAAATGAAAGTAGCGTTCATGCGTACGTACGACTTACCGTCTCCATGAACGGTACATTTCATTTATAATCTCCAAATGTTATGTATTTATATATATATACTAGATATATAATATATATATGTTATTTAAAATCATGTATATGATTCAAAAGATAATGGAATTTTGACCGCTTGGGAAAATTGTAATTATAACAAGTTCATTTTTAACTCAAGTTCCGAACATCGATAAAATATCCAGTATGAACTCAAATAATTAACTAATTGTATTTTAAAGGAAATAAGTGATATAAAAGGAATAATAAACTATTAAAATGTTTATAATCATGTAGAAATTAACTTATGTTTATTTTTTAGGAAGAACAAGGAACATACAAAACAAGTCGGACTTGAGGAATGGGGCTTCTAATCTAACTTTTAATTTCGTGAGATTTTCATTATTCCCCACTTATTTATTAAATGTAGTGTATTTTTCACTACCATTTGATATATATATTATCATGATTCTATTTATATTCATGGTATTTTGTGATTCATTTTGTGGTTATAAACGTTTTTTCATACGACTTGATTGATTACCACGTAGTAAAGAGTTTTCATCTCACATCTTATTCCCGTGAGATTCATGATATATTTCCACTATTTTTTTTGTGGTGTTTGTACTATCCCATGATTGAATTCATGGTGTAATATACATTAATTTATGGTTATTTACATGTTCATTTTCTGATCCTTCTATCATGGGACGTATGCTTCATAAGTTACTAAACTGCTAAGGGGATTTCAAATTTCAATTTCCACTCATTGGGAATTATCCGTACATCATTGATTATTTCACTCCATGATTTTGTGTGGAATGACTATTTATTATTTTTTTATTAATTTCCACTCCCCAATACGTGGATATAAATTTGAGACACATAATCACTCCATTGATAAATATTTAATACATCGATATGAACTTGGTAACAGTAATTTTAACTCAATCTCTATTCATTGAGTTAAACATCCAATTCATTGGTTTTGTTTTTACTAGATTATGTTTAAATTTCTTATGATTGATTTAAACTGAATATCTAGTCATATTGAGTGTATTTATATTTTTCACACATAGTTATGTAATTGATTTATCCTTAACCTAATGATACGATCTTTATAAGGAATTTCATCTCATATTACATTACATTGGGTCTTCCTTGTTGTTATGTTCTATCTCACTTTTTTTGGTGTATATATTATACCTTCACACAGTATATCATGAAATCCTTTATTCTCAGGATATTATAAATTGTTTATTACCTTAATTATTTTTATTCTAGTGTCTCTCATTTGGTTATAAACTCTTACTAAAATATCATTTTTAAATGTTTTAAAGATTTATTCTCCTAAATATTTCACATTAATATCCATGTTCTAGAAATGATTTTAATGATTTATTTATATGGATGTAAATGTTTTAAAATTAAAATTAATTTTAAAAGTTTTAAAGTGGTATGGGACACTTTTCTTCAAAAATCTATTTTGAACAACATCCTGATAAATAGTGATACTTTTAAATGTATTCCTGAAAAAAGGGGGATATTTATCTCAAATAGTCCTGATGATTATTTTCATCTATGTCAATATCCTTCATTATTCTCGACTGAGGTTGATTTAGTATATTACAATCTTTCATATTGTATTGAATGATTTATGTTTGATTGTGGATGTGTTATTTTTATACCATTCATGGTTTATGGATAAAGTATTGAAATTTCTCTGCTAGTTTTAATATAAATGTTTATGTTATGTTTAAGCCTTTTCATAAGAGGAATGCATTGGACATGGTATGTGATGGGTGGAGCCCACTATAGCTTCTCGATGCATCGGTATGTCTCATAAGACAAACTAGTGTCTTGGCAGAAAGCCTTGACAAAATCATATATTGTAGTCATTGAATGAGGCCCTGACTATGTGGTTATGATGTCTAACATTATGTATTCCATAAATATGAGATTGGATATTGATATTTCATGTGGTTATTATACTAGTATAATACCCATGACTATGTTTTATTATGGAATTATTTACTCTTCTCATATTCCTTTCATAAAGTGTTCATGTTTATTATTTTTAATGGTATGTGTTTTCAATTATTCATCATGGCTAATGTTTATGTTATCTTCAACTATATTGCTTACTCTTACTGAGCATTTGATCACACCCCTTTCTCATGTTTCATTTTCCCAGGATATGAAGTAGTTAGTTATGAGTGACTTACAAGAATAATATTGGAAGCGTGGATGTTTTTAATGGAATAAATTAGCTTTGTTTTTCTTTTCATGTTTTAATGTGGAACTTATGTATGTATCTTGTTTCCAATACTACTAAACAGATTGGCCCTTCGGTACATTATTCCATGTGTCATGAAAATTTCATTTTACAATCCATCGACTACTAAGTAATTGGGGTATGTGCATTACAGTTGGTATCAAAGGAAGTTTAGTACACTACTTGGAAACTTTATTTATATAAATTTTGATTAGAACACATTACCCTAAGATAGACATTGAGGATTAGTATTGAATAACATCATATAATATTAGTAATGAAGAGATTTTGTTTATTTTCCAAGCAGTACATCACTGTCTGAATATTAGCAGGTAAAGGCAGTTATGGCACAGATGTACCAAGGAGTGAAAACTCTGACATGGAGTTTGGGGCTTGACTTGGGGTATCCTGGTACATGGAAACAGGCTTGCTACACTCTTGGTTACGACACTCCTGGGGAATATTCTTAAGATAATTTAAATTTTCCTTACAAACCAATTTGAAGTATTTTAATATAACAAGAGAATAAATGAACATTGTTAATCTTAAGGTGTTTTAAATTGAACATACGGTGTCATGATATTCTCAAAATGATTTTATGACAATTATTACTCACAAAATGATTTCTAGTTTTAGTTAATGGCTGTATTCCAAGGAAGTCATAGTAACATTGAGCATGATGTACAAGGTTTGAATGGTGGTGGAAAAAATACAAAAAATTGAATGTTGATAGGTATAAAAGATATTGTGTTCACGCTAAATCAGTTTTCTAAAAATAAGATAAAGAAAATATATATTAACCAACTCCCAGAATCAATAAGGATGAGAAAAATTGTGAATGATAAGACCTCCAGTAGTGAAGACCATGGAGAAACGAAATCTCAATTTTCATCATACAGGAAATGTGCAAAGAGACACCTAGGAAGGTTTCTTAACAGAAAAAATAAATTCATTATGTGTGGGAAATAAGGACATAAAGTTAATAATTTCTAATGAAAAATGAAGAGTACTATATAAGAAAATAAAAATGGTCCCAAGAATTTATTTACTGTCATTTTTCATAAATGTAGAGGACCTGGCCATTTACATAGTAAATGCCCTATCCTATAGGATATCATCTTGGTCATGAAAGAATCAATGTGAAAATAAATGGATGGAGAAATATTAAAAAATTATTAGTGCTCTTTGCTGATGGGATTACAGTGGAAGACTTTTCTCTTGTTTTTGTGACCCTGCAGTTTGTCATGTGAAAATGATATTTGAGGAAGAATTATCTTTTCTATTGTGGATATAGTTATCAATAACTATTTGGTTTTATATGATAATTGTGTTTGAGGTAGTTAAAATATATTAAATTTTGGAATTAAAATGAGAGGTATGAGATAACATTTGTGATGAAATTATGTTATAGTTATTTTGAAAAAACTATCTCATTTTTGGGAATATTATAAACTTATATAGTTTATTAAAAAGGACAACACACACACCATGTGACAACCCATCATGTTGGACAAATCTGGGGGAGTCGAACCCACAACCATAGTGTGATTAAGATTTATAACCTACCACTAGACTACGAAATCTTGGGGAATCAAACCCACAACCATAGTGCGATTGGGATTTATCACCTACCACTAGACTATGTGATATACCTAGTTAGTGTGACAAATTATTTTTTAGTTAAATGATTTTATTGATCAATAAAAAGTTGGTTTGGGATCTTATATCTTATCAAATTGATATCCTTAGTATAGGAAAATGATTTGGTGATTAAGTGATAAATCTTATTTTGGACGACTTTCGGTCTATTGGGAATACAATATGCCTAAGGAAAATAGAATACTCTGGGATTTTATTTGAAGAGTAATGGTGTTTTTTAACTATGTCTTTATTGTGGAGTATGTGATTCATTATATGTTGATTCTGGCACTTCAGGTGTGACCAAGTCATCTTTAATACTCATCATTTGGAGTGAATGACGAGTTTGTGGTCATAATTAGATGAAGGGTGAAACTCTACTTTTCATGTATATTTTTGTTTTCTTATTCTATGAATAAAATAATTATTAAAATTTAGGGAGTGTGTTTTAAAACCCAAAATATGTCATCCTAATGCTTTATGTTTTGTTGAACCGATGATATTTTAAATCGTCCTAGATTGATGTATTTGAGGCCATCAATTTTACACTTCTTTGTGATTGATGACCTAAATAACTCCATATATATATATTTATGTTTTCCCTCCAATTATGTGTATTAAATTGCTACTAATGTTCTCCTAATATAGATCATAATTTGGTGGTGACTTTTTCCTCTCCCTTTTCCTCTTATTATTATAAATTTTATTAACCCAATTTCTGATGGGGTTTTTCCACAAAGGTATTTTCTATTTCTATACTTTTATTTTCAAATAACAATTTCAAATGGAGAGGAGGAAATTTATTGAAGGAGGAGAGAATGTAACATCCCAAGATTTCATAGTAAGATATTTTCTTTAAATTCAATAGTTTTCACTACACGCAACACCGAGTTCGGGTGTACCAAGGCTTACCAAACTAGCCATTCAAAAGTGGTTATGAATAGTATTAACTATATTTTGAATTTTAAATACTCTATATAATTTTAACTTATGTATAATGTGTTTCTAGACATATTATAAGAACAAATTCAATTTTTCTGATAAAAAATTCATTTTTCAAAAAAAATCAATTTTTCTACCTTTAATAGCGAAACATTTTTAAAACCAATATTGGACCCTTTTCCATATTAATTTTGAAAAAATAATTTTTTTTGAATCGGGACATCTAAATTTACATTGGATTTAATTTTGGTATTTTTCAAATAATATTCATTTTTTATGAATAATGAGAAATATTTTATTTTAATTCAAAACTGCCTTTTAATTTAATTTATTTATGTGGTTAGATTATATTTTAAATTGGTTTTGAAGTTTAATTAGATTATATTTTTACCTTTTAATCCAATTTTGGTCATTATAATTAATTTCACTTTGAAATTATACATAAACAAGTGTCAATCTGTTGATAGTTATTGTTTCAGAAAAACATGCAATTTATTTTGACAACGGGGATTAATTTTAAATTAGTTAATCAAACTTCATTGATTTTGTTTTTGTACAATATAAATAATTTTTGAGCTCATAATATCAAATATATCTTAGGATGAATTTTTGGTATTTTTCTAAAACAAGATCAATTTTTTATGAATAGTGAAACCAGTAAGAAGTAGTTAAAAATCCAACTTTTTCATTTAAATGAAATTTTACCTCTTCTATGAATTTAATTCTTAAAATCTAAGATAAATTTTTGTTATTAGTATATAAAATGAGGTTCAATAAAATGAAAATAATTTTTGGTGAATAGTAACATTTGACTTTTATTTAACGCGGTTAATGGTAAATATGGTAATTCAAGGTTAAAATAATATTATAATAATACCAATTACCTTAACACATGTCTTAACCTTATTAGATGAGTAATTTCCGACCATGGTCATCCTTGGATTAATTTTGGGACCCCATTGATCCACTTAAGAATGATAATGACACTTTATTTTAATTAACTTAAAGTAAAGATGAAAATGACATTAACAAAAATCTTTTAGTATATCAATTTTTACATCGGGTAATATAAGAAATCTTTTGACTATAAAGAATAATTGGAAAGATAAAAAGATTTCGTACATTATGGTAACTTTTTAATAATTTTTAGACATCTAATAAATTAAATTATTTATGACACCATAATGATGTAGTATTTACCTCATTAATAAATGATTTAAATAAATAAGAATATTAATATTAAAAAAATATCCAAAACCTATCAAATTCTTATTGGATGATATATATTTAGACCATGAGTCATCTTATCTTTGACTTTAATTAGTTTTGGACCTTTAAAAACGAATATCACTATATAATAAAATATTAATTTCACAAATTCCTAAATAACCCCTCCTCTCCCTTATAAATGGACACCACTTCTAACCCATTCCACACACCTCTCAATCCCTTTGTCTCATCCAAACCCTACCCAAATATTCTCTAATGATCCACCTATTACTCTTAGAAGCCTTACCATAGGCAGGAGTCCCTTCATTTAGTCCTTTTGGTTCAACCCAAAGGAATTTACACAAATTAAAGTTAACACTTTCTCTTAAATTCTTTAGTTTTATTTTGTTTAATTTTACTTCTCTGAACCCTATACACTCTATTTATTACTTTATTTTATAAGAAAATTAGTATCCTATATATACTAGGATGCTGTTATGAGATGGATTTGAACTACACTTACACAGACATCCATCTAATGGGTGAAGAACATACTGTTTCTGTAGATGGAAAACTAACGTCTCATGAAACGATAATTATTCGATTCTCTCCTACCGCCTCTCATGGTGACCATTAAGATGGAACAGTATTTATATATGATACATATATTATGTTTATTATTTATTTATGCTTTTGTATTTTCCTTTTATATCATTATTTTATGGTATCCATTATTGGTAAAATGTGATAATTTAATTCGAAGAAGTGCGGTTTACCGCCCCCACAAAATGATAAGACATGTTAATTACTTATGTGGGATATATAAATGATAGATTTAATGATATTATATATTATATTATACTTTAATTATAATATACCTATGCATCATTATGTTTTAATTCCATTAAAATTCAAAATAGAAATGAAAGTAGCGGTAATGCGTACGTACGACTTACCGTCTCCGTGAATGGTACATTTTATTTCTTATCCCCAAATATTATTTACTGTTATAAATAAATATATATTCTGGATAGATAAAATAAAAATCATTTATATCATACTATAGATATTGGAATTTGGACCACATCAAAAAATTTCTATTATAACAAGTTCATTTTTTACTCAAGTTCCAGACATCGATAAAATATCCAATATGGACAAAAATAATTATATAATTGCTATAGAAACATAATACGTGATATAAAAGGCATAATAATGTTGAATTATTTTCTTCATAAAGTATAAATTAACTTATTTTTATTATTTAGAAATAAAAATAACTATACAATACAAGTCAGACTTGAGGTAAGGGGTTTATTATCTCAGTTTTAATTCTATGATATTTCCATTGTTTGCCACTTATTTTTTAAATGTGGTGTATTTTGTTCTGCCATATGACATATATTATAATTATTCTCTTTATATTAATGGAATTACGTGATTTATATTTTGGTTATTAACTTTTGGTCATACGACTCTATTGATTACAACATAGTAAAGAGTTTTCATCTCACATTTTATTCCTGTGAAATTCCTTCTATATTGCCACTATTATTGTGTGTGGTGTATGTACTTCCCCACGATTGAAGTACTGGTGTAATATAATTTAATTTATGGGTATTTAAATCTTCATTTTATGATCCTTATTTCATGGGATGAATGATTCATAAGTTAATAAATCGTTAAGGGAATTTCAAATTTCAATTTCCACTTATTCGGCATTACGCATACTTCATTGATTATTTTACTCCATGATTATGTGTGGAATCAATATTTATTATTTTTTTAGTAATTTACACTCCCCATTCTATGGATATTATTTTTAGACACATAATCACTCCACTGATAAATTCTCATGTCATCAATATGAACTTGATAAGAGTAATTTTAACTCAATCTCCATTCATTGAGTTAAACATCCAATTCATTGGTATTGTTTTTACAAGAATATGTGTGAATATCCTATTATTAATTTACTCTGAATTTCTAATCATATTGAGTGTATTTATATTTTTCACACATAATTATGTCATTGATTTACACTTAACCTAACCATATAGTCTTTATAACGGATTTCATCTCAACTTACATTCCATTAAGTCTTATTTGTTTTTATGCCCCAAATCATTTTGATTGCGTGTATATACTGTACATTGACATAGTATATCATGAAATCCATTATTATCATGATATTATAATGTTTTTATTACCTAAATTATTTGTATTCAAGTGTCTCTCATTTGGTTGGAAACTCTAACTATAATATCATTTTTAAATTTTTTAATGATTTATTCGTATAAATATTTCTCATTAATGTCCATGTTTTAAAAATATATTTAAGGATTTATTTATATAGACGTTATTGTTTTAAAATTAAAATTCTTTTTCAATGTTTCAATGTGGTATGGGACACTTTGATTCAAAAATCTATTTCAAACGACTTCTTGATAACTACTGAGAGTTTTAAATGTTTTCTAAAAAAGGGGGATATTTCTCTCAAATAGTCTTCCTGATTATTTTCATCTATATAAATTTAATTAATTATTCTAGATTGATGATGATTTAGTATAATAACATCTTCCATATTTTATCGAATGAGTTGTGTTTTAATGTGGATGTGTTATTTTTATACCATTCATGGTTTATGGATAAACTATTGACATTTCGTATGCAAGTTTTAATACAAATGTTTATGTTATGTTTAAAATTTCCATATAAGGAATGTATTGGACTTAGTAAGTGATGTGTGGATCCTTTTATAGCTCCTCGATGCATCGGTAGGTCTCATGTTACAAACTAGAGTCTTGGAACAAGGCCTTGACAAAATCTTATTCTGTAGTCATGGCATGAGGCCTTCAATATGTGGTTATGATGTATGTCATTATAAATTTCATCACAATGAGATTATCTATTGATATTTCATGTGGTTTTTCGACTAGTAGAATACCCATGACTATGTTTTATTATGTAATTATTTACACATCTCATATTCCTGCCATAAAGTGTTCGTGTTTGTTATTTTTATTGGAATGTGTTTTTAATTATTCCTCATGCCTAATGTTTATGTTATCTTCAGCTATATTGTATACTCTTACTAAGAGTATGAGCTTAACCCTTTCTCATGTTTAATTTTCCCTGGATATGAAGAAGTTAGTTATGAGGGACATGTAGGAATAATCATGGAATCTGGGATATTTTAATGGAATAAATTATTTTTTTCTTTTCAATTTGTAATGTTGAACTTATATATGTATCTTGTTTCCAAGACCACTAAAATGAATGGTCCTCTGGGACATGAATCCTTTTATCATGCCAATGTCATGTAACAATGCACCAACTTCTGGGTAACTGGGGTCAAGGCATTACAATTCCTCTATTATTTATTAATGGATGTTGACATTGATTGTTTCCTACACCATGGTTACAAAATTTTCCTCAAATAACATGGTTGTGTTGCATAGAAGAAATAATGGTGGGGATATCTTCTATTGGAGGTCAAAACCTAGCCTGGAAAATATTGATATTAGGGGAGAAGGTGGTAAAAATTCCCCAACCCTATGTGATGGGAATGACATGGTTATTCAATAGTAACATATTAAACACATTGAGTTTTGACAATACACAATGTTTCAGTAATAGTAACAATGACCCCCTCCCTATAAGCAGTGGTTTAATTGAAATGGACATCATAGTGGATAGTAATGATATATTCATATTTTGATCATATCTCACTTCAAAATTTGTTGTGGGATGTGTATGTTAATATTCTGATATTATATCATTAGTTTATTGTCCTATAGTTATGGGATTTTCCAACATATGATATAATTATTATGTGACCTTGTTACATGTTTGGATTAAGAACATAAAAATGGCCCACTCCCTTTAGTTACATAATTTTCCCCATAGATAAATTTGTATTTTTTATTGACTAATAAGATTATTCAGATCCTAGGAACATATCCACTCTTATTAAAGCCTAATATAAAACACACTCTTCTGGGAACTTATTCCATGAAAATGTGGTAAAATTTAATTCTTTTTGATCCTCTGAATACCAAAATAACTACATAAAATTGTTCATCACTGGTTAAATTCATTTGTTCCCACATGATATAAAGACATGGTTCTTATAGATTATCATAATGAATGTCTCATCAAAAGTTGAAAGATACTACAAAAGTAGTGAAGTCAATATGATGGAAGATCATTATCACATATTGGTTATTGTTTTTATAATTCGGACTTGGTTGGATCTTATCCATTTCTTAATATATATTCACCCAAATAAAATTTCATTGAAGGAAGAAACCCATATTTAATAATACATTGGATTTCATATCTGGGAGTGGTGATGGGATATAAAATAATTATGAGGAAGTCATTATCTATTTCATTCCACATTTACATTGTATCCGCATCATATCTAGAAATGGGATCTTCCAACTAACTTGACCAATGTGAATTATTTTGTAGTATTTTATTATAAAGTGGAGGGTTCCTTAATGTCCTTTTAATAGTCCATAGTTTGTGGGGGGAATGGGGGTTAAGTCCATGATTGTATCCCCATACCATCTTATTATAATGTTCTTATATTCCATATGTGCATACAGGATGTGGGAAAAAATATCCTCAATACATTACAATATTATCATTATTAGGTTCTTAATAAAGTAAAAATGATAATGGGAGGATATTCCTAATGTAATAAATTATCACTATTTGGAAGGCCATATGGTGATGGAGATGGATTCCATGGGGATGACCATAGAGGTTATAGAAATGTACTCTATGGGGATACCTCTATGGATATCCATAAATTTGATGGATATAGGATAAACATATAGGCTTTTTTTTAATCTAAAAAAACAAATTCAATGGTTGTTTATTGGGATATGATCAATTGGTTGAACCTCATATTTCTACAAGGACGTTCATGGATGTTATTTGTAAGAGGGCCTCCAGAACTACAGATCAAAATATCAATGGGAAGAACTCTATGGTAAATGATTCACTAGTATTTTAATTAATATAATATAAAATTATAGTCCACCATAGACATGTGATTATATCCCCTGAGAACATAATCATTGATTAATGTAAAAATATTTTCATTATATTGGTTTAACATTTTCCATTGGGGAGACCTTAATTTATATTATATTCATATAGGAATATTACTCTCTTAAAAGAGTTGGTTTATGGGATTCTCAGAAGAAGGAAATAATTCTATAATTTCCCTTGTTTTTTATTAGAATAATTTGATGGGTCACTTCAGAGTGGCTAGTTAAGTGAACATATCATTATATATCTACTGTGTTGGGTCATCCTCCTTTAAACAGAAGTGAGTTGTGATGTGTGCTCACTTCTACGACCCTTCTAAAATATGTTGATATGAATCGTGGATGAATATGAGAATAAAAACCCACTCATGTTTTTATATTTGTGTTTCGATGATACATTTTAATGGGAACTATGATATAGGGCCACTCTTGAGTAGCTACTATGATATGTTGGCGATCTCCTTTATATTTGATATGTGGAAGAACATGGTCATGTTGATGCGTCATCACTAGGATTTGATAACTGTTATCGTATGCTACCATGGTGAGGATTGACTAATAAATTGCATGATTAGGGTAAGGATATAGATCATTCAATCCATTTATAAAAACAATTTGTCTTATGAAATATTTATGATAATATGTTCTTATTATATAATTTGAAGTGGGAATATGATCCCATTCTTATCCACTAATCAATATACAGATGTTCCATTATGGCTTTTTTGTAGTAGTAAAATATGGGATATCCCAATGGTTACAATCAAGATACACACAACAATATAGTGGTGTAATTTTATGTTATGAGTAGACATATAGTCATACTCTTCCACTAGTGTGTCCTGATAGATCCCTTGATTGGGTACATTCTTATTATTATATACCTATATTCATCTAATCAGATGAATTATGTGAGAAATCCTTTAGTTTTCTTGCTTCAATGTCTTCTAGACTGTGATCCCATGAGAAACATCCAAATTAAAATCATATATAATTAGTGATTCTTAGTTTTATTTGTTGGGATGAAATGTATTAGGAGACCGACTGGGTGACTCATGAGTACTAGAGAGATTGTTGTCAAACACATCATCTACCTCTCATTGATAAACGAGGTTCTAATTTCCAAACTATCGGGTGAGGATCTGAAATATAGATAGAGGATGTGGTAAATTCCATATATTTCCCTATACATTTACATTAAAAGGAGAAAATATAATTATTTTCATTAATTATATTCATACATGAAGACTATAGGGTCAGAACATTTTATCATCTATGGTATATTTTTACCAATGTATTCACCCCATGGTGTATGAGTTTCTGGATGGGTGGAACCATACTTCCATTATGGGTGTTGTAAATTTTATGATAGATGAATATTGAAAATTATTTCTTAGATAACACATTATTACATTTAATATATGGGGGCCATTATAATGGTACCTATGAATCAATTATGCTAATAAAATAAAAACTATTAAATTAGAGTCTCATGTTAGTACATGTTTGACCGCATATCTTCTTACATAAATATTTCATATATAATTTTACTACAGAATGTATGTGAAAAAAAATTTCACAACCCTCTAGGAAGCTCATATATTTTTCTATTTAAGTATTCACCTTACGTTGACCAATTTTTCACATAGTATTATGGGTTTTGAGAGAATTTGTTTTGTTTTTTCCAAAAAACAACTGATACAACTCTGTAGTAGAGTGTTATATTACTATGTACATTCTATTTGATGGATGCAGATCATTAATATAATAATAGAGTCATGTTTCAGTACATTTTGATCGAGATGATGAGTATTCGAGCTCATCCGCACCATTTAAGGGAGAAATATTGCATACTATTGGACATTCATATAAATTTAAGATGCAATTGTGTATGCATCCAAAATAAAAATGAGGTACTAGTTACCGTAATAATAATGATTTTGTGTATTAAGCCATTAATTTTAACATAATTACATATTAGAGGTTCTCAATATTATTATTATTACATACTGATTAATATGTTGATAATACAATAGTTTAATGAAAAAATATTCATATATTTTGATTTTATTTCCATCTTGAAAGGTAGTTGGAAATTATACTGATGGAATCATGCCCATAAGTAGGGAATCTAATATATCCCTATACAAGGAATTAGTATCCATTTAGTTTTGTTTCACTAAATGAGACATGTCTCACTATTAATGTATATGTGAAATGGATAAATTCCATGATGTTTACTTTCATATAATATCACCCTCTAAATAAAACATCAATATTTAGGTTTAGTGTTGGACCTATTCATTATTGGACCATTCTATTTAACCCTTATGGAAATATGACCAGATTAGAAAAATTTAGTGTCTATGTGAATGTGTTCTTCTGAGGCATGTGGTTGATTCATCTTGAATGATTATAATCTGTTGAAAATAACTTGGTTTCATTATTCATATTGAATAATGAATGGAATATTTTTCTTTTTAGATGTAATACAAGCCTCCATGAGAGAGTTCTCATTTCATTTGAGTTATAGACCAATGTGGTAAATTACAATGGAATATGGTTCTAGAGAAAGTCAATTTTGATCTAATGGGGGATATATACATGTGATTAATGAAGTAAATAAATCCTTGAGTCATTTTCCTCCATGATATTATATATAGAGAGTTTATGTTATTAGGATTAATCCAATAGTAGGAAATCATTGTATCCAAATATACAGGAATAATAGTCCAAGTAGTTAGATTGACACAGTTTAAAATCCTATGATAGGATTGTAACATGTATTTTTTTAATCATTTGGTAAGGATTTAATCATCCAATTTTACATTTTTATATTAATAAATTGACCATATAGTTTGACATTGTCTAATGGGATAATATATACTAGTATGGGAGATAAAATGAAGTATTGAGTGGGGAATAATCATTGGAGGTTCCCTTATGTGGCTATATAATAGGAAATTGTGATGATTTCATTAATTAGCGAATGATATTTTTAGGTCTTATACAGAAAGTGGAGCACTAAATTCGTGCTGTCATATTCGAACCCATTAGGGCCTACCTGGCTAGTAGAAAAATGAGATTGTGAGATCAATCCCATTACTAATAAAATATGGGATAGTGAAAGCTATTTAGTAGTCATATCAAACAAATAGGAGTCCTTATCATATGTTATAAAAAGACACAAATACACACATATATATTAATTAGTATAATTTAGATAATTACAAAGATGATACTATAGATTATTTCATAAAATCAAACAAAAAAGCAATATAAATATGTTTTGAAACTAAAAAAGGTCCAAATTCAATCCCAACAAGAATTTTAATGATTTTAACCAACTCATAAATTTTTACCACTACCAGACTATATATCAATGATTTTGGGTCATCTATCCAACCCAAATAATTTTCACTTTATCTAGGTCAAACTAGAACTCTTCCAAATGTCAAATCAATTTTTGAATACATAACTCATGTTTATATAGCCCATGTACATGATAGTATAATCATACCAAATAAGATTTACTAAAATTATTAAACATATAATTGTAGGTAGAAAAGTCAAAGTTATGATATATTGAATCAATATATGGGAAAGATAAAAAAAATATATTCTAAACATAATACTCTAACACTCATAGTACTATCACGACATATTTTCTATCATGGGAATTAATCTTGACTCTCCCGTAAAACACTCACTAAGTATAAATCATTCATCAAGTCTCACAATAACTTGTTTAACTCATATTAAATGTAATATATATTGATAATTTCACTATTTTAGAAAGAAATGGAACAAATTTGATTTTAATAAGGTGATAGGGGTTCCCAATAATGGACAATGGGGAACACCAATCAATAATTTTATTAAAATTATACCCAGGAGATCACAAACCATTTTTTCTGAAAATGGATATTCAACCCCACATTGTGAAGAATGTGAAACACGTTCAAACCTCAGGCCTCAGAAAGGGATAATTAAAAATATCGTGATCTAGAACTTTTATTCGATCACTGCTCTAATTAATAAGAATAGTTACCACACCATACTCTTATATAGATCAATCAAAAAATAATTCCATGATTAACTATAGTTGGACTATGTTAATAAGGGTCTCTAATTTTCCCAGGAAGGATAACTTGATGTGCATAAGGGACAAAAAATTCCTACTACCTATACTATTACACATTATTGAATACTCTGGCTGTGAGTATATACATTTCCCAAGTTCATATACCCTGCTTGTGTCTATGTCGCATACCCTGGATGGTCTATAATGATCAAAATTAATAGAGATTAGAATAACCATGGACTTAAAAAATAGCCTCAATTGTACAATCATGAACTTTAGAATCCACCAAAAGCCGTCGCTAAAGGTCTATAGCGGCCGCCTAGCGTCCACCCATCGGCGGCCGCATTTGGCCCATTGCTTTTTCTATTAGCGACCGCCACTTGGAGGACGCTGTAGGCTAGCCAGTATAGGCTTGAGTGGCCTCTATTTGGAGGCTGTTGTAGCCCAGACCTCTAGGGGTCGCCGAATAGCAGCTGCTATAGTTGGTGACGGAAAGAACTATAGCAGCCGCCAAATGGCGGTCGCTATATGCTATCCCTTTAGCGGCTGCCAAATGGCAGCCGCTATAGATTTTTTATTTTTTTAAAAAACAATTTCTATGAAACAATAATATATACGCAAATAAATCCCATCAGTCATCTTCTAAGCTCCACATACATCATAAAATATAACTGCATAACAAAATTTAATAACAAAATTAGTACCGAATAAAACCTAGAAAACAAATAATTGAAACAAATTAACATTTCTCAATTCAAACTTATTGTAAGAGATCTAAAGTATTTGATTTTCAAAATATATTCATAATTTTGATTATAGTTTTAAAAATATAAAACCATTAATTCAATGGTTCTAATTATATTTTTTCCATGTGATTTCAGGTCAATCCGATGTCGTCCACTATAAATTTGATCGTTGGACGCCCATTTTGGCCGTTTTTGACACCAGATCTACGTTCTCGGTTACCTCGGGCACACGACACATCCAATTGATGTGCCGTCTACTTGACCACTTTAAAATTCACTCACCCGTATTTGACATCTGATTCCAGGCCATTCCGACTTCGTTCAGCCCGTTTGAACCCCCCACGCGCGTTTATGAAGGGTGCACAACAATTAAAAAATGCATATTGAGCCGTACTGCGCAAACTGTACGGCCGATTGATGTGTCGTCTACGCGTACATGTCATAAATAATAAATACATTGTTCTCGTGTGATTTTAGGTCAATCTGATGTCATCCTCTATGAATTCGGCCATTAGATGTCTGTTTTGTCTGTTTATGACACCAGAACAATGTTCTTGGTCACAACGGGCACACAGTACATCCAATTGATGTGTCGTTTTATCAACCACTTTGAAATTCACTCAACTGTATTTGTCGTCTGATTTTAGGCCATTCCGACTTCGTTTGGCCCATTTGGACCCCCCACGTGTGTTTTTGAAGTGTGCACAACACTTAAAAAATGCATACTGAGCCGTACCACATAAAATGCATGACTTATTGATTTTATTTCTACATGTACACATTAAGAATAGTAATTATATTGTTACCTTGTTATTTCTGGTCAATCTGATGTTGTCCTCTATGAATTTGACACTTTGACGCCCGTTTTGGCCATTTATGACACCAGAACTGCGTTCTCAGTCACCACGGGCACATGGCACGTCCGATTGATGTGATGTCTACTCTACCACATCAAAATTAACTCACCCATTGATGTTGTCTGATTTCAGGCCATTCTAACTTCGTTCAGCCCGTTTGGACCCCCCCACACGCGTTTATGAAGCGCGCACAACACTTAAAAACACATATTGAGTCGTACCGCGCAAACCGAACGTACGATTGACGTACCGTTAGCAAGTACAGATCACGAATAATAATTATATTGTTGACCGGTGATTTCAGGTAAATCCAATGTCTTCATCTATGAATTTGACCGTTAGACGCCCGTTTTGGCCGTTTATGACACCAGAACTGCGTTCTCTGTCACTGCGGGCACACGGCACGTCCGATTGATGTTTCGTCTTCTCGACCACATCACAATTCAATCACATGTATTTTTTGTCTGATTTCAGGCCATTCCAACTTCATTCGGTTTGTTTGGACCCCCCCCCCCTCCACACGCGTTTATGAAGCACGCACAACACTTAAAAAATGCATATTGAGTTGTACCGCGCAAACCGCACGACCGATTGATGTGTTGTATGCGCGTACATTTCACGAATTATAATTAGAATGTTTCCCTATGATTTTAGGCCAATTCGATGTCTTATGCTATAAATTTGACTGTTAGACGCCCGTTAAGGCCATTTATGACACTAGAAGTGCGTTCTTTGTCACTGTGGGCACACGACACGTCTGATTGATGTGCTCCCTGCTCGACCACTTCACAATTTACTCACCCATATTTTTCTTCTGATTTCAGGCTATTCCAACTTCGTTCAGCCCAAGTGGACCCCCACGCGCGTTTATGAAGCGTGTATAACACTTAAAAACGCATATTGAGTCGTACCGCGCAAACTGCTTGACCGATTGAAGTGTCGTCTACGCGTACATGTCACAAATAATAGGTAAACTGTTTCCCAGTGATTTAAGGTCAATCTGATGTTTTCCAATATGAATTTGACCGTTAGACGCCAATTTTGGCCATTTATGACACCGGAACTACGTTCTCGGTCACCGCGGGCTCACGGCATGTCCGATTGACGTGTCGTCTAATCGACCACTTCACAATTCACTCACCCATATTTATCGTCAGATTTCAGGCCATTCCGACTTTGTACGGTTCGTTTGGACCCCACCACACGCATTTGTGAAGTGCACACAACAATTAAAAAACACATATTGGGCCATACCACACAAACTACATGACCGATTGATGTTACTTCTACGCATACACATCACGAATAATAATTAGATTGTTTCCCAGTGATTTTAGGTAAATCTGATGTCATCCGCTATAAATTTGACCGTTAGATGCCCGTTTTGGCCGTTTATGACACTAGAACTGCGTTCTCAGTCACCGCGGGCACACGACACGTCCGATTGACATTCCTTCTGCTCAACCGCATCAAAATTAACTCACCTGTGGATGTCGTCTGATTTCAAGACATTCCGACTTCATTCGGCCCGTTTGGACCCCCCCCCCCCCCCCACGCGCGTTTATGAAGCACCCCCAACACTTGAAAAATTTATATTTAGTCATACTGCACAAATCACATGTCCAATTGACGTTCCTTCTATGCGTACATGTCAGGAGTAATAAATAGATTATTTATCTGTGATTTAAGGTCAATACGATGTCGTTCGCTATGAATTTGACTGTTAGACGGCCGTTTTGGCCGTTTGTGACACCAGAACTGCGTTCTATGTCAACGCAGGCACACGACATGTATGATTGACATGTTATCTGCTCGACCACCTCACAATTCTCTCACCCGTTGATTTCATCTGATTTTATGCCATTCCGAATTCATTCAGCCCATTTGGACCCCCACACACGTTTGTGAAGCACACACAACACTTAAAAAACGCATATTGAGCCGTACCGTGCAAAACGCAAGTCCGATTAACATGGCGTCTATGCGTAAACGTCGAGAATAATAATTATATTGTTTCCTTATGATTTCAGGTCAATATGATGTCGTACACTATGAATTTGACCGTTAGGCGCCCGTTTTGACCGCTTGTGACACCAGAACTGCGTTCTCAGTCACCGCGGGCACACGGTAGGTCCGATTGATGTGCTGTATGGTCGACCACCTCAAAGTTCACTCACCCGTTGAAGTCCTCGGATTTCAGGCCATTCCAGATTCGTTCATCCTATATGGAACCCCCCACAAGCGTTTTTGAAGCACGAGCTACACTTAAAAAACACATATTTAGCTGTACCGTTCAAACTGCATGTCCGATTGATGTGTCGTATGTCCTTTCACATCAGGAATAATAATTAGATTGTTGCCCTGTGATTTCATGTCAATATGATATTGTTCGCTATGAATTTGACTGTTAGATGCTCGTTTTGGCCGTTTATGACAACAGAAATGCGTTCTCAGTCACTGCGGGCACACGGCATGTCTGATTGACGTGACGTCTGCTCGAACACATTAGAATTCACTCACCTGTTGATGTCCTCTAATTTCAGGACATTCCAACTTTGTTTGGCCCATTTGGACACCCCCACGCGCGTTTATGAAGCACGCACAACACTTAAAAAACACATATTGAGCCGTACCGCAAAAAACGCATGACCGATCGACAAGCCCTCTGCGTGAACACATCAAGAATAATAATTATATTGTTTCCCTGTGATTTCAGGTCTATCCGATGTCATCCTCTATGAACATGACCATTAGACGCCTGTTTTGGCAGTTTATGACACCAGAACTGCGTTCTCGGTCACCACATGCACACGGTACGTCCGATGGACGTGTCATCTACTCGACCACATCTCAATTCACTCACCTGTTTATGTAGTCTGATTTCAGGCCATTCTAACATCGTTTTTCCATTTGGACCCCCACACGCGCGTTTGTGAAACACATGCAACACTTAAAACGCATATTGAGATGTACTGCGCAAACCGCATGACCGATTGACATGCCGTCTATGCGTACATGTCTTGAATAATAATTATATTGTTTCCCTATGATTTCTGGTCAATCTGATGATGTATTATATGAATTTTACCGTTAGACGCCTATTTTGGCCGTTTATGACACTAGAACTGCGTTCTTAGTAACCATGGGCACACGGCATGTCCGATTGAAGTTTCGTCTACTCGAACACATCACAATTCAATCACCCGTTGATGTCGTCTGATTTCAGGACATTCCGACTTCGTTCGGCCCATTTGGTCCCCCACGTGTGTTTATGAAGCGCGTGCAACACTGAAAAATACATATTTAGCCGTACCGCATAAACCACACATCCAATTGATGTTCTGTCTACACGTACACATCAAGAATAATAATTAGATTATTTCCCTATAATTTTAGGTCAATCCGCTGTCATCCACTATGAATTTAACTGTTAGACGCCCATTTTGGCCGTTTATGTCAACCAGAACTGCGTTCTCGGTCACCGCGGGCACATAACACGTCCTATTGACGTGTCGTCAGCTCAACCACATCCCAATTTACTCACCCATTGAGTTCGAATGATTTCAGAATATTCTGACTTTGTTCGGCCTATTTGGACCCCCCCCCCCCCACGCGCAATTATGAAGCACAGGCAACACATAAAAACCGCATATTGAGTTGTACCGCACACACCGCACATCCGATTGATGTTCTGTTTACGCGTACACATCAATAATAATAATTAGATTATTTCCTTCTGATTTCAGGTAAATCTGATGTTGTACGCTATAAATTTGACCGTTAGACGCCCGTTTTGGCCGTTAATGACACCAAAACTGCATTCTCGGTCACCATAGGCACACAACACATCTGATTGACGTGTTGTCTGCTTGACCACAACAAAATTCACAATCCCCTTGATGTCGTCTGATTTCAGGCCATTCAGACTTCTTCAGGCCCATATGGACCCAGCCACGTGCGTTTATGAATCGCGCACAACACTTAAAAAACACATATTGAGCCGTACCACGCAAACTGCATGTTCGATTGACGTGATGTCTATGCGTACACGTCACGAATAATCATTAGATTGTTTCCCTGTGTTTTCAAGTCAATCTGATGTCGTCCACTATGAATTTGACAGTTAGATGCCCGTTTTTGCTGTTTCTGATACCAGAATAGCATTCTCGGTCACCACGGGCACACAACACATCTAATTGAGGTGTCGTTTTCTCGACCACATCACAATTCACTCACCCGTATTTTTTGTCTAATTTCAAGCCGTTCCGACTTCATTCGGCCCATTTGGACCCCCCACGTGCGTTTATGAAAAGCGTACAACACTTAAAAAATGCATATTTAGTCATATCGCGCAAACCGCACGTCCGATTGACATGTCGCCTGCGCGTACATGTCACAAATTATAATTAGATTGGATAACTGTGATTTCAGGTCAATCTGATGTCGTCCGCTATGAATTTGACCATTAAATGCCCATTTTGGCTGTTTATGACACCAGAACTATGTTCTCGGTCACCGTGAGTACACGACACATCCGATTGACGTTCCGTCTACTCGAACACTTCAAAATCCACTCACCCATATTTTTCGTATGATTTCAGGCCATTCCAACATTGTTCGGCCCGTTTGGACCCCCCACGCGCGTTTATAATGCACGCACATCACTTAAAAACACATATTGAGTTGTACCGTGCAAACAGCATGCCTGATTGATGTTCCTTATGCGTGTACACGTCACGAATAATAATTAGATTATTTCCCTGTGATTTCAGGTCAATCTAATGTCATCTTCTATGAATTTGACCGTTAGATGCCCGTTTAGGCTGTTTAGAACACCAGAACTGCGTTCTCGGTCACCGCAGGCACAGGACACGTCCAATTGACATGCCGTCTTCTAGACCACATCAAAATTCACACACTCAAATTTTTCGTCTGATTTCAATCCATTCCTTCTTCGTTCGGCCAGTTTGGACCCCCCAGACGCTTTTATAAAACACGTGCAACACTTAAAAAATGCATATAGAGTCGTACCGCGCATAACGCAAGACCGATTGACATTCTGTCTACGCATACACATCACGAATAATAATTATATTGTTTCCCTATGATTTCAGGTCAATCCAATGTCGTCGTCTATTAATTCTCCTGTTAGATGCCTGTTTTGGCCATTTTTGACACCAGAACTACATTCTCGGTCATCGTAGGGAAACAACACGTCCGATTGACTTGTCTTATGCTCTACCACATCACAATTCACTCACCCATATTTGTCGTCTGATTTAAGGCCATTCCAACTTCGTTCGGCCCATTTGGACCCCCCCCCCATGCGCGTTTTTGAAGCGCTCACAATACTTAAAAACGCATATTGTGCCGTACCATGAAAACCGCATGTCTGATTGACCTGACTTCTACAGTTACATTCCGAAAATAATAATTACATTGTTTCCATATTATTTCAGGTCAATACGATGTCGTCCTCTATGAACTTGATCGTTTGACGCCCATTTTGGCCGTTTATGACACCAGAACTGCTTTCTCGGTCACCACGGGCACATGGCACATCCAATTGATGTGCCGTCTGATCGACCACATCAAAATTCAGTCACCCATATTTTTAGTCTGATTTTACGACATTACGACTTTGTTCGGCTTGTTTGGACCCCCCGCATGCTTTTATGAAGCGCGCACAACACTTAAAAACGCATATTGAGCCGTACCGTGCAAACCACACGTCTGATTGACGCGCCATCTCCGCGTACACGTCTCAAATAATAATTAGATCTTTTCACTATAATTTTAAGTCAATATGGTGTCTTTCACTATGAATTCTACCGTTAGAAACCTGGTTTGGCCGTTTATGACACTAGAACTACCTTCTCGGTCACCGTGGCCACACGGCACATCCGATTGACGTGTCAACTTCTAGACCACTTTACAATTCACTCACCCATATTTTTCATCTAATTTCAGGGCATTTTGAATTCGTTTAGCCTATTTGGACCCCCACCCATGTTTACAAATCGCACACAATACTTAATAAATGCATATTGAGTCGTACCGCGCAAACCGAAAATCTGATTCGTGTGTCGTTCGCACATACACGTCGTGAATAATAATTACATTGTTTAACTGTTATTTCAAGCCATTATGATGTCGTTCACTATGAATTTGACTATTAGGCTCCCGGTTTGGCCGTTTATGACACCAGAACTGCATTCTCGATCACCGCGGGCACACGGCATGTCTGATTGACGTGTCGTCTGCTCGACCACTTCAAAATTCAACCACATGTATTTGTAATCTGATTTCAGGCCATTCTGACATCGTTCAGGCTGTTTGGACCCCCCCCCCCCACACACTTTTATGAAGTGTGCACAACACTTATAAAATGCATATTGAGTTGTACCGCGCAAACCGCAGGTCTAATTGACGTGTCGTCTGCACGTACACATCACGAATAATAATTAGATTTTTTCACGAAGATGTCATCCAAAAATTCTAAAGCAAACCAATCTAGGTAAAAAAGAAAAATTATATTCATCAAGGATATAAAAATTCTTTAGAATTCATCAACCCAAATGAAATTACCTCATGCATGGGATTTATTCTCATCTGGATCAACAATTTCAATGCGATGTCCCCCAGCTGTATTCGGAGCCCAAAATATATATCAATATTATGTATCCTAAATATATCAATAAAAGTCAATCTGAGTATGGTTTGTTTTATTCTATACGTGTTTCTCCAATTTTTGTGTTGTCATTTCATCCATACACGATGACATCTGTGACAACCTCTCCTCATACTCTACACGTAGCTACTAAAACTGTGCATCAAAATTGTGCTGCATATCCTACATGAAAGCATCTATCTCAGCCTATGTGTGCATCCTTGACTCTCTGCATGCACCCATCACATCTTCTCTAACAACTGCACGTCGTGGGACACCACCCCCATAAGTCAAAGAATAACCATGACCGTCACGCCCCATGACACGGTGATATATTTCATCTCTAAGCACAATACTACGACGTTTATCCTCTGGAATCTCTGTTAACCGAGTTTCAAAATGATCCTGTAGCATATAATGAATCAATGAAAAAATATGAATAATTTATATAAAATAAAAATACTTTTATTAGTAAATAATTTTCTTACTATAACACCGGAAACATCGGGAACAACCGCCCTACGATTCCTCATCCAGATGGACATCTGATCGATTGGATCGCCGCGTTGGTGTAACTATGATAATGGGGTTCACCATGTTATACTACAATATTTTTAAAATATGAATAAAATAGTTAATTCTAAACTTACATCATGTACGAGTTGTGACACATTTCGAGTACCAAGTCTGAAAGTCGTGCCCTGCATAGCCTGATTATGTGAATGACGAGCAGACTCGGTCTACATTCATTGTATTTACATAATAGACATTTGAAAAATTAGTCTTTTATAGATTAAAAGTACTAAATCTTACCATCACTACCTCACTCGACCAAAACTCAACCAAATCCTGCCACTTCATAGGAAGAATGCCCGGAGGGACTCACTGTAGAATGTCTGGCACACCTGCAAATGATGTCCAGTGATATCTCTTCACCCTTGACTTGTAATCCTTCCCTAATTTTCGGCATTTGGACATACATACAGCCCGAAACTCATCTAGAGAGGATGTCAAATTATCCTGTTAAAAAAAATTCAGTAGATAAGACAATAATAATAACAATATCATGAAAAATTAAACATTGAATTTAACTAAATATCCCTCCATAATCTGTCCATCATATCCTGTGAGAAATTAATCCACTCACGAGTTGTTAGAGGGAATCTGTGTGAGTCTCGTATCATATTCCCAAACTGATGACTCAATGTAGTAGCATCATCTTCAACAGTATGAAATGTGTCATCAAATAACACATCCATTTAGGATCCAGAGTTCTAGGATCGAACCCATCTACCAGGACCCATGCATCTACTAGAAGGAGAACTAGATCCTGATAAACATAAATTCATAATTCAATTACAATATAAATTAATGATTAGAAACATTTATGGAAATATACAAAGAAAATTACAATTAATTAATTTAGAAAAATGAAAACATACATACCGATAACATCAGGTGAACCAATGTGACCACCCTATGGAATACCTACATTAAATGAAATTATAGTAAAATAAAGAAATTTTTATACATATATAACCCATAAATATTTTTACAAATAATAACTGAGGATATAATTACAATTTTCTCTAATCATGCAAAACTATCGTATCTCCTTAAACTATCTCTTTATCCCATTGTATATCTTCATCTTGTACAGCTACTGTAGTTTGGTCAAGTGTTTGATCAGGAAATGAGACAACTTCATGTTCCTCTTGGTCAATCAGAAAAACCCCTCTTCTAGACATTTTCACCACAACTTTCCAATCAGAATCAATGCCGACAAAGTAAACTTGTTCTGCCTGCAATATCAATATAAAGGGATCATTTCTAACTCGGTCATCTTTATATAGAATATTGTTATTGTTTACTAATGTAAATTGGATGATATCAACTTTCGTTCCACAAAATGGATCGACCCAATCACACCTTAACAATATGTGATTTAAGCCACGACAAAAAATATCCTCAATAACATCTCTCAACAATCCATAATAATAACCCGAACAAACAAAAGAACAACCAACACCACTCTTTTGTGTGGATTGGTTCATGTCAACATCAAAAATATGAAATCGTAATCAATTTGCATCCAAAGACGTGTAGCAACGAGCTGTAATAAATGGACCATCAGCTAGTTGGTTGAGTTCTTCACTCACGTACAGGGTTAAATCACATAAATTTTGAATCTGAAAATTTCACATATATAGTTTAATGGATAAAGGATTGTGAAAATACAACAAAGTTTCACTATAAAAATATTAAATAAATTATATGTACATGAGTCTTGAACCACTCATGAAATGTGTTGAAATTATGTTTTTGGATTTGATAGTCAGTTTCACGGGGCCTTTAACGTTTCAAATAAGCGATATGCATCCTAAATCACAACACAATATAAGGTAAGAAATAAAATAAATATAGAAACAAAATACACATCAACTATGAAACTTACTGTATCAATGGAATAACTGATGGAGTGTTGAACAACAAATATCGATGAGCTTGAACCCACTCATCATTCCACATATCAAATGTTATTCCTTCTACAATTGGACCCTCATCATTCTGGGACGGTTTATCTATCTTTGTTTCAACCTCATAAATATATGAAGCACAAAAATTTGTACACACATTCATTAAATATCCCTTGGGAATTGAGGCTTCCAGATGAGCTTTGTTGTGCACATACCGTTTCAATGTATTTAAGTATCACTCTATTGGATACATCCACCTAAATTACATAGGACTTCTAGCAATGACTTCACCAGTTAAATGCACGGTCAAGTGAACCATGACATAAAAAAAAGATGGTGGAAAGTATTTTTCTAGGTGACATAGTGAAAGTAAAATATTATCCAATAGCTTTTTCAAATCACTCATGCGATGATTCCAAGAACAGAGCTGTCTGAAAAAATTAGAAACTCCAATCAACTGCTCAACAACCTGGGAAGGTAAGAAATCATGAATTGTTATAGGAATTAACTATTGAAGCAGAATGTGATTATCGTGAATTTTCAAACCCTGTAATGTCATGCTCATCATATTCACACGCTTCGAAATATTAGAGCAATAACAATCTGGAACCTTAAAGGTCTTCAAAATTGATTGAAATGTATGTTTCTTTTTTTACTCATCGTGTACTGTGCAGTAGGAATATATGTCTTATTACCTTCACCCAGATATAAATATAAATGTTTTCTCAATCTCATTTCTTTCATATCACGTCGAGCATTAGCATTGTCATTTTATTTCCCCTTGACTCCTAAAATTGTGCACAAAATATTATCACATACATTTTTTTTCAATGTGCATCACATCCAAATTTTGTCTTAAAATATTACATTTCCAATTAGGGAATTCAAAAAAATACTTTGTTTCTTCCAAGTATGACTTCACTTTCTATTTGCAGCAGGAATAGAAGGCAATTAAGGAACCTATAAATCATGAAAATCATATATTGTACGGATGTTTTCTTGATCAATTTGTGCAAAAATTTCAACCTCGGATAGTATTTGTGGTGATGGTCCATACTCTATATTCCCATAAAACGATACAAGGTTTTTTCTGAACCTGTGAAATGGAAGAAGAAAGCATCTGTGACCAAGATATTCCCACTTTCTATAGTGAATATTCCATATAGAGTTCTTACTTTTATTACAACAAGGGAAAGAAAATTCTCCTTTTTTACTCAAACCTGTGAAGTTAGCATACACTGGGAAATCATTAATTGTCCATAACAAAGTAGCCCGAAGTCTAAACATTTCATTAGCTGCCGAGTCAACATTCATTACACCATCGGCCCAAAATTCTTACAGCTCATCGATCAAAGGTTTCATATAAACATCGATTTTATCACTAGGTCATCTCAGTCCATCAATTAGAAATTACAGTAACAAAAAAGGTTACTTCATACATACCCATGGGGGAATGTTGTATAGAGAAAACACAAATAGCCATGTACTGTGTGTTGCACCAACCATGGACCTAAATGGGTTAAAACCATCAGCTGCCAAACCCAGTAAAACATTACGATCATCTCAGGAAAAGTCTGGGTGTCTTTGATCAAACTCTTTCCATGCCAAAGATTCTGCTAGGTGAGTTAATATATCAACCTCTTTCTTTCTCTCTGAATGCCAATTCATAAATTTAGCAATTTTAGTGGACTAGAAGAATCTCTTCAGTCTCAGTTTCAGTGGGAAATAATGCATCTTTTTAGCGGAAACTTGATACCCTTGATTCAGGACTCTCCCAGGATGAATCTTACTACTTGATTAATCTCATTGGTCTTCCACCTGGATGTATAACAAATAGTACAATTATTTAATTACACATTCACTTTTCTGAACAACATAAAATTATTTTGATATGCATCAATAGAATAATATGTAAAACCAAGATCATCATTCAACTTGTGAGCTTGATAGAATTACTCCAGAATATTCCCTCCAGCAGGGAGTACCTTCTTCAATAATACCAAAAACATGTCGAATGATGTGTATGGACACTGGTTCAAGGCCTTAAGGTGTAACAATTCAACTATGAATGAAAGTTACTAAATTTAGTGCATCCAAGATATAATTAAGTACATGCATTGTCAAGAATTTAAAATAATTCCAATGCATCTCCATCTGCATAAGAATGGGGATTACTCAATCCAACGTCATCAATTACGACATTACTGTCTTCAGATTGAAACTGATGCATCATATCATTGAGAATTATGTTCATCAGATCAACGGTTCTTGAATCAACATTCATATGAATAATTTCTGAGCGATGAAATGAAACAAAATCTTCTCCATTACGTTTCCATGCATTATTGTTTTTCAAAAACACATTCAAAAACAAATGTTCTCTATCACTATCTCATTTTAAGGGATATATATTTTCAAATTTTCTTCATGGAAAAATAATTATATCGCTTTGAAATCTATTGGTGAAATCCCTAAATCTCTTAATCCCCTCATTATATTCAGCTAAAAATCTATCTTGCATATCAATTCAGCTCCTATCCATATCATTATTTAATAGAAATAAAAAGTGAAATATCTTATTTAAATTCTAAAAAAACACATATCATTAAAATTTTAAAACCAAATTTGAAGGATAAAAAACATTACCTGTGGAGGACTCAGCCATGAGTAATGGGGTGTGACTCAATTGCAGATCCATGACGGAGTAGTGACTTGACAATAGGGGTTCAATGGCTGGACTCGAAAGGATCAAAACCTTTGGCCGAAGCGTGGGAGGGTTCTACACAATGGGGAAGAACGGACCAGTAGGGTCAAACAGAGGCAGGAGGACATGCCAGAGGGATGCAATGGGGCCAGGAGGGGATGGAGGCGGTGGGATTGTCCAAAGGTGCAGCGTGGTGGCAGGGGTGGGGGTTTTCGGGTCGCAGGGGTGTCAGGGTCACGAGGGAGAAACGCGGAGGTAAGGCGGTGGGGGTTACTGGGGTTGCAGGTGGCGCAACACGGAGGCAAGGGGGTGGGGGTTGTTGGGGGTCGTGGTCACTGGGGGTCGGGGTCTTCGGGGGTTGTCAAGGTCACCGGGAGGTCTAGGGCTGTGGTTCGGGGTCGCCGTGGGTCGGGGAGGGGTCATCGAGGGTCGAGATCGCTGGGGGTCGGGGTCGCCGGGCGAGGGGTCGGGGTCGCCGGGTGGCGGGGTCGTGGGTTCGAGGACGGGTGGGGCGCGGGGTCATGAAAGGTATAATGGGGGGAGGGGAAAATTAGTGTTTTTCGATATTAAAGTGTAGTGGAAGCCATTTGGCGGCCGCTATTGATAGTATTAGCTACCGCAAACTGGCGGCCGCTATAAGTCCCCCGCCTCAAAAGCCATAAATTCTAGTAGTGCATTGTGATAGTTCTATTTAATGAAAACCCTAGACATAACATGAAGGGGTCCTCATAGTATGTGTTTTTATAAACTACATTATGTGTATATAAAAATTGTTTACACATTATATATTTTGAGACACATCCTCTCGAATTTATTTCATCACCTTCCACAAAAAAATATCATTGGTAATGCATGGAACTACCTTGACATGGCATGAATCATCACAATTATTTAGATTCTATACACCCACTTCATATAAATATAATTTCAACACCATTCTAAAGAACCTAAATGATATGGATCATGAATCTTCTAACACTCGAACCCCCACTAGAGCTTTTTTCATTAGCATCACACCTCAACCATGTATTCAATCCAAAAAATAAACCCTCATAAATAATAAATAGTAACAATGAAATAATCTCCCCAGAATAATGGTTCTAGGATATATTATATTTACCAATTAATTAAAATACTAATCATAGACATTTGATTAATGGAGGGATAAATTAATGATACAAAAAAGATAGAAATGTAATGATGTTTTCATGTCTATATTTTCTATGTTTTTTGGTAGAATAATCAGAGATATGATGTTATCTCGAGGTTTTTTCTATCATCATTTTTATATTGGGGAAGGTTGTGATTTTTATAAATTAAAAGATAATAAAATAATTAAATTATATTATTTTCGGTTATTCCACCCGTAAAATCATTTAAACTAAAAATCGATAGGTATATAGATTATTTTGTGCCTATGGTAAAACATACATTATAGTTTCAATTCATATATCGGTTTTCCAATTTCATATTCCATTCAGGATATATTTTATTTTTTATAATAAATTCTATTAAAAAGATATAATATATATAATATTTTTAAAATATCCCCATTGATTTTAAAAAATGTAGGGATCTTCATTCATACTCCTTACCTAACTCTAAATATATTTTTTAAAATATTCCAATGTGTTAAAAAATTTAAAAATAATTCCTTAAATTCTCCCTACCTTAGTGGATTTGCTTTCTATTATTAAAAAAAATTGAAGTAGGGAAGGGTACTGAAATAGAATTTGGTTATACCTCAAAATCTTTCATTACCAAACATTCTCATGATACCGATGATGATGGACCAAGGTTATTGATCAGATGTGAATAATATTTTTTTATTGGCCTCAAATATTCTTTATTACTCAAAAAACATAGCTCTATCCCAAATCAATAGTCTACCCCAATCAATAATAGGAAATGGTACATGTATATATCTCTAAATCTATGACACATGGAAAACATAATAGTAGTAATATAATAGTGGTGGTATAGATAAGTTGAACACTCCTTCACTAATAATAAATAGTATTTGGAAGCGGTTGATGAATCCAAGAGACAATATTTCATCCCATAAAAATACCCAAAGAACTTGTTGAAATTGAACCTTAAATAACACATGGTCTCCCTCATAGAACACCAAGGGACTTCATTGTTTGTCTGTATATCACACCAGAAGGGTCCTGCAAGATATAATCCACCCATTAATTTTATATACCTTATCTATCATTGATCTCATCATCTCTAGAACAACAATCATAATTACTCATATGTATGACCATTACATTAGTGACCTATATAGTCTCTTGTATAAGCCCACGGATAATGCCTTGGAATGGTTTTAATTATAACTTCTTCATTCATTAAAATAAACACAGGATTTTAATACTCCTAGATAAATAAAAAATCTAACACAAAATCCCATAACATGCCATCCTAAACCTAGAAGGTATGTTGAGTCTTGTCATCCATCTTGTAATGTAATTTCATCCTCATCTACAGTTGATTCTCAAAATTATAGAGTAATCCTATTTATAATTTTTATATTTATAAATCTTCTGGATCCAAAACACTGTTCATGGGAAATTATTGAATTCAAAAAATAAAGGAATCCTTGACACTCCCCTGAACTATTCTCTTAGATGGAATGGTAGTGTGAGGACATAGAAAATTTTTCTATGACCTCCCAGAAAAAACAAATAACTATTTCTAATTAAGAATGAGTCATTAGAAAATAAGGGGAGGTACTTTCCTAAAAAAACACTAGAAATTAAAGGTTCTGGGGATAACCTACTGGTACCTAATGCTCAGTTTTCATTTATTGGAAACAAAAGCAATAATAGATGAGCTCATCTATACGGTGCTTCAACCATGGAAACCAATACTAACACTGAAGTTACTAGATCATTTTCTATAATAATTGGGTTACCACTAAAGGGGGATGTATGAATCTCCCTCATTATATCACACATCACCCCGACT
Organism: Viscum album; assembly: GCA_963277665.1. NCBI lineage: Eukaryota > Viridiplantae > Streptophyta > Magnoliopsida > Santalales > Viscaceae > Viscum > Viscum album. The sequence goes on from OY728138.1 coordinate 770,467,440, forward strand.
AATGAAATTTTTCATTATAAAAAATTTATTATTTTCACCGTAACATCAAACTAATCTATTAGAGGCATGTATTGCGTTTATATATGCAGGCCTGACATCATAATTGATACATCAAAACAGTGCTTCCCTGAAACACTAGAGAGTTAGTTCGGTCAAAAACATTGACAATAGATACACCAATCAATTGTCATCAACAAAGTTCAAACACAAAGTGGACGATTTCTCTTTTTCCTCACTCTTGAACTTCTACTAGGATTTCCTACTGAGGGTATCTACCCCACATTACCTTCTCAATAGTATTGGACTTCTCAAATTTTTATTCTTGTTTAAATTATATTCATAACGATTTAATCCTATTAAAATCTATCTATGATAACATATAAATGTTTTACGATCCTGTATTTTTCGAGTCATGTCCCTCTTTGAGATTTTCATTTTATCCTGGGAGGTTGAGACTTATTCAGATAAAGAGGGCCTTTTGGGGGGAAATAACCTAATTTCTAGAAATTTATGTTTATTGAGTAAATATATTATAGGTTTTAATGGGTTAAATATTATTTTGATTTTTTAAATTCTTTTTCTTTCATTAGAGGTAGTTTATGATACTTTCATGGGAAACAAGTTGAAGGATGTCCCAAGAGAAATTACACTCTATGTAATGAAGTTATATTATGTGTAAAAATATATATGAATAAGTTGTAAGGCTACTAAATGGCATGAAATGAATACATTATATGAAGTAATTACACATTTTGTAAGGTTTGGAAGCTTTAAAAATCACACGAGATGAATTTTTTTCAGCATATCCATCTAAAATTATATTCACAATGTGTAACATAATTGATCACCATGCAATTTCACAAATAGATTTTTAAGAGGTTATCTGTATGTGTTTTATCTTATACCCTCATGTGAAGATTCATACTCTCAATCCTAATGTGGCATCTAGGTGACTCTTGATCACATGTCTTGATTATAAACACCTTTATCACGCATTGAATCCCATGTAAGTTGTTTTAGTTAGGTTTTATTTTCTATCCCATTGTTCTACTGTAGTAATAGTTTAGTCTCTTTACCGTGAATGTTTTTGGATTCAATCATGATCATTTATGATCTACGAACATTATTATTATTATCATATCTATGTTTATTTTTGTAAATCATACTGAAATATTTGGTTGATTGATTTTTAACGGTAATGGGTCTAATCCTTAACCCTTTGGTTTGATTTTTTTCATGTGTGTGAAATGTTGAGATTTTTCAAAAATATCATTCACCCAAAAAATTAATTGATGGATTTTATGAATCCTTGGAATACCATTGGATCCAATTAATTATTTACCAAACATGTGGAATCCGTTCAGGTCAGTTGACCAATGGTTATAAAATAATTGTTTAATGGATTAATGTGTTTTATACATTACATGGATTTATTGGTTCTTTCTAAATATAGAATCATATTTTCTTTTTTTATATTTTATATATTCTGAATGATACTGGTTATTACCAAGTGATATATAATTTTTGTATTATATTGTTAAATGGAAATTTTTGTAATTAAAAATTGAGCCCTGTGAGGTGATATAGAAATAACGTTGTTGATATAACATATGTGGTGATTTCTATTATGTAATGATCATATATGGTTTTATCCTAATTTTTAATGTTTTAATTATTTTATTGGTCATTATCAAAATTGACATGCTAAACTATTATATAGTGGGCTATTCCCAATTCTACGTGATGAAATACTTATATAGTGGGCTATTCTAATTGACACATACTAGAATGATTATATATCAGACATGTACCTATGGTATGATAAAATTCATATATATTAGGCTTGTCACCATGACAATCTAAAATTCTTTTATACTGGTATTCCCTTCAAACATGCATAAATGATTGTATATTAGGCTCATCCTTGATTGATTGTTGGAATGATCATATAGTGGGTTTGATAAAAATTTGTGTCATATATACCTTGAATATAAAGGAATGGTGGGCATGGTTGTGATACATTCCTAGAGATATTTTGGAATTATGCAGAGGAATGTTGTGATTTTCCATGGTTATATGGTTTTGGTAGGCATGGTTTTCATGCATTCTTAGATATATTCCCACTTGGTTCCAAATATAATTGATGTGATTTAAAGTAATTGTATAATTAATTATTATAATTGTTTGTTACATTATTATATTAACATTTTATCAGATTTGTTATTTTTAAAAGCGGTGGTGTCAACCTAATGTGTTATACTCACATATTATTCAGACTATCATTTGTTACTTTAGTGGATAACATGGAATGAGGATTAGACAAGTGAAAAGGAACTTGATGTGGATTCTTTTCCTGCTAGATGGGTTTCCTTGTGTTGATAGAATAACACTAGGTTTGATATCACCGAGTTATAATTCATTAGTGATTCTACTACACTTTTACTTGTTATTACATCTATCATCACATTTAGTTATATTCCATCACTATGATACATTATTCCCCTATTTTAATTTGTTTGTTCATTTGGCTTCTATTGTTGATTTTATGTTGTATTGTATTGTTTCTATTATTTTCATACACTAATATTAATATTAATATATGTAATTAGATTATTCTACTGGTTTGTAACTCTCTAATCAGAGGCAATAGTCTCCCCACTAAACTTATCACACCCTCACTACCAGTCGACAGCCTTTGGCATATGTTGAGGTGTGCTTGAGGTCTTTTAACCCACCCTTTCTGTACACATGATAGAGTGTCAGATCGGGGGACATTATAATGTTGTATACGATATTTAATATTCTTTCACATTTTATTACTATTTGGTAATGTTATAAAAGATACTGGGATATGTCAAGACATGGTAACAAACATGTCCATGGGAGTAACTGACCGACCTATAAGAAAAAAATAAAATCTCCCCGAGTAGAATAATATTTATATTGTTTTATTATTACTGTTTATGTTATTTCACATTGATTAATTCTCATATTGTATGATTTTATTATTTCATGATGTTATTGGTTCCTATAATTTATACTCATGGCCTGCTATGGCATTATATGAGTATACATACTTTATTACATGCATATGTGGATATATATTATCATGCGTTATTCATGATAGGGACATATCTATTACATGTGACATATACATTCATGTTTATATGGTGATATCAGCATTATCTTATATTTCTTAATCAAATGAAATAAAATAATTAATAAGTCATGGCAACACACCATTATGATTATTTGAGAGAGACAAGGATTCCTTATTTATCTATTTTTGTCACCTATCAGGGTTTAGTTTGTTATTTATTGTGTTCTTGGGATTGTGTTTGTAAAATAGAATAAATACCACATCCTCATCTTTCAGTTCATTGTTAGGATATTTGAATTCATCATGCCACTATCAAATTTGATGCAATTTATCATGTATCTATTGAGGATAAAATGGATTTTGAGATACATAACAACATCTTAAGGGTTATGTGATCAATGTAAAGCGAGTCTATTCCAACAAATCCTTTGATGTATGAGATGATGAGAGAGTTCCAACTATAATATTAACCTACATTGAAATGGTAGGGATACCCCTATATAGTCGATTTATGGATTGAGTCATTTGAGATCATATTTAAGAATATTGAGACACTCGTGGGGATGGGGGTGAAGTGTGGAACATATATGCTTCTGGTACAAGCCATGCATTGTTGGGAAATTCTATAGTAGAATGGGAAGTGGGAGGAGTTGTATTGGAAAGAATAAAAGATAATTCTCTAGAGAAATTTATATCCCAATATGTTGAGGGGTGAGGAGGATCATGAGTTCATAAACTAGACACTAGTGGGAATTTCAGTGTTTGAATATGTTGAATGTTTAACTACTTGAAATGCTTTACAAAATCATTAGAAGGTGATGAGATCTACATGGTGATACATCTTACATATGGTCATCAATATGAGATAAATTATCAGGTGAATGTGTTCTATCTTGACATTTGTTAAAATGTGCTTATTCATGAAGCAATCATTGAATTGAATCTGAGAGAGACCTCATGAAGGAGTCATGCTTTTTTTGGAGGGAAAATATGAACTATTATTCTATAGTAAATATAAATTGTTCCAAAAGTTTTCACCTTGTTAGTATTAGTTAATGTAGTACATCAAGTGGGATTATTTCTCATTACAATGTTTTGTTGTAGTTCTATTAATGTGAGAATATGGGACCCAAATAGATTTGATGTCCCTACCACTTATTGGAGTTTCATTCCCAGAGTCTACTACACCCCATACAGTTGTTTTGTAAGGGAATGAAGAAGCATATCCATTTTAGGGGAACATCACAGGTTTCATAGTCTGGGATGAACTCAACTACTCGTAAGTTTATGGGTAGATAGATATACACATGGTGTTAGGGTCAGGTAAGGGGACATGGTACCCCTAAGAATCAATGGACGCACTAGGTAGATAGTATAGTATAGGGGAGTCAGAATAGATCCTAGGGAAAGTGGACTGGTCGGCTTCACATTATGGAGACTACATCAAGAAGTGACAATTCAAGAACATCATCTTTCATTGATATGATTCTTGTATCAACAACCCATTCATTTGTTTTGGATGATATTGAAGCATCACATTCCTTTTTATCCTCTATTTTTGTAAATGGTTTGGGAATGTTTGTGGAAGGATTTTATTTTTTAATCCATGTACAGACATTTATGAGTTTGGATAGAAAATATATAACAATTCATTTTTTCCTATAGATATTGGTGGTATCCATTTCTTTTCAAAACCATTCATGCTTGAAATGATAAACATCGATTTGATTATTTGAATATACTGATTTGTTTTAAACAAGGCTCATATCGACTATTACCTGAGGAGATATACCATTTTATCTCCAGAAGGTGGAATCCATTCTCATCAAGGTGTGTGGGATCCTCATGCTGGTTGTGCATGGCCAATTCAGTGCATCCTGGAATGTATAATGGATATGATATAATTTGTTTCTATATATGGTTGTGGAATTTTGTAGGATTATTTTCGCCTTATACTACACTGATTTTGGGATTATTTTCATGAAGGGTTCTACAAATTACTACATGAGCAAGTGATTGAGTTTATGATCGAGCTAGTTTTGGGAGTAGAGTGAGTTTCTATTCATCCATATATAATTGCACCAATAGTGATTTGAGATTTAATTTTTCAACCGAATGATCTAGAAAGTAATGGTTTCACATTACCTAATGTATATCCTGGTGGTTCTATGGTTATCCTCTTTACGAATGCTAATGGGAGTTTCTTCATATGTGTGGATTATCAAGTGTTGAACTAGATGAAAGTTAATAAGGATTACCCTCTTCCACGCATAGACAACCACTTTTATTAGTTTATAGTTGATATGATCCTTTCTACGTTTAATTGGAGATCATAGTAATAGAATATTAGGGTGATACCAATATACACACCTCAAAAATCTTCTAGTAGGAGGTATGGCAGATCTGATTTCCTTGTGAGGAAATTTGGTTGGAATAAGGCACTGATGGTATTCAAGTACTCAATGAATTGTATCATTAGTACTTTTCTAGGTCAATTAATTGTGGTCTCTATCATAAAAATATTACTATACTCTCAGTTATCATACAATCAATCAAAATATCTTGATTTCATTCTATGTATATTAATATTGAATCATATTTTCCGCTTTAAAACTAAATATAGATCCTTGTTTGTTGATGTGATTATCGTAGGCCTTGTCATCTATGAGTGTGGAGTGTTTTGGGATGCAGAAAAAGTTTCAATAATTATATCACACTATAATCATAATAATTTCATTATTACTCTAGGATTTTTTTTGTTTAGTAGGTTATTTTATTTGATTTATCCAGAATTTCACTCATTTTGAGACACTGATGTATGTCCTGCCCAAGAAAGGGGTGAATTTCACTTGCTATGTTGCCTTTGAGATATATTATCATGAGATTAAAAGTAGGATAACATCAGCACCTATTATTAAATTACTTGTTCTAGGTAAACCATATAACATTTAATATGATTCATCTGAAGTTAGACTTAGTGAGGTTTTAAAGTTGTAGGATACAATGGCTACATATAGTTCAAGGTAGCTATGGACTAATGAGGGTAATTACCCTACTCAATATTTGGAGTTAACTGCAGTAGTACATGACTTGCAATTATGGAAGCATTATCAAATAGTTGAGAGGTTTTTTGTAAACATAGAAGAAAATAGCCTTAGGTACATCATTTTTTAGTTGGACCTGAACCATCATCATTGGAGGTGAGTTGAGTATCTATATTATTATAGCATTAGGTTATATTACACACTACGAATGGAAAACTACATTGTCTATCCATTGAGATGAATGATGAAGAATGATTATAAGGTGGGATTATAGCATTAGGATGGTCTCTTGGTTGAAAAAATTCTCTTATTATTAGTGGATGATTATGTTTTCCTATGGACATAATCAACAAGATGAAGAGAGTGTTTCATGTATCTAGATATGAATTACCACCTGGTATGAAACAAATGTCTCGTGATTTGTATAAACAATAATTGTGGTCAATATGGATAATGTATGTATCTAGATTTGTAGTGAGATGAATCAGTTTTCAGCAGGTGATAGCCGAGCTTCAGAGGGAAACATTTATTTTTCAACCATTTCCCTTTTCTGAGTGAAAATAAGAAAATGTCACTATGTGTTTTATAATTGGACAACTTAGTAAATCTCATAAAAATGATGTTTTATGGGTTATTTTGTATCAAATTATGAAGGTATACATCTTTTTCCTATCAATTAGACCTTCATGGTTGATTATCTGGGTTGTATTTATTGGGGAATATAGTTCAGAATCATATTTTTCAAAGGATTATCATTTCAGGAAGACATCATTGTTTCAGATCACCTTTATGGTAGGGTCTTATAAGGATCTACAATTACTTTTTGTTTTGATTACGACATATAATCCTCTGAATTATATTTAATAAAATAGGATGACTTATGCTTTATATGTTATATTGGGGACCTATGTTCGTGATTTTGATGTGTAATGGGAGTATCGTTTAGAACTCTTAGAGATTTCATATAGTTAAATATTTTTTTAATCCATTGTTATGGTAAATTTGAATGAATTTTAAGGTAGGTCTTTCCATTTTCCTCTTTCTTGTTTGTGTGAAGGTGATCCATTATTTTTATGCCTTATCTAATATAGTGATCATATGAAAAGTTTTAGTTGATTAGACATCTGTTAGTTTATGTGAATAGAAGGTATAAATCATATGATATCAATAATATAATATATCTTGAATTAAATATTTTTCATTGTTTTTTCCATAGGGTTCCTCCTAAGATATGAAACACAATATCAAAATGCCGAGGAATCTTGTACCCTACTTTGTTGGTCTGTATGAGATAGTGGACAAGGCCAGGCTAGTGTAATACCATTTATGAATTCTATATCTCTATTATGTAATTAATAGTGGGTATCATGTGTCACAACTTCATAGATATTATTTACACCCTTCTATTGTAATAGATTTTGTATGAACCAATTTTAGTGTTGATGAGTCCTTTGATGAGAATCTGTTAAAGAATTGGGATCATAGTCTAGTGTTGGTCTGTTCATTTTGTTCAATTGTAATGGAAGCATTGGCTTGTTTAGGAGGAGACCTGGGATATAGAGTACGATATGATATGGAATATTCTGTAATTTTTCTCTAATAATCCACAATGATTTTTAATTAATCTTGGTGGAGATTTGTTATATGTTGGTGAGGTTGTAAGATCCCATCATTTTCTAACTATTTAATCATTGAGTTTTTTTATTAAGACATGGTGGATGAGTGCTGTTAAGATATAGAGAGACTTTATTAGGTAAAATGAATTAATGTATGGGGACTTATGTTTTTGAGTTAATGGAGTCTATTTATAAATGTGTTTAATAGGATTATGAGAGTTTCCCATGTTTTGGTTCACATTAGAGGTGGTTTAGGTTCTTTTTATGGGAAATAGGATCAAGGATGTCTATACGGAAATTACATGTCTTGTAATAAATTTACAGAACATTTAAATACTTAAAGGCACATACTATGATCGAGGTTTAATATATTAAATAAAAAATGTTGTGGTGGTAGTAAATGATGTGTATTGTTTTTGTAGTGTTAAAAATTACCAGGTGATGTTCATTTTAGTGTATCCATCTTAAAATAAATAATAAAAGTGTAAAAAAATTACATTTAGTGTAATAACTATAGAATAATTTTGAAATGTTTCATGCATGATTTTGATCTCATTAATTCATTTTCACAATTATCCTCTCAAAAATTGGGTGGAATCCATCTGATTTGGGGGGGGGTGTCACTTGATTCTTGATGTCCCAATAAAACATATGAACCCGGGTATGTTTTTATGGATCGTTTTTTATTTATTTAACATTACCCTCTAGTGGTTGTGTTGTAATTTTTTTAGCATAAAAATCATTTCTTATCATGATTATTTATGATATATGAACATTCTATGATCATATTTGCCTTTTTTCAATGAGAGAATCCTACTGGAAGCATTGGTAGATTGACAATTAAGGGTTGTGGTTCTAAACAATAAACCTATGGATTTATTTTTGTCAGCTCTGTTAAATATTGAAATTTATCTAACATATCATACACAAAATTAATTAAATGATGTATTGGATTATTGTTCTAAATCCATTTGGATATAATTTGTTATTGACCTGGCTTGTGGCTATCATTTGTGTGAGAGAAATATTTGATATAAATTAATGTTTTTAATGGAATAATGTGTGGTTATCATGAAATTGATTTTGGGTGTTTTCATCATATAGATTAACCAAATCATGTATTTATTTTATGATATTATTGGATATTTATTTGTTATGAAATATTTCTATATGAAATTTTTAATGGAATTATAAATGGATATTTTCAAAATTATCCATTGACCCAAATGATTTGATCTGGTGATATCCTTATTTTTATATCATGATATGTGATTTATATATTGTAATTAATTTATGGGTCATTGGTCAAGTTTTTTATTGTAATATTTATATTGGGAAATGGCTTAATTTAAATGGTGAAATTTTTATATATATGGTTTTTTAAGTGGAACATGTTGGAATGGTTATATAGATTGTTATTCTTATTGTTAGATGACTAAATACCTATATATCTGGCACAACCCTATGAATTAGTGAAATTATTAAAATAATATATTTTCTTTATGAAATAATGAAATAGTTTTATGTTAGGATGGCCCCTAATAAATGATGAAATTTTTATATATCTGGATCATCCCTGATTGACTGCTGAAATTAATATATAACGGGGTTTGTCTGAGATAATTATGATCTATACCTTGACTATAAGGTTATGGTTGAAATAATTGTGGGATATTATCAGAGATATTATTTCATGGTGTCTGTAATAGATAGGTTTTACTATGGATATATTCTTTTGGTAATCATGGTATCAAGTAATAGATAAATAATTTCTAGCATGGGGCTGAAGTAGTTTGATGTGGTATTTATTTATTTGTTTAAATAATTAATACAAATGTTTATTAGATTATATAATGAAATTGTTATCAAATATGTTTTGTTTATACATGGTGGTATCAACCTACTATGTTTTATTCCATCCATATTCATGCCACTATTTTTAACCTATGACAATTTTCTAGAAGTAGGATTAGAAAAAGAAAAAAGACCTTGTTGTTCACTGGTTTTTTTCCAAGATGGGATAGCGTATTGAGACAGAATGACATCAGGTTTGGAACCATGGACTTTTGTGTCATTACAGAATATGTTTTTATTTTATTTATGACTTCTTTCATGAAATTTAATTACATTTTATCACAATATTACATTATTCACTAATTATTTATTTTATTTTTCAGTATGATTTTAGTGTAGGTTTTTTCTTGTTTAGTATTGTTCTCATTATTTACTTACCCTAATTTCTATATTATTACTAATTATTGTATTATTATTATGATTTTTATCTCTATAAATAAGTTTATAATCTCCCTAATAAACATATCACACCCACACTACTAGTCGACATCATCTAGGGTATGGAAAGGAACTCATGAGGCCTTGTACCCGACCATTTATAGCTATATGTGAGAGTGATGGATTGGGGGATGTAACACCTAATAATCTTATTGTCAGAATGGATTATGAAACACTCTAAAAAAATATATGTTTTCCATGTGTTCAGGGTGAATAATATTATTTGGAGCACTAAATTATTTTTCACCCAACATTTCCCATAAGATATAAAATGATTTGAATAATAATCAATTTTCAATTACTAATAGATAATAATGAATAAAATCCTATCTCAAGATACATAAAATAAGACCACGTACTAAACACCCTCCTTAGTAGTCTCATGATTTGGCACACTCGTTATCCTATTTCATATCATGTGAAAAAATTATAGTTATTTCTCTCCCCACATGAATGGAATCCCATTGTAGGTCAAGGAGTCTAGATGTACTGCATTCCTAGATAACTCATGATTCAATAATTGTTAATATCAACCTAATAATGGAATCACAAAGCCATAGTCATAATCTTGAGTGGATCCTAAGCTCACACTTCTTCAAATATGTTGTGGTATGGTGCTACTCCCCCTTTGAGTTAATATTCATGTTAAGTGGAACACTCATATACATTAATCACAGTACAAGGTCATATCATAAATATATTTCTTCAATATTATTTCCAATACTATCCACCAATTTCATGCTTTCTCCACCATTAATTTTGTGTATAGGAATATGTTATCTATGAGGACTACCATGAACTAGTCCAAGAAGGGTTAAAAATCAATTTCTTGAGCCCTATAAATAGTCATGGGTGTTTTTCTTGAAAAGGTAAACACCATGTATTTATAGTGACCATAGTAGAAATATAATTTCATCTTCAATATATAAAACTCTCAATCAAGGATCTGGTGATAACTCTTGTAGAGACCCGAAGCTTGACGTACATGGACATTTCATTACTTTTGCGGAATACTTAGTACATAACAAAAACACACACACAAGGACCGTAATAGTTTAGTGTCATTGGAAACTCAAAATATAATCTTCTAATCGTGGTGAATGATCTTCAAAATATCCCATAAAGATATTCTTTTTTTAAAACCTAAATCCTTTCTTTATGTCCTGGGGAAAAGAAAACATAAAAGGGTGAGCTCAAATGCTCAGTAAGGGTAAACAAAAGAAATATCAATCATGTCATATTTTTAAGAACATATCTTTTGGAAATCTTAACTTGAAAAAGAGATCATAATTTCATAACATGGGATAAATCATAGTTGTGAAATGTAATCCCAATAATCATAACATAAAACATGAAACCTTGTGGCATACACACATAATCATATAGAATCATTTCTTATTAGTCAAGACTCATTCCCAAGACTATCTTAGTGGACAAAGTCCCTTTCTGAACCATGTTCACTCCTCGTTTCAGTCATGTTTCACTGAACCGGTATAACCTACCGTTCCAGCCTTGTCTATCTCATGAGATATAAAATATTTACCCAATTCATTGGAGGGATATATAGATCCCACCCATCTCATAATGATACCATTCTTATGTGTGCCACAAAATCTTAAATCATACATCATTGCATAACCCATGTAATAAAAATGGGATTCTTAAACAACATGACATCATAAAACAATTCATATAAGTTAAAGGAATTCATAAAAATATTTAAATCACAGCATAATCAAATCCATGTAATAATAGGGATAGAAAAAGAACCCTATATTATCTTATATGGAAAATAATTTTGATAAAACACTTGAACTCCATTCTCGAGGAAAATATCCTTTTTACTTCAAAAACATTTTTCCTTTCTTAACATGTCATACTATTTTAAACTAAAAGAAGTTGATTAAAAATAAACTTGAAAACCTGTAAAGGATGATTCTTTGAAATATTGTTTTAAAAATCCATTCATTCCATATAAGTTTAAAAAAACATTCTTCTCGTATTTTTGTCCGAAAAGTCAAAAAGTACCTCGTACGAAGAACGGAAAAATATTCCTTTCATATCGTTTACTAAAAACTCACCGAAGGGTAAAATTGGATTTAAACAATTGTAGGTGGATGGAAATAGTATACATATTGAGGAAACATGGATTTGGATGATAAAATACACCCCAGTAAATGCCAATGTATAAACAATCTCGGATAAAAATGAGATTGTGATATTTCCCTTACCTTACATCCGATTTGCTTCGTTTGTTTCCGAACCTCCTGTATAATGATTTAAATAATGTCATTGACTTATTCCAAAATCAAACTCATTTTTATGGTATCATATATGGTTCACTTATGGCTTTATATTACCCGTTCTTTTGTAAATTCCATGTTAAAATGCGTTTTGGGTAAAATCATTTCATTTGTCATCCGTGTTTTGACATGTAATTATTCATATGATTACATAGATCATGATTATTTAATTACAGCATATAAAACATGATTTATATATAATATATATTTAGAATATATATTTATATATAATAGATTAGTAAATGGAATGAAATACACCGTTCATGGAGACGGTAGACCGTACGTACGCATGAACGCTGTTTTCTTTTCCTTATTGAGTTGAATGGAATTAAGTAGATGACATACATATATATACACATAAATCCAGAATCATTATTATGTCATATATTTCATTATTAATTATTATATATACTTTATAATCATACATGAATGGTTAACGTGGAGAATGAATCTCATCGCGTCGTGGAGACGGTTGTCCGTACGTACGCACGGGCGATGATATTGTTCTCATGATCGTGTAATTTTATTGGAGTGTATGTATACTATTTCAGAATCAATATCACTTTACAATAATCATATATAGTTATTTTTTACACCATTATACCCATCCAAGTAAGGTGGTGGTGGAAAATAGATAACACCACGGCGTGGAGACGGTATTCCACACGTACACACGCGCAGTGATTTCATTTTCCGTAGGACGGATAGATGGTGAAATAAGGTTGTTTCATAATTATAATAAAATATCAGAATATAAGTGACACTGATGTTATTACTTAATAATTAAACAACATATGGAGAATACGTGGAAGAAGAAATAAAGATGAAGTAATTGGTAACGGACATTACCTCTTATTTGAAGTGCCTCTTTGAGATCTCCTTTTAGGGCACTAAAATTGGTCATTGAGGAAGACGAGAACCTCTAGGATGTTTCTATGGAAGTGGAGAAGGGAATTTTTCAGGGTTTGGACGATTTTGAAGGCTCAATGTGGTTTGATGAAGAGAGGTATGAGGTGCCCTTTTATAAGGGAGGAGAGGGGCACCTTTGGAATAACTAAAACTATTATTTTATTATAAAGTCAAATTCGGTTTTAAATAGCTCCATATTGATTCCTTTCGAAGATAAGGTGGGTATGGGTCGAAATCCTCTCATCCAATAGAATTTAGACAAGTTTATGTTCCTATTTTAACCTTATCATTTAGATTTAACATTAAGTAAAATAATTTTACTTTTACCGTGTCTTCTTGTGTTCTTATACTATAAGGTTAATAAACATACTATAAGAAGTCTAACTAACCCCAAGTTGTTTATTATTAATATATATATCCTTATCTAAGTCATTTGGCCGAACCTTAGATTTTTAGGAATAAAATAACAATTAATAATATAATATTTGTTTTAAAAACTATTTTATGTCAATTTTGAAACTATTTTGTAATTGATTTTTGTGAAACTCATAACAGAATGATTAGTTCTAAAAAAGTTAATTAAATAAATAATAACATGTCATATTAACCCATAAAATTATTTTATTTCAGAAAAAGTCTGAAATTACATTTATTTTGGTATATATAACATCAATTATGTCAATATTTCATTAATAAGATAATTAATGCATCATTTTTGTGTCATAAATAAATTAAATTATTTAATGTCTAAAAATTACAAATACAATACCATTATGTAGGAAATCGTTTTAGCTTTCTAATGAATATTTATAGTCGAATTTATCTTATGTATAACCCTATATTAAAAATGATTTACTTATTAAAGATTGATTTTAACTATTTTAACCCTTCTTTAAATAAATAAATAATAAATGTCCTAATCTAATCCAAGTGGGCCTAAATGGTCATATTTTATTCCTAAGGATGTTTTTGGTCGAATTACACATATCCAATAGAATTAGGACATGTGTTAGGGTAATAATAATATCATTTTTACCCTTAATTACCCTATTTACTTTTAACCGTGGTAAAAAAAATTAAAAAGTTACTATTCACCAAAAATTATTTTCATTTCATTGAACCACATTTTACATACTAACATCAACCATGTCTCTCGGATTTTTGAAATTCCACTCACAAAAGCGGTAAAATTATATTTTATGAAAAATTCGTTTTTCTTAACTACCACATAGTGGTTTCACTATTCATCAAAAAATGAAAGTTTCCAGAAAAATACCAAAAATTAGGCCTAAGCTATATTTGATATTATGAACTCAAAAATTATTTCTATTTTAACAAATTCAAAACATATCAGTTGCATTAATTAATTTAAAAATTAATTCTCGTCGTCAAAACAAATAGCGTGTTCTTAAGAGATAACAACTATCAAAAGATTGACACTTGTTTATGTCTGGTTTAAATGTGAAATTACATCCAATGACCAACATTGTATTAAATTGTAAAAATATATTCTAAATATATTTTAAAACCACTCAAATTAATAATTTATCACTATTAATTATTTCGATTGAAAAATTTGTTTTTAATTTCAATTTAGTAATTTTCACTATTCATCAAAATATGAAAGTTATCCGAAAAGTACCACACTTTCTCCCTAAGCTAATTTTGATATTCCGAATCCAAAAATGAAGTCCATTTTGAAAACTAAAATTTAAAAAATTGGTTATTACTATTCATAACGGCTAGTTTTATTAATATTTTAATAGCATATCGTTGTTTAGTGAAACTCGGTATTGCATACTACACACGCTATCGAGGAAGGTCGCGATTGCGTGTAATTCAAGGAAAGTCAATGATGTGTTTTGTGCAAGATCCGTTTTGTGTAGCGTACAACACAAGACATTAATAAAATTAAAAAGAATATTTTTCATAAAATCTCGGGTTGTTACATTCTACCCCCCTTAAAATGAATTTCGCCCTCGAAATTCGTCAGGGTTATAAATGGTTTACTATTCGAAATTTTCTTTAATAGAAACCCACATCGTAACAAGGAATACCAAAACCAATCTATAAAAACAAACCTATGAAATGTAATGGTTACCCAAATAAACTAATCATTGGGTTTCCCCGAAAGTGAAAATATGGATATGGAAGAGAAATATAACCATCATGTTCTGATGGAGAGCGGTAGAGAACATGGCTATGGAAAATCCAGCAATCACAAAGCCATAAATTTGTGACTATCTAAGGTACCATCGGATTCATCAGATATAAGAGCACTAGGAAAACATTTTTGGTTTTCAAAATCATTTCCCTAAAGTTGATGAAATTGGAATTAGAAGAAATACTTTCGTGATTTAGGTATAGTCTCATCGTTGGTCATTCTTTGGAAAATTTCCACTTCATCTCTTAAAAAATGAAGTTGAATTTGTCATTCGTGATGTGTTAGCAGATCATGTGATAGAATGATGGGTCATTCCATCTGTCTCAAACAAAAGGTTAGAAAAGTTATCAAAAAATACATAAGTCCATATATAGTGAGATTAATCATATATGGTTTCTAAAATGGACTTATACTTCATATACCATACTACTTAATATAATAAAACTAGTTTCTACTAAACAGGGACTTCTTGTAGGCCAGTGGTAGGCGATAAAGACCAGTCGCACTTCGGTTGTGGGTTCGATTCCCACAACCTTGTCCGACGTGATGGGATGTCGCCCGTCCTGTAGGTTGTCCTTTTTCTAAAGCTATATTACTATAACATCCCATCAACAATATCAAAAAAAATTTATCCTTAAACAATACTAACTTATGTCCAACATAATCCATTCCAATATTTAGGCTTATCTAAAATACTTCGGTCCAAGCTCATAGTATAAAGAAAATGATCACGTGAATTCCATCATTTAACCCCATATATCATAAGATATATCTTGTTGGTCAAATTACAAATATGTGAATACCATAATCATGTATTCTCTTGGAGAATGAATATCCATTGAACCTTAGTGAAATCATGAATGCAGTTAAAAGTTAACACTTTCCACATACCAAAATCCTAAAAATTCTATATCCTCAAACCATGATATCACTTTGTCCTTATATCAATCATGAGCTCATGAATACTATCAAACATATTAAATTCTCTTTAACCCTTCATTATGTGCATATCATCTGCCTTCCAAAAATATTTCAATCACTTTTCATGGTTACCGATGCCATAAAATTACTAAAAACCACAATAGACCAAAACATAAATATTCCAATATTCCCCGATACTATATACAACATTATTCTGGAATCCCCTTACATAAACACATAATCATTCCACCACATCATTTTCATATTCAACATCGCCAATGGTGATCACATGTGAATTCCCTTTGTCCTTTGCCTTAAGTGGTTGCTCATGTCGATCATCAATAACCCTTGGATTAGGGAATTTATTAGCATAAAGCCCCATTTCCTTGCACTTGAATCATTGAAGTGTTGTTGGTGCATTCTCTGTAGTCTTTTCTTTATTCACATCGTTAGAAACCCTTTATCCATTACATTGACACTCAGCTGATCGATGACCTTCTTTTCCACACATAAAACATTTTCTATTCCCTTTAAGACAATCTCCACCATGCTTCTTTCCACACTTTGAGCATAAGGAAACATTCATCTTCTTTTCACCATTATTCTGATATTTCTCCTTGAACTCCATCTTTCGTTTCTTTTCAAAACTATGAGATGGATAAGTAACACCAACTTCCATTTCTACCATGATAGCACAACGCACAATTTCTTCATAGCTACTGACGTCTCCTATAGCTATTGCCCTTCGAAGATTTGGTTTTAAGCCACTGAAGAATCGATCAAATTTACTTTCAGGTTGGATGATAAATCCAGATGCATACCTTGCAAGCCTTTTAAAATTCGCTTCGTATTTACCTACAGATTCATCATCCTTTTGATTTAGTTCAAGAAAATCCTTCTCCATCTTTGTTCGAAGAATACGAGAAAGTACCTATTGAAAAATAAGCTCTTGAACTCGTCCCATTCCATGGACTCAATTTCATCTCTTTGCCTCGTATTCTTGATAAGATTCCACCATTGATCAGCTTCACCTTCCAAACGATATACTGCTAAGATGACTTTATCATGTTCAGAACATTGAAGAACTGCAAATATCGTTTCAGTAGTACTGATCCATTGTTCAGCAACAAGTGGATCAGAAGACCCACTGAAAGAAGGTGGACGTTGCCTCATGAAGGACTCAATAGAATATTGTTCCCTTCTCTGCTCATTTGGAAGTCCAGAATGATTCATAGCTTGTGTAAATATAGCAATAAGATTTTGCACTCCATCTCCCATAACATTTGTTTGTTCAGGAGGACAATCATTGCATTGTCCATTGCATTGATCAACATGGTTCCTTCGGGTTCTAGCCATCGTCTAAAACCCAAAAAGAATAGTGTGAGAGGAAAAAATCATGCTAGGGAAAACAACATAATAAAGGGGGAGTATCCTCAATATCTAACATCTTAGGTAAAATTCTATGATCGTTACCATAGTCTTAAGACTGTATCCTATACGTATACTTATCCTTAGGGACATCCCTAGACGTACCTTAGAAATATCTATAGGGATCTAACTAACGTTTTCGCATCCTAGTTTCCAAAGGTTGACTAAACCTTTCCTCTGATACCAACTACAGATACCCGAAGCCTGACGTACATGGACATTACATTACTTTTTCGGAATACTTATTACATAACAAAAACACACACACAAGGACCGTAATAGTTTAGTGTCTTTGGAAACTCAGAATATAATCTTCTAATCGTGGTGAAAGATCTTCAACATCTCCCATAAATATCTTCTTTTTTTAAAACCTAAATCCTTTATTTATGTCCTGGGGAAAAGAAAACATAAAAGGGTGAGCTCAAATGCTCAGTAAGGGTAAACAAAAGAAATATCAATCACGTCATACTCATAAGAACATATCTTTTGGAAATCTTAACCTACAAAAGAGATCATAATTTCATAACATGGGATAAATCATAGTAGTGAAATATAATCCAAATAATAATAACTTAAAACATGAAATATTGTGTAATACACACATAATCATATAGAATCATTTCTTATTAGTCAAGACTCATTGCCAAGACTATCTTAGTGGACAAAGTCCCTTTCTGAACCGAGTTCACTCCTCGTTTCAGTCCTGTTTCACTGAACCGGTATAACATATCGTTCCAGCCATGTCTATCTCATGAGATATAAAATATTTACCCAATGCATTGGAGGGAGATATAGGTCCCCTATCTCATAATGATACTATTCTTATGTGTGCCACAAAATCTTAAATCAAACATCATTGCATAACCCATGTAATAAAAATGAGATTCTTAAACAACATGACATCATAAAACAATTCATATAAGATAAAGGAATACATTAAAATATTTCCATCACAACATAATCAAATCCATGTAATAGTTGGGATAGAAACATAACCCTATATTATCTTAGATGGAAAATAATTTTGATTAAACACTTGAACTCCATTCTTGAGGAAAATATCATTTCTACTTCAAAAACAATTTTCCTTTCTTAACACGTCATACAATTTTAAACTAAAATAAGTTGATTAAAAATAAACTTCAAAACTTGTAAAGGAAGATTCTTGGAAATATTGTTTTAAAAATTCATTCATGCCGTATAAGTTATAAAAACACTCTTCTCGTATTTTTGTCGGAAAAAGTCAAAAAGTACCTCATACGAAAAACGACAAAAGATTCCTTTCATATCCTTTACTAAAAACTCAACGAAGGGTAAATTTAGATTTAAACAATTGTATGTGGATCGAAATAATATTACATATTTAGGAAAAATGGATTTGGATGATAAAATACACCCCAGTAAATCCAAAGTATAAACAATCTCAGATAAAAATGAGATTGTGATATTTCCCTTACCTTAGGTCCGATTTGCTTCGTATGTGTTGAGCCCTCTGGAAGATTGTTGATTTCATGTCTATGATTGATATTTTAATAATCACAAATCATCGCATACCATTAATGCTTAATCTGGTTTGATTTCTCATAAACTTAATTACAATCTGTTAATGAATCTGTTATCATGTTTTTTGTCTTTGCTTATTGACTTACAAAGTATTTTGGAAGTCTTCTGGATTAAACAGACATCGGAAGCACCGTTCCAATATCAACAGACATCAGAAGCACCGATCCAATATCAACAGACATCGGAAGCACCGATCCAATATCAACGGACATCGGAAGCACCGATCCAATATCAAAGGACAACGGTCGCACCGATCTGATATTAGGATGAAAATGACTCACCGATGCAAATGACTCACCGATGCCAATGACACACAGATGCTGATAAATATGAGTCACTGATTCAATGACACACCGATGCTGATCAAAATGAGCCACCGATCAAATGACACACCGATGCTGATCAAGATAAGACACCGATCGCATGACTCACTCATGCTGATCAAAATGAGCCACCGATCTCATGACTCACTGATGCTGATCAAAATGAGCCACCGATCAAATGACTCACTGATGCTGATCAAACTGACTCACCGATCAGATGATAGACCGATGCTGAGCAGTCTGACTCACCGATGCTGATCAAACTGACACACCGATCTGATGACAGACCGATGCTGATCAGTCTGATTCACCGATGCTGATCTATCTGAGTCACCGATCATTACTCAATAATGCTGATGACCTACCGATCACTTGATTCTTCAATAGTCATAAACAACTGTTTGAATTTCTTTATCTTTATCTTTATTTAATCTAACCAATGGTCATATTAGGTATATTTTAATGCTCTGACAATTAATTAATAAAGGTTGTCGGATGTCAGGAAATCGTACCTCGTACCTGCTGAAAAGAAACCTTTTCTGTCTTCCAGAGCACGTGATATAAAGATTAGAAGACTCTGCTGCAAAAAAAAGAGACGAAGGATATTTTTCAGAGAACATATGAGGAATACAAGAAACAAGTTGAGCAGAACTAAGTAGAAGAGAAGATACATATCAAGAGATTACACAGAATCTCATAGACAATCAAGCCTACTAAAAGGGAGTTCTGTGCATACAAAAGAACGATTGAAGAACTTCATCGACTACATCTCACTGCCTATGAACAAGAAGCATACGACACTCTTCTTCTCAAAAAAAATGAGAAGAGGACTCAGAATAAATTCTAACCAAATAGAAAAGGGTCCAAAGCTACACTGAAATCACCAGAGCCATTTCTAAACTCTACATCTCTACTCTGTGATACATTTGTTTTACATTTTGAGCAGTGTGTGTTATCTGCTGTATTAAACACACACACTGACTCCTGTACTTTCACTGGAAGATCTGTAAATCCTCAGCAAACCTGTTTACACTTCATTTCCCATTGTTTATAGTGGGAGAGGTTGTGTGAGACCTGGAAGGCTCTGAGCTGTTGTTTTTTTCCCACGCAGAACTATGGTAGAGGTCTTGTGACCTGGACAGTGTGTTCAATGTTGTTAACCCCGATCCAGGGTATGGATTATTTTTATATAAACTTTTGAGAGGACTAAGTCTCTACTTGAGACTGAACCTCTTGGTTAATTCTCTGTGTTTGTAGCTACATACTATATCCATACTATACATATTTATTTCATATTCCGCTTCTACTACTTTGAAATATAATTTATTTTCAAAGCTACTTTGATAGATAAATTCGCAAGTGTTTATATTTATTATAAACTAGTAAGTTAGTTTCAAAATTTAATTTAATCATAAGATTATGTTAACTGATAACTAATCAATCTTTGAGAAACTAATTGAACCATTATAATCTGTATAAATTCACTACAGTTTAATCTGTTTTTGAAATAGGGGGATTCTAATAAACATTGTTTTTAACAGAAAATTTTAATTGGAACTCAATTCACCCCCCTCTTGAGTATCCACTCCGACCAACATTTGGTATCAATGGTTGGAAAATATTTTCTAAAGTACTCTGTTTTTCAACTGTGATTTTAGTTGTATTTTAATGTTCTTAAAATTTCTGTTATTTCTAAATTTTTATCTCTTTAAAAATTATTTGTGTGATATCATGGATAATAGACTTGAGGGTGCTGCTACTAACCAGACACCTTTCTTTAATGGAAACGACTATGCTTAGTGGAAGCTAAAAATGAAAATTCACTTAAAAAGCATGAGCTTTGATATTTGGACTGCCATTGAAGCTGAATACAAAATTCCCAGTACTGATAGATATACTTGGGATGAAACTACAAAGACTTCTTACAACAATAATTGTAAAGCTATGAATGCCTTGTACTGTGCTCTAGGAGATGAGGAATTTAATAGAATTTTTGCATGTAAAACTGCATATGAAATTTGGGATACCATAGCTGTTTCTCATGAAGGATCAACTAATGTTAAGAAGATGAGATTGAATACCTATACTATTAAGTATGATAATTTTAAGATGAAGCCTGATGAACCCATTTCTGATATGTATCTCAGGTTCAATGAAATTGTCAACACAATGACTTCTCTGGGAAAGGATGTTCCAGCAAAGGAAAAAATCATGAGAATTTTGAGATGTCTACCTGAAAGATGGAGAGGAACCTCTGTCTCCATTAGAGAATCGTGTGAAATTGGAGAACTGCCAGTCAAGGAACTAATTGGAAAGTTGATGATGTATGAATAAGAACTCAAGGTAAACAAAGAAGAAGATGATGAACCTAAAAGGAAGTCTATTGCCTTCAAGACTACAACCTCAAAGAATAAGGATAAGGAAAAGCTTCAAGCTATCAATGAAAGTTCAAGCAGTGAGGAAAGTGAGAATGATTCTGACAGTGATGCTGAGATGGCTCACATTTCTAGAAGATTTATGAAATTCTATAGGAAGAAGAAGTTTTTCAGAAAGTCAAACTACAAAGGAAAGTATAATAACAAAGGACACTGGAAAAAGGATTGGAAGAAGTCTGATAAATCAGATGAAGTTGTCTGTTATGAATGTAAAAGAAAAGGACACATAAATGCAGACTGTGAAAAGATGAAATACAGAAAAAAGTATGAATACAAGGATAACAAGTACAAGAAAGCCATGAAGGCTACTTGGAGTGCTTCAGAAGACAACACAAGTGAAGCTGAATCTTCAAACTCTGAAAGGAATCGAGCCAACATGTGTTTCATGACAAACACTTCTGAGGTAACATCAGAAACTCCTACTTCAAATTCATATTATTCTGGAGATGATTCTGAATGTGATAACATGTCTAAATCTGAACTGTTTGAATATTGTGATATGCTTGAAGAAACCTGTAATGAGCTTAACGATAAATATAACGGTTTAAAGAAATAGTATGCTTTAAGTGTTAAGCGTAAATCTGATCTGGATATAGAAGTAGAAAAGAATGATCAGTTGCTTAAAGAGAATACTGAACTAAAATTATCTAATGAGCAACTCAGAAAAGTCTTAGAGAAGTTCACAAATGGCAAGAATATTCTAACACAAATGCTAGGAAAGCAAGTTTCACCTAGATATACTACTGGTATAGGATACCCACCTGGACAAAGAAAATTTGACAAAACTAGATTCCTTCATAAATCTGGACAGAAGATAGTTAATTCTGGAACTTCATATGCCTCAACCAGTTATATTCATAGTTATGGATCTAATAAGTTTTATCTTTCAAAGAATGTTAATTCTACAAATTATATGAGACCCATTATACAAATATGGGTACCTAAAGTATTATTGGCTAACATGTCTGGACCCAAGAAGATCTGGGTACCAAAATCATCTTCCATCTAAATCTGTTTTGTAGGAGACCTACTTGAAGAGCTGTCACAAGAAGATATGGTACTTAGACGGTGGATGTTCAAGACATATGTCAGGAGACTTCTCATGTTTCAAGAGCTTAGTAAAAGTTGATGGAGGCTTTGTCACTTTTGGTGATAATTCAAAATGAAAAATCATCGGCATAGGACAGATTGGTAACACTGATTAAATCTTAATTTCTAAAGTGCTATTTGTTGATGGATTTAAATATAACTTGTTAAGCATTTCTTAGTTGTGTGATGATGGTTTTTATGTGAAATTTAAAAACGATTCTTGCAATGTTTTTAACTATAAAAATGTTTTAGTATTTTCTGCTTTAAGAAATGAAAATGTTTATGCCGTTGATTTAGATTCTTTAGCTAAGCAGAATATTCCTTGATTAAATGCTTTTCATAAAGAGTCTCGGCTTTGGCACAGAAGTTTAGGACACTGCAATGTGCACTCACTTAGAAAACTTTCTATGAAGAACTTAGTTAGAGACTTACCCAAACTTGAATTTCCAGCAGACAAAGTTTGTAATCCCTGTCAAAATGGAAAGCAACATAATATTTCATTTAAATCAAAGAAAGAAGTGTCAACTTCTCAACCTCTCGAGTTGGTTCACATGGATTTATTTGGACCTTCTAGAGTTTCTAGTTTGAATGGGAAGCACTATGTCTATGTTCTTGTAGATGACTTTTCTAGATATACTTGGGTATATTTTCTAGCTCACAAAAGTGAATCTTCTTCTTACTTTGTTAAATACTCCAAGTCTGTAGAAAATATTAGTGGACTCAAGATTAAGACCCTAAGAAGTGATCATGGTCGTAAGTTTGAAAATCATGAGTTTGATTCTTACTATTCACACAATGGCTATAGTCACAATTTCTCTTCCCCTAGGACACCCCAACAAAATGGTGTAGTAGAGAGAAGGAATAGAACCATGCAAGAAATAGCTAGAACCATGCTCAATGAATATGAACTGCCTATTTACTTTTGGGCTGAGGCTATAAATACAGCTTGTTATGTCATTAATAGAGTCTTGATCAGACCAGTTCTTAAGAGGACTCCTTATGAGTTGTGGAACCATAAGAAACCTAAGGTTAACTACTTCAATGTTTTTGGCTGCAAAGTCTTCATTCTCAATACTAAAGACAATCTTGACAAATTTGCATCCAAGAGTGATGCAGGAATTTTCCTAGGTTACTCTATCTCTAGTAAAGCCTATAGAGTTTTCAATAAAAGAACCAAATGAGTGGAAGAATCTGTTCACATCAAATATGATGAAACTGATCCACATGAACCTAAAATCTCTCTTGAATATGATCTCTCTGGTTTGAATCTCAATGATAAAGACAATGGACCTATAGTTAAAACATCCAGTTATGAAAATTTTCCAGAACCTGCTTCTGTTGAACCTCAATCTGTAGATGAATCTGAAATCTCAAGCCCTATCTTTTTAAGACCATCTAGGACTCTAAAGAACCATCCTTTAGATATTGTTGTAGGAAATCTAGATAGAGGAACACAGACTAGAGCTTCTCTAAGAAATCCGGTTGAACATCAAGCTTTTCTTTCACAGTTAGAACCTAAAAATATCAATGATGCTATCAATGATGAATTTTGGGTAATGGCTATGCAAGAAGAACTAAATCAATTTGAAAGAAACAAAGTCTGGAAATTAGTAGAAAGATCTAAGGACACTATGACCATAGGCACAAAATGGGTGTTTAGAAACAAAGTTGATGAATCTGGAAACATAATTAGAAATAAAGCTAGGCTAGTTGCACGAGGTTACAATCAAGACGAAGGAATTGACTATGAGGAAACCTTTGCACCTGTAGCTAGATTAGAGGCTATTAGGATCTTACATGCCTATGCATCACATCTGAATTTCATGTTATATCAAATGGATGTCAAAAGTTCTTTTCTAAATGGTTTTATTATTGAAGATGTTTTTGTAGAACAACCGCCTAGTTTTTTAAATCCTCATTTTCCAAATCATGTTTTTAAACGTTCTAAAGCTTTGTATGGTTTAAAACAAGCTCCAAGAGCTTGGTATGAAAGGCTTTCAAACTTTTTTATCTCAAAAGGATTTACAAAAGGAGTAGCTGATCCCACTCTTTTTATAAAAAGGATTTCAAAAGATGTATTAATAGTACAAATCTATGTTGATGATATCATTTTTGGATCTTCTAAAAATTCCTTATGTACTGATTTTTCAAAGGTTATGAAAAATGAATTTGAAATGAGCTTAATGGGAGAGCTTAAGTATTTTCTTGGTTTTCAAAATTTTCAAACTAAAGATGGAATTATTTTAAATCAAAGTAAATATACAAAGGATCTTTTAAAACGTTTTGGATTGGATTGTATTAAGGAAAGTGATACACCTATGAGTACTACCTGTAAATTGGATACAGATGAAGCTGGGAAACCAGTGGATCAAACCAATTACAGAGGTATGATTGGGAGCTTACTTTATCTTACTGCTAGTCGACATGACATTATGTTCAGTGTATGTATGTGTGCTAGATTTCAAGCTAATCCTAAAGAATCACACTTACTGGCTGTTAAAAGGAATTTTATGTATCTTAAGTATACTATAAATTTAGGTTTGTTTTATCCAAAAGGTCAATCATTTAACCTAACTAGCTATTCAGATGCTGACTTTGCTGGATGTAAGTTAGCTAGGAAGAGCACATCTGGAACATGTCATTTTCTTGGAAAATCCCTAGTATCATGGTGTAGTAAGAAACAGAACTCAATTGCATTGTCTACTGCCGAGGCAGAATACATAGCTGCTGGTAGTTGTTGTGCACAAATTCTGTGGATGAAACACACTTTATTGGATTATGGATTTGATTTTAAACATGTTTCAATTAACTATGACAACACTAGAGCAATCAATATATCTAAGAACCCTGTGTCTCACTCTAGGACTAAGAACATTGATGTCAGACATCACTTTCGAAGAGATCATTATCAGAAAGGTGATATTTCTCTAGAATTTGTTAGTTCTGAACATCAATTAGCTGATATCTTCACAAAGCCATTATGCTCTGAAAGAATGAAATTTATTAAACAAGAGTTGTGTATGATTGATCTGTGAAACCGATCTGTGAAACCGATCTGTGAAACCGATATGTGAAACCGATCTGTGAAACTGATCTGTGAAACCGATCTGTGAAACCGATTATTGAAACCGATCTGTGAAACCGATCTGTGAAACTGATCTGTGAAACCGATCTGTGAAACCGATCTGTGAAACTGATCTGTGAAACTGATCTGTGAAACCGATCTGTGAAACTGATCTGTGAAAATGATCTGTGAAACCGATCTGTGAAACCGATCTGTGAAACTGATCTGTCAAACCGATCAGTGCAACCGATCTGTCATACCGATCAATTTTCTTTTTTTTGCATTATATTGTAATTAATTATTAAATTTCTTTTATACTTTTTATGGGAACCCTAAATGATAAAATAAATGATACGCTACTATTTATCTTCCCTAAACCTTTGACCTTTCATTTCCCGCTGAACCTTTCAACCTCTCTTCCCCTCTACTTCAAACCTTTGAACTCCTGCCTTCCCAAAATCTTTGAATGGATAAGCAAAAGAAACCGAGCAAAGGACCAGATAGCCATGTACCTTGAAATCTTGCTCAAGGTGAGTCGAGTAGTGGCTGTCAACGATCAGTAAATCCGAACTTGGAAACTCGGATTGTTGCTGTAGAAAGAGAAGTCATCTCTGCGTGGCTTTTGTCAAGTAAGTCACTGTTGCTGCAAGTTCTTGAATCGCAAGGATGGATAGACTGGTTTTCTGACAACTCTCGAATAGACTACCCGAAGCTGGTACATGAGTTCTACATGAATCTGAAAATCACTCTAGATGGTGTGGATGCTGCCAGGATGTCGTCCGTGGTAAAAGGAAAGAAAATATCCTTCTCATCTAAGCAGTGGGCTGAGTGATTGAATGTACATCATGAGGGTCGGTATGAGGACTATGCTGGGAATATACCTCCAATCACTGACTATTTTTCTTATGATCTAGCTCTAGAGATTCTGACTGGAAACAGAGAGTCACGGAGAATCACATCTTGAGAGATAGATGGTGAATGCAGACTTCTTTTCAAGTTTATTCAGCACCAACTTTGCCCTAGGAGATGCGATTTTGCTGTACCAGGATGTTTTCCTGTTGTTTCTTCTGAAAACACATGAGAAGATCAATTTGTATAGATATGTGATGGTGCATATAGCTGGAATGGTAAAACCGTCCAAGAAATCCACTTCCTTGTTTTATTCAAAGATGATATCTATCATGCACAAGAATCTAGAATGTGTTGATGAAGATGATGAAGTTGCAGAAACATATCATACCTTCTGTCTCAACAAAGAGATCTGCAAGAGGATGAAAATAAATTTTAATCCATGGAAGAAGTGATGGGTTGAAGATGAAGATAAATTGAATGAATCCTACAATCCCATAGATCATGGAAAGAGGCCAAAGTATTTGAGAGACCCTGGCTTGAAACCAGATGAGGAACCAGTTTATTCTGATGATGATGAGCAAGAAGAAGGAAAGGATGAGGCCACCAAAGCCCAAGAGCAAGAAGAAGCTGAGACTGAGGAAGGAAGTATGTCATCTCCTGATGATAGAAGTGATCCTGACACTGCTAGTCCCAAAAGAAGAATAGAATTTGGACCTGCTAGTCCACCCTTAGCCCTACCAGTATCAGAACCTATTCTTGGTGATGAAGAAGATTATGATACTGAAGAATATCACAGTGAAGCTTCTGAGAAGAGTGATGATGGACATACTGATGATGTTGAGGCTGCTGATGATGGTGATAACAGACCAGTGGATGGTCTTGCTGTAGATCAAATAGAACCACATCAGTCAGTACAATAAATACATATCAGTGGCAAGGTTGATTCACCAAAAAATCAGTGGAACAACAAGCTATGAGAAACCAAAATACACCCTATGTGCTAATGTTTGGGATGACTACCCTGGTTATGCTATTTTGGGCTTAGAATATTCTGAAGAATAAGAAGAAATGCCAGAATCTGCTGCAGTTGTGAAGAGAAGCCTCCCAAGAGAAGCAAGGTCTATTCCTGATGTTGGTCCTACAAATGTTAATTTACCTGGTTCTGGAATCTCTCAAGCTGGTCTTGATAAGTTTAAGATTTAATTGCTAACTGCTGTGAGAGACACAGTTAGAGAAGAAATTTCCAATGCCCTTACTCATGTGTCTTTACAAGTTTCTGAAAATTCATTGGAAGCCTTGTCACAAAGAGTATCTAATGCTGTGAAACTAGACCTGGCCAATACTGGTGAACTTATTGGTAGGCACATAGCCTCTTTGAATCAGACTATGAAGGATCTTCACACCGGCTTAGTATATCTATCAAGAAAATTCAGATCAACCATCTCTGGTATGATGGAAGTTTTGAGAAATTTGATTGAACATCTCAACAAGTCTGACCTGAGGAAGTTGAAAGCTGAGATAACTCACATAGTTGGCCAAGCCAGTACAGCCAAGGTAACCAAAATCACTACCCATGAGCTAGAAGCTCTAAGGGAAGTTGCTCATGATGAGTTAGCTGATGTTAGAGAAATTCTTGATTTATAATCATTGAGGAAAATGAAATACCTCTGTGATAACAGTCATAAGATGGCATTGGTGTATTTAGCAGATGCTAAGAATGCTCTGCAAGAGATCAAAGAGAAAGTTGATAATTACTTTTCCAAGATTAATACAAAGCATGAGATGGCTGCAAACTTCAAGGTGTTGGCAGAGAATCTGAAATTACCTCCAGTCACTCATGCCTTCAAAACTCATGTTCGTTAGTTGCAAGATTTTACCCCTTCCTTGGAATAGTTCATGGAGAATAAAGATGATTTTGAAAAATCTATGAAGTATGGGTAAGAAGTCATTCAAGAATTCATTCATCATTTGAAGACCTATTTGAATGCACAGGCCACTGCAATAGTACTTCCTACTTCTGACCCTCTCAGTGACTCTGATGTAGCTCCAAATCAGCTCTCTGTTGCTCAAGCTATATCTCTGTTAAGACTAGTCCCTCAACAAGATTCTCAACCAGCTCCTATTTCTCAACAACAACTCTCTGTGGCACCTGCTCCTACACCTTCCAGAGTTGTCCTACCACCACTTCAGATTCGCCAAGTACAGCCTGCCTCTAAGCCTTCAAACTTACCCACTATTGATCCCAAATACAAAGTCAAATCCCCTTTGTATCCCAACAAATAGTTGTGTATTGTTTTTGATAGGGTGCACAATGTGATGCCTATAATATTCTGTACTTTATAAATTTTTTTCTATACTCTATGCTCCCTTCTTTTCCTTTCACTTATATGTTTTCCCTCCTTTTTGATTATCCCAAAGGGGGAGAAGAAAAAGAATGATTTATGGGAGAAAAGAGATATATGGGAGAAGAAAGATGTATGGAAGAGATATATGGGGGAGAAAAGATGTATATATCTCAGGGGGAGAAATCTGTATAATATATATGGGCAATTTAAATTAAGGGGGAGATTTATATATCTCTTTATATTTATTCTCTTTATGGTTTAATTCTCATTATGTTTTTATTGATGATATATCATATTTTTTTTATTTTATGATAAAGATTTGTGATTATCAAAAAGGGGGAGATTGTTGAGCCCTATGGAAGATTGTTGATTTCATGTCTATGATTGATGTTTTAATAATCACAAATCATCACATACCATTAATGCTTAATTTGGTTTGATTTCTCATAAACTTAATTACAATCTGTTAATGAATCTATTATCATGTTTTTCTCTATGCTTATTGACTTACAAAGTATTTTGGAAGTCTTATGGATTAAACAGACATCAGAAGCACCGATCCAATATCAACAGACATCGGAAGCACCGATCCAATATCAACAGACATCGGAAGCACTGATCCAATATCAATGGACATCGGAAGTACCGATCCAATATCAAAGGACAACGGTCGCACCGATCCGATATCAGGATGAAAATGACTCACCGATGCAAATGACTCACCGATGCCAATGACACACCGATGCTGATCAATATGAGTCACCGATCCAATGACACACCGATGCTGATCAAAATGAGCCACCGATCAAATGACACACCGATGCTGATCAAGATAAGACACCGATTGCATGACTCGCCGATGCTGATCAAAATGAGCCACCGATCGCATGACTCACCGATGCTGATCAAAATGAGCCACCGATCAAATGACTCACTGATGCTGATCAAACTGACTCACCAATCAGATGACAGACCGATGCTGATCTGTCTGACTCACCGATGCTGATCAAACTGACTCACCGATCAGATGACAGACCGATGCTGATCAGTCTGATTCACCAATGCTGATCTATCTAAGTCACTGATCATTACTCACTAATGGTGATGACCTACCGATCACTTGATTCTTCAATAGTCATAAACAACTGTTTGAATTTCTTTATCTTTATCTTTATTTAATATAACCAACGGTCATATTAGGTATATTTTAATGCTCTGAAAATTAATTAATAAAGGTTGTCAGATGTCAGGAAACTGTACCTCGTACCTGCTAAAAAGAAACATCTTCTGTCTTCCGGAGCACGTGATATAAAGATTAGAAGACTCTGCTGCAAAAAAAAGAGACGAAGGATATTTTTCAGAGAACATATGAGGAATACAAGAAGCAAGTTGACCAGAACTATGTAGAAGAGAAGATACATATCAAGAGATTACACAGAATCTCATAGACAATCAAGCCTACTCAAAGGGAGTTCTTTGCATACAAAAGAACGATTGAAGAACTTCATCGACTACATCTCCCTGCCTATGAACAAGAAGCATACGACACTCTTCTTCTCAAACAAAAACAAGAAGAGGACTCAGAATAAATTCTGACCAAATACAAAAGTGTCCGGAGCTACACTGAAATCACCAGAGCCATTTCTAAACTCTACATCTCTGCTCTGTGATACATTTGTTTTACATTTTGAGCAGTGTGTGTTATCTGCTGTTTTAAACACACACACTGACTCCTGTACTTTCACTAGAGGATCTGTAAATCCTCAGCAAACCTGTTTACAATTCATTTCCCACTGTGGATAGTGGTAGAGGTCGTGTGAGACCTGGACAGCTCTGAGCTATTGTTTGTTTTCCCACGCAGAACTGTGGTAGAGGTCTTGTGACCTGGACAGTGTGTTCACTGTTGTTAACCCCGATCCAAGGTGTGGATCATTTTTATATAAACTTTTGAGAGGACTAAGTCTCTACTTGAGACTGAAACTCTTGGTTAATTATCTGTGTTTTTAGCTACATACTATATCCATACTATACATATTTATTTCATATTCTGCTGCTACTACTTTGAAATATAATTTATTTTCAAATCTACTTTGATAGTTAAACTCGCAGGGGTTTATATTTATTATAAACCAGTAAGTTAGTTTCAAAAGTTAATTTAATCATAATATTAATTTAACTGAGAACTAATCAATCTTTGATAAACTAATTGAACCTTTATAATCTGTATAAATTCACTACAGTTTAATCGGTTTTTGAAATAAGGGGATTTTAATAAACATTGTTTTTAACAGAAAATTTTAATTGGAACTCAATTCAACCCCCTCTTGAGTATCCACTCCGACCAACAGTATGTGTATGAACCTCCTGTATAATGATTTAAATAATGTCACTTACATATTCCAGACTCATACTCATTGTTATGATATCATATATGGTTCACTTGTGGCTTTATATTACCTGTTCTTTTGTAAATTCCATGTTAAAGAGCGTTTTGGGTAAAATCTTTTCATTTGTCGCCCTTGTTTTGACTTGTAATTATTCATATGATTACTTAGATCATGATTACTTAATTATAGAATATAAAACATGATTTATATATAATATATATTCAGAATATATATATATATATATATAATAGATCAGTAAATGGAAAGAAATACACCGTTCATGGAGACGGTAGACCGTACGTACGCATGAATGCTGTTTTCTTTTACTTATTGAGTTGAATGGAATTCTGTAGATGAAATACATATATATACACATAAAGACAGAATCATTATTATGTCATATATTTCATTATTACTTATTATATATACTTTATAATCATTCATGAATGGTAAACGTGGAGAATGAATCTCATCGCGTCGTGGACACGGTTGTCCGTACGTACGCACGAGCGATGATATCGTTCTCATGATCGTGGAATTGTATTGGAGTGTATGTATACTATTTCAGAATCAATATTACTTTAAAATAATCATATATAGTTATTATGTACACCATTATACCCATTCATGTAAGGTGGTGGTGGAAAATAGATTACACCACGGCGTGGAGACGGTATTCCGTACGTACGCACGTGCGTTGATTTCGTTTTCTGTAGGATGGATAGATGGTGAAATAAGGTTGTTTCATAATGATAATAACATATCATTATATAAGTGATACTGATGTTATTACTTCATAATGAAACAACCTAAGAAGAAGAAGTGGAAGAAAAAATAAAGATGAAATAATTGGTAACGGACATTACCTCTTCTTTAAAGCGCCTCTTTGAGATCTCCTTTTAGGGCACCAAAATTGGTCTTTGAGGAAGACCAGAACCTCTAGGATGTTACTAGGGAAGTGCAGAATGGAATTTGGCAGGGGTTGGCCGAGATTTGAGGCTCAATGTGGTGTGAGGAAGAGAGGGAGGAGGTGCCCTTTTATAAGGGAGGACAGGGCCACCTTTGGAATAACTAAAACTATTAATTTATTATAAAGTCAAATTCGGTTTTAAATAGCTCAAAATTGATTCATTTCGAAAATAAGGTGGGTATGGGTCGAAATACTCTCATACAATAGAATTTAGACAAGTTTAGGTTCCTATTTTAACCTTATCATTTATATTTATCATTAAGTAAAATAATTTTACTTTTACTGTGTCTTCTTGTGTTCTTATACTATAAGGTTAATAAACTTACTATAAGAAGCCAAAAGAACCCAAAGATGTTTATTATTAATATATATAACCTTATCTAAATCATTTGGACGAACCTTAGATTTTTAGGAATAAAATAACAATTAATAATATAACATTTGTTTTAAAAACTATTTTATGTCAATTTTGACACTATTTTGTAATTGATTTTTTTGAAAATCATAACATAATGATTAGTTCTAAAAAAGTTAATTAAATCAATAATAACCTGTCATATTAACCCATAAAATTAGTTGATTTCATAAAAAGTATGAAATTACATTTATTTGGGTATTTATAACATCAATTATGTCAATATTTCAATAATAAGATAATTAATACATCATCTTTGTGTCATAAATAAATTAACTTATTTAATGTCTAAAAATTACAAATACAATACCATTATGTAGGAAATCTTTTTAGATTTATAATGAATATCTATAGTTGAATTTATCTTATGTATAACCCTGTATTAAAAATTATTTACTTATTAAACTTTGATTTTAACTATTTTAACCCTTCTTTAAATAAATTAATAATAAATGTCCTAATCTAATCTAAGTGGGACTAAATGGTCATATATTATTCCTAAGGTTGTTTTTGGTCGAATTACACTTATCCAATAGAATTAGGACATGTGTTAGGGTAATAATAATATCATTTTACCCTTAATTACCCAATTTACTTTTAACCGTGGTAAAAAAAAGTAAAAAGTTACTATTCACAAAAAATTATTATCATCTCATTGAACCAAATTTTACTTACTGACATCAACCGTGTTTCTCAAATTTTTGAAATTCCACTCACAGAAGTGGTAAAATTATGTTTTCTGAAAAATTCATCTTTCGTAACTACCACTTAGTGGTTTCACTATTCATCAAAAAATGAAAGTTTCCAGAAAAATACCAAAAATTAGTCCTAAGCTATATTTGATATTATGAACTCAAAAATGATTTCTATTTTATCAAATTCAAAACATTTCTATTGCATTAATAAATTTAAAAATTAATTATCGTCGTCAAAACAAATATCGTGTTCTTAAGAGATAATAACTATCAAAAGATTGACACTTGTTTATGTCTGGTTTAAATGTGAAATTACATCCAATGACCTACATTTTATTAAATTGTAAAAATATATTTTAAAACCACTCAAATTAATAATTTATCACTATTGATTATTTCAATTGAAAAAGTTTTTTTAATTACAATTTAGTAATTTTCACTATTCATCAAAATATGAAAGTTATCCGAAAAGTACCACACTTTCTCCCTAAGCTAATTTCGATATTCTGAATCCAAAAATGAAGTCCGTTTTGAAAACTAAAATTTAAAAAAGTGGTTATTACTATTCATAACGGCTAGTTTTAATAATATTTTAATAACATATCGTTGTTTAGTGAAACTCGGTATTGCGTACTACACACGCTATCGAGAAAGGTCGCGATTGCGTGTAATGCAAGGAAAGTCAATGATGGGTGTTGTGCAATCTTCTTTTGGTGTAGCGTACAACACAAGACTTTCATAAAATTAAAAAGAATATTTTTCATAAAATCTCGGGCTGTTACAACTCTACTAAAGTATAATTTTTAGATCCCTCTTCCAATATAAACTGTTATAAATATTTATTTAATCATGTATGTGGAAACATATTCAAAATATTCACCTTATTCAATATATGATAATCTATTCATAACATCAAGATCCGATCTCACTTCATGGATAAAAAAAATCAATGTTTTTAGGGGGATTCACTATGTCTAATTGTTCCTATCTACTATAGATCCTTTAAATCCACCTTCACCTCTCACTTATCTTTGGTGTCCATCCAAAATACTATTTTATATGTCAAAAATTTCCTTGGATCCATGTTTATTAGAATATAATCTCTCAATTGTTAGTTCATCCCAATATGTCTGTAAAGGAGATATCTTCATTCTCATCCACTATCATTTGAAATTAGTAGATAAATGAATATATATCTATAAGGGATATACTAAAAAACTGAGGATAAGTTAGTTGTATCCACCTATAAACAATAAAAAACTATTCTAAAATGATTTTTTCTTAGAAAAATGTAAAATCACATCCCATCAATAAAGATGCATAATAAAATATCCCCAAAGTAATGAAAATATGAATGGATTTTATGGATGATGTCCATAAATATGATTTCATCATAAAGAGTCATTATGGAAATAAATAAATCAAACATGAAGATCTCTCATTAATGGGTTATGAAACCAAATTGGTTGAAGTATGTGGTCACCAAATCGCTCGATTTATGTAAGTATATTATCCGAGTTTATGTTAAAGCTATAACAGAGTCTCTACATATTGAAAATTATATTAATCAGGGAATATTGGATAAAACAAATTGATATCAATACTATAATGAATATAGATATGTAAATGATCAAATCACGGTTCATACATGTACCCTTTGGTTCATAAGCCTCCGCTACCTGTATATAGCATCTTCAATATCTACCATCTCCCTAAGCCTATGATGTAAAACATGTAGGTGGTAATGGTGGTATTGGATATTAACATTATTCACCTCCCATATCACTCCAATCTCATTTACTATGTCTATTACTTTGTAGACCTCCCAACACAAGACACCAGATCTACTATAGTGGACAATCTATTTTATCAATTTATTTTTCATTAATTGGTGGAAAAAGTCTTGAGATATAACTAGGGAAGCACAAAATCTATCCCAGCTAATTAAATACCTCCTTAGTTCATTGATTAGTTGACCCTTTACCATCATATTGACTTCAAAGTCATCTCACACACTTGAATCCATTATTCTTCCATAAAATATAATTTAAAGAGGTTTCATCTCCATGGTGTTCACTTTTAAACTTATGACCTTTCAATGTTCTTCTATGAATATCTATATAACTATGGATGCTACAAAACACCATTGTTTGTAGTGATGAAACGTTGTACCACTCCAATAAAAATATGTCAATGAATTCCATTCTCAATGGTGTAAGATAAAATGTATCCATGCTGAACCATATCAATATAATAATTTAATAGTTTGATATATACTGCTATATTATTCAAGAATTCTATATAGCCTTTGAAGATCTAAAAATCACTTATATTCATACATCTACAAATTTCATTGATTTAAACCCCACTATGTAAAGACACTAAAACTCTACCTAGGTGAGGTTTTCCACATAATTAGTCTATATAATAATTATCTTCCAAATATCAAATGATACATTTTGGGGGTTCACTGCTAGGGCCACAATCTAATTGATAGGGTTCTTAATAGTGTAAAAAACCCTCTACCTCTAATAGAAATTAAACTATTTCCTAGGGTTTTTTCATGATGTAAAACATAAGTTATATCGTTTTATGGATCTTTTTTACAACACATATCCTTCTAATATCTTTTGATATTAATACTAGGAAAATTAAATGATTAATAGGTGGAGGAACTATCCTTAATCCACTTAGGGGAATTTCCTAACACACATGGCCCTAGCCTGAAACATAATTGATAAGTGAATCATCATCAGGAACCTTATACTAAATCAAAGATGTCATTCATCATGGTGGAAGATTGAAATATTCATGGTGTATAATTTTCTGCAAAATCATTTTCATGCAGCTAACTCAATAAGGAAATGGAAAACACTTACCATTCTTATATGATGCATGATATAATTTTTTCTCTAATATGGGTCCCTATAATTATTTACTAGAAAACGATGTTTTAAGGTTATTAGATTATAAATATATCATCTTCCATATAATCATCGGATTCATTTGCCGGAGAACTATATTTGAAACATTTAATTAATGTTTCCAAAATTCCTAAACCAATCCCCACAATTAGAAAATATAAAAAATATATATTTAACATTGCTCATTCAGAAACCTCTCTATCATCACCCAACCCATTAGGGTCCACATTTCCAATAGTAATATGATATTAACATACAAATCCACTTACAATAGTACATGGGATAGTGAATAGCTCCATGTATGCATATCAAACCCATATGAGTCATTATCTAAAGCTACCCATATACAAAATAAATGTGTACACCTGTATAATGTAGAATGGTAAATAAATGATACTAAAAATGCATGCATATTACCCTACATCAATGTATGAAAGAACAATATAAGAATTAAAAAAGGGTCCAAATTAAATAACACTAATACTTTAATGTATTCTTACCTACTATACAAAGGGGATCACTCCTATAATTACTAAATATATAAGATGGTATTATTTCATAATTACTAACACAATTTTCATATAGATACAAATAATTTATATATAAGATTAGATATAAAAATACATTATCCTAAAAATGAAAATTTTTTATTTATTAAAAAACCCAAATAGTACTCCTAAGTCCCAATGATTATAAAAAACTGAAAATTTTATTGATGGAAAAATTCATAAGTAAAATGCTTTGTTGTAAATCCCAGTAGGGGAATAATCATGGGAATAATTTATAACATGAGTGTCAAGAGGAACAACATGACATCATAAATAGAATTATCCTTAAAATAGAGATATATAATATGGAAATAATTTCCTAAGAACAAAAATATGTGGAAATAACATTAAAATGATAATATAAACACACATACACACACACATAGATATATATGGGGCCACTCCAAATAAAATTATAATAATGTTGAAAATCTCCCATAGTATGTTAAGTTTAATATTAAATTCTATAATTTATATCTTTTAGGATATAAAGAATTATTAAATTCATTGGTGGGGTGTATATAATTGTAATAAAACATTTCACATAGTAAATATAATATATAGGCATCATATATTAGGAATATAATCTTTGTATGAACTATAATATTGCTTAATCCCATGTGAAGGAAGTGGGTTTTGTAACTATTATTGAAGAAATATATGAAGGATAAATCATAACAATTCCAAAAATAAGATTGAATTAAATAATCTTAGATATTAATATTTTAAAATGAAACTTAATTAATGATCACAGAGTATGAATATATATATTTCATGCATTGAATCCTGTGGAAGAAGGAAAAATAATCTACCACAAGGGTGAAGTAGTATGAAATAAGTAAATGATATTTTAATGAATGATTTTCCATATTATTTTTCATAGAAAAAATTTTAACCATGATGGTACACTATAAAATAATTATGGTTTTTAGAATATATAATTGGTTTTAAACCAATTTATGGGAAATTATTATTGATATGAGACTATAAATAGTATTGTTCCTTTAAATGAGGTTTACTTAAATGTAGAAAATCCAAATGGAACCATAAACATGTATAAACCCGTAAATGAAAAGTAAATTTGACTAGGTATATATGTAAGAGACATATATAAAAAATTTTCATAAGATAATGATATTTATATTTACTGAAAAGTGATGAAATGATGGAGGGCATGTCACTCAAAGGTAATCATGGTGTTACGAGACATCCCTTAACATATCTATAAAAGTGATATGTAATTTCAAAAGACACATCAAATAAAATTAATTTAAAAAACATTCATAAGAAAAATATATATATATATATTTTATATGGTCTATTTATCATCATGTGTCACCAATTTATTACATCATTTATGCCTATGTCAGTTACATGATGTTATTTTTTAATTTTCTTTGAAATATTCATGGTATATTTACCATGTTCATAGAATTTTAAAAAAGATTCGTAATTTCTAGAAATAAATATTATTATGTACATTATAATTGAACTATCACATTTTTTGTCTACATAAGTTTTTTTAATAAAATTTATAATACAAAAAAGTGAACATTGATATGTCCTTTTGTAAGAACCCAGACCGTCTTTTCAGGTATGTTTTTCCTTTATGGTCGTTTTGGTTGAAAATAGGAATTTCTGGAAATATTTTAAGTACATATTGGGAACTTTATGAGTACTCACCGTGTACTTTTTTTCCATAGTAAACTGTGTTTTGGATGTGTAGAAGCCGCATACACGGTCGTGTGGGAGTGACTTGGAGGCTGCTTAAAGCGGAGTATGGAAAAGGTGAGTACACGCCATGTACTTCAAATGTACACACCATGTTCGTTATTTGTTTTTTCATTAAACCGATCGTGGTCACGTCGACAGAAAGAAACCACTTATTTTAGGTTACGTTCATCTGAAAACACCAAGAATTCCTAGATCTTTGACGAGCCCCGGATCCTCTGTCCTTATTCTGTTTCGAGCATTGTTGATTGCATTGGAATCACATCGGTGAGTTATCTATTCTACTTGAGCATGTTTTTCTAGTTCACTTATTTTCCATGTTATCGTGGGTTGATCATTTTGGAAGTTTTCTTAGATCAACAAATTTTCGACGAGATTCAAGCTTCGTGGTTCAATTATATTGATCTCCTAAACCCGATGTAGGTTCTTTGTGCCTTTTTGTCCGAATTCATAGAGTTTTAGGTTCAAATTTTTCCAATACCCTTGAACAGGGTATTGTGTGTTTACTGTTTTACTCCTATTGTTTTCCTACCACAATTGTATGCCTATGTAGAGAATATTTGGATATGTATAGGGTTGATTGTTATGCTTTATATCTGTATTTCCCGTGCATTTTCTGTTTATGAATTTTTGGTCCTGTTCAACTTTGGCTCCTTTGCCTGATTCCTTGCCTATTGTAGTAGGATAGAGTATTTGTATTTATAACATTGATATTCTGTAGACTGTTTAGCCAAGTTATTCTGTAGGTTTACGTTGGCTATAATTCACAGCTATGCTAGTTGATTTACATGGCGCCGTGATAACTTGGTGTAGTATAGTATAGGAGGAATTGACGGGGTGAGCTTCCTCATAGAGTATTAGAAGACGTTTTTCTATAAGTGGGGATTTACCAAGTGAGGATCCTCATAGATCCTATAACCACATGGGGATATAATGGGAATTGACCGAGTGAGCTTCCTCAGAGAGTCCGTGGTTGATTTAGACTATAGGGGGGAGTCTGTATGTGCTTCCTCGGAGAGTCTGTATTCAAGTTGAACGACCTGGGCTATAAAGGGAATTGACCGAGTGAGCTTCCTCAGAGTCCTTGACCTTGGGGATATAAGGGAAATTGACATGTTAGCTTCCTCAGAGACTCCTTGAATACTTTATACTTTGCGGGGAATGGACTGTGTGAGGTTCCTTTGATAGTCTTCCATTACTTTGACTATAAGTGGATAGACTGTGAGTGCTTATTCAGAGAGTCTTATATAAATTCCTATACAGAACCAGAGGGGTAAGACCATGTGTGCTGCCCATAGGGCTGTATGTACTTCTTATGTAGGACTAGAGGGGATGTCTGTGAGTACTTCCTAGAGTGTTACCTACTTGGGGATAGCTATTTGCTTCACCTCTGCTTGATTGAACTGTGGATTGTTTACTGCTGAGTAATTTCCTGTTTACTGTAGACTGTTTACAGTTTACTCATTACTGTACATTACCTGCCATAAACTCACTGAATGTTAGGCATAGATCATCAAGTGGTTGCCTACTAGGATTTAGTATCACGCCCTATTTGGTCATAATATTTGTCCCAAACAGACTATATTGTTGCAGGTATAGATACGGTAAAATTCCCTTCTACATTAGGTACTTGACTTGTTGTGGAGCTGGAGACCATGGGACCAAGCTATGGCTTGCGATGCTGAGGATTTTACCTATTTACATTTATTTTGTACTTTGGTTGATTACTATTGGTATTTCCAGCATTGTGAATTGTTTGGCTACTTTCCTAGACATATGTATCAATCATCATTTCATATATATGTGTGATCGAGTTGTTTTTTATTTTAGTCTTACTCTGCTTACTATTGTTGGATATTTACTGCTTCTGCTATTGTATGTGTTGTTTAATTTCAATGTGTACTCTGCCAATGAGGGAATAGTTTCCCCACTATCACACCCAAGGACCTTGCTACTAGTCGGCAGCCTCTGGAGTTCGGGGAAATTCACTTGAGGCGATGTGACCAACCGGGTACGGGGGTGCCATTGGGTGTCTTCTAAAACAAGGACGTTACAAAGTGGCATCAGAGGTTTTATTTTATCATGACTTACTCTTTGGAGCCTATATCCAGGGATAGGAAATAATTGGTACTTGGTGTTATGTTGTTCCAGAGAGTAGCTATCATGTGTATAGGGGAAAGCCAATCTACCTCGTTTAATTTCAATTGTTATGGTTTTGGGATTATAACAGTTGATTTGATTTCACCTTGAGCGACTCACATGATTTGTGCTATTACTATTGCTGTTATTGAGTTTCTATTTCTCTTACAACCCAATGAGATGAGGGTATGTCATCTCCTGCATCATATATCACCTACTAGAAATCACATGTCATGCATTTTTCCCCCGGCTATCTAGGATGCATTAGTGATAGCATGTTGTTTTGATAGATGATTTGTAAATTATCCATGTTGTTGTGATATATTCCTTGATAGAAATACCAGATGTTTGATAGCGTATTGTTTGTGTAGAGATTGGTTGTAATGAACACCAAACATTAGTTCTTGAGGTGTTATGGGCCATCATGGACCAGAATATTGTGGATCATTTTCTTTCTTTCTATGTTATAATATGTATAAGATTCCAAAAATTGAGTCGCGGGGAGTATGGACCCTCACGAATCGGAATATGGAACTTTCAATTCTTGTTTCTGTGTTTTCTAGGTTATGGAGTAGTTTCTAAGGCTTGCTATCCGGAAAAACCCAGAATACACGCCGTGTAATTTTAAGTATACACCATCTATTCTTCTACTCAGGAAGAAATTGTTTTCCATAAGTAAATGTAGTGTGACTTATATACATGTCGTGTAGTCTCAAAACTGTGTCATAGGTTGTATTTTAAGAAACATGAGATGGGAAAAACCTGGAGTGAACACACTATTTATTGTCCATACATGCCGTGTAGTGTCGACCCTGTGCCCACCCCTGTCACTAACAACACAGGTTGGCTGAGTCATGTATAATACACATCGTTTTCCTTAGAAAAACGATTTGTAGTATGACCTAGGTACCCGGCCGTGTCATGAACAACACGGGTTGGTGGTACATTTTATCTTACACGTCATGTCTGCCTTGAACATGCCGTGTAGTCTGACTGTGGTACCCGACTGTGTCATGAACAACACTGGCTAGTGTTATCCTCTCTCATACACGCCATGTCCATTTGGAACTTACCGTGTAGTGTGGGTCGTGTGTCAGGCCGTGTCACTAACAACACAGGCCAGGTGAATTTTTTCTAGTACTTGCCATCTAGTAATAGTACATGTTGTGTAGTCTTGCCTTAGGAGAGTGCAGTGTGGCTTAGCCTTGTAGAATGACTCAGGTAGGGAAACTAGAATCAAGTACATGCTGTGTGTGGAGACAACACGCCATGTGTCTGGGGTGTTACATGACTAGTCTGGATAGGAGTATACACCCATGTGAAGGACTTCAAGGAACACGACAT
Organism: Viscum album; assembly: GCA_963277665.1. Lineage (NCBI taxonomy): Eukaryota > Viridiplantae > Streptophyta > Magnoliopsida > Santalales > Viscaceae > Viscum > Viscum album. The sequence continues at coordinate 770,510,041 of OY728138.1, forward strand.
GTAGTAAATGTACACACCATTTAATAATGTTTTGTAAAACATGAGTGCTTTATTTATCATTTTACCTTATTACACATCTTCTTTTTAGTCCTTGATAATCTTAATCCAAGATGTGTGCTTGAATTAGCAGAGTAATTCCATCGAGATGTCCTCTGGTTGTGTTCCAGTTGCCAGACAATGATCAGACACTGTACATGGCCAATCAGGGAGCATCTGCAGATCCTCCCGTTGTGCCAACCTTGGCACCGGCTGTTGTACCTGACATTGGTGCTGATGCACAGTTCCTTGAGGGAATTTTGAGGATAATGAAAACCTTTCAGGGAGCGCTTCCACCTACCCCAATGATGGCTGATTTGACGTGGGTCTTCCAGCAGTAGCATCCTCCTACGTTCTCATGGGATGAAGGACTTAAGACTACTGAGTATTGGCTAGTTCCACACTGATGATTTTTGAGCATCTGGAGAAACATCTTGAGAGGAGGGTGAATCTTGCTACATATATGATATGAGACTCCTCCAAGAGATGTTAGGATGTGGTCTCACAGGTGGGATGCCAGCAGAATATGTCTTGGAATGAGTTTTAGTGCATCTTCTACGATTACATCTTCTTGGAGACCTTGAGGGATAATCGAGCCTAGGAGTTCATGAGTCTGGAGCAAGGTACCCTTTCTATTATGATGTATTCCTCTTTCTTCACAAAGCTACAATGTTTTATGCTTGTTCAAGGAGGTGATGAGTTGTTCCTTGCATGGTATTCTGAGGATAGTCTGAGGCACGACATCAAGTCATAGGTGATCATATTCAGTTTGACTTCAATATCTTATATCATTAACTAGGTGCTGATCATAGAGCGCAATCTGAAGGATTCTGGAGCTGTGAGCCAGTGCGTTTTGGCATCCAGAGTTAGTGCTCTTCCACCTGATAGTATGAAGCACCATAGAGAGGCTACATGATGAAATTATAGCAGGAGGTATGCATCTTCTGGTAGCCATGTGGTGTGTGACATGTGTGGGAGAAGAGGGAATATGAGGCCACATTTCCCGAGAGACCCAGTGGAGTGCCGATCATGCGGCAAGATGGGTCCCTTTTAGCACTTTATTCAGTTCTTCAAACTAGCAGCTGGTGACATAGGTTCTTCTATGACTCTCTGTTCAAGAGAAGCACCACCCATTTCAAAATAGAATGGGAACTGTAGTTCTTCCAGTCATTCGGGCTGAGGTGGAGGTCGTGGTCGTGGAAACCAGGCATCCAGTTTTCAGCGACATCAGGGTGGATCAGCTCAGAGTTGTCAGGCTGGGTCACACGGCCATGGTACATGCCAAACTTTTGTAGCAGATTAGACCCAGCATGAGCAAGATCCTGAACCTTCTACCATTTGAGGTATGATCTTAGTAGCCTCAATTTAACATCTGTTCTTTTTGATACAGGGACTCCCCATAACATTATATCTGTTTCTATCATGGAGAGCCTTGGGCACTACATATTTTCTTCTACCGATATCTTGATGCTAGAAACACAGTTGGGAAATAGAATGACTAGTATACGTTAGTGCAGAGAGTTCCCTCTATAGGTTGGTGGATGCAACTTCTTATGGGACTTCTATGTCCTATAGATGATAGGCTATGATCTAATTCTCGGGTGGCTATTTCCATTCCAGGCAGTCGTCGACAGTTATCGACGAAAGGAGAGTTTCATATCACTAGAGTGTAGATATTTTCTTCATAAGGGAGAATGGGATGTCCAGGCTGGTAGAGCAGGTCCAGAGCATCATGGGTAGGGATGAGTTATAGACCATATTTTTAGTCTTTATGTAGATGACTAAGGGAATTCACAGTTAGTATTTACTCCAGTGGTGGATCGTTTTAGAGATTTTTTTCTAGAGGAATTTTCTGGTTTGCATCTAGATTGTGATGTAGACTTCTCAATTCAGCTTATTCTAGGAGCGGCACCGATGTACATTCCTCTTTATAATATGGCTACATCAGTGTTTCAGGAACTCAAGAAGCATTTGGAGAGTTTTAGGCAAAGGGTTTCATGCAACCCAATACATCTCCTGGGAATCGCCTATCCTGTTTGCGAAGAAGGGAGACGGTACCCTCTGGATTTGTGTGGATTATCGGAAGCTGAACCTATTGATGGTCATGAACAGATATCCCTTTCCTTGGATTGATGATCTCTTTGATCAGCTTCGGTGATCCCAAGTGTTCTCGACGATTGATCTGAGATCTGGTTGTTATCAGCTGCTTGTAAGACCATCAAATAAACCTTTTACAGCCATCAGAAGCAGGTATGTTCTCTACGAGTACTAGGTTATGTCGTTTGGCATCACGAATGCACCCGTAGTTATCATGGAACTGATGAACCGAGTGTTCCATCCATACTTGGATTCCTTCTTGGTGGTCTTTGTGGACGATATCTTGGTGTACTATTACTCTCGACATGAAAATGCTACCCATCTTGAGATAATTTTGAGTACACTGAGGGATCATCAGTTATATTCCAAGGTCTCAAAGTGCCACTTCTGGATGGATCAGATTCAGTTCTTGGATCATGTCATCTCAAAGGCAGAAGTATCAATAGACCCAAAGAAATTGAGATCTGTAGTTTCATTGGCTCAGCCGAAGAATGTCTTTGAGGTTCAGAGTTTTCTAGTGTTGACGACACATGATTACAAGGCACATTGAACCCGGAATGAATTTCTGATGTTTTGTTTGGGTACATTCAGTAAATGTACGAGTGGGTTTTTATAGATTTTGAAGAGGTTCTCGGAATTGAAAACCGATGACACCATTGAACTCGCATCACCGATATTCACTTAAAGAGACATTCAATTCGATGATAGTGGGTCAAGAATAAAAGGAATTTTTTGTGTTTTCGTGGAAAATAATAAGTAATTTAAGCTTCAAAATATTTTTATTTGAGCCTCTATGTGGGTGTTTTTCAGTTAAAATCTCCTCATGGAAGTTGGAGGTGGGACCACCGCACCTTAACATACCTTGAGAGGCTATGGTGGTGGGGCCACCCGAACCTGACCTCCCATTAGATGTTATGACATGGGTACCACATGGGGATAAAATACCCTATTAATGGAGGTAGAGGAAAACCTCTCAACTCCCCTCATTAATGAGAGAGAGTTTCTCCACACCCTCCTTCCTTTATGGTGTCAACTTCCAATTAATTAATTTTGTGCCAACTCCCCTAATAATCTTTTTCCAATCCTCCACATTAATTAGGTGGAACCAATTAAATTATTTAAATATTTTAAATTCTGTGCTAACGAATTTATAGATAAATCTATATATTATTATTTTCTTTGGAATATAGGTGGAAACATGGGAGAAGAGGGATGAACTCTCCAAACAAAGAATGTAGAACTCCGACCTTCTTCGACTTATTCCTCGGAGCTTCTACCAACGTGGGACGTCTTCAACTGACCTACCCTCCATGTCATCATCAACGAGCCTACGCAGCTCGGGATTAGAAGCGTGCAACGGATGCGACGAACGACAATCTTCTGTGTCTACTTTCTGCAACTCTGTCAATGAATGAAGAACGATGATCAAAGGGAGGGGGTTTAAAATGTTGATTCCTTCAATGAATCTTATTCAACGGTTGGAAAGGTTTTGTTTGATGGTGAGTTTTCAGTCATATTCTTTGTTTTTGATGATACAATTTATACAACCATTAATGCGGAGGGTGCGAGCCAAACCAACATGGTCAGACCCCTCCGCCATTCATGTTTGTGATGAACTTCATCATGGTGATTAGTTGACAGAATGACAATGGTCGAAACAAAAAATCCACACAACTCGCATCCTCCGCAAACTACCCCCTCCCCCCGTGGCGCTTCGGTGCTCTGGGATGAACCGCGGCCCTCAGGCCCGGACACCTCGGCCGCACCACTGCCCGACTGTCGTCTACCTTCTAGCCTAGCCCCACCCTGACCAGCCGCCTGCCGCCCTTTCCGAACATTCACTACCTGCCAGAAACCCATCTCGGCCACCCATAGGCCCACCAGGCACCCTTCCCGGCCACCTACCGGTCTGTTGGGCCGCCTATTGGCCCGCCAGGTGCACTGCACTGCCCCCTGTCGGCCTGCCTGGCTGCCCGCTTTCCCACCGGCCGGCCTGCATGATCACCACGTGACCGAACCAGTGCCTTGGTCGCACCGGACACCCTAACCGGCCCACAGACTCCCTCACAACGCCCTGGTTGAACCAACCCCGTTGTGCCCTCCAGGTCGAGCGGTGCCGGGCCGGACCCTCATGACGCTCTGGGCCGAACCGCCCACACGGCCGATGGGGCTAGGACAAGTGGGCCGGGCCAAACCTAACAAGATGGACCACCCAATTGGCGATGCTAGACACAAGACGTCTGACCGGGTCGGCCCAGATTGGGTTGGGCCGGGTCGGTCCGACCTGGTCGGACCGGACCCGAGCCCACTACTGACCATTTACATTCTTTTCCCATATCTTTGGCACCAGACGACTGTTTGATTAACCATTAGCGGTGCTGGTTTACATCGAGTGCTATGGTCCCTTTGACTATATCCCAATAGAGTTTGGATTAAATTTATGATATGCTCAGGTTAGGTCATACACGAATTCAACCAGGCCCCGGGACTCAAAGGAAAATAACTCACAAATCAGGCATCTGATTGACGCATCATCTGTTGCATGAGGACCCCTATGACGTGGAAAAACTTTGAGATACTTATTCATGGTACTTCGTGACATATGGAGTATCTACCAGTAGCTCGTGATGCGGATCCTTCCAGAGATGAGCGTGCAAAATGCGGAGACCTAGTAGCTGGATGAGAACTGGTGACTATTGACTGATTCGACTCAGAGTGTTTCGACTAGCCTAGTGTAGAGTGCCTTGGTGTCGAAGTAGACCCACAGTGGGGATTTCCTTGGTTTCGTGGCAGACCCACAATACTTGATATGAGATGTACCTCAGCAGGCTAAGAGGGGGAACTCCTCTATGTGACGCAGAAAACCCATGGTGGGGAGTGCCTCTGTGTGAGCGCGGAAGACCCACGATACTCTACAGGAGGAGTACCTCAGTACTCCATGGTTAGTGGGAAGCATATCTGTGTGAACTGGAAGGACCACAATACTTGATTAAGCTGGATTTCTCCAGCACCCTTGGTTTCAATAATAAAAAAAATCCTGGTTTGAGCTGAGTTAGTAACTTTTGTGTTTACCTCCTGATTGAGATGGATTACAAGATAACATAGGTATATTAATGGGCATATACCTTGGTAGTGTTATCTGTTGATTTCACACTTTGTGATTTATCCTTGTTGGTTTTTGTGAGACCTTGATGGTATCAGGGTCCCTACTGAGTATCATTATACTCACCCCAGCAAGGGCTATGCCCGCACCTCGTTGGGTTGGTTGCAGACGATGGACAAAGCTAACTGAGGATAAGAGTACCTGGACTGGATGGTACCCAAGGTAGACCGTACGACATGTCGGTACACGGAGGAGACCAACATGAGTGGAGTGTTGTGGAGGCTATCTGTACCTACCCTTCATGTAAGAATCCCTAAGGACAACCCATCAAATTTTTTTACTTTTTTATATTGTAATTGTTTTTCAGTTGTACTTGTAATTTCCTATTGGGCTTGTATTTCGGTCCCTCTACTTTTAGAACACTTATGTATGCAGTTTTACTTAGTGTTTTTCATTTATCTTTTACTCAATTGTGTGTGTTTTCATGTTTTAAAGGAAACACCATCCCGGTTTAGGTATTTATGCCTTTGATGCATGTCGCCATCCCCTGGCCTATGGAAGGTGGGCATGGGGTAGTCACAGAATAGGCCCTAGGGGATGGGTTGTGACAAATTGGTATCAGAAGAGTAAGTTCCACCATAGAACATATGACTCTGATATCTTCTATTAAACAATAGCGTTAAGGGTACCGAGTGTGGTTTTCAGTTCAAGGAGTCCAGTGTTGGTGCAGCGGCCGTCGTATCCACACACTAGGACCTTGACTACTGATTTCCAACTCACTACAGGAAAACAATTATTGCTTGTTGGTTTTCACAAGTTTTCTTTAAGTTAGCTCAACCAGGTCATCTCACCATGTATAATCTTTGACTGTGCCACATCTATTTCTTTCACGATGCCTCCATGCGAATGACCAGTCAGAGTTCCGAGAGTAGTACGCACAGATAGCCCACTGAGCAATGAGGCCTCAGTGTAGGGCCCTTTTCCATTGGAGGGACCAGAGGTACCACTCCTCGTTGGGAAACCGATGCCACCTACCCCATAAGTAGATGATGCATGCCACTTGAGTGTGTTTCATGAGTTATAGCACCAGAGGCCAACTAGGATCAGGGAAGAGATGGACCCACAGGTGGTTGAAGATTGGCTGGAGGCTGTGGTGAGAGTTTTCTGACTGGTAGGAATACCAGCAGACCTGATGGTGATACTTGATGCCAGCCTTCTACATGCAGCAGCTAGCAGATGGTGGAACATGATGATCCAGGTTCACAACAAGATGACTCTTCTCTGTGCAAAATTTGAGAGCCTATTTCAGGCATTGTTTTTCTCAATGACTCTTCGCGCAGTGTGCATACATGATTCACGTTATCTGTAGCATGGTAGCATGATGGTGTCATAATACTAAGCATGGTTCACCGACCTCCCGCATTACTCCACATATATGGTATGAGACCCATTCTTCAGGGCCCGAACCTTCGAGCTAGTGCTCAGGCGAGAGATCAGGGCTTCAATGATCCCCCTCAGCATCCCGGCACATGCAGGGGTGTTGGAGTGAGCCTTCTTTGTGGAGATTTTTCTTGCTTACCAGTCTTCAGTAGAGAGACCCACCACTAGTCGACATGTAGTGGAGTCTTCTGTAGCTGGCAGTAGACAGAGGTCAAAGAGGTCCAAGTGGACCAGACCTATAAGTGTATGATCGCATGACTTAGGATCGGTTGTGTGGGGCACCCGAAACAGAGACATCCATTCTAGGATCAGCAAGTGTTACTCATGCGGTAGGTTGGGTCACTTGGATTGTGACTATCTACCCTGCCATTTGGATGATTAGAAGACGACTGAAGGACCGCCCAGGTAGAGACATAGATTCGATCGAGGTGGTCTACAAGGCACAGAGACACGTGGCAGAGGAGGTGGTCGAGCAGCTGGTGGTGGGAAACATTTCGAGGTATTACCACCACCACTCCAAGAGGTCCACCCCGACTACAGGGAGTAGGTGGATAGGGGAGTTCTCAGCTCCAGGAAGCTAAGGCCTATGATCAAGACACTTCAAAGATGATACGAGGTACGATCTATGTCAACTGCACCTTAGATGCAGTTCTCATAGACACATGTGTCAGTCACTCATTCATTACCACTGCCCTCGATTAGAACTTGGAGAGTCCGACAGAGCTTTTGCCTCGATCTTTATGGATAGAGACTCCTATGAGAGAAGACTCGACAATTACGCACTACTATCGACTATTTGAGATTACTCTAGGAGGTGAGAGAATGGACTGGGATCTCCTCATATTTTCGTCAAGGCCTTATGACGTCATCTTGGTTATGGGCTGTTTATCTACAGTCCATGCTCAGATAGACTGTATTATGTGAAAAGTATGGTGTGTCCGCACGGATGGGACCTGGTTCACCTTCACCAGTGAGAAGGGAGGCTTTGCCTCACATGAAAGACTTACTCAGAGGATCTTTTAGCCGATCACTCATCAGTTGGCCTACCATACCCTCAAAGTAGTTGATGTGGAGAGTCCGAGATATCTTGTTGTGGTGGACCAATACGCGGATGTTTTCCCTGAAGATGTTCCAAGATTATCTCCTCATAAAGAGGTGGAATTATACATTGATATGTACCCCAAGATGGCAGAGATATCTACACCACCGTATCACATGGATCCCACAGAGCTTTGTGAGATGCGGGTACAGCTAGAGGACTTACAGGGGAAGGGGTTCATCTAGCTCAGTGTTTCTCCCTGGGTAGCTCCGATTCTGTTCTCTGAGAAGGCTGATTGAAGAATGAGGATTTGTGTCGACTATCGTCACCTGAACTAGGTGACCATGAAGAACATGTACCCACTCATGAGCATTGACATCCTCTTTGATCAGTTGAAGGAAGCACGATGGTTCTCGAAGATAGACCTTAGATCAGGCTATCACCAGCTCAGAGTTTGAGAAGAGGATGTGCAGAAGATGAAATTCAGATGTTGGTATGTCCACTATGAGTTCCTGGTTATGCCATTCAGTGTATCCAATGCTACAGTATTTTTCATGGGACTCATGAATAGGATCATCCAGAAATACATCGATCAATTTGTCGTAGTCTTCATCGACGACATTCTATTCTACTCGACTACTGAGGAGGAGCATGTCTACCATTTGTAGGTATTACTTGACACACTCTGAAAGCACAAGATATATGGTAAGCTCTCGAAGTGCCAGTTTTGGATTTGAGAGGTTCACTTCTTGGGAAACGTCATCTCAGAGGATAGAGTTGAAATGGATCCAACAATGATTGAGGCGGTACTTACTTGGGATCGACCGAGGAGTGTGAAAGAGGTACGAAGTTTCCTGGGTTTTACTGGATACTACCGGAGGTTCGTTCTAGACTTCTCTAGAGTTGCAACAACACTATATTACTTGAAAAAGGTGAAAACCTTCATGTAGTCGGAGAGATTCCAGAAGAGCTTTTAGAATCTGAGGCAGATGCTGACTAGTGCCCCCCATCTTGTGGCTTCCAGAGTAAGGCATAGGGTACCTAGTTTACTGCGACGCATCAGGGACTGGACTCGGGTCTATCCTGATATAAGAGCGAGAAGTGATCACATATGGTTCTCGGCAGCTGAGACAAAATGAGAAGAACTACACTACCCAAGACCTGGAGTTAGCAGCATTGGTTTTCACCTTGATGATGTGGAGACACTATCTGATGAGGGAATGTTTTACCATGAACTCTGATCTCTAAAGTTTCAGGTGTATCTTCTCTTAGAAGGACCAAATCTTGAGATAGCAACGATGGATGGAATTCCTCCAGGGATATGACTTCGATATAGTCTATAGTCATGGGTAGGGGAAGGTTGTTGCAGATGCACTTAGTAGGAGGTTTGGTATGAAGGTTCTAGGCAAGGCGACAAAGGAGTTGGATGATTTAGAGATATCCATTGTGGATAGAGATGGAGCAACTTCAGTCTCTTACAGTCACTCCCCCAATTCTTCATCGAGTCAAGGAGGCGCAACATGGGGATGATGACTGTGAGATAAGAAGTGCACAGATATCCATAGGGCAGACACCTGATGGATTTTCTGATGGTGGGGAGCACATCATCCTCTTCACAGGACGTACTATGGTACTAGTGTCACTTCAAGAGGAAGTGTTTAGGGAGATCCACATATCCCCTTTAGTGGTACATCCATGAGTGGCGATGATGTACCAGGACAATCAATGACAACACTGCTGGCCAGGTATGAATAAGGCAGTAGCAGAGTTTGTCACTTGATGCCTCACTTGTCACCAAGTGAAGGAAAGCACTAGGTACCGGTAGGTTTGGTGCATCCTTTAGAGGTCCTCGAGTGGAAGTGTGATGGGATATCCATGGACTTACTAATAGGACATCCACTTACATCCATGGGTCACAACTCAATTTGGGTGATAGTTGATTGACTAACCATGTCGGCCCAATTCTTACTGATCAGAGAGAAGGGTTTAGTATATTTCATGGGATTCCATTATGTGAAGGAGATTGTGTGGCTACATGGAGTACCTTATTCTATAGTCTCTGATCATGATGCACGATTTACTTCCGGGCTATGGAAGGGGTTGTAGGAGGCTTTCGTGATGCAGCTTCGTATGAACACCACCTTCCATCCCCAGACAGATGGCTACACTTAGAAGTCCATTCAGACCGTCGAGGACTTGCTCCGTGCCTGTTTCCTCGACTTCGGTCCTAGATGGGAGGACCACATACCTCTATTGAAGTTTGCATACAACAACATCTATCAATCCACCATTAGGAGGGCACCTTTTAAGGCGTTATATGGGCGACCTTGCAGATCACTCTTGTGATGGACTGACCATGAGGATTCATCACTAGTGGGACCAGAGATGGTACAGGCTACCGCGGAGAAGTTGCAGATCATCTAGGAGCGGATAAAGACTAAACTGAGAAGACAGAAGTCATATGCTGATAGGAGATGAAGACCCCAGGAATTCGAGAATGGCGACCACATATTTCTATGAGTCTCACCTTCACGATGAATACAAGGATATGGATGAGGTAGAAAGTTATCTCTTATATTCATCAGAACATTACTGGTCCTCAGCATAGTAGGCGAGGTTGCTTACCGCTTGGCTCTACCACCTCAGTTGAGTCAGGTGCATGACGCCTTCCATGTATCCCAGTTGAGGAGGTATGTGCACGACCCTTCTCACATCATCGACCATGGAGAGCTAGATGTTGACAATGGAGAGAACATCATGGAGGATCTAGTGGATATTGAGGATCGATAAGAGCATTTACTACGTGGAATATCGATACCACTACGGCACATTCACTGGAAGAACATGAACCTCTAGGAGAGCACATGAGAGTGGGAGGATCAGATGCATTCTTAGTACCCCCACATGTCAACATAGTTCGAGTAGAAGCTTACGGGGACGTAAATCCCTGAGGTGGGGAGAATTTAATGAACCAGAAATTCAGTGGTTAATTTTTTAATTAATACATGGGAATTTTACAACTCCGTGAAAATTGACGGTACATGATTTTGAGGGACAGTGTGCCCGGAATCAATTTCGAAATTATTTTTTAGGTGCGTTCAGTAAACGTATAAGCGTGTTTCTATAACATTGGAACCTGTGCTAGGAATTGAAATCTGAGGACAGCAATAAACTCATAGAGCCAGTATTTTCTTAAGGAGATATTCACTTCAATGGTAGTGAGTGGAGAATAAAATTTAGTTTTTGGGTTTTTGTGGAATATAATAAATAAAGAGAGCATCACATTATTTTTAGATGAGCCTCCTTGTGGGTGTTTCTCCACACCCTCCCTCCTTTAAGGTGCCAGCTTACCTTTAATTAAATTTTTCCCAACTCCCATAATTAACATGTCCCAATCCTACACATTAATTAGGTGGAGCGAATTAATTTATTTCAATATTTTTAATTATGTACTAATGAAATAAAAGATAAACCTATCTATTATTATTCTTTTTATCATATTGGTGGAATCGTGGGATACGAGGGAAGAACTCTACCAATAAAGAATGTAGAATGCTAAGCTTCTTCGACTTCTTCCTCTGATCTTCTACCGACGTGGGACTCCTTCAACCGACCTACCCTCTGCATCATGGTCAACGAGCTGACGCAGCTTGGGATTGGAAGCGTGCAACACATGCGATGGAGGCCGATATTCTTTATCTATATTCTGCAACTTCGTTAAAGAATGAAGAACGACGATCAAAGGTAGGGGGTTTTTACATGTTGATTCTTTCATTGAATCTTCTTCAACGGTTGGAATGGTTTTGTTTAAAAGTGATTTGTTACTTACATTATTACTTCTTGATTACCCAATTGATACCACCCTAAACACAGAGGGTGTTGTACAATACAATATGGCCCGACCCCTACACCATTTTTGTTTGTGACGATCTTCGGCACAGTGATGAGGTTACAGAATAACAAAGGCGGCAACGACAAAGGCCGCAATACCAATGGCCTCAACAAACCGCATCGCCCCCGTGATGCTCTGGTGCTCTGGGATGAACCATGAACCTCTGATCGTGCCACCCCGGCCGCACCACAGCTGGCTCATGCCGCCCAGCCCCTGGAAGCCTCCCGGCCTGGCGTTGCCCTACCCGGCCACCAACCGGCCCGCCTAGACGCGCCCTACCCGGCCGCCCACTGGCACGATAGGTACCCTACTCGGTCGCGCGACACCCTAGCCGGCTACGCGCTGGGCCACTTGGCACCTTGCCCAGCCGCCTACCGTCCCGCCCGATCGCCACCAGACTGAACTGGCACCCTGGTCGTGCCAACTTTCCAACCCAGCCCACAGCCCCCCTCACGGCGCCCTGGCTGAACCAGCCTGGCTACGCCCTCTGGGCCAAGCCGCGCAGGCCCGCACCCTCACACTGCTCTGGGCCAAACCGGCCACATGCCTAGGCTGAAACGCCCACGCGGCCGACTGGGCTGGGCCCAACGGGCGGAGCTGTACGTAAGAGGATGAACCACCCAATGGTTCAGGAAAGACCCAATAGGTCGGACCGGGTAGACCCAAACTAGGTGGGCCCAGACTAGGTCGGGCCAGGTCGGCCCGACTAGGTCGGACCAGACACAGGCCCACTATATACCCTTTAATTTTATGGCCATATCGTTGGCACCGGACGACCGTTTGACGAACCGTCAGCGGCGCTGGTTTTCATTGAGCTCGAGGGTCGCTTTGAGTATACCCCACTAGAGTTCTCGGTATATTTGGGATATGGTCAGGTTGGATCGTGCATGAATCCAATCGCCCCCCAGGACTAAATGTCTAATAACTCACAAACCAAGCGTATGATTGACGTGTCCTCTATTTTGTTGAGACATCTATGACGTGGCAGACCATTGAGATACTTTTTCATGGTACTTCATGATAGTTAAAGTGTCGACCAGTAACTCATGGAGTAGATCCTCTCAAAGACAAGCATGTGCAGTGCAGAGACCTAGTAGCGGGATGAGACCAGATGACTGATAACCGATTCGACTCGAAGTGTTTCAACTAGCCCTGTGTGAAGTGCCTTGTTGTCTCGGTAGACCCACAGTGGGGAGCTCCTTGGTGCCATGGCAGACCCACGATACATAATAAGATAATTACCATAGTATGCTACAAGGGGGAGCGCCCATGTGTGTCGTGGAAGACCCAAGGTGGGGAGCGCCTCTATGTGAGTGCGACAGACCCATTTTACTTGATAGGAAGAGTACCTTAGCAGTCCAGGGTTAGTGGTAAGCACCTATGTGTGACACAGCAGGCCCAATGTACTCGATTGAGTTGGAGTTCTCCATCAGCCGTGGTTTTGATAATAAAACAATCCTGGTTTGATCGGAGTCATTAACTTTTTTGTTTACCTCATGTTTGAGATGGATTACTTGATAACATTGGTATATGTGAGCGCATATATCTATGTGGTGTTATCTGTCGATTTCATACTTTGTGGTTAATCCTTGTTTGTTTTTGTGAGACCTTAAGGGTCTCTGGGACCCTACTGAGTATCGTTATACTCTCCCCGGCATGGGCTATACCTGCACCTTGTTGTGTTGGTTGCAGACGATGGACAACGCTGACTGAGGCTGAGAGTACTAGGACTTAACGACACCTAGAGGTATACCGTATGACGTGTTGGTTCATGGAGGAGACCTACAGGCGTGGAGTGATGTGGAGGCTATATGTAATTACCCTTTAGGTAGGAATCATGGAGGACGACCCATCAACTGTTTTACTCATTTCTGTTGCACTTTTTTTTCTATTGTACTTATACTTTCATCTTGGGCTTGTATTCTAGCCCCTCTACTTTTAGCACTCTTTTGTATACAGTTTTACTTAGTATTTCTCTTCCAACTCGTACAATGTTGTGTGCATTTTCAAGTTCTAAGGCAATGGCTTCCCAGTTTAGAGATTTACTCATTTGGTTTTAGTCGCTAGCCCCTGGCCTTTGGAAGGTGGGCTTGGGGTAGTCACGACACAGCCCCTGGGGGACGGGTCTTGATAGTAATAATGTTATATTAGATATATACTTTATTAATAACATTTTTTAAGTTTATTAAATTTTAATTATTTCAATTATATCATTTTATACAATTATTTATTATGTTAAAAAAGGTTTATGTTGACGATGGATGTTTTCTAGTCATTGAGTTCATAATCCCAAAACATCATTGGCATGTTGACCATCGTCAAAGAGGAAATTATTTAATAATATATATATAAATAGAAATGACTTATTTAGTATTTTAATAAGTTTATTTCAATTTTTATAACAATAAATAATTTAAGGACATAAAAAAGGAATCATATCACTTATAGGAGGAGGTAATCCATATAAACTCAAGAATGAAGTTATCATTTTCCAATAAATAGAATGGTAACAAGGTAAATTATACGTGATAATTTTATAGTCATAATTTTTTTAATAAATATCATTTTTATTTATTAATGCATTCATAATAATCTTCCTTGTGAGGTGTTTTAAAAAAACTAAATACATCACTTCCTGGAGTTAGTAGTGCACATATAAACATGAAGGATGGTTTCATTTCAAATTTAATGAAAATGTAGATGAAAAAGGGTTGTACCTTTATAATAATAGAGTTTTATTTTATGGAATATATGTAGGTTATTATTTTAGTGTAGTTAACCATTATTTGAAGGTTATGGATGAAAATATTGACATGAAAAAATATGTAATGAGTTAAACCAATTCTTTTGGTATCCTCGTTTGGTTTTCACATAAAGCCTTCAGTGGTTGGTCTCTTGGTGTTAAAGGTGCCACTAGAACAAATATAGGCATTTAAAAGAGAAATTTATATAGTTATTTTATAATAATGTGTTATAAAATGATTGAGAAGTAATGAATTGAGGTTATATTTTATATTTGAGGGGAGTGACACACTTGAAATTATAATATGTTATAAAAAATTATATTGTTTAATTCATGGTCATGTAGAACCGAGGAACCCCAAAATCATAAATAATATTTATAAGGATTAAAATAAGGTAAATAAATAACATTTCAACCATTTTATGAGACACTTATATACTTATATCAATGGATGACCACATTGAAACCATTTAAAATTATACTGTGAAAATTTAACATTTTAACATGATAACATAATTATAAGACCAAAAATAAGAGAGAATAAACAGAAAAATAATGATATAATGTTTAAAAATATGGAATCTAGTTTTTAAAATTCAATTTTTTTTTAATTTAAATATTTCACATAAAATAATAGAATAAAACATATTAAAAAATCAGTTAAAAAATAATGATTTATTCATAATAATAATTTTTCATTAGAAATCAATTATAAAGTTTATACCTAAAAATATATTTTTTATTTAATAAAATTCATTTTTTAAAAATTTATTTTCAATAATATAATTCAATGGAACCTTAAAAACATACCCTTACATGGTGTGAACCAAAAATTTCCATTTAATTTCAATATAATATAACATGTATTCAAATAAATTTAATGGGCTCTAAAATTCAATAAAATATCAAAAATACTTATTCTAATCCATAAATATATATTTAGGTTATCCAATGGTGTTATGATTTGTTAATCAATTCCTACATTATAATTATTTCATAAAATTATATCAATTTGTAAAATCATTTTTCAATATTTAATCAAAAATAAATTATTTTAGAATAATATATAAAAATTACACTACGATAAATTCAATATGATGAAACAAAAATTTATTTATATTCATAAAATTTGAGAACTAAAATTTAATAATTTAACATTTTAATTAAAACACGTAATATTTAGAAAAATAATTTAGTTAAAAGGAAAAAAATCCCATTAAATTCCAAACTCTTAAACAATACCTTTATAAATTTATTATTTTATTGTTAGAAAATAGAAATTTATATATTTATAATAAATTTATAATTATTAAATATCCATAGATTTAATAATTCTATAAATAGAAAAAATAATAACAACTTTAATGGAATATGTATAACCATTAATTAAAAGAACCTTTCAGTCAAGAAGTAAAAAAGATAAATTTAACTATATAATTAGTATTTTCATGACATAAATTATCAAATATTTATTAATGTGGTGGAAATCGAATATCAGTTAATCTATTTATAGGTGTTTCACAATTCTCAACCTACTATCTGGGGTTTTATCCTCATGAACTATTTGGAAGTTATTGGTTATCTCTCGGTTCCATGATTTTGATTGTTATATGTGATAATTTATAAATCAAAATTCAATTTACCAGAAAATATTAGTCATTGAAAACCATGGTATGTTACATTTTATGATTATGATGATGAAATATTGTTAAAACTTGTTTTATTTTCTAGTAGTTATTCTATGATGAAATTATTATTGTTTTCAGGATACCATGAAATATATGTGAATATAATATTATTATTTTATGGTTGTTTTATTAAATCCCTCCAATTTATTGTGTAATGATTTATTTTTTATGTTATTTGTGTGTACATAAATAGTTATTCTAGGAAAAAATAGTCTTCATTGGTACTTATCCTAGGACTAAACTACGTATATTGGTGGTTAAGAAAATCCTAGAAAGTTATTAATGACATTATGTTTATACATGACATAATATTTCTAGGATCATAACTATGAAATTATTTTTACACCACACTACATAAAACATTATTTTACTTTTCCTATTATCTCATAGATCATGATTATTTATTCTTTTATGGTTGATGGATTATGATATTCCAAATCCTTATTCCATGATTAAGAAATGTTTTTTGTATAATATTGAAATTCTAAAAATATATTCCATTAAAATTATAGTCATTTTATCTAAAAAATATCAATAATAGAAAATTGTATCACTTATCATTACACTGGGTTTGAGCTGAACCTTTCATGTGTTTCGTTTATATAGGGTATAAGGAATGGTTTTAAGAAGGGATTTCTAAAAAGTATACTATGTGAGAAAATTATTTTTGGAGATATTGATGACATTTTGGGAAATATGATTATGATTTATGTAGCCTCGCATTAATCTAAACAATTATTGTAATAGGGAGTCTACTATTAGGATATATATTTAATTTTTTTCTAAAATTATTTGATAGTTATCATTGTAATGTTTGTGTTAATATAGTTGGTATTACTTTAGGGTTTAGTTGTTTTTATGGATTAGGATCAGATAAATTTATTGAACCCCCTAGAAATAAGTCAATGTCTAAGATAACATCATGAATAATTAGTAAAGTATAAGTTGTATAGTATTCAAGGGATATATATATCATAGTATAGATACTTGAATGTGGATGTGGATATAGAATTGATGATCCTAGAGGTGTAAACAATAAAAAGGGAGTATTGGGAATTAATATGTTTTTCAATAGTGCGTAATGAGTGGTTTTAATACTGCAGACCTTGTTAGAAACATCTATGTGATATGATAGGGGTAATTCAGATTTTTTTAGAAAACATTACACTAATTGAGAGGTTATAATATATGATAACCAATGATATGCTTTAGAGATATGAGATAAACATAGAATTTTATAGATTAAAAATTCATTGTAATTATATAGGAATATTTTTCATGATTATTTATTAATATTTGATTACTCATTATGTTTATAATTTTTCAGAAAATGTTTTTTATTGTTTTATTAAATGGTTGGAATGAAGAGTAACCTTGTTAAAGAGTGATTTAATATAATATGAAATTATTTTCCTCCAGAGAAATTATTTTTGTGGGATGAAGAATAAAATATCATATTTCTAGTCTTATACAACATTATGAAGCAGTAAATCATAATGTGCTTAAAAATTATTAAAGTTAGTAAAAATGATTTATATGTCCCTTAATGGGGAATAATCCACATTAATTACTGGTTGCATATATATACATATTACTATGTAATAATTTAGTACAATAAAAATAAAATTTTCATTCATCGGTTCTTGTATCATTAAAAAAAATTTATGTTTATCAATGGATGAATAAAAAGATTTGGGGTGCAATAAATTTATAAAAATATGGATTTAGAAATAATATTACAACATATAAATGGATGTGTTGAGGAGGTTATTTTTCAATAGTAATATTCCACATATTAATAATTCAATAATTTAGAGGTGATTCCTTTAGTTGAATAACAAGGATGGTGAACCCAAATATATGATCAACCAACATATCATATTATTAAATAAAATCATATTAATGGAATTATCTGTATGAGACATAGATATCTATAAAAAAATAATTTAAAGTTATCTGAACATAGAAATATTTATTATATTCAACCATCAATATTATTATTTTGATATAGGTTCTACCAAATGAATTATAATTGAAGAATTTTATAATGATATCCAATTAAAAAATAAATGATTTGACATTGAATTTTAAATAAAATATATAATTGTATGATGATCCCATTACATTTAAATGATTATTCTCTAATTAATGTTTTATGGAATATTCTTCCTGAAAAATATTTTCATTCCACCTCGATTGAAATTTGATTCTTTTTTTCATGGATTGGATACCTCAATATTTAGATAAAACTGACATCAATTTCAAGGAAGACACTTTCAATAGAAAAAATGAGCATGTGATCATTTATTAGTGAGATGTTGAATAATATATTCTATAGTAAATTACATCCATATACTGGTATTGAATTATTTTCATAAAGTGCATTTATCTTCGATTGTTAGGGATAAACTCAATATTTATAACATTCCTATAGTATGAGAGCATGTTGATTTATTTACTAAATAGTTTCCTATAATTTTTTTGAAGTTTGGAGTTTTTAATAGATCTCATATATTGGTATAAAAATAATAAAATGAATCATTATTTAATGTCCCCAATTGGGTTGTTGGAGGATAGTCTAAATAAAAGGTTTGTCTGGACTAGTGAATCACTGTGGGGGTACCAATTCATTAAATTGAAAATTAAAATGGTTAAATGTGACTACACATTGATTATTAGGTATATTATAAGATCATGGTCAATAATAAGTATCATTAACCTCATATTTATGATTTCATCGATCATCATTGTTGAGCCCATTAATTTTTTAAAATTGATCTTCCTTCTGGATACAATGAGTTTAGAGTAAAAAGTAAATACATACAAAAGAATACCATCTATATGAGGAATGGAGAATATGAATTTATAGGGAATTTGTTTGTGATTATAAATACCCTTGGTATCTTCAAAGAAATATTGAATATAATATTTATAGAATACGTAAATAAATTTCTTATAGGATTTATATAAAATTTTAAAATATACTCTATGAGTAAGAAAGATCATGAAATCACTATAGAATTTTCTTGAAGACCACATTGAATGAGAAACGAAAATAAAAATTTAACATATGTAAATTTGGGTTTTTATAGAGTTTAATTCGATGGAAATTTGATCACAATATTGGTTAGATTTGTAGATTATACTAAGGTAAGAGTCAATGAACATCATCTCATACCAAACATTGGGAATGAGATACATTTTTTCATTCATTGGAAGGATATTATCAATTAATTGTGATAAAATTATCAAATATACATAATCATATTACCTTATAATCATAGAATCATGTGATGCTCCATTGTACTGCTAAATGTGAAGAAAATTGATAAGTATTAAATATAATTTTAGTTTGTTTCTATATTGACATTGCCCTGCAATGGATATGGGTTTTTGATAATCATTACCACAATAAAGAATGTATTAGGATTTCTTCTGATACATTTTTCTATACTGAGATCATATTTCACTTCCCATATAAATATTCATGAAAAAAATTACCAAATTCATGTGATAGAGATTTCATCAATAATTAAAGATATTTATTAATTATATATTCAATAAATTTCTTGATATATATACTGATCATAAATTTATTCTCCATATTTTCACCCAGAAAGAGATTAATATGTTCCAATGATGTTGTTTGGAGTTGATTTATGATTATGAATTGGAAATAAATTACAACCCTAGGAGGTTGTTGATTTGAGTTGAAAGGATCATGTTGGATTTTCAATGATAGGGATTGAAAAAGATCAAATATATAGGTATTTACCAAATGATCAATTGTGAAATATTTATGGAAGGGGAGAAGACATTTCTTATTCAAAATATTGTTCATCCATCTATCTATATGAATATTAAATATGTGTAGTAGGATGATGTTGACACTTTGATCTATCACACTGATGAAAATGTGGAAAAGGGAAATGTCATTGAGAAAATATGGGAAATACATGTTGAAAATAACAATTTGAAAATTCATGAAATTTAGATCTCCCTAGTCATGCAAAGGTACTATCGGCTTGAAAGGTATTGGTACGCTACATTTCTGGCACACTATCGACTTGTGTTCCCAATCACCATTCTCCCAAGGTCACATATTTGCCTATAAACAGTCCCTTGGGGCCTTTATTTTTACGAAACAATTTCCCAGAATCCCAATTACTACTATATTCTCCCTAGTTCTTCGACTAAGTCTCCTAAAACCATCAATGTAGTTTCTTAACACCCTGGGTGTTGGAATTAATCAGAGATCAAAGGACTTATGTCCCATCATTTTTTGGAATCCATTACTCTCGCATGCCTAAAACACCCAACATCCATAAATCAGAAACACTTGGGCACTACCCATTCCTCTCATTGGAACATGAGCAACCCACTTCTAGGAATACCTATGAATACTCTAGAAGAATGGAGTCAAGTATCCCCCATGTTTTAACGTCAAGGTTGTCTTTATCTTATGTAAACATTAGTTCTCCCAAGCCTACCATCGTGACCAAGCTTGTGCACCAGATACCTACTTGTGTGCCCCTCTTTGATTCACATTATCCCTTCAGTCTATATCAGACATTCAACAAGTGTTCTTAAAGGTCAATCATGTAAATGCTTTCTATTCATTTTATCTCTTGCCTAAAAAAGATAACGTTGAAACCTCCCCTGAATCCTCTTGACATATCTAAATATTGTTAATGAAACATTACCAGGTCACTTATTTGGTTTGTGTATCTATATTCAAAGGTTTCAAAAATTCATCTTATAAGGGAGGTAGGATACTTGGTATGTTTTTAGGTTTTTATATCTACATTTACATGAATTCATACCCAATATATAGTGTTCGGATTTTCCCAGTCTAGGATAATTGGTATGGGACTATGACATCCCCTTTTAATCTCTAAGATCTGGAGCCTCCGGTTCCCAAAAGGAAGAGTCAGGGTCACACTTTGTTTTCAATTAAATAAAGGAAATGTGACATTAATATCCTAGTATCCATTTACTGATTCCCTTATAGAGTAATACCCAAGTTTTTTAGGCCAGATCCAATGACATTATATTTCATTTCACATTGAAAGGTTCATTGATTGGTTCCCTCACCCACCATCTCATCAACTTCATTCAATGTATGCCTTCTTTCTTCCATCAGCGAAAGAGAGAGAGAGAATGTGTGTGTGTGTGGTTTGTTAAATATTTAACATCCTATTGTTTCTCACACCGATCATGAATCACATGGGATTAGATAATTATGATGATCACAACATCCACACAGTAAACCACTCTTGAACTATCAGATCTATGATTCCCACCATAATTTGAATACGTATGTATCCTTCATCAGGGATTAAGCTCACTAGATATCCTCTTCAGGAGTCCAAACCTAACTCCTTTAATTAGGGTATTATCCATAAAATTAAGCCTTGTATGAGTTCTCTCGAAAAGGTCATACCCCCTGAGAGAGTCGTCGAACTACATGAGATTTTATTCCCATCTAAGTGGGATACATAGGAGGCCTCATTGAAGTTCAAACCAAATACATCAAATCAACCATGTTCCCCCTTGTCCATATTCCCAACGAGATCTTATCCAAATCGAAAAATCTTATACTTTCAAGGTTCCTTGGGATACATAGACATATGTCCCACACCTATATTTTACTAAGTACCTTCTTCTTATATGTTCTTACCACAGGGCATTAAACTATAAAGTTAGGCCCTTGTCACATGACCATAAAAGTTATGATGTGCCCCACTAAGTGGAACCAAACAATGAGGGTTCTGAGTCCATTCACTAGGATATGGAGGTGTCCCATTAATGGTTATGATCCCAAAATCAAAACAAATTTTTGTTTCCCTAGATGATAATAAATTCTAGAGTTCCCCGGTGAGTGGATTAAAATACAATTATTATAATAAAAATGGTAAAAATAATCTCAAAATTCTATATAATAGGATACCAGATATGGAAAACCTCAAATACATACTGATACCTCCATTAATGATTATCCTCGAATACATATGGGTTATTTTAAATTTCATACATGATAATAATTGATTGAAAATTCCAAATCCAACATACATTATACTTGGTGAATTAATAAATATTCATGAAAATATCTCATATCTATAAGAGTAACAGATTTGGTAATAATCCCCCCAAAGAGTTTGATGAGCCTGACCTCCCATCATATCTAACAATGCATGTTATTAAGTATCATAGGTCCATACCTTACAAACTTATACCTTTGGAAAGAATGTCACATTGGATGAAGAACCGTTGTATGTTTCTGGTTCCATTAATAAATCCAATGGAAACTGTTTGGAAGTTGTGATTCCTAACCAGAACACACATTTTGAGGGGAGTAAAAACAAAAATGGTGTCCCTATGTGAATCCATAAAAAATTCGATAGTATTACCCATCTTTCAGCCCTCTATCCATTGATAAATGAATTCCGAAAAAAGGAATCAATCATGAATGATTCCATTTAAACGAAACTTCTTTAATGGAATTCATTTGTTTGTATTTGTCTATTTTTTGTCGTAACGCCCTTCAATCAAAATGGAATCCTACATGTTTTCACCTATGAATGCCCTGGTTGTTGCTCAGGATCGATCCACAATTGCTAAAAGGAAGTCATCACTAACTCCACATCATTAATGATGGATATCAAAAGTATTATTTCGGGAATACTATCAACACATTACTATCCCAACACTATAGGATAACTGATTGTCTCTCTATATAAAAAACAAACCTTGATCGTCTGGTCCACAAAAACTGGTGGTCAAGAAGAAGATGATCCCAACCATTATATTCAACCTTTTTAGGTATTTATCCCTAGAATCCAATAACCAGTTCCTCCCATACTATAGGGAGGCGGATCAAGAGGTTACTCATGATCTCAAATCAAAGTCACATGGGTACTTCCTAATGGATCCCAACAACAATCAACACCAATAGAATAATGGGGTGGCCATCCACCAAAATTATGGGGGTGTTGATTTCAAATTTTATTCCTAGGTCCCTAAGACCCAATCATGAAAGACAAACCTCCAGGGAAAACATTTGTCTAATCAGTAGTGGGTTGTTATCTTTTCCACCATCGAATAATTCCATCAACCTAACATAGTGGAAAACAATGAATGGGTACATATACTGATCTGGTATAATTTTACAAGTCATAAGACTCATCTTGGATCATCCAACTAATCACACCTTTTAAATCCAATGGAGAATTGAGTAGGAACATACACCAGTTGACAAACTATTAGATAGTCAATAGACACATCTTGTTCCAATAAATGAAGCCCTCCAATCAAATATGGTGGAAACTTGTAAATAGGAAGATTTTCCTGCCTATACTCAATAATACTTCCATCATTCTTGTCTCTCAACATTGATAGATGTTAGCTTACCATTCATGGAAAAATAGCCATCATACACATACAAATTGCAGCATCCATCATACCTACCAACAATATAATTTGACATCACCTAAAGAATTCAATTCAAAATCACTAATGACTAACATAGAGAATACTAAACACACTTCCACCACACATGAGTACTATAAGTATCCACTAACAGGAATGAGAGTATAGGTGAAGTTACATGCACAATATGTAGGGATGGAATATATATATATGTATATATTTTCATTCTGGCTGCTGAAGTAACCAAACACACTTCCACCACACATCAGTAATATTAGTATCCACTGACAGGAATGAAAGGATAGGTGCAATTACATACACAATCTATGGATATGGAATATATATATATATATTCTCGTTCTAGCTGCAGAACTAACCAAACACATTTTATTAATGGTGAATGTGTATAAAAAAATCTCTTCCCATATTCTACAAGCCTTTCACAATAACATAATAGAAATCTTCAATAGTATTAGGTGAATATACACATAATTCATTCACCACACCTAGGTTGACTCGTCGGCATGCCATCACAGAGTATATACATACCTCTATTCTAGTCCAAGAGGGTTACAGGGAATACTCCCTCATATCATATAGACAACCAAATTGAGAACATACATCCTTTACAATAGAAGATAATTGTCTTATTCTGATTAACACTCTAACCCAGGAACATACACCTACCCATGATAACTACTACTCCCATAAAGTGGCCCCAACTACATATAAAATAGAATCTTTGAAGAAGTATTCCTATACACAATTGAAAAAACAATGATTAATCATCTATCTAACTCTACTTAATGCTACAGTACATGAATCCCCCAAAAATTTATTTGTTGAAACTCAAGATCCTACCCTCCTATTAAAAATTATGGGAGTAGTAACAGTATTTCTAAATCCCATTGGACACTTCATCATGAAGGATTGATTAATAATAAATTAATTGAATCTTGAGAACCTATCTATGCATGAGAGTTATAGAAACCCTCCATGTGGCCAGAATACTAGGGAGAAAGAATATTTAATTGTTGTTGTAATCAACCATCGTGGTCCTATACATGATGGAATTCACTGTGAGGGTTCTCTTTATTTCAGTGTTTCATATTGTTAAAATAATTCATCTATTATCAATGTATTGATCTGAAATAACTATTATCTCAAGGAAAATGGAAACATAATTCCAGTCATGTCTGATTCCTTGTTATTAACAGGTGAAATACTTTATCAACCAAAATACATCTCATTGAAACAATCATTCTCTAAAGCTACCATGGGTTATTTTCATTCTAATATGTTGGACGAAAAAAAACTGATCCTATTTTTTGTGATAGAACAATTGAGAAGTGTCACTATAGTTTGACCAAGTTGAGAAACCTATATAAAATGTGGATGAGGATATATTGAATGTGAGAAAACAACTAGATGTGGGTAAAATACCAATCATGATCTGGCCATTGGTGACCTATCAATAAAACATTCTAGAATTTATTGCAGAAGATTGCATTCAAGATAACCACTTTAATTTATAAAAAATATTCCTCATCTGAAATCCAAAGTATTTCCATTTGATAATTATCAATGTTATATTAAGGTAATATAAGGGTTATAGTGCCCAATATACTAGACATATCCATTTGTTTCCTAACATATAATGGTTGGGAAGCAACAAGCATCTCTTCAAATTTCACACCTTGATGCATTAAAGAAGTTGAAAAAAATGATTTCAGAAAGCCCATATGGTGTTCGTATCATAGTATTGGCTGCACATTATGATATTATTTTCACTTCACTCCAAAGGTAGCATAGCCTGCCAAAAATGGATTCTTGCAATGTTATTTCTCCAGGCGGACTACAACAATGAAATTTTGTTCATAACTAAAGAAATGATTAACAAGAACAGAACTCGATCAGTTTTCACCAATGTAAATCCCAAAGAGAGAATGTTTTTGAGATACATTTTCATAGATCATTTGAGAATAATAAGATGTCCTCTCACTTAGTGGATGAAATCCATCAGATTACTTTAATGTCTTAAATAGAACAATGGTCTTCTGGAATAAGAGATTTAAATGGTTGTTGAATAATTCATCCATCCAATGTTTGGACCATAATTTTTAAAATCAGAAAAACATTTACCATAATATCATCCATTGTAGTTTATAAGCCACCCCATCATGTTGGGTTGGGGTATTGTTTAACTCATCCTTATAATTCAATAAAAAAAGATTGGAGGTTTGAATAGGAAGAAGAAGAATTGCCCCTACCTATAGGGATGTGATCTTTTTTACATCTACAATATCCTCCTCAATAGATGTCAGTTTTCACCCTATTAGGGAATAAGACACATAGTTAATGAAAAATAGAAATATCTATGGATCCCCATCATGTTACTGTCTGTGAAACAGTTCCCCAGAAATCAGCATATAATAAAACATAGTCACATGGAGGGAATGAAAAGATATGATCTTATAGATATATTGACAAAATTCCATCAATGCATTATGGATGGATGAATGTCATTAATACAATTATGAAAGATCTTATAGAAAATGTGTTCAGTTTAGGGGATTCAAAGGTTGAAGATCTAATTATTAATATATTAATCACTGAACCAGATGAAGGAGGTATGTATACCTAAAATCAGAGGCTTACCCGGAATATAGGTAATCCCTCATGTAAGTAACTCCTACCTCTTATAAAGGAATATAATAATTGGAAAGGTAAATTTCATATCATGTCTCAATTGCCCCCTGGAAAAGGTCTATTTTTTATAATGGAAAAAATATTTTCCCAAAAATATTAGGTGATGAAGGTGTAAAAAATACTCAATTCATTGTTACTCTAAAATGAAATTCCTTCCAATAAGTCTCCACAATAAAATCCTTAACTCAAACATCTAGTAGGAAATCCTCAGAAAAGAATTTTTTTTCCACTACAGATGTGGATAATGAATCTCCTCCATTAGGTATACAGACATAATAGGTCCAAACACATCCTTACAGGCACGTCCCCATGTGTTATCCAAGAAAAATACCTGCAGCACCACCACCAGGGGTTTTCTCGATAGCCATTCAAGTTCATTCTCCAGGTGCATGCCTATATAGGTACCAACACACCCAAATATTCCCCAAATTCATATGAATGCAATGGAGGAATTTACAAATTTATTGGATGCTAAGGAAGAATTGTGTGCACCAGTAAAACCAAAAAATAATTATTACCCTGAATGGGTAGATCTGATCCCTTCCTCACCAAACATTGTTAATACCTCATTTACAATATTTAATGGAATAGGAGATCTGAAGAATCACTTAACACATTTTGTTTCTTACCGTGATCCCATGTTTGGGACCCCTAAAAAACCGGAAGTAGTATAGCTCATATGCATTCTCCAAATATTACAGCGTCCATCCTTTGTCTGATATTAATGTTTTTAGTCTCAATAAAATAATGGATGGGAGGACCTCCATCATAAATTACATCACCAATTCAGATCAACACTACTAGAGATTACTGTTTATTATCATAAAAATTATAAATAAAGGTAGAATGAAAGTTTTTCATATTTCATTACTCGATGGAATAGATTAACATATTCCTTGAATCTAACACTCCCTAAAAAATTTCTACCAATCGGTATGAAAAATCTACATGATGGGTTACGCACACCACTAATCCCTGTGAAATAAATAAAAGGGTTTCGAGACCTTTCATCAATCACCAAACAAGTGGAGGATTCCATTGTAGAATCCAAAGATAAATATCATGTAATCCCATCAACTCTATGAAGGGGAACGGGAAAGAATAAGCTATTATTGTCACACTCAAACAAGCACGTGTACCTGTATCTACTTCAAAACCATCATTATATAGAAGGGATCCAACTTCAAAGTGTTAGCATCTACACTAACCTCGTCAAAATGACATAAAAGTTCAAGGGAGGAGATATATTGAGGAGTTAAATAAGAAAATTTATTTATTTTAGAATTAAAAGTATTATGGTTACTTCATTTCAGCTTTGTAAAAAAACTTACTTCAGTTTCCAAGGCCATAAAAACTGAATAAAGAAGATGATAAAGATATCCTAAATTTTTCCCCCTTTCATAAAATATAGGGGAATCTAATTTAGAAGTGTTTTGTTTTCAATGATCTTTTCAAAAAATGGTAGTCTCTATAAAAGTGAAACTAAAAAGTTCATCTACCGAAGTAGCATATGTCTCTGCTACCAATCTAGAGGAAGAAATCAGATGATAGGATGTTAAAAAAAATGTGTAAATGTGTGATTATTGGATGGTTATGAAAATGATCAACCAAACTCATTCCATTATACAAACATAATTGAAACAAATTATTGTGCCTTATGCCACTTATGTTATAGAAAATACATCTTCATCAAAAGACCAGTCCTCCAAAGGCCAATTATTAAATAAGCTACATGATAAGAAAGATAAAGAGCTGTTAGAAGAAGATGATCATCGATGGAGGGAATAATTTCCCTTGACATTCATATATTTCATTCTATATATCTATAAATCATAAGAACCACCCTTACAAATAGGACAATAAGAACCGACCTGACACGAATAATCTTCATCAGATGAAGAATTGATATTCTGTTCTGTTAATGTAATCAACTTAATGGAACCCAATATAAATGATGATTGTGGTTTTTATGAACTTGAATTCAATATAATTTATTATGGAACTAGTGAAAGAAGACAAATTACAGGATATTGGGTAAGATATAGATATTCTGGAAACCATTATTTTAACTATACCCCTACTCGAACCGTTAATGAAGCAGAAAATCTTGGGAAACCCCTTCAGTGGTATCATCAAAGGAAATGAAATTATCCTACACATGACAATATCCACCCAGAAATAATAATCTTCGAAGATAGATTAGTGGCTATACCACCACTCTCTCAGCAAATAGATAGACCAAATTAGTCTAGTCTACTAAGACCTATAGTATTTCTATCATATACCCTAACACAATATATATCAACCTCAAGAGAATCAACTTATAAGGTGCCTACAAAACATTATATCTATACAAGAAAACACAGTCCTATGGACCAAAAGTATAATGTTTTTAAAAAACATGACCATCTTTAGTCCTAATTGGAAAACCTGGATTCTTTGAATCTATCAAACGATCTTCAAGAAGTGCTTATTGAAGTTTTTTCAAGTCGTAAAGAGTTCGAAACAATGGTTTTTTACTGATGTTCAATATATAGAGAATGATCCCGATGAATTTCATGCATGTATATCATTCACGGAAGAGGATAAGGATAACATTGTACATGGACACATCAGGCCCCTATATCAATCTGGAATGGTTAATGATATAGACTTCTGGGGACCCTTTATTGATAATGAATCAGGATTCAACCTCATTTACATTTGTACACTTCATTGATTGGGTCTCAAAATATCCTACATATCTCCTTCCACATTGATATTGTATCATTATAAAAAGAATGAATAAAAACCTCTTGGTGAGATTACAATTAAGTCTCAATTTGGGGATCTTGTATCTAATTCAGATTTGATGGGCGTGTGATAGGACACAACTCTCAATATTTTTATTGGAATGCCTCATCTACATACCCATATTCTCATGCCTTTTTCATAACACTAATGTCCCATGTATTTCATTAATTGTAAAATTTGGACATTTCATGGTGATAAGGCTCTGTTCAAAATATGTATATATTAGTTTTTTAGGGTAGAATTCTATCACACCAAGGGAAAAAGTTTTGTGGTAAAATAAGTAACAATATTAAATGCTTCTAATGGTTTAGAAAAGATCCTGGCTAACCCCTTAAAACATCTATGTATAGATTATGTAATGACTATCAAAATAATTGAAATGATAGACCCAAATCTAAGTGATCATCTAGTCAACACCATAATGATAATTTTGGTAATGAATCCTAATTGAATGGGAGATATTTTTGATCTACCAAAAAAAAAGTGAAATATTTAATAGATACGTATTCATTTCATCCAATGAACATCCAAAAGCCTTTTCATCATTGTCAAGGTAGAAGAAGATGTGCCATTAATAAAGGAAGACAACAATGTTGATCCCCAACCCATCATTCCATCTTCAATACTCTAGGAAGATCCTTCATCATTAGTAGGGTAAAAAATGGTTGCCTCTTATTTAAGATGTTCAAATACTAAATCCCCCCCAAGATATTAATATTTTTTCATCACCTACCCTTAATGAATAAATATAATAAGTGAAACTTGGGGAATAATAATAATAAGATTTTAAAGATTCCCTTCCACTATTTGAGGAAGGAATCTCCACCCCTGTGGATTAGGTGAGAGAAATAAATTTGGGTATATAATAACATCCACACCCTAATCTAATTTATAAAACCATGAATTATGAAGAAAAATATATCTATACATCATTTCTATAGTAACATCAAGATGTAAATTCCTGGAACTATACATAAATTCTATACCTTTACCCTTAAATAGTAACCCATCATTTGGGTTTTCCAAAAGAGCATCAAGTATTTATATAGGTCGCGAGAAGAATGCACCAAACTCATGCCAATAAAATTGATCCTCAAATACAAAAGTTTATCATATATAATTTTTTTAGGGAGGTGAAATGTCCCAAATAGATGGATAGCATTTTACCACTGAAAAATACAAATGGGAAAATCATTGTTTGCATTTATTTTATAGATCTTAATAGGAATTGTCCAATGGATGACTTTGTAGTTCCAATCACAAAACATTTGTTTGATAAAATATCTAGAAATGAATATCTTTCCTTCATGGATGGATACTCTAGGTATAACCAATTTATACTACCCATATAAGATAATGAATCTATAGCTTTTTGATCCCCCCAAGGAGTATTTTTCTATTAGGTAATTCCCTTTGTCGTAAAGAATCAGAGTGCAATATATCAACATGTCATGCATGATATATTCAAATCCTTCAAGGGAAAATTTGGCGAATGTTATGTGGATGATCTATTGGTTAAATCCAAACAATGTTCTAATCACATAACTGATCTGGAGACCATATTCGGTAAACAACAGCAATATAATTTGATGATGAATCCATTTAAATGTTCTTTTAAGGTATCTTCAAGAAAATGTCTTTGTTTTTTTGTATGTAATAGTCACATTGAATTTGATCCTGAGAAGAAAAAATTAATCCTTGGAATACCACCTCCACAAAATTTTAAGGAATTAAAGGGACTTCAAAGACAATTGACATATATTTAGTTCTTTATCTTCAATTTGGTAGGCAAGTGTTTACCCTTCACCAGATTAATGAATAAGGGAGTTACTTATCAATGGATTGATGACTGCCATGATGAATTTGATACCCTTAAAAAATATATCTTGAGTTCCCAAAAAGTAATCCAACTTCTTATAGTAAAAATGATAATTCTCTATGTGACAGCTTGAGAGAGTTCATTGGGTTCCTTCCTTGAACATAAGAGTTATAATGGAAAACAAATTTCCTTCCATATCTCAGCCAAAGTATTCTTGACATAGAGACTCAATATTCATGTATTGAGGAGTGATGACTGGCATTAATATTTGTAGTTCAGTAGCTAAAGAACTACCTAGAACATCATGACAACCACTTGGAATCTCGCAATAACCTGGTCAAATATAACCTCATTCATCCTATGCTTACAGAAATTTTGGAATGGTGGGAAGTTTTTTTTTTCAATAGTTTGATATCTAGTTTGTTTCTCATAAATAAATTAAAGGATAATCCATGGAATATGTGGTTCAAAATGACGAAAATAATTTTTTTAAATAGTAACTTTTGAATTTCATTTACCACGATTAAAAGTAAATAGGGTAATTAAAGG
This sequence comes from Viscum album, assembly GCA_963277665.1. Taxonomy (NCBI): domain Eukaryota; kingdom Viridiplantae; phylum Streptophyta; class Magnoliopsida; order Santalales; family Viscaceae; genus Viscum; species Viscum album. Next base: position 770,541,377 of record OY728138.1, read on the forward strand.
TAGAAATTATATTATAATTTCACTAAGACATATCCTAATTCTATTAGATAAGTGTATTTTGACAAAAATCAACCTTAGGAATAAAATATGATCCTTCTTGATCCACTTGGAAAAGATTAGGACATTTTTTTAAGGAAGATTTAAATTGTTATATTGAAATTTTAATAACTAAACCATTTTAATAAGGGGTTATACATAAGATAAATTAGAATATTAAAATTAATTATAAAGATAAATTATTTCCTACATCATGGTATTTTATTTATTATTTTTAGACATTATATAATTATATTTATTTATGGCACAATGATGATGCTTTAATTACCTTATTAATGAAAGATAAAAATAATTGATATTATGAAAATCTGAATATATGTAAATGGAGAATTTTGTTTCATTCCACTCAATTAATAATCTAAGAAGAAATTTAAGGATTTATTTAATGTATTCTTTTTTACGTAATCATGTTTTATTGACCTTCACAAAAACCAAATAATAAATAGTGTCAAAATTCACATAAATGAGTTTTTAAAACAAATATTATATTATAAAATGATATTATATTCCATTAATTCTTAAAATCTTAAAAAGGACTAATGTAATTATTAATATGTAATTAATGAACCACATGACGTTCTATCATCATTTTATAGTACGTTTATTAACCATGTAATATAAAAATACAATAAGACATAGTAATAGTTAAAATATTTAACTAAGAGTTAAATCTAAAAGATAAGATTTATATGTTGACTTAACATGTGTAAAACTTATTTGCTGAGAGGTTCCCGACCTATACCTACATTTTCTTGAACTAAAACTTTTTAGTGACATTATAAATCAATGATTATTTATAATAAAATAATATTTCAATCTTTTCCTAAAGTGACCATCACCTCTCTTATAAAAGGGTACATCCCCATCTCTCAAAATAACAACTCCAAACCCATTTATCCCTACCAACCCATCCTAAACTATCTTCCCAAATACTCTAACTTTATCCTGGAGGCCTTAACTTGATCAAAAATCCAATCTATGGATCCCTTTTTTCAAATCAAAAGGAAGAACCTGAAGAAGAGGTAATAATTTCATCAACTCTTTAAAAGTTCATTTCTTCTTCCACTTCTTCTACATTTGTTGATTCTATGTGAAAATAATAACTATAGTACCTTCAAAATAATTTTATGTTATTATAAATATGGTATAACCATATTAATTATTCAATCTATCATATGAATAACAAAGTCACCAAACGTTCCTACATACTGTTTACCGTCTCCACATCGTGGTGTAGTTTGTTATTCAACACTTCATTATTTGGATAGATATAATAGTGAGTATAACTTATGTAAATAATAAATATAACATGTTAATTTTCTCTTTATATGTAATATAACATCCAATTAAATATCATTTCACTATCAATAGGATTATATTGTCGCTCGTGCTTACGTACAGATTATTGTCTCCACAAACATGATGTGATTCATTCCCCATCATAACCATTCAAGAATAATTTGTATTTTATGATTTAAAATAATGTGTAATAACATAATAAATTTCTAGATATGAATAAAATACATCTTATCTATAAAAAACATGACTTACATAATAAAAAATATAAAGGAAAATAAATCAGTTAACACCCAAAACAATGATATTATAGAGATATTATTAACAAAGCAGCATTATAATTCATATATTATATAATATTTTCCAATGTGATTCTTGTATAATTTAATATAAATTATTTAAATATTATATAATAGGTTAATGTACCCTCAACTATGAAAAATTATATGTTAAGGGTTAATTTTACAATCTCTTTATTAACTAAGGTTGTTTATATGTGAATATCTACTCGAACCTCTTTATCATCCACATATATGTTTATCAAAAATTTATTTCAGATATTTTTTACCATTTAGTAGAATACAGTTTAAATTCATTTATACCCTTATTTTATTTTTTATAAAATTGTTTTAAAGGAATCATTTTGTCGCTTTCCAAATACGGAACTTTATGACTATTTCAACAAATTAAGGAAGGAATGTTTTTAACATATACGACAGGTAATTCCAATTTCATCCATTAAAACACCATTTAATCTTACCTTAAAATATTATAAGAATATTTTGAAAATAAATTATTTCTTTAATTTTGAGGTATTTCAATGTATAAATTAATATTTCACAAAAATAGTTTTCAGATTTATTTCATCTATGTCACTATCCTTGTTGTATTTTATGTTTGTTTCAAGTTGATTTATTATGATATAGTTCTCCATATTTTATTGAAGGTTTTGTGATATTTTTGACTGTGGATGTGATATTTTTATACCATTGATGGTTTATGGTTAAAATATTAACATTTTCCTTGCTAGTTTTAATACAAATATTTATGTTATGTTTCATCCTTTTCTTATGAGGAATCCATTGTACTTAATAAGTGATGGGTGGAGCCCTCTATAGATCATAAATGAATTGGTAGGTCTTCTGAGAAAAACTAGTGTCTCAGCACAAGGCCTTGACAATATCTTATTATAGTTTGGGCATGAGGCCTTGACTATGTGGTTATGATGTCCGACATTATGCCTTCGATCATCATGAAATTAGCTATTGATATTACATGCGATTATCAGACTATTAGAATATCTATATGAATTAGTAATTGGAATTATTTGATTAATATTATTTTATTATACTGATGTTTATATTTAAAAGGCTTGTGTTTTAGTCTTATATTATGAATGAATTGAAGGGATTAGCTATGGGATATGAGTGAGTTCAAAGGAGACATAATGTTATTGTTTTTCATATCATAATGTAATGTAAAAATTATGTATGTTTCTAGTTTTTCCAAGGATACTAAACTAATTAGTATTTCGGGATTTTTTATCTAATGATCAGGCCAATGTTATGTAATAATGCACCATTTATGGGTAACTAGGGTCAGTTTGTTACATTCTCTATGGATTTTTATGGTGTTTGAGATCATTAACATTTTTGGTGGAATTTTTGTTCAAAAATTGCATTCACTCTATAATTCATATGTATCCTTATCATCCCCAAACAGTACGAATTGATGAACTCAAATTTGTTGTATTTTATTTGTAAAAATATTAATATTGGGACCTGATCTAGTTGTAAAAATATCAAATAAGTTTAGATATATTCAACAACACATAAGCGCATCTCAGTGTGGGTAAAAATATTATTCATTAAATCATCATAGAGATATATAGTTTGAATTTAATTATTGCTTCATCGTAGAAATATGTCCATTGAAATAGTAAATCACATTTTTTATGAAGAGAAAAATATTCTGATTCTATATTGGACAATTTCAAATTATTGATTGTACTACTATGATAGAATAACGATTGGCGCTCTTACATAGCATAAGAAATATATTTCTCCTATTTTAGGACCCATTAGTTTAGAACATGTAATGAATTATAGATCATATAGGGAAAGTGGTACAAAAAAATACCACTCACCTGATCAATGTTTTTTGTGAACACATAAATTTTAGGAAGCAGCATGGGATACTGAGGATATAATGAGGAAGATTTATCCTCATTTTCCCACATCATAGTGACATAGTTTCAAAGTAAGTATTATTATAAGGGGGTAGAATGGAACACCTAGATAAATAATGAATTTATTTTTCAAATTAATTTAACTTAATAATTATCTTCAATTACATTGAACATTGAGTTTAGGAAAACTTGGAAAAAATATTACAATATTACAATCACCAAGCCATTAAATTGGTGGGTATGAATATGACTATCTAAATCATTCAAATTTTTTATTTAAGAAGCCATAATATTAATTCATTAGTTTTAAATTAATAACAATTGAAAATAAAAAATATTTGGAAATAACGCTTTTGTTTTTTTAAAAAAACTATTTTATGTGTATGATGTACTTCTATCCATATTTATTTAATTTATAAATATTGGTTAATTATTTAAATGAAATATATATAACATATATTATAATAATTTTTTAATTGTCATTAATTCTATCATCTTATTCATAAGATATTAATAAATATGCTATTATTCTTAAAATATATATTTTTTTTTCTGAAGAAGTTTTTATCACGTTTTCACACACAAATTGGAATAAATGACTTATATATATATATATATTAATAGATAAAATTATTTTCATATTATTATTTATTAATGTAATAGTCCTAAAATAGGTCATTTTTACTTATGTCCAAAATTAATAGTTACTATGGAAAACATTTGTTACATTAGTAAAAGGTAAACAGGTTAATCAATGTTAAAACAAAGTCATAAGGCCATAAATTTCCATTTTAATTCTTATTTAGTGAATAGAATTTGACTCTTACCATGTTATTAAATAACATAATTACATTAATGGACACAAATCAATTAAAATTACTTATATAATATTTAAGTCAATGAATGTTACAAAATACCACTTATTTGTTATTCATATCACTTATGCATTCCTTCTAGGAAAATACCATGTTATAAATTATTATAAGTATCTAATTTTATCATAGTTATATTAAATTCCAGATTTTTTTAATTTTTACTAAATATTTAATTAATATAATGACTTATGCAACACTGATGCAATATTTCTCAATTTAAGAAATAACTATAATAACTGATTTCAAAAATATTAAAAGTAAAAACACTTGAATGATTTGATGTTTCCCATGAATTTTGTAGATGAATGTGACATATTTCGTAGTTGTTAAATCGTTATATTATAATTTTCCATTTTATTGATTTCTTAATGTTTAATTAATAGACTAGTGTTAAAAATAAAAATAATGATAAATCATAATAAAAATATTTTTTAAAATAATATAATTTTCATATATAAAATTATATTCCACACAACGAATGGGATATGGTTTTAAATATAAATAACAGTCCATGTAATATACTTTTTTTATTTTTATAGTTACATTATAAACCCTTGAAGGGTTGAAAGAATAAGTATTAATGAAATTGTAAGAATGGTTATCATGGGGGGCTAAAACATAATTTTATGGGTAAAAATGAAAACAAAAAATTTAAAAATATTACTGTACAATAAATGTTAAACTAATATTTATCATAAATTAAAATATTATGAATTTTAATACATTTTTAAATAAATATTAAATTATATAAATATTGTTTATTGAAAAATAAGACTTCCTCACAATTCAATTATAAAATGGAACCCTCCAATACATTATTCGCACATCATTGAACCTTATAGATAAACCAAAATATGAAAATTTCTAACCATCAATTCTCTTTCCACATCCTATAATTTGTTTCTTCTAAAATTACCAACCTTGTACCATTTTCAAGATTTCTAAAAGAGTCATTTCAAGGAAGAAGTAATTTCTTTGAATGATCACATTATATTATGTTTTATTTTAGCTTCAATAAATCTATTATGTTATTCATAATATAATATCATTAATATATAAGATACAATAAAATTTTATATTTATTATTAAAATACTATTATTCATCCTCTCTCCAATTGAATGGGATCTAATAAAATCAAACAATCATAAGACTTATGCTCTCCACGCTGCAATACAATTTATTTTTCCTAAAATATATGCATTAGTAGGTATTTTGATGGGTTTAAATTATATATAAATGAATTAAAACATTATATTTCTATGATGAAAATATCATATCATCCTTCTTTCCATGTAATCCACTGTGAAACAAAAACATCACTCATGCATACGTGTGGACAACCTCCTCCACAAAGTGATGTGATTTGATTTTGAATTATATTTCCTATTCATTATATATAGGATGAATATATGGAATATATATGACATATATTATATAATCCTGATATTTTACTTTTTAATAAATATATACCATTCAAATTAAAATATCTACTGAAAATTTAAAATTTGCTTCAAGCATACATATATCTAATAGTTTCCTTGAAAGTAGTAATTCATATTTTATCTATAAATTTTATGTATCAATATTGTTGATTATAAATAATATATATATTTTAAACCATGATAATGATGATATGTATTTTTGGACTATAATCAATGTAGATGTACCGAAACAAGCACACCCAAATATACATGTAAAATGATCCTATTACAATGCATAATATTGATTTTAATAACGTATTATTAATAAAAAGGTGAGAATATTTTAAAATTAATCACATATAGTTACATATATTTTACTATGTTCATAGAAAAATATGTATAATATTCTTATATTTTTTGTACAAGAGTTTTAAAAATGTATGAAGGAAGTCAGACCATATGTATAGTGATATATGTTACAATCATATTATTTATTGGGATTGTTTATGATTATCTCCTAATGATTCCATATTTGTGATCATCATATCATTGTACATGTGAATTTTATTCATATCAATTTATTTATTCAGAATAATTTTATTATTTTAATTTTACACACTTTTTTACCCAAGATCCTGAAAATAATATTTTATAGGAAATCAACTGCATTTCTCCCTTCGGTCGAAAATTAATTTTCTTCCATAACTATGTATTCAATAAATGATTTAATGGATGTTTTTACTATTATGATTTTATTTTTATAATTTTTATTTATCCACATATTACAATTTACAAAATTTTTAAAATGGAATCTCTTTGTCATTTTCTAAATGTATTACATTACAAAATTTAGAACGAAAGTATGGAAGGAATATTTTTTAAATATATTTAGCAAGAACTGAATTTCATACCAACCCAAACACTTAATGTTTTTAAAAATGCATTAAATGTTCACATTTTAGTTTTCTATGATAATGTTTTTCAGTAATATTTTGGATAATTTATTATATTAAACAAGTGCTTCCACATTTGATAGGTTATATTCCTCATTAACTTTTTAATGGAATTTTGATTGATCAATGGAAACAACATTCAATGTTTCTTATGATTTATTGGTAATAAGATCCAAGTATATCATCCTTATTCATTATAAACATGTTCTATGTTTACTATGGATTTATTTTTATGAAACATTTTTCTTTTTCATGGGTTTTGATATTAGGAATTTTTTTTGAAACCCATTTTCAATAATTAGATCTGATATGATGAAAAATTTATGATCTTATCACATAGATACATATGATTTAAATTATGTGATGGGTTTGAAATATATATATATATATATATATCCTATTAATTGGGTAAATATTAATTTCTCCAGTGTTAAACAAGACTGGAATGGGTATTGAATCAATTTAAGTAAGGATCTTTGTCCACTATTATAGTATTAGGAGTGATCCTAGACTACCATGATCTTTTAGAGACTGAAACCATTCCAATATGATATTCTTGTAAATGAGACTTTACTATTATGGAAATGATCACTTATGTTTATTTATAATATATAATTCCATATATTCTTCCAATATTATGATCTCGTGGAAAATATTCACTGATAAATGTATGATTAATGTCATAAAAACTACTCTGATTAATGAAATGACTCATGACTATGATCAATGATATAAATGTAATAGTTTTCAAATTTTAATATCATTTTATCTTAAACTATTTCCTATTGTTAAACTTATATGTTCATTGGTGTATCCCATGATTCCATTACTAAGAATCAATGTTAACCATTTATTATATTTTATTTCCTAGGTTATGTAGAAATGTTTTACTTGTGATATAAATAAAAATGGTAATAGGTATAATTATCTATGAAGGAGACAATATAGAACTATTATGATATATTTTATTATATTTATATATATCAAAAGATACTAGAACGATACAATTTTAGAGTAGGATAATATGTTATGTAATGAATAATCATCGATTGAGATGTGGTATCTCTATATGAAGTGTATGGGTCATTATATTTTTCATTTATTCCTCTTGATGTCCTTAGACACACGATGAAATTGATTATTACCTTGGGATATAAATCATCCTTATTTGATTCTTAACATGGATGAGTTCCCTATAATCAGTTAGAAATAATTTTAGTGAAATACAATGTTTTTATCCCATTGATTTTACTTTGACTCAATATCAAAGATGTAATATTGTTACTGTGAGTTGGATCTACCTCAAAAGCTCCAAGGTTCAATTTTTCTTCTTGGATATTATTTGAATATATTAAATGTACTTATTGAAATTGTTCCTTGGTTTCCATGAAATAGGAAAATAATCTATTGTTTAGAGACATATAGCTTGGAAAAATGAGGTATAGTCATTCTGCTACCCCACATAGACCCTATGATCAACATCATTAATATATATTCACTACTTATATAATATACCTACACACTATTTTAAACATATATTCATAAGTTTTATTTTTTATATATTACACTTGTGCTTACATAGATATTTTTACTCATGCCCTATTTAGAAAACAAATTGGTATTCTGGAAGGATTCTTTGATACTACTTGGGATAAAGAGAACCATCTGGATATTGAATCCATATCTACACTCACTAGATGAATGATCTTGTTGGAATGAATATCCTAGAGTTAATTTTTGGTCTTTTTGTTAATTTTTATATAATTTTTTTTATGCTTGATTAAATGTTAAACTAGTCATTTTGTAATGAAATGAAATAATTTTATACGAAAATGTTTTAGAATTATGTTTAATATTATTATCAAGATGGTTTTTTTTATGATCAAAATATATTACGTGTGTTGATTTAGAATTTTTACCAATGTAATCCACTTTTATAAAGAGGGAATTTTCTTCCCACATTTACACTATATAACCTCACTAGTAGACTTTATTATCTATCATATTGGGAGTTTATCTTGAGGACTTGTGGCCAACTAGGTTCTATTAATTGTTGGTTAATTAGGTCGGGGGTGTCAAATAGAACATCTTATCTAAAGTCCCCCTTTTAAAATAAATAAATAGATAAAATATCACTTATTTTTACCCTATTTATATGAAGTGTCCAACAATTTTTTGTTAAAATAATGGGAATTCTATTAAAAATCCCACCAAATCGAATTCAAATTTTCAACCTTGAAAGACTCAAAAAACGATGGTGTTATCATTTCACATAATAATATACACAAGTATCACCACCAATGATCATATTTATATTTCCCATAAGGCTTATCTAGATTTATAAAAGATGAATGAAAAAATCAATATCATTATAGTATTGACATTGCAATGTTTATGTAATGTTTTCTCAATCCTCTATTGAGTGATGAACTTCATTATCTAATACTATCTATCCATTAAACTTTTCCCAGTAAACTCTATTTTTCTTGGACCATGCATCTACACATGATTCCCATGTCTAAGGGGTAATATGATACATATTAAAATGGAACATTGTTTTGGATATTATAATATCTCTTTATTTGGTACAACATTCTCCAATTCTCCTCTATCTAGAAACCTCCATCTACTATATTGGAGATTTTTTTATCTAATACAACAATATATCATATTTGATACAATGTAAGTCTTTCATTTCAAGGATAATCAAAAGTGACTCCAAAATAAATGTATTCCTATATATGATAAAATGTTATATGTTACCCCATCAGAAATTGTTTTTCTAAACAATATTATTTTTTTGACCTACATCTTCAAAATATTTTTCTATTTATAGTTTTCTTCTTCAACTCATTTCAATCATTCAATTAATAATAAAATTATTTTGGTACCCTTCAAACATCTCTTTCTTATCTACTAATTCTGATAGCCCCATAATTTCTCCATATGATCACTAAATATATCTTCACCACGTCATATAATAAAAATTGGATATCCATAAATTCATAAATTCTAAAATTATAGTGACATTGTAAATTTAATTTTTTTTGAAAATTAACATTCTAAAAACTAAATAATCCATTAACATTAGTTTTTTAATGAAAACATTTTATTAATCCTAATTTGAGAAATATTGAGGATCTATAGTAAATTTTAGGAGATTTTTCAACGAAAACATTCAATTTATTGTTTTCATAGCTAGACCTTCCAAAAACCATAATGATTATATTTGGTGAAATACATAAAAAATTATTTTTGAAATATTATTAACCATGAAGTATTTTGATATTCATTGTAGGATCGAAATAATGACGCAGATACTCAATTTACATGGGTGGGGTGACTTGTTTGTTGAAAAACAATTGTTTTTAATATTAAGGAAAACATATTTTTAACTATGTTAAACAAGTCAAATTCACAAGATCTCTTTTAGTTCTACAAATATGATAGGTTCCAAAAATAGGGCTCTAGAAATGAAACATAGGGAAATATTACAAGGAAAATATTACATCTTATAACATATAAAATCTTACTAATTATAGTATACCAAAGTACATGAAAGTATAAGAAGATTATAAATTATCCCTTTATCAAAATACAGTGGAAATAAACTTGAAACAAAACAAGTAACAAGTATAAAATATTTTAAACCAATGATAAGTGTATCCAACAACCTTTAATAAAGGTCACTTGATTTATAAATTCAAGAAAGTTTGTCTTACCCACACTAGTGTAATCCCTCGATAAAAATATCAAGATCTATCTTGATATCCCCGCAAGCCCTCAGACATTAAGCTAGTCGGCACCTCTGTCTTCCAATCCCCAGAAATCCTCAAACATTAAGATAGTCTGCATCTCTACCATCATATCTTTGGATGTCCTCAATGGTACAGAGAAACAATCAGAGTATAATATTGCAAGAAGAACAAGAAGTTCAGTAAGCACAAGTCATGGGATTCTTTCACTCAATAAATCCCTTCAGCATCATGTAATCTCTAGAGTGATCAACAGTTTATTCTCTGTTCTAAGCTCGTTCAAATGAGATCCTATTTATAGGAATTTCTGTAATGGTAGGATCCCACCACCAACGTTCATATTTTTCCTTGAAACTCAGAGGGACCTATATATGTGTCACTCAATCAATGGATTGTTAGAACAGATTGTACAACATCATTTTATAACTATAAAAAGTTTATGAAAAATAAGGCTACTTAACCAAATCTAATTTTTGGAAAATAAGTAAAAAATAATGATCAGAGTCTATCCAAATAAACATTAAGAGTCTATAAAACATTGAAATTGATATTCCATATTACAAATAATTCAGAGGCTGAATTATAATAAATTCTGTGTTTTCATTCGGAGTAATTGGATTATGAATTATGAGGAATGTGGAATCTTAATTCTGAAGAATTAAGAGCCATAATTTTGAGAAATTAGAGTCTGAATTCGGAGGAATTATGAGTATGAACTCTAAATAATTTAGGGTTTTAATTCTAAGGATTTCAGAGTCCAAATTATGATTAATTCAGAGAATGAATTATACATAATTCAGAGTCTTAATTTTAGTGAATTTAGAGCCTGAATTTCAGAGAATTCGGGGTATGAATTTTAGATAATTCAGAGTTCGAACTTCATATAATTCATAGATTGAATTTTAATGAATTTGAAGATTGGATTTCAGAAAATTCTTAGTTTGAATTTCAGGGAATTCAGAGTCTGAATTTCCAAAAATTCAGAGTCTGAATTTAAAAAAATTCATATCATAAAAACATAATACAATATATACAAGGATTTATATTATTATGATTGTTTAGATGTGAAATCTAATTTTATACATAGGAATAAAATGAGTTATACTTATAGTGACTATAAAATGATCAATGAAATCATTGGTAAGGATAATTTTTTTTAGAATGAAAATTTTCCTTTGAGAATAGAAATTTTCTATTGAGAATAATTCTTAGGAAAAATAAATTCACCTCTATATAATGTTTTTGTGATTTTAAAAACCTAGAATAAAGGAAATGACATAATTAAACCTTATTGAATCAACAATATCTCCCTTTTTGGAAAGAAAAACATCTTTACAAAAATAATATGAGGACTTAGAATTTTTCTTTATGAACTTGAAAACAAAAACATATCTCCCTTTAAATATGAATCGTGGGGAATACAAACAACCCCCGTTAGGTTTTGAAATCCCTATGGATTGTATTCTTACCATTATGAAAGAAGATATTCTTTTTATTTCCTAAAGAAATATTATTTGATGAGAACTCCACCTTAGATAGAGTCCCTCTTACTTAGGGAATTAACTTATTTAATTAGTATTCTTTTTATCACTCATTTATCCTCCTTTTTGATTTTAAAAATGGAATATATGGAATGTAAAAAAGGATGGTACATGAAATATTAGTACTATACAACAAAACACATGAAGAACAACCAAAATTTCATTATTATAAGAAAAGTTTTTACTAGAAATGAAATACAAAAAAAGATTATATTGGGGGATAATTATCCTTCATTCTCCATTGTCATTAACTTCATCACAATGGCTTATAGCTTTGTAAGTTTCTTGTGATCCTCTTCATGATTCTTGATCAACTAATCATGATCCTCAATTTTCTTCTCTAAGGATTTATCTTTTCTTCTTGAGCATTACGAATTTTTCCTTGAGCCTTCAAAAGTTCTTCTGGCTTACTGAGCAATTCTTCGAACTCAATTATATGATCACTTTCTCTTTTCCAATTCATAGAAAATGAACTAAGCTTTCTATTCAGATCTTTGACTTCCTGATTCCAGGTTGTTTTCTTGAGACATAGCTTCTCCTCAAAACATTTAGTATGAAATTTGAACTCTCTGTCTTCAGTTTCTGAAGCATCCATTACACTTTCTTGAATATTATCGAGGATTTCGTCTCTTCGATTATTTTCCTTGAACACATTGTCATTTCCTTGCATGATCTCTTGTGATCTTCATTTCTAATGAAGAAGGATTTTAAATCAACCTCAAGCATGAAAAATGTATCCATAAGCACGAAAAATGAATCAAATTTCTGATTAAACAATTGTTGAAGCATATGGAACCTCAAGTAAATACATAAAAACAAGGGAATGGTATTAACCAGCTTCTTCAATTATTGGACTACAATGTCTTTTCCAATGGGGGATGATTCTGAATCATAATTATTGGTTGGTGAGGATTCTTTTTATATCTCTTCAGCTTTTCTATTCAATGAACCACCAACATCATTATCTATCCCAATGTATTTCCTAGGTGTATAAAAAACACCTATTTCCCCTTATCATCATTTGGAATGTTCATTTCTTCTTTTGGGATTCATGTTCACAATTTGATAGGTGAACTATATTATCTTCCTCAAAAATTTCTTTTTTAGCATCTACCACTTAATCCTATTGCTAAACAGAGTCATGGTTGATGCTTTCATCATGAGATGGTTTATTCACTTCTTCCTTATCCTCATCCTCTTTTTCTTATGAAGGAATTTTGGTTGATTAAAATTTAATAGTTTGGATTAAAAACTTTTCAGAATGACACTCCTTCTCATGATATTATTCCAATTGTCTTATCATGTCATATTTATATTCACTTACTTCTTCCTCAACTTCCTCTTCCATAACAATTTATTCTTCTTCTTCTGGTTTCATAATTACAATATTCTTTCACAGAATCACTAAGTGTGATTCTTGAAAAAATGATTGTATTACCAGAACTTCATCAGATTCTTTTTCATCATCCTTGAGAAGAGATTGAACAATCCTGGATTCAAAAATTTTCTTCCTTTTATTCTTTTCTTTTTCTATATTTTCAACATCCTCAGTTGCCTTCAAATTTAATTATTTTTCCTCAACACGGTCCATTCCAAAACTAGTCTCCCCTTCTTATTCTTCTTATCTTCTCTCCACTGGGAAATGACTTCATATGAATATTCAATTTTCTTCATTGGCTTAGATAGAGATGATTGAGTTTCCTTAACAGTAAATATTTTTTCCTTTTTCAATTACTTCACCTTCCCCTTATTACCACCTTTCTTGGAAGTCTCACCTACTTCTGGATTCTTTGATAAGGATTCTATTTCAGCTTTAGATAGATCTTATATATTTTTTGATTTACTTTAAAAACCATCCATCATTATTCTCAATGTATCATCACTCAACAACATAACCTTGAAATTTCTTCACTTAGAGCTATATGGGACTTTGAATGTATCTAGACAATGAACTATATTGTTTACGTGAATCACTGGATACATGATGATTTGTAATTTGAGAGTCCCATTTTTTATATTCATGATTGTAATCAAGACATAATTTATCAAATTAAACTTATTGTGGTTCACCAGAAAATAAAGAATATAGAAATCGCATTTCTTTAAATAGTCCTTATCTCCATTTCTCACAATAAGAAATCCCTTGACCTCTAACTCAAGAATACAGAAATTTATAGAGAGATGGAAAATCGTCATAGTATTCAATTGTTTCAAACCAAGGAACTCAAATGCCTTTTCATTATCGAACATACCTAATAAATCTGGTAGCTTCAGGTTATAGAATTTAACATCACCCTTATACGGAATTCCAACTAGATTGGTAGTCGTTCTATAGGAAAGGTAATGGGTATTTCAATACCTATTTAATGAAAAAATTTCTCTCCCTCATTTATTGAAGAATCTTATAGACTCATAGAATTATACCAGAACTCTAGATAAACTAGATCTTATTACTTTGGTTTGGATACATAGAAGCTCTCCCAACCTTTCATCTTGATATTTTATGAGATAATAGAATATTAATTAGCAAGAAATTTCAAATCTACTAACCTTTATCTGTAGATATTCAATTCAGATATTTGTTTTACTAACAAAAATTTTTTCGGAGGAGAAGCTTCCCAAGATGTAGGGATTTGAGGAGAACCTTAATATTTGGAATGAAAATTATGTAGAGGATCATAGAATCTACATTCCTAGGATTGAAAAATAATGCGGATCAACCATCGGTGGTTATTATATAGTCGTTTGATCCGATGATTCATCATATATGTTTGATCCGATGGTTGAAATAAGATTTATCTAATCAAAAGGATGAGACGATAGACGAAGAAGGAATTTGGTAGGTTCTGATTTTTTAAGGTTTTATGATAAAAAAATTTAGTTTTTAAGGACAAGTTAATATGAAAAATTTTCATAAACAAGATGAAAAATACCAACATGTGAAAAAAATTGATTATGAAAATTTATGAATTGAAATGTAGCTTTCATAATGCTGGGAAAATTATCAGTAATAATGAAAATTATTCATGATGAACATTAGATTCCAGAAAATATTCTTATGTAAATAAAATTGTTAATTTGAATGTTTTTAAACTATGAAAAAAATTGGGACTACAAAATGAGCAATGAAAACATACGTAGATATAAAACATTTTTTAGGGAATGAAAATTTTCCATAGAGAATTGAAATTTTCCTTGATAATTATCCTTAGGGAAAATCAATTTTTCTTGTGATAAAGTGTTTGTGATTTTCAAAACATGTAGTAATGGATAAGTCCCTAGGAAACCTTATTGAATCAACACTAATTTCATTCCATTTAACATCATATTCTACATATCATTATGATTTTCATTTAAT
Organism: Viscum album; assembly: GCA_963277665.1. Lineage (NCBI taxonomy): Eukaryota > Viridiplantae > Streptophyta > Magnoliopsida > Santalales > Viscaceae > Viscum > Viscum album. The sequence continues at coordinate 770,556,822 of OY728138.1, forward strand.
ATTGTATTTCTTACATTATTCTATATTTTTGGAAGAAAATATCAATTCATTTTAGTGGTATGAATCTATGATAAAAAAATTATATAATTTTGTTCATCCTCCTGAACATCCTAGTTTCCTCAACATTATCTAATTTTTTCCTTATATTTTAAATAATTCATTATATATTATTATAATTATTCATTTGGGTGTTTATTAACATTTAATATTGTTAATAGATTCTTTATGTAATTATTGTTTTTCATAATATATCCATAATCAGTTAGTATCACTACATTGAAATATTCTTCATTAATTTTGGATACCATTATAATGTATATAGAATGTATTTTTATCTCTTTTTCCATTGGATAATCAATAAAGAATAATTTCTATAGATGAAAATCTTGTGAAACATCCATAAGAACCATTTCATTCAAAATTCCCTTTCCTGATTTATAAAATGTAAATAAAATAAATATATCTACATCATCATCAAATTGGGGATTTAATTTCCCATGAATGATTTTACTCCTTACACCAATTTTTTTAAATTGAATGTGTTCTCCCTCGTTTTTAGAAAATTAATTCAACATACCTTTTATCTCATAGATCTATGAAAATTAACAGATTGAATAATATTTTTTCCACTATAATGAATATGATTTTGAATCGGTTGTTATTAAAACCAAGGGGTTTGGGGGGAAATTTCAAAATGGTTTATTATAATATGTAACTTTCATCCATTGATCATGAATTAAATGAAATATGGATAACATGACTTTTCATAAATAATAGGAAAAAATGAAACAACTTCAGGTCTAAGTGATCCATTCTCCGAATTGAAAATAAGAGTTATTAACATCGGGATTAAATATGTCAATAGAATTTAGATTGAGATTTTAAAATTTTATATAATGTTATATTATGGGTATGTTAAATAGATTTTGACTTAAAAAACCCCATCCATATTCAATGTCATCAAAAAACTCAGAAATGTTCAACCATAAAAAGAGGTATGTTCCTCTCCCTTTTTAATTAACTCATCATTTTTCATTAAAAAATAATTTTATGTATTTACATTTAATTTTATATTTTCATAATATTTATAGAGAGTATAGATAATATACATCTCAGACGAAAATAGTCTATTTATCTTATTTTTAATAATGTATATTTTAATCTTCATCGTTTTGAGTTTGTGGATCAAGGCACTTTATTCATCAATACATGATATTATTAGTATTCAATTTTTGTATAATTTAGATGAATATAATTAATTTCTACATTATCATATAATTATTCTATAATAACCATATTTTTATATTATTTAGGGATCAAATTTAATATCATCACATTTAATTACATTTTCAAATAATCCTATTTTTATCATATTTGGTAATAAGATGGATATTTCTTTGACATTAGTTACTGTAATAAGGTTGAGAATGATTTCTCAACCTAAAAACACTATTATATATTAATATTTATTTCTTATATCCTTGAATTCTATCTTTTGAAAAAGTAATCTTCATTGAATGAATGTATTTATTTTTGGAAACCATCTCTTTTAATGATTTCTATTGGATTATACCTACCATCAGTTTTCCTAGAATCTGAATTTTTCTTATTTTCTTCCTCTTCCAACAGCTTTGATTCTTCTTAATCTTAATTCCATACATCCATTACAAAATTAAGATTATTTTTAATATTATACTTTTTCTAATATTTTTTTATAACACCACTAGTTTATTACATGGATGAACTGTATTTACCTACAAACTTATCTTGTCCTAGTAAAATTTATATAAACTTTTATGGAGTGTAACAGACCAAATTTCATCATCCACATAGCTTTTAAAAATTTAATAACATTCTCCTTAGTGGTTACTTATTTTATTCATTAACTTATTCATCATGTATTTTCCCTAATATTCAAACCCACTCATCACATTATTTGATTGCATGTTTTTGAATGAGATTTATTTCATTAATAATAATATTTGGGGAAATTTTATAATTATCCATGGAGTTCCTCTTTCATCACAAAAAATTATCTCTTCTCATTGTCAACAAATTATCATAACCATTTTTATTTCATGTTAATTTTAGTTTTTTAAACTGAAGGTATGATTATAGTCTATTATCCTTACATTTTCCTTCTTCTTTTGTGGCCATTTTCCATTAGTATCATTTAATATTTTACATGGTATAAGTAAATGAAAACTTATAGAAACAATAAAAATTTCTTAATCAACAACGATTTTTTTTTCAATTTTTAAAATATTTAACTTCATTTTTAAATGTTGGTTGTATATTCCTATTTATCCAATTCTTTTTTACTTTTAACCCTTATAATGATGGTGATATTTTTTCATCATTATTTCAAAATTAATGTCAATAATTAATAGTCATGTTTATCAACATTCTAATAAACCAACATTAATCAGTATTTTTTATCTTACTCTATTCTAATGTATTTCATTTTTTGGGACATTATCCAAAATTCGGTTCTTCCAGATATATATATTTCTTTAACACATATTTTTAATAACTCATTACTTTTCGTGGCATACTTTAAACATTTTATAATTGGTAGGTTTCTCAATTTTCATCACATATGTTGTTCGAAAATATAACTTTAACTAAAATTAAGGTAGTTGGTGAAAATAATTAATCAAAATGATGGTTATATCTTTTATAATATTGTTATAAGATGACAATTTTAGATAATTCTAGATTCTTCCTATTTTTTAATTAATAATTATTAAAAGTTAGAAATTCCTTAGAAATATTAGTTGGGATTGTATTATCAAAATATGGTAATGATTCATATTGATTACATAAAATATTTCTTTAATTTTATCACCTACTCCATTCACATTAAATTTAAAATATTATTCTTATTTTTAATATACCTCAATTTCACTAGATATTATTCTTTTACATTTTTTGTATATATTATTAATCCATTTTACTCACTTATTTCAGGTAACGAAGATGTTCCTTTATTATATTTTCATTGACCTCTAGTTGATTATTAATCACCTCAAAATTTACATGTGATTTTATTCTACTATATTGTGTATTTTTATAATGATATGCTTTGATAAAATATTATCATAATAATATTTCCAAATGCATTATCTATATGAGAAAATTTTTGTTTAAACTATTATATTACATCCTATTTACAATTCAGATATGAATATATATATATATAATTACTTATATAAGTGGATTTTTATTTAATCCTTGAATTCAGAAGAAAAATAATCAATTATTTACATTAAATCATTCTCTCCAAAATAAATGAATGATTTTTCTAGAGGATTAATTTTATCAGGAACACAAGAATTCTTACAACAAACATTAATATCCAATAGTTATGGATCCACATAATGTTTCTTTATAGATGATGACTTCTGATGATTATGAAACCATTTCTTATATTAGGGCCTCAATGATTTGAGTGAAACTGTTATGTTTCAACAATAGTTGATAACATCATTTTTATTTAGAATAAGAACACATTATTATATTCTAAATATATTCTTTTCATCATTTAGTAAAATATAATTATACATAAAATAATTATACTCAACTGGGAACTAAAAAATGTATGTCCAAAATGAGGGATCATTTTACATGGATGAAAATTTAGATTCACTGGTTCATCATATACTCACCAAATAAGGGACGGTTAATTAGTGGTGATAAAAACTTATAGATTATGATATATAAAAATTCATAAATTAACTATTTAGATCTAACATCTATTATTATATTGGATATATGGATATTTCGAAACCTTTTCCCCATCGCATTTCAGTTATTCAATGTATAAATTATAATTTAAATGTCAAAAAAATATTTTTTCAAGGACCAGTCTCAATGGTGGATAAAAATCCTTTCTTTGTTGACTCCTCACATGTCAGAGATTCTTAAAATTTTATATCATTCCTATATTACAAGTGGTCGGTAATGAATCATTGTAATCCAAAATACATCATTATATGACATAGTTGATGGATAAATATATCATGTCCCATGGTTATGTTATCTCCTGAAAATTAACTACGACCTCTCAATATGAATGTTGGAGTTCATAATACTAGAGTAAAAATTATTCCTATAATATAGTCAACATTTTTTTTATGAATGTCTCTTAAAAAACCTCAATATCATTTGTAGTAAATAAAATTACCATTGTCATATTCTATTTTAGTAGGATGAACTTATTGATCCATTACTATCAAAGACTTTTCCATTCTTCTCCTATACACCAATCATGTTGTTTTTGGTACCCATAATTATGTATCTCCATGGTCCTGTAATCCTTATACTTAATATTATTATTTACTGATGTGCCTCTGTCCTATATACATTTTTTGAATTTCCTATACCTGGTGTGTGTACCTCTATCTTATCTATATTCAAAACATCATAATTTAGTTATGTTTTATCTTGTTATTTTTTCAATACCATATTTTTCTTTTGATGGATAATCAGACATAACATATTATATAAAATATCCATTTCACAAAAAAATTAACCACTCATTACTCATGTCATATTCTCCTATTTATATATTAATGATACCATTGATATATGTGGGGAACACACATTATTTAATTTTATATTCCTACAAACTCAACTTTTTTTGAATGCCAAAAAATCATATGAAATCATAAATTCATCATTCATTATATAAAAATCCACAAATTCAATGTGAATGATCATCATAAATTAAACTAGATATCTCGTATAATTTTAGGATGGATGAAATAAAAACATATAATTACCATAGTATTTTAAATTATATTTTATAAGTGATGATTTGGAGAGCCTCCATAATGTTATTATTTTCTATGTTTAATCCTATCTATCTGATTTACATACATAATTATACTCAGATTTTCTCTATCTAGACCACTAAAAATATCCCTCCATCAAATATATTATTTTTTATTCTTTCCATTGTAATTTTTTTGAGATTATCATCTCCATTTTCTTATTAAAACATTTCATATTTCACTGCTGACTGAAAAAATTCATCAACTAGATTCTGGAATGGTCATCTGGTACTATATTGTATTTTCTATAATCCCTGGGAAGTATTTCTAAAAAAATCAATAAATCCCCTTAAAATTGAAAATTATTCCTTTATTTGATAAAACATCAATAATTATCCTATCTGATCATATTTTTTGTCATATTTATTTTATATGAAAACATCCTTAAAATTGATGTCTAATTGTTTTTGTGTGGTAATAATCTATCTGATAATTATTGTTCTGATGAAATATTTTTTTTCTACTTTACACATTTCTATCGAATTGACTAAATATGGTATCCATCAAAATTTTATTTCTAATCATTAGTTATTACTTTACCACATTATATCTTGATGTTTCTATAGATTTATATTAATTACTTTGAATATTGTATAGAAATTAAAATGTAATGATTCAATAATGGAAAAATTGTACAAATGTTCATGGTCATGAAAAATCATCTAGAACCATGATAACCACTCTATAATAATTATGTTATATAATTGAGGGATAGAAATGAATAGTATAAAATTTTTCTTAGGAAACTATTAATTGATCAGATTTGGTCACCCATCCGTCTGAAAATAGAAACGATTATATTCGGTGAAAACAGAAAAAATCGATCAGGATAAAAAATAAATATTATACATTATTGTGTTGCAAAACATTCTCTAAAATATAATCATATATAGATTATTAAATGAATTATATAGTATTTAACATTATCCCCAATGGAGATATATAACTCAATTGATGGAGTGGAAGAATTTTTCTTCTGACTCTAGTTACATTATCACCCATGATTACCTAGAGAAAAACTATATAGTAGATGGTCATTCCAGAAAAACGATGGTAGTGACATTAAAAGGTTGTATAATATAAAACATTACTTTCATTATATTTTAGATAGATATTGTAACAAAGTAACTTCCTTCAATAAAAATAAAATGTATACTTTATCAATAAAAGAGCCTTGTGTGTTTTGGTTATGGAATCACCTTCTTCAAGAAAAATAATGATGTCCAAATAAAATGGGAAACAATTATTCAATTTAGTTGTTAATTAAAATCACCCCACATTTCGCATAGTATATTGATGGATTATCCTTTTATTTCACTTTCTTCTGCAACTCTTCTTCCAAATCATTATTTGGGTCTTCAATCTCCCCTACTAATGATAAAGGTTATGGGTATTCAATTATTATGACATATAATTATTTATCCTTCATTAATGAACTTAAATACACCTAATTAATCTACATTTATTTTTCCAAACGTCCAAATGTATATCATATAAATATAGAGCCCCAAATTCCATTTTTTTTCCTTCTAGAATATTTTCTCCATGTAAAATTCTTCTAGAACATTCACATAATCCTTTTCTATAAAATTACTCATTTAATATACTATAAAATATTTACAAAATTACTTTATGTCAACATAATCATCTAATATGGACAACTTCTAGTGACTTATCATAGTTTTTTATCCTTAATTAACTCATTTTACATTTTAATTTAATGCCAAATTTTTATCATGGTAATTATTCATTATTTGAAAAAACAAAAGTGAACTCATTGTGATATTATTCCCTCTTAAATCCAAATATGTATTCATTTATTAAATATCCACTTTCAAAAAGTTTTATATATTAATTTTAATTATTTTTCTCAAAATTTAATGAATTGTTTTTATAGAAAAATAACTATTATGATCATAATAATGATTCATAATGAATAACATTGAATATGTTTAATAAAATCAATATTAAGTTACATATAAATTATAAAATAATGAGTTTTTATTTAAAATTACATTATAAAAATAAATAAAATGAAGCTTTTTCAAGAAATGAAACTTCTTTACTTTTCACTCAAAAATAATTTTTTTATCAAAATTCAAAAAATTAAACATAAAATATATATGATTTTTTGATATAAAAAAATAATTCTATTTATTCAAATATAATTTTTAAAATTGGAAGAAACTTATTATAATATTCATTCCAAAAATAAAATAAATACAATTTTAAAGCATAAAATTACGTTATTCAAATTCATGGGCTAATAACCATAGTGAATTTTTTAAAAAATATTAAAAAATATCTTTTTGCATTGAAAATATTTCTTCTACATTTCTAATAAATTAATTTCCAATTTTTTATTTAATATTCATTTTATTTATAAAAAACATTCTTCACAAATTTTATATTAAGATTATTCTTTGGAATACCCTCTAAACCAATGTCTAGATCGTAGCCATCATGTTTATGTAAAAATAATTATATTTTATTTATCAAGACTCATTTAGAAATTAGTGAAATGTATAGAACATGATATCAAAATTATGAATTAATCAAATTATAAAATCATGGGATGTCACATTCTACCCCCTTAAAGAAATTAAATCCTTATATTGGAACCTCATGTCTGATAAAAAAATTGTATTAATAAATTTATAAATGAACACTAAGGCGTAGAGGATTAATATAAATAAGTGGAAAATATAAACAATTTAAATGTTTTATTGAATCTATATCAATCATTTTTCCTTCTTAAAAATAATTTTTATATCTATATAAATACTAGGAAATGTATAATTTCTTAAATATTTCTTAATCCAAGCATTTACAATTATAAGACTCATAAAATTTGAAGAGATTCTAAAATAATTCCATAATATTTGATTCATAATACTCAAAATATTTATTTATCACTTCTTGAATTAGTGAATTCATATAATATTGTGAAAGATAACATCAAGAAATATAATTAATCTATTTATTAATATTCTATATTCAATTTTTCACCCATTAGTTGTGTTCATGTTGAAATAAATCCCTCATGTATCACATATTCTAATTGGTAATAACCATAATTAATTATTAATTCCAAAATAAGAAAAATAGACATTCAATGGATAATATTATCTACAAAAAGAAGAAATATTCTCCCTTATTTCATAAGAAATTTAGTAAAATTAAAAATGATATTACAAGTAATGATTGTTTCTTATAATAGTAATCGGTCATACATCATTCTCCAAATCATCAAAAATAACACCAATGGTTATAAATAATTGATTCCATAAATAACTAATTTTAATACTTTTCCAAATTTGAATCCTAATTATAAACGCAATAAAACGTAAAAATATGTCATCATATTTTCATCCTTGATCTACCAAACATTTATCTCCAAAAAATATTTAACTCTCAAATTTTCATATAATATATTCCATAATGTATTATAATATTCCAAAAAATAACATGAATAATCATAAATCCATAATAAAATCATATATTCATTGAAAATTTAACTATTCATATATTAATCAAATAAAATATCATTTTTCAAATAATATTGTGTTTTCCATAATCATGTAATGTTAGCAATATAGTAAACATTTCTATAATAACATTAATCACTATATTTATAGAACACATTCAAACCCCTTGATTATATATATAATAATATGTATCTTGGTAAAAATAAATTTACCTTTTATAAAAATTAACCATAATGTCATCAATATCAATAATCATATCGATATTAAACATTATGAATAACAGTTTCCTTATTTCAAAAATATATAATTTTATTCTTTTTCAAATTTTGTTTTTAACTAAAACACATTCCAAACATATGGGCATCATATAAATCAATAACTTATTTTAACATAATAAATATATACAATTAAAAATATATTCTTAGTCACATACAAAAAAAAATATAATATCCAAAAAGGGTGTCTATATTTTTAATATAATTTTATTTTAGACCTATAATTACATATATAACAAACCATTATATCATAAATCTCCAAACCCTACATGTAAAAACATAAATCATTTTATATCCTTAAAAAACCATTAACCATAAATTATAATATATTTTATTTAATTTTTTTTCAACCAATCTAAAATATGAATCATGTTCAAAATTTTATTAATCAAAAAACATATGAAAGAAATTATATCCTTTTTGTGGAATTTACAATATCTTCATCTCCACCCTCTAAATTTTTCAATACTTTATTCATAATATCATGATGGAATCAATTATGATATTTCATCCAATTAATTTTAATCTTTCAATTCCAATACTAAACAAATTTATAATATTAATTTGATGTGTTATGAATACATTATCCCCTTTCATGGTGTCAAAAAACATTTTATTTTTTCGTTATAATTTTATTGGTTTGTGTCCAATTTTTTCACATATAAAATATTTACTCCTTCCACTGAGTCATTTACATGGGTAATTCATTTAAAATTATTGTCAAATTTTAAATTTAATATTTATACCTTCATATATTTTTTCACTTGAAAATACATGAAAATCCACATTCCTTGGTTTGTTAGAAATCTCAGAGAGGATTGAGTTTTTAACCATAACACATGATGGATGATTGTGAATGGCCACAATATTTTTCAATATGGATCCCATTCCATTTGGTTGATCATTCAGAAAACCAGCACAGTATCATTTACATCCATGGTTTACTTAGATCATATCCATTATATCAATTTACAATAAAAAATGGTTTTTATGAGTATATAAAATAAAATAATATTGAATCAGCTTATAGGGAGGATAAACCCAATGATGTCCTTAACTATATTATATTATATTATAATATTTAAATTAAAAAAAATTAATATAATTTCCCAATATATTCTATAATTTTTTTTATATATGAATTTTTCACATGTTATCAAATAATATAACAACCTCTAAGGTTATCTAAACATTTTGACGGATACAAATAATAATTAATCGTACATTACAAGTCCCATAATTCCATGATTTATAATAAGGGTTTCATTGTATTACATTCCATGGATAATTTCATCTTATACTTTTTTATAATTAATGAACTATTATATATCAATCTATTACAATACCATGTGGAAACATCCACAAAATATCCATTTTTTTGAAAATAGCATGATTCTTAATTTTACACAATTGTTTCAGTCCATACTCATTCACTTATTTAATGATGAATCCATGTATGGGAATGATAGAACTTAATATACTCCCTACTCATCCTAAGGACATGATTAGAATATTTTATAACTTCGTATTTGAAAAAATATCATTAATGTATAAAAAAAGGAAATCAAACTCATCTATCAATTTCTAAATTCTACAAAATGAATAATATGTTTGCATCGTTCTTAATAAAGTTTGAACAGTAATAATGATTTAATTAATCAATAAAAAACATGGTCTCTCAAATATTCCAAAAAAATATCTCATAAGAATCATAAAGGAAAAAACAATGAGGTTTTAGTATAAAACATGATTACTTAGGGAAACTTTTTCATTAAAACCCTAGTTTTAACTATAAAAAATAGCATTACAATTCCCTTACAAAATATCATTAGCTTAAAAAATAAATCAAAATAATTCAATGAAATTTTTTATAGATAATATAAAATTTATGATGGTCACACTTGACTCCATAGTATACCACTCTTATAATTACTCGTATGAATTGACTAACCAATTTAGTTATTTCCATCCTATATACCTCAAAGAATGAAATCATTACCTGATGTGTTGGAGTTATATATAGTGGTAAATTTTCTTCATTAAAAATGTAAAAGGACTATATAATACATACAAAATGTTAAATATTTCATCCCAATAATTATATCTTGTAAATTATTCCATTTAAGTAATATGTAGAATAAATTTTAAGATACACCAAAAAATAAGGATAAAAATATTTTCGTGTCCAAATATATCAATAAAAATTCCTAGAATGATGGAAAATTTGATATTATTTTGGAAAATATTTAATACTGTGCATTATTATTATTAAATAATAATTTTTTTAATCGTGGTAAATTCCTTTCATCCATTATTTGTTATAGAAATAATAATCTTTACAATTTCATAAGATGAGTCAAAGTTTCATAGGAATGGATAATGATAAAAATATTCACTTAAAAAAATAATAAAATTTAAAAATAAAATGAAAGAGAAATTAAAAAACATTAATTAATAAAAACTTAAATCTATGAAAAAATTTAATGTAACCAATATATGGATTAAAATGTGTTTAAGACATTTAAAAAAATGTTTTATGTAAATATGTGTTACCTCGAGTCCAACTCACCTTATATGTACTTTAAATAATATATTATAAACATAAATTTATTATTTTATTGAAAAAGAACTCTTTTAATAATAATTTAATTAGTATTATATTTTTTATTTCATTAAAAACATTTCCAAAAAATAGTTACGAACTCTTCTAGGTTTATGTTGGGTGTTTTGAGAATATGTTATCTATACTCCCAAAACAATATATGTTTGTTGACTATGGTCATAGTGGTTACTATAAAATCAACCCCATGAAATAAATAATTATAAAATTTTCATATTTCTATATGAAATATATTTTTAATACAAATCAAGAATGTAATACATTAAAATTAATCACATTACCTCATAAAGGTTATAGTCCACATATATTTTAGAGGGGCATTGTAATTTTCAGAGGAATGGAATAATAATATTGTAAGTGATATAGTATCTTCAAATAATCATAATTATGGTTGGAAAATCACATATATTCTTTAAATTTGTCATTATAACCATCCTTGAGTGGTGGTGGTAAAAATCAAAACACTTCACATCACGGAGGTTGTTATCCACATGTATGCACAAGGGATGTTTTCATTTCCAATATAGAAAAATCATATGAAAAATGGTATTACCAAAAAAAAACAAAATATAAATAAATCTAAAATTATCATGTTATTATTTAATCTTGTTTAAAAAGACTAATTACATTTTATAATTTAAACATAGTAAATCCTTCAGTTGTCACTGTTAAATGTACATCAACTCACATTATAATACATTGAATATTACATTTTATTGTGATGAAATAATTAAAAACATTGTTATTGATTTTGGGATGGGATTTAGGAAATAATTTTCAAGAAAAATTTATTGTGATGTTTTGAGCTGATTGGATTAGAGATTCCCATTTGTATGTGAGGAGGGAATCTTATTAATAGAAGAGATATTAATATAATATTAATGTCTAACTCATGTAAAATGTCTCCAATGTTAAATAGTTTATAACATAGTCAAAATATAGATGAATCATAATAAACCATTCAAATTTAAATAGCTTAAATAATTTTTTAAAATCTTATCATTTTTTAACCCCCTAATTAACCGTCTGTATCCTTAACTGTTGAAAAAATATTTTAATCTTTTTGGGTAATAAAATAAATTTTAAAATATACATGATATTTAAATAGAAGGTGCATGATATCGTAAACAAATACCCAACCTAGCTGTATTTTTATATTCATTTTATGATTTTTAATTATTTTATCAAAATATTTTATTCGTAAAATTCTATTTCAAATTATTTTTATGGCTTCTCGCATATTTAGATTTTAAAGAAATAAAGATTAAAATATAATTATAAATATTAAATATTTTTCCAAAAAATACCTATAATAATTAACTATAAAATTCATGGAACACCTAATTCAACAAAAAAAATTAATTTTAATGTTTTTTAAATCAATTACCTAATTTTTCTACAACTCTCACATGCATTGCATCGACATCACATATCCATTCAACAATATTATATTATAACTAAAAATTAAAGAATATTATCATAAATATAATTAATTCATATTATAAATAAAAAATTATAGTCATTCGTATATTCTTATTATCACATTGAAAATATATTAGATATATTAAAAGAAAGAGAGTGACATTTATTAATTATTCATTATATAAATTAATATAATGGTTATAATCAACTAAATGTCACAGAAAAGTTCAATATTTTCAAATTTAAGGTTATAAGTATAGAAATAATACCAGAAAACAATAATTAATTTGAGATTTTATTACCATATTACAATATTTTGAACTCAATTAACTGGTTTTACCCTCTTCTATGGTGAAAAATATTTAACATCATCGGTACACATCAAGATAAAAATGAAATTGATTTCATCATTAATATTTAATCCTCCTAATTAAATAAAATAAATATATTTTTGTGTTTAAAATTATAGGTATGAAATAAATTAATCTATATATAACACCGTAAAATGAAATGAAATACAGTTTTTAGAAAAATAATCATTTTGTGCATAAAACATTATACCAAAATCAAGTATAATTAAAATTTTTATGGAATTAAATTTATTTTTTAATTATCTATATCCTATTTTCATTTAAATATAATCTATAATAGATGGATAATTTTATATTAATTGACTTATTTAAATGAAATGATAGTTTTCCATGAACATGCATTATTAATCATTCAATATAAATGATTTTTTATCAAAATACCCCAAAAATATTCCCTGTGATGAATTTGAAATGTTTATATAAAAAAATTTAAATTTAATTTCCAAACAGGATGAATGTTTTTAAAATATCCAATTACATAATAATGGAAAAATTATTGTTTATAAAAAATTAATTTTAAAACATAAAATGATGTTAATATCATTCCTTGTCTAATAACAAATATTAATTCATTAAAATGGATATATAATATAATTATTTTGAAATAATAATTTTTCAATAGAGATTAATTAATTTAATATATATAAATATACATTAAACACATTAAAATAGTTTTATGTAAAAATATATATTTTTACTTAAATATAATTTTTTCAATTCCAATAAATTAATATTTATTACCTAATTGAATATTAGATTTATTGAGGAAAATAATTATTCATATGTTTAATAATACGGTTCACTATTTTCATACATTTCAAACAAATGGGTAGTTCATAACAATTATAATTAAATAGTATTATTTTGATACTATATTTTATTTCATTTATGCTAGGTGATTTATATACCACACATGATCAAATATATTATATAAATAACTTCTAGTATATTTGGGTGTTACACATTATATAAACAAGTTATATGATATGAAGAAATATTTTTTCATTTGAATTGTATATTTTTTGTATATATAAGCATTTTATATTAACCATGACATTATTAATATGATTACATCATATTTATGTTTTGAATATATTCTATTAATAATTTTAGATAGATATTCTATATGATTTATATATTTTTATTACATTTTTTTCATTAAAATAGTAATATTTTTCATCACTAAATTATTAACTGTCCATATAACTCAATTTAAAAATATAGATTTTATCATTTTAAATATTTTTAAATATGATTTGATTATGTTGTGAATATATATATATAAGTTATTTATTCAACTAATTTGAATTGATTCTATATATGTTATTACTGAAATACAATGAGTTTAATTCCAAGAATGATATTATATTATTAAATTAACAAAATATCGAGACTATTTTATCAAAATTTTAATGAAAGTATTTTTAAAATAATATCACTATATTGAAATCAAAATCCTCTTTCAAAATTTAAAATAATATTCATTTTCTATGAATGGACAATATAAATTAGAAAAAATTATCAAATTAACCCTTATGGATTATTCTCTGTTAAAATGTGTAATGGTTTTATTTCTATCAGACCATATATTCTCTTGTATATGGTTTCAGATTAATATTATTTTCCAGTACATGAAAAATTTTATTTCAGGATATTCATGTAATAAATATTGATATAGTTGGAAAATTATAATATGATTTTCATAGTGTATGAATAAAAAAAGATATTAAATTTTTATTGTTTTATATTATTAGGAGTATGAATTTATTTTGAAAAGGGTTTATTTTATATAATTTGTTAACATAAATGTAGATACATATAGGGAATGAATGTGTAGTTAAATTTTTAATATACATATAAAATATATTTGGTGAGATGTTTTTATCGTTTTAAAATACAATCTTTGAAATTATAATAAATAAATAACCCTTATATTCCTCTATTATCTAAATTTGTTAGATATGATTAGTTAGTTTGTCATTGATTATATTGAATAAATGATGTATTCCTATGAACATTTTTTATGTTATGAGAATCATTATTCTAGGGTATGATTTTAGTTACAAGAAAAAGATATTTGGATTCTACATGGTAATTTTCAACTAAATATTTTTTACCTCATTAATAAAGTTGGGATAATTTATTAGATGAATTTTTGCATTCTATTTTTTTTAAAAAAATTAGTATTGTATATGTTGTGATTGATATGGTTTCATACAAGATGATTAATATTTTAAGTGATGATCTTAGATATTTTAACTCATGTTAAGACATTACTCTTCTATAGGAAATGTATATTACATTAATAATAAATTGTTTTACTAAAATTTTATATATTAAAAATCCTTACATAATATATATTATGAATAGTATTCTTATATAAAATCTATTTCTTTTATAGATTTATTTTTATATAAACAAAATTTTTCATAGCCATAAGAATGATAATTTTATGAAAATAATTTTTTATATTGGTAATATAAATATGAGAAGGGTTCTAAAGAAAAGTGTTATGAATTTTAAAAATTATATTCTATATAAATTCATAACTAAAATATTTAAATGAAGAAATGAGTGACTGAATTGAGGTGGTGATTTTTCACTAACATTTTCATAGTGGAATAGTTCTTTAATTTACTAAATATAATTAGTTTATTGGAATTATGATAAAAATTTATTTCTCTTCAGTATTTCGGACAATTCTATCTTCATTCGTGAAAAACAAGTGTTGTTCAGTTTTCCTTCATAGAACATATTTTTGAATTATAAATATATTTAACAATTTATTTATAGTTGGCCTAGATAATCAACTCAATTACATAAAAAATATATGGTAGGATATATTATTTTAAAATAACATAATAAATTCCTTCCATTGAAAGGATGATTTAATAATAATATATTGAAACTAACATAATGAACCCTAGATTTGTACTCCCAAACACAATTTAAAATGACTAATTTCTATAATTGATATAACTAGAAAAGGATCTATGTTAGCCTATAGATATTTCTACCATTTAAACACTATATCTCATAATAGTTAAACAATATTACAACCCAAAGGATTAGTTTATTTTTTATATAACCTATGTAAAAAATTATTTTGATCATTTTTTCATAATAAAACTACTATATACCCTCCTATCAAAATATTTTTGTCACACATATCCTTAAAACCTACATAATGGAATGAATAAGAAGGTAAACTCATATTATAAATAAAAAAATATTTGTCCAATGAGTCATAATGGGATAAAATATTAGAATTTGATAAATCGTGAACATGATAGAAATATCTAGTAAAAAGTTTTACAGCCCATCCCTCTGTGGCCCATGCCGTGACTAGCCCAAGCCCGCTTTCCATAGTCTTGGGGTTGGTGACTTGCACCAGAAAGGCATAGCCCTAAAACAGGAAGGCATTGCCTTTAAACCTATACAAACACATAGACTAGGTAAATAAAAATTTAATCCACATAGTAAAATAGATTAATTAAAAGTGTCTAATGAATTTAAAGGAGCCTAAATACAGGACCAATTAAAGGATACAATACAACAGAAAATAAAAAAACTCTTGAGATCATCCACCATGGATCTTAATTGAAGGGTAGGTTCAGAGAGTATCCACATCTCTCCATGTCAACAGTCACTATCATACATCATCAACCCCTACCTCCCCAAGTCTCATTCAAGGATTACCATCATCTTTAAAAGACAAAACAAGGTTGGGTAGAAGCCCAATCAGAGATGATTATAATAATACCCTATTGTAAAACTAATACCCCCAAAGGTATCTCAGATTTACACAAAGTAAAACCCAAATAAGGATCTCAATATCAAAGAAAAAAGCAATAAACACCACTAAAACAAGGTATAACTGAGTACAATAGTACAAATTATTAGTCGCAAGGCTAGATCATCTTACTCATCCAAGAGCCAATTATGCAGACCCACACTTGATCGATAGATACTAACACCCACAAGACCTATACAGGATCGATATGTTTTGATTCACACAAAATTGATGTGTGATAATTCACACAGAATTACTTGGTTCTAATTCACACAAAAATTCTCGTTGTTGATTATCCCATAATTACTAGGTGTTGAATCACAAGAATCTCTAGGTGATGATTCACATTGAATCATTGGGTGATAATTCACATAGAATCGTTCGGTGCTGATTCACATAGACTCATAGGGTGCTGATTCACATTGAATAGTTGGGTCCTGATTCACACATAATCATTGGGTGCTAATTCACATAGAATTATTGTGTGCTGATTAACATAGAATCACTCGGTGCTAATTCACAGAGAATATTTCTTCATTCTTTACCTCTCATCCAGACAGATGATTCTCGCTCATAGTACACTTATTTCTAGGAGAAACTACTTTTTAATCAATTGGTCATATTTCAATCAGCCCGAAGTCCAATATAGAGGTTACCCAATGATCCATCACGTGATAAGGGTTCCAACACAATAGAGGATGTGTCAACTGGACGCATGGTCTGTATGTTAATGGAATATTAGTGCCGAGGTCCTGGTTTGATTTAGAGTTGATTCAAACTAGCCTTACATCAGCATTATCCAAAACTGTATTAGGGTATCTAAAAAGAAAAGTCTCACTCCATGTATCCCTGTACTATAGAAAGTTCATCAAACAAACGTACATTACACCTAATATGACCTTTTAAGCATATCTAGGCATGAGAGGGCCCGGGTCTAATCAAACCCGACCCATTATAGGCCAAACTGACCCAATCCGGGCTGACCCGACCCGATTCGGGTGTGACCTGGTTTGGCCTAGCCCGCCTAGGATGGGCTGGGTTGCGGCGACATGGCCTGCCGGCTAGCGCAACCCTTATGGGAGTCATGCATTCCACCTCCAAAAGGGATCAAAGAGTCTTTAGTATCTTTAAATGGTGGCTCCAAGTGCCACCACCTTCTCACCCATAGAACCCACAGGGATCTGTCCCCCTTCCTTCATTTGGGTCTCCGAGCCGCATCATGTATCACCGTGGAACACGATGGTGTGATTCCTACTTCCACTACGGCCGGCCATTGTCGGTCTCCTATCCAACCATTCTGGATCCACCCTCCTCCACAGCCAGCGAGGGCTGGAAAATTTTTCGGGCCACCAAGTTAGATCTAGTGGTCTGTTCTACCTTCAAACGACACCTATGGGTCTCCTAGTATGTTGTCGTCATTGTGTGCCTCCTGATTTCCTCTTTTTGTCATGTTGTAAATTTGTCCCCGGAAAAACCAAACAGGAACTAAGTGGCGGAGGGTTTGGCCTTGTTTTTCGGCATTCACCCTCCTTATTAGAATTATAACAAGTGGGATATTATTCTAAAAATAAAAAATAATCATTAATAAATAAACCCCTACTTCAAAGATCATTGGTTACGACAACAGATGGTGGTGCATCCATTTCCAAGGGTATTGTGGACGAAGGAGATGGTTCACGAGCATTGACATTCGTTGTCTGTGAACCACTAGAGTGATTTAGTAATGAGTGGAATTAAATCCTCCATTCTCCATCAGTGGATGGAGTTGCGGTACTCTTCTAGAGGTTCCTCACAGGGCTGTCAAAAACCCATGCCCATGTATTCAGTAAATAGATGGGAGATTCCACTGTGTCACATGACTTTATTACGGTTCACTTAATAACCACATTTAATGTTGTGGTACTTTTCTACATTTCAAATTTTCTCTTTTTCTCTTAACCTACTATAGTCGAAGTGAATATTTCCTTAAGAAAATCTCGGCATTATGTATTCTAAAGTTCCCTCAGATTTTTAATCTGAGCACCAGTCCAAATGATAGAAAACACCACTTGTACATTTACTGAACGTATGATAAAAAAGTTCAAAAATTCATTACAGGAAAACTGGACCTCGTGATAATGCACCGTCAATTTTCACAAACTCATATTAATCCCAAATAATTTAAAAAAACATTACATAAAATTTCGTGGTCATTACATTCTCCTCACCTTATGGTTTTTCATCCCCGAAAGCTGCAACAAAATCTAGGGAAACAAATGTTTGTACAAAGCACATATCTAAGGCTCCCTCTCCCATGTGATATCCTAGAGAATACTATGCTGCCAACAAATTCGCATGAGAGGTATCGAACGCCCACAAAGAACCTGCTCATGTCAATCCTCTATCTCTACTAGGAACTCCTCAAATGTTACCCCATCATTGTTTTCCATCTTTACCATGTCTATAACGTGTGATGGATCATGCACGTACCTCCTTAGATACGACACGTGTAAAATATTATGCACCCAATGAATCTATGTGGGATGATCTTGATGATATGAAAACTCTCCCACTCTATTAAAGATATGGAAGGGTCAGATTAACCTCACAGAAAGCTTACCTCCCCGGCCAAGCCTCTGTAATCCTCTTCAAGGTGATACCCATAGAAAGACAAGGTCTCCCTCCTTACTCTCCGATGGTATCTGTCTCCTTTAGGTATACGATTTTTTCTAGGTCTGTGTTGTCTTCATCTTCTCCTAGAGGATTTTCAAATTCTAAGTGTTGCCTGTACCAACTCTGGACCCATGAGTGTTGACTTACTTTGGTCTTTCCCTCCAAGGGGTGATTTGAAAGGTCACCTGCACAAGGCCTCAAATGGATCCACACTGATGGTGGAGTGATAATTGTTGTTTTATGCGAACTCCAGTAGTGGATGGTGGTCTTCCCAACTACGGCCAAAATTGAGGACACAAGCATGATGCATGAACTCGAGTGTATGTATGGTCAACTACATCTAACAATATGTATGAGGGTGAAAGCTTGTACTCAAAAGTAGATAAGTCCCAAATGTGCCCTTCAATACATTTGACAATTAGGGTATAAAATGATCATCATGATCTTAGACGATCGCTGATGGAACCCTGTGAAATCATACAATCTCTTGTATGTAGATATGTCCCATATTTTCTACTGATCCCTTCCATCGAAAGGGGAGGAATTGGGATGACATAGCGATTCAGTGAATGATCGCCCATATGGAATCGTGTCACCTGGATGTATGTGGTATCCATGTCATGATGTCCCTAGATAATTGATCCCACTTCCACTCTGGTACCTCAAGTGGATGATTTATGCCTACGAGTACCTGATGCTCGACCTTCCCTAGCTGGCAAGTGAGGCATCATGATACAAACTCTACCATTACATTCATTATCTCTTGCCACCAGAACTGATTCCAGAGCCCCTGGTACATATTTTTCACTCTATAATGTACCACTAAAGTGGATTTATGTAACTCCCTCAACACCTCCTCTCGTAGTGTCATGAGTACCATGATGTATCCTCTAAAGAGGACGGCATGGTTCCTACGTTCATAAAATCTATTAGGAGCCTGTCCTGAGGATATCTGAGCACAGTGGGCCTCATATGAAATGTATCCAAACTGTGCCTCCCCAACATGATGAAGAAGTGGGGGAGTGATTGTCATAGACTGAAGGTATTATACTCCATAACGAAACATGAAAGATATATGCAACGTAGCTAGCTACATTGTTGCCTCACTCAGCAGTTGTATACCTGACCTCCGGCAGAGTGCATATTCTACTAAATTCCCTTTCCCAAAAGTATAGACTATCACAAAGTCATAATCTTGGAGGACCATTATCCATTGTCGATGTCTTAGGTTTAGGTCCTTTTGTAAGAAGATATATCTATGACTCTTGTGATAAAAATAAATAGTAAACCATTCATCCATCAAGTTATGATGCCACATCTTCAGCATAAAGACCACTACTGCTAACTCTAGTTATGTGTAGCATAGATCTTCTCTTGTGGTCTCAACTTCCGTGAGCGGAAGGTGATCACCGCCTTCTCTTTGATCACTACAGAACCTAGTCTTGTCCCTGATACATCGTAGTAGACTACATACCCAACGCTTTCTTCTAGTATCCTCAACAAAGGGTCACTCGTCTGCCTATTCCTCATCTCATGAGAAATCCACTTTCACTTCTCCATCCATATGAAAGGATACCACTTCTTCATCAAATCTGAAAAGGGTGTCGCAACATTGGAAATTTCAGGTACGAATTCTTAGTAGCAACCAGCCAATCCTTGGAAACCATGCAATTCAGCCACACTCTTAGGTGGATCCCAAGAAATCACTACTACTATCATCACAGGTACCACTACATGTCCAGACTATGAGATAACGTGACCATGGAAGTGGACCTCCCATATCCAGAATTGGAACTATGGTAGCATCCCATAAACTAGGTTCCCTTGGAGTGTATCCAGAACTATCTGCAGGTATGTGGTGCGCTCCACCTCCAACATCGAGTATATCAATATTTCATCAATATAGACTACTACAAAGTGATTGAGGAAAGGTTGAAAGACCCTATTCATGAGCCCCATGAACAATTATGGAGCATTGGTCATGGTTAAAGGCATCACTATGAACTAATAATAACCATACCGACATATAAAGGTTGTATTTGGTACATCCTCTTCTCGTACCCTGTGCTGATGTTAACCTAATCTACGGTGTATCTTAAAAATCCCTCAAGCTCCCTTCGGCTGGTCGAAGAGATCATCAATCGTTGGTAGAGGATACATGTTCTTCACGGTCTCCTGGTCCATGTGCCAATATTCCACATGAAGCCTTAGACTCTCGTCTGCCTTCTTAGTGAAAAAGATTAGGGATGACAATGGAGAAACAATGGGCCTTGTGAACCCCTTACTTTACAATTCCTTTATCTATACTAGAAACACACGGAGCTCCATGTGATCCTTCTAATATGCAGGTGTAGATATTGGTGTCGTCCTAGGTTATATGTTGATGTAAAAGTCTACCTCTCTATGAAGAGGTAGTCATAGAAAAACATCAGAAAATATATCAGCCTATTGGACCACCAATATAGGATATCTCGGACTTTTGTACCAACTTCTCCAAGGGTGAGGCTAGAAAAATAGCGAGTGATCTGCTGCACCATCCTCTACGAAAGTACATCATGTGCTCAAAATGCTTCCTTCTCACCGGTGAAGAAAAACTTGATACCATACTCGCGGAGACAACACACATTGTTCCTAAAATAATCTATTTGAGAATGGATGGTAGATATCCATTACATATAAAATATGACGTCGTAAGGCCTCGATGCTACAACTAATAGATCTCATCTATTGAACTCACTTCTAAGAGTGAGCTCACACCATATACACTAGTGAGAAAACATTGAGTCCTCTCTTGTAAGAGACTATAATCATAAGGATCGATCCAACGACACCATCAGATTCTCTGAGATCTGAAAAAGTGTTGTGTAAATTAAATATGGACTAGAAATTCTGTCTATATGTAATGCAGCTAGGGTGGAGTAGACATAGATCTAACCTCTAACCATCTCTAGACCACTGTGGTCGTAGGAATCTAATACATGTTGCTGAGCTCACCCTTGTACACCTGCTCCCTATGGTCAGGGTCAAAAACCTAGGGGTGGTTGTGGTAGAATCTCAAACATCCATCGACCACATGCTTCACGACCTGCTCCTCTTCCACATTCACAGCCATGAAGACCTCCTTTCTCAAACCTCATCCACTACCTCAACGGTTCCTCGATCGTCTACTGATCGTCAGTAAAGAGGTTCAGGTAGTTCTGTGACATGTGGCCCTACCCGCTGCACGAGAACCATAGTATTCTTCCCTATTGACCCCCTCTGCCTAGCGAGCTCCTCACCTCTAACCCTACATCTTGGGGTCTTCTTCTGAATGGTTTGGTCCACATGGAACTCTGTGTCATCTCCCTACTGCCTGTTGTAGATGACTCAACTACTGGTCATCTCGTGGTGGCTCTGACTATCGCTTCCTACTTAGATAAGAATATCTCCACCAATAACTCTTGCTCATGCACTCCATCTTGTGTTGGGATATTCAGTGACATCATTGACACACTTATCTCTCATAGGATACCCTTCTCAATGATCTGAGCCCTGAAGAATGGGTCTTGTACCATGTCAGTAGAGTATCAAGAGAGGTTAGTGAATCTTCTCGAGTACTGGGCCAATAATAATATGTCGTGATGCAGGTGAATTTACTCCTGGATATGCACAGAGCATTGTGTAACTGGGACAAACTACACCCTGAAGAGGCTCTCAATGTCTGCCTAGGTGAGGGTCGCCTCATCATTTAACTAGAGAGTCAAGCTCCACAGTCTTACTATCGTGTACTTGAAAAGGCTATATTTAAAGAGAAACATCTACTCGGTAGGTGTCCCAACTAGGTGGAAAACTCCAGCCATAGCCTATATCTAGTCCTTATATTCTTGAGGATCTATCTAACAATGAATCAATGGAGGTCTCTGTCGTAGGAACACATGAAATGCACTTAGTCGGTGTGCACCATTCGCTAGTTTGTATGGTGGAAACATCTTCCATATAGGTGGTTGTGTTGTCGATACACCACCTAAATGTGACAACTCAGTAAGAGGGACATGTACCAAAGCCTATTCGCTTGGCGGACCATCATCATGTACTCTCTTAGGTATCCTGGCCAGTTGTCTACCCAACAACATCCTAAAATGAAACAGGTTTTCCACGGTCAATAAGTTATACCTGTTGAGCTGAATCAAAATATATCAAAAGTATTTCCAAAACTTAGACAATTAGTGTTTTTATGCATAGAGTCATAAATGAAAATTCAGGGTCCTTATGTAAGGATACGTCAGCCACTCCACCGTCACTAGACATCCCAATCTGAAAACCACACTCAAAAGACATAACACTATAGCTCCATTGGAAATATCCGAGTCTTGGTTATTCAGTAAAATTGACTCCTCTGATACCTCTTTGTCAAGACCCATCCCCCATGGCCAGTGCGATGACTACCCCAAGCATGCCTTCTATAGTCTAAGGGATGGTGACTAGAACCTGAAAGGCGTATCCATAAAATGAGATGTCATTTCCATAAAACCTGTAAACACACACAGACGAGGTACAAAAAAAAGTAGACCACATAGTAAAATAGATTAAGAAAAAGTGTGTACGGAAATTAAAGGGTTTAGAATAAAATCCCAACTGAAATATGCAATATAACAAAAAATTGAGAACAACTCCTGAGATTATCCCCTAGTGGTCCTACCTGAAGGATAGGTACAGATCATCTCCACAACTATCCTCATCAACTGTCACCCCCATCCACCATCAGGTCATACCTCCCCAAGTCTCAGTCAAGGATTCCCATCATCTGTACAAGACACAACAGGTCCTGGCCAACCTTGTGCAGGTGTGAGTATAAAAATACCCAGTAGGGTACCTGAGACCCCCCGAAGGATTTTTTGATTTACACAAAGGTAAACTACAAGCATGATCTTAATCACTAATAAAAAACTAATAGACATATAACAAACCATTTATATGTTAGTACAGTAGTACATATGAATTGTCATATGGCTAGATCATCATACTTTGTCAAGAGGCATTTTTACTGACCCACATAGTATCGATATATACTAACCCAATCAAGACCAACATAGGATCGACATGTGCTGATTCACATAGAATCTCTGGGTGCTGATTCACACATAATCACTAGGTGATGATTCAGGCAGAATATCTAGATGTTGATTCACACAAAATCGGTGAGTGCTAATTCACATAGAATCACTGAGTGCAGATTCACATAGAATCACTGGGTTCGGATTCACAAATAATCTCTCAGTGCAGATTCAAAAAGAATTATTGGGTGGTATTTCATATAGCATCGCAGGTTTCTGATTCACATAGAATTTCTCAGTTCTGATTCGCATAGAATTTCTCTACATTCTTCCTATATCATCCAGACACAAGATTCTCACTCATAGTACACTTGTTTTTGGGAGAAACGCTCTTTAAGCCATCAATCCTATTCAACCATCATGAAGTCTCATATAGATGTTACCCCATGATTTTTCATGTCATAAGGGTTCAAACACAATAGACAGTGCATTAACCAGATGCTCGATCTATAAGTTATTGGAATTTTAATGCTGTGACCCTGGTTGGATTCAGCGTCGATCCAACCCATATGTACTCCAATTTTATACAAAACACTTTTGGAGTATATAAAAAGGACTGTCTCACTCCATGTATTCCAACACCGTAGACGATTAATCTAACAGATGTTTGGTTTGCAAGACATGAAATTTTTTCGTATCTAGGCCGAAGAGGGTGTCAGTCCGGTTCGAACCAACCCGAACCGGCATGGGACGACCAAGCTTTGTTGGGTCATGGTGGGCTCATCCTGCTGGCCAACGAACTAGCCCACCCCAGCTGGGTTGGGCCGCGGCGGCTCGGCATGTCATCTAGCGCAACCCATGATGGGGTCCCACAGTCTGCCTCCTAAAAGGCTCAAAGATCCATTCGACTCTTAATATTTCGGTCGTAGGTGGCGTTGCCTCAATACCCATGGGACCTATAGGGAGCAGATCCCAATACTTCATTGTAGATTCGAGCTGTTTATTGTCTACCTGTGGCGTGCACCGGTACGCCGCCTCCCGCTTCCACGTCCGGCGAGCACCCACTGCCACCTACGTTGCTGGTGTCGTGCCGAAAAAACTTCTTCGGGCCACCAGTTGAGCTACAATAGTATTTTCTTCTTTTCAGATATGCCTACAGGTCTCTTAGATTTCACTATCATTGCATGCCTCCTAGTTTCTGCTCTCTATTGAGTTAGAAATTTTCCCCTGAAGAACGAAACATGAACTAAGTGGCAGAGGGTCCACCCTTGTTCGTTTGGTCCATTCCCTCCGCATTAGCATTATAACAAGTGGGAGATTATTAAATTAAGCAATGATAATAATTAATAAATAAACCCCCTAACTTGATGAACATTGGTGACTGCTATGGACGGCAGTGCTTCCACGTTCGAGGGCATTGCAGATGAAGGAGAAGGTTCATGAGCATTGGCGTTCATCATCTGTCAACCTCTAGAGTGATTCCACAATGGCCGTCATCAAATAATTTATTCTTCGTCAGTGGAAAGTGTCATGGTTATATTGTAGAGGTTCCTCACTACCCTATAGAAACCCCATGCCCGATATTCCATTAACTATATGAGATATTCAATTGTGTCACAAGAAATTAATGTGGTTCATTTCTGTACACCATTTAATGTTGGGACGTTGAGGTTACAAAGATGAAGGGTCAATCCATTAAATGGATTGACATGTCATTGATCCCACCACTTCCACTTGATTGTTACAGAAAAGAAATAAAGTAACTTTGTTAAGTTATTTATTTATTTTTTTAGTGTTCAAAATTTATCTTTTTCACTCGACCTAATGCGGTCGAAGTTAGGCATCCCTTAAATGAATCTCGGCGCTATATATTCAACAGTGCCCTCCGATTTTTAATCCGAGCACTATTTCAAATGATAGATAACTCCGCATGTACGTTTACTGAATATACCTTAAAAAATGTTCAAAAATTCGTTACGGGCACATCGGTCCTTGAAATTATGCACCGTCAATTTTCACAGATTCGTATCAATCCCAAATAATTTAACAAAAATTTAAATGGAATTATAGGTATTTATAAAAAAGAATGAAATAAAAAATGTAGCCCACGTGTCAGAATATGAGGACATGTAATGTCAAATGGTCAAACACATACCATGGAATAAGAGTTTAGAAACCAGATGCAAAACACATGTTTTATTTATCCAAATACTAAAATAAATAAATATTCATAAAAATAGGCATAATAAATCATAACATAGTTAGTGGGGACTTCATATCCTACTCTCCCATAATATACCGATTATAGAATTAATTTCCATGTCTACCATAATCATATCATTATATATCAATATTTACCTAATTTATTGAAGAGAAACATATGTAATACCCATAAAATAATGATAATCCACATATATATATATATATATTCAACATGTATTAAATTATTAATTATATCATGTATATAAAATATAATGAAAAATGGGTTTAATATCCTTTCCACATGTTATAAAAAGGAAAATATCTAGAATTTGATTGGTTGATGCCAATAATTTAAACATCAAAAACTAGTATTTCATAAT
Organism: Viscum album; assembly: GCA_963277665.1. Taxonomy (NCBI): domain Eukaryota; kingdom Viridiplantae; phylum Streptophyta; class Magnoliopsida; order Santalales; family Viscaceae; genus Viscum; species Viscum album. Next base: position 770,583,893 of record OY728138.1, read on the forward strand.
TCTATTTAAATGTTTTTCAGGAATAAAAATTCCAATAAATATTTATGTTTTTAAATAAAGAGGAAATGTAAGGAATTTCATAAAATGAGTTATTATAAATTGTTTCTAACACCATATAAAAAAGGCATTATCAGTCACATTCAAAACTTTATTTTGAAATATTGAATTTAAAATATCAAAAAACATTATATATAAAGAATAATCAAGATGTAAATCCACTTATGTGTGATTATGAAATTTATAAACATTTTATTTAATGTAAATACCATGATGTCATAATCATATCTCTCATAACTAATTTTTTATAATATAGGAATATATAAGTGGAATCATAGACTATAAATAGTTTACAGTAATCAAAAAAGATAACCCACATTGTGGTAATTTATTTATATTTTTTAGTAAATAAATAATTATATTATATTATTACACAATGATGATGTAGTAAATTCTTAATTATTGAGTGAATGAGAGAAATGATATTATAAATACTAAAATATATATAATTTCAGATAATTAATATGATACACAAATTTTATATTTTAATTTGACATGTTGGTGATACATTAAAGTATTTATTTCAAACTTTTCTTGATGTTATTATATTTTTAAAAATTCAGCTAATTAAAAGTGTCAAAATTAAAACTATTGGTATTTTAAAATATAAAATATTTTTTTAAATGTTAAAATACCAAAAAAATATTAGATTTATCAATATGGTTAGTATAAGAGTAAAAATATTTTTTATGACTCATGAATTGGTTTTTTTTTCATTTTTGGGTAATCATTTTAACTCAAAACATGTAAATTTTTTAATAAAACTGTAAGAGTTAAAATGGATAAAATATAAAGAATGGGATTAAAAATTATTCAAAATTGGTATGATTTTCATTTAATGATACTATTTAGACCCATATTGTTCTAATATTATAAATAAAATTAATTTTAACTATTTTAAATGGAAAATGAATTTATATTTATTTAATACTTTTAAAAATTCCATGGGTGCCCTCCCCACTCCTATTAATGGTATCCTTTCCTATCTGTTAGTCACAGTTAAAAAACATATTGGTTTGGCCAAAATCTATAAAAACAATTACAAGAGTCCCTACCAACATTTTTGAGTCCATATATTAAACATTACACCTTCATAAGAGATGTTAAGGTGTTGATAAAGGTGTTGAAGTGAAGGAAATGTAATGTTTTAATTTAAGTATTGGTATTTTATTTTTTCTTACACTTCATTAAATTATTCTTTAATACTGGTGAAATAATAAATCAATTATTCTCAATATACTAAAATATTATAAAGATAATATCAAAATCTAAATCTATCTCCCCTTTCATCAAATGGGAAATGAACATTTCATTCATACGTACGGAGGACTACGACCTCATGATTATAGTTCGTTCTCCATAATCATCTCTCATGAAAAGTAATAATTATAGAACTAATATTAATTTGATATATTTATTAGATAATAATAATTATAAGATTATAATATATCAATTATGATCTTACATTACATGTGCATAAAAATTATAACACCATTCGTGCATATGTGTGAATTATCACCAAAATAAAGTGATGTGACTCGTTTTTATTAATTACATCACTAGTATGATATATATAAGTATATTTATATTTTTAATATGATTTTAATGATGTTATGATAGTTATGGAAAGATAAAATAATACATCACTTCTTCAATGATGATCAATGAAAAATGAAATAAGTCACTCATGTGTGTGTATGGAATAACGTATCCATGATTGTTACATTGTCCATTTTTTGTTTACATAATAAATGAATGGATGTGAAGGTATAATTGATATATAAAATTTATTATTATTCCAATAATATTATTTTGGAGGTGACTGAATTATGACCACATGGAATATTGACATCATTCTATATTAATGTTCTACTCATGTAACGAATATTAGAATGATGCCAAATATGAAAATAAATAATTATGTAATTATTATAACATGTAAACAATGAAATAAAATGAATAATAAACAAAAATTGTTCCAAATAAATTATAAAAGAACCTATATTTATTATTCAGTTTGATAAATAATATGCAGTATGATTCATACTCAAGGTAAAAGACTTTATCTCAATCTTGTTTCATTGAGTAATATTTTGATGTTATACACCACATTATTTTATAAGGTGTTTTAGAAACACCTTTTAATTTTAATTTCAATTGAATATTTTAAATGGGATTATATTTATACGATGATTTTTACTAAACAAGTAAAGGATTTTTTTCTAACGTAAAAGGTGAAAAATACATTTTGGTCGTAGTGAAAATTATGTGAAAATTTTCTTCATGTACAACAAATGATGTTTCAAATATAATATTAAAAAAATGTCTCATTTTTAACTATTTTGTATTTATAATTGTTTTTATAATTTATTGATTATATCAATAACATAAGATTATTTCTTAAAATTACCAAGTGAAAATGTTATTTTTTTCCTCTATTTTTGTTTTATGTGTTATGATTATGTTACGATTTGTGGGAATATATTAGGTATATAGGTGGTTCTGTGATAAAACGATGGTGGTTGAGCCCATTATATCTCTCTGATGGATTGGGTAATAATGTAGATATATCTATTTGGATTTCTTTCTAATAAATTTAAAGAGTATACTATAATGGGTTTTCCAAATGTAACCATGAAGGTTACTTCTTCTATAGCTTTGAAGGATACAATGTATAAATCATATTGATTCCAATTGTAACATTAATGAATTACCATTTCTATGTTTTTTATAGGAATATTATTATTTTATGAGGAAAGCTAAGCGGTTTGTGTTTTATGGGTGAAAAGTTAGATTTTGTGAAAAAAATTCAAGAGATTAAAATATTTGTAGGCTAATAGTTTCATTACTTATTATATATAACATACTGAGTTTTTATTCCCATACCATGGGTTTGAATTGTTTTCCACAATGCATAAGGATGCATAAGACAACGGAAGAAGTAAATATGAATGTTATGTATATTTTTATAATGAAAAAAAATCATGTTTTATTTTAATGAAATTTCAAATATGAAAACAATCAATAACATGTACAGTTTTTTACATTCTAATATTTGAGTTGTTTTTTATGAATTATGGCCTAATTATATAAACAACTGAACCAAAAATGATCCTCAATGTGGATTAACGAAAAATTCATGGCTTAAATAAATACAATTTAATGTATAAGGTTGGGTCCTTATTGTTGAAATCAAAAGAATGTTTTAGAAAATAGTATGGATTAAGAGTTTCAGTTAAACAAATGGTTTATTTCTATGTCTATTATTTTAGTTAAAAACCTGTTTTATAACATTCTCATATCAAAGAATCGTGGTTACAAAATGAAGGTGGAGATATTAAACAACATTCCAATCTCTTCTTGATTACTTTCATGAAATAATTATTACAAAGTCAGGTTCAGTGATTATGAAACTTTTTCTAACATAAAACTCTATTGAAAATAGTTTTATGAGAAAATAAACACCTCCTCTATACCTATATAACATTATAGATCAGGGTTTATTTTTAATGAAATCTAATTTTATCAATATTCCCATATTTCCAAAAAGGTGAAAATTATTTGGGTTTTTTAATATATTTTACCTTGTCATAAGATTATGAAGCATATTATGATTATGAAAAAATTTTAAGAAGAATGAGACCCTTGGTCAAACGATTTATAATTTATTTTAAAAAACAGTCTTTTATCATATACATATGCTATTTTAAAAGGACCCATGATTGAATGTTTTATAAAAAATCATTGTCCAAATTTTTTAGTGAAATAATGTTTTATATGATGTTTTGAAATTATATACCATACAAGTTTTTTTCCAAGACTATTTCTCCATGATGAACTATATGTCCCATGTTTTAAAATGTGTATTTGGACAAGGAAATCTAGTGATTTTGTAGAATTTATAAATAAATTTTCTAATTCATGGACCTTCAACCTATGTGGATAATATGATGCTAAAACCATGAGGACACTAAAACAAAGGTACATTGTTCTTTATTTAGGGAATAGTTTTATTGAATCATATAGAGATGAAATAATAAATGTAAATATATATAATACTTAATGAATTAATATGTTGAGGTCATTTTGAGATGTGATGAAAATGAGAGGTATAAGAAAATATTTAATGAAATAACATGATAATTTTATTTTTGTGTTTTATAAAATGTTAAAACCCACATTATAGGTGAAACCCCTTCACATCGGGTAATGTTGTGGGTACCGAACTGAACATTGAAGGGTGAAAAGGCTGCATCACCTACCATTATCCTACGTTAAGTACCTAGTTAGTATGATTTTTTTTTATTTAAGTGAGTTGATGGGATAATAATATATTGATTTTGGGAATATATTTTATCATATTTATACACTTGTGATTGGAAAATTATTTGGGGATTATGTTATAAATGGTATTTTAGAAGACATTCACTTTTTTTGGAACATTATATGTATAAGGACCCAGCCTTAAACCTCAATTAATCTTGAGTTATTACAAGATTACACATTAAAGATCTTTTCAGGTTTAGAGTTTTAGAGAATTGGATCATAAAACATGTATTACATTCCACATTTAAGCAAAGTGGTTACATAAAAGATAGTATTCATTTTTCCAATAAACAGAAACATATTTAAAATAAAACATGGATTCTTTCTCGACACTTCCTTGACACTATAATCATATCATGTACCTTTCCCTTGACCTATGAAAAACATTTCAAACACTTGGGATGAGCATAAAAATCTCAGTAAGGGTTATAAAAATATGGAAAGGAAACATGAGTTCATTTATACATAAGAATGAAAACATACTTTACCCATAAAAGATAGGAACTTTTACATACCTCATCAAATCATGAATAAATCATAGAAATCATAAGACGTAAAGTTAACATGAGGCATTCATAACATTCTTACGTAGTGTGTAACCCTCTTGGTTACGTTTGGAATACCCATCATAGTATATTCCCTAAATCTCTTCGGAGAAAACTTAACATTTCACTCCATCGCGTTACCCAAAGCATTGGAGAGCTATATCGGGCTCACCCACCCTTAGTTTATCACAGAACCACCCATCTTCATAATAATGCCAAAGAACCATAACATAATCGTACCGCATAATACATGCATAAAGGAAACATAACATTTTCACTTTTCAATCAGAAGATATCAATTCAACACATTGATATAAAAAACATTATGAAAACAATTTTCAATACCAAAATAAAAGAAAAGTAAAACATGGTATTTATTTTTCATTTTTTTAAAAAAAGTTATGGCTTGTAGAGGATGCCGAAACTCAAATAATGGTCATGGCGGCGGATAAGTCGTTGTCGCCGTATACGTATGACAAAAAAAACATACCTTTATTCATTTAGTAAATTGATTCGTATATAAAAATATTCCTTTTGAATAAGCATAAAAGTCAAAGGGGTTTATATACCTTATAAAAGAAGGTTGTCTATAAAACAAAATATGCCTAAATGAAAGGAGATTGAGATGAAGTCCCATACAAAGATCATCTTTTCAAATAATATACATCTATTATGTGTATTCACCATAAGTACACATAACGAAAGTAAAAATACAAGATATGACATAATAATATCATGACATAATTTGAATGTAGGAGATTAACCCAAAGAACGGAAATTGGGTTAAGAAGTTCCCTTACCTCATATCCGACTTGACTTTATCGTGCTTTATTCTCCTGAATAATAAACTTGAGTTAATTTATACTTTCTTAAAAACCTTTTTCAAGTTCATTATTACTTTTATATCACTTATTACCATGTAATGAACACTATGTAATTATTTTAGTTAATAACGGTCGTTTTAACGATCATTGGTACTTGAGTCAAAATATGCTCTTTATAATTAGAAGTTTTTCAAGTATCCATTATATCCAGAGTTATACTCATTATGTATATATCATATATATCATATATATCCAGTATGTACATGCATTTATAATATTACACATCGTTTAGAGGTAAGAAATGAAATGCACCGTTCATGGAGACGGTAAGCCGTACGTACGCATGAACGCTACTTTCATTTCTATTTCGTATTTTATGGAATTAAAACATAATGATACATAATAGTATTTTAATTACAGTATTGTATCATATATAATATCATTAAATATATCCTTTATACATACCACATATGGTATTAACGAATCAAATCACTTTGAGGGGGCGGTAGTCTGCACTTCCTAAAATGAAGATATCGCGTTTACCCATAATGGAAACCATAAAGGAATGGAATAAATTAAAAATACAGAAGCTTAAGTAAAACATAAAAATATTATATATCATATATAAATATAGTGACATCTTAATGGCCACCTTTGAAGGTGTTATATTAGTGTTGAACAATCATCGTTTCGTGAGGCAGAAATTCGCCATCCACAGAAACAGTATATTCATTACCATTAGATGTAGGTGTGTGTAAGTGTAGCTCGAATAATTCTTATAAAAACATACTAGTATATGGAAGATACTGGTTTTGGTACAAAATAAATGAAAAAAAGAGTTTAGGGGGTTGGATAAGCAAAATAAAACATAAGAACACGAGAGAAGACACTACATTTAAATCAGGTAACACTTTTTGAATTGAGCTCAAAGGCTTCCTTGGGAAGACTTCTGACCCAAGTGAGGCTTTTAAGAGTTATAGAGGGATTTGGAGAGTCAAAATGGGTAGGGTTTGGCTAAGCCAAAGGCTTTGGAAGTGTGGGTAAGGATGTAGAGGTGGGTGCCTTTTATAAGAGGAGAGGAGGGGCACTCTTGGAAAGTAAAGAAATGTTACATTATTTTAAAATGAATTTTCGGATTTAAAAGGTCCCACATTGATATAATTCGATGATATGGTGATACGGGTTCGCAATCTACCCATCCAATTGGTTTTGGACATGTGTAGGTCATATATGTTACATTATCTTTTCATTTTATTTAAATCGTTAAATAATGAGGTAATCGCTGCATCATCATGGTGTCATAAATAATTTAATTTATTTAAAGTCTAAAAATTATTAAAAAAAAATACTATGATGTAGGATATCTCTTTATCTTTCCAATTAGTATTTAGAGTCAAAACTATTATTTTTATAACCCCATGTAAAAATTGTTTTAGTAAAACAACTCAGGTTTGTGTCATTTTTATTTTAACATTAAATAAAAAGATATTAATGTCATTTTCCTACCAAAGTGGCTCCATGGGGTCCCCAAGTTGACCCATGGATTGTATGGGACTGGCATGACACATACAATATGGTTAGGATATGTGTCAAGCTCATCTCATATTATTAAAACATTATTCTTACCTTAAATTACACTAATTACCTCTAATCGTGATTAATAAACATAAAAGTTACTATTTACCAAATAATTATTTTAATCCCATTGAACCACATTTTACATACTAATGAAAACCATGTATGTCAGATTTTTTAAATTCAGAACATAGAGGTGGTAAAATTTCATTTAATTGAAAAATTAGTTTTTTTAAGTACCACTTAGTGGTTTCACTATTCATCGAAAATTGAAGTTTTTTAGAAAAATACCAAAAAACCACCCTAAGATATATTTGATATTCTGAATTCAAAAATGATGTATATTTTACAAAATTCAAAACATATAACTTCCATTAATTAATTAATAATTAATTCCCGTTGTTAGAGAAAATAGCGTGTTTTTATTAAACAATAAATATCAAAAGATTGACTCTAGTTTAAGTCCAATTTTGAAGTGAAATTAATTACAATGACCACTATTGGATTAAATGGTGAAAATATATTCTAATTTCAATTTAAAACCAATTAAAAAGATAATATAACCATATAATTAAATTAGATGAAAAAGTAGTTTTAATGTAAAATGCTGTATTTTTCACTATTCAATAAATAATGAACATTGTCAGAAAAATACCAAAAAATTATCCAATGTAAATTTCAAAGTCCCAATCATAAATAATAAGCTTATTTTTACAAATAGATCTTATAAAATTGTCAAAAGTTTGATTTAAAAATGGTTTCCATCAAAAGGCAGTAAAATAATCTTTTAAAAATATTAGTGTATTTCATGCTTAAGATTGGATTTATTCTCATTTTAAGCCTCTAAAACACTATATAATTCATTAATATACAAAGATAAAAATATATATTATTCATTAATTACATGGGATATTACATCCTTCCCCCTTTAGAAAATTGCGTCCCCGCAATTCATTTACTTATCAAATAAGTGGGGGTATTTAGCCCTCATTGCATTTCCAGATTCTCATGTTGCCTCTTCAACCATGTGGTTTTTCCACAAAAACTTTACCTGATGAATCACCTTACTCCGTAACACTTGCTCCCTGTTGTCAAGAATCTGGACCGGTTGTTCCTCATAAGATAGGTTCTCTTCCAGCTGAACTACCTCTGGACTCAAAACATGAGATGGATCTGGCATTACTTCCTTAACATTGAATCATGAAAAACATTGAGTACCGGAGATAAACTCTGAGCTAAAGCCACTCGGTAAGAAACTGATCCAACTCTCTCTAGAATTTGATATGGTCCAATGAACCTTGGACTCAGATTTCTTTTATTACCAAATCGAATCACACTTTTCCATGGTGAAACTTTGAGAAAAACATGATCACCTACCTCAAAAGATAGATCCTTCCTCCGGTTATCCGCATAACTCATATACCTGCTCTGAGCTGTTCTCATGTGTTTCTGAATCAAATGAACTTTTTCTACCAACTCTTCAACCAATTCTGGTCCCATCAACTTCCTTTCACCCACTTCATCCCAGAAAGCTGGAGTTCGACACCGCTTCCCATATAACGCCTCAAATGGTGTCATCTGTATACTGGATTGAAAACTGTTATTATATGAAAACTCAACCAAAGAATGATGTTGGTGCCAACTTCCATGATAATCCATAGAACAAGCTCATAGAATATCCTCTAAGTTTTTAATTGTTCGTTCTGACTGCCCATCTGATTGAGGATGAAAAGCTATACTAAAATTTAATTCAGTACCCAATGACTTCTGAAGGCCTTTCCAAATGTTAGAAGTAATAATGGGATCACGATCAAATACAATGGAAAGAGGAACTCCGTGTAACCTGGCTATCTCTTTAAGATACAAACATGAATGTTTATCAAGGGAAAAAGTATCCTGTATAGCAAGGAAATGAGCAGATTTAGTTAAGCGATCAACAATAACCCAGATTTCATTATTACCTCGAGATGTCTTCGGTAATCCCACAACAAAGTCCATGGATATATTTTCGCATCTCCATTCTGGTACTGGTAAAGGATGAAGCATCCCTTTCGGTAACTGCTGCTCTACTTTAACCTGTTGACAAGTCAAACACTTCACAGTAAATTCAGCAATATCTCTTTTCATTCCATCACACCAGTAATACTCCTGCAGATCTCTGTATATCTTAGTACTGCCAGGATTAACTGAAAACAGAGAACTATGAGCTTCACATAACAAATCTCTATTCAACATTGAATCACAAGGCACGCACAATCTCTTCCCAAATCTCAAAACAGAATCATTATCAATGATGATTTCAGGCAACTTACCCTTCTCAGCCAGCTCTACCTTTTTCTGCAACTCACTGTCTTCCTTCTGTGCTTTCTTGATTCTGTCTGATAGAGATGATCTCACTGATACCTGAAACAAAATAGAAGAACTTCCTGCACCAGCAACTTCTATGCCAAATTTCATCAAATAAAAAACCAAAGGATCTCATTCCAAACGTAGCATGGTTAATGAAGCATTACTTTTTCGACTCAAAGAATCAGCCACTTTATTCAATTTTCCCGGATGGTAATTAATTATACAATCATAATCCTTGATTAATTCTAGCCATCTCCTCTGTCTATTGTTCAATTAATTATTAGTGAATATATACTTTAAACTTTTTTGATCGGTATATATTTCACACATTACTCCATACAAATTATGCCTCCAAATTTTTAAAGCAAAATCAACAGCAAATAATTCCAAGTCATGTGTAGGATAATTTACCTCATGAGTTTTCAACTTTCATGAAGCATAAGCAATTACCTGATCATTATGAATTAGGAAACAACCAAGTCCTTTCAATGAAGCATTAATGTAGATAAAAAACTCATCAATCCTGGAAAGTAGTGCCAAAACTAAAACATTCACCAATCTTCTTTTCAACTCTTGAAAACAATCATCACATTCTTTTGCCCAGATAAACATAACACCCTTCCGAGTTATCTTAGTCATTGGACTAGATAACCGTGAAAAAATTCTAACAAACCTTCAGTAATAGCCTGCCAAACCATGGAAACTACGAATCTCAGTAACATTTGTGGGTCTTGGACATTTTTCAACTTCCTTTTTTTTGCAGGATCAACTGTTATCCCATCTTTAGAAACAATGTGACCAAGGAAAGAAATTTGTTTCAACTAAAACTCAATCTTGCTGAATTTCCCATACAATTTTATTTCTTTTAAGGTTTGAAAAATAACCCTTAAGTGTTTTTCATGCTCCACTTTACTTTTAGAAGACACCAAAATATCATTAATAAAGACAACCACCATTTATCACTTGATTCAACTAAGCCATCGGTGTAGTAAACTGCTCAATTATGATTCCAACCATCTCTGGTTGCTGATTTGAAAGGTCATTTCCCTCTGTATGCCTTCCCAGAAAAGCTGCTCTATTTCCTCTATGGAAAACCATTCTTATCACAGAAATACCTTAGGTGAAGCAACATGGTACTCTTTAAATGCTATATCATTTCAATTTGACCATAAAAAATATTTTTGGATAATCATTTAATTAAATTCTAACTCCTAAAGTTATCTAAACCGACTTCGGATACCAACTATAAGGCCCCAGCCTTAAACCTTACTTAATCTTGAGTTATTACAAGATTACACATTGAGTACCTTTTTAGGTTTAGAGTTTTAGAGAATTATATCATAAAACATGTATTACATTCCACATTTAAGCAAACTGGTTACATAAAAGATAGTATTAATTTTTCACATCAACGGAAACATATTTAAAATAAAGCATGGATTATTTCATGACACTTCCTTGACACTATAATCATATCATTTACCTTTCCCTTGACCTGTGAAAAACATTTCAAAAACTTGGGATGAGAATAAAAAGCTCAGTAAGAGTTATAAAAATATGGAAAGGAAAAATGAGTTCATATATAAATAAGAATGAAATCACACTTTACCCATAAAACATTGGAACTTTAACATACCACATCAAATCATGAATAAATCATAGAAATCATAAGACTTAAAGGTAACTTGAGGCATTCATAACATTCTTACGTAGGGAGTAACACTCTTGGTTACGTTTGGAAAACCCATCATAGTATATTCCCTAAATCTCTTCGGAGAAACCATAACATTTCACTCCTTCACATTACCCAATGCATTGGAGAGCTATATTGGGCTATCCTGCCCATAGTTTATCACAGAACCACCTGTCTTCATTACAATTCCCAAGAACCATAATATAATCGTACCACATAATACATGCATAAAGGAAACATAACATTTCCCCTTTTCAATCACAAGATATCAATACAACACATTGATATAAAAACATTATGAAAACCATTTTCATTACCAAAATAAAAGAAAATTAAAACATGGTATATATTTTTCATTTAAAAAAAGGTATGGCTTGTAGAGGATGTCGAAACTCAAATAATGTTCACGGCAGCGGATAAGTCGTTGTCGCCGCATATGTACGACAAAAAACAAAAAAACATTCCTTTTGTCCTTTATTAAAACACTTCGTATAAAAAAATATTCCTCTTGAATAAGCATAAAAGTAAAATGGGTTTATACACCATATAAAAGAAGGTTGTGTATAAAACAAAATATGCCTCAATGAAAGGAGATTGAGACGAAGTCCCATACAAAGATCATTTTTAAATAAAATACATCTATTATGTGTATTCACCATAAGTACACATAAAGAAAGTACAAATACAAGATATGACATAATAATATCATGACATAATTTGAAAGTAGGAGATTAACCCAATGAACAGAAATTGGGTTAAGAAGTTCCCTTACCCCGTATCCATCTTGACTTGATCATTCATTAATCTCCTGAATAATAAACTTGAGTTAATTTCTACTTCCTTAAGATACTTTTTGAAGTTCATTATTCCTTTTATATCACTTCTTACCAAGTCATGAACACTATGTAATTATTTTATTTAATAACGGTCATTTTAACGATCATTGGTACTTGAGTCAAAATATGCTCTTTATAATTAAAAGTTGTTCATGTATCCATTATATCCAGAGTAATACTCATGATTTATATATCATATATATCATATATATCAATTATATACATGCATTTATAATATTACAAAATTTTTAGAGGTATGAAATGAAATGCACCGTTCATGGAGACGGTAAGCCGTACGTACGCATGAACGCTACTTTCATTTATATTTTGTATTTTATGGAATTAAAACATAATTATACATAAGATTATTTTAATTCCAGTATGTTATCATATGTAATATCATTAAATATATCCTTTATACGTACCACATATGGTATTAACGAATCAAATCACTTTGAGGGGGCGGTAGTCCGCACTTCCTAAAATGAAGATATCACGTTTACCCATAATGGAAACCATAAAGGTATGACATAAATGAAAAATACAGAAGCTTAAGTAGAAAATAAACATATTATATATCATATATATATATAGTGACATCTTAATGGCCACCTTTTAAGGTGTTATATGAGTGTTGAACAATGATCGTTTTGTGAGGCAGAAATTCACCATCCACAGAAACAGTATGTTCTTTAACCATTAGATGTAGGTGTGTGTAAGTGTAGCTCGAATACTTCTTATAAAAACATCCTAGTATATGTAAGATACATGTTTTGTTACAAAAGAAATGAATAAAAAGATTTTTGGGGGTTAAAGAAGCAAAATAAAACATAAGAACACAAGAGAAGACACTACCTTCAAATCGGGTAACTCTTTTTGATTTGAGCTCAAAGGCTTCCTTGGGAAGAATTATGCCCAAAGTGAGGCTTATAAGAGTTATAAAGGGATCTGTAGAGACAAAATGGGTAGGTTTTGGCCGATCCAAAGGCTTTGGATTTGTGGGTAAGGAGGTAGAGGTGGGGGCCTTTTATAAGAGGAGAGGAGGGGCACTCTTGGAAAGTAAAGAAATGTTACTTTATTTTAAAATGAGTTTCAGATTTAAAAGGTCCCAAATTGATATAATTCAAGGATAAGGTGATAAGGGTTCTAAATCCACCAATCCAATAGCTTTTGTACATGTGTAGGTCATTTATTTTACATTATCTTTTCATTTTATTTAAATCATTAAATAATGAGGTAATTGTTGCATCATCATGGTGTCATAAATAATTTAATTTATTTAATATCTATAAATTATAAAAAAAATACTATGATGTAGGAAATATATTTATCTTTCCAATTACTATTTATAGTCAAAACTCTGACTTGTATAACCCCATGTAAATTATTTTTCAATAAAACAACTCATGTTTGTGTCATTTTTAGTTTGACATTAAATAAAAAGATATTAATGTCATTTTCCTACCAAAGTGGATCCATGGGGTCCCCAAGTTGACCCATGGATTGTATTGGTCGGCCATGACACATCAAATAATGTTAGGACATGTTTCAAGCTCATCTCATATTATTAAAACATTATTCATACCTTAAATTACACTAATTACCTCTAATAGCGATTAATAAACTTAAAAGTTACTATTCACCAAAAAATTATTTTAATCCCATCGAACCAAATTTTACATCCTAATGAAAACCATGTATGTAGGATTTTTGAAATTCAGAACACTTAGGTGGTAAAATTTTATTTAAATGAAAAATCAGTTTTTTTAAGTACCACTTAGTGGTTTCACTATTCATCAAAAATTGAAGTTTTTCAGAAAAATACCAAAAATTCACCCTAAGCTATACTTGATATTCAGAATTAAATAATGATGTATATTTTAAAAAATTAAAAACATATAAGTTTCATTAATTAATTTAATAATTAATTCCCACTGTCTGAGCAAATAGCTTGTTTTTATGAAATAATAAGTATCAAAAGATTAACACTACTTTAAGTCCAATTTCAAAGTGAAATTAATTCTAATGAGCACTATTGGATTAAATAATAAACATATATTCTAATTTCACTTTAATACCAATTCAAATGATAATCTAACCATATAATTAAATTAGATGAAAAAGCAGTTTTGATGTAAAATGCTGTATTTTTTCACTATTTATTAAAAAATGACCATTGTCAGAAAAATACCAAAAAATTATCAAATGTAAATTTCAATGTCCCAATCATAAATAATAAGTTTATTTTGACAAATAGAGCTTATAAAATTGTCAAATTTCTGATTAAAAAATGGTTTTCCATCAAAAGGTAGTAAAACAATCTTTTAAAAATGTCAGTGTATTCCTTGGTTAAGATTGGATTTATTCTCATTTTAAGACTCTAAAAAAATATCTAATTCATTAATATAAATAGATAAAAATATCTATTATTAATTAATTACTTGGGATGTTACAATATGATTATGGTAAATATAATTATATGGTATTTTAACTGAGGAATAATGATTGAATTAAATTTTGGAAGAATCAATGATTTTAATTATGGGATTATGGGGAATTAAGTTATATATGGACATTATTAACCAATCATGGTGAAAATGTGATTTGATTAGTTAAATTTTGTATGAGACATTAATAGTGGTCGATATTATTTATATGTAAATGTTAAAATTTATCTTGATTTATTATGTACTCTAATTCGTCTGAGTTTTGGTTTTAAAATGTGGTTTAGATTGTTTTGAGGGATTTTATGTATAATTGTTTGTTAAATGATATTTGTCGTTCATTTGGTATTATAGTTGAAATTTCGAGATTAAAAGCTTTTTTTATTAATCCAATGGGTTATTTTATATGGATAATTGTTTTATGATTTCCTAACCATGTTTTTCTGTTAATGTTTCTAGACAGGATAAATATATAGATAATATTTTGTAGATTATGTGATTATTGTAAAGTTGATCTATCTTGAATACACATCGTTCGGAGAAAAATATGATTTTGTGGTTGAAATTAACTAAAAGAAGAAACATTACGTATCATGTAAGTATTTTTATTTATGTTCATTGTAAAAGAGTAAAATGAATTCCATAACTCAATGTATTGAATCATAAAAAAACATTATCTCTTTACTTTTTTGTGTATGGAATAAATAAACTATTAAAAAATAAAAAACATATGGTTTTCTGATGGTTTACATTCTCCAAAAAATTTCGATATCTCTTTATTAGAACATATTGGTTTTTTTATCTATATCTATGTTTTCCTACATTGAATCCCAGTATGTGTTATATCATTTGGAATTTTTTTCTATATTTTAATTTTTTAAGGTGTATATTTTATTAAATATTTTTCTAATGTGATATTCAAAAAAGGTATTTGGGTAAGTCATACATTAGTTACCTACCCCAAATTCAAATTTCTAGGTCTGAATTTCCAAAGGGGTGGGGGAGAATGTATCTTCCAGAGTTTTTAAAAGGAAACACAATGTTCGATAGTGTACATGATTCACCTTATCATGTTTAAACAAAGAACAAAATATTATTATTGAATATGGTAGATTTCACAAAGTTATTAAAATGATGGGAATGAGAAATGTTAACTATTTTACATAAGTATTGTTTAAACCTATTTAAATAATGATTTATTTGTTATTAAATTGACAATAATGTAACTAAATACCGATTTATTATAAAAGATGTATTTTTATGAAAAACAATATATATGTGAATAATTGTGTTTATAAAATTATAAAATGACTATTTGTAGATTTTAATAATGAAATATTAATTAAATATAATATTAAAAATTAAGAATATATGTTTTCTAGATATTACATGATAATAAATATAATCATATTGATAAAATTATTGTTTTTCTAAAAAGGCAATTTACCCCCTTCTAATTGAGATCCAATTTGAAATCTAATTTTGAAATATTATTAAGTTCAATTTGAAAAAATAAACATATTAATTAGAATATCGGCATCACATTTCAATTTAGTTTACTTTTTTTATTTTCCTGGTGAAATTCACATTTTATTTAATAGTAAAAAATACTGTGTTTTAATTAAAAATTGATTTATAACATAATTTATTTGCATTTTCATATTATCCACTTAATTAGTTTATATATATATGTATATTAATTTTTTAACATTTCTTCAATTTCTGATCATTAGAATCAATTTTAAATTTATATTGGATATAAAATCCTTGTGAACATTTTAATGGTGTTACTTTTAAATCTTGTTTTCTCGTTTCTTCAACTAAATTAATTTTAATGTAATTTAATCCACTTTTGGGTATTGGATTTTCATAAATATGTATAAATTATTATTATTAGTATATAAATTTTATATAATCGGACCAAAATAATATTTTTTGAATATTTACTTTGGTAATTATTTATATTACAACGATTAATGGTAAATCAGGTAACTAAAGATTAAATTAATGATATAAATATTATAAAAATACCATAACACATGAAATAATATTATTTTATGTGTGATTTTAGAAAAATACAATCCTTGGGTTGAAATATTGGTTTTTGGGAGCCACATGGTTATGATCGTTACATTAATAAACATTTTATTTAATATAAAGAACAAGATTTAATAATTAGGACTCTCATAAATAAGTCAATTTTAATATTGGGGTATATAAGGGGTATCTAAGAGAATAAATAGTCACCATAATTATATACAAATTACCTAAATATTGGATATTTTTATAAAATTTTAGGAAATAAATATTTACTTTAAATGGTTACACTGTAGTTGGGGTTTGGCTTAGTGGTAAGCACCCCTTAATCCTACATAAAAACTGGGGGGGTTCAAAACCCATTGGGTGAAGGTTACTGTAGTAATACTGTAGCGCGATGTAGTAGTGTTGGCACTGTAGTAACGGCGGGTACTGTAGCGGAAGCAAAAAAATCTAGCGGTAGTAGGGTACAGTAGCAGCGGATGGTACTATATGTTACTATAGCAGCAAGGGTACTGTAGCAGTACTATTCACAGAATGGGCCTTGGGGAAAATTATTGGGCCTACGGGCCATGTAATGGCATTAATGCCCACCAGGCCTTCGGGCTATGTAATGGGTCTCCCTCTACCGAGTTAAATAGGTCTTTGCTTTTCTTTAATAATAAATGAGGCATCAACCCCAACCTCTAAAAAAATGCTTACACAATGATGATGCAATAATTTCTTCATTAATGAAGGAATAAAATAAATAATATTGTAAACACTAAAGTAAATATAATTTCAGATAAATGATACCATCCATGATTTTTATAGATTAATATGACATATTGGTTATACATTAATGGATTTGGTTCAATATTATATTTCTTTTATTATATTTTTAAAAAGTCAACAATATAATAGTGGAAAAATTAACATGATTGGTATTTTGAAATAGAAAATATTATATAAATATATATAATATTAATAAAAATATTATATTCGGATAAATAGTTAGTATAATTCTAAAAATGTGATTAATAACTTTTTCATTGGTCATTTGGCATGTCATATTATTCATTTTTACTCTTATATTTTAAATTACATGACAACAAATATAAATTATAAGGGTTAAAAATGATAAATATTATCTATTTTTTAAATATTGTCTAATTTCCATTGAATGGTTATATTTATACCCATATTCATAATATATCCTAAATAATTTTTTCCCCATTTTTAATTTAAAACTAATTTATATTCATTGAATACTTTTAATAATTCCAAGGGTACACCACACTTGTGATATAAAAAGGCACCCATTCCTATCTATTAATAATAGTTCATAAACTTTTGGTTCAAAAAATATCTATGAAAAATCCTTCCTATAGTCCCTAATCACATTCTTGAAGCCTTATTATAGGTAGATCATCCTTCATAGAGGTTTTATGCTGTTATGAGATGTGATCATCTGAAGGAAAGGAATTGGTTATATTTAAGTATTGAAATTTTATTTCTTCTACAACATCAATAAATTATTCCACAGTCATTATTAAATAACAAATCCATTATCATCAAAATAATGAGATTTTATTATGTTAATATCAAGAACTAAATCCATACCAAATTTCATCAAAAAGTAAATGAACTTTTAGTTAATGTGTACAGTAGACTACCACCCCACAAACTGATATAGTTCGATTCCCAAAGCTATATCTCATGAATAGTTGTAAGAATGGACTTAATTTTCATATGTAAACTGAATAAAATAATTATCATTATAATTAAATATTACATCAACTAAATTCCTAATTTTCCATGTGCATAAAAAGGATATTGCTGTTTATGCGTACGTGTGAACTATTACCTCCACAAAGAGATGTGAACATTTTCATTAATTACATCACTTAAAAAATATATATAAGTACCAATAAATTGTAAATATGTTACTAATGATTTTATTATCACAATATAATTATAAAATAATACATACTTTCTTTCCATAACAATCAAAGGATGATGAAAAAATACGTCACACATGCGTACATATAAATTCCCATCTCCATGATTGAATCATTGTTCATTTTTCATATCTATAATTAATGAATGAATTTAAAAGTGTTATTGGTATGTATTATAGATTGGGATAAAATGAATATTATTCTAGATATGACAGACTTGTGACCACATGGACTGTTTAAATCATTCAAAGTTCATTTTCAACTCGAGTACCACATATCATGAAAATGTCTGATATAATCATAAATAAATATGTAATTATTATAACCCAGAAATAAGAGATTTAAAAGAAATAATAAAATTGAAAATATTTTTAAATAATGTATAATGTTTCATATTTTTATTATTCAAGAAGATAAATAATATATGAGATGAGTTAGACTCTATTTAAGGGACTTAATCAAAATGTTTTTTTATTGGGGTATATTTTGATCTTATTCCCCACAATATTTATAATGTGTATAATCAACCTCTTTGAATTTTATTTAATTTAGTGTTTTTTAAAAGAAATAATATTATAAAAATTGTTTTACTAAAGGCCAAATGGAATGCTTTTTTCTAATGTATATGGTGAAAATGAATTTTCTACCACCATGACCATTATTTAATATTTTTATTTTCTCTATAGGCTATAATGTTATTAAATGAAATATAAATACCATATTTTCTTTTCTATTATTTTTTAATTGAAAATGGTTTTCTGAATTGATTTTTTATACAAATATCTTAAAATGATATACTGTGATTTCAAAGTGTAAATATTATTTTTCATTTTTTCTTATTTTATGTGTTACGATTATGTTAAGGTTCCGGTGTATTATTTATGTATACGGGTGGTTATGTGATACAATTACGGCAGGTGAACCAATGATAACTCTACAATTCATTTCTTAATGATAGAGAGTTAACTAGTTGTGTTTCTCAAAAAATATATAGTGAATTTTCTATGATGGGTATTCCATAGTTGGCCATGAAGTTTACTCCCTATGTAGCTATGAAGTCTACAATGTCAGAATTCTATTTATTATAAATGTAACCTTTTTGATTTATTATTTCTATGAGTTTTACAACAATACAATTATTTCATGAGGTAAGATACATGGATTATGTTTATTTTGTGAAAAATATGATTTTGTGAGAAATTCATGATTTTAAAATATGTATTGACTAATCATTTTATTCTGTTTTTATATCCCATAATAATATTTTTGTTTTCATCCCATGTTTTTTAAATATTTTCCACAGTTTATAAGGATAGGTAAGTGAAATGAAAAATAAAAGATGAATGTTATGATGATTTTTTTATAATGAATAAAAAACATTTATTTGAATTTTTTTAGATTATGTAAAAATGGATAGCGTGTAGGATTTCTTATGTTGTAATATTTGATTTGTTATGAATGAATTATTTCATAATTCAATAAAGATATAATACTAAAAAAACAACGATTTAAATTAATGTAAAATTTTAAGACCTAACTATATATTATTTAATTATTATGGCTATGTCCTTATAAATTATATCATTCATGGATGTGATGGTATCCACTTATATATAGGAGATGTTTTTTATTTTCTAATAAATGGGGAAAGATGAATGTAAATAATTATATATCCTTATATATTAATGATTATTTTATAAATATAATATTTTTTACTCAAATAAATTTTTTATACAAAAACATGTGAGACAGTGATTGTAAATGAATTATATCATTAATGGTTGTGGTAGTCTGAGCACACACAACCAAAACAATATTCTTTTTTGAATGGTTATAGAAAATTATTTTTCCCAAAATACAGAAGCATGCATGTTTCATTTTGATTGTAATTTAAATATATATTAATGGTTAGAATAGATTCATAGGAGTTTTAATTATAATGATAATGGATACAAATAAAAGAGTGATTACAAATTATTACACCACTCCTCAAAAAAACTATTTTGAAATTTTATTAATCCTAAAAATGGATTCATTCGGGAGAGATAAAGAAATATTCGACATGCATATGTTTTTCGGAAATGTATTTTGAAATATTTTGTACTCACTGAGAGGCTTAATCGGTGAGGATAACTATATTGTTGTAGAATAAATTTTATATCTAAGAGAAGTGCATTACATTAATAATAAGTGTTCTTTAAATGTCATGTGGTGAAAAACATAAAAAATAATTCAAATGGATTATGTATTGTATGAATAATATATAATTAAACCACTATTAAATATTTTTTTATATTATCCTAATAATTTAACTTTTATGCTAATTGAATTTTACCATGTTTTCTCATTTCTTAACATTAGGGACATATTTTAGTGATAAAGAATAAATTTTACCATTTAAGAAAATTTATAAATTAAAATTCAATATATGAAAGGGTATCCTATTTTTAAATTTTGAAATTTGATAAAAATTAATTTTGAAATAGATTATTGTTAATGAATAAAAATAGTTATAATAAAATGTATCCTTGGTTTAGAAATGATAAATATAGGGTTATAATTTAAACATAATATATTTCAATGCTTAATTTTTATTATAATTTATAAATATTTTAATAATAGGGTCTAAAACATTTATATTTCATTCTTTTATAATAATAATATTTTAAATGCCATTGTATTTTAAAAAATGTTTTTTAAACTATTCACCTAATAATATATCTCGTATGAAAAATTTAAAATTTTATTTAGAATATTAGATAATCCTAAAAAGTCTAAAAATTTAATTAATTATTTAAAATTCTAATTGAATTTATGTATTTTATATTTTAAATCGAAATATATTATATAATGGCTATTATCTTTTCGAAAAACAACTCTTTAAAATATATTTCGTTTTTCTTATTAATTCAAATCAACTACAAAATAAATTAGTTTTAATACATTATACTTATTAAAAATATAATTGATTAACATTTAACCAAAATATGGTTATATTAGTAAAAAACATTAATGAAACTTAAAAATATATTAATTAGTAAAATTCATTTTAATGCAAAAAACATATTATTATTATATTCTTTGTAATAAATATGAATTGATGCTAATTTATTTTTAATATATTTATTAACAATAAATATCATTAAAAATGATAATTTAGTTATTAAAATATTAAAATAAAGATCTATTTAAAATATATTTCTTTCCAGAATATTATATTTATGTTGTAGAAAAATCAACCACTGTGATCTTAAAAAATGATTAAAATTTAATAGAATTTAAATATCCATGGATGCAAAAATATGTAACTTCATTTTATATATATCTCGTATAAAAATAATATGTGATTCATAGAAAAACATTTTATAATAAATTATACCAAATAGATTTTATCATATTGATTCACTATATTATTCTCATAATGTAATAATTTACCTTAGTAAAATGTATAATGGATTAATTTAGTTTGGTATTGTTCTTGAAGTATCAAACTAATATTCTGTCTACTAAAAAGTAAATTAATACCAATATATCAAGGAGTTACATTATCTCTCATATAAAAAAATTATTTGCATTCATATTTTATTAAAACATTTGAATAATATTAATAACTACATGTATCCAAATGATAGACATGACTCAAGGTAATATTTATAAACATATATCTAACTTATTACTTCATGTAGTATTTGTAGTAAAAATTGTTCAATCATAAATGAAACATCCCATATATTGATTTTATCTTCTATAAATTGACCAAATTATCCACTATTATTTTATATTAAATATTATAAAATGGAATTAAATTTATAACAAGTCCATATACAATAATATAATTATATATTATTATTGGTTTATATTTAATATGAAATTTTATTTCATTGTTAATGTAATTAATATATCCATTATGTGTTGATAGACAATATATTTCCAAAATCATATCAGCATTATTTAATGGATGTAGAATTTCATTTTAACAAAAAATTCTTTGAGCAGCATTTTCTCTCAGTTCTCTCATTATAGGAATTCCTAGTGGTACTTTGGATGGGGGGATGGATGCACGACGTCTCTAACATTGGCTCCCAAAATGCTTCATCCTTCTCCACCCTTTCTCCTTTAGAATTACTTCTCCCACCATTTCTCCTTTGTTCCCTTTTTCTACCTCTCCCCGACTCCTATCTATGCACTTCGGCCGCCTTGGCTTTCTATGGATCCCTTGGTGACTCTCCCTATGCTCTTCCCTTCTAATTGGTCACATTTCAGACCCCATAATGTATTGGAGCACTGTACTTTCATGAAATGGTTTGGGATGTGTGGGTTCAATTTCATGGGGTTTATAAGACCAAAAATTGTGTTCTAAATCTATCAATTCCATTTGGTGGTCCTAGAAATGATGCTTCTCTGTTGAGACCACATCCACATCAATTGCTGCCCTAGATTCACATTCCTCCACAGCTCTCCCTATCAGTATTTTTTGGTGGTTTGAAAGAGGATTTGGTATGCTCGTTCATTCATCCATGATGTTCCAGGTGGCATTTCCAGGCCTCAATCTATGTTGTGATGGTCCTCCATTTTTGTTGCTCTTTGTTGTGGATTACTATGAATCGGTAGTATGACTGTTCTCTCACTGGTATTTTCATAAATGGATTGTGGTTTGTTTTGTATTTTTCCTTATTTATATAATTAAGGAATATGGTTCCTTTTTATGTTTCATGTCTAGTAATGTTTGTTTTTTTGGTAGTTGGTGGTTCACGATGGTATGGGGTGGATATTTTTTTCATTTGAATGCACTATGATGGATGTTACTGATCTTTGACATCAGTTTTGATGTATATAATGAAAATGTTCATGGGGAAATAGTGACAGACTAATTCCAGTGATTCTCACAAGAGGTATAGTGTGGCTGTGTAAGGTTTTTCTAAGTGCACGACCTGAGATTATGTATTGAATAAGACAATAATGATGGTTGTCTTCTTAAATTTTGAATTTTGAATTTTTATTAATGTTTATTATTATGAACATATCACAGCTGGTGATTTAGATGTAGAGGTGAGGATATTTATAGTTGATGACATTTGGGAGGGCGTTTTTGAATCTGGCTATGGTGGTTTTATGTCTGTATAAACTTTTTTTTAAATGTTTGGTATGTTTGCATTTTCATTTGGATGTGTTTCATTATAACATAACCACAAAGATGATTTTAGAAAATTAGAAAAGTGATTTGGATGACTAATAACATTTTAATGAAGAAGATTCCCAAAAACATTATCTTGTGATGAATCAATTCTAAAACCATATGTTTTCTCCAACAATAAAATATTTAATATTTTTTGTTTATTTGACTATCCTATAAATCATCAATGATGTATTAGTGTGTCTAGAAATAGATTCCAATAAAAAACAAATCTTGATTAAAGGATAATTATACCTTATTTATCATGATATACGTTAGATGATTTCATTTCATAGGTTATTACATGTTCTTGTAATGTTTGAGATTTTACACACCAATTATCCTTCATATCCCTTAGGTGATTTCATTGATTATTTTATTTATAAACTCCATGCATTTAAAAAATTGAATTTTTAGTGGTACCTCATTAAGAAATATATTTTCCCCTATTTTGATAATATGATTTAATTTTTCCTTTATATAAGGTTGTTTAATGAGATCCTTTATCATAAAAAATATCATCCAGTTACATTCATACATGAACATAGGTGTTTCTTCCCAAAATCAAAAGAAGTATGAAATTGAATTATTCTTATTATAAGGGATTATAACTTTAAGATCATTGAAACTCTATTTGTCTTTTAATATTGTTCTTGTAAGTTCATTTTGGTTCAAATTATTACAATAACATGAAATATCAAAATAGGAAAAACCACATTATTTATCACTCTACCTCATATCCCATACAGCTATTCATTAAGAATATCACAACAATGTCCATGGAAATTAATGTTTTCTTAGTATCGACAGGCTTTAAAAAATGAACTAAATAATTAAAAGATGATGCTTGAGGGAAAATAATAGATCTATTCATAAGAAAAATAACATTTCTTATAAATGACATATCTACCTTAACATAGTAATTTATTTGATTTAATCCAGTTTCCATGGTCATTTTCTAATAGATTATATAACCTATCTTGTAAATATTACTTTATAATATTCTATTTTAATCATATAAAATAGTAAATAAATGGAATTTGAATTAAGAAAAAATGATTCTCATATGAGGTTCAATCTAGGTATATATCTATCCCCCAATAATTGAAAGAGTGATGATCACGTTAATAATCATTAAACCATTTATTGTGTTATTACCCCTTTATGCATTGATATTGAAGCCTGCAATGACATCATTGTAACTGGAAGGTGATGTTATGTACCTGAATCCATGAACTATACCCTTTAAGAACATTTTAGGATATATTCTCATATTAATCATTTTTTCATAGGATTATGTTACAAGTACCCATTCCCAAAACCAAAAAATAACTTATCAAATCTCTTAAAATTTAAAATCCCAATAGTTACTCTAACTATGGACCCACATACCAAAAATCATCAGTATTGTAGTAACAAAATTCATTAATGATATGATTTGATACCATGTAAGAAGACTGAAGTCAAACATACATATATTTCTAGAGTCTCATCATTATATCTCACAAAAATAAGAAAATTCTTCACCTAAAAGATTAGTTTCATTTATTATTAATTATATAATAATTATTCTGTGAACATTTTTACATAATCGCAGCATTATAGATATCCTTCTCGATATCTTCAATGTCATACTCCTCATTGTTACCTGGGAAATGGAAAAAGTTAAATGGGTGATTTTAATGCTCTATAAGGGACCAAAGTATCGACATTTCATAATGGGTTAGAGTATAATAATGTTATTAAACATGAACATTGGAGATCTATTTATTAATAGTGGTATATAAAACAAGACTATTTTCCTACAATAATTAAGAAAAACGTATGTAATGTCAAATGATCAACAATATAACATGTCATAAGAGTGAAGAAACTAGATAAAATAATAATGACACAGAAGAAAATATATATAAATATAGAAATATTGAACAATCATAATCATAATAAATAATAACATAATCAGTTTAGAATTCATTTCCATGACTCCCATAACTTAGGGTCCTAAGAACTCGTGTCCTTTTCTCATATACTATTTTCAATAAGGAATTATTATCCATTTCCCCCATTTTAATATAATGATATATCGAACATAAAAAATGAATAGGAAGATTATATATGTCTCAAACATCACATAATTATAATACCTATATATGTATGCCACTTGAAATAAATCATTTATCATTTCATAATGAACCATTTGAATGAAAATGAATTTTATAAAATTTTTATATGGTACCATATAAAATTACATCCAAATTTAAATGAGTTGACATTGAGAAATAAATCAACCAAAAAAATTCATTAATAATGAATTTAGATGGTTTTTCATTAAAAATCATTATAAAAGATGGACATTTTATAAATATATATTAGAAAATTGAATCAAAATAAAAAAATAGATATATAAAATATTTTTGGAATTATAAAAAATGATTATATGGGTCACTTTAAAATGTTTTGTTTCAGAAGGTATGATATATTTTTATCATTAACTATTGGAAAATAAATAACAATAATATATTCGTGAAAAATAAATAATGGTTTCTCGGAGGATATGGGGATTGTAAGACAATGAAAATGAACTTAGGAATAATAACCTTTCATTTTATAAATACCCATATAACAATTGAAAACATAAAAAGAGTAATTAATCATTTTTTTTAAATAGATAAATAAAAAAATGAAGATGAAATTAATTATTACAAATTAGGATTTTGAAATAATAATTGAAAAAAAAATTGAATGAAATTATAAATATGTTCAAGAAAAATAGTCTATAAAAAGCATGATAATAAGTTTTTAGAATGTTATACATCTATGTGAATGTAATTAATTGTTTAAAAATATTTGAATGAAAAATATAACTTATTCCCATAGATAATTAATATTTTCCATAAAAAATATTCTATTCGTGGAAGAATACACAAATTGAATAATGACGTTATAGACTAAATATTATAAACCAATATAAGGGAAATTTTTAATAAAACCACCAATATATTTTTTAACATTTAAATAAAATTATTTAAAATGTGATAACATTATTATTTTTTAAAATAAATCAATTTCATGATATTTATTATATAAAAAACACTTGGACAATATATACACCACGCAAAATAGATTAAGTGGTGAATATGGAATAGGACTCAAAGAAGTAAATTTGAGATGAGGTGATCTTTCGAAACTATAGTATCTTTGTAAAATGATGATTCTAAATTAAAAAACATGAAATGTTTCTTTATATATAATGAAATTAAATTAAATAATGATATAATATATAAAATATGGAGTATATATGTTAGAGCCTAAATACTGCTATACCTTAATTTTTTGTAGCTAATATATTGATGTTTCTTGGAGGTAGTTCATAGAGTATGTGGGAGAGTTAATCCATAATATTAGCTTAATAGGGAAGACGTTGACATGGAGAATTGTGCTATATCTTAATTTGAGTGGATGGAGCATAGATTCTCAAGCTATGACAAAGGGGGATTGGGGGAGGATTCTGAAGCAATATCCAATTATGGAATAGTTTTGGTGTGGATAATGATCCATCATATTTTAGTTAGTCAATAAAGTAAGGAGATAAAAGCATCATTATAGTTCTCTAAGGTCTCATCTTCAAAATTAGTGTGTATCTACATCATGGATATTAGATTCAAAATAGCCTTTCTTTGTAAGTAGTAGTCACATAGATTGGTTACCATGGTGGTTGTGTCTTCATCTTCCTGAAATATATAAATTCCTCTATGAATATTAATCATGGATCTCAAAAGTTATATAACAAAGGTATATATAACATGTTCTTTTTTGCATTGTTTTATCCTACCCTGTATTGATTGATTCTGCAGTGTGGTCAAGGGGTATGTCTCATTATCCTCTAAATTTCATAAGTCATATAAATACATACACCCAATCCAAAATTATAGTTCACATAATTTTTATACCTTTTTTAGCAATAGATATATTTAATATATATTTAATCACCATTGTATGAGGATTAATCACCAGCTTCCAAGGTTCATTCAGTGGATATCCAAGGTAAAATAGACCTCTTTACATGCAATTTATTTATTTTTCAGTCTCATTTTATTCCATTATTTTTTTATTGATTATGGTTTTTGTCCCTATTATGCTAATAGACTTTATTTTAATGTTATTAGTGAACTGATGGAAATACATTCATGGAGAGACATATCATACCTTGCAGAAGAAGTTTTTGGAGATTTTTATTATGGTACTATTCTCATTTTATGAGCCTTTATATCTTGAGGAGTGGGATTCATTAATTCTTGATTTTATTTATATATAATTGTATATTTTTGATTTTTTAATCCATTGTAATTATATGGAATTTTCAAAATAATTATTTAACCATATTAATGAATTAATTTTTTTTATGGTTTTAGTGATCGTATGTCATCGATTTCTATATTAATAATGGTTTTCATCTTGATTTTATAGAAAATGTAGTATCTATCATGTGAATTATTTAAAATATTGGTCATTCCTAGTAAGCATGTTTAAATAATTTATTAGTTTTTGATAACTGATTCATTGGGAAAAAGTAAACACATATGAATATAAATGATATTTAATTTGGTTTACAGTCATGATTCATTATTGATCATAATGCTTTATTTTCTTCCTTCTGTGATGATCTAGGTATGTTCCTTGATATGTGAGGTGATATGTGATTTTGATGGATGAAAATATATGGGTAGGAAGGCATGAGGATGTTGTAGAAATTGATGTATGTGCAGGCGTGATGCATATTGATGTGCATGATTGTGTTGGGAATGGAACAAAGTTATCTGGAATTATTTAGAGCTACAGTTACCCATTTATGTTTTTAAATATGATATTCTTTCGTGATAATAAATATGTTAAATTTGGGTGGGCTGAGTTTCTTGCTTATCTTTATTCCTTTCCATACTTCTTGGGGATGTTGATTGTGAATTTATATAACTATTTCTTATAGTATATGATGTTTCCTAGAGTTATTAAAATAATTGAATGATAAATAATTTTTAGGAATAGTTATAACTAAAGGTTTTGGTTCTAGATTTAGTCCTGAAAAGATATGATCTTTAGTAAATCATGGACTATGTTTGGATTGTGATGAAATAGCATGTAATTAAACTTGATGGTTATTGAATTGGAATTGTACTAATATTGAATAATTTCTAATGATTTAATTAACATAATTTTAAATGATTAAAAATAAAAGTAATTAATTCAGTTATAGAATGAATGAAATTTTTTTACCTTATGGATTTCATGGGACTAGTAGTGTCATCTAGGTGTTCGAGTGACGACATCTACAAATATACCTCAAATTAGGTTATTCACATAGTCTGGAATTGAGGTATATTATATGATATATATTTTTTACTTTTTATGATACGCTTCCCATTTTGGTATGCGGCTTGACACACATTGAACTGTAGGAGGTTTTTATCTCAAGCATCAAGGTTAGAAATATTATGATAGTTAACTAACACCTCTTACCATACTCTCTTATCATTTTAATATTATTTAATGGTATTCATAGTGGTTATATTCCCATATGTGTTTTTAAAGGTGAAAAAATGTATTTTGGTTATTTAACACACAATTATCAATAGATATTTTTTCATATGGTTTATTATAGGTATTACATGTATGGTATTTGATGGTTCAAGGTATATTACATGGTTCATAGGTTGTCATAGATTGAGATATAATACATGGTTTTTTATACAAGATGTGCAAGCTATGATTTCTCCTAGAAAATACTATATAATTAAACAAATATTTATATAGGAAGACTACAATATGTTTTTTATAATATGCATGTTATGATACTAGTTCCAGGTGTAATCAGGTTATCTACTTTTAGATGGGGAATGATTATGACATAAGGTGTTGGGTCAATTTTGGGATATAGTGGGGAAGTAGTAGTGGGGTAACCTTTTCATTTTCAATATACTATATTTGATATCATGTAAGTTATACTCTATGAGAGATATTCAAGGTTATGATGAAAACTAAATATACTGTTAAGGTAGGAGATAGTTTTATTTATTTGTCATTAGTATATTATGATCATACCTTATCATTTACATGAGATCCTCAATAAAAGATCCATGTAACTATACTTGTTTTTATCACCCTATGTATATATTTAAACTATATGTTAGCTCTAGTAGAGAAGGATGTATTTTAGGTTAGATATTTATAGTTCATTATTTGTGAGAGTTTTTTGTCTTCATGGTCACTACCGAGTTTATCTTTTCATTACATGATATTTCATTTCTTATTTTTTTAGCCTTGCACAATATTACAAGTGTGGAATCGGTATTAATTTTATATTTATGAG
The DNA here is from genome assembly GCA_963277665.1 of Viscum album. NCBI lineage: Eukaryota > Viridiplantae > Streptophyta > Magnoliopsida > Santalales > Viscaceae > Viscum > Viscum album. The sequence goes on from OY728138.1 coordinate 770,614,056, forward strand.
ATGTATTTTATTGGTGTTCTTTCTTATATCTACCATCCACATTTCTCATAGTGTTTAATACCATATATATATGTATATATATATGACATACCATCAGTTAATTTCTCCAACCTCTATCATGCGGGAGTCATGATTCAGGTGTTATTTATCTTATTTAACAAATTTCGTGATAGGTAGGTATACTGTTGGGGGGGGGGTAATGACAGAGTGATATAAATGGTAATGTTTAAGGGACATTAGAAATTTTGGAGTTATAAATATGTGAGATTGCAAGGGTTGGTAGAGAAATGGCATCAGCAAATTTTAGTAAGTGATTTAAATAAGGGAGATCAGAAAAGACATAGGTTCTTAAATACCACAATGATATGATGCATGGGCAGATATTTTTTACCAAGACCACTAATCGATGTGATAACAGTTTCATTGTATAGACCTAGGGAGAAGGAATACCTAAATATTCTTTGTGTGTATATTTTAATGAATAAACCTAGGAATTAGTTAAAATATCAAATAAATAAATAAATAAAATGATTACCTACTCTTAAATATCCCTTATTCTATGTTAATGAGTCTCAATATATTTTATCACATATAGGTGTGGATAATATTGACATCCCCAGTAGGTCCAGATAGATGATATTTAGTATGATTCACTAGTTTTTTTTAATGTTTTGGCTGATGAAAACAACTAATTAGAATACATTATAAGTGTTCTGATGCAATGTTTTATATATGTATGATGGACTTATATCAAAATAATTGACATAAAACTAAGTAGAGAAGGTTTACTTAGATTTTAGTTTATTATATTAATGAAAAAAACATTATGTTTATTTCTGTAGTGTTACTACATGGAGAAATGATTTATTGTTGGGTTATATTCCTTTGGAACTTGCTGTTTGGTATTCCCATATGAGATGTTTCATGTCTTGTTTTAATAAGGTTTTATTTCAGCCAACGTGAAGGCATTCAGTCAGAACAATTTTTTTAACATTTCTCATGGGACTTACAACATGCGGGAGTTATATATTCTCTTAAAGGCCCTATATTGATATATTTCATACATATTTATTGATAATTATTTTAAGGTGATTAATTTTGAGGAGTATTTACATCCATAGATCTAGAGACATGTAACTCCATTTTTATTATTGATATATCTCTAGGTGTTGGTAAGATTAATGGATGTTGAGATGATGTTGTCTAGATCTGGTTTGTCATGATATGGGAGTCATTAGGATTCCGCATGAAGTAATAACATTAATAGTGTTCCCAATTGTTTTTATATAAGGAATTTTAGTGAGCTATGGGTAATACATATCCCTCATAATCTCATTTCAATTGGGGTGGAATTTCTTAATTAATTTCTGAAGGATCATAATAATTTCCTCATGGAGAGGAAGAGGTAATCCGTAGCAAGAATTTTTGATCTATATATGTTTTTAGCATCCCCATGGTATTCTACTTCAGGTTCCATAACTGAGGAAGATTCAAAGAATGTAGGAGTAAAAGGAGGATCCTTATTAGGATAAATAGAGATGATACGGGGAAGGATGGTGATAAATTTTATATTCTCCTAATCCTTAGATAATAGAAAATAGATGTTGAATTAGTGGTAATTTAGATTAGATAGGGGTTGAAACACCTATGGTCAGTATTTTTCCGTGGAATTTCCCACACCTAGTGATCAAAATATCATTTTAGAGACACATTACTTATTTAATACATGGGTGTATTATTTTTTATTCATGATACATAAACTACTTCACATCACCTAACATAGTACATGCAATGGAAATTGAGGTCGAGAGGCCTACAATGTCGTTATAATTGGATTTTCTAGTTGAGGTCTATGTTTACCAATATGGAATATTTAGAGTGTATGATCTATGATGGGAAATTAAAAATATTAAGGGTACTTATTATGTTTATATATATATCCATAGAACACATTCTCAGTATGGAAATTATGTATTAAATGTATGTAATTCTAGATAGATTTAGGATAAATTTCATTTTCTATGATGATCATGGTTAATATACTATTTATATTGGCATGAAATACCCTTTTATGGTATAAATTTATGTTCCAAACTTCTAATCCTCGATGGTCAAGTTGATGTTGAGTTCGTTAGAGGTTTATTTTTTGCAATTTATTTGGTTTGTGTAATATTACCCTAACATTTTTCTTGATTTGATTGTAGTGCTACCACCACGATGACCGATAGATTTAGGTATATATTTATAGTCATGTTTTCCTCCGATATATATGATTCTATATATAATGTAAACTTTTTAGTTGAGAGTGCTATAATTAGAGCTCAATAATCTATTTTAGTGGGGTTTTATTCAATTTGTGTGTCTTTTTTGGGGTTCTCTAAGTATGTTCATAAACAAGGCTAATGGATTTTTTTGACTTTTTATATATTATAATCTCTTGAATTACATGAAAGGGTAAACCAATATCTTCTTCCAAGTATCAATGTTTTATTATATTATATAAAATGATAATCTTGGTTCCCAATGATCTATATGTGATCAGCTTATCATTAGAAGTTTCTTAATGATGAGAATATTTCACAGACCACTTTTTGATGTTTTCATAGTATTTACACGTTTTTGGTGATGTCATTCAATGTGAGGAACACTCTTGAAGTGGTCATGGGTTTATGAAATCCAAAATTCATTTTTCTCCAAAATTATTTCATGGTGGTTTTCATTGATGACATAATTTTCTACTACGTCTATGAGAAGGAGAATTAAAAGCACTAGTATGGCTTTTTTGGAGTTTGACATCACTAATAAGTACTTGGAATGTTCTCATGGTGTGTGTCCAGGCTTGTAAATTTATTTTCATGAAACATTAAATGCCCCCAAAAAATGTTTAGCTATATATCCTTTGAAGATTGAGGTAGTTGGGCCTTGGGGATCCCCTAAGACAGTTCCAGATGTGTAGAGTTTCCCAGTTCTCATAGAATATTACAAGTGTTTTTTATCAAATTCATCTCATATTTTGTGACCTCATACATCTTTGTCAAGAATGAATTCAACATTCTTGTGACCTAAAAATTGTAAGGCATATTTCATTTAACTGAATGAGAAATTGATCAATGTTCCAGTTGTAACCAAATGAGATTTTTTGAATTGTTTTTATTTTACAAAAATTTAATCTTTATGATATTTATAGTTTCTTAAAACACCATGTATAGCCTTTGTTGAACACTAAACTAGTTTATCATTCATTATATACAACATTGAGCATAGCTTTCATTATATGTAGTATTATGTTTAAATTAAATGTGACATATTATTAATAATTTTTATTTACTATGATAGATATCTTCTTGCCTCTAAAAAGATGGGTATGAATATGATTAACTAAATTATAAATATATTTGTTTTAAACATGTAAATAAAATTAATTTATCATTTAATAAATAATAATAGATGAGTATAAAATGTATTTTAAATTAATGGAAATTGTTTTCTTGAAAAAATGAACAAAAATGTGGTCTACCATAACAATGAAAACAAATTATTTTTTCCTAAAATTTATAAATATATATTTATATATATATAATATTAAATAAAATTTTAATATTCATATTATCTATTCTCTATACAATCTAAATGTATACAACTAAATTAAGGCTTAAATCAATTTTTCTGAATGAATTTTTTTCATCTTTTTTAAACTCATTTTAAAATAATTTTTTTGACTTTAAAAATAGTTTTTTAAAAATTGACATATTTTTTAAATCATCCAAAAAAATCCAATGGTGAATTTTTCAGAATATTCAAAGAAGATATATTTTTCGATTAATATTGAAAAAATATAATCTCTTCATATGAAATGCCATTCGATCAAACATTTATTTATCATTCCAATAAAAAAATCAATGAAGACAATTCAAGGTGACCTAAAATGATGAAGACCTAATCCATCCCCATGTATCACTCCAATACATTCCAAGGGAAGAGTACGTACCCTCATAAATACCACCATGGTATCTTTAAAATACTCCCCCGAGAGAGATAATTTATCAAAAAATTGTCCTCCCTAGGAATATGTCGAATCACACAACCATTACCCATTTCTATCATACAACCCCGAATGATGTATGTCAAACACCAGGGAAAATCACCATTACCTTGATCTGCATGAATAAATACCTCTATGTCTGACTCCACATTAGAAACTTGCAAATATAACCTTTTTCATAGGTTAATTCCCTCTACCAGTGCCCAACCCTCTATACCCATCGAGCATCCCAGTCCGTAATAGCTACTAAAGGCTCCTAACACTTATCCATCACTATCCTACACCAGAACTCCCACTAATCAATCCATTAATGTATGAACCATCCATATTTAGGTTCAAACCATTTTCTAAAGGTTACCATCGCACCCATCCCCCAAGTAGCATCAGACGCCCCACTATTCTGATAATAGAGTCAGAGACCGCAATGTAGTCCCCTACTTTCTCCAAATAATTCAATTCATAAAGAAGACCCTTAATTTTCACGAGTAGAATAGATACTGAATACCAGCCATACAATATCATTGTATTAAGAACCTCCCATAAGGACCAGAGCATTGAAATAATCGGGATGCTGCATATTTGGTTTCTAGTATGTTCTGTTCCACTCTCGAGAACCATCCCTCCAAAAACACCTAAAAATAATTTCACTAAGCCTTGGACTGACCCCATCTATCCTTTGTAGACTAGAGACATCATTCCCATTCACCCCTGATGAGCATGTGAAATATTGACTCTGTTAGGGGAGATGTAAATGAGTAGCACCGAGATACCAGTGGTATGCCTTTCCTATAAATATTATCTTATATGGGTAGGGCCTTGTTTCACACTTTCCATATGTGTAAATTCATCATTTAGTGAACCTCCATACTCCACAGGTGATCTCCCCACTCATCTCGTCTCCCCTGCTTCTGTATAAGACCTCGAAAATCCTGACTGTAAAATCATCCTAATCGAGCCTTAGTGAAGCTTAATCTATCTTATTCTTCCAAAAAACCATTTATTTGATAACTTCCATCTGATTAGAGTTATTAATGGAATCCATGAACCTGTTATGAAGGCATGAATCTTGCACCAATATCTCAAGAACTGGGTAGCCCAGGAAGAACATCTTCTCACTAAGCCACTTATCATGCCATAAATTAACATTTTCATATCCAACCATCCACCGAGAAGAGTCCTGTAGAATTTCTAGATGATATAACACAATTTTCCACAACCGGGATAATTTCCTATTGTCCCAAACCAACCAATACTTTCCATGTTTTATTCTCAATGTTTTAGCCTACATCAATTTCCCCACAAAAAATTTCCAAGACAATCGATCTTGCATGGTTTCCAAGGCTACTGTTAAATCCCAATGTCCCACCCCTCGTTCCTCAATTTAATAATCATAAATTATATTTACAACCATATAATGGGTTACAAAATCATTATTTATGTGCAAGATGGTCCTCCACTTCACGAACTAATGACATTGGTATCCATTACCAACCCTTAAGGCTTGATATAATGAGGGATTAAATTTTTAATTATTAATTTTATGATACTATTATTATTTATAATTATTATATATTATTTATCTATTTAAATTCCATACATTTCGAATACCATAACATCACTCATCTGTATGGAGGAATACTACCTCACAAAGTAATATAATTTTAACACACATTATATATAAGTTAGTAAGAATGGGTTTAATAAAAATATGTCCTAAATATTACAAAAAAACGTATCTATAATCATATTATATTTTCTACCTTTCTTCCATTGAATCATTTATGAAGATGGAAAGATATCGCATGTGTACGTATGGCATTCCATATCCATGAAAAGTGTAATTAATTTTGTATCTCTTCCATTTATGGATGATTCTATACAAATATATACTTATATATTTTATAAATATATAATTTTTTATTTTATTTATATTATTCATACAATATTATTATAACAGGACAGTAAAATAAAAAATCTAAAGAAACTTGAAAAATAATGAAACTATTCCCCGAAACATGAGTTTAACATTGAATTTTAATAAATGGGTATTAAAATATTATAATTAAATAATAAATGTAATTATATTTGTAATTATGGTTCTATTATATATTAATAATGAAATCATATTTTTTTATATTGTAGTTTTCAATGTGTATGAAGTATGTAGGACCTTAAGGTAAGGTATTTGAATCTGATTTTTTTACTTATGTGAGACAAATACCATATTCACAATCGATTTATGTTTTTTGGTGTATATAATTCCCATTAAAAATTGTTATTATGATAATAATTAGAATTATTTGGATTTATATAACCATTTTAGTATTTTGTGTTCATGGGGTTTATGGTTCCAACATTAATAATGTATTATAATTTTTTTCTTAATTTTTCTTTCATTGAGAAATATATTATGTTTGGTACATGTTATCATTTTTGTGGTGTATATATAGGACATTTCACATGTGATATAATGAATTTATTTTTTATAATTATATTCTCTATTTCACTTATCATTATTCTTTCATGGGTTTTATGATTCAATAATACAAATTTTTTAATGGTTTTATATTACAATCTCATCCTTTATTGGTATTTCACATCAGTATAATTCAAATTATCAAATATTAGGATCAATCACATAGGAAAGCCATATTTTTTCTTACCCACATGTTATTTCTATAGAATACATATTTTACCAGTATTTTCCCCAAATTATGCACTTATAATTTTCAAATAAGTTTTTTAAGAATATTAGTTTCATTTCTCTATTAAAATGAAAACCCATTTTCTTCCAAGCCATTAATTCTTTAAAAAATAAAAAATTATTTAACATTCATAAATTGATTAATTAATAATATATTTACCTTTTTAAATTTTTAATTATTTTTTTATTTGAAACCTCATTTCTTTTTCATAATAATTGTAATTTAGATTTTATAGAGAATGTAATTGTTATACTTTTTTAAATGTGTACATAATGAATGAAAATTATTTCCTCCATGACCATTATATTCCTTGAATATCCCTTTATAATTTCTCATGGTTTTTTGAAATGAAAATTTTTTCCAAACTGATTATTTTTTAAAAAATGTTATAGGAATCTGGAAAGGATATTTTACTCAAAAAATATATTAAATGATTTTTAAAGCATCGATTATAATCATTCATGTCTATTATCAAAGAAAATAATTTTCAATATATTTTATAAGTTATTAGGTAAATAACGTGAATATCAATGAAAATTTATTTTCCCCAAGAAATTATGCATGTAATCATTCTAAATCATTTTCCATCTAAGATGACATCCTTTTATGTTATTCTTTTTATACTATAGTTATAATTGAAGGGTACCATTATTATTATTTCTCTGAATAATTAATGTTTGTGATTAAATGAATATTAAGAAACAAATTTCATGATTAACAAGAAATACCCAATTTTTTTTATTTTTTTTAAAAAGATTAATTTAATATTAATTAATATTCAACGAAAATAAAATTATATTGATTAAATACATTTGAAAATTTTTATTTTACTAATCAATATATACAACAATATCACTCTCTTTTATATTTATAAATACCATAATAAAAATTTACGACACACATAGACATATATATATATTAATTAAATAATATATTTCTTGACTATTAATAATATATTATTTCAATAAAATATTACAGTTATTTTCTAGTTTGGTTTTTTTAGTGAAAGAAGTAACTTATACTATTATTTACTTTAATGAAATTGATAACAAATATTTAGTTGTTAAATAACATATATTGATGAATGGTTTTTAGTGAAATGATGAAAATGAGTTGGATGCCATTGTAATTCATTTAACTAATTAGTCATGTTGAGAATAAGTTAAAAATTATTATTTTACATATTATGATAGGATTATTAGATAGAGGTTGGGAATGATTTAAGGATTTATTTTGTAATATAGTGTGAGAAATAAATAGATTCATGTTTTCCATATGAATTTTTTGTTACGATTACACAATAAAATACGATTTATCTTTTGAAATATAAATCATAACTTATTTTTATGCATTAGAAATTTCCTAAATTTTTACTTATAATGGTTTGAGTTTTAAATTTATATATACAATGTAATATTTTCTATTCAAATCAAATATGAATATTTTATTATAATACATATGGATATGATGACTCAATTTGATGTATTCATTGAGAATGGATATATGTATTTTTTATATATATAGTACAAATTAAATATTATAAATCCCTAGTGTAAACATTTATAGAATATGGTTTAAATATAAAATTAATTATTTGCAAACTATTCTTTAATGATTGAGTTATCATTTCATAAAAATTTATTATCTATATAAGAATGTTTTTTAGTTGAATATCCCTTATTTTATTATTATTTTATGAAATATTTCTCAGCAAAATTGATAAATGTATAACAATTCAGGATAATAACTGTGTTTTTTATTAAATTATCTTTTCTTGACATATATAAAATATAAAACAACAAACAACATCAATTTAATTTAATCAAATAATCTTCAATTATATATTTAAACATATGAAAATAATTAATGACATATTCCTGAAGGGAATAAATTCTCTTTAATAGAAGATTAATCATTATTAGATATTCATTGTTAGGTTTTTTATAGATAAATATAAAAACATGTTATATTAATTTAGTTTATCTATTATTTATATAACATATGTTAATTACCCCAAATCATATATTTGGTTAAATAAATTTAAATTTAGATTCTATGAATTATTGATTTTTCCAAATGATTAATAAAAAATTAATAGTAATATAATATATAAATATATTTTTACTAAAATTATCACATTATCTATTTTATAAGGACGGTTGATATAATGATTTATCAAGTTGATCAATCATAATGTATTATTTGTTTTATACTGATGTAAGTGTTTCAAGTTTAAATAGAATATTCATTTATAATTCCACTTGTAATAGAGTAATTAATTCAAATATAATACATTTTTATATATTAATTAGTTAGATTTTATAGAGTTATATTCAATATGGAAAATATTATAATTTTTTTGATCAAAAGAAGAAATGATTAATTTCTATATAAATTAGAATTTTATGTATGATAAGGTCTAATTTAATTTTTTTAAGAAATTTAAAATTCATATCAGAAAAAATTAAATTCATTTCTAAATTAATAATTTTAAAATTATCTTAGGATCGATTTTTTATAATTTTCTAAAAATATTTCATTTCAGTTAATACTAAAAACACTTATTTTTATTGAATACTGTATTTTATTCGGTATAATTAAAAAATTAAAAAATTAATTTTTAATTATTAAAATAATTTAGTTATATATTTTCTATTTAATATAATTCAATTATTACTTATTAAATGTGTTTTTATCAAATTTATCTTTTGACCATTTTATTATTAAAAATGTTTTGAAAAAAAATTCTTCATTGAATTTTTTCAGAATAATTTTAAATTATCTTCAAACATTTATGGGTTTCAAATTTGGAAAAGGGATTTAAAATTTTTAATTAAGTATTCCAACTTTGTAAAATATTACCCTTTTATTTTTGATCAATACGAATAATAACCTTATCATTTTTTGTTACCAAGATAAAATGTAATTTAGTCAATTAGGGATTAAAATAAAATATAAGGACTTGAAATTGGCAATTAAACATACCGTAATTTTATTGGATGTGTCCATTTCAAATATCATCACCCAATATTTCATTATACAATATTTTTCATTTTTATGAGATTATGACCATTATAATATATTTTCTAAAAAAACTCAAATATTTTAAGGGTTTGTTTTTAAAAAATATCATATTTCAATCATCGAGATAAATAAAAGATATCTGTTTTTATAAATATTATTTTCAAATAGAAAAAAATATCCTCAAGAAATATAATTTATTTTTAATTTTAATATATGGCCAATTACATTATGAAATTAAGAAAAGCTAATAATGTATTTATTTAACTAATACAATAAAAATAGAAAATGATATTATATACAATAATAGTAAAATATTTAAAATAATTTTTGTGTTCCATGAATTTTAAGGGACATAACCGATTTTTTGTAACTATATTAAACCCAAAATAATAAAATAACATTGATATCAATGTAATTGTCAAAAGGGTTGATGAATGTTAAAAATAGTAATGGATTAAAATGTTATCAAAAAATGTAATAATTTTATTGGATGGAATTATTATGACTCATCCTAATCATATATTTGAATATTATTAATTAGGATCCATTTTTTATATCAATATTAATATATATTAATTTATTATATTAGTAAATCCCAAACTTGATCATCCCTTCTCTTTTAAAAATAGACTACTTCTCATATCGTTACACAAAAAAAGATATATGAATCATCCAAGACTATCCCAAATAAAATACTCGTATCTTTAACCTCATAATAGATGACATTTTAGGTAGAATAGAAATCATAGAGAGAATAATTTTTTAATTAATGGAGACTTTCCAAATGGGACGTACATTGTTAAACCAAACATTTTAGTTTTATTAATTTTTTTGAATCATTAAAATATTATAAAACCATGATTAGATAATAACATCAATATATCCTCTATAAATAGTTGTTATTGTTTTAATTGAATAAATTATTTTCATCTATAAAATTAATCAAATGGGAAGGTATTTATCATTCACGTATTCGATAAACTACCACTGTACAGACTAACATAATTAATTTCCAATATCTAACTCCAAAAAATCATTAAATTGTTGGAATTAATGTTCATATATGATATTAATGAAATATTTATCATTATTAATAGATAATATTTCAGATAATTTATTATCATTTTATTAAAAATTCATAGCATCTTTCATGTGTACATGTGGACTACAACCTCTATGAAGTGATGTGATCCTTTTTCTATCACCACATCAGAGATATATTATATATAAGAATATTTAAAAAATAATTTAATATTTATGATTTTATTAAATTTTTTTATAAAATAATACTTTCCTTCTTTCCAAAATGATCACTGAAAATTGGAATCATTACTCATGAATATTCATGGACTACTTCTTCAATTGTTTTATTATAGCTCATATTTCATTACCAAATTTGATGGATAGTTTTAAAATAATAATTGATACATAAAAATTAGTTGTTATTATTTTTTATATTATATGAAAATGACCACATTTTTATTGGTCATCATATCATATTCATTCTAAACACATTAATTGAACATCCTCAAAACATATGCCATAAACATTAATAATTGTTTAATATAATTATAACATCGTAATATGTGAAATTAATGAGTTAAAAACACTTAAAAGGTTCTCAATAAGTAAATAATTATATTAATTTTAATAATCATTAATAAAAACAATATCCTTGATTATTCAGACTCAAGGTAAGGAACCCTTGTTAAAAAATCCTCATTAAATATTTCCCAAAAATATATATTTTTTCTAGGGATATATTTTTTCGAAAATTAATTTATGGATATTTCTATAGGGATAGAAAGTATTTAAAATGTAAAATTTATTATTTTTTTGAGATTATTTCAATGGATTTAAAAAATAATCATTTTACAGTATGTTTTTACTTCCATTATAAAATATAAAAGAAATTATACCATTGAATACATACAGGTTCAATGAAATTTTCCACCACCATAATGTTAATATTATATTTGGATTACGATATAATATTAATTTTTTTGTAAAATGAAAACCCTACTTTCCCCTTTTGGGATATTTAGGTATTTAAATTAGATTTCTTATAGATATGGGTATTTTGAAATCTGAGTGGTTTTCCACTTGGGATAAAAGGGGGTTTTCAAATATTTTTTCATGAAATGGTCCTTGGAAACTATTTATGAAGGTTTGAGAACCATTATATCTCATAGGTGAGCCGATATATCTAATAAATTGGATTTTCCATGTATTTAATTTATTTATTGTGTAATTAATATGTTATTTTGAGAAATATATTGGATGTAGACTTTATGGTTATTATAATTATAACAGTTCTATAACTGTTCTATGTTGATGATTTCCCAATGAACCTACAATTAATGTTCACCCTTTGTAATGATTTATCATGGAAATAATCTATTTTCAAATAGTATAAAAATGGTATTTTTAAAATAAATATGATTCCCTTTCCAGGTAAATGTAATTTTTTTTTAATAAATGGGTTTTCAAGAGTGTTTTTTAACAAGACTAACAATTTTCATTATTATTATATCCCTCACTGATTTCATTTTTCTGATCATAACACATTTTTATAAAAAAAATCAACAGGTTATAAATATGTGTTGGGGAGATAAAGAAGTTAAGTTAAATGTTTTCAATATTTTTCAAGAAAATAATTATTATTTCTAATTATAATATTTAAATAATATGAAAAATGCATAGTTACATGAAGTATCAATGTTATACTTATCTATCATTCTATGTGTATTTTAAATGTAATAGTTATGACCTAGCTCTCTTAAACTCAAAACATAAAACATATTTGGGAATGTAAAAAGCACATTCTAGTTTATATTCTCTGGTATTTGTATTGTATATATTCAGAATGTAATAGTTGGTATTATAGAAAGATTTATAAAAATTTATGAGTAAGTATGTTGATAATATATTATATAGTAAAAATTTTACATATGGTTTATGTTTAAAAGATATAATATTTGATCATTACATTGTTGTGTTGTCGAAAATATTATTGATTGAAATGGTTTTCCTCAATAGAAACATGGAATATATAGTATAAAAGAGACAAGAAGATTATTTACTTCCAAATTAACAAACTAGAATGATTTAAATTTGAACTAAATAATCATATTCTATGATGGATCAATTTTGAGAGGCTATAAATGGTTGAGGTTTAAATCCAAGAGAGAAACCAAAATAACCATAATTCATCATGATTATATTTTAGAAACATATAAAAACATAACCCTCTAATGTTTAGTGAGCATTTACATCCATCAGTGGATAAATATTTTATTAATTTCCTATAATATTTATTTGGATTCAAGTGGTGTTCAGAATGATAACACGTAACTCTGTTCATTTATCCTTTAAAATTTAATGTCGGCCGATGGTGGACATTGGTTAATAATAAAAGAGAAAAATATGATCATGATTCCATATAATGGGAAACATTTAATAATAAATTTTATGAAAATCTTTATTTAAATTTTTTGTTTATGGTTGGGGAAGCTATTTCTGGAATTGAGGTATGAATCTAAGAAAAAAAAATTATATAAAGTGTTTCGTCCTCCTGAACGTCCTAGTTTCCTCAACATTATATTGTTATTTTCCATTATATTTTACTTACATCATTAAATATAATTATAATTAATCATTTTGGGGTTTATTATCATTTTATAGTGTTAATAGATTCTTCAAGAAATTTTTGTTTTCCTTTATTTATCCATAATCAGTTAGTATAACTACATAGAAAAATTCTTCATCAATTTTGGATATCATAATAATATATATAGAATGTATATTTATGTCATTTTCCATTGGTTATCAATGAAGAATAATTTTTACAGTTGGAAATCTTGTGTAACATCAATAAAAACCATTTCATTCAAAATACCCTTTCAATAATTATAAACTATAAATAAAATCAATATATCTACATCATTATCCAATTGGGGATATAATATCCCCTAAAGTATTTTAATACATACACTAATTCTATTTAAATAAAATGTTTTCTCCCTCATTTTTTTTTAAAATTAATCCAATGTACCTTTTATCTCATAAACCTATGAAAATTTACAGATTGACTAATATTTTTTCCATTATAATGATTGTGATTTTGATTAACTTGTTATTAAAACTATGGGGTGAGGGTGTAAATTTTATCATGGTTTCTTATATTTTCTAACATTGATCCATTGATCATGAATTTCATAAAATATGGATGACATGATTTTTCATAAAAAATAAGAAACAAATGAAACAACTTCTAGTCTATGTGATCCATTCTCCAAATTGAAAATAAGAGTGATTTACCAGAGAATTAAATATATCTATTTAATTTATATTGTGATTTTAAAATTTTATATTATGTTATATTAGGGGTATTTTAAATATATTTTTATTTAATAAAACTCCCATTTTCAATACCATAAAATAGATCATAAATATTCAACCATAAAAAGCGGTACGTTCCTCCTCCTTTTAAAGAAACTCATCATTTTTAATTACAAAATAATTTTATTTATTTACATTTAAATATATAATTTCATATTATTTTTATATAGTATATCCAATATACATCTTGTATGAAAATAGTCTATTTATCTTCTTTTTAATAATGTGTATTTTCATTTTCTTCATTCAGAGTTTGTGGCTCAATGCGCTTTATTCATCAACACACGAAATTATTAGTTTTCAATGTTGGTACAATTTTTCTGAACAGAATGAATTTTAACATTATCATATTATTCTTCTAGAATCACCATATCTATATATGATTTAGGGATAACATTTAGTATCATCACATTTAATTCTCTTTTCAAATAGTCATATGTTTATCATATTTGGTAATAAGGTGGATCTTCCTTTGTCTTTAGTTACTGAAATAACGTTGAAAATGAGTTATCTACCTAAAAACCCAATTATATATTAATATTTTCCTTCATATTTCCTTTAATCCTATCTTTTGAAAAAGTAATCTTCCTGGAAGGAATGGATTTATTTTGGATACCATCTCTTTTAATGTTTTCTGTTGGTTTATACCTACCATCAGCAATCCTAGAATCTTAATTTTTCATAATTTTCATCCACATTCAACATATTTGATTCCTCTTAATCTTCATTCCATTAGTCCATTTCAAAATTAATAATATTTTCAATATTATTCTTTTTCTGAGACTTTTTTAAATCATCACTATTTTATTCCAAGGCTTCATACATTTACATACAAACTTCTCTTATTCTAGTAACATTTCTAAAAACTCTTATGGAGTGTAACCAACCAAATTTCATCATCCACATAATATTAAATAATTTAATAAGTTTCTATTTAGTGGTCACTTATTTTATTCATTATCTTATTCATCATATATTTTCCCTACTATTCAAACACACTCATCAAATTCTTGGATTGTTTTTTTTAATGAGATTTATTTCATTAAGAAAAATATTCTAGGAAATTTTATAATTATCCATGGAGTTCCTCTTTCATCCAAAAAAGGAGCTTTTTTCATTATCGTAACATTATCATAACCATTATTCATAGTGTAAATGTTCCTTGTTTCTTTTAGTTTTTTCACCCCAAGGTAGGCTTATTGGATATATTCCTTACATTTTCCATTATCTTTTGTGGCTATATTTCATATTAGTAGCACCTAATATTTTTCAGGGTAGAAGTAATTGAACACTTCTAAGCATTATAAAATTTTCTTAATAAAAAACAATTTATTTTCAAATATTAAAATATTTAACATCATTTCTAAATGTTTGTTCTACAATCCTATTTTCCCTTTTCTATTCACTTTTATCCCGTATAATGTGGGTGATATTTTTTCATTGTTCTTTTAAAATTTATGGAAATAATTAAAATCCATGTTTATCAACATTCCATTACACTAAAATTATCCAATATTTATTCTCTTACTCCATTATACTATATTTCATATTTGGGGATATTATCCAAAATCAGGTTCTTCTAGATATTTATTTTTCTTTCACACATATTTTCGATCAATCATTTATTTTTTCATGTTACTTTAAAAATTTTAGAATTTGGTATATTTATCAATTCTCTTCAAAAAAATTGTTCGAAAAAATGACTTTTACTAAAATTATGGGACTTAGTGAAAATAATTCATTAAAATGATTGTTATATATTTCGTAAAATTGTTATAAGATGATTATTTTAGATAATTTTAGATTCCTCTTATTATTAGATTAATAATTATTAAAAGATATCAATTCCATAGAAATATTAGTTGATATTGTATTCTCAACATCAAGTAAAGATACATCTTGATTACAATCAACATTTTTTTTAATTTTATCACCTACACCATTCACATTAAATTTAAATTTTTTTCTTATTTCTAAGATCCCTCAATTTCACTGGACATTCTTCTATTACATTTTTGTATATATTATTAATTCATATTACTCAATTATTTCATGGAAATAAGATGTTAATGTGTTCTATTTTCATTGGCCCCTAGTTGATTATTCATCACCTCAATAACTACATGTGATTTTATTGTACTATATAGAATATTTTTATAATGATATGCCTTCGTAAAATATTCTCATAATAATATTTCAAAATGCATTCTCTATCTGAGAAAAATTTGGATTAAACTATTACATTACATCGTATTTACACTTCATATAAGAATGTATATATGTAATTACATAAATAAGTAAATTTTTTCTTTATTATATGAATTCAGAAGAAAAATTATCAATAATTTACATTAAATTATTCTCCTCAAAACCTATGAATGATTTTTTCTAAAGGATTAATTTTATCTCGTACACGTGAATTCTTACAACACACATTAATATCTAATAGTAATAGATCAACATTGAGTTTATTTAGAGATGATGACTTCTGATGATTATGAGCTCCTTTCGTATATTTGGGACTCAATGTTTTGAATCATAATTTTATGTTTCAATAATAGTGGATACCATCTATTTTATTTAGATTAGGAACACATTATTATATTATAAATATAATCTGTTCATCCTTTCAGAAATAATAATTATACATAAACTAATTATACTCAACTGGGAACTAAAACATGTATATCCAAAATGAGGGATCATTTCCCTTTTATGACAATTTAGATTCACTGGTGGATCATGTAGTCACCCCATAAGGGATGGTGAATTAGTGGTGACAAAAAATTATATATTATGTTCCACATAAATTAATTGATTAACTATTTAGATCATACATCTATTATTATATTGGATGTATGGATATTATGAAACATTTTCCCCACCGTATTTACCTTATTCATTGTATAAAATATAAATTAAAGGTAAACAAATATTTTTCAAGGACCGACATCAATGTGGGAACCTACAACTTTCTTTGTTGACTCCTCACATGTCACAAATTCTAAAACTTTTATATAATTCATAGATAACAAGTCGTCGGTAATGAATCATTATAATCCCAAATAATTCAATATATGACAAAGGTGATGGATAAATATATCATGTCCCATAGTTATGTTATCTCTTGAAAATTACATATGACCACTCAATATGAATGTTGGAGTTCATAATACAAGAATGAAAATTATTATTATAATCTAGTCAAACTTTTTTTGAATGTCACTGAAGAAACTCAACATCTTTTGTAGTAATTAAAATGCATATCGGCATATTCTATTTAAGTAGGATGCACTAATGGATCCATTGCAATCTATGAATTTTCCATCCATCTTCTCTACACCAATTATGTTGTGTCTAGTACCCCTAATTCAGTTTCTCCTTATTCATGTAATCCTTATATTTAATTTTATTTTTTCTGATGTGCCTCTATCCTATATACATTTTTTGGATTTCCTATTCCTGGTGCATGTACCTATATCTTATTTGTGTTCAAAACATCATTATTATGTTATGTATTATCTGGTTCTTCTTCCACTACCATATTGTTATTTTTATTGATACTCATATGTAACATATTATATAAATTATCTATTTAACATAAAAAAGTCACTTTTAACTCATGATCTATTATCCTATTTATATATTAATGATACTTTTTATAGATGTGGGTAACACACATTCTCTTCTTTTATCTACCAACTAAGTCAAATTTTCCTTAACATCCTTCAAATCATATGAAATCCATGATTCATCATTATTCATATAAACAACAACAAAATCAATGTGAATGATTTTCATAAATTAAACTAGATATATTCAATAAATTTATGATTTCTAAAATGAAAACATATCATTACTAGAGTTATTGAATTTATATAGAATATGTGATGTTTTGGAGAGCCTCCGTCAAGTTATTATTTTCTATGTTTAATCCTACCTATTTAATCTACACACTTTGGTAAACTCAAGTTTTCTCCATTAAGACCACTACAAATATTCCTCTATATAATATGTAATTTTATATTCTTTCCATGGTAATTGTTTTTTATATTATCATCTCCATTTTCTTATAATTTTTTTTTCTAATTCCCCTCTGACTGAAAACCTCGATCAACTAGATTTTTGAACAGTCATTTGGTACTATTTTTTTTCTATAATCCCTATGATGTAATTCTAATAAAACATCAATAAATCCACATACAACTGAAATGAATTCATTTATCTGATAAAACATCAATAATTATCCTACCCGATCATATTTTTGTTTCATATTTATTTTATATGAAAACATCCCCAAAATTGATGTATAATTGTTTTTGTCTGGTGATAATATATCTAATAATTATTGTTCGGATGAAATATGTTTTTTCTACATCACACATCCCTATAAAATGAAATAAATATGGTCGAAATAATGATTATATTTATAATCATTATATATTACTTTACCACTTTATATCTTGATGTTTCTATAGATTTATATTAATAACTTTGAATATTGAATAGAAATTAAAATGTTGTGTTTCAATAATGTAAATTTTTTTCAAATGTTCATTGTATTGAAACATCATCTTGAACCATGATAACCACTAAATAATAATGATTTTATAACATTTAGGGATAGGTACAAAATGTATTAAATTTTCTTTAGGAAACCATTGAAAGATTAGGTTTCTTCACCCATCCGTCTAAAAATGGAAATGATTATATTTAGTGTAATCAGAAAAAAAAATCCATCAAGATGACTACTAAATATTATTCTGGATTGTGTTGCTAAATATTCTATATAAAATAATTATAAATATATAATTCAATGAATTATATAGTATTTAAATCATCCCCAATAGAGATTAATAACTCAATTAATGGAGTAGAAAGATTTTTCTTCTGACTCTAGTAACATTATCACCCTTGTTAACATAGAGTAAACTTTTATAGTAGATGGTCTTTCTAGAAAAGGGCAGGAAGTGACTTTAGAGGGGGGGATAATTTTTAACCTTACGTTAATTATATTTTAGATATATATTATAAAAAAATTACATCATTCAATCACATTAAAATGTATACCTTATCAATAAAGAAGCCATGTCTGTTATGGTTATGGAATCACCCTCTTCAAGGAAAATATTGATGTCGAAATCAAATGGGAAAAAAATTATTCAATGTAGTTATTCATTAAAATCACCCATATTGCTCATTGTATATTGATGGATTTACCTTTCATTTCACTTTCGTCTTCAACACTTCTTCCAAATCATTATTTTGGTCTTTAATCACTACTACTGATGTTAATGGTTATTTATATTCAAATATTATGATATCAAAACATTTCTCCTTAATTAATGATCTTAATACTCTCAATTTATCGACATTTATTTTTGAAATCGTCAAACTGTAGATCATCCAAATATAGAGCCCCAAATTCTATTTTTTACCCTTCTACAATATTTTCTCCAAGTAGAATTCATCTACAACGTCCACATGAACCTTTACATCAAATTCCTCATTAAATATACAATAAAATATTTTTAAAAATTACTTTATGACAACATAATCATCCAATAGGGACTACTTCTACTGACTTATCACAATTTTTTATCCGTAATTAACTCATGTTACATTTTAATGTGATGCCAAATTTTGACGATGGTAATTATTCATTTGGTGAAAAAAATAAAATTGAACTCATTGAGAAATTTAACCCCCTTAAATACCAATATGTATTCATTTATTAAATATCCACTTTCAAAATGTCTTATAAATTAATTTTATTAAATGTTCTCAATATTTGATGAAATTTATTTTATATAAAAATAACTTTTTTTATCTTAAAAATGATTTTCTACCAAAATCTAGAATAATAATAATTAATAATGAATAACATAGAATATGTATATTCAAATCAATATTGTTTTATTTAAAAATAATAAAAAAATTAATTTTTATTTAAAATTACATAAAATTAATAAATGAAAGGAAAAATTTTCAAGAATTGATATTTTTTACTTATCATTAAAAAATTATATTTTTCATATAAATACCAAAAATATAGCATGTACTATATTTTATATGTTTATATATAAAATTAATCCAATTTAATAAAATATAATTTTTCAAATTGGAAGAAACTTATTATAATATTCATTCATAAAATACAATAAATATAATTTTGAAGAAAAAAATTACTTTATTCCAATTCTTTGGATAATACCCTTCATGAATTTATAAAAATATTTATTAAAAAAATATATTTTTACATTGAAAATATTTTTTCTACCTTTCCAATAAATTAATAACCAATTTTTGATATATAATGAATTTTATTTATGGTAAACATTCATCAAAAATTTCATATTTTGTTTATTGTTAGGAATACCCACTAAATGAATGGATAGATTGTAGTCATCTTGTTTATATAAACATAATTATATTTTTTATCAAGATTATTTTAAAAATCATTGAAATGTATAAAACAAGATATCGAATATATGAATTAAAAAAATTATAAAATCATGGGATGTCACATTCCACCCCGTTAACGAAATTAAATCCTTATATTTGTATCTCATGTCTAATAAAAAAATTGTATCAAACAATTTCTATGTGAACACTAAGTCATAAAGGATTAATATACATAAGTGGAATATATTAATATTTTAAATGTTTTATATAATCAATATAAATTTGTTTTCCATTTTAAAAATAATATTAATATCTATATAAATACTATGAAAGATATCATTTCTTAAATATTTCATAATCCATGCATTTACATTTATGATACTCATAAAAGTGGAAGAGATTAAAATATAATACCATAATATTTGACTAAGGATACTCAAAATATTTATATATCACTTCTTTAAATGGTTAATTCATTTAATATTGAGATAGATAATATTAAGAAATATAATTAGTCGATTTATTTATATTCTATATTTAAATTTTCACCCATTGGTTGTGCTTCATGTTGATATCAATCACTCATGTTCACATATTCTAATTGGTAATAACCACAATTAATTATTCATGACAGAATATTAAAATAAACATTCAATGGACAATATGATCCACATAAAGAAGAAATGCACTTCCTCATTTCAACAGAAATTTACTAAATTTAAAAAGGTTTGTACAAGTCATGATTATTTATAACAATAGTAAACAATCAAACATCACTCTCCAAAACAACAGAGATAACACCAACAGTTATACATAATTGATTCCATAAATAAATAATTTTAAATCAATCCAAATTTGATTCTTAATTTTAAACCCAATCAAACATACAAATATTGGATCATATTTTCATCCTCGATCTACCTAACATTTATCTACAAAAAATATTTACCTCTCAAAATTTCATATAATTTAATCTATAATGTATTTTAATATTCCATAAATAACATTAATAATCAAAAATCCATAATAAAAACATATATTCATTAGAAATTTAACTATTAATTTATTATTCAAATAAAATATCATATTTTCAAATAATATTTTGTTTACCATAATCATGTAATGTTACCAATATAGTTAACATTTCCAAAATAACATTAATCACATAATCCATAGAACACATTCAAACCCCTTGATTATATATATAATAATTTGTATGTTGGTAAAAATAAATTTAACATTTATACTAATTAATCATAATTACATCAATATCAAAAAACATATCGATATTAAATATTATGAATAACATATTCCGTATTTCAACAATATATAATTTTATTCAATTTAAAAAAAATACACTAAAATACATTCTATACATATGGGAAGTATATAACTCAATAATCTATTTAAAAATAATAAATATATATAATAAAAAATATATTCTTAGTCACCTGTGAAAAAACATAAAATATCATAAAGGGGTGTCAACATCATAATATAATAGTATTTTTAGACTTATCAATCCATATATAACATACCATTATATCATAAATCATAAAACCCTACATGTAAACAAATAAATCATTAAATATCCTTAAAATATATTTAACTATAAATTATAATCTTTTTTATTAATTTTTTTTTCATCCAAACGAAAATATGAATCAACTAATAAAATTTATTAATCTAAAAACATAAGAAATAAATTATATCCTTTTATATGGATTTTACAATTTCTTCTTCTCCGACCTCTAAATTTTTCAATACCTTATTCATAATATCATGATGGACTCAATCATGACATTTCATCCTATAAAATTTAATATCACAATTACAATACAAAAAAAATATAATATTAATTTTATGTATTTTTAATATAATATACCCTTTCATGGTGTTATTAAAACATTTTATTTTTTCATTATAATTTTATTGGTCTATGTCCAATTTTTTCACATATAAAATATTTAATCATTCTGATGAGTCATTTACATGGGTTATTCTTTTCAAATTATAGTAAAATTTTAAATTTAATGTTTATACTTTTATAAATTTTTTCACCTAGACATCCATGAAAATCCAGTTTTCTTTGGTTTGTTAGGAATCTCATAGAGGATCATATTTTTAATCATAACACATGATGGTTGAAAACCCAAAATATTTTTCAATATAGATCACAATACATTTGGCTGAACATCCAGAAAACCAAAACGTTTTCCTTCACATTCATAGTTTACTAAGATCATATCCATTCAATCTATTTATAATACAAAAAATGGTTCTTATAAGCATATCATATAAATTCATATTTAATCATCTTATAGGAAGGATAAACACAATTATGTCCTTAACTGTATAATATTATATTATACTATTTTAATTCAATCAAAATAAAAATAATTTCCCAATATATTCTATAATTATTTTACATGGGAATTATTAACAAATTATCAAAAAAATATAACAACCTCTAATGTTATCTAAACATTCTGACTAATACTAAAAAAATTAATCATACATTACATGTCCTATAATTACATGATTTATAAGAAGGTTTTCATTGTATTACATTTCCATGATACTCTAATTTTATAATAGTATATAATCAAAGAACTTTTATATATCAATCCCTTATAATACCATCTGGAAACATTCACAAAATATCCATTTTTTCCCAAATAACGTGATTCTTAATTTTAAAAACATGTTTCATTCAAAACTCATTCACTTCTTTAATGATATATCCATGTATGGGAATGATAGAACTTTATATACTCCATTATCATCTTTAGAACATTATTAAAATATTTTATGACATTGGATTAGAAAAAATATCATTAATGTATAAAAAAGGAAATCAAACTTATCTATCAATTTCTAAATTTTTCAAAATGATTTATAATGTTAGCATTTTTCTTAATAAAATTTGATCAATAATGGTGATTTAATTACTCAAAAAATAAAAAAAGTTTCTAAAATATTTCAAAAAATATATCTCATAAGAATTAATTGAGGAAAAACAAATAGGTTTTCGTATAAAACATAATTACTTAGGAAAATGTTTTCATAAAAAACCTAATTTTAAGCATAAAAAATAGTAATAAAATTCCTCTTGAAAATATAATTAGCTTAAAAAAGAAATCAAAATAATTCAATGATAAATTTTTTTAAATAATATATAATTTTTCAAGGTAACACGTGACTCCACAATATACCACTCTTATAATAACTCGTATGAATTGAATAACCAATTTTTTTATTTCAATCTAATATTCGTCATAGAATAAATTCATTACTCGATGTATTGGTGTTCAATATATTGGTAAATATTTGTCATTAAAAATGTAAAAGGACTATATAATACATAAAAAAGTTAAAAATATCATCCCAACCATTAGATCTTGTAAATTATTCTATTTACAAAATATATAGAATATCTTTTATGATTCACAAAAAAAATAACGATAAAAATATTTTTGTGTCCAAATTTATCAATAAAAATTCCTAGAATGATAGAAAATTTGATATTCTTTAAAAAATTTAATATTATACATTATTATTAAATAATAATATTTATAATCATGGTAAATTCCTCTCATTCATTACATGTTATAGAAATAATATTTTTTCACATTGATAAGATGAGTCAAATTGTCATTGGAATGGATAATGATAAAAAGATTCATTTAAAAATATTATTTAATTTCAAAATAAGATGAATGTGAAATTAAAAAAAATTAATTCACAAAAAGTCTATTAAAACAATTAATGTAACCAGGATATGGATTAAATTGTGTTAAAGACATTTAAAAAATGTTTTATGTAAATATGTGTTACCTCAAATCATACTCATCATATATGTGCTTTAAATCGTATATTATAAACATAAATTTATTATTTAATTGAATAAGAACACATTTTATAATAATTTAATTAGTATTTTATTTTTTAAATCATTAAATACATTTTCATAATTAGTTACCAATTTTATGTTGGTTGTTTTAAGAACATGTAATCCATACACCCAAAACAGTATATGTATTTTCTATATTTTCATAGTGGTAATTATAAAATCAACCCCATTAAGTTAATAATTACAAAATTATTATATTTCTATATCAAATGTATTTTATGAACATATCATTAATGAAAGACATTAAAAATGAATCACATTGCCTCACAGAGGTGATAGTCCGCGTATATTTTAGAGGGGCATTTAAACATTCAGATAAATGGGATAATAATATGTTAAGTGATATAGGATCTTCTACAAATCATAATTAGGATTGGATAATCACATATATTCTTTAAATTCATCATTCTAACCATCCTTGAGTGGTGGTGGTGAAAATAGATACACATCACTTCATGGAGGTTGTTATCCACAAGTATGGACAATGGATGTTTTCATTCCCCATATAGAAAAACGATACGAAAAATGGTATTAAAAAAACCAAATAAAATATAAATACATCTAAAATTGTTATGTTATTATTTAATCTTCTTAAAAAATTAATTAGATTTTAGAATTTACATATAGTAAATCCCATAGTAATCACTGTTAAATGTACATAAACTTATATTATAATCCATTGAATATTATATTTTAGTTTGATGAAATCATTAAAAACATGGGTATTGATTTTGGGATGGGATTCAAGAAATCATTTTCATAATGAATTTATGATGAGGTTTTGAGCTGATTGGATAAGAGATTCCCATTTATATGTGAGGTTGAAATCTTATAAATAGATGAGATATTAATATAAAATTAATGTCTAACACATGTAAAATTCCTCCAATGTAAAATAATTCATAATATAATTAGAATATAGATGATTCATAAAGAAAAATTCTAATTTAAATAGGTTTAATATTTTTTTATAAATCATATCATTTTGTTTACCCCCCCCCCCATTAACATTCTTTATCCTTAACTATTGCAAAAATATTTTAAACTTTTTGAGTCATTAAATAATGTTTAAAATATACATGAGAATGAAATGGAAAATTCATGATATCCTAAACAAATACCAAATATAGAGGTGTTTTTATATTCTTTTTATTATTTTTAATTATTTTGTCATAATTTTGTATTCATTAAATTATATTTCAAATTATTTTCATGAATTCTAGCATATATAGATTTTAGTGTCATCATGATAAAATTATAATTATAAATATGATATATTTGACCAAAAAATAACTATAATAATTAACTATAAAATTTTTGTAACACCTAATTCGTCACCAAATATTAATTTTAACGTTTTTTAATTCAAATACCTTATTTTTATAGATCTCTCTCATGCATTTCATCGACACTGCATAAGAATTCTAGAATATTAAATTATAACTAAAAATTAAAAAATAATATCATAAATATAATTAATTCATATTAAAAAATTATAATCATTCATATATTCTTATAATAATTCTTAAAATATATTGGATATATTAAAATAAAGAGTGTCACATTTGGTAAATATGAAATATATAAATTTATATGATGGTTATAATCAACTACATGTCACAAAAAAGTTTAATATTTTCAAATTTAAGGTGATATGTATTGATATAATATCACAAAAAAATAATTAATTAGAAATTTTATTACTATATTACAATATTTTATACTCAATTCACTAGTTTAATCCTCTACTATGGTGAAAAATATTTACCATGATCACTACACATGAAGAACAAAATGAAATTGATTTCATCATTAAAATTTAATCCTCCCAATTAAATAAAATAAATCCAATTCTGTGTTTAAAATTATAGTTATGGAATAAATTAATTTATATATAACATCATAAAATGAAATGTAATACAGTTTATAGAAAAATACTCATTTTATTCATAAAAATAAATTTATAACAAAATCATGTATATTTAAGATTATTATAGAATTAAATTTATTTTTTATATACTTTTATCCAATTTTATTTTAAATATAATCCTTAATATAAGTAAAATTTTATTTTAATTTACTTATATAAATGAAATGATAGTTTTTCATGAACTGGCATAACTAATTATTCAATATAAATGATTTTTATAAAAATACCCCATAAATTTACCCTACGATGAATTTGAAATGTTTATATAAGAAAATAAAATTAGTGAAATTTTATTTCCAAACTGGATGCATATTTTTAAAATATCCAATCACATAATTAAGAAAAAATTATTTTTAATGAACAATTAATTTTAAAACTAAAAATGATGTTAATATCATTCTATGTCTAATAAGAAAAACTCATACATTAAAATGGATACATAATATAATTATATTTAAATAATACATTTTCAATAGAGAATAATTCATTAAATATACATTAATATACAGTAAACACATTAAAATAGTTTTATGTAAAAATATCTATTTTTCCTTCAAAATATTTATTTTCATTTCCAATAAATAAATATTTAATACATGATTGAATATTAAATTTTTCAAGGAAAATACTTATACATATGTTTAATTATATAGTTTTATATTTTCATACTTTCCAAAACAATGGCTTGTTAATAAGAATTATAATTAAATAGTAGTATTTTGATATTGTATTGTGTTTATTTTATACTATGTGATTTGTATTCCACGCATGGTCCAATATATTGTATAAATAATTTCTAGAATATTTTAGTGATACACATTATATAAACAAGATATATTATATGAAGAAATCATTTATTATTTGTATTTTATAATTTTTGTATATATCAGTTGTTTATATTTACCATGCAACATTTATATGAAGACATCATATTTATTTTTTGAATTTGGTCTATTCAAATTTTTAGATAGAAATTCCATACGAAATATATATATATTATAACATTTATTTATAATACTATCAATATATATTATGAGTAAATTATTAAGTGTCCATATGCCTCAATTTAAAAATATATAATTTATTTTTTTAATTATTATGAGATATCATTTGATAATGTTATGAATATATATATATATATATACTAATTTGAATTGATTCTATATATGTTATAAATGAAATACAATGAGTTAATTTCTAGGAATGATATTATATTAATAAATTAACAAGATTTTGAGACTTTTTTATTATAATTATAATGAAAATATTTTTATAATAATATCTGTTTTTTTAAATCAAAATCCTCATTCAAAATTTAAATTTATCTTCACTTTCTATGAATGGACAATTTAAATTAGAGAAAAATATCAAATTTTCTATGTGGATTATTCTCTGTTAAGATGTGTAATGGTTTTTTTCCTATCTGACCATATATTCTCTTATATATGGATACTGATTAATACTTTTTCCAATACATGAAAAAGATTATTTCAAGACATTCATGTTATAAATGTTAATATATTTGGAAAATTATAAATTAATTTTTATAATGGTTGAATTAAAAAATTTATCAAATTTGTTTTTTTATTTTATAAGGTTTATGAAATTGTTTTTGAAAACTGTTTATTAAATATAATTTGTTAATTGAAATATGTATGCATATTGGGAATGAATGTGATGTAATATTTTTATTATTCATATAAAATATATTTGGTGAGATATTTTTATCATTTTAAAATACAATGTTTAATATTGTGTTGATAAAATCACCTTTATATTGTAATACTACCTAAATTTGTATGATTTGATTAGTTAGTTAGTCAGATATTATCATAAATAAGTGATGTATTCCTATTAAAATTGTTTAACATATGGTAATATTTATGCTAGGGTATGATTTTAGTGATATAAAAATGATATTTTGATTCCACATGGTAATTTGGAACTAAATATTTTTCACCTCATTAATAAAGATGGGATAATTTATTAGATTAATTTTGGCATGCTATTTTTAAAAAAATCAAGTATTATATATGTTGTTTATGATATGTTTTCATACAAGAAGACTCATTTTTTAAGTTATGACCTTATCTTATTTAACACATGTTAAGACATTCTTCTTCTACATGAAATATATATTACTTAATTAATAAATTGTTTTACTAGAAATTTTATTTAATAAAGATCTGTATGTTATATATATTAAGAATGATAATCATATATAAAATCTATTTCTTTTATAGAAGTATTTTTATATAAAAAACATTTGTCATATATATCTATCCATAAGAAGGATAATTTTATGGAAATAATTTTCTATATTGGTAATATAAACATGATAAAGGTTTTAAAGAGAAGTGTTACGACTTTTTAAAATTATATTCAATATAAATTCATAATTACATCTTTTAACTGAATAAAATGTATATTGAATTGAGGTGGTGATTTATCACTAACATTTTCAAAGTGAAATACTTCTTTAATTTACTAATTATCATTATTTTTTTGTAATTATGTTAAATATTTATTTCTCTTCACTATTGGAGACAAATCTATCTTCATTCCTAAAAATCATGTGTTGTTCAGTTTTCCTTCAAAGAAAATATTTTCAAATTACAAATATATTTAAATATTTATTTATACAGGTCCTAGATAATCAATAAAATGACATAAACAATATATTTTGGTTTTATTATTTTAAAATCACATAATAAATTCATTCAATTGAAAGGATAATTTAATAATAATAGAGTGAAACTAACATAAAGAACACAAGATCTGTACTCCCAAACACATTTAAAAATGACTAATTACTATAATTGATAAAACTAGTATATGATCAATATTAGCCTAAAAATATTTCTACAATTTAAACATTATGTCTCATAATAGTATAACCAATGTAGAACCCAGAGGTTTAGTTTTTTTATATAACCTATATAAAAAAAACAATTTGATCATATTTTCTTAATAAAACCACACTAGACTCCCTTATTAATATATTTTTGGTCATACACATCCTTGAAACCTGCATAATTCAATGAATAAGAAGAAGTTAAACTCATATTCTAAATATGGGAAAATTTCGTCAATGAGTTATAATGGGTTACAACATAATAATTTGATAAATCTTTATCATGGTTGAAATATCTGGTAAAAAGTGTCACGACCAATTCCTGTGGCCCGTTCCATAACTACACCAAGCCCTCCTTATAATGGCATGCGGTTGTCGAATATCACCGGAAAGGCATAGCCCTAAAATGGGAATGCATTGCCTTAAAACAATACAAACAGAAAGTCAAGGTACATAACAATGTAAACCACATAATAAAACAGATGAATTAAAAGTGCGTACTGAGAGTAAAGGGGACTAAATCCAAGTCCAATTGAAAGATACAATACAACAACAAAAATAGAAAACATACATTGAGATCGCCCTCCAGGGATCCTACTTGATGGGTAGGTAGAGATCCTCATCACACCATTCCATTTCAACTGTCACGGCCGTCCACCGTCAGCTCCTGGCCCCTAAGTCTCATTCTAGGCTTCCCATCTTCCATAAAAGATACCACAAGGAGTGGTAAAAGCCAATGTAATGATGATAATAACAATACCCAGAAGGGAACACGAGACCCCCAATGGTCTCTCAGATATCCACAAAGGAAAACCTCAATCATGATCTCAATCATAAAGAAAAATGAAATAAACCCCGCTTAAACCAGGTATAACTGAGTACAGTAGTAAAAATGATTAGTCACAAGGCTAGACCATCTTACTCTATCAAGATACACTTATATTTACCCACACATGATCGATATCTACTAACCCCCACAAGACCTATATAATATCGATTGGTTCTTATTTACAAAGAACCATTGTGTACAAATTCACACAGAATTTCTCAATGCTAATTCACACAAAATTACACTGTGCTGATTCACAATGAATCGCTAGGTGCTAAATCACACAGAATAACTAGGTTATGATTCACACAGAATTGTTGGGTGCTGATTCACATAGAATCGCTAGGTGTTGATTCACATAGATGTGTTGGGTTCTTATTCACACAAAATAGTTGGGTCATGATTCACACAGAATCAGTTGGTACTTTTTCACACAAAATCATTGGGTTCTTATTAACATAGAATCCCTCGATTTTATTTCCCACAAAATCGCAGGGTTCTGATTAACATAGAATCGATCAGTGCTGATTCACATAGAATCTTTATTCATTCATTTCATCTCCCCCATTAATATAATTCTCACTAATTGTATGATTTTTTATGGGAGAAACTTCTCATTAGTACATCAGTCATATTTCAATCGGCATGAAGTCCCACGTAGAATTTACCCAATGATCCATCACATTAGGGTTATAACGCAATAGATGGTATGTCAATTGGATGATCGGTCTATAAGCTAGTGGAATTTTAGTGCCGAGGTCCCAGTTGGATTCAGAGTTGATCCAAACTAGACTTACATAAACATTATCCCAAAATCTTGTAGGGTATCTCAAAAGGACCATCTCACTCCAAGTATCTTTGAACCATAGACGTTTCATCAAACTAATGTTTAGTTCACGTGATACGACCTATTAAGTGTATTTGGGACTGGGAGGGTCCGGTTCTTGTATGACCTGACAGAGTATGGGCTGAACTGACCCAATTCGTGCTGACTCGACCTGATCTGGGTCCAAAACACCTTGTCCCAGCCTGCGGAGGCAGGGTTGGGTTGTGGAGACTTGGCCTTCCGACTAGCATGACTCTTATGGGTGTCACACGGTCCGCCTCCTAAACACTTCCAATAGATATTCATCTCATTAAATGGAGGCTCCACGTGGTGCCATCTTGTCACCCATAGGACCCATATGGAGCGGTTCCCCTTCCTTAATTGCATCTTTGAGCCTCATCATGTCTCACCGTGGAAAACGACAGCATGCTGCCTCCTACCTCTGTAGTCGGCCATTATCGGCCGCTTATCTGACCGTTGTGGCGCTGCCCTCCTCCACGGCTAGTGAAGGATGGAAGAATTTTCACAGGCCACCGAGTGAGATCTGGTGGTCCGTTCATCCTTCCAGACACACCTATGGGTCTCCCAAGATCTCTCCGTCATTGCATGCCTCCCGATTTCCACATTCTGTCAAGTTTGAAATTTTTCCCCTGCAAAACTAAACATGAACGAAGTGGCGGAGGTTTCTGCCTTGTTAGTTGGCCATAACCATCCATGTTATCATTATAAAATGTGGGATACTATTCAATTAATCAAATATAATCTTTAATAAATAAACCCCTTTCCTCGAAGATAATTGGTGACCGCTCCAGATGGTGGGTCTTCCACGTTAAATGGTATTGTGGATGAAGGAGACAGTTCATGAGAAATTAATTTCATCATCTGTCAACCTCTAGCGTGATTCTACAATGAGTGCCTTCAAATCCTCCATACTCCTTCAGTGGAAGGTGTCGTGGTACTTTTCCAGAGCTTCCTCACCGCTCTGTCAAAAAAGAATGCCCGATATTTTATTAAAAAGATGTGAGATTCTACCATGTCTCATGAAATTATTACAGATCATTTAAGAACCATATTTAATGTTGCGATATTGAGGATTCAAAGATGAAGGGTCAATCCATTAAATGTCTTGACAAGTCATTGGTCCAACCACTGCCTCTCAACTATTACTAAAAAGAAATAAAATAAATTTGTTATGTTATTTTGTTATTTTTCTATACAGTTAAAAATTTATCATTTTCTCTCAACCTACTATTGTCGAAGTGAAGCTTCCCTTAAGAAAATCCCATAATTTTGGATTCAATGGTCCCCTTATATTTTTAATCAGAGCATCAGTCCAAATTATAGAAAATGCCATCTGTACATTTACAAAATGTACCAATTTTTTTTTCAAAATTCGTTATGGGCACACCAGGCCTTGTAATCATGTTTCGTCAATTTTCCCAAACTCTTATTAATCCCAAATAATTTAAAAAACATTACATAGAATTTATTGGCCATTACATTCTACCCACTTTATGTATTTTTATCCTCAAAACCTACAACAAAAACTAGGGAAACAAATGGGGGTACTGAGCACATATCTTAGCCTCCCGCTCCCATGTGCTCTCCTAGAGATTCCCCTAATGCCAATGAATTCTCACTAGAGGTATCAAAAGCCAAAATAATTCCTACTCTTGTCAATCCCTTATCTCCAATGGGAACTCTGAAAATGGCACCCCATCATCGATGTCCAGCTCACCCTAGTCGATAACGTGTGATGGATCATGCACGTACCTCCTCAGATATGACACGTGTAATACATTATGCACCTGGTTTATCTGTGTGGGAAGACTTAGATGGTTTTCCACATTTCCTACACTACTAAGGATATATAATGGTCCGATTTACATCATAGATAGCTTACTGCCCTAGCCAAACCTCTTCAATCTACTATAGGGTGAGCCCCATAGAATTACATGGTCTCCCTCCTAAACCTCCAATGGTATTCATCTCCTGTCGACATGAAATTTCTACCAGGTATGTGATGTCTTTATCTCCTCTTGAATAATCTGCACCTTCTAGGGGGTAGCCTATTCCAACTCTAGACCAATGATTATTTACTCCCCTGGGTCTTTCCCATAAAGGGGTGATCAACAAGGTCACCCGTACAGGGACTCAAATGAATCCATTCTGCAGGTGGATTTCTAATTATTGTTGTATGTGAACACCCCTAGTATAAGTAGGTCCTCCCAAATACAACCAAAATCGAGGACACAATAATGAGGAATTATCTCAAGTGTATCTATGGTATTCTCCATCTAAAAATATATATGAGTGTTAAAGGTGGTACACAAGTGTAGCTAAGTACCGAATGTCTCCAGCAATCCCTTCAAAAATTAGGATGTAAAATGATCATCGTGACCTTCAACGATCGTCTATGGAACCCTAGGATGTTGTACAATCTCCTGTACATAGAGACGTCCCAAAATCTCTACTAATCCATTCCCTTGGATGGGTTGGAATCAGGCCGACCTGGTGAGTCGGTCAACAATCACCCTGATGGAATCATGTCCCCTAGATGTACGTGGTAGCCCCGACACAATTTCCATGGATAAATTATCCAACTTCCAATATCGTACCTCAAGTGTTTGAGCTAAACCTACGGGTACATGATGCTCATCCTTCATATGCAGGAAACTGAGGCATAGAGATACAAACTCGGCCACTACATTCTTTATCTATGGACACTAGTACTGATGCCAGAGCACCTGGTACATCTTTTTCTGTAACAGCCCAAGCTTTTATTCTTTTTTATTTTACTAATGTCTTGTGTTATACGCTACACCAAAAGGAGCTTGCATAACACGCATCCTTGACTTGCCTTGCATTACACGCAATCACAACCTTCCTCGATAGCGTGTGTGGTACGTAATCTTGAGTTTCACGAAACAATGATATGCTATTAAAATATTATTAAAACTAGCCGTTATGAATAGTAATAACCACTTTTTAAAATTATGTAAATCTTATATTTCAAAATGAACTTCATTTTTGGATTCGGAGTATCGAATTTAGCCTAAGGTGAAATTTTGGTACATTTCGGATAACTTTCATATTCTGATGAATAGTGAAAATTACTAAATTATAATTAAAAAACAACTTTTTTTTAATCGAAATAATTAATAGTGATAAATTATTAATTTGAGTAGTTTTAAAGTATATTTAGAATATATTTTTACAATTTAATACAATGTTGGTCATTGGATGTAATTTCACATTTAAACTAGACATAAACAAGTGTCAATCTTTTGATAGATATTGTTTCTTAAAAACACGCTATTTGTTTTAACAGCGGGATTTAATTATAAAATTAATTAATGCAACTTTTATGTTATGAATTTGGTAAAATAGACTTCATTTTTGAATTCGGAATATGAAATATAGCTTGGGATGAAATTTTGGCATTGTTCTGAAAAACATCAATTTTTGATGAATAGTGAAACTACTAAGTGGTAGGTTAAAAACTGAATTTTGCATAAAACTTAATTTTACCGCTTCTGTGAATGGAATTTCGAAAATCCGAGAGACACGGTTAATATCAAGGACTAAAATGTGATTCAATGAGATGAAAATAATTTTTTGGTGAATAGTAACTTTTTACTTTTTTTTACCACGGTAAATAGTAAATAGGGTAACTAAGGGTAAATATGATATTAATATTACCCTAACACATGTCCTAATTCTATTGGACAAGTGTAATTCGACCCAAAAAAACTTAGGAATAAAATATGACCATTTAGGCCCACTTGGATTAGATTAGGACATTTATTATTAATTTATTTAAAGAAGGGTTAAAATAGTTAAAATCAACGTTTAATAAGTAAATCATTTTTAATATGGGGTTATACATAATATAAATTCGACTATAAATATTCATTAGAAAGCTAAAAAGATTTCCTACATGGTGGTATTTTATTTGTAATTTTTAGACATCAAATAATATAATTTATTTATGACACAAAGATGATGCAGTAATTATCTTATTTATGAAATATTGACATAATTGATAATATAAATACCAAAATAAATGTAATTTAAGACTTTTTATGAATTCCACTAATTTTCTAGGTTACTATGATATATTATTGTTGATTTAATCAACTTGGTTCGAACATATAATTCTGTTATGACTTTCAAAAAAATCATATATCAAATAGTGTCAAAATTGACACAAAAGAGTTTTTAAATCAAATATTATATTATTAATTGTTATTTTATTCCTAAAAATCTAAGGTTCGGCCAAATGACTTAGATAAGGATATATGTATTAATAATATACAATTTGGGGTTCGTTTGGCTTGTTATAGTAAGTGTATTAACCATATAGTGAAAGAAAACAAAAAGACACGGTAAAAGTTAAATTATTTAACTTAGAGTTAAATCTAATTGATAAGGTTAAAATAAGAACCTAAACTTGTCTAAATCTTATTGGTTGATAGGATTTCGACCCATCCCCACTTTAGCTTCGAAATAAGACCCTTTGAACCATTTTAAACCGATTTTGACTTTAATATAAAATAATATTTTGAGATATTCCTAAGGTGCCCCTCTCCTCCCCTATAAAAGGACACCTCCTCCCCCTCCTCCTCACACCAATTTGAGCACTCAAGCTCGGCCAACCCCTACCAATTTCTCCTCTCCACTTCCCTAGCAACATCCTAGAGGTTCTGGTCTTCCTCAAAGTCCAATTTTAGTTCCCTAAGAGGAGGTCTCAAAGAGGCACTTCAAAGAAGAGGTAATTACCGTTACCAATTCTTTCATCTTTATTTCTTCTTCCACTTCTTCTTCTTAGGTTGTTTCATTATGAAGTAATAACATCAGTATCACTAATATACTGATATGTTATTATAAGTATGAAACAACCCTATTTCACCATCTATCCATCCTACGGAAAAAGAAATCATCGCGCGTGCGTACGTACGGAATACCGTCTCCACGCCGTGGTGTAATCTATTTTCCACCACCACCTTACATGGATGGGTATAATGGTGTAAAGAATAACTATACATAGTTATTACAACATCATATTGATTCTGATATATTGTATAATCCACTCCAATTCAATTCAATATTTATAGAAATGATATCATCGCTCGTGCGTACGTACGGAATACCGTCTCCACGACGCGATGAGATTCATTCTCCATGTTAACCATTTAAGAATGATTATAATGTATATATAAGAAATAATAATGAAATATATGACATTATAAAGCTACTGGATTTATGTATATATATACATATGTATGTCATCTACTTACTTCCATTTCAAGACAATAAGGAAAGGAAAACAGCGTTCATGCGTACGTACGGACTACCGTCTCCATGAACGGTGTTTTTCATTTTATTTATCTACCTATTATATATATATATATACTGAATATATATGATATATAAATCATATTTTATATTCTGGAAGTAAGTAAATCATGATATAAGTAATAATGATGTCAAGAACAACAAGTCAAAACACCTACGATAAATGAAACGATTTTACCCAAAACGCTTCTTTAACATGGAATTTACAAAAGAACGGGTAATATAATGTCATAAGTGAACCATATATGGTATCATAACAATGAATATGATTCTTTAATAAGTCAATAACATGATTTAAATCATTATACAGGAGGTTCGGACACTTACAAAGCAAGTCGGACCTAAGGTAAGGGAAATATCACAATCTCATTTTTATCCGAGATTGTTTATTCGTAAGTATTTACTGGGGTGTATTTTATCACCCACATCCATGTTTACTCAATATGTAATATTATTTCCATCCACCTAAAATTGTTTAAATCCATTTTTACCCTTCGGTGAGTTTTTAGTAATACGTATGAAAGGAATCTTTTGTCGTTTTTTGTACGAGGTACTTTTTGACTTTTCCGACAAAAGTACGAAGAATGTTTTTTTTAACTTATACGGCACGAACGGATTTCTACTGTTTTATAAAGCCTTATTTTAATGAAGCTTCCTCTAAATGATTTCATGACTATTTTCAATAAAATCTCTTTCTTTTAAAGTTGAATGATGTTTTGTGAAAAGAAATTGATTTTGAAGAAGAAAGGATATTTTCCTCAAGAATTCAATTCAAATGTTTTATCAAAATTATTTTCCATCTAAGATAATAAAGGGTTCTGTTTATATCCATATTTTTACATTGATTTGACTATGTTGTGATGGAATTATGTTTATGAATTCCTTTATCTTATATGAATTGATTTATGATGTCATGATGTTTCAAGAATGCCATTTTTGTTACATGTGTTATGCGATGATGTATGTGTTATGATTATGTGGCACACATAAGAAAGGATTCATTATAAGATGGGTGGGACCTATATATCCCTCCAATGCATTGGGTAATGATTTTATATCTCATGAGATAGACATGGCTGGAACGGAAGGTTATTTCGGTTCAGTGATACAGGACTGAAACGAGGAGTGAACTCGGTTCAGAAAGGGACTTTGTCCACTAAGATAGTCTTGGCAATGAGTCATGACTAACAAGAAATGATTTTCCATGATTATGTGTGCATGCCACAATGTTTCAAGTTTTATGTTATGATTATGGGGATCTCATTTTCACTTCTATGATTTATCCCATGTTATGATATTATGAGCTCTTTTGCAGGTTAAGATTTCCAAAAAAGCTATGTTCTTTTGTATATGATGTGATTGATATTTCTTTTGTTTACCCTTACTGAGCATTTGAGCTCACCCTTTTATGTTTTCTTTTCCCCAGGATATAAAGAAAGGTTTATAGGTAAAAAAAAAGGAAGATCTTTATGGGAGATATTGAAGATCTTTCACCACGATTAGAAGATTACGCTCCGAGTTTCCAAAGACACTAAACTATTACGATCCTTGTGTGTGTGTTTTTGTTATGTACTAAGTATTCCACAAAAGTAATGTAATGTCCATGTACGGTAAGCTTCGGGTCTCTACAGTTGGTATCAGAGGAAAGGTTTAGTCAACCTTTGGAAACTAGGATGCGAAAACATTAGTGAGATCCCTAGAGATATTTCTAAGGTATGTCTAGGGATGTCCCTAGGGATAAGTATACATATAGGTTATAGTAATAGAATTACGCTAACGATCATAGAATTAAACTTAAGATGTTGGATATTGAAGGTACTCCCCCTTTATTATGTTGTTTTCCCTATCATGATTTTTTCCTCTCACACTATTCTTTTGGGTTTTAGACGGTGGCTGGAACCCGAAGGAACCGTGTTGATCAATGCAATGGACAATGCAATGATTTCCCTCCTGAACAAACAAATGTTATGGGAGATGGAGTGCAAAATCTTATTGCTATACTTACACAAGCTATGAATCATTCTGGACTTCCAAATGAGCAGAGAAGGGAACAATATTCTATTGAGTCCTTCATGAGGCAACGTCCACCTTCTTTCAGTGGGTCTTCTGATCCACTTGTGGCTGAACAATGGATCAGTACTACTGAAAAGATATTTTCAGTTCTTCAATGTTCTGATCATGATAAAGTCATCTTAGCAGTATATCGTTTGGAAGGTGAAGCTGATCAATGGTGGAATCTTATCAAGAATACGAGGCCAAGAGATGAAATTGAGTCCATGGAATGGGACGAGTTCAAGAACTTGTTTTTCAGTAAGTACTTCCCTCGTATTCTTCGAACAAAGATGGAGAAAGAGTTTCTTGAACTGAAGCAAAGGGACGATGAATCTGTTGGTACCTATGAAGCAAATTTTACAAGACTTGCAAGGTATGCTTCTAGAATTATCATCCAACCTGAAAGTAAAGTTGATCAATTTTTCAGTGGCTTAAAACCAAGTCTTCGAAGGGCATTAGCTATAAGAGACTTCAGTAGCTATGAAGAAATTGTGCGTTGTGCTATCAAGGTAGAAATGGAAGTTGGTGTTACATATCCATCTCATGGTTTTGACAAGAAACGAAAGATGGAGTTCAAGGAGAAATCTCAGAATAATGGTGAAAAGAAGATGAATGTTTCCTTATGCACAAAGTGTGGAAAGAAGCATGGTGGAGATTGTCTTAAAGGGACTAGAAAATGTTTTAAGTGTGGAAAAGAAGGTCATCGAGCAGCTGAGTGTCGAAGTAATGGAAAAAGGGTTTCTAATGATGTGAATAAAGCAAACACTGTAGAGAACGCACCGCCAACACATCAATGCTTCAAGTGCAAGGAAATGGGGCATTATGCTAATAATTGCCCTAATCCAAGGGTTAGTGATGATCAACATGAGCAACCACTGAAGGTAAAGGACAAAGGGAAATCACATGCGATCACTATTGGCAATGTTGAATATGACAACGATGTGGTGGAATGATTAAGTGTTTATGTAATGGGATAATGTTGTATCATTGAGTATTGCAATATTTATTGATGTGGTATTCAAAGTGATTGAGATATTTTTTGGAAATAAGATGATATGCGCATAATGAAGATGAGAAAATGAAATGTTTAATAGTATTCATGAGCTCATGATTGATATAAGGACTAAGTGATATCATGGTTTGAGTATATAGAATTTTGAGGATTTTGGTATGTGGAAAGTGTTAACTTTTAACTGCACTCATGTTTTCACTAAGGTATTCAAGAGAATACACGATTAAGGACTTTGAATGTTTGGAATGTGACCAACAAGACATATCTTATGATATGTGGGGATCAACGACAGTATTAAATCTCTGGTAATCGATGTCACTATATTATGAGAGTGGACTGCAGTATTATGTATAAGCCTAAAGATTAGACTGGATTATGTTGGACATAAGTTAGTATTGTTTAAGGATAGAAGATTTTCGATATTATTGATGGGATGTTATAGTAACGTAGTTTTAGAAAAAGGAAAACCTGCAGGACGGGCGACAGCCCATCGCTTCGGACAAGGCTGTAGGAATCGAACCCACAACCGAAGTGCGACTGGCCTTTATCGCATACCACTGGCCTACAGGAAGTCCCTGTTTAGTAGAAACTAGTTTTATTATATTAAGCAGTATGATATATTAAGTATAAGTCCATTTTAGAAACCATATGTGATTAATCTCAATATAGATCGACTTATGTATATAATTTTTACTAACCTTTTGTTTGAGACAGATGGAATGACTCGTCATTCTATCACATGATCTGCTAACACTTCACGAATAACAAATTCAACTTCATTTATTTAAGAGATGAAGTAGAAATTGTTCAAGGAACGAACAAAAGTGAGATTGTACTAAAATAAAGTAAGTATTTATTCTAAGCAAATCTTCAACTTTAGGGAAATGATCTTGAAAACCAAAAAAAATGTTGTCCTAGATGGTACCTTATATCATCACAAATCTATGGATTTGTGATTACTGGCTTTTCCATAGCCATGTTCTCTACCACTCTCCATCAGAACATGATGGTTAGATTTCTCTTCCATATCCATATTTTCACCTATGTGGAAACCCAATGATTAGTTTATTTGGGTAATCGTTACATTTCATACTTTAGTTTTTAAAGCCAAGTTTTGGTATTCCCTTTTACGATGTGAGTTTCTATTAAAGAAACTTTCGAATAGTAAACCATTTATAACCCCGACGAATTTCGAGGGCGAAATTCATTTTAAGGGGGGTAGAATGTAACAGCCCAAGATTTTATTCTTTTTTATTTTATTAATGTCTTGTGTTATACGCTACACCAAAAGGAGCTTGCATAACACGCATCCTTGACTTGCCTTGCATTACACGCAATCGCAACCTTCCTCGATAGCGTGTGTGGTACGTAATCTTGAGTTTCACGAAACAATGATATGCTATTAAAATATTATTAAAACTAGCCGTTATGAATAGTAATAACCACTTTTTAAAATTCTGTAAATCTTATATTTCAAAATGAACTTCATTTTTGGATTCGGAGTATCGAATTTAGCCTAAGGTGAAATTTTGGTACATTTCGGATAACTTTCATATTCTGATGAATAGTGAAAATTACTAAATTATAATTAAAAAACAACTTTTTTTTTATCGAAATAATTAATAGTGATAAATTATTAATTTGAGTAGTTTTAAAGTATATTTAGAATATATTTTTACAATTTAATACAATGTTGGTCATTGGATGTAATTTCACATTTAAACTAGACATAAACAAGTGTCAATCTTTTGATAGATATTGTTTCTTAAAAACACGCTATTTGTTTTAACAGCGGGATTTAATTATAAAATTAATTAATGCAACTTTTATGTTATGAATTTGGTAAAATAGACTTCATTTTTGAATTCGGAATATGAAATATAGCTTGGGATGAAATTTTGGCATTGTTCTGAAAAACATCAATTTTTGATGAATAGTGAAACTACTAAGTGGTAGGTTAAAAACTGAATTTTGCATAAAACTTAATTTTACCGCTTCTGTGAATGGAATTTCGAAAATCCGAGAGACACGGTTAATATCAAGGACTAAAATGTGATTCAATGAGATAAAAATAATTTTTTGGTGAATAGTAACTTTTTACTTTTTTTTACCACGGTAAATAGTAAATAGGGTAACTAAGGGTAAATAATGTATTAATATTACCCTAACACATGTCCTAATTCTATTGGACAAGTGTAATTCGACCAAAAAAAACTTAGGAATAAAATATGACCATTTAGGCCCACTTGGATTAGATTAGGACATTTATTATTAATTTATTTAAAGAAGGGTTAAAATAGTTAAAATCAACGTTTAATAAGTAAACCATTTTTAATATGGGGTTATACATAAGATAAATTCGACTATAAATATTCATTAGAAAGATAAAAAGATTTCCTACATGATGGTATTTTATTTGTAATTTTTAGACATCAAATAATATAATTTATTGATGACACAAAGATGATGCAGTAATTATCTTATTTATGAAACATTGACATAATTGATAATATAAATACCAAAATAAATGTAATTTAAGACTTTTTATGAATTCCACTAATTTTCTAGGTTACTATGATATATTATTGTTGATTTAATCAACTTGGTTCGAACATATAATTCTGTTATGACTTTCAAAAAAATCATATATCAAATAGTGTCAAAATTGACACAAAAGAGTTTTTAAATCAAATATTATATTATTAATTGTTATTTTATTCCTAAAAATCTAAGGTTCGGCCAAATGACTTAGATACGGATATATGTATTAATAATTTACAATTTGGGGTTCGTTTGGCATGTTATAGTAAGTGTATTAACCATATAGTGAAAGAAAACAAAAAGACACGGTAAAAGTTAAATTATTTAACTTAGAGTTAAATCTAATTGATAAGGTTAAAATAAGAACCTAAACTTGTCTAAATCTTATTGGTTGATAGGATTTCGACCCATCCCCACTTTAGCTTCGAAATAAGACCCTTTGGAACCATTATAAACCGATTTTGACTTTAATATAAAATAATATTTTGAGATATTCCTAAGGTGCCCCTCTCCTCCCCTATAAAAGGACACCTCCTCCCCCTCCTCCTCACACCAATTTGAGCACTCAAGCTCGGCCAACCCCTACCAATTTCTCCTCTCCACTTCCCTAGCAACATCCTAGAGGTTCTGGTCTTCCTCAAAGTCCAATTTTAGTGCCCTAAGAGGAGGTCTCAAAGAGGCACTTCAAAGAAGAGGTAATTACCGTTACCAATTCTTTCATCTTTATTTCTTCTTCCACTTCTTCTTCTTAGGTTGTTTCATTATGAAGTAATAACATCAGTATCACTCATATACGGATATGTTATTATAAGTATGAAACAACCCTATTTCACCATCTATCCATCCTACGGAAAAAGAAATCATCGCGCGTGCGTACGTACGGAATACCGTCTCCACGCCGTGGTGTAATCTATTTTCCACCACCACCTTACATGGATGGGTATAATGGTGTAAAGAATAACTATACATAGTTATTACAACATCATATTGATTCTGATATATTGTATAATCCACTCCAATTCAATTCAATATTTATAGAAATGATATCATCGCTCGTGCGTACGTACGGAATACCGTCTCCACGACGCGATGAGATTCATTCTCCATGTTAACCATTTAAGAATGATTATAATGTATATATAAGAAATAATAATGAAATATATGACATTATAAAGATAATGGATTTATGTATATATATACATATGTATGTCATCTACTTACTTCCATTTCAAGACAATAAGGAAAGGAAAACAGCGTTCATGCGTACGTACGGACTACCGTCTCCATGAACGGTGTTTTTCATTTTATTTATCTACCTATTATATATATATATATATATACTGAATATATATGATATATAAATCATATTTTATATTCTGGAAGTAAGTAAATCATGATATAAGTAATAATGATGTCAAGAACAACAAGTCAAAACACCTACGATAAATGAAACGATTTTACCCAAAACGCTTCTTTAACATGGAATTTACAAAATAACGGGTAATATAATGTCATAAGTGAACCATATATGATATCATAACAATGAATATGATTCTTTAATAAGTCAATAACATGATTTAAATCATTATACAGGAGGTTCGGACACTTACAAAGCAAGTCGGACCTAAGGTAAGGGAAATATCACAATCTCATTTTTATCCGAGATTGTTTATTCGTAAGTATTTACTGGGGTGTATTTTATCATCCACATCCATGTTTACTCAATATGTAATATTATTTCCATCCACCTAAAATTGTTTAAATCCATTTTTACCCTTCGGTGAGTTTTTATTAATACGTATGAAAGGAATCTTTTGTCGTTTTTTGTACGAGGTACTTTTTGACTTTTCCGACAAAAGTACGAAGAATGTTTTTTTTAACTTATACGGCACGAACGGATTTCTACTGTTTTATAAAGCCTTATTTTAATGAAGCTTCCTCTAAAAGATTTCATGACTATTTTCAATAAAATCTCTTTCTTTTAAAGTTGAATGATGTTTTGTGAAAAGAAATTGATTTTGAAGAAGAAAGGATATTTTCCTCAAGAATTCAATTCAAGTGTTTTATCAAAATTATTTTCCATCTAAGATAATAAAGGGTTCTGTTTCTATCCATATTTTTACATTGATTTGACTATGTTGTGATGGAATTATGTTTATGAATTCCTTTATCTTATATGAATTGATTTATGATGTCATGATGTTTCAAGAATGCCATTTTTGTTACATGTGTTATGCGATGATGTATGTGTTATGATTATGTGGCACACATAAGAAAGGATTCATTATAAGATGGGTGGGACCTATATCTCCCTCCAATGCATTGGGTAATGATTTTATATCTCATGAGATAGACATGGCTGGAACGGAAGGTTATTTCGGTTCAGTGATACAGGACTGAAACGAGGAGTGAACTCGGTTCAGAAAGGGGCTTTGTCCACTAAGATAGTCTTGGCAATGAGTCATGACTAACAAGAAATGATTTTCCATGATTATGTGTGCATGCCACAAAGTTTCAAGTTTTATGTTATGATTATGGGGATCTCATTTTCACTTCTATGATTTATCCCATGTTATGATATTATGAGCTCTTTTGCAGGTTAAGATTTCCAAAA
The DNA here is from genome assembly GCA_963277665.1 of Viscum album. Taxonomy (NCBI): domain Eukaryota; kingdom Viridiplantae; phylum Streptophyta; class Magnoliopsida; order Santalales; family Viscaceae; genus Viscum; species Viscum album. Next base: position 770,658,562 of record OY728138.1, read on the forward strand.
AAGCTATGTTCTTTTGTATATGATGTGATTGATATTTCTTTTGTTTACCCTTACTGAGCATTTGAGCTCACCCTTTTATGTTTTCTTTTCCCCAGGATATAAAGAAAAGTTTATAGGTAAAAAAAAAGGGAAGATCTTTATGGGAGATATTGAAGATCTTTCACCACGATTAGAAGATTACGCTCCGAGTTTCCAAAGACACTAAACTATTACGATCCTTGTGTGTGTGTTTTTGTTATGTACTAAGTATTCCGCAAAAGTAATGTAATGTCCATGTACGATAAGCTTCGGGTCTCTACATTTTCACTCCAGAATGTACCACTAAAGGGGATATATGGAAGTACCTCAACACCTCCTCTCTTAGTGTCATGGGTACCACGGTGCATCCTCTAAAGAGGACGATTTGGTCCCCACCTTCATAAAATCTCCCAGGATCCAATCCTGAGGATATTTGGGCACATCGGGCCTCACAGTCAACATCTCCAAGTTGTTCCTCCCAAAAATGATGGAGAAGTGGGGGAGTGTAAGTGATAGGAAATAGGTACGCTACTCTATATCTAAACCTAAAGGATATATGAAACATGGCTAGCTGCTCTATAGCCTCCCTCAACAACTGTATACTAGACCCCCAGCTGAGTGAATCTTCTACTATATTCCCTTTCTAAGGACTATGTACTATCTCAAATTCATAGTCTTGGAGGGACACTAGCCATCATCTATGTAATAGGTTCATGTTCTATTGTGAGAATATATACCTGAGAATCTTGTGATCATCATAAATAGTAAACCATTCATCCATTAAGTAGTGCTGCCACATCTTTCGAGTAAAGACCACTTATGCTATCTCTAGGTTTAGTGTAGCATAGTTCTTCTCATGTAGTCTCAACTTCCAAGAGCGTTATGTGATCACCACCCGCTCTTAGATCAGGACAAAACCTAGTCTTTTCCCTAATGCATCGTGGTAGAATACATACCCAATGCCCTCTTCTACTACCCTCAATATGGGGGAACTCATCAACCTATTCCTTACCTCCTGAAAACTCCACTGGCACTTCTACATCCACAAGAATGGTTGTCCCTTATTTATCAAAGCTGAAAAGGGTGTCGCAACTCCAAAAGAGTTAGATACGAATTCCCAGTAGTACCCAACCAATCCCAGTTAACTACACACTTCGGCCACACTCCTTGGAGGCTCCCAAGAAATAACTACTTCTATATTCACTGGATCCACTAAAACTACCTCATCCAATATAACGTTCCCTATGAAGTGGACCTTATATATATAGAACTGGATCATTGATGTATTTCCACAAAGATGGTGCTATTGGAGTGTATCCAAAACAATCTACAGGTGTGTGGTGTACTCCACCTCAGATGCTAAGTATATCAATATGTTGTCAATGTAGACTACCATGAAGCGATCAAAGTAAGGCTGAAATACCCTGTTCATGGGCCCCATGAACAATGATGGAATGTTGGTCACACCAAAGGGCTTCACCATGAACTACTAATGACCATAACAACATCTAAGTGTTGTCTTGCGTACATCCTCGCCTCATACCCTGAGCTGATGTTAACCTGATCAGAGTTATATCTTCGAAAACAATCAAGCTTCCTTCAGCTGGTCGAAGAGATCATCAATCCTCCACAGAGGATACTTGTTCATCATGGTCACCTGGTTCAGTCACCAATTGTCCACACAAATCCTTATACTCTCATATGCCTTCTTGGTGAACAAGATCAGGGATGACAATGGAGAAACACTAGGCCTTCTGAACCCCTTTGTTTACAACTCCACTAGCTATACCAGCAACTCACGAAGCTCCACGGGATCCATTTGATAAGATGGTGTAGATATTGGTGTCTTCCTGGAATATAGGTAGATGTTAAAGTCTACCTCTCTGCAAAGAAGTTTTCCCGGAACATCATCTGAAAATATATCTGCATACTAGTCCACCACTACAGGATATCATAGACTCCTCATGTCAACTTCTCCAAGGGTGAGGCTATCCAACTACTGGGTGATCGGCTGCACCCTCCTCTGATAAAGTACATCCTATGCTGTAAAGGTTTCCTTCTCCCCGATGACGGAAAACCTGATTCCATCCTCATGGAGACAATACAAATTGTCCCTAAAACAATCGATCAGAGCGTGGACTTTAGATATCCATTCCATACATAATATGACGTTGTAAGGCCTCGATGCTACTACTATGAGATCACATCCAAAGCTCTTTCCTACTAGAGTGATCTCACACCATATACACCAGTGGGAAATCATTGAATCCTCTATTTTAAGTGTCTCTAATCATAAGGTTCGATCCAACAGCTCCATCAGAATCTCTGAGATCTGAAAAATTGTTGTGGAAATTAAAGAGCGACTGGAACATGTGTCTATAAGTAATGCATATAGGCTAAAGTGGAAATAGATCATACATCTAATAATCTCTGGAGCACCATGTTCATAGGCCTTTACTGCCTGTAGCTGAGCTCACCCTTGTCCACCAACTCCCTATGGTCAGGGTGGACCCCCAGGGGGGTTGTGGTAGAATCTCAAACTGTCATTTTCCACCTACTGCATGACATGTTCCTCCACTACATCCACTTACATGCAGACCTACTTTCTCAAACCATAGTTTATGCCTCATTGGTTCCTTGACCATCAAGTGATCATCAGTATGGATGTTTTGGTAGTTGTGAGACATGTGGCCTTACCCACTCCACGTGAAGCACAATATTCTTCCCTATTGACCCCCTCTACCTCGCGAGCTCTGAATCTATGACCCGACATCCTGGGGTTTCTCTCAAGAAGGTTTGATCCACTGGGACCTCTGCATCATCTACTTACTGCCTGTTCCAGATGACTTGGCTTCCTATCACCTCATGGTGGCTCTGACTATCAGTGCCTGCTCAGCTAAGAATCTCTCCACTAATAATTCTCATTCGAGCACTCCAGCCTTCTTTGGGATATTCAGTGACATCATCGAAGGTCTTATCTCTCACTAGATACCCCACTCAACAGTTTGGGCCTTGCAGAATGTGATTCATACTATGTTAGATGAGTATCGGGAGATTTCAGTGAATCTCATAGAGTAATAGGCCACAGATAAGCTTACGTGATGCAGGTGTGTCTCCTCCTGGATACGCACAGAGCATAGTGTCACTGGGAAATAATACAACCTAAATAGGTTCTCAAAGTCTATCCAGGTGAGGTTTGCCTCATCATGTAACTGGAGCATCAAGCTCCACCGTCTTCATATAATTCCCTTGAATATGCTAGCTACTAGGATCACCATCCTCTCTACTGGTGTCCCAAATAGGCGGAAAACACTAGCCACAACATCCATCTAGTCCTCAGCTGCATAAGGATCTTTCTATCCATTAAACAATTGAGTTCTCTACCAATGGAACACGTGAAATGCACTCAGTCAGTGTTCACCATCCGCTAGTGGGGATGGTGGAAACATCTGCCGAACATGTGGTGGTGTTGTCGGTGCTCCGCCTGAATGTGCTGACACAGTAAGATGGCCATGCACCGAAGACTGGATGCTTGGAAGGCCATCATCATGTACTCTCTCGAGAATCCTGGCCAATTATCTACCCGATGACATCCAAAAATAAAACAATTATGACATGATCAATATGTTATACCTAGTGATAAGACTCAAAAGAGATCAAAATTAAAACATTTCCAAAAGACACAAAATCATTGTTTTCGTGCACCTTGTCAGAAATCCAAATTCAAGGACCTTGTGTATGGATACATCTTCCACTCCACCAACACTAGACTTCCCAAAATGAAAACCACACTCAAAAGACATTAAACTATATCTCTATTGGGAAAATTGGAGTATTAGTTATTCGGTAGCATTGTCTCCTCTAATACCACGTTGTCACGACTCATCCCCCATGGCTTGTGGTGTGACTACCACAAGATTGCCTTATATTTTCCAGGGGTTGGTGACAAGCACTAGAAAGGCGTATCCATAAAAAGGGATTCATTACCTTTAAACTATTACAAACACACAGACATGGTACACAATAATGTAAACCACATAGTAAAATAGGTCAATAAAAATTGTGTATAGATATTAAAGGGTTGGAATAAAAGCCCAACTGAAAGATACAATACAAAAGAAAATAGAAAATATCTCCTGAGATCATCATCTAGGGATCTTACCTGAAGAGTAGGTACATATCGTCTCCACAGATTTCCACATCAACCGTCATCACCATCCACTGCCATTTCGTAGCTCCCCATGTCTCAATCAATGCTTCCTGTCATCTGCATAAGACACCACATGTGAGGGTGAGTCTTGTGTAAGGGTGAGTATAAAAATACCCAGTAGGGAACCCGAGACCCCTGAAGGTCTCTCAGATTTCCCCAATGGAAAACCACAAGCACGATCTTAATCAAAAATAAAAATGTAATAGACATGGTGAAAACTAAGTATAACTTAGTTCAGTAGTACAGATGATTTGTCGTAAGGATAGATTTTCTCACTCTATCAAGAGAAATTCCTGCTAATCCACACAAGATCAATAGATAGTGACCCCCGCAAGACCCACCTAATAGCGATAGGTGCTGATTCACATCTAATCAATGGGTTATGATTCACATTGAATAATTTTGTGCAGATTCACACATAATCTCTGTGTGATGATTTAGACAGAATCACTAGGTTATGATTTACACAAATTCATTGGGTGCTTATTCACACAGAATCATTAGGTGGAAATTCACACAAAATTGATGGTTGCTGATTCATAGATAATCTCTAGTTTCTGATTCAAATAGAATTGTTGGGTCCTGTTTCGTGGAGAATTCTTGGTTTTTGATTCACACAGAATGGTGGAGATTCAAATAGTATCACTCTTCATTCTTCGCATCTCATCCGGACACAGGATTCTCGGTCATAGTACGCTAGTTTCTAGGTGAAACCACTTCTCCAACCATCAGTAATATATAAACTTTCATGAAGTCCAATGTAATAGTTACCCCATAATTTTTCATGTCATAAGTTTTCCTACATGATAGACAGTGAGTCAACCGGATGCCCGATCTGTAAGTTATTGGTGTTATAATGATTAGGGCCTATTTGGATTCAGAGTCGATCCAACCCAGATGTACTCCAAATTTATACAAAACTCTTTTGAATTATCTCAAACAGACCTATGGACTCTGAGGAGCCCATTACCGTAGACTTTTTATGTAACAAATGTTTTGTTTGAAAGATACTGAATTTTTAGCGTATCTGGACCCGAGAGGGTGCATGTCCGGACCAACCCATACACATTTGGTCGACCCAACCAGAACCATCCTCAAATGGCCAGTTTGTGTTGGTTCGTGGAGGATTCAGCCTGCTGGCTCATGGGATGGCCTGGCCTGACTGGGCTGGGTCATGGCGGCTTGGCCCGCCGGCAGGCGCGACCCATGCGGGGGTCCTACAGTCCACCTCCTGAATAGCTCAAAGAGCCATTCAGATCATAAATGGTGGCCTTAGGCGGCGCTACCTCAATACCTGCGGGACCCGAAGGGTGTGGGTCACCTACCTTCACTGTATATTCGAACTGTGTCATGTCTCCTCGCGGTATGTGCCAGCACGCCTCGTCCCGCATCGATGGCCGGTGAGCACCAGCTGCCACCAACACTGCTGGTGCCGCACCGACAGAATTTCTACAGGCCACCGATAGAGCTCTAATGATCCGTTCTTCCTTTTGAACATTCCTACGGGTCTCCTGGATGTTGTTATAATTTCATACCTCCCGGTTTCCTCTCTCTATCGAGTTGTAAATTTTCCCCCTTAGAACACAACATAAACAATGTGGAGGAGGGTCCAGCCTTTTTCGTTTGGCCCATGCCCTCTACGCTAGAATTGTAACAAGTGGGAGATTATTAAATAAATCAAAGACAATATTTAATAAATAAAACCCCTACCTCGAAAATCATTGGTTACTATTGTGGATGACAATGCTTCCACATCTGAGAGTATTGTAGATGAAGGTGAATGTTCACGAGCATTGGAATTCGTCATCCTTCAACCTCCGAAGTGGTTCCGCAATGGCCATCAACAAATCCATTACTCTCTTTCAATGGAAGATGTCAGGGTAATTTTCCAGAGGTTCCTCACAACCCTATCAAAAACCCATACCCAAGATTCACTTAATAAGACAAAATATTCGACTGTGTCACCTGACATTAATGCAGTTCATTTATGAAACTCATTTAATGTTGCAATGTTGAGGTCACAAATACGAAGGGTCAAGCCATTTAATGGATTGAAAATTCATTGATCCCACCAGTGACACTCTATTATTACATAAATGAAATAAAATAACTTTGTTACGTTATTTTATTATTTTTTTTGTAATGTTCAAAATTTATCTTTTTCACCCGACCTACAACAGTCGAAGTGAGGCATCCCATAAATGAATCTCAGAACTGTAGATTCAATGGTGCCCTCATGTTTTTAATCTGAGAACCAGTTCCAATTATAGATAACGCCACATGTATGTTTACTGAACATACCTTAAAAATGTTCAAAAAAATTTCAAGTGCACCGGGCCTTGAAATCACACGTTGTCAATTTTCACAGACTCGTATTAATACCAAATTATTTACCAAAAAGGTAAATGGAATTCTGGGTCTTTATAAAAAGAACAAACAATAATAAATGTAGCCCCCATGAAAGAATACGAGGACATACAATCTCAAATGGTCAAACACATACCAAGGAATAAGAGTCTAGAAACCTGATGAAAAACACATGTTTTACGAATCCAAACATTGAAATACATAAATATTCATAAAAATAGGCATAATAAATAATAGCATAGTTATTCAAGACATTATATCCTACTCTCCCATAACATACCGATTATAGGATTAATGTCCTTGTCTCCACAAATTATATTATTATATATCAATATTTACCTAAATGATTGAAGAGATACATATGTAAAACCCATAGATTTATTATAATCCACACACACATATATATTTCACATGTATTAAATTATTAATTACATCATGGAGATAACATAGAATGAAAATGGGTTTAATATCCTATCAAAATGGTATAAAAAGGACAATCTATATAATTTGATTGGTTGATGCCAATAATTTAAACACAAAAAATGAGTATTTCATAATTTTATTTAATTTTTTTTCATGAATTAAAACTCCAATAGAGATGTATATTTTGTAAATAAAAAAGAAATGTAATGAATATCATAAAATGAGTTTTTATAAATTGTTTCTAATACTATATAAAAAATTCATTATCAGTCACTTTCAAAATTTTATTTTGAAAGATTGAATTTAAAACATCATAAAACATTATTTAAAAAAGATAAATCATAATGTTAATCTCTTAACAAATATTTTTACATATGAGAAGTTTATTATAAAATTAAAACTATATTAATTAATAAGAAATTTAAAATTTTAAAATTATTTATTTGTAGCCAAAATTATAAATATAGTAAAAATTCTCTTTTTAATCATCGGTAATAAAAAAATATAAAGATTAAAATAGATAATATATATTTGGATTTAAAATTAATAAATGAATGTTTTTTTAGAAATACAGATGATTTATATGGAGGAAAAATAGTGTTGAAAGAAAATTAATATTAATCTTTCTAATGTTACACTTTTATGTCAATGAAATTGAAAAATTAAAAATCATCGTATTTAAATAAATATATTCTCAAGTAATAAATATGTATTTCCATATAATAAAACAACTTTTTAAATTAATTCCAAACATATAAAAAAGACAATCAAGAATAAATATTGTATTCCAACAAAATGGAGTTCCTTTTACAAAAAAACAATTACATAATTGGTAACATTTTCAATGATAGTATTTGAATGAGAAAAATATAGATTTGTAATCCAATAACATTAATTTCATGATAATTATGATATAAATACACTCATGGGTTATATATTCAACTCATATAAGAAAATAAATAGCGAATATAGAACAACTCTCAATGATATAAATATGATATTAGAGAAAACCATATAACTTTTGTAACATTTCAATCCAAGGACCATGAAGTAGATATAATGAAATAAAAATTTAAATAACATTAATATAAATAAAATCATGATAAAATAATTTAATAATTTTTTATATTCAATATACATAATAAAATATTTGTATGACACAAACATATCTCTTATAAGAAAAATTGATACCAAAACCCTTATCTTGGATTCCATCTAGGTCAGATATGCTCCAACGTTATTTAAAATAAAATTATCTAGATTAAAAATGTTTATATAAAGTAATGCATATAGAATTTAATTTATATATTTCATTTATAAAAATAGGGTAATTATATATTAGTTATTTATAGATTATTTTCACCATTATAAGTCAATAATTTTTTTGTTTGTGTTTTGTAAGGGAGATATTGATCCTTATTATCTATTCTATAGAGAACCATTTTTAATTATTGAATTTAAAATAATATAATTCCACTAATGATTGAAGAAATTAAATTTTCATCACATAGAGCATTAGTTATGATATACACATATTAAATCCATGATAAGCATGGTATAGGTAATTCTTCAATATCGACAGATTACTTTATAAGGATAACTGATTTTTTAATATCCATTATGAACAATATTCATAAAATAAATTAAATAGAAATTATATATATATATATGTATTATCAAACCATTTATAGTATTGATGCAAAATGAAATACATCTTATATGGATGTTGTAATTTTCACATATGACCAAGTGGCATTTTCATTTTCAAATGAATTGGATTATTAATAATTTTTCAAATATATAATTTTAAAATATTAATTATGTATATACAAATGATAAATTTACGGCTGTAATATAAAACATAATATTTGGCATCGGTAGTTTTTGAAATGAAACACAACGTTCAACAGCTTACATGATAAGCCACATCGCAATTAAATGAAAAAATAGATATTATTATTTAGTATGGTAGTTTTCACAAAGTTGTTAGAATGGTGGGAATGAAAAATGTTAACAATATTATGTATATTTTGTTTATACATATTTATATAATGATTCATTATTTTCCAAATTAACTATAAATGAAACCAAAAACCAATTTCATATAAAGAATGTTTTTAATGAAAATATATTTAAATGGGAATAATTATATTTTTAAAATAATGAAATCAGTCATATAGGTTTATATTAATGTAATATTAGTTATATATAATTTTTACCATTTATATTATGTGTTTCTTGGACATTATAAATGAACAATTACAATTTTACAGATAAAATGTGTGTTTTTCCAAAAATATAATTTTTCTACCTTTTGATGTTGAACCTATTTCAAATTAATTTTTTTAAAATTTAATAAGTTATATTTGGATAAATAAAATTAATCTTTTGAATCAGGAAATAAAAATTTACTTTGATTAAATTTTTTTTTATTTTCTGATAAAACTGATAGTATAATTAATAATGATAAATATTTTGTTTTAATTCAAAACATCTTTTTTTAATTTATTTGTATTGTTAGATTATAAATTTATATAGTTTTATAGTATATTTAGATTATGTTTTTATCATTTAATCCAGTTTTGATAATTGGAATTAAATTCATATTTATATTCATATAAAATCATTGGGATCTTTTAAAATGTGTCACATTTAAAACCCGCTTTCTTGTTTTTTGAATGGAATTTATTTTAAATTTATTTTAGCAACTTTTGGGTCTCAAATTTTCAAAAATGAATATAAATAATTTTTAATAGTATAAATAATTTGATCTAATATAATAAAAAAATATGAATAATATCTTTGGTAAATTTTTTAATTAACACAAATATAGGTAAATCTGGTAATAAAAGGTTAAAATAATATTATTAATGTAATGAAACTACCCTAAAAATTATCCTAATATAATTTTATGATTTATTTTCGTCCAAAAAAATCTTTTATCAAAATGTTTGTCCTTTTTATTCCACTTATGTGACATTATGACATTTATATACATTTTATTTAAAGTAAAGACCATGATGTCATAATCATATCTCTCGTAACTGTAAAATTTTTAATATAGGAATATATAAGTTGAATCATAGACTATAAATAGTCTATAGTAATTTATAAATATTATCTACATTGTGGTAATTTATTTATATTTTTAATGAAATAAATAATTATATTATATTATGACATAATGATGATGTATTAAATTATTTATTATTGAATGAATCAAAGAAATGATATAATAAATACTAAAATAATTATAATTTGAGAGAATTGATATGATCCTAAAATTTTATGTATTAATTTGACATGTTAGAGATACTTTAAAGTATTTATTTAAAACTTTTCTTGAAGTTATTATATTTTTAAAAAGTCAACTAATGAATAGTGTCAAAACTAACACTATTGGTGTTTTAAAATATAAAATATTTTATCAAATGTTATAATACTAAAATAATATAATATTTATCAGAATGGAAAGTCTAAGACGAAAAATATTTTTAATGGCTCATTCATTGGTTTTTTTTCATTTTAGTGTAATCATTTCAACACACAACATGTAAATTTTTTGATAAAACATTAAGAGGTAAGCAGGTTAAAATAAAAAGAAAGGGAAAAAACTATTCTAAATTGGTCAAATTTTCATTGAATGATTCTATTTTGACCCATATTCATCCAATATTCTAAATAAAATTAATTTGATAAAATTTAAAGTGAAAATGTCTTTATATTAATTTAATAATTTTAATAATTCTATGGGTTCCCTCCCCACTCATATAATAGGAACCCATTACTCTATGTAAATCACACTTCAAAAATGTTTTGTTTTGGCTGAAATTTATAAAAAAAATTACATGAGTCCCTCCCTACATTATTGAATCCATATATTAATCATAAAAACCTCATAAGAGATGTTAAGGTGTTGATAAGGTGATTATGTAAAGGAAATGTAATGTTTTAATTTATGTATTTGTATTTATTTGTTTCTTCCACTTCCTTGAATTATTCATTAATACCGATGACATAATAAATCAAGCATCCTCAATATACTGAAATATTATAATGTCAATATCATAATCTAAATTCATCTCCCATTTCATCAAATGAGCAATAAACATTTAATTCATATGTACGGAGGAATACATCCTCATTAACCATTTTAGTATGTTGTCCATAATCATCACTCATGACTACTTATAATTATGGAAATAATTTTAATTTTTGGTATTTATGACATAATAATCATTATAAGATTATAATATATCAATTATGATCTTACTATATTTTTGCATAAAAAATATAACGTCATTCGTGAATACGTGTGAATTGTCACTACAATAAAGTGATGGGACTCATTTTTATTAATTAAATCACTTTTAGGATATATATATATACATATATTTATATGTTTAATATTACTTTAAGGATGTTATGATAATTACTTAATGATAAACTAATATATACATTCCTCAATGATGATATATGAAAAATAAAGAAATCCACTAATGCGTGTGTATGACATACCGTATCCATGACTGTTACATTGTTCATATTTCATATACATATTAAATTAATGGATTTTAAGGTATAATTGATCTATAAAATTAATTATTATTCCACTAATATTATTCTGTAGAGGATTGAATTAAGACCACCAGGCCTATTGCATCATTCATGGTAATGTTTGACTGAAGTACAATATATCAAAAAGATTCCAAATATGAACATAAATAAATATGTTATTATTATAACATGGAAAAAGTGATATAAATGAATAATAAACATAATGAATGATCGGAATAATTTTTAAAATAACCTATTTTTAATATCTAGGATGTTAAATAGCGTACAAGATGATTCAAGATCATTGTAAGGGACTTCATCTCAATATGGTTTCATTGAGAAATTTTTTGTTTTTATACAGCACATTATTTTATAAGGTCTATAATAAACTCGATTTAATTGTTATTTAATTGGAATATTTTAAATGGAATTATTTTAAATAATTATTTTTACTAAACAACAAATGCATTGTTTTTTCTAACGTAAAGAGTGAAAAATTCATTTTCGTCATTATGACCATTATTTGAAATTTGTCTTTCTCTACAATCAGTAATATATTAGATAAATAAATAAATAAAATATCTCATTTTTAAATATTTCTTTATTGAAAATTATTCTATTAATTTATTTATTATATCAATATCTTAAAATTATTTCTTGCAATTACAAAGTGTAAATGTTATTTTTCCTTTATTCTTGTTTTATGTGTTATGATTATGTTACGGTTTATTGGAATAGATTTTTCATATTAGTGGTTCCATGATAAACTGATGGTGGGTAAGCTCATGATAGCTCTCCGATGGATTGGGTAATGATGTAGATTTATCAATTTGGGTTTTTTCTTGGATATTAAGGAGTATACTATAATGGTTTTACCCAATGTAACCACAAAGGGTACTTCCTCTATAGTTGTGAAGGCTGTAATGGATAAATGATATTGATTCCAAATGCTACATTAATGAATTATTATTTCTATGATTTTTATTGGAATTTTATGAATTCATGAGGTAAGATAAATGGATTGTGTTTTATGGGTGAAGAGATTGATTTTGTGAAAAAATTTCATGAGATTAAAATATTAGTAGTCTAACAGTTTCATTTCTTATTAAATATAACTTACAAAGTTTTTGTTCCCATTACATGTGTTTGAAATGTTTTCCACAAGGTATATGGATGTGTATGAGAAAGGGGGAAGAAAATGTGAATGTTATTTATATATTTATAATGAAATAGAATTGATGTTTTTTAAAAAAAATTATAATGTGAAAACAATTGATAGTGTGTACAATTTTCTACATTGTAATATTTGTGTTGTTTTGAATGAAATATAACCTAATTATCTAAATCACTGAAACTATAAAGATCATAAATGTGAATTAACAAAAAATTCATTGCTTAAATTAATATTATTTAATGTTTAAGGATATGTCCTTATAGTGGAAATCAAAGGAATGTTTTAGACAATAGATTGGATTAAGAGTTTCGGTTAAACATATTATATGTTTCTATATAAAGTATCGTAACTTCCATGTAATATTTTTAATAAAAAATAAATTTTACGAGTCCATCCAAATTGACAGTGCGTGATTCTGAGGCTCGGTGTTCCCGGAATCAATTTATGAAGTCTTGTTCAGGTACGTTCAGTAAACGTACGAGCAGGTTTTTCTAAATTTTGAACCTGTACACGGAGATGAAGTCTGAGGGCACCATTGAACACGCAGTGCTGGTATTCACTTAAGTATACATTCACCTCGACGACAGTTGGTCGAGGGTGAAAGTCAGATTTTGGGTTTTTTATGGAAATAATAAAATAAAATAAACCCATGTTTTATTATATTTTATCTATTATAACCACCCATGCAGAAGTTGGAGGTGGAGACCACCACACCTTAACATCCCATGAGAGGTTATAGTAGTGGGGCCTGCCCAAACCTAAACTCCCTTGAAAGGTTACAGTGTGGGGACCACCCAGGACTAAACCCCCAATTAATTGAAGAAAACCTCCAAACTCCCTCACAAATGAGGGAGAGCCTCTTGACCTCATCCACCTTGATTTTTCCAATACACATGCCATTAATAGTGTCAACCCTCCCTATTTAATTAAGTGATCCAACCCATTTAATTAAATGATACAATTTTAATTTTATGCCATCAATTTAATAGATTTTATAATCTATTATTTTTTGCTACCTATTATTTTATTGGGAAAGGAGGAAGGGGCTTTTGACAGAAAAACACTCACCAACGAAGAACTAGTTTCTCCAATGAATAATAAAGAACGCATTATTCCTATGAAGAACGCCGACATGTAGCATATTCAACTTCTTCCTCAGAAGCACCTTGTAGAAGCAATTGACTTTGTATTTTTTCGACGACCGACCTTCCCTCCTCATCGTCGTTAACTAATGGACGCTCGAGCTCGTGATTTGAAGTGTGCGGCTGACGTGACGAATGATGACAACTCCATATTTTTTCCTATGACCCTGTCGATGAACAATGAAAAAAGGTAGGGTTTTAATTTTTTTTAAGTATGATTAATTCTCACGTTCTTCCTTTTTTTCAAAATGAAGAACAAGGATGTTTTCCTTTTGCGTAAGGGTTGTTGTGCTTCATTATTGTGAGATAATTTCTAACAGCCTAAACGCGGTGGGTGTGGACCAAGCCAATGTGGTCTGACCCCTCTGCTGATCTCCTTGGTCGTGTTCTTCAAAATGTAGGAAAGAAACCCCAATGGCGATGAAAGAGAAAATTGAAATGGATGCACTACTAGTGGCCTCCACGACCCACGCTGCCCCCGTGATGCTCTGGAACCCAGGCCGAACCTGTTCCACTGCCCCGGGCTGAAAGGCTCCACCCGCCGGCTTCCGTGCTTCCCCAACCGTACCACCCGCCAGCCGCACCCCCCGCCGGCCGAACCGGCTCATGTCGTGTCGCGCACCGGCTACTATGACCTTGTCAACCGCACCGTACCTCAACAGTGCTGCCTCGTTGGCCACGCCCTCACGACACCCCACCTGAGCCGGCCTTTGCGCGACCTCGTGGCACCCTTCGGTCCAAGCCGCGTCCTCACGGCACCCTCCGGGACGAAATTCCCATGTTCCGACCCGTGGCCGGTACGTGCCCTCTTGACCTGTCCACGCCCTTGCGGCCCTCAACTCCCCCTTACAGCCAGCTGGGCTGGGCCCAGTGGGCTAGCCTGAACGTAAAGGGATGACCCTTCAAATAGGTCCAGGATAGAACCAACGGGCCAGGCTAGGTATACCCAAACTGGGTCAGACCATACTCAGGCCCACTACAACCCTTTACTTTCTTTTGGCCATATTTTGGAACCAGACGTTCGTTGGACGAATCATCAGCGACACAAGTAATCTTGAAACCTGGAGGTCCCTTTGAGCATACCCCACTAGATTTTGGGATATATATGAGATACAGTCAGCTTGGATCGTGCACGAATCCAACTGAGCCCCAAGGACTAAATGGATAATAACACACAGACCAGACATCTGATTGATGTGTTGTCAATTGTGTTGAGAACCCTATGACGTGGCGGACCTTTGGGATACTTCTTCGTTGGAAATAATGGTAGTTTGAGTATCGAGCTGTAGCTCATGGAGTGGATCCTTACAGTGATGAGTGAGCTGAGTGAGGAGACCTAGTAGCTGGCTGAGACATGACGACTGCTAACTGATTGACTGAGAGTGACTCGACTGGACCAGTGGGGAGCACCTAGATCTGGCGACAGACCCATGATAGTGGAGCCCCTGGTTGTGGAGGTAGACCCATGGTACTCGATAGGAGAAGTACCTTTGCAGGTTGTGAGGGGGGTTACCTGGTTGTGGCGGCATACCCATGGTGGGGAGCCCCTCTGTGAGACGTAGCAGACCCACAATACTCGACAGGAGGAGTACCTCAGCTGTCCAAGGTTAGTGGGAAGCGCACTTAGTGTCGCTGTAGGACAACTGTACTCGATAGATGAAGAGTTATCAATCAGCAATGGTTTCGATAATGTGAATAGAATCTTATTTGAGATGAGTTAGTAATTTTGTGTTTTCCGCATGGCTGAGATGGATCAATTGATAACAAGGATATATGTATTGGCATACACCTAAGTAAAGTTATCCCTCGATTTTATTCTTTTTGGTTTATCCTTATTGGATTTTTTGAGACCTTAAGGGTCTCGGGGTCCCTACTGAGTATCTTTATTTCCCCCCCCCCTGTACGGTCTATGCCCGAACCTTTTTGTGTGGGTTGCAGATGACAGACAACGCTGACCAATGCAGAGAGTACTAGGACTGGATGGTACGTGGAGGTGGATATTACGAAGAGTCGGTACATGGTGGAGATTGAAGGACATGGAATGCTGAGGAGTTTATTTGTACCTTACCTTCTAGTAGGAATCCATGAGGATGCCCCAATGATATTTTTTTTCCTTTCTTCAGTTGTACTTGAACTTCGAGTTCCTTGTACATTATAGTTGGGATAGTATATCTGGCCACTTTAACTTTTCATCACCCTTTTGTAATATAGATTACATAGTGTCTTGTATCCAGTTGTGTGCTCTGTTCTGTGAATTTATAGGTTATAAAGGAAATCCCTTCCATGTTTTAGGGAATTATTCCTTTGGTTCTAGTCACACGCCCCTGGCCTAGGGAAGGCAGGCTTGGGGTAGTCATGGCACATGCCCCGGGGGATGGGTCATGACATTCTATATCGATTGTTTTTGTTAAAAACTAGTTCTATAACTTTTTCATATAAAGGAATCCTGGTTATGAAATGAAGGATGGGATACTAAAAAACATTCCAATCTCTTCCTGATTACTTGCATTCAATAATTATTACCAATTCAGGTTTTGTGATTATGAAACGTTTTCTATCATACAACTCTACTGTAAAATATTTCTAAGAGATAATAAAAACCTCTTCTATACCTCGATAACATTACAGATCACGGTATATTTTTAGTGATATTCAATTTTATCAATAGTCCCATATTTTCTAAAAGGTTAATATTTTTAGGTTTTTTAATTCATTTTATCATGTCATAAGATTATGACACAAATTATGAATTTGGATAAATATGTTAAAGAATGAGACCCTTGGTCAACCTATTTATACTTTCTTTTAAAAAATAGTCTTTCATCACATATGTATGATATTTAAAAAAGACTCAAGATTTAATGTTTCAAAAAAATGTTGGTCTAAATTATTTATTGAAATAAAGTCATATTGGATGTTTTGAAATTACATATCATACAATATTATTTTCCGAGACTATTTCTCAAAGAAGACCCTTACTTCCCAAGATATAAAATGTGTTTTTGGATAATGTAAGCCAGTGATTTTGAAGAATTTATTAATAATTTTTCCAATTAATCGACCTTCTACCTACGTGAATTATAAAATAATGAAACGAGGTGGACACCATGACGATGGTACATTGTTCTTTCTTCTGGGACTAGTTTTATTAAATCATGTGGAGGATAAATAATAAATGTAAATATATATAAGACATAATGAATTATGATGTTAAGGTCATTTTGAGTTGGGATTAAAATAAGAGGTATAAGAAAAGATTTTAGGTTAAAACATGAAATTTTTATTTTTGAGTTTTATAAAAAGTTAAAACCCACATGATGGGTGAAAACCCGTCACATCGGGAAAGGGTGCGGGAATCAAACCAAACATTGAAGGGTGACAAGGATGAATCACCTACTAATAGCTTATATGAAGTCAATATTTTGTATGGATTTATCCTTTTTTATTTAAGTGATTTGATGGAATAATAATATATTGATTTTGGAAACATAGTTTATCAAATGGATACCCCTGGTATTGTAAAATGATTTGGAGATTATGTAATAAATGGTATTTTGGAAGACATTCACTATTTTTAGAACATTATATGAATAATGTAAATATAATTCTATGGTATTTTAACTGAGGATTTATGATTGAATTAAATATTAGAAGAATCAATTATTTCATTTATTGACTTATGGGGAATTAGGTTATATATGGACGTGATTAACCTATCACTAAGAAAATGTGATTTGGTTAGTTACTTTTTTGTTTGATACATTAAGAGTGGTTGATATTATTTGGATATAAATGTTAAAATTTATCTTGGAATGTTCTCTACTCAAATTAGTCCGAATTTTTGTTTCAAAATGTGGTTTGGATTGTTTTGTGTGACTTTATGGATAATTGTTTGTTAAATGGTATTTGTGGATATTTTTGTATTATAGTTGATATATCGAGATTAAAAGTTATTTTTATTAATCCAATGGTTTATATTATATGGATAATTGTTTTATCTTATACAAACCTTTTTTAAAATATTTCTAGATAAGATAAATATATAGTTAATATTTTGTGGATTATGTGATTCTATTGAAGTTGATCTATCTTAAATACTCATTGTTCAGTGAAAAATAAGATTTTGTGGTCGGATTTGACTAAAATTAGAAACACTACTTCTCATGTAAGTATGTTAATTTATGGTCATTGTAATGGCGGAAAATTAATTCCACAACTCAATGAAAAGGATCTTAATAAAACATTATCTCTTTACCTTTTTACTATGGAATAAATGACCTATTAATAAATAACAAACATATGGTTTTGTGATTGTTTACATTCTGCAAATACAATTTCTATAGATCTTCATTAAAACATTTTGGTTTGTTTTTCATCCATATCCATGCTTTCCAACATTTAATCCTAGTATTTTTTTCTTATGTAGAATTTTTACAGTCTGTTCTTTCTTTTAAGGTGAATATATTATTAAAAAAAAATTTGATAAGGGATTGAAATAAAGGTATTTTGGTAAGTCAAACATTCATTACCAACCCCAATTTTGAATTTCTAGGACTCAATTTTCAAAGGGGGGGAGAGAAGGTAACATTCAAAGTTTTTAAAAGGAAACACAATGTCCGTTATCGTACATGATACACCTCATCAAGTTTAAAAAAAAGATCTAAATATTATTATTTAATATGGTAGTTATAAAAAATGTATTGAAATTACAGGAATGAAAAATGTTAACTATATTAAAAAAAATTGTTTAAAATTGATTAAATAATTATTCATTTTTTACAAAATTAACAATAATGAAACTGAATACCAATTTATTATAAAAGATATATTTTTATGAAAATATATTTAAATGTGAATAATTGTGTTTATAAAATTTTAAAATAAATATTTTTATATTTTAATAATGAAATATTAGTTTAATATAATATTTACAATTAATCATATGTGTTTACTAGCTATTACGTGAGAGAAAATATAATTTTATTGATAAAATGATTGTTTTTCAAAAAATAAAATTTACCCCCTTCGGATTGAGATCCCTTTTGAATTAAAATTTTGAAACATTAATATGTTATATTTGATAAAATAAACTTATTTATCTGAATAGGGGCATGTAATTTTAATTTAGTTTTCTTTTTTATTTTTTTTGATGAAATTCATATTTTAATAAATAGTGAAAAATACAGTATTTTAATTCCAAATTGATTTATCATATAATTTATTTATATTGTTATATTATCCAGTTAATTAGTTTTAATGAATATGTAGATCAATGTTTTAAAATTTATTAAAATTTTGATCATTATAATCAATTTAAAATTGATATTGGATATAAAAAACATAGAGAACTTTTTAACGGTGTTACTTTTAAATCTCGCTTTCTAATTTCGTCAACAAAATAAATTTTATATTATTTTTATCCACTTTTGGGTTTTGGATTTTAAAAAAATATGTATAAAATATTGTAATTGTTATGAAAAATGTGATCTAATATGACCAAATTAATATTTTTTTAATATTTACTATGATAATTATTTTTATTGTCGCGATTAAGGGTAAATCGGGTAAATAATGATTTATATAATGTTATAAAAATTATTGAACTACCATAACAATTGAAATAATATTATTTTATGTGTTATTTTATAAAAATACAATCCTAGGGTTGAAATATTGTTCTTTAGGATCCACTTGGGTGTGATTGTTACATTAATGAACATTTTATTTAATATAAAGAACAAGATGTCATAATTTGGTCTCTCATAAATATATCAATTTTAATATGGTGATATATAAGTGGTATATTAGACAATAAATGATCCCCATAACAATAAAAAAATTACCTACATCTTCGAAACATATCTAATATATTTAAGAAATAAATAATTAAATTAAATAGTCACACAACAATGATGTAGAAATTGCATTATTAGTGAAAGAATAAAATAAATAATATTATAAATACTAAACTAAATATAATTTGATAGAAATGATACCATACATGAATTTGAACGATTATTATGACACATAGGTGGTACATTAATGTATTTGGATAAACTAATATAGGTTTCAAGATATTTTTAAAAACTCAACTATAATAGTGGTAAAATTTCCATGATTGGTATTTTAAAATATAAAATATTTAATAAATTTATGTTATATTAATAAAAATATTTTATTAAGATAAATAGTTAGTATAATTTAAAAAATGCGATTAATGACTCTTTCATTGGTCATTTGGCATGTCATATTAATCATTTTTACTCTCAAAGTTTAAATTTCTTGACAAAAAATAAAGAATTAAGAGGGTTAAAATACAATAAAGATTAACAATTATTAAAAACCTGTTTAATTTCTATTATATGATTATATTTTGACCCATGTTCATAAAATATCCTAACTAATAACATTTTTCCCATTTTTAATTTAAAATGAATTTATATTAATTTAACACATTTAATAATTCCAAGGGTTCACCTTACTTGTCATATAAAAAGGCACCCATTCTTATTTGTTAATAATAGTTCAAAAATGTTTGGTTCAGAAAATATCTATGAAAAATAATTCCTACAGTCCCTAATCACATTCTTGAAGCCTTATTGTTGGCAGATTTTCATTCTTAGTGGTGTTAAGGTGTTATGAGATGTGGTCATCCAAAGGAAAAGAAATGTTTTTATTTAAGTATTCCAATTTAATTTCTTCATCCAATTCTATAAATTATTCCTCAATAATTATAAAATAATAAATCTAGTATCCCAAAAATAATGATATTTTGTTATGTTAATATCAACACCTAAATCCATACCCAATTTCATCAAAGAGGAAATGAACTTTTCTTTCATGTGTATGGTGGACTACCACCACATATACTGATATAGTTCGATTTCCAAAGTCGTATCTCCTGACTGGTTGAAATAATGGAATTAATGTTCATATGTAATATGAATGAAATATTTATCATTATAATATATGAGTACATAAACTACATTCTCACTTTTCCAAGTGCATAAAAAGGATAATGGTGTTTGTGCGTACGTGTGAACTATTACCTCCATGAAGCCATGTGACCATTTTCATTAATTACATCAGGTGTAACATATATATAAGTATAAATAAAGTGTAAATATGATATTAATAATTTTATTATTAGTATATAATGATAAAATTATACATACTTTCTTTCCATTATAATCAATGGAAGATGAGAAATTTCATCACACATGCATACATATGACTTCCCATCTCCATGATTGCATCATTGTTAAATTTTCATAATTATAATTAATGAATGAGTTTAAAGTTATTATTGATATGTATAATATATTAGAATAAAATATATATTTTTCTAGATATGACAGACTTGTGACCACTTGGATTATTAAAATTATTCCAAGTTCATTTTCTACTCATGTACCACATATTGATAAAAAGTTTCATATAATTATAAATAATTATGAAATTATTATAACCTAGAAATAAGATATATAAAATGAATAATAATAAATTTAAAAATATTTTTAAATAATTTATAATTTTTAATATTTTTATTATTCAAGAAGATAATGAATAAAGGAGATGAGTTAGACTCAAGGTATGGGACTTCATCTGAATCTTCTTTTATTGGGGTATATTTGGATCTTATTAACCAAAATATTTTATAAGGTGTATAATCAACCTATTTTAATTTTAATTTAAATCAAATGTTTTTAAAAGAAATAATATTATAATAAGTATTTTAGTAATGGCCAAAAGGAATTTTTTTTAATGTATATGGGGAAAATTACTTTTCTTCCGTTGGGGAAATTATTTGATATTTTGAATTCCTCTATAAGCTGTAATGTTTTTAAAAGAAAAATAAATACCATATTTTCTTTTTCTAGAATTTTATTGTTGAAAATGGATTTTAGAATAGAATTATTATACCAATATCTTAAAATGATATATTGTGATTTCAAAGTGTAAATATTATTTTTCATTTATTCTGGTTTAATCTGTTATGATTATGTTAAGGTTATGGGTTTTTATTTATGTATACGAGTGGTTCTGTGATAAAATTAGGGTGGGTGAACCCAGGATAGCTCTACAGTACATTGGTTAATAAGACAGAGTTAACTATTTTTGTTTCTCCTAAAATATTTAGTGAATTTACATTGATGGGTATTCCAAACCAGGACAAGAAGTTTACTCCCTATGTAACTATAAAGACAACAATGTAAGAATCATATGGATGCTAAATGATACCTTTAGGATTTATTATTTATGTTTTTTTACATGCATATAATTATTTTATGAGGTAAAAAAAGGGTTTATGTTTACTCGAGAGAAATATATGATTTTGTGAAAAAATCATGATTTTAAAATATTCATTGACTAATCATTTCATTCTATGTTTTATATCCCTTACTAATATTTTTTTTTCTGATTCCATATTTTTTAAATATTTTCCACAGTGTATAAGGATTGGTATGTGAAATGAAAAATTGAATATGAATGTTATAAATATTTTTTTATGAAAAATAAAACATGTTTTTTATTATTATTATTTAGATTATGAAAAAAGGACAGAATGTAGGCTTTCCTATGTTGTAATATTTGAGTTGTTATGTATGAATTATATCTTAATTCTATAAATCTCTAAACCAAAAATTACCCAATATGTAAATTTATTTAAAAAATACAGACATAAATAATTATTATTTAATGTTTAAGGTAAGGTCCTTATAAAATATATCATTCATGGAAGTGGTGGTCTCCACTTATGTATAGGCGATGTTTTAATTTTCTAATATATGGTGGAGGATGAAAGTAAATAATGATATATCTTTATAGATTCATGATTATTTTATAAATATAATATTTAGGACTCAAATAATTTTTTATAAAAAACCTTGTGAGAAGGTGATGGTAAATGAACTACATCATTCATGGTGGTGGTAGTCTGAGCATACAAACCCAAAACATTATCCTTTTTTGAATGGTTGGGAGGAATATCGAAAATAATAATTCCTTAAATATAAAAACACTAATGTTTCATTTTGATAGGAATTTAATTATATATAAATGGTTAGAATAGAATCATTATAGGTTTTATTAGAATGAAAATGTAAATAAATAAAATATTGATTAAGAATTATTACTTCACTCCTCAAACAACTATTTTGAAAATTTTATTAATCTTATAATGGGATTCATTTGGGTGAGATAAATACATATTGGACATGCCTATGTTTTTCGACAATGTATTTTGAAATATTTTGTACTCACCAAGAGGCTTAATGTTTGAGGATTACTAGGGTGTTGTAGAAGAAATTTTATATATGAGAGAAGGGTATTAATTTAATAATAAGTGCATTGTTGAAGGCATGTGGTGAAAAATAAAAAAATTAAATGATATGTTCTATGTATTGGATGTGAATCATATAATTATACTAATATTAAATATCTTTTTCAATATTATCCTTATAATTTAACATTTATTCCAATTGAATTTTACCATTATTTCTCATTTCTTATCTTCAGTGACATATTTTTATGATAAAAAATAAAATTAACCATTTAATAAAATTTATAAATTAAAATTTAATATATTAAAAGGTATCCTATTGTTAAATTTTTAAAATTGATAAAAAACATTTTGAAAAAGATTATTATTACTGAATAAAAATATTTATAATAAAATATATCCTTAGTTCAGAAATGATAAATATAGTGTTATAATTTAAACATAATATATTTCAATATTTAATTTTTATTAAAATTTCTAAATTTTTTAATAAAAAGGTTCAAAAAATTTATATTTCATTCTTTTATAATAATAATATCCTAAATTTCATTGAATTCTTTAAAATGGTATATTAAACTATTCTTCTAATAATCAATCTCATATGAAAAATATCTACATTTTTTTAAAATAATAAATAAACTTAATAAGTTTAAAAATTGAATTACTATTTTCAAATTCTAAATGAATTTATGTATTTTATATTTTAAATCAAAATATAGTATATAATGAATAATAAATTTTGGTAAAATAACACTTTAAAATATATTTTTTTCTTGTTATTAATTCAAATCAACTACAAATTAAAATAGTATTAATATATTATTCCTATTAAAAATATAACTTATTATAATTTAACAAGAATATGGTTATATTATTAAAAGACATTCAAGGAACATAAAAAATATAGTAATTAGTAAAATTCAATTTCAAACCAAAAACATATTGTTATTATTAATTCTTTGTAATAACTATGAATTGATGATAATTTATTTTCATATATTTATTAATAATAAAAATTATTAAAAATGATAATTTAGTTATTAAAATGATAAAATAAATATCTATTTAAAATATATATCATTCCAGAATATTTTATTTATACTATACAAAAGTCACCAAATGTGATCTTAATCAATGATTAAAATTATAAGAAAAATAATTGTAAAAATCCATTAATAAAAACATATTTAATTTCTTTTATATATATCTCATATAAAAATAATATGAGATTTATTGAAAAATAGTTTTTATATTAAATTATACCAAATAGATATTATCATCTTGATTCATTATTTTATTCTCATAATGTAATAATTTACCTCAGTAAAATGAATAATTGATTAATTATGCTTGGTATTGTGTTTGATGTATCATGTTAATATTATTTTTAATAATAAGTAAATTAATACTAGTATACCATGAAGTTACATTCTCCCTCCTATAAATAAATTAATTTCATTCAGATTTTACTGACAATTTTGAATAATAATAATAACTACATGTATCCAAATGATAGGCATGACTCAAGATCATATTTATAAACATATATCTAACTTACTACTTCATATAAGATTAGTAGTAAAAATAGTTCAATCGTAATAGGAATATCCTATATATTGAGTTTATCTACAATAAATAGACCAAATTACCCCTATTAATTTTTATTAAATACCATATAATGGAATTGTATTTCATAACTAGTTCATATATAGTAATAGATTTATATATTTTTATTGGTTTATTATTAATTTGAAATGTGATTTCCTTATTTTAGTAATTAATATATCCACTATTTGTTGGTAGCCAATATATTTCCAAAATCACTTCAACATTATCTAGTGGACGTATAATTACATTTTAACAAAAAATTATTTGAGCATCTTTTTCTCTTAGTTCTCCCATGCTAGGGGTTCTCCGTGGTGCTTTGGAGGGGTGGGGTGGGGGATGGATGTGATATATCTCTTAAATCGACTCCCACTATGCCTCATCCTTCTCCCCCTTTCTCCCTCATCATTAATTCTCGCCCTATTTCTTTTTTTATTCCCTTTTTTGTTCTCTCCCCCACTCCCATCTATGAACATCGGTAGCCTTGGCTCCCTATGGACCCCTTAGTGGCTCTTCATATGTTCATCCCTTCTGATTGGTCATGTTTGAGACCCCATATTGGATTGGTGCACTGGATTTTCATGAAATGGTTTGGGATGTGGGGGTTGAGATTCATGGTGTTTATAGGACCCCAACTTGTGATTTGAATCTGTCAGTTCGGTTTGGTGGTCCTAGAAATGATGATTCTTCATTGAGGCCATGTCCACTTCAATTTATTCTCTAGATTCATGTTCCTCCACCACTCTCACTATCAGTATTTTTTGGTGGTTTGAAGGAGTATTTTGTATGTGCATTCATTTAGTCATGGTGTTCAATGTGTAATTTATAGGCATTGATCTATTCTGTGATGGTCCTCCTTTTATGAAGCTCTTTGTTGTGGATGCCTATTGATTGGATCATTTGTATTTTCGGAAATGGCATCTGATTTCTTATGTCTTTTTCATTATTTATATCAATAATGAATCTTTTTCATTTTTATGTTTCGTGTCTATTTATGTTTATTTTTTGTTGTATATGGAAGTTCACGAAGGTGTTTGGTTGATATTTTTTTTCATTTCGAAGCACTGTGATGAATGTTTCTGATCTCTGATATGTGTTTTTATGTAGATTATGACAATGTTGATGGGGGAAATAGTGATGTACATATGCATGTGATTCTCACCAGAGGTTTAGTTTGGCTGTGTAAGGTTTTTCAGGGTGCACGACATGAGTTGATGTAGTGAATAAGACAATAAAAAAGATAGTTTTTTTTTAAAATTTTATATTTTTAAATTTGGATTAAAATTTATTATTATGAAGGTATCACAACCGGTGATTTTGATGAAGTGGCGAGGAAATTTATAGTTGATGACATTTGGGATGGTGTTTTTGATTCTGGCCATTGTGGATTTATGTCTTCATAAACATTTTTTTATAATGTTTGGTATGTCTATAATTTCATTAGGTTTTTTTCATTACCAAAATAACCACAAAGTGGATTTAAAAAATTAGAAATGGGATTTTGATGAGAAATAACATTTTATTGAAGAATAATCCCAAATTCATTATCCTGTGACGAATCAATCCTAAAACTCTATGTTTTCTCCCACAATAAAATATTTAATGTTTTTTGATTATTTTACTATCATATAAATCATCCTTGATGTATTAGAGTGTCATGAAATAGATTCCAATAATAAAAAAAACAAATCTAGAGTAAAGGATACTTATAACTTAATTATCCTAATATACATTAGAAGTTTTCATTTCATAGGTTATTACATTTTCCTGCAATGTTTGAGATTTTACACACCAATTATCCTTCAAATCACTTAGGCGACGTCATCGATTATTTTATTTATAAACTCCATGCATTCGAAAAATTGAATTTTTAGTGGTACCATTATAAAAAAAATCCTCTATTTTGATAAAATTATTTTATGGGTCCTTTATATAAGGTTCTTTAATGATATCATTTATCATAAAAAATATCATCCAGTTCCTTTTATACATGTACATGGGGAATATAGCTTTTTGAATGAATTTTATTTTTTATTTTTTCATTACACACAAAAAACACATAAAATAATTTTTAAACAGTAGATTAAAATTGTTTTTTCAAAAATGGATCACTATTATATTTTAAAAAGGGTTTATTTTCATTTATAACTAATCTGCCACTCGATAATACATTATATATACATTCATTAACCTGTAAAGACCTGAAGATTTCTAGAATTTTTTTTTCTTAAATTCATTGGAATTTTACGAGTCCGCAGTTTCTGACGGCACCTGATTCTCAGGCCCGGTGTGTCCAAAACCAATTTCGGATGTTTTGGTCAGGTAAGTTCAGTAAACGTACGTACAGGTTTTTCTATCTTTTGAACCGATGCTCGGAATTGTAATATGAGGACACCGATGAACTCATAGCGCTTGTATTATCTTTAGGGGACCATTACCGCAGTTGTGTTTTATGCGGGTTGAATGTTAATTTTTTCAGGATTTAGAATAAATTAAATAAAATTATCGTGCACAATTTTATTTATATTTTTAAGTTATATCCTACAAGGGGAAGTTATAGGTGGGTCCCACTCCCACTTAACCCCCCATGAGAGTATAATGTGAGGTGGGGCCCACACGAACCCCTATCTATTCAACTTCCCTTAACTCCCCATTAACACACCCCTTTTTAATTAATTTGACAACTCCCCCCTTAATTAATGTGATCTCTTCACATCCCTATCTCCCATTAATTTTTTCCAACACTGTTTAATTAATGAATTTAACTCTTCAATTAATTAATTAAAGTGTTTAATTTTTGAAATACATTTGTGAATAAAATAATATCTTTAGCTATTATTTTTGTTGGCACATGTTGTGTTGGGAGAACCATTGGAAAGCTCTGGGGAAATAAAAGAATAATGTTCTTCTCTCAACGGAGAACATTGTTCTTCCAATGAAGAACTGCCAAAGTGTGACGATCATCTCTTTAGATCTTTAGCCAAGACAAAGGAGAAGTATCTACTCACAAGGAATTCCAAAGACGTGCCATCCTCGGATCCTTCATCCCCGACGTCAATGAGTTGATGCCCCCACCCCACGACTCCGACTATGATCGAACCTTATTTCGAGGTAGGGGATATTGTGTAATTTTATATATGTGATTTATACCCTTGAACATGGGAAATTATTGTTGGGTGATTTTTTTAACCACTAATACGGTGGGTACGGGATAACGATCAAGTCCGGACCCACCACCAACTTGTTCATGATGTGCGATTTGTTGGCCAACGGGTGAACGGAAGGGAAAAGACATTTTGAGGATGTCGTAGTGAAGAGAGGGACCCGAAGAGGCCGTAGGTGTATACGAGAGCTAAAACGTACCACCGGAATAATTCTGGTGGCCCGTGGAAGATCAAGACGGCACGGGTCGCCGGCGCGGCGGTGCCGGCGACCAGAGGCAGCGGCGCCCTAGTGCGGCCCCAGTGAAAGATCGTTGCGACATTGGTCGTGGCGGAGGTAGAGTGGAACTCACTCCAAGCGAGATCTGGGGAGGCTGGGCAGGGCTAGGTTGGCACCGACGTTATGAAGAACCGGAAGGGGGAGCCCCCCCCCCCCCCCCCCCCCGCTCAGCCAGCCTGGCCGAGCCGCAGCCGGCCAGAGAGCCGGGTTGCCTGCACGCGGGCTAGGCCGCCTGCCGCGCGGGCTGAGCTGCCCTCACATGGGACTAGATTTAGCCACTGGGCCATGCCGTGCCCGACCGGGCCGGACCTGGACTCGGGTTGTGTCGACCCGGTTCGGGCCGACCTATGTTCGGTTTGGCCGGGTCAGATCGAGCCCAGGCACCCCTCTTCAGACCATTTTTGGTTAATCATCCACAACATGGGCTACCGACCTTCGATCGATGCACCGTCAGTTGCATAGGATTCCTCGGATAGAGGCGGTCATTTCTCTATATTACACTCACGTTTTTGGCGAAGTTTGGGTATAGCCTGGTTTGTTTTAACGTGAAACCAACCAGGCCCTTAGAGTGGAAATGCTTATAACTTAAGGAACGAACATCTAATTGATGTTTCATCAATTATGTTGGATTACTATTGATGATACGGTTATTTTGGCTTACTCCAATTGAGGTATGTATGGAGTTGGAGTATGGTCATGTTGGTTTTCTCTTAAAAACCAACCGGGCCCCTAGAACGGAAAAGCCAATAACACTCAGACCAGATGTTCGTTTTTTGAACCTCTAGTGGCATTGGTAATTTCATTGAGAAACAGTCCCTTTGAGTATACCCCATGGGAGTTCATGTTACATTTGAGATACGGTTGGGTTGCTTTGTATATGAAACCAATTGGGCCCACGGAATAAGAAGGATAATAACTCACAGATCGGGCGCCCGATTGACGCCCCGTCTGTTGCGTTGAGACCCCTATGACGTGGCAGAACATTGAGATACTTATTCATGGGAATTCATGACACGTGGAGTGTCGAACTGTAGTTCATGAATTAGATTATCCCAAAGACGAGCATACAGAGTAAAAAGACCTAGTAGCTGGCTAAGAACTGATGACTACTTGTCCGATTCGTTTCAGAGTGACATGACTAGCCCAGTGGGGAGCACTACTTTTTGAGGTGGCAGACCCAGGGAGGGGGAGTGCTACTATGTGATGTGGCAGACCCGTGGTAATCGACAGTATGAGTACCCTTATAGTCTATTAGGGGGAGCGCTACTATGTGAGGCGGCAGACCCATGGCGGGGATCGCTACTATGTGAGGCGGAAGACCCGCGTTACTCGAGAGGAGAAGTACCTCAAAAATTTAGGGTTAGCGAGTAGAACCTCAGATTCACGATAGGACTACTGTTCTTGACAGAGGAGAAGTTATCCAGTAGCTCAGGTTTCTAAATCATTAATAAAATCCTGGTTTGAGCTGAGTCAATGTCCTTTGAGTTTTCCTCACGATTGAGATGGGTTACTTGTTAACATAGGTATATGTACGGGCATATACCTAAGTAATGGTTATCCGTTGAAATCATTCTTTTTGGTTCATCCTTATTGGATTTGGTGAGACCTTGAGGGTATCGGGACTGAGTATCATTATGCTCACCCCTGTATGGGGTATGCTCACACCTCGTTGTGTTGGATGTAGATGACGGACAACGTTGACGAAGGCCGAGAATGCCAGGACTGGACGGTACCCGGAGGTGCACACTCAGTGTGAAAGAACACGGAGCAGACCGATAGATGCAGAGTACCGAGAAGGACATCTATACCTACCCTTCAGGTAGGAACCCAGAGGACGATCCATGAGCTTCTTTCAACATTCAGTTGTTTGTCTTTTTCAGTTGTACTTTCATCAGTTGTAATTGTACCTTTTTGTTGGGATTTTTTTCGGCCCCTTTATACTTTCAGCACACTTTTTATACAACTTTTTATAGTGCATGCTTCTAATTGTGGTCTCATAGTATGTGTTATGTTTTATAAAAGCAATTCCTTCCCAATTTTTAGGTAATTACACCTTTGGTGCTAGTCGCCAGCCCCTGGCATATGGAAGGCGAGCTTTGGGTAGTCCTAATACGGGCCACAGGGGACTGTTAATGACAAATTGGTATCAGAGGAGTCACTTCTACCGTAGAACATAAAACTCTGATATTTTTTTCTGTGAAGAAGTACTATTAAGGGAACTAAGTGTGGTTTTCATTTAATGGATTCTGGTGTTGGTGCGGGTGGCCGATGTTTCCACACACCAGGACCCTAACTTATGACTTCTGACTCAGTGCACGAAAACACAGATTGCAAGTGTGTTTTAAAACGTTTTTTCCTTTATGTCAGCTAAAACCAGGTCATCTCACTAGGTATAGTCTTTTGCCCATGTCACATCTGTCTCATTGAGGATGCCTCCCCGCAGATGACCTGTTAGAGCATTGAGATTTGTACGTACTAACAACCCACGGAGCGATGAGGCCTTACTACAGGGCCCTCTCCCTGTTGAGGCAACAGCGGTACAACTCCCAGTTGGGCCACCAATCCCACCAGCCCTAACCGCAGAGTATGTATGCCTCTTGAGAGCATTTCATGAGTTACAACACCAGAGGCAACCTACTTTATGAGGAGAGACCGAACCACAGGAGCTGGGGATTGGCTGGTGGCTATTGTGAGAGTTTTCAAGCTAGTAGGGACACCAGCAGACTTTATGGTGATCCTTGCTGCCAGCCTCCTTCAGTGATCATTAGGAAGATGGTGGAGCCTGATTCTTCATATGCATGATGAAGCGACACTTCTATGAACATATTTAGAGAGCCTGTTCCAGGATGAGCTTGTACCAGCGACCCTTCGAGTGGTGTGGATATAGGAGATACTGCAGCAACATCAGGGTAGCATGATGGTGGTGCATTACTCAGTGAAGTTCTCTAACCTCTCGTGTTACTCCAATGATATGGTACGGGACCCATTCTTCAGGGCCCAGACCTTTGAGCTGGGACTCAGACAAGAGATCAGTGATTCAGTTACCTCTCATAAAATCCCATTGCAAACAAGGGAGTTGGAGAGATCCCTCTTAGTGGAGAGTTTCCTTACAGATTAGTCTCCAGCAACGAGAACCTCCACTAGCTGACATGAAGCGGAGCCTTCTGTAGCTGGCAGTAGACAGATGATGCAGAGTTCTAAGTGGAAATGACCTACAGGTGGTCGACCTCACGACTCAGGGTTGGTAGTGAGGGGATCCCAAGGTGGAGACAAAGACATACCTTCCAGGAAATATAACTCATGCAGAGGATCGGGTCACATGGCTCGTCACTGTCTAACCTACCGCTCGGATGATCAGCAGATAGATGAATGACCTCCCAGGCAGAGGCAGAGGTTTGATCATGACAGACCGAAAGGAGCAAGTGATCGTGGAAGTAGAGCTGTCTGTGTAGCTGGTGGTGGGAAAATCTTCAAGGTGTTGCCACCACCACCCCAAGGAGGTCCACCCCGACCACATGGAATAGTTGGATATGGGAGATCACAACTTCAGGAAGCTGAAGCATACAATAATGGATCTCTGGAAGTAGGTGGACCAGAGCGGGACTAGTTACATGCATGAAGGCCTTTATTATTAGTGCTTCTATCTTCCTTGATGTCATTGTATGTGGTTTTGTTTTGTCTTTGTAATTTTTATCTACAAGAATAAAAGACACTTGTCCTTGTGACGTTTTCTTTCCTTTCTTTTTGTGGGGTTTATACTAAGAGGATCTGGTTTAAACTCTTGACTTGACCCTCACATTTGAGATTTCTACTAGAGGAGACACAATAACCACACACTAATGCCGACAGTGTGACTCAACCCTTAGAGACGATAGTTACTGTTGGATCTCTTGTTAGTAGCGTTGAGGCCTTAAGACGTCGTCCATGACATGAATTTGTGTTATTCATGTCAGGATTGACTGTATAAGGCAAAGGACGTGGTTCATCTAGGGGATGAGACCTGTTTTCTATTTTCGGAAAAGGGGATATCTTAGCATCTCTTGTAGGACTAGAGATGGTGTAGCCTATCTACAGTCGCTTACAATCACTCCTCCACTTCCTCAGCAGAGTAGGCATGTTGGATTACTGCCTGGCCCTTCCACCTCAGTTCCATCGGGTGCACGACGTCTTTTACGTATCTCAGTTTAGGTGATGCGTTCATGATCCTTCCCGCAACATCGACCACGGGGAGATGGAAATCATTGACGGGGAGACTTTCACAGAGGTTCCAGTGGAGATTGAGCATCGATAGGAGTGGGTCCGGCATGGACGGTCGATATCTCTGGTGCGCATTCGCTGGCAGCATGGGAAACTCCAGGAGAGAACATGGGAGATGGAGGCTCACATGTGTACTCATTACCCCATTACTTTCCCTAGTATGTGTTGTATATTTACGAGGAAATATAGCCCTGAGGTAGTGGTAATGTAAAGACCGAGAAATTTCAATGAACTTTTCTTTCTTAAATTCTTTGGAATTTTATGAGTCTGTAGTTTCTGACGACACATGATTCTGAGGCCTGGTGTGCCCGGAATCTATTTCTGATGTTTTTTTCGGGTACGTTCATTAAACGTACGGGTGGGTTTTTCTATCCTTTGAACCAGTGCTCGGAATTGAGATCTGAGGACACTGATGAACATGCAGCGCCAATATTCTCTTAAGGGGACTTTTAACACAGTTGCGTTTTATGCGGGTTGAAAGTTAATAATTTTGGGGATTTAGAATAAATTAAAAAATTGTGGTGCACAATTTAATTTATATATGGTAGTTATATTCTACAAGGGGAAGTTATAGGTGGGGAGCACACCCACATAACCTCCCATGAGAGGATAATGTGAGGTGGGGCCCACATGAACCCTTATCCTTTCAACATCCCTTAACTCTCCATTAACACCCCCCTTTTTAATTAATCTGACAACTCTCCCCTTATTTAATGTGATCTCTTAACCTGCCTCTCTCCCATTAATTTTTGCCGATACTTTTTATTTAATGAATTGAACTCTTCAATTAATTAATTAAAGTGTTTTATTTTTGAAATACATCTGTGAATAAAATAATAGCCTTAGCTATTAATTTTTTGGCACTTTTTGTGTTGGGAGAACCTTGGAAAGGCACTGGAGAAATAGAAGAATAGTGTTCTTCTCTCAACGAAGAACATCGTTCTTCCAATGAATAACCGATGAAGAGAAATTATCATCTCCTTAGATCTTTGGCCAAGCCAAAGGAGAAGAAGCCACCCGCAAGGAACACCGATGACGCACCATCCTTGGATCTTTCATCCTCGACGTGATCGAGTTGACGTCGCCACCCGATGACTCCGACTACGAGTGAACCTAATTTCGAGGTAGGGGATATTTTTTAATTTTATACATGTGATTTATACACTCAAACATGGGCTATTATTGTTGGGTGATTGTTTGAACCACTAATGTGGAGGGTACAGGCTAACGAACCAGTCCGGACCCACCGCCAACTTGTTCGTGATGCACGATTTGTTGGGCGACAGGTGAACGAAAAAAAAATGACATTTTGAGGTCGTCGCAGTAAAGAGTGGGACCCTAGGAGGCCGTAGGCGTAGACGGGAGCTTAAACGGAGCACCAGAAAGACTCCGGTGGCCGGTGGAAGATCACGGCAGCGCGGGTCACAGGCGCGGCGGCGCCGACGACCAGTGGCAGTGGCCGTCACCAGACGACCGCCTGGAGACTGCGGCGCTGTAGCGCACCGCTGGCGGGAGACCTCCACAGCACCGATTACAGTAGTGGTGGAGAAAAACCCACACCACACAGGATCCAGGGAGGCTGGGCGGCACCAGCCTGGTGTTGCCATTACGAAGAACTGGTGGAGCCCCCCCCCCCCCCCCCCCGCTCCGCCGCCTGGCCAATCCGCTGTGAGCCACCTAGCTGGGCTGATTGCGCATGGTCCGGGCCGGACCCATACCTGGGTCGAGTCGAACCGGTTTGGGCCGACCCTGGGTGGGGTGTCGGGTCGGACCGGGCTCAGACCCCCCTCTTCGGACCATTTTCGGTTAATCGTTAATAACATGAGTTACAGATCTCTGATAGACGCACTTTTAGTTGAAAAAGATTTCTCGGATCGAGACGATCGTTTTAGTGTATTACAATCGTGTTTTTGGCCAAGTTTGGGTATGGCCAGGTTGGTTCGAACCCGAAACAAACCCGGCCCATGGTGCGGAAACGCTTATAACTTAAGGACCAGACGTTTGATTGGCGTGCCGCCAAATACATTGGATTCATCTTGATGAGACGATTCTTTTTGCTTAATCTACTTGAGGTTTCGATGCAGACGGAGTACGTTCATGTTGGTTTTAGCTAAAAAACCAACCGGGCCCCTAGAACGGAAAAGCTCATAACACTCAGACGGGACGTCCGTTTGTCGAACCGTCGGCAGCATTGGTAATTTCATTGAGAAATGGTCTCTTTGAGTATACCCCATGGGTTTTGGGGTATAGTTGAGATACGGTAAGGTTGGTTCGTACACGAAACCAACCCGTCCCCTGGGACAAAAAGTCTAATAACCCACTGACTGGGTGTCTGATTGATGTGCCGTCTATTGCGTTGAGACCCCTATGACGTGGCAGACATTTGAGATGCTTCTTTGTGGGACTTCGTGACACTTGGAGTATCGACTAGTAGCTTGTGAAGTAGATCCACCCAGAGACGAGCATACAGAGTACAGAAACCTAGTAGCTGGCAGAGACCTAATGACTGCTTGTCCAATTCGTTTTAGAGTGACTTCACTAGCCTAGTTGGGAGTACTAATATGTGTGGTGGTAGACTCATGGCGGAGAAGTGCTAAAATGTGAGGTGTTAGACCCATGGTACTCGATAGGAGGAGTACCTCTGTAGGCTATTAGGGGGAGCACTACTATGTGAGGTGGCAGACCCATTGCGGGGAGCGCTACTATGTGAGGCGGCAGACCCGTGGTACTCGACAGGAGGAGTACCTCAGCAGTCTAAGGTTAGTGAGTAGCAAATCGGAGTTGCGACAGGACTACTGTGTTTTACAGATGAGGAGTTCTCCATCAGTTATGGTTTTGACATCATGAATAAAATTATGGTTGGA
This sequence comes from Viscum album, assembly GCA_963277665.1. Classification (NCBI taxonomy): domain Eukaryota; kingdom Viridiplantae; phylum Streptophyta; class Magnoliopsida; order Santalales; family Viscaceae; genus Viscum; species Viscum album. The sequence goes on from OY728138.1 coordinate 770,693,903, forward strand.
TTTGAGTCAATGATCTTTTTTCCTCATGATTGAGATGGGTAACTTGATAACATATGTATATGTATGGGAATATACCTAGGTAGTGTTTATCCATTGAAATAATACTTTTTGGTTCATACTTGTTGTATTTGGTGAGACTTTGAGTGTATCGAGGTCCCTACTGAGTATTGTTATACTCACCACTGCATGTGCTATGCTCGCACCTTGTTGTGTTTGATGCAGACGACGAACAACGTTGACAAAGGCTGAGGGAGCCATTACTGGATGGTACCCGGAGGTTAACACTCTGCGTGATGGCACACAGAGCAGACAGATAGATGTGGAGTGCCTAGGAGCACATATGTACATACCCTTCAGTTGTAGTTGTATCTTTTTGTAGGGCTTGTATTTCCGACCCCTTTGTTCTTTCTGCACACTTGTTATCCAAATTTTCTTATTTTTTCTTCTTCTTGTACTCTAGTATTGTGTGTTACATTTTATAAAGGCAATGCATCCACAATTTTTAAGGAATTATGCCATTGGTGCTAGTCCCTAGCCCCTGGCTTATTGAAGGCGGGCATGGTGTAGTCACGATACAGGCACCAGGGGAAGGGTCGTGACATAACCATTTCCTAAAAATTTAGTAAACCATGTTCATACATTTCATTATAAATGATAGTTTATTATGGTATCATTTAAATATTAATATTTAATTTTACATAAATTCTTGATGTGGGGTAGCATGTATACTACCGAACAAGGTTTTTCTTTATTTAAAATGTAGATATTATAGTAATTTTGGTTTAAAACATTCAGACATCATTTTTAAGGAAACAATTTTGACATATATATTTATCATAATTGGTTTCTGTATATAAAAAATCTTAATATGATAGCAATGTAGAAAATATAAAGGCCATAACAGATTAAGAATTATTACGACAATAATCATTTGTTCATAGTAAATCAAAAAATAAAAATAAAAAATTTCTTGACTCATAAAAATAATGTTTCGTTTAACATTTTAGAGCTATAAAAAATATAATTTGAATAATTATTTAACTAATTTTTTCAAATACTTATTTCATGAGGAAACATCCCCTATATAGTTTCAGTTTTTAATACTTCGAACTCTATCCGAATGATAAAATAATACTTTAGGGGAGGATCAAGTTTGAGTGGAAATGGTATAATATTTTACAGGGGTATTTTCCCTGAATTTAATCTTGAAAAACGAATTAGCAAATTTTAAAATATATTATGAGTGGCCAGTGGTTCCTAGTTTATGAGATAATTATAAAGTGAAGATACTAGTTCCCAATTTTATATTCTTCATGGAAATACAAATAAGTAAAAATCCCAAAAATATTATTGTATTAGGGATGGAATGAAATTAGATATTTTATAATTTACAATGAAATTATTTACTTTTAAACATGTTAAATAATAAATCAATTTATAAAATGGTTATTTTATCCTTTTCTAGTACAATATTGGAAATGAGAAAATATATCCCGTAATTTATCAGTGTGATTTCTAAATACAACTTGAGGTAATAATGTGTTTTTGGTTATTATTGACCGATTAAATAAATCTATTCATTTCAGTCACATTTTAAATTTTGTATCGTTGGATCAATAGTTAGTATTTTATCTTAAAGTTATATACCCATCACATGTAGTTATACTATGAATTATATATGATTAGGATATCATGATCAATTCAACTTTTTGGAATGGACTTCAAATGTAATTGAGAAATAAATTAAATTTTAGCATAAACATACATCCCCAATATAATGACCAATCTTAGAATACAGTTTAGACCATGGAAGACATTATTTATTCTTGATGAATGGACTTACTTGAAAATTTTGATCAACATCCTTCATTAGTTGAGTTTTCTTATGATAATAGTTTTCATTCTAGTATATAGATGGTACCTTCGAAGGTATTATTTTAATAGTTATTTTGGATTTCATTTTTTAATGATAAAGTGGTTGAAAGGAAATTCAATGGGACCATAATTTTTTTGGTAAATTTATGAAAAGGTGAATATAATTTAGAAACATATTAGGATAGATTAGAGTATGTATAATGTTTAGGAAGATAATAGAAGGATTGATATTTTTTTGACCTGGTTGGTTATGTTTCATAAATTTTAATCCATGGAAAAGTGATATGTGTTTGGTTAAAAATGGGAAGTTAAGTCCATGGATCATTGGACTGTATGAAATCCTAGAAATGTAAGATTATTTATAGATAGAGAATTATTTACACTATTTTTTGTTGAATATAATACTTTCTTCACGTTCATATGTTATGAAAATATTTTTGAGATTCACCTAATGTTTTGAACCACGAAATCGTTTAGTTTAAAGATTATATTCTATATACAAAATAACAATTTCATATTTTTTAACATAGAGCGAATTTATTCTACAATATGTTAGTTCACCTGGGAATTTGTTTTTGGAAGAATTATATGATTCAATAAAAAATATGGGAATCATAAAATTCAATGAGGTAAATATATCCCACTTGTCTAATAAGTGAATAAATTTACAAGGATGATGTTTACAAAAAAAGGGAATAATATAATAAAAAAATTAATGGAGATATAAAATATTTTCATAGATTAAGAATTTATATTTTAGAGTTATATTAATTTTTAAAAAATTAAGTAAATTCGATTGTTAAAGAGAAAAATAATTGTTTCATACAAAATTGGATTTTCATTTATTATATTGTTTAATTGAAATATTGATTTAAAAATTACTAAGTTTTAATTTCAAAAAATTTACCTCATATTATAATTATTCATGTAAAATAAATTAGTCTTAATTTATCAAAATTTTATGAAATGGAATATTTTTCAATTTATATGAAAAAAATAAATTTTTATTATAAATTTTATATAAATTTCATTTATATAAAGTGGAATATAAATTTTTAATAAGACATAAAATATAATTATTTCATTTTTATTTAACACAATAGAATAATTTTTTTAAATGAATTTAATTTAAGGATTTAGTATAGTAACATTTTATATTTAATTAGAAATTTTATAGAAAAAAATAGTGTTTTTTCATTTTTCAGATTAATTTTAAATTAACTTCTTCCACTTCTTTTTATTGAAATGTGAAAAATATATTAAATATTTATAATAAAAATGTTTAAATTTGATAAATATGAAACTTTTGTTCATTATTAATAGAATCCTTAGTAATTTTATCCTTGATTAAGGGTAAACAAATTTATTATGGTTAATAATAATGATAAGGACTAGAAAAGGAAACAAACATATACTAAATATTGTAACACTATATTTCATGCATAATTTTTCATGTTTATGTTCTTTGTTCTTTCATCCATTTTTATGAGACTATGGAAATTATAATAATTTATGTAATTAAAAGTCCTAAATGTTACACATTTGTTTTTAAAAAATAAAATAATTTTAAAATAGTTATAAATAAGTGATACTTGTTGTTATGAGTATTATATTTAAAAATATACTATTTATCTTTTACATGGAAATTTATATTCCATTTTATGTTAACAAAAGATACCTTAAAAGTATACAAAATTCTTATAAAATGATTAATAAATTAATAGTGAAAATAAAATAAATGAAATGAAAAATACTAAAAGTAATATAATTTAATGTATTATTCAGATAAATGATTAGTGAAAATAAAAATAAAATACCACATAGGTTTTTATGAATTGTATTCAAATTCACTTGATGTAAAAATGTTATAAAAATCAGAGTAAATAAATGGTTTAAAAATTGAAATTATTGATATTTTATGAAAATAAAATGTAATTATCTGATTACAAAATTAATGAAAATATTTTTCCATGTCCATTTTAATGTGATATTTTATATTTATTAAAACATGGTACATATTTGGGACGTTTCACTATGTAATATATCTATAATAACAATTTAATATTAAAAACAATTAATATCCCATGAATTGTTAAAAGGGAAAAAGAAGGGTTGACACAAAAATATTAGGTTAGAAATGTGATCCAAAAATGTATAAAATTTATTATATCAGTTTATTATGACTCCTAATTACATTATATATAAATTTTAACAATTTGATTAATTTTTAAATAAAAAATAAATTTATATTATTTTAATATATTATGAAATTCTAAAAGTACCCCTCCGATTTCTTATAAAATGAATCCTCTCTATATAATTATTTCTCAAATAAAAAGCCTTATGTTTTGTCCAATTACTATAAAAATCCATTCCTAAAATTCATCCCATCATTTTAGAGTTCTTATTTTAGGCATAATGCAACCCTTAAATTGAAGAAATCTTTAATAAAAGTATACTTTTCAAAGAATATAATTTTTTAACTGTATGTATTAGTTTTATTTCTACATCCACCTCCCTTAAATATTATCCAAACAAGGTGTTTTAACATAATCGTAATCTCCAATATACTATGATTTTAATATCATAATCCAAAAACCAATATCCTCCTCCAAAATCCTTCAAATTGTGAAGGAATATATCATTCTAGTGTACGACAGACTACCACCTCACCAAATGATATAATTATTTTTCCATAAACACTTCTCATTTCTGGTTATAAATCGTCAATTAAAATTAATATATGATACTCATTAATTATTTATCTATATTTTTGTAAAATATATCATATATTTTATTACCCTTTTATTTATAAATAATGATATCGTTATTCCTGTGTATGTGTGGTTACCACCTCCATGAAACTATGTAATTTTTTTATCACTACATAACACTGATTTTATAAATAACTATATTAAAAAATATCAAATTTATTATGTTATTATCATTATGAATAAAATAATAGATAACATATTTCATTGATAAATTGGAATATTACTCGAGTGTTCATACGACCTATTGTCTCAATGATTTTAATATAGTTAATTTTTCAATACCATGTTTATTGGTTAGATATAAAAGTATCACTAACATATATAAATTATAATTATATAATAAATATTATTCTAGATATGATGTCATATATACAATATTGACCATAGTAATCCTATTGAACCATTGTGGACATATGAATAAAACATCATCACAATATCTTTTATGAACATAAATGATAGAATTACTAGATTATATCTTGGTAATAAGAGAAATAAATTGAATAATAAAATTTAAACACATTTTCAATAAATTTAATAATTAGCATATATTTTTTAATCATGAATATGATAAACATACATTATGATTCAGACTTAAGATAGAAAAAAATTCTATTAAAAAATTATCCTTTAAATTCTCCCTTTTAAATATTTTTTATGGATTTTATTTAAAAATATATTTTTAGGAATTTATTATAGTGAGAAGAAATAATTATAAAGTTAATTTTATTCCACATTTCACTTTTTTTAAAAAAAATCACAAGGTATCACTTACATTGAATGTTATTTACATTATGTATAAAAGAGAAAATCAATGTTCGATTTCAACATTTATGATGATAAAGTCCTATCACACTACAACAACAATTATTTGATGTTTAGATTACTATATAAGAATTCATGTTCTTTTAAATAAAAATGTATCATTCCTTTTTTTTAAATGAAAATTTTATTTGATAAGAAATTGTACGTCGAAATCCAAAACCATTTTCTACATTGGTTAAGAAGAGTTACTAATTGGTTTTATTACATATATAATCCATGTACGTATTTATGAAGGTTTTCTTCCCATTATATGTCATGGGTTTTACCCATATATCTTATAATTTGGATGAACATAAAGAGTTCTCCAACATATTGGGTAAACATTCTTTTCACTATAAAATTATATTAAAAATTATCTATATGAAAATTACAATATTTATGGTACTATTATAGCTTATTTATGACAATTTCCAATGAATATTTTAGATGATTAGTAATGAGTTTACCTAGAAATAATTTTTTTTAATTATATAATAAAATATATATTGAAAATAATGATTAAAATGTTTCTTGGTAAAAGATATATTTGTAATATTTCATTAAATAGTTTTCATATTTTTCATAGGATTATTGGATTTATTATTTTTAAAAAAATATTGTATTGTTTTTCTCATAACATGTTTTTAAAATGTTTTTTCATAGATTTTAAGGATGGTAAATTGAAACGGGGAATTCATGTTTAATTTATAGAATATTTTTAATTAAATGAAATCATGTTTTATTTTAAATTTTTTATATTATTGTAAAAAATGATACTTATTATCAATGTTCACATTATATATATATGTATATATATAAATATGGGTTTCTTATGAATGAGTTATGACTGAGCTCTCTATAAAAACTAATATTAAATGATCATTGTGAATATTAGAAACATATTTGTTGTTTATATGAAGTGACAATGTAGTGTTTATGGTTATGTGATTATAACAGAATACAATGACATAGAGAACATTTAAATTTCATTACTAATATTAATTAATGGGAGTAATTTTAATCATATTCGTATTTTATAGTTTCTTAAAAGGATTAGTAATATCCAAATATATTATATGTTAATAAGTAAATAACCATTAGAGTTGTGATATCCCCCATGAAAATAATTTATAATGTTCTATTTGTGAAGGCAACAATTGAGATTGGGCTAACATATTATTGAATGATACATCACAATTCAAGGAACTCTCATAAAAAATTTTCTATCTATTAGAGTGGTTGGTATATAATTTTTATTATTATATTATCTGTATTAAATGTTTCTTTATAGTTATGATTCATGAGTTTGATCATTAGTTCCATGTTTTTATTGAAAATATTTTTTGGTATTTAGAGAATAATAATTGTCGATGAAAATATCTTTAGAAAATATTGGGAAATTTTTTTCTTTATAGTGTTGGTGGTTTTCTATAGGCTGGTTGAGTGGGAATGGGAAAGAAAAACTGTTGTTATGTTTATTTCTATTTCAAATTATTTTTCAATGTTTTTATTATTCATGTTTTCATGGTTCCTTGATAATGAGTAATGGATTTTTTGATATCTTAGGAGGAGTTAAATCATCATTTTCAAACCATTTCATTGTGCTTTTAAAATTATAATTATGATCATCACAATTTCATTGGGATACAAAAATACTATTGTCTGAGTAAGAACATCAAATATTCAACGTAAACAACATTGTGGTTAAGTTCAATCATTTATTTTAGGATAAAAATATAACCTTAAAAATTTTAGATAATGCATATTTTCAACAATTTTTATTTAATTTGTAGTAGACCAATCAAGTAATACCATGGTCTAGCCTCAACATGTCAATAAGTTTGAATATATATATAAAAAGTGATGCTTTTTTTAATTTTTTTGGACAAATGATTAAAAATGCTAGATAATAAATGTTAATATAATTATTGACTGAACATTCCTATGTTTGATATGAAAATTAAATGTATGTTCATTATCTAATATTGGACCCATATAAATTGTATATCAAAATATTGATAAAAAATAATGAAATATAATTTAATTCATTCTTTAACTATATTTATGTAATAAATTCTATCTATATTACCTTTTTTCAATTTTGATAACAATATTATTATTGTTGAATATGGATAATAACCAGTAACAAATAAATACAAAACTACTTAATTAAAAATCTAGAGATCCCGGTAAAAATCATTTTAAATATGTGATGTTCATTGACCATTATTATTACCCATAATTAAATATCAAAATATAATTTTTAAATCATATAATATATATTTTATTATAACATTCATCAGAAAATTCTTATGAAAAAACTTTTGTGGTGGTATTTATTCTTCCACCTTTCAATGCATCTAACTTTTCATAACTTGGGTACTTCATTTTCAATTTGTTTATAGTTCATTATGAAGGATCTAGGATAATTCATATTTATTAAAAAATTATTGAGAAATTTTATATATCATATTATATTTAATTTTTTTCCCATATAATATGGAAAATGATTTCACATGTGGAATTAGGGGATAATTTTGTACCATCTATCATGTGGATTATATGCACTCTACGGTATCATGAATGGTGTGATTCAGCCCAGTGTTGATTCCCTAAATAATAGAAAATTAAATGTAAAAGGGTTCAATTATATCATTTATATGGATTATGTTAACAATATTACATGTTAATAGAAAATATATTATGATAACTTCAAAGAATAAAATTTTCAAACTAATGGGGTATTTTAAATTTTCTGGAATATATTCAATACAAAAATATATGTTGACTAATATCACACATATGTCGGTACAACATTACTCTATCATAATACAAGTGAGTCCAGGATTTTATTTGAAGACAAGATGGATATATAAGGGTAAAACATAGACAATACACTAAATATATAGTAAAATAGAAAATTTATATTTATAATGTTAATGAAACATAACATAGTTCTATAAAATTGGGAAACAATAATAACATAGTCCAAAATCAATACCATATAAGATCAACTAATGAATAACCAAAAATTGTAAATCCCTCATATGATGGAAAAACAATGAGAAAAATAATGGGTTTTAAGGTGTCTTTGAATACTTAGAAGGAAAAAAACACATTGAATCATTAGATATTAATTTCTCATTAAGAATAAATAGTATCAAAATATCTTCAATAATAATAATAATTATTATTATTGGTTCGATATAAATTTAGGAAATTAAAATTCATTAAATTTCAATGTTTTCGGATGAAATAAAATTAGTGAAAAAAATTAAATTGAAGGATTTTCCCTTTTTTTATGTGTTGATGCATTGTATCATAAGGGTTACATATCTTTGGGGAAAGGAAATTGTGGTTATATTTTTATGAATATGTATTTATTTATATGTATTATGGGGAAACCATAATAATGATGTCATATTATACATAAAGAAATATCTTCCAAATTTGTAATGATCAATGAAAATACTACCAAATTCTTTAGTAATGGATTGAGATATGGGTTAAAAGACCTGGAAATTTGTAAAATAACATGATAAACTAATTCGTGTATAAAACTTTAAAAGAATATATCCAATTTTAGACATTAAAATAACACTTATCGTGATTTCTGTCAAAAATCAAATCTTATGATAATGAGTAACAATAATATTGGAATCTCATTAAAGATGACAGATGAACTATTTTTCTCGAATATGTGTGAATGAAATATATTGAATTCAACAAATGGATTTTCTAAATTCCGGAATTTTCTTGATGATTTTGGAAAAATATCATATATATATTTCATTATGTGTAAATCACATTATATTTATTAATTTTAAACATATTTTGGATTAATTAAAAGCTACACAAGGAATTTCATGAATTTTATTGAATTTCATTATGGATCTAAATTAAAGGTTGATGAATTTGATGAATATATTTAGTGGAAAAGGATATTACATTAAAACATTTTCCTATATTAAAATAAATAAAATGAAGGTGTAAAATTAGATTACTATAAATTGGTTGACATGGGAAGAACCATGCTATTGTAACCTTAATTTGTTTGGAGATCCACATTCTCCATCGGTACCAACCCAACCAAATTTGATCAACAATCCAAATATAATTTTATTTTGGATGCATCCCAAATGTAGGAGTATTATATTTTTTAATATTTCTAATAACATTATAATTATATTATAACACATGGGAATGATTAATTGTTTATTTGAAAAATGTAATTTTCAAGGATATTTACATTTTGGATGTAGTTAATATTGTTATAAAAATATTATATAGAAAATCACATAAAATTGTGATGTTATTTCCATTGAGGATGATGGTATATAAAAAAATATTTTGTAATTGTAAGATGGTTAATTCTTAATGAAAATAAATTGAATGTCATGGAACATATTCAGAGAGAATAATATAATCAAAAAAAATTAATAAGTGGATTTTGAATTTTCTTTTATTGATGTAGGATTAAAATGATAATTATATAAATTCATAAGTAAAAAAAAATTTATTTCTTAAAAAATTAATTAAATAAAATGTTATTGTAGTCTAAAAAAGATAAATTTTAACGAATTCAAATTTCACTTTCTTAATTTTATATATGTTTGAAGAAAATACTATTGATGAATCCTTATAATAAGATGATTAGATTTGAGGTATGAAGTATTACTTAAATACAATTTACAATAATCAAAATTTTGAATTGATTTAATTTTTAAAAAAATTAATATTAATTAGAATGACATGGGTGTTTTAAAATACATTTTATGATAAGGTTGAATCAGTGTTACACGTCGTTATTTTATGAAATGTTTTATAAAATAGATTTAATTTCATCAACTGTCATCCATATTCTCTTCTTTGAGTAAAAAATGGACTATATTGTAGTACAACTTTATAACCTAGAAATTAAAATTTATGGTATTAATAGGCTTAAAAATTGGGAACAATGTATATTTTACACATGTATAAAATAAATTAATTTTTATCAATTGATATGTAATGAAAATTATAATAATTAACAAGTAAGGGAGATGTTTTTACAAAAAAATTTACAATGTTTACAATATATTTTTATTCAAATATATAAAATTGATCAGTATTTTGGAATGATTTTAAATTAATATATAAATTATTTATTCAATAAATTATGTTAATATTCATATAGTATCATACATTGAAATGATATAATAATTTGAATTTATTTTTGTTATTTAAAATTTCTTTTTCTAAAAAATAGTTTCATTCATATTTTCACACTTATTTGAAAATAAATTTCTACAACATATATTAATTTATTCCGTAAAAATGGATTACATATTTAGAATCATTATGATAGAACTTGGATAATATGGCCCTTTAATTTTTAGTCGATGTGAATAGAAACAATACTATATTTTATTCACAATGGTAAGTGTAATCTTCGAAGAAATATTCTCAAAACAATAGAATCTTGGATTCCAATTTATATAACTCCTTCCATTATCATATTGGATTATTTAATTAATCCATTTAAATAAAAATCTCAAATTTATGGTCACACGGTTCTGAATATATATTATTTTGAATGTTATATTTATTTATGAAATGAATACATGAAAAATGTTACTCTCTTGACATTGATATATCAAAATTATATACATAAGGTTAAATAGAGAATAATTTTGCATCTAAATGTTTATTTTAAATATATATTTTTTCATAGTTATTTATATATAATTTTTACAAACTGAATAGTTACCTTAATGTTTTACACATTACAGATATAGTATATTTTCAATTATGTAGAAATAAAATATATGATTTTAAAAATATTAAAATTATTTCATTTTATGAAAATTACTGTTCTACAAGGATTGGTTTGGTTAAATATGACATATTAGGGATGGTTGAAAATATTATATTTTTATTACATCTATTTCTTGTTGTCTATATTTAAAAAGTAAATGCAAAGATACAAATTTGTAATTATTGAAATTTTAGATTAAATAATATATTATTAAATGATTTGAAATTAAAAAAAAAATTATATTCATCCATATAAATAAAATATGGATAATAATATCTAACTTTTTCCATTTATGATTAATGTTTTTCATTTATAGTAACAATCATAACCCTTTAAAATTAAAATAGTTTCTTTTTCTATTAACGTCAAGAATGGTTAATGCATGTGTTAAGAAAAAATATATAGTCTAAAATGACCTGAAATCATATATAAAATTTATTGGATAATATATTTTTTACCATATAGTATTTTTCATCAAATTCAAGGCAAATTGGAAGATATTTTTAAATAATTAAATTATTATATTTTAATAGTTTTTGAAATTATAGGTATGCCCCCTCCATCCTTTTTAAAATGATACAACTCCTTTATCATTATTAAATCACAGAAAACCTTATATAAAAACTAATACCTACCAACTTATCTTATCTGAGTCTTCAGTAACATTATAGTGGTTTTTATCTCATCAAAAGACCATCCATCATGTCTTTAATGGGGGATCTAAAGGATTTATCTCAAAAAAGTGGTAATCACTTTAAGTTATCAATTTTCTTGCTTCTGATTTAACCTCCAAAAAATATTTTTGAATTATTATGACATAATTACTTCAATATTTTTCGTATATGTAAATTTTATTAGGACTATGTAACTTCCAATATCCACCCACTATTTCATTATATCGTAAGTGAATATGTCCATTGTGTGTATGTGTGGACAACCACCACTACATAGAAATAAATTTCATATCCATAAGAATAATTAATTAATGATTATTATGATATATTTAAATTTAATATATGATATATTTGAAATAATAATAATTTTAGAATTATAATATCAAATATAAATTATTACCATCCAATACACTTTTATATGATAACATCACTCATGTGTACGTGTGAACTATCTCTTCTAGGAAGTGGTGTGATTTGTTTTTCATACCAGTTTTACATTAATGGTACTCATGATAGATATATGGGATATATATTATATATATAATATATTAATTATTATTTACATTTCGTTCATTGAATCCAGCCAAATGAGAAATCAATTTTCATGTGTATGTATGACTTACCATCTCCATGAATGGTGTAATTCATTTGTTTTATCTCTACCTTTTATAGTTATATATTAATTTTTATATAACAATATATACCTCATATTTATATCTCTATTAATATTTTTCAAATTAAGGAACCATTATCAATGGACATGTACCGAATATATCGTATTGAAATTACCAGGAAAGGCATAACAATTAACACTTGGTTACGATGATTTTAACAAATAGTTATTTATAAATTGTTTCATAAATGTAATAATTGGAAAACAAAAGATATTATAATTATATAAATGACCCTTTTTAAGAGTTATATTAAAATTAAAATTATTTTAATGTTGGTTAGAAGTCATTTTTTAAAGTTATATCTGAATGTAATAGTTTTTTGTTAAAATCTTATTTTATATCATGATTATTTATTAATATGTTTAGATAATGAAATATTATACTCTACCTCTCAAGAAACTCATAAATATTATTATACTATAGTTATTTTTGGACAATCCACATATTTCCTATATTTTGATCAATTTTGATTACTTTAGGGACAAAATGAATAATTTTAAGGAAACTTGTTTTTCTTTCTCCCTTTATTTGAAAATAATTTTTATCATATCAATTTATTCTATTAAAAAACAAATAATTTATTTAAAATTTTCATATGAATTTTAAATTATGTTTTTATAAATGATTAAATTTTTATGAAATTGTTTAAAAGGAATATTCATGTCATTTTCGGAATGGGGTACTTTGGAACTTTTTTTAAAATGTATGAATAGAATGTTTTCTTTTTTACTTATATGGAATGAATAGAATTTAACACAATTATGAAGTCTTAAATAATTGAATTATCATGTATATGTTTCCATGGTTATTTTAAATTTATTTTTTTCTTTTATATATTCTATATTTTAATATTTTTAATAAATGATTTAATAAATAAATAGGTATTTTCCTCAAGAAATATTCAATGTGATCTACTAAATTATTTTTTATCTATGATATCATCCTTAAATGCAACCAATTATTTAAAAATTATATTTTCCATTGATATAATCCTTATTCCTTATTTGGATGGTTTATTATTATAGTGATATTATATTTAGGAAACTATTTCATTTTCCATGGATTATGCTACGATGATTTGAGATAATGGTTTTGAAACATGTTTCTTCTCCATTGTTTATGTCATAATGAAATTTGTATAAAACACATTCATTTTCACTAGTTAAAATATGATTTTATTCTTATGATTGTGTGTTACACATTTGTATGATTTTCATTTTATTGTGGGTGGTCTAGAAGTTATATATCCCTCTAATGTGTTATATATTGACAGATATATCAGTCGATAAATTAGACTAGAATGGTGATTTAACCATGTTTAGAAAGGGTCTCAATCTATTATAACAATATTGGTACTGAACCCTGACTAATATTATGGAATATGGAGTTTACCCAAGACACTATGGAATTTTCGGATGTGAACCTTTATGAAAAATTATATTATTTTCTATATATATATGTTTACAAAATATTCATGTATTATTCTAATATTATGATCTCATGGAACATATTTTTTGATTCCCTTACCATTCTTATCTTATTAACTACCATTATTTTAACCACAACTAACAATTATTATCTGTGATATGATTTCTATTTTTTCCAATTATTACGATTTTGTTATGAACCCATTATGATCATGTTATTATTATGTGATCATTTATACTACCAATTTACCCTTACAGAGCATCTAACATCACCCTTTATTATTTTTTTCCTTTCCACAGGTTATGAATAATGGTTTTATGTATAATATGTCTAAGATTGGTGTTAGTTATTACGAACATATTTGGATATTTTGTAGAACACATATGTAAATGTTGTTTATGTATCCATGTTTCTATGGTAATTATACCTATAATTTTATAGAATGGTTAATAATATTATATAATAAATATTCATTGAAGAAGATATAATATCTATGTTTGAAATTTAAGGGACACTAAAACTTATTTCATAAAAATTATTGTTTAACTATTGAATACTGAATGAGAAAAAATTAGTGAGAAACCTATTGACATATATTTGTATTTGATTACAACCTAATGTTTTGATAATTATAATGGATTAACATGGTTAAATGTAATATTCCATGGGTTAAAAATAATGTGTCTTTATTTAAACAACCAATAATGAATTTTTTATTATTAAGTTGTTTTCAAAGTGATTTCTATTTCTCTCACAGTTATTATTATTTTTCCATTGTCTAGAACCATGTGGTATAATTTTAATGTTTAATAGGACAAAAATTGAATTTATTCTCCTCTTGATCAATATAATATTATGGCAAATAGAAGAAAAATTATCATTTGAATGCTCATGCATATTTCTAATATTAGAATAATTCTCATGTTTCTAATGAGTAACGGAAAAAAATAACATTTTGTTGAGTTCTTCTTAAGGAAACAGTGACATTCTTTTAGTATGTATTCTGATTCAATAGTTATTGAGAAATGAATCATTACCAATGCGCGCACTGGTGGCTTTTTCTTCGGCACAGTGTTGATTCAGCGCCCGAGTTCCTGGCCCAGTGGTTCGAGACCTTCACTTCCTCCAGATCTGGGCGTTCGAAGGTAGGGCGTTGTTTCTGTGGAGTTTTCGGATGGTGGCGTCGGGATCTGGTTTTCCTTTTGTGGTTGAGGTGCCTTGAACTCTCGGATAGCGTGTGATCGTTTGAGGCTGGTTTTTGCTTGAATCTGGTGATGTCCTTTGCTGCCTGATATTTTTATCTTCTCTGTTGGGTGATTTCTGGGATTTTGGTGATGTTATTCTTCTCGCTATCTTCCTTGCGAGTGTTTTGTGATTTCACGGATGATTAGGGATGGTTTTATGGGTGCGTATGTGGCTGTTCTCTGGCCATGTTTTTATTTCTTCCTCGGAGGCGATGAGACGATGCCGCCTGTGGTGTGAAGTTTGCGATGGTTGTGAAGATGGTGGTGGAGCCGGAAATCTCTCCGGCGTCCTGAAGTGTGTGGGTTGGTCCCCCTGTTGGTTTGTTTGTTCCCACTGTGTATCTGCCGGTGGAGATTTGTGGGTTGCCGGAGGAACGATGGATTTACAGTGTCGTTGACTTTCCAGCACCGGTGAACGGTGGCACGTGACGATGGAGGCTGTCGCTCGGCTCTCGTTTGGCGTGCGGGCTGAAGGCGACTGACATTTCTGATTCGAGACACGAGGCCTGTCAGTATCGGGTCGTGGCTCGAGGCAAATGAATTTGAATTTGAATAGGTTTTTGAAATTTGAAATTTGAAACTTGTAATGTGTTTTTGTGGTGATGTGGGCTACTGGATGGTGATGTTTGGGTACCGGCAACCCCTTAAACCGGCCATATGAAAATGCGGAAAAAATGATTGGAGGTTATTATATAGTTTATATAATAGAAAAATGATATTTTGGTATTTTATCATTACTATGGAGAATTAGTTAAATTGTGGATTCATATCAGGAAAACATATCAATGCATTGAAATTTAATCAATAGAGTGGTATGTTTTTAAGAGATAATTATTCAACAACTACATTCCTTATATTCATCCTTCAAAAATAGATAAATAATTATACAAGATTAATCTTATTGATGGAGTATCCATTAGTTCCTATGACGAATATTATACAAGAATTTATGGAATTATTCTATTATTATCTTCTAAGTAGACATTAATTTGGATCAATTTAATACTGTTTTAAATCTATGTCTCTAAAGTGATTTATCAATAAAATACATCAATTGAATTAACAAAATTATTCATTGGTATATGAAGGAGGAAATGGATATTTGATTTTCTCTTTATATAAAATATTTTGTATGAAAATAAAGATATAATTAAATTGATGTTTTAAATTACATTGATAGAAGATGATCATCATTATATTATGATAAATGTGTGGATGGAATCATTTATAAAACATTCTTAAGAGGTCTGTTAAATTATTTATGTAATTAATGGATGATCATTAGGAAATTTATTTTTGTTGTAATGGGTATGAGATATATAATTAAATATAAAATTAACCATAAAAGTAACCACCCATAATCTATTGTATTGAATACATGGAATATGGGAATTATGCTAACCAATTCTCAACCCAAAAGGATAAAAAAGACAATCAGTATCAAAAACCTCATAATCTCAGAGATAGTGGGAAATCTCAAGTGATAACAACTAATGATATGAAGTGAGATAATTATGTTTTAAATGGTACCCATACCATCGATGTAGAATGTTCAATTTATTATTTGATTTTGGATATTACAACTCTTTTATTATCTGATTTTTTTATGTATCACAATACCACCTCAATGATTAAATATTTAATTAATAATGAAAGAACCTAACATTAAAATTATAACATCCCAATTATATGGTTATTCTCCAACTGGATATTGTTAGACTATTATTACAAAAAATATCATTATTCCCCCTCATGTAAAATTTGAGGTTTTTCGGGGAGATTTATTAGATTCCAAATCATTTAGAAGACATAAATTATTAAGGGTGGGAATACACATTCATTATTCAGAAGATACTTGTGAACATTTATCAAATTGATTAAAAAGATAATCATATAATTTAAATAACATATATTATATGGTTCTTTATTCCAATGAAATATGTTCCTAACACATATGGACGAATTGAATATCACCATTAATGATATGCCTATTATGTGGATGTTTTTTTCGTTAGGGATGAGTATCATAGTCTACCACTGAATCTTTATGTATTTTTCAGAAAATAAATCATACCTATAGCTACCCATATTTCAAACACTCTATATATAATGTCTCCAATTGTGTATAAGTAATTTTAAAAGCAACTCAAGGAGAATCTTGAAATAATATTTATTCACAAATTTGAATCATCATAGGGACCTCCTATTATTTTTTATAAGAAGTAAGATGGATCAATGAAACCCTATATTGATTATCTGGATCTTAACAAGATGAAAACCAATAATATGTATAATCTTCCTTATATTGATGACTTCTTTGATTAACTATGAAGTGAAAAATACTTTTTTAAGAATTATCTTGATTCTAGATATTATCAATTGAGGGTTAATGAGGACGATATACCCATGAAGAAAATTTACACAATGTATAGAATCTATGATTACATTTTGATTCTATTTCGACTTAATAATTATCCTGATATACTCATATATTTAATGAATATATTATATAGAGATTACACCAATCATTTTTCTATAGACATTATAGATGATATTGAAAAATATTTCAACAAATGGGAATCAATGAAAGATCAGTTTAAGATTGTTCTGAAGTCCCTAAGGAAGAAGTATCTATATTAAAAATTTATAAAGATTGAATTTTTTCTACAAAATGTTTATTTTGTTTCATAAAATCCAAATATAGTATATATCATTGGATCAGTCAAAGATGTATCTTATTGAATGTTATCCGAAAACAACTAACTTGACTAAGATTAATTGTTTCATATTTTGGTTGGTTATTGTTGATGATATTTTATAATTTAACATGAACTTTTAATCAACATCCCATCTTACACAGAATGGGTGCCCAGTTTATTTGGACAAATGAATGTGAGTAAATTTCATTGAACTAAAGAGAAGGGTTTTGAGGTAACATGTTCATAAATTACAATCCAATGGAGAATGGGTTTTAATCTACAGAAATGAATCATTTATAGGATAGAGATACGGTATCATAAAGATTTTTATAGTTAAAGCTTTTGCTGCATGAAATTCGTGGCCCTTGGGAAAATCACCTAACTCATATGTTGGAGTTAGTTATATTAATTTTTCATTATAGAAGCGGAAGTATTATAATTTTACAGAAAGACCTCATATATATACTTACAATAAAATTATAATTTATATTTTCAGTCATAAAATTGTTAATATACGATAGAGATGAATATTGAATTTGATTGAAGATTATGAATGACCAACACATTACCACCCTAGGATTGTGGAAAAAGTGGTATATGCATAGAGTAAAAAGGATCATGATAGATTATATGTCATTAGGATATAAAAATCTGAAATATTTATTTTTTTTTAATGGATGGATATTAAAATATTAGGGAAGGGGGGAAATATTATTTCCTAAAATGAGTGTTTAACAATATATCCATGTTAAGAATAAAGTGTTTTATAAGAAATATGTACACATGAAAAATAACATGTCAATTGTTTATGTGTTTTACCTTGATTATAATGGAATTATAAGGTTTTAGAACCATAAATTTTTCTCATTAATACTAGATATGAATTTGGAGTTAATGGATGAATCTCATCGTTCACCATTATCTATTAATCCTAGATGTAAAAAGATATCTTGATATCTGTAATAATATTTCGGGTTGGATAACATGAAAAGAGATACTATAGAGTATGTATCTTATTTTCTAATGTGTAATCATGTTATGGAATATAGACACAATTATAAGGAAATGTTACAATAACTCCCCATAGTATAAACAAATCATACAACAACACCATGGTTTTTTCTTCGAACTCCCATGAATATCAAATAGCCAAAAAATAATTTGGGCTATAGTCATCCCTCTTATAAATTCATCTCATGTGATTTCTATCTCGAAATATTTCAATATTCATCATTTTGAAAAAATTATATTAATAATGTTGTGTGGTCTCATAGAGTACTATATTCTATTTTCCATTATCTGGGTCCTCGGTTTTCCTTAATGTTATGGAAAAGTATTAATTAGGATCTAGATATGGATTTTGTTTAAAAAGAATCATCCTCAGATAGAATACCTGTCTGTGAGAACAAATCAAAACTAATATGATATTATAAGATATTATTCTATGGGTTTTAATGTTTGTTGGAATCAACTCATTCCTCCAGCTGAGTTTTCTTATAATAATAGATTTCATTCAAACATTCAGATGGATCCTTATGAATCCATATATTTAATGTTGTATAATTAAAAATTTATTTGGGATGATGGAAACGAAATAAATCTATTGGTAACAAAACTACCATAGGTAATTGTATAGAATGTGAGAGCAATTTATCCACAACTCAAGACAGGTCTTAGTTGAATGAAATCTTATGCTAACAAACATCGGTAAAACCTGTAATTTGATGTTAGGGAAAATGTATATCAATCAATGTACCTATGAAATATTGTTATGATATTTTTAAATAATGAAAATATTATCCATATGTATATTTTCCCCATCTTTATTCTTGAAAAGGTGTTCTGTTATTTTATAGGTTGGTGCTTCCGGCTACATGTCGTAGGTTATCCCTATGCATGTTACACATTATTCATTCATAAAACCTAATTAAGAATAATTTAGTGATGATTATGTGTCGATCCACAGTGAAGGACATTAGTAAAAGGTGTTATGTGTATATCCAATAAAGAGAAAGAAAATTTAATACAAGAAAAAGGGTAGAAAATTTGGTGTAATGGCGGGGATGAATTTTATGGAATAAATATTTGAGAATAAGATGAATAAAAATGGTCAAGGGTGGAGGGAAAGAAAAGATAACAAATAATGTAGGAGAAAATGATGGACAAGAGAAGGGGAAAATGGTTGGCTAGTTAGATTGTTTTTATATTTGTTTGTTTTTATTTTATTTTTTCCCATTCAAGGTCAGTCATTATATAACTAATAAATTGGATTAAAAATTCTATTAAGTGGCCATTTTATAGGTGGGAGGACCCATATGATTCTTAATTAAGGACTTATTTACACAGTTGTTGGTGAAACATAGATACCCAAACTTGTGTGGTCATCCCTGTTCTTATATAGGTTTTCATATAAAATTTTTTTAATGACATAAAAACCAAAAAACCACTCACTATGTTTGGATATATGAAGATCATAAATTACTCAACAATTGAGGAATAGTTAGACTCCTATAATTCTTAAAACCCGAGTGAGGAAAGAACACCTACCTAATAAACATAATTAACTATATTTAATTTAGAAAACCATCCTAAAATAATGTTTAAAATATTTAGATTGTGTTTTAGAAATTTTTTAATTACAAAAATATTAATATAAAACAATCCACCATCCATGTCGTTGTAAAAAAATTTGATGCTTCATCCTCCTCCTCCTAGTTTACCTTATGTGATTTCTTAATTCATCTCTACACAATGATATCTTCTTTATCCCAATCCAATGTGTACTCTCATTTATTTATAACTCCCAATTCCTTTTTTTCTAAAATTAATTGATTCATTATAGTGGTGAACCAACTCTCACCTACCTCATCAAAATAAATTTCAGAAACCTACATGTTGTTCAAATGATATGATATCTAGTAAAATAGTATAAGATATAGTTATTTGTTGAATGAACTAAGTGATTTGGTACCCAAAGAAAATTGTTAAATGTAAACAATTTAGTCAACCAAGACATTTATATCAATTTTCATTATTTATCGTGTATTTGTTTCCCACATATCCATTTTCTTCCTTGGGAAATGTCCATGTAGTTTATTACATTAACGTAGACGTTTCTCATATATGAAATTATGACATATCCAAATCCCCTTACAGAGCATATTGTTTTTATGTAGATGATTCCTCACCTAATAATTTTAGATTCACAATGAAAATTTTGATAGAGTATGGGATTATCAATGTGTTTGAATCGACACATTACCAATCATACATCGTATCAAGTCTTCTCACATATCTAATTATACTAATGTATCAGAATACCAATGTAACCATCTAACTCACATATCCCATTGGGTCTTCATCACTTAAGATTGAATGGTGATTTGGAATACTTCAAAATGCAAATTGTCAAGTTCTAGAGGCACTACAATCTCTGAAGGGTGTCTTCTCTGGAATATTTTTTTAACTCAATCCAAAAAAATGTTCCATCAATGATATTATATTTACACAAAAACCACCATCATTCAAAAATAGTGTCATGTGAACATAATATGAATGGAATCATCAATCAATATGATATGTGGACTCTCAATGTTGCATCTCAAATTTCATAAAATTTTAGGACATTAAATGGTGTAAGAATAATTTTATCTCACATAAAATAGGGACCCCACCATTGATAGTGGTAGAATAGGATCCACCCTGGATAGTATATACATGCCCTTCACACATGGCCATGAATATAAGTATCGTTAATTTAACACTGTAAGAAATTTTCTATGTAAGTATATTAAATCTAGAAACCTTGCTATTGGGAGATCAACTTCAATATATTCATTGGAAAATTCAAACATAAGAATGATACAGATGATAGATGTTTACATATTTATGTAGTTTTTATACACTTCATAGTAATTATTGTAGATAAGATTACCATCTATTGCCAATTTTTTCCCATGCAATTTAATCTGTTAGATAGTGTCCATTATTAAATTTTCATTGTAACAAATGGGAATGTTTTATAAGTTAAAAACTAACATTTTCATTATAAAATTCTGCGGATAGAAAATTCTGACATGTATTTTCCAAAATAAAAAATTATCCATTATAATCTGAATAAACCGTTATGAACAAATTGAATTAATAAAAAGAGATGTTAAAATAGGGAAAAAAATTCATCAACATGAAAATCACCCCACATATAAGAAATTGAACAACTTTTAAATTTTTTAATTTAAACAGTTCGTTGAAAAAGGATTCGGGGAAAATAATTTCATCCTACCAAATGGAATAAAAAATCATCCATTGAAATTTATATTCATACCTTATCTGAGATTCCACACTATCCCACTTCGACACAAGAAAAAATTCTATTTCTAGGTTTAATTACCCGATATTACCATGTGGAATAAAATCTATAATAAATAAAACATAACAATCCATTACCCCTGGTTCCTCTTAGGAATAATTATCTTCCATACTTACTCGTACAACTAAAAATATTTTTATATAAATCAATTTACCCCTTATTCATTAGGATTAAATATTACCCTAACTATAATTTTCTCATTTTTGATGAGTGGAAGTTATTTTATCTTATATATCAACAAATCTGTGAAAGGAAATATTAAGGTCACTTATTGTTGTGGCTTTATTTAAAGAGACACACACAATACCCTTATCTCAGATACTCCCCTTGTGTTCAAATTTCCCATTCCACTATATAATAAAAGGATTTATAATACTTCTCAACTGAGTTGTGTCCCTAAGTTGTTATATGTTACCCCAGCTAAGTAGTTATGTCCGTGTTCATGTTCATGACTCTAAAATTTTTACCTCCAATTTCATAATATTCTATCGTATCAAAAACCATTTTCCTAGTTTTCATGAAATATTTAAATATGGATGGTTGAAAAAAGGATTCATCAATAACTCAATCTATGAAACATCAGATTCACTAAAATCCCTCATGAAATCAATGAATTTTACCTCATTTAAAATACAATGATGTTTTCTTCCATGAACATGGAGACACAAAAAAATTCAATTTACACATAAAAAAGTTTTAAATTCTCAAAATAATAAGTATTTTGAAAAAACTTACGATGTTTTAATGTGGTAGAGATGAAGCACAACTAAGGTAATGGAAGAATTACCCTCTCCCACACACTTATTATACAACATTTCTACCAATGGATAATCTTAATGATCTAATTATTAAATAAAAACATGATAGAATTATTTATAAGTGGAATTAAAAAAAAGTGGGAAGCACGAGACACTATCAGAAATGAAGGTTTTCCCAAAGGATTTATACCAACAATTTTATCAAACCATTAGTATATTGTAAAAGAAGGTATAATTTTAAAACGTTTAGTTCAATGTGTTGACAATGTGTTAATATTGTTAATATTTTCCAATGGTTTGAAAATATTGTGGAGAAATCTTTAGTTCTTTTAAGTGATACCAACGGTTTTAATAAAAATTTGTTAAAGAGAGGCTTTACCAACAGCTTTTAAAAATTGGTGTGGTTGTTTCCCCCCCCAAAAACCCATTACCGCAACTCCCAGTCGTCCCATTTGCAGACCCTTATCCAAAGTTCATCCCTATATTTTTTCTCAGTCGTAAAACTGCTTCCAACTATATATCTATCTTCAATAAATTAATTTTTTATTAATACACTTAAAATTAGTAAGTGTTACCTTATTTTTAATTTTATTCTTCTTTTTTTGTTTTCTATTTTGATTTAGGCTAAATTATAGTTCCTACAGTCTATGTCATACTGAACCCTTGATTTTGTTTTCAGTATTTTTTTCTAAAAATCAAATATGTTAAAGGGTTTGTTTAGTGGTGTGATATGGTTGTTTTTATGGACTTTAGTTTTGTGGAAAATTATATTTCGATTTTGTATTTATAGTTTTTTGTAAGGAATAATGGGAAGGGTATTGATATTGAGGATGAATTGGTTGTTTGTTGGGTGATGGAATAGAATTGAAAACAACCGCCACCCCACCCCCTGGAATCCTCCCACCCCAGGGATATCCCCACCCCCTACCCACCCCTTGGACCACCACCCCCACCCCCGCACGCCCACCCTCACACCCCCACCCATGGACACCCACAACCCCACCCTCCCTAGACACCCCTCACCCCCATGGATATCCCCCCAAGCACCCCACCCCCTTGGACACCCCCATACATTGGACCTCCCCCCTCCCATCCCCTGGACACCCCCACCCCCACCTTCCCTGGACACCCCTCACTTCACATGGACAACCCTCCCCCCTCCACCACCCCCTCTCCCCCTAGATACCCCCACACTGTGATACCCTCACCCCCTGGACAACCCCCCCCCCCCCCACTCACAATTCCCTTAGACAACCCTTGGACTCTACCACACATCCTAGACACCACCACAACTCCTATGTTCATTGACCAATTTTTAAATTGGAATAAACAATGATTTTGATTTCCCATTTCCCCAATGATATTTCATAAGTGACCCATAGAGCATTATAAATTGAATTTTTCATGTTTTTATAAATAGAAATCTTCATGTTTTGATAAATTGAATTTTTCATGTTTTGATAAATTTATTGGGATGTTTGGAAGGAAATTAATAATGCATTATGTTTTTCCTATCTTAATGTATAAAATGATTTTAAATAAAATTACTTTGTGGTGAGATTCTGGAGGGGTAGGAGTGCTATCTAAGAGTGGGAGGCTTTCCAGGTGGGGGTGGGTTGTCTAGGGGTAGGGGGTGCAGGGCGTAGGGGTTGCAAGGTTGTGAGGGAGTGGGGGGTTTGGGCTACCCAAGGAGTGGTGTGGCCTATCCAGGGGGTCATGGTGGGGTGAACAAGTGGGGTATAGGGTGTGGGCGGTCCTAGGGGGTGGGATATTCAGGGGGTGGGGTTGGGCTCTTCCGGTGTGGAAGGTGGTTGTGGGTTGTCTATGTGGGTGGGCTATTCAAGGGTAGGGTTGGACTGTCCAGGTGGGAGAGGGGGTGTGGGGTGTCCAGGGAGGGAGGTGGGCTATATAGGTGGGGGTGGGGTGTGTTTTCTTCGAGGGGTTGTTTAAGTGGGGGTAGTTCAGGGGTGGGCCTCTAGGGGAGGGGTGTGGAATGTCCAGGGAGGGGGTTGGCTGTCGAGGGGGTGGGTTGGTGGGATATCCTGGTGGGGGAGGGGGTATGGCCTGTCTAAGGAGGGGGGGTTGTCTAGTGGGGGTGGGGGTGTGGGCTATCGAGGTAGGGGTGGGGGTAGTCCAGTGGGGGCTGTAGGTGGGGTAGGGGGTTGCAGGGGAGGGGGTGTGGGCCCTCCAGGGAGGGGGTGGGCTTTCCAGGTGTGGTGGTGGGTGGGATATCCTTGTGAGGAGGGGTGGGGGATTTCAGGGGGGGCTATCTAAGGAAAAGGGTGGGTTGTCCACTCTGAAACTCTATAGAAAATACTAATAACATATAACCAATGTATATTTTCTTTCACAAGTTAATACTTTTCTTGAAGTTCCATACCAACACTCACTCATACCCTTCCAAGAAGAAGTGATCTCTGTAATGAAATCACACTCAGGTTCTTATACACTATCCATATTGATCTCATACAAATTTAACATTTGTAGAACACCATATCACCTAATGATATAACAAGGCTCATACTCCTCTGAGGAGTGTCCCGTAAAAACATGGATCATAAAATCCGATCCACATATGATATTTGGAGGTGAGTTCACAATTAGGTGTGTTGTTATTTATATGTATTTTATTCCTGGTTTACACTAACATTATTCTCATTCATCTATAATAGGATTTAAATCATGCTACAACTGGATATAGATGGAACTTTATGACCCATGTTTGGGGGTGGACACCCCCACCACCGGGGACAACCCCATGGACAACCCACTCTCCTGGACAGCCCTGCCACCCCGTAGACAGGCCACCCACCCCCCTGGACAAACCGTCCACCCCCGTCGATAGCCCAGCAACCCCATGGACATACCTACCACCAACCTTGTACCCATGGACATCCCTGTTACCCCCTCTATAGCTCTCCAACCCCCCCTGGACACTGACTATCGCCATGGATAACCCCCACCCCTAGAACCCTCTGGACACCCTGATCCCCTGGTCACCCATACCACCCCTATGAACAACCAGCTCACCACCTAGACATCTATTACCTCCTTGGACAGCCCCACCCCTGTGAAAATCCCTCCCACCAAACCTAGACACCCTTACCACACCCATTGGACACCCCCGCCCCCTGGACACCCTCGACCACAATAGATGGCCCCGCCACCCCCATTGACAGCCTACCCACCCCCATGACACCTCGTACCACCCTATATAGCCATGTCACTCTCATGGGAATCCCTCCAACCCCTTGGACAACTTATAACCCCTATGGATAGCCCCAACCACCCCTGGACACACCACTCGCCCCCTGAACACCTTGTACCCCCTGGATATCCCCCACACCTAGAAGCCCCCCCACCCTTTGGACACCTCTGATTGCTCCTAGACATCCCTAACACCCCTGTGGACATCCTACCCACCCTTCTGGACACCCCATAACGCCCTGGACAATCCCCCTCCCCCACCCCTGTGGATATCCCGCCCACCTAGAAACCTCGACCCCCTAGACAGACCCCCCCCCCCCCCCCCGCCCCCACCCCTAGACACCTACGACCCCCCTGGACTACCATTTCACCCCACTAAACACCCCATACCCCCAAGACACCCCCACCCCCTTGGGCGGTGTATGTGAGCACTCGAATAATATAATAAAATATTAAATTTATTCCATCTAAAATTTACTCAACTCCTGAATAATTCACCTCTATATGTGTACATTAACTTGTTCACTCATGTATAGTTCTTGAAAGATATTTTCTTATAAATATAGTATTTTGTTTTCTTTTATATTATGATTCTCATAGAGAGTATTGTGTTAGTTATTGTTTCATATTTAGTGAACAATTATCATTTACTTAAATATATTTTTGATGAAACTTCAATATTATTGAATTGATTTTGACAAAATGATTTATACCAATTTTGTTACAGAATAGATAGATGTTGGATGTATGAAACCGATAGGATTTCAAGTGATTTTCAGACAAATTTGGAGATATTTTTAGATTTTTCATATCACAATGCTTAATATAGTGGTCGCATACATTTCCCCTATTACAATTATGTTGGAAGACCTTAGTTGAGCTCTGAAGAAATCAGCTACCACTTAACCAAATATGGTTTTCAATCAAACTACTCTGTGTGGTATCACAATGGGGAGAAAATTTTATCTCAAATTGATGATCATTCAAATGAGTGGACTAGATTGTAGAATTTGTTATATGACTAGTTTCCATTATTGGTTATCATGAAAATGAAAACAATCCAGCCCAAGAATATTTCGATATGAGAACACATGATGTGTCGAATGAAAATTATGATGTTTTCATGGAGAAAAAATTGAATGATGCAGCCATGAATCCAGTATATCTACAATGCGGTAAAATAAAAAAGGTGGAATTTTTAATCTGACGGTTTCATGGGGAAACTATGTAAGGGGTTCTAATACTACCCTCTTTTATATTCTTACCGTCATGAAAGACGTACTTCGAGATGGTGTTGATATTCCATAAAACCAATATATTTCATTGAAATTAGTTGACGAAATTTGATTTTTAAGAAACAAAATACATGTTTTCCTAAAAGAGTTCTGTTTATTCTGGGAGGAAAATGCTAAACAAACTGATTGTGTAAATCCTAGAACATCCCTGTGGAAGCCAAAATTGGATGGAACTCCATCCCATGTTCAATAGAAAGTAATGTGGCACTATCTATTTACCCCTAGACTCCAGAATAATTTTATATCTAATGAAATATCAATAAAAATGTTATGTCATGTTACCGAAAGGAAAAAGAAAAATGATGAGTTGGTTTACACTATAAATGGATTTTCATGTTAGATATTTGATGCTCGATATCCTTATTTTGAAGCTAACGTGCGAAATATGATGTTGGGTCATTCATGTGATGGTTGTAATCTTTTTTGGAAGATTCTTACATCGCACAACACATAGCCTGTTTTTATACACATTTTAACCTTCCCCCATGGTTGTGTATGAAAAACCCTTAAACTTTCATAAGTATACTCATATCTGGTCCTTCTGATCCTGAAATGATAGAGACGTATTCATGGATCCTTTAATAAAAGAGTTGAAACATATTTGGGAGGTGGGTGTGCGTACAAATGATGCATGATCAAAAGACATATTTCATATGTGTGTTGTGAATATTTGGATGACCGATGATACTATTTCTTATACAATGATATCAAGATAGAGAACGAAATTAAAACTAAAATTTCTTGTTTTTATGAAGAATACACGATCCGGAAGATGAAATGTTGTTGTATTTTTGTTTTATTGTAAATTGATGATTCTTTCCAAGGGAACTCCCATATAGAAATAATATTCAAAGATTTGAAAATTCCATGGAGACCAATTATCCTCATCATCATATGTCTAGAACTGAAGTTCTTAAGGAATTGAAAGATTTTCGTTTTTTATTCGGGAAGGGTAAAATGGAATCAGGAAAGAGAAAGAATGTTTCCACTAAATCCTGTTACAATTGGAAGAAAAGAAGTATCTTCATTGATTTTCCTTATTATTCAACCAATTAGTTACATCATTTCATACACGTAATGTACATTGAATAAAATATATGTGTAATGTTACTTTCGATTCTTCTAAATGTTAAGGGAAAGACAAAAGATGATTTACGATCTCGACATGACTTGTTGGATTGGGGCATCATACCAGAATTGCATCCTATGTGTATTAGTGAATATAAATGGAAGGTTCTAGGTTCTTCTTATGTGATGACACATATAAAAAATAGAAATTTGTAGAATTAATGGAGACTATTTATTTTCCTGATGGCAATTCAAGAAATATATCAAAACGGGTCAATAGAAGAGGGTTGAAGCTAAAATCTTTGAAGACTCATGATTATCACATCTTTCGGCATGATTTGATTCCAATCGAAATTATTCTTATTTTGTCCAATAATGTAAAGGTGGATGTTATTCTATTGTTCCATTTCATTATATATCATTGTTCCAAGATGTTTTCCATTAATTTCTTGAAAAAAAAATGATGGCGAATTCCCCATTATTTTTGTGTTAGTTAGAGAAACTATTTCCTCAATAACTTTTTACATGCATTCTACAGCTGACTATCCATATTCCAACAAAAATACTTCTTGGAGGACCTATTTTTTCATTGTATTTATCCAGATGAAAGAAATATATGAAAATTAAGGTCTTATGTCCGTAACAGGAATTATCACGAAGGATCTTTCGTGAACAGCTACTTTGCTCAAAAATGGATGGATTTATGCTCTATATATTTTTCCAATACCAATACAAGAATGAACAGACTGATGAGAAATGAAGAATACCAGTATGAGAAAATTGAACCCATTTTTCCATCACTAACTCAAATAGGAGGAATTCTAGGATCATATACATTGATGAAATTACGCCTTGAAGAGCAGGAGATGACCCATCGCACAGTTTTGTTCAACAATGATTTCATCAAGGAATAAATCTTGTAAGTAATTTGAATATGTATATCTTATATATATAAATATTTATATGTATATATTAAAAAAATTCCTATTTTGATGTACTTGGAACATAAAGCGATGATAAATAGAAATCATTGTTCTTTATCTTTGAGATGTAGGGAGACTTTGTATAGAAAAGAGTTTTTTGCTTGGTTAAAATTGAAGGGAATAATATTACTATTTAAAATAATTAAAAAAATGTTTAATTAAGTGTAATATTCACTTATATTTTAGGTATTGTGCTTTTATTTAAAACTTTATCTTTGATGAAATAAGAGTTTTTTATTTTAGTCATAATACCATGGTTCGTGACTGTAAATCAATTGTAATCAATGGGTATAGATTTATTATCACTAAAAGATAAAAGAACATGAGAACAAAACTTGATGGTATTATGGTTACATCCAAAATAGGCATTTATGCTATGGAATCAGATAGTATACCATGATTTGAAAATATAGGTTATTATGAAGTCATTGAAAAAATTAAAATATTGGATTATTATTCTCATGGAAGAGTCATGATGATGAAATTCTAGTGGTTTGATTCGATGAAGTGGCATGGCACATTTATTGATGAATTTGGATTTTGAGTAATTTATATGACTCACACTTTGGCTACTGATGAACCATATGAATTGGAATCAGTGGTGACACTAGTTTTTTAATTCAAAGACCAAATTTCACATGAATTTGGTGTCATTATTGATGTCATTTAAAGACATAGTTTGGATGATGGTGGTGATTGAAATGACACCATCGGTACTTCTAGTGGAATCTATGAATTTGTTACTTTTTATGACTCAAATAACTCAATTTACAGAGTTGACTGTAAACCTGACATTGTGGTGGGAAATATATAAAATCATCCATTCATGTTCTCAATTCCTTTGGTTTACATCAACATGGGTTGTTAAGGTTGGTAAAATTCAAATTGATTTAATATTGATAATAAATATGTTGTATCTGTCTTGACTGTTTTGTAAATTCTCTATGTTTTTTGGCTGCAATTATATTTGAATTGCATTTTCTATTTTGGAATTGAATTGTATTCAAACTTATGAAACCAAAATTTCTAACATGGGGAACATTTCAATGCTTCAACTATGTTTTTTATAAAATTAGTATAAATCTAAGACCTTTCTATAACATTTTAATAGGTAATGAAGATGATGGTTTGTATTCTTATATAAAACATGTATAAAAACCTTCAACATCTAAATGGGCTAATGAAATTTAATTTTTCCTCAATTTAGACAACTTATATCCCCCTTATTAATCTAGTAGAATCAATGTTCCATGATTTTAATATACTAATTACACTTAGTAAATAACTATCCAACTAAAAATTAAATCTCTTTAGTACATGTTGTATAACTTGTTGACTTCATTATATATCTGTTCAAGATAACCTAAAACAATGGATAGTTAAATTATTCATGAATCCCCCTATTTCATCTCATTTATTTTGTTATTTTGGTTATACATCAGTAATCATTTTAAAATTACTTCTATATTTGTTTTTAAATGCAGTAAATGCAACCGATTTAAGAGAGGTGACAGAAACAGATGATAGACAAGAATCATCGCATGACTGATATGGGAATTCCACAACAAGTTCCTATAGTGAGTATTTTATTTCAAATACATATATTTAAATAATATATAATGACATGTGATTAATTTTGGGGTCATCATTTTTGCAGGATCCACCTATTAGGAAATATTTGTTTGATGAGAAACCTAGTAGTTGTCCCAATACTTAGTGTGTTCGTACGAGAGGGGTGGTATGAGATCTAGACGATCCGGTCAGCATGCCCGATTATGCCATTCCCCTCCCAATAACATAATATCCATCCAACATTCTAATCATGGTGTGTCGTTAAAAGAATATAGGATATTTAGGCCTCCAATGTTTCCATCACCTTTTACATATCATCCTCCCCACCCATATGTACCATATCCAATGATGATTCCCACTCCCCATCCAATATTTGGATATCCATCCCGGTCATCTTCTTTTTCTTCTGCTTCATTCTCTCCAGGATTTTATATTCCATCTTCTTTGACTCCAACTCCGCCAGATTCTATCCATATGGAGAATACATTTAGACCTGCTCTACTTGTATAGGGTGTTCCATTAGTTTCCACAGATCCAGCGACGCCCCTTGATTAGACTACCGCAAGTATACCTATACAACTCAAAAGAATTTTTACACCATTATTTATTTTCATTATAAAATTTATCGATAAAATAATTGTTTTTATTGAATAATATATAGATCTTATGATAAGAGGTGGGGGAGGGGGCATACATGCCTGCGTGCAATGTGGAACCAATGTACGCATTTGATGGTGGACTACAATGATGATGGTAAAATTATTGAAAAATCTGGGTAGTAATGTTGGAGTTTTTTAGCGATGCTTTCCAAGTACTCTGACATAATTCCAATTGGACCGTTCTCATAGAGATAGATTCCAAATAAAGTCAATGATAAATATTAGGTAGAGATATGTTCAAAAAACATATGTTGTATTTAATTCAATGTATTATTATTTCTATTTATATGAATTAATAGTTTTGTGCTAGCTTTAGTTTAATTTCCCCGATGGTGAGGGTGCATGGCCAGTAGGACTAATGAATTTAGGTCAGCTTTGGTGATACTACAAGAATGATTTGTTTATTTTCTGGCCTTCTAGAGTTGGCATAGAGTTAGATGTGGTCCCTATTATGGATGATTTTCTGTTAGAACAATGTCGACAGATCTTTATTCCTTTGATGACTATCTTGTTTAAGGTACTAATAACATTAGAGGTATTTAAATGAAAATATTCATGTTTTTCAATAATACTAATTATTGATTTTTATTTAGAAATAATCTGGTTGAAATAAGAAATCATAAATTCTAAAAAAATACCTCCACACAATTGGATGTACTACTATGCCAGATCCTGAGAGTTAGCAGGTATGACAATTAATAATTTTTCTTTATGCCTTGCACTTTCTATTGCTTCCTCCATAATTTATTCACTTGCTACAGTTATAATTTTAGTTATGTAATTAATTATTGTTATCCTATTCTTAATTATGGTTTCCTACATTCAATGTCATTATTAAGGCATTAAATGAATATAGAGGGATGTGTGCCTCTAGCAAAACTATTTTTCTCGAGTATAAGGAAGAAAGATGGAAGTGCAGTTAATGAACTGACTCAACAGCAGATTGAACGTTTTACATTATAGAATTAAATTTTTGATCTCTATTTTTATCTTAATAATCTATTTATTTTTGTAATGGGATGCTTTAGAGGCCCCGGATTCCAAGGAACCTGAAAATTTTGGGCCAAACGATCACTTACATCAGGTGTTGGGAGATGAGAACCCTAGTAGAGAATGATGCCGACTTCGGAAGAGTATATTTCTAAAGAGGTATTGGCCCTCCTCAGGTACAAGTTATAGTTCCACTACGTTTCAGCTGGTTAAAGAACACACAGAACAGGGTGAAAAAATGACCATTGAGATGGAATAATAGTCTGCTAGGGAAAACATTGCATTTATTAAACTAATGGATGTTTTAAGTCCAAAACATTCCCCATGGGTCATCACAGCTTCTTAAGAATATATTTCATTGATGTGTTCTATATATGGGGCACCAGGTGGCATTTCTAGTTTTGGTTTGGATGATATAGAGGAGGAGTCCAAGACAGAGGAGGAGGGTGAGGAGGAGGGCAAGGCGGAGGAGAAGGGTGAGGAGGAGGCCAAGGTAGAGGATGGCGATGAGGAGGCCAAGGATGAGTATGAGGTTGAGGAGGGGGGAGTTGAGTAGGGTGGGGACGATGACAGGGATGACCATGAGGATGAGGGTGAGGCTGATGGTGATAGTGATGATAATGATGGTGATGAGAGGCAGATTGATTAGTTAAATTTTTAACTGATATTACTGTCCTTTGATGTTTATTGATTTTTTTCTGCCAGAATAAGTTTGATTAGGTCGGTCACATTATCTTTATATATATATACTGGACTTGATAATTTCCTATGACTGATTCACCTCTCCCCTGGATAACCCCCTCAAAACTGTGGATAGCTCTCTCACCAACCTGGACACCCCATACCCCTAGGACAACCCCTCCACCCCCGTGGACAGTCCTCCCACCACCTAGGACAGCCCCTCCCCTAGTGGACAGCCCACACCACCCCCCATGGACAAGCCACCCACCCCCAGGAAAACCCATACCCCCTAGACAACCCGCCCACCACCTTGGACACCCTGTACACCCCTAGACAGCCCCTCCCTACCCCTGGACCCCCATCCACCACCCATGACACCTCATACCCCTAGACAGACCCCCCCCCCAAAAGCACCCCACCCACATCCCTGGACACCCGACCTCCCTAGACAGCCCCACCACCCTCGTGGATAGCCCACCCAACCCCCTGGAAAACCCTTCCCACTATGGACAACCCCCACCCCCATGGATAGCTTTCATACATCCCTGGACACCCCTACCCCCATGGATAGTGCAACCACCCCTGTGGATAGCCCGCCCACCCCCTGGACACATTGAAACCCCCTAAACATCCCCACCCACCCCTTGGACACCCCTCCCTCCACCTAAATACATCGTACCCCCTAGAAATCCTCCTATCCCACCAGGATACCCCCCCCCCCCCCCGCTCACCACCGTGGACATCCCGACCACCCCCCATGGATAGCCCACCCACCCCCTTGGACACCTCGTACCCCCCTAGAAAGCCATTCCACCCTTGTGGATACCCCACCCACCCCACTGGACAACACGTAGCCCCTGGACACCCCCCATGGACAACCCACCCACCCCGTGGATAGCCCTCCAACCCCTTGGACCCCCTACCCCCCTTGACAGCCCCGCGACCCCCGTGGATATCCCTCCCACCTTCCAAGACACCCCTCCGATCATGGGTTTCCCCAACCCCTGTGGACAACATTCCCACCCCCGTGGACCCCCCCCCCCCTCGGACAGCCCACCCACCAACTTGACAACCCCTACCCCCCTCGGCAGTCCCGCCACCCCAATGTATAGCCCGCCTACCCCACTGGACTCCTCGTACCTCCCTGGACAGCCCCACCCCCACCTAGACTCCCCCTACCTCATGGACAATCCCCACCCCCTTCGATTGCTCCGTCGACCCCCTAGACACCCCTACCCCTCAGGACAGCCCCACCACCCCCGTGGATACCCCCCCCATCCCCCTGGACAGCCCCACCCCCATGTATTATAGGGTTTATAAAAATTCAAAGATACCATTAATCATAGATACCAACATCATTGCCTCCTAGGATCCGTGATCAACAATAAAAAATAGTGGATGTTATTTTAGAAACTCCCAGGAATAATAAATGACCCAAGAAGAGCTTGCCTACCCCACTTCCACAAGAGTTTGAGTAGAGACCAAGACTTGGAAGAAAATAACTGGATCACCAGAATGAATACCAGATATATACCCTTATGGAATTTTTGATTCATTTATAGAGGTAACATTATTAATATTTATAAAAAACAAATCCTTTAGTAAAATAATATGATTCTCTAAAATATGGGACACAAAATCACAAATCCCATAAAGATACAATATAAATAATCATTCATAAAACCATTTCAAAATAACATAGTGGAGACTTATTTATATTTAAAACACCCTAATGGTTTATAAAAATCTCTTTAAAGGTTCCATTTCAAAAATAATTTAGTATTTTAGTATGACAATTAAAATGTAATCCATTTTCTAATAAAAAAATCCCCCTTCAGACCATACAAACCAAAAGCATTCATTTTTTCATAAAGAAACGCATAATATTGAAATAAACAGTATGCCAAAACCATTTTAAAAATACCAACGATTGTAAAATCAATGAAATTAATTCCATTAAAACCATTACAACCCCCACCCCTCCTACAAATCCACACCACCACCTGGATACCCCCACCCCTGGACACACCCTCCCCCATAGACAACCCCCACCCCCTGAATCCCCCCTACCCCCACCCCATGGTCACCACCTCACCCCTTGGAAAGAACCCCCACCCCCATCCCCCTACCCCTGGTCACCCCCACCCCAATGAACATCCCACCCTACCCCTTGGCATCTCCCCCCCATCACCCTGGATTCCCCCCTCCTAGACACCAACCCACCACCTAGATACCCCCACCCTCTAGACAACCCCAACCCCATGGACGGCCACCCCCACCCCCTGGACACCACCCACACCCCTTGGACAGCCCCCAACCCCCTAGACCTCCCCCAACCCCCTGGACACCACCCCACCCCTTGGACACCCCCTATCCCCCTAGACTCTCCACCCCCTTGGACACCCCCAACCCCTGGATAAACCCCCAACCTCTTGTACACCACCCCACCCCCTGGACACCCCCAACCCCTTGGACATCCCCACCCCTCCTAGAAACTACCCAACCACCTGGACACCCCCACCCCCTAGACACCCCCACCCCCATGTACAGACACCCCCACCCCTGGACACCACCCCACCCACTTGGACATCCCCCAACCCCCTAGACTGCCCCAACCCCCTAGACACCACCCCACACATAGCCCCACCACTGGAACCCCCCTGGATACCCCTACCCTCGGAATTCCCTCCAAACCCTTGGACACCACCCCACCTCCTAAACAGCCCCCCCCCCCCACCCTACCACCCCACCTGGACACCCCCAACCCCCTAGACGTCCCCCACCCCTCGTAGACACCACCCCGCCACTTGGACACCCCCCCTAAAACACCCTCACCCCATGGACAACCACCCCAACCCACTAGACACCACCCCACCCCTGGCCACCCCAACCCCCTAGACAACACCACCCCTGGACTCCCCCACCCATGGAAATGTTGAGTCAATAAGGTTTCCTTATGACTTTTCCATTCTATTATATTTTGAAAATAAAAAACGGTCTATCTCAAGGAATATTTTATTTCCCCTAAGACTTATCATAATAAGGAAAATTTTTCTTCCCCAAGGAAATTTTATCCTTACCTTTGTTTTCATTGTTCATGTTATAGTTTCTCTATATATAATTCATTTTATTTTTAGGTGTTATAATAGATTTTACATATAAAACCTCAGACTCCTATAAATACTTAGATATAGAGTATTCTGATTTTAGATTCCAAATTCTTTGAAATTCAGATTCGAAATTTTCTGGAATTCAGAATCTGAATTCTCTAAAATTCAGATTTGATTTCTCTAAAATTTAGATTCTGAATTCTCAAAAAATTAGATTCTGAATTCTATGAAATTTAATTTCTGAATTCATTGAAATTTAGATTCTGAATTCTATGAAATTTAGATTTTGAATTCTCTGAAATTCAGATTCCAACTTCTCTAAAATTCAGATTCTCAATTCTCCAAAATTCAGATTCAGAATTCTTTATAATTTAAATTCTAAATTCTATGAAATTCTGATTCTGAATTCTGTGTAATTCAATTTCTGAATTCTCTGAATTTTATATTCCTAATTCCCTGAAATACGTATTCTGAATTCTATAAATTCAGATTCCGAATTCTCTAAAATTCATATTTTGAATTTTCTAAAATTCTGATTCCGAATTCTTTGAAATTGTGATTCCGAATTCTATGAAATTAATAATTAAAATTCTCTAAAATTCAGATTCCAAATTCTTTTAAATTTAGATTCTGAATTCTCTGAAATTCATGTTCTTAATTACTCTAAATTCAGATTCAGAAATCTATTGAATTTCGATTCTTAATTCCTCAGAATTCATACTCTGAATTCCTCAGTTTTCTAACTCTGAAATCTATATAATTCAGGTTATGAATTCCTTGAATAATAGAATCCATATATTTATTATTTATTTTCTATATGTGATTATATGTTTTGATACAAAAATATTTTTCCTAAACTATGAAAAATAGATTTGGTTAAGAAACAATATATTTCATACTCTTTTTATAGTAATGAAATGATGTCATAAATCATGTTTCTAATAAACCATTGTTTGAGTGACATGTGTATAGGTCCCTCTGAGATTCAAGGAAAAATTTGACCATTGGTGGAGGGGGTAGACCGTTGGATAAATTAATATAATTAGCAACTCATTTGAATGAGATCATAAGAATAACTGATAGTTGTTGATCACATTAGAGATTACATGATGTTGAAGTAATATAAGGAGAGAGACACTCTCATTCATTTTTCGTACTGAACATCATGTTCTGATTGCTTCATCTGAATTTTATTATTTCTATGTACAATAGAGGACTTCCAGGGATAAGAAGACATAGGTGCTGACTACCTTAATGCTTGAGGACTTACATGATAAGGAAAAAAGAGGTGTTGACTACCTTGATGTTGAAGGTATTGCGGGGATAGCAAGACAGAGTCAAATATTTTTATCAAGGGCTTACCCTGGTGTGGGTATGAAATAAATTCTTGAATGTATAAATCAAGGGACCTTTATCCAAAGTTTTTTAATACCATACTATTTGGGATAAAAGATTTCATACTTGTTACTGGTATTGCTTAAAGTTTATTTTCCACTGAATTTTGACTAATAAAGTAAGTATAACTATCTTATACTTTCTTGTACTTGTGTACTCATATTAATATGATTCTATATTCTTTATGGTATAATATTTTTTCTTGTAATCTTTTCATTAGATTTTTTCTAGAACCATATATCTGAATCCTAACAAGTTTATAGAATGAAGAAATCCTGTGACTTTACCTTGTTTAATTTTGTTAAACATAATTGTTCTTATGGTTAATAATGAAATTTTTATATGAACATTAAAGGTTCAAAATAATTTTTTAAAGAATACAATTCACCCCCTCTTATATATTGAGCATCTACATCATATTTAGAACCAAAAATTGGTATTAGAGAAGGTCGTTGAAATTATTATATTCACATAAAAGTTTTATTGCTCATGTATTCATTATTCTAAATATATTTTTCTGTCTTGGGATTTTTATCCTTTTTTTAGTCATTTATTATTAACCAGTTTCTATGGAATGAAATTATATTTTATATGGATGGAATGAATGTTAGTTCGATTGACAATATTAATCCTACTAGACCTCCTATATTTAATTGGAATGATTATGAATATTGGATAGATCGAATGAAGAATTTTGTAATTAAAAAAAGTGTGGACAACTTTATTACGCTTACTAGCTATTACAATATTCTTGATAAAGAAGTCAGAAATTTTACTAACCATGAAAAGTCAGAATATAAACTAAACTACAAGGTACACAATACTATGATTTGTCCCATGACCAGAAATATATATAGTCGTATTTCTTCTTGGGAAGCTGAAAATATTATTTGGATGAAATTGGAGGTTAGTCAATTTGGTACATCCAAGGTTATTGAAACTAGAAGAGCCATTCTTAGAGCGGAATATTATGGATTTCTATTTCCTTATGGTCAACCAATGTGCAATGTACAATAACGGCTTATGACTATTGTTAACAGTTTACAATTAATGGGTGAGAATGGATTATATTATTAGGAACATTTAGACATGATCATAGATATCATGCCAAAAGAGTGGGAATTTTAGAGAACAACTATTGGTGAAAATATGAATGTATCTCGGATTACCCTTGATGAGATTTTTGGAACTCTTCTTAAACATGAGAAAAGATTTAAAAGTGACACTGATATAAATAAAAAGAATACTTGTAATGAAAATGTAGCCTTTACTACCACTAATGCCAAGACACTTGAAACGGTTACAAGATCCATGTTGAAGAAAGTCAATATTTTTTCCGAATCAACGGAAAGTGAACATTATGAGAATTAACAAGCTAATATTTCACTAAGGATTAACAAGATAGTTAGAAAGAAAAATTTTCAGTATTTATATAAGAAAAAATAAAGAAAAGAAAATAAAGACTTTGAAGTCACTTGTTATCAATGAAAAAGAGTTTGGCCTATAAGGCCAGATTGT
This sequence comes from Viscum album, assembly GCA_963277665.1. Lineage (NCBI taxonomy): Eukaryota > Viridiplantae > Streptophyta > Magnoliopsida > Santalales > Viscaceae > Viscum > Viscum album. The sequence continues at coordinate 770,733,474 of OY728138.1, forward strand.
CCTATTCTTAAGAGAAAGGATAGAAAGGAAAATAATTCTGAGAAGAATAGAAAGAGGTACTACAAAGACAAAGCTAAAAATGTTTGGAATGATAATGATACCCGGTGTTCCAGTGGTGTAGACTCTTATTTTGAATCCTCATAGTATGAAGTTTCTGTTCAAAAGAATCATGGTTTTATTTCCAAGATACCCATTAAAAAACATTTTCTAATGGACAAGGTATACAATGATAAATTTATAACCAATGTATCCTTGAATACTGATTATAGTAATAATAAATATTATTAATATTTAGATGAATAATCTTTTTCTGATGAAGATAATACTTTACCTACATATCAAGAAGTGTCTCGGTTTGCTAAGCTTCTTGAGAATGAAAATTCTAATGTCATGAAAAATCTTGATAAAAAAAATTCTATAAATTTTATTCTTACTGATCAAGTATGTGACATTTCATTAGGTCTTGATAAAACAATTAATGATTATGAAATTATTTCAAAAACACTTGAGGATATTAATTCTGAGAAGGATCAATTTTCTACGGATCTAGAAAAATGTAATATCTAATAAAAACATTTAAATGACTAACTCTAGTACTAAAACTAATGTTTATGGGGATAAAAAATTGTTATTAAACTAAAGTTAGTAATATTTTTCTGGAGGATAAAATTTTCAAACATTACCATAGGTAAGGAAAAATTTGATAAGATGTATTCCCATATTCAAACTCTTAGAAATAATTCTGGATTTGGTTATACTCATTCAAAACTAGTTTTTAGTAATAATTATTTTGTTTCTCAATGTTCTCCTTTAAGAACTAAGTGTTAGTGGGGTGGTAATTGGGATAAAAATTGTTCATTAAACAAAACTCAATCTTTAGGTTTTCATAATGTTTATTTTTCAATGAGATTATGGATTCCAAAAATATCAATTTCTAAAGTTTCGAGATCTAAGAAATTTTGGGTTTTGAAAGTCTAACACTCATATTTTAAGGAATGTAAAGATAGTACCAACAACAATACATGTTACATGGATGGAGGATGTTCTTGACACATGACTAGTAACAAAACAATCTTTGAAAAGATTATTAAGATGAAAGGAGGAAAAGTAACATTAAAAGATAACGCTCAGGTTGAAATTATTGGTATAGGTAACATTTTTCTTGTTGGAAAAAATTTTATTTCAAAAACGTTTATTTGTTAAGGGTCTAAATCACAACCTTATTAGTATAATTCAATTATTTGATGAAGGATACCTTGTTTTTCTTAAATGATAAATGTTTAGTTCACAATTACAAGGAATAGTTTATAATTTCTTCCCATATGCTCGAGAATGTATACACACTAAAAAAAAGACCATAGGAGCCAAGACCTACCTTATCAAAGTGAAATAGAAGATCATTCATGGTTATAATATAGATGGTCAGGACACTAAACCTTCGTAACCTATGCAAACTCTCTAAGAAAAGACCTATTGAGGATCTACCTGATATTAGATTAAATTATTCAAAAGAATACGATACTTGTCCATATGTAAAGTAGCATAAATAAATTATTAAATTAGTCAGCGAAGTCTCAACTATAGATGACATAAATTCAGTGCATATGTATCTTTTTGGTCCAAAAGAAATTGAAATAATTGGAGGAAAATATTATGTATTTTCTTAGTTGATGATTACACTAGATTTCCATAAGTCTATATTCTTGAAATTAAATCTGAATCATTTTCTTATTTCAATATTTTAAGATACCATGTTAAAAATGAGAAGAATCTTCCTTTGATAACTTTTTATAGTGATCATGGTGTAGAATATAAAATATTCTGATTTTGAATGATTTTGTATTAGAGGATGAATTTCTCAAAACTTCTCAGCACCAAGAACTCCTCCACAGAATTATGTGGTTGTAAGATGAAATTTAATTCTTTAAGAGAAAACCAGAACCATGTTGAGTAAATATTTGGTAGCCAAACATTCATGGCCTAAAGCTATATGTACTGCTTTTTATACCATAACTCCAGTTTTTATTAGACCTATTATTAACAAAACCCCTTTTGAGTTATGGAGTTGTATAAAACCTAAACATTCCTATATAAAGGTATTTGGTTTCAAAGTATATATTCTAATTACTAATGATAATTTACATAATTTCTTACCCAAATACGATGAAGGAATTTTCATAGGCTACATCACAACTTCTAAGGATTATATTGTTTCAATAAAAATAATTGTACTATTGAAGAAGCAATAAATGTTAAATTTGATGAAACTTTTCCTTTAGTTTTTAAACAACCAAAACCTACATCGTCCGATGTGTTTTCAAAAACACATTATCAAACCGTAATAGAAGATCCTTCTGATAAAGAAAATGTTCAAGAAAATGTATCTTAGAATTTTACGCCAGAAGATTTCCTACCATATGTTGATGAACAGGTTATATGAAACCCAAATCAGTTGTTTCATAATAATCATCCAAGTGATAATATCATTGGTGATGTAAATCAACTTGTAAGTACTATAATTTCCTTTTGAAGTGAAGTGGAATATCTAGCATTCATTTCTAAATTAGAACCAAAAATCAATGATTAAACTTTAGGTGATGATGAATGGATAAAATCTATGAAATATGAGCAAAATTAATTTGAAAGGAATAAAGTCTAGACCATGGTTTAATGACCTAAGAAATATTCTATTATTGGAGTTAAATGGGTCTTTAGAAATAACTATGATGAAAATGGAATTATAGTATGGAATAAATCTTGATTAGTTGCTAAAGGTTATAATCAACAAGAAAGAATAGACTATGAAGATACCTATTGGTTTGGGAAACCTCTTTCTTTGGTAGATACAAAACATCCTAAACATGTTTCCAAACAAATCAAATCTTTATATGGACTTAAACAAGCCCCTAGACCCTGGTATGATATACTTATATAATTTTAGATAAAAAAAATTCATGTTAAGGGAAATGATGATCCAATCCTTTGTATAATGGATGATAAGAATAATGATTTGATAGTTCAAATCTATGTTTATGACCTTATATTTGGTTTATGTTAGAAATATTCAACTGATTCCTTTTCGTATCTAATTATATTTTTGATTGAAATGAGTATGATGGATGAGTTATCATTTTTTCTTGGTTTTGAAATTTATCAAAAACCAAATGGAATTTATATATCCCAACATAAGTATATTAAATATATTCTTAAAAGTATTTATATGGAAACTCTAATAGTATAAGTACTACCATTTGTACCATAAATTCATGTGAACTTGAGGAAGATAGGAAACTAGGGGATAAAAAACTCTTAATAGTGTCATATGAAGTCTATTATACTTGACATCTAGTCATCCAGTCATAATATTTTTAGTATACTTATGGGGAATATATCAATCCAATCCTAAGTAATCTCATTTAAATGAAGTGAAAATGATTTTTCACTACATAAAGGAAACCATAGATTTAATACTCTTTTATACATACTTAAATGATTTTTTTTAAAATGATTTTTGGATGATGAATTTGGTGGATGTATAATGGATAGAAATAGTACATCAAGAACTTGTCATTTCTTAATAGATTCATTACTTTCTGGGTCATCAAAATAGAATCACTCAATAACACTTTCCATTGCTGAAGATGAATATGTAGCAGCTGTTTGTTTTTTTGATCATGTATTGTGGATTCAACACACACTCACAGACTATGGTATGAGTTTTACCAAAACACAAATAATTTTTGATAATACTAGTGCCATTTCCTTAAGTGAAAACCATTCACATCATTATTGTGAAAAACACATAAATATTAGGCATCAATTTTTTAGGGATAACACACAAAAAAGATTCCATTATTCAATTTATCAGAACGCATTATCAACTGACTGATATTTTCAAAAAATAACTACCCTATGATAAATTTAAATACATTAATGAAAATAGAGGAATGATAACCTCAAGGTAATATTTCATATTAAATATTTATTAAAACCAATATTCTAATAATAAGATACTCTTTTTCATAGGGGGTGTTATTTTTTTTAATAATCTACATTTTTCGTATTCCAAATTTTTCAGAAAATAAATTTTTTTAATCAAAATCTATCATAATAAAAAAATTTCATAATCTAATGTTTTCATAATCATAATTTTTCATAGTTATAATTCTTTGTAGTCATTTTATTGAATCTAAAGTTCTTCAAGAATTATTGTCCTCATTACAAATAATTTTCCCAAATTAATCCGAAATGTATTTTTCATTTCTTATGTTTTCATTGTAATATTTTTACATATTGGTATTTTCATTTTGTTTTAAAATTTTTGATTCAATTTTACTTAAATTTGAATGTTTATATTAAATTCCTAAAAATATCGGAACCTATCAAAATCCTTCTTCAGTTATCATCTCAACTGTACGATTTGATCAAAATTATTTCAACCATTGGATCAACCAATTAAGTTTTACTGTCGCCCCAATCGACTATATAAGGACCCCACAATATATTTTCCCGCATCAATCCTCAAGCTCTGGCATGTTGAATCCCTACTTCTCTATATAAGTCTGTTTTAAATTTTCAAAAGTTAACATAGTTCTGAATGTCTTCTATAGCATCTCCACAAAAAGATATTTCAATTGTTAAGGAAATATTTTAATGGAAGATATATAGAGTAAGGTTAGTTGTTTAGAAATTATTAGAAATATAAGATTCTATCATTTCTAAGAATATCAAGATGAATGGTTGGGAGAGTTTATGAGTTTCAAAAATGAAGTCACTAGACTCAGTGTATTTGTAGTTGACGGTATAGTTCTATGAAATAGTTAACATTTTTAAAGAATAAGGGAGAGATGAATTTTCATTCAAGATCAATGGGAAGACTTAATCCCATTCATACAGCATTGCAGCTAGTTTGATCAGAATTATTTATGAAGGAGAAGTAGAATTTTTTACTCACAAATTACATAATGTATATGGATCCTATGATAAATAAAATGCTATAGAGTGGCTTGACTTGATAATAGTTAAGACTCTGAATACTGTTCATCCGTATAAAAACATACAGATTCATGAATTCTGGGTTCAATGCTTTATAATTCCTTGTAATGGGGATAAGGATACACTAAATAAGAGTGATATCTATATATTGGATTTCTTGGTGTGCCTTAGGAAGATAATTTTTTTTAAATATATCTATGTCAAGATTGAGATTATCAAGAATGGAAATATGAAATCTAAAATCATTATGTATCTAGCTATTCTCTCAAATATTAAAGTTATTTTTTAGAATCTTTCAATATTCCATTCAGTTCCAAGTTGTGAAATTTCTAGGTAATGTTATTGAGCGATGATACCTTATGGAGGATGAAGGTTGGATTCTCTAATGAATCCAAAGAATTTTATGATCTATCTGAAGAACATGTAGAAGCATTGTAAAATAAGTTGTAAGTGGATGAAACCTCTATGAATGGTGGAAGTAAGAGAACAGTTTAGGAACTTGAACAGAAAATAAACACCCTTTTGTGTAAGGAAACTCAGTCAGCACCACCAAAGCCAAATATGCAAAAAGAATATCTTGATGAAGTATTGGAAAAGTGGAGAGAGGATATGAAAAATATAAAGGAAGTGGAGCCTATGTTTTCCTTGGAAATTGCTAATGAAAAATAGTTAGAGATAGAGGCTACTAAAGAACTTGAGAAGAAACAGAAGGAGAGGAAGAAAAGGAAGAAGTTGTATGAAGCCAAAATTGTACAATCACTTCTCAAGGATTCTGAGATACCATATAAACAAATCCTTGTGCCTGAATCATTTTTGATAGAATCTCATCTTGAGACTATAGGAAAGATGATGGTGATTCTTGATTCAGAACTAGAAGAAGAAATTATTACAGAAGACGAAGATAAAATAGAAGATGAAGAAGTGGAATAAGAAGAATGGAATGAAACTGTTGATATCATAACGCAAGTAGATGATTATCATGATAAGGAAAGCCCCTCTGTAAAATTATCAATCCAAACTTCCCAAGATGAATCCTCAAAACATGTTACACCAGTGAATGAAGATAAGGGTATGGAAGATTTTAATAAGCCAACAAATGACAAAAGCAGTAATCCTGACTTCATTCATCAGAAAGATCGGGTGGCTGATGTAGAGAAAGGGGATGTTGATGAAGATAAAATTGTTCAGTTATCTGACATTGAGCATGAATCACCCATGGTATAAGAGATCATTCCAAGAGCTGATAAGGGAATGTCGATGTTAGTAGATACACCTACTAAAACTATGGTGAATAAGAAAGATGTTGGTGCATCATCAATGAGGAATGATGAAGACATAAAAAAAGAATCATCACCAACCAAAAACTCAGATTCAAAAATATCTTCCCATGCACATGATTTTGTTTTTCAGTCTTGGAAAAATTTGGTTGGTACTATTCTATTATTCCAAAGAATTGAATCAAGATTCCAGATGCTTCAGCATATGATAAATCAGAAATCAGATTCAGTTTCCATGGTTATGGACAAATGTGTTAAACTACATGAAGATTTTAAAACCTTTTTTAGTGGTTATGAGGCTCATAAAAGATCATGCAAGAATATTAAATTCTGGAAAAAGAAAATAATCGAAGAAATGAAAATCATCCGTGAATTTCATTATAATGTCAGGGATGCTTTTTACACTGAAGATTTCAAGATCAAGGATCTTTCAAATAGTTTTGTGGAAAAGTTATTTCTAGAATAGACTACTTAGAAGCAGGAAGCTAATGATGTGAATGGAATTCTTGATTCTGTGGCCATGAATTTAAAGTGGGGAAGGGATCCGAGAATCGAATTTAAAGACAAGCATGATAAGAAAGATAACGCGATGAAAGATCAAGAAGAATGTCTTAAGGCTCAGGAAGAAAAAATTAAGGCCTTAGAGAAGAAAAATGAAGATCGGTATTAGTTGCATAAGTGTGCAAAAGTCGATCACAAGGAGGTCAAGAAGCTAAAAACCATTTTCAAGAAACTGAGGCCGAAGGAGAGAGAAGGATAATTTCATTCCATTCTGATCCTTTGTTGTATTTTTTCATTGTATAAATTCACTCAAAATTAATTAAATTTTCATTTTTCTCTGTATATTTGGTGGTTTAGTACCAATGTTTTAGTTACCAATTTTTTCATTATATTTATTCCTTTTTTAAAATTAAAAAGGGGGAGAATGTATTGATAAAAATAATACTAATTAAAGACGATATTTCCCAAAGTAATGGGGATTTCATCTAAGAGATTTTTCTTATAAATGAATATTTTCATATGCATGATAATGTAAAATCCCATTTAGGAAATAAATAATAAGAAACATAGTGATTCAAAATCCTATAGGGGAGTTAGTGGTATTCACTATGATCCATAAGTAAAAGGAAGATAAGTTTTTTACAATTCTGTAATAATTATATGTCCTTATATTCTTTTTAGTAAGGATGTTTGTGCCTTCCAAAAACGAGGAGATTCTTGTGTCAATAAGGTTTCCTTATGAATTTTCCATTCCTTTATGTTTTGAAAATCACAAACACTCTATCTCAAGAAAAACATTATTTCCCCTATGAATTATTTTAATTAGGAAAATATTCCTTCCCCAAATAAATTTTCCTTTTACCTTTTTTTTTCATTTTTCATGTTATAGTTTCTCTAAATATAACTCATTTTATATATAAGTATAAAAATCAGTTTCAAATCTAAAACCATAGAATCCTATAAATCCACAAGTATAGATTATTCAGATATGATATTCCGAATTCTCTGAAATTAAGATTTTGAATTCTCTGAAATTCAGATTCTGAATTCTCTAAAAATCAGATTCTCATCTCTCCGAAATTTGGTTTCTGAATTATTAGGAATTTAGATTCCAAATTCTTTGATATTCAGATTCTTTATTCTCTAAAATTAAGATTATGAATTCTCTGAAAATTCTGATTCCAAATATTTTTAAATTCAGAGTCTGAATTCTTTGAAATTCATATTCTGAATTCTCTATAATTTAGATTAAGAATTCACAAAAATATAGATTTTGATTTCTCAGAAATTTAGATTCTGAATTCTATGAAATTCTGATTCTGAATTCTCTGAAATTAAGATTCCAAATTTTCTGAAATTCTGATTTGAATTCTTTGAAATTCAGATTCTGAATTCTATGTAATTCAGATTTAGAATTCTCTGAAATAGAGATTCTGAATTCTCTTAAATTCTGATTCGGAATTTTCTTTAATTCAGATTCTTAATTCTATGATATTCAGGTTATAAATTCTCTAAAATTCAGATTCTTAATTCTTGATAATTAGAATACCAAATTCCTTAGAATTTAGATTCTAAATTCCTTAGAATTCGGACTCAAAATTCCCTAGATTTAAATCACCGAAATCTATAGAATTCAGGTTCTCAATTCCTTGAAAAATAGAATCTAGATATTTATGACTTATTTTCACCATGTTTTTATTTGTTTTCACTCAAAACTATTTTTCCCTAGACTCCAAAAAATATATTTGGTTTAGAACCCTTATTTTTATTACTCTTGTTATAGTAATGAAATGATGTCATACATTTGTTTCTAATAAACCGTTGATTGTGTGACATATATACTAGCCCATCCAAGATTCAAGGAAAAATATGACCATTGGAGGAGGGAGCTAACCATTTTAGAAATTCCTATAAATAAGAGCTCTTTTGAACGAGCTCATAAGAACAATTGATTGATGTTGATCACTCTAGATATTTCATGCTAATGAAGTAATTTCTAGAGATAGATACTTTTTAATAATTTTTGCGTAGTGAACAACTTGTTCATCATGATTCATGTGAATCTGATTGTTGTTGTGTAAAATCGAGGACTACCATTGATAGAAATACAGATGTGATGACTACCTTATTGTTTGATGGCTTCTTTGATAAGGAAGACATAGCTTCCAAACACCTTGCAGTTTGAGGGCTTGCTGTGATAGCAAGACAAACTCAGATATTCTAATCGATGGTTTTCCATGGAGTGGGTATGATAGACATTCTTGATGGTATAAATCAAGGGACGTTTATCCAAGGTTGTTTCATACCCTACTATTTGGGTTAAAAGATTTCATACTTGTTATTTTATTGATTCAAGTTTATTCCACTACATTTTGATTAATAAGTAAAGTATAACTATCTTATTATTTCATGTACTTGTGTACTTTGATTAATAAGATTCTATACAATTTAAGGTAGAATAGTTTTACTTGTAAAATTTTATTAAGATTCATTTCTAGAACCATATATCTGAAAAATAACATGTTTGTAGAACTAAGAGGTCTTGTGAATTTACCTTATTTAACATTGTTAAACATAGTTTTTATGATGGATAAAAATAAATTTTTTATACCAAATTTAAATGTTAGAAAGAATTTTTTACAGGATACAATTCACCCCTCTTGTATATTGAGCATATACAACATATTTTGATCCTATTGGAAAGTCTCCCAACCCCCTGGTCCCCACCCCACACCCCTGAACACCACCCCACCCCTCGGGACACCACCGTGGATAGCCCCCCCCCCCCCCCACCAACCGGGATTCCCCACCCCCATGACACCGCCAACACAGTAGACACACCCACCCCCTGGACACCCCTTCCCTCCTTGGAAAGCCACCACAAACCGATGAACAGCCCCCCATCCCCTTGAATTTTGAATTAAATTCATTATGTATTTAATTAACATATAAATTGTGTGTAAATGGTGTATGGGTATACTTGTTGTATGGGTATACTGGTTGTATGTGTATACTTGTTTTAATTACTGTATGAATTATGTGTTAATTTTGTATGTGTGTAGAGTGTAAATAAATATAGAATTAGAGGTATTCGGAATTCTATATGAATTATGTTTTTTATGAATTCTGTATGAATTCATACAGGATTCTGTATTTATTATTCATGAATTGAGATTTGTGTAGGTATTGTGAAGTTATTCCAAATGGACCCCCCATCCCCTATCTATTTTATGTTGTGTATAAACTCTACAATCATGCTGGTGGAATTGCTTCAGGTGAATATGGGGAGTCCAGCAAGCCGTCTTGATGTTTCAAGTATAAAAATGATATTCCAATTGTTTACAATTGTTGGCTTATGTTTAAATGAAGAACTTATTCCAATGGTTTTATGTAAAACATTAGTATTAGTATATTCCAATGGTTTGTAAAACGTTGGCTTAGATATTTTTACTTGATATTCACCAATGGTTTGTGGGAAACTGTTGGTAAATTTTTATACCAATGGTTTTGTAAACCGTTGGTATGGAGATGTTTTTTTATTACCAATAGTTTTAAACCATCGGTAACCATTTATTACAATGGTTTTTTGAAACCATTGATATATACTCAATTTTCATACATATCCCAACGATTCTCATAGTACTGTTAGGATATGTCTATCCCGGCAGCTCAAGACCCAATGGGTTGGAAAACCATTGGGATAGTTTATACCAATGGTTGTCCATCCTTTACCGATGGTTTTAAACCACTGTTAAAGATATGATTTCTAGTATTGAGAGGGCAAAACTAATACCATTTCTATAATTGCATTTAGTTTATAAAAATTCATTAGTATTGAATATTAATGATTTTCATCATAATAATGAAAATAAATAATTCCTCGTGTGATTAAAAAATTATCATAATAAATAACTATTTATAAGATTGTTTTGTAGAAAAATTAAAATATGACCCACACATAGTTTCTCGTAGCTCTAAGAATTAACTGAGTAGAATTAGAACTAGAAAATCCTTTAAATGAAGAAGGGATATTACATCTCAATGAATGAATACATAAAATACCCTTAAGATACAGATCCCTATGTATAAAATTTCAACTTCTATATAAAATGGATAATTAAATTAACATAATTCAGTACTAAAAATGTCAATAAAAGAATAAAAGAATAATTAAATGTAAAAAGGAACAAATGTATGACTTCATTAATGCACTAATATTATTGTCATCAGTTAGAAAAAAGTAATTATTCAATATTGAAGAGAGGGGAGGATAGCCACACCCTTTACCTTTCTATAAAATTAATTAAACACTCTATTTTCTATTGACAAAAAATGGATTGTTATTATGTCCAATTAACTCCCCATTCCAATTTAATAGTACTATTAAAATCCCTTATTTACTATGCCATTAAGATCAGATCTCACCAAAGAATAAATTCATCCATTTGTTAAAGGTAACTACTATATTCCCCCTTGAATGTGCCAATTTTATATCACAGAATCATGAATAGATTTTTTCCATTTTTTAATGATAATGTCATTATCATAATATGGTCTTTTAATTTTATCCAAATCATATTATTCAAGAACATGCCTTTCCCTAATGATTTAAAATATAATTTCAAAGCATTAATATCCCAATATGATTTTTTTGGAGCTCCAAATAAAATGAAAATACCATCCCAAGAGAAGTCAATATGGATACGTACATGTTTGTTTCTTGAAAGAATCCTACTAATCCCATACCGATTTGTCTAACATTAAGGACCAATCCTTCCTTGACCTATTGAATGTCTTATTTAATAATATTTTCAACTCCCTATTAGAGACTTCATCTTGACCACTAGATTCTTTATGATTGGTTATAAAATTTTTATGAACATCCATACCTTTCTATCAAATCATTGAACTTGTAGTTATAAATACGACATCTACCACCATTTAGAAAATCCTTTGTCACTCCAAAAAAGGTAAAGATGTTCTTTTTGAAAATGATGGTCATACTACTATATTAAATATTTAGAAATAAAATTACTTCATCCGACATTTAATTTTAATAATAATAAATTAAAACTATTTATTTACATAGGAAGAAGGAAATGGGCCTATGGATTTTATTCCCCATGCATAAATGATTCCATATACTATAATCAACTTTTTGGTAAGATCATGTTTCCCTCCCATATTACCATGTTTTTTGACATTTATCATATCCTACAAATAAATTTTGAGCATATTTCCACAATATATTCTAGCAGAAACCATATTTTAGAAACATTTGACCTTTTTAACTACCATTGCGTCCTACTTATTAATACTAATGAATAACCTCTAGAATTGAAATAATTTTTTGTTCATGAATATATAGCTTTACTATTTAACTAGAAAACTATATAAATAGGAGAAAATAATCCTAGGAAATGTTATATATTTATAATATAAATTTCATCCTTTGGATGTGATAATATATTTTAAGTATAATTACATTAGTAATAAATATACAAAGGCCAAGAAACTATGGAGAAATATTTTGAGAAGCTATGAAATTTTTTTCAGCTAGAAAAAATTCTTTATCTGCCTTATTTATTCACTTCTGTTTAGAAAAGCCTATATAAGTGATCAACAACAAAATTTTTACACATATGTTTTCTTTGAAAACTAAATCAAATAATTTATTCAATAAAACCCATCTAAACAGTTGAGGTTTCATTTCCTTCTTAAAAAATAGATACACAAGGGCTGATTGGTAAATGAATGGAATTAATTTGATCCAAAAATTATTCTTCCAAAACATTTCCATTGAGAAAACCACTACCAAATGATTCCATTCCATAATGGTGTAACCCCTTTGATCCTCATTAATAATTTTTTTATCACATTAGATATCATACAACATTATCTCTTTTATTTTCCCTAAAATATCTACCACTTTAATGTTCATAACATCACAAATTATTTCATATAGATGTACACAATTTCAATAAATTATCATGGGAGAATATGTGAGATTATCATTAAGAAAATTAAGAAAACACAAAATGATTCTAATCATAGTGAAATGATGTGTCCTTAACATGTGTAAAATTAAGGGCATTAGTTATCTAAGAGAAGTATTTGATCAATTTACAATTTAAAATAAAAATTCCTAAAAAAATATTCATACCCTTGACATTACATAGTGTTGTATGCTTTTTAATGTTGTTAAGTTTAGTAGAATCAACCGCTAAATGATTCATGGAATCATTGTGACATAATAAAATTCATTTAGTTTCCATGAACTGAAATTTTTATCAATTTAATAAAATGTTTTATTCTTCGCATCATTATACATAGTATTCATTATTTTTCATACAATATTCAAAATCAAGACCTAGAATAGATAATTCATCCATGAAAACATTAACATATCTCTCAATCAAATCACATGAAATTGAAATCATGCACTGTTGAAAATTATCCATAGAACCAAACATTTGAAAAGGCATTCATATGTAAGTAACATTCCTAAATAGATAATTGAATGTCGTTTTCACTTAATCCATAGGAAAAATTATAATCTTATTATACCTGTAAAACAAGGTTAGTATAGAAAAAAATATTACATAACACCTTCCCTAATATTTGATCTAAAAATTTAATTATAAAGACAACTTTTTTCATATATTAATTATGTTCTCAATATTAAATATAGAATTTCTATTTTTTCTGAATTTTAATTTGAATCTATTCATCAATCTCAATAGTGGCCATAATGACTCCACTATTCTAAGGGATATCCTAAAATGGGCTTACCCAAGGGTTGTCAGAAAATTATATATTATTCCAATATCAATTATTCCAATTTGTTCTTATTATAAAAATTCAGTAATTTTGGGATTGATACTTTCCTCCTCATCGACATTTTTTGGACATTTATATTTTAAGATATTTTTTATGAAAAATTATGTACTAATACCATTGGCATTAGAAATAGAGTGACTAATAAATTATTAAATATTTATCAGAATATAAATAAGATTAAAAAAATTTCATTCATCTAATGTATAAGAAATGATACCTAATAAAGTTGAGTTTCCCCAAAAGGCAAACGTCATAGGAACTTGAAGTTGTTTTTGCCCTATGGTGGGAGGGACAAGACCTAAATGAAGATGCATTGGTGTGAGGGTTCCATAGTCGTTATGTTACCACTTTTCAAATGATGTTAATAAATATTTTTCTTCATAACTTTTGTTTTAATACAAACATTCTCCAGATGGAGGTTCATCGTGTGAAGATAAAATATTATCAATGTAAAATTCAACTATTTAACCAAGGATTTCCCCTTAAAATTCATTTAGGGAATCCATTGTCATTGTAGAAATAACACCCATGCATGTTTCTATAGGTAACTATATAATATCATTGATTTATTTAACCATAAATAAACATTATTATTTTTTATCATCCACAAATTCACTATCATGAATAGGCTCTTATCATTCAATGATATAGCCCTGGGGAGGTTATTTAGCCGTTTAGAAAACATCAAATACCTTTCTCTAGTTTGCATGTTTTAAAATATTCATTCCCTTTTAAATTTCAATAACATATTTTACAATGTAAATAAATGGTCTTATAATAATAATAAGGGATTCATTCTCCTCTTCCATATCCAAAATGATAAAGAAATTGGGGAAAATGTTTATACCCATGCCAATAATCATGTCACCAAACTTAAAAAAATGGGGATAATAGATCGATACAGAAGTTTAAAAACAACTATAGTGTGTTGTGGAAACTCTTAATCTCAATATCTAGAATGGGGATAGGAGAATAAAATTTATACTTTCAACAAGATCATACAAATATTAAAACATGTAATCCTGATCACCAAAAGTTCAATGAATAGCAATACCCCAGGGATCTTTTCATTTGGGAGGTTTCAATTTCATAGAGAATTATTTATATTTCATTACGAGATTTTCGTAGAAAACTCCAAAAAGTATTTACTATATAAAAAATTACTTCTATCATTTTCAATATGAAGGGAATTGAGTGTGATCATCAATAAAATGAATATTGACATTTAGTTTCGTAAAAACCTTTAGAAATTTATAGAATTCAAAATCTAGATTTTTTTCTTGTCCCTTGGAGGAAAGGGAATTGTTTGAAAAAATTAATCACTATAAGTGAAAACAATTCATATTTCTATTATATTTCCATATAATAGTTTCATTAGATTTTATGGATTCTTCCTATGATATTTTAGCAGGTAAAATAGGTTGGGTCAAACTCTTCGTAGGGTTATCTAATTTTCAAAAATGAATTTATTTTAAATTGTGTCCAGCCAGTTCAATAAAATTTTCATTGCGATTAGATTTGGGATATATTTTTTCTTCCTCATGAGTTTAGAGACCACTCTTAGTGGTGACTAACATG
Organism: Viscum album; assembly: GCA_963277665.1. Lineage (NCBI taxonomy): Eukaryota > Viridiplantae > Streptophyta > Magnoliopsida > Santalales > Viscaceae > Viscum > Viscum album. The sequence goes on from OY728138.1 coordinate 770,748,665, forward strand.
TATGTCTATATTGTTTTTGACATAATGGTGCTAAGAATATTCACTCTTTATATCACACTTGATTTTCTAAATTACAAACCAAATTGAAAATAGATGTTTTTAAATCTAGATTATTGGAATGAATTATCAATTTCAAAATTCACATATTTCTCATCAAACATACCCATATGTTGTTGGTAGACCCTTTTTGACTTCATCTTGTGAACTAGATGAATCAACCCTGGGTTGAGTTTTCAACTATAACTATTTTTTTGAAAGACAGTGCACACTATATGTATCAAAACTCATTCACCAATTCAATATTTGTTGGAATTGTCCTAGTATAATTGGTTGCAGTTATTTTATAGAGGATCATCACCTGGTTGAGTCTTAGGTCCATACAATTCAATGTTATCATGTTCGGGTACATAGGACGGCGTATCAACGTTTGGTATACATGACTATGAATGGGAAATCATACTAAATTGAAGACATGTATCCCTAAGAATATGGTGATCATCTTCATTATAATAATAAGAATTTTTTTATATTGGTTAGTGGTTTTTGGTTTCTACTTAATAATGGTGGTATTTTTATAAAATTTATTTTGAGAATTAAGTAAAAAATTGTTGAAAATATGTTTGAGCTCGTTAGATGTTTTTTTAGAGAAATCCACTCTAAATTACTAGACTACTATAGTTTTGTGATATAATATATGATTTTTTTTGTCAAAATTTATTGGTTTCTACATTATTGGTTAAAGAAGGGTATATTATCCCCTTTTAACATATCCCTAAGTCCATGGAACAATTCACAAACTTCATGAAATAAACCAACGTTCTATGATTAATTCTAGAAATAATTATCTATAGTTATAACATTAGGATAATGGAATAGTATATCTGATCCCATGTATTAGATATTACATCATCTAATTGTTGAAACCATTCCACAACATTTAATTTTGTTAATATGTAAAACATATCAACTTCAAAACCCCTTGAAAGATTATTTTGAGTAAAGACTACAAAAATATTCCAAAAAAAATCCATGATGAATCCTAGTGAATCCTAATTTGTAAATCCATGATATTATAGTATCATAGATAGGTGGTACTTCATTCTTTCATAGTTACTAGATCTGGGGGATTCTAAATTCATGATTTATTATATGAAATTGTTCGTATAATAACCTCCTTGAGTCTAACTCTATCAATTAATAAATATATAAATGGTTTTGGTTTAAAATTTAATTTTTTGGTAATTTTAATTTTTTATATTGTGAAATTTTTCTGATGATTTTCAATAGATTATTTTTAATTCAAGTACAATACACTAACATGTTACTATATTTTGAGGATGAGTTTCTTTAGGTTTTCAGATGATGACCCAGTTTTCATTCAATCACTTCGAAAAAAAATCTATTTATTCATTTTTTATTTTTTCCCACTTCTATTCATGTAACATGTCCTTCCCTAAAAATGGTTCCATAATTTGACAACATATCCAAGGCCATCACTAGAAATGGGGAAAATTATTTATTTAACAACCCTACTAATGAATACATCAGTTATTATTATGTTAAATTCCAAATTGAAGGGATTATATTCAAGGTGTGTTGTATATAAGCAAGAAAAATTAAAAATCAAACATATGAAAAATAGTGGATATGTGGGTGTAATTGCAATGATGTAGTTGATATAATGATGATTTATCAATGGGAAACATAAAATTTCCCAAGGAAAAGGGGAAATAAAATATTAAAAATAATGTTTGATATCTTTATGCACTTAATTATGGGAAATTGGGTGATTGGATTTATTATTTTTATAGATTTTTATTTTTATTTTATTTTCAGTCATTCAAAGGTAGTCACTGATGGACCAAGAAAATTAGAAGGTCAGTTTTCTTAAGTGGCTAGTTTTTAGGTGAAATGAGCCTTCATCTTCTCAACTAAATACCCCATTAACTAATTGTTGAGGAAACCTAGTGACCCACCACATTAAATTAATTTTTCTTCACATACAGCCATCTAGATGACATTTTATTAATTTCATTAAAAACCAATATCGCTCTAGTTGAGTATGAATAGTTGATGGTCATTAATCACTCAACTATTGATAAATGTTTCGAAAAGTAAAATTTCAAAATCTTGAGTGAGGTAAAATAGTCACCGTCCGAACCTAATTCTATACAACACAATAATCCAACCATTATATAAATATATTTAAAAAATTAAAACATGTTTTACTAATATAGTAATAATACAAACAACAAAAACATTGATTCCCTAATAATATCGTCATAATCAAAAATATTTTGTTTCCCCCATCTCATCCCCCTTGTTCACCTCAAGTGTTACATACCTTCCACATCTACACATGGATATATCCGGTGTCCCTATCTTTTATCTCATATAAATGATCCGGAAGGGAGGCACTCTAAGGAGATCTTCTCATAGGAGCCCCTAGTGTTTTTGCTGCATTGGGTGATCCAGGGTGAACTCCTGGTCTATGAAAACATTAGTTGTGGGGGATGGCGTAGGTTCTAGGCGATTGGAGGGCTTCAGCGGTGATGGTGGCGGGTCTATGGCTATGCGTTTCTAGGATTCAGCTTCAGTGGCTTTCTTCGACTACTGGTGTTTCTCGAATTGGATCATCTCTTTGGGTGACGGTGTCACTCAATGGTGGCAAGGGTGGTTCTCGACCCAGCTATTATCTTTCAGCTCTGGTGGTGTGGATGGTTTGCAGTCTTTGACTTTGAGTGGCAGAGAGGGTTCTTAGCACTTCAGGTTTTGGTTTGTATTTCATCTTTCAGTGGTGGTGGGTTTTGTTCATCACCATGGTGCTATCATCATCTTCTTCCCTACAGTTTGTGCTGATAAAGTTTAATTTGTTTTGGATATTGTTTTAAATTCTATGGATCTAGTCATGGGTTTTATTTTTCGGTGAGGTTTATGGTTCTATGATGAAAATGGTTGTAGTTTTGGTCTCCTCCTTTTATCTATATGGTCTTCATCGTGTACAGAGTCTCAGATGGATGGCCTAGGATACAATCTGGGGCTGCAACTCTTTCAAATTATAGGTCTTCATGGCCTTTTATGTCTCTCACTGTTGGTGTTGTTGGTGTTTTGGGGGTTGATAGAGACTTTTTACAACATTTTATATTGACTCTGTTAACTTGGTCTCTGTTCTTGGTCATAATTCCTCCGTTCTCTCTAAGGCGTAGCAGTGCGGTGGGCTACATGGTCCTTTCTTGATGTGATTTTGAGCTCAGAGAGATCGATAGATACATTCTCAATGGTTTTTTGGTGACTTTCTTAGGATTTATCACTCTATAAGGATAAGTGTTAGATGATGTATTGAGAAAAGGTTCATTGGTCCCGATGAAGATTGTGTGTTGAAACTCTTGGCTGCTCAGCCTGCACTGACCACAAGTTTATATTCGCCACTCATAGTTGGATCCGGTGCAATGGAAACTACGCGGTTTTGGGATTTGTGTTTCAGCATTTTAAGAGGGATTGAATACATTTTCAGAGTTGGTTTTTTTTGATTTGTTGGAATTGGTTTAAATTTTATGTTTCTATAGTGTTCTATTTTGGATTTTATTGGAGGCGATGATGGTTTTCGGTGATTTTTTGTCTCCATCCTTGATGATTTTTCGGCATGATGGGCTGTATTTTGGTTTTTTTTGCGTCATTTGGTGGTGGATTTCAGTGATGATGGCGAGGTGATGGGGTGAGGGTGATGAAGTGTAGACCGTATGTGTCCTTCCTCAATGTCGTCGATGCATATCGGTTAGCTCGATGGATTGGTGTCATTTGAAATAGTGATGGTTTGAATATTGAAACTGGGTGCGTGAAGACGGATGGCACAATGACTTGGTTCTATTTTACTATTTTGATTTTTGAATTTTTTAATGTAGGTGTGACTTGATGTGAAGGAATGGTTTTGTAGGGGTTCCAACATACCCTAAAAGTGGTTTCTCAATGAAAAAATAAAAATTGATTATCTCATATAATATATTATCAATGAAATAATATTTCTGATCTATTATAGACTACTTCTTGAAATTCATACACCAACTCGGACTTACCTCATAAAATCATCTACTTGATAATGTCACAACTTGTGATCCACTATCCCTATCACAATATTAGTGGGTCACATGGCCTCAATTGTTCTTTCATGTATAAGAGTGGCTTCCAACTAGTATCGATGGTCTTAGGTGGTGATAGTCGGGAGACTGTACCCTCATATCAGAGTATTAGAATGATATAAAATAAGATAAATAAAATAATATAGAGTAATTAGTATTAATTCGAGGACAAAGGAGTAGAAGAATAATATAAACTGAATTTAAATTAAATACAATTCATAAGAATAAAAAATGTGTGCATGTACTAATGATGATACATAATATAAGACAGTATACATAAATATAGAAACAATACATTCTACAATACATGAATAAAGAAAATAAAGTAATACCCCAAGATTGATATCCATAATAATATCAATATCCAGATAGATCATGTACTGCAAACCATTAAATGTAATAAAAATAGAAAAATCATGAATTAAAGGTTATAAAAACAACAGTTTTATTCTAGTACCCCATTGAAATTGAGGTATGAGTAGGGTATGAGATATCAATCCCAATCGGTTTCCACCCATTGTGTCTACAAGTGAATAAATTCCATGAATAATTAGTAATGTTGTGAAAATTTTATATGAATATTAAAAAATTAATAAATAAACAACACCCACTCAGGTTCCTAAAGGACACCAAGCAGCTCTGCCAGCTTTGGATCTCAGATAGAAAAAGATTCCATCCCAATAACTACATATATTAATTAATATATTAATATATATATATATATATATATATACTTTAGCTATATATTTCATCATCCTATAGAAACCAAGTACCAACGAACATAAGTAGACATATACCCATAATAATAGGTACTGGCTGGACTGGGGTGTAACTCTGTAATCCATAAATAGTCTAAATGAGCCAATAAGCCCATGAAATTGGTAAATTTTTTTACTCTCAAAATTATTGAGAAACTTCATTCTCAACACTCAAAATAGTGAGTGTTCCATCATGTAAACACTCAAAATTGTGAATCTGTCTTCATTCCAACACTCAACAAGGATGTGGGAAGAAAATACACATGGTCCCAACAATGTCCATGGTGTCAGACATAGTGAATCAACACCTAGTGTAGTGGATCACACATTCTCTATTATTAAAATAACTCATACCATAGTTCCATGGACTTTATAAAGACATATAAATATTTATAAGAATATTTAAATCACTGAGGAATTCCCACTCATGCTTTATATTAATCAGTAAATTATAATCAATTAATTTAATTATAATAATGCGAATAATATTTTATTAAATAATTATTACATGATGTTTTTCATAACACCCAATTCAATTCTATTTCAAAAAACCCATTAAAATCAATCAATGAAGGAAATCCATCATGAAAAACCGTTGTATATCATACATTCCATTTAATTTATTAAAACCTCGACATTCATTTTTTAGGGATCGTAGGTAACATAAAGGGTAACATGGTATATGGCAAAAATAAAGACATGGAAAATCCGGTTTGAAAATTAATCCAAGCCCTAGGATGAGTATGGGATCAATTTTCACTCTGATTAGAGTGTGCCAAGCTATGCACATAGAAGGTGCATTGGTTCTATAAGCATTTATCAAGGTAAAAATTCATTCATTAATACTATTAGACGTTATTTCTTATACATGATATATATATATATATATCATCAACAACATAAGTCATGGGTGAAATATTGAAACCTAACGAACATGCATGATATAAACCACAAATCATCACCATGAAATTTTGATGATATCAAAACTCATTTGAGTGGTTTTATTATAAAATGGATGTATTTGTTTATAAAATAATTCATTATTAATTTTTATGTATTTCTCTACATAATCATAATTAAATTTATCAAAGGAAATGATTTTACAAAGAATATATACATGAGTATTTAATAAATAAGATCAACATGGAACATAAAAGGTCACATTATTAAAAGAGGCAATGAATTAGAAGGGGAAAATCTATTATAATTGTACGAAGAATGATTAAATGGTCATTGGGTAATTTTATAATTTAATATAAAGGGACCAATATAATATAAAATACCCATTGTTTGTTCATATTCAAGGTATAAATCCTCCATATACTAAACAATGATCATAGGGAGTGTCTATATATGTATTAATCAATGGGATATGAATAATTCATTTAAAAAGAAATAATCAGAAAAAGTCAGTGCACAAAATAATTGAACAATTCAAAATTCAACTGAAATTTAGGAAAAATCAATAAAACACCTGAATCTTGTTTAAGAAGTTCCAGTTGTCCAATTCCAGGGTGTGATTTTCCCTTTTTTGGATGAAATATATGAAACATACACCCAGCCTGAAAAATAAAAAAATGATCTTGCACCATGATAACTCGATCAAAAGAATATTAAACAAATAAATATTCATAAAGAATCTAGAGATTATCGATTTGAGCCAAAGAAATCGATGGTGTTTGGTTCAGACTAAGAGTGGAGGATATCTGTCGATGTGCAAAAAAGGGTGGAATAAAAAACCCATGGCACATAGAAGGAGATCACACAACCAGTGGAAGAAGAAGGAAATAAGAAAAACAAACCATAACCTCAATATAGTAAATTTTTTAATTTCTCCCTCAAAAAAATGTCACACAATTTGACCTCATGACTTGATCAAATCATGCACCAACTATGCAGAACCCTCTACCATGGAATCCCACATCACATTGTTTTTATTGCAAAATTAACCTAACTGTGTGCCAACCATTTGATGCCTTTTTCATAGGAATTACCTATGTATAAATCAGTATTTGGTATAGAAAAATAGTATAGGTAAACCATATACAGCTCATGCAACACATGTTCTTTCATTGATTCAGGCCACATGGATTTCTATTAAGAGTCTGATGGTTTTTGGCAAATCATGACCCCTATTTAGATAACAGAAACATGTTATTTTGGAACCCAACACTCCCAAAATTAAATGACACACCCAAGGGACCCCAGATGCATTTACCCATGTATAAAGACAGTATTTTGATGTGGTTCAACTCTTGTATTTAAATTTTGAATCCTGGTTTAAAAAACAACTCATCCTCTAAATTCAATCATTCCAATTACCTTGAAATTTTACATTGTCTAAAAAATCATTGGTCATTACAACACCCCCAATATAAAACATCGCATCCCCAATAATCCTTAATAAAAAATAAAAACATCACTTGTCTATCCAGGGTCCTGAATTATTATTCTTATAGTCACATTTCATTACCAATCTCCCAAGACACCAACAAAAACTTTCTAAACATGATGAACATAAGCCAAAAAAAACCAACCAACTCTCATCTCCTAATTGAAACACCAAAATAGTAATTACCCGAGCCCATTTATTGTGATACAAGTTCCCAAATTTTCATCTTTAATAATTTGGAAAAATGGGATCCCCACCCTAGGCTTTAACACTGGAAGTGAAAAATTCCAAACCACAAAACAACCACCATTTGAACTACTTATGAAGCACACCCTAAGGGTTCTTACAATAAAACATGTGTAATTTCAAAATGAATAAACAATAAAATCTCTATCAACCTCATTTATCTAGGATGTGTTGACATTCCATGATAATCCTATGTCAATACATATAGTAATTATCTCCACCTAGTGACATGGTAGAAACATTTCTACACCAACTGAACTCCTTAAAGAAAAATTATTCATTTTATACTTCCTCTAGCTGACCATTATCATCAACCCTCACCTAAGAAGGTCTGTGTATTGAAAAATGAACCAAAAAAATCATCCTTACAAGGCATCATTCATTTACAATAAGGAAATTCACTAAATACAACACCATAATCTCAATAATGTTCCATAGTAAAATAATAACCTAACCATTTATGTCTATCATGCCTCTGCATGAACATTGGTGGAACCCAAATCCAGTCCACATGAACTTTTTACCCTTTAAATATAGACCCTATGTCCAAAAAATGTTCAGGGTAACCACGAATTCAATAAACTGATGTTCAAGGAACTAACCCAAGGTAGCATGTACTCCATACTGCCAGGTGATATGTCGATATAAAGACATGATGTCCAAATCAGATTATTGTCTGAGCTGAGAATGATATCTGACAAGTGGTCAAGTCATAGAAAAATGGTTATTTTCCAAGTATCCATCCAAGGAATTCCAACATTCGAACCAAGGAATCACTTAGGTCTAACCATGACTTGATAAAAACTATCATCTAGTGTGCAATTGTCATAGAGATGACATTAAAATATCAACAGTGTTTAAAACATTATTGTGGTGTAAGACTGATGCTCTCCTAGTGCATCAAGGATGTCATCAAGATAGGGAACATTATCATCACTTAAATAAGAGTAAATTATGAGGAAACCATGTTAAACTGTAGAGTAATAGTCAAACCTATACTTGTCAACCACACTTGAGTGAAGCTCTACATTACCCACTGAGAAATTGGTGTTAACTGATCACAATATTTAACTAAATGAGGTATTCCATGATCAATCCAGGTTTACCACCAAATACAATCAATGACTGATAGTGTTTCTCAATGTATGCATAAATATCCAAACACATTAACCGTGTTCTACCAAAAAATCACAAACATTATTTAAATATCATAACCCTCAAATTAATTCAATCAAGATAGGAAATTTTCAAAATAGATTTCTTGGTAGTATTCTATATACATGGAGGGATGAGTATTTTATAAAACTCACATGAAACACCCAACTTAAATGATTCATAGTCACCAGAAGAGAGAAATACTAGATTATCATAAGCATGCTAGATAAAAAACACATCTAATTTATATTTGACTGTCCTTCAAGTCATGATCACTACATCACATCCTCTAATCATTTTTCATGTAGGCCAGAACTAACCTAATTGTAATTCCAAAACACTCCATCCCCTTGGAAATTCAACCCAATCATTGGGAATAACACGAATCCTTTAACGCATAGCTCACTTTACTCTGAATATGAACTGAGAATTTACTAAATGGCTCAAGAGAAATTATTAAAAAGAATATAATGATAAGTTACATCATTTGGAAACTCAACAGGTACTTTTTATATCAACTCATAACACAAAGAGATTACATTAGAAAAAGGATCATCCTGATTACAATCCATTGGATTTTTATCCAATGCATTCAATTAAAATATTTTCTATGAATAGAACTAGCTCAAATTCTCAATGTCACATTTGACTATAAAATAGACTTATGGCCTCCTATGTTACCCAATAAAAAAACAGAGTCATAAGACCTACTAACTGGCCAACCATGCACTTGGCAAGTATATTCTACTAAAAAAATTTATTACTTCATTCCCCCATACATAACTATTTTCAAGTATACCAAGACCTCCCATCTCGTAAAGAGTGTCATATAGAAATCTAAGGATACTATTATGGAAAATAGCACTTGAAGGGACCCATATAATAGAAAGATCACAAAAGTTAGGAAGGCATTTAAGATCTAAGGGTGCGACCTATGATGGGTTGACAACTAAAACCAGAATTATGGTCAACCCAATTTCTAATTCACGCCAACTAGAATGTCACTTAGATCAAAAGCCTATTATTTAATCCATTCCTAAAAAGAAAATTGTTTATGGAAAACAATCATGATTCTATCCCATGAAAACTCAAAAGAAATGTTTATGCTAACCTTATTAAAGGTTTTAAATAATGTATACCACTAAATCATATATTTTTAGTATATTCATTAGTTCATATTCAATATATAAAAATTTATAAGATTTAATCCAAAAAATCATGTACAAATTTAAAAAAATCACATATAACTGGATTTATTTAATTCTTAAATGGAAGAAGACTATTATCTTATCAGCATCCTTTTTAAACATTAAAATTTTTTGGAAACCCTTCATAATTAGTAAATTTATCATATATATTCATTTTTTTAATACTATGTTATAACATATAAGGTAACCTATAAGGGTCTCATTTAACCCCGATGGGTTTCTCAAAATCAACCTATTAGTAGTTGTTTGATTTATCAACATTTTAAAACACCCGTATAGGGTTGACTCAGAATGAACTTGCCTCAAATAACCTAATTGGGTCCATTTTTGCATTTTATGAATTTATACATATGCGAAACTAATCATAATTAATATAGTTTTAAACCTTCATAATGAAACCAATTCAGTTCTGATCAAAATTATACATCCTTTACATTTTAAAAATTACAAATATATCATGGTTATATAAATAATGGTTTAGTTTTATTGGTGGATATATAACAATCTATAAAATTACCATAAACCTTATAGATTTGAATTTTCCTAACATCAAAAGAAATCATTTCATGTAAAAATTTTATATTTAGTTGCTTTCTATTTTATCAAAGATCTATAGACATATATAAATTCCAAATATGGTTCAAGTACACTGGCCACACGTTCCCAATTATACGGTACCCATACAACTTTCAACTGAAATATGGCTCATGTTTACTAACACCCCATATATATAGCACTTCTAAGATTTTATTTTTATCAAAAAGAAATAATAATTTTATCATAAAGAGTAACATATAGAAAATTGGAAAATAAATAGGCATCGGTCCATATATTCTATAAAGCATGGAATAACACATAAGGGGCACAATTAAAATTAGCGATCATCATACAAAACGAACTGCATGTAATGGAATAAGCATGGAATGTCAATTTCTATATTACTAAAATGATGTATGAAATGCTTCATAATTTCTATACTATCTCAAGGGTAATACACCATAAATTTTATAAATCAATATGATATGTATTGTAGACCATTCACTCAATATGAAATCCTAATCAATAGTAAGGAAAAATGGCCTGAGAAACAATATCAACCCTAGGAATTTAATCTTTTCCCAAAAAATGGGTTGATCACCCCCATACATTAATATTTACCAAAATATTACACATTCTTATTCATCGTTTTCCTATACCATAACAATAATACAAATGGTAAAATAAAAACTCTGATAACAATTTGTAACATCCCATATTGAGTTCCAAATAACATGTTCCCCAAGATAGTGGGTCACATGGCCTTAACAGAGCCTACTAGTATGCGAGAGTCATCTGACTTGCAGCAAGGGTCTCAAGATGTGATAGTGGGGAGACAATACCCTCATGTTATAGTAGAAAAATGTCATATAAGAAATTAAATAATTGATAATATAAAAAGAACTACTAATAGAAATATAGAGTAATAGAATAATAATAATAACTAAGTATAAAAGATATCCAATTCCAACATTTAACAAAATAATGATTGTCCTAATGATAATACATAATCAAAAGCAATAGATATACAAAAGGAAACCATTCATAGTACAATAAATGAACAAATATAAGAATAAAATCCTTAAGATAAATCCCCATGAGCATCCCTAGATCCAGATCAGTCCTGTACTCATAAACCCTAGGTACAAGAAAAATTGAACAACCATGAATCCATGGTCCTGTAAACATAGGGTTTTCTCAGGTACCCAAATGAAATGGCAGCCCGAGAAGGGTGTGAGTTATAAATCATAGTTTCTAACCACCCATATTGTCTATAACTGAATCTAGTGAATGAATAATAAGTAAATTAGTGTGCATGAAAAATTAGTTATGAAAAAGTGAATAAATAAACAACATCATTCTCAAGTTCATAGAGGACTCATGGTGACTCTACCTAATTTGGATCATAGTCAGAAGGTTGTGTCTGACCAATAAATATATATATATATATTAATAATTATATATATAGATTATTTATGTATTTCATCCGCAAATATAAAAAAAGTATGTATAGTCGTAAGTGGCCCTATAACTTGAATACTATGTGATGTATGGACTAAGGTGTCACCCAGTCAACCAAAATAATTCTAAATAAGCCTATAATCTCAAACAGAAGGTTTAATTCCCTACATATCATAATGAGTAGGAGATTTCATGTTGTTTACATGAGAGGGTGACTGTGACATCATTTCAAAACATGAATTCATGAGTGTGTCTTCAGGCCAACACTCAATAAGTATGTTTGTAAAAAATTACCTCCTTCCCAATAATTTCGAAAGTGTGAGACACTATGACTCAATACGTAATGTAAGGTAGTTTGATTCTTACTTGCTTAATTGAACCCATACCATTATTCCATGTCCTATATCTAGGTGTATTCATATTTACAAAAATATTTGAAGATATGAGTCATTATATCTCATTAATAAAATTTATCAGTCTATTATAATCAAGGAATTACTCTTGTAACAATTCACATAAGTCCTTCATAATTAATTATATAAATAGGGTGTTCGTACCACCCAGTTAAATTCCATCTCAATAAATCCATTTAAATAAATCTTGTAAGGAAACCCATCATGAAATAAAATCCCATTTTGACCAGGAAATTTGATCTATTAAAACATGGAAATTCATTCATCAATGATAGTATGGAACATAAATGTTACCATGGTTAATTGAAAAAATACTTACATGTGGAATCCAATTTATAAATCAAGCCATGCCCAAAGAAGATCTTGGGATCATTCGTCGCCTATATAGTTATTGTCCAAGCCATGCACAAGGATGGTGTAATGGATCTTTAAATAATTTATCAATGGTAAGCTATATTTAATAATACCATTAGAGTTTATTTCCTAAAAATTCTATATATCTATATTTATATAAGGAAAGGGTGAAGGAAAGAAGCCTTACGACAAAGCATTTTATATGCCAATAATCATTAATCTATAATTTTGAAGAAAGTGAATGTCATTCAAGATTATTTATAATAAAAATCATGATATTTTTTTATAAAATAACTCGTTATTCCAAATTATGAATTTCATTCAAGAATAATAATTAAATTTATTAAATCAAATCATTTTAAAAAAATTATACCTAAATATTTTTTACGAGTTATACATGGAACTTAGGATGTTCCATTGTTAAATTGGCATATCACCTATAAGAGTAAAATGTATTCCAAGTAATACGATTAGAAGTAAATCCAAGCATCTAATTATTTAATAACAATGTTCCAGTCAAATTCGACACACCCACGAGGTATCTATGGTTGAGTTTTACATTCATTATATACAAAAAAGTATCATAGGGATTCTATCTTGGAGAATTTATCAATTTGGTATGAATAATTCAATTAAAAGATGACACTCAGAAAAATCCAATACGTAATACAATAGAACTATTCAAAAATAAATGAAAACACAGGAAAAATACATAAACCACCTTCCATTGGATTAGGACAATCCCATCATCTAATATCAAGGCCTAATTCTATCCAGTTTGGATGAAATCTTGGAATCAGACATCCCCCAAGAAAATATGGAAACTGATCATGCACCAAAACAACTAAATTGAGAAATGATAAGATTAAGATAGCTTCAAAAGGAATTGAGAGCTTACTGATACAGATCAATAGAGACTAATGGTGTTTGATTTAGAAAATGGATGCATGATATCTATCCATGATTAGAATAGGGATGAAGAAGAAACCCACAATACATAAGAGAGATCATGTGCTTAGAGGAAATGTTAAGAATGAATAATAAGAAAACTTAAACATGTTATGGGACATTTCAAAATTTCACCCTCAATACTAGGTCACACGGTTTGGATGCATGGTTTTTGTATACCATTCACCAATAGCATGGCACCCTCTACCATGGAAACCCACCCCACATGGCCATTCCTACATAGTTAGCCTAACCATTCACCAAATGTGTGATGAATTGTGTGCAGGTAAATCCAAATATAAACTAACCATGTGGGGTAAGTGTTTGGTTTAGTTAAACCTTATATATCGTGTGTGTCACCTATAACCCTTTGATTCAAGCTCTATAGTTTTTTGTTCAGGTCCACATGGTTTTAAACAAACCGTTCACCCAGTTTAAAGCATCCAAACATGACATTTTAGTTGACGTCACTCCATAACCACAATTAGACACCCAAGGGGCCTATCTTAGACTTTTCATAAGACTAAAAACAACACTTTTATGTGTTTCAACTCTTCTAATTATGATTTGAATCTTTGTTAAAAGAGCATCCCATTCAGTAAACACCAAAATTAAAATTACCTTGGAATTTTACCTTGGCTAGAAAACACGGGTAATTATATATTGGTTGCCTCATTAATGATTTAATAAAAGAAGTTTCATATGGCCATTGAATATGAATCCTGTCTAGATAAATGACATAAATTATTTGGTTTCGAATAAAAAACTGATTAACATAGGTGTTCTAATATACATTGATATTTGGGTAGACGTACATGATTTAAAACATATATGACTCCCAAATACATGCATGGGATGACGTGATGTTTCTCTATGTTGCCAAATCTGGTTGAGGTAGTCATATTTTGTGTTAAAAATATTAAAAAAATTGATTTCGTTGAAATAACATATTCTCATATAAGTAATTATGAAATAGCTAAATCCATTCAGGTGGATTATTCTGAATGTAATCCTTTCAAATTCACGTAATGAAGTAGGCTCAGGTATTCATTTGTTAATGTATATGATAATCACATACAAGATAATTCATAATTTTTGATATGACCATGTATTTATTTATTCTTATGTATATGAAACACCTCATAAAAAGAATCTTACATCATTCAAAATGGAATATAGTGATCATTTGTCGAGTTTTATTGGAGATCCCCTAGATATGTGGACTATTTAGCTGTGAAAATAATATTGAAACAAATTTAAGCATAATCCATGGAATCACTCAGGATGTGACTTATATAAAATGGATACCCCCACATTAATAATGGTGGGAGATCCTTAACATTTATTGGAATCTATGGGCCTTTCACATTTAGGCATAGAAATATGTTTCAATAAGACGTTCCCAGTATGGAGTGGTGGCGTTGACATGTTTATTTATAAACGCAACCCTTGGGAACATGACATTAAGTTATTTATGGGATAATAATAACATGTGGATGATATATATGATAGATCATGATACATTAATTTATTCGTTCTGATCATATAATTACTTACTATAAATAAATTTCTATTTCATACCATTTTTTTATAATAAAACAAAATTGTTTACACAATTTCCATATTTAATTTTTGACAGTTGCATCTGAGAATAAGTTAGCACCGACCAACAAAAATTTTCATTATCAAATTCAATAAATAATAAATTTTAGTAGGATTATGAAAAAATTGAGCATTATCTATTATAATCTCAATTAACTATTAATAACTCATTCAATTGGTCAAAGGTGTTTTGAAGAAGATTGATAAAATGGTGCAACATAAACATATACTAAACACCTCTCTTGTTAATTATGTGTTTCATGTAACTCTCTAAAAAAAGTAAATACATGATCCATCACATTCACTAAACTCAATGGTCAGGCTAATATAGAATGTTATTTCCTATTAAGAACAACTAGTAGAAATCATTGATCATATATATAGTGTTATATAGAAAAATAATACAAACGTTATTAATGTTATCATGAGTAATTAGATATTTGAAGAAGATACATATAAAGGCAAGGATGTGATAAAATATAGATATGCTCATTAATTATATTAGTGGGATGAAATATTGAGGCTGAAATTCTTTTTAAGTGTTCTATAATATAACACGTCAAAATTTTGTGATAATTTTTTTGAAAATAATTTTTTTTATTTTGATTCTTTCTGATACAAACAAACCTGAGTCTAAATAAACCATAATATAGAATACCATTATAATTTACATGATAAAATGGTGGGTATGAATAATACTAACTAAAATAAAAATATATATTTAAAAAAGTATAAAATAAATTAGTTGGTTGTTAATTTATTTTTAATGAAAATAAATAAAACATTTGTATGTAAAAGAGATACTTTTATAGAAAATCCTTTTAATGAAAGAAATGTGTTTCTATTTAAATAAATTAAAATTTTCACTATCAGTGATTGATATTTAATAAATTTATAAATTATTTATTATATAATTTAATAATTTCATTTAATATTTTTTAGGCATGATATAAGAATATATATCTAGTTTTTGACTTGGAAGATTATTTTCTGCAAGAAAATTTTTCCCCATTTTTCACATATATTTTAGACTAAAATTATTACACTTATAGAAAATAAATCAAAGAATTGGATTAATTATATTTAATTTAAATGATAAAATTTGGTAAAAAGAAACCTTTTATTTTGTGTCAATATGAATAGTAATCAACATAAATTTTTGCCACCTCGGTAAGTATAGAAAAATTAAAATAGGTTGAATGCTAAGGGAAAATTGTTTAAAATATAGCTAAATAATTATTTTATCTTCTTGGCAGAGTTTATTTACTAAATATACATTAATTACTCAAATATATTTTCCCTTAGATTTATAATTCATTAATTATGAAATTTATATTATATTAAGAATACAATAAATAAAAAATGTTACTCTCTAAACTTAAATATCTCTAAAATTTAATATGTAAGGATAAAAAAGGATCTATTAAGTTCTAAATGTTTATGTCAATGATGAATAATTTTTTTTCATAATCATTAAATTTTAATTTTTTAATTGAAAAATTTCTTTCAATGATTACTCCACACTGATGTAGAATTTATTCAATTAATTGAAAAATAAACTTATTATTTAAAGAAATAATAAATGTAATTGAATTGGAGTAAATTATTTTTTTATATTATTTTTTAGAAATATATTAAATATTATGTTTGATTGAAAACACTAAATTTCATTTCCATCTCTATCATGGTGTCCTTCAAGTAAAATTAAATGAATAGTCTGAAAATAACATTTACCATATCTTATAATAAATAATATGAAATATATTATTTAAAATTCATGACAATAATAAAATCAGACAATAAAATAAAATATGGTTGAAAATATCAAGTGTGGTTAATTTATATTATCATTATTAACATGTTAAAATTGAAATAGTTGCTACCAAAATTAAATTCAATAATGGTTTCTCAAGGCGTTAATCAAAAATATATTGTTTAAAATGACAAACACATAAATCCAAATTTTATATTATGATGTTATTTTTACCCTCGAAATGTTTTCATCAAATTCAATGAAATTTTGAAGAATATTTCTATAACACCCCAAGATTCCACAGTACGTTTCCCTTCGAATAATGCAATGGCGTGCATTGTACGCAACTTCGAGATTTTAACACACCACAACCAATCAAACTAGCTGTTATGAATAGTAATACCTACTTTTTGAAATATTATTAATTATATCTCTCAAAATTGAATTCATTTTTGGATTCAGAATATCGAAATTAGCCTAGGGTGAATTTTTGGTACTTTTCGGAAAACTTTCATATTTTGATGAATAGTGAAAATTACTAAATTTTAATTAAAAACAACTTTTTTAATCAAAATAATTAATAGTGATAAATTATGAATTTTATTGGTTTTAAAGTATATTTAGAATATATTTTTACCATGTAATACAATGTGGGTCATCGAACATAATTTCACATTTAAACCAGACATAAACAAGTGCCAATCTTTTGATAGTTATTATCTCTTAAAAACACGCTTTTTGTTTTAACAACGGGAATTAATTTTAAATTAATTTATGCCACTTCTGTGTTTTGAATTTAGAAAAATGGATTCCATATTTGGAATCAGGATGTTCAAATTGTGTAAATTGGTAACTTTTATTTTTAGACATTTTGGATAATTACTTCGGTAAATATTTTATTTACCATGGTTAAAGGGTAAATCCGGTAAACAAGGGTTAAAAAATAATATTATAATAATACTAAATTACCCTAAAACGTGTCTTAACCCTATTTTTTAATACTTGGTCGACCATGGGCATCTTTGGGTCGATTTTGGGACCCCATTGATCCACTTGTAAGTGATAATGACACTTTATTTTAGTTAGGTTAAAATAAATACAAAAATGACACAAGCATATATCTTTTAGAAACACAATTGTTACATAGGGTTATATATGTTGGATTTTAGACTATAAATATTAATTAGAAAGATAAAAAAATTTCATACATAATGATATTTTATTTATAATTTTTAGACATTAAATAAAGTAATTTATGTATGACACAATGGTGATGTAGTAATCACCATAATAGTGAAAAATTAGAATAAGTGATATTATAAATACCCAAATAAATATAATATGATACTTTTATTGAATTACACTAATTTTATAGGTTAATATGACATATTATGATTGATTTAATTAACTTTTTTCGAAGTAATCATTCAATTATGTGTTTCACAAAAATCAACTATTGAATAGTGTCAAAATTGACATAAAGTGTTTTTAAAACAAATATTATATTATTAATTGATATTAAATTCATGAAAATCTAAGGTTCTTCCAAGAGACTTATATAATGATAGGTATATCATTAATGGACCACTTGGGGGTCTCTTGGATTTATATAGTAAGTTTGTTAACTATATAATATAAAAATACAAAGTAACATGGTAAATGTCAAACTAATTAACTAAGAGTGAAAACTAAAAGATATGGTTAATATAGTGACCAAAACCTGTCTAAATTCTATTGGATGAATGGTTTTCAACCTATCCACACCTTAATATTTTAATAATAATCTTTAATTCCATTAGAAACCGAATATGGATTTATTATAAATTAATATTTATAGCTTTTCCAAAGGTTCCCCTCACCCCTCTTATAAAAGGGCACTCATCCTTCTCATTTCTTCACACCCTCAAAAACTTTTGGTTCGGCCAACCCCTGCCCAAATACTCTCTCCACTTCCCTCACTACAATCTAGAGTCTGTAGTTTGATCAGAAAGCCATCCTAAAGATCCCTTTTGATCAAATCAAAAGGAAGAACCCGAAGAAGAGGTAATGTTTTCACCACCCCTTTTCAAGTTCCTTTCTTCTTCCACTTATTCTTTCTTTGATATTACCATTATAAAATAATAACTCCAGTATCATATATATAATGGGATGTTATTATTAATATGGTACAACCATATTCAGTATTCTATCCATCCTTTGAATAACATGTCACCATACGTGCGTACGTACAGCTTACCATTTCCACGTCGTGGTGTAATTGTTATTCAATATATTATTATTTGGATGGGTATAATAATGATGTGTAACACATTTAAATAATAAATATAACATGATAATGATTCTGTATATATGATATACCATCCAATTATATATTATTTTAATATCAAAAGAATGATATTGTCGCTCGTTCGTACGTACGGACTACCGTCTCCATGAACGCGATGAGATTCATTCTCCATGATATCCATTCAAGTATAATTATAATTTGATGATTTAAAAATAGTATCTAAGGACTTGATATAATTGTGGATATGAATAATATACATCCCATTAATAATGAATATGGCTCACATAACAAATAATATAAAGTAAAATGAACCCGTTAACACCCGAAATGACGATAATTCTAAGATATTATTAACAAATCAATATTAAAAGATCATATATGATATCATATTAAAGTAAATTATTCTTGTATAATTCAATAACAATTATTTAACCATTATACAGGAGGTTAACCTACCATTGACCAAGGAAAAAGTACAAAGTAAGGGGTTTCTTATCTCACTCTTAATCTCGTGAGAATTCCATTATTCACCACTTATTTTTTGCATGCGGTGTATGTGTACTACCCATGATTGTATTCATTGTGTAATATACTTTAATTTATTGGTTTTTAAATCATCATTGTATGATACTTCTTTCATGGTTGTATGTTTTGTAAGTTACCTAATCGATCAGGGAATTTGAGATTTCAACTTCCACTCATTTGGCTTTACACATATTTCATTGATTATATTACCCCAAGATTATGTGTGGAATCACTATTCATTTTATTATGTCATAATTTCCACTCCCCTTCCTGTGGATATACTTTTGATACAAATAATCACTCCATTGATAATTCTCAAGTCATTGATATGAATTTGATAAGTTTAATTTTAACTCATTCACCATTTATTGAGTTAAACATCCAATTCGTTGGTGTTGTTTTTACAACAATATGTGTGAATATACTTTGATTGTTTTACACTGAATATCCAATCATATTTAGTGTATTTATATTTGTCAAACATAATTATGTCGTTGATATATCCTTAACCTAAGGATACGACCTTTATGAGAGATTTCATATCAATTTACACTCCATTGAGACTTCTTTGTTGATATACACCAAATCACATTTATGTGGTGTAAATAATGTACTTTGACATAGTATATCATGAATCCCTTTATTATCATGATATTACAAAGTTTTGATTACCTCAATTATTTGTATTCAATTTTCTCTATTTTGGTTAGATTCTCTAACAAAAATACCAATTTTTAAATGTTTTAAAGACTTATTCATCTAAATCGTTTTCTTTAATTTCCATGTTTTAAAAATGGTTTTATGGATTTATTTATATGGACATTAAAGTTTAGAAATTAAAACTCCTTTTAAAAAGATACAAAGTGGTATTCGACACTTTGATTCAAAAATCTATTTTTAAATGGCTTCTTGACAAATAGTGTGACTTTTAAATGATTTCAAGAAAAAGGGGGATATTTATCTCAAATAGTTTTGATGATTATTTTCATCTATGTCAACATCCTTCATTATTCTTGATTGTGGTTAATGTGATACAATACAATCTTCCATATTGTATCGAATGAGTTATTTTCGACTGTGGATGCGCTATTTTTATACCATTCATGGTTTGTGGTTAAAGTATTGACATTTCGTATGCTAGTTTTAAAACAAATGTTTATGTTATGTTTAAACCTATTCATATGAGGAACGCATTGGACTTAATAAGTGACAGGTGGAGCCCGCTATAGCTCCTCGATGCATTGGTAGGTCTCATGAGACAAACTAGTGTCTTGGCACAGGGCCTTGGCAAAATCTTATTTGTAGTCTTGGCATGAGGCCTTGACTATGTGGTTATGATAGTCAGGCATTATGCATTCCATCATTATGAAAGTGGTTATTGATATTTCATGTGATCATTCGACTATGAGAATATCCATGTATGTAAATGGAATTAATTTATTTTATCTTTTCCATTTTATGCTGAAGTTCATGTTTAAAAGGCTTTCGTTTTAGTTATAAACTGCTTTAAGTGTTTATGCTTATCTAGGAAATCTTCTGCTATAATGTTATCCTTACTTAGCATCTGATCTCACCCCTTTCAATGTTTTATTTTTTCCGAGGATTATGATGAAGTAATTTATGAATGACCTGCAGGGATAATATAAGGGGATATGAAGACAAGATGTTGTTGTAGTTTTTTTACCTTATGATGTAATGTAAGACTTATGAATATATCTAGTGTTTCCAAGACTACTAAACTAATCAGTCTTTCAAGACTTGATCCTTTGTGATCATTCCAATGTTATGTAATAATGCACCGACTCCGGGTATCTAGGGTCGGGGTGTTACAGTTGGTATCGGAGGAAGTTTAGTACAAACCTTGGAAGATAGATTTAGATAATCTCTGATTAGAGCACATAGACCTAAGATGAACTTTTAGGATTAGTATAGAAGAACTTCCTAGATTTTTGGTATTGTAGAGATTTTGTGAGTTTTCCGAGAAATACATCCCTGTCTGGATACGAGCAGGTAGAGGTGGCTCTGGCACAGATGTACCTAGAGGTAATACCCGAAAACACCACTTTGAGCTAGACTCGAATGGGAACTGGTGCACGACAACGGGCCTTGCTGCACTCTTGGTTACGACACTCCTGGGTGATATTCTTAGGATAATTTACATTTTTTTACAAACCGATTTAAGTAATATATATATATAAGATGAGAGTAAATGACATTGGTTAATCCTAATAAGTTTCAAATTGAGAATATGGTGACATGTTAATCTCTAAATGATTTTCGACTACTGTTACTCACACAATGCTTTCTGGTTTTCATCAATTGCTCGATTCCAAGGAAGTCATAGTGACTTTGAGAATGATGTACAAGGTGGGAACGGTGGTGGAAATGAGCAACAAAATGGAATGTTGATAGGCGTAAAAGATATCGTCTTTATGCCAAATCATTTTTCCAAAAATATGATCAACAACATATATATTAACCAACTCACAGACTCAAAAAGGAAGAGAAAGTTGGTGAATGATAAGATCTCCAGCAATGGAGACCATGGAGAAAAGAACCCTCAATTTTCATCATGCAGGAAATGTGGAAGGAGACACCCAGGAATGTGTCTCAATGGGACAATTAAATTCTTTACGTGCGGGGAGGAAGGACATAAAGTGAAGAATTGCCGAAGAAAAAAGAAGAGTACTGTGGAAGAAGTTAAAAATGGTCTCAAGAGTCCATTTACAGTAATTTTCCGTAAATGTAGGGGACCTGTCCATTACCCGAGTGAATGTCCTATTCTATAGGATATTTTCTTGGTCAAAGAAGATGCTATGTGGAAATAAATGGATGGAGAAATGTTTAAAAAGTATTAGCGCTCCTTTTTGATTGGTTTACTTTGGAATAATTATCTCTTGTATTTC
This sequence comes from Viscum album, assembly GCA_963277665.1. Classification (NCBI taxonomy): domain Eukaryota; kingdom Viridiplantae; phylum Streptophyta; class Magnoliopsida; order Santalales; family Viscaceae; genus Viscum; species Viscum album. Next base: position 770,771,346 of record OY728138.1, read on the forward strand.
TAACCCCGCAGTTTTCCATGTGAGAATGATATTTGAGGAAGAATTGTCTCTTCTCTTGTGGATATAGGTATAAATAACCATTTGGTTTTATATGATCATTGGGGTTTGATAGAATTATAAGTTATTATAATTTGGGATGAAAATGCAAGGTATGATATAACATTTGTGGTAAATTATTTTATTTTGAGGAATTTATCTCATTTTGGTAATATTATAAAATATAGTTTTTGAAAAAGGACAACACGTAGACCGTGTGACAACCCGTCGCGTCGGACAAAGCTGTGGGAATCGAACCCACAACCAAAGTGCGATTGGGATTTATCACCTACCACTGGACTACGTGACTTCCCTGGTTAGTGTGACTATTTTTTTAGTTAAATGATTTTATGGATCAATAATATGTTGATTTTGGTTATTATGTCTTATCAAATGAATACCCTTAGTATAGGAAAATGATTTGGTGATTAAGTGATAAATGTTGTTTTTGAAGATTTTCACTCTGTTGGGAACACTATATGTCTAAGTAAAATAGAATACTATGGGATGTCATTAGAGGAGTAATGATGGATTTTTATCTATGTTTTTATTGTGGATCTATAGTGATTTGGGTTATTTATGTAAATGATTAACCTATAATAAAGAATATGTGATTAGGTTAGTTACTTTTAAGTATGTGACTTTAAGAGTAGATGATGTCATTTGGAGATACAATTTAATGTGGAAGACTACATTCTTATAATTTTTGGGCTTCAATATTAGTCTGGATTATATTGAAGGATTTTAAGGAAAATTTGTTATTGAATGGTATTTATTTAACTTTGTGGTATTGTTGGTTTAATTTTAGAAATTAAGATTAGTATTTTTTTCTTTCTCTAATGGAATATACATTTTGGGGATCATCAGATCTTATACTAACCATTTTGGTTTTGATTAATCTCTAAATACAAGTTAAATATATAGTTTATCCATTTATCATGTATTTCTATAGATGTTTATTCTAGCTCTTTTATTATGACCAAGTCTTCTTGAATACTCATTGTTCAAAAAAAATAAGTTAGTGGTAAAAAGTTATTAAATAATGAAACTCTACATAAAAAGTATGTATATTTATTTATGTTCTTAGTCAATATCATAAATGAATTCCTCATCCTTATGTAATGTAACTTAAAACAAATAAAAAAATGTTGTCCGTTTACTTTCCTACTAGGAGACTAATGGCCGTTTGTCCCAACACAAGTTTGTGGTTTTCTTATTGTTAACTTTCTCCTGATCATGATTTCTATCCCTCTCCATCAGAACTTGAAACTTAGTTTATCATCCATATCCACGTTTTCCTACATGGAATCCGAGTATGGGTTATCTTGGATGACCTTTATACCACTCTTTCTTTCTTTTAAATTGATAGTTTTATTTACTCTTTTTCCGATTTGGGACTTTCCATTATATTCCCAAGAGAAATTTTAAAAATTGTGAGGAAGAAATTTATTGAAGGAGGGGAGAATGTAACACCCCAAGCTTCCACTCTACGTTTCCCTTCGAATAATGAAATGGCGTGCATTGTACGCAACTTCGAGATTTTAACACACCACAACCAATCAAACTAGCTGTTATGAATAGTAATACCTAATTTTTGAAATTTTATAAATTCTATCTCTCAAAATGGACTTCATTTTTGGATTCAGAATATTAAAATTAGCCTAGGGTGAAATTTTGGTACTTTTCGGATAACTTTCATATTTTGATGAATAGTGAAAATTACTAAATTTTAATTAAAAACAACTTTTTTAATAAAAAAAATTAATAGTGATGAATTATGAATTTGAGTGGTTTTAAAGAATATTTATAATATATTTTTACCGTGTAATACAATGTGGGTCATTGAACATAATTTCACATTTAAACCAGACATAAACAAATGTCAATCTTTTGATAGTTATTATCTCTTAAAAACACGCTTTTTGTTTTAACAACGGAAATTAATTTTAAATTAATTTCTCCCACTTCTGTGTTTTAAATTTGGAAAAATGGATTCCATATTTGGAATCATGATGTTCAAATTTTGTAAATAGGTAACTTTTATTTTTAGACATTTTGGATAATTACTTCGGTAAATATTTTATTTACCATGGTTAAAGGGTAAATCCGGTAAACAAGGGTTAAACAATAATATTATAATAATAATAAATTACCCTAAAATGTGTCTTAATCCTATTGGTTAATAAATAGTCGACCATGGGCATCTTTGGTTCGATTTTGGGACCCCATGGATCCACTTGTAAGTGATAATGACACTTTATTTTAATTAAGTTAAAATAAATACAAAAATGACACAAGCATATATATTTTAGAAAAACAATTGTTACATAGGGTTATATATGTTGGATTTTAGACTATAAATATTCATTATAAAGATAAAACGATTTCCTACATAATTATATTTTATTTATAATTTTTATACATTAAATAAGTTAATTTATTTATGACACAATAGTGATGCAGTAATTACCATAATAGTGAAACTTTAGAATAATTGATATTATAAATACCCAAATAAATATAATTTGAGACTTTTATTGGATTACACTAATTTAATAAGTTAATATGACATATTATTATTGATTTAATTAACTTTTTTCGAACTAATCATTCTGTTATGTGTTTCAAAAAAATCAACTATTGAATAGTGTCAAAATTGACATAAAAGAGTTTTTAAAACAAATATTATGTTATTAATTGATGTTAAATTCCTAAAAATATAAGGGTCATCCAAGAGACTTATATAATTATAGTTATATCATTAATGGACCGCTTTGGGGTCTCTTGTATATATATAGTAATTTTATTAACTATATAATATAAATATACAAAGTGACATGGTAAATGTCAATCTAATTAACTAAGAGTTAAAACTAAAAGATAAGGTTAATATAGTGACCCAAACCTGACTAAATTCTATTGGATGAATGGTTTTCGACATATACCCACCTTAGAATTTGAATAATCAACTTTGGAGCCATTAGAAACCGAATATGAATTTATTATAAATTAATATTTCTAGCTTTTCCAAAGGTGCCCCTCACCCCTCTTTTAAAAGGGAACTCCTCCTTCTCATTTCTTCACAACTTCAAAGCCTTTTGGTTTGGCCAACCCCTGCCCAAATACTCTCTCAACTTACCTCAATAAAACCTAGAGGCCTTATTTTGATCAGAAAGCCAACCTAAGGAGCCCTTTGGATCAAGTCAAAAAGAAAAACCTGAAGAAGAGGTAATGTTTTCACCACCCCTTTTCAAGTTCCTTTCTTCTTCCACTTCTTCTTTCTTTGTTATTACCATTATAAAATAATTACTCCAGTATCATATATATACTGTGATGTTATTATAAATATGGTACAACCATATTCAGTATTCTATCCATCCTTTGAATAATATGTCACCATGCGTGCATACGTACGGCTTACCGTCTCCACGTCGTGGTGTAATTGTTATTCAATATATTATTATTTGGATGGGTATAATAATTATGTGTAACTCATGTAAATAATAAATATAACATGATAATGATTCTGTATATATGATATAACATCCAATTATATATTATTTTAATATCAAAAGAATGATATTGTCGCTCGTGCGTACGTACGGACTACCGTCTCCACGAACGCGATGAGATTCATTCTCCATCATATCCATTCAAGTATAATTATAATTTTATGATTTAAAAATAGTATCTAGGGACTTGATATCATTATGGATATGAATAATATACATACCATTAATAATGAATATGGCTCACATAACAAAGAATATAAAGTAAAATGAACCCGTTAACACCCGAAATGACGATAATTCTAAGATATTATTAACAAATCAATGTTCAAAGATCATATATGATATCATATTAAATTAAATTATTTTTGTATAATTAAATAACAATTATTTCAACATTATAAATGAGGTTAACCTACCATCGACCAAGGAAAAAGTACAAAGTAAGGGGTTTCTTATCTCACTCTTAATCTCGTGAGAATTCCATTGTTCACCACTTATTTATTGCATGTGGTGTATGTGTACTGCCCATGATTGTATTGATTGTGTAATATACTTTAATTTATGGGTATTTACATCATCATGGTATGATACTTCTTTCATGGGAGTATGTTTCATAAGTTACCTAATCAAAAAGGGAATTTGATATTTCAACTTCCACTCATTTGGCTTTAAGCATATTTCATTGATTATATTACCCCAAGATTATGTGTGGAATCACTATTCATTTTATTATGTTATAATTTCCACTCCCCTTCCTTTGGATATAATTTTTATACACATAATCACTCCATTTATAATTCTCAAGTCATTAATATGAATTTGATAAGGGTAATTTTAACTCATTCACCATTTGTTGAGTTAAACATCCAATTCGTTGGTGTTGTTTTTACCAGAATATCTGTGAATATCTTTTGATTGTTTTACACTGAATATCCAATCATATTTAGTGTATTTATATTTTTCACACATAATTATGTCGTTGATTTATCCTTAACCTAAGGATATGGCCTTTATGAATGATTTCATATCAATTTACATTCCATTGAGACTTCATTGTTGATATACACCAAATCACTTTTATGTGGTGTATATAATGTAATTCGACATAGTATATCATGAATCCCTTTATTCTCATGATATTACAAAGTTTTTATTACCTCAATTATTTGTATTCAAGTGTCTCTCTTTTGGTGAGAATCTCTAACAAAAATACCATTTTTTTAAATGTTTTAAAGACTTATTCATCTAAATCTTTATCATTAATGTCCATGTTTTAAAAATGGTTTTAAGGATTTATTTATATGGACATTAAGGTTTAGAAATTAAAACTCCTTTTAAAAAGTTTCAAAGTGGTATGGGACACTTTGATTCAAAAATCTATTTTTAAATGGCTTCTTGACAAATAGTGTGACTTTTAAATGATTTCAAGAAAAAGGGGGATATTTCTCTCAAATAGTTTTGATGATTATTTTCATCTATGTCAACATCCCTCATTATTCTTGATTGTGGTTAATATGATACAATACAATCTTCCATATTGTATCGAATGAGTTATTTTTGACAGTGGATGTGCTATTTTTATACCATTCATGGTTTGTGGTTAAAGTATTGACATTTCGTATGCATGTTTTAATAAGAATGTTTGTGTTATGTTTAAACCTATTCATATGAGGAATGCATTGGACTTAATAAGTGACGGGTGGAGCCCGCTATAGCTCCTCGATGCATCGGTAGGTCTCATGAGACAAACTAGTGTCTTGGCACAAGGCCTTGGAAAAATCTTATTTGTAGTCTTGGCAATAGGCCTTGGATATGTTGTTATGATAGTCTGGAATTATGCATTCCATCATTATGAAAGTGGTTATTGATATTTCATGTGATCATTTGACTAGTAGAATATCCATGTGAGTAAGTAAATGGCATTAATTTATTTTATCTTTTCCATTTTATGTTGAAGTTCATGTTTAAAAGGAATTCGTTTTAGTTATAAACTGCCTTAAGTGTTTATGCTTATCTATGAAATCTTTGGCTATAATGTTATCCTTACTGAGCATCTGAGCTCACCACTTTCAATGTCTTATTTTTTCGCAGGATTATGTAGAAGTAATATATGAATGACCTACAGGGATAGTATGAGGGGATATGAAGACAAGATGTTGTAGTACTTTTTTTTACCTTATGATGTAATGTAAGACTTATGAATATATCTAGTGTTTCCAAGACTACTAAACTAATCGGTCTTTCGAGAATTGATCCTTTGTGATCATGCCAATGTTATGTAATAATTCATCGACTCTGGGTATCTAGGGTCGGGGCATTACAGTTGGTATCAGAGGAAGTTTAGTACAAACCATGGAAGCTAGCTTTAGATAAACTCTGATTAGAGCACATAGACCTAAGATGAACATTGAGGATTAGTATAGAAGAACTTCCTGGAATTTTGGTATTGTAGAGATTTTGTTATTTTTCCGAGCAACACATCCATGTCTGGATACGAGCAGGTAGAGGCGACTCTGGTACAGATGTACCTTGGGGTAATACCCGAAAACACCACTTCGAACTAGACTCGAACGAGAATTGGTGCATGAAAACAGGCCTTGTTGCACTCTTGGTTATGACACTCCCCGGGGATATGCTTAGGATAATTTACATTTACTTTACAAACTGATTTAAGTAATATATATATAAGATGAGAGTAAATGACCATGGTTAATCCTAATAAGTTTCAAATTGAGAATATGGTGAAATGTTAATCTCTAAATGATTTTACGACTACTGTTACTCACACAATGATTTTTGGTTTTAGTCAATGGCTGGATTCCAAAGAAGTCATAGTGACTTTGAGAATGATGTACATTGTGGGAACGGTGGTGGCAATGAGAAACAAAATGGATTGTTGATAGGCGTAAATGATGTCGTCTTTATGACAAATCAGTTTTCCAAAAATATGATCAACAACGTATATATTAACCAACTCCCAGACTCAACAAGGAAGATAAAGGTGATTAATGATAAGAGCACCAGCAATGGAGACCATGGAGAAAAGAACCCTCAATTTTTATCATGCAGGAAATGTGGAAGGAGACACCCAGGAAAGTGTCTCAATGGGACAACTAAATGCTTTACGTACGGGGAGGAAGGACACAAACTGAAGAATTGCCGAAGAAAAATGAAGAGTACTATGGAAGAAGATAAAAATGGTCCCAAGAGTCCATTTAAAGTAATTTGCCATAAATGTAGGGGACCTGGCCATTACCCGAGTGAATGTCCTATTCTATAAGATATTTTCTTGGTCAAAGAAGATGCTATGTGGAAATAAATGGATGGAGAAATGTTTAAAAATTATTATAGCTCCTTATTGATGGGTTTACTTTGGAATAATTTTCTCTTTTATTTGTAACCCCGCAGTTTGCCATGTGAGAATGATATTTGAGGAAGAATTGTCTCTTATCTTGTGGATATAGGTATAAAAAACCATTTGGTTTTATATGATCATTGGGGTTTGAGATAATTATAAGTTATTATGATTTGGGATGAAAATGCAAGGTATGATATAACATTTTTGGTAAATTATGTTATTTTGAGGAATTTATCTCATTTTGGTAATATTATAAAATATAGTTTTTGAAAAAGGACAACACGTAGACTGTGTGACAACCCGTCACGTTAGACAAAGCTGTGGGAATCGAACCCACAACCAATGTGTGATTGGGATTTATCGCCTACCACTAGACTACGTGAAGTCCCTGGTTTGTGTGACTATTTTTTTAGTTAAATGATTTTATGGATCAATAATATGTTGATTTGGGTTCTTATGTCTTATCAAATGAATAACCTTAGTATTGGAAAACGATTTGGTGATTAAGTGATAAATGTTGTTTTGGAAGATGTTCACTTTGTTGGGAACACTATATGTCCAAGGAAAATAGAATACTATGGGATATCATTAGAGGAGTAATGGTGGATTTTTATCTATGTTTTTATTGTGGATCTATAGTGATTTGGGTTATTTATGGAAATGATTAACCTATAATAAAGAATATGTGATTAGGTTAATTACTTTTAAGTATGTGACTTTAAGAGTATATGATGTCATTTGGAGATACAATTTAACGTGGAAGACTACATTCTTATAAGTTTTGGGTTTCAATATTAGTTTGGATTATATTGAAGGATTTTAAGGAAAATTTGTTATTGAATGGTATTTATTTAACTTTGGGGTATTGTTGGTTTAATTTTAGAAATTAAGATTAGTATATTTTTTTTCTTTCTCTAATGGAATATACATTTGGGGGATCATCAGATCTTATACTAACCATTTTGGTTTTGATTAGTCTCTAAAGACAAGTTAAATATATAGTTTATCCTACATGGATCATGTATTTCTGTAGAAGTTTATTCTAGCTCTTTTATTATGACCACGTCTTCTTGAATACTCATTGTTCAAAAAAAATAAGTTAGTGGTAAAAAGTTATTAAATAATGAAACTCTACTTAAAAAGTAAGTATATTTATTTATGTTCTTAGTCAATATCATAAATGAATTCCTCGTCCTTATGTAATGTAACTTAAAACAAAAAAAATGTTGTCTATTTACTTTCCTACTAGGAGACTAATGGTCGTTTGTCCCAACACAAGTTAGTGGTTTTCTTGTTGTTAAATTTCTCCTGATCATGATTTCTATACCTCTCCATCAGAACTTGACACTTAGTTTATCATCCATATCCATGGTTTCCTACATGGAATCTGAGTATGGGTTATCTTGGATGACCATTATACCTCCCTTTCTTTCTTTTAAATTGATAGTTTTATTGACTCTCTTTCCGATGTGGGACTTTCCATTATATTCCCAAGAGAAATTTTAAAAATTGTGAGGACGCAATTTATTGAAGGAGGGGAGAATGTAACACCCCAAGATTCCACGGTATGTTTCCCTTCGAATAATGCAATGGCGTGCATTGTACACAACTTCGAGATTTTAACACACCACAACCAATCAAACTAGCCGTTATGAATAGTAATACCTAATTTTTGAAATTTTATAAATTCTATCTCTCAAAATGGGATTCATTTTTGGATTCATAATATCTAAATTAGCCTAGGGTTAAATTTTGGTACATTTCAGATAACTTTTATATTTTGATGAATAGTGAAAATGACTAAATTTTAATTAAAAACAACTTTTTTAATCAAAATAATTAATAGTGATAAATTATGAATTTGAGTGGTTTTAAAGTATATTTAGAATATGTTTTTACCGTGTAACACAATGTGGGTCATTTAACATAATTTCACATTTAAAACAGACATAAACAAGTGCCAATATTTTGATAGTTATTATCTCTTAAAAACACACTTTTTGTTTTAACAACGGGAATTAATTTTAAATTAATTTATGCCACTTCATTGTTTTGAATTTGGAAAAATAGATTCCATAATTGGAATCAGGATGTTCTAATTGTGTAATTAGGTAACTTTTATTTTTAGACATTTGGGATAATTACTTCGGTAAATATTTTATTTACCATGGTTAAAGGGTAAATCCGGTAAACAAGGGTTAAAAAATAATATTGTAATAATACAAAATTACCATAAAACGTATCTTAACCCTATTGGTTAATACATGGTCGTCCATGGGAATATTTGGGTCGATTTTGGGACCCCATGGATCCACTTGTAAGTGATAATGACACTTTATTTTAATTAAGTTAAAATAAATACAAAAATGACACAAGCATATATCTTTTATAAAAACTATTGTTACATAGGGTTATATATGTTGTATTTTAGACTATAAATATTAATTACAAATATAAACATATTTCCTACATAATTATTTTTTATTTATAAATTTTAGACATTAAATAAGTTAATTTATTTATGACACAATGGTGATGCAGTAATTACCATAATAGTAAAAAATTAGAATAATTGATATTATAAATACCCAAATAAATATAATTTTAGACTTTTATTGAATTACACTAATTTTATAGGTTAATATGACATATTATTATTGATATAATTAACTTTGTTAGAAATAATCATTCTGTTATGTGTCTCACAAAAATCAACTATTGAATAGTGTCAAAATTGACATAAAAGAGTTTTTATAACAAATAATATATTATTAATTGATATTAAATTCCTAAAAATATAAGGTTCATCCAAGAGACTTATATCATGATATTTATGTCATTAATGGACCACTTGGGGGACTCTTTGATGTATATTTAATGTTTATTAACTTTATAATATAAAAATATAAAGTGACATGGTAAATGTCAAACTAATTAACTAAGAGTTAAAACTAAAGGATAAGGTTAATATAGTGATCCAAACCTATCTAACATATATTGTCTGAATGGTTTGAGACCTATACCAACCTTAAAATTTGAATAATAAACTTTGGATCCATTAGAAACCGAATATTAATTTATTAAAAATTAATATTTCTAGCTTTTCCAAAGGTGCCCCTCACCCCTCTTATAAAAGGGCACTCCTCCTTCTCATTTCTTCACACCTTCAAAGCCTTTTGGTTCGGCCAACCCCTGCCCAAAAAATCTCTCAAATTCCTTCACTACAACCTAGAGGCCTTAGTTTGATCAGAAATCCATCCTATGGAGCCCTTTTGATCAAATCAAAAGGAAGAACCCAAAGAAGAGGTAATGTTTTCACCACACCTTTTCAAGTTCCTTTCTTCTTCCACTTCTTCTTTATTTGTTATTACCATTATAAAATAATAACTCCAGTATCATATATATACTGTCATGTTATTATAAATATGGTACAACCATATTCAGTATTCTATCCATCCTTTGAATAACATGTCACCATACGTGCGTACGTACGGCTTACCGTCTTCACGTCGTGGTGTAATTGTTATTCAATATATTATTATTTGGATGGGTATAATAATGATGTGTAACTCATGTAAATAATAAATATAACATGATAATGATTCTGTATATTTTATATACCATCCAATTATATATTATTTTAATATCAAAATAATGATATTGTCGCTCGTGCGTACGTACGGACTACCGTCTCCACGAACACGATGAGATTCATTCTCCATCATATCCATTCAAGTATAATTATAATTTGATGATTTAAAAATATTATCTAAGGACTTGATATCATTCTGGATATGAATAATATACAACCCATTAATAACGAATATGGCTCACATAACAAAGAATATAAAGTAAAATGAACCCGTTAACACCCGAAATGACGATAATTCTAAGATATTATTAACAAATCAATGTTAAAAGATCATATATGATATCATATTAAAGAAAATTATTCTTGTATAATTCAATAAAAATTATTTCACCATTATAAAGGAGGTTAACCTACCGTCGACCAAGGAAAAAGTACAAATTAAGGGGTTTCTTATCTCACTCTTAATCTCGTGATAATTCCATTGTTCACCACTTATTTATTGCATGTGGTGTATGTGCACTGCCCATGATTGTATTCATTGTGTTATATACTTTAATTTATGGGTATTTACATCATCATGGAATGATACTTCTTTCATGGGTGTATTTTTTGTAAGTTACTTAATCGATAAGGGAATTTGAGATTTCAACTTCCACTCATTTGGCTTTACGCATATTTCATTGATTATATTACCCCAAGATTATGTGTGGAGTAACTATTCATTTTATTATGTCATAATTTCCACTCCCCTTCCTGTGGATATAATTTTGATACATATAATCACTCCATTGATAATTCTCATGTCATTGATATGAATTTGATAAGGGTAATTTTAACTCATTCACCATTTGTTAAGTTAAACATCCAATTCGCTGGTGTTGTTTTTAGAAGAATATGTGTGAATATCATTTGATTGTTTTACACTGAATATCCAATCATATTTAGTGTATTTATATTTGTCACACATAATTATGTCGTTTATTTATCCTTAACCTAAGGATACGCCCTGTATGAGAGATTTCATATCAATTTACATTCCATTGAGACTTCTTTGTTGATATACACCAAATCACTTTTATGTGGTGTATATAATGTACTTTAAAATAGTATATAATGAATCCCTTTATTCTCATGATATTACAAAGTTTTGATTACCTCAATTATTTGTATTCAAGTGTTTCTCTTTTGGTTAGAATCTCTAACAAAAATACCATTTTTTTTAATGTTTTAAAGACTTATTCATCTAAATATGATTCATTAATGTCCATGTTTTAAAAATGGTTTTAAGGATTTATTTATATGGACATTAATGTTTAGAAATTAAAACTCCTTTTAAAAAGTTTCAAAGTGGTATGGGATACTTTGATTCAAAAATCTATTTTAAATGGCTTCTTGACAATTAGTGTGACTTTTAAATGATTTCAAGAAAAAGGGGGATATTTCTCTCAAATAGTTTTGATGATTATTTTCATCTATGTCAACATCCTTCATTATTCTTGATTGTGGTTAATGTGATACAATAAAATCTTCCATATTGTATCAAATGAGTTATGCTTGACTGTGGATATGCTATTTTTATACCATTCATGGTTTGTGGTTAAAGTATTTACATTTCGTATGCTAGTTTTAATACGAATGTTTATGTTATGTTTAAACCTATTCATATAAGGAATGAATTAGACTTAATAAGTGATGGGTGGAGCCCGCTATAGCTCCTCGATGCATTGGTAGGTCTCATGAGACAAACTAGTGACTTGGCACAAGGCCTTGGAAAAATCTTATTTTTAGTCTGGGCACGAGGCCTTGTCTATGTGGTTATGATAGTCTGGCATTATGCATTCCATCATTATTAAAGTGGTTATTGATATTGCATGTGATCATTAGTCTAGTAGAATATTCATGTGAGTATGTAAATGGAATTAATTCATTTTATCTTTGCCATTTTATGCTGAAGTTCAAGTTAAAAAGGCTTTCGTTTTAGTTATAAACTGCCGTAATTGTTTATGCTTATCTATGAAAGCTTCTGCTATAATGTTATCCTTACTGAGCATCTGAGCTCACCCCTTTCAATGTTTTATTTTTTCCCAGGATTATGAAGAAGTAATTTATGAATGACCTGTAGGGATAGTATGAGGGGATATGAAGACAAGATGTTGTTGTAGTTTTTTTACCTTATGATGTAATGTAAGACTTATGAATATATCTAGTGTTTCCAAGACTACTAAACTAACCGGTCTTTCGACACTTGATCCTTTGTGATCATGCTAATGTTATGTAATAATGCACCGACTCTTGGTATCAAGGGTCGGAGCGGAACAATTTCTCCATAATTTCTATATTATATTTTAATCTTTTTAGAACATTAAACGGTGTCCTCTCCCTCCAAAACAAAATATCTCGGCTTACTTTTTTCATTACACTACATTGAGAAATAAATATTGACCAAAAACTAATCAATTCACAGCTATATATCCATATTCACCTTCCTTAGGTTATTTTTTACAAATATTCCCAACTATAGGGTCCTTAATATGATATCTAATGTATTTATTTAAATTAAGAGGTAACCTCCTTAACCATTCGCTTAATTTTACTTCTTCATTCACTTTCTCTAAATCTGTTATATTTTTCAGAAAATAATAACATTATTATCATAAAAAAATTTAATGTCATTTTAGTTATTGATCAAAAATATTACCCCTATATTTCATCAAATGGGTTTTGAAATTGTCACACATTCATACGTGTGGCCTACTAATACCCCGTAGCGATACAACTCAATTTCCATCACAATATTTCATAAATGGTTATTATTATTAGTTTAAATACTATATATCATAATTACGAAATAATTATAATTATTTTATTACAATTATAAACCTACCATATTTCACTTTAATCTTTTGTAAATCAATATCATCACTCATGTATATGTGTGGACTACCACCTATATGAATTGAGACAAGTTTGTTTAGTTCTATTTCAATAGGTTAAAAAATGATCTATTTATTGAATATATATTATATATATTATACAATAATTATTCTACAAAATTGAAATATTATTTACCTATCTATCTTTCCATCAATAAAAAAGTGAAAATAGTGTTCATGAGTATGTATGACATTTAGTCACGAATAACAGCGTAAATTCATTTTATTATCTCAAAAATTTATTGTTGACTCTAAATAAGTATATAATAAATATATATGATATTTTTATCATTATTACCATTTAGGAAATTTTTTATCAATGATCAATGTAGAGTTACCAAAACTACCAACTTGATGTTCTAATGAAAAAAATTCTTAACACCGTGTAATAAAAAAATTAATAGGAAAATTTTAATAAATGTATTTTTAAATATAACAAGTAGATTAATTAGGGTATTATGATTAGGAAACTGAATCTATAATATGATTATAATATATATATATATATATTATAAATTATTTTACAGTGATTTCAAAGTATGTGGAACTCAAGGAAATGGTTTTATGTTATAATTTAATTTTTATAGGGACTGTTTATGATTATTTTATGATGATAAAATATTATGGTCCATCTCTAAAAAAACTCAATAATATTCACCAGTTATAATAATTTCATGATATTAAAAAGTTTTCTTTCATTATCCTCATTTTATGAACTATAGTGGTTGAAATAATAAATGTAATTAAATCACCTTTATTTGTCTCTTTAGCCAATAAATATTTTTCTTCTATATCCATGTTTTATATTTATTTCCTCAATAATATTTTTTAGTATTATCATATTATTTTTAATGTCATTTTTATATATGATTTAATTTTCTGTATATGGTTAAAAAATAATAGTCATTTAATTTTCCGAATTATGAACTTTTTTACTTTTTTTAACAAAGTATGAAATGAATGCTTTTATTTATCTAGTAAAACATGAAATGAATTTTCCACCATCCTAACCACTCAGTTTCTTAAAGCTTCATATACAATTTTCCTAGTTTATATCAAAATAAATTTGTTCCCTTACTATTCGTAATATTTGTAGTGTTTAAATATGCGATTTCAATGATAAAAATGTATTTTCCTCCAAAATAATTTATTTAATATTATAGATGTATTTTTCCTCAAAATTAAGTAATTTGATGTTAAATAATAATTATTTGGGATATGATCTAGTGATAATATACATAAAAATTTCTATATGGATTATGACTATAATGAAAATTTTATTATGTGACCCATTCATTTTCTATGGGCTATGCTTTGATGAATTGATGAAATGATAATGAAAATCATTTCATTTACACTGGTTATTCAATAAATAATGTTTATGAAATACATTTATAAATCATGGATTATAATAATATGAATTTTTAGTGATTTTTTAGAATATAAATATATTATTTTCAATATTTAATGGACAGACATGGAATTATATAACCCTAAAATTAAATAGGAAAATATATACATCACAATAGATGAACTAGAATGGAATGGGGTGTGAAACCTATTTCGTATGAGAATGTTCCCATTATAATAGTCTTTAGAGTGATCCTTGGATAATACAATGGAATAGTGATTAGAATCAATCTAGTAGGATATTCATTGTTGTTATCCTTTATTGCTAATGATTTTATTTTCATTTCTAATTTGTATGGGAAAAATCTATGTATTATGAAAATTCCATTTTCTTAAATACATTTTTCATTGATTTAAATATGATTTATGTCTTATAAACAACCATGATTTGTTCTAGGACTAATGATTATGATCAGTGATAAGAAGTGTATGTTTTTCAAGTCATAATCTCATGTTATTATATCATTTTTCTCATGTCATGATTAATTTATCTTTGAAATCTCCCATGATTACATTAAATGAGCATCTGGTATAAAATCTCAGTATTTATTTCCATATAAATTACATAAATTTTGAGGAAGACTTAAAACATTATACAAATACATTACAAAATACTATATTTGTTTATTTCCTTTTGAAACAAGGAAACATAAACACAGATACAGGAGTGAGATACATTATCTCTCACTATATCCTCTATGGCTATCAACCCTCTTTGAAATATCTTACATATAATATATATTCACAATTTGGAAAAGGAATCATTAAAACGAGTGAGCTCATATGCTTAGTAATGTTAAAAATGGGAGATATGTTAACGTATACATGAGCATAAAGGTATAAGAAC
This sequence comes from Viscum album, assembly GCA_963277665.1. NCBI lineage: Eukaryota > Viridiplantae > Streptophyta > Magnoliopsida > Santalales > Viscaceae > Viscum > Viscum album. The sequence goes on from OY728138.1 coordinate 770,787,034, forward strand.
ATCATCCTATCATTTTATGATCTTACCCAACATATTAGAGATCATATACATTAATGATGGCATAAATAAGGGATGCTAATATTAAATGAATCCTATGGTAATCAAGAGAATAATATGTGAATTTATAACATATGATTAAGATATGGAATTTTTTGAATATACGTAAGCATCGAAAATATAATGTTCGGGATACCTACAAAGACCTTCATAACATTATTGGCCTAGGATTATCACCCATATACCTGCATTAGTATTCGGATAATAACCAATGTACCCTCTTATTTCAGGATTAGGCTACATCCCTTGACCCCAAATTCGTTTAGGGTTGGGATAAAACCTATGTACCTTCTTATTTTGGATATTGTATACAACATATGTACCATCATTAATTCAAGATTGTGAAATCACATGTGAACCCTCTTACGTTTATTCATTGAATACAACTCATGTACCATCTTATTTTTAGTCTTGGGATACAAATTTTATACCCTTGGAGCCCATATAATATTTATCATTACCAAATTCATTGGAGGGAGATGTTGGTCCCAAATGTTTTATAATAGAGTAATATATACATGTGATATAAGATAATAAGACACGAATCCTATCATAAACCATAAAAAATATGGGTTTTACAAAAATCATATCATAACCCTGAAAATGAAATGGCTTTCATAAACATTTAATCAAATCATAACATATGAAATATATTTTGGTTTAATAATCATTTCATCCTAGAATAACTCGTGAAAAGATGTAGGTTTCATAAGAATTTAACATTGTATAACCCATTGAATACAAATTGGTTTCATAGAACTCAAGACATCAAAACATGTTTCATTCATTTAAATATTATGAATGGTATCCTTTTATCATATACCATGTAAATCATAAACTATAACCAAGGATAACATCATAGATGGACAATTATTTTGAATGATCGCTTGGAACATTTGAAATTAACATTTTAAAACATATTATATTTTCAAAATCATTTTGATTTAAAACTATTTGAAAACATATAAAGTAATAATGAAAATTATTTGATAAATTTCCATGATGAAAATTTGTTTTATGCTTTAAAAAACTCAATTTAAAAAATAAAACATTTTGGAGACCAATTTACGTTACAAAACCCTAAAAATGTATAAAGAATCTTGAAAACTTTTTTGAAAAATCATTCCATAAAAATACATTAAATTTATTTTAAATAATATTTTAAATAATTTAAATCATTTTATTTGAAAAAATCCTTGGAAAATATATAAAATATGATTATATATAAATTATTAATTTTATGAAACAATTATTTTTAAAAAAAATATTCTTTTAAAACAATATTAAAATAAATAAATATCCATAATAATGGAAAAAATCAATTATTTAAAAGAAATTAAATTTGTTAATTACAAAGGAATCATTAAAGATGAGGCGTCATGATGGCCAGTTTGTTTATACATTCTAACCATTCCTTTTGTCATTAAAAGTTTAGAAAATATACGTTATCAGAAAATAGAACGATTATTTTATTTAAAATCATTTTTAAAAGGTAATATAAGGATAAAAAATTGGTTTATACATAATTGGAAAATATTCAAATATTTTTTAATTTTTTTATAAAACTGTTTTGAAAGAACACAGAATTATTACCGAAAGGGGAAATATTGTCGGATTTTCATAAAAAAATTATAAATTATAATTAGTACAAAATGGTGTAGAAAACGTACAATTACTTGTACATAACATGAATAATAATACAGAAATAATATTCATCATAGTTATTGAGTTATGGATAATATTATTATATCAATGAAACCATATTCATAAAAAAATTCGGTTAGACGATGGGAGTATAGAAGTAAACTGTAACAACATCATTAACATTGAATTGTAATAAAATGGAAATAATAACATTACATGAACCATAAAATATCATGAAAATAAGGATATTCATGATATAATATTTAAACGGTAATTACCTATACCTCTTATAGGAATATAGGTTTATAACATGGCATGTGTCTTGTAGTATGGAAGATAAGACAAAACTACATTTCTGATTTACTGTCCTTTCAAACATAACCCAATGAATGAAAGATCATATAATTGTTATGTGAATAATCATAAATTTATTTATATTTATCATATAATTAATTCATGGGTAGGATTTACACCACAAAAAAGAAACAAGTGGTTAAAAGAGAATATATCTCATCGATATAAAAAGTGAGATGGGAAAACCCTTACCTTAAGTATTGAATTTATTTTTGCAAATTACATTATCTTTTATTGTAACATAATGACCTAGGATCTACTAAAACCATACCATAATCCAGTGGTTCACATGTCCTCATTCACAGCTCCTAGTATGCTCAAGGCTACCGACTACAAATGAGGCAATAAATGTGGTATAATGGGAAGATTATACCATCATGTTATAGTGGAACATTGAATAATACATATAAATTTCAACTACAAAAGAATTATATAAAAATAAATTATGACAATATAGTAGAAGTATCGTTATAAATTATATGATAGGATAGTTATAAAGAAAAATTATAGAACAACTGAAAAAATATCTAAAAAACCACTAGAAAGTGTATGATATATAGATGAAAGGCATGCTGGTAATAAAAAGAGGAATTGGGAAAAATAGATACAAGAATTATATATAACTAAAAAACAAAAAAAACTCCATACATACTCTAGGTAAGGACTGATCCAATTATCATATGCTCCATCAATAAGAATACTCATGTCAACAACCTGTTGAAGAGAAATTTCCCTTACCCATACCTATAAGAAAATATTCTTCTGTGGTACCAAAGGTATCCTGAGTATGGTGTGACATATATGTCTTAGTATGCCCCCAACAATTGTGTTTATGTAAAATACATGTACATATCATAACTAAATTGTCTACAAGAAATAACTGAATAGGAAAATAATGATTAAGTAAATAACCAGCCAACTATGGCTCCTAATGGACACCTAGTATGTCTACCTGGTTTAGCTCATTACTAAGAGGAATGTCAAAACATTCACTATATATAGTATTAATATATATATATATATATTATATATATATATATATATATATATATATTGTCCACTTAGATGAATCAAGTAACGAATGGACATACGTAGTCATATACTTGGAATACTATGGCTTGCTGGACCGGGTTGTAACACGGACATATATGACGATTCTATTGAACATATAATATCAAAAAATATGGTACATTCCATACATCCCAAGAAGTATGTGATAACTCATGCTTGAAACTTGATATGAACAATGATCCATCATGTCATCACTCTAATCATGAAATGATGTGCGTACATACCAACACCCCTTTAATATCACTAGTGCAAGATTCCATACTGGATAAATGATGTATGAGCGTGTGATAATCTTCCATGCTAATAACCCACTTATAATAATACGAAGTCCATATAATGGTTTTAACCCATTTATAACATATGAAATAATGTAATACCTATATTGTGACATATTTACCAAGACTTTAAATATAAATGGGGCATATTCATTTTTAAAACAATGCACATGAGGAAATACCTCTCATATGTTTCTTCCATAATGTTATTTTCCATAAAAAACTGTACAAATCATAATAATAATAATAATTAATTTATGGCCTTACCATACTTCATAATCCTTTTAATTTTTATGTTCTGGTTTATTTACATAAATTAAACCATCATTCATTAGCAACTCTCTTTAATGAAACCAGTTAATTTATTAAGAAATGTAAATCAATTGAAAAGGCTCAAAGGGGTCACATAGGAGGTAAAATGGGAACAATGTAATTTTCTATGTGGTAAATTCAAACAATAAGAGGTTGAAACACTAATGTAGTGCTTTGGGTTTCAATTAATTCTCATGTATCAATGACAATTACATTTAATATTTAAGCTAGAATCTAATTATGTGTTTTGAGTAATTAAGTAATAAGTCATTAAGGGGAAACTCATCTCGTCACGCCTAAGGGATGACCATATAAAGAGTTTACAACCACTAATATTGCAAATTATGATCAAATATGAATGTATTAAGGTGAAATGATCCATTAGAAAATTAAAAATCAATATAAATGGTATGTTTGGAAAATACAAGCATGTGGAACAACGACATTGCTACTAGATAACAAAAAAATATAAATAAAATGACAATACCACCTTCATTAGGGTCATAGATTACTCCTTATTAAATATTGTCATTAGATTAGGAGTTGTATGTATGAGATCTAAGGAATGGTGATATTCCATAATGATATGGAAAATGAGAATGCACCGTAAAAGTGAAATTGATCAGTAAATATACATAAATATGATGTAAGAGGCTAGTGGATATTACCAATATTAATCCAATGCATCCCAAAGATTGTTAATTTGACATCGTATGGGATATCTATATCAAATCCTAACTTGTGAGAATTTTTGAGATTAAAGGATGAGGAAAGGGGTTCTAGTCTACTGGAGGAAGGAAGGAAATGAAAAAACAAATCCTTTAATTTATCTAAGGGAAAAAATATTAACCTCACCCCAAAATACATAGTTGTAGGGTTTGGCCTCCACATTTTGCCAAGCCATGCACAAATGGTGATCGGTTCACTAATACTAAGGGTAAAAGCATAGGTTTAGTTGTGCAGTTTGAATAACCATGCAAAAACAATGAAAAATGGATGTATTCCAATATTGAAACTGTCCACATAGCCTAGCACCATGGATCACAAATGTGTAGAAAATTCTTGTGGCCAACTCCATTTTTTCCAATTTTTGGGATTCATTCTCCAAATGATCCTCAGATCCACCTGTGACTAGCTAGGTATTACTAGGACTCAATATCAATAGCTTTTAAGGAATTAAAATTGAAAAACTAATGATCTTAACATTCATTGATAATATGGGTTATTAAAACCTCCCATGATTAAAGTAACTCATCCCCTGGATGGCCTTATGAGGATAAATAGGTATTGTCAGCAAATAGTTCTAGCGACTAAACTCATATATCAACTTACTATTACAAGGCCTCATTATGTACACTGTTATGATATTATAGCACCCATACAAAAGGAGATGACCTACCTCATAGTGTCTTCATTCTCCAATAAACGATATGCATTGAATACTCCTCGAAGGAAGAATCTAATAAAATTCAACCACATCGGGAAGAAAGAATTGTGACAGGGCTAGATAATATCTATAATGTTCAGATACATGAATGACATCAATCATAGATTGATATATCTGAGGAAGAGTTAATTGGTATTCCACTGGTCAGATCTATTTCAAAAAGTCAATGGGGACAACCGACCACATTTATAGATTTACCTGATTTTGAATACGACTTTGCACTAACATTGATGAGAATTGAATGAAAACATAGTCTCTGACTACAATCTCAAGTGGTCACTATATTCTATTAGAATAAAACTATTGTTCTAACCGAGCTACTAACAAGCTCTTTCTGATAAACCTGACCTACTTTATAGTCTCCTAAACAAGATATGTCATATTCATATTTACCTCCCCTACCTATAGCCAAAACAAAAGTGAGTTGAATGGAAAATATTAAAAGTCCGTATTAGGATCCATCTCAATGTTAGCCTAAAATATTTTATTATAATTGAAATTGATGCGGGGGGAATTTTTCTCATTGAATCTCCCAAGGTTAAAGACACATGCATGGAGGATGTCCTCTAGAACCTGAACCATTCACTGTGTTTTTCTATTGGTTTGTTGGTGATTGGTCGTTCTCAAAAGAACCTATGCACCCAATGTCTTGAAAAATACCTACTATAAATATGATGTTAAATGAGAATATCTGAAAAAAAATTAAAGAAAAAGGATCTCAATGAAGAAATATGACCTCTTCATCATACAACCATCCAATATTTCCTAACAATAAGGTATGTCACACATGTAGAATGTATGTGACAATCTTCAAATAATCAATTAAAACCCACACTATATCATTTCCTCCTGGTGATATGGGTATACTAGTCATGAAATACCTTAAAAATCATCACATTTCACCAGTGGAATAGAAGACAATTGAAAAACACATATTGGTCCCTGATATTCATCCTTCACCTATTGAATGGTGGAAAACAGGGTGATAAAGTTGGAAAACAATCATTTTATACCAATCCACCAATATTGGCATTGTAGATATCGATACATTTTCGTGACACTAGGTTGAACCTCCCAATATGAGGCATGGAATTCCAACATTGTCTCCTCTCTAATGTCTACTAAGACCCATACATTCCCATGGAACAATAAGGCATCATCCCATCCATGCTCCAGAATGAACACATGACATCATCTAGAATTATTTCCCTTCATACAAGGCCTTCTACATTAGATAGTTTTCACATTAATTACTATTCCATAAGATTAGAAGTCGCTATTAAGGCTAAGAGGGTTGATTGACCATTTACCTCCAAATCCTTAATGTGTATCTCTAGGAATATTGAAATAATATTCCATTCACTATTGGATTATTAAACCGCATGTTCCTAAGTCTTCTTATTCTGAGAATTGTCCACATAATTTCCCTTACACTACATATAGGCAAGATTGAAATAAAAAACATGAGATAATCAGACCACATATGCTGCCTATGATTGAGATCTCTCCTTATAAATATGTAATTGAGTCTTATATTATCTATGTATATGAAAAAAAACTCTCTATATAGATATTTCCTCTAACAATGTAAATCATGAACAACTACTGTGAACTCAAGGTCGTACGCCAAGATATTCCCCTCATGATGCCTCAATTTTTTAGAGTTTTACACAATTACTCACTTATCATAAATTAGAATAGCTCAAATTCTAATACTTGATGTGTCACAGTATAGAGTACATATTATACCTAGAGTCGGATGAATCGTTATTGATGTTGAAGTAAAACTACCCATCAACTCTTGAAATACAACTTCAGAATTTTTTGACCAAACAAATTTCAAAAATTTATTTTTCAATCCCAGAAGTAGTGCTACAATATGTTATAATGTCTTAAAGTATTGTATGTCATATTCCACTTTCATCAAGAAACACTGAATGTTAAAAACATTTGTGGGATGATCCTAGGAAACTATAGCTCTCAAATTCTTTAGGTATATTGAAACTCATGTCTTTGAGGTGATATTCCCCATGATGTTGACATTGACAATCCAGAAGTGGCATTAAATAATCAAACAATATAGTTGGTTCTTTCTTACGGTATTCATTGTGATCTCAATATGGGTTTCATTGTCTTGACATAAGTACGAATACACCAATATATCATCAAAAAATACTGCAGAAAATGAATTTAGATACAGGTGGAAACCCCAATTCACAAGATCCATAAACATTACAAGTGCATTAATGAGTCCAAATGGAATAACCAAGTTTACGTATAGAAAATACCTTCACCAAAAATATGTTCAAGGTATGTCTGAGGTCATGAAATACACCTAATGATATCCCAACCTCATATCTATCTTGGAAAACACATTATCTTCTTGAATAAGACCAATGAGATTGCCTATTTGTGGTAGTTGACACATATTCTTTACCAATTGTTCAGATTATGACAATATATGAAATGCATGAAGGTACAATCCATCTTCTTGAAAAAAATAATTGGTTAACCCTAAGGAGACGTGTTGGGGTGTATTAATCATTCAGCCACTAGATCCTTCAATTGCTTATTGAGTTTTGGAATCACCTTAGGTGCCATCCTATATGGAGGAATGTTCACTAGTGGTACTCATGGAATGTAGAGGCCCAAAGCTTTACGTACATAGACATTACATTACTTTTGCGGATTACTTGATACATAATGAAAACAGACACACAAGCACTGTAATAGTTTAGTGTCTTTGAAAACTCGGAAAATAATCTTCTAATCATAGTGAAAGATCTTCAACATCTCCCATAAAGATCTTCCCTTTTTGTTTTCTTACCTAAAACCATTATATAAATCCTGGGCAAAAGAAAACATATAAAGTGTGATCTCAAATACTCAGTAAGGGTAAGCCTAGAAAACATAAAACAATCCATAAACATTTGAATGAAAAAGCTTGAACATAAAATCAAAATTTAGAGAAAAGACATAAATCATGGAAGTACAAAATGCATAGATCATAAAGGAACGTTAGTCATGATAAACTAGCATGGTAATAAAACATGTAATTGTGGAATCCATTAAATGCATGTTATGATTTACATAGTAGCCAAGGAATTACTGCCAAGACCATTTTAGTGGACAAAGTCCCATTCTGAGTCGAGTTCACTCCTCATTCTTGTCCTGTAACACTGAACCAGATTAACATACCATTACAGCCATGTCTATATCATGAGATATAAATATTTACAAAATTCATTAGAGGGAGATATAGGTCCCACCCATCTCATAATGAAATCATTCTTACTTGTTCCACAAAATAAACTTACATCATTTATAATAACCCAATAAATAAAATGGGTTTTATAAACATCATCCCATCATCACATAATACCAAAAAAATTTAAAAGAAAAGGATTTTGTTGAAAATAATCATGAAAACTTGAAGAGGATGCTTTCTGAAAATGAGGAATTATGAAACCGTAAAAATTAATTCACGCCGTATAAGTTAAAAATGACATTATTCTCGTACTTTTCTCGGAAAAGTCAAAAAGTACCTCGTATGGAAAACAAAAGAGAGATTCCTTCCAAACCTTGTGGTAATAGTCAAAAAATGTTAAAAATGAATTTAAACATACATGGAAGAATAATAACATTTTATGAAAATATTTTTAGAAATCATGGACATGGATGATAAACATAACCCTAGAAAATACTTACGAATAAACAATCTCGGATAAAAATGAGATTGGAATAATTATCCCTTACCTTATGTTTGATATGCCTCGTATGTATCTGAACCACATGTATAATGATTTAAATAATGTTATTGACTTATTACAGAATCATATTCATTGTTATGATATCATATATAGTTTAATTATGAATTTATATTACCTGTTCTTTTGTAAATTCGATGTAAAAGCAACGAGTTGGGAAAAATCGTTTCATTTATTGTATGTGTTTCGACTTGTTGTTCCTAATATTATTACTTATATCCTGATTTACATAATTAATGAATGTAAAATTTAATTTATATATAATATATATTCATCATATACATATATATATATATATATATGATAGATCGATAAATGGAATGAAATACACTGTTCATGGAGACGGTAGGCCATACGTACGCATGAATGTTGTTTTTGTTTTTTGTCAAATTGAATGGAATTAAGTAGATGAAATACATATATATATTTACATAAATACAGTATCATTATTATGTCATATATTTCATTATTATTCATTATATATACTTTATAATCATTCTTGAATGGTTAACATGGAGAATGAAGCTCATCGCGTCGGGAAGATGGTATTTCGTACGTATGCACGTGTAGTGATTTCGGTTTCTGTAGGATGGATAGTTGGTGAAATAGGGTTGTTTCATACTTATAATAACATATAATTATATTATTGATACTGATGTTATTACCTCATAATGAAACAACTAAAGAAGAATAAGTAGAAGAAGAAATAAAGTTTAATGAATCGGTAACGGACATTACCTCTTCTTTGAAGCGCCACTTCTTAACCACCTCTTTGGGCACTAAGAATGGACATTGAAGAATACCAGAACCTCTAGGATGTTTCTAGAAAAGTTGAGAGGAGAAATTGTCAGGGGTTTCCGAGCTTGAAGGCTCAATGTGTTGTGAGGAAGAGAGGGAGGAGGAGCCCTTTTATAGGGAAGGAGAGTGGCACCTTTGGAAAAACTAAAAATAATATTTTATTATAAAGTCATATTCGGTATTAAAAAGCTCCAAATTGATTTATTTCGATGATAAGGTTGGGATGGGTCGAAATCCTCTCATCCAATAGAATTTAGAAAAGTTTAGGTTTCTATTTTATCCTTATCATTTAGATTTAACATTAAGTTAAATAATTTTACTTTTACCGTGTCTTCTTGTTTTCTTACACTATAAGGTTAATAAACATATTATAACAAGCCAAAAGATCCCCAAGTTGTTTATTTTTCATATATATAACCTTATATATGTCATTTGGCCGAAAATTATATTTTTAAGAATAAAATAATAATTAATAATATAATATGTGTTTTAAAAACTATTTTATGTCAATTTTGACACTATTTGGTAATTTATTTTTTTGAAACTCATAAGAGAAATATTAATTCATAAAAAGTTAATTAAATAAATAATAACATTTCATAGTAACCTAGAAAATTAGTTTCATTCATAAAAATTCTCAAATTACATTTATTTGGGTATTTATAACATCAATTAGTCAATATTTCATGAATAAGATAATTACTGCATTATCATTGTTTCATAACTAAATTAAATTATTTAATGTCTAAAAATTATAAATAAAATAGAATCATGTAGGAAATATTTTTATATTTCTAATTAATATTTATAGTCAAATTTATCTTATGTACAACCCTATATTAAAAATGTTTTAATTATTAAACATTGATTTTAACTATTTTAACTATTCTTTAAATAAAATAATATTAAATGTCCTAATCTAATCCAAGTGGACCTAAATGGTCATATTTTATTCCTAAGGTTGTGTTTGGTCTAATTACACGTATCCAATAGAATTAAGACATGTGTTAGGGTAATAATAATATCATTTTTACCCATAATTACCCTATTTACTTTTTTACCGTGGTAAATAAAAGAAAAAAGATACTATTCACCAAAAAATTATTTTCATCTTATTGAACCACATTTTAGTCCTTGATATTAACCGTGTCTCTTTGATTTTGGAAATTCCACTCACAGAAGCGGTAAAATTATGTTTTATGTGAATTTCGAAATTCTCCTAGGAGGTGGGTAAAAGACGGTGAAAATTTCAATAAAATTTTTATATATCTAAAATTATTATAAAATGATTCGAATGAATTAAATTGAACTTATATAGTTATTATGTATTAATTTTTACCTAAAATAAATTTAAATAAAATAAATAATTATTTAAATAAAAATTTGGTTTTTAAATAGTTACCCAGTGTTTTCACTATTAATTAAAAATTGAAAGTTCTCAAAAAAATACCAAAAATTCACCCTAGGATAATTTCGATATTCCGAATCCAAAAATGAAGTCCATTTCAAAAGATAAAATTTATAAAATTTTAAAAAGTGTGTATTACAATTCATAACGGCTAGTTTATATAACATATCGTTGTTTAGTGAAACTCGGAATTGCGTACAACACACACTATCGTGGAAGGCCGTGATTGCATGTAATCCAAGACAATTCATGGATGCGTGTAATGAAAGATCTTTTTGGTGCAGCGTACAACACAAGACATCAATAAAATTAAAAAGAATATTTTTCATAAAATCTCGAGGTGTTACATTCTACCCCCTTAAAATGAATTTCACCCTCGAAATTCATCGGGGTTATAAATGGTTTACTAATCGAATGTTTCTTTAATAGAAACCCACATTGTAAAAAAGGAATACCAAAACCAATATTTTAAAACTAAAGTATGAAACGTAATGGTTACCCAAATTAACGAATCATTGGGTATCCACATAGGTGAAAATATGGATATGGAAGAGGAATCTAACCATCATGTTCTGATGGAGAGTGGTAGATAACATGGCTATAGAAAAGCCAGTAATCACAAATCCATATATTTGTGATGATCTAAGGTACCATCTGATTCATCAGATATAAGGGCACTAGGACAACATTTTTGGTTTTCAAGATCATTTCCCTAAAGTTGAAGAAATTTGAATTAGAAGAAATATTTTCTTGATTTTTGGTACAGTCTCACCATTGGTCATTCCTTGGACAATTTCCACTTCATCTCTTAAATAAATGATGTTGAATTTGTCTTTCTTGAAGTCTTAGGAGATCATGTGATAGAATGATGGGTCATTCCATCTGTCTCAAACAAAAGGTTATAAAAAGTTATAAAAAATACATATGTCCATCTATAGTGATATTAATCATATATGGTTCCTAAAATGGATTTATACTTCTTATATCATAGTGCATAATATAATAAAAAGGTTTTCTACTAAATAGGGGCTTTATGTAGGCCAGTGGTAGGCGATAAAGGCCGGTCGCACTTCAGTTGTGGGTTCGATTCCCACACCCTTGTCCGACGCAACGGGCTGTCGCCAATCCTACAGGTTGTCCTTTTTCTAAAACTACATTATTATAACTTTCCACCAATAATATCGAAAAAGTTCTAGCCTAAAACAATACTAACTTATGTACAACATAATCCATTCCAATCTTTAGGCTTATCCAAAATACTGTTGTTCAATCTCATATTATAGTGAAAAAGATTACCAGAGAGTTCATATAACAAGCATTTTAATACCATCATTGATCCCCATATATCATAAGATATGTCTTGTTGCTCACAATCTAAACATTCTAAGGCCTTAATCATGTATTCCCTTGAAAAATGAATACCCATTGAACCTTAGTGAAAACATGAGTGCTGTCAAAATTTAACTCTTTCCACATACCAAAATCCCAAAATTCTGTATACTCAAACCATGATATCACTAAGTCCTTATAAAAATTATGAGCTCATGAATACTATAAAACAATTTATTTACTCATTATCCCTTCATTATGAACATATCATCTGCTTTCCAAAATATTTGAATCACTTTTCATGGTTACTGGTACCATATTCATATAGAAAACCACAATGGGCCAATACACAGATATTTCAAAATTCCACGATACTATAAATGAGATTCCATGATACTATTTTGAAATCCCATTATATAAACACATAATCATTACACAACATCATTGTCATACTCAACATCAAAAATAGTGATCGCATGTGACTTCCCTTTATCCTTTTCCTTAAGAGGTTGCTCACGTTGATCATCATTAACCCTTGGATTAGGGAATTGATTAGCATAATGCCCTATTTCCTTGCACTTGAAGCATTGAAGTGTTGGTGGTGCATTCTCTGCAGTCTTTTCTTCATTTACATCATTAGAAACCCTTTTTCCATTACTTAGACACTCATCTACTCAATGACCTTCTTTTACACACTTAAAACATTTTCTAGTCCCATTAAGACAATCAACACCATGCTTCTTTCCACACATTGAGCATAAAGAAACATTAATCATCTTTTCACCATTATTCCGAGATATCTCCTCAAACTCCATCTTTTATTTCTTATCAAAACCATGATATGGATATGCTACACCATCTTCAAGTTCTACCTTGATAGTAAAACGCACAATTTCTTCATAGCTACTGATATCTCTTATAGCTAATTCCCTTCAAAGACTTGGTTTTAAACCACTGAAAAATCGATCAACTTTACTTTCAGGTTGGATGATAAAGCCAGATTCATACCTTGAAAGTCTTGTAAAATTGGATTCATATATACCAATAGATTCATCATCCTTCTACGTAAGCTCAAGAAACTCCTCTTCCATCTTTGTTCGAAGAATACGATGGATGTAATTACTGAAAAATATGTTCTTGAACTCATCCCATTCCATGGACTCAATTTTTTCTATTTTCCTCATATTCTTGATAAGATTCCACCATTGATCAGCATCACCTTCCAAACTATATACTGCTAAGACGACTTTATCATGCTCAGAAACTTGCAGAACTGAAAATATCCTTTTAGTGGTATTGATCTATTGTTCAGCAACTAATGGATCAGAAGACCCACTGAATAAAGGTAGACGCTGCCTCATGAAGGATTCAAAAGAATGTTTCTCCTTTCTCTGCACATTTGGAATTCCAGAATGATACATAATTTGTGTAAGTATAGAAATAAGATTGTGCACTCCATCTCACATAACATTGGTTTGTTCCGGAGGACAATCATTACATCGTCCATTATATTGATCAACACGTTTCCTTCGGGTTCCATCCATCGTTTAAAACCCAAAAATAATAGCGTGAGGCAAACATCATGATAGGGAAAACAACTTAATAAATGGGGAGTACCTTCCATATCTAACATCCTAGATTAAATTCAAATATCATTACCATAATTCTAGGACTATAACCTATACTTATACTTATCCTTAGGGGCATCCCTAGACATACCATAGAAATATCTCTAGGGATCTCACTAAAGTTATCACATCCTAGTTTCCAAAGGTTGACGAAATCTTTCCTCCAATACCAACAATAGATACCCAAATCATGACATACATGGACATTACATTAATTTTGAGTAATACTTAATACATAATGAAAACATACACAGAAGGACTAGAATAGTTTTGCGTTTTTGGAAACTCGGAAAATAATATTCTAATCATGGTAAAATATCTTCAACATCCCCCATAAAGATCTTCCCCTTTTGTTTTCTTACCTAAAACCGTTATTTAAATCTAAGGGAAAAGAAACCATATAAAGGGTGAGATTAAATGATCATTAAGGGTAAGAATATATAATATAACAGAATCCATTAACATTTGAATGCAAAAGCTTGAAAATAAAATCAAAATCTTGAGCAAAGACATAAATCATAGAAGTACATAAGGCATAGATCATAAAGGAACATTTGTCATGATAAACTAGAATGGTAATAAAACATGTAAATGTGGAATCCATTAAGCACATGTTATGATTTCCATAGTAGCCAAGGCATTACTGCCAAGACTATCTTAGTGGACAAAGACCCATTCTGAATCGAGATCATTCCTCATTCCAGTCATGTAACACTGAACCAGATTAACATACCGTTCCAGCCATGTCTATCTCATGAGATATAAATCTTTACCCAATGCATTGGAGGGAGATATAGGTCCCACCCATCTCATAATGAAATCATTCTTACTTGTGCCACAAAATAAACATACATCATTCATAATAACCCAATAAATAAAATGGATTTCATAAACATCATCCCCTCATCACATAATACCATGCACTTTTAAAAGAAAAGGGTCATGTTGAAAATAATCATTCAAACTTGGCGAGGAATCTTTATGAAAATGAGTAGTTATGAAACCGTAAAAATTAATTCACGCTGTATAAGTTAAAAATAACATTCTTATCATACTTTTGTCGGAAACGTCAAAAAGTACCTTGTATGGTAAACAAAAGAAAGATTCCTTCCAAACCTTGTGGGAAAAGTCAAAAAAGGTTAAAATGACTTTAAACATTCATGGAAGAATAATAACATTTTACGAAAACATTTTTAGAAACATGGACATGGATGATAAACATAACTCCAGAAAATACTTACGAATAAACAATCTCGGATAAGAATGAGATTGGAATAATTATCCCTTACCTTATGTCTGATATGCCTCGTATGGATCTGAACCTCCTGTAAAATGATATAAATAATGTTATTGACTTATTACAGAATCATATTCATTGTTATGATATAATATATTGTATAATTATGACTTTATATTAGCCGTTCTATTGTAAATTCGTTGTAAAAGCAGCGACTTGGGTAAAATCGTTTCATTTATTGTCCGTGTTTCGACTTGTTGTTCTTAATATTATTACGTAAATCCTGATTTTCATAATTCCATAATGTAAAACATAATTTATATATAATATATATTCAACATATACATAGATATATTTGATAGATCGATAAATGGAATGAAATACACCATTCAGGGAGACAGTAGGTCGTACATACGCATGAACGCTGTTTTCGTTTCCCTATAAAATTGAATGGAATTAAGTTGATGAAATACATATATATATATATATATATACATAAATCCAGTATCATTATTATGTCATATATTTCATTATTATTCATTATGTATACTTTATAATCATTCATGAATGGTTAACATGGAGAATAAATCTCATTGTGTCGTGGAGATGGTATTCCGTACGTATGCACGCGCGATGATTTTTTTTTCTGTAGGATGAATAGATGGTGAAATAGGGTCATTTCATACTTATAATAACATATCATTATATGAGTGATACTGATGTTATTACCTCACAATTAAACTACAAAAGAATAAGAAGTATAAGATGAAATAAATTTGGAAGAATTGGTAACATACATTACCTCTTCTTTGAAGCGCCTATTCTTAACCTCCTCTTTGGGAATTAAGATGGACTTTGAAAAATACTATAACCTCTAGGATTTTTCTAGGGAAGTGGAGATGAGAAATTGGCAGGGGTTGTCCGAGATTGAAGGCTCAAAGTGGTCTGATTAATTGAGGGGGGAGGTGCCCTCTTATAAGGGAGGAGAGGGGCACCTTTGGAAAAACAAAAAATATTATTTTATTATAAAGTCATATTCGGTTTTTAATAGCTCCAAATTGATTTATTTCGAAGATATGGTGGGTATTGGTCGAAATAATCTCATAAAATAGAATTTAGACAAGTTTAGGTTTCTATTTTAACCTTATCATTTACATTTAACTTTAAGTTAAATAATTTTTCTTTTATCGTGTCTTCTTTTTTTCTTACACTATACTATTAATAAACTTACTATAACAAGACAAATGATCCCCAAGTTGTTTATTATTAAAATATATAACCTTATCTATGTCATTTGGCCGAACATCAGATTTTTAGGAATAAAATGAAAATTAATAATATAATATTTGTTTTAAAGAGTATTTTATGTCAATTTTGGGACTATTTGGTAGTTGATTTTTGTGAAAATCATAACAGAATTATTTGTTCGAAAAAAGTTAATTAAATAAATAAAAACATGTCATATTAACCGATTAAATTAGTTTAATTCCTAAAAAGTATCATATTACATTTATTTGGGTATTTATAACATCAATTATGTCAATATTTCATTAAGAAGATAATTACTGCATCATCATTGTGTCATAAATAAATTAAATTATATAATGTCTAAAAATTATAAATAAAATAAAATTTTTTAGGAAATCTTTCTATTTTTCAAATGAATATTTATAGTTGAATTTATCTTATGTATAACCCTATATTAAAAATGTTATATTTTTTAAACATTGGTTTTTAATATTTTTACTATTCTTTAAATAAAATAATATTAAATGTCGTAATCTAATACAAGTGGACCTAAATGGTCATATTTTCTTCCTATGGTTGTTTTTGGTGGAATTACACTTATCCAATATAATTATGACATTAGTTAGGGTAATAATAATATCATTTTTACCATTAATTGCCATATTTAATTTTAACCGTGCTTAATAAAAGTAAAAACTTACTATTCACCAAAAAAGAATTTCATCTCATTAAACCACGTTTTAGTCCTTGATATTAACCCCGTCTCTTGGATTTTTGAAATTCCTCTCACAGAAGCTGTAAAATTATGTTTTATGTGAATTTCCAAATTATCCTAGGAGGTGGGTAAAAGACTGTGAAAATTTCAATAAAAGTTTTATATATTAAAAATTATTATAAAATGACTCCAATGAATTAAATTGAACTTATATAGGTATTATGTATCAATTATGAACTAAAATAAATTTAAATAAAATAAATAATTAATTAAATAAAAAGTCGGGTTTTAAATAGTAACCGAGTGTTTTCACTATTCATCAAAACTTGAAGGTTTTCAGAAAAACACCAAAAATTCAACCTAGGTTAATTTCGATATTCCAAATCCAAAAATTAAGTCCATTTCAAAATATAAAATTTATAAAATTTTAAGAAGTGTGTATTACTATTCATAACGGCTATTATATATAACATATCGTTGTTTAGTAAAACTCGATATTGCGTACAACAAATGCTATCATGGAAGGTCGTGATTTCATGTAATACAAGCCAAGTCAGGGATGTGTGTAATGCAAGCTCCTTTTGGTGCAGCCTACAACACAAGACATAAATAAAATTAAAAATAATATTTTTCAAAAAATCTCAGGTTGTTACAAGGAACTAACTCAATAGTGAATTATTCATCTATCATAGGAGGTAATCTAAAGAATTCATCTGGAAATAAATCCCTAAAATGATCCACTATAGGAGGAAAGAAAATAATATCTAAACCATGGTCATCAAGGAAAGTACTCGAGATATGAACTTCCACATAGCTCATCCTCTACTGCTCATGTCTATCTCTAGTCGCACTAACAACCCATTCTGCCTTATTTGTGTTCCTAATTCCCTCTATTGATATAAATTTTTCACTATGATGATAGAATTCGATCTGGGGCAGATCGAGAACTAACCAGTCTATTATGATGATTACGTAAAAGTATTTCATTTAGAGGACGTAAAGAATGCACATGATAAGGTAACCCCCTATATCATGAGAACAAATCTTATAACAGCGAATGCCCATAGAATAGATACACAATGGGGTTCCCGGAATCATAATGCTATAATAGTGATCAATATATAGGAGTAGAATCTCATTGATTACCTCATATATAAAATATTGGAACATGACTATGTTAAATAAATTATACACTAAAGTTGAGACTCCTAGAATAACACATCATACAATATATGTTTTGATTCTCCACTACTCTGGAATAAGCTAGAATACGTGTAACTTTCTCGTCCCATGTTCAAGAGTCACTACCTAAATACCCTGAGAAACCCTAATATACTGCACTGAGAATCCTAAATTTAACAAAAACTGCCTCAACCACCACCTAAACCAAATTCATTGTTGGTATTCTAAATTCCTCCCTATTATGGTTTTATTGGTCCCGCCCGTAATTATGGAGTAGCATATACACTCACTCACTGGGAACTGAAAGATATTTTTGGTAGAAATGATAGATATGTCCCATTCTACCACAACCTCTCAGCAATACTAGCTCTCACAAGCATGAAGGTTTAAAATGCCCCAACTTCCCACAATGGTGAAAAAATGATGTTATCAATGTGAGGATCTAGGATGATACTACACCTTGTGATAATACTCAATGTGATGATTGAGAAAATAAAAATAACCAATTATAGATTTAGGTTCCGAGACACCCTGACTCATACCATCATCTTCTCATTGGATCCACACTATAATGAGGGCTTTGTTGATGAATTTTGAAATAATAATCAACTTCATCACATTGACTTGAGACCGAAAGGAATAAACCAGTACATCCTATAATTTACTTGTGGTCATAAGATCATCCAATTCCATTGTCGGAGAGAATAATTATAGCTCAGTGAAACAAGAATATTATTCCATAATAGAGATGCTCCTCTGATGCAGGTTTGTGAATTCTATGGCTTTTTCGAGCATTAGTATCTGAGGAAAAAAGTAGTCACAAATGATTGGTTGGAAATCTACCAAGACCAAATTTCAATGAAGATATTACTAGATGATTTTATCCCACTAACTCATGGTTTAGTCACATATAATATACACTGAATTATTTACCCTCTACTCGGGAGTCTTCATAGGATTTTCAAATATAGATAAAGTTATTTAAAACCAAGGATTTATAGTATGAGGTCTTCAATTCCCTAAAAGGTGGGAGGGTGATGTAGTAGAAATTATAGAGTAAAATCCTCCATTGTCAAGGTAGGTGAAACAAAAAACTCATATATTATGAATCATAAAAAGGAAACCCTCATGAAATTTGTCTCAATTGCCCTTATCAGGTATAGGGGATGATCCATAGGTGTCTCTATAGGATATATTAAAGGAGACTCTTGGCCCATCACTTCAAGCGCATGGTCGTAACAAACTTCATGGTGATCAATAGAAGGACGTCTTTTAGACATGATACTATAGTTCCAAATTCATGCCTAAGAATAGATTTATGAAATTCAGATTATTATATTTAAGATACTAGGAAAATACAAAAACCTTCCAATTTAAACAATTGTGCATCTCTTTATACTTCAAAATCCAATTCTATATTAGAGAAGAGACCATCCCTAGCCTTAAGAACATAATATATACCCCACTAACCCCAACATTGTTAGGGATTGGGTCTATGTTTTAATTTCACATGTATAAGATAACCAATTTTAGTTTATCTATCATATTGATTTAAAAAATTTGATTCATAAAATATGTAAATTAGTTTGAATGGTTGAATTATATTATATGTCACCTTCGATCAATAAGGGTCCATATTCCTTATAAACCCAAATATGATATTCATTCATTTCACCCCATAACATTTTTCATCCCAAGAGACAAATTTTCCATTGATCAACATGCCTTAATTGATTTCTTATGGTTTCTAATTTATCCTATTTAGGAAAACAATGTTAGGCTAAAGAATGAATTTTTTTTCTTAATTATATTTTCCGAACCCTAAAAGAATTGTCAGAATAAATCGATACATTTTCTTTTCGATAAAAATATGAAACATGAATATGAACACTGAAAATCAACATGACATGGGAAAATTCATGGAATATTTTTCGTAGTGATCCTAATAATGATGAATTAAAAAATTCTTCTTACCATCATATCATCATCACAATAAAGAAATAAATCCTCAATCTGAATAGTAATAATAACCACAACACATCATGTATCTCACCAAGTGGTGAATCGATATTAAGAGTAATAGGAAAATGTATAACAATAATTATAATTCAAGAATCTCAATATTTTCCCAAGACATTGGTTTGAGACTCCCAAGAACTTATTATAACCATGTTCTAGAATTCCCAATCTCGAATCTATTGACTCCAAATAATAAATAGAGAATGTAACCCCACTTAAACCCCTTTGTAACTTCCAAAATTGGTATCCACATTATTCTTTCCTGATCCATAAGATCATAAGTCCTCACAAGATCTTCTTTTTATACCATAGGATACCAATTATCAGATAAGGTGCAATGGTTTTATGGTGGGGATACTATACTCTCATGTAAAAGTAGAACAATGGATAAAACAGATTAAATTAAATAGTTAATAAATAATATAAATAGACATGATTACATTATAATGGGAAAATAATTATAACTGGTATGATTTAAAAGTTCAATGTAAAAACTAAAAAAAACTATATAAATATCTCCAAATCCACTAAGTTGTGTCTAATACAGTGATTCATGTAATTATAGTAATAAAAAGGGAAATATGGGCTAGATAGATACATACATGCTTTAAAACATCATAAGGAAAAAAATGATCCACAAGAATCTCAACCTAATTTTTGTTCCACTTCTCCTAAGATCCTTCTATAAGAAAAAACATATAAACAACCGGTAGAAGTGAGCTTCCACATATCCATTAAGGTAGGAAGTGTAAAGACCCGACCCAAGTTTCCCGGTGTCGGTGCCTTGTTTGATTACATTGGAATACATAAAAGGAATATGAATCCTAAATGACCGAGTAGTTTAGTATTATTGGAAACAAGATACATACAAAAGTTTATCATTACAACGTGAAATTAAAAACAACAAAGAAACTCCTTAGACAACTTCCATAACTCCTAGGTTATTTCAGCATGTCACTCATAATTGAATTCCTCTTGCTCTGAGAAAATGAAACATAATAAAGGGTGAGATCAAATGCTCAGTAACTGTAAGAAATACAATGGAAGATAATATGAACATTAGACAATGTGAATAATTGAAAACACATGCCTTTCATAATAAACATGAACACATTATGGAAGGAAAATGAGCTGAGTAAATAATGGGATAATAAAACATTATCATGGGTATTCTACTAGTCAAATAACCACATGGACTATAATTATCGGAACTCATAATGATGGAATGCATAATGTCAGACATTCTGAAATATTTTTTCAAGGCCTCGGCCAAGATGTTTAATGACTAAGGCCTCGGTCAAAATCCATATCACATTGGGAAAGGCCTCAGCCAATTCCACATCTATTTGTCTCGTTAGACCTACCGATGCATCGAGGGTCTATAGAGGGCCCCAACCATCACATAATAATTCCAATTCATTTATCATATGAAAGGGGATCAACATTAACAACATATACATTCATATAGAAACGGTCATATGAAATGTAACTAACATTCCCCAATCATAAAACATAAAACACTAACCTTTTGTAATAATATGGTGAATAGTTTTAGTATAGATCAAACACAATAGAGTTAGTCATAAACCATTATATAAAATATGGTATATGAATTCATATATTATTAAACACAATAATATCCTGGAATCAATAATAGTGTTGAATTAGATGAAAACCCTCTTATAAAATCATTAAGCAATTCTTGAGATAAATACTATTTTATTTTGAAAATAAGAGTTTTTTTGAAAAATCATTCTATAAAACCATAATTGAATTAATATAGTATTTTCAATATAAAATGAGTGATTTTATAAGGATAATGGTTCTCAAAAATAGATGATATAGTTCCCTTGAAAATAGATAAGAATTTGAGAATTTCCCTTGAATCGGGCTTGTATTTTGGAAACAGTTTTGAATACACATTTTAAAACATGTAACTATCTAAAAAATAGGGTAGGATTCTAGTTTGTGTACATATAGCGAATAATGATACATATTTTATGATAAGTAAATAACAATTCATAAGAATTTCATCGATGAAATTAGACAGTAAAAGTAACCTGAATGAAAATGGTTGTTCGGGTGAAAAACCCTTACCTAAACTCCGAACCTGTTCCACTCTTGTACTTAAGCTCCTAGAATATGAAATTATACTTATTAATAAATTATTTCAGAACCTATTATACATGTATTTAGTTTTTCAAAATTTTGATTAGTTCATTTATTTTCTTATTGATATTTTATTATTTTGAATTTTGTTACTTCAGAGTTTTCATTTTCTTAATTTTCATCTACGGTTCACTTATTTTTAAGTACGTGGAATGAATGTAAAACTCCAGAATTGAAATTATATATTATTTACGAAAATAAATAGGTATTATTGGTAATTTATATAACTTGGTGACATGGAACGAGGATGAATTATCAGATAGAACATTAATGATAATTGTTTCGGTTAATTTGTGGGTTTTGATTACAATGAACCCATTTTTCATTATAACTTAATACCATTTAAACAAAGGGATTACAGAATCTTAAATAGGTTATATTATATATAAAAATATCGTTAAATCATAACAAGAATGGTTTCATGACCAGAATGTAGAATGATAAAAGAATTTGAATGTCCATCGTCCTTGAATGTGTAAAATTGACACATCTCGGATGGTGTTCTTGCTACAAGTATAAAAGAAGGTAAAAGGGGGACATGATGATAACTTATTACACTATCATGATAAAATTAAAGTAAATATAATGTACTTGATTCATCAAAAAATTTGGATAAAGAGTGGTAATTGATAAAGAAAACAAATGAACATGAAAGGAAAGACAAACAATTGAAAAGAGGAATTTACCTCTTGAACCAAACATCCTTGAGAACCCCCTTAAAGGAGAGGTTTTGGTCTATTAATGATACCAAATAATTCTGGACGTGGGGGAGGAGGTTGGGAGGGTATTTGGATTGAATTTGGAGAAGGAATAAGGCTTGAGAGAAGTGATTGGAAGAGGGGGTGAGAGGGGGTTTTTATAGGGGAGGAGAGAGGGGATTTCTTAATATAAAACTCATTAATTTATTATTTCACCTCAAGACAAGGAATAGTGAGTATTACATGATCGAGAATAGTAATTGTATCATGTGATCCTGAACCAAGTGGGATTAAATCAGAAGAACATATCACATGACTCTATAATTAGTTTATTTATCTTAATTTTCCAATTTACGGTATGTCACTATTCATAAAAAAATTCTAGTATTTCAGAAAAATCCCAAAAATTTACCCCAACCATTTTTTGACGTGTAAAATCCAAAAATGAAGTCAAATTTTTTAAAATAATTTTCTAAATATTATTAATTTAATATTTAATTAGAATCATAATTTATTTTCAAAAACCAGTTTTAAAACTTTCAATAACTTATTCTAAAATATATGTATATATTACATTCAACATGAATATTATTTATATAATATCATAAGTAAGGTTACTATTCATTATAGAATATCACTATTAATATTGGTATGTTACTATTTATAAGGGTGGCTTACTATTCATGAAAAAATTAAGTTTTTCTTATTGGACTTTAAAGAACATACTAATCACGACTGTGTATGTCAGATTTTTAAAATTTACATCACATAAGTGACAAACTTATTTTATTAGGGACCAATAACACTTAAGAGTTAATTTGATTATTACATATTTATAACAAAGTAATTCCCTTTAAAAAATATAGGGGTCGTTACATTATCCCCTCTTTACAAAAATTTCTCCCTCGAAATTTCATTTACAATCTAGATCAAGAACAAGTGGGGGTACTTCTCCTTCATTGATTCCTCCAGTTCCCATGTTTCCTCTTTGTATTTATGGTTTCTCCATAGTACCTTGACCATATGAGGAGTCTTATTGCGTAGAACTTTGTCTCTACGATCGAAAATTTTCACGGGCTGCTCCTCATAGGAAAGATCATTCTCTAATTGTACCACCTCTGAAGAGAGTGCATTTGAAGGGTCTGGCATGTACTTCCTTAGGAGGGACACATGAAAGACATCATGTACCTTTGACAAGGTTGGTGGAAGTTCTAGTCGATATGACAGAACTCAGACTTGATCAAGGATCTCAAAGGGGCCGATATACCTGGTACTTAGCTTTACTTTCTTTCCCAAACCGCATGACCTTCTTCCTTGGAGATATGCATAGAAATAACTGGTCTCCTACTTTGAACTCTAGTTCTCATTGACAGTTTTCCGAATAACACTTCTGCCGACTTTGGGCTACCTTGATATGCTGTTGAATGGTTTTCACCTTCTCTACCATTTCCTCAACCAATTCAGGTCCTACCAGCTTTCACTCACAGACTTCATCCCAACACACCGGTGTTCTACGCCTTTTCCCATAAGGGGCTTTATATGGTGCCATACGGATGCTCGAGTGGAAACTATTATTTTAGGATAATTCAACTAGTGGAAGATGTTGGTCTCATCCTCAATTGAATTCCATAGAATATTCCCTCAACATGTCTTCTAGTGTCTGAATAGTCCGCTAGGATTGGCCACTAGTTTGAGGAAGATAGGCCGTACTGAAGTTTAGTTCAGTGCTTAAAGAATGGTGGAGACTTTTCCAGAACATCGAGGTGAATCTAGGATCACGGTCGGATACAATAGAGAGTAGTACTCCATGAAGCCTTACAACTTCTTTATTGTAAATCTGTGCATGTTGATCCAATGAAATTTCATCTCAAATCACTATGGAGTGATCTGGCTTTATAAGATGATCCACAATGACCCATATAGCATTGTTTTCTCTAGATGTCTTTGGGAGTCCAGTGAAAAAGTCCATGGTAATGTTCTCCCACTTCCATGATTGTATGGGTAGTAGTTGCATCATCCCCTTATAATTTTTCCTCTCATCCTTCTCATGTTGACATATGAGGCACATTGACGTATATTCAGCAATCTCCCTTTTCATATTGTCCCACTGAAATTTCTCTCAGTGATCATGATACATCTTTGTGCTACCAGAATGTATAGATAAATTTGATCTATGAGCATCATCCAACAGTTCTCTCTTTAGCTCAGTAATATCGGGAACACAAGGCCTCTTCCTGAATATCAAAATGCTATCTTTATATGAGAATTCCTTCACCTTCCCATCATTTATTGTTTTAATTTTCTTTTGAAACTCCTCCTCATCAGCCTGAGAAAATTTTATCCTGTCTATTAAAGAAGTTTTGGAAACCATTTGAAAAAGTAGTGATTTGATACCTTCCTTAACAATTTCTATATCCATCTTTACTAGATCCAAGAAAATAGGATCCCTTCCAACTCTCATCATGTTCAGAATTCCATTGTCTTTTCTACTCAATGCCTCATCTAATTTAATTGATTTCCCAGGGTGGTAGTTTATTGTGAAATCATAATATTTGAGTAGCTACATCCACCTCCTTTGTCTCATGTTGAGTTCTTTCAGTGAGAATATATACTTCAAACACTTATGATCTGTATATATCTTACACTTTTCTCCACAGAGGTAATGTATCCAAATCGTCAGAGAAAATATTATCGCTACTAATTCAATATAATTGGTTGGATAGTTTTGTTAATGAATTTTTAGTCTCCTAGATGCATAGGAAATCACTCGATCATTCTACACAAGGACACAACCATGTCCTTTCTTTGATGCATCACTATATATAACAAACCCATCATTCCCCGATGCTAGGGTTAGGATCAGAGCATTCACTAACCTCCTCTTGAATTCTTCAAAACACTTTTCACATTTCTTGTTCCATACGAACTGAACCCCTTTTCATGTTACCTTGGTCATTGGGTTGGTTAAACTGGCAATGTTCTAAACGAAACGCGGATAATATCCTGCTAAACCAATAAAACTACGTACCTCAGTTACGTTTGTTTGAGTTGGCCATTCTTGCATAGCCTTTGCCTTTGCAGGATCTACAAATATTCCATCATTTGAGAAAATGTGGCTTAGAAAGGAAACTGATTGGATCAAGAAAACCCACTTGTTGAACTTCCCATATAATATGTTTCTTCTCGGAGTCTTCAAAATAGCGCGCAAGTGATTTTCATGTTATTCATATATTCTAGAGTACACCGGGATATCATCAATAAACACCACAAAAAAGTAATCAAGATATTCCATGAAGAATCTATTCATCAGATCCATAAAAACAGATGGTGTATTAGTTAGTCCAAAAAGCATTACTGTAAAATCGTAATTCCCATATCTAGTTCAGAATATTGTTTATGGAATGTCTTCCTTCCTCGAAAGTAACTGATGATATCCAGATCGAAGATCAATCCTTGAAAAATATTGGGATCCATGAAGTTGAACAAATAAATCAACAATGTGAGGTAGGGGAATGTTTTTCTTCATTTTTATTGAATTGATCTTCCTGTAGTCGATACATAACCTCGTAGACTCATCTTTCTTCTTAACAAAAAGTACAGGGGCTCCCCATAGAGAAACACATGGTCGAATAAATCCTTTATAACTCAATTATTCTAGTTTCTTCTTTAGTCTCAATAACTCCACAATGACCATTCTGTAATGGATATTTGATATGGGTCTTGAACGAGGAATTAAGTCAATAGAAAACTCAATTTCCTGCTCTGGAGGATGTCAAGGTAAATATTCTGGAAAGTCATCAATATACTCTTGCAAAAAAATTAAATCTTCTATTTGAACATTCTTTTCCTCGCCCATAGTTATTTCATTATGTTCCTCCCTGATAATTATGTTTAGTTGAGTTACTGTGGGTGGATCTAGATAAGAATCAGGTGGTTACGTTTATGCTCTAATGATAAGGTACTCCTTATCATCATTGAATATTGTAACCACCTTATTCTTGCAATAAATTTTCGCATCATGGTTCGAAATCCAATCCATACCAAGGACTATATCAAACTTAATCATGGGTATAACAATAAGATCCACAGATAGGGAACATTTATATTCCCTAATGGGAACTGATTGACAGAACATTGTAGCAATGATACTTCCCTTAGAAGTTTTGACTGACAACTCCCTTGTTAAATCAAATTGGAAATATCTAATTTTCTTACCAAACTAGGAAGATATGAAACATTGAAATGATCCATAATCAAATAATTCATTGGATAAACATGATGAAATGATCAAAGTACTCACAACCACGTCACACAGAACATCAACCTCTGCAGTTGTGATCGCATATGCTTGTCCTTTCTCCATTGGCCTCCTCTATTACATATTTCCTTGTCGTTTTGGACAATCATTAGTATAGTTCCACATCTCCTGAAAATTATAGAATCGATCATTAATGGCTTCCTTCATTCTTTTGCAATCACCAGGAAGATTCCCTTTCTAACCACAATTGTAGCATACTCCTTTTCCTTTTAAGCACGCACCGGGGTGTTTCCTTCCATAATTGTCACATGGTGGAAATTCAACTATTCCCTTCTTACGTGTTTCCTTATTTCCTTTCCCAAGGTTTTAAGCAGCCCTATTCTTTTATTGATTTCCCTTAAAGTCATAAGACATAGAGAATAATTTTTTTTTCTTGATAGCACATGAAACTATGTCCTCATATGATGAAAATTTTTTGGAGACCAGTGCCCGCCAGAGGAATGGCTTTAGGCCATCAAATAATCGATCAATTTTTATCCTTGGATTTTATATGTAATCCATATCATGAATTGCCGGCCTTGTAAATTTGGATTCATAATTGGAAACATTTCCATCCTCCTTTTTCCTGAGATCCAAGAATTTATTCTCCATATCTGTTCTTTGTTCACGAGAGAAATATTTTTCTAAGAAGATTTCTTTGAAATCCCTCCATTCCATCTCTTCTATTTCTTCCTCCTCCTTTGTGTTTTGGATTAATGACCATGATTGATCTGCATCTCCCGATAGATGATATACTTCCATGAGAACCTTCTCTCTTTCATTACTTCCCAAAGTGAAAAATATCTTCTCGAGGGAACATATCCACTTCTCTTCTACAAAAAGGGTTTGTAGTCCCATTGAACGATGATGGTTTTTGTCGCATAAATCCACCAAGCATAGCTCCTCCATGTGGTTGATCCTGATGCTCCATATGGGTAAGGTTATTATTCATAACATGAGTAAGTTGTCCCAGTATATTTATAAGTTGCTCAACACCAGTCACAACACCAGAGCAAACATCATTATCTTGCATCGGAGGAAAATCCCTACAAGGGACACGTGTGTACGTGCGGTTTCCATTCCTTCCACATGGCTCCATCTCTATAAAATGGAATACACTCGATTAGGTTATGCATCATAATTTATAATCTTAACTTAACAAAATACTTATAAAAAAAATAAGATCTTAGAAACGGCTAATCCCATATTCACAAATATGGTTTCATTGAGGAATATTTTACATTTTAATCCATCATAATGTCTGGTAAAGAAAATGCGAATTATCCTAAGCATATCCCATGGGTGTGTCGTAACCAATAGTGCAGAAAGGCCCATTGTCGTGCACCAGTTCCCATTCGAGTCTAGCTCAAAGCGGTGTTTTCGGGTCTTACCCCTAGATACATCTTTTCCAGAGCTGCCTCAACCTGCTAGTATCCAGAATGGTATGCATTGCTTGAAAAATCCACGTAATCTATTCCTTACCAAAATTATAGCACGTTATTGTATGTACATCCTCAAAGAATAACATAGGGACACTTCTCTAATTATATATTTTCAAAATCTAGTTTCCAAGTATTCTACTAAAGTTCCTCTCATACCAACTGTAAAGACCCTAACCTAATTTCCGGGAGCCGGTGCCTTGTTTGATTACGTTGGAATATATACAAGGAATGCAAATATTGAAGGACCAAGTAGTTTAGTATTATTAGAAACAAGATACATACATAACTTCGTCATTACAAAGTAAAATTAGAAACAACATAGAATCTCCTTAGACATCTTACATAACTCCTAGGTTATTTCAGCATGCCATTCAAAATTGAATTAATATTTCCCAAAGAAAAAGAATCATAATAAAGGGTGAGCTGAAATACTCAGTAAGAGTAAGCAATACAGCAGAAGATAATATAAACATTATACATGGTGAATAATTGAAAACACATGACTTTAATAATAAACGTGAACACATTATGGTAGGAATATGATCTGAGTAAATAATCCCATAATAAAACATAATCATGGGTATTCTACTAATCAAATAACAACATGGAATATCATTAGATGAACTCATAATGATGGAATACATAATTCTGGACATTCTGAAACATTTTTTCAAGGCCTCGGCCAATACGTCTAATGATTGAGGCCTCTTCCAAAATCCATATCACATTGGGAAAGGCCTCGGACAATTCCACGTCTATTTGTCTCATGAGACCTGCCGATGCATCAAGGGGCTATAGCGGGACCCACCCTTCACATAATAAGTCCAATTAATTCCTTATATGAGTGGGGATCAACATAAACAACATAATCATTCATTTTTAAACTATCATACGAAATGTAACTAACTTTCCCCAATCATAAAACATAAAACACTAACCATTCAGAATAATATGGTGAATGATTTTAGGATATATAAACCACAATAGAGTAAGTCATAAACCATTTAATAAAATATGGTGGATGACTTCATAGATTATTAAACCCAATAATACCATTGAATCAACAAGATTGTTGAATTAGACGAAAACACTCTTATAAAATCATTAATCAATTCTTGAGATAAATACTCTTTTATTTTGAAAAGAAGAGTTCTTTTGGAAAACACTTTGTATATTACCAAAAGTGAATAAAGATAGTATTTTAAAAATAAAATGAGTGATTTTATAAGTATAATGGTTCCCAAAAACATATTATAGAGTTCCCTTGAAAATAGATAAGAATTTGAGAAATTCCCTTGAATCAAGCTTGTATTTTGGAAACAGTTTTGAATGCTCCTTTTAAAACACGTAACTATCCAAAAAATATGGAAGGATTTTGGTTGGTGTATATATATATAATACTAATATATAATTTATGATGAGTAAATAACAATATAAATTAATTTCATCGAGGAAAGTTGACAATAAAAGTAACATGAATGAAAATGGAAGTTCGGGCGAAAACCCTTACATTAACTCCGAATGTGTTCTGCTCTTTCACATAAGCTCCTGGAATATGAAATTATACTTATTAATAAATTATTTCAGAAACTATTATAAATGTATTTAGTTTATCATAATTCTGGTTAGTTCATTTATGTTATTGTTGATATATAATTGTATTCAATTCTGTTGCTTCAGAGTGTTCATTTTCTTTATTTTCATCTACGGTTCACTTGTTTTTAAGTAGGTGGAATGAATTTAAAACTCCAGAATTGAAATTATATATTATTTATGAACATAAATAGGTGTTATAGGTCATTTATATAACTTTTTTACATGGAACAAGGATGAATTATCATATAAAACTTAAATGATAATTATTTCGGTAAATTTGTGGGTTTTGTTTACAACAAACCCATTATTCATTATAACTTAATACAATTTGAACAAAGGAATTACAGAATCTTAAATAGGATATATTATATATAATAATCTGGTTCAACCATAACAAGAATGGTTTCATGACAAGAATTTATAATGATAAAAGAAATCAAAATTCATTTGTCCTTGAATGTGTAAAATTGACACATCTCGGATGGTGTTCTTGCTACAAGTATAAAAGAAGGTAAAAAGGGGAGATGATGATAACATATTACACTATCCTGAAAAAATTCCATTACATATAATGTACTGAATTAATCACAAAAATTGGATAAAGATACATAATTTAAAAATAAAACAAATGAACTTGAAAGGAAAGACAAGGAATTGAAAAGGAGAATTTACCTCTTGAGCGAAACTTCCTTGAGAACCCCCTTATGGGAGAGTTTTTGGTCTTTTAAAGAGACCAATGATTGGTAGAAGTGGGAGAGGAGGTTGGGAGGGTATTTGGCCCGAATTTGTAGAAATGACAAGGCTTGATTGGAGTGATTGGAAGAGGGGGTGAGAGGGGGGTTTTATAGTGGAGGAGAGATAAGATTTCCTAATATAAAACTCATTCATTTATTATTTCTCTTCAATACAAAGAATAGTGAGTATTAAATGACCAATAATAGTAATTTTATCATGTGATCCTGAACCAAGTGGGCTTACATCAGTATAACATTACACATGACTCTATAATTAGTTTATTTATCTTATTTTTTCAATTTATGGTATGTCACTATTCATAAAAATTTCAAGTATTTCAGAAAAATGCCAAAAATTTACCCCAACCATATTTCAACGTTTAGAATCCAAATATAAAGTCAATTTTTTTAAAAATAATTTTCTAAATATTATTAATTTAATATTTAATTAAAATCATAATTTATTATCAAAACCCAGTTTTAAAACATTCAATAACTTATTCAAAATTATAGGTATATCGTACTTTCAACTTGAATATTATTTATATATTATCATACGTAAGGTTACTATTCATTAGGGTATATCACTATTCATAATGGTATGTTACTATTCATATGGGTATGTTATTATTCATGAAAAATTAAGTTTTTCTTATTGGACTCTAAATAACATACTAATAGAGACTATGTATGTCGGATTTTTGAAATTCACATCACAGAAGTGACAAAATTATGTCTTAAGGGTCCCATTGAACTTACTAGTTAATGTGATTATGACATATTTATACGAAAGTAATTTCTTTTAAAAAAATATTGGGTCATTATAGGAAGATAGTTTTCTTATGTACTAATGGTATTTTGAGTAGGGTGTGAGATATAAATCTCAAATGGCCACCACCAACGGAGTCTACGTGAAATACAATTAGTGCTCATAACAAAACAGTCACTATGTAATAACAAAATAGGAAAAAACTTTGGAAATAAATAACCAACACACTCATGTTCTTAAAGGACACATGTCGAGTCTACCTTCTCTGGCACATTGTGAAGATAAAATTCTAAATTGTTAGAATATATATATCGTAGTAGTAATAGATATATTTTATAATTATAAATATATCATCCACCTATATGAACCAAGTACGTATAGATGTAACTATTCACACATCCATAATACTAATACTGAATGGATCGGGTCATAACTCAGTCATCTATGACCAGTCCAATGAGAATATCACCTCAAAAAACATGGTATATTTCCTACATCCCAAGAAGATTGTGATATTTCATTAATGACACTCAAGATAGCGATTGAGTCATCATATAATCACTCTAATCATGGAATGTGGTGTGTATATCCCAACTCATATATAGTATCAATGGTTCGAGATGTCATATTCAATACATGATGTAAGGGATTTTGATATTATACTATTCATATAACCCCTTTAACATTATAAACAGTCCATATAAAGGTGTTATCCCATTTATAATATAATACATTAGGAAATACCACTAATGTAACATGATCATCAAGCCTTTTAATATAAATATAGTATATTATTTTTTAAAACAATACTCATGAGGAAATAACTCTTATATGTTCCATTTATCATGTTCAATTCCAGCAAAAAAATTTCAATTCATAAAAAACATTTTTAATTGAATTTCTCTTCCATACCTCATAAAACATTTCATTTCATTTAAACAGTTCATTTAAAGAAGGGTAACCATCATGCATTAGCCACTCCCCTTAATTAAACCATTTAATTATTGAGACAAGAAAATAAAATCATAAGGATCAAAGGGGGAACATAGGAGGTGACATGGGAAATATGGAAATTTCATACATGGGAAATTCTATCCATGAGATGGATAGACACTTTGTGTGTGCTTTGGGTTCCATTTAATGTTCATGTCTCCTAGAAAATTTCATTTAAAATCTAAGGAAAATGCTAATTAGTTTTTCCGAGCAATTAATAAGCTGGATATTAAGGGGAAAATCAATAAGGAACCCCAATGGGGTGACCATATAAGGTGTTAAAACCTCTAAACATCACAAAAAAGGATCAATATCCATGTATTAATGTGCATTGATAAATTAGACATAAACAACTCAATATAAATGGGATGATTGATATTGGTCATCATACAGCAAAAATGAAAATCTATGAGTTCAAAAAAATCAAAGGGATAACAACATAAACACCTAATTCAAGTCCCTATTATACTTCTCTCTCAATATTGGCATTATAATTAGAGTATCTTGTAAAAGTTAAATGAAATATTCTAACACTCTGAAAATAGGGGAACTGAACTTTTCACCTAAGCAGCTTGATTGTTCTCGAATTAAACATAGATATAAGTTATGAGACTTGGGGAGATTATCAAGAAAGATCCAATGCATATGATGGATCATGAATAATACATTATATGGGATATATAGCTCAATCCCCAATTTGGGAGGATTTCATAGCTCAATGGAGAAGGAAAAGGGGTGTTGATCCACTAGGGGAAGAAATAGAAAGAGAAAATGATCATATAATTTATGTTAGATGTAAATTGTAATTTCACCATTAAATAGATAGGCACATAGTTTTTCCTCACAGGATGTCCAACCAGTTCAAAAATTGTTCTTATTTCACATCTACTATGTGGAACAGCACAATGTTCATCTCATTGTTTTCCAAACTATGTGTAAACCATGGAAATGCCTCCGTCCCAAACATGAAACCGATCTAATAGCTTTGTAGCCTTAGTCACGTGGTTGTAGAAAAACCATGAGGCCTAGTGCCTTCATCCCATTTTGGAGCACCGAATATTCCCTATATGAATTAGTGACCTCCTTGGATTGATTATGACAAAATATTTTTCTCATATAATTAATTAAGATTGAAAAAATGATGATTCATATGATCATTGAGTAAAAAGATTATTACATGCATTTTAAATATAAGTTTATAATAAATATACTACATAATAGTATTATTATATACAATAAAATATATTTTTCAATTATGACTTTATATTAAACGTTTGTTATGAATTACAAGTTAATGGAATGTTTCATGTAATAAATCGCCATTTATCATGCACATTTTGACATGTTATTCTTGATTGTTTTACTTATATAATGATTTACATTCTTATAATTTATTAAATGATTCATATAAAAAATATATTCATTATATAAATATTTAATGTAACATATAAAAGATAAAAATATTTAAATAAAATATGTCAATCTTGGGGATGGTCAGTCATACACACACATGGACATTATTTCTATTTTATAGTCATTTTGAATGAAATATTGTAAAATACGTATATGTGTGTATATATAATATAAATCTAGTATAATTATTATTTCATATATATAATTTATTTTTACTAAACCCATCATTAATAAATAACATGTAATGACAGAATGAATCACATCGCTTTGAGGAGGCGGTAGTCCACACTTCTATAGATGAATTTATCATTTTTAAAGAAAATGGAAAGCATGAGGTATATTTCATATAATAATTCATAAATAATAAATAAATCATTAATATTATTTATAATATAAAAAATTTATCCTAATATAATTACTAACAATGATATTTGTTAAAGTAAAAATGGAAAACATTGTTTTGCGAGGAGGTAGTTCATCACACAAAAAAACGATAAGTTGGATACCCATTTGATTGATGTGTTTGTAATTTTAGGTCAAACCATTAACATAAAAACATATTAGAATATTGAGGATTCTTAGTTTTTTATTTTTCCATTTAAAAATAAAAATCAAGGTCTAGGAGAATGAAAATAATGGAAAGGATCTTTAGGAAATATGTTACCTCTTCTTCAGGTTAGTCCTTTTGGTTTGCACCTAAGGGATTCATTGGTTGTCTTTCCTCACAAATATATGATTCAATTAGAAATGGAGGTATTTTGGGAATTTAATTTGGAATATATGGCATAAAAAAAGTGTCCTGAGATGAGTTATTAATGGGGATAGGTGGTGGCCTATTATAACGGAGTGAGGGGGCACACATAGAATTTTTGAAAAGAAGTTAGGAGTACCCATGTTTTCACCAAACTATATTCGTAAAAAAAATTCAAACTCAATAATTGATGTTCTATGTGAGATATATGTCCATAAAATGGGTTATGGACCAGTGTAATGGTATTTTGGCACTTATGATTATGGTTTAGTCCCTCACTAATCGTTAATTTTCCTTATTTATTGTAATTGAATTTAATAACTTTTCTTAATATTTTTGGTAAAAAAATTAATTTTGTATTATTAGAATGAAAATATTTTACTTATTACCACTATTTTTTCCATTTTTATAGATTCAATTCACATATTCAATGAAATTAGGTTTAATTATAATCTAATGAATGTGGTGATAAATCATGTTTTTAACGTGAGAATCCTCAAAAGTTAATTAATCATTTATAACAAAATTCAATAAAAAATTGATTCCAATAAACTAAATTGATTGAATAGATATATAATTTATCTATTTTGAAAAAAAATTCTAAAAATAAATTTTTACTATATTAATAAATTATATGAAAAAATATTTTTTAATTAAAATTCAATATTTTTTCACTAATAATTCAAAAATGAGGTTTATCATAAAAATCAAAAAAATTCAGCATTCAAATTTTTTGAAATAATGAATAAAAATGATATTTATTATATGAAATTTAAATTCTAAAATTGCATAAAATTAATATTATTATTTTTCAATGATTTAAATAAAAAAGAGTTCCTTTAAAAAATATTATTTTTAAACATATAATGACTTTACCCATAATTATATATCTCATTATCAATGTGATTTATTTATAAGAAACCATTTTAAATAATATTTAACAATTATTTATTATTATTCATATTATTATGTTTTATTGATAGGTTATGAATTTCTTATTAAATAACAATAATAATAAAGTTATGTTTTTTAGAATATATGTGTTGCATGTAACCCAAGCCATGTCGGTGTTGTGTGTAGTGCAAGAATACCATGGTGTAGCGTATCACAAAATACTAGCATAGTGTATTGTGAAATGAAATATATCAAATGAAATTAATTTATTCTGAAAAAAGGTTCACAAAAACACAGTGTGTTACATTCTACCCCCTTAAAAAAATTTCACCCTTTAAATTTCTCTATGTTATAAAAGGTCTTGTACTTGAATGTTCCATAATTAGAAACCTTCATCATATAAAATAATACTAAAATTTCAATTAAAAATGGAAGGATGGAAATATAACAGTTATGCAAAGTAACAAATAAATAGATTTCCACATAGGAAAATATAGGTTGGAAGGGAAGATTGAACGTGGAGGAAAAGTTTAAATAATCATTGAGATTAATCAAGATCATTTATCAAAACAAACTGGGTGATCTAGAGAAAGTTATCAATCACAAAATATTAATGTGAATAAGCATGTTATTGGTAATCTATATTATAAAAACGATGATTATATAAAAAAATTTATTTCATTATAATTTTTCTAAAGAACATATTCATACATGATTTCATTCCATTCCTTATGCAAGACTCATCCTTTTGTAGTGCCTTAATCAATTCCCACATCATCTCTTACTCTAGGGAATAAAGGTGGACTTTTTATTTCTTAAGAACTAAATGATCATGAGATTCATAAATATAATTATAGTTCATTCCATCAATCATAATTAAAAGTTTATCAAAATTTATCAAACATATATAAATCCACATATGGTGAGATAAAATATTAATCTTTAAATCCTCGTCTTAATATAAATATAAACCATTTCATAAATGGTTAATCTTATAACAAACCAAGAAGATTAAAATAAATAACATTATAAATAAGGTCACTGAATCAGCATAACATTGATCCTTTATATTTTATAACGTAACTCATGGTTTTCAAATTCCAAACATATTAATACCCTCATCGTATATTCTCCTATAACTTTTTAACAACCTAAATTACCAAAAATGCATTCTTCCTTATACCAAATATTAAAATGTATTTTACTTAAATCAATGATGCTTTAAATTAATCCAAGATAAAAGAGAAAACTTTTTCAAAAAACTCTTAAATAGATATGTGTAACGCCCAGAACCTAGAAGCCCAGATTCATTGTATTATTTAAATACATTGTAATAATGACAAGGAATCAAGTCTCGAAGGAAAAATTATTTTAGCAGTCTTGGAAAATAAATTACATATATTAATGTTAAATTACACATTAAAAGATTAAACACAACATAAATGATCATTTTAGACTGCCATTAATCCCATATCATAACCCTATTTATCAATCATAAAACACATCTCGGATTCCTGGGAAAATAAAACATAAGAAAGGGATGAGCTCAAACTATCAGTAAGGGTATGCAATACATCGAAAGATAACATAAAGATTAGGCATGCTGAATAATTGAAAGCACATGCCTTTACAAATATTAAACATGAACACTTTTATGGTAGAAATATGAGATGATTAAGTAATACCATAATAAAACATAGTCATGGGTACTCTACTAGTTAAATAACAACATGAACCATCAAAATTATTTTCATAATGAGGGAATATAAAATGCCAGAAATTATGAAACATTTTGTCAAGGCCTTATCCAAGACGTCTAAAATTGATTAATTCCTCGGCCAAACCCATATATCAAATAGGGAAATGCCTTGGCCAATTCCATTTCTAGTTTTATCATGAGACCTACCGATGCATCAAGGAGCTATAGCAGCTCCACCCATTACTTACTATGTCTAATTCATTCCTCATTTGAAATGGATGAAACATAACATAAACATTCGTATTAGAAATAGCATAAGAAATGTCAATACTTTAACAATAAACCATAAATGGTATAAAAATAGAACATCCACAATAAAACATATCATAAATAATTCAATACAATAAGGATGATTTTATTATAATAAATCAACTTCAATCAAAACTAATATCCAATAACGGATGTTGACAAAGTTTAAAATGACAAGTAAAACTTTTTGAGAGAAAGAACCTTTTTTTAAATTCATTTAAATGTAATAAATTTATAAAGGAAGTAATTTAAAGTTATTTTTGAATAAATTTGTCCCATATTAATTTGAAACTTTTGAAAATAATTATCATTCCAAAACATTCGTGTCCATATAAATAAATCCTTAAAATCATTTTGAAAACATAGACATTAATTAAAAATATTTAGAAAGATAAATATTTAAAACATTTAAAATTCTGATATTGATAAAGGGTACCTTTCAAAAATCCTTAAAATATTCATTTTGAAATCATTTATATGAAAAATGGACATGGATGATAAAAATATCCCAGTAAATACTTACACATAAACAATATCGGATAATAATGAGATTGAGGAATTAACCCTTACCTTGCACTTTCTTTAAGTCGAGGGTACGTTTAACCACCTATATAAAGATATTAGTATGATATTAAATTATAACAGACTCATATTAATATTTATTATATCATATTGGATTCATTTATGACTTCATAAAACCCGTTTAATAATAATTTCCATGTTAAATTAACATTTCAGGAAATAATAGCTTTCTTTATCGTACGTGTTTCAACTCGTTACTCTTGACTGTATCACTTAGATCAAGATTTAAATAATATAAGAATATAAAACATTATTTATATATCATATATATTCTGAATATAAATATTTATAATAGTCATATATATGGAATGAAAAACACAGTTTATGGAGATGGTATTTCGTTCGTACGCATAAACAATATTTCCGTTTTCATATCGTATTGAACAAAACTAAGTGAATAAGATATATGTAAGTTCATATATATATATATATAAATTTATATATCTCCAGTAGAATAATTATGTCATTTATTACATACTTATTAGTAATATATATTTTTATAATCGTCGAGGAATAGAGAACTTGAAAATGAACATCATCGCGTCGTGGAGACGATAATCCGTACGTATGCACGAGCAATAATATCATTTCCTTAAAAGTGTGGAATTGGATGTTATATTAATTTTACAGAGACATTATCATGTTATTTTAATTATTTATATACATATTATTCATCATTATATCCATACCAATAACATAGTGTTGAATAACAAATTAAACCACGGTGTGCAAACGGTAAGCCGTACTTACGCACACATGGTTACATTATCATTAATAAGATGGATAGAATAATGAATATAGTTGTGTAATATTTATAATAACATCATAGTGGATATAATATATTGGAGTTATTATTTTATAATGTAAAAAACAATGAAATATTAGGTGGATGAGTAATAGAACATAAAAGAGGGTTGTGAAATCATGACCACTTCTTGGGGTTTTTCTTTTTGATTTGATCAAATGGGCTCCCTAAGATGGATTTATGACCAAAGGAAGGCCTATATTATGAATTTAGGATATTTTATTGAGTATTTGGTTAGGGGTTGGCAGATCCAAATGTCTTATAAGGTGTGAATTGGTTTGAAGGGGGTGTGCCCTTTTATGAGAGGGGTGAGGGGCACCATAGTAAAAACTTAAAATATTATTTTATAATAAAATAATTTTCGGTTTCTTGGGGCACCAAAATTTATTATTTAAAGGATAAGGTGTGGATGGGTATGAAACTACTCAATAAATTGGTTTTAGAGAGGTATGAGTCACCATATTAACCTTAGCTTTTATATTTAACTCTTAGTCAAATAGTTTGACATTTACCATGTCTCTTTGTATTCTTATATTATATAGTTAATAAACATACTATAAATGCCAATATAACCGCAATTGGTTCATTAATGTAATATATATTATTATATATGTATTTATGATGAACCTTTGATTTTTAGTACTATTATATCAATTAATAATATAATATTTATTTTAAAAACACTTTTATGTCAATTTTGACACTATTTGGTATTATGTTTTTTCTAAATTCATAAAAACATTATTACTCAGAAATAAATTCATCCAATCAACCCTAATATTTTATATGAACCTATAAAATTAGTGCAATTCATAAAAAGTCTAAATTACATTTATTTGGATATTATTAATATAAATTATTTTAATCATTCATTAATACGGTAATTACGACATCATCATTGTGTCATAAATTAATTAAATTATTTAATGTATAAAAAATATAAATAAAACACCATTATGTAGGAAATATTTTTATATTTCTAATGAATATTTATAGTCGAATTTATCATATGTGTATGCCTCTATCAAAAAATTTTTAGTTCTTATACTTTGAATTTAACACTTTTCACTCTTCTTTCAATTAAATAATAATAAATGTCCAAATATAATAAAAGTGGACCAAAAAAGTTCATAAATTATTCTTAAGGTTGTTTTGGGTCAAATTAAACTAAACCAATAGAATTATGACATGTGTTAGGGTAAGAATAATATCATTTTTACCCTTAATTACCCTATTTACTTTTAACTGTGGTAAACAAAATAAAACGTTACTATTCGCCAAAAATTATTTTCATGTTATTGAACCAAATTTTTCTTACTAATATCCACGGTGTCTTTCAAGATTTTTTAATTACACTAATAGAAGCAATAAATTTAAGTGTTATGAGAATTTACAAATTTTCCTAGGAGGGGATTAAAAGACGATGAAAGGTTCAGTAAAACGTTTATATATCAAAAATTATTTTAAAATTACATTAATTAATTAAATTCAACTTATATAAGTATTATATATATATTTTGACACAAAATAAATTTAAATAAATTAAATAATTATTTAAACAAAAATTGGGTTTTAAACTATAACTTAGTGTTTTTAACTATTCATAAAAAAGTTAAAATTTTCAAAAAATACCAAAGATTCACCCTAATCTAATTTTGATATTCTGAATTAAAAAATGAATTATATTTTACCAATTTCAAAAAATTTATGTTTCATTAATTAATTTAAAATTTATTCCCGTTTTCAAAAGGAAAAACTCTCTTTTTATAAAATAATAACAATCAAAATATTGACACTAGTTTATATCCAATTTCCAAGTGAAAATTCTTAAAATGACCATCATTGGATTAAATGGTAAAAATATAATCCAATTATACTTCAAAACAATTAAAATTTATAATTCTACACTATAAATTATTTTTATTAACAAATTTATTTTCATTTAAAATATATTATTTTCACTATTCACCCAAATATGAAAGATATCAGAAAACAACAAATATTTATTGAAAATAATTTATTATGTTTTTACTCTAAAGAAGAATTTTTTCTTGTAAATTTTAATATATAAAAGTTTCAAATATTGTATTTAAAAAGGGTTCTCTATTAAAAGGCCGTAAAATTTCATTTTTTGAAAAATACTTCTTTTATCTGAAAAAAAGAATTGGTTCTTATATTATGTCTAAGAAACACAGAATATGGATATTAAAATTATATAGAGTATATAAGTTTCAAAACGAAATTCATACTATTTATAACCGCTTTTTGAATAGCAAGTTTGGTAATGTTGCGGTGCGCTCGAACTCGGTGTTGCGTGTAGCGCAAGCTATTAAATTAAGTTAACGAGATAATGTACTATGAGATCTTGTGGTTTTACATTCTCCCCTACTTCAATAAATTGATTCCTTGCAATTTGAAACTTTTTTTCAAAAATAAAAGATTAAAAATATTGAAATACCTTTGTGGATAACCCACATCATAAATTGGGTTAATAAAATTTTGTCCAAATAAGAGAGAAAAGGGAAATGAAAAACTCACAACCAAATTATGATCTCAATTAAGAGAACATTAGTTTAAATTAACACATAATTGGAAGAAAAAATTAAATATTTATAAGTAGTGATTGAGGTTTTCAGTCATAAACAATTGTATAATTAAGGGCCTCAAAACCATCAATCTATGATTTTTTAAAATATCATTGGTTCAACAAAACATAAGATATTAAGAGAACACGTTTTTAGTTTTAAGTTCTATTACCTAATGTTTAAGAATTAATTTCTTCATAGAATAAGAGAAGAAAAAAATTACATATATATATATATATGCATGAGAATTAGAGTTTCATCCTTCAACTATTTCCTACCACAAACTCATCTTTCACTCCAAAAGATTTCAAAAAAATTAAATTTATCCTAACCGTATAGGGTTCCAAATAAATGAATTTATAATTCACCAATAAAACCCTTTAAAAAAGAATATTATAGAATCCAGGGACTTCACGTAGTCTAGTGGTAGGAAATAAATCCAAATCACACTATGGTTGTGGGTTTGATTCCCGCTGCTTTCTCTGTCACAACAGATTATCACACGGTCTGCGTGTTGTCCTTTTTATAACTATCTAATAATAACAATAACAATAGTATCCTATTTCAATCATAATCTATTCCAACCTTTAGACTTATCCAAAATACTTCTATCCAAACTCACAGTCCAAAATTTATAAGGAAGTTAAACACAATTAAGATCTTTTTTCCCATTTAAAAACGTGTGAACACCATTATCATGTATTATTTTAGAACATGGTAACACCCTAAATTTCCATAAACCCTTATTGATTACATTAATTATCCCTTATTATTTATATAATATGAGATATATTCCATGTATCTAATGCTTTGAATATTCCAACAATGATAAAATGAAAAAACCATTAATCCGTTCCAAGGAAGTCAAGAATATCCAATATATTTTATCCAAATAATCCATCTATTATTCCAAAATCACTACCTCATTATCATGATCATATTAATGATTACCTTTCCTTAAACCATGTAGTTTCCAGAAAAGTGTAGCTTACAAATAAGTCACTTTTCTTGGAACCATATAATCTCAAATCCTCAATAAAATAGTAATGCAGTATAATCCTTATTTATCTCTATAATTCATATAACCAGTATATTGTTGATACCACACACAAATGTAATAATTCTACAATAAAAACATAAGAAAACTGGTCATTCTTCTTCATCTTTGGTAGTATGATAACTTGACTCTTATCCAAAAGCAGCATTTGGTGTATAATCCGATGATTTGGACATTGATTCATGTAGTGTCCCAACTCCTTGCAGATGAAGAATTGTACATTTGAAACATTTTTCTCACCCCTTCAATCACGTACATGGTGTCTTTTTTCTCCACACTTATAACAAACTCTTATTCCCTTTAAACATTTACCAAGGTGATTATTTCCATAGTTATCACATATGGGAAAATACTTCTTTCCCTTATTCCATTTATCCATCATTCTATCTACCATCCTTTTCATCTCTTGCATTCCTTTAAAGCCATAGGACTCATATAATTCTATACTTATCTTATTAACACAAGTTACTATTTCTTCATATTTTGAGAATATGTCGGATACTATTTCCCTTATAAATGTTGTATTAATACTCTGAAATATTTGATCATTATTACTCTTTGGATCATACATATTGCTAGAGTTTTCATTCCTTCTATTGGGCTCCAATTCTACACAATTGAATTCATATGATCATTTTATGAATCACAATGAAAAATCTCTAAATTTTAAAATACCTAATGTAAATTTAATAGTTTATGGATATAATACATAATAATAATAATGTTTTCTTTGATGATGTATTTACTCATAAATCTTTAATAATGGCTTGTAATGAAAATGAGAATTATCCGAAGCATATCCCCTAGGATTGTAATAACCAAGAGTGAAACAAGGCTCGTTTTTGTGCACCATATCCTGTTCAAGTCTATCTCAAAGCAGTGTTTTCAGGTTTTACCCCTAGTTTCATCTATGCCATAGCCGCCTCTACCTGCTTGTATCCCGGCAGAGATGTATTTCTGGGAAATCTCCCAAAAACACTACATTACCAAAACTCTAGAAAGTTCTTCTATACTAATCCTCAAAGTCTATCTTAGGGTAATGCATTCTAATCATAGTTTGTCTAAATTTTGTTTTCGAGGATATTTCTAAACATCCTCTGATACCAACTGTAACGCCCCAACCCCAGAAGCCCAGATTCGGTGAATTATTTTAATACATTAGCAATAATATAAAGAATAAAATCTTAAAGGACCAATCAGTGTATCACTCTTGGAAAATAAATTACATACATGAATGTTACATTACACAAT
This sequence comes from Viscum album, assembly GCA_963277665.1. Lineage (NCBI taxonomy): Eukaryota > Viridiplantae > Streptophyta > Magnoliopsida > Santalales > Viscaceae > Viscum > Viscum album. Next base: position 770,831,569 of record OY728138.1, read on the forward strand.
AAAAGATAAAACAAAATGTAAATGATCTTCTGAGACGGCCTTTAATTCCATTGCATAACCCTGCTTATCAATCATAAAACACTTCTTTGAATCCTGGGAAAATAAAACATAAGAAAGGTGTGAGCTCAAACGCTAATTAAGGGTAAGCAATACAGTAGAAGATAACATAAATATTAGGCATGGTGAATAATTGAAAACACATGAATTTACTAAAAAAAACATGAACACTTTTATGGCAGGAATGTGAGTTGAGTAAATATTTCCATAATAAAACTTATTCTAGGGTAATCTACTAGTCTAATAACCACATGAACCATCAATATTATTTTCATAATGAGGGAATGCATAATGCCAGAAATTCTGAAACATTTTTTCAAGGCCTCATCCAATACGTCTAATAATCATTAAGGCCTCGGCCAAAACCATATATCAAATTGGGAAAGGGATCAACCAATACCACGTCTAGTTGTCTCATGAGACCCACCGATGCATTAAGGATCTATAGTGGGCTCCACCCATCACTTACTATGTCCAATAAATTTCTCATTTAAAAAGATTAAAACATAACATAAACATGTGTATTAGAACTACCATATGAAATGTCAATACATTAACCATAAACCATGAATGGTATAAAAATAGAACATCCACAGTCAAACATATCATAACCCATTCATTACAATATGGAATATTATATTATAATAAATCAACCTCAATGAAAAATAATATCCAGTAAAGGATGCTTACAAAGTTGAAAATGACGAGTAATACCTTTAGAGAGAAATATCCTTTTTGTAAAATCATTTAAAAGTCACACATTTATAAAGGAAGTAATTTTAAAGAGATATTTTAATCAAAGTGATTCATACCACTATGAAACTTTTGAAAATAATTATCATTTCAAAACATTTGTGTCCATATAAATAAATCCTTAAAATCATTTTGAAAACATAGATATTAATTAAAAATATTTAGAAAGATAAATCATTAAATCATTTAAAATTATGATATTAATAAATAATACCTTTAAAAATCATTAAAATATTCATTCTGAAATCATTTTTATTAAAAATGGATATGGATGGTAAAAATATCCCAGTAAATACTTACACATAAATAATCTCGGATAATAATGAGATTGAGGAATTAACCCTTACCTTGCAGTTTCCTTTAGTCGAGGGTACGTTAAACCTCCTTTATAAAGATCGTAGTATGTAATAAAAGTATACCAGAACCATATTAATATTTATGATATCATACATTATTCATTTATGACTTTTTACAACCCATTTAATAATAATTTCCATGTTAAATTAACATTTCGGGTAATAATCGCTTTCTTTATCGTACTTGTTTTAACTTGTTACTCTTGATTGTATCACTTATATAAAGACTTAAATACTTCCAGAATATAAAACATGATTCATATATGATGTATGTTTATAATATATATACTAATAATAGACATATATATGAAATGAAAAACACCATTTTTGAGACGGTATTCCATACGTATGCATAATCACTGTTTCTGTTTTCATATCGTATTGAACGGAACTAAGTGAATAAGATATATGTAAGTACACACACACACACATGTATATATATATTTAGTATCATTATTATTTCATATATTACATACTTATTAGTAATATATATTTTTATAATCATCGATGAACTTGGAAATGAATTGCGTCATGGAGACGGTAATCCGTACGTACGTGCGAGCGACAATATCATTTCGTTGAAGGTGTGGAATTGGATAATTTTACAGATAAACTATCATGTCATTTGAGTTATTTATATACATATTACTCATCATTATATCTATACAAATAAGATAGTGTTGAATAACAAATTACACCACGACGTGGAGACTGTATGCCGTACGTACGCATGCATGGTGACATTATCTTTCATAAGATGGAACGAACAATGAATGTAGTTGTGACATATTTATAATAACATCATAGTATATATAATATACTAGAGTTTTTATTCTATAATGTAAACAACAAATAAATTGTACGTGGAAGAATAAGAGAACTTGAAAGAGGGTTGTGAAATCATTACTTCTTCTTCGGGTTCTTTCTTTTGATTTGATTAAAAGGGCTCCATAGGATTACTTCCAGACCAAAGGAAGGCCACTAGTATGAAGGTAGTATTGTAGAGAGGGTATTTCGGTAAGGTTTGGATGATCCAAATGTCTTAGAAGTTGTGAACTAGTGTGAAGGTGGAGTTTCATTTTATAAGAGGGGTGAGGGGCACCTTAGGAAAAACATAAAATATTATTTATAATAAAATCATTTTCAGTTTCTATTTAATGCACCGGTTCTAGAATCCACCCATAGGCACCCCATACCCGATTGGTCACATCGAATCAAGCACATTTCCCCAAATTCTAGAGGCTGCTGGCTAGCGGTGAGGGCCTTGGGTGTGATCGTGGAGAAACTATGCCCTCATTGGTAGAGTACACAACAGAAAGAGAAACAATAAACACTAACAGAAGTAGTAAAAAATCCATATACAAGAGAACAATGGAAGACTAAATATGATAAATAGCCAGAGCACACACACACACACACACACACATATATATATGTATAATGCATGAAACATTTGTCTAGGAAAATAGCCAAACACGTCACAATGCTGAATACAATACTAAACCAAAGTACAAAAGAAAAATGATAAGAAACTCCTCATAATCGCAAGCCTCATCTTGGTCCCATGCTCTCCTACTCCAATGAAAGTCTAGTACAAGATGTCGAAGGTTTATTTCCCTTGTCTGTACCTAAAGAAGTATAATCTGTTTGGGCCCAAAAGCCTAACCCGAACAAGGTGTGAGACTAAATCTCAATAGGCAACCACCCGAAGATCTATGACTAACAGTCAGTGAGTATCTGACAGGTAATAGTACAATAAGCAGTAAATAGTAAGCAGTAAACAAGATGATACACAACAGTAACCCGTCCACATATCAACAAGTATTAGTGAAGAAAACATCTAACCACAAAAAGAAATCCCTCTCAGAAGTACTCAAAGATATCCCCTCTGGTCCTATCCAAGAAGTATAAACAACCCTCTGGGAGGTACACTAAGCCAAACCCCTCTGGTTTGGTCATATAAAAATATAAGACTATCTGAGGAATCACACTCAGTCAATTCACATTATAGTATAAGGTTGTCAAAGACTCTCTGAGGAATATCACGCGGTAAATTCACCTTATAGCCCCAATTACTAGAGACTCTCTAAGGAATCTCACTCCGTCAATTCCTCTTATAGCCTCAGGTCGACCACAGACTCTCTGAGGAAGCTCACTTGTCAATTCCTCCTATAGCCTGGAATGGTTTAATGTAATTCAAAAAAGTCAAAGACTCTCCAAGGAAGCTCACTCGGTATACCCCCACATAGTCTATAATACTCAAGACACTCTGAGGAAGCTCACTCGGTCTATCCTCCTGTAATCAAAAATATACAAGACTCTCTGGGAAGCTTACTCGGTCTATCCCCTATAGTCTATAATGTCCAAGACTCTCTGAGGAAACTCACTCGGTCTATCCCCTTATAGTCTACAGCACCAGGTTCTCATGGCCCAGTTCTTGTAAGTGCATAATAATGATATATGGACAATGTAAACCTACAGTGCTACTTAGCTAACTAGTCTACATGATAACAAGAATGTTAGGGAACACCACTCCATTCTACGGTCACAAGGCATGGAAACAAGTATAACGGCGAAAGACTGAACACGACCAAAATGTCGTAAAGAGAACAAGGCATGGAAAATCATCTTAACATAGAAATTATCCTTATACATAGCCAAATTAACTCTACACAATCATACAAGAATGGAATGAAAAACAATAGGTGAAAACCAGTTAACACGCAATACCCTATTCAAGGGTATTGGTGGAATTTTCAAATAATACTCAAAAACTTTAAATGGAATGGCAAAAAACACCTACCTTTATTCTAGGAGATCGATTTACTTGAACCAAGAGGTTCAGATCTCTTTATAACGTCATGGATCTATAAAATTGCACAAAAAATTCAACCCATGATAATGTGGAAAAGATGAAGAATTGGAAAACGAAGCTCTAGAAGAACGGAGAGCTTACCGCTGTGGTTTCAACACAATCGACGAAGATCAATTCTGAGAACAGATGGAGGATTGAGGGATCAGATAATTTATGGAACCATATGGATTCTCTTGGTCAAAAAGGACCTAGAAGAAGACTTTTATGGAGATCAAACGTGAGCCTAATCTGTTTAATGAAAAAAAAGTACACGACGTGTACTTTTGGAGTACATAGCATGTACTGGTCTTTTCCGTACTCCACTTAAAGTGGCCTCCACATCACCCCAGATGACTATGTGTGTGTCCCGGACATGGGCAGCACATGGCCTCGCGCGGTATTGAAGTATACGGTGTGTACATATAAATTACATAGCCTGTACCTCAAAAATTTCCAGAAACTCCGCTTTTCTCAAAAACAATAGAAAATATAAAAACATACCTGAATAGAAAGTCCAAGTTCTTAAAAACTTCCCCCCATAAAAACTAGTCCCCAAATTTCCCTTGAAAGGCGTAGAAGAAGAAACACCGAATAGATCCGTCCAGTACGATCGTACATCGGCCTCCCTCTCCCAAGTCTCGTCTTGTACTCACCCATGCTGCCATAGCACCCGTATCAGAGGAATAGACCAGCAACAAAGAACCTTCTTACTTTGATCGAAAATCATTCCAGGATGATCTTCAAATGATGCATCCACTTTGAGCTCAACCTCCTCATGTTGAAGGACATGAGATAGGTCTTAAAAGTAATGTTGGAGCTGAGAAACATGGATGACGTCACACATAGCCCGGTACCTCTGAGGTAACTGCAACCGATAGGCAACCAGCCCAACTCTATCCAACACCTCAAATGGCCTGACATAACATGGTGAAATCCTACCCTATCTATGAATCCTCTTTTGTCCCAACCTCGTTGCGACACGTAGGAAAACCAGATCCCCGACCTCGAACTAGAGAGGTCATATCCACTAATCAGCATAAGACTTCTGTCGAGACTGTGCCATATCCATCCTCTTCTAATTCAACTCTATCTGCTCTGAGGTCTCTTGAACAAGGCGAGTTCCTAGAAAAGATACCTCTCATATATCCAGCTAGCATAAAGGTGATTGGCATGGCCTACCGTACAAAGACTCCTAAGGTGCCATCTGAATAGTCTCCTAAAAACTGTTGTTGTAGGCAAACTCCACAAGAGGTATATGCTTCTCCCAAAAACCTCCAAAGTCCAAAATGCATGCTCAGATCATATCATCATGCACATGAATTATACGTTTGTACTGGCCATATATCTAGGGATGGTATGTTGTACTCAAAAATTACCTGTGTACCCAAAGCCTTCTGAAGCCCCTGCCAGAACCAAGAAATAAATGTGTATCCCTGTCTGAAACAATGGACTGTGGAACTCCATGCAGACGTACAAACTCTCAGATGTAAAACCACCCCAGCTCATCAACACTGAAGGTCTCCTTGATCAGCAAGAAGTGAGAAAACATCATGAGTTTATCAATGATGAATCATACTGCGTCATTCCCTGGCGGAGACCTCAGCAAACCAATCAAAAAATCCATCGGGACGTCATTCCACTTCCACTCAGGAATGGTTAACTGCTGCAGAAGCCCTGATGGTCTCTTATGTTTTGCCTTCACCTCCAGAAAAGTGGAACACCTCATAACAAAACTAGAAATGTCCCTCTTCATACCTGGTCACCAATAGTGATGGTGTAAATCACGATACATCTTGGTGATGCCTGGATGAACTTCCAAACTGAGGAATGAAAGTCCCGCATCAGTTCCTCCCATATGTATGGTGGTAACCATATGCGTCCATGAAACGAAAAGATCTCATTCATGACTATTTACCACCCCGGAATAGGGTCCCCTACTGACACGCTCTCCTGTAGGACTAGGCCTTCATGATCTGATAGTGACCTCATTCGAACTCGATCAATAAGTGCAGAGGTAACATCTATAGAAGATAGAAAAGTCTGTCCCTAAATGTCGTGCACCTCTAAATGCATCTCAGAGAACCAAGCCATAAGATTTCACTCACTGCTGGCCTCCTGAACTGCATGTATCTTAGTTATACTGCTCAGCACGTCAGCCACTGTGATGCCGCGGTACTGCTTAGTGTGAACGATACTAAATGAAGAGTATGTTGTATCCATCCTGCCCTAGGAAACTCAATAACTCAAATATGTTCTTCAGCTGCTCCCAAGAAAATACTGCCCTCAATTTCTCTGGGTCTACTGATACTCCTGTCTCTGAGATAACATGAGCAAAGAAGTAAATCTTATCCATCCAAAAGTTCCTTTTCGAGAGATTATCATATAACAGAGGCTCTCTCAGTGTACTCTGGATGATCTCAAAATGTGTATCATGGTCGTGTTGAGTGTGAGAGTACACCAAGATGTCATCCAAAAAACCACTACGAAGGGATCCAAGTATGGATGCAATACTCGGTTCATCAGTTCCATGAAAACTGTAGGGGAATTCGTGAGACCAAACAACATAACCATATACTCATATAGAGCATTCTTGATCTCAAAAGCTGTAAGAGGTATATCATATGGTCTAATATGCAATTGATGATAATCAGATCTCAATTCAATCTTCGAGAACACTCGGGCTCCTCGAAGCTGATCAAATAGATCATCGATCCTCAGTAAGGGATATCGGTTCATGACCGTCAACTAGTTCAACTTCTGTTAGTCCACACAATGCCTAAGGGTACCATCTTCCTTTTTCGCAAACAGAACATGCGAACCCCAAGGAGAAGTACTGGGTTGGATGAAACCCTTCACCTGCAACTCCTCCAACTGCTTCTTGAGCTCCTGCAACTCAATTTTAGCCATCCTATAAGGAGGAATGGACATTGGTGCAGCTATCGGCATGAGCTCAATAGAAAATACCACCTCACGCTGTGGAGGAAAACCTGAAAAGTCTTCTGAAAAAACATCTCTGAAACTATCCACCACTGGAGAAAAGACTAACTATGAAGTTCCTGGTCCATCTATATAAAGACTAGCAATTTGGGATGTAACTCCTCCCATATCATGATACTCTAGACCCGCTCTGCTCTCCTAGACTTCCCACTAGCCTCTATGAAGAATGGATTCACCCTATAGTGATACGAAACTCACCCTGTAGCGATAGTAGTCGACGACTGTCTGGAAGGGAACTAGCTAGTCTATTCTGGGAATGAAATCATAGCTTGTCATATCTAGGACATAGACGTCTCATATAAAGTGACACCTTGCATCCTCAAGAGGGTACTCTCTGAACTGATGTACACTAACCGCTCTAGTCCCCAATAGTGTGTCTAGAATTAAGGTATTGGTATACGAAAAGATATAGTACTCATTGCTCTCCACAGCAGCAACAGATATAAAGCTATGTGAAGCAGCAGTATCTAAAAGAGTTGAAGATAAAACTGAGGCTACTAAGATTGTACCTCGAACTGTAGAAGGGCCAGGATCTTTCACTTGATAGGTCTACTCCACTGCAATTTACTGGCCTGTACCGCAGCCCTGTGACCCTACCTGACCACCCTGAGCTGATCCACTATACTTTCGCTAGTATCCTGGTGACTGACCACCATGCTGGTGACCTCCACCTTGGCCCGAATGTCCGGAAGAACTCCAATTCCTAGTCTAGTGAGAAACTGTCAATGCATCTCCTATATGTGGGGTCATAGAAGAACCCCTACCACCATCTTTGGGTGAGAAGAAATGACAGAAACTCCGAAGATGGCCCATCTTGCTGCAAGAATGGAAATCCATCATGTCTCTATAGCACCGAGGATTAGTATGCCCACTCCTCCGACACTGGTAGCAGAACACATGGCTACCAGAAGATGCATCCCGCCTACTCTGATCTCCTCAAGAATTCTCCATGCGGCACTTCCTGCTATCTATAGGAGGAACACTAACTCTTGATTTTGATCCGACTAGGCTCACTACTCCAGAATCCCTCATATTTCACTCAATGATCAACACATGGTTGTAGATAGAGGACATCGAAGTCAACCTGAGGATGTTCACGTGCGAGCAGATGTAGTGCCTCAGACCATCCTCAAACATCCGCACAAGAAACAGCTCATCGCCTCCTAGAATAGGAATGAAACGTTGCAACTCAGTAAAGGGATATGAGTACTCCATAACATAAAGAGTACCCTGCTCTAAACTCATAAACAATCAGGCTCGATCGGCCCTCAAGGTCTCCGAGTAGAAGTAATCGTAAAATATGTGCCAAATCTCATCCCAAGACATACTCTGTTGGCGTCCTGACTGTGAGATCACCTCCCACCACCTCTTGGAAGAGACTCAGAGCATATAGGTCATCAGCTTCACCCTCTTCTCTATAGGTATCTCAAGATGCTCTAAAATCATCAGCATGGCCTCTATCCATGACTCTATAGCCTGAGGTCCTCCATCCCTTGAGAGTGTAGGAGGATGATGCTACTGGAAAATCCAAGACAACTCTGCCATCGACGGGGCAGGAGGCGACACTCCCTGGAATGTTTGCATCATCCTCATAAAATCTTCCCTAAACTGTGCATCGGTGCCTGCAACTGGCATAAATGCTAGTGCCAATGCTATCACTACAGGAGAATCTGAAGGAGGTCTCTGATTGACTATATTTGGTGTCTGATCACCATCTGGTAGCTGACATACAAATGGAGGACGTCTTGGTTGCATAGATCTGAAAGGTCAAATGAACTCCGAAAAATCAGGATTATCAAATACTGAGAACACAAGAGTACAATATGGGAACAAGAGAAATAAACATTCGTGTTTTACAAAACAAGACTACACGACGTGTGTAAAAACTACAAGGTGTGTTCTTTTAATCCATTCACATTGCCGTGTACTTCTGCCACAACTGGTCATGTAATGCCCTAACCACACGGCGTGTTGTCCCCACACACGACTTGTAATTAAACTCTATTCCCCTACTCGAGTATCCTTAAATGGATAACCTACATGGTCCTCTAAATCCTAGACTACACGGTGTTTTCACAAAGGATACGGCCTGTACTAGAAATTGTTTCAATGACCCATGTTGTTAGTTACACGTCCTGCTACATGGTTCACCTTACACGGTGTGCGCCCAGATAACACGACCTGTACATGAAGGTTTTCCCAGACCCCTATCATTTGTGACATGGCTGGGTACGTAGGTTACATGGCATGGATTGTGATAACAGGACACATGATTTATAGTTGATGTTTCATCCATCTGTGTCATTAGCCACACGGGTAGACACACGATCACTACAATATAGTTTGTACTTAACGTACACGTCGTGTTCCAAAAGATTCTTCACAACCCCGTGTTTTTCCCACATAGTCAGTGACACGTTTTAAAAACTACACAATGTGTATTAATAACGTACACGCCGTTTATTCTGGGTTTTCTAGGAAGTAGCTCAAAAACTGCTCTGAGGCCTAGAAAATATAGAAAACAAGAGTTATAGTGCCAAATTCTTATCTATGGGGGCCCATAAGCCCCACGAATCAAATCTTGGCATTTTATAAAAGTTATAACAAGGAAACCGGTCAATGATCCACCAAATTATGGTCCGTGAGGGCCTATAACACCTCAAGAACCAATTATTGGAATCCATCTAAGGATGGTACTATAAAAACAAATTCTCTATCAAACATCAGAGATTCTATCAAAGCATCTATCACAACAGTTTGCATAATCTACCCATTGTCTATCACAACAACATGCAATCACTAATGCATCCTAGATGGCATGGTAGGTGATTTCTAACAAGTGCCTATATAATGCATGAGATGGGATACCATCATCTCATCGGGTTGCGACAGAAATAGAACAACAATAACAATAAATATAACGGCCCAAATCATGTGAATAACTCATGGTGAAATCAAATAAACTGTGAAAATTGAAAAACCTGAAAAATTCCAATAAATGAGGTAGATTGTCTTTTCCTTATACAGGGGTTAGATATTCCCTGGAACAACATATTAACAAGTACCTATTCCATCATATCCCTGGATATAGGCTCCAAACAGTACGTCAAGAGAAGATAATTCCTCTGATACCACTTTGTAATGCCCCTGTTCAGGAAGCCACTAAGAGGCGCCCCATACCTGGTTGGTCACATGGCCTCAAACGCATTTCCCAAAATTCCAGAGGCTGCCGAAAAGCAGCGGGGACCATAGTATTGATAGTGGGGAAACTATGCCCTCATTGCCAGAGTACACAGTGAAAAGAGAAACAATAAAAACTAACAGAAGCAGTAAAAAATCCATACACATGCGAACAACGGAACACTAAATATGATAAACAACATAATAACATATATATGTGTGATGAATGATACATATATCTAGGAAAACATCCAAACAAGTAATAATGCTGAATAAAATACTAAACCAAAGTACTAATGAAAATAGATAAGCAACTCCTCAGTATCTCAAGACTCGGCATGGTCCCATGCTCTTCTGCTCCAATGCATGTCAAGTTCCAAAACTTCGAAGGGAACATGCCCTTTTCTATACCTGAAAAAATATAATCTATTTGGGCCCAAAATCATGCCCATACATTGTGTGTGAATGAATCCCAGTAGGAAGCCACCCGAAGATATATTCCTAAGAGTCAGTGAGTATATGGAAGGTAATAGTATAATAAGAACTAAATAGTAACTAGTAAACAGGATGATACACAATAGTAACCAATCCACAGATCAACAAGCAGCAATAATTCAAACTACTAACCACAAATATGAATCCCTTTGGTAAATACTCACAACCATCCCCTCTAGTTCAATCCAAGAATTATCAACAACCCTCTGGGCAGTACACTCAGCCTAACCCCTCTTGTTTGGTCATACAAAAATATAAGACTCTCTGAGGAACCACACTCAGTCAATTCCCTTTATAGTCTATGGTAGTCAAAGAATATTTGAGGAAGATCACATGGTAAATTCCTCTTATTTCCCCAAGGTCTAGAGACTCTATGAGGAAGCTCACTCTGTCAATTCCTCTTATAGCCTCAGGTCGATCACAGAATCTCTGAGGAAGCTCACTCGGTCAATTCCACATATAGCCTGGAATGGTTAAAGGAAATTCAAACAAAACAAAGACACTATGAGGAAGCTCACTCAGTCTACCCCAGTATAGTATATAAATCTGGAGACTCTTTGAGGAAGCTCACTCAGTCTATCCTCCTATAATCTATAAATTCCAAGACTCTCAAGGAAGCTCACTCGATTTATCCCCTATAGTCTATAATGTCCAAGACTCTCTGAGGAAGCTCACTCATTCTATCCCCTTATAGTCTATAGCACCAGGTTCTCATGGACCCGTGCCAGTCAATGCATAATAAAGCTACATGTCCAAGGTAAAACTATAGAGATACTTGGCTAACCATTCTATAGCATAACAAGCATGTCAGGGAACAACACTCCATCCTATGGTCATAAGGCATGGAAATAGGAATAACAGCCAAAGGCTAAACAAGACCAAAAGGTCTTCAATAGAACAGGGCATGGACAAGAATCTTAACATTACAATTATCCTTATACATAGCCAAATTACCTCTACACAAGCATACAATAAGGGCAGGAAAAACAACATGGGAAAATCATTAATCATGTAATACCTTGTTCAAGGGTATTTGTGGAATTTTCATATGATACACAAATACTTTGAAAGAAAAGGCTCAAACCACCTACCTTGATTCTAGGAGATTGATATACTTGATCCAAGAGGCTTGAATATCAATAGAATTCCGTAGATCTAAAAAAACCAACAAAAATTTCAACACACAATAACATGAAAAAGAGTCGGAATTGGAAAACAATGCTCTAGAAGAAGGAATATCTTATCGTTGCGGTTCCAGTGCAATTGATGGTGATCAATTCGAAGAACAGATGATGGTTTGGGGGCTCGAAAAAGTTCCAGCGCCATACGGTTTCTCTTGGTTGAACAGGACCTAGGAGAATACATTTATGGCGATTAGACGTGAGCGCAGTCCATTTAATAAAAAAATAAAGTACACGATGTGTAGTTTTAGAGTACGTGGCATGTATTAGTATTTTTTGTACTCCTCATAAAGCGGCCTCCACATCACCTCACACAACCATGTATGTGGCCAGGGCATAGCCAACACACGGCCTCGCACGACACCTAAGTACATGGAGTGTACTAATAATGTACATGGCGTGTACATCAAAAATCTCTAGAAACTCCTCTTTTCTCCAAAACTCCAGAAAAAGGTAAAACATACCTGAAAAGAATGTCCCGGTTCTTACATTCTAATGGCCAAAAAATGTATTTTTTAATGGATAAGGAGGGTATGGGTCGAAAACTACTAAAAAAATATGTTTTAGATAGGTTTGGGTCACCATATTAACCTTAACATTTAGATTTAACTCTTTTTTTAATAGTTTGACATTTACCGTGTCTCATTGTATTTTTATTTTATATGGTTAATAAAATTACTATAAATTTCCAATCGAACCCCAATTGATTCATTAATGTCATATATATTATTATATAACTCTTTTGCCCTAAACTTATATTTTTAAGACTATTATATCCATTAATAATATAATATTTGTTTTAAAATCCCTTTTATGTCAATTTTGACACTATTTGGTATTTTTTTCTAAATTCATAACAATATCATTACATCGAAAAAAATCATCTAATCAACCCTAATATTTCATATTAACCTTTAAAATTTGTTTAATTTATAAAAAGTCTCAAATTAGTTTTATTTTGATATTTATAATATCAATTATTTTAATCATTCATTAATACGGTCATTACTACATCATAACTGTGTCATAGATAAATCAACTTATTTATCGTCTAAATATATAAACAAAATACTATTATGTAGGAAATATTTTTAGATTTATAATGAATATTTATAGTCGAATTTATCTTCTGTGTAACCATATATTAAAAATATTTTAGTTATTAAACATTGAATTTAACACTTTTAACTCTTCTTTGAATTAAATAATAATAAATGTCCTAAGATAATACAAGTGAACCAAAGATGTTCATATTTTATTTATATGGTTTTTTGGTTGAATTACACTTAACCAATAGAAATAGGAAATATTTTATGGTATGAATAATATCATTTTAACCCTTAATTACCCTATTTACTTTAAAATATGGTATATAAAAGTAAAAAAGTTACTATTCACCAAAAATTATTTTCATCTTATTGAATCACATTTTTCTTACTAATATCAACCGTGTATCTTGGATTTATGAAATTCCACTCAGTGATGTGGTAAAATTATGTTTTATGTGAATGTACAATTTCTCCCAGGAGGGGGGCAAAAGATAGTGAAAAGTTCAATAAAATTTTTATATATCTAAAATTATTATAAACGGACTCCAATGAATTAAATTGAACTTATATAGATATTATATATCTATTCTTACCCAAAATAAATTGAAATAAAATAAATAATTATTTAAATTAAAATTCGGTTTTAAACTATAACTTTGTGTTTTTCATTATTCGTATAAAATTGAATGTTTTCAGAAAAATACCAAAAATTCACTCTAACCTAATTATGATATTCTGAATTCAAAAATGAATTCTATTTTACCAATTTCAAAACATAGAAGTTGAATTAATTAATTTAAAATCAATTCCCATTTTCCATACCAAAAATCGTATTTTTACGAAATAATAACTTTCAAAAGATTAACACTTGTTTATGTCCAATTTCCATGTGAAATTACTTACAATGACCATCATTGGATTAAATGGTAAAAATATTATCTAATTATACTTATAAACAATTGAAATGTATATTTCAACCCTATAAATTATTTTGAATAAAAAATTGATTTTTAGTTAAAATATAGTATTTTTCATTATTCACCCAAATATGAAAGTTATCAGAAAAACACAAAAAATTTATTAAAACTAAATTATTATGTCTCGATACTAAAGAAGAAGTATATTTTGTGAAATTGAATATATAAAAGTTTCAAATATTGGATTTAAAAAGGGATTTCCATTAAAAGGCGATAAAATTTCATTTTTTTTAGAAATACATCTTTTTTCTGAAAAAAATGAATATGTTCTTATATAATGTCTAAGAAACACAAAATATGGATATTACAATTATATAGAGTATATAAGTTTCAAAATATAATTAATAATATTTATAACCTCTTTTTTACGGCCCGTTTAGTAATGTTCTGGCGAGCTCGAACTCGGTGTTGCGTGTAGCGCAAACTATTAAATTTCTTTAATGAGATAAAATAATATGAGATATTAGGGTGTTACATTATTAGGTAATAAATATCATCAAATTTAACAATTCACATCCAATATATCTTTATCCAAACATAAGTTTCTCAACATCATGAATAAATTAATGTTTACCTTCGCTTAATCAAAATATTACCTTTCCATTAAATAACTTTTCTATCATAACATCAAATTTAAATATATCCTTTAAAATCTATAATGAAAAACATATACAAAGAATACTTATATAAAATATGAAATATGAATCATGTATAAAAATTTATCAAAATAAATTTAATCATTCTTGTAAAAAATACTTATATAATAACATGTACATTTCATATGTCATTCACGATGTCTTCATCATTAGAAGAAAAACAATACCTTTACAAACATTCTAATTATCTTCATTATCCATCCACTTAAGACATCTATTTTCATAATTCACACAATTTAAACTTATAATTCATCAATAAATTTATAATAACATATAGGGGAATATTCTAATACTTTTAATTAAACTATCTTTTCATTTTTCCTTTCCAATTACATTCTTTGTTTCCTTATTTTCCACAGACAAAACATCTTCATGTTCCTCTATGATATTTAGTTGTTTTCACTTCCAATATTCAAAACATGTAAAAAAATGAACCTTATTTCATCTATGGTCTATATTAAAAAAACTGTTGGTGTACTCTGATATATTCTTTAGTGAGTCCTATAGTAGGTTAATGTACAGTTTTTCAATCAAGTTTTGTGAAAACTGATTATGCATGATTGATACATCCTGCATTCCAGTTATCATCCCATTTGACTGCTCGTTATCAAATTTTATATCACATTAATCAATTACCTAGTTCCATCATGGTCCCTCCATAGACATAAAAAAATCGTAGATTAAGAAATATTTTTCACAGTGAGTAACCACATAGTTCTGAAAAAATATCACTTATAGGATCTCAAAATTACTACACCTTCTTTAATCCTTGAAACCAATAGATTATCTTATGTTATTCATAGAATTTTTTTTTTAATCCTTCATTATAGTTCATGAATACTTTTCAAATTACCAAATCATATCCCTTTGGAGTGCCCAGCAAGGTGTTCTGTAGGGCTTGTTGTCATGTACCAGGTTACAGTTACGTCTAGCACGATATACATTTTCAGAGTTATTAATCCTAGATTAGTTTTTCTCAGAACCTCATCCAAATCTGGTATCCAAACAAGGATTTATTACTCTCTAAGCCACATTCTCTATCCTTTACCAAAATTCAATGAAATTTTCCTACACATTTTCATATCTCAAATATTATCTTAAGACATTTACATAGAGTCCTCACTAGGGTTTTGTCATCATAGTTTCCAAATAATGACTAAACCATTTATCTAATTCCAATTATAAAATCCCAGTATTAATTCACATACACATTATATCGTTTTTTATAATACTTAAATAATTACATAAATATACTTCCAAATACCATACTAGTTTATTGCATTTGGAACCATGGAATCATAAATAGTGGTATGTGAGTGAGCTAAATTATCTCCCACTTGGCTCTCCAAGACTATACCCACTCTTATAAATTTCTTACAGAGAATATATCTTCATAACTTCGGGAAGGAAAAATAAAATGATGTGATTTCAGATGCTCAGTATGTGTAAATAAAGAAGATATGTATGAATAAACAAGAGCATATGGGTATGGGAATTTTATCATATCATATTAAGAACATACCCTTCATATAAAATATCGTAAAATTGAATGTTCACATAAATAATGATTGTTCATAAGAATATAATAATAAGGTGATCAAGCACATAATCCATGAAATCATAACATAATATTAAGATATTGAATTTGTGGAGTACACATATGTATAGAAAATATTATGTGAATTGTACCAACTAAGACCATAATAAATTGATAAGGTTGGGCTAATCACCCATTTTCCATCCATGGTATTGGGTTAATAACCATTAAACTCACTCATTTTAGTCTTGGGATACAACCCATGTACAATATTTATTTTAGATGTGGGATATAACATGTGCACCATTTCTTTTCAGACATGAACTACTACACGTGTATCCTCTTTCTTTTAGACGTGGGCTATAAACTTTATACCATATTACTTTTAGGATTGGGATACATACCATGTATCATTATTTATGATTTTTCTTTAACATGAATACCCTTTGAGCTCATATACCATTTATCAATACCTACTATACTGGATGGTGATATAGGTCCCACATATCATAAAATAAAATAATATATAATTGTTTCACATTATAATAAAACATGCATCATATCATAAATATGATAAATAAATGGTTTTATAAACATCATATAATAATACATGAATTTAAAAGGGTATAATAAAAATTAAATCATATCATAACCTATGTAAAATATATTGGATTCATAAAACTTTATTCCTATAATAACTCGTGAATTGAAGATTTCTTCATAAGAATTTATCATGGTATAACCCATTTAAGAGAAACAAGGTTCATAAAAATTAGTCCATTAAATCATTTATCATTGATATATACAATATAAATGATATCCTTTCATCATATCCCTATTAAATCATAAACTATAACAATGTATTTCGTCTTATATTGAGAAGGATTTTGAATGATAACTTGGAACATATATTTTATTTGAAAATAATTTTTTGAAATACCTAAAATTTGTAATATCACATTCCATGAAACAACATTTCAAGAATAAAAAGTAATCATCAAAAATAATATAAAACATTTCTTGAGGAAAATATTTTTTACGCTTTAAAAACACTTTTAAAAACATAAATCATTTTTATGACCATTTTATTTGAAAATAACCTTTAAAATTTATAATGAATCAAGAAAACATTATGAAAACTTATTTCATTGAAAAAAAATTTAAAACTAGTTACATATTATTTTTAAATAATTTAAATCCATTTCATTGTAATCACCCTTTTTAAAACATATGAAAAATTCTTTTAAAACCATTTAAAACACTTTTTTAACATAATAAAATTTTGGAAATCCATTTTTATTGATAACCTTTTTAAAATAAACAATTTTCCAACATATTAAGAAAAAAATATCCAAATTTGTTTTTATTTTAAATTAAAAAAAGAAGCATCATGTTAATGATGCTCATAATGGTGGGTATGTCTGTAAAATTCGATGATTCTTTATTAACCTTAATTTTTTTGAAATGATCCTTTCCAGGAAAATGACATGAATAATCATTTTATTTTTTTCCAAAATGTTACTTAAAGAGTAGTAATTTCAAATAAACATCATATTATGATATTCAAACACTCATTAAAACATTTTTGAGAACATTATTATGAATGAACAAAAGTTTTGACTAAAAAGAGAAACAAAGTCGGGTTTTCGTAAAAAAACATTATTATTTATATTAAGTAATAATGAGTGGAATAAAGGTAAAATTACATGTATATATCATTAATGAAAATATTATATGAAAATCAGTGATATTTATTCACAGATATATCATAATATTTCATCAATGTAATCCTAATCATATGAAAAGCTCTATAAATAATGACATTATACCAATAAACCATTACAACTCTTTAAACTATTAATAATTGTAAAATGGAAATAAAAACATTAAATGAATCTTTAAATATAATGAAAATAATTATATTCATGATATATAATTTCAAATGGAAGTATGTGCACCACTTAAAAGAATATTGGTGCATAACATGTCATGTGTCTCAAAGATGGTAAATTGTGACAAAACTACTATACTGACATGGTAACGTTGGACACATAACCCCCATAAATTAAATACACAAATTGGTTATGTAAATACCCATAAATTTATGTATATTTATTAGATAATACATTAATTGATTTTATATATATCACAAAAGTGAAATGAGTGGTGAACATGGCATTTATGTCATGAAAATAAAATGTGAAATGAGAAAACCCTTACCGTAGGCCTTGAATTCATTTGTACACGTTAAATAATCTTTTATAACAGATATAAGATTATTAAACATCTACCAAAGAACAATATTATTATATCTAACACCATATATAACACAATTGTAACTTTATATGAACATTTTATTAAAAATTTCATGTTAAAGTAATGTTTCAGGTTCTAATCATTTTTTTTATCATTTTTGTTTTGTCTTGTTATTATTGATCATTTTATATTGATCCTGATTTAATTATTTATAGAATTTAAAACATGATGTATATTCTATATATATATTTTATATAAATACTTAAATTAATTTAGAAAATACACAAATATTAAACGAGATACAATGTTCAAAGAAATGGTTGGTTGTACGTACACGTGGATTCTATATTTTATCCAATTTAAAGAAATAAAGTAAATGAAATATATGTTTATAAATAATATAAATTATGGAATAATTATTATTTCATATATATTATATATTTTTAATAAAATAATCCTTAATAAAATCCATGTATAGTGTGAACGAATCACATCACTTTGATGAGGGGGTAGTCCACATTTTAAGAAACAAAGTTATCATATATACACAAAATGGAAAAAATGAAGGTATGTATTATATAATAATAAAATATGAATAAATAAATCATAAATATCATATATACCAAAATATTTAGTAATAAATCATCATAATTCCTAACCATGAGAGGTGGAAATAGAAAAATGAATAACATTGTTTCGTTAGGTGGCAGTTCACCTTATAAAATAATCGTATGTTCATTTTCCATTTGATAAATGTTTTTATAAGTGTAGATATAAATCTTAATATAAAAAATGTAAGTATATTTATGATACTTACGTTATTATTTAGTCATGTAATAAAAATAATTTATATGGTGTAGAATGAAAATATTTGAAGGATCTTGAGGAAAGATGTCGTGACTTATTTGGGTAAATCCTTTTGGTATGCACCAAAGTGATAAATTGGTTGGATTAATACCAAATGGGATGATTCACGGAGTTTCATAGGGATTTTGAAATATGATTTGGAATATATTGTCTGAAACTAAGTTGTTTGGTAGATGTGATTAATTGGGATACGTGGGGACCTTTTATAAGGGATGGAGGGGACACACAAAGAATTTTTTAAAAAAAAACTAGGTGTACCCCCATTTTTAGCTACAAAAAGTCATAAAAACAAACCAAAATAAAAAAATAAGGTTTATGGAAGAACAATTTCCATATAATGGGTTTTTAGTCGTGGAAAATTCATTTTCGCACCAAATTTTGTAGTTTACTTCCTTATTAAGCTTAATTTTACGGTAATCGCTATAATTAATTTCAATCAAATTTACTAATTTTATTGGTTAAAAATTAATTTGATATCATTACACAATAAATATTATAAATATGAATACCATGTTTGAATTGTTTTTGAAATTTTATTTATATAAGTGTAAAAATAAATATGATGTTAATCCCGCCACATGGCGAGAAAGCGGGGTTTTAAAGTGAGAACCTCTAAAAGATCATTAACCATTTATATCTAAATTCAATATAAAAATTATTAAAATGATATTAATTTATTTAATATATATATATAATTGATCTATTTTTACATTAAAAATGAACTAAAATATAATATTACTATATAAATAAATTTTATGAAAAGCACTTTTGAATTAAGATTCAGTATTTTTCGTTATTCATCTAAAAATAACTTTTCTCAAAAACAACATAAAAATTCAACATAATATTATCTTGACATAATTAAGTAAAAAATTAGTTTTATTATATGAAATTTATTTTATAAGTGTGGTTAAAATATTTTTTTATTGTTATATAAGGAAAAAAAGTATATCCTTTAAGAGAAACTTTTTTCAAACGTATAAATACAATACTAAAAATTATATATCTCATTATTAATATTTATTTATTTATATGATACATATTCATAATAAAATTAAAAGTATTAGTTACTATTAATATTACTAATTGTAACATTTATTTTATACTATCGCATTAAAATAATTATAATAAAAAGGTTATTTTTTCGTAGAAACTCAGTTATGTGACTAATTCAAGAAAATTCAGAGTCACATGTTTTGAAATAATAATTTTATAGTGTATAAATAATGCCTTAATTAGTGTAGAGTGTAATGCCGTACATCAAATAAAATTAAGTTACTTGAAAAATAATTCTTACAAAAAATCGAGGTGTTATATCTTACCTCACACATTCTTATGTTTTCATTTCCTCAGGTTATAAAGAATTATATTAAGTATTATTTTTATAATAAGGTTTATTTTTATTAATAACATACTCAGATATTATTTATTCCTCATATGAATATGTTGTTTCTATATCGAAGCCTCATAAGTTATTATACCTTTATGATTATGGTGTGGATCATTTTTTATTTAATGAATATTCATCTAATATGAAATAATATCTATACATGAATATTATGGTTACCTATAAGTACTGTGGAATAATATACATCTAGTTTTAATGGCTTACTATATAGTATAAGTTATAAAAATCAATGAGATTTTTTTCTTGATATTTAAGGCATTAAATCAATCAAATTTTTATTATGATGTCTTCTATAATATAATAAAATGTGGCAAAATTGAACATAATTTTTTTTTCTGGAATTTAGAACAAGATGATGAGTTTATAATTTAATTATTTCTAGTTTAGATCCTTGATAAATATGGTTCTTCATTTTTCATGGTTGTTAAATGAATTTAGGGTCTTAAAAAAATAACTAGAAATTGGTGTTAAAAATTTAAATATAGTATTAAGATCATTATATTAAATATAACCATCGTATATAAAAATTTCTATGCCATGGTCGATATTAAAAACTAAATAATTTGTATTTTTCATGATATGTAATCAATATTCTCTTTGGATTCATATGGAAACTTATGTGGACTTTTATATCTAAATTTTTTGTTATAATATTTTAATGACTGATGGGATGAAATTTAAATTTGGGATTCATGTTTTTAAAATTTTTTCTTTTCATTACATAACATTAACTTAATAATTATATGTTGTTAGAATATTTTGGAATGGAATAACCCATAGAATTATCAGAACTTACTATTATTGGTTCTATGTGTACCGTTTGTTATTTCCAAAGAAAGCATAATTAATTCTAGATTATTGACAATTAAAAAACATTCCAAAATTATGTTTCTTTTAATACTAAATGAGTAGGTGACATGGGAGACCAAATTTCATCTTCTATGAGTGTATTATGTATTAGTGAAATATACATTTTGGGGAAAATATAAATGAATATCCTTATCAAAATATAAACAATTCAAGATGAGTATACTCATTAATTTCATGAAATAAATATAATTATCTCGATAAGGTCCAAACTCAAAGAAGTAAAGGATCAACATTTATATCTATTAATTCTATGGTATCACAACCTATGTTATCATTTTATCAATGAATATGGTATGAAATTCACGGTTATATTAAATTGGAATAAAATAATAAATAACCACAGATAGGGTTAAATATTAAGATATATACACTCATTATTAATTAAATATTTTATAATATAGTTGTTATCATAATCAATTCCTTAATTACCCATTTATTTTATTTATTTATATTCATTGTTTCAATATTTTTCATTACATGAAAAACTAAAAGAATAACATATTTTTTCATAAAATATATAGGGTTATTAATTAGTGTATGAGATAAAAATTTGATAAGTTATTAAGTCAAATGAGATTTATTATATGTAGAAACATGATTATATTTGTTATTTATAGTTTTTATTTGATAATAAAATGTTTGATAATATTTCCGAAAACAATTCAAGGGGGTGAATCTCCCTTAATGATTAAGGTGTTATCTTGTATATAATTGATTATGGGGTAAGAGGTTAAGACCTAAACAGATAAATTTTCAATGTTGTATATATCATTACAATATTATTTTTATTACAAAATGAAATTATGTTTTAAAAAATGATGTGGTTTTTAGACAACTCACATCTGTAATTACTTTCTATGACAAGTTCATAGAGATTATCATTCAGAATATTGAAATTTGTTTTCATATTTTATTTGTTATTAATATATATGATATATTTATTAATGATTCCTTGGGTATAAATAAGACACAAAGTAATAAACAAGTTATATGGAAATAAAAAATGTCATTATGCTTTTCCAAAAATCCATCATGGTTGGTATTATTGAAAAAGTAGAGATTGAGAAGAATCACATTTCACTATTATTGGGTTTATATATGTCCCTAAATTGTTTACTAATATTTTAACAAAATAATAATTCATACAATATATTTTTGGTAATGATGAAAATAACCTTCGTTAATGTGGTTGTGGTAATGAAGATTGTTGAATAGTGTTATTGAGATACTTTGTGAAGTAAAAAAGTCATTGTTTTTTATAACAAAATGTAGTTCTTCCCAAAAAAAAATTGATCTTCGTTGTGTGAAGAGGATGCTAAATAATATTTTTCTATATTAAAAAATGATATTGTCAATGAAAACTCTAACATGATATTGGTAATGGAAACTTAATGGGAAACGATAGTCTCTATGATATGGCCACATTAGGGAATTATCATTTTGGTTTTAGACAACATGTTTTCAAGAAAAACAACAAAATTTTAAAAAACCCATAATGTTTCATGTAGTATATAAAAAATATTATTATTATCTTTCATAAATTTAATTAATCATTGTAAAATAATCCCAAAAATTATATGTATTATTCAAGGGATAAATTCTCATAGATTTTTCAGAAGAATGAATGTACAAAACTTATATAAAATTACATTATTTTTAAGGGGATTATAGAAGATGAAACGACATTAATGAAAATTATTTTATATATTGTTTTTTTTTGGAATTTATGACCATATTCGTAAACCATAACTTTTATTAAAAGGAGATTATATTATATTTACATGTGATGCATGGTTCGAATAAAATAATCAAAGTGTATATCTTATTAATAAAAATGTAATTGAACCTTATAAAAATATTTGATAATATATCTAGTTATTTTAAACTCTATAAAACTCAATATCATTGATCAAATGAATATTTTCAGTACCTACTATATAGTTATCATTATATAACTTTACATAATTTTTTTGGTCGATCAAAATAAATATAGACTATTGGTTCTCACATTTTATTCATGTGGATAATTACCAAGATACTTTTTATGTCTTAATTGAATGTATTGTTTTCAATTAATGACTTGAAATTTGAAATATAAATTACATATAATGTATAAACACATATATATCATTATTAATAATTATCATCAAAATACACAGATGAAAATTATTTTTTATATTATTATTTCAAGGTTTCTGTATGGATATTAATATGTAACTTAGGAGACACATGTATGATTTCTTAGC
Source organism: Viscum album (assembly GCA_963277665.1). Lineage (NCBI taxonomy): Eukaryota > Viridiplantae > Streptophyta > Magnoliopsida > Santalales > Viscaceae > Viscum > Viscum album. The sequence continues at coordinate 770,855,308 of OY728138.1, forward strand.
ATGACTAAATAACATAAGTATAGAACATTGATATTGTTAACCCATAAGATATTGTGATTTTTTAAATGAATTTAATATTTTCATCTTCTTAAGTTACACACAACATAAAGTTTCACGTTTTTATATGAAACACTTATTTTAGTATGTGTGACCTTTAACATCGAGTGTATATTGTGATATATGAAATAGTGAGTCCAAATAGATTGATTTATACTATTATAATAACATTATTTAATAGTTAATTTTTCACCTAGACATTAAAAAGGTAGGTACTAGTAATATTAAATAAATTGAGATAGTATATTATCTCGACCCCCACCCACCAAGGATGCCCCTCATGAGCTGGAAATTGTGAAAGAAAGATGATGACCCCCGAGTCCCGCCTCTAGTAGGCGATGGAGTGGCGACTAGCACCAAGGGTATGATTTTTCCCAATTATGGTAGGCATTACACTTTTTATTAATTAGGACTGTGAAATAGGATGAGTCAAACACCAAAATAAAAAGGAACATGTAAATGAAATTAAACCCAAAACGAAGCCCATATGCATGTTTTATACAATATTGCAACAAAGTAAATTTACAAGAAAAGCTCCAAAGCATGACACCAAGAAAGGAAATAAAAAACTGCAACTCGCAATGCTCCAACACCGAACTAGCGAGGTCCAGCACGGTCCTTGAAGTCCTGAAAATCTTAAAGTAGACATAGGGTGAGCATACAAGTATACTTAGTAGGAAAACCTAAATCTCTTGTGCACAGGTGGGGTGACATCCTAATTCCCCTTGATAAAACATAAGGAACCAAATCCTAGTAAGGAATCTATCCACCCAACCTTACAGGCCACACTCACCAAATATCGCATGTCAATAGAGTAGTAAAATAAAATTATCAAAGTATGGGTACCCTGCACCACCATCCCAACGAATACTACGCTAGCCCTCACGCCTAACACTGTAATGCTTCCCCCTCTTCCTCAGCTAGTGCCGCAACCTGTCCATATGAAGCTCGAGCTAGTGCTGTAACCTGGACATTTGAAGATCATAGTATCCCACCAGCACACAATCCTCGACTATAACCACATCTCATCCTGCATTCCAACATCACTCAATAATCGGCCATAACCACTTATCATCCCAAATACACACGGGAAAAAATCATATCCTCATCTTGAAGACTCTTGGGAAACAACTGTCGTAACATGCCTGAAGGATCTTGGGCTATAGAACCTGGAATAGGGAGCACATGGATGTACAGAAAGAAGCCATCCTTTGGATGTTTTGGAATCTCACCCCTCATCCCACGGGTGTTTGGAACGTGGTGCTCAACATGGGTGGGGTGCATTAAGAAACATAAAACGTATAGATTATTATAATTATATCAACCACTCAGCCCATCTTAAGGATTCTACACAAAAGATCTGAGCACATGCCTCGACTCCACTACCACGAAGGTATGGACACAATGAAAAGCCACAAACCCCATTAAGCTTTTCATGTTTTGAAAATTTTAGTTTATCAGTTTCTTAACTACTGAGAAACTAACAACAACCAAACCAGATCAAACGTTCGTAAAACATAGCCATGCAAACCACAAATAAAGTTAGGGAAAACACAAGAAACACAAAACCATATTCCTTTTTATTCCAACCAATTCCATTGATTTTCTGTATTTAATCAACTACCATGCCATGTAGTTCATTAGTTAACTCTTACACATTTATTCATATGCACAACCCATCCCTCCATCCCTGCTTCCAATCACCACAACCACAAACAACTCAGAAACAATACTCGTACCACATCATTATCCCATCAATACCATTCATCGCTGCTCCGCTTCCCATCACAACCATATGATACATTCCAAACCACAACCATGCCCACCTCAACCCCTCTTCTCACCCATTCCACAACAACCAACGATACACCCCTTCACATAATTACACCACAACCAGCACCCATAAGATTCATTCTTTCATTTAATTTTATCGGGGTGATCATACAAGGGTTCAAGGTATTCATTTAATCATTCAACATTACATTATTTACCAATTTCCACATTCTATGAATTCTGTCCATGAAACTATCCATAAATACAAGGAAACATCTAATGGTGAAAGAAAATGCCCCAATGACCGTGATTTTCAGTAGGCATAATCCCATTCTATTCACAACATAATCAAAGGAGAAGCATTGATGGAAATAAAACAACAATACCAACAAAAATCTCCCCAAACCCATTCTTTAACAAGTTAATCTCTTTATTTACCAGTTTATTAGTATCTCATAAAACAAGAGGATACCCACCTATCTTGACGCAGAAAATTGAGAGAGAGGCGAAGTTAAAATCTCTACCTCAAAGGTTTTTGAAGAAACCACAACGGTTGAAGAACATTCAAGAAACCAGGTCGATTCTCCACGAATCCTCATTAGATATCCCCTCCGGACACAACCAAGGCCAAATCACATTATATTCGACATCCACACACCTAGATCTACCCATAACGGGTGTAGATCTATGAAACCGAGAGAATAGAAAGAGTAGATCTATGTAGATATAGGAAATCAAGCAAGAACGATCACATAACATAAGAAACCGTCTTTGATTCACCAAGAAAAGCCTCCGGATCACCTCCAAAAAGCATGGGAGAGGTTCTTCTACATCCAAAGAAGGGTAATCCAGAGTTATGGCTACTCAGGGGCATAAAAAACCATTTAGGGGAAAAAGAGTTCAGATCTACAATTTTAGGATCTGACTTTATGTGCACGCATGGTTAGTCCGCACGATTTAACGAACTGTGCGCAAACCGTGCCTTAGCTTCTGCCTCTCCAAACACTCCTCACATGGTTAGTCAGCACGGTTATCAAAACTGTGTGCTAACTACGTGTTAGCCACTTCCTCCAACACCAACCTTGCATGGTTTGGCCGTACAATTTAGCCAAACCATGCGCCAACCGTGCAAAAGCTATTTCCCTATAGCATTCCATAAAATTCCACCCAAATAAACCCCCATGTCACCTTGACCTCCCAGCACACCTCCAGCACCACATTTCACAAAGAAATCGACAATAGTGGTCCCCAAAATTACATCAGATACATCGAATAACATTCTCGTCCTCGAGAATCCAAAAACCCACCTAAAGAAAGTAGAGGGGTCTGAACAACTCCTCCTTGAAAGATACCTCTCAGGGGAAAACAACTTTTTTACCCAGGAGCACCCACATCCTCCGGTATATCCTTAACAATCACTAACATATCGCTCATCTCCCACATGAAACCACGCAAGGCAAACGATTAAACCATCCGGTCATGTTGGTGAGGGTTTTCCTTCCTCCACGTTAATATACTATCCGCTTTGGGCGACACTACCTCGCCCGCATGAGTTTATGCACATCCACTTTAATGCTTCTTAACTAGGGATCAGGTCCTCCCCTCCCCACATTCTAGGAAACTTCTTACGCACTAGAAACACATTTCATAGTTAACCAGGTCAAGCATTACATCGTAAACAGTTATGAAACAAAACAAGATAAAACTCAAAAAAACTCTGGGTACTGGGCACACATATGTTCTTCACGTTCCTATGTACCATCCTCAAGCCCACCATGCCTCCATAGCACTTGAACCAAAGGAATGGTTCATCCATGATGCACTCTTTCTTCATGACCTTCAATCATCATGGGTCACTCCACAAATGTTTCATTGTCCCTGATATCTAGCTCTCCCCAGTCGAGGACATGTGAATCATCATGAAGGTGCCGACAGAGATGAGACACATGGAAGACGTTGTGCACCCTTTGGAGTGGTGGCAGCATAACCAGTTGATAAGCCACCTCGCCAACCCGCCGCATCACCTCAAAGGGCCCGACGAACCAACGAGAAAGCTGTATTACCTTTTCGAATCGTCGCTGCCCGCACTGAGGAGAGACCTTCAAGAATATGCGTTCCACAACCTTGAACTCCAAGGGTCTCCTCCTATTATAGGCATATGACTTCTGCCGGTCCTGAGCTTCCTTTATCCTCTCTCGTATAAGTTAAACCTTCTTCGTCATGCTCTACACCACCTCCGGGCCAAGAACACCTACTTCTCCAACCTCTTTCCAGCCCACGGGCGAGCGACACAATCTCCCATACAAAGCTTCGAAAGGAGCCATGCCAATGGTAGAGTGATAGTTGTTGTTGTAAGAGAACTCTATCTGAGGCATGTGTTGTACCCATGATCCTCCAAGATCTAAAACACATGCACATAGCATTTCTTACAAACTCTAGATGGTGCGATCTATCTGCCCATCTGTCTGGGGGTGGAAAGCACTACTGAGTCATAACCGGGTACCAAAATCATGTTACAATCCTCTCCAGACCTGCGAGGTAAACCGTGTATACCGGTAGGAGATTATTGATCTTGGAAATCCGTGAAACCGCACCACCTCATTCACGTACCTCTGAGCTAGGGCCTCAACCGTACATGACTCCTTGATTTCTAGGAAGTGGACTGATTTCGTCAGCCGGTCCACCACTACCCAGATAGCATCGCAAACCCCATGAACTCTGGGCAGTCTCATGATGAAATTTATTGAGATATCATCCCACTTCCACTTGGGGACATCTGCAGTTTGTAACAGACTTCATGGGACGCAGTGTTCAACATTCACCTACTGACACATAAAGCACTTTTCTACGTACTCTGCTACTGCCCGTTTCACCCTGAGCCACCAGAACTGCCCTCTCAAGCCCTGGTACATCTTGGACGTTCCCGGGTCTACTGCTAGGGGTGAGTTGTGGAACTCACCAAGAACTCTCTAGTTCATTGCCTCTGGAACAAACAACTTCCCCCAAAAAATCATCCAATTAAAACCATCCTCCGGCCACCCTTCCAGATCATTTCACTGGATAGCCCGATCATGCATCACTTCACCCTTTATGTCTCCCCACTATGACTCTTTCACCTACAATAGTAGGGAGGAATGAACTGTCATCTGGAACAGACAACCTATACCACCATCTTCCCATAAATCGAGGTGTAGCGCAGCCAATTATTTCATCGTCTTCCAGGCATCTTCCGACTTTTGGACCACATCCTTCCTTCTACTCAAAGCGTTAGCCACCACATTTCCTTTGCCTTAGGTGTAAGAGATTTAGAAGTTGTAGTCCTGAAAGAACTCTATCCACCTTCGCTATCAAAAATTCAGGTCCTACTTAGAGAAGATATAATTCAAACTCTTGTGATCCGTGAAGACCACGAAGCGCTCCCTGATGAGGTAATTCCACCACAACTTCAGTGTGAACACAACCACCGCAAGCTCTAGATCGTGGGTGGCATATTTATGTTCATGAGGACGTAACTTCCTAGACCCATAAAAGATCACCCCTTGTTGTTGCATCAGCACGAACCCCAAGCCTTGGCATGGGCATCAAAGAATACCTCAAATGTTTCTCCCTCCTCTAGTAATATCAAAATTGGGGCACTAACCAACATTCCCATTAGATAACTGAAGGATGCCTCACACTTCTCATCGCACACGAAATCTCGATCTTTCTTCATCAAGGATGTCAAAGGTGCTACAACTCGGGAGAAGTTGTGTACGAACCTCAGGTAGTAACCTGCTAGTCCTAGGAAACTACGAACCTCTTCCACATTCTTGGGTGCCACCAAAGAAACAACCACATCGACCTTCAAAGGGTCCACTGCTATTCCCTGCTCGGACACCACATGCACAAGGAAGTTCACTTCTCACGTCCATAATGTGCACTTGGACATTTTCCCATAGATTCGGTGCTGTCAGAGGACCTCTAAAATTGTTCTCATGTTCTTAGCGTGATCCTCCCCTGATCATGAGTAGATCAGAATGTCATCAACAAACACGACTATGAACCAATCCAGGTATTCCCGAATGACAGAGATCATGAGTTCCATGAACATAGCCAGTGTATTTGTAACACCAAACTGCATGACTAAAAACACAAAGTTCCCATACCTAAATCTGAAGGCATTCTTCGAGACGTCTCCCTCTTTTACCCTCAACAGGTAATATCCAAACCGTAGATCGATCTTAGAGAACTAACCTTCTCCCTTCAGCAGGTCAAAGAGATCGTCTATCCTTGGGAGGGGGTAACAGTTCTTAACAGTTACATGAATCAGCCTCTGGAATTCTATGCACAACCTGAGACCACCATCGACCTTCTTTATGAACATGATAGGAGCACCCCAAGGAGATGCACTTGGTCAGAAAAAACAACATTTTTCATCAGATCGTCAATCTGAATCCGCAACTCCCATAACTCAGAAGGTTTCATCTTATAGGGAGCCATCAAAATCGAACGGGCACCAGGTTGCAAGTCTATCCCAAAATCAACATCACGTCGAGGGGGTAGGGTCTCCACCTCTTCAGGGAAGACGTCCATAAAATCACCGACGATCCCCAGAACTTCCACCATTTCTGTATTCTCCGACTCAAATGACAGTTCAGATAACAAGGAAAGGAGGGGATCCACTTACCGGTATCTTTCCTGGTAACCCCACTCACTGATGAAAGTCACATGTCAACCGTCCATGTCTGAAAATAGAACCCTTCTTCAGTTACAATCGATAAAGAAACATAATGATAACAGCCATTTGATGCCTAGAATGGAATCTAATGGCAGCATTTTCATTAAAAGGAGATCTCCACTGGATTGGTGTGGCCCCAACATCAACCTACATCCCCGGCAAACATGAGACAAGATGGTTTGACCTCTGACTGGAATACTCAAAACAAGGGGTACAGAAAGCGTCACTATGTCTAGGCCCACGACACAGGCTAGACTGGGTGCAACAAAGGAGTGTGATGCTCTTGAATCAAACAAGGCATTAGCAAGGGTACTAAACAAGGTGATCGTAGCTCGAACGACTTTTAGCTCTAATAGAAATACTGCCCCTGCGGAGTGCATCTGCCCATGCCCAGTTCCTCTACCACTTGGATGTCGACCACCTCCCTGACCATGCCCTGGTCGAGGTACTTGAGGAGCGCCCTGAGATCGGCCTCCTACTGTAACGTCTGCCCTCGGAGGAGCTGGAACTTGCTGCCCCTACTGCTGCTGCTGGAAGGGCCTGACTAAAAACTGTTGTGGCTGAGCCGGTTTCTATACTGGTGTACATCTACTGTATTGTACTCGGTTCGGGCACTGGTTCTAAAGGTTCCCATCGGTGTCACAGATGAAACACCTTGGTCCTGGGATCGAAGGAATAGGGCGAGTACCTGGAGATCAGAACTGAAACAACTGAGGCCTACTCCCTGCTGGTCGGAACCTAGAGGGCCCTCATACTGGACGCCTACTACTAACAACATTCCCCTTTGACGAGCCCAACTAGATTCCTTTTTGCGACACACCTCCCAGCGTGTGCATCCATTCCACCACTTCAGCCCTATTCTGGACCTCTATGTATGTCGGTAGGGTGAAGGGAGTAACATCATACTCGAGATAAGCCCATAGTGCCTCCTCCAAAAATCTTGCATGAGACTCCTCATCTGGAAATAGGTCGATAGCAAAGTGAAGGAGATCCTTGAAATTGATCCCCAACTCTCTTACTGACATACTCCCCTGCTGGAGGGAGATTAGTTCTTGCCTATTCTCAGCCTTTATCGTGGAAGAGAGTAATTATTCCCAGAAATCCTTCTCAAAGTCAATAAACGTGTCTTCAGCCTCCTTCTTCTCCCCAAGATAAAGCATCCACCACTGACACGCTTCTCCACACATCTAGCTCCCAGCCAGAGGAACCCAGTACTCCGTCGGAGCCCAGATCAAGCTGAAAGCTATCACCAGCTCCTCTAGCTAGCTCTCTGTCTCTATGTCTGAGATGTTGCCCTCGTACTTCTCGAGAGTCTACCGCTGAAAGGCTCAAAGCATCTTCTTCCACTGATTGTCCTCCTCCTCTCAGTCTGCCCTTTGTTGGTCAGCCAAGTAAACATCTTGGGTGTCAATCGCCCGGACTACTCATGGGCATCTCCCAGGTCCCATAGATGCAATGTAAACAGGGAATTCCTAATCCCAAGTAGTGTAGAATATTGTTATTAAATTTTCATAAACTTCATATTCATTTTAAATCCCCAAAATTCCCCAGAAACACAAGAAAACAAGTCATTATGATGCATGTTCCTTTCTTAGGGTATCTACCCTGCAATCAGTGTGACCTCACTTGGTCGTTCGGTGGGTCCAGAGTCCTTGCATCGGATCACATGGCCCCCTAAAATCTTGTGTCCTAGCCTGTCTTCCTGGGCCTATTTCATGCTCCTAGATCACCTGACACTGTTTCCCTACCATCCCATGCAATCCTCACTATGCCTAACTCTAGACTTCATCCTATCTCTCAACCCCTATTGCTCTGGTACCATTTTGTCATGACCCCCTCCCACCAAAGATGCCCCTCCTGAGCTGGAAATGGTGAAAAGAAGATGATGAACCCCGAGTCCCGCCTCCCGTCGGCCCCAGAGTGGGGACTAGCACCATGGGTATGAGTTTTCACAATTTTTGGAGGCATTATCCTTTTTATCAATTAAGATCAGGAAATAGGATGAGTCAAACACCAAACGAAAAATGAACAAGTAAATGAAAATAAACCTAAAACCAAGCCCATATGCATGTTTTATACAATACTGCAACAAATTATAAGTACAAGAAAATATCCAAAGCATGATACCAGGAATGGAAAGAAAAAAATGAAACTAGAAAATATCCAACGCCCAACTAGCAAGGTCTCGCACGGTCCCTAAAGTCATCCTGAATTCATGAATGTAAACATAGGTTGAGAATACAAGTATACTCAGTAGGGTAACCTAAAGCTCTCGTGCACAGGTTGGGATACATCCTAATTCCCCATGAGAAAACAGAAGGAATCAAAGCCTAGAAAGGAATCTATCCACCCAACCTTACACGCCACACTCACCAAATATCGCAAGTCAATAGTGTAGTATAGTAATGATATCAATGTATGGGTACCCTACACCACCTTACCACTGAATAAGGATGAATACCTCACTCCTAACGCTCTGATGCTTCCCCCTCTTCCGGAGCTATTGCCGCAACCTGGCCATACGAAACTCGAGCTAGTGCCACAAGATGGACATACGAAGCTCATAGTATCCTGCCAGCACACAATCCTCGGCTATAACCACATCTCATCCCGCATTCCGCCGGCACTCAATCCTCGGAAATAACCACTTATCATCCTGAAGACACCTGGGAAAATATCACATCCTCATCCCGAAGACTCTTTGGAATCATTTGTCATATCCTGCCCGATGGATCTTGGGCTATAGAATCTGGAAGAGGGAGCAAATGGATGAATAGTAACCATCCATCCTTTGGATGGTTGGGAATCTCACCCCCCGTCCCACGGGTGTTTGGAATGTGGTGTTCAACATGGGTGGGGTGTGTAATGAAACATAAATTGTACGGATTTACAAACTTATATAAACCACTGAGCCCATTCTAAGGCTTCTACCCAAAAGATATGAGCACATGCCTTGACCCTGCTACCACAAGTGTATGCACACAATGAATAGCCCCAAACCCCATTAATATTTTCATGTTTCAACAGTTTTAGTTTATTAGTTCCTTAACTATCGAGCAACTAACAAAAACCAAGCTAGATCAAATGATCCTAAAACATATCAATGCCAACCACAAATAAAGTTAGGGAAAACACAAGCAACACAAAACCATTTTCTTTTTTCTGCCAATCAATTCCATTTATTTTCCGTATTTAATCAACTACCATGCCCCACAGTTCAGTAGTTAACTCTTCCACTTTTATTCATATGCACAACCCATCCCTGCAGCCCTAATTCCACTCACCATGACCACAAACATCTCAGAAACAATACACGTACCACATAATTATCACTTCAATACCATTCACCACAGCTCCTTTTCCAGTCACATCCATATGATACATGCCAACCCACAACCAAGCCAACCACAGCCCCTCTGCTCACCCATTCCACAACAACCTGCGATACACCCCTTCACATAATTAAACCCAAAAATCACCCAAAAAATTCATTCTTTCATTTAATTTAATCGGGGTGATCATACAAGGGTTCTAGGTATTTATTTAATCATCCAACTTTACATAATTAACCAATTTCCACATTATATGAATTTCATCCACGAAACAATACAGAAAAACATGGAAACATCTAATGGTGAAAGAAAAGGCCCCCATCAACAATGATTTTCATAAGGTGTAAGCCCATTTAATTCACAACATAATCAAAGGAGAACCATTGATTGAAATTAAACAACAATACCAACAAAAATCTCCCCAAACCTATTATTTAACTAGTTATTATATTTATTTACCAGTTCAATCGTATATCATAAAATAAGTGGATACCCACCCCGCATGACACACAAAACTGAGAGAGAGACGAAGGTAAGATCCCAACCTCAAAGGTTTTTTTAGAAACCACGATGGTTGAAGAATGCTCAAAAAATCGGGTCGATTCTCCACGAATCCTCCTTAGATATCCTCTCATAACACAACCAAAACCAAATCTCATCATATTCGACATCCAAATGATTAGTTCTACCCATAACAGGTGTAGATATGAGAAACCGAGAGAAGAGAAGGAGTAGATCTATGTAGATCTAGGAAATCAATCAGTAACGATCACATACATCAAGAAACCGGCTTCGATTCGCAAATAAAATCCTCTGAATCGCCTCCAAAACACTTGGGGGAGGTTCTCCTACCTTCAAGGAAGGGTAATCCTATGTTATGGCCACTCAGGGGCATAAACGAACCATTTAGAGGAAAAAGAGTTCAGATCCACAATTTTAGGATCTAACTTTAAGTTCCTGCACGGTTAGTCCGCACGGTTTAACAAATTGTGCACTAACCGTGCAATAGCTTCTGCCTCGCCAAATACAAGTTGCATGGTTAGTCTGCATGGTTAGCCAAACCGTGCACTAACCATGCATTAGAAACTGCCTCCAACACCAACCTTGCACGGTTTGGCCACACAGTTTATCCAAACCGTGCACCAACCGTGCGAAAGATATTGACATTTAGCTTTCCTTAAAAGTCCACCCAAACGCACCCCCAAGTCACCTTGACCTCCTGACACACCTCCAGCACCACATTTCACAAAGAATGGACCGGAGTGGTCCAGTACATTACATATATGGTTTAGAAATTTATATATAAGGATTTCATTAATGACTAATTATTTAAAAAATATTGTTAAATCCATTTGAAGACAAAGGAAATATTTCATTGAAAAATTATTTTTATGTGCAAAAACATGTTTTAACATAAATATTTAAACAAATAACATTTTGTGAATGATTATATTTAAATTTATATATTATATATTCAATAATTTTATATCATTCATCTTATTGTCATTATAGAAAATATATACAAATAAGTCCAATATTACGTTCAAAATTTGTATCTTTTTAAAAATAAGATTTCTCATATTTTGCTCAAATTTTTTAAAACATATTTCTTACAATTTTATAAATTTAATTTTAAAAAACACAAATATTTTTTAAATCAATTTTTTGAATCATTTTATGGTGAAATAAAGATATTTTTTTATAAGATATGTTTTTGATGAATAGTGAAAAATATTTTATTTTTTTATAAAATATATTTTTAAAGAATATACAGAAAATAAATTTTTTTAATTTTGTTTTAAAATTTAAATTAGTTAAATAATATATATAATTATCCAAATTAGGTAATTTTTTTCAATTTCATATTTAATTTTGATATAATAATTGGTTAATATTTAGAACATTTTCTCTTTTGAAAATCTATTTCTTATTGCATCACGGGTTTAATTTTAAACATAAATTTTCCAATTATGTGAATGACATTTCGAAAAAATTAATATATATTAGTAATAAATATAATTTATGTTATCTAATATTGATATGTTAATGTTTTACAAAATTAATAGTAAAAAGGAAAAAATTAATTACAGTGGTTAAGGTGAAACTATGTTTTCGAGGGGGTTAAATAGAATGTATAAGGGGGTAAAATGACCCAAAAAGTGTTCCAAAAACAAAATTATTAACATATTGTATCCCTGTTGCAAGTGAATATTGATTTTACATCTTTTATTTTAAAAAGTTATAGGTCATACACTCACATCATTTAATGAATACCACCAAGTATCCTTTTCTCCTCACACTTAAAAAACCATTTATTTCATACAAAAACACCCAAATCACTTCCATACATACATAGTGCAATTATACAAGAATTATTTTGTCATAGAAATGTTATCAAAATCCTTATGGTGGAAACTAAGAATATGTTGTTTGAAGATGAGGTGACATCCATAATGAATAATTTTAATTTATTTCCTCCTATACATTTTTCAATTATTATTTCACATTTATGAAAAAATGAAGAAGAATATTCCACATAATGAGATGTTGTTATTTTTTTTTTCTAAAACATAAATATTTCTCCACTTATATCAAACAGTTTATGAAATCATCATTCCTGTGTACAATGGTCAACCTCTTTGTGAAACGATGATATTCATTTTCCATTGCCACATATAATAATAGGATAAAATGATGGATTAAAAGTTTATATCTGAAATTTATGATATTATTATTATTATTTAAATATTATATCACATATACCTTCTTACTTTCCATTATATGGAAATCTGATAATGTTTTAGATGTGTACAATGAACTATTACCTCACCAAGCGACGTGATTCGTTCATGCAAAACATATAATGTAATAAGGATGGTATTAATAAGAATATTTCATATATATGACATAAAAATTATTCTATAATGGTAATATATTATTTTCCTTTATTTGTTTCTATCCTTCTATAAAATAGAAACATCATCCACGGATACAAACATCCTATTATCACCCAAAATGGTGTATTTAATTTTCACTCTCTAGATTTTATAATTCCGGGTGATCCCATCACATCATAACATTTACAAAATCTTGAATGGCACAAAGAATGTATGTTAACATTTTTATAAATATAAATTATATTTATACCACGAATGAAATTTTATATATGATTGAACAATGATTAAAGTAAGAGGACCATATTGATATATCAATACTTACATGAAAAAAGTAAACTCATGAATTTTTTTGTAAAATAGAACTGTTAATAAACAAGTAATAAAACATAATAAGTAAATAATATATTCTTTTGAATTTATAGTTACAGTTCTATAATATATTTATAATAAAAAAATATTTTTTATACAATATTTTTAAACATGTGTGATATAAGTCAATACTTACGTTATGTTATTTACTTATCACTTTTGTTTTCCACGAGAGATATATATTATTCCCCATCTATTTATTTTTTTTGTTGTATATTATTTCCCAGCATATTTTTTTTGGTTCCTATCCAAAAAAATTATTTCGATTTACATATCTATTTTAGGATCTCTCTCTCTCCTGGTATTTATCGTTCAAATGTTACTAAAGAATTCATAGATTTTTTTCTCAATTTTTTATCTTTGAAAAAATTGTTATGTTCTGCATATTTATTATTTTTGATGTTTATACATAGCCTATTTAACATGACCTAAAATGAATATCATTTGACTCATGGAATTTAATGTTCAAATTTATGTTATGATTTTATGGTGATTATGATTAAAAAGTGACCAAAGCGGTAACAACCAGATTTTACAATATAATTGTTTATCAAGTTTGTTTATGAATATGATTAAGTTAATTAAATTTTACAATCCATCTATTTAGAAACTCTTGAATTTTAATAACCTATTATTATGTAATTAGACCAACAAGTCCAACTAGAAGTGATGCATCTAACTATTTATTAAATAAAGGAAAACAATACCAATGAGAATGGATGGGTCAAATAAAGGGAATTCCATCATCCGTCAAAACAAAAAGTTAAAGATACAAATAATACATATCATTCCCATAATCATATTCATCAGTTGTTTCCCATTCAGAGTGAGACATACCCTAATTGTGGATCTTAAGAATATTAGAATTAAAATTTCATGATAGATTAAAAGTTTGAGTACCCATAGTGCGAGGTGTATTAGAGCAGTCCTTCATTGGAATTCACATAAAAAGAGTAAGATTGTAGTCTAATTCCACTTTTCTAGAAATGATTACATCTTTGAATGAAGTAGGACCAATGTTACCCGCTGTAATCCCTTCTGCCTCCACGATTTCACCCCACTTCCGAGTTATCCTAGAGGAGTTCAAGAGATTCTAGTTCTCAAGAAGAAAATAAACTTATTGAGGTGCCCTAGGGATGAAAATAATATTATATATCCCATAACATAGCAAACGTACAACAAGAAAATCATTCATGCATATATTTTTATGGTCAGTGCAAGAAGGAAACCCTGAAACCGAGAGAATAACATTTTTCCAGGGCCAACTATTATAGTGGGAGTAATAGTATGACCATCATTCAGTGTAATCTCCTTGGAAACAACAACCCGAGTAGTGGAGGGACCACTCATTAGGGAAGAAAAGTTTTCATGAATATTATAAGGGCCACAAGTGGCTCTCAATGGTGATGAATCCACCATCAGTCCCATCCCTTTTGAAGGTAGCTGATGTTCTTATGTAGATCCCACACATAAATCTTATTCGAATATTTAATGATGTTAGGATCAATGTGTTGTGAAAAATTCTCATCATTCTAATTATATTTACTTCTAAATAGGTTGGATGGGTGACCCTTCATCCCATATGTCTCACAGTAAATCCATCTCCGATATAGTTCCAACAAATGAACAAATGCCATACATTCATTACAATAAAGTAAATTTCTTTCTTAATCAACATCAATTTTAATTTCATCCTTCAGAGTGGAAAGGGTAACCTTGTTAATCAAGGTGGAGCTGAGATTAATCTAAACTAATATCCTAGTGAAGTGTCTAAAAAGAACATTCTCAATCTCTTTTTCATGTCGTATAGAAGTCCCAATTTCCATGACAATATCACTCATACTCTTTGTGTGTTAAATGACCCAATTATTATCATGAAGGAGAACCCATACATGGGAAAAAGAATTCCTTGTATGTGAATAATTGAAGTCCATGGACCATTGTTGAAGGTGAATCCATCTAGGCTTAAATGAATGAGATCCAGTGTTCCACACAACAATTTTTGAATCCTTTGATGGAAAAAATTCTATAAAAGAATCCTTGTCCAAGAGATACACACCTCTAGTCCAAGATCCCCAACAAAAATGAGATCTTTCAGATCAATTCATTGAATCTCCAGGATTTTTGACCCTTGTGTAAAACAAGAAATGTAATAAGAGATGTTTTCATAATTGAAATATTATCGACAAAGACATCAGGATTGGACTCAATATGTGTCGATGACCCCTTTTGAATAATCCGTCCAGAGCACATGTTTTTGTAAGAAAAAATGAATGCTTCAACACATCATTTAGATTAATCATCAACGAAGCAAGAAAAAAAGAGTCAGAATGAAACATTGTTGCAGTGAATTTTTTGGTACAATCACAAACATCTGATGGAAAATATTTCTTCGTTGGAGGCATTGGATTAGACATAGCATCCTGATCCCACACGCCAACATCTACCAAAGATCCACAAATACCATACATGGTCCCAGATCTGATGTCAAAAATGACATCCATTCAGATGGAATCAAGATACCACGATCCACAATCAAAAAACATATCACAGACAATGTGATACTATAAATCTCTATCCACTTAGTGAAAAACATCTCGGGGACTCAGCGCCCCATCGTTTTTGGTGATAGGCTATACAGAAAAGTCCCAAAAATCATTACAACGAGACCATGATAGAATCACTGTAGAAGAATAACTCCCTGAGTTGTCGTGGACCTTCATTCCTAGTGTATCTTCCTTCTCCAACCATAATCACAGATTCCAAGAAATGGAGATCCTACATCACAATCCCAAGAAATTTTTAACGTCATCGATGCAGTGCTCTTGCACACCCCAATGCGCAATCATAAATTTTCTTATTAAATTAGAGTACTTGTTTTCCCTTAATTGTACTCAATTTATGAACCCAGGAGTTTAAGGGATTGCTTATAAGAATATTTTTCTTTACTTCTATCTTTGGTAAAAAACTCATTTACATTAATACCCACTTTTTTTAAAAAAATAACGTAAATTTTTTATATTATTTTAATGATTTATTATTGTAATTTTTACACATATTTTAGATTTCCTGAAAATTATTTATCATAAATCATTATTTCTTTATTAAAACAATGAATATTTACATTTTGATAAAAATAGAATGAAATCATTTTTTTAACGTACATGACATTTCCCACCATTATGACCACATAATTTTTTAAGGTTCCCTTAATCAGTTTCAAAGGTTATCACTATAGAAAAAGTGCAAATTTGTGATGCTCTATTTGTGGTGGGCCGGTCACATGTCAAAACTAGTCCTTTTACAATGACTATTTGTGATTAGTGATGAATACAATCCCAGATACCTTCCATCATAATGTTATTTGGGAACTTAATTACTCTATGTTACAAATAATCTATCATAGATTCCACGGTTACAACTGATCCCATCACAAATAACATCAATCAATATTATTTAATATTAACATGATTTAATCCCATCAAAAATAAACTAGAGTCAAAGGGTTACTTGTGATGAGTCCTGTAGAAAATAAATTTATCACTAATGATGTAGTTATTTACGGTCAATACTATTTATAATGAAACCCATCAAAAAACATTATTTTTGATAGGTCTCCCTTCACAAATTATCTATCCTATATATTCCTATACCCCAAATATTTTTTACTTACTCCTATAATTATTCTTCTATTTGTTTCTCCTCACCTATTCTTCTATTTCAATTTTAAATAGTTTTACATTTTATAGTGATGCAAATATTTGGATTCACATGTGATGAAAATATCTATTTTATGGTATTTATTTAATAATTTTATTTTTTTAGTTATTTATTTTTATTTTGTGTTAATAATGATTATTAATAATTAGTTGTGATTAGTTTTAATTATAATTACATTCTATTATTGTATATTAATTTGTTTTAATAATGAATAAATTTTTTTAATTTAGAAGTATTTAGTTTTAATTATTAACAATTATTTCTAATTAGAAATAATAATTTTTTATTGGTAGAAATAAGTTTTATTTATAAATATTTAGTTTTAATTGTAAATATGTCTTTGTAATTAGAAGAAATTAGTTTAATTTAGTAGATGTTAATTTTAATTAGAAATATTTAGTTTATATTTTAAATTATTATTTTTAAATTGATGTAATTAGATTTAATAAGTATAATATTTTTAATTGTTTTTTTAAATGGTAATTTTTACTAATAATTAGGGGTTATTTTTAATAATCAGTGATAATTATAAATAATTAGATGTCATTAGAAATAATTAGTAAACATTAGTGGTTCTTATTAATAATTATTAATATATAGGAATAAATAATAATCAGTGGTACTTAGAAATAAACAGATGTATTTAGTAAAAATTAGTGGAATATAGAAAGAATTAGTGTTAATCATAAATAATTAGGCACGGTTACCAATAATTGACAATAATAAACAATAATTGGAAATAATTAGTAATAATAATAATTACCAATAACTGGAAGTAATGAAAAAAACTAGCAATGATCAGTGATAATTATAAATAATTAGTGATAATTATTTATAATTAGAAATAATAAAAAACAATTAGCAATAATTAAAAATAATTATAAAAAATATCAATAATTAGAAAAAAAAGTAAAAATTAGTAGAAATTAGTGGTTGTTATTAGTAATTAGTGGTAATGAGTAATAATCAGTAATAATTAGTGGTAATCAGAAATAAATAACTGTAATAAGTAATAATTATTGGAAATTAATAATATTAATTTGTAACTAAAAATAGTTGGTGGTAATTAGTACAAATTAGTGGTAATTAGAAATAATTAGGGGTAAATAGTAATAATTCGTTGTAATTTGAATAAATTAGTTGTAATTAGTAATAATATTTGATAATTAAAAATAATTTTTGGAAATTATTAATAAATATCGATAATTATTAATAATTTTTTATAATTTTTGATAGTTAATAATAATTAGTGGTAATTAGTAATAATTTGGGATAATATTAATGAAGGATAATGGTAATAATTTGTAATTATTAATCAGTAATAATTATTGTTAATTATTAATAATTAGGGGTTTTTGTAATAATTAGTGGTAATTATTAAAAAATGTGGTTATTAGTAACAATTAGTTGTAATTATCAATAATAGGGATAATTATTAATAATTATTCATAATTGTCAATAATTATTCATAATTAGTAACAATTCGTGGTAAGTAGTATTAATTTCTTGTAATTTGTATTAATTAATGGTAATTTGTGGTAATTTGTGATAATTATTGGTAGTTAGTGTTAATTTGTAGTAATTAGATGTAATTAAAAATTATTAGTGTTAATTATTAATAATTAATAAAAAATATTAATAATTAATAATAATTTTCATTAATTAGTTGTGACTCATGGTATATAGAAATAATTTTTTATACTTAGTAATAAATTGTAACAATTATTATAATTAATAAAATAATAGATTAATTGAGGACTAATTAACTTAAAATAGTGTATATTGGGGATATTTTTGTAAAATTAATAAAAAAAGAAAAATTTTTAAATAATTTTTTTTAATATATAAAAATTCATAACATTTAGTTTAAAATGGTAAAAATTATCATAATTTATTAAAATTAATCATATTATAGTTTAAATTTGAAAAAATTGGCAAAAATTAGTAACTATTTATAAAAATATTAATAAATAATTTTTTTATTAAATTACTATAAATTTGTATAAATTTATAAAAATATCATTTAAATTATTTTAATATTTTCTAAATTATTATAAATTACCATTATATTTTCCTCAAGAAGTATATATTATTATAAATTATATAATGACTTATAAAATGAAATAATTTAATTTAATATTTTATAATGTAATAAAAATTAGAAAAATGGTTGAATGTTAAAAAATAGTATAAATTACTAGGAAATAGTATAAATTGTTATAAATTAATAGAATACTGATAATGAAACAGGTCTTCATTTTATAGGGCCTAAAAAGTTTAAAAAAATATACAAGAATGGTTGAGAGAAATTGGTCATTTCTCATTTCCACTATATATTAAATTCTATTATTAAAACCATATTATTAAATTATAATATATTTCATAAATTTATACTAATTTTTATTAATTTATAGAAATAATGATTATGAAACAAATTAATATTCTATTTAAATTAATTAATACTAAATTGTAAAAAAGTTATAAGTTAATAAAAAATTCATTCATTAGCTCAAAGACAAAATAATTATAATTATACATTTGAAAATATTCATATAATTAAAATACATAATATTTATAAATTTATTGGATAATTATGGACCTAGGAAATAGGGAGCATTTTTAGTTATGAGATTATTATTTAATAAGACATCACAATAATCTAAATTATTTTGGTATACATCATATCTATATTAATAGTGTCAATGTAGTTATAGTATATTAATTATCAACTATTAATTATATTTAGTATAATTAAGAACTAATTTGTTAAAAATATGTGGTAAATAGATAAAATTTATAACATTTAAAAGTAAATTATAATTTAATAATTTTATACTCATTTTAGGTCATCCTTTTCATATAAAAAAATCCTCAGAAACAATATTTATATTTTATATTTTTTTAAGAAATATGGAATAAGGAAGTTGAAATCAATATTTATTACATGATCATGATTGGATAAATCATCACAGGAATCCAAATGGTTCGGTTATAAATCATGTAGAAATAGTTGGTTTTGAGATATTTTTATCTTTTTCATCATAAACCCCCTAATTTGTTTCATAGGGGAAAATTAAGTTTCCATATAAGAAATGTGATATGAGGAGATCTGAAACATTTAACAACATTGGTGGTCATCTATTACATATTGGTTTTTGAAAAGATTTTGTTTTTTTATCAACATGGGGAATGCAGTTACACATAAAATATTAATAATTTGTTTCCAAATCTATCATAGTTTCAAACTTTTGGATATGAGGGTTCGGGTCCATCTTTTTATTGATCTAATACTTGGGATGATATTTATTTATGTCATGAGTTATAACTATCTCAGTTTTATAAGATTATTTATTATTCTAAGAATGATTTATATCATAGTTGTATGAATAGAAAATTTAAATAGGTTTTAAATTTTACGACTTTTAAATCAGATAATGTAATTTCTAATGGCTATTTTAATAAGATATTATCTCTCTTTAATGAAATTTTAACTAACGTAAATGTATTTCCTATATATTTTCAAAAGTGAAAGAGTCAGGTTCATTATTTGGCTTTTTGTTATCATAATATTTACACTTGTTCAAATGATTACATTTTATTTTATAAGAAAAAATTTTCATTAGTTAGTTTTCCCACACGTGGAAAATAGAATTACCAAGAGGCTCAACAAGTGATGTTTGGATTTATTCCTACTAAATAGTTGAGGTGTTTTCATATTACATCCAGATTTATTTCTTTTATTTTCTTATCAAAACACTACATCTTTTTAGAATTGGAAATAACCAATATTTCAATCGTTAGAAGATTAAATCATCTATGTCATGGTTATTCATGGAAAATGTTTACTAGGTACATTTTTATTTTTATTTAAAGTCCTAAAAAACTGTGATTGGGTATTTATTCTAATTGTTTTTGTCTATTTGGTTCTTATAGGAATGAATATTCTAGTGGGATCATCAATATAAGTATTTACAACTTACCTCCTTGGTTGTTGAGTAATGGTCCATATATATATTTTTATCATATTAAAGCTAAGAGATTAAAAAAAGTATGTTGATCTTTATTTGAAGCCATTGGTTAATGAGTTAAACTTATTGTGGTGTAATGGTGTCAATACATATGTAGTTACTAAAAAAATTCTTTATGAAATCAATATTCATTTTGACCATTACTGACTTTCTAGATTATTTTGTGTCGTCTAGTTATAGTTCACATGGTAGAAAATCATTTTTCCTGATACGTGAATAATAGAAACAAATTTTTTCTCTTTAATGGGAGAAAACCTAGTTTTTCTTTTATGATCAGAATGTTATTCCAATTGATCCCCTTTTTAGAAGGAATAAAAAATATTTTTAGGAAAATTGAAATATATAGACCCCCAGAAGTAATATCATAAATTGATTTAAAATCTACTGTCTATTAAATTACTTCTATTACACTTGGACCCACAATAATACAAATAAATATATGTACATGGGAATGATCACCAATAGATTAAAGATTTAATTGTTTGGATATTCAATATTAGTCTAATTTCTCGGTTTGTAAAATGTTACATTTCATACATATTATGAAAAACTATTTTGATGATATATTTTGTATAGTTTTGGGGGCACATAGTAAGAATAAATATAATAGAAAGGCATGATTAGATTATACCCAAAGAAGATAGAAACGAGAACATGAGTTGTTTTGGAAATAATATATAATAGAAATTTAATGAATCATAAAGTTACTTATGAACCTTCCAACAAAAATCTTTTATTTTTTATTATCTGATTGCAACATTGAGACTACGTGATGATTATGTTTTCAATTTCGATAGATATGTCTGAATCAGTCACATTACTAGATGAAAAATTAATGATTGTGATGTAATATTGGAAGGATATCTAATGATAGTATTTAGTGATTTGTTTATTATTTTATTTAGGATGTGATAATAGAAATATCATTTTTTCAGATATTTTTATAGCGACAACAAACAGTGATTAAATTAATAGACTACGAAAATTAGTTGTTTTTTATTTACATGTAATTGAAAAAAATTCACCAACTTTTTTTAATTAAGAAGAAAATTTGACATTAAAATTTTCCAATGAAGAAAAATTTAGAGGGCCAGTACAGATTCAATAAATGTATCAATATGACTGATGTGTGACGAAACTCAATAAAAATGTATGTAACAAAGAATAATTTGAATGTTAAATTGTATAAGCATCCATAAAAGAAGAAATTAATTTTATTTTCTCCCATTATTTAAATCATGAATATCTTTCAAAACTCAATTTTAAGGTTTATAATGTGGGAAATTTTTTGGTTCACTATCAAATAAATTTAGTTTTTAGTCATCCTGAATTGGGCTTTTGTGCAGTTCATGAATGGTGTATTTAATATGATGAATTCCCTATGCCTCAAACATATAGTCTTCCAAATTCTAATGAAATAACATGATTTATATAGTGAATCCTACTACCATATATTCATTATTTTTTTAAAAATAAATTAATATTATTATATTTATAAATTATATTATGATCATATCAAGAAAAAATTCCCAAAAATTATGGAAACATTTCATGAAGAACATGAGCAAAATTATTTTTTCTACTGGTTTCAAAGACTCGTATAATTAATTTTATATGTTGTAATGTTTGAAAAAATATATTATTTTTTATATTGTTTATTTTTCTTCAATTTTTCCATTGAGACAATATACCAAAAATATTGATAATAAATTATTTAGATTGACTAATCCTCCATCAAAAAAGGTATAATCTTATAATTCATATGTTGCTAATGGTTTTATATGTCATTCACATGCATATTGTGAAACAAAAATATGAATGGTGGTTTTTTATTAAAAGGATCACATCATAGAAAATGTGACGTTAACTTTAACTGAATGATGGATAAAATTATTCAACTGTGATATCATTGAAAAAATTATGTAATGATGTTTTAATGTCATTGGTTTTATACTGATATAGGATTTTTTGTTCACCCATGCTATATAGTCATTGATATTAATCATATAATCATTCTTACAGTAAATAATAATTTTTATTGACTCATAAATCATAGCAAATACATAATCCCAATTACAATGTTGTTTTATGAGATTGTGCAGATTAGTTGAGAATTATAAAATTGAAATCCCTGAAAATCAGTTTATAAAAAGTGAATGTGTAACTATTGAAGTTCAATGAATTAAAATTTTTCAAGATAAATAACCAAATAAATCATTTCAATTAAGAGACATGGATTTCAATATTTCCACCCTACATTTACAGGTCAATCCTGGTGATGATCCTAATGATATATAATCATATTATCATGTTTCAAGTATTGTTTTTACTCTCGTGGTTTTTTTCTAGCGATATTGGTGATCAATGACTATATTCCAAAGTGATGTCAACAACTATAATTTGATCCATATGTGAGGGTGTATGTTTAGTTGTGTAATTTAATTTATTTTTATTATATTATATTCTATTTATTTTATTTATGTACAATATTTTTATTATCTCTTCTATTTTCCAATTTTTTTACATATATCTATTGGAATGTAGAGTGCTACTTTGGCGAATTATTTTTTCTAAAGAATGGATGATTTGAGATCATATTCGCATTGATGTTTGGTAGAGTATATTTGATCATTGGATGTTATGTAAATATATAATAGTTATATTAAAATTTATTTCTTTATTTAAATTATATTATTAATTATTTCAATTTTTTATGTTATCCATTTGATGATTGCATAATGGCCTCTATCTGGGAGGCATGGGGGGCCTACATGGAAGAAAAATGTCATCAATTTTATCATAATTGATTGAGGATATACATGAAGAATGATGGAATCAAATTTTTTTCTCAGCCTTGTAATAACCATCGACCTTATTACATATACTATTGGGTTTGGGATTTATATTGCTCATATTGGTTGCATATATTTTTCAGAGGAGATCATCATTAATCTAGTAGAACTAAGAGAGACCAAAAGTTACCCATAGATCTGGTAGATGTATATTTAGTATTCATCAATGAGATTTGGCATATATATTTATTGATAAATTTATATTACATTAACTATAAAAAATTTATTTTATATTTCTTAGAGGTAGTTCAGATACCTGGTATTACATTATTTGATGTTTCAAGAAGATATACACAGACCCCATCACTATAAGTATTGTTGGCAGCTGACAGCACAAGATTCAGTTCAGTATTGTTTTTTAGTTTTAAAATTAACTATTTTTTAGTGGTAAGCACCCCGTAATCCTATATGAAAAATGGGGGAGAAAAACCCATTTGCCACAGGTACTATATCATTATTGTAGCGCATTGTAGCTGTGCGACTGTAGCTACGATGGGTATTGTGGCTGCGGCAGGTCACTGTAGTAGTGGCATAACAGTATAGTATTGTCGGGAACTATGTGGTATTGTAGCAGGCGGGTATTGTAGCTGTATTATTCACAGAAGTGACCTTGCGGAAAAAATTTGGGCCTATGGGCCATGTAATGGGCTTAATGCCCAATGGGCATTTGGATTATGTAATGGGTCTCCCTCTACCCAGTTAAAAGAGTTATTTGATTTTATATAATAATAAATTAGGCTTCAGCCCCAACCTTTTCAAAAAATTTAAGGAGTCATATGGGGAAATGAATTATCACACACATGATGGGAGTCCAGATGAGACTTGGGGTTGGGATAACAATGTAGTCGAATTCGATGACTAGACATGGATGTAGAAAACATGGATTGCCATTGAGAAAGATTGAGTAGTTGGCATTAGCTCTTGATAGATTCCTAGTATTTATTATGGAACTGCTACAATGATATTGACACACAACTCAAGGGAATCTCATGGAGATTCATCATCATCTACTACATAGTATGTGGATAATCTGTGATATTAGTATGTGGTTATATAGGCCATACCTAAAGATTGGTATGTGTTTCATCGACATCAAGGACAGGAGATGGAGGAGTTTTTTCGAGCATCCGAGTTGTCGTAGCATATAATGATACAATACATATTGAAATTTGAACAGTGTATGGGGACTTCTTGCAAATGATTATTTGTGATAGGATCTGATTGTAAATGGACATCCTAGATACATTATAGCCTAATAGTTAATTTTTAAATATATATATATATATAATGTTATTTTAAATGTATTCCAAATATGGAGGATATTTTCCTCAAACAATGTTTTAAATGATTTTTAAAGCTTTATTTATATGATTCCATTTTTATTTTAAATGTAATATTTTTTTAAATTTTATTATGTTTTGAAAAGAGTTTTTAAACATGGAAATTATATTTTACTTATGAAATGTTCTATGTGACTTGTATATCATCTTTATTTTCATTCTACTATTACATCCATTGATGTTACTTATTCCTTACTAGGGATATTATCCATATAAACCATTCCTAATCTATATATGAAAGTTATTTAATTTTGATAAAATGATGTTTATAAAACCAACATATTTTCAGTAGGTTTTTCATTGATTATATGAACAAATGATTATGAAACATGCTTCTTTCTAATGGTTAATGGTATTAGGAGAAGTTTATAAAACACATTTCCATTCATGGGTTATGATTTGATGATTGGTTTATGATATTATGGAACCAAAATGTTTTATTTTTACTATCCTTTTGGTGAGACCCATATATCCCTTCAATTAATTTGTTAAATATGGCCACATCATTAGTAAATATTATATGTGTGAACCAAATTACATGTTTAAAATTATATGTGAGATAATAAGGACATGTTCACAATGTTATGCATGAACCTGAGGACATGTTGACAATATTATGTTTTGAACTGATTAACTGTTCACTATGCTATGCATGAACAAGGATTTGATGTCCACAATGTTATGTGCAGACCTATTTTCATGTTAATATGTTCTTTCGAATGAATTATTTCATGTACTTAACTTAATGGGTGAACCTGTTTTTATTTATACATGCTCACAATGTTTAAAGATTAATTTTATCTCATAAATTTATCTCTTATGCAAATGTTTTGATATAATTTTCCATGTTCATTGGTTCTATTAAGAATCATGGCTTATGAACTTATAATTTTTATTCCATGACATAATATTTTGATATTTGATATATACGGTATTGTTTTTATGTTTTATAATCTTATTCAGATATCCTTATTTAGACACTATGTTTTTGTATTTCCCATATTTTACCTTAATAAATTCTGACCACACTAAATCATAAGTTTACATTCTTATGTTATGAATAAATTTTTGTGTTTGGTAGGATTATGAGGATTACAAAAGTGGAATATCTCTATGGGATATGTTTATGAACATTCACTAACTAAGAATATTGTATACATTTTTTCCAATGTCACTATACCATTAAAATCCTCGGGGTTATCATTGTGTAATGTAATGAATATTTATATAAATATGTAACATATATATATATATATATATAATATTTTTGGGTCTCTAAATAAGGAATCTGTGGTAATGAAAGGAATCTGGTTTTGGGAACTATCACATATGAGTGTAGAATAAAACATAGCTCTCAACACAGGGCTTCTTGGGGAAAAGGGTTCCAACAAGGATAGTGGTATGACACACCGTAGAGTTGTATACACCCATACGGTTCCCAGATAGGTATCAATTATATTTTACACAAAATAATTCTATACCAACATATATCATATCAGTGGAATAGTTTAATTAACATTTAGACATGAGGATTACGAAACAAATCAATGAGATCCCTATAGATAGATCAATGTATATGTCTAGGGATATGTATAATGATAAGTATAAGGATTATTAAGTATATGAAATGGCATTTAATTTTGTTAAATTATTGATTGATAAGATTCCATGAAATAAAATCCCTATCTAGATATTAAAAGTGTATATTGTTCTATTAAAGTGGTACCTAGGGGTTATAACTCCAAAAATGGAACATTGAGATAGACTATATACTTAACTAGTTCTTGAAAATGATTCTTACTATAAACCTTGTCTAAGACTTATAGAGGATATGATTTAGAAATGTACAATCTATTTATGAACTATCATGGAGATTTAAATTGATGATGACAATGAATCAAATAAGATAATATAATGGAGTCATATATTAAAATTATTTGGTCATTATTTAGGCATCTTATAACTGATTTTCTATTATTATGTAGTTTCTCATTATGAATAATCTTTCTCATTATTTTTCATTTGGTTTTAGTAAAATTGGGTAACTAGAAAGAACTGGGTTAACATTGAATATGACAAAAAATGTTTTGATAATTAACCATATGGGGTGATGAATGGAATGAACAATATTTTGATTATGAAAAATAAATGGTTATAATATATTTTCATATTTTTTTACCTTAGCCAACTCTAAGACTCACCAATGATGATTAAGATAGAGTTCACAGATAATTTTTTTGTGATGGCGACCATAGAGGAAAGAAGATTTAGTATCATATATGTCAATAATGTGGGGAGAATCACTAAATGGATTATCTTAAAGAGACGATGACTTGTATTGAGTGTGAAAGATAATCACACAAAAATATAATTTCTGAGGAGAAATGAATTTTTTAGTAGACATAATCGATGAGAATAATGGGTTCACTAATGCCTCATCACTAGTTGACTATAAAATATGTCGAATGTATTGGAATATACAAATCGATTTCCATGGGGAATGGATATAAATATAATCAACAACGTGAAATGAATAATTTTTATAATATTGATGATGAGGATACTAAAAATACATATAAAATGTATGTGTTACTATAATAGTATTTTTATGTTAAATGTGATAAGTATGTTTAAATTGAGTTTGATGAAATTTAACTCATGGTTAATATTTTATATTGTATGAAAGATGTATAATGAAATGAGATTATTAATCCATGTTAATGGATTTTGAATTATGAATAATTATTGGAGTATTTTTTCCAGGTAATTCAATATTTATGTCATATGAATCATGAAATATCGAAGTATTATTAAAAAAATTTATTATGCATTTAATAGAATACATTTAATAGTAATAATCACCTAGAAAAGTGATTCAATAGTAGGGTTATATTTTTTTGAAAATAAATAATTAATGGACGATAAAACATAATATGTTCCAGATGGTGTGAAAATGGGGGTTTCCTTTTATAATTTGATTTTTTGTATGGAATAATGTAAATTTGACTTTATTGATGTCCACATAACATATTAATAATTAATTAACAAGGTTTTATATGTTATCCTCAATGGAATTTAATTTTTTTTGATTTTTTAAATTTATAGAATAATATATGTATTTTTTTAATGAAGACATGTATAATATATGTTTTAAATGAGTTATTAAGGTAATTATGTATATTACCATGTTTTATAAAAAAAGACCAATGTATTCCGATATTTGGTATATGAGAATTATGATATTTTGATAGATTGGTGTTATTTTTATTTTTTCACTATTATTGGCCTTGTTTATGAATTTGTTTGATGATTTGTAAGGAAAAAAATTTATTTAATTGATTATGTCAAGCATTAGATGAGTTTTTCAATATAAATGGTGTATTTTAAAAAATTAATATTTATACATATTGGATAACATCTTCTAACCATATTTATTTTGATAATAACTAGATATTTAAGGAATAAATTATCTTTTAATTGTATATAATATTATATATTATTGATTAAGACATGAAAAATTCACCTCTTAGAGTAAGATATGAATTTGAAATTGGCCAAACCAGAACGAGAGGCTGATATTTGGATTATTAAATGGAATAAAATCAAGTAAAAAACCTTCAATGAAAAATTATTCAAATTTATGAAAATGATATTGAATTAAAATATAATACATTTGAATTTATTTATAATGAGTTAAAGGCCATTTAAAAAATCATAGATTCGTGATTTTTTCATTAAAATTATCTTTTCCATGTTCTATATCACACTTTTTCAATATTAGGGTGTATGTTTTCTATATCATTCCCTTGTTTTCACTTCCCATATTTGATCTTATTTAGAAACCTAATATGTGTTATTCTAGATGACCTTCCAACATCTTTTTAACACTTTTCTAGAGGGAGTTTTTATTATCCATTTTTATTATGCGTGTTACAAAAATTGGTATATTCAAATTTTAAAACCATTTTTACCGAGAAATTTTTCAAATTGAAAGGATGAAATTTATTTAAAGAGGCTATAATGTAACACCCAAACATTATGTAATTTTGTTGAAATAAATTAAATATTTTTGATATATTTAATTTAAGGAAAAAATTATTATGTCTATTTTTTAAAAAGACATCAATTTTATATTTTGGGATATGATACACTATGATTATATTGATTTACAGCCAATGCTATTTTTAGAGAAAACATAACATACTGCTAAAATACAATTATTTAATATGATAGCTATCACCCAGCTATTGGAATGAGGTGTCTAAGTATTATTTAATAAATTTTGAAAATATACAGTTTAAAAATATTTATATAAAGAAATATATATTTACCATTTAATTAGAAATGAAAATAAAGGCAATTTGGATATAAATGAAATATTATTTCGAGAAACTACTTTTAATTTCATAGAGACATTTTAATTCAATAAATTAAAAATATAAATTTGTATCCATGTTTTTAATGATATTTAAATAGTTTATGAAGAATATAAATTTTAGAATTCATATTATGTGTTTTCTTGATAAGATATAATAGTAAATCCAATTTTAAGATTGAAAAGCTTATTTTTCTAAAAACCATTTTTTACTTCTTCCACAATTATTTTAATGTTTATTACTTCAAAATTCAGAATATTTATATGATAAAAATAAATTTAGTTTTTGATATTTTTCGAATACATTATCATTCAGTGATTTTATGGTAATTTTTTCGAAAATATAATTTTTTTATGAATAGTGAAAAATACTTGTTTTTATTATCAAATAAAATTTTTCAAAGAATTTAAAAACATAAAAATAAGATTAATATGGTTTTTAAAATAAATATATTTCAATTATAAATATATTAATCCAATTTAGAAAATTTTAATCAATTTATTAATTAATATTATTATAAAAAAATTAAATCTTTTGATCATTTTGTTATTGGAAAATTGCATCCTCATTGCATCTGTGGGATTAATTTAAAATAAAAAAATTCCATATTTTAAGTGAAATTATAATAATGGATTAAATATGATTAATGAAAATGTCTTATATTATATAATAATTTCAAATAATGTTTTTTTCCATAAATAAAAGTATAAATAAAAATAATAATTACCACATTTAATGTGAAAATGAGTTTAAATGGGGTTAAACTAATATTATAAGTGGTAAATGACTTATAAAATTGTCAGAAACCCATTTTATGGACATATACAGACCTTAAAAATTGTAGGTCTGATAATTTATCATTTTAATGAATTTATTAATGTGAAAAAAGAGTGTACACAATTTTCTCAAATATTACAATTATACCACTCCCCTCACTTATTAAAGTACACCCCCTATCATCATATATTTAAACATCCAATACTCCATTTTATCACATAACAAAAAAAAATTCCTTTATTTCATCATCGAATACTATAATCCTTATACTGGTCAGAAAGACAAACTAAGAATCATTAATATGCAAACTAAATGAAGTTTTCTAAAAAAGAGTTAATGTCCCTAATCGAGTGTTTTATATAATTTATTCCCCGGCCTCTTTAAATTATCATTAAACCATGATAATATAAAAAATATATAAATATAAATTATATTAAGTTGTTATTATTTTAATTTAATAACCTATATCTTTATCTTCTTCCATCGAATGGTTTATGATATCATTATTCGTGTGTTAGGATAATTATCGCCTCGTTACCTAATCTTATTGTTTCCATCACCACCTCTCATGAATGGATGTAATAATAGATTAAATTTTTATATATTATATATATGATAATAATATACTGATGTAATTATATTATCATATATAACTTTTTATCTTCCATTCTCATCGAATTTGATAACATCACTGGTGGTTTATAAGGATGACACCCTATGAAGGTATGTGATTCATTAATGATTTATATAGAATAATGTTCATGAATATCTAGAAATTTTATGGATTACACAAAAAAATGCAAATAATATATAATATATTTTTACAATTTTATAAATTAAGGAGAATATGGAACGATTGTCAATATAAAAGGATCAAAAATAACAAATCATAACTTTTACAAAAACTAATGACGTCATTGCCCAAAAAATGACATTAACATGGAATTATTATTATATGGGTAATAAAAGGTAAATCCAAAATAATAAATTACATTATATATACTATTATGGTTCTTTAATAATTGTATGAAAATATTATTTTAGTTATATAGTATTTTTAAATCTGTACAAAGGAGTTTTTCGACTTAAGGTATAATATTTTTGCCTCAATGTTATTCTCTATGAGACACATGTCATATTAACCACCTATTTATTTTAGGTTTTTGATATACATAAAATAATTTATTTCATTTTTATATCAATAATATTATTTTTATTTAATACCTAGTATATTATTATACTTTTAAGTGGTTTATGGTTTGAAAGTTACCAAAGTGGTGAAGGCTTTTTCTCATAATTTTCATTCATCGAAAGACATGGTATGTTGTGCACATATATTCTTTATAAATATTATATACTAAAAAAATCATGATAGATATTTAATATCAAAATATTTATGATATTTAATGTTTGTTTTTTTGTTATTCTTCAATTTTTCCTATAATTTAGAATTAAGAAAATTGGCAGGGGATTGATGTTACAATCTCATTGTGTTTGGTGATAGTTTATAATTTTTCTTCTTATGGTGTTATCGTACTACCTATATCCCATGAAACTAATGAATCCTATAATCTATTTGTTATTTCAAAATAATACAATTTTATACTTTATTTTCCTCCATTTATGTACTTTATAGTTCAAATGAATGCATTTAAAAAAATTCATCTTTATATATCTCTTGTGTTGAAATCACACATTTTATCAAAAACTATGTTTTCTAGAAGTAACTTAAAAAAATATATTAAACATTTTATAAATGATTAAGAAAATTATATTTTTTACTTTTTTTCTTAATGTTATAAAATTAGTCATCATGAAATTTTTAAATAAAGTCTCATATGTCTTTCACTTAATATGATAAAAGAATAATTTTTTCCATGTGTATGAAATTTCCTCCCACCATAACCACTCAATGTTTTAAGGAATTATTTATATGATTCAAGGATTTATTGAATGAAATGTATTTTTAAAATTCATTCTCTTTTAAAAATATTTTTTCAGAGTGGAATTTATGTTTTCCTAAAGAAAGGTTTTTATGTTTTTTAATGAATCTATTACGGGTTTCAAATTTTATTTAAATGGATTTGAATTTTTTTTGTTTTAAAAAATTGTATTTCAACATGTAATCTATATTTCCAATGAAAAGGTTTCAAATTTATATTTCTTTCAAAATAATTTTCCACGTAAACTGATATCCCTATATATTACTTATGATTTACTTGTTATTTTATCCCACAATACAATGTCTATTCTTTCAATGAATATATTACACTTATGATGACATGATTCCTATGAAAACAATTAATTTATATAGGTTATTCATTGAAAATATGGTGAAATTTTTATGAAACCTATTTCATTTCCTTATATTATATTATGATAAAGGTTTTATGAAACACATTTTGTTTAATGGGTGCTATGATAATGAATATTTTATGATCATGTAGAAAACATATATATGATATTAATTTTGTATGGGTTGAACATATATCCATATATAATTAATTTCATAAATATATATAACTCATGGTTAAATATGTTATGTGTGAACGTCATTACATGTTCACAATGATATAATGAAACAAATGACCTGTTCAATATTTTATGTTTCAACTTGAGAACATGTTCCCAAAGTTATAAATGAACCTAATTACATGTTCCTAGTGTAACTCATGGAACTGGATTTCATGTCCATAAGGTTATGTGTGGACATTGTTGAGTATATATAAGTTTACATGAGGTCAGGAATTCATTTCCACAACGTAATGACTACACCTGTTTCAATTTATATATGTTCACAATGTTATAAGAATACCTTTATTCGATAAATATATATGATATTCAAAGTTTTTCATATGATGGATCATTTTATTTTATTCTACTATGATTCATTTCTTATGAACTTACAATCTTTATATCATGACATGATATTTTGATCTTTGATATGAAAGGTATGGTTTTCATATGTTATTATCTTATTCAGATACCCTTACACTCATGTTTTGTTTAAATATTACCCATGATTACCCTTAACGAGAATATGAGGACACTCTTTAATAGGTTTACTTCCATTGGTTATGAATAACTATTTTAATTATTGTATTTTTAGGAAGAGTATAAAATTAGAAGATCTTAATGTAAGATATTGAAGATCTATCACAAAATAAGAATACTTTTACCTATCCAATAAATCCAATAAACTATTATGATACTAATTTATATGTTTAGGTAGTTTAACTAATATTATTAAAAAAGTAATAATATATTTTTATAAGTAAATTGGGTTTCCAAAAAAGGTAATATATAAAAATTATTGAATCTGATTCTCAGTAACGCTCACCTGTGAGCGTTAGATGATGTATGGATCTATTCCCATGCGCTTCATGAGAAAAAGGAAGTCAGTGAGGATGTTTTTTTGACAAACCTACAAGGTTTATCCACCCATGGAGTTTCATGATATGTAAAAATTATTTCCCTGAGAAATAATTCCACACTTCCATTTATGATGTTATATAATGTAATTCATTTACTTAGGGTTCATGTTTCTTTCCAATCCCAAATACCCATGTTTAAGATGGTGTTAAATATTTTAAAATCCATTCATTGTAAAATGTGTTATGTGAACCATAATTAATTTTCTAATCATGGTGATTAGCTATATTATTTTTAATATATTCGGCTTTTTTTACCAAATATGATATTTTTCACTTTTATATTGAATATAGAATAGTGGAAGTCAATTGACTAATACTAAGAATTATTTTGGTCATTCATACTTGTAGATATTTTGATGGTATTATCAACATTTAGGAAGGATATATAATGTGAGTGTCCTCACAGAATCATGCATACACTACTAATTAGGAGGAGTAAATTCAGTTGAAAGGAAAAATTCGAGGTATTGATTATATATTGTAATATAATTCCACTTATTTATTATTTTTAACATCTATGAATGATTAAGAAATAACTATATAATCATTTTTTAACCAAACAATCCTACACTACATGAAAAAAATTCCTAAAAGTAAAATAAATCGTGCACTTTTTTTAAAAAAATAGACCCTAATGTTGGAATACTACTCCTTGTTTTTCTCATTAATATCCAAGTCAAAAAAATAATCATTATATAAATAAAATAGAAATGGATTTTTTTTATCCTTATGATACACCTTCAAAGAATTTATCTCATAATTACCTGTCATGAATTAATTATTTCTTTATAATATATTTCTAGGATATTTATGTTTAGTGTTTTATATAATTTTAAATAAACACTTTCTAACATAACTCGTGTAGTTTTTATTAGATAATAATATTTTAAACTGTATAATAAACTCAATAATAAATAACATGTCTTTAGAATACCCCTAAAATCATCTACATAAGATGTAACTATATACACATCATCTATATTTATTTACCTTACAACTATGGGAAATAGAAATAAAAGAAACAGTTATCTCATATACTCAGAATTGATAGACATAATATGTAACTATAAATGATCCTTTGTGAGAATATTATAATAATGTTAGTATATTCAAGATTATAAAAATGGTATATCTAATAGTTAATAGAACATAAATTTGAGCATAATCTATGGAATGAATATATGTTGTATAATATCATAGGGAGTTGGTATAAACCTGGAATGTAAAATAGCATGGATGGAAAAGTAGCATAAAAAAGTGGAATAATAATAATAATAAGAAAATTATGTGGAAAAAATAATTACCTTTTTTATTATAATATAACAATTATGTACACGCCTAAAAATGTGAGAAATATCATTATACCCATACAAATATTAAGAAACTAATTATGTAGGCATTTAATAATTTCATGTGATACATATCCTAACAAATGA
Organism: Viscum album; assembly: GCA_963277665.1. Lineage (NCBI taxonomy): Eukaryota > Viridiplantae > Streptophyta > Magnoliopsida > Santalales > Viscaceae > Viscum > Viscum album. Next base: position 770,890,416 of record OY728138.1, read on the forward strand.
ATTAGATTCATTAGTTTCATATTCCTTTCAATTATAATCATATATGGAATACACTCATAATAACAACAATAAACATATTAATCTTAGGTAATATAAATAGGTATCCACTAACACTAAATAAATTTCCTAGTAAATACCACAAATTTAATTTTATGGTATTTACACCATCTGATTAAAGGATTATATGATAATTTTAAAAATTTACCAAACTAATAAAATTTTTGCATCCTGGTGAACACCCATCAATCAATGAAATTTAAATACGGAATTAACCATGGAAATTAATTTTGATAAAATTTATGCTTATTCATAGTGTATTATTAGAGAAAAATGATGAAAGGATGGTTCACTCCACAGATACTAAATTGAATTTCATAAGACATCTGGAGATAGAATGTGGATGGTTTCATTTCAATAATATACTTGATCAAAAATATAATATTTCAAAGTAAAATGACTTATATGAAAAAAAACATATTATATTAAATGAAATACCATCAATAAATTATATATACTTGATCATAAGAAATATTATTAAATGAAATATTTCTTTAAATAAGGAGAAAAATACTTTTCGTAATGAACCATGAAAACATATAGATAATTTTTCATAAAAAATGAAAAAGGTTGTGGATATATATTATAACATGAAAAAGTTAAATGAGTTCATTTTATAAAAACATTCAAAAACCAATAATTTATTTTCTTTTAAAAAAAGTCCAAAAAAAGTAAGGGTAGCATAAAATTACAAATATTTTTTTCAAACTAAATGTAGGCATTCCAAAATGAAATTGTGTCAATGATAAAATAAAATAAAAAATAATCCCTTATTAAATTTAAAAATAATTTTTATAAAACATATATATTTTCAAAATATTGTAAAATATTAATTGTAAATAAATATAATTAAAAAAATACTCACAATGTATAACCATAGTAGAGTAAAATTATAGACATAGTTGAAATATGGATTATACAGAATCCCTAGATGAGTTATCAGAGTTGAGAGATATTTATTTTAAAATGAGTATGGGAAAAGAGTTATCATGATATGGGTAACATTTATGTTAAGACCATTGAACAAAATAGTGCTCTATGTTTAACATAAAATAAAATGAAAAAAAAATAGACTATCTTTTGATATAACAAATACCCACTATAAATCCTATATTAATGTATATTTTCATATAACAAGAACTATATCTTAATAAAGAATAATTCCAACCCAAAAAATCAATCTTGTAACAAAAAAATTGAGGTAAGGATCATTTCATAATGAGTTTTTAAATAATAATTCTGAAATACAAAAAATAAGTATGAATTAAAACTAAAATTATTTATTATGTAGTTTAAATCCGAAAATGGACAATAGAGTTCAATAACAGAGATTTTAACTCAACGGAAGGAAATTAATTTAGAAAAAAACATTATAATTATGGTAATATATGAGCCAAAACCCAAATGAGATCAATAAAATAGAATATAAATTTGAATATCATGAAATATAATATAATGATGATATTAAATTATAATGGTTTAGTATATGTACTATATATAAAAAAACATTTTGTATAAATACATGTATAAAAGAATTCAAATTTGTGAGAAAGAACACTTTCAACATTAGAATAATTTAAATAGAAACCACTTAGAGGATATGAATTCCAATAAAACATTAAATACAAAGAATAATTAGATGATACATATAGAAAATATTAAAGGATATTAGATACTCAAATCCCAAGAAATAGATAATGTATAATAATATATTTTTCGTTTAAAATTAATTTTTTTGGAAGAATTGGATACCCTATTTTCTGGCATATTAAAAATCACTATAAACCTAATTATAACAATCATTAATATATAGACCCTATATTTTATAATTATACTAAAATTAATATCTTTTTTATTAATAATTGATGATCATTTATTTTTCATGTTTAGGTTATTTAAAGGTTATTTCTACAATTAAGTGTTAATAACATTAATTTCCTTATATAATTTATAAATATTCTATTTTCCCATAAAATATATGATATAGTGTAAAAAATTGTAGGAAACTTTTTGGTTTCATAATAGATAAAATGTATAAATTAATAAATCTCCTATCAAATTAGATTAAAGGATTAATTAAGTTGTGTGATGATGGAATCAATATCAGCTTATTTCAATAATTTTAACGGTCAAAGATAATATCTGAATAACATGTAAAATTCAAAATATAACCCTCCCAGAATAATAAAAACTCATTTATTTCATATTAAACTACAATAATATTATTATTAAATTTATCATACTCACCCAATATTAGATTTTATAGTATCTATTAGGTATGACATTAAACAATCCCAAATGGGTATATGATCTAATTTGATGGCTGAGTATAGATAATAAATTGTTTATTTTAACCTATAATCATTTTGAAAGAATAATAATTAAATTATTTTATTTTTTAAATTTTATGAATAAGATTTCATGAGGAGTGGATTATGAATTAAAATATAGATGGAAAATAATATAAATTTAAATTTATTGAGGTAGAATTTCACACAATACATGTTTATCATTTTCATTTACCAAATAATGAGAGGAAATAAAATTGGATTTTAATTTTAATCATAATAACCAAAATTAAATTATATAATATTAATATACTCTTAAATGTTTTCCTTATAACTAGATTATATAGGTGGTCGATACAAATTGAATAAACCGCTACGTGGAGGTTGTAGTCTACACCAATGCATGACCAATGTTCTATTTATTTTCATATTTGAATGGAAGGAATAAATTAAATTAATAAAAAACTATTATCTATACTAATGATACAAAGGTCATTATAATAATCTTTAGCATTTTTTTGGAAATAAATATATAGATAAATAGTTTACGGATTATATAACATGATTTTTGGCACCTTGAACGTTCTCATTAAATTATCTTTGAAAATAAAGAGATTCATTTAAATTATAGATAATAAGGTCATCTACAAATGGGATTGATTACAAGAAGAATAAATGTGAGTGCATCGAGATTAAATTCTAAGAAACATGTTTTTTCATTTTGTGGTTGAAGTATTATAATTTTATAAGTAAAAAGAGAGATATGTTTTTTAGTAACAATTAGTTTCTAATAATTGAAGGTTACTATTAAGGATTAAAAGTACCAAAATGGGTTAATAATGGATTGGAAAAGGTATTTTGTTTTATAATCCTCTCCACCAATCATTTGAACACATTATTTAGTGGTTAAGGGGTTTTTTTGAAAATGTTAACTTTTACCTTTATGTAATTTTACTTTTGTAATAAATTTTAATCAATCATAATTAATTATAATTAAAATTAATAAAATAAAAAATATTTCATAAAATTAGTATATTAACTTTAGATAGTAAAATTAATATTCCCATTCATATTTCTTAACGTTGTGAAATTTCATTTCAGTATTATGGCACAAAACACGAAAAAACCTTTTTTTCTTAAAACATTATATTTAAAAATTAAATCATGCATATATGATAAATGTAAAAATGTTTTTAAATTTAATGAAATAAATTTTTTTATAATAAATAATTTATTTTTATTTCATTTATAAATAAATATAAAACTTTGTATTATCATTTATATGTTTCATTAAAACAAAATATTGAAAACTGCATTCAAATTTGAAAGAAATGATACCAAAGTTCAAAAAATGAATAATAGATTTTATAAGTTCAAAATAATATTTCAAAATATATATATTTTTCATTGAATACATATTTAATCAATTAAACTTATTTATAAACATACAGTACATTCTCATATATTAATAATATTATACAATTTTCATTAATGGTAGATACTATATTTTCTTCTATGTACACACAAATTATATTTTTCATAAAAAAACTATAAAATAAACACTAATATTTTTTATATTATTACTTAAATAATTAATTTATTTTTGTCAATGAAAAATTATAAAATATAGAAATACAATATTTTAAATAAAAACAAATTATAAATTGAAACGGTTATTATTGAAAAATTTTCTATTAAACAAATAGTTAGTTTAAATTTTATTTAATACAAATTTCTAATTTAGAGAATAATAATATTATAGTTAATATATTTAAATTTCATATATTATCAATTTGAATTCGTTAATTTAATATATCTATATGAAATATAAAAAACATTAAAAAATATATTGGAATGAAAAATTCATTTTAATATGAAATCAAATTTATTATTTCATCACGTATGTGAAAGTAAAATTCATTATACTATTTTTTGCAATTAATATATTAATAAGATTTATTAAATATGTAGTCTATCATTTTTGTTTTTTGTTTTGTGTGACAAAATATAGCAAACATAGTATTACCTTGTAAAAAAATATTAAAAATTCTACTTTCATTATATTCTACAACTTAATGAAATTTCATCCTCTTAATTATAATTATTAATCACTAATTAAAGTAGGTGAGGGTATTCGTGAATAATTAATATTTTTGGTATAACATCTAATATCATATCATTTTTACTATCATCAGTCTTATCAAGTTACATATAATTCCATAGAAACATTTATCATTCATAAAATCACAAACCCAAGTATGTAAATATCATATAATCTATATATCACACCTTTTCAAAAACCATTTTAATAACTAAGAAATTAAACCGTAATGAAATCATATATTATTCCAAACATTAAATATATATTTCACCCTTAAATTTAATTAACCACATATTAATAAGTTCTACAACTATTCATTATACATCATGACCCAAAAATAAGATAAGATTCCCCAAAAAATATCAGAGTTATTTTTTTAATTGAATAATGATTTAAATAATATTAAGAATTGTTTTACCAACATAAAATTTTAGGGTAATCAATTTTGATCTTTTTTGTGGTTTAATTTGTGTTCAGGATGTGTTGGATGGTTACTAGTGGAACCATATGTAAATTATTCATTTTTAGGTGCCCCAAAGGCGGGACACAGCCATGGTGAAATTTGAGTTGTTCCCGGTGTCTATCTATGTGATTTCAGGAGATGAGAATTCTTATCGGTTGGGTATTATTTTCATGTTGGGGTAATGGGAATCTCTTCATGGACCACAACTACATTATCCTCACACACTGTGGTACATGTTTTGGTAGGGTCAATATAGATATTGAATTACTCAAACACTATAGTGGGTAATCATACTAGAAAACAAAGGATTAATCTGAAGGTTTCAACGATTAATTTTTTGGGAATAATTGATCTATGGTGATGAGTGTTTTATATTTTTAAAATAAAAAATTAGACGCTAAATTAAATAGTATTTTTTTGTTTTGTAAGTTAAACCACTTGTTTTTAATTGGGTGAGTTATTGATAGTATTTTTAATTGATCTCCCTTTTGAAAAGACTAGTTTTTTTTCTTCTCATGATGGACAATGATCCGTATAAATATAGGGTCATATTTGGAATTAATTACTCTCTTATCATGGGAATGCAGATTAATTTTGGAAAGGAATATTTGGAAACACCTCTTTGATCAAATATTTATTTAGATGATACTTCTCTCTCCCTCAGATATGATGTAGTTGTGTTTTTGTATGATCATGGAAATGGTAGGTGATGCCCCTATTCGAAATATTTTTCATGTGTGTTTGAGAAGACAAAGAGTCCCATTATTAATATGATATAAATGTGGGTGTTGGTGTGTGTCTTCAACCTCTCAAACCCTTGACTGATGTTATTTTAATGTGGTTTTGTGTGGGGAAACAAAAGATAATTACATTATATGTCATGCTTATTCAATTATATAATATTTCTTGGCTCAATAAGCATGTATGGTTTCTATTTGTCTAATTTTATGTAATTAACTTTATCTATATTAAATATTATCTCACATAGATGATGAGGGTTTCATTTATGATCTGAAGGGTGTGATATCACATTCCGATATGGAATTTTGGAATGTGTACTTCCCTAGATCTAGATATTAGATTGACATTTATTATTGTGGGATTCCTCACATAAAAATATTATGTCAAAATTTAGTAATCTGGATTACCCAAGAAACAATAATTGGGTTGACTTGTGCTTACAACGATTTGTAGCTATAGGTGGGTATGGAGTTTTTCCATAAATGAGTAACATAGACATTGTATAGTTTTAATTTATTATTATTGGAGGAATATACAAAATGAAAATTCGGATAAATCTATTCAGATGACATGTGTATAATTTTTCATTATCTATGTCAGCAAATTACTACATTTAAATTCACATCTAGCTCAGATAAAAGCTGGTAATGATGGTCGTAAGTTGACTCTTCATTATTGTACAGTGACTTGACAATTTATTTTCTGTTTACATATTTAATTTTTCATCATGGAATAAAAATTAATTAATTTTTTGACACATGTTATGTACTTAATGGAACTATCCTACTTGTTTTATAATCACACATCGTATGAAAATCTCTATGCATGTCCACACATTATAGTTATGTATCCTATGAAGGGAATGGAACATATGACTGGAAAATGATTATGAGGAGATTGGTTAATGGAGGTGATTTTAGGATAGACTCTAGGATTTCACCACTGTGTTCATTATTTTTTTGGTCAGTATACAATGGATTGATCAACCACATTAGTAATATTTGGGTTTATTTTTAACAAAATTTTCCCCTTTTTTAATGAATTAATTAATTTTTTAGTTTCAAATATGATGTTCCACGGTAATTTATTAATATACTACTATGTTCCTAATAAAATAATTTTATTAAAAAGAAAAAAATATACTCTCAACAACATCCAGGCACATGCCACCAGTCAAAACCGATTTCAAATAGAAAGGAATGCATGTCGTCTTGTGACACTCTTTCAAAGACACAATGACTATGGTGAGGGCAGTACAAATTTGTATCAGATAATGGTTTTCTTTTATTTTACTTTATTTGAATCATTTATATGTTTTGATAATTTTATAAAGTAGATAGAATGGTTATGTCTCATGTATGAGGATTATACAACTCTCTATCCAACATTGTGTAGTGGATCACTATGTTTCTATGTATGTTTCATTATTTTAAGTGGTTATGAGAATATATTTTCATTTTTTAGTAGGATATTTATGTATTTCTTTTTTATGAGATTTAATTTGTGTCCATCAATTATGATTATCCATGTATGTTCAGATCAAATAAGATGTTTTTCTTTTCGTTAATAGTCATTCAGATTTAATAAATGTTATTTATAATATTCATTTGGTGATTCTATAATATGTTTGATCTTAAATTTGAATTAGTTAAACCTGAACATTTTATGGTTTTTTTGATATGTCATTTATTCATTGTATATGTGGGTTTCTATTTGTATTATTCATCCTATGGATATTTTTTGAGTGTTTTCTTATACTACATGATTACTTACTATTATAAGTTAGTGTAGTCACATCGTAGAATATATTATTAAATTTAATATATCTTTATCTCAAATATTTCTTTGGGGACCATCTAGAAAATTGGTTCAAGATTCCTCTATTGTGGGAAATAATAGTATACCACATGAGGATGTGCTGTAGAATACATCAATCATTATCTTTTGGTAACTCGAGTGACCCACATTGCATAACATCTTCATCGTGAACCTTATTTATAGTTATTATCTAGAGATGAGGATCTCATTTAATGGTGGTTGATATTTATAAGGATTTATAGATTTTTAATCCTATATAAATATAGGTAATTTGAGTCTAGTATGATGTTGAGTATTGGGTTCAAATTATCAAGTGAATCATCGTCCGGGAATATACCCTATATGATAAATGATTATAATTAGTTGTAAATATTTAGTATGAGTCATCTCAGTGATAGTAAATCATCATAAACTAGGATGGGATCCATGTCTACTATACATGGATGACTATTAAATATGTATCATTCGTTGAGTTTTTCCATGATATGGTTAAGCCTAAATCCACCCATGAATTTAATGAGATTCAACAAAGGACATTTTTTATGACTACATTATTAACCTGATTTATAGGTTTGATATATTTTTTATCAATATTTTTCTGGGTATTAGATTAATAAGTCCAACAAGTTATATTTAGGACATATATAAGATTTTATGTTATATTTAATTAATTTAAACATGACATCATGTTCTTATGTGATTTACAAATCCCTCACAACAGAGAATGTGTTGGATAAGGAGAGATTATTGTGTCTTTATCCTGAACTTAGTAAAAAAATAAGTATATTCTCAAATAAAATAGTATTAATTCACTAATAATTAGAAGAGAATTTTAAAATACTAGGGCTAGGGTAGAAATAGATTTCTGTAATAGATTCAGGGATCTTCAACTCGCTCTATGGTTGGGAGTGCTTCAAGATTTTATAACAATGGATATAAATGAAATCATATCATTTTATTTTACTATAATATTATATATTTCCACATATATGGTAATACGGTCGATCTATAGTTATTTTTTGGGGGAATAATAGTATAGAGATCAGGCCATGGAATAGCTAAAGGACCCCTACATCAGATACCATCTCTATAGAAATCTATGGACAAGAAAATTCATTGACCTCTAGGTAGTGAACATGTTTTCCACATTAGAAATGAATATGTAATGGATCTAGTTCTAGATGATATTGGATGAGTAACTTTAAATGTTTGAGGTATATATTTTATTATGGATTTTCTCTCAACTAATATATTTGATACATAGTTTCCCATATGTTTCAATTTTCTAATTTTGTGGTGGGATTGGAGATGGAGGATTGGTTCAGTTCTGAGTTGGTTTTCCTTGAAACACAGTGAAAAATAATTTATATAATGTTAAAATATTTTCATAATTTTCTCTAGTGAATTTTGTTTCTGGATCATATTTTAATTTACTAGTTCTATAGATTACTTGTTTTGATGTTATGATTGGTGTGGATTAGTTTACTAGTTATCAATATCACATTGATTGTTCCTAATGATGAGTGAAATTTAACACTCCAATGGTAGAAAAGCATTTCCCTACAATGGAATGGGATTTACTAGCATATAGATTGATATTTAATCTTTTCCATGTGTTCTCAATTACAACACATGGGTAGAATGCGTTTACTATGTTTAATTAAAAAATAGTTAAATCCCTTATATTTTCATTATTCAAACTCTACAAACATATTTGTATGAATGAATTATTATGTATAACTTTTGAAATGGAATTTGAGTTTCAGATATAAATTATTCCATTTTTGAAACCTATATCAATAATTATTTACAACCTGTAACAAACCTTGTTGAATAAACTAACGGTGAAACATGAGGATTTATAGGTTAATGTATTTATTATAACAACCATTTTTTTAGGGGGTGATCATGTTTTGTTCTCTAAGAATGATGATTGTAGCCTTCTATTTTTCGTGGACTAAGGGAAGACAAATCATAACATGATAGATAATATCAATATATTTTCAAGGATTTAATAGATTATCCACTTTTTTGGGGTACCCTATTGGTTTTTCAAAATGAGCATGCATTATAGCTACAACTAGTATTATATTAGAGTAGAGAAAAAACATAAGATAACAGTAGGAGTAGAAATGTGGAGAATTTTTATCTCATAGTCTCTCTTTATATTAATTATTACTGATGTAGCATTCATATAGTATCCCTATTTTTGTGGATAATTTTCGTGGACTAGAAAAGGTGAAGGTTGTTATGTATTGGTCACGACCTAGGAACTTGTTTTAGATTTATAGTTTCCCTATTTTTGTGGAATATTATAGAAAAATCATTCAATGATTCTCCCACTGAGTAGGTATTATGAATTTTCTTAACAAAAATATAGTAGATCATTAATATAAAATCTAGTGCAAAGATTATTTCCTAGAGAAAAATATTTTGTGTAATTTTTCATTTATTTTGATTTTTCCAATAATTTGGATTAGTTATAAAATTTACTATGATATATTTGGATTTTTCATGGGATTTGTTTATATATATATATATATTTTTTAGGTAGTTGTATATGGGTCTTTTCATCTATGACCACTTATGTTGAACTACCTAATTTTTGATTCACCTATTGAGGATTACTCCCTAAAATGTTTGTGACACTATCTTTTATGTGTTATAATTATCTTTTAAATATTCCACAGTTGATTTTGGTATATTTTCTCTGAAAAATACTAAATCCTCTAGATGAAGAGAGGGTGTTGATGATCTTGAATGAATACTAGTTTGTTGGTTCACATTATAATCACATAGTGATGGCTTTTAATGTATTAGTTTTTGATTTTACCCATGATGATTGATTAAAGTCTAGCTAAGAGTATCACCCAAAATGTTAAATGATACTTGAATAGTTATTGCGAAATAATCTGGTTCCGAAAAAATACTTTTTTGTGGATGAAATGATATACATTCATGTAATAATAAAGATTAAACATCTATGATAGAAGAGATAATTAGAGACTCTCATGCATAAAATTTGGGGGTGAACCATGTATGATATAAAATTTATCATGATATCATATATGGTTTTTGGTGTATGGGTGTAAACACTATATTATAAAATTGATCTTTAATTATCATACATATTTAAAGAATATTTCTTAAATCAATGATAATATTAATTACATTAGTCTGTCCCAGTACTAATATTGATGAGGGATGAATTAATAATGTTTTTTAATAGGATACATAAGAACATATGATGTCGATATGGGGTATTGTTTAAATTCAATTGGATGATGATGGAGTCACATTTCACAATAATCAAATAGATTATTCTGTAGGATATGTTCGACATGCACTATGTATGAGAGATAATGTAGCATCATATACTTCTTATGACAATATTGTCGAATAGGGATTGTCATTTATTATCATAATACTTGAATAGGGTATTTAAATGTTAAAGGGAATTAGTTAAATATTAAAACTAATAAATATTTTTAAACTAATCAAATATCAAAGAGGATAATATAAACATAATAGGATATTTTTTGGGCATGAATTAGGAATTTCATCACACAATTGGATGATCATTATTCCATGATATAGTTCCCAAATAATAAGTTGTTGTTTTTTCTTATAGATGGCTATATTTTAGGATCCCTTTGGTCACCCATTCCCACCACTGTTATGTTAGTATGAGGTGGTTGAATAATCTATATTAAGAATAATTTTGGGGAAATATAACTCATAGATAGTGATTTCCATTAAGTGGTGTTTAGTGATTTGCCAATGCAGATATCATTCTTATATTGAATAATAATGATGACCACTTGTGTTCACCATATGTGATCAGGCTATCTTAAAAGTGTAAGCTCATTTGTGAAATTGAGGATTTCAAAAATAAATGGGAATCAGAATAGTGCATTTTGGTAATATTCATGACCATTTATAAGATTATGATAGTGGGTTACAAAATTTACCATCCTTTATGAAAAATAAAGATACATAAAGTGTTACACTTTTTTTATATTCAGATGAATGAGACTATCCTTATTTATGTGATTTGAAGAAATATTTTAATTGAAAACATGATGTTTCATTTGTGCAGAAGCAATTCTGATTATGAACCATAGAGGAAATTTACTTTGGAGGAATATTGTGAAACACTTATATCTTTAATGGATTTATAAGCATATAAAAGTGGAAAATGTGGAATTTTAATTGGATATTAAACATTAGTGGCACGAGTTGTTCATGTAGACCTCTATACATATTTTGTGAGTACAAGAAGTTGTTATAGGTATGAATGTGTATTATCCACAAAATTAATGTTTGAATTTTTGAGCTTCATGATGTTTTTTAGGTTTAGGATTTTATGGATAGTTTCTATGTGATATTGGTATAAATTGGTCCTTTTATAAGAACCATGGGTTGGACTATTTAATTATGGAATCCATATTTCTCCTTGAGTATTCCTTTAAAAGGGTAAATTATTGGGAAAACGTTTTTGGATTTGTGTGATTCTAATTGGAAACAATATGTTCTTAATTTTGAGTTTCATTGACATCATTTTGGATATATATCACCCTTGGTAAACTTTTTTCATCCTCTTATCATGGGATCTAATGGTCTATATGAAAATAGGTTAATGTATTTGGACGATTTCTATTTCTCTCAATGGAAATGAATGCTATAATATTTTTAATATATATCCTAGGTGATATTTAATCATTTAAATAGTTATTATTTTTATCCTTCTCTCCCTAATGTAGATACTTAAATTGGTTATTTATAACATCATGTTAAATTTACGATGTTCTTACCATTTGATGGAATTAATCTAAAATTTACGTTACCATATTATCATGTCAATTAATGTATGTAGTGAGACACTCTATTGATATTATATTCATGTTTTTGTGTGTGTCATGTGAGAATATTTATTCATATGATTCACATATGGTTGTGTGTGTGTGTGGCCCTTTAAACCCATTCTTGTTATCACATAATTTTTAATTTCTATATTTTTACCTAAATATATATGTATATTTGGTTTCATTGTTTCTGTTTTCAAGGTACCAAGTTTGTTTTTCTCAGAATATTAGCCCCTCAAAGGGTTATTTCTATTATTTTGTTAGAAGGTTGTTATTTCACCTTTATATATTACTTGGGGAAATGTTTCTTTCACCTTTGTTGGATATTTGGAAGAAATGTATGATTTAGGATATTCTGATATCTATGTATTGGGATTATATGAGCAAATGTGTCTTGCCTGAGAGATGTGAAATTTTTTGACACGTGGACTAAATGACTTCTCTCTAAAGGTGGGTATGGAATTATTCATTAATGTATGTACATGGTCACTAGACTATTGGAATTTTTTCATGATGCCAGAATATAGACATTAGATATTTAGTTGAATCTATTGGCTCGTTGTGTGGAAAATATTTCATGTCCATGTCATGAAAGGAATAATTTTGACATACCATATTACATATATACAATGAAGGCAGAGTTGAGGGTTTTGGGTGGCATGATTAGTCTATTATGCCATGAAACAAGACTATTTTTTTATAAATATAATTTATTTTTGTGGAATAACATAAACTTTTTTTATTCACTTATATTAAGGATTCAATGGTGGTGTCTATCTAGGATAATAATCACACCCTATATGGGTATATATGTGCATGTGAAATGATTATGATCAGTGGTCCAATAAAAAGTAGAGGACCTAGTTGAGGGAGCTAAAATAGAGGATCTTGGGAGATGAATGCGATTCCTGGATAATCTCAGGATTATCTTAATTTCATTAACTAAATTTTTGGTCTTTATACCTTAGATTGATCCACCACATTTGAGGTCATTTCAATTATCATGTATGAATTTTATTAAATTTTATTACATCATTTCTTAATTTTATAGTTTCCACTATTATGTATTATTTTTAATTAATTATTTTTTAATGTGTTAACGATGTATGGATACTATTAATAACGTTATATTCTCAACTTGAAACCATTCTATAACTCACCCCTAGTTGAAATCCTTTTTAATATGGAGAGGTTTCTATAATTTCACGTAACACTAGGTCCAACCCAAATTATTTAAGTGAAGGAATTATGGATATCCAAATCACTTTTCTAAAAATCAATAATCCATTCTAGATGAAATGTTTTTCATGCATTAGAAATTTGTTCATAAATATGTATCGACAAGAATATGATATTATCTTAAAATTGAATATCAAGGTTATTAATAAAATTAAAATATTTTTTGAAACATTTAAATAAAATCTATTGAACAAAGATCTTTAGATATTTCACACAATTCTCATAGTTTCTGAAACATACTAGAATGTCATAGATAAATATTACAAACTACTAAAAAATTTCTATGAGTATCCAGATATAATTTTTTTTAATATATCAACCACACTAAATTTTTTATGACTATAATACTATAATTTGTATAGTAAAAAAAGAAAATATTATGATACTAAACCATTTAATTATGATCCAACTTTAGTTATAGGTGATATTGTTTTCAATGTTCATACCACCATCAATTCCAATTATATGATACTATTTAAATGATTCTCAATAAATGGTTATGATAATATCAATAATATTAATATATATACTTCAATAAAAATTTTCGTATTATATGATGAATTCATTTTTATCAGATGATAATTTCTATTCAACCTATGACACTCTCTACAATGTTAACTGATATCAATTTTTATTTTCATATAGTTCATTTAACCGAATTACATAACATCATAATAAAATACATTATAATAGTTCTTTGAATAGAATTTGTATTATCCATTGAATTTCCCCCATGATTGAGTTATTACTAAATCCTCCCTTTTTAATCATATTACCCATATGTATATTTATGCTAGATCTGAAATCTACTTTTAGTATCCATAAAGGAATGTAATTTCTTAGAGAACCACATAATATCCACTTTATCAAAACATCACGGCGTTATCCTATATATAGGCTTCTCCCATAGTCTTATCCTAGTGTAATCAAAAATATTAGCTTATCATAGTCTCTAAAATATTCTATTTTACCTTAGATAACCTAACATGTTTTCTATACATTTTAAATTATGATCAACCTAAATATATCGACCATTGAATACAATGAAAATTCTTATATAGTTATCAAATGATATAATCATTTTCAATATATATATCTAAACAATGATTTGATACAAACTATGAAACCCCACATATGTGATTCTCTCATAAATGCATGACTTACTTCCAATATTGTTTTAAAATACTTTCCCCATATCCTTTAGGTATATTATATTTGATAATTAGGATTAAGGATTGTCTAAAAAATAATCTTTTTATATTATAGATATTTTTTTCAATATATAAGAAAAATTAAAATTTGAAACAAGATTTAAAAATTCATTAACATTTCTCTTCATATTTAAGATAGATCATACAAATAATATTTCTTCATAACCAGAAAAAAGAGTAAAATTAGAAAGAGGTTAACTCATATTCTCAATAAGGGTAAACATATCCTATAAAAATAAGTGATCATATCTTAGAATACGACGAGAATAGAATAATAATCATGATATATAAGAAGTTTTACCTAAATATATAGATAATCAATCACTCTATAAGGAACGGAAAAATATAATAATGTATAAGATCACATAAAATAGGCATAAAAAAGGAATGAAACATATTCTTAAAAAACGATACATAAAACAATGACACGATAATAATAATTATAATATATATTGGGAAAATTCATTATCCCCACGACAATGTATACAATGTAATAATGTACACACCTGAAATGCGAGAAAACTCATAATTACCATACAATATAATGAACCTCATTACGTACACATCTGACTATTTCAAATCATATACAACATAACTAATACATTATTGGGTGATATAATAACACACCTATTATCTTTTTAATATATGTGTTCCATATAAAATCAATCCTATCATAAAAATCCATTGAATGAATTTTTGTTCTGTATGACATTCAAATAGAATGATACAAGGAAATCATTCATTATTCCATCCATAAACCTTATAAACTCATATAATATAAATGGGCATCAAATTATAAAAAATTAAATAATAGTCAAATAACATTAAATTTAGTATATGGAATCTAATATATATATATATATATAATAGGGTATATATTTTAGTTAATAATTTCCCCAATTAATCTATATTTGGAATGTAAGAAAATAGCCTTTAATAAATGAAATTGAATATAGGGGTTAAATATAATAATTTCATTGAAATAAAAGTTATTCCAATTTAAAGAAAATGATTTGGAAATACAAAGGAAGTGTTGGCTCAAACCTTTGATTGAAAAGATAATTTCATTATCCATATAGATAATGAAAAGATATTATGTCATTTGAGGAATATACTCTATTAGGCCAAACAGATGTCAAATGATAATAACATAGATTAAAAACCAATTTTAAGAGTTTTAGAAAAAAATATCATTTGTAAAAATAAATATCCAATAATTTTTTATTAAATTTAAAATGAAATATTTTATAAAACTTGGAAAAAATAATATAATTTAAGATCCATGAAGTCCATGAGAGAAAAATTAATATAAAATGAAAATATTGACGAATATATATATATATACATACATATAAAAATTTTAAAAGAAATGGGTTTTTGGTAAAAACAAACCATACAAAAATTGGTAAATTTATATTATTTTAAATCATTTGGAAATAATTTCAACAATTCTTAAAAATTAATTTTTTTTCAATTTTTGAATAAATTATAACGATATTCACAAAACATTTAGTTAATGATAAAATAAAAACCATAATAAAATTTAAATTTTTATTTCTTAAAATTATTATTTTTGGAAAATAAATCACTTTAGAGTATTATATGACATTAATTTTTAATCCAGGTAATGAGAAATAATGTTTCACTAATGATAACCATAGAGGATGAAAATTATCATTTTATTGAAATGGAATTCTGTATAATTCACCCAGTTATGTTAACACATTTTTTAGATCTAAATTTTAAAATAATGTTTGGAAAGGAAACCATGTGATTGGATTAAAATTTAAATAAAAACCCATTATTGAAAAGTAATATTTATATAAATATAATTGTTTCGTAATAAAAATCATGTCTCAAAAAATAGTAATTGTGGCCAGGAATCCATTTAAAGTAACATAATCATTGAGGTAACATCTATTTGATAATGATGTTATAGGAAAAAAATTAATAAAAAATATGTATGAAGTAAAAAATAATTATTTAATTAGGTATAAAAAATATTTTTTAGAAAATTAGTGTTTAATGATAATTCTTATAACTTCATAGATGGTAATTGATTGAGAAACCCACCTTTTAATTATCGTAACTTTCTAGTAATAACCCCATGAGAAAAAGAATAAGGAATAAAATATCAAATATAATTAAATATTAGAGAATAATTATAGAAAACTCCAATGGGACGGTAAGTTATCCGTATAATGGAAAAAATGGTGTATTATATAAACATGTATAATAGAGTTTACATTAGATATATATAACCCTTTCTAAATTAAAAATATTTGTAGAATAATGCATTGATGGATAAGATTTAAAATAAAACATTAAATAACATTTATAATGATATTTTTATTAGAAAAAATTTGAAAGGGGTAGTAAGCACATCATTACAAATGAAAACATGGTTTATGATAAGAAATATGTCCCATGAAATCATATTTGAGAAAAATACCTTAAATTGATTCCCCTACAAGTCGAATGAGTTATAAACTCTTATATATCCAAACAAATTGTTATAATAAAATATTATAAGTACATAGTCAAATATATTATTTTCATATATATCATTTCAGATAATTGACTATGGATGTATATTTTAGTAATAGTTTATTTTTACAGTTGAGTGTTGATAACATTACTTCACTTCTGCATCTTATATGAAGTCAATTTCAAAGAAAATACTTTAACAAAAAGACCTTAATTACTATATTATTTAAGGTTGTAAAAAATATTACATTTTTTAAAAAATCCATTATCTCATTCCTTAAGTATTTTTTTAATTTTCTGTGAAAATGGAATCATTGTCACATTATTTCATAAATTTTAACAGTATCATATGATATTTTAATAAGAGGTTAAACGAATAATACATCTTTTTAAGAATCAAAAATTAATTTTTATTATGTAATTAAAATAAGATAATATTATTTTTCATGTTATTATATTAATAAATCATATGTTTTAACGGATTCATTGATGTAGCTGCTTAATATAACCCAAATATAAATAATCACTAATTCAATGAGTGAGTATGGTTAAAAAATTGTGTATTTAAAAATAATTTTTTTATAAAAGATATATATTTATTTTATTTATATTTTTTTATGTCTAATTAACATTTTATAGAGATTAGTTTGAAATTGAATTAAATATTTAAAATAAAAAATGTTATTTCATGTATGGGGTTTTCTAAAAAATAGACACTTAATGTCTTCATTTCCCAAGTAATTGTAGTGAATGAAAGATGAATATAATTTTTCACCTCATGATCATAATTTAATTATGAATATCAAATTTATTCATTAATAAATCCATGTAACCAATTAAATTAGGTAATGGGGAAAATAGAAATGCATCAATTCATGGAGGCGACATTCCACAAAATCAGGCGATCAACATTCTTTGGTACTTCTAAGTGGACAATAATGAATAATTAATGGATTTTATATTAATATAATGAAAATTCATTTTACTAATGATTCTTTAGTAATTATATTACTATATTTATGATCATTTTTATGATAATTTTTAAGAGAAAAAGGGCAAGGATTAAGTAACAATCAGATTGAGAACATAATCCTTTTTATGAAATTATCCTTTGAAATGAATGATGTAAGATAAATTCTAAACACATTGGAATTATAAAGATGATATTGGTTTTATGGAGGACAAAAATAAAATATTTTTTGGAATAAATACGTTGTTATAGGTTTTTGATGAAGTTTTGTAAGTGATCTTTTTTTATATGTGAAGGGAAGGGTAATTTTGAAAGTTCCAAATAAATCTCAATAAGGGAATGTCACTATTAATTGGTGAAAATGTTCCAAGAGGGATAAATATAAATGTTAAAAATGTAATTATTGTATATAATCATCTACACCATTTATCTGAAAACAATATTGTGTCACTTAATAAATTTTCATTTCAAATTTTTATCTTTTACTTTAATGTAATATTATAATGGTAATTAATTATTAACCATAGTAATTAAATATAATGAGAAAAATGATATAATAATTATAAAATATTTTGATATGATAATTTATAATATTTCATTCATTTTATCAAATCATATTTCTATGGGTTATAAAAATTAATTTTAGTATTACGTCTCATAAAAATTTAAAAAGCATTTATTTGAGAAAATGTGTAATTTATGGTTAAAAAACTTTTTGGATAAAAATTCAAAATATGATGATAGGAATGATAGAAAATTATTTATTATAAAAAAAATAAATGATATATGGAATCCATATAATGAAAAAAAATCTGTATCCATTAAGATGTTAAATTAAAGGAAAATAAATAATTTTTTTGGAAGAGGCATTTATAAATAATTCATCACCTTGATAGGAAATTATATGTGCTAGAATATCCATTACTAGTTGTGCCTCAAAATGTGGAAAGTGATAAAGAACTATCTCTCTATGTTAAACATTTGGATTATTATAAAGATGTCTAGTGCATCATGTAATCATAAATTTCCAATGATAATTTAATGAAACGTGAATAAATGGATTTATATACAATGATGTATCGCCTTCAGGTTATCAATCAAGAGAAGGTGAGACAAGGTCGGTTTGAGATCTCTAGTGATTTTTTTACCACTATTTATTTATAGTTTTTTTTTTGGTGCTTATGTAGTCAATATTATTGGATACAATGAATACTTGGACATTTTAGTGATTAAATTCCCGGATGAGTTTCATAAAAATATCATACATTCATCACTTCTCAATACCTTCTCCAGCATTATTATCAATTGTATTATTAGAAGCAATGAGAAGATAACTTAAGAACTTCTATCCTTCATTCACTAAGTGGATAAGGACATGTGGTGTAACATACCAATAATCAATATGGTTAATAATAAGGGAAGTGAAAATAAAAAGGGTCTGGAGACTTATAAGTACTCAAAATATCATGAGAACCATCCTACCAAGAATATGATGATCTATATGCAGGGGTAGGAAAAGGAGGTAGTTTATTTTTTATTTGAAAATTCAATACACTAGAAGATATAATGCACCCAGAAGCAAGTGGTAGCTAAAGGTTAATCCATTATTTAGTTCAATCATTCCATATATACACATTGGGTATTCGATATATCTTGGGGTCCTTACACCTACATCCATATCCAATAAACAAGTAGATTCTTGATTATTTCTAGATGAGAAAGGGATATGTGAGCTTCCAATGGTGTAAGGATATATTCTCTTTCCATTTGTGATGACCACCTTTCATTTCTAATATGAATCATTTTGGTTTTAATATATTCGTCTTATATACCTACAGTGACCAAAATCATAATTTCTTTATCATTTTTCGATACATATGATTTTATATTCAAATTTTGGAATAAAAGTTCTTTGTTTTATTTGGACAACATATGTGATGGTATAGTTCTTCTAAATAGTGATCTCTATGTATTAAATTATGAAAACCAAGTTTTAGAAATTGATAACTAATCATGTTCACATGACACATATAAAACCCATCATTCACATCACTGTCTTGGTCATGTAAATGAGAATCATTTGAAAAAGAGCATTGAATATGGTTATTTAGACTCTTCCAATCTAAAACTACTTGATAAAAGTAATGATTGTTTACAAAGAAAACATGACTAAACCATTATTTGGTGTTTAGGGGGAAAGGGCCACATTTCTTCTTGGATTGGTACACATTGATGTTTTTCAACAATTTTTAATTAAATATAGAGGTGGATATTCTTACTACATAATTTTTACTCGTGACTTGAGTAGATATGGATATATCTACTTGATGAGGTATAAGTCTGATTCCTTAGAGAAATTCATGGAATTAAATAATTAAATAGAGTATTATCCTATTAGGAATAAAAATAATATTAGACCTAATCCAGTTGGTGAATATCCTAACCAAGTGTTCATCAAATGCCTATGGGATTTTGGGATTTTGGGGTTCTATCTCAACTCACTCAACATTATACTCCATGGTGTAATGGTGTTAGTGAAATAAGGAACCATAACTTGTTTAACATGGTATGGTAGATTATGATTCTTAAAGATCATACAATATCCATTTAGGGATATGAATTACCTAATATGGCATATACATTAAACTGAGAACCCATTAAAGAGGAAAATTGACTTCCATTTGATCTATAGAGTGTAAAGAATTATATTTGGACAAAAACATTTGAATGGAGTTGTGGGGAATTTTTTATATCCTCATGAAGAAAAAAACTAGAATCACTGGGCCTGAAGAGTATCTTTATACGGTATCTAAAGGAATCCAAGGGATACTACCTATACAACCCCTCAGACAATAAACTGATAGTTTCTAGACAAGTTGTCTTTCTTGAGAAGAAGAACATCCTCATGAAGGGTAATGGGAGCAAGATTGACATTGATAAAGTTGATGCTCAAGATAAAAATGAGTTGGTATACGATTATATTCCACAGGTCCCCATGGAAGAAGTATTTCTTAAAACACAAGTATTTTTTACGAGCACATGAGACGTAAGAGAACCCATATATATTGTTTTTAGGTCAATATGTAAGCTAAGTCACTATTAGTTGACAATGTAAAACATCTCCCTAATAAATATTTAGTAGATATATTAGAAGATACAAGCTGGTTAGCATCTATAAATTCTAAAATGGATTCCATTTATCAAAACCATGTTTGGGTTTTGGTTAATGAGTTTGTTGAACTAATGATAGTTGAGTGTAAATGGGTATTCCAGAGGAAACTATACATATAAGGTAACATAAGTACCTATAAAGTGATGTTAGTGGATAAATGATTCAAATATAGTCAATGAATTAACAACAGTGAAATATTTCTACAAATTTTCATGTTTAAATCCATCAGAATCATACCTTCTATAACAGCTTACAATGACAATATGATTTGGTAGATGGATGTCATGATTGCATTTCTTAACAGGAACCTTCAGGAAGATGTCTATATGAGTCATACAGAAGGTGTTCTGACTCCAAGTGATTATAAAATATTTTTCTAGTTGGATAGAACCATTTATAGATTGAATCAAAAATCCAAGTCATGAAACATTTCATTAGATGAATCCACAAAAAAATTTGGTTTCATTAATAATTCTTTTGATCCATGTGTTTATAAATAGTTTAATGATAATGTGTTAATTATCTTAGTAATATATTTTAATGACATATTACTTATTTGAAATGACATTATAATCATACAATCATTTAAAGACATGTTATTAAAGTGTTCATCCATGAAGGACATGGGATAATTATCCAATATTATAGGGAACAAGATCCTTATTGATATATCCAAGTGGCTTCTTTGACTAAGTCAAAGTACATATATTGACCAGATACTAAAGAGATTTAGTAAGGAACATTCCAAGAGTGGATTGGTCCTAGTGTCACATTGTTTAAATATTTTTAAGAAAATGTTTCCTCATAACCAACTTGAGAAATAGAAAATTATTAATATCTCATATGCTTCAGTGATAGGATCAATCTGGTATTCCGTCTTATGTAATAAGATTAATTTTTCATATGCACTGAACATGGTGGGAAGATATCAAGAAGATCCTATAAAATAGAATTTTATTATTAATAAAGCTATCCTAAATTATCTGAGAAGAACTAAGGATATTCTCCTTGTGTGTGGAGGAGATGACGAGCTAGACATCTTGGGTTATACCGATGCTAGTTTTCAGAAAGAACAATATAATCTGATGTCACAATCAAGATATGTTTTATTCCTCAATGGAGGGGATTTGAGCTGGAAGAGTTCAAAGTTGAAAATTATTTCTGATTCTACATTAGAGTTCTTGTACATAGTGGATTTTGATGTAGAAAATCATGCTATTTGGATTTGTAAACTTTTTTAGGATCTTGATATGGTACCTAGTAGTAAAGAACTTATCACATAGTATTATGATAATACAACATTAGTGGATCTTGTAATGGATCCATGTTCACACCAATGGATAAAACATATAATTTTGATGTGTCACCTCTTGAGGGATTTATATAATAATGGTGATGTTTTAGTGGACAGAGTTACCACATAAGAGGACATTGGGGACCCCTTGTCTAATATTCTATCTCATTATAAGTATACATATCCTGTGAGACCAAGAAGACAGAAGTTTGTTAGTAGTTGGCTCTATTATAGGTGGAATATGTTGGAGATAGTGCCCTAGAATCAAATTCATTTTCATTTATGATAAAATGTTAATCATGTTTTTGAATAATTAGGAACTACATATATCATTATGATTTTTCATCAGGGTAACATAGAATGTGATAATGTATAAAGTGTGGTTGTTGAACTAAATGGTCCTAGAAGTTCCCAACTTTGATGAAAACCTATATATGTTAGGACACTATTTTTGAATATATGATCTATATCCCAATGATATCATTTGAAGGATAACAATGATACATGCTATCAGGGGTAGAAACTCAAAGGATCTTGAGGAACCTTCTCATAGTATACGCACATGGTAATGTCCAGTATATAAATTTTGAGAACCATACCTGGCAGTAAAAAATCCACATTTTTGTGTGTCGTTGGATGTTCCAATCTATGAATATGTTTATTGGTCTTTATACAATATGATTATTATTAATGTGTATTATGATTCATGTACTTAGATGTATTGACAAAAACCGTGATGACAGATTTTCATTTTGAAGTGGGACATGTTGAGTGTATCGCGAGTAATATCTCATTAATGAATAATGAAAGA
Organism: Viscum album; assembly: GCA_963277665.1. Lineage (NCBI taxonomy): Eukaryota > Viridiplantae > Streptophyta > Magnoliopsida > Santalales > Viscaceae > Viscum > Viscum album. Next base: position 770,913,933 of record OY728138.1, read on the forward strand.
GTGGATTTATCCCTTCTTTCCATTAATGGAACTTAACATCACATTCCCTATTATGGAAATGATATATCCTAAATAAATCATTATTCATGGTGTTCTATAGGCACGTTCTATTTCTATAAAGTCAAATAAAGAGATATCGAGAAAATAGGTTGATGGCATTAGCATGAAATCTTCTTGATTATAGATATTGTGGTAGAGGTATTTTATTACATGATAAGAATTTTTATGAGGTTACATGACATTAAGAAATTAAATTATTTCACTATGGGTACCATGGCGTGTTGCTAGATGATAACATTGGACTTTAAGATACATCAACTAATGCCACTAAAAAAGAGGCCTATAAGGTCACACACAAAGTTAATCCAGAATATCAGTTAAATAATATAATAATTTTTATTATTTTACAGTTTCAATAGATAATATTCTTGTTTGTGGATTAATAATTATTCATTAATTCTTGATCACATTTATTCCATCACCAGTTATTTGATAGAATATATTGTAAGAAGAATATTTAAAAAATATTCTACAATTAAATGAATGCTAAAAATGATGTTATGAAATATATATCATTTTTCTTCATGGCTTCCCCAAGGTAATATGAGTAGTAAATATTCCTTATAACTGATAAATGTTATTATTTTATGTGAACTTTTATTAAATTTTAAATTAATGATCATCTTTTAAATGAATTGTGATTTATTCATTTAGAGGTTCCTACTGTAAGGGACCTCATTTAGGGTACAATTTTAAATATTTCATTGAACATTTCCTTGAACCGGAATGTGACCATACTTATAGAACCCCGATTGCTACTTCTTATGATTCATTGTATCTAGAGGTTATCCAGTAAGAACGAGTGAACTTTTATTAGTGATTGGTTTTAGTATTGATTCGTTCATTATATATAGATCTTGCCCAGCAAATTAGCACCTTCCAACCATTAAAAATGATAAATGATTCCTTTAAATTTTTAAATGAGATGTGTCATTTAGGTATTAGTTTTTCCCAATGGGACTCAAAATAATGAAATGAATACCCTAATAATAGGGTGTTTATCAAGTAAGATAAACTTTAATTGGATATTACCATATCTATATTATACTATATGACAACACATTTAATATTTAAATTAGAAATTAAACCTTTTAGTGAGAACTCCCCAATTTGGACACCCTTGGATGCTTAAGGCCTAGTAGCCCAATATTTGCAAAGTAATTTCATTACACCTATGATGATATTTTCTTTTCATCATACATCAATACATACTAATATGTTTTAGTTTATCCCCTTTTAAAATGGGATATTCATGTGTGTTGGATTATATGTAATAATTAATCTTGAATGTGGTGTGGTTCTCATTCTAGAGACATTAAGGTTTGAAATATGGACTAATATTCCCTCTCTTTGACAAATACCCTTATAGGACAATGACGTTGTTCTATTAAAGAAATTTTATGGAAGAGTTTGGTTCAGGACTATGTTTTTTTATAGTATTGCATATTTTTTATCATACTTAAACTAATTGATGTTATGTTTTCATGTTTTTTGGATTATGAAAGGTTGTGTCCATATTTTTTAAAATAATATTGCGTAATTTTTTATTAAAACAATCTACTTTGGGTAGAACTATTCAAATCCCTAGCCATGTTGACTAGTGCTTGCACTGATAATGTTTTCTTATTAGAAACAATGTCGTAAGGGTGTAAGTAGTTCAAAGAATCATGGAACATCTGAGATTAATGATATTAAAGGGGTGTTCCTTGGTAACTCTTGGTGTATTCAAATATCGTTGTTCGATATAGCACTATCATTTTGACCCTATTTGTAGATGACACTCAAAATATTGATTCTTGTTTTTTAACTATGTGGTATGGTACGTATACTTGATTCACATTATATGTCCATCTAACTCATACTGCATGTAATGATGGTTTAGAATTAAACATCAATGCATTATCAAGTAAGGATTAAATATCGATCATTTTAGATATGAAATCTAAGGGTAAAGGAGGCCCATGTTTTATTGATAATATTTAGTAGAAGTTCATGAGATTTGGGCTAAAATATATTGGACCTAGACACACATTGTTAGAGGATGTGTTTTTAAGTGGTGGAAATTTTAATTGGTTGTGTTTATCAGAACATGGCCCAGATAAATCTCTAAATTCCAATCATTAAAAATTTCAATATACTCCCAATTAAGTTTTGATTTTTCCACTTCTCTTAACACTATCCTGGGTAAACTAAGAGAAAACAAGAAATAATTTTATCTACCTATTTATTTATCATTTATATATTAATAATGGAATACTTTTGAGTTAATATCAAGGATTTTTTTTTTATATATAATAAATATTTTTTGGTACCACAGTAGATGTTGAAAGGTGATAACCCTCATTATGATTCAATATCTTTTTTTCTCATGATAACCATTCTCTCTAAGTGGGAATGGGTGATGTGAGATATGAATTATTGTTAATATATGATTGGTGTATTGGTCATTCTAATGAAATTTCATAGATGGATGGGGGAATCCATTGAGGTGTCTATTTTTGGGATTCTTATGTGGTGAGATGGATCCTCCTAAGTTATGGAGTTGTCTGTTAGTCTCATATGGGAAACCCTCAGAATAAAAATTTCATGAAACATTTGGTTCAGTAGTTGAATGAAATTTTTTAATTTCTATTATATTTTATAAAAAACATTGAGTGGTTTTGTTAGGATACAACACCATAAAGTTAGTTACATGATATGGTGAACATGCTTGATGCGATCTTTAGAATCATCTTCATAAATTCATTGTACTCTATCTTTAGAAATGTAATGGATGTATAATTTAATATTTTTTTAAAATAGTTGGAAATAGGTAGTTCAACTAAATCTCTCTATACAAAATATATAAAGTAATTTTTGTATTGTTTCTTTCATGTCATGGGTTTAGGTGGGTGGTGTGGAAAGGTTCTTTTGTTCTTTTCTGTGTAATCCAATGATACAATTTTTGAGCTTGATAAATCATAGTTGACCACTGAGATCATAATTATTCCCATGAGTTGTTTCCTCTCCCTTAATCATGAGTATTATTTTCTGGATCATGTCTGGAGAATCATCAGAACACTACAGACATTCATAGGCTCGATATTCTGAAGGATTGGGTGTCGTGAGATAAAATTGGATTCTCAAAGTTCAATACCATTGGTGGGGAGTTAATTAAGAATCATGATAACAGAGATTATTATGGGATCATATATATGGTTAGGTAGTTTTTTGGTAATCCTTATCATTATTTTTTCACATTAATTAATATAATTCACTCAATTTTAATGTATTTACGTACCCTATGTTTGGAATGACTCAAGGAGGGGAGTTGAGATTTTTGATATGCAACAGAACCTTTAAAAAAGACTAATGAACCAAATATTATAGATGTTATTTTTTTTATTCAAGGCTTCCTAAGGATTTGATGTCAATATATTTGGAGGATCTAATGTACCATGTTTTTTAACTAGTTTATATATCCAAATAATTTTAGGGTTTTAGTTTTATGTTGTGAAAAAACATCAACAGAGCCTCAGAATGTAAATTTTATCATTTGAACACTTGAAAGTGGTTTTTTAGATGAGTTTTATTTATTTTGAGGTTTTTATTGAGTTCTGGAGGTTTTGTGATATTATATATCTAGTTTTTTACATGCATCAACATGGGTATAGTTGGTGGATGGTTAGTTTAATAGTTTGGGTCAACCATGTGACCCAATTTCAATAGGATTATAGTTTTTCTAAACAATAGGAGGGACAATGGAGGACTTGAATCTTTTTTAGATGTTAATTGTGGGACCAACAGGGGATATTCATGGTTTTACCAAACTGTTCACATAGAATTATATGTTATTCAAACTTAACACGTATGAACCCAATATTTGTGAACAGTTACTATATATCATAAGACCTAATCATGAAGTTTTTTGCCTTTGTGCATAGAATTATTCATTTTTGCAACTAATTTTTTCAAACCATGCATTCGAAACATGAGACTATTTTGAAAGATGAAAAATATAGTTTTCCCCTCCTTCCTCATAAGTATACTCCCTCTTTTCTTATCTCACTATGCATAGCAGCACCCACCCCCTATATATGAGCTTCATGTTATCCTATCCAATATGAATACTGATGTATCATTTATTTGAATTAGAATAGGAAATTTTCTATTGTGTTGGATATCCTTTGGTAATATCTCTACACATCTTACTTCTCTTCTAGTTTATCCCTCCATACGGAATACTAAATAGTGTAAGACCATTCACATAAGTTTTAGTGAATTTGATGATTATTATAATTTAATCAAATATATCTGGAATTGAATATCTATTTTGGAAAAGTGGACCATCCTTATCACATGGTTGGTGGTCTTTGGTATTTGTCCCATAATTATTTTTCATTTATATAATATTTATATTTTTCCTCATGCCATACATCCCATTAATTTCCCATAAATCATAAAATTCATTTCAATAAATTAGTATAACTTGTTTGAATGTGGTAGGGAACCATAATGTATGGTTAGGGTTTAACAACATCAAACAGAACAACACAATGCAAAATTTTTATTGTATTTACATGGTGAATATATTTCCCTATTACATAATTCACCACTGTGGTGTCTCTAGTTTTCTTTTGACATTTGACAAGACGAAATGACTGGTTGAAATGTATATAAAGTCGAAATGAAATCAAACTGAAAAATAGACCTCTTTATTAGTAAAATGAGAAATGATTGGAAATTAATTAATGAACTATTAAATTGTATGTATATCGATCATGTCTCTTGTCCTTATAAATGAAGTGGTTAAGTGGAATACATAATTAAATGTGATGTTATATAATTAAATGTATCATGATGAATTATATTATGGAATTATTGTATCTCATGGACATCACATTATTTATAAATTGTATTAAATAATTACATCTACATCTATATAATTCAATTTATCATGAAAAATTATATGGTTGCATTAATATTTCTCTTGACCTTAATGTTTATTAAAAACGGAATTTATAAACACATGTTTTAATTAATAATGATATGGTTTTTATACTATTTTACTAGTTTAAATAATGGAATTCATGATTACTTGTCCATTATATTAATTAATAAATTATGTTTATGAAGGTCCACTACGACTTGAGTGATGTCGGGTTCCTCATTATAGAACATCTTGGATAAGGGCTCATATATATAGTTGTATTAACTTATACGTGATTGTTATTAAGGTTCTTGGGTTAGGGTTGTGGACATGGAGTTTCAAATTGTAACACCCTGAACCAAGAAGCCTAGAGCTGGTGCATTTCATTATTATATTGCACTGACTCTAATGACTCAAATCATGATGGAAAACTAATTTTAAAAGTTGTGGAAAGATAGATTACATACATGATACCCATAATACATTGGTAAATAGTAAATAAAAAGACGACATGTATGAAAAATAAATCAATAGTATTCTTGGAATTTTTTTCAATGATTTCTTCTTCATTAACTAGGGAAACAAAACATAATAAAGGTTATCCCAAATTCTCAGTAAGAGTTTCTAAATGGAGATAAATAATGAATAAATAAAAAAATAACATGTTAAGGTAAATAATTTATAACATTTTCCATAAAATTACTTTATAATGAAATATCAATATAGAAACATAAAAAATTTAAAACAAATTCTATTAAATTAATGAAAATAAAACTAAATGAATCCTTATAAATGTTCATGAAAAATATCATGGATAAGTAATAACTAAATTATCATTAAAGTAAATGAATAATTATCAAAAATTTGTTTTCCCAGAAACATAATTCCTTTACCATCATGATATAGTTTAAACTATTTGGCCAAATAATTCACCTCATGACACTACTGATTCGTCGAGTGAGTGGCATTAACTGGTACCACACCCATGGGGCATTCCATAAATAGTCTCCAACACATGTATTTCATATCCATTGAATTCCTTATATATTTAATAAACATTATTCATTATCAAAATATATTTTTACTGAATTTAATATCTGAATTTGTCAAAAATTCATGGTTAATCAAATAATAATCAAAGTGAACACCATATGTAAAATGATATAAGCTTTAGGCTAAAATAAGATCAATTGTGTGATAACATTAATATTTAAGGTAATTTATAATGAAAAATGATTAAAATAATGTAATTAATTAATGAGAAAATTAATAATCACAATATGAACTGTGATTGTAAACTTAATAATTATGAAAATTATTGAAGAGAATAATATTTAAACATTGTACTATTTCCCAAGACAATTTGAAACATTTGAATCATAATATCCATAAAGGTATGAAATCAAATGATAATAAGTGGATTCTTGATATATCTTGACAAGTCATTATATACCCCAAATAAAAGTAAATTGGTATATTATAAAAAATATGTCTCAATAGAATGTTATTTGAGATGAAAATCCCTAACATTAACCTTCCTTTTATTGTGTGGTATTTATTATCCTATATAGTGGTTTCAAATATGTTTTTGACTTATACAAAATCTACTTTTATCTAAATAATATAATATATTAACTTTATGCAATATTTTATTTCCCTTTTGTTAAAACTCTTTTATTATTTTTTCTATTTTAGGTGTTAATTACGTAGTCTTCTCAAGTATGTTTTGATTTGTGATTTGTTGTTCCTATTAATTAGATTAAGAATTCATCATCTCGATAATGTAAATTGTCACTAAATTATCTTATATATTTTTTTATAATTTTATATAATTCTTGGATATTAGAAAGAAAATGTGTTTTTCCAAGAGACAGTAGGTCATACATACAAATAAACACTACATTCATTTCATTGTTGAAATAAAATAATGAAAAATAAATGATACATATGTATATTATAATTAAAATAATATATATATATTATATATGATACATTGTTCTATTTAAACACTCCATTATATGTTCCATGTATGGAATGAATGAATCATAGTTCTTGAGGAGGTGGTAATTGACACTTCCTAAAACAAATTTATCATATTTACACAACATTGAAAGAATAAATGTATGTTATAAATAAAAAATATTTAATCATTAATACATTATAAAAAATTATATTATATATATAGATATTTTCAAATATAATGGCTACCAAGAAAGGTGGTAAGGGAAAATGAACAATCATCATTTTGGGATGTAGTAGTTCCTCTTACACATAAATAGTATTTTCGTTACCATTAGATGGAGAGGTGTGGAAGTGTAACTTAAAATAATAACATAAAAACATCCTAATATATTTAGGATACTTGTGTTTAAAATTAATCATATAATAATAAGAGTATAGAGAGTGTATAATGTAAATGAAACTAAAAAAATGAGAGAAGATGTTACCTCTTAATCTGGTAATATATTTCGGTTTATAACAAAAGATTTCAATGATTAAATTTATTCCTAAATTTATGATTCATGGATGAAAATAGGTATTTTTGGAAGCTGTTTTGGAAGACCTTTTCTAAACTTAAGAGTATTTAATTATGTGAAGAAGTGGGAGATGTGGTGGCCTTTTATAAGGACGGAAAAGGGCTCACTAGGAATTTTTGGAATCACTAAAGGTGTGCTTAAGTTATTAATAATAAAAAGTCAAAAACAACTCAATTATTAAAATATTATATCTGAGATATTTTCATCCAATAGGTTTTTTATATGTGTATAGGTCATTTTTTCCCTTAGGATAATGGTCTAGTCCAATATTATGGTCAAGTTTTCTTTAATAATTATAATTAATTTTAATTGCTTTTACTATTATTTTTGGTGAAAAATAAGTTTAAATTATTATATTTTATAAATTATTATTATTAAAAATATTTAATTTTTTTAGAAATCCCAATCACATAATTATGAGAAATTATTTTAAAAATCACCTCATAGTGGGATGAAAATGTAAGATTTTTAAGTAAAAATGACCAAAATATTTATATGTTTTATATTCAATTTTAATTTTAAATTGATTATAATGACCTAAATTGGATTCTTTGATTAAAATAAAATCTAAATAAACTTTAAAACCAATATAAAACATAAGGATTCTTTATAAATAAATAAGATGAGATATTAGTTTTGAACTAAAATTTAGTATTTTAACTATTCATTAAAAAATGATATGTTTCCATAAAATCTAAAAAATAACCACAACATATTTATTCTATTTATAATTAAAATATTAATTTTAATTTAAATTACTAAATAAATTAATGTTTCAAAATTCTTATTAAAAAGGGGCTCGCCATTAAATGTCACTAAAATTTCCTTTATAAAAATATGTGTTTTCTGTTTAAAATATTGTTTGCTCATATCTTATGCATATCAAACATAATGGATGAAAATAAAATAAAAAATTTTATTGAATATAAAGATATATATTACAAAAAAATCATTCAATAATTGTAATAAACTGTGTTTATTACAAAAAAACTACTTTGGAATCATATAAATAAAAATACTTTTTTATTTATATCTAATTGGTTCTTCTCTACATTTCCCATTAGTTGGTAACCAATGAAATAATTTTATATTTATATCCACCATAAATTTTCATAATTTTGTTAATAATATTAATAATGGATATTTTATAATAATTATATTTTAATAATATATTATTTTTTGATAAAACATGGTCTTTAGAGTAACTCAAGTAATCGAGGAATTTTACTCTTGTGTATAACGCAAAAAAAAACTCAGTGTTGCATTCATTGAAATATATAGAATCTAACTAAAATAGTAAATATATTATATAGTATCTAGTTATTATATTAACTTATGTTCTTGGTGTCACCAGCCATACATGCTATCAAATTCATGATTCTTAATTTATATTTTTGGGGGTCACATTCTCCCCACACTAAAAAAATTCCATCCATGCAATTTAAACTTGAACTTAGTGATAATGGGATTGAAAAAAAATATTGTTGAATGTACCATATCATAAAAAAATTTAATATAACATATTATTAATAAGAGATAAAGGAGGGTAAAATTTTCATGTAACTAGGTCCCCGAGTCGGAGAATATAAGTGGGAATGGAAACATGAATATGAATGAAAAATCTGACAATAAAGTTCTATTGGAGAGTGTCGGGGAACATGTTCAAACGAAGGTTTTTTAACAAAAATCCATAAACCATATGTTTGAATATAGTTCAATGATATTGTAAAAATTGATAATAATTGTATTTTTTTTCAAATTTCTTTTCTTATATATAAGGAATTATTTCACGGTTTAAGAATATAAGTAAATATACATTTCTACAAACATATTATTTTCCTTTTGTTATTCCTTGAACTATTTCTACTTCATCTCTTATCATAATATTCATTATATAGTCAGATAATACATTAACCTCTAAAATATCTTCCAATGATAATCCTAATCCATTTTATAAATTCTAAACTTCCCCAACATATTATGATACAATCGCTTCGAAAAAAGAATCACAAAATTTAAAAAATGTAGTAACCCACACCCTTTAATTAATATGATGAGTCTCTGTATTTATACATTTAATACATGTCAATTACATCTCAAGGATATTTTTGGAAATATGGTAATAACTCGAATCACCATAAATATTTTTTGGAAAATTTTATTCTTCATTATTTGTTATGTAACACATTGGTTATTGGATATATTCCTCTAATCCAAAATTCATGTAAAAAACATTAATGATATCATAGACAACATGTTGAAAAGTTTTTATGGTAGTGTGAACTTATTCAAATAAATCATTTCATTATCATTATCTCAACATGAAGAATATATTAAGGGTTTTATTCCCCTCAACAATGTGTTTTCCTAAAAGTTTAGCTTTATACTTAACAAGTTTTTTATACCATTAAATATATGATATAAAATTCCTATTGAAAACTTATTTTAGTATTATCCTTAGATATTTTGAATATTTTATGATGGGGAATAATAATCAAAATACTTTTATAAAAAAAATTGGATAAAAAAATGTAATAACATTAATCATTTCACTTTAGTCATATCAATAGAATATGACTCACCTTAGTCCATTATCTCCTTCTAATGTATATTCCCTTGAAATTTGGGGCATTATATTTTGTAGTTCCAATTATTCTTTAAGTTGTAGCAATGAATATAAATGCTTTACTTCATTCCAATTCATTCTTTTTCAGGGTTCCATTTTTTCCCACACTTATAAAAACACCCAATACTTTAAATTATTTACTAGGTTGATTATTTCCATAGTTATCATAGGTTGGAAAATCATTTTTCCATTCATATTCATTGATTCGTTATCATTTTAATGGTGTTAGGAATACCTCTTCTTCTCTTGGTTTCCATTGAAACCATAGAACTTGTAGAATTATTTCTCTAAATTAATAGCATAAAAAACTATTTCATAGAATGAAGATAATTTATAAAAAAACCATATCCGTTTTGATAGTTGTCTTAAGTCCTTCAAATAAACGATCAATACTTAATTAAATGTTTCACATGAAATCCATAGAATACCTTGATAACCCAGTAAAGGTGTCCTCATACTCTACAACAAATTCTTCCACCTTTTTCTTTAAAAATTGGAAATTCCTCTTAATCTCAATTTTTTAGTCCTATGTGAAGTATTTGTCGAAGAATGTCTCCTTGAAAGTCTTATATTACAATAGTTAAATTTCTCCTTCCTCCCTTTTATTTTTTATCAGAGACCACAACTGGTCAACATCACCTTGGATACAGTAGACCAAAAGTGTAACCTTTTCCTTTTCATTACATTCCAAGTCCGTAAATATCATATCTAGAGACATAATCCATTTATCAATATTAATTTGATTAGTAATCCTAATAAATTATGGGGGATCATATTATATAATGAAATCCAACATAGGTTATTCACTCTGTAAAATACATTTCTCCATTTAGACAAGGTTATTTTTCATAACCTGACTAAACTTCCCTAATATAAACATAACATTATCAGTTCTAATACCTTCTTCATTGGAATTCTTAGTCAGGAAATATATTCATTAGACACGATTAATTATACCATTCTTCCATCCAAGATCCATTTCTAAACAATATCATATACTGGATTAGCTCATATTTTTAAGAAAATTGTAAAACATTAAATATAGAATAGGAAATAAAATATATTTATGCATCATGAATCCTAGAATCCTAAATTTTGGCCACTTAGGGGAAATATTTACATTTAATTCCTTCATAATAGTGGGTTTAGAAATTGTGAACTATCCTAAGCATATCCCCTTGGAGTTTCAAACCAGGTGCATAGTAAGATAAGATGTTATGTACCTTGATACCCTGAGACTGTCCAAGAACACATAGTTAAAATTATTACTCCTAGGTATATCTCTTCCAGAACCACGTCTTCTTGTAGTATCCATACAGGGATGTAAAACTAGGAATACCCACATAATAACAAACATTATAAAATTTTTGGTTCTTCGTGAATACATGTATTCAATATCTATCTTATGGATGTTCTCCCTAGTCTTTGTTTTCTAAATCTAGTTTCCAAGGATGCAACTGAACTTCCTCTGATACAAACTGTAACACAATGATCCCATAAGCCCAGAGCCAGTGTGTTACATTATTATATTGGCATGATTAAAAGGAATTAAATCTAAATGGACTGATTAGTTTAGCTTTTTTGGAAAGAGATATTACATACTTGATGGCCATAATACTATGAGAAATAGGAAATACCATCATGATACAAAATAAAAATAAAAATAAAAAATATATTTCAATTCATATTAAAAGATTTATTATACATAACATGGGTAATAGAAATATAATAATGGTGTTCCCGAATTCACTACAATGGTAAGTAAATTAGAATAAAAAATGAATCAAAATGATTAAATTATCATTGAATGGAAAATAAATGATATCACATGCTATATGAATACTAGATAAAGAAATATCACTATAGAAAGGTAAGATACTGAAAACACATTCCATTAAATCAATGAATAGAAAATAAAATACATCCATAGATATGCCGATGATAAACATCGTGGATAAATATTAACTAAATTTTAAATATATTAAATGCATAATTATTTAATTTCATGTTTCTTATGAACATGAATCTTTTTTGGTTAAGAGACAGTTTAAATGAGTTGGCCAACTAATTCACCACATGAGATTAATGGTTCTTTATGGTTCTTGAATTAACTGGTCCCCAACCCATATGGATTGACTTAAATAGAACACAAACCACATATTGTATGTCAAAATCACCCTCGTATTTTTAATAAGCATTATTACATATCAAATTGTATTTTTATTGAATCTATGATACAGATTTATTTATAATTCATAGTTAATCAAAAAACTGTCAAAGTGAGAACTGTATGTAAAATCATATACGGTTTATAAAATAATAATATCCATAGGGATATTCAAAGTAATTTATAATGAAAAAATATTTAAATTAAGTGATTTTTATGGTAAAATTAACAATCACAAAAGAATGTTTGATTGTAAACATAATCATTAAGAGAAATATTGTGGAGAAAAATATTTAAATATTCCAAATAGTCCTATACCACTTTGAAGTGTTTGAAAAATATTCTCTAGAAATATATAAAATTAAATGATAATGAGGAGATTCATGATATAACATTAAAAAGGAATAATATAAACAAAATAAAAGTGAGTTGGAACAGATAACAAATAAGTCTCAATAGAGTTTAAATTGAGACCAAATTCTCTTACCATAACTATCATTTTGTTGTGTGATATTTATCTTCTTGTATAGTGGATTAAAATTTGTTACCAACTTACTAAAAAACTATAATCTTGTTAAAAATACTACATATAAACTTTTTACAATATTTTATTACTTGTTTCTTAATAATTAGTTTTTATTTTTCAAATTTCAGGTGTTAATTGCCTAGTTTTCTCAAATATGATTTGTCTTATTATTTGTTGTTCATGAAAATTAGATGAATTTTTCATCATTTTTTTTAATTTAAAACATTAATAAATTGCCTCATATATTCATTAATATGTATTTATAATTTTCCACATTATTTATAGATTAGAAATTAATGGCACCATTCAAGGAGAAGGTAGGTCATACATAGGAATGAACACTACTTTTATATCATTGTAGTATTAAAAGAATAAAAAATAAATATGTATATTATAATTCCATAATCATATCCATATTATATATTTTACCTTTTTTTATTAACATAATAATTTATACATTTCCATGTATGGCCTGAATGAATCGTATCACCTGAGGGGGTGGTAGTCCACACTTCCTCAAACAATATTATCATATTTAAGAAAATTGGAAAGAATAAAGTTATGTAAAAAATAAAAACAACAGTAGCATAAAGTCATTATAAATAACGTTTATATCATGTATAAAATATTTTCCATCATATTTTCCACCATGTAATGTTGTAAGTAAATAAAGGACCAATCATCATTTAGTGAGGCTGTAGTTCACCATACACAGATACAATATGCTAATTACCCATTAGATGGAGGTGTGTGTGCGTTTAGTTATAAATAATATCATAATAACATAATATTACATTTAGGATACTATGGTTTTTATTTATGAATATAATAAAATGATTATACGGAGTGGGGATTGGAACAGAAACTATATATATTGAGATGAGACATTACCTTTTAGTTAGGTAACATCTTTTGGTTTATACTAAAAGGATTCCTTTGGATGGATGTAGGGAAACTTTTTGGAATATATTTTCTGAATACAAGAGGTCTGAGAGCTACTAATAAGTGGGAGAGTTGGTGGCCTTTTATATGGAACAAAAAGGACTCACATGTAAATTTTGGAAAAAATGATTTGGGAAAATATGTTTTTCATTAAAAAAGTCATACCATACTAAAAAATAAATTATGGAATGATTATGGTCGACATATGTATAGAAAATAGGTTTTTAAAAAGTATCTAGGTCATTTTGTCCCTTAAGATAACGGTTTATTTATTTATTTGGCTTAATTTTTCCTTAATAATTGTAATTAATTTTTATTAATTTTACTAATATTTTAGATAAAAACTAATTTGACCTTATTAAAAATTAAAAATTATTCTTATTAAAAATATGGAATAAATTTTTTATATTCCAATCAATTTTGGGGTAGAGATTAAATTAAAATCCATTATTTAAGAAGAGGGACAATGTGGGGTTTTAAAGTAAAAATATCTAAAATCTTGCTATGTTTTTATAACATGTTTATATATTAAATTGATTATAATAATCTAAATATTATTAATAAAAATAAATATTATCTAATGAAACATTAAATAAATTATAAAATAAAACATATCCTTTTAAATTAATCTAATGAAAAGTCATTTGTGAACTATGATATAGTATTTTTAACAATTCATTCAAAATGATATGTTTCGAAAAAAATATAAAAAATTCACCATAACATAATTTTAATTTATGTATTTCAATTATGGAGTTATTTTAACTTATTAAATCATCTATAGTGTCAAAATTTATATCTAAAATGGGGTCTCCATTAAAAAGTGGAAAATTGTCTTTATAAAAATAATTTTTTTTGCCTAAAATACGGTTTTCTCTTATATTATGTATATCAATCATAAGGGATGAAAATCAGAAATATTTTATTGGTTATATAAAATATATACTTTTTAAAAATCATTCAAAAATTTAATTAACTCTGTTTATTATGAAAATTTCTTTGGAAGAATATAAATAATAATATTACTTTTTATATCCAATTCATTTTAATTTTCATTTTATATTATTTGGTTACAAATGAATTATTATTATATTTATATAAACCATAAATTTTCATACGTCAGCTAATAATATTCATAATGGCTAGATTTTATCTAAATAAATTTAAATAATATATTATTATTCGATAAAGAATGGTCTTGGGTGTAATTCAATCCATTGAAGAAGGTCTCTCTTGCGTGTAATGCACACTAACTCGATGTTTCATGCATTAAAATGCATAGAATCTATTTTAAATAGTAAATATATTATAATGTATATAATTATTATATTACCTTACACACTTGGTGTTGCATATTATCACTCTATCGAATACAAGTTTCATACATTTGATATTTGGGGTGTCACACAAACCCCCTTGGTCGAGGAAGTTAAACAGGTGGTTCACGTCACATGGGTTTCAATACATGATGTTCCATTCCCCCTTGAATAGGAAGTTTGACATGACCCTTATCATATTTTTAGGATAGTAGATCATGGATACCCTTACTCTATGATACCTTAGAATGGTGTACCTTACATTATGAGACATGGGAATATAATCCCCCATATTTTCATGATACTCATGAATCGAATCCTTTACTACCCTATGACATTCATGTGACTATGTGTGGATTCTTGAGTAATGCCTTTGGTCTTAACTTGCGCAACACATCTATATATATGGTTTTATTAATTCATACCTATAAATTTGGTATATAAAAACATATATATATATATATAATGTAAAATATATATATAAACACATTGTGTTTTTTTAGGAATTCTTGATTATGCTGAAGAAGGTATGGTCGTCCAGGTGTCCTTGAGAAACCTAACCCAACTTGATGACAATTAAATTTATTGAACTAATTAATTTTGTTATTCCTATACAAAAGTTTATTTTATATAAACAGTATGGATAAAATTAGACACTATTTGTGATGTCCTACTGAATACATCTCATTCATTCTTTGTGCCTCTATTTAACTACGATAGCTAAACATACCAAATGATTTCAATTGGAGGTTCTTGGATAGTGATTCCTTACATTGGTCATTATGATATAATAAGAATATATATGACCAATCAGGTTATCAGGATTATACCAAACATGGATATTGTCCCCTTTATTCATTTACATCAATTTCTATTCCCTATCATAACTTTTTACACATTTCTATATTTTTAGAATCGCATTATAATTTATTTATTGATTATTGGTTTCCATTTTACAATACATTCAGTTTACATTATTAAATTATTTATTATTGTGTCTTTTTTATTTCTCAATACTCCTGAGGGAGTGTTCTTCCTAATATACCTCTTTTATCCAATTGGTCCTTGTTAGAATCCTCATTCATATGGGGATCCCAACATCAGGTTTAGTGGAAAGCCATATCCGGGAACTATTATTGGTGTATTCTATGCGATGATTCTAAAATATAATATTTCAAATATTTTTCATATCAACCTTCATTCTATTCCACCATGTTTTCTTTCTTTTCATCTTAAAACACTAATTTTTTTTACTATTCTACACTTGTTTGAAATTTATTTCCATATTCATATTTGGATTTATTATATTCTAATTTTATCCAAGTAGTCATTCTTCTTCTTTAATAAGTATTTGGATTCTCTAGGATTCTCTGAAATATTTCTCCTTCACCAGTCCTAAAATTTTTATTCTATTATGAGGGAGTCCCAAAAAATGTTTTCCCTAAAGCTACTGACTTTTAGTGGGTGTGACATTAAATTCTATAAATGTAGTGTTATTAGTATATGTTTATGAGATATAAAACGTATGAATAGTCAATATCACTTCCTCAAATAATTTCATTATCTTTTTGAAACCATTGGTCTCTTTCACCACTCCAAGAAAATAACAATAATACCATTTCTTTCTAACCATTTATAAAAAATCATAGATATATCTTCAGTATTATTCTAATCCAACATCAATATATATAATAATAGCCTCCATAAAAATTATAATTTAATATTAAATGATATATAAAAATAAAATATTTCTAGTTCATTTGGTGTGGGACCTCCCTTGTGATATGATACTACACAAAAAATAATATTTCCTCTAATATCAGATCAATACACAGTAGCATTAATTTACTTAAATTAGTGAATATATTGATCATCACAAATATATTGGACCCAATTTACAAATATTTTTACAAGAATCATATGTATTATCACCTTGACAAATCATATTCTCATTTTATTGTTTTAGTTTTATGGTATGACTTGTGTTCAAGAATTCAAAATTTTTTCCAAATGATTTCAAATATTCATTAAACATAATTCATCTAGAAAACACATCATCCATGAGGCAATAAATTCCATAAAAAGTATCCTTCACCCAAGATATATCAAAAATATAGTATTCCATACTTTCAGAAGAAATCCTAAAAAAATATTGAACTTATCATATACATTTTAGAACATGTGTCTTAAGCTATCCCGCTTGTTGATGTTTCCTTCTAATTCATGTACCTTATCTAATTTAGGTAAAAAAAATTTCATAGTTAATTTTTCCTTATTACAACATGTCTTGAACATAAATTACACCTCTTAAATAATATAATATGTCTTTGACTACCACTTGAATATGTTCAACAATGTACTTATGGGAAGCATTACATACCCTAGTTTCCATTATGCATGTATATTTGGTTATAATATATTTCAACATTTTTAGGTGGATTATATACCCATCCTCTATAACATAAACTACTAATTATTAAAATTTAAATTCGTTTTGAATGAAATCCTAATTGATGATAAATACACCCAACCACCTTTTTAATCTTCAATATCACAGTTTTTGTTTATTTTTAATTAAAAATAAACTTTATCTATAAATATATTTATTCTAACCCATTTGAATTATAGGTAATTATTGAGGATGGTATTCCCATTTTCCCATCAGATAACGTCCATGGGAATGGTGTCTCTCATAAAACTAACTCTTTTAATTTTATAAAAAACCCACCTTCTCCCCATATTCTCATCCACCATCCATGTTTAAAATAGATCTCGGGATAAAAGGATAAACCACATCTCATTTAGTATAATTTTTAATAATAACTTTCTCTGTTACATTATATTCTATCAATATAAAAATGGTCGTAAATTGTTATTACAAAGAATTATACACAATACTACCTATGTGAAAAAAAACATATAATTTCAATTCTCGGGGTTTTTTCACTGGAATTTCTTGACGATTAATGGATATAAACAACAACATAAAAACAAAAACATACCATTAAAATGAAATATATTTCTAGACTAATGATTTAGATAATCACTCAACCATGATAATCAAAATCTATATGAGTTAAAAAAAGATATGGTGGAACTAAAAACCTTCAACATAATTCTTATTTTTAAGGGGATATTAAAATTTCTAGGTTCAATAAAATAATAAAAAATCTACAAACATTCCATATTTTGTGTAATCCATCATAAGGTATGATTTCCAACCTTCATCACTAACCTTTCCATCCATTTATGCAGAATAAATAAAAATATGGAAAAAAGGTTGTCAATTTAACAACTTCTCAAATTAATTAACCGGTATAGGACTTTGTTGTAAAATTGGAGACACCTTTTCGTGGAGGTCTAAATAATAATGACATACTGCTGGTTGATTATTCCATGGTATTCCATATATATACTTCTATAGTCTTCATTAACTTCTTATTTTATTTTTATTCATAGTTGTAACAGGTTTCCATTGATGGAACACCAATATAATTTCACTTTTAGAAGCTTTCTCTAATTACCTTATTTCCTCTACTAATATAGACACAAGATCAAGAGATTATTAAACTAACACTAAAACACCAATTTGTATGTTCCCTCTTTCTTCATTGTATAATTCATGATATAACAATTATTTGGTTTATTTACTCATTCTTTATATTTTTTTCTTATTCAGGCATCCAACTCCTGAACATGTTGGGAATGTGTCCAACCATCATGAATTATCCACACTATTTTTATAGATATTAATCTTTTTTTTGGTAGTATATATAAAACTTCACTAGTTGTTTCATCCATTTTCCAATCTAATTATCAAACTATTAGATTTATTCCTTATTATATTATATCTTTCACTCACATTCTGTTATATTGATGTCCATGCTAAAATTATCTATGATGTGGAATCTATTTCTATAGTTGAATATATTTTTACAATTTTTAATCCTTATTTTTACAAATTATTTATGGGAATAATCGGAGGATTTTTTCCCCAAAATAATAAAAAAATTTCATCCAAACAAGCCATACTTTTTTCTTTATATGTTCCTCATCCTCTTGTGGTCGATTCTCTACTTTTTTAAATAAATTTTATGTGACAATGTTTTACCACTACTCAACAAAGAAGTGTCTTCCTTTGTTTCATATCTCACAAAATAAAAATTAGAGATATAAAATATTTTCTATATGAATATATTATTCCTTTTCTTAGAGATATACTTTACACTAAAATGACTTCTTCGATATATATTTTTTCTAAAAATATTGTCGGTATTCTTTAACTGTAATGGCTGATATGTTCTAAAAGCTTTCCATATCCGTGTACTCAATCCTATAAAAACATTGAATTCCCTGTATCACTCTTTTTAGTCTTCCAATACCATAAATATGTCTATTTTATCATGTTTTTATCAATTGGTTGGAACACTGTCTATTTTGTATCCTTTCTTACGATAAAAGTTTCTGGGAAACTCTTTTTTCTAGTAATTTTTTTTTTAAAAAAAATTGATTTTTGGCATCCCATACACCAAATATCATTTAATGTATGGGATAAGGTGTCCATATCTATTTAAACATTGAAATAAACCAAAATTTACCCTTAAATCACTTGATAGTAAAATTTTTAGTTAAATAAATCATCTAAAATTCAATAAGAAAAATAATTTAAATCCTAATATATAAAAACATGACTTTAAAAAAAATACAATTTCATGATGGATATATTAAAAATACATGGGGGTTAATATAGTGTTATAATATTTTTCAAAAAAATATTATTCTAATTTAATTAAACTTGTTGTTTCTCTATAAACTCTACGGTCTTCTAAGACATGACTAAATTATCATTAATTGACCCATCTCAATTTCAAAAAATTAATGTAATTAAATATGAAAACTAAAATATGTTTTATTTTAATAAGTTTAGGTTTGTATATGTTAATCCTAAAACTTTTTGTTATTGTTAATATCCATGTAAAGAATTACACTATAATAATGTTATCAGTTAAATTGGATGTTTTTCTTTCTTATCCCAACCAACTCCCTTACCATATTACATGCTTGTGGTTGTTAAAAATATGATTCACATAAAATCATCACAATACAATGAATGTGACAAAATCCTTTATAAGATTACACACATTAATGGATCATTATGTATCATCCCATAGTCATCTACTATTTTAGTTTTTAAAATTTCCTTCAAAATTTATAAAGTAGACCATTGATCTACTCGGGAATGTTGTAAAAAAACTAATATTCTCCCCCAAATAGCCAAAATATTCTATAATTTATCTTTCAATAACTTAACTGGAAACGTATAAAATCAAAAATACATAGCATATAGAACATGTTTATAATTTTTATGTTGTACACACTCAAAATTTCCTGAATTAAACTACTTAAAGATACACTGCATATTATTCTACAAGTAGACCATTATTTGGTATTTCATTGTATCCTTATTATCATCATTAAACCTAGCATGTGGTGACTTTTTAAAAAAGGATAAAAAAATATTTCTTTCATCATCCATTAGAGTTAGTATTCTAAAAAATTTTCCCAAAAAATATACTTCTTTGAGATATACTTGGCTTCAGTTTTGTACTCTATGCAAGAACAACTAAATCAGTCTTCATCTTCCTCTTTATTTTTTAGCGAGTCGTCACAATTTTATCTATGAGCATAGACGCATTCAATGATTTTATGTTTTAGTTCAATAAATCTAATTATATTAGAATAAATTTTCAATGAATAGCATAATCATAACTAATATATAACGGTCTAATATCATCACATTTTTTTAACTTTTATCCCTATCAAAATTCAATGAGTATTAAAATGATAAAAATATTTATTTCCCTTTTCATTTGGAAAAATATTATATAATTTCATCAATATCAATGACACAACTCATAATAATCTTGAGAACCACTACACATTAATCATTAGAGTCATATGAAAATCATAGAAAATCATAACATATGGCATGAAACCACTCATATAGTGTGAAAACTACTCATGAAACTAGTACATACTCCAGTTTCAGTTCTATATTCAATAAATTTCAAATCATCACATTCATTATTTCTTAAAATCGTGAATCACACTCCCTTTTAGGTGTTTATATTTTTTAGATCACATAAGAATAGTTATTGTGTCCTCTCGTTTTTCTTCCCTTATCATAATTATAAATCTAGACACTAAAATTAAAATCCAGTAAAAACTCAGAATGTTTATATGTATGGTATAAAAAATATGATTTGTAGAACTCACATACACCAATACATTGAGACCTACACTCTCTTACATTCACATATATTATTTTCAGGACCACATGTATTATCACCTTTAGGATATTTATGTTCATTAGAATTTGTCATTTATCTGGTATACCATAGGTATATGAATTATAAAATTAGTTTAAATGAATTAAATACTTCATTAAATTAATATCATCTTTAAGATTTATCATTAACGTAACTATAAAAAACAATAAACAATCGCTATTATGGAATGTAACATATGGATGAATTACTCCCAATATTTGAAAACATTAATCTATAGAAATTGAACCTATATAATACTTATTAAAAACATATTTTCAACTTATATAGCATGGATAAACTACATTATCAAACCCCACCACTTTTTGTAACTATTAATGTTAATTCAATATTTTCATTTACCACTTTTATAAGATATATATATCCATGTTCTCTATTAATTATCTATGTTTGGACCACCAACTCAAATCTATCCAAACAACTGTTCATGGTAGGTATTATGTCCAATAATATCTTTTACCGTTATCTGTATAGAATGAACCTGTTTCTTTTTTCCGTTTTGCATGATATTATATCAATAACCCAATATATATCTTTTTCATTACTTATGTTGACATGATTCAAGAAATAATCCTAATTAGCCAAAAAAATATAAACAAACACATTTGAGAAAAAACAAATTTCTTACCTTTTTTTTAGTTTGTTTAAACTATGGAATTAAAAAATGGTTGATTAGGCCAATATAACACTGTCATTATCCATTTACACAGATTTTACTCATTTTAATAGAAAAAACATTTTATAATTGAAAATGATGTATCATGATGCATTATGAGGATGATTTTATTGATATATATATATATATATATCTGTGTGTGTGTGGCTATTAATCAATTATTTTTATAAGGCCACTATTGCATTCTTATATTTAATAATTTATTCTATAAAATTATAATTACTATATGATGTATGGGATTACACATGATGCTACGTAAAATAAATTTATTTGAAAAAAATGTCTTTTAAAACCACAAACAGATGACATAATAATTTTATCCAAATGAGTTTGAATGTATTTCAAGTATTAGTCTGGAAAAAATTTCAATTATTATAAATATTTATTTTATGTGGTAAATTGCATGATTTATTCCTCACATCATCAAATTTAATGGTGAAGGTTTATAAAACTAAATTTTTGTAGTGGGGTAATAATTTTTCCCATGACGTGTTCTCCCTTATTATAGTATGAGATGTTTATAATTAACAATTTATTAATATATATTTTTCTATCAAACATTTTAGGAGATGATGTAACATAATTATTCCAGGATACTAAAGAGTTCAAATTCATCAATGTTTCTATTGATGATAGCTGAAATAATTTAATACATTAATTGAAGTTAATTTTAGTTTAGTGAATGATTAAAAATTTCAAGAAATTAGTAATCTTCAAAGTACCTAACTTTATTAGATGAACTGATCCTATCAATTATATTATTTTACATTATATTTAATTTCGTTATGAAATTATCTATCATTTTAAACTCTGGAAACTTCAATATATGATAATTATTTCATATCACATTTCTATGGAGATTTTGGTGTGTCTTTAGAGAAAAGTGACTTTTATGGATTTTATTTTTTCCAAAGTTGTTTGATTAAAGATAAAGTGTTTATTTCATTGGTAAAAACTTGTAGAGAAACATAGAACATATAATAAAATAAAATAAATAATTGTTCAACATAGAATAGTTTGTTATGTGACAATATATTAATTTTTTTTATATTTTCTATCGATTATTTTTCTTATCTATTTGGGAATATTTGTTTATTAATTATGTTGTTTCAAACAAGTAATATGGTAAATATGTAAAACCATATCATAATTTCATTTAGTTATATAAGAACATAAAGATGATAATGGTTTATAAATGAGTGTAACAAATCCTGATGTTCTAGTAATTATTATAAATATTTAGAAAAAATAATTAAATTAATGATTTGTGATAAAATATTATTGTTCTCTATTAATGAAAATAGAATATGTATTTCATTTTATAATTATCAATGATAATTGCCAATAAAACTAATTTATCTTATTATTTACTGAATTCTATTATATGATTTTGTAATATTTTTGTTAGTTATTTTGGTGTATGAATTGGCATAAGATCATATTGTATTGATTATTTTCAATCATGGTAATAGATTATTTTTCAAAATTCTAAAGTATTTTTATAGATGGTAATTAGGGGAAATATTATGGTTAGAAACCATTGTTATGTCATGAATGATTCATTGAATTGTGAATTAGAGATATTATCAATGGATAAATCTATTTTCTTAGGGGATAATTTTTTTCATTAGGATGTATAAGATCAGTAATTTTACTATTAATTATTTCCCAAGAAGTTTTTAAACGTAGTTTTGTATTGATTTTTAAAACATGTAACACTAATTTGACCCAGTTATTGATAATGTGGGATAAAATTTATATTTAATGAGGAATAACATAAATGAAAAAAATTAATTTATAGTATATGGAATGGGTATAACTATATATATTCTATCAATGTCATCTATATTAAATTTCATGGATGAAAAGACTATTTTTTGGTACAGTTTAAATATCTGAATATTGTTTGTCATTATATAATTTTAATTCTGGGATTATATTTTGAATAATTTCATAGATCATGGAATTAAATACATATACATCATTGTGAGAATCTTTCTTTTGTCTCATAGATGAATATATAGATATTAAAAAATGAAACACAATTAGGAGTGCAATTTGAGACAACCAATGTATAGTGTCTTGAAAAAAATGCTCATATAGGTTTACCACAACCATAGTATCAAGTACAATCAACTAAGAATTTAGAGTCTTACCAAGATATTTTATGGTATTTATTGGGACATTAAAAACAGCCTCGAATTTTTTTTGTTTAGTTTTTTGTATTAATTCATCCCCCAAATAAATGATGAAAACCTCTTCCCTACTATCCACAATTCTTGTCATGGGATTTTCTTAACAATCTCTACATATTCCCTATTCTGATTTAATTCATTGAATTTTTTCCATGAGTTGATGGGTAAGGTTTTGTAATGTTATTTCAATTTTTATAATTTTTTTAACTCTTAGTCAGATATATAAAATTATTTATGGAGATCATGTTTGTAATTAATTTATTTAGAATATATTGGTCTTTTTAATTCATTATAATTAACATTATTATACTATAAGATGTTATAGATTGAGAATTACTATATTTTTACATTATATAGACTATTTTATTAAATGAATATGAAATCTATGGAGGGAATCTAGTAAAGTCATCCTCTAGGTATTACATGTTTTCCTAGATTGAAATGAAACATTTAGTGTGGCTTGTTTTGAAAAATATGAACATCCAAACAATAGATGATTATATATATATATTATTGAATTCAATTAATTAATATATAATATGTATTATAATACACATATTTTTAAAATATTAACCGAAATATTTTATTATGTGGGCGTCTGATAAGAATTTAGATGATTAAATAGCATCTGGGATAAATTAATATTTTTATTCATGGAATATTAAATGTGGGGGAAATTTAGATCATTAAATACATTTCTTTATAGTAATTATTTTATAAATAAAATGGTCTTGGTTGAAATTTAAAATTATATAGAAAAAAATTTATGTAACGACTGTATTTTTTTACATAATAAGATAGATTATTTACATTTCAGAAAAACACTACATAAAATTAAGGATGGATGTTAGGTATTATAATAATAATTTTTATTATTGTATACATCCTTTACATAATTTAAAATTAAATCGAATATAATTTATAAAAATAAATAAGAACAAGGTCTTTATATCAATTTTATTTATGATATATTTGGTTTACATTATGTATCATTACTACCTTTCTTTATAATGAGTCCAAATCTATGTATGTTCATGTCTTGTTTATATTTTGTTATTGAGAATCATGAATGAAATGTTTTTGTTATTTTTATTTCTTTTTATAATTGAAATGGATTGAATTTCCAATTGCGATTTTATAAGATTTAGAATAATAAAATACAATAAATTATTTAGTTGATCATGGAGTAAACTTTTAATTTATATTAAATTTATATTATGATAATATATCATTCTAACAACTCTTTTCTCTATATGTAAATATTATTTCCATGACATTAAACAAACAAAATTATTTTTCCTTATGTTAAAAATTTTGATAAATTATTTAATAATTGATTCATTGGTGAATGTTAATGCATAACCCTCTTGAATTATCCAAATGCGGATGATAGTCAATTCATTACACTCCTTATTATGCCCTGAAATGATGATATATTTTTCATTATTATCCATGATTGTTTTATTATGGATTATAATAAGTGAATTTTTTCTTTGTAGTATATCATGTATGAACATTTTAATACACTTATTCACTTTTTATGTAGGAATGATATTTTGGTTTTTTTTCGTTGTAAATTATCATTTATTATTAAATAGATATCGTTTTCTTCCATTTTCCTTGTGTTTTAGGATTGATGTGACATTTATTTGACAGTTTATTATATGTTTTTTATTCTAGGAATTATTATATATCATTTTTTATGTTTTGATTCTATAATGTTTGGGGTTTTCTTATAACTACCATTTTATAAAAGAATGTGTTTTTAAATTAGGTGAAATATGTATTGATGAATTATTATAACTTATTTTTTGAGAGGTTTTTTGAAACTATTGATAAAGAATGTTTTTTTAAAAACTAATGGTCATAAAAAAACATACACTCCATCAAACAAAGTCGATGGGGATGATTTTTTAGAAATTCATAAGTTGATGAATTGATGTATGTTTGATGGTTATTTGAAACAAAAAAAAATTGGGAAGTCATATATCATAGAAAAATAAGTAAGACTATTATTTTTTATGGTTTCTAAAACAACATGAATAATCCATGACACAAGCTCATGAATGTAGAATTAAATTTTTCAGAGAGTTTTAAAAATTTTCAAAGTTGTAGTTTTCTGCATGAAGATCTTCAGATCTAAATGAACTAGACACATATGTTTTTGAAGACAGAATGTATTAATTTGATGAATATCAAGAGTTGGAAATGTTTTTGAATGGATGAGTTGCATATACCGCTCCACTTGACAAGATAAAAATATGGATTCAACAGAAGGATATATTTTATATAAAAATTAAAATAATGAGTTGAAGAAAAGTGAAGACCCATGAAATCAGTTTTTTAGATATAATTAACGAAATAGTAAGTTATACACTTTTTAAAAAATATGAAGATGTATTATGTTGTTTTAGAACATATGTTGATTAGGTTAATAAGTTATTAAAATAGTTCAAGTATTCTTTTAGAATAATCGGATCAGACTGGATGTAACTACTGAGTTTACACAGGGAATTTTTTACCCAAGAAGTTGGGTGTTAACTCATTTGACAAGATAATGACAATGATCCTTTGTATTAACTGAGGACACTAATCTATCATCCAATTAGTAGATGTTGACTTCCAATGGGTACATTTTCATTATACTATATAAATGATAGACAAATCGAGAATGTGGATTTAAATGTAAAATCATATATAAGTTGTTTCTGAGTAGTCGTTGTACGACTGTAATTTATTTAGGACATTAAATGTTGTTTTCAGATATTTTTAGAAGTATTTTACCAATATATTTAGAAATCCATTAATTTTTTCATTGGGACAAGTGAAAAATAGGTGAAGTGTTCCAATGGGGTCCAAATAATATAAAATAAAAATTTTGAAGTAAGAATTTCGGATGTATTTAATCTAAGATCAAATAATTATTATCAAACAAAAACTTTTGGCAATTTTTGAGTTGAGAAACATTATAATGATTCAATGTAAATTATTTTAAATGGTTCAAGATAATCCAAATGATCTATAGATAAAAATGTAGAGATATTATCAACATGAAATTTCGGCATATTGACTTAATAAGGTGTGAGATAATGGTTGAATATATTTCATGTCGGTCATAAATGATCATAATGATGCCTATTTTTGTACATCATCATTTATAGAATAATGTTTTTAGTATAAAGGAGAGTTTTGATGAGTCAAGATGTTTTTAGTGTCTTCTAGAAGTGATTATAATAGTTGATGTGATCAATATGAAGGTTAAATGTGAGTGAAATTCATTATTTTAAAATTTCACTGTGATGAGATATATTTATGTTTCCTTCAATTACTAATTCCATGTAACCTCTAAATAGATAATGATTGTAAAGTGGTATATAACACTAGTCACCTGTGCATAATATAGAAACTCTTCAGAATTGGTTTTAGAAGTGAGTTCTCCAAGTTAATTTGCTTTGTGTTTATGTACAACTCTTAGATAGAGTATAGTTATCAGTAGATCATCCTAAAGAAAGTTTAGTTTACTCTATAGAGTGAATCTGACTGAGGGTATCCATCTTAGTTTGGAAAAGTAGTAGGTTGGAGGCTCTTAGAAACTGGAAAATTAGATAATGTAATATCTTACTAAGATTATATAATGAACCCTTGCTAGATTAGTTTTAATAAATTTTAAATACATTGAGTCTCAATTATTATGAGAAAAATCATGAAAATATTTAGGAGTTAGTATAATAATTCCTGTTGCAATAGAGTAGGTGTATAATAGGATTTGGAATAAGTTTTATCTTCTTTTTTATAATATTGAGTTTCTAAATACCGTTGGGAGTGGCTATGGAAAGGATGGATGTTGTCACACTTCGGTCCAAACTTTTAAATTGTGTGCTCTATGTTCACTATTCAATTTCTATATGCCCTTGAGTTTACTAGAATTTTATAAGGAAGTAAGACTACAAAGTAGAAGGGGTTAAATTTAAAAAAAATTAAATTTATAAAAAAAAATCAACTGATTAACCACCCCCATTCTCAGTTGTACATTGATCCTTTGGAACATCAATTGGTATCATAGTGAGGTTCCATTATTTAATCTTTATCTTGGAAAATATCATTTCTATCAATAGAATAGGGATCTCTACATTTTATAGAAAAATGATCATTTTTTGAATAAAAATATATGACATTTCATATCTTATCACATGGATTATAAGGTTTCTATGATGAAACAATGGGTTCCCAACAAATTGAGAATGATTCCCTAATTAATTTTACTAACAAGAGAAATATTTATTTTCAAGGAAAATATAAAAAATAAATTATTTTCAATCTATTATAAGAATTTTATATGAAATGGATGGGTCCCAAAACAACAAAGAGTATACGGGATAATCTAGAAGTAATTTTTTTAAAGGAATGCTAATGGGATGGAATCAATGCTTCAAATATGGCATAACATGATTGAAGGAATAATAATGAGAGATAAATAATCTATAAAAGATTACATCAATAGATTACATGAATTTTTTTACAACATCAGGGGTCGTGGAGAGTTCATGGAAAATTTTACAGTTGTTATGAAATCTCTTGATAATATTTTTGGAAATATTTTATTATGAAATTACTTCATTAGAAGATAAATATCATTTATCACTTTAGTAACTTCATAATATTCTTATTTCTTATGAAATGAGAAATGATCATGTTTAAAAAAAAGAAAATGGAGTAAATGTATTTTGATTCTATGATGAATATAAAATCTCAATATGTTGAATATGTTCATCCTTGTGATTAAAAAGATAAATATAATGATGAGTTAAATGATAAAAATAAATTTATCATAGAGTAAAGAACTATCAAAGAAGATTATGAATTTTTAGAGGATAAATTCCTCTCAAAAGAATCAATAGTATTAGAATAGGGAGATTTTATATGAATATACAAACGAATAAAGATTTATAATATCATGATCATTTTAATGAGATACATTTACTGATGATGTATAAAAACAGAAAAATAAAAAACATTCTCCAAAAATATAATTTAAAGATCACTTGAAACAAAATAACTATGTGGAGTAAAAATTTTAAATTATCCAAACCAAGAAAATATATTTAGAAGGTTAATATTTAGATAAATTCATTACAAACATTACATGATGTTGAAAAATAAATGATACCTAAGGTAATGACGAAAAAGAATAAGTATGTGCAGAATTATATAGAGTGTATCAGCTCATATAATACCTATCTAAAAGACTTATGATAAAAAGCCCTAAATAAATAAATAATAATGATAAGGAAATATAATGATAATATATTTGAACAAATATAACATGTTTCTACGAATTAATAAAAATTCATCCACGTGAGAAATTAAGTTACAAACTATGAATTTTAGAATGAGGAGACACAGTTGAATATATCAGAAAGAAGATAGAAGCTAAAGAATATGAATTTAAAAAGTCTCAATAAAAAATCCTTGATTTAAAATATTATTTTTTAAAATTGATTAATTTTTTATCAATGAATAAAAAGAAAAATTTGTGTCTAATAAAGATGTAGAAAAGGAACACTTCAAGTATTTGGTAAACAATTCCCCCTTCAAAATAAAGTTTCATATAATTTTATTAATAGCTCAGGTGTTATAAAAATATTTGGTATGGTTTAGAGTGAGAATGGATATAATAAACATTCACATGTAAAAAATATGAAGATTCTTTCAATGAGAATTATTACCCATGCCTAAGATATGTTTTAGAAAAAAGAAGTTGTCAATATCCAAAATATGATTATTGGGAAATATAATTCTTCTATAGAAAACCATGATTTGATAAATTATTTTTTCTTGTTTTATAATGTATAGGAATATAGAATAAAACTATTTTTAAAATTTTCACTTCTTAGAAGTAGGTATGAATTGAGTGGAAGAAATTGTGGATGTATAAAAAGTAACATTACTATATAATAGTATGTAAAAATATATAATCTCAAGGTAATAGAAACATTCTAAAATAAACTTAGTCTTATTATCTACAGAGTTTTTTTGTAATATATTATTATGAGGTTCAGTTTAATGAATCTTTTATGAAAATAATTATGAAATAAGTTTCTTTTAAAGGAAATGAAAATTAATATAGAAATAAAAAATTTGAGGAAAGTTCTTTTTTTTTGTGGAGACATATTTGAAATCTAGAAATATGAAGAATATAACATTGATTATTGATACTTTTTTTCCTCACAAAAGGTAGGAGTCATAAAATGTTGAAAATATTGAAGATAATGCTGTATGAGTTTTTTCAATTAAAAATGATACTTCCTTGAAAATATCTGACATCTGGGCTACTAAGATATAACCATTAAACTAATGAAATATGTTGTTCTATTTTTTGATATACTTAAACATATATCACTCAGTGTGAGTGAACAATGAGGTGATAGAAAAAAAATTGTTAGTAGAAATTATTTTTGTGTCATTATAATTATATAATCTGAAATATTTGTGACCAGGGTATTTAAAACCATGTTAAATATATTTCAAATTAAAGAACCTTACATCTCCTCTTACTTGAGTGCTAAATATTAAAATAGTTTATGAAACTGTAGAAATAGTAATCCTAGAGAGAAAACTATTAATAAATATTCTATTGTTTATTCTATTCAATACTATCTAAAAATTAAAATAATATAGGAAAATAATTATAAAACTATTAATAATTGGACCTTGGATAATGAAATTCATAAAAATGTTGATTTTTAGTCTAAAAAATCACTTAAACATATTCATTTCAATTTTTGTGGTCTAATTAAACATCAATAAAAAATAATATTTTATCCTTATCATATTCGATGATTATTTCACTCAAATTAAAAACATCGTGTTTATGAAAAACAATTCATATGTTGTAGAAATATTTGTCTTTTATAGAAGATATGGTTAGAGACAAATAGGGGTTAATAAAAATAATCAAAGAAGAGATTATGGTGCATTATTAAAATTTAATTCTTCTGAGTTTTAGTAGAATAATCATGTAATAAATCACTTTTATCGTCCTCCCAAATGTCCTAAAAAAGGTGTAGTATGAGAGAAAAAATAAATTTTCATTGGAATTGTGAAGAATCTTGTAATAAGAATAAAAAAATTAAAAACACTGCCGGAGAAAAGACATTTGTACTGGTGTAAATTTAGAAAATGTATATTAGTTGAAACAATGATAAAATATGATTTCCATCAAAAATATTTATAACTATACTCCTTTATTGAAGTACTCTAATGTTTTTGTATGTTCATGTTTTCTATTTAAATTAATAGCTCATTTAAAATACTATGTTAATGATAAAGAATGAATTTTCCTAATGTATTCACCCTATTCAATAATATATAAATGTGGGAAAATTATCATACCAAAGTTTTTGGTTTCATATGAGTATGTTATTGAAAATAAATGTTTTATAAGAAACATCTTTTATTGTATTGAATGAGAAAATTTGTTTATTTTTTGTGAGAATTAATGTGTATACACCGATATTTCACAATTAAGAACATTAGTGTGATTTGAAATGTGATTATGTAAGAGAAAAAAAGAAATTGTCTAGCTTACATTTAAATGTTGAAATATAAAATATTTTCAAGAATAAAAAATATCTAGTTCAAACATGTAGAATATTGAGATTAAAAAATAAAACATCACCCATTAGTATATTTAAACATAATAGTTTTTAATGAAGTATAAGACAATAAATTGGTTGGTTTTATGGCCGAATTTTTGGATAATATTGGGAAAAAACAAAGAAGCTTTTTTAAATTCTAGAAACAAATATTTTTATTCGAAAAAAAAATTATTATACAGAGACAAGTCAAATGAAAATTGATAAGATTCAAGAACAAAATAATTATTTTTTATAAATGATCTGAATATATGTAAGGATTATTTGTTAAATAAACTATTTCACCCATTTCAATATTATAAATTAGTTGAATATTTCTAGGAGTGATTTTTCATAAAAATTACAAATTTTTTCAAATGGATATAATGTTATATATCTTAAATTTTATGATTGTATAAGAATTAGAATAAAAACAATCATGTGTTTTTGTACTTAATAATGATTAAATATGAGTTTTTAAACAGAATAAAGGCTTTTATGGGTGAAAATAAGCTCCATATGCTAATTATTCAAAAAATGACAATAGTTTGAGACGGATGAATTTTTATAAATGAAGTGATGATAGAAACATGTAAGTTAATGTGTTTTCCTATATTACCTTAATTGTAATTATTTATGAGGATGATAAAATATTAGATATGGTTCAATTATTTGAAATGAATATTTTGAGGAAATGAATAATAATTTTGATATTACAATGTTGTGTGAACTATGCTTCAACATATGAATAAATGTATAAAAATGGAAGAATAAATATTTATATCTGAATATATGTCTGTCAAGGAATTTATGTTTGGTATGGGTGAATATAAATATGTTTATACCCATATTTCATTTGGTATGAAAATGTGTAATGAAGAATTTGTAAGAAATGTGAATAGAAATTAATTAAAAAATTGATAATAATTTTGATTTATCTAATTTCATCAAGACGGGATATTTCATATGTTGTATAATTGTGTACAAGATATATGATTGGTCTAAAATAATTCCATATATTGGAAGAAAAAACAGATTTATCTGATATGTTAAAGAATTAATATCAAATTTGATATTATATCAAACATTTATTTATGTGAATTTATAAGGTTATACTGATATAAATTAGGAAGGTGATAGAAATTATTGAAGATCAATTTCTATAGGAAAAGTTTTCCTTATAAATTTTCATTTTATATAGAAATGTATGAAATATTTCCCAATCACATTTATCATAAAGTAATCAAAGTATGTCACCACTACCTATATGTATACTAAATTGATTTGGATGAATGTTCATTTACATTAATTAAAATTTCATGTTTCAAAACCATTGAATATAATTTTTGACAATCATAGTGAATTTATATTTTTAAAATCCCATTCCAAAACTCTAGATAAAAATAAATATCAAATTTCATTTAATTCCAGATAAATTAACTAGTGGAGAATTTGTTCTGTAATATGTTTCCACCAAATATCAAATTGTAAATATTTTAATAAAATAAATTCCAAAATAAATTTTAATGGAATTGGTTATTGAACATCATGTTTAGCATCCCAAAATACATCATAAAAACATATGTAGGTCTCCCACTGTGCTTTTTCTTATGATAAAAATGGGTTATTAATATTACAACTACATCCTTTAAGGGAGCAAGAGGAAAATTTCTTACATAAATTAATATAATGATTTTGTTACCAAAACATTTTGTAGAGAAATAAAAATTAAATTAAATTATAAGATTGAGAATGAGTTTATCTTGATATGTCCATAAATTTTCTTAATATCGAGTGATTTAACTCCTCAAAAAACATTACATTATCAAATAGTGTGGTGTTAAGACACTCTTTTATGAGAAATTATGTTTTTTCATAAATTTTTAGAAATAAGTTGTGAAAATGTATATGTGATGAAAATTGATGATTTGAAAAAAAAATAAACCAGTTTTTGTCAATAAATACAAAGGGGTATAGAATATAGTTTTCAATGTTTTGTTTTTATAATTATATATTATAACTTGAGATTAAATTTTTGTAAAATAATGCATTTTTAAATCAAGAAAAATATATGATTTTGAGTGTTTATATATTTTTTGTTGATAAATTTGTTAAATTTTAGATTTAGTATTTTTTTCTCAAAAAATGGTGATAAATATCATAATCAGACGCTCTTTCAGACTCGGGCCCTTATATTGAGTTTTTTAATAATTCATATGTTTTTTAAATGATTTTATTTTGAAATTTTTTTATAATAAAAATATTAAGAAGTTATAAAATATCCAAAATGAGGATGTTTTTCATTCATTCATGTTACTAAAACATCGCAATGATTTATAGATATAGGATGAAGTTTATAGTGGGAATGGGATGTGAGAGTTTCTAGAATTTACTATGTTGTTATTTTTTTAATGAAAATTATCATATTTAGAAACACTAGATGAGAAGTTATCAGAGGATTGGATGTATGAATATGATAAAGTTTAAGAGATTCCAATATTGTTGATGGGATGACCAATAGATTATGATCTACCAAATGGGATATAGATGATGATTCATCATATATAGATCCATTTTGAAAATTGAATATGATAAGTTTAGGAAATATGATGAGTTAATATTTTTTTTTTTCAAATCATGGTAATGAAAAAAAACAATGTCATCATTTTATAAAAAAAATATGAATATGTTAGATGTTATTTCACTATAGATATTGATCAAATATAGATGATTTTTAATAGATTATGTTTCATCTCAGATTGATCACTTTGCAATGGATGCATCATATAATTTTACAAAGTAATGTTTTGGTAAAAGGAATATGTTGTTGATTCCTTAAATTAGCTAATGAAATTTATCCATTGGTTACGTTAATTACACTAATTGACCATATGAACAGAAGGGACTAATATGTCATTAAATTTTTATTTCTAATGGACATAATTTGATTAAACTAATGATAATTTGGATTGATGAAGAAAATTGATGAAAATATGAAATGATATAGAATTTGTTTGCAATTAGTAGTTACAATTTTCAAACTTTTTAAAAGTTTCAATAATTTTTTAATCAATTTTCTTCAGGTTAAGAGCATTAAAGTGAGAAATTATGAATTCCTTTTGTTTTTCAATGGGTCAAGTGAAAAATATATGATGTTTTTAAAATGGTCCAAATGTATATGACATATTAATTAAAAAGTTATAAGTTTGAATGTTTTGAATATGTGATCATTTAATGTCCAATAGAAGGAATCTATTTAAAAATTTTGAGTTGAGAAATAGTGATCAAACTGAATAGATTTTATATATTTTAAATGGGTCAATTGAACAAGAATAATTAATAAATATTCTAGAGATAGATGTTTTGGAAGTGAACTTTTTGGAAAAAATTACAATGTGTTATTTAATAGTTTATTATATTTCATGTAGGTCAAAAATGATCAAAATTATGTTAGGGTTCTAAAATCATCATTTTTGGAGTGATGTTTTTATTTTATATAATATTGATTAAAAATTAACAGTTTTTAGAAGCATCTAGAGGAGATGAAGAGATTTAAATAAGTAACAATTTAGATAGAATATGAGTGAGATTCAGAGTTTTGGTATTTGGTTCAATGGGGAAATATTCCAGTTTCCCACATATATCATCATTAGAGCACTTATAAATATATGAAAATGTACTAACTCACTAAATACTATTAATCTATTTTTAAAACAATATACCCTATAGAATTTGTTTTAAATGTTTATATTTCAAATGGAAGTAGTTTCCTGTTAAGGAATAGTTTTGGGCAGAGTATTCTGATCAGATGATTAGACTGAGGTAAGAATAGTATATAAAACAGAGTAAAATAGAATGAGTGTATCAGTTTCAGTTTTGATCTGTAGTTTGTTAATTAATAGATATATTTACTGGCTATCTATACCTAGATATAAAACATATGGAATCAGATGCCCAAAAATCAGACAAGGGCAGACTGGACTTAGATTTCAGATAAAACATTGCTGAAGTAGTTTGAGAAAGGGTTTATTTATTTTTAATCAAATCATGTAAGAAATTTCCTATAATGTGACAAGAGTTCGTATAATAAATTATATCATGATATATAAGGTTTATAAATTATTTTAATAATGTTATATTCACCTATTCAAAATAGTGAGTTTCTAGAGACCCGTGGTAGTTTCAATAGTAATGATTTATGTTCTAACACCTATGAAAACCCATGTAAATGAGGTGTGTGGTTTTTAATTTTATACTATTTCAATAAATTGAGTCTACTAGAAGATGATAAATTAATAACTATAACATGTTTTATGGGATAAATTTATTAACACTGAAAATTTTAAAATCTAAAAAACTGATTCAACCCCCCCCCCCTCTCAATCATTCTCTAACCCTTCATAACCTCGATTATAACCAAATTTTTTGGAGTCTATTGAGATATATTATTTTATTTTAATAATTAGACACTTATAATCGAACTTGATATTCACTATGGTATATGGATATCGTCTATTTAAGAATTTAAAATGAATTGCAGTACTCACCCCACACTGGGGAACACTGTATTGTCTTTTTATAAGTACTATTGAACTTAATTTGGATTGGACTATTTTTCAATAGACATTATAGATGGTATTAGTGTTCATGGAGTTTATAAAATTATCTTAGGGTATCTAAATGAAAGCTCTAGGGCCTTAACTAATGTGTCGGTCCAATTTAATTATTGTCATTATATATTTTTTTCAAAATATGTCTTCTTTTTCTCATAAACAACCAATTGTGTCTATTTTGACTATATGATTTATATAAATTTATTAATTTACTTCATATATTTATTTGAGCAGTTTTGATTATTATGGAGAAATTTGGTTCCAAATTATTTGGGTTATGTATGATTTATTAATGAGTGTTATTAAAATTTTTGTTATATTTTTTGATAAGAAATTTTCATTACTTAAGATTCCAACATTTAAAATTAGGAGATAAATATGTTACATTAATTTTTTATTATAAATTAGTTATTAAAAAATATTAAAATTTATTTTTTCCTCATTGTAGAATAAATAATTTATATACTTCATATTTATATATGGTATTAATTGAAATATTGTTTTATGATTATCTTATGTCATGTAATTAAATTCCCATGAGACATATCATCCAAAATTACAATAGAACATATAATAAATCAATTAGATGATATTTTTTTGTAGATTATAAATGCTAAGATAAAAAAGTCAATTTAATGAGACTAATATTGAAAATAGAATGTTTTTTAGTTTTGAAAATTATTATGTATGAATAAAATTATCATTTGAATGAAATTAATATTTTTAGAAGAATACATATTGTATTTCTCTCTGCAGACAATGAGAAATTGAATGAAAAGGTTTTCTATGATAAAATATTAGTGGGATAAAATAGGAATGTAAATTAAATACTATACATTGATATTACATGTTTTTTAGATAGTAATGGTTTAGTGGAGTCTATAAAAAATAACACTAGAATCATTTCAAATAAAGTTATAAATAATGGAAAATAAAATAATAGATTTTTTATGGTCTTATAAAGTACTAAAAGAGTAATTAATATTTATAATTTGTGATTAATCATCTAAAAATGTTGTTCCAATTCATATAAATAATAGAAAGTTTTTTTATAAACCTTATTATCGTGATTTTATAGGTGATGTAGTGGAACTGCATGGTGTTTCAATTTCATCTTTCTTTAGCCCTAAAATTGGGTTCACAATGATCATTTTTTGTTTCTTTAATAATCACTAATTATAGAGTTGCATATTTACATTCATTTATAATCAAAATTTGTAATATAATAAAAATAGAAATATTAATTTTTTTAGGTTCTATTATGCTCTTAATATTGATTTTTTTTGGTAATTGATATCATCACAATTCACTAAAAAATTTCTCTTTTAAAAGTATATAACATTTAAAATAGTTATTGAACCCTGTTAGGTACAACAAAAGATTAGGTGATAGAATCCATATTAGTTTGTGGATGTGTGATAGAGAAAATTTTATTGTATATAGTGTATTCAAGGGATAATGAATCTGGTAATGGAAATACAAATGATAATCCCAATTGCTTTTAATTTGGTATAAGATTGTTGTATAGAATATATATTTGTACTTTTAATTTAACATCCTATATATTGTATGGTTTACTATATCTCTTTCTAAATAAATCATGAAAATATAATGGAAAATAGAACTAATCATAAGGAATATTTCACGCTTTGAAATATTAGACTAAATTCTAGTTTTTCCACAGTAATAATATCTTCCAACAAATTATAATCAACTACATGGGTTCTACTATATATCCTTACTGAGTAACTATATGTGTGAACTAGTGTATATAGGTGAAAATTGTGGAATATATTTTGATCATGAATAGTCTTGTGAGATACAAAATATATATTCATGTCCATAGGTAGATGTTAATTAATATATAAGTTAATTGAAATAATAAAATTGGTATCAAGGAATAAAACATTTAATGAATCATCTTACGTCCCAATTTAATGAATGAATGTGAAGTAATATTACATAATTATTTCACAAGGTACAATTTTAATCTAATAGTTGAGTTTTTTAAGGGAAAATTTTTACAACAATAACAATATTTAAAAATAATTTATCATTAAGAAATAATAATTGTTTGTGTCATTCTATTCTGAACACAAATTTAAAAGTACTTATTTGTTTTTTAATAAATAATCAAAAATAAAAGATATACATATGTTATTATATTTTTATGAAAAAATTAACTATAAATAAAAATTAACAATATGAATTAGTGTTCTATTTCTATAGTATTACAGTCTTACCTAAGTATCATAGATGTAAAAAATCATACCTTTTTGGGATGCTACTACTTTTGTGAATTTATATTTTGTGTGTTTTGGTGGTTCATTTTGATAACTAATAATTAGGTTGTGATTAAATGTTTTTTTTAAATCATTGGTATAAGTTTTTTATGTGGAATAAGGCCATATTGAGTAATTGAATATCATTAGGATTTTTTTCAAAGTCTTAAAGTCCTTACTGAAATGTTGCTACTGCAATATTATTTCGTGAACAATTGGCCACATCATTACCCATAGGTTATGAGAAAAAATAACTATTTGAGTGTGTCATAATAAAAATTGGATGAAGGTTATATTACTATTGGATATGATATAGGGTATATCCCCAATACTAGATGGACTATTTCATGAAAGGAATGTGGTTTTGGATTTATTATCATCAAAGAAAATTGGCCATGGATGGTACATCAACTCTAGGGGTGGTTGGACCATGTATTTTATTAGTAAACAATGAAAGAGGCATGAGTTTATAGGGTGATATTGGTAATTTACTCTTTGGACTCTCAAATTCTTAGTCAGGAATAGGAATATGGAAGAATCCATTTTTATCGATCCTATAATTTCCTTCCTCTATTTATCCCACATTGAATGTGATAGTTTTCTAGTTGTTATACTATTATTTGAGGTGTCAATATCCTCTTTCTTATATAAATTCGTTCTCCTTCATATTTTGGTTTAATTACTTAGGGATTTTTGTACTAAATCCATCGAATCATTCAGAAAATAGACCAGGATTATGGGGATTTCTCATAAAATGTGTTGATAATTTGTCATGGTGGTGATGACATGCTGTTTCATAAAATTTTATTAGAGGTTTTTTCATTGAATTTTCAATTATTATCACC
This sequence comes from Viscum album, assembly GCA_963277665.1. Classification (NCBI taxonomy): domain Eukaryota; kingdom Viridiplantae; phylum Streptophyta; class Magnoliopsida; order Santalales; family Viscaceae; genus Viscum; species Viscum album. Next base: position 770,953,608 of record OY728138.1, read on the forward strand.
TAGATTAAATTAATTAGATTCTTTAATTGAATTTTTTTGTTGGGTAATTTATTAGGATTAGGTTCAGGTTGTTCCATGAGTTTCCTACACCACATTAATTGATATGTAGAAAATTTGTTTATGATCATTGATTTTTTAGAAATTTATTACTACTAAAATGAATTTTATTAAATAATTCAATGAAATTTAATGTTATATAATTAATTTGTATGTATTTTCAATAGGAGGTAGGAAATTCTGGCGGTGGGTGGTATAGAGACCCAGCCTTTTCTTACATTACTATTACATCATTTCAAAGATAATCAACATAATAGTTTTACACATGGAGGATCCAGAGGTTTAGTGTCTTGGGAAAACTAGGACTACACATAACAAGTACAACATCAAGCATAAAAATTTATTTAATCTCTTCTTCTATAGCTTCTTAGTAGAACTTGTCCTCTCATTAGTACATGTAGCCACCTGAGGATATACATCAAAAGGGGTGAGATAAATGCCCAGTAAGAAGATAGATAAGAACAATATAGCATGGGGTGAGCATAATCATGACATAGGAAGAAGATCTCGAACATGAGAGGAGCGTAAACAATAAACATGATATGTGGCAAAGCATAAAAATGAAACATCATGTCTTAGTGGTTAACTACCACACATACTTGTGAACAAAGCTAGCATCATGTTCACGCATCATTTCACATTTACTCATGAGATTCATCACTTTACCCAATGCATTGGAGTGCTATATAATTCTGGGCGCTCCCGTCACATTTAAACATTCATATTGCGCTATATAATTCCGGGCGCACCCATCACATCATAACATTATCATTATCATGCTTGCCACATAGAACACATATCAAAAATGTACATAAATAACCCATGTAAATTAATGGGTTTCGTCTCATAATAACACATTCATAAGCTTTGGGTTCCCAAAAGAAAGAGGGAACAACATACTTAATATAAGAACCATCAACCTTGAATGAGAGATAAAAGGTGAGATATTGAAAGAAGTGTTCTTTTGGAAAACATTTTGATGGACATAAAAACCAGCGACAAACATGTATATCCCAGAAAAGTAAATTAAAAGATGAAAAAAAGACCTTTGAGGATTAACCGTATCAAAAATGGAGTGAAAGAGGGAGAACCCGAAGGATGAAAATTGGGTTCGAGATTTCCCCTTACCTTGTACTCGAATGCCTCCTTCTCATTAATGTCCTGTATAATTACGTTATATTCATTAATTAGAAATTCCAGAACCTTTTATACATTAATAGGGTTCATTCTGGTTTCATTATTTCATATTATGTTCCTTTGGATGACTTATAGAGTTTAAAAACATTGATCGAGGGTGTTCGTTTTTATGGTTTTCTTGAGCGGTCCACTTGTATTCTTAAATTGATGTTTGGGTAGATCATGGGTAAACATCTAGAACTAATATTACTTGTAATTAATGATATTACATAAGCTTTAATGATATTATAATGAGTTATATTATATCCATGTGGACGAATCATTAGATAAGAATTAAATGAAGATTATTTGGGTTAATTTGAGCAGTTTTTTGATCACAACGAACTCATTTTAACTCTCACTTAGTAATATGGACATAGGTTATTGAAGAACTTAAAATATTACATAATACGCATAACATATTCTGTTTCAACCATAAAAATGGTTTCATGACCAGATTTGAAGGTAGAAATGAAAGAAGATAACATGTCGTTTTTGAAGGTGATAAATTATCACCACATGAAAAACGTTCTCATTAATAAAATAAAAGGAAGAGGGGAAGGGTGTGGGGTTATATAATATACCATTAGAATCATAAGATTACAGTATATGTATAATAATGGAGTTACAAACCAATTTGGATGAAGATAGGAAGTGAGAGATCAAAAAAGGAAATTGAACTTGAAAGGAAATTAAAGGAGAAGAGAGAGGGAAATTACCTTTAGAATCCTCCTCTTAAGAACCTCCTTAAGGGCCTATGCATGGTCTTTTGATGAGACCAGGAGCTCTTGGACGTGGGGAAGGGGCTAGGAGAGATGATTGGGCAGAGCTTAGACAATTCTAGAAGCTTGAGAGGTGTGGTTTGGCAAGAGGAGGGGGAGGGCTTATTTATACACGAGGAGGGAGGTGTTTTTGGCATAAAATATTAAATAAAATAATATATCATAAGTTAGACTTGTAATAGTAGTTTTTTGACATCCTAAATCATATATTAATATAATAAAATTCTTTTTAGGTTTTAACTCTTCTTTATAATTCAAATTAATTACTTTATTAAAAGGAAAGTGAAAGAAAGAGAAAAAGACACTTTAAGAAATCACCTTTTGACTTTAGGCTTTGAAAGATCTTTTTAGGTTTGAGAATTGGATTTATTTTATTTCAAGGAACAATTTAGGAAATTTAATATGTTTTTTCCGAAACTAAAGTTCTAGAATGCTTATGTCATCATTACATCATTAATGATGCAATTTAGTGTACACCGATTATGCGAAAAACTGTATTTTTTTCTATTCACCCGAAAATTGAAGTATTTCAGAATAAACCAAAAAAATTACCCCTACTATTTTTCGATGTGAAGAACCCAAAAAGGATATCCATTTTTCAAAAATAATTTTTTATGTATCATTAATTTAATATTTAATTAAAATCATAATTTACATAAAAAAACAGTTTTTAAAATTAAAACTGATTTTTTAGTTCTTTAAAAATTTACGTAGGGTCTTATAAAATTATCTAAAAACTATTAGACATTGATTCAATAATTTATGAATATATTTCAGGGAAATAAATATTCATTTAAATTAATTAATAAATTATAATTAATTATTTATGACTTATAAAATACCAAAAACGTTAACTAATTCAAATTATCACTTTCCATGATGTCTAAATTTTATTTTACTATTCATAGGTAATGTTACTCTTATTTACTGTTCATAAGGTTCATATTACTATTCATAAGTGTAGGTTACTATTCATAAGGGTGGGTTACTATTCACCAAAAATTATTTTTATTTCATTGGACTCCAAAAACTATCTTTAACACAACTGTGAATGTTGGATTTTTAAAATTCCAAACATAGGGGTGAAAAAATTATGTTTAACGGTCACTTATCACTTAGTAGTTCATTATTTTGTGTTTTTATGACATATATATAAGAAGGGAATTTTCCATTGAAAAAATTTGGTTCGATACATTCATCCCCCCTTAAGAAATTTCGCCCCCGAAATTTCACTTTACACAAATAGGTGAGGGTACTTCTCCTTCGTTGCCTCTTCCAGTTCCCAAGTTGCTTCCTCCAACTTTTGGTTCCTCCACAACACTTTGACAAGGCGGGTTGTCTTGTTGCGTAGAACCTTATCACTTCGGTCCAGAATTTTTACCGGCTGCTCCTCATAGGAGAGATCATCTTCCAGTTGTACCACCTCTGATTTTAGTACATGTGAGGGGTCTGAAATGTACTTCCCCAGTAGTGATACGTGAAACACATCATGAACTTGAGCCATATTCGGTGCAAGTGCCAGATGATAGGCCACGACTCCTATATGATCAATGATCTCAAAGGGGCCAATGTACCTTGGGATTAGCTTCCCTTTCTTCCCGAATCGCAAGACTCTCTTCAATGGAGATATTTGAAGGAAGACTTTATCTCCAACGTCGAACTCCACGTCCCTTCGACGATTGTTAGAATATCTCTTTTGCCGACTTTGAGCAGCTTTGATGTGTTTCTGGATGACTTGAACCTTCTCTGTCATCTCTTGAACAAGATCGGGACCAAGTAGCTTTCGTTCTCCAACTTCATCCCAACAGGTTGGAGTTCTACATCGCTTCCCATAAAGAGCTTCATACGGAGCCACCTGAATACTCGAGTGGAAGATATTGTTGTATGAGAACTCAACCAATGGGAGATGCTGATCCCAACCACCTTTGAATTCTAGAGAGCAGGATCATAGCATATCTTCAAGTGTTTGATTAGTCCTTTCAGACTGGCCATCAGTTTGGGGGTGATAGGCCATGCTGAAATTTAATTGAGTACTCAAAGCATGATGAAGGCTCCTCCAGAATTTAGAAGTGAAACTTGGATCATGATCAGAGTCAATCGAGAGTGGAACATCGTGCAATCTAACTACTTCCTTCACATATATCCTTGCAAGTTGTTCAAGTGAGAGGTCTTCCCGAATAGCGATAAAATGGGAAGCCTTGGTGATTCGGTCAACCACAACCCATATCGCATTATTTCCTCTTGACGTTTTCGGGAGACCAATGACAAAGTCTGTAGTAACATTTTCCCATTTCCACATGGGTATAGGCAATGGCTGCATCATACCTTTGGACTTTTGTCGCTTAGCTTTAACTTGCTGTCATACCAAGCACCTTGATATATATTCTGCAATTTCCTTCTTCATGTTATCCCACCAGAAGTGTTCTCAGAGATCACGATACATCTTGGTACTTCTAGGATGAATATAGAAAGTTGAGCTATGTGCATTATCCAATAGCTCCTTCTGTATTCCAGGTGATGAAGGCACACAAAGCCGCGTTCCAAACCGAATCACACCATCATCGTCGATATGGAACTCTTGCAGCTTCCCTTGCTTTACTGCATTCACCCTCTTTTGTATTTCTACATCATCCCTTTGTGCTTCCTTAATCTTATGTTGGATGGATGGTTGCGCAATCATTTGGGCCAGGTAGGATGTATCCCCTGCCCTTACGATTCCCAAATCCATCCTTTGCATATCCAAGAAGATAGGGTCTTTCTCAATCCTCAACATGGATAGAGTAGCAGGTTCTTTCCTACTCAGAGCGTCAGCTACCTTGTTCACCTTTCTAGGATGATAGTGAATAAGGAAATCATAATCCTTGATTAGCTCTAACCATATCCTTTGACGCATGTTGAGCTCCTTTTGGGTGAATATATACTTTAGGCTCCTATTGTCGGTGTATATGTCACACTTCTCACCATAAAGGTAGTGTCGCAAGATTTTCAAGGAAAAAATCACGGCTGCCAGCTCTAGATCATGCGTCGGGTAGTTCTGCTCATGGATCTTCCACTGTCGTGAGGCTTACGCTATCACATTATCATTCTGCATGAGTACACAACCCAAGCCTTTCTTTGAAGCATCATTGTATATCACAAAACTTTCTCCGCTTTTCGGTAGTGTGAGTACAGGTGTAGTGATCAGCCTTCTCTTTAGCTCCTTGATTCCTCCCTCACATTCCTATGTCCATACATACTTTACCCCTTTCCTTGTTAACTTAGTTTGCGGGCATGACAATCGTGAGAAGTTTCTCACAAAACGTCAGTAGTACCTAGCTAATCCAAGAAAACTATGGATTTCTGTGACACTAGAAGTCCTGGGCCATTCTTTAATCGCCTTTGTCTTTGAAGGGTCCACATAAATTCTCTCGCTTGTGATCACATGTCCCAAGAAAGTGACTTGATTCATCCAAAAGTCACACTTGAGGAACTTGGCATAGAACTTCTCCTTTCTCAATGTTGCCAACACAAGTCTTAGATGTTCTTCATGTTCCTCCTTGCTCTTGGATTAGATGAGAATATCATTGATAAACACTACCACAAATTTGTCGAGGTAATGTCTAAAGACTCTATTCATCAAATCCATGATGTTTGCAGGGGCATTAGTATGTCCGAAGGGCATCACCAAACACTCATAGTGCCCATACCTTGTACGGAAGGCAGTCTTCTGAATATCTTCCTTCTTCACCTTTACTTGATGATATCCAGAATGAAGATCCATCTTTTAGAAGTATTTAGCTCCTCTTAACTGGTCGAACAAGTCATTAATCCTTGGGAGATGATACTTGTTCTTTATGGTGATCTTGTTGAGTTCCTGAAAATCAATACACAGCTGCATGGTACCATCCTTCTTCTTCACAAAGAGCACTGGCGCACCCCAAGGTGATGCACTAGGGCGTATGAACCCTTTGTCCAGATGCTTCTTTAACTCCTCCAGTTCTATAGGAGACATCCAATAGGGGCACTTCAAGATAGGAGTAGTTCCGGGTATGAGTTCAATTGAGAACTCTACCTCACGATCCGGGGGAATTCCGGGTAACTCTTCGGGAAATACATCGTTGTATTCCCTTACGATGGGAATTTCCTCAAGGTTGGAACTTTCCTTTGACTCAAATATTTGGGCTAGGTATGCTTCTTGATAGGGAATCATCACCCACACCATTGAAGGATTTTTCAAAGGATATTCATGTTCTTCCTTGCATTTGTAGAGTTGCATGGGATGGTTTGGAATATGAAAATATATTTCCTTTTCCGGACAGTTGATATGCGCTCTATATAAAGAGAGCCAATCCATTCCCATTATAGAGTCAAATTCAACCAGGGGAAGTATTACGAGATTTTCTGGAAGAATCTTCCCACATACGTCAACAGGAGAAGAATCAAACACTTGGGTTGCAATTATTGCACCACTTGGTGTTTTTTACAGATATCTCTACTTCAAGGTTTCGGGGCTTCGATTCTTTAGTTCTAGAAAACTTGAATGATATAATGGAATGTGTAGAACCAGAATCAAATAAGACTTTTGCCATTCTTGAGTGAATAGGAAGTGTACCTTGTACGACTTCATTATCATGTTCCACCTCTGCAGTAGTGATGGAATAATCCTTCCCTTGTTCCATTGGCTTTGGTGGTTGTTGGCGCTGATTACCCTCGAGAGCTCGAGGTTTAGCACACTGGTTTGAATAGTGCCCTAGCTCCTTACAGTTGTAGCATTGAACCACGAGTGGTTATCTCCTTTCATCGGCTACATTATCATTCCTTTTCATGTCTCTTGGACACTCGTGATATAGGTGTCCTTCTTTCCCACACTTGAAGCATTTCCCCGTCCCTTTGAGGCAGTTCCCATTGTGCAACTTCCCACATTTTTAGAAAGTGGGTCGTTGTGTTTTCTTCCCATCTTTATCACTAGATCCACCAGCTTGAAACTCCATATTTCTTTTCTTACCACCATAGCCATGGGACCATTCTCCAAACTCCATCTCCACTTTGAGAGCACACCGAAAAACTTCTTCATAACTCCCAAAGTCTTCAATTGAAAGAGCCTTTCGAAGATGTTGTTTTAATCCACTAAAGAATCTATCAATTTTTCTATCATTGTTGATAACAAAACCCGAAGCATACCTTGAGAGCCTTGTGAAATTTTCTTCATAGGTTGTGATAGATTCTCCTTCTTTTTTCTTGAGCTCTATGAATTCTCTCTCTATCTTCGTGCGAAGAGTTCGTGGGAAGTACTTATTAAGAAACATTATCTTAAAGTTTTCCCATTCCATATCTTCAATTTCCTCCCTTGGCTTGGTGTTCTTAATCAAATCCCACCATTGATCAGCTTCTCAATCTAGATGATAAATAGCTAGAGTCACCTTCTCTATCTCGGAACAGTGAAGAACAGAAAAGATCTTCTCCATGGAGTTGACCCACTGTTCCGCAACTAGTGGATCGGAAGATCCACAAAACGTCGGTGGTCGTTGCCGCATAAAACATTCGATAGCTAGCTTCTCCCTCTTTGGTGAAGGAGGACATTCCCCATTATTATGGTTATTATTCATAACCTGAGATAATTGGGTAATCATCGCCATTAAGTTTTGAACTCCACCTCCAAAATCATTGGGGATTCCGTTTGGGCAATCGCTGCACTGGCCTTCGCAAGAGTTGTTGGCCTGATTCCTCCTGGTTCCCTCCATTTTCTAAAATAGAAAAGGGTTAGAACAAAACATAAGTAATCTAGTCATGAATAACTTATTCATTTAACCAAAAACATAACATATGGTATCCCTAGGTAAATATCCTTGTGTGGATATTTGTACTTAGTCTCATCCTAGAGGTTTTCTTTAGGTTTCACTAATCCTAATTCCCAAATTAACTAATCCTTTCCTTTGATACCAACAATAGTGACCCGGACTTTTCTTACATTACTATTACATCATTTCAATGATAAAAAACATAATAGTATTACACATGGAGGATCCAGATGTTTGGTGTCTTGGGCAAACTAGGACTACACATAACAAGTACAACATCAAGAATAAAAATTCATTTAATATCTTCTTCTATAGCTTCTTAGTATCACTTGTCCTCTCCTTAGTACATGTAGCCACCTGAGGATATACATCAAAAGTGGTGATCTAAATTCCCAGTAAGAGGATATATAAGAACAATATAGCATGGGGTGAGCATAATCATGACATAGGAAGAAGATCATGAACATGAGAGGAGAATAAACAATAAACGAGAAATGTGGCAAAGAATAAAAATGAAACATCATGTATTAGTGGTTAACTACCACACATACTTGTGAACAAAGCTAGAATCATGTTCATGCATCATTTCACATTTACTCATGAGATTCATCACTTTACCCAATTCATTGGAGCGCTATATAATTCCGGGCGCACCCGTCACATCATAACATTATCATTATCATGATTGCCACATAGAACACATATCAAACATGTACATAAATAACCCATGGAAAGGAATGGGTTATATCTCATAATAACACATTCATAAGCTTTGGGTTCCCAAAATAAATAGGGAACAACATACTTGATATAAGAACCATCAACCTTGAATGAGAGATAAAAGGTGAGATCTTGAAAGAAGAGTTCTTTTGGAAAACATTTTGATAGAAATAAAAACTAGCGAAAAACATGTATATCCCAGAAAAGTAAAGGAAAAGATGAAAAAAAGACCTTTGAGAAGTAACCATATCAAAAATGGAGTGAAAGAGGGAGAACCTGAAGGAAGAAAATTGGGTTCGAGATTTCCCCTTACCTTGTACTCGAATGCCTCCTTCTCTTTAATGTCCTGTATAATGACATTATATTCATTAATTAGAAATTACAGAACCTTTTATACATTAATAGGGTTCATTCTGGTTTCATTATTTCATATTATGTTCCTTTGGATGACTTATAGAGTTTAAAAACATTGATCGAGGATGTTCGTTTTTATGGTTTTCTTAAGCGGTCCACTTGTATTCTTAAATTGATGTTTGGGTAGATCATGGGTAAACATATAGAACTGAGATTAATTGTAATTAATGATATTACATAAGGTTTAATGATATTATAATGAGTTATATTAGATCTATGTGGACAAATCATTAGATAAGAATTAAATGAAGATTATTTGGGTTAATTTGAGCGGTTTTTGGATCATAACGAACTCATTTTAACTTTTCACTTAGTAATATGGCCATAAGTTATTTACAGAACTTAAAATAGAACATAATACATATAAAATATTATGGTTCAACCATAAAAATGGTTTCAAGACCAGATTTGAAGGTAGAAATGAAAGAAGAGAACATGTCCTTTTTGAAGGTGATAAATTATCACCATATGAACAACGTTCTCTTTAATAAAATAAAGGAAGAGGGAAATGGTGTGGGGTGATATAATATACCATTAGAATCATAAGATTACAGTTTATGTATAATAATGGAGTTAAAAGCAATTTGGATGATGATAGGTAGGGAGAGATCAAAAAAGGAACTTGAACTTGGAAGGAAATTAAAGGAGAAGAGAGAGGGAAATTACCATTAGAATCCTCCTCTTAAGAACCTCCTTAAGGGCCTATGCTTGGTCTTTTGATGAGACCAGGAGCACTTGGACATGGGGAAGGGGATAGGAGAGATGATTGGGCAGATCTTAGACAATGATTGAATCTTGAGAGGTGTGGTTTGGCAAGACGAGGGGGAGGGATTATTTATACATGAGGGGGGAGGTGTTTTTGGCATAAAATATTAAATAAAATTATATATCATAAGTTAGACTTGTAATAGTAGTTTTTTGACATCCTAAATCATATATTAATATAATAAAATTTGTTTTAGGTTTTAATGCTTCTTTATTATTCGAATTCATTACTTTATTAAAAGGAAAATGGAAGAAAGAGAAAAAGGAACTTTAAGAAATCACCTTTTGACTTTAGGCTTTGGAAAGTTCTTTTTAGGTTTGAGAATTGGATTTATTGTATTTCAAGGAACAATTTAGGAAATTTAATATTTTTTGGCCGAAACTAATGCTCTAGAATTATTATGTCATCATTACATCATTAATGATGCAATTTAGTGTACATCGATTATGCGAGAAACTGTATTTTTTACTATTCACTCGAAAATTGAAGTATTTCAGAATAAACCCAAAAATTTACCCCTACCATTTCTCGACGTGCAGAACCCAAAAATGATGTCCATTTTTCAAAAATAATTTTCTAAATATCATTAATTTAATATTTAATTAAAATCATAATTTACTAAAAAAACAGTTTTTAAAATTAAAACTGATTTTTTAGTTCTTTAAAAATTTACGTAGGTTCTTATAAAATAATCTACAAACTATTATACATTGATTCAATAATTTATGAATATATTTCAGGGAAATAAATATTCATTTAAATTAATTAATAAATTATAATTAATTATTTATGACTTATAAAATAACAAAAACATTTACTAAGGTCAAATTATCAATTTCCATGATGTCTAAATTTTATTTTATTATTAATAGGTAATGTTACTCTTATTTACTATTCATAAGGGTCATATTACTATTCATAAGGGTAGGTTAGTCTTCATAAGGGTAGGTTACTATTCACCAAAAATTATTTTTGTTTCATTGGACTCCAAAAACTATCTCGGACACAACCGTGAATGTTGGATTTTTAAAATTCCAAACATAGGGGTGAAAAAATTATGTTTAAAGGTCACTTATCACTTATTAGTTCATTATTATCTGTTTTTCTGACATAGATATAAGAAGGTAATTTTCCATTAAAAAACTTTGGGTCGTTACAGGTGGTGGATGACTGGACTTGGACGATCCTTTGAGAGAGTATCAAGGTTGTTCTTAAAGAATATAACTTTGGAATTGAGGTATGTATTCACTTTTAAATATCCTTTTGGTATTTTTGAATTTATTTATATTCATGTGATATTTATAGTCTCTCAAATAAGTAAGATAAGTCTGTTAAATTAGTTAAATTGTTTATTTAGAAATTAATTCCCATGTAAATGTTGAATGAAGTGTATAGGGTCATGATGGAACCCTATGAACATGAATGATTGACTTGGCCCCCGATGGAAAAAACAATTAGTATGAATCTTTACCTTCTGAAACATGGAATTTGATAGGTGTTTAATAAATTAATTGAAGTTACTAAGATTTATAATTTCTAGTTTAATGTTCTCTTTTTGACCTCCTTGTAGAGGGACATATGAATTAAGGTGGTTGTACAAGGGATTAGAATATTGAGAACATTGAAATGATTAAACAGCTTCTATCTAGTAAGATGACTATGGTATAAGTGTCACCCCCTGATATTTTTCACCCATATGTAGGTAGAATATGTGGACGTAGATAAATAGGTTGGGTGAGTGTGATGAAAAAGTTATTTATTTAGAATATAGATGGTTAAGATTCAATCTCAAGATAGAAATTCCAATGAGGGTAGACTTATGTGGCCACTGATTTTGTTTGAAAATCATGATAAGTATGAGAGTTATATTACCAATGACTGATGTTTATTAACCTGATAGATATAACTGAGTTAATAAAACACATGAATAGTGTCATTACTTGATGAGTCCAAGAAAATTTCAGTGGGTGTCCCGATGTTATAGTGACCATAGAGAAGATATTTGTTGGAAATGAGTAGTTATGATTGGGGGTGTCACCATAGAACCTAAAAAAACTATGAGTTCATGATATGATATTAATGATTATTTTAGTTCTTATTTTTGAGAGACAAACTTGATAGTTTTGGGAAATTTCAAGTAGATGTATCAACCCATAATGATGTGTTATATAGATGGATTGGGTGGGATGCACTTCCCACTATGATTTATTGCATTTGTGGAATTCCATGGATAATCTCCTTGTATTTGGACTTCATGTCATCAACAACTTGACTAGATTCCATGAATGGAAAATCCATATCCTTGATTTGAATGATTTTGATTTATTTAATGAGTAGTCCTTGGATCCGTGTGTGGGACTCTTGATATAGAACTACCCAATGTTTCTTGATGTGGTTTTCCATGTAAGTTATGAATTGTCTCTAGGTATTTGATTAGTAAAAAAAGAACTAAATTTAGGTTCTAGAATCAAATTTCCTAGAAGGTCATACCCTGGATATTGATGATGTCTTCCAAATAAGGTTCCTCCCTAAATTATTATATTTGGTTTTCCATTAAGGGTATACCATTGAATTAGATAATAAATATCTAGTTGGGTATTCCCCTAAGATTTGGGACAATGTTTTCAAAGAAGGGTATTACCTAGACACTAATGATGATTTATTGACCGTGTTTTGTTACAAAATTAATATTATAAATTATGTGATATTTTTTGGAATGACCTCAAAAAGTTACCAAATACATTCCAACACTAACTGAAGCAGGGAAGGTTTTCCTCGGTTTCCACATTATAACATGAGGGTCGACAATGTTTTTTTAATTATTCTTTAATTTATTCATTTATTATAGTGAGAGTATAACATATTTAAAACACATTACTATATATTTATAGGATAACATTTTTGGTTCCTAAATATTTTGTACTCACACACTACATATAATTACACAACACATGGGTACCAAAAATCCATCACTAATCACTTATTATATTTGGGAAGATGCCTAAGGTATTATGAATGGGTCAGATAACATGAATATTATTAAAGACATAGATGGTGTGTGTATTAATCATTACAATAGGAAATCATGTTCATTTTTTTATTTTTTTATTCTTGTAAAAGTGATCAACCTGGTATGATGTCAGTATTGTCATATAATGGCATGTCTAGGACACTAGTTGACAGTTTTCTTTTACACATCATTTATTATTAATGGATATGCTTATTTATTATGAGTTCCTTGATTATTTTTCAGGGATTATTTATGTTTTTTATAAATTACATAACACATAGATATAGGTTATTGTCACCTTACAGTATTAACCTAGAACCTAACAACTAGTAATTAACCTTTGATGCATTTCGAGGTCAATTTAAGGTCCTAGTGGCAACTCCTCTGGTCCAATATCAACATAGTATTAATGAAACAATGAAGAATGACACTAAGTGACAGTGTATCCTTTAAGAAAATTATATCATATAGTATATTAGATATTTATTTTATATTAATATTATTGAGGATGTTAGATAAGTGAAATAGGATTGTGTTATATATCATGGTGGATAATGGAATGGTGTGTTAAGAACACCTCTTACAATAGAATTTAATGGTTACAGTGTATATGGGATTTCATTCTTAGATTTTATATTTTTGACATACAATTTAACTTTATGATATTTTCATTAAGTTTTTTAGATTGTATTTATTGTGGTTTTGGATCTCTCCCATTAGAAAGTTGATGATGTTTACACAAAATATTTTTATTACAAGAATTCTCATTACAATTTAATACCTAGGATTTATTGGTATAACTAATGATAAAAGATATGTTCTTTAATGTCTTAATAAATGATAAAAAAATTTCCAATAATAAATTGTTGTTTATTTCTTATTAGTTTGTTAGAAATATCTATTTTCATAAGGATAAGACATATGCATGTTAGGATTATATATTTCAAGATGATTATTAAAAATTCATCCTTTGAACATGGTTTGTAATGAACCTAGAAATTTTTTAATATAATTATGGTGTATTATTATTTGACCCCTAGTTAGTGAGTATGATAATGTTTTCAAAAATATATTGGGATTGGTTATTTAATGGTACAAAAACCCCTGTATTGTGTTTTTATAAATAGATTCTTTGTTTAATTATAATTAAATGAACCATAAATATAATATTTTCCCCATATAGTGTTTCAAGGGTGTTTTCATTATATTGGCATTTTTTGGAATATGGGAATTTGATTTTTGAGTTGGAGGCCCACATTTGAAGAGGCATGATATAGATCATAATGAGATTATTATTCTTAAATTGGTAGTATCATATGAATATTATTGGTGAAAATAAATGTCAGGTTGTAAATTTGACCTTGAATGTGATGCTTTGAATATATACACCAGAGATCCCTTGAGTAGGTGTTTTCGGATGTGTACTAAAATGTGATATTTCATACAAGAACGGATAGTTTTTTACTTGGAGTTATAGACAATATGAGACATTGATTTTTTCCTATATGGGAGATTATAGTTAACCTATTTAGATTCCACTCTGGATAGTGATGATCCATGTAGTATGGTTGATATATGATTTGAAATGTGAGGGTTTCACTAGATATGTTTTAACAGATGTATGTGAATACCATAAAGGAAAGAATAATTTATTGATACATCATGTATTATATTGATGAAATGGAGTTTATATAAAATATTGGATATATGGATAATGATTCCCTTTAAAGTTAGAACATGAGATTCATAGGTGGCTGTCATTCCATGTGATCAATGCACCGGTGGAGCTACCATATATATTGTATGAATGATTATTGTATGGATTTTAATTGGGAAATTACCTTGAGTAATATGTATTTGATATCAATGTTTTATTGTGGGGGAATTAAATGTCAAGTGCGTGTCCATATTTTCATTGGATTCTCTTCTGGGAGAGTGGTAAGAGCATATATAGACACTTCTGATTTGAAAATGATTCATTTTAGGTGGAGTTTTTGGGATTTTCAATGCCATAAATTTAAATTACTATTAATTAAGAGGTTATTTATTGGTTTTATATATTTATCAACCAATAATTAATATGGGGAATAGTCGTCTATTTAGGTTTTTTATCCAAATTATCGATGATATTTGACTCACAGAATCATTATTCGTGTTTTGAGAACTTCTATTATGAGGGTTTATTTCAATTAGATCTATATAGGATCAAGGTTGTTTTCAATGTATATGTGTTGTTATATTTATCATTTAAAATAGTTTGTGGTCATGTCAAAGCTGTGGTGGTTTTTTGTGAAATTCTTATTGGAATGGCTACCTATGGTTGGTGATAATGAAGAGTGTATCCAATATCATGATGGGGACGTCATGGTTAGATTTTGTAAATATTTTTAGGATGATTAACCATGGATCGGGATGAGTAACACATATGTGATTGAATATGAAACCTATTATGGTTTGACTAAAGGGTTTGTATATATAAATCCATAAAGAGGGAAGTGTATATTTTCCCCTTTGGGTGTATGATGCTCATATTTGATGAAATTTATATAGATTACTAAGTGTGATGTTACCATGATATGGGATTAATTATTCAAGTTAAAACTATGTAAGTAGAGGCAAAGTACCATCTAGTCATTACATATAATAATGACTAGAGTATGTTCTATAGATTAATGCTCTCATATTCATATGAACATGGGAATGGTGTTGCTGGTTCTTAGCATAGTTATGGTGACACCAACACATTAGTGAGAAAGTAGATTTTATTTATCAATTTCTATGTAAATACAATGTTTATGTATCTTATGTGATATTCAATGGAGTCTGTCCCCCTAAATCTAGAGAGGGGATGTTTATTGACTTTTTCCCAAGAGTTATTCGGATTGATGATTCAATCAAGCCTAATAGTGGATTAATAATTATATTTTTTATTCAAGGACCTAAAATTAAAATAAAAGAGGATTGTCTTGTTCAAAACTCGATGCATGTGTTTAGATGATGTCAACATGACTCTATGGATTTACTCTTCATTGTTGAGTGACAATGATAGGGAATCATCAGCTAAAACCAAGAATTTTTTTATGGGTAGACCATAATTGGATCGACAAATATTTATATTTTAATTGAGTGTGGTGATTTGGAAAAAACATTGAGATTATAGTTTATAATTTTGAATGAGTTTTGGATGGTAATTCTGATTTTCAAAAGCACCATATCTCGAGAATCCGCATTTATGAGTTAATTCTTATAGAAGGGAGTGTCACATGATAAGGGATAAATTTAATGTTGAAACTTTAATGTCACATGATAGACCATCGTAGGTAAGTGTTGCCTCATTTATCAATTGACTATGAAGTGTGGTATCTTTATCATTTTTGAATAATTTTCCTTGTGGATTGAGTTTTATAGTGCAGACATGGATGTTGTTATAGAGTAGAACATGGTTAATTATATATGAAATGGTGGTCGAGATGAGTTAGGATCAGTGGAGGAAGGGTCTATGATACATCGTGGGGTAAATTGTTTAGGAAATGTTGTTGAAAAATCAATTAAATTATTTACTTCTTAATTCTTAATGGAATACATTTTGTGTCGGTGAGGTGTTTGTTTTAAAAACTAGGATCTGTATTAGAAATACATGAGTCGAGAAATCCCAAGGTGAACTTTTAGGACGTAAAACAACGGATAATTATTTTCATGTGTCTAGAGAGATATTGGATCATAGACTAATGGACATTATGAAATGATGATGTTTCATCAGGTCA
Organism: Viscum album; assembly: GCA_963277665.1. NCBI lineage: Eukaryota > Viridiplantae > Streptophyta > Magnoliopsida > Santalales > Viscaceae > Viscum > Viscum album. The sequence goes on from OY728138.1 coordinate 770,970,074, forward strand.
GTCCAAAACACATACGTCTAATTGTGAATTTCCTATCTGAGTGTCCAATGAGATAAATTGAGTGACTCCACACAATTAATGTTTTTTGAGGGTATTTACCCTCTTATGGATAGTTAATACAACAAGAGGAATGGGGTGGAAGTGTTTTTCTATGAAATAGGAGGCAGACCAAGGTGGTTCTGTATAACATACCCCAATATTGTACTTTATCATGTGGACAACACAGGTTGGTTACGACACCTAGTGCACACATCTCTTTTTTCCAGAGGCTATTGATATGTAGATGGAGCACGAAATATATTGTGGGTAAAATATACACCTGGTATGAAGTATCCAAGTAGTAAAATAAATAAATATAAATAGAGTCAATTAGAGTAATATACATATTATAAAATATTAGAAATAAATAGTATTGTGTAAATCCAAAAATAAAATCCAATTGAAAAATCCATGAAATAATAAAGGAATAATATAATGATGTGTTGTAATGTAACTCACTTTCATGATGTAAGTAAAATAATAAAAATACTAGTATACTTAAAAAATGACTCAATGTCCCTAGACTCAACCCCCATTTCATTCCCACCTCCATTCTTCTACCCATCCTCTAAGAAAACAATAAACTACAATGCCTTTTTTACATAGTAGAAACCTACATCCATGTAATCTACTCTGGTACAAAAAAAATCCCAAATAGGGTTTCAGTATAACATAGTAGGTCAACACAATAGTTTCTTAAAAAAGTTGTATGATAATAATTATATCAAATAATGTATAAATATATGTATTAATTAAGTTTAAAATTAATAAAATTCAACAACAACCTATTTTTTCTTAGTTCCAGAATATCTCTAGGCATGTATCATGTTCATGCAACCTAAAGACCAACTTATATTGGTAAAAACCAAACATAAGAATAATACTGTAATATCTCTAATAATTTCTCACAAACATACAAAACATAATGATAATCATATAATAAACATAACTATTCTGGGTCAAATCCCATAAGCATTACAAAATCCTTGTCAAATTCCTAAATTAATTACAACATGGTATTAGGACAGTCCCGCTTAATCCTGGAATTAAAAAATGAGACTTGGATGAGCCTTCTCAATATAATAATTACAGTATATTTGTGCGAAACTAAAAAATCCATTATTGATATATAATAATTTGATCAAGGATCATAAGACATATCATAATGGAAAGTATATCACAATATCACATCATAATATTCAATTGTTGATTATGAGAATAATTATTTTTCATTCAATTACCTTATTATTTATATCACAATTGATCTATAGTAAAATCAATAATATGTAATAACATGTGGATTTAATATCACATAATCACATAAGGTCTGATTTCATGTTCAAAAAACTCTAATCCATTATCCAATTCAGTTTTATTCAAGGATTGTTCACCGAAATTCATTCCATATTGAGGTAAAACCCTAGTTAAATCTAATGAATCTCAAGGAATAATACCATTAATTATTTAATTAATTTACTCACACATTAAAATAGCATAGTCAACAGAATTTACATTCATAGAAATTATATCCATAGTTTTAATATTCAGACCACTACTTTAGCTAGGGTGGAATTGAACAATTCCAATGGAAAACTCTCACAATAAAGAATGTGAAGATAATCCGAAGAAGGGGTTTTTATCAAAACTATAATGTCTTGGTTTTGGAAGCCTCCTAGAGGAGCCCTGTACCTAGTTGGTCACATGGACTCAAGTGCATTTCCCAGAACACTAGAGGCTGTCGACTAGTAGTGAGGGTCATGGGTGTGATAGTGAGGAAAATATGCTATCATTGGCAGTGTACACATCGAAATTAAAAAACACATATAATAGCGGAATAAGTAAATATCAATGAATTGTAAAAAATGGAATACTAGAATAATAAACAACTGGAGCACATTTATATATACATATATGAAATGATGCATGATACATATGTCTAGGAATGTAGACAAAAAAGTCAAAATGCTAGAAATACAAATAGTGCTAAACCAAAGTTCAAAAAGAAAGATAAACATCTTTTCATCATTGCAAGACATATATTGGTCCCATTATTTCCAGCTCCACAAAAAATCTTTTACCTGATGTAGAAGGGTGATTTCCCTTATCTATACCTACAACAATATAATCTGTTTGGGCCAAAAAGCATGGCCTAAATAAAGTGTGAGACTAAATCCCAGTAGGCAACCCCCCAAGATCTATGCCTAACAATCAGTGATTATATGGCAGGTAAAAGTATAGAAAGTAGTAAACAGGAATTACTAAGCCAAAAAAAATACACAGTTTCAAATCAAGCAACACTAAAACAAATAGGTAAACCTGAAACAGGTAACCTTTTGAGAAGTACTCAAAGCCATACCCACTGGTCCTACATAAGAATTACAGACAACCCTCTGGGAAATACACTCAACCAAACCCCCTGGTTCAGTTTTAGGAATATAATAACACTCTCTGAGGAAGCACTCACATTCTTTTCCCCTTACAGTAAAAGGTAAAGCAGGACTCTCTGAGGAAGCTCACAAAGTCCATTCCCCGTATAGTCAAAGTTAAAGCATGACTCTTTAAGGAATATCACGTAGTTCATTCTCCAAATAGTCTAGGGTAGTCAAGGACTCTCTGAGGAAGCTCACATGGTCAATTACCCTTATATCCCCAAGGTCTATGACTCTCTAAGGAAACTCACTCGTTCAATTCCCCTCATAGCCCAGGTCATACAACTCAAACAAAGACTCTCTGAGGAACCTCACACAGTCAATCCCCTTATAGTCTAAAGCAATCAAGGACTCTCTGAAAAATCTCCCTCGGTCAATTCCCCTTATACCGCTAAGTGGTTCAAGGATCTCTATGAATGATCACTTGGTCAATCTTTCTTATAGCCTAAAGTGCTCAAATACACTTTGAGAAAGCTCACCCGGTTAATTACCCTTATAGTATACTACACCAGGTTCTCACAGACATGTGTAGGTCAATGAGCATAGTAGTGTAATATGTATAAATTAATCCTACAGAACTACTTGGTCAAACAGTCTACAACATATGAAGCATGTCAGAATAAAAACTCTTCATCCTACAATAACAGGCATGGAAACATGTAAAGAAGCCAAACTGGCTATACAGGACCAAACGGTCGTAATTAGAACATGCAATAGAAAAACAACCCAATAATATATTTCAACCCAATTCATATCCAAATTACCTCAAAAAAGGAATACAAGCATGGAAGGCAAACAATAAGGTTAATACTGTAAACACTCAATACCTCGTTCAAGGGTATTTGTGGAATTTGCACATAATACACAATGACATCCAACAGAGAGGAACAAACCACCTACCTCAGGGTTATGAGATCAGTATACTTGAACCTCAAATCTTAAATCTCCTTGGAAATTCCTATATCTAAGAAAACATATAAAAAGTTCAACCCACGATAACATGGAAAAGAAGAGGAATCAGGAGATTGTACTCTAGGGGAAGAGAGAACACACCAATGCGATTCCAACACAATAAACATTGTTCAAATTGGAGTACGGATGGAGGCTCAGGGGATCGTCAATGATCAGCAGCCATACAGACTCTCTTGGATGAAAGAGGCATAGAATATTTGTGTTCTGTCCGTTAGATGCAACCCTGTTGCGTTTAATGAAAAAACAAAATACACAATATGTACTTTTAGAGTACACTACATTTACTTGTTGTTTTCATACTCCACATTAGGTGGCCTCTACGTAACTCCCACACGGCTGTGTGTGTGGCTACTACACGGCCAGTACACACCTTGTTGTGGCAATGAAGTACACGGCGTGTACTCATAAAGTACACAACGTGTACTTCCAAAATTTCCAAATTTTTTTCTTTTTCTAAAAAACGACCAGAAAAGGAAAAAAATACCTGAAAAGAAGGTCTAGGTTTTTATAAACTTCCCCCCTTAAAAAATCATCCCCGAATTTCCCTAGCACATCATAGTAGAAGACACCCAAAATAGTTTCGGCCACTATGCTCATACATCGGCCTCCCTCTCCCATGTCTCGTCCTTCACCCGCCCGTGCTTCCATAGCACTCATACCAGAGGCACAGACCGGCCCCGGAGAACCATTGTATTGTGATACAAAATTCGGATAGGATGATCTTTAAATAATGCACCCACATCGAGCTCAATCTCTTCGGGTTGAATGATATGATATGGGTTTGAAAAGTAACATCGAAGCTGAGAAAGGTGGAAGAAGTTGTGCATAGCTCGGTACCTCTGAGGTAACTGTAAATGATAGGAAACCGTCCCCACTCTCTTCAACACATCAAACATCCCAACTTACATCAGTGAAAGAATACCCTGTCTCATAATCCTCTTGTGTCCCTACCTCGGTGTGACACATAGGAACCTGATCCCCAACCTCAAACTCCATAGGTCGTCTCTTCTAATCAGCATAAGACTTCTGTCGATATTGTGTAGTATCCATCCTCTTCCAAATCAACTCTATCTGCTCTGTGGTCTCTTAAACAAGATGAGTTCCTAGAAAAGCTGCCTCTCCATCCTCTGACCAACATAAGGGTGATCGCCATGGACTACCTTACAAAGCCTTATAATGTGTCATCTGAAGAATTTCTTAAAAACTATTATTGTAGGAAAACTCCACAAGAGGTATATGATTCTCCCAAGAACCTACAAATTCCAGAATTCATTTTTGGTGCTTGTATTCAAACACCTGAATTATACGCTCAGACTAGCCATCTGTCTGGGGGTGGTAAGTTGTACTCAAAATTACTTATGTACCCAAATCCTTATGAATCCCCTACCAGTCCTGAGAAGTAAAATGTGAATCCCTCTCTGAAAAAATGGAGTGTGGAACTACATGAAGACATACAATCTCTAGAATGAAAAAACATCATAGATCATCAAAAATGATGGTCTCCTTGATCAGAAATAAGTGAGAAACCTTCATGAGTATCTTAATGACTACCAAAACTGTGTCATTCTCTCGAGGTGACCACGGAAAATCAGTCACGATGTCCATCGCGACATCATTACACTTCCACTCGGGAATGGGTGACAGTTGTAAAATCCCTCCTGGTCGTTGATGCTTCACCTTCACCTACAGAAAAGTGTAACACCTCATGACAAAACCAGCAACGTCCCTCTTCATACTTGGCCACCAATACTGACATTGTAGATCACAATACATCTTGGTGATGCCAGGATAAACTTCCCAAATAGAGGAATGAAAATCTTACATCATATCCTCGCGTATATCTGCTGGAAAACATACGCCTCACTAGAAACGGAAAATATAATCCTCTCTTATGGTCCATCCAAGAATTGGGTCCTGTCCTAACACACATTCCCTTAGTACTAGGCCTTCAGAATCAGATAGATGCCACATTCTAACTCGATCAAGATGTGTAGAGGAAACATCTACGAAAGATAAAAAAGTCTGCCCCTTTCTGTCATGAACCTTAAAATGCATCTCAGAGAATATATCCATAAGCTGCCACTGACTGGTGGCCTTCATAACTTCCTGTATTTGAGTCCTCATACTCAACACATTAGCCACTGTGTTTCCCTTCCCAGGAATATAGGAAAGCAAAAAGTAAAAGGACTGTAAGTACTCAACCCACCTGCGTTGTCTCACATTCAGATCATGCTGAGTGAAGAGGTACTTGAGACTTTTTTGGTCAGTGAAAAGCATAAAATTCACTCCCAGAAGATAATGTCTCCAAAATCGTAGGGCTTGAACAACAACTTCCAACTACAGATCATGTGTTGGGTAATTCTCTCATGTGGCCTCAACTGACGAGAACTGTATGCAACGACTCTATCTCCCTAAATAAGTACATCTCCCAGACTAATACATGATGCATCACAGTAAACACTATATCATTTTATTGGCTCTAGAAAGACTAGTATCAGTGATGAAGTCAACCTCCCCTTCATCTCTTGAAAGGCTGACTCACAAGAATCTGACCATATGAACATCGCACCCTTCGTGGTCAGACCTGTCAGTGGTGATTTTAAGTGTGAAAAGTCTTGTATAAAACATTTGAAGTATCCAGACAACTGTAAAAAACTCCACACCTCAAAGACATTCATCAGTTTCTCCCAAGAAACAACATCTATCACTTTCTCTAGGTCTATTGATACTCTTTCCTCTAAGATAACATGACCCAATAAGTGAATCCAATCTATCCAAAAGCGGAACTTTGAGATCCTAGCATATAATTGATGATCTTTTAGTGTACTCAAAACAATCTCATGATGGGTATCATGGTGGTGTCGAGTGTGAAAGTACACCAAGATATCATCCATGAAGACCACCATGAAGGAATCCAAGTAAGTATGGAACACCCGGTTCATCAGTGCATTGAAAAATGTAGGCATGTACGTGATACCGAATAGAATAACCAAATACTCTTTTAGACCATACCTACTTTGGAAGGTTGTAATATGAATATATGATGGTCTAACATGAAACTAATGATAACTAGATCTCAATTCAATCTTCGTGAACATCTGGGCTCCTCGAATCTGATCAAAGAGATCATCAATCCTGGGTAAGGGATATCAGTTCATAATCGTCAACTGGTTCAACTTATGATAATCCAATCAAAGCCTGAGGGTACTGTCTGCCTTCTTCACAAACAGGAGAGGTGAACCCCAAGGAGATGTACTAGGTCAGATGAACCCTTTTTCCTGCAAATCCTCCAAATACTTCTTGATATTTTGCAACTCACGTGTAGCTATCCTATAAGGAGGAATGGACAACTGTGCTACTCCTTGCACAAGCTCAATAGAATATTCTACCTCACACTCTATAGGCATACCGAAAATGTCCCCTGGAAAGACATCTCTAAAACGTTCCACCATTATAGGAAATTCTAACAGTGAAGTCCCCTGGTCATCCAGATAAAGACTTTCAATATTGATTGTAACTACTCCAAACCCATGATACTCAAGACCCGCTCTACTCACCTGGACATCCCACTCACCCCTATAAAGAAACGACCTATGCTTTGGTGATGTGAAACTCACCCAACAGTGATAGCAGTTGAAAACTACCTATAATGGAACTAACCAGTCTATCCCAAGAATGAAATCATAGACTGTCATCTCTAGCACATAGAGGTCTTACAAAAAGTGACATCAACAAACCTATAGTGGGAGCTCCCTGCACTGACATACACTAGTCGTTCTAGTCCCCAACAGTGTGTCTAGCGTCAAGATATCAGCAGAAAAAAAGATGCCAAGCCCAAGGATCTCCACAAAAACAACAGATATAAAGCTATGGGAAGCCCCTGTATCAAAAAGAGAAGAATCTAAAACTAAGGCTACTACGATCGTACCTCTAACGGTAGAAGGTCTGGGATCCTGATTCTGCTGGGTCTGCTCCACTGCAAAATAGGGGCATATACCACGACCTTGTGAACCTGTCTTACCACTGTGTGCTGATTCTCCCTGATATTTCTGAAAACCGGGCGACTGGCTACCACAACCATAACCGCCACCTCGGCCCAAATGGTTTGAAGAACTCCAGTTCGAAGATTGGTGAGGAACTGATGATGTAGATCTTGAATGAGGAGTCATAGAAGAACCCTGGTCACCAGCTACTGGTGAGAATAACTGGTAGAAGTATTGAAAAAAACCCATCTTTCTGCACGATCGGCACTCCAATGGGTCCCTCGGGAAACATGGCCTCATATGACCACTTCTACCACACGGTTAGCACATCACATGGCTACCGGAAGATTCATACTGCCTCCTCAGAAAGTCTTTATGAACATTATAAAACCCTCTCAAAACTGTGCACCAGCACCTGTGTTTGGAAGGATGATGGTGCCAATACTGGCACAACAGGAGGACGTCTCGGTGTCATGACTCTCCAAGGTCTAGCGCACAACATAGATGAAGATTATCAGGGATCGAAAAAAGGATTTAAAAAGGTAACAAGTGAAAGAAATCATTAAATGTTTTCAAAAAATGACTACACGGTGTGCATATTTCATACACAGCATGTTCCCTAAAGTCATTTACATGGGCGTGTAATCCTGCCCAAACCAGTCGTGTAACTCCCCAAACCCACGACGTGTTGTCATAACACACAGCATTTACTAGAATCCTCATTCCATGCCCATTTCCTTCTACACAGTTACGCCACACGACTCCCCTGTGGAAAGACTACACAGCGAGTAAAATCCCTACACAGCGTGTACTAGACATTCTTAACCTGGACCTTGTTGTTAGTGACATGGCCTGACACATGGCTCATACAACATGGCATTTTCTAGATGGGAAGAGCATGTATGTGAAAGGATAACACTAGACGATGTTTTTTGTGGCATGGTCGGGTACCTAGGTCAGACTACATGGCGTGTTTAGATGGCATACGACATGCATTAGGCATGACTCGGCCAGCCTGTGTTGTTAGTGACACGGCTGGGCACAGGGTCGACACGACACAACATGTATAAATGATACACGGTGTGTTCACTCCTGGTTTTCCCCATCCCATTTCTCATCCCACATGGCACATGACACAGTTAGAAACTACACAGTGTGTACATAATGTGAAGGGTGTGTAATTAAGAAAAACAGTTTCTTCTCAAACATAAGAACACATGGAATGTACTTAACATTACACAGCGTATATTCTGGGTTTTTCCAGATAGTAAGCCTCAGAAACTATTATGGAACCCAGAAAAACACTAAATCAAAAATTGAAAGATCCAAATTCTGATCCGTGAGGGCCCATACTCCCCGCGAATCAATGTTTGGAATCTTATACATGTTATAGCAAGGAAAAAAAAGCAATTATCCACCAAATTCTAGTCCATGAGGGCCCATAACACCTCATGAACTAATTTTTGGATTTCATTCAAGCAATTATATACACAAATCAATACCCTATCAATCAGAAGGTATTTCTATCATGGAAACTATGATAACAACATGCATATTTTACACATCATCTATCAAAACAACATGCAATTACTAATACATCCTAGATGGCATGGAAAAAATTCATGACATGTCATTTCTAGAAAGTGACTACATTATGAATTAGATGTCATACCATCATCACATAGGGTTGCAATAGAAATAGAACCTCAATTACATCAACAATAATAGCACAAATCATGTGAATCACTCAAGGTGAAATCAGATTAACCGTAATAATTGCAAATCGCGAAAAATTGAATTAAAATGTGGTAGATTGGATTTTCCCTATACATGGGTTAGGTACTCCTAGGAATAGCTTATTACCAAGTCCCTATTCCATATTATCCCTGGATAAGGCTCCAAAAAGTAAGTCAATAGAAAATAAATCATCTGATACAACTTTTTAATGTCCCGGTTCTAGAAGCCACCCAAAGGCGCCTTGTACCCAGTTGGTCAGATGGCCTCAAGAGAATTTCCCCGAATTCCAAAGGCTGCCAACTAGCAGCGAGGGCCTTGAGTGTGATAGTGGGGAAACATTTCCCTCATTGGCAGAGTAAACAATGGATGTAAACAACACATACAGTTGTGAATGTAGTAAATATCCAACAAAAGTAAACAGTAGAAGACTGGAATAATAAACAATTGGAGCACATATATATATATATATATGAAATGATACGTGATACATATGTATAGGAAAGAAGCCAAAAAATTCACAATGGTTGGATTACAAACAGTGTTAAACCAAATTAAAAAAATAATGATAAAAAGATCCTTATCATCGCAGGCCATAGCTTGGTCCCATGGTCTCCATCACTACATCAAATCAAGTACTTGAATTAAAATGGCACTTACCCTTATCTATACCTACAATAATATAATCTATTTGGGCCCAAAAGCATGTCCCTAATAGGGTGTGAGACTAAATCATAGAAGGAAACCACCAGAAGAACTATGCCTAACATTCTGGCAGTATATGGTAGGTAAAAGTACAGAAAGCAGTAAACAGAAAGTACTAAGCAGTGAACAATCCATAGTTTCAAATCAAACAACTATGAAACTAATAGCTAAACCTCAAGCAGCTAACCATCTATGAAGTACACACAGCCATCCCCTCTGGTCCTACCTAAGAATTACAGATAACCCTTTGGGCAGTACACTCAGCATAACCCCTCTGGATCAGTCATAGGAATATAATAAGACTCTTTGAGGAAGCTCACACAGTCCATTCCCCATATAGTCTAAGGTAAATCAGGACTCTCTATGGAAGGTCACACAGTCCATTCTATGTATAGTCTAGGGTAGTCATGGACTCTCAAAGGTATCTCACATGGTTAATTCCCCTTATATCCCCAAGGTCTAGGACACTCTTAAGAAGCTCAATCGGTCAATTACCCTTATATCCTGGGTCGTACAATTGAAACAATGACTCTCGGAAGAATCTCACACAATCAATCCCCTTATAGTCTAAAGTAATAAAGGACTCTATGAGGAAGCTCACTTGGTCACTTCCCCTTATAGACCGTAGTGGTTCAAGTCTCTCTGAGGATGCTGACTTGGTCAATCCCCTTTATAGCCTGAAGTGCTCCAAGACTCTCTAAAGAATCTCACCTGGTCAATTCCCCTTATAGTCTACTACCACAGGTTCTCACGGCTATGTATAGGTCAACGAGTATAGAAGTAGAATATGTCCAATGTAATCCTACAAAACTACTTCTCTAATCATTTTACAGCATATCAAGAATTTCAGAATACAAACTCTCCATCCAACAACAAGAGGCATGGAAACAGGAAAAACAACTAAACTGGATAAATAGGACCAATGGTTATAAATTTAACAAGCAAGGGAAAAAAATCCAAAGCATAGAAATCAAACCAATTCATATCCAAATTACCTCTACACAGGCATACAATTATGGAAGGAAAACAATAGGGGTAAAACGGTAAACACGCAATACAAAATTCAAGGGTATTGGTGGAATTTGCACATAATACTCAAAGACTCTGAAAGTAAAGGCACAACCCACCTACCTCATTGTTAGGAGATCAATATACCTGAGCCATGAAGGTTGAATCTCCTTGGAATTTCATACATCAAAGAAAACATATAAAACATTCATCCCATGAAAACATGGAAAAGAATAGGACTTAGACAATGATGCTCTAAGAGAAGAGATAAATCATTGATGTGATTCCAACGCAATCAATGGTGTTCAAATCAGAGGACAGATGGAGGCTCATGGGCTCATCGAAGATCCATGGCCGTATAGACTCTCTCAAACTAAAGATACCTAGAAGATGCGTGTTCTATCCATCACATGTGACCTTGGTGCGTTTAATAAAAAAAATACATTGCATGTACTTTTAGAGTACACGGCTTGTACATGCTATTTTCATAGTCCGCATTAGGCATCTTCCAAGTCACTCCCACATGGTTGTGTGTGTGGCTACTACATGGAAAACACTACAGAAAGGAAGTACATGTCATGTACTAATAAATTACATTGCGTGTACTTTGAAAATTTCCAAAATTTTTTCTTTTTCTCAAAAACTAACAGAAGAGGAAATACATTCCTGAAATGAATGTCGGGGTTCTTACAAAAACTAAACCAGATAAAAACCAAAAATGATCATGGTAAAGGAATTGAAAAGAATGGTTGGAGAAAAAAATGAATTTATAGGAGTAATGAACAAAAACCACTTACCAAGGTTCAAATGAATTATCAGGATGTTTGGAATGAAGGTTGGAACTCAAAAATCACATATAGGATCATACGCGGTCGAAGGAGAATGACTGATTGTTGGTGAAAAGATACATTATCCACACTGCATACATTAAAGTAGAAGGTAAAATAAATTACATGAAGTGTAATTTGGTTAAACATTGTGAAAATATTTTTAATGAGATATGTCAAAAACATGTATCCACATATGAATATTAAAAATAACTAAACATTACATGACATGTAATTCATTTACACAACGTGTAAATGTTTCGATTATGATTTTTCATCATATTTTCCTTATAAACATCCTAAAATCCTTATAATGCTTCTCAACATAAAAGATTCCATGATAACACTTTAACCATTTATAACTATACTCTATTAACTCGAAAAAGATATATCCCTGAACGTTATGTCATTTTCCTCAAATAAGGATCTCCATGTAAATCCTATCTTGTTTTTTTATGTTTCCTCCAAAATAAAGATTGTTTCTATTGAAAATATAGGTATCCATAGTGAAACACAACCACCTAGGTCTAAAGATGATGATATAATAACTTGAAATAACATTTAATGAAAAACATATAGAAATATGTACCTGGAAATGTATGGGATCTTACTACCTCAACACCATATAACAGCTTGTCCTTGAGCTTCTACAATAATAACTTTGGGGTCTCAGTAAACATGTTTTTCCTTGGTGTATTAATTTCAAAAACTCACTCCTATGTATCCTCTTAAAATATTTTATTCTTCCACTGAACTCGAACCAATGGAATAGTCATACCCTAGAGATATATCTGACTACAATCCACAACATGAATCAAATTTTCCTCAAACTGCACATCAGTACAAATCTTTATGTATTCTATGTCTATCACATTGTGTGGGTATTGATGACATATCAAATGTTTAAAAACATGAATCTAATCATTAATGGTAATGTAGAAATATGGAAGAGTTAAACTGTACGCCACTACACTGACCCTTGCCACTATCTAAAATGTCCCAACAAACCTAGGTGTTATCTTTCATATATTTTTGATGCGGTGTTTCCCCAATCATTTTGATACCATAAAAAACCAGATGAACAAAAACGAATTCCATAGTACATATATGATGGTTATTATATGATTTCATCCTACATTGCATGGAAACCAATAACTATTTAATCAACTGAACCTACTCACATGCCTCTTACATGATAATAGGCCCATCATTTGTTGACTCACCTTCTTCCATCCAAAAAAAGAGATGAAAAGAATGAACTACCATACAAATCTTTTAATGGTGCAATTTGGATCAATTAATATAATATATAATTATATTAAAACTCCATGAGTTCTATATGTTCCTCCCATAAACCACTTAATTCAAAAACAAATGATCATAACAGATCCTCTTGAATCTGAATTGTTCACCCAGATTCACCATCAATATGATAATGATAGGCTATTTTCATAACAAATTGTGATCCAATACCCTTTTTAACACCCTCTATAAAACACAATTTGAAACGATGACCTCTCTCTCTAATGATTCTCCTCGTTACATCGTGAAATCGAACCCCTTTAAACACATAATAAGTGCCATGATAATCTACTAGTAAGGCCTCCCTCAACGATAATAAGTGGGATACCTTTTTTATTGGATCCATAATCACCCATAAAGCATCATTCTTATGGGGATTAATGAATAATTTATTCACACAATCCATAGAGATATCATCTCATTTCCACTCAGGAACTGTCAATGGGTGAAAAAAACCAACTAGCCTCTGATGCCAGACATTCACCTTCCAAAAATTGAAGCATCTAACCACTAACCCAAAAACCTACTTCTTCATTTAGAACAAACAATACTGTATATATATATCATGAAATATATTTTTAAAATCAAGATACAACACCCATCAGGAAGCATGAAACTCTCCCATAAACTCATCACGTAAGCCAATAAGAAACCATACTAATCAAATGAAAATAATAGAATTTATATTATGAAGAGTCCATGTTAATGGTGTCTCACCACTATATAATTTATCTCTCAAAACTGAACCATGTTGATTAGATAACTACTCGATCATGATCCAGTCAAGAAATATGGGTATAATGGATATCGAAATCATAGATACGCATCCATGAGACTCTTAATCATAAAGATTCATGTATTCAAAGAGGTTTATTATCCAACGCTCATCGTAATACTCTCTCACTTCCTCCGTCTATTCCTCTTAGCTCAATGTATTAGCAGTGAAATTTCTCATGCCTAGTGTATAAAACATCTCAATGTTGACAGACTGAAGAGACATGACCCACCTCCTATACCAAATGATATGTTATCATTGATAAAATAGCTACATGATGTTCTTGTGGTCTATACATACCACGAACCTCTCTCCAATGAGATAATTTATCAAGTATGTTATGTAATTTACCACCACTACAAACTCTAGATCAGAAGAAGGGAAATTCTACTATTTCTATCGTAGCATCCTAGATCCATAAAAACCACTTTATCCTCTTGTATTATAACTACTCGAAGTCCAACTATGACTGTGTAATAGTAAACCTTGTGTGTTTTAATCAACACATGTAAATGAGGATAGGAAATGAGATCATTTTTCCTTTAAAATCTAGAAAATAGCTCTCATGGGAATCATACCAATCATGCTTCACCCATTTTTTTGTCATCCAAGACAACGGTTCTTCCACATGATAGAATCCCTGAAAAAATGACCAGTAATAAAATGATAAAAGAATAACTCTATAAATCATGAAGATGTAATGGGTCTATTCCCTAGATACCATGGATGAAATTTTGTTTTCTTTTATTTACACTTCTTCTTATAATATTAAATTTCCCAATAAGTTCTCCTTATTAAAGAATAAATTGAAATTGGTTAGATTGGTGTGAAGATAATAGTCTGTTAATATACTCAGGATGAGTTCAATATGTTTGGCATAAATATCTACTAACTAGTTTAACATAGAGATTTAATCATAAAAGAACCACTAGAATTCAATCCAGAAATGGATTATAGATCTTATTCATCAAGGCCATGAATAATGTCGATGAATCAGTGAACCCAAGAGGAATCACCAAAAATTTATACCATCCATACCTTATCCAAAAATTATTATGTGGTATGTCAGATGGTATCACTCTTTACTGGTGGTATACTTACTTTGAATTTCAAGTGGAGAAGATATTATCACATATAATCTAATAAAAAATATTATCTACGCATGGAATAAAATATTGGTTCCTAATAATCATCTAGGTTAACCTTTGGTAATCCACACATAAGCGCATAGACCGGCCATCCATATTGGTGGAGAGAACTGGGGAACCCCTAAGATGATGTAATAGATCATATGAAGCCTTTATATTCTAGATGATATATATTAACATTCAACTCTTGAATCACTACTAGTTCCATTCTATAAGGTGGGATGAAAACTATTTCAACTCATGGAACTAACATGATCATGAAAAGGATCTCTCACTTTGGTGTAAATCCATAGAAATCATTAGGAAATAACATATGAAAATAGTCTACCAATGGAAGAAAATAATAATTATACCTTTCACCATTATCAAGGGAAATACCATCATTTTTAGCCATGAGAGAATCCAATATACATTGAATTGATCCTGCATCACCATCTTAATGATCACACACTCCCTGGTAAAAAAAATACAGAATCAATCAGGACATTGAAAGGTTACTATATTCCTATATTAATCAGTATGATCCTAGTATAAAACTAGCTAATCCTTATAAATAATCATGTAAATTTATTTCATTTATGACATGAACGGTTCCCAAAAGAAAGGGTAGCCACCAATTTCTAGAGAACAATCCTTCCAATGATTGATATTTACTGACCTCGCTCCTAATGGTCTGTCAATGGTCAAAGAACCATCAAAATATTCTTCAACCAAGACCAAGCAATTTACAAAATAGGAATATTGAAAAGAATGTGATTCTACTCTATCAAAAAAGACACATGGTAAGGTAACCGATTTAAGAATCATACCTCTGATCGTTGATTGTCTTGCATCCAAGATAGTCAGAGTATTTGGCCTAACATACAGCTAAAATTTCCCTCTATTGTTGGCCCCAAGATAACTACCAAGAGTGGTTTATCTTCCCTATAAATAATTCTCCTACACTAGTGCTCCACATACAGTATATCATTTAAAGGCTTGTGGAACACCAATTACTAACCGGATGATATGTAGATGAGCCCCTTCCTGACTTAGGTGTCTATCTTGGTCCCCATATACATGTATATTGAGGAAAGTTCACATAGAACCACTAATGATGTGTATAGAACATATTTATAACATTTATGAATCTGAAAAATTAATTTATATATTTCCAGATCTAGGAACTAAGATGGAGTGTGAATCTGAGGCCCAGTTTTCCCATATATGTTTTTATAAAAACATTAAATTAATTTTATATTGAGTACACAATTTTTATTAAATACAATGGAATAATTCTTATGAGGAATCAAAAACTAGAAATATTAATTGATGTTTGTGTTCGTAACATGGTTTTTACCCAGGGACTGACATAAAATAAGCCAGTATTGGTTATTTTTACATATCATCCATTAATGGTTAGTTCAGTGGATTGATTAATTAATTTGTGACGATTAACTCATTATTTCACCCAAAAAAATAGATAACAATACTAAAAGGAATAATCCTCCATTATTAGCATCATAAATACTCGGTGGATTCTAGAGCATCTCTTCCACCATCCATTTGTAAATCACCTCAGACGATGATGAAACTCCAAATCAGAGAACATTATGATGCATAAAATGAAACAACATTTTTAAACCTATGGTGATATTTTTATAATAAGAATAATGATATAATATCTAGGCATGACTCATAAATTTGTTTTTTACATAATATTTGATTAAATTGGGTTTTCAATTCAATCCCTTATATTGATAGGTGTCATTTTCTTATCCGCGATTGGATTATATTTACTGATTTAAATTGTTATTCAATGTTTTATAACCATAATATTATTTTTATTGATCACTGGACAATAAATAATCACTATTGATGTGTAAACCTCGATTATTGTTCCTTTATCCATTATTTACTTTTCATTTTTCCCTGGTAGCACCCCACGGTCCCAGTTCAACATTTCCAGGTGGTAATGATCTCGATAAGACCGCCTAAATCAGGATGAATTAATGAATGAGGCACATAATGTGGATTAAAGTATATATCTTGGACTTTTTTCAGTTTTTTATGATTTTTTTATTAAAGGGAATTGAATCAATGATGGTAGAATAATTGGGGAGTGTGTAGTGTGAGATGCATGTATAAGACTGGCCAAAATCGCACCAGATTCGATTTTCAAGCCATGGGATATTTGGAATCTGCTAGTTTAAATTAGATCCACTATTTCTATGTGTATTCAAGGGTAAATATGAAATATGAATACAAAATTATCCCTGAAGATCCCAGATCTGACAAACTATGAAAATGTTGAATACATAGTGTGTGTCAAGATAAAGACAATGTGTGTAGCCCCCAACTTTGACAGCTAGGGTTTATGAGTATAATAAATATGGAACTGATTGTATTACATACTAGACATCCAATAACTTATCCCAATATTGATGAGATTTGTGGAGAATTACCCAGGAGGGGCCACATGTGAGATTACCTGGATAGAAACATAGTCAGGTACCAAACTACATATACACGGGTTAAAGTACATGGAAATGGGGAAGGTACATAGAAATGAGGTGGATACACTTTCATGGATAGGTACACAATCTAGAACCTTGGTTCATGGGAATTATATGTATATGCATAAGAAATTATGTACTCTTACTCAGTTTGTGACCAGTGTACCTTCAGGGACACGACCAGGTGATGGAGTGGGACAACATGTTATGTGGGTCCCTTAACACGACATGTGTTACTTTATTACATTTGAGGAAACTTCATGGTTCATTATATACTTTGTTTGGACAGATATGTTTTCCCACAAGTTGGATACCCCAGGTATTTTTCCAGGTATAATGTCAGGGTGACCTTGGTTTTGGCTTTTGGGTGACGATGTGGAATATTATGGGCATGAAAATTGTTTTTGTGATGAATGATTAAGAAAGTGATTAGAGAAATATCACAAAATATTTACAATATAGATGAACCCCCCATCTGTATGGGTGTGGGACCTCTACCGTCTTTGTGGAACCCACTATTAAATAAGGAATAAGTCCTCGATGACTAGAGTAGAATCCCATGTCACACTAGGGCACAGGTCCTCGAATAGTAGAGTATAAAACCCCATATGTATGGGTATTGGCCCTCTACATTCCATGTGGAACCCTCAAATCAGAGAGGATGAGGGTCTTTAATTACTATAGTGGAAACACCTTATCACACTAGGGAAGGGGTCCTCAACCTATAGAGTGGAACCCCTTATCAGCATGGGTATGAGTTATCTACAATTTTAGTAGACCTCCCCCTATAGGAAAAGGATAGGGTGTTCGATGACCATAGTGGATCCCCCTATCACACTAGGGTGTAGGTCCCTAACCTATATAGTGGAACCCTCCATTAGTATGGTCATGAGTCCCCCACCTTATTGAGTGTAACCTCATATCTTATAGGGAATGGGTCCTCATGACACAAGATTGGAACCTCCCATCAGCATGTGAGTGTGTCCTCTATGAATACATATAGAGTGGATCCCCCAGACGTATAAGGTAGAAGGTCATATAAAGTCATTTTGGGCCCTTCAACTCTGTGTAATAGTGATTAGGCATGTCTTGGCATTTACATTTACTTCATAGAAGATTTGTGGGATTCTGGGTGTCATTGAAGGAATTCTGGAACTATTTGCGACTCTTCTTCATGAGCTGATCTATGTGTTGGATATCCCCTCACTCTCTCATTTGGGATTATATTGACTGCCATATATATATATATACATGGTTCAAAGCCATTGTATTCAGTTACTCTCCTTCCTAGATATACTAATGCATTTGAGGTATGCTGCATGTTTTCCATGTTTAGAATCTAATGGTTGGATGTGTCAACTCTCCAATTATATTTGGTGAGAGTAAATGTGTAGTTTTGCTACAAATCATGTATATAACATTATGTTTGGTTGAAGTTAATTTCCCTTTGGGTTTCAGTTGAGATGTTCTATTTCACCTCTTTCAGTATTCTATCTATAGCCTTTCTATTTCTGGTGTATCTATCACTACTCCCCCATCACCATTCAAGTTTTCATACTACATCTGTATATACTCAAACATACATTTAATATACCCATATGTTTTTTGTTTTATAATGACACCAGATAGGTTGGTGGTGAATTTAAAGGTCCTTTAGTATTATAGGTACTTACATACAGGCATTACATCTTGGAGGTCAGGAGTTAGGATCTCTTAGAATTTTACATTCCAATTTTTTCATGTTTTGACCCATTTATGGTTGGGAATGTATTTTTCCCTTTTACATTTCAGTTAAAACTACTATAATCTTGTAATTTCTAATGTAATTTCTATTTCATGGTTGTTCTATTGGTATTTATATTGTTTTTCTTTAACATACTATCATTTCAACATTGAGATGGCTACGTGTGTGAAAAAGGTACTTTGGAAACGACCCCCCAATGTTAGTTATGATTTTGGTGTTGGTCACTAACCCCTAAACAATAGTGTTGGGATTGGGTAATTACGACTTGATCCTTTTCTAGGTTGGTACATGCCTACTTAGAAAACATCCTCCCCATATATGTTATGCCTATAGTACTGGACACCCGCCCCTTGACTATTGAGGGATGCTTTGGTTAGTTTTAGATCCATCCTTAGCTTGGGTACAATTATGATAGATTGGTATCAAAGGTGTTTTGATCCATGTTAAGGTGTTTTGAGTAGTCCCCTTGCGAGGATTTAGTAGGTATTAAGTCAATGGTATCAAAGTACCTCAAGTATGGATCCCAGGACAATGAATTTAATTATGGTTTGGGTGGATGAAGTATCAATTCACCAAAACCTAAATTACCTTCTTGTCAACTCCCCAATATGAGAAATTGGTTGCAGGGATTAAGGGTAAATGCATCATATAGGATTGAGTCTTTTCCTATCCTTCTTGATTCATCTCCTCATTGTTTATATATATATATATTATCATCTTAATGTGGTGCATCATGGAAACATTCAGGATACCTGTACGATGACATCCATCTAGGATACCAATTACATATCCAAAACATGATCCAATGAGAGATGAGTCATCAGTTCATGATCCACACTATGAACATTCCTCTTTATGGGGGATGGTAGAATCACATCCACTATTTGAGAATATGATCGTCCAGCTAAGCAAGTTAGTGACGTAGGATCGAAATATAGTATGAGATTCTCAATATACAAGAGGGGGGGTGAATTGTATACTTTAAAAATTCCTTTGGAACCTTTAAAGTTAGTTAAGAATTACAAAGTTTTCCTTAAGCTAAGGAAATGACTAAGTTTAACAAAGTTAAACTTAAGTAAATTCACAACACCTCTAACAGAGATTCCGAAAGTAGGTTCCGGAAGTATGATTCCGGAAGATGAAACTTAACAAACAATTACAATATGAGATTCTCCCTTAAAGCGTATAGAATCTAAAAGAATCAGAGTACAAATAAGGAAGTATAAGAAAGTTATACTTTCCTTATGATACATGATGCAGCGGAATGTAAACTAGTAGTAAAACTACAAGTAACAAGAATAAGTCTTTTAACCCAAAGAGAAGGGTATCCAACAACCTTGGATAAAGGTCCCTTGATTTATACTTTCAAGCAAGTCTGTCTTACCCACACCAGGGTAAGCCCTCGATGCAAGGATCGGAGTCTCTGTCTTGCTATCCCCGCAAGCCCTCAACTTCAAGATAGTTGGCAACCTCTGTCTTCCTCAGCAAGGAAGCCCTCGAACTTTAAGGTAGTCGGCACCTCTGTCTTCCTATCCCCGGAAGCCCTCGAATGTAATCACCAACATTCGGAGTCGCACGAAGCTTTGAGAGTTAATAAGAGTCTCTCTCTCTAGAAATCACTTCAACAGCATGTATGCACAAAATCCAAATTTTTCATCCATCCGTTGCGAGCTTTTTCAAATGAGCTCCTATTTATAGGTAAGGTCGGCTCCTTCTCCAACGGTCATATTTTCCTTAAAGATCGGAGGGACCTGTACACGTGTCACTTAGACAACGGTTAGTTTATAACAAAATGGACGACATCGTTTTATAACAAAATAAGTGTAACAGAATGTACGACATCGTTTTAAACTCTAACAAAAAGGTTCGGATGAAAACTTCGGAGTGAAGGTTCGGAGTGAATAAATTCAGAGTGTATAAAACAAAGATAATCAGATTCTGTTTAATAGGTGAATTCGGAATGAGAATTCGGAATAGGAATTCGTCATCAGAAATCGTAATGAGAATTCATCATCAGAATTCATAATGAGAATTCGTCATCAGAATTCGTAATGAGAATTCAGAATAGGAATTTGTCATTAGAAATCGTAATGAGAATTCTTTATCAGAATTCGTAATGAGAATTCGTAATGATAATTCTTCATTAGAGTTCGTAATGGGAATTCTTCATTAGAATTCGTAATGGGAATTCTTCATTAGAGTTCGTAATGGGAATTCTTCATCAGAATTCGTAATGAAAATTCGTTAATGAGAATTCTTCATTAGAGTTCGTAATGGGAATTCTTCATTAGAATTCGTATCCTGAATCTGGAATAGAACTTAGTCAGAATTCATATCCGGAATTCGGAATGAAACTTCCTTATAGTTCTTGTCCAGAATCCAAACCCTAAAACAGAATGCTTTTTATCAAAGTTTCAATGATTCCGAGAAAATTAATCCGAATCTTATACTTAAGAAAAATATGGATGAAAATATAATAAGGATAATTTTTCATAAAGAAGCGATTTTCCTTAAGAAAACAAATTTACTTAAGAAAACAATTTTCCTTATAAAAGAAATTTTCTTAAAGATAAGGTGTTTGTGATTTTCAAAACAAGAAGGAATGGAAAAGTCATAAGGAAAACCTTATTGACTCAACAATCTCCCCCTTTTTGGAAAGCACAAACATCCTAACGAAAAAGAAATTCTAAGAAGAAAGAACCATATTAAAGCTTATCTCCCTTGGTTTAAGAATGTAGATGAATATGACTAACTCCCCCTTAGGCTTTGAAACTCTAAGGATCATATTCATATTTCCGGAGTGATGTTTCATAAGAAGGTCTTCTTTAAGAAAAACTCCCCCTTAAACAAACTCTTATTAGAGTTATTTATTCTTGGGTATTTTTTCTTTCTCCCCCTTTGATAAACTCTTATTAGAGTTCCTCTTTTTCTTTATGGATCTTTTCCTTCTCCCCCTTTGTGATTTTCAAAAAGAATTGGAGGGAATGGAAAAATAATAATAACAAAGTACCTGAAATATTAGTAATAATAACAAACCAAACAACAAGCACAATTCTCATTAGATTTGAAATATCAGCAACAAAAGAATTACAACAAAAAGATCGGATTGGGTTATTTCGGATCTTTTTCCTTTGACATGAGGCCCTTCAGAATAGTCTTGATCTTCTTGAGGTCCTTATGATCTTCTTCATCTTGCTTCTCTAAGGCCACTATTCTTGCGGACTGAGCTTCAATTTTTTCTTCCTGAGCCTTTAGTTTTTCTTCCTGAGCTTGGATCTTTTCTTCCTGAGCCTTCATCCTTTCTTCAAAATCTATCAAATGATCTCTTTCAAATTTCCAATTCTAAGAAACAGAATTCAACTTCCCATTCAGATCTCTCACTTTCTGAATCCGAAAGTTCTTTTCCTCTGTCAATTTTTCTTCAAAGGATGCAGTCAGCTCATTAAACTTCTTGTCCTAGGTTTCAAAGTCATCCTTAAAATTATCTTGAAACTCATCGAAAAGCCTCATCTCTTCCACAGTCTTCTTAGACCAGCTTGTCATCCTATTGCAAGATCTTTTATGGGCTTCGTAACCAATAAAGAAGTTTTTGAACTGGGCTTCAATCTCAACACACTTATCCATAACCATGGATACAGAGTCTGTTTTCAGATTCAATGCATGTTGGAGCATCTGGCATCTAGAGTCGATACTTGAGAAGGTCGGAATGGTTCCCACCAACTTCTTCAATGACTGAACAACAAAATCATGTCCCAACGAAGATGACTCTGAATCTGAAAGTTTGCTAGGAGAATTTTATTCCTCAATAAGCTCCAACTTTCTTTTTGAAGAACTGCTAGTTTCCTTCCTCTTTTTTATTTCTGAGCTCGGAGTCTCGGTAAGAATTTTCTTTCCCTTATCTTTTTCCGGAATTGAAATCTGTTCCGGAGATCTCTTCTCACTATCAGAGACTTGAACAATATTATCTTCCTTATCAGCAACTTCCTGAACAGTATTCTCTACATTTTCCATCTGAGCAATATCACGTATAAGTTGTTCTTCTTCTCCATGATAGGCAACTTCTTCTTCCCCTTTTTCTTCTTCCAATTCAGGAGTAACTAGCTTTGAAGATTGAGCTTCTGAAGTACGGAGTGATAAGTGTTCCGAAAGAGTTCCCTTGTACTCATCTACTTGCTTTAGCACATCTCTTGTCTCACCACTTCCTTCAGCAGCCTCTTCATCTTGTTCCACTTTCTCTACTTCCTCAGTATTAGTAGCAACAGCCTCTTCCGGAGCAACAAGATTTCTTCCTGGAGTCTCAGGTAGAGATTCCAGAGAGAAAGATCTCAGAACTGGAATAGTTGCTGAAACCATTCCATTGAACATTAATAAGGCCTGAGCAACCTCAGCCTCAGACATCTTCTTCCTGAGCTTCTTTTGCTTTGCTTGCCTTTCAAGCTCATCAGCAGACTTCTCTTTCAGAGCCTTAGCCTCCGCAGGGTCCAATCCGAACTGCGGATCCCCTTCTTTCCTCTTCTCTTTATCAGCTCTCCACTTTGTAACAACCTCATCAGGATAGGCTTTCTTCTTCTTAGGCTTTGGAGGTGCGGAGTGAGCTTCCTTAGAATTAGGATCTTCGACAACAGCTGCAACTTCCTTCAACTTCCTTTTCTTCACTGGTTTGGATGATTCCGGTTCAGCAACCTTCGGAACCGTTTCTCCTTGATTAGGTAGGTCAACGAACTCTCCAATCTCCTTGTTCAAGGCCACATTCATCCTCTTAAGAGTGTCATCACTTACCAACAAGATTTTACACACCCTTGGTTTAGATTTGCAAGCTACCTTGAAAGATTCTAGGCACCGAACTATGAGCTTTGATAATATTGCTGGGTACATAATGATCTGAGCTCTGAGATTTCCTTTCTTAAGGTTCTCAATGGTTATAAGGATGTGCCTCATGAAATTAAACTTCCTTAGATTTATCAGAAAATCTAAGATATAGATCTCACTTTTCTTCAAGCTGTCCTTATCACCTTTTCTCGGTACGATAAGTCCTTGCACCCATAATTCCAGAATCCGAAAATTAGTAGAAAGACTTGCAATTTTCGGAGCCTTGTCATCAGCAAGTCCGAGAGTTTCTAAAGCTTTCTCTTTGTTGAAGCTACCCTTGGAGTCTGGCAATACGTGAGAAATAAACTCAGCTTCACCTTCATAAGATAATCCTACCAAGCTTGCAGCCTTGGTGTAAGAAAGCTTATATGTCTTGCCATATGATTTGAAAGAAAATTTCTCTCTATTATCTTCCTCGAAGAAAGAAACTGACTCATAAAACTCAACAAGAAAATCAGAAAAGACTTCATCTTGATTCCCGGTTTTAGATACCGCAACATCCTCCCAGCCATTCAACCTGATATTCTTTGAGATAAGGGAATCATAATTTTTGAAGAAATACGGATGGAGTAACCTTTCCCTCTATACTAACCACTGAGAAATAGGCTTGGTTGAAGACATTTCTTGAGAAGCTAACTCTGCAGACATTCGGATCTGAAGTCCTCTGAGAAATTCGGAACGGAGAAGTCTAAAGTTCGGAGCGGAGAAAACTGTGGTTCAGAACAGCCTTAAATCGGAGAGTCCGAGCTTCAGAACGCAAGAGCTTGAAACCGATGTGGGACGAGAAACTATGGTCCCCTTTATATAGGCAACGGGATGACAGTTCACCTTCTACGGTTGATCTAACGGTTTAGAAAGAGCTACGATCAGATCTGACGGTTGAAAGGTTGAATCCGACCTTTTTGAGGTTTTTTATTAAAGTAAAGAATTAAGAAATCCAAAATCCGAAAACGAAATAAAAGAAACTGCTAGCAAGTAAGATATGATTACGAAAACTTCAGTAAGGAAAACATACCTTTCGGATTAGCATAGGAAAGTTATTCGTAATGGGTAATATAAAGATGACTACGAAAAAAAACTTTATTACGAAAAGAAAAAGATCGCAAAAATTTACTACGGAAAACAAACTACGAAAAAATCAGTATGGAAAACTCAGTACGAAAAACTTAATACGATAAACTTAATACGAAAAAATAAATATGAAAAAACTCAATACGGAAAACGAAAAATGAAGGTTCGGTATGAAAATCTGGTTGTGAAAGTACCAGTACGAAATTCTTCCATTCCGGATGTTTTCAATATGAATACTTCTATTCCAGAAGTATTCTGTACGAAAATATCCATTCTGGAAAATTGTAGTTCCGGAAGTTCCATTCCGGAAATCTTCGTTCCGAAAAAGTTGGAAACAAAATTTTGAAAAACTTTGTTAAATAAACAATCAAATGTACACCCCCTATGAAAAGGAGTTTATTACTGTAAGGAGATTTTTTCAGCAGAAAGTTAATTAAGAAAGATTACCTTACGGTTATCATTCCTAACTTCTGTTTAATATATTCAAATCTATCAGAAGGGAAAGATTTTGTGAAAATATCAGCAAGTTGATCTTGCGTTCCGATAAACTGAAGAATAATATCTCCTTTAAGTGTGTGATCCCTAAGAAAGTGATGCCTAATATCTATGTGTTTTGCACGGGAGTGATGTGCAGGGTTCTTACTGAGGGAAATGGCACTTGTGTTATCACACATAATCTGATTTTTTGTAAAACTCAGGCCATAGTCTGTGAGTGTGTGTTGCATCCACAACACTTGTGCACAACAACTTCCAGCTGCTACATATTCAGCTTCAGCAGTGGAAAGTGCTACAGAATTTTGCTTCTTGCAGGACCAAGAAACTAAAGAATCTCCTAAGAAATGAAATGTTCCGGATGTACTTTTTATTTCCATTCTACATCCACCAAAGTCAGCATCAGAAAAGATTTTTAGAACAAAATTATTTCCAGAAGTATAAAATAATCCTAGATCCATGGTTCCCTTAAGGTAGCGAAAAATTCTTTTTACTGCCTTTAAGTGAGATTCCTTAGGATTGGATTGATATCTTGCACATAAGCATACTGAAAACATTAAGTCTGGTCAACTAGCTATTAAGTAAAGTAGACTTCCTATCATACCTCTAAAAGTTGTTTGGTCTAATGGTTTCCCATCTTCGTCAAGATCTAATGAATTTGAGGTACCGATGGGAGTACTTATACTTTTAGTGTTATCATAACCATACTTTTTAAGAAGATCTTTAATATACTTATGTTGAGATATGTATGTTCCTTCTGGTTTTTGAGAAATTTGAAAACCAAGGAAAAATGTTAACTCTCCCATCATACTCATTTCAAACTCATATTTCATTAGACTTGCAAAAGAGTCAGTCAAAGATTGCTGAGTTGAACCAAATATAATGTCATCAACATATATTTGAACAATCAAAACATTTTTCTTATCTTTCTTTATAAAAAGGGTTGGATCTGCATTTCCCTTAACATAGTTATTTTGAAGCAAAAATCCAGTAAGTCTATCATACCATGCTCGTGGGGCTTGTTTAAGGCCATACAAAGCTTTGGTAAGTCTAAAAACATGATCAGGATGTTTTGTATCTTCAAAGCCAGGAGGTTGTTCAACAAAAACTTCCTCTTGAACATAACCGTTAAGAAAAGAACATTTCACATCCATTTGATAAAGTTTGAAATTAAAGAATTCTGCAAAGGCAAGTAGAATACGGATAGATTCGAGTCTAGCTACTGGAGCATAGGTTTCTTCATAGTCTATTCATTCTTGCTGATTATAGCCTTTAGCAACAAGTCTAGCTTTATTTCTAACAATGACTCCATTTTCATCACATTTATTTCTGAAAACCCTATTTTACACCAATAACAGAAGTTTCCTTAGGTCATTCAACCAAGGTCCGGACTTTATTCCTTTCGAATTCATTTAGTTCATCTTGCATTGGTTTGATCCAATCATCATCACCTAAAGCTTCATCTGTGCTTTTAGGTTCTAATTGGGAAAGAAATGCTAGATGTTCTACTTCATTTCTTAAGGAACTTCTAGTCCTTACAGGTTGATTTACATCGCCAATGATGCTATCACTGGGATGATTCTTAAGAAACACCTGATTTGGGTTTTGTAAAACCTGTTCATCAACATAGGGTAGAAAGTCTTCTGGGGTAAATGTCTCAGAAGTATCTTCTAGAACAATTTCCTTATCAGAAGGTTCTTCTATCAAAGGTTGACAATCAGTTTTTGAAAACACATCCGAAGATGTAAGTTGAGATGGTTTAAAAACAAAAGGATCTGACTCATCAAATTTCACATGCACTGTTTCCTCAACAGTACAAGTATTTTTATTAAAAACTCTATAAGCCTTAGAGGTTGTGGAATAACCTATGAAAATTCCTTCATCTGATTTTGGTGCGAATTTATGTAAGTTATCTTTAGTATTCAAGATGAATACTTTGCAACCAAAAACCTTGAAGTAGGAAAGTCTTGGTTTTCTACCATTCCATAACTCATAAAGAGTTTTATTAAGAAAAGGTCTAATCAAAACTCAATTTATAGTATAACAAGCAGTACTTACAGCTTCAGCCCAGAAATGTCTAGCAATAGAATATTCACTCAACATGGTTCTAGTTATCTCTTGAAGAATTCTATTTCTTCTTTCAACTACACCATTCTGTTGAGGAGTTCTAGGTGCTGAAAAATTGTGAGTAATACCTTTCTTACTACAAAAAGTTTCAAAATCAGAATTTTGAAATTCTCCTCCATGATCACTATGAATGGTTTTCAATGGAAGGTTTTTCTCATTTTTAACTTGAGCTCTAAAACTTTTGAAATAAGAAAAAGCTTCAGATTTCTTTGCTAGAAAATATACCCAAGTAAATCTAGTGTAATCATCCACTAGAACAAACACATAGTATTTGCCTCCAATACTTCCAGTTTGTGTTGGACCAAAAAGATCCATGTGCACTAACTGTAATGCAATGGTTGTTGAGACTTCACCAATTGACTTAAAACTAGATTTATGTTGCTTGCCATGTTGGCAAGGATCACAAACTTTAGAAGAATCAAATCTAAGCTCCGGTAGATCCTTAACAAGTTTCTTCTTAGAGAGTTTACATAGGTTTCTTATATTACAGTGTCCTAATCTTCTATGCCATAACCAAGAATGATCTTCCATTGCACTTAGGCAAGGTAGATCTTGGCTTCTTAAGTCTTCTATGTTTAAGGTGTAAACATTCTCTTGTATGTTGGCTGAGAGAATAAATTCTTCCTTGGAATTGTGTACTAAACACTTATCATTCCTAAAATTCACAAGGTAACCTTCATCACATAACTGACTTATGCTAATGAGGTTGTGCTGAAGACCTTTAACAAAAAGAAAATTTGAAATTAATGTTTTACCTAAATGAACAATATTACCAATACCAACAATCTCTCCCATAGCATTGTCTCCGAAAGTTACCTTTCCTCCTTTCTTTTTCATAATATTTTCAAAAAAACTTTTGTTACCAGTCATGTGCCGGGAACATCCACTATCCATGTACCATATATTGTTGCTGGTACTTTCATTATTTTCCTGAAATTAAGAACAAAGTTAGATTTTCGGAATCCAAACTTGTTTGGATTCGAGATTTCCAGACAATAAAATTTTAGGTATCCACATCTTTTTGGAAAAGTAAGCTTTATGAAAACCTAAGGATTGGGTTTTGTTTAAGGAACAATTCTTTGCCCAGTGACCACCATATTGACACTTGGTGCAAAATGGGGCACTTTGAGGAACAAAATAATTGTTACTGAAAACTAGTTTTGCATGGGTATATCCAAATCCGGATTTATTTCTTAAAGGTCGTATTTGGGAATACATCTTATCAAAATTTTCTTTACCATGGGTAAAGTTTGATAAACATTTTTTTAAGGAAAAAAATTCGGGCTTGAGTTTTACAACCAAGTTTTTATCCTCAAAATCATTAGTTTTTGAACTAGAGTTAGGTTCGAGAATATTTTTCTTAGAAATTACTTTTTCTAAATCTTTAGCAAGTTTATTCTTCTTAGAACTTACTTCCTCAAGATTTTTTGAAATATTTTCAAAATCAGCATTTTTCTTATCAAGATCTTTGGAAAGATCCGATATCTCTTTAGTAAGAATAGAATTCCTAGAATTTGCCTTGTCAAGTTTCTTGTTGAGTTTGGAATTCTCAATCTCAAGAAGTTCAGCAAATCTAGAGACTTCTTCATAAGTAGGTAGAGTATTTTCCTCATCAGAAGATGATTCTTCATCAGAAGAGTTATAATACTTACTATCATTAGGATTTAAGGAAACATTGATCAAAGATTCAGCATTTCGTACCTTAGCATTAAGACAATGATTATCAATAGGTAATCTAGCTATAAGACCAAGATTCTTCTGTCCTGAAGATTCATATTCAGAAGATTCATCTGAAGAGTCACCACCACTGGCACTCCAGGTGTCATTAGCTTTCAGAACTTTCTTAGCTTTAGCTTTATAATTCTTCTTCCTGTTCCTGTCTGAATGTCTTTCCTTTCTTTCTTTCTTTTTGAGCATAGGGCAATCTGGTATAATATGTCCAACTCTTTTACATTCATAACAAGTAACTTCTCCATCTTTCTTATCTTTCCTATCCTTTTTCTTATACTTGGATTGAAAGTTTCTCTGTCCAGCTATCTTGTTCATCCTTTGAGCAAGATTGGCTAATTCATTTTCTGAAACTTCACTCTCACTAGATTCGGATTGAAAAATAACTTTCTTAGACTTGGATCTGGTTACTCTCTCAGGAGTCTTAGCTTTCATCTGATTTGAAGTTTTAGTAAAAGAAACAGTACCATTTCCATTCTTTTTCTTGATGTTGTCAGCATCTCTCTTCATTCTAGTCTCATGTTGTAGAAGAGTTCCAAATAATTCATCAAGAGTAATTTGAGTAACCTTCCTGTTCTCATCTATAGTTGTTCTCTTGGATTCCCACTCATTAGGCATAATATCAATTATCTTGTCCACAAGAGCTTCATCATCTAAACCTTTCTCTCCCATTGACTACAGACTGTTGACAATAGTCATAATCCTTTGTTGAACTTTACAGATAGGTTCTCCATAAGGAAAATTGAAGCCATGATATTCAGATCTAAGCATAGCTCTTCTAGTCTCAATCACCTTAGAAGTCCCAAAGTGTGTAACCTCTAACTTCTTCCATATATAGTTAGCTACTTCACAAGAAGAAATTTGGCTATATATATTTCTGGTCATTGAACATAGTAAAGTGTTGCGTACCTTATAGTTGAGTTGATATTCTTGCTTTTCCTGGTTAGTGAAAGATCTGACTTCCTTGTCAGGGATTTTATAATCACCAGTAAGCATAACAAAGTTGTCTACACCAGTATTGATAACAAAAGTCTTCATACGATCTCTCCAGTATTCATAGTCATTACCATCAAAGATAGGTGGCCTTGTAGGATTCAGATTGTTAATCGAACCAACATTAATTCCTGCCATACTAAAAATAACTTTGCACACAAACTTGTTAGTATCAAAGATTTGTAATAACAAAGTTCGGAATGAGAAAAGTTCGGAATGGATAAATAGGAATGACAAAGTTCAGAATGGAAAAGTGAGCAAGAAAAACTTGTATGTGAGTACGAGTATTTCAGAGACCTCCTCTGATACCAATTGTAGGATCAAAATATAGTATGAGATGCTCAATATACAAGAGGGGGGGTGAATTGTATACTTTAAAAATTCCTTTGGAACCTTTAAAGTTAGTTAAGAATAACTAAGTTTTCCTTAAGCTAAGGAAATGACTAAGTTTAACAAAGTTAAACTTAAGTAAATTCACAACACCTCTAACACAGATTCCGAAAGTAGGTTCCGGAAGTATGATTCCGGAAGTTGAAACTTAACAAACAATTACAATATGAGATTCTACCTTAAAGCGTATAGAATCTAAAAGAAACAGAGTACAAATAAGGAAGTATAAGAAAGTTATACTTTCCTTATGATACAAGATGCAGCGGAATGTAAACTAGTAGTAAAACTACAAGTAACAAGAATAAGTCTTTTAACCCAAAGAGAAGGGTATCCAACAACCTTGGATAAAGGTCCCTTGATTTATACTTTCAAGCAAGTCTGTCTTACCCACACCAGGGTAAGCCCTCGATGCAAGGATCAGAGTCTCTGTCTTGCTATCCCCGCAAGCCCTCAACTTCAAGGTAGTTGGCAACCTCTGTCTTCCTCAGCAAGGAAGCCCTCGAACTTTAAGGTAGTCGGAACCTCTGTCTTCCTATCCCTGGAAGCACTTGAATGTAATCACCAACATTCGGAGTCGCACGAAGCTTTGAGAGTTAATAAGAGTCTCTCTCTCTAGAAATCACTTCAACAGCATGTATGCACAAAATCCAAATTGTTCATCCATCCGTTGCAAGCTTTTTCAAATGAGCTCCTATTTATAGGTAAGGTCGGCTCCTTCTCCAACAGTCATATTTTCCTTAAAGATCGGAGGGACCTGTACACGTGTCACTTAGACAACGGTTAGTTTATAACAAAATGGACGACATCGTTTTATAACAAAATAAGTGTAACAGAATGTACGACATCGTTTTAAACTCTAACAAAAAGGTTCGGAATGAAAACTTCGGAGTGAAGGTTCGGAGTGAATAAATTCAGAGTGTATAAAACAAAGATAATAAGATTCTGTTTAATAGGTGAATTCGGAATGAGAATTCGGAATAGGAATTCGTCATCAGAAATCGTAATGAGAATTCATCATCAGAATTCGTAATGAGAATTCGTCATCAGAATTCGTAATGAGAATTCAGAATAGGAATTGGTTATTAGAAATCGTAATGATAATTCTTTATCAGAATTCGTAATGAGAATTCGTAATGATAATTCTTCATTAGAGTTCGTAATGGGAATTCTTCATTAGAATTCGTAATGGGAATTCTTCATTAGAGTTCGTAATGGGAATTCTTCATCAGAATTCGTAATGAAAATTCGTTAATGAGAATTCTTCATTAGAGTTCGTAATGGGAATTCTTCATTAGAATTCGTATCCTGAATCTGGAATAGAACATAGTCAGAATTCATATCCGGAATTCGGAATGAAACTTCCTTATAGATCTTGTCCAGAATCTGAACCCTAAAACAGAATGCTTTATATCAAAGTTTCAATGATTCCGAGAAAATGAATCCGAATCTTATACTTAAGAAAAATATGGATGAAAATATAATAAGGATAATTTTTCTTAAAGAAGCGATTTTCCTTAAGAAAGCAAATTTACTTAAGAAAACAATTTTCCTTATAAAAGCAATTTTCTTAAAGATAAGGTGTTTGTGATTTTCAAAACAAGAAGGAATGGAAATGTCATAAGGAAAACCTTATTGACTCAACAAGGGAGGCAATCATTCTTAGTGTACTCTCTGAGTTCTAGTGAAAGAGGCTACTGATGATCCATTGAATGTTAGATCCATAGACAATTGAGTATTTTCTAGTCCTGATGGTCCATTTCCTTAGGCTCATAAAATCATTGATAGTTCAATTGGTGGCATTTTAATCTAGGATTTTCCATGGAGAATCTAGGAACTTGTGGAGCCTTTTTATGTAGATACATCATGAGTCAACACTCTCATGGGTCGACTTCCAGAAGTGGTTTTTTTGACAATAATTCCCCTCATATTTACTCTTAATTCATATTTTGGAGCTTATGGAGATGCATAATGGATGGATGATGGAGGATTATTAAAAATAAGGGTTTATAAACCTAACCTTTTACTCTTTTTACATTATCAAGAATGGATATATCTATGCATGAAATTTTGAGGAGGGACTCCACTTAGTGATCTGTGCAAGCATGGTTGCCTTATGAATCCAGGACAATGCTAGGGTTTTTTTTGGGGAACTAGAGACTTATATTTTTTATTTTGAAGGACTATAGAAAGTTGGAGCTAGTAATGGGTGTAATAAGGTAGAGTCATCTAAAAAAGATAGAAGGTGCTAGAGGACGAGATATAAACACCAGGGATCACCCCATGATCAAACTCAAGAACGTGGTCATGTGTAGAGGAATGGGCCATGGAAGCCTGGATATGGGAAATTCATTGTTTTTGTTGGGTGATGTCACATAACTCAAGACTGTTTGACCAGACTTGATGAGTAGTGCGGTTAGGTTGCTGGAAGACCATCACATCTGAGGCAGCACCATTATCAAGGATCTCCTAGGTGATCTAAGGGTGTTTCCCTAGGAGAAATAGCTATTATAAGAGATGGAGGTGCTGCGGTTTCTATATGATGTTATGATATCCTTCCACAACCACCACAAGGAATCCCCCATCTGTCTTAATGGACTCGAGTCTAGGGCCATAGAATGATACTTTATTTGGAGGATTATGAACCTACCATACAAGAGATGATTTGAGGTATGATATGTTTTTATTTTACCCTTGATTTTGTATTAGTATATGTATTTTCTATTAATTACTTCATCTCTATATTCCTGTTGTGAGATCTATATCTCTCATTTGAGGTAAAATCCTAGAATATTCATTTTAATGATACTACAGGGAATGCTTCTTCTTGATATTTTATCTTCTTGCAGTTCAAGGTATCTCTTGCTGGAGAGTGGTTCACATGGAGCATTACAATTGACATGATGGAAGCCTATGATTTCATATTAATTGTGGATTATTCTTCCAAGGTATGATTATAGATTTAATTTTACCATATAGAGTTCATATAAATATTTGATGATGAGATGAAATTATTCTTTTCTAGAAAGAGAGATCTCATGGTAGGGTAAGCGGGTTTTGGTAGCAGGATCTTACAACCCCTCACCATTTAGTTGGAGAGTATATACCTTGGTATATAGGGCTCTTTAGGCATCTGGATTCCTTTGGTTGTGGATTATTATATGGATGTCTTCCCTGAGTACATTTTTGGGACAACCTATGAGAGAGGAGATAGATTTTTTCATCAACATTCATCCTAGGATGGAACTCATATTTTCTACATCATATTGAAGGGCCCCTACTATGTTCTAAGAGCATTAGATGTTGTTGGAGGACCTTTGAAAGAAGGGTTTCATCATTCTTAGTGTATCCACCTGGGAATATCTAGTCTTCATCATGGAAAAGGAGTATTGGAGCATATAGATTCTTGTGGATTATCATCACCAAAACAAGGCCATTATAAAGATAAAGTGACCACTTTAAAGGATTCAATATCAATTTGAATATTGTGAGGAATGAGATAGATATAGATGTTAAATATCTAGTCCCAAAACAACCACTTGAGAACTCACAAGGCTAATATTAAAAATTTGGGTTTCTAATGTCATTACAGACACTATCAGTTCCTGGTGATTCTCTTTGGAAAGGTAAATTTTCCTCATTGTGTTTTTGTATTTGATTAATGAGGTTTTTCAGTCTTACATGGAATAGTTTGTGGTCATATACATCAATGATATACTCAACTACTATACATCAGTGGTGGAAAATTTAATTCACCTCAGGATGGTTATATATTTACAAAAAGAGAAAGATACTTTAGGAAATCTCGTAAAGTTCTAGTTCTGGATTCATTAGGGTTACACTCTAGGGAATTTCATTTCAAATCATGTTTTAGATACGAGCACATAATATAATAGTGAAGTTATTTTGTGGGATCCACACAACAACATGACATAGGTCTTGAAAGCTAATGGATTAGAATCATACAACATGATGTTTCTAGTAGACATCATGAGAATTTCATCTCCATTGATTTCCCTGATGATGAATGGGTAGTCATTTACCAGGTATGAGATGTTCCAGAGGGCCCCTAAGAAGTTGAAGCTAAAGATGAAAAATTCTCTAGTATTGAGACTACCAGAGTAGAGCACAGTGTATGTTGTTTATTTTTATGCACCATGAGTTTCGATCTATTGTATGTTATGAAGAAATATTAATTTATCAAATACGAGGTTGAGGAAGTTGTGACATCACGAGTAAAAAATATGAAATTTACACCCTAGAGAATGTATCGTTAGACATCGCCTTGTGGATGTAGAATAACTACCTTCTAGGGTAGTTCCCTATGTTTTCATGAGACCAACAGAGCCTCGGGTTCATCTTAACATAAAGGGACTTGAACCTGATATTATGACACTGGTTGGTGTTCTTATGTGACTATGAGTTAGAGATGGTCTATTCACTAGGGAAGAGAAATGAAGTAGATGAATCCCTTGGTATTATGTACTATGATTTCATGGTGAAGGGGGCATTAGAATTGTTGGCCTCCCTTCATCCGACCCTGATGAAGCTGGGGGTATATCTTTCTGTAATTGATGGTGTTGACTCCTCCACTTCTGAAGCATGTAAGATAGTCCCAACTAGGATACATAAATTTTTAAATCTTCCATGACCATTTTTCTATATGGGATTCACTATATGTATATATTGAAGGATGAATAACATCATCTTTTCTCAATGATGAAAAGTGGTTCCAGTCATAATGTCAGAAGAGGTCATGCGAGAGTTCTACACATATCCCTTAGTTGTATGCCCCATTGTGGGGAAGATGTAAAGAGTCCTTTTGTGGCCTTTTGGTGGTCTAAAATGAGGTTTATCAAAGCTGATTTTGTATCTCAGTCCCTCACTGTTCAATAGGTTATAGAAGAGTTCCATCTTTTTTCATGTTTGTTTCAACCCCTTGAGATCCCAGATTGGAAGTGGTTTGGGATATCCATGGAATTTGTGATAGGTATTCCCCACACATTGAAGGTACATGACACCATATAGGCGATTTTTGACCATCTCATGAAGTTATTAGATTTCAATACTATTAGGTAGTATATTTATATGGGGATATTGGGGATGTTGTCATACAAGAGATCTTTTTCTATCATGGGGTTTCCTCGATGACTGACTCCTATTGTGATGTGAAGCTTACTTCACGATTGTGTAGAGGCCTTCCAGAGTCATTCATGACCTAAATGATGATAACTAAAACCTTTCACCACCAGAATAATTGGCAGAATAATCTCTATATCCAGGTGTTTGATGACATGTTGATGGTTTTCAGGTTATACATTTCAGAGATCTAGTAGGATCACTTTACATTATTATATTTTTCATATAACAACAACTACCACTCTACCATTAGCATGAAACATATTGAGGCCATGTA
This sequence comes from Viscum album, assembly GCA_963277665.1. Taxonomy (NCBI): domain Eukaryota; kingdom Viridiplantae; phylum Streptophyta; class Magnoliopsida; order Santalales; family Viscaceae; genus Viscum; species Viscum album. Next base: position 771,006,318 of record OY728138.1, read on the forward strand.
CGAGAGACACTACATTCCACCCTTGTGATGGATAGAGATAATATATACCACTCTTATAGGCTAAGAGATAGTTCATGAGATGATGAAGAATATCCATGTAATCTATGAGCCGATGGGGATGGCAAAGAGAATATTGAAATCATAAATAGATCACTATCATATGACCTTAGAGTATGAGTAGGGAGGCCACATTTTCCAACGAGTATCCCATAATGAGAACTATGGAGTTTATTATGGGGTGGAATGATATGACCGAGGTTTATTAGGTTTTCCAATTTGAGTATAGGGTTATTGATGTTTCTTACTATAATGACCTGACTCCAAAAGCCCAGGTTCGGTGAACTATTTTAATAAACTGGCATGATACAAAGAAATCTTGTCCGGAAAGACCAATCAGTTTAGGAGCCTTGGAAATAGATTACATATATCAACTTCACATTACAATTTCAAACATAAAATAAATCATAGATAGGTCTTTTAAAATGACATTATTCCCTTTTATCTTAATACTGCATATCAATCACAATACACTTCTTGGAAATCCTGAGAAAATAAAACATAATAAATGGGTGAGCTCAGATGTGAAGTTATAGTAAACAATTTTGAAGAAGATATCATAAACAATAGGCATTATGAATAATTGAAAACACATGCCTTTACAAATAGTAAAAATTAACCCATTATGGATGAAATATGAGCTGATTAAATAATGTCATAATAAAACATAGTCATGGATATTCAACTAGTCAAATAACCTCATAATCCATCAATATTATTTTCATAATGAGATAATGTATAATGGAGAATATTCAGAAACATCATGTCAAGGACTCGTCCAAGACGTCTAAAATGTTTTAGGCCTCGGCCAGAACCATATATCAAATTGGCAATGGCCTCGGAAAATTCCAGGTCTAATTGTCTCATGGGACCTACCAATTTATCGAGGAGGTACAGCGGGCTCCACCCGTCACATATTATGTCTAATACATTCCTCATACGAAAAGGTTGAAGCATAACATAAACATTCTTATTAAAACTAGCATTCATAATGTTAGTACATTAAACATAATCCATTAATGGTTTTAAAATAACACATCTATAGCCAAAAATATCACAATATCTTAAATAAAATATGGAATATTTGTATCACAATAAATCAACTTCAAACATGTGTAAAATTTATCAAAGGATATTAACATATATGAAATCAAAACTATTTGAGAGAAGTATCTAATTCTATTTTGAAATCATTTAAGCATCACATAATTATAAAAACATTTATTTTGAAAATATTTTTATAAGGTTGTAAGGGAAGCTTTCATGATGTTATAACGGCGGAAAATATGTGCACCCATTGTATAAGTTCAAAAATATTCTTACCATAATTTTGTCGAAAAGGTCATAAAGTACATTGTTTGGAAAATGATGGAAAGATTCACTTCAAAATATATAATTTCCAATAAGGGTATAAATGAATTTAAACAATAGTCTAGTAAATAGTAAAAATGTTTTGAAATAGATTTTTAAGAAAACACGGATGTGGATGATAAAGAGGTCCTAGTTGATACTTACTAAAAACTACCTCGTATAATAAAAATATTGTGAAATTAAACCTTACAATGTACTTTTTCATAGTTGATGGAATGTTCACCACATTTATAATATCTAAAACATTGTCATTAAATTGTACAATAATAATATTCATAAATAATATATCATATGTGATCTTCTAATATTGCTTTGTAAATAATATTTTAGTAGTATCATCATTTTGGGTGTTAACTAAGTCGTTTTAATTTATATGATTTGTTACATAATCTATGTTTGTAATGGATATGATTTATTTAATTCATATCTATAAACATATTATGTTCTTAAAAATTATTTTTAATCATCAAATGAAATTTATTCTTGAATGGTTACGATGGGGAAATAAATCTCATCGTGTTCGTGGAGACGGTAATCCGTACGTACGCTTGAGAAACAAAATAACTAATGGAGAAATAATATGTATTTGAATGGTATATAACATAAAAAGAATAATTTACATGTTATATTTATTATTTACATCATTTCAACTCATTATTTTACCTATCCAAATAATTAAGTGTTTTAATAACAAACTACACCACGATGTGGCGACCATAAGCCAAACGTATGCATGTGTGATGACTTTGTCATTTATTGGATGGATAGAAGAATGAAGATGGTTTACCATTTTTATAATAAAATCATTGTGTATTTAATATACTGGTGTTATTATTATATAATTGAAAAAACAAAGAAATGGGAATTGGAAGAAGAAAAGACCTTGAAAGTGGTGGTGAAATTTTAACCTCTTCTACGGGTTTTCCTTTTGATTTGATCAAAAGAGATTTATAGGCTGAATTTATGACCAAAGGAAGGACTCTAGAATAAAGGTAGGAATGTTGGGAGGATATTTGGGTAGGGCTTGGCTGAGCCAAAAGGCTTTGGAGGTGTGAAATTAAGAGATGGTGAAGTGCCCTTTTAAAATAGAGGTGAGGGTCACTTTAAAAAAATATTAAAATATTAATTTATTATAAAATAATTTTAAGTTTATATTGGATACAAATGAATTTATTTAGATCCTTAGGAAATTATAGGTCTAAATTCTTTAAACCAATAGGTTTTAGACAAGTTTAGGTCCCCATTGTAACCTTATCATTTCGATTTAACTCTTATTTTAATAGTTTTACTTTTACCATGTCTTCTTTTATTCTTACACTATATTTTTAATAAACATACTCTAAACTTTCAAGATAACCACAAGTGGTTCATTAATGACATATATAATATTATATAAGAGGTTTGGACGAACTGTAGATTTATTGGAATATTATATCAACCAATAGTATAGTATTTGTTTTAAAAATTATTTTATGACAATTTTGACACTATTTGGTATTATGTTTTTGTGGAAGTTGTAACAACCTTATCACTTCAAAAAATATTTATCTAATAATCCCTAACAGGTCATATTAACATATAAAATTATTAGAATTCATCATTACTATCCCTTTACATATATTTGTATATTTATAATATATATTAATTTAATATTTAATTAACAGGGCAATTATTGCATCATCATTGTGTCGTATATAAATTATATTATTTAATGTTCAAAAATTATATATATAATACCATTATGTATGAGATATATTTATCTTACTAATGAATAATTATAGTCGAATTTTTCTTATGTATATCCATATATTAGAAAAGGTTTAATTAATAAATATTGAATTTAACACTAATTCTTCTTTAAATAAAATAATAATAAATGTACTAATCTAATTCAAGTGGACCCAAGTGGATCATATATTAATCCAAAATTCATTTCTATTCGAATTAAACTTATCCAATAGAATTAAGACCTTTTTTTAGGTTATTTATAATACAAATTTTACCCTTAATTACCCTATTACTTTTAACCGTAGTAAAAAAACTCAAAAATTACTATTCACCAAAAAGTATTTTAATCTTATTGAACCATATTTTACTTACTGATGACAACTGTGTCTCTCGGATTTTTTAAATTAGTCTCACAGAAGTGGTAAAATTATGTTTTATGAAAATTTGAAAATGCTTTTAGATGGTGGGTAAAAATGATAAAAAGTTCAATAAAATTTTATTCATAAAATTTTATTATAAAATGACTCCATTGAATTAGATTGAACTTATATAAGAATTATATATCTATTTTTATTTTAAATAAATTTATATTAAATAAATTATTATTTAATTAAAAAGTTAGTTTTAAATAACAACGCAATGTTTGTCACTATTCATCAAAAATTGAATGTTTTCATAATAATACCAAAATTCAACCCTAATCTGATTTTGATATTATGAATTCAAAAATGAATTCTATTTTAACAAATTCAAAACACATAAGTTGCATTAATTAATTTAAAATTAATTTCCATTGTCAAAACCAAAAAGAAGGTTTTAAAAAAGTAAAATCTATCAAAAGATTGACATGTGTTTATGTCAAATTTAAATGTAAAATTACTTATAATGACTTAAATTGTATTAAATGATAAAAATATAATGAAATTATACTTGCAAATAATTCAAATTCATAATTTAACACTGTAAATTATTTCGATTAAAAAAGACGTTTTCAATTAAAATTTTGTATTTTTAACAATTCATCAAAATATGATAGTTATCAGAAACGTACAAAAAAATATCCAAATTAATTTTTAGGTCCCGATTCTAAGGAATAATTTATTTTCATAATATTTAATAAATAAAAGTGTCAAATATTGGTTATAAAAAATGGTTCGCCATTAAAAGGTGGTAAAATTGCATTTTTTTTGGAAAATACTTCTTTTATCAGAAAAAATGAATTGGTTCTTATATTATTTATAAAAATCACATAATATGGATGTTAAAATTATATATAATATATAAATTTTGGAATTCAGTTAATATTATTCATAACTGCTTTTGAACAGCTAGTCTGTTATGTCGTCGTGCGCATGAACTCAGTTTTGTGTGTAGCGCAAGTTATTGAGTTACTTTGATGAAATAATGTACTATGAAATCTTAGGGTGTTACACTTATAGTATCCCCCTACCCCCATAGCTTGATCAGGTGCATGATGTCTTCAACATGTTGCAGCTAAGGGAACAGATGCATGACCCCAAGCACATCATGGACTAGGGAGAGATGGACATCGAGAATGGAGCTACCTTTTTAGAACACTAGGTGGTGATTGAGGATCAATAGATGATGACCCCACATGTATGGACTATCCCATTGGTAAACATGTTGTGGAAAAACTCGAACATTTATGAGAGTTCCTTTTATAAGGAGAGCCAAATGAAGACTATGTATCCCTCATTTTTTGTTTAGTTTTTTCTAGTCATGAATGAAAATCATGAAGGTTGAAATGATGTGGAGACATAGTTTTCCATTATAGGTTATTTTACTACTATATATATATATATATTATGAGATAGGTGTTGAGATGGAATGGGATTTAGAGGCTTTGTGTACACAAAATAAATTTTTTAAAAATATTAAAACTATTGTATTTTATGGACCCATAGTTTCATAAATAAAAAGGTATAACTCTTAAATGGAATATATGATTATTAATAATATTCAAACGTTGAGTTTGGAAGATAGTGTTTCCCCTAGGTGTGAACTAAAATAGTTCATCATGGGTTATTCAGACATCACAGTCATTGGTAGTACGTTAATTATATTAATTATATAGTTCAAGTTATTTAACTAATTATTTTATCCTAAATAAATTTTATAAGAATAATAACATGTTTAATCTTCATGTTTTATCCATAAAATTCATAGACCGATTCCAAATCAGTTACTCATCCTTTCATTGGAGAATCACCTCAGAAGATGATGATACTACAGATTAGATCAGATTGGTATGTAGAGAATGTAACAACTTGCATCAATCACATTTGAGCACATTCATCAAGGAATAGTGATCCAATATTTAGGTGGAAATCATAAATTCATGGTTTTAACCTTCTTCAATTAAATTTGATTTATCATATCAATCCCTTCTATTCACATGCACCAATTATGGATCCTTGGCATGCTCTTATGCAATGATTCAATTGTTTATTCATTATTTTTTAATCAAAATATTCTCATTATGGATATTTTTAAAATAAATTTTTTCTAATGATGGTTATAGCAATGTTATTATTCTTTTCTTATTAAATTTCATCATGTTCTTCATTAGAAGGACCCTGTAGTCCCAATTGGACATTTTGGGTGACATCGAACCTGATCGGACCATCAAAATCAGGATGAAATAAATAATGAGTCATAATATGATTAATAAGTCAAAAATTATTATCTTTTTTGGGTTTTTGAAGAAATGATTACTAATTGGGGACCGAATCATTGACGATTTAAGGATCTGGGAATGTTCAGTGTGAGAGGCACATATGGGAACGCTATGAATCACACTAAATTTGAGCTTCTAGAGATTGGAGTGTTGGAGTCCACATTACTATGCAAGATCCACTATTTTTGGTCGATTAATGGGAGAATCTAAAGGTGTTAGACTATATTTGGTTTAAATATCACGTATCCAAAAAACTATAAAAATATTGACTATATGATTTGTATTATGATAAACACAAGGAATGTGTCCCCCTAGCTATAGCGGCTGGGGTATCAGAGGATTATAAATATGTGACGACATGTCAACCTTCTACACAACATGTACCTCATACCTAGGTGGATCAGACATATGCTGAATCACACAGTAGGGAACACATGTATGAGTATTCAACCAAGAACATGTTTGTGCACTGATTCACACAAACATATAGAAAATTTAACATACACGAAGAAAGGTACACCAATATGGGGTAAACACACAAGCATGGAAAATCACTTGGGAGGGACACCAGGTTGCATGGACATGCCTTGTATATACCAAAAAAAATTCTGTAATACTACATGGATGGTGTTCCATGGACCTTTAGGGACATGACTAGAGAATGGAGAAATACCACTTGCCGTGTGGGTACCATCACATGTCGTGTACTACTTGGTTCTCATTAAAAAACCTCATGGTTCTATTTCCCCTTCAATTGGACTTGGATTTTGGTTGATGAGTAGCCTATCCAAAAAAGAATTTCCATCTAGAACATGATGCTTCCCTTAGTTGTGGATTTTTGGGATTGGATGTAAAATCTTGTAGGAATAATGCTTTTACAAGTGATATTTGTTGATGGTAGTGATCAGGAGATATAACTAAAGGTTTTCTATAGAGTGGACCCCATATATGCATCAGTGTGGTTCCTCTACCTTCTAAGTAGAATCTGCTTATATGACAGGGTACATATCTTCGATGACAAGAGAAAACCCCCTATCAAACCATGTAACGAGTCCTCAACCACTAGATTGTAATCCCCCTCATTATGGGAACAGTACCTCTACCTTTTGAGCGAAAACCCAATATCAAATAGGGAGTATATCACTGATTACCATGTGGAACCACCTGTCAAACCAGGGTGTGGGTCCTTAACCTATTGAGTGGTATACCCATCTCAATGGGTGCAGGTCCCCCACCTTCATCTTATACCCCCCCCCCATAAAATTGGTTGAATGTAACCAATGACATGATTGAAACACCTTTAATACAAGGTAATGTATCCTCAACCAATAGGGTGGAACCCCACACCAGTATGGGTGCATGTCAACTATATTATTGTGTGGACACCCCTATCAGATTGGGTGTGGGTGCTCATGAAACTAGAATTGAACCCCAAATAATCAAGGGTGATGGTCCTCTAAAGATATTTATATACTGGAACCTCTGGATATATTACTGTTTGGTCTTCTACATGGAATTTTTGGCCCCGCGACAATACAGAACTGTGAAGATTTGGGGTTTGTCTAGGACAATTTCTAAGGGGTAGATGGCTGAGATAACGGGCATCACTAATAGACATTTTTAAATTTTGGAGCCACTTATTATTGGGTTGAACTATGAGATAGATATCTCCTTACTCATTTTTTTAGATTTTTTTATTTATCATATATATGTAAACCTATTTCCCTACCATTGGATTTTGTTAATCTCATTCTGTGAGATGTAAAAATGCTTTGGGTATGCCATGTTCTATCTGCATTTATCTTACCAAGGTTTGATGAGTCTATTATCCTTATATATGAGGAGAATACTCAATATGTATTTCATTAACACACCATATTTCTCCCTTTTTTCAGATGAGGTTACATTCCCTCATGGTTGGGGTTGATATGTTCTCTTACACTACATTCATCATTATATAATTTTTTTTCTATTTTTATTTTATCTATAACTTCTCCCCCATACTATTTCAGGGTTTCATACATGGTATTTATATAACCACACCTTTATGGGATTTTCACACATGTGTCGTGTCTTATACAGATGATAGATAAGCTAATGGTGAATTTGGATTAGCATAGAGTAACTTGGTACATAGGACCACGTATGTTGGTCTCTGCCTAGAGATCAAGATCTAGGCTCTCTTAGTGTTGTAATTTTTAATTTCTTATGTTTTTATCTATTTCAATTTGGGAATGTATGTTTTCACATTATTTTTTATTTTACACTAGTATACTACTGTATTGACCGGAGTTTTTCCATGTTTTCTTGTTCCCTTGGAATTTAGTTTCTATTAATATTAATTGCTCTTCGATTGTGCATCAAGAAGGATGTGTGTATGCATGTAGGTACATATGAAAAGGCCTACATGTGTTAGTTATTCCTTCAATTCTAGTCACCAAGCATTATCCAATGGAGGCAATCATGGCGTATTTGTGGCTCGAGACTTAGATTGGTTTGAGTCATAAACCAATGGCCCAGTCTACCTCAGATACAACACTCGACTATGGTTTAAAAACATTGTGGGAGCATGTGGAAAAAAATTCCAACCTGATTGGTCTACAACATTACATGGTCTTTAGTTTTCCTTCCACTATGTTGACTACTCTACCCACTACTACTTTAGTAGAAATTATCAAGGAGGTGTTTCTGGATACTCAAAGAAGAGATCCTAATTCAGACTGTTGAGAAATCATGGCTAGTAATCAGTGTCTCTCTCAGAATCCCTTCTGTGATGAGTTCCTGGTTTATCGTGTCCTTAAAACTGATCATACAAAAAATTTCATCTACAACATAATCTCATAACAAAGACCATAATGAAAATGAATCACCCTGGAGATCTCATCACCTGTCAATGATGGAGTAAATCATTGTAGTTAGGTGAAACATCTATCATACTGGAACATTTACATGGCCTCTTATGACAGAGTCATGAACTATTGAGATTTTTCATCCCTCAATGTGTTTGGATAGAAATTTCTCAATAACATCATTCTAATATCCTCCAATGATAGATCATCCTACTACCCCGGTTCCCCCCAAATATCCCACCAATGCTTTGTTTCTCTACGAAGCATATATGCGGAAACCTTTACCCATTAACCCATTAGTTTCTCACTATGAATAATGATTTCTTGGAATAAATCAATCAAGAACTCAACTTCTAGGGAGACTCCTTCCCCATATAAAATAAGACGATTTTTTAGTCAAAACACTCTTGTCATCTCATAAATAAAAGGCACAGTATGAACAGTTTCTCTTTCCAGGGATCACATGACCCTCTGGAAGATGTAACAAAGAAAAAATTCCATTTGAACCTAATAAAATATAGGATTATCTGGTTCAACTTAATTAGAAGAATTATAATTTCCACTTTTTTGATACTCCACTCAAATATGTTTTGGATGTAGTTTCTATTCAATAAAAACACACACCATAAAATGATTTCTAGTAATAAGTTCAACCCCAACAGGTGGCTCTAATAGATAACCAAAAACTCATCATCTCCCTAAAATGGATTACTATATTTTTAGCATGAAATGTCAATTTAATTCTTTAATTAATTAAAAAAGATATATCATTTCATAGTTCAATAATAATGTATATATAACATGTGAATAAATATGTACTTATCATGAACAATTCAAGTCAATATATCACTATGTGCCAATTACGATGCATTCATACTTATCCAACACCATACCGGGATATGAGTTCAAATCTCAAGAAAATATAACATCAAATAACATTAACACCATACAACATGTGAATCACCCATGGTTAAATTACATCAGTTGTAACAAATAAAAAATATAAATTGAAATCCCTTCCATGGGAACTCAGAGTTTTTTCTCTATATATGGGTTAGCTACTCCAATGACCAAGCTCAATACCAAGTCCCAACACATCCTACTGTCAATTATAACTTTCCCAAACATTAATTCATAATCAATGATAAACATTATCCTTTGAAAACACATTGTACTGACCCCTTATTCAACACACTCTCACATATCCAAAAATTGTTGGTTAAGAGACCTTAAGTGTGCCTCCATGTATGCAAGATGATACCATCTTTCATGGGGTGTAAAATGTATAGTGGTGGGATTATACCCCTTGGAGTGATGTTTCAAAGTATTAGAAATAATTCATATAAACAAATGTAATCAAAGTAATGATATGACATAAATAAATAGAACTATACAATAAAACATAAATTAATCAATAAATACCACCTGAATAATCCAATAAATAATTAAGGATTAATGAAAGAACATGATGGAATTTAAATAAATTTCATGCTATAAATAAAATGATAAATGGATTAGTATGGTCAAATAAGGACTTAATGTCCCCAGTATCGATCCCAATGTCATTACCATCTAAAACTCCATCCCATGAAGCACGAAAACAATCAACAGTTAGGTCCTTTTCCATGGTCTAAACCTACATTCATGTAATATTCTTGGGTAACAAATGATACCCAATTATGATGCCAGTATAACATAGGAGTTATTAAAAACTATGTCTAAACTCATCAGTCTGATAAGAAGTGTATGAAATAATGGGATAAACAAATGTATTAATTAATATAATAATTAATAAAATAAAATAACAACATAAATCATCTCTGTACTAAAATATATTTAAGCATGTCTCACATCCATTCCATCCACAACCATATATACCATGGTAAAATAAACTGCTTTGGAATCATTCTAGAATGACTCTATGCATGTCCCATAACCATACCAACCATAACCATAAACATGTCATAATCACAAAAAATATTGTTCAATTCCCTATATGCATTATATCATATGGTTCAAATCCCAATAATAATTATGGAATGGGATGGGGATGAGCCTATTAAAAATAATCATTAGAGAATGGGACTGGGAAAAGCTCACTCAATATAAACATTACAATATATATGTGTACATGTTTTATAGACATGCCCAATATATAAGCCTTTCATAGATTATCACAAGACATATCATAACATAATGGATATAAAAATATCAAATCATATTCCTCAATTGTTAATTATGTGAATTTTCATTTGTCTATCAATTAATTTTCCATTAATATCACAATTGATCAATAGTAAATCAAAAAATAATAATTCCTTTGGGATTATATGTTAACCAATCACCAATGGTCTCATTTCATTCTAAAAAAAACTCTAAGACATTATCCAATTCAATAATAATGAACATTTTCTCAAACAAAAGGTATCCATAATCAATGGTAGACCCCAATTGAAACTAATAGATTTCAAGGAATAATCCCATGCATTATTTTAATTAATTCCATTGAATATTACATTGTCCCAATAAAAATACTTCATATAGTGGGGAATTTTCAAACCATATGATTAATATTTGTATAACCCACCACAAGTAGACAAGAACACCATTCTTCTGATGGATAAAATTCATGAGGAAGAAGGTGTATATGATCGCTAGAAGGGTCCTTGATTAAAACTGACAAAGATAAAAACCAGCAATGCACATGGAGAATGGATTAAACAATAATGGTAAGAGAACTAAGTAAGAGAAATAAAAATAGTACAGAAACACCTTATGATAGATTGAATAAACTATACAGAAATCCTAATTGGAGTTTTTCACTCTAAAATCACCTGGAGGGTCTCTCTATGTTAGGAGGAGAAGAGCTACACATGGGAGAATCCAAAAATCAACAGCACACCATACATTTAAATAAGAGGTTGGGGAATTACATTGGGTGTAATATAGTTACACATTGGGTAAATATATTTAATGGAATACCATTAAAAACATGTTTCCATAGATAAATACTAACAACAACCAAAAATTATATGATTTGAAATCCATTTATATGGCATGTAAATGTTTTATAGATGGGTTTTCATCCCATTTTCATTATGAACAATCTTAAACCCCTTTAAAGTTTCTCAAAATACTATGAAAATTTAATAACACTTGGCACATTTATACTTAGACTCTATCAATTTAATAAAACATATATCCTTGAACATTTTGTCATTTTCTCCAACAAAGGCTATTGGCATGGATCCTCTCTCATTTTCTCATGTTTCCTGAAAACCTAATACTACATTTATTTAGATGAAAGGTATTTATGATAAAGCACAACTAACGAGGTTTTCAAATGAGAAAAAACACCTAAAAAAGAAAAATTATTAGAAAACATAGAGAGAGAGGTGCCTATAAAAATATGGGATCCAAAATTCATCATGGAGTAAATCAACCTATTATAGGTCTGGTGTTTAGTATTTCACATCCCAAAGGCCATTTTTTCCTGAAAGGTGCCTATTCTATATGGGAGATCACATATTGAACTATATTGTTTCTCCATGCCCAAGGTATTTGAATCTTTTTTAGGCTATACATGTAATTTACTAGTTCTCACCTCACTTTTTTCATTAATTAGAGACATTAAAGGGAGTCCATTTAGATTTTTCCTCGCTATTCCCATTATATCCTGACCCCATGTGGAATGGGGGAATTTAAGGGTACATTTATATATATTTAAGGTCTGATTCTCCTCTCTCTTCATTTAATATGGATTTCCCTTAATATCCTATGATTTATATCATAACATGGTAAGGGTTTCAGATAATTATTCCACTAGATCGTGTTGTAATTAGTTTATAATGATAAATATTTTTATTACAACGGGTATTACATGTGACTTCATGATGACCATATTGTATTTTGTCAAAGGATAATTACCCTATGATTTTTTTGGATTTTTCACCAATAATTTAATAATTTTATTATTGATATGAAACCTTTTTTTGATATATTTCTATCTTATATGTTTTTTGGGGCACTAAGAGAGCTCTTAACCCCTTTTCTCAATGTTTCTCCTAGTGGTTATGATTAGCGGGATTTTATACATTAATATCTCTTTAATTTATTATGAATTTTATATTTAATTTATTATAATTGATATAATAAATTAATTCAAATGATTTGGTATTATATAAAGATATTTAGGAATTATATATATTTAAATGGACTTGTGTGGTCTTATGTTATAGTACATAGAGTATCCATGAAGGATGTAACTGTTTAATTGAGGATGGTGGTCCCTCTTTCATTTCCCTTTGGTATTATGAATTTTATTAATATTCATATGTAATGTATGGTATCTAAATTGATGGTTGTTGACCTATTAAATTAATCAAATTATTTAATTGAAATTGAAATCTCTTGAATGGGTTGAATAAATTTCAATGGGACAAGGCTGACCCATATGCACATCCATGATTTTCAAAGATGAAAATTGTCATGCCCTAGTGTATAACTGTGTACCTTCTGAAACATATAACCTTAGGGGTTTAAATTTAGTTAAGTAAGGAGAACAAAATATATAGGTTTTCAGTTTGTGTTCTATTAATAACCTCTAGGTAGAGAGAGAGATGAATTGAGATGGTTAGACGTGGGACTGACCATGTGAGACCTCTAAGATTCCTTAAAAACATTGGTCTAGTGAGATGATCATGGGGAATGGGTTTATCGCTCAGTGAGATTGTAATTAGATTGTTGGATTAAAATAATGTTTATATATGTATAGGTTGGGTTAGTGGATTTTCTTATCAACGACTTGGGAATATAGATAAGTCTTTATATATCTCATGAGAGAGATAATAATGATATTGGACATGCATGGACTATGAGATCATATAATGACATTTCTAAGTATAAAAGATGAATTTTCCATAAGATCTTATTCTACAATTGTGATATATAATTTAGAAAATAGATCCCATAAATTGTGTCTATTCTTGATGAAACCTAGGGGACCCCAGTAGTTTCCATAGAAATATGTTGAAACTAGAGTGGGTGTGTATTGTAAATGGCTAATGATCGTTTCTTTATGAAAAAATAAAATAAGAATCGACTATGTGATATGGATAGGGAATTAGTTAAATATTCTTGTCTAGAGTTTAAAAGAATTACCTCAATATTGGGCGATGGGTTCTGTCATTTGGTTGACCCTATCATGATATGTTATAAGAGATTTTTTGGGTGTGAAACACTTCTTTCCCAGATTTATTGGAATAATATAATTCCTTTGATGATATCCTAATTTATAGCCTTCACACCTACTACAATTTAACCAGATGTATAGAGGAGAGTCTAAATATTATGTTATTTTTTGTGATTTTACAAGAACTTTGTGCCTTTACAATTTGATAATGGATTCCTTATAAAGAAATAAATTCATTTTTTTATGTTGTTTTTTTATAAGGTTATTACATATATATACTTAATAAATTCCTCAAACAGAAATAGCTCTTACTTTCTAAATGAATGTTTCCTAATTGCATTACATATTTTCATGTGATGGGTTCACATCATGGAACTAGGTTGGGTTTCTGGAAGTGGATTTCCTAGTATGGTACTCTAGGTCTCCCTATAATTAGTCCCTTATATATAATTCCCATTATTTTTCAAATGGGGGTTTCATATAAGGGTTCATGTGAGATCAAGGACATGATTTCTTAGTATGGAGTATATACACCTTTGATTTTTCAGATGATATGGAATCAGTTAAAATCATATCATAATATTCTCAAAGACACCCAATCAGTTATTGTTGTTTGTAAAGTTGACCTGTTGATTCACTTTTCATAAAAAATATTTATAGTAGATATTTATTTACAGTTCCAATATTAATTTATTTATTACATTGTGTATATCACATGTGTCCACTTCTTTAATGTCTATATATGAGACTGAAATATTTGTTCTCTTATAAGTTGTACTGATACCACGCTTGGGTGTCCATGGAATATTTGTAACCAATAAAGATTTAGTGAAAATAGGATCAGGTTGGTAACATTCCCAAAGTTGTATAATCTAGCCAGATATATTCGACATGATTACAGATTTTTTTGAGGTGAGGATTGGGGATGAAAGTAGACCCTTAATATTAGTCTATTGATTTATTTGTATTTTATATGTGATCATCCTGATCTATTTCATGTAATGTTGTATACATTAATGACCACAAATTTTTATTACTATTTTCTTTATCATTTTAATTATTATTAGTGGATTTTTTATTTATTCCAAATATTATGATTATTTTTCATAAAAGATATTTTGTTAAGTTTATTTTCTAATAAACCCCATATTGTGTGGGTATATTATCCTAATTTTACTACCCTAGACTTGCATTACTATTTAGAATCCTCCAAAGAATATGGACGTCTGATACATGTCCTGATTAGGAAATCTCTTGTTTGTGAACCACATAACAGAAATAGTCTAGTGGAGAATGATATAATAGATACCAGAAATGTCATAATTCTTGGATTTATAAAAACCAAACCATTGACCAAAGAATATTTTAATACAAAATGAACCCACAAAATATAATAATTAGGATTACATGATATAAATTCCCAAAATGATAATTCATAGAATTTATAAATAACAAGGAATCAGTACCATATAACTTCTTCCATTATCCAACACCTCTAAAATCAACAACTGTGTTCAATATAAATATTGGAGAAACACAATTCCCATCAATTCCCAAACACATTCATTACACTCTCAGTTGAACTACTTGATATTGACACTTGAAAGGTAATATTGAAACATGTCTCATTACATCATTCAACATAAATTTACATCATTTAATTGACACAACTATCATGAAATCTTGGCTAAAAAATCATGAAATTTAATATTAATCTATTTTAAAGATATTACATTTTGATAAACTACATTTATCACATATTACAAAAAAATTAAGGAATTAACCTTAGGAGAATCAAAATGTATATATAGAACATATAAAATACATGGATTGAAAGCTCACATTTGATTATTTAATTTTATGAAACTTCTATCAGATACAATCCAAGAACCAAAATAGTTGAACCGTTATATGCATTATGGTGTGCCAATGGAACTAAGTCTATCCTCCATGAAGGAAAAAGATTTTTTTACACTTTTTGAGCCACTATTATAGTATAAAATCTACAGAATATAATAACAAGACAAAAATAATATCATCATTGCAAGTATAAAACCACCTTCATGCCCCATTTTTGTTAATATATTTTTAGCCTAAAATATGATTCATAACAAAAAATTCAATTTCATTTTCAAAAAAAAATTCATATCTAATGTATTCAATAATCAATACCCAAAATAATGAATCGATGCACCAATCCTAATCAAATTCACCATTCATGTTTATCTATTCATTGACCTACAAAAATAAAATATAGAAAACCATATAGTCTTCATCTATTTAGTTTCAAGACCAATACTCTTCAATATCCTCAAAACAATCTAAAATTTCATGATTGTGGGATTTTTATATCCCCAAATTTGTATTGAGCATGAAAAACATGCCCCAAGAATCTTCCAACAACAACAAAACATTTACAAAACATGCCGATTTAAGGAAAACATTTTTGTGTAAAAATGTATACAAGAAACACAATGATTTATACATCTTGAACTAGTTATCAATATCCTTAATCAATACCAAAATATAAATAAGAACATTATATGATAGAATCATTCCAAAAAATTAATTCTTCATGGTGACCATAGAAGGTCATATATAATGTTACATTCCCAGTCCCAACACTGAGTAATATAATAATCAGCAATGAAATCCCTTTAAAGTTATACCTATGTAATATATTCCAAAATATAATAATTTATTCAACAAATTGAAACACTATCAAATAATTCTATTCATATTCGATATGTTAGTTATACATTCTAAAAAACTATTAATAGGAGATATTGATGATAATTGAGATTGATAGGTGCCCTTATTTTTCATAAACACTACAAAAAGGATACAACATTTCTTACCTTACCATTAAGATATAATCTGGTATAAAATAGTGTTATTATTCTAATAATTATTTTTGTGTTTAGGTGCAACATAATTTAAGAAATAAATCCAATTTAACTTATCACTAATTTTTTGGAAAAACATATAAATTTTAAGTTAAATGTAAATAGTCATTTAATATTTATTCATTTGAAAAAATTGTTTTCAACCTCTCATTAGTGATACAGAAAATATTTTTGTTATGTAATAGTATTCATTTTATAAAAACTAAAAAATGGTGGAAATCAGTGAAACAATGTATATAAATAGTTAAATAATAAAACATTTAAGCGTCACATTGGTTTCTATGAATTAAAATAATTAGATCAATTTAAACTAATATAGACACTAAAGGTAGTCGTATAACCTTAAATAGTATATTATATCTCATATTTTAGTAGTGGAAAAAATGGGCTGGATATTCATATAATAAAAACAACACCCACTATATTAAAATACCCTATCATAATACTTATCTACACACCGATTTTAACTTTCATATTTATTGTTTTTTTAGAATATTTCAATCACCAACTCACTCCCTCTATCTTCCTCCCCAATATTTTCAATGATTTTATGTGTTTATTGGGGGGGGGGTTTAATATCTTTTATGAAAAAAGTACATTTAAAATTAATCCATTTATTTATTTATTTTTTCCAATAAATAATTATTTAATTAGTTTCTTTTATTTGTTCATTTATAATATATATTCTCAATTTTACATTCAATATAAATGTATTATTATCATATTATATGATATATATATATATATATGTACAATCAAAGTAGATGTCATGCAGATAATGTGATTTTTTATACCTATTTTAACTCTTACTATTACCCTTGGAAATAATTTTGGTATTGAAAGGATCTGATCCTTTAATATCAAAATATCTTTCATTAGATTACATCCTTGAATATTATCGATACATATTTATTATATTATTTATATATAATATGTAATTTTTCATTTCAATAATTCTATTTTTATTTATACCTTTAAACTAGTTAAATAACTGATTAAACAAATATGTTTTTATATAGTATACATCCATCATGATACAATTTTGTCATAAACTATTTCCTAATTTATTTTTCAAAATTACTGTTAGTATTCATACCACTCCTTGATTGGGTAATTATTAATATAGTTATTAGAACACTTACTCAATGGTATATCATTATGACTTATCATATCTTATGAATGTTTTAAGCTTTCAAATCAACATTATATTTATTTAAATGTCTTCTACTGGGTTATAAACCTGATAATTCATGGGTGGGTGTAGAATAATATAGATTTATATTTAATTGGGTAAATTCTCATCCTTATATATACCCAATAAAAAAATTTAACATAAAATCTACTCATTCGATGTGATATCTTCATGATTAGCATTGAAAATATATTTATCAAATATATATAAGTAAAATTAACTATCTGAATATTTTTTGTGATCCAATCTATGTGATAGTATTACGTATTAAACTATAATTCATTATAAGGAGGGATCCTCATAAACACAAAAATATATTTATTTTATAACCTTATATGAATATAATATCTCTATTTTATTATTTCGTCAAATACTAATGAAATAAAGGGTAAAATTAGCTATATAGTTTTGATATATCACCATTGTAGCATCCATGCGACTATAGAAAACTAAAAAAAATTAAAATTTTCTAACTCTTATTCTAAAATGCCGTTATATTTAAGTTTATATGTATAAATTAAATTCCAAATATTTTAATATTATGTACTTAATATTTTATTTTTATTGATCTCTATCTTCTAGTGGATATTTATGGTTTGATAAATTTTATATAAGACATACTTATTTAAATTATATGACAACTATGACACTATTTTTAATAAAATAAGATAGATTGAAATAATTATTAGAACTAGGTTATTCGAATATATATTATCATATATGTAATCAATATAATTGTTCTGATCAATATATTTTTATATTAAATTGAAATCTTAGTATGTTTTATTTTTGTGTTTATTAATAATCACAATAATTGAAATAATTAAAACATTGTTTTCTTAAATTAAAACAAATTATTAATATAGGTAAATTATTAAAACTCATCAATTATAAAAAAATTTCAAATATTTAATATAAATGTATAAAAAATTCAAAACTAATTGAAATGGATATTTATTTATAATAAATATGATATATAAAATTTATTGATTTTAAATCTATGATAGGATTTTGGGAAATTAAAGATTTGTTTCAGAATCTTATTTGAATTATTATATTTTTATTAAATTAGTGAATTTTAATGGATTATATTTTAAAAACAATCTAATTAAATGATTAAAAATAAATTAAATTGTCAAATGTAAAACATTGGTGGTTATAAGTGTAATAGGAATAAAATTTATCGAAAATAAATTATTTTTTAATTTTCCGTTATGCTATATTTTCTACTTTTAAATTAATTTCCCCATATTACATTAATTCATTACATATTCCCAATAACCGCTCCATATCTCAAACTCAACTAAAATTATTCCATTTCACTACCACTTTATTGATTTCTTTCATTCCATATTCTAGATCAAAATAATGTATTATATCACCAAGTTTATAATTTTTCTTATCAACCATTCATCGGTTATATGAAACCAAATACCTTGTTTAAATTATATAGAATCATATATATATATTGGACCTCCTTCGATAAATTATATTACTTATTGGAATTGTACAAATATCATCCTTTTTTCAATTTATTGGTTATTATTTTGATTTTAGATCTTTATTTGGGTTTCAAAGAAATTGTAATGTCATTTTCCCCAGTTTTGTGAATACAAGTAGGTTATCAAGTCATGGATTTCCTATACCTAATAATTTATGTTTTGTAATGTGTTATTGTCATTGAGAGTGATCATATTGGGATGAATGGTGTATGTTCTGTTGATTTTGAGATAATACATAGACATATTTATAAATAACCCAAATTAATTAACCTTATACCTATACTTATTGATTTTGGATGTTTTGTTTAAGTGGTGATGTTGGTGAAAATATTTTTCCTATAAAATTTTGAGGCCTATTTGTTTCATAATAGTTTATTTTATATTTTTATGTGGGTTATGTTACACCATGAATTTTTTAGGTAGAAAAATATCATGAGGATTTTTGGAAATTGTAGAAGATTATTTATGACATTGTTTTGTGTTAGGATTTTTGAACTTTTCTACATTGAACTATTAAGGGTATCATTGCATTATTATTTGTATTTATATCATAAGAGTTTACATGATTAAATTTCTAAGTGATTTATGGGGATGTGGTCTTTTATGATTATTTTCTTAAGTTTCTAACACTATAGTATATGGAGTATAATTATTTTATAATGTTATATGATATAATAAATGATCTAAATTTTTAACCCAAGATATGGGGGAACTCACCCCATTACTTTTCTATTTCTATATAGCTAACCCCAATTGGGAAGTTGTTGAGCAATGTATTGTTTTCAATAATGCGTATTAATGTTATTTAAATGGGGAGATTATTGAAAATAATACTCTGTCTCTTTATGATAATTTTGATGCTCACAAATACCCTTTGTTATTTTCTAATAATTTCACTTAGTATTTTGTAGGAGATTATTAATTTATTTTACTCTTGAAATAACGAGAATTTATTACTTAGCATGGAATCTGTTTTAGCGCGTTCTAGAAATACTATTCTCATCTTACATAGATGGATATAGCATAGAATCTGTTTTAGCGCGTTCTGGATTCACTGTTCATACCCTACGTGGATAAACGTAGTGTAAGGATGAAAAGTGTGTATACATTTTGAAGTACGAGAAAAGTATGGTTAAACAACCATACGTTCTTCAGCAAAGTATTGATGGAGAACCATACATTTGGAAGGAACCTTACATTTTTTTATCAGCAAAGTCTGGAAGGTGAACCATATGTAAATTCTAAGTGATACGTTTGTTTCTCAAAAGTATGGTTCATTAACCTTACTTTTGTAAACAACCATACGTTCTTGGAAAAGTATGGATTAAGTAAAAGTATGGATCTTTTACCATATGTTTGAATGATGAATAAAAAGTATGAATGATCAACCCTGCGTTTGTTATCAACCCTACATTTGGTATCAACCCTACGTTTGTTATCAACCCTACGTTTGAAGACTATGTTATTAACCCTACGTTTGGATGCCACGTCATCAACCTTACGTTTGGCGTCGGAATTTTCGGCAGACAGTTTTTATGTACAACGATCAGTTAGCTAATTTCTGGGCGGATTTCATGCCGGATTTAAAGTCGTTTTTAAATTACGACTTTGACTGATTCAAACCCGTTTTTTTAATGGATTTAAGATCGAATTAAAAGGATCTTTTTATGCTGAGTCTTAAGGGAAGTTACGACTTCTCTGTAAATTCAAATTTTTGAATATCGCAAATTAAAAGGCAACTTTTATGGCTCTAAATGTGCTGTAGATATGATATATTATTTATGATCTCTCTAAAACAAAAATATGATGATGAGGTGATCGATCTATTATTAAAAAGTGGAAAACAGAGATTACAACTATTCACGATTGATCTACTGATTCAACAGGAGCGTAAAAGCTATGTTTGTTCAAGAAGAAGGAACTCGATAGAAGATTCGCATGTTCTACATCGAATATCTACAGTGGATCTACTACTGCTGAGGTTGTGAACTATATATCTATATCTACTACAACTGGATCAACTCAGAACTGCTTCATCTTGAAGATCAATATTTCAAGAGTTTTTGATCCATCTGCTGTTAATTGCATTCTGTTGCAATTGTGATGATCAAATGGAAATTTATTTTTGAAATTTTTTATTCTTGAGTAACCAGCTTCTCGTTCTAAGCTATGTAGGTTCATGTTTGAACCAGAAGGCTTCGTTTTTTCTTGAATTGTAAAGGTGTCAACTGCTTGTACTCAGTTGTGAATCGGTCTATAGAAAAGAGTACCAGATAGTGAAATTTACCAAGATCGTGGAGTAGAGCGTTGGTGGAGTTGACTAGGGGCTTTCTGTTTCGCAAACCACTATACATCTTCGTGTTCTTGCTTTTACTTTTTCCGATGTATGATCAAATCCGATAAAGTATAAAGGTCAAAACTCGTTCAAGAAAATAGCTATCGGAAAAATTGCAAAAGACACAATTCACCCCCCTCTTGTGTATAATCTGTTGATTCAGATCCAACAATTAGTATCAGAGGAGGTGCTTCTGACATAGCCTTAGAAAGCTAGAAGCATTTAAGGATTATTCAACAGAGAATTATGACTGATACAAGAGAAGGGATGTCAATGGTTAGAGCACCATATTTTAATGGAGAAAACTATGGTTGCAGGAAATCACGTATGGTAATATATCTGAAAAACATCGGATGTAGAGTCTATTCAAAGATTTTGACTCCTTATGAAATTCCTGAAAATCCTGTGCCATGGAGTGCTACTATAGAGGAAGAGTACGATAAGAACTCGAAGGCTATGAGAGAAATTATCTGTGGTCTAGGACCAGATGAATTTAACAGAGTATCTCAGTTCCCGACAGCATATGAGATGTGGCAAACAAAAGCTATGGCATATGAAGGAACAAATAATGTAAGGCAAATGAGATATGAAACTGAAAAACTGAAATTTGATACTTTCAGAATGATTGAAGGTGAGGGCATTACCCAAATGAATGGGAGATTGACATAAATTGTCAATAACATAACTGCTCTAGGAGAAAAAATTAAGCAGGCTGATCAAGCATTTAAAGTACTAAGAGTACTTCCTACTAGATGGAATGGTATCTCTACTACAATCAGACAATCAACACCGGTCAAAGATCTAACTATGAGAGAGCGGATTGGTACACTGATGATGTATGAAGCTGAAATGCAAGATGAAGCTAATGAACAAAAAGTGATTATCAAAAGAGAAGATACTGCCTTGAGGGTAACATCACTACAAAAGAATAGAAAAATGAAGAGAAAAAAAGTCAAAGCCAAATTAGAAAGCACTGACTCATCCAACTCAGATGAAGAACTGGCTCAACTAGCCAGAAAATTTAGAAAATTCTACACCATGAAAATATGCTTCAAAAAATCCATTATGGGAGATAATAATGAAGTGAGATGTTATGAATGCAAAAAGATGGGACATATCAGACCAGATTTCCCACAACTGAAGGATGCAAAGAAAAATAAATTCTTCAAAAGAAATGACTTTGAGCAGAAAGACAAGAAATCTATGAAAGCCACTTGGAGTGTATCTAACAACTATAGTAGCTCTTCTGAATCAAGCTCAGAGAAAGAAGAAGTCAATCTAAAGGAAAACATATGTTTCATGGAAGAAACTGATGAGGTACAATCATATTACTCCTCTAAATCACATTATGAATCAAGCTACACAAATAAAAAACTAGCAGCCTACTGCAATATGCTTGAAGAAAGATATGACTCACTATTTAAAAAACATAAGTCACTGAAAAATATACATAAAGCCATTTCAGATGAAAGAGATACAATGATGAAACAAAATAAAGAATTAACTGATAAATACAATTCGATTAACACTAACTACATTAATTTTTAATCAAGAATAAAAATACTGCAGGATGAAGTAGAACCTTACAAACAGGCTGCATCGTTTTTTACAAAAGGATAGAATTTATTAAATGAAATTCTTGGAAAAACTGTCATTAAAAAGGAGAGATTTGGAATTGGAAGTAAAGGAGAAAAAACAAATCTATATAAAAATTATTTTGTTCCTAGCTCTAAAAAGTTTAATTATAATTTTTGTGGGGAAAATGGACATATAGCTAAAAACTGTTTCTTAAAAAAACCTCAAATTTGTGGTATTAAGAAAGCTGATATTTCAAAAGACAAATATGATTCATCTGATTTTAAAAGAACAAAGAAAATCTAGATACCCAGATCATTGCTAGCTAACACTCCTGGACCCAACAAAATATGGGTACCAAAGCAATTTGTTTGAATGTATTTGCAGGTAGAAGGTCACCAGAGAAGAAAAGATATATGGTACATGGATAGTGGATTTTCAAGACATATGATTGGAAACTCATTGAATTTTTCTTCACTCAATCAAAAGGAAGGAGGACTTGACACATTTGGTGATAATGCCAAAGTAAAAAATCATTGTCATTAGAATAGTTGGAGATCCCAAAACAGTCTCTATCAACAAAGTAATTTATGTACGAGGACTAAAACACAATCTGATAAGTATCTCTAAACTTTGTGATGATGGATATACTGTTGATTTTACTAAAAATTGTTGTACTATTTTTAAAGATAAACTGTCTAAATTTAAAGCACCAAGAACTGAAAATGTCTATACTGTGGATTTAAATTCCTTGCGTAACCAACAATTAAACTTCTTAACTGCTAAAGTTAGTGAATCTTGGATCTGGCATAGAAGACTTGGTCATTGAAATGTATATGTTTTACATAAGTTATCTAAGAAACATTTAGTTTCTGATTTACCTTATCTCAAATTTGAGAGTGACATATTTTTTGATGCATGTCATCTTGGAAAGCAACACAAATCATCCTTCAAATCTGTTAATAAGGTTGCAACATCTAAACATGTAGAAATTATTCATACGGATTTGTTTGGACCTTCAAGCGTATCAATCATAGCTTGTAAATCATATGTATATGTTTTAGTTGATGACTATTCAATATTTACATGGGTTTTCTTTTTGAAATTTAAAAATGAAGCTTTTACTTTATTTGAAAGTTTCTTCAAATCTGGTCAAAATGAAAAAAGTTTCAATATAATCTCATTAAGAAGTGATCATGGTAGAGAATTTGAGAATCTGAAATTTAATTCCTTTTGCTCAAATATGGGTATTAAAGACACATTTTCTGCACCTAGAACACCTCAACAAAATGGGATTGTAGAAAGAAGAAATAGAACAATTCAAGAAATATCTAGAACTATGTCAAATGAATATAGCCTACCTATATATTTCTGGGCAGAAGCTGTGAATATAGCTTGTTATATAATTAATAGAGTTTTAATTCGATGTATTTTGAAAAAGACACCGTATGAACTATTGAATAACAGAAAACCTAAAGTAAATTACATTAAAGTTTTTGGATGCAAGGTTTATATCTTAAACACCAAGGATAATCTTGGTAAGTTCGATCCAAAATAGGATGAAGGTATTTTCTTAGGATATTCTGCTACCTCCAAAGCTTATAGAGTTTATAATAAGAAGTCAAGGATTGTTGAAGAATCAGTTCATGTGAAATTTGATGAATCTGATCCTTTTGAGAAAAGGACTAAACAAATGGATGAACTTGACTCTAATTAAAACATGAGACTTGATAATTTAAAGAATGATTTTGAAAATGATATAAAAGAAATTCAGTCCAGTTCAGAGAAACATGATACTGAAGAACCTTTAAATATTTTACCTAGATAGTCTATAACCCTAAAGTATCATCCTTTAGAAACTGTAATAGGTAATTTAGAAACTGGTGTTCAAACTAGAAGAAACTTAGGAATCCTAGTGGAATTCTCTACCTTCCTATCTCAACAAGAACCCAAGACTATAGAAGAAGATTTAGATGATGAAAGCTGGGTAATAGAAATGCAAGATGAATAAAACCAGTTTAAAAGAAATGAAGTTTGGGTTTTAGTGGAAAGACCTAAGAATTATCCTGTAATAGGAACCAAATGGGTTTTTAGAAATAAATCGGATGATGAAGTCACAATAACTAGAAATAAAGAAAGATTGGTAGCTAAAGGATATAATCAAGAAGAGGGAATAGATTATGATGAGACTTTTGCACCTGTATCTAGGTTAGAATCCATTAGAATCCCTTTATCCTATGCATCTTATATGAATATTAAATTATTTCAGCTGGATGTCAAATCTACCTTTTTAAATTGATATTTAATGGAGGAAGTTTATGTTGAGCAACCTCCTGGTTTTGAAAACTCTCAAAAACCTGATTCTGTTTTTGAACTTACTAATGCTCTTTATGGCCTTAAACAAGCACCTATTTCTTGGTATGAAAGATTATGTTCTTTTCTTTTGAAAAATGATTTTACTGTTGGTATGGAAGATCCAACACTATATAGGAAAATTGTGAAAAATAATGTTTTATTTGTTCAAATTTATGTCGATGATGTAATCTTTGGATCAACTAATAAAACTCTTTATCATGAATTTTCAAAATTAATGCAAGAAGAATTTGAAATGAGTACGGTGGGAGAATTAAATTTCTTTTTGGGTATTCAAATATTTCAAAAATGTTTTGGAAATGTTTTAAATCAATATAAATACCTTATTGATTTAATTAAGAAATTTGGACTTCAGAACAACAAGACATTTACAACTCCTATGTGTACTAATATAAAACATGATTTGGATGAAACTAGGAAATTAGTTGACAACAATTTATATAGAGGTATGATTGGTAGCTTGTTATATCTTACTGCTAGTAGACCAGATATAATGTATTCAGTATGTCTTTGTGCTAGATTTCAATCAAATCCTAAAGAATCCCATCTAACTGCTGTTAAAAGAATTTTTTGATATTTAAAAGGAAATGTTTTTCAATATCTTCTTTATCCTAAAACTTTTGATTTTAATTTGATTTCATATTCAGATGCTGACTTCGGAAGTTTTAGATTAGATAGAAAAAGTACATCAGGTACATGCCACTTTTTAGGAAATTCCTTAGTATCATGGTCTAGTATGAACCAGCATTCAGTTGCCCTGTCAACAGGTGGGGCAGAATATGTTTCTACTGGCAGTTTTTGTGCACAAGTGTTGTGGATAAAAAACACTCTTATAGTCTTTAGATTTAATTTTAATAATACACCTATTTTATGTCATAATACCAGTGCAATTAATATTTCAAAGAATCCTATTAGTCATTCTAGAACTGAGCACATTGATATAAGGCATCACTTTTTAAGAGATCATGTTATTAAAAAGGATATATTTTTAGAATTTATAAATACTGAAACTCAATTTGCAGATATTTTTACTAAACCTATTCCCACTGCAAGATTTTATTTTATTAAGGGGGAGCTAGGTTGATTTAATTTTAAATATTTTTTTTTGTTTTTGTAAATTTTATTTTGTTTATGAATACTCTTTAAGTATTTCGTTCTTTCTTCGTATGAAAAATTTAATTATTTTTAAATATATGTAATGATGAGTGATTACACAGGAATCAAGTCTATCAGAGTCTTTTCGACTTCTAAACCCTTTTCAATTCTATCAAAACCCTTTCAAAATCCCAAAATCTTACTTCCTCTTCTGAAACCCTAACCTTCGAACTTCTGAAACCCTAACCTTCAAAGGTTCAGAGACTCTCGTAACAATGGTAAGGACTAAAAGAGCCAGTGAGGCTGAGTCGAGAAATGCCAAGAGACAACGCACTGAGGGAAGAAAAATCTTACAAGGAAAGGTAATCAATCTCGATTGGTTGTTTCAGACAAATATTTTGTTGAAGCAAGCGTTGTCATTCCAAAATCTTGAACAGATGTTCAATAGTGAAAATACGGAATTTCTATATGATGTTGAGCTTAGATACTTCTACAAATCTGTACAGTTTAGACTGGGAGATACCGAAGACAGTATGATGGCTAAAATAGAGGATAGGGATTTCTCAATTTCTTCAGTAGAGATTAGTCAGATTCTCAACTGTCCTCATGTGGGAGTTTTTCATTTTGACTTGATGAATATAAAAGATTCTATGCATAAATCTGAATACATTATGTCTTTTCTTTTTGGTACCAAGACTATAAAGAAAATTTTTGTTAAGGTTTTGGAGCCTGATCAGAAGATTTTGATAAAATTTATTCAGACCGGAATAGCTCCACGGATGACAGAAATGGAGAAGATTGTGTACCCTGATATGTATATAATTTTTCTCTTTCTAAGTGATAATAAGTTAATATTTCCAAGATACATGATAAGGTATCTCAGTTATTGCTGTCAGAGAGAGGCCTGGATGAATTTCTATCCATTTGGAAGATTTATTTCCAAGCTGTTGTTTAAGAAAGACATGGTGAGATTAGTGGATGCTAGAGTTATATGTCATTACAGTAATACATTTAATACATGAACATTGAGGAATGTTGGATATTTCAGGAGCACAATTAAAGGAATGCTTTTTCCAGTTGGAGCTGAGGAAGACTCAGAGAGTGCTCAGGCACCACCTGCTAAGTCCAAGGAGGGACAAGTTAAATCCAGAGTCAGCAATGTAGCAAGAAGGATTCTCTTTGAAGTGACAGATGTTGAGGAAGACAGAAGCCAAGAGGGACTACATTCAAGAAGAAAAAGTCCAGTAAATGAGGAAGTTACTTCCAATGTTTTGGAAATTCCACCAGAACCTTTAATTTCTTATTATTTTGTGAGATAAGCTGTTGCTGATAAAACCATGAAAGATTTTACTGAGAGAAAGGCTCCGGTAGAGAAATTGGGAGCTCAAGAAGAAGCTCAAAGGTACAATCAGGAATAGATTGTTGCTGATGTTGAAGTTCCACTTCAACAGGAACAAGAGATGGAGGCAGTTCCTGGTGAAGAAGTGTCCATTTCTCAGGAAACGTCTACAAATACTATTCTTGAAAACCCAATAGAAGGCATATATGCTAATGTTTGTGATGATGTTTGTGACGAGAATGTTTCTAAAGCTCATACAGAGCTACTTCAAGAGGGTATTTATGTGGAGGAGTTTGAAAACTCTAAGGAAAAATCTGTTGACCAACCTTCTCAGGACAAAGAAAAGAAGAAATCTGTTGCTGAGTCATTGCCTTTGGTATTGCTGCATCAACCTGAGAATGTGAATCAAGCACAAGGTGCATCTGATTCAAGGAATGAATAAGTCTAGTAATTGAATAGAAATGTATCACAATTGGAATCTGAGAATGATTCTCTTAGAAATGCTTTAGTCTTAGAGCATTTGAAGTTTCAAAAGCTGAAGGAGTGTACATTTTCAAGGTAAGAAGTTGAAATGTTTAAAGAGGATATGCTGACTTCTCTTACTCAATTGAAATCAGAAATGGTTTTGAAGTCAGATTTATCAGATCTAAAGTTGTTTATGGAGAATTAATTTGCATCAGTTGTAAATAATGCAGTTAGTGGTTCAGGCACAGCACCGGACTTAATCAGAAAGTTTCAAGCTATCACAGCTCCAATGAGTAACATGAATGACATGATTCAAGAGATTCAATGTAATAGTGCTCCTCTGTTAGTGTTTCTAGACAATCAGAAATTCTTAGTGGATCAACTGACATCTAGTGAGCCATCAATAAGAATTCTGTTAAATGAATTCTCAGAGAAGCTGTCAGTATTTGATGAAAAAGAATAAAGGATGCATGAGTTTTTCAGATTCAATTTAATTGAGGATATTCATATGACTCAAGAGAAAAGATATCTCATTGTCAAGCTTGGATATGGGATGATGAAGAGACATTGGGAGCAGTTTATAGAGATCAACTCTGCAATTCAGAGGAGATAGACCATGTTGCCTATATTACCCAAACCTTGATTCCTGTGTATATCATTGTCATGTATATACTACTTTTTTTGAATGATTTTTTTTCTTTTTTCATTATTTATTTGTCTCTTTCCTTATTTGTTTTAATAATTTTATTTTCAATATGCCAGTACTGTAGATTTAATTATTGATAAACAGTTTGTAAAAGCATTTACTAACAGTTTAGTGAAATATTAAACGTGTTAAAATCTAAGATGTTTCATTCTTTTTGATATCACAAAAAGGGGGAGAATTTGGATAAACACAACATCAATATTTAGGCGGAGTTCATTTTATTGAGGTAGAAAATTAGATGGGACATTTGGATTTATAATTATCTTTTTGGTGGAAAGATTTTATTTAAAACATTATAACGAATTTTGAATGTTAATTAAGTGCTTTTAATTACTTTATGGGTTTTTTTATGGGTTTTGTGATCATCAAAAAGGGGGAGATTGTTGAGCAATGTATTGTTTTCAATAATGCGTATTAATGTTATTTAAAGGGGGAGATTATTGAAAATAATACTCTGTCTCTTTATGATAATTTTGATGCTCACAAATACCCTTAGTTATTTTCTAATGATTTCACTTTGTATTTTGCAAGAGATTATTAATTTATTTTACTCTGGAATTAACAAGAATTTATTACTTAGCGCAGAATCTGTTTTAGCGCGTTCTGGAAATACTATTCTCATATTACGTAGATGAATATTGTGCAGAATCTATTTTAGCACGTTCTTGAATCACGGTTCATACCCTACGTGGATAAACGTAGCGTATAGATGAAAAGAGTGTATACTTTTTGATGTATGAGAAATGTATGGTTAAACAACCATACATTTTTCAGCAATGTATTGAAGGAGAACCTTACGTTTGGAAGGAACCTTACATTTTGTTATCAGCAAAGTATGGAAGGTGAACCGTACGTATATTATAAGTGATACGTTTGTTTCTCAAAAGTATGGTTCATTAACCTTACTTTTTTAAACAACTATACGTTCTTGGAAATGTATCGATCAAGTAAAAGTATGCATATTTTACCATACGTTTGAATGATGAAGAAAAATTATGAATGATCAACCCTAAGTTTGTTATTAACCCAACATTTGTTATCAATCCTACGTTTGTTATCAACCCTCCATTTGTTATCAACCCTACGTTTGTTATCAACCCTGCATTTGAAGACTATGTTATAAACCCTACGTTTGGAAGCCACATCATCAACCTTACGTTTGGCATCGGAATTTTCTGCAGACGGATTTTATGTACAATGATTAGTAAGCTGATTTCTGGGTGGATTTCAATCCGCATTTAAAGTCGTTTTTAAATTACGACCTTGACTGATTCAACCCCGTTTTATTAATGGATTTATGATTCAATTAAAAGGATATTTTTATACCGAGTCTTAAGGGAAGTAATGACTTATCTGTAAATTCAAATATTTGAATATCGCGAATCAGAAGGCGACTTTTATGGATCTAAATGTACAGGAGATATGAATTATTATTTATGCTCTCTCTGAAACACAAAAAATGATGATGAGGTGATCAATATATTATTAAAAAGTGGATAACAGAGATTGCAACTATTCATGATTGATCTATTGATTTAATAGGAGCGTAAAAGCTCTGTTTGTTCAAGAAGAAGGAACTCGATAGAAGATTCACCTGTTCTACATCGAATATCTACTGTGGATCTACTACTACTGAGGTTGTGAACTATATCTCTATATCTACTACAAATGGATCAACTCAGAACTTCTTCATCTTGATGATCAATATTTCAAGAGTTTTTTATCCATCTTCTTTTAATTGCATTCTTTTGCAATTGTGAAGATCAACTAGAAATTTCTTTCTGAAATTTTTTATTCTTGAGTAACCAGCTTCTCATTCAAAGTTGTGTAGGTTCGTGTTTGAACCAGAAGGAATTGTTTTGTCTTGAATTGTAAAGGTGTCAACTGCCTGTACTCAGTTGTGAATCGTTCTGTGGAAAAGAGGACCAGATAGTGAAAATCACCAAGCTCATGGAGTAGAGCATTGGTGGAGTGGACTAGGGGATTTCAGTTCCACGAACCACTATACATCTTCGTGTTCTTCTTTTTACTTTTTCTATTGCATGATCAAATCCGATAAAGTATAAAGGTCAGAACACGTTCAAGAAAAGAGCTATAGGAAAAATTGCAAAAGATACAATTCACCCCCCTCTTGTGTATAATCTGTAGATTCAGATCCAACAGAAGTAACATAATGAATTATATCATGACAATTATGATCCTAATTCTGTTTATAATTTTTAATTTTTTCTAAAATTATCTTCTCTTTTTATTCATAACACATGGATTTTGGTAAACTTATTAATTTCATGGACTTATCAATATATTTTTTGGCAACATCATATTATAACCACTCATAATATTCAATTCAGACTGATCAAGGTATGTCTTCCATAATTATTTTCTTATTTACATTCATTCGATATTATTGATGGTTTCTATTGTCTTTTTAGATCTATTTAAATGAAATAAATGTTTAAATTAGATGTTTTATTATATATTTCCGGTGTTAAATTAAATACCCCATCATTTAGAATTTCCATTTTGAGTATGTGGTCGATGAAATTCTATTTAAGTTATGTGAGTTAGATTTGCTCGATTATTTATTATAATCATGTGGTTAATGAATAATATATTTATATTTATGAAAGGTGAAGTAATTTACTATAACAATGACCCACAATTGAATTAAATTATAGGACAATTGTTTCATATGTCCACTAAAAGATTTAATTTATTCATTATGTTTATGATATTTTTTTATTGTTATTATAATGAAACTGTTATGATTAAAATAAATTTCTAAAATATATAATTTTTTATAAAAAAATTAGATATGATTATATATTGTAAGATAATAAATAATTTAAAAAATTATTGATCATTTTTTGGATCATGGAATAATGATATGATTTGTAATGATGGTTCAACCATTATGGTATATATTGATGATTTATTTAGTTGTGGTATGTAAGTGATGTAGGTGAGGGTTTGTTTTAATTTTAGGATTTTTATATGTGTATATTATATATTTTGGGAATTGGTCTTGGAATTTTAGGTTTTGAGATAGAATCTTACGTGTTATCTAAATGTGGTTTATGGTAATATAGGATTTTCAAGGGTTTGGGTATGTTTGCATTACTCACTTATAGTAATTATTGTTATATTTCATTTGTTATGTAGTTTTAGGTATTGGGTACCCAATGAAATTGGAATATTTTTGAGTGTGGTATACTACAACCAGGTACATGGTTGTAATGTAATGGTCACCCTATAGGATCAAGTGTTAACTTTTCTATAAAAATTATGTTTTTTTATTTTTCCCCTAAATTTAACTATACCTTTTCTATCCATCGAACGCCATTTTTCTCATACATGTAAATGGGTATATTATAAGTCCTCATTGCATCATTAATCCCTTCATCAGGTCACTTGATTCATGCTTTATCCAATGGTATATAATCAGTTGAATCGAATGTGAATTAACTCTTAACATCTCTTCCTTCCCTATATATCCTTTGTACCCAATTTTTCATATCTTTTTATGTTTTTTATAGATCAATTCTATTGGATCATTTTTTAATTAATTTAAATAATTATGAATTATTTACTTATCATTTAAAGATTCTATATTTGATTATATTTCTTTCTTATTATCATTATTTTTATATAATCAAATTGGGATATAGTTTTTTTTAGTTTTTTATGATTTTTGGTATTTATTTAGATTATGATTGGTTATTTTTTTGTATTAGATTGTAATGATTTTGATTTAAAATTAAGGTTAATTTCACAATGTATTAATCCATATTGAATGAATCATGTATTATAGTGAATTTTTAAATTTATTTTGTTGGTGATGAAAATTATTTCATTATTTCTATGGTTTCATTATAATTTTTTATGACCATGTATTTCCTATGAGGTATGAATGTTATTTTTAAATGGTATTGATTACCTAATTTGAGTACCCAATGTGATTATGGGTGTATCAAGGCATTCTGGGGCTTGTTTTGAACCCAAAGCCTAGGTTTTTGAAAAAAAAGATAAGCCACATGTTTAATAGAACATGTGGAGGAAAGGACCCATAGTTATGAAACCGTAGTGTAGGGTAGGCTGCATAGTTACCCATAACCATGTGAGTTTGGAAAGTGGGGTTTTATAGGTCACACAGTTTCATAAAACTGTGCCACCTCTGGTGTACACATATAAAAATACTGAAGTCTTATTAGAAGAGGTGTTTTTTAGGATTTGTGAATGGTTAGGAAATACATACACACTAAACATGTGATATTCCCCATTACGATGTGAAAGGTGCGCAGTTGGTATAAGAATTGGATAACCATGCATCCAAATGAAGCGGCCAAGATATTTTTGGTAAAATGACCAATTTTCCCCTTAATATATTCAAAACCTAAATCTTTTTCTTGTCTTCTTCTGTTGGATATAGAATTTAAATAGATATCAATTTTGAATCCATTTCCATGGTTTTTAATCCCTTTATTCCATCTGAAATTAGATTTGATCATTGAATATCTCACTGTATCCACTTCTGTATGTTCTTCAATAATTTTAGTTCATTATTCGTTTTCCTTAGTATCTGTTTCACTATTTGGGTGCGACATAATATGCACTATTTTTAGGTTCTTCATTTATTTATTATTTTTATTATGATATAAATTGATTCAAAATCTATTACTAGATGACTCCTCCAACACATACCAATGGTTGCTGGTCCAAAACTTTATCCCATGTTTTTGGGCTTAATTAAGCTAGTTTTCATTATGACACACTCCAGAAATTCCAGCATTTCCCTGAATACGATTAAAAGAATTTAATTGAAAAGGATAGGAACTATTTTGTTTCCCCATAAATATAATTTTAGTGATAGAGGCATATGAACATTACCTAGGACACCGATGGGGATGTTGGTTTCTAGTGCAGTAGAAGCATGAAGTGGTGGGTGTTATATACAAATTTATTTTAATAATAGTATTCCTAAACCAAGACCACATACCATGCATGTTATTTTTATAATTAATTAATTTTATATTTAAATAAATAAATACCCGGGCTCAAGAAAATTCTTCATTGATGATTTTTTATCATCCTTAATGGAAATTATGGATTTTCTTTATTATTATTTCAAGGATCCAAAGTTATAATCCTCCTATCGATGGTCCAAACATGCTTCAATGGTGTCCGAGAAATTCAACTCATTCATCAGGTGATAACGCGGTGACTAAAATGTCTTTCATTGTTCTTTATTGATTGATCATTCTTTGTTATTGAAGAAATAAGGTCTTGGATTTTTTTTCTTAAGAGGGAGATAGGAGGAGGAGTCGAGATAGAATTAATTTTGAACAACAATTCCTTATTCCCAAACATGGAATTTGTTTCGAATGAATTACACCATAGATGGCGAAATCTGTTTATAGAAATGGGGTTTCAATGACAACATTTATTTGCATGAAAACCATTAAATATAATTACAACTATTAATTATATCCCTATACATGTAATAATGATAGAAATATTATTATTGTGTGGTGTGTCAACTAGCGTAAATGGATAAGTAATATTTACCGACTCTTAAATAATTATTTTATCATCAACGTCGATCATGGTCCCTTCAAAATCCTCTTTATCTTTTGAACACTGAATACATATATTATTCTATTAGATAAATATTTCATTCACAAACTAGTAGATTAATATTTATAAAATAATAAAATGAAACTAATAAATATATTTTATTCACTATCAAGTGAATACATATTTATTACAATAATGTGATTATTATAACTTAAATAAAAATATTCCTCATTCTTGAGAATAATATTTATTCCATTAATTAAATTCAAACACAATATAATCTAGAAAACCATAAAAACGTTGTGTGTAACCCTCAAGGATTCATTCTCATTGGAATTATATAGTCTTACCTAAATTCCAAGATAACTATCTTAAAATGGGACAAGGTAACCAAGAAAAAGATATTAAACTCACAATGTTGACAACAACAAATGAATACGTACTATGTAATATAATCCCTTTTACACAATATCTCATCAATAAGGTTTCATGATGGTGCCATCAAGTTATATGCATGATAAATGATTCATTAATTATCTAAAATAAACCCATAATTACATAATAGCCATGGAATTTCGGTCTATAGTTATATTTTAATCCAAGGGCTATGATATCAAATTCTATAAACATGGAACTGAAAAATCCTTCCTTAATTTATACATTAATAGCATGTCATTTATGATGCTCCCAACATACCCTACTTCCCTCCAACATATAAAGTGACATGTTTCATTAGAAAATATAATGTGTGAGTCATGAAATACATTAATGATAATAATAAAGTCCAAGGACCATTACACATGCTCACATATAGGAATATCTGATGACGCCAAAACATTCTGAATTACTACTTGCATGTATGTTCTCATAATCTCCCATCTTGGAGATTTGTATGTGAAAACTTCCTGATAGGAAGTCTCATCTACTAATGAGTACTCAAACTGACGTCCAATATGTTATTTTTCCGATCATACTATGTTATCAAAATATAGAACTATTTTAGAAATATAATCATATTATTTCAATGTTCTCAAAATAGTGAGAACTACTATGACCATATCAATTTGACAATACAATAGGACATTATTACAATATGGTCTTGCATAAAAATTAACAATACATAATAAAAAGTTTAATTTAATATTTAATACCTCAAATATTCATGTAATCCATGTAACAGTAGTTGGTTCTAGGACAAAAACTCTAAAAACTCCCACTTAGACAAGATCTAATTGCCTAAAACTTTAAATAATTTAGACCTCACATGATAATCATGTTTCTACGATGTCGAGGATTTAGTTATGGGGTACACCACATCGTCTTCAATGCAAATACATATCACTATAACTTATCATATCTGAGAAAAACCCATCAAGATATGATACTTATAGATTATCTTATTCATCTGTTGATGTGACATAGGTTGTTTTTCAAGATACTCTTATAAATTATTATGACAATAGTGTGTGATGGGATCTTTATTTCTAGGTTAAACATCATAATCTTCAAAAAAATTAGAATTCAAACTACTTATTTAGATTCCGTAAAAGATTAAATATACTCATACATGGTAATATAATCTATGACCACTACCTTCCATAAGCTCTTCCTTCTCACAATACCTTCATTAAAAATTAATATGTATCCTATTTATGACATTACATTATCTTGATGAGTCTGTAAACTACAATTTTCATATCCTCTAATGAATAGTTCTTCATATTCTCCGTAATCATGGAACATATCCTTAGTACACCTCAAAAACTTATAAATAGTCTTGACTTCAATCAAATGGAATTCACCCGGATCAGCTTGATATCTTCATACCAAACATAATTTATAGGTGACATCTAACCTAGTATATATAATATTATACTCTACTGACCCAATTGTTGATTAATATGGAATCCTTTACATTCTATTTCATTCCTCATGAGTCTGAATACATATTTTCTTTGAAAGATGAATTCCATGTGATGCTATAAATAATCCCATCTTTGAAGTTTCCATACTAAATCATTTCAATATCTTGTCAATGTATGTACATTGACATAGTTGTGAAACCCCGTTGATCTATCACAATGGATCTTGATCCCGGGAACATATACTACCTTGCCCATGTCTTTCATCAAAAGTCATTTATTCAACTAGGCCTTCACATACTGTATGACTGGAATTTCATTTCCAATAAGTGATATATCATCATCAAATACTATTATAAAAATGATTGTACTCCCACTAAACCATTTTTAGACACAATACTCACAATAAATATTTATAAACACATATTTTTATATGGCATCTTAAAAAAATTTTCATGACCTAGATTATTTCTTTAATATATAAATGGAATTTAGAAACACACATAACTTATTGGAATACTTTTGAGTCACAAAACCTTCAGTTTATGTCAAGTAGACATATTTATGAAGGTTTATATTAAAGAAGGCTATTCTGAAATCCTTTTTCCAAATCTTAAATACATTTCAAGCGATAATAAAAATTAGAATTATGATTCATTTCAACATTGAACTAGGAAAAAGTTTTCATCTTAGTCAATAAAATGATAATGTTTAAACGCTTTTTCAACCAAACTCACATTATAGTAATAACTTGTATTTTCATATCTATTTTCTTCATTAATTGCCAGTTTCAACCAATAGGATATAAATCTACTAGAGGATCTACTCAAATACAGACTATGTTTCCGTATAAGGGAACAATTTTAGGATCCATGGCTTCATTCCACATGGAAACATCTATAACACCTACTTCTTTCTTATATGTTATAGGATAATTATTATCATATAATAACGAGTCACCCACATCAGTAACTAGAAAACCGTTCCATTCGGGATCTCTAGCCTCTCTTGAACTCTAACGTAGTTCTTTTCTATCTCGAAGAGTTTCTTATTTAAGTGGACATTGTGAAATCTGATAATGTACAAAATCATGTGTTCCTTGATCCTCAAGTTAATTGAATTTTATCTCTCTCCCACTATATAATTTGGATATGTGATCCATCTCAAGGAATATAGTGTGTCTTGAAACTATAAACCTTTTTTCAAAGGGGTCTTATAGGTATTATCCCCCTATTTCTTTAGGGTAAACTATAAAGGTATACATTTTTTCATTTGGAGAATTTTTATTACCTGAAGAGGCCTTAACAAATGCTTCACTTCCCTACACATGTAAATTCAATAACATGGGTTTTATTCTACTCCAAAATTCACATGGAATACCATTTATCAATTTTTCGGGTACCACGTTTACTATGTGTGTTGAGGTTTGTAATGCATATCCCCAAAAGGATAACGGATTATTTTCATGATTGATCATTGATCTCACCATGTCCAACAAAGTGTGGTCCATCCATTCTTTTCACCATTACACTAATGTGTGTAAGGAGGTGTGAGTTAGAATAGAATCCCAAACTTATGTAAGTGATCAATGATGTCTTGATTTAGATATTCTAAACCTCTATCTTAGTGGCTTTTCTTAATCTTCCTACAAAGTTATTTCTAAAATTAATTATTAAATTCTTTCAATTATTAAATGATTAAAACTTATACCTCATTAGGTAATTATATCCATGTCTACTAAAACCATTATTAAATGTTATGAACTAT
Source organism: Viscum album (assembly GCA_963277665.1). Classification (NCBI taxonomy): domain Eukaryota; kingdom Viridiplantae; phylum Streptophyta; class Magnoliopsida; order Santalales; family Viscaceae; genus Viscum; species Viscum album. The sequence goes on from OY728138.1 coordinate 771,044,903, forward strand.
GTGTACCCACACCTTTCATCAATATTAAATTCTCCATACATATTAGTATAAACATATTACATAAGTGCTTTGGCCCTTTCACATTTCCAACTAAATGGGTCTTTGGTCATTTTTCCTTATAAACATGCATAACACACACCAAGTGGTATTATTTTTCAATAAGCTAAATATTCATCTTGATGGAATTGTGTCCATAGTATTTCATTTTCATGACCTAGTCAGTGATGATAATGTTTGGTGTGGTATGAGTCAGGTGAAGTATCTTCGTTATCGATTTCCATTATGTGGTCATGTAATCAAACATGTTAAGACCATTATGTTAATATAACTTACCATAACAAATTATATCTTTAAAAATAATAATGCTTTATTTCCAAATTTCAAAATGAATCCATATATATGTAGTATCGATATAGATATAATGTTTTTGGTCACTGAAGGCACATACCTAAAACCATTTAAACACAAGATAATTCTTGATGGGGATATTAGGTGGTAGTCCATGATAGCTACAAAAATATTATCTCCATTGGATGCTCAATGATCTACCTCCCCTTGGTCAATTTGTTATGAATTAAAATTATTCTTGTATTTTAAGGCATATTTGAGCACCATAAGCTGTATCTAACACCCAATTTGTAGAATTATATAAAGAATACTTGATATCATTTGCACATGAAGATTTCCAGTTATTCATTAGATGGGAATAACTTTTCTTCCAGTTTCCCGTATGTCCACATGTGATACAAACAACATCATGTTTTCTTGCTTACCCTTTGATAATATTCTTTCTAGGAAGGGTGTGGAGATGCTTTGGCCTTAATTCACTTTTCTTTACCCATAAATTTGTTCACTAGAAGGTAGGAAGACTTTTTGTGCATAATATAATTATTTACATGGTTATGGAGAATAAGAAGATCTGGAAGAGAATTCTCAATGTTTTTCATATTAAAATTCTAAAAAAAGTAGAGAAACTCTGAGAGTGTGATTCCGGAATCGATCGATGCCCAGTTCATCAGGGAGTTTGAACCCTAGAACCTATTTCTGTTCAATGTATCCATTATAATGACTACGTGAGACCCAAATATAGAATCATATCAATGATTACTCATAAATAGTTCCTTGGAAATCTCATATTGTTCCTATCTGTCTCTCTCCAATTAAAGTTCACAAAGGTTCTTAACCATGCTATTCAAATCAATGTTTTTGTGAGACTTCATGAGTTCACTAGATAAAGCTTAAATCACCAAACAATTAATTTTGAATGTGTCATTAATATGTTTTTTTTAGATTAGTAACTCTTCCTCACTCACCTCTTTGGAAGATGGATCATTAATTTTGGATTTTGGAATATAAGACTTCCATTCAAGGTATAGAATAACCCGAAGGCATCTAAATCACTCTTAGATGTTATTGCGAGATAAGAGATTATATTTATCCAATATTTATCAAAGGGATAATGATATTGTCATTTTATTCTACAATTAAAAGAGAATATTATTAGTACTCTTCTTGAATACAAATTTAGTGAGAAATAATTAATTGATTTTATTAAATCTCTTGCAATTTTTTCAACTCCCAATATGCCTCACCATTGAACATAGAATGAATAGTTTCTAAGACATTATAGTGGAATGGATCATTATTCCCCTTAGTATAACCCCAACAAGGGTTTGTCAAGAAATTTTGAAGGTATTTAGGATGGAAATTCATTTTCAACTATAGGCTTGTAGCTCTTTGATTCATTGAGTGGACTCCCTAATCCAAAAATCCCGACATGGAATTTCATAACACATGACATCATGTTACCCCATGTATATAAATTGATTCTCCTGTTGATTTAATATTTTCAATTCAATTGAAAAATTCATAAAACTCTCCTTATAAAAGTATGTGTCCCGTGAAGGGTTATTCAAATGCATAATTATATATGGGTTTTTCATAATAAACTTAGGAAAGGCTTAGTATAACATAATATTTGAATGGGGGATTTTATTTTATTATGCAATAAAATTTATATTCTATTATCCTTTACATGTATTTTTATTATATAGGTTGATTTTTAATTAATTAATTAACCATTTTTTGATAAATTTTTTTTTCATAATCAATTTTATTTAAATTTTAACCTTGCATATTAATTAATTAATTCATTGATCACACTCTTGCATCAATAAATATAAATTTAAAACATTAGAAAAAACATAAATAAATAATTAAATGACCTGATCATGATTTTTTTTAATTATTTATTTAATGAGTGGACATTAATTTAACTTATGACCTATGGGAAATAAATCTGTATTCTATACTTGGAATGAGATACATCATTACATGTGTCTACTTTGTATCACTATGTTGGCATCATTATGTTTCCATCTTGAATGCCCCCCACACACTGTGGGATTCTCCAATAATTAATAGTATTTATTACTCACACGTAGTTGAGGGGAAACAAAGGATTGGTAAAAAAGAATTATATAAATATACTTGGACACATAGGTCTAGCATAATAATTTAGGGGGGTTTGACTCACATGCCATCTATTAATTTAATATTGAATTATTAAAAAGACAAGAAATAAATTTAATTAAATAAATTCCAACACATACATAGGTCTTCGTCAAGCTCATGAATAGTCACACATGCAATGAATATGAAAAATTTTATGGCTATCATTCATTTCACTGTTCGTTCTTTTATTATTTCAGATAAATGTGTTTGAAATAATTAATTAATTCATTCATTCATTCATTCTCTTTCACCTTAATGATAATCCAATATTATTTCGAGATACACATAATTAATGGAATTCATGGAATGTAAACAAGGGAACAAATAATGACATATTAATTAAAATAAATTAATTTAGTAGATAAAATTCTTCAAACACATTATTAAATTGTCAAACCCACAATGGTGTGTTCATTGATAAAATAAGTATTTAAGGCTGCAATTTTGAATTTAATGTAATTTTAGTTATGTTAATTATTGGGAGATTACCCAGCATGCACATGTCGTTAAATAATAAATACTTTGGTTTTCATATATCCAGTCAGACTCCTAGGGAATCAATGTGTTGACATAGCCAGACTATATATTTGGTACATACCAATTACACACCCTGTATCCACTTGTTGTGTGCCCGATTGGTCCGGTCATCACACGACATGCAAATAAAGAACAACTTTTAATTATTTACCTTGCACATCTAGATAAACTGTACTTGAAAATATAGTATGTTCTTTGGACCCACACCATCTAACTCAAATTTATCAGCCAATGATTTGGCACTTCATGATGGTGACTTATGTCCTTATTAATTTTATCATAATACATTAAGAAAATGAAACACTAAAAAATGATTAATATGTCTATAACACGTTAATTAAAATTGGATTAATGTTTGAATAACCTGAAATAATATCTAACCACAATTTTGCATAGATCAATAATCAAATAAATAAATATAAATTTAAAACCGATCACTCTAATTTAACGTTTTGGTTTCTGGTGCAGTGGAGGCGTGTGGTGGTGGGTGATTTATTAAAATTTCTTTTAATAATAATTTCATGAAACCTAGAAGAGGGATATTTAATTTTAAATTTATAATTAATTTATTTAATATCAAAAGAAATAAATATCTAAGATTAGGAAAATTATTTGTTGATTATTTTTTATCAACTAAAATGTCCCTTCTAGATTTTCTTTATTATGCTTGTGAGGATCCACGGTCATAATACCTCTAATGGTGATCCACACGTTCTCCAATGGTCACTGAGCAATGCCACTCATACTCTGTGTGAAAACACAGTGATTTGAATGTCTTGAGTTGTTAGGTCTTAATTGATCACTATTTATTCATAAATAATGTCTCATTGGGGGTTTTTTATTCATGAGTGGGAGAGAGGATGATGAGTTTAGAGAGAATTTATTATGTGCAATAATTATATATTCACAAACATGGAATTTGTTTCGATTGAATTACACAATTGATGTAGCTGTCTATTTATAGAGATGGATTTTCAATTACAAAATTTAATTTCATAATAGCCCTTAAATATAATTATAAACATTAATGAAATTCCATGACACATAATAATTATAACATTAATATTATTTTTTGGCTATTAAAACATTAAAAAAATGGATATATAATATTTACCGACTCGTACATAATTATATTATAACTGGAGATAGTATTGGTCCATTTGAACTCCTCTTTTATTTATTGAACACCTAAATAATTATTTTATTCTCTTATATAAATATTTTATTCAACAAATATTAAATAAATATGTATTAAATCATCAATAAAATAGATAAATATATTGTATTCACAATCTGGTAAGTTAAAATTTATTAATTTTATATGATCATTATAACATAAATTAAATTTTTCCTTAGTCCTGATAATAATATTTGTTCTATTAATTAAATTTAAATAGAATCTAATGGATATTACTAGAAACACACAGTGTGTGACCCTCTTGGATTATTTCTTATTCCCATTTGGAGGACTTGAATAATGTCCATGATTATTGTCAAGAAACATGTCATGAAACCTAAGAGAAATAATATAAAGTAACAAATATGAAAATCACATATGAATGATCACCGTGTAATATAATCCCTTTGTTAGAATATCTCATCATGAAGGATTTAGGATGGTGTCATCAACCTACATGCTACATACATTATTCTTTAACTATCTGAAATAAATTCATTATTACACCATGTCCATGGAATTTAGGTTGATAGTAGTATTCCAATAATAGGATCGAGACATCGACTACCATAAATATGTAAGGGACAAGTTCTTCATTGAAAAACACATTAATAACATGTCATTCACGATGCACCCAACATACACTACATCCCACCAACATATGGCATGACTGTTTTCACCATAAAATTTAACTGTGTCAATTGTAAGATGCATTAATGATAATCTCAAATTTTAAGCATTATAATACAATCTCACATATAAAAATATTTAATGACACTAAAACATATGGAATTTATATTGGTGGGTTTTTTCATATGATCTCTCATCTTAGATATTACCATGTTTGAGCTTATTGAGAAGAGGTCCCATATTCTTTTGAGTAGTCGCATTTCAACTTCTATATAAATTGATTCCCATAATTGTATGTTCCCAACTCCATTACTATTTTAAGAATATTTTCATAGTTCTTATGGGTTCTCATGAAAGTAGGAAACTACTTTGAACTTATCAATGTGTCATTTACTTAGAGATTTTATTAAATTATGGTCATGTAGAACAATGAAAAATATGTAATAAGATGTTTACTTTAATATTTATTACATGAAATATTCATGTAATCAAAGAACTAGCTATTTTTCTATGAAAAAAACTCTAATAGGGGAGTGACCATTCCTTTTAAAACTATTATACGACTTTAGAGTGTCTTTGATCTTTCCTAGTTAATGGAATCCAAATTATAAGTGAATTGAAAATAATTGTTTTATTAGAAGATTACTATGCCACCTTTACCATGTCATACATATTGTGAATTGAATTAATGGTTAAAATGGAAATAGTTTTATGAAGTAGAAGTACTCATGGTTTGTGATTGTCATGAATTATTAAATGAATTGAATTGAATGTTTCCATTGGACTCCATTTGTGTAATACACTAAGGGTCATGACAGTGGTAGTGGGTTCCTTGGAAATATATGATCCTTTGATATTGATTCGATATGATGCTTGGACCTTAATATACCTTGGATTAGGATTTCATGGGACCACAGTGTACATGGTCTATTGACATCCCCCTTAGAAACCATTCCATGTCTAATAGAGTTTCCACTAAGATGGTCTAAATACTTGACAAGGTTGAATTGGTCATACATTGCCTAGATTTGGCCCCACGAGGTCTGGAATACTTGATTATATCACAAGGAAATGGTAAATGTTACACTTCGGATTATATGGATTAGTTGTGGTTGATACGGTATATTGTGTATATGACACGACCATGGTGTTTATTTCTATATTCTTTATATCATACTTTGTTCTAAGATCTTGACATTTTCTTTTTGGGAGCCTTGTTTGGATTGATAGTATTCACTTAATTTTATCACATTTTCAATGGGCTATTCACCTATATTAATATTATATTTATCATATGTTTGTACACGATTTTAGCATCTATTACACATCTTGGATTTTGGTAGACACCATTGGTGGTGGCCAACATTGTGTTATCTAACACCCTATTCAGGCTTCCATTGGTACCCAAACAGACTATCTAGACACCAGAAGATATTGGGGAAAGCACCAAATTTTTGTGCCTCACATTTTCCTATTCAAAGGAGTAGGGGATCATAATACTAATTTGAGGCTTGTGTTGCTGTAATGGTTATTTCCTTTTTTTTATTTTGGGTATTTCGATAAATATATTTTATTTTTCTTATTTTGTACCTATATTCCAACTTTCTAATGATTTGAAATGTCTCATTATCAATTTTTTATATGATTCTTTTTATAGTTTGAGTATTGATATCCATTTCTTGAGTTTTTATATGTCGTTTTACTTCTTCTACTATAGTGGGATATACATTCAGTGTTTATAGTGTCGGTTCTATTGTTCCATCTATTTACATAAGATTCTTCTATATACCAATTATTATATATCCTTTTTTATACACTCGTGTAATGAGGATATAGTCTCCCCATGGACACAATTTAGTCCCATGATACTATTCACTAGGCTATCACGTTTGGAGAGATGTGATTAAGGCCATGTAACCATCCGTGTTCGGGGAACCGTTGAATGGTACCTTAGTTAGGACATTAAAAAGCGGTATCAATGGATTTTCCATTTATACCTACTATTTTGAGACAATATACATGATATTAAGAATTTATTTGTATTTAGTAATGATTTTTTCCCTTGATTAGCTAACCCATCTTTAGAGAAAATCATATTTTCCTCGAATTGAAGTTTTTTTTATTTTGGAGTTGACTATTATAATTAATTTGGTCTTCATTAGTGGGTGACATGATAAAATTGTGATGTTATGAAGGATATTATTGTGGATCAATATTTTCATTTCTTGATGAGATGAGGGTATAAAATTCATGCATCATTTTAGGCACCATATTGAGTTTATATTACATGCATTATTACATGACATATAGGGTGATTTTATTGACTACATGATATTGTGATAGGTTCCATGTGTGATGTATCTGCTGATTACTAAATAATTTGTGAAGGAGATTTAAAAACATGAATCGTAATCATAGTTACTAATGTAAACTGAGTAGTGTATTCTAGATTATGTTATATCAGACACCATGAGTAGCCAATTGTAATATGTTGAGTCATGAACCATTGGTCTCATCTATTGAAATGTGTTATGGTGGTGATTATGTTGAGGTAATATTTTGGATCAGGATTAGTATGAGTACTTATGGATTAGAAGTGACCCACAATTTGGTTCAACTATTTATAAAAGAATTATGATATAAATTTTAATGGAATTGGAATTGAAAATGTGAAAAAATAAAATGACATTGACCTAGATTTGAGTGGGAATTGAGGAGTGTATTTAGTAACATTAGTGACTATTTTATTTACCTAGCCATGGATTTAAGAGTAGGAAAAGGGTTGTGATATTATTATAGGATGGTTTTGGGATGTCCTTTCATTTAGATATAAACTTCTATTATCTAATATTTTTGGATGAATGTGTCTATAATAATAGATACATGTCATGAAGAAGATATCTAGTCATATTCTAGGCGGGTAGTGATGACCACACATCAGAGGTAGTTGGCCATCAGCTAATGGGGTATCCTCTTATCCTGGAAACTATGGAAAAAGATATTCTACTAGAGACAGATGTTGTGGAATAGTTCTATGATTGTTTTTACAATATATGATGCCTTTTGTTGGAGCACCATAACCTTACTCCTATGTAACAAAGCTGAAAAATGAGTAACAATTGCAGCATCCTCCCACATTTTCTTGGGTTGGTGGTCCACATGCTGCTAATCTATAGCTTGATACTATGGTATAGATCATTGATCATAAATATACACCTCTTGAGGGGGGACTTATGCTCATTTCATATATCTGGTGATGAGTAAAAATGTGCGTGTGGGGTGTTTTTAACCCGGATGAAAGACTGTGAGATGTGGTATGGGATGATTTTCAAACCATGTTTTATGATTACCTTTTCCCTCAGACTCTGAGAGAAGAGATATCCAATGAGTCCATGCATCTAGTCCAGGAAACAATAATAATTATTGAGTATTCAATATTCTTTATAGATATATAGTGTTTTTTTATTTATCTTGATGATGTGGCATTGAGTGATAGATGGTTTTAGGAAGGTCTCAAACATGTTTCTGGATTTCATGTCAATGTTTTATGATTTCCCTTTATTACTGACGTAGTGAATGAATCACTCATTGCATATTAGAACCTAGGAGATTTTGGGTGAACAATTTAGAGTTTTGTACTCTCTTAGCCAAGTATTTCTTCTTATAAGGAAAGAAACTGACATTTTAAGGCATCACTGTAGATGAGTACCCTCCATGCAGTTAGAGATGGTTCTGAATTTTTATGTTAGTAGTGTAGAATATGGGGACACGTGAGTAATTAGTGTGATTCAGACTTATTTAACTTCCATACATATTGAATAATAGGCCACATACATCATTTCTTTAAGACCATCCCTCCATAAGTTATTGGAAAAGGTTCAGCTTCAACTCTAGGTTCAATATCGGGTTTCACAGCTCCATGTCTAGATGAGAGTTAGAGTAGTACTGGTCAATTTGGCTGATTTGGTGTTCAGAGTCATGGAAAAGGCAAAAATACACAAGATATATCTATATAGTAGACTGGGATTGCTCTGGGAAGTGAGGATGTAACATTGTTCCATGTAATAATATATATTTAGTATTTACATCATAAACCTTAGGAGTAGGATTCCAGTCCATTTATGGTTAGAATTATGTATGAACTAGACTATGCTTATTTATATAGTTCTTTTGATATAGGTTCATCACAAAGTTTCATATATATACATGTGTTGTAAGTCCTTTGGCTAGTTTCTCAGTATTCTCTTGGAATCACAACTCATAATACACTATTGGGGATCACAATGGAAAGTGTATGCTAGTTCCTGAAGTTACCTATTGATATTAGTGGGTTTCACATTGCGTGGAATCTTTTTTCGCACATAATGACTGGGTTTCATTCCATAATCATAATGGATGGCTAGTTAGTTATCCAGACTTCATTGAGATCTATCACGAGAAGGTAAATTTTATATCCCTATAGGAAATATTTTATACTCAAAAGGGTGAATGGGATTTCGAGGAAGGCATAGAAGGAACAAAGCATCATGGACTTGGATGAATAACAAACTATATTTTTAATTTAAATCTGGATTATTTGGGAGCATGTTGGGAAAATTTCCATTGAGTTGTCGATTGGTTAACATAATTTTAAAGTCATGACGTTTCTGGTTTACCTTCTGAGAGATAGGTGCTGTACTTTATCAAGTTATTTCAAGGAGATGTACTGGTATCTATTCCTCCTTAAAATATGGCTACTATATATATTTTGGAGTTCAAGAGGTAGCTATAGGAGTTGGAGGAGAAGGAATTTATTTGAACCTCTACTTGTTAGTGCGGTTCTCCAGAATGCTTTTGAGAAAGGAAGATGATAACCTTAGGTTATGCATGGATTACTATAAATTTAGCTAATTGATGGTTAATAAATAGTATCCCTTTCCATGGATATATGTCCTTTTTTATCATCTCTAAGGAGCTCAGGTATTCTAAAAAAATTGATTTGATATTGTAGTACCATCATATGTTTGTTCTACTTAAATACCTACCTCATAATAACTATGGTATCATGATTGGTCTACATGAATAAATTTTTATGTCGTTTGGTCTCACAAACATTCCAAAAAGAAATTTAGCGCTGATAATCCATGTTTTCCATATTTATTTGGATTCTTTTTTGGTGGTTTTTATGGATGCTATCTTGGTGTATTCAAACAATCAACACTAACATACCAAACATCTTGAGATCATTTTTGATACACTGGGAGATCATCACATATATTATAATATCACAATGTACCAATTCTGGATTGATAAGATTAACATCATAGGTAATATTATCTAATAGACATCAATATCAGTTGACCAAGAGAAGGATAGAGATATAGTTTACTCGAAGCATCCCAGGAACATTGTTGAAATATGAAGTTTCTTGGTTATATCATGTTACAATAGGGGTTTCTGAAAAGACATCTCACACATAGAAGAACTGATGATATATTTTAATAAGAAGGGTGTGATGTTAGTATGGTTAGATACTAGTGAGATCACCTTTCAAGATCTAAAAAATAGATCTAATCCAGCACTCTTCCAAAATCCCCCAGAGCTAGGAAAGAGACACAATTTTTTATTCATTAGGTATTAGGCTGGGAATAATTTTAATGTAGGGGGTTAGAATCATAGAATACAAGTCTCAGTAATTGAGGACACATGGGAGGAATTAGCCAACACACTGTATTGAGTTGACTACAATTGATCACGCTTAGTGTTGTTGGAGACACTATTTTCGGGAAAGTGTTTTGCGGTGTTTAGGGACCATTATATTCTCAAGTATACATTTAGGCAAAATGATCTATATTTGAGGTAGTGAAGGTGAGTTGAGTACCTAAGTATTTTTACGTAGTGAATAAATATATGCATAAAAAAGGGAATGAAATGGTTAAATAATTGAGTATGAGGAATCAAATATGGTAAATTTTTAAGGCCAATAGCCTATGATAGTTTTTGGACTTATTTATGGAGATGTACTTGAATGTAGAGGATATACAAGTGAAGAATTTTCATTCATCTTATCCTGCAACCTTTACCCTTTAGGATAGAGTAGGGACATGGTATTTATTATAATTTGATGGCCTAGTCCTATGAGGGAGTGTGGTAGGTGAGGGTACGCCTATAAGAACGACTCTTGGTAATGATGAGATCAAGTGTATACAAGGTCACATGTGGGTTCCCTTGGACATATGCGAGGAGTTGATGTGTATGTTTCATGAATCATTTTGGGTGGTACACTACAACATTACAATGATGAATAGGGACTTACACCATTAGTATTGATTTTTTTTTCTATAAAACGTGAGGTTTTAGTTTTTTTTGAGGTGTTCATCCTATCTCTAGGTGAAGGTAGAAAAGTAGTTACCAGCTAAGATTTTGAATGAGTTAACAATTACTGTGTAGATATAGGATGATTTTTACAATTGATTTTTGATAGTTTTTCTAAGGATTCCTTGAGTTAGTGAATATATTTGGGTTGTTGATGAGTGGATCAAAAAGGATTATCATTTCCTACTGATAAAGGAGACCATCAATATAAATTATCTTAAGATATAATATATATGTTAGTTTTTACAACATCATGGGGACCCACATTATATCATATCAGATAGGCATGTAGAGTTTATAAAACCTTATGGACGATTTTTTAGAAGGATTTTGGAACATATGTGATTCTAATCATTGCATACCACCCTCAAACTATTGAGACGCTCGAGAGTATGATGCAGGTTCTTGAGGATATGTTGGCATCATTTCTCCTATATTCTAGGATTTATTTAGAGTGGCATATTTCCTCTTGTTGTATTAAACTACAATGATATTTTTCAGGGGATTATGAAGATGGCACCGTAACAGGATTTATATGGTAGTACAACTTGATCTCCCATGTGTTGGTTAGAGGTATGTGGGGTAGCTTTACTAGGACATCATCTCATTCATGAAACATGTCAGTGGGTCCAATTTATCAAAATTTGGATGGATACTACACAATATATATATATATATATATAAAGCACATATCTATCGTAATCCTCTATATTTTTGAGTTTTGGTATCATGTATTTTGATATATCTCACAGATGATGGGGCATAGATGAATTTGGAAAAAGGGTAAACATTTACTGTGATATGTTGGTCTATTTGACATTTTAGAGAGAGTTGGGCTGGTAAGTTATCGGTAGTAGTTACCTCAGAGGGATTAGGATGTGCACGACATTTCAATGTATGTTATCTGAATCATTATCAATCAATCCCATTTTAACCACTATATATAAATTGTATGGTGTTATTTGTAGATGCATCCTTTGAGGGGAATATTATATGTATCGTTGGTTAGAGAATGAAGGTTCTTCGATTATGGTAAGTTCCCTTAGTATCGCTGCTTTAAAAATATTGTCTTTTATAGCATGGGACCTAGTAGAAAGATTCCTACATTCATGATCAATGCCCTTATTAATTATTAGGGGGTTCTTTACTATCCAGGAGATAGTAATTTTGGGATTAATAGCTTTAAGGGGGAAGATATTATAAGATATAATGTTTCTTATGATGTAGTGTTATTCGGTTTTTTATTTTAAATTGTTTTTACGGCCTAATGGGAGTACTCATATTGATCAGGGGTGTATTGGGAGTGTATGAGTCTTGTTAGGAGTAATGATGCTGACTTTTGAGAAGAAAAATTTATTGGTCACTTGGATGGGAGAAACTATATGGGATAGGCTGCACAGTTTCCTATAACCGTGCGAGACATGATAGTGGGGTTCTAATGGTCACATGGTTTGGGGAAACTATTCCACATCAAGCACATTCACATTTAAAAACTATCTAATATTTAGTAAAAGTTTTTTACATGGTTTTTTTTAGTTTTAAAAAATTGGTCACTAACCATCTATGATGCCCCTTTAAGAATTAATGTTTTCATGGTAAGTGCAAAATATGTCCAACTATGTGGCCATAAAATGTGTACCAAATATTTGGGGTCAAATGATCAATTTTAACTTTAATTTATTAAAAACTAATTCCTCTAATTTTCACCATCCACTGGATAGAGGATTTTATTAGAGAGATCCTTTTAACCCATTTTTGTATCTTCTAATTCAATTCTTCCATACAAACATAGATTCAAGCACCTATTTTCTAGTTTTACCTATGGAGGTGTGTTCTTTGATCATATTGTATTTTTATTCATCGTCCATTAAATCAGATGCACTATTTGGCTATGAGAAAATATGCCAAATTTTTAGGTTTCCCTTATGTTCTTAATTTATCTTCTGTTCTATATCAAACCAGAATATTATATTGCATGAGATCTCTGTTGTGAAACTATGGTAAGTGGTATGTACCATTACTATATGTTTTGAGTGTTTATTAGTCTATTTTTCAATTTTTTTCACTTGTTGGACGTTCTGGAATTTCCATGAACAAGGTTTCAATAACTGAATTGAACAAATTTGGACACATTAGGATTCCCTTTAATATCATTTGATGGATGGACTCATCTATACTCAACATAAGCCATATAAGGGGTGTTCCATTACCCTTTCCTTCTTTTATACCACCATTGGGTATGTATGATATTTCTTAGTAAGAGGAAGCCTAGATATGAATGAATTGAAATGAATTATTTGATTTGGGTATGGTTGTGCCTCCCTCTTCGTGTTATACATAAAATGAACAGAGAAGATTTTTTAAATTAAAATTCAAATATGATTTTTAATAACTCATTATTTTTTATTTTCATGAATTTTTGAATGAATAGAATGATTATTGTTTCCATAGGGTGCCATGGGTGTGCTACACCATGGGTCATGATAATAGTAGTAGATGATATAGACCTGTATGGTCCATGGATACTTATTCTATATGATTCCTTGGGGATTCAAACCCCTTGGATCAGAATTACATGGGCTCATAGTGTAAATGATATATTGAAATTATCCATCGACCCCATTCCTTGTACAATTAAATTTCCACTGAGATTATCTTGGGACTCGATGAGGATTCCTTGGTCATCAATACCTTGGATCTGGCCCTCTGGGGTTTGACATACATGGTTTTATAGAAAGGTTATAGTAAATGTGCTACACATGATTAACCAACTTGGTCATGGTTGATATGGTATATTATGTATATAACGTGGTCGTGGTGTTTGTTTCTGTTTTCATTTCTACTTAAATATTTATAGGAACATGATCTTTTCTTATAGGGTACCATGTTTTGAAATATAGTTCTCACATAATTTTCTCACAATTTTCATGGGTGATTGAAAGGTCATAATTCTACATCTATCTTACACAGTCATATTGTTTTAGCTTCTATTTCTCAACTATGATTTTTCTAGACACTCTTGGTGGTGGCCTACTGAGTGTTATCTCACACACTGTTTTGGATACTTCGGGGTACATAGATAGACTATCTGGATGTATGAATAGATCAAGGAATGAACCAGATATTCGATGCTTGAATTTATGTTATGCATATGAGTATTGGTGGACAAGACTGAGATGAAGTTCATTATTATAGATGGGAAAGATACTTGTTGGTACTTTTGGTATTTCGATTCAAGTTTTTTATTTGGATGATTTTGTATATATTTTCCATATTTCTAGAGACAGGACACGTATAATCATTAATTTTTATATGATTCAGTCTATATATTCAACATTAATATCATTTTTATTGTTTTTTACCTTTTATGATGAACCTTACAATATTAGGGGTTACATTATTCTTTTTTATAGTATTTGTTCTAATATTCCATCTATTTACATAATTTTTCAGTAGTTACAAATTATTGTACATATGTGGTGCTACACTCTAGTAATGAAGGAATATTCCTTGCCTGAAAAAACCCTAGTCCCTCACTGCCAGTCAGTATCCTTTCGTATTCAAGGAGATGTACTTGATATAATGTGACCGACTTGGTTGGGGCACCTTTGAGTGGAACACAGGTTGTTATGATACAAAATGGTATATATAAATTTATTTATTCATTACATTGGGGGTGTTCAGAATATTCAAGTGAATTTCCTATAATTTCATGGGATATACCACATGTTGTTTTGAAAAAATAATCTGAAGGAATAATTACCAGTTTAATATGCTATTAATGAAGAGTTATATATTTTTAATTTGATATTATTTTCTAATGGTTTTACAAATTGATTTTCTGTAAAATTGATGACTTATTTCACATGTTTTAAATTTTAAAAATTATATTTTAAAATTTCCTGTTGATATTTTGTAGTATTTATTAATTATATAGGTTAAAATTATCCATACATAATGTTATATCTATATTATCTAAAATAATAATAAGAATTCTTAATTTTATATTTCAATAGATTCACAATCATAGAAATTTATGATAAACATATTACATAATATAATTACATATTCATATGGAACCTACAATATGAATTGAATAGTATGATAAACATGATAAAACACTTAAATTATGTTATTCACCCTAATAATATAATTTATTTCTAGTATAGAATGAATCTGACCATAAAAATTATATCCTTAAGAGAGGGTCATTATATATCTAGTATTAACCACATAGGTTCTTGATATTTTTTACTAAATATATCACTTATTCTTTCTGTAGTGTGAATGAGTAGCTTTTCAGTGTTCCAAATTAACCCAATATAATAATTGGATAATTTGAGTGTTGTAAACTATACGAGTTAGTTGGATTTAAATTTTATGCTCTCAACTACAATATGCAAATCATTTGTTTCTATTAGATTATTTTGTATTTTTATTTCATAATTTCATTCTTATTTTAAATTATTAAATTTTAATTTTAATAACATTTATTGTTTTGGGATTAACATGGTAACTATGGATATCTATGCTGATATTATCAATTATTCTTGTTATAATTTGAGTCATGTTATTTTATTGTGATTCTGCAACTTCTGGAATGTTATGGAAGCAACAGAATATGAAATTAATAAAGGAAAAAAATTATGACAAATGTAGTGATTGATTTATAATTTATATATAAAGCCTTATTATAAATCAATTTATCAATCATTGTGAACTATAGAATAGTTTTTCATAACCAATGTAGTGTCAACTTCTCATTTTAGAATGTGTCAGTACCCCAATGTAGAACTACAAAAAAAACATGAGCATCCATGAAGGCCAACATTATACCATATAAATGATATTTAAAAGGTGTTAATTCCACTTTATTCATACTTAAAAATATGAGATTGTTTTGGAGGTCCATTGTAATGTTTATTTCAGAAAAAAAATTCTACAACATCTCCTTTATAGATGAAAAGTAGACATTCCATGACCACTCCTTCTAAATTGTACTGTGGATAAGAATATTTAGGATTCTCTGAGACTGAAACTATCATAAAAATTATAATAAAATTTCATACATGACTCAACATGGTATAAGGGACCAACATGTGATTCAATATAAATTTAATATAATCTATATTACACCACTCAATTCCATTAATATTTAATTTTTGGTGGTTTTTCTACTATTGGCATGAAAATTTGATTATAGTTTCATCCCAAGGCTACACCCACACCAATATGATCCTCATCATTACCAAAGGATATATCAAAGGCCAAATGTAATTTATTTTATTATTTCATGATTCATCATCATTCCAATGTTTCCTAGATCACACCTACATGGGACTATGTTATCAATAAAAAGTAATATCTGGACTCAATGTAGTCTATATTTACTCAAATATATTCAAGGGCCACTAATTTAATTTTTTTAAAACTAAATATCTGATCTTTAATAATTATACAATACATACCCATAAAACCCAAAAACCATTGTGAGTTACATAAAATTATTAAATCATAAGGGATGAAACTATATTTATAATTACATATTTTTTACCATTTGACTTACGATATTGATTATACAGAAAGATCATGGGGACAATGGAAATTTTCATAAAAATGATCTATCCAAATCAAAAAATGTAGTACGTGGTAGAAGAGATATTAGGTGATCTAATGGGGAGGGAAGTGGTCAACATGGTAATTATTGTGTAGTTTAAACAAAGGAAAATTCAATATGTTATCCACATGGAGAGAAATCATCATTTCCCAATCCATATTGATAGACCATGAGAAGATAAAAGAGGTAAAACATAATTATTCTATGAAAATGAGAAACAATTTGATTCTATAAGGACACGAGTAAAGAGACGGATAATCATGAGTTCGAATATTTCTCCCTTGGTGAAGGACGAACTAATATTTATCAATATAGATTCATATTCTATTACTGTTGATGCTTGATTTTTTTTTATAGTTATTATTTTTTCATTTTTTATTTTTTATTATTCCCAAAAAAATTGAATATTTTATTAATAATATTTTTCATAGTATTGAAGACCCTGATTCCTATTATCCTATATTTGGCGGTTACATTGTCACATTTCCACTTGAAGGAAGTAATTAAATCCATAATTAAATATTAATTTTGTTTTCTTGGTGATTTAGATATATACTTGAATTTACCATTACATTTTAAAATTTTAAAATAGAAGATATTATTTTATATGATAACACCATTTTTCACTTTATAATTTCTTTATATATCAATCATAAAACACTTACATGTATTCTAAAAAATAAATAATTATAAATTGTTAATCATAGATGCTCGATAAGGGAAAGAAAGAAAAGTAATATATCAATAATAAATGATTATAATAAACATGGGAAGATAAAAAACTCTTTAAAATTCCATTTAATAAATTACATTATCATGATATGGTAGGAATAATGGATGATCAAATAAATCCATTTAAATATCACATGATCTTGAAACTTATCTATGATTATTATAACTAATCTAACAATAGGATGTAAATAAATAACTATGTTTATAAGGATGGAATTAATAGGTTTGGAAATGAAAAAAAATATCATTGAGGTCTCATCAGGGAAATTATAAAATGTCATCAATGCCTTTTCCCATTAAATCTAAATAAATTGTTAAAGTCTTAGAGAAACCAAAGATATTTTATATCATGTGACCTATCGATGAATTTATAATATATATAGGTCCCCCAAAATCACTTACTAGGTTCAATGAATTTTTCATATTCATAAATGATAAAAATATATCCACATTCCTTATCATAATGAATAACTATCCATTTTAGAAAAACTAATCCAAAGGAATTTCAATACTTTACCCATTAAAACTGGCCACATACCATCCAAAGAAACATGATAACTTTTATAATTAGTATAAATCATAAACATAATAGTTAGAAAATTATGGTGTCATGTATTATGAGACTTTCAATATACTATTAGTATATTCCATGAAGAAAATAACCTTTTTTTACTTGGAAAATAATTCATAAAGTCTAAAAAATGTGTAAGAAATAATGAAATTATTTTACTTGAAAATCCTTGTAAAATTTTAAGGGGGGAATAAATTAAATGTTTCTTCATGATGGACTAAAATTATTTACATTTTATATATGTTATAAAAGCATTTTATTCAAACATTTATAAAAAATTCAAAAAGTACCTTGTTAATAAAATAAATGGAACATTCCTTTTAATGAATTTTATAAGAAGTAAAAATGATGGAAAATGACTTGAAGAAATCATTGGATAATAGTGAAAACATTTTTTAAATATTTATTAAATTCATGGATATATAAGAGAAATATTTTTAGGAGATACTTAGAAATAAATAATCCTTAATAACAATGATATTGTTAAATAAACCACTACCACTATGGTAACTTTTGATTCATAAGCCCCATAAAAGAAGAAAATTCAAATGAAACATTAAATTCCATAATTATAAATAGATTCATGATATAAAATATCATAATGGTTAGTTTATATATCACATAGAGGAATGAGTTTTGAATATGGAAAATGTCTTATGGAAGTAAAAGTAAGACGAAACAAATTTACCTCAAATGTGAATTTATTTGTTTTTGAAAGAACCTCTCATATAAAAAAAATTAATTTATTATAAATATATTAAAGAACCTTAATATTCTATATAATATCATATATGGATTAATTAAAATCTTTTATCTCCCAATTATTGATTAGTATTTATTAAAACGTTATTCTTGGTGACAACAACTTAATTTTTCATATATTATTTGCTTCAGTAGTATTCATCCACATACATTTATCATGGATACATATTCCACAGAATTAAAAAATATATAAAAAACATTTAAATTCATAATATACATATATTAGTTCATACACAAAATCATAGATAGAAAAATAAATTATATTGTTCGTGAAGATGACAAGATTTACGTATGCCTGGACGCGGTTTTCATCATTCGAATGATGGAATGAAAGAGAGGTAAATAATAATTATACCTTAAAGATTAATTATTATGTAATATAAATAATATTTAAATTCATTATTAATTACCTTATTACCATCCATGTAAAGTTAAATTAAAAACGGATCACATCACATCATTGATATGATTGGTTGTACGAATGCATGAGGGACATTATCATTTTTTGAAGGATTGGAAGGTGAAAAGTTATATATATCATAATATTGATATAGAAACATATTTATGTCATAAATAAAGTATATAATAATTATTTTCATCATTATAACCTTCTGTGTAATGATGTTATGAAAACCGAACTACACTGCTACATGGAGACAAAATGTTGTATGTACGCATGAGCGATGTTTTCTCCTTTCATAAGATAGAAAAGTCAGGGAACATGGTAGAAATATTAAAATAATAATATCCCAGTATATTTATTATACATTGTTTGTTATTTTATAATGGGTAAAACATATGAATATGATGTAAAATATGGAATATGTTTGATTGATTTGTTAAAGATGATTACTTCAGATTTGGTGAACACTCTTTATATCACATTATAAGGTACCTTGAGATGCAATTTTTGAAGGGAAAAAGTCTAAAGATCATGGATAAAGATATTGAGAATATTAATTGATAGGTTTTGGTTTAAATATACTTCTCAATGTGGTGTAATAAAGTGATATATTTCATAAACATTCATAATTGAGGTGAGGGAACCATTGGAATTTCATAGAATATGAAATTAATATAAAATAATATTCAATTTAAAATGAATAGAGCCTATTTTATTTAAATTAAATTAATATTATGGGTTAATATTCACAAATAAAATTACAAATAGACATTTTTTAACTATATTTGTATCCTTATCTTTTGGTTTTATCCCCTTCTTATCCCTTTTTAAATGAACTCTTACAACGTGGTTATTTAAAATTTGAGTGACAAGATAATCACTATAAATAGAAAAAAAACATGTCCCATAAATGGTACATGGTTAATATAATCAACCATATCCTAGTAAATTGGCCAAATATAATATTTTTATAATTTTTATATCATTTAATAAATTATTATTTATTATTAAATATAAATAATGTCAATTTTAAATCAATGCAATATTTTGACATTAATTACATCAATGAAACACTTATAATTTAAAAAAACAAAAATTATACCTCAAATAATTCATGAAAATTTACAAAATTCTTAGAACAAATTATTAATCACAAATTATATCAATTTTGATATTTTGAATACCATTTATTGGATTTTTCAATTAATGGACTATTTATTACATCATCAGAGTGTACGAATTTAAGCTAAATATATTTAAAATAAAAATTTAAAATAAATTACCATTATTAATATAAATAATTATTGTTTTAAAATAATATTTATTTTTAAAATTATCCTCTTGATAACCACATATAAAAATATTTTATTTCTTAAAAATATAATTATGACATGTCTAAATTTTAGAGAAATAAAATACAATAATGGTCATAATCACATAAAAATAGATATAAAATGAAATATATCTAAATCATGGATAAATAAGAATTAAATTGAATCATATAATTATATTATAGAATGTTTTAGGGTTATTTTCTAGTCCTTATCAATATATTTGTAACTTTTATTACTATATTTACCCACTACTTTGGTGAGAATAATTTCTTAGGATACCATTCTTAATTTCAAAAAAAAAATGAAAAATATACAAAATTTGGACCTATTAAATAAAAATATGGGATCTATTTTTCAAAATTCAAAATAAATCATATTTAGAATTTAATTTCAGAATTAAACATGAAAAACACAATGAATAATAGTTTTCTGAAAAATGAAATTTTATGTATAAAATTGTTTTATACCAAATCTATTCATCAAATTGATTCTAATGAATTTAATTGGATTATTATCAATATTGTTGGTCTAGATTTTAATTTAAATGTATTTTGAAACAAAATGGAATTTTTTTTCAAATGATTGAAATGGTTGTATTTTCACTATTCACAGGAAAAGAATTCATTTCATGAGATTCTGAAAATTTCAATATTATCTAATTAAGATATTCTGATATAAAAAATTTATTTTTTTTATAAAATATAATTTATATATTTTCTATACATTAATTATGTTATTATCCCACCAAAATAAATATAATTATTTTTTTAAGAAAATGCATTTCCGCATCATAAAATAAAATTACTGGAAAATTTAGTACTTTATTCATATGAATTAATCAATGATATTTTACTAACTATGTAATATATATATATATATATATATTACATAATTCATTTAATACTATTCGTATCATCCTATTTAACTGCTAGGTTATAACGATCATATAATTTTTGGGGTTTAACTATACTCTGTGTTTCCTATTTTATATTCTATCAAACATGGTGTTATTTTAATATCTCAGGGTGTTACATAATCACATACTCATTAAATAAATAAAATACTCATAATTATAAATTTTTCATAGTAATAATGTGTTTGAAATTTAAGAATACCTTTATGGAAATAGATCATTGTAAAAAGGGTTAATTAAACATACACGTAAAATATGGTAAAATGAAAAACAATGGTTATTTACAGAATTTGTTTTCTAACTTGGGAAATTTTTTAGGAAGTGACAATATGGAAAAGAAAGGAAAAACAAATTTTAAAGTATTATTATAGAGTGATAGATAAAATGGTATTCATCATTTAAACCACCCTAAAACTGGAAATCTGTGATGTATTATAATACCATTGATTTCTCAGTATGAATATTAAATGGATAATGTTTTTTAAATTGAGGTATATTTTTCTAATTATAATGGATTATAC
The DNA here is from genome assembly GCA_963277665.1 of Viscum album. Taxonomy (NCBI): domain Eukaryota; kingdom Viridiplantae; phylum Streptophyta; class Magnoliopsida; order Santalales; family Viscaceae; genus Viscum; species Viscum album. The sequence continues at coordinate 771,066,968 of OY728138.1, forward strand.
TACTATTCAGATAAATCACTAGATAAAAAAACTTATTCTATTCTTCCCATGTCGTATGAATAATCATATCCATTAGTTATTCTTTTAATTATTTCCACATCATTTCTTACGTCCGGAAATAGATGTTCAAGAAGATGTTTTCTGGGTAGTGAAATTTTAATATAACAGATCCAGAACATTACTTCTAGATCTGGTGTTAAAATATAAACATTAAATTTTTTCCTTGATAATAATAAATGTGACACAATTATTCCCATCTAAAACATAAAACAACAAAATGAAATGTTATATATCGTAAATTCCCATGGACCATTATATGGTTTTAATGAATTTGGACAAACACCTAACAATAGCGGTTCATGAACAACTAGTTCATAATGATCAACATAATCTCCCACAATACCTATATTTTTTTATTCCAGGGGAAGTATTCAACATATCCCCAAATCCTATAATATATGAATCCTTTATAAACACAATTAATTTTGAATCAATCTTTATAACCTAGGTAAATTAAACATAAGAAAATGGTGATCTCATATTCTCAGTATGGGTAATCATAGAACATATTAATATATAATCATATGAATGAATATAATCATAACATGGGTATAATATCATGAAAATAACAAGAAATATTAACACATAATCATTCAATGATTAAAAAAATTATAAATTAAACATTAGAATTTAAAAAGACATGAATCCTATGAATTATAAATCAACATAACTCATTCTTGAACCATAAGATTATCTCATAAATGTGTGTGGAACCATCATAAGTGTAGAAACAATTTCATAATTCAAGGATAACTACCAATATTATTATATTAATAAAAAACACCTATATCCCATAGTGGATCAGGAACATAAACATGTTTCATATAACTGATCAAGAACATCGACTTGCTTCCCATAACATATCAAGCACTTCTACGTTTTCCCATAACAGATTAAGCATGAAGACATGTTTCCAAAAAACAAAATCATGATATATAAAAGTTTATCCTATTCATTGGAGGGAGATATCGATCACGCCCATCATATAATTAAACTCATATATATGTGTTCTATAAGACCATACGTAACTCATAATATTAATAGATGTGAATAGAAATGTGATTCATACACATTTCATCATTTCCTAACTCATCCAAAAGAAATCGATTTCATACTCATTTAAACTTTTATACATATATATAAATACACCAAATAAATGATTAGGATGACATCATTAGTTTATATCTCATTTAAAACTATGTAACACTAATTTATGTTATCTTATATAGAAAATTATTTTGAAAGATTACTTGAAAAAATTATTGAGTAAAATTACCATTCCATTAAGAAATCACTTTTTTAATTATGTGTACTTATACTGGAAAAAAATAAAATAAACCAGTAATCATATAAATTAATATTCAAGTAATTGAGGAGTGATAATAAAGAAAAAATATCTTCATGTTATAAAGTTTTAAAAAATATTTCCTCCATATTTTTTCATGAAAGTCACAAAGTACATAGTTTGTAAAACCAAATAATTATTTGATTAATACCATTTCAAAAAGAAAACAAAAATGGGTAATAATTATTTTAAATATTATTAATATAATAGTAAAACCCCATTTTATGATAGAATATTTAGATTCCATGGACCTGGAAGATAAATATTTTTCATTAGATACTTAAACATAAGCAATCTCGAATAAAGATGATATTTTCAAATATACCCTTCTAACTATGATAACATCCAAATCATAATCCCAATGAAATAATACATTCAATTAAAAATTATTTATTATGAAAACATTTTTATTAATGATTTAATAAGTTATTTATTTATTATATATCATTCATAATAAAGGTATCTAACATCATATATATCTCAATGAAACAGAGTTAAAAAAAGTGCCATTTCCATGAGTCTAACTCATCATGTATGTTTTTTATCTTCCAGAATAATACAATTTTGTTAATTATTTTATTTCATTAGAATAATTTTTATTTTTATTATTCTATTTATCTAACATATTATAATGTTATAATAAATACTTATAAATTTATGTTCATGTTAAACATATAAGAGATATTTGGTACATATGAAAAAAATAACTTCAGTATATTAACTATTGTAAAAAATTCCATTTTTCCATCAGTTAAAGAATAATAATCATGAAATAATTAAATATTATATAAAAATATTATAGTTATAAATAAATCCATAAAATTTGGTTTTCAATAATAAACTATGTTACAATCATATAGACGATGGGTTATATTTTGGCATTTCTAACATTTCCATTTTTCAGTGATCATTATTGAAAGTAGATAAGAATAATTTTATATTTACCATAATGATAAATATATCATATATATATAATTATAATTATAAAAAAATAATATTATATATATAACCTCCAAGATATGAGGTGATTAATAATGAATTATATCACTTTGTGAAGGTGGTAGTCCATAGGTAAGCATGAACGACATGATAATTTTTCAGTTCATGAAATGCTATGAAAGATAAATAAATATTCTATTTTTAGAATGATAAATATTTCATGAATATAATATATAATAAATAATTTAAAAACTATAATAAGTATTCTTATATGGGTATCTAGAAAGAATTACATTGGTTCCTGAGGTAATAGTATGTCATACACAAGAATAATGGTTTCATTTTATATTTGATGGAAAGGGATGTTGATATAGGTTATGATTCCAACTTAATAACATATAATAATATTTTCAATACTACAATATTTATTTTATAATGATTTTAGAAAATTAGATGTAGTTGTAATAAAAACAAAAATAAATCATGGGTTGAAAACTATACATTTTTTTTGGAAAACCTCTTTTTCCTAACACCATAAAACCACTAATATTTGTACTATAAACAAAAAAAGGACTCTGTAATTAGAATATAGATTCACATATTATATTTTTATAAGTATATTCCTAACCGAATAAGTTTTTTCTTTTCAAATAAGGAGAACAAAATGTTCATTTTGTTATTAAAGCGGTGGATCACACTTGGCATTTCCCAAAATATTAAATTAATATAAATTGATATTTACTTCCAAATGAACCCCAATTAATTTATTTATAATATAAGACAGGTATGGGTTAAAATAATTCCATTTAATAAGATTTATAAATTTTTTTACTATTTTTTATCCTCATCTATAAGATTTATCCCCTGTTAAAACATTTCAATCTTACTATGACAAGAAGGTTTTTACTCTTTGAGGGTCATGATAGATACTATAAATGAAAAAATGGAACATAAAGGTCCATGTATGATATTTTAAACTATATCCTATAGATATTATTGAATCTATAATTTTTATGAATTTTATATCATTGAATAAATTTTTTTTTAATATTAACAATGCTATTTTTGAGAAATATTCCTTAAACTGGCTCTAATTATACCATTATAACACTTAAAAATCTAAAATTATATTTTAACACATAAAAAAATGTCATGTTTCTCTTGAAAAATCATGGGGATCATTATTTGTCCAAATTTTTTTTACCATTAATATTTTTCATTTCTTTTATTTGATATTTCATTTAATTATATTATTTATATATTTTCATACTATAACCATATAAGGTAAATATTTCTTCACAAATAATTAAAAAAAATTACATGAAGATATAAAATCTAGTTTATTTCAAAAAAACATATTAATTTTCAAACGTATCCTCTGGATAACACCATATTAAATGAATATATTTATTAAAAAAAGAATGTTAAATGTTTTACCTTTCTTAAAATAAAATACTATAATGGTCATAATCTAATTCAAATTGCCAAAAAATAATGTATAACCTAATATGGGAATAATATGAAAAATAATTACTTATTAAATAATATTTAGTAAAGTGTTGGTGTCATTTTATAATCCTTATCATTAAATTTTGACCTATAATTACATGAATTTTCCATTACCCAGGTAAAGAATTTACTTTAGTTACTATTCATTTTCACAAAAAAGAGGGACATATTTAATAAATTTTTATCCCATGACTCAAAAAATAGAATGTTTTTTTAAAAATTCAGAATATAGAAGCGGTATAATTTTATTCAAAATGATATTTTAAAAACACGATGACAAATATATTTTTAGAAAAATTACATTTTGATATACAAATATTTTAAGCTATATTAAATTATAAATTCTATTTGAAACCCATAATTGAATTATTTAAAAAAAATATAATAAAATTTAAATTATTTTAAAATTTTAATTATTTTTTTCAATTATTTAAATTAAAAATAACTATTTAAATAGAAATAATTTTTTTAACAGTTCATTAAAAAGGTAAAATTTTCATAAATGTTTAAAATATCATCTAAGGTAATTATAATATGATAAATACCAAAATGAGAATATTTTTTTCAAATAAATTTTAAAGAACATCATAAAATTAATTATAATATTGACTAATAAAAAGAAAGAAAACACTTTTTTTAATAAAAAATATTATTTAAAAGAATAAAATAACTTTACGAAAAAAATTGTGTTATTATTTTTTAAGGACTTATAATTAAATTTATATTAAGTATAGATTATTTAATTATTTCAAAAATCGGCTAATTGTATTCATTCAAAAAAATATAATGGATGGGTTATAATAGTCAGATAATAATATTTCATTGTATTTTAAAGATAGGTGTTGTATATATTTTATGCTATAGACATTCTTTTTAAAATCATGGGATGTTACATTATACCCCAATTTAATAAATTACATCCCTGAATTTGATTTCTTTAGTAACCATGGGTTTGAATGTTCAAAATACTTTCATTAAACCCTAAATCATAAAAGGGGTAATAAATAATCATCTTGAAATAAGATAAAGGATAGTAAGAAGGTTATTTTTGATAACACGTGCTATAATTCCAAATAAGATAACATTTTCATGAAGTGAAGGTAATGTAATTTCAAGAGATAATTGATCAAAAGATTGTTAAAGATCTGGAGAAACATAAAAATCCTAAAATTTTTCACCTTAGATGTTGAACATTCAATCAATTCATCATAATTGAAGGTAAAAAAAAGTTTATTTATCTTAAGATCATTTTCCTATAGTCGAGTCATTCCTTTACCATAAATAATGGGAACATAGGGAAATATTCTAACATGAAAAGTAGAATTTCATCCTTTAATATATTTTGAGTCACAAAATATTCCCTTATCTAAATATTGAATACTTAAAGTGAATTTAAAATAATAAAAAATTATAAAAATATACTCCTCCTATATTTAATCATTTATAAAAACCAAAATGGTCAGTAAAATATCAGATAATTCCAAAAAAATATCAAACCCTTAAATTGAATAATAACCAATTTAATATCCTAAATTTTATAGTAATATCCAATTTTCAACATAGATAATTTAATAAATAATTATACGTATAATTAAACAACATATTCTAGACTATGGTTGAAACCCAACTGTCAAAATTATTTTATTACATCATCTTTTTAGATAAATTTATAATTTCTCTCAAAAAAATGTGCCCACCCTAAACAAATAATATACAAGATATAAAAACAATTTCAATAGATAACATGAATGATCAAAATTAAATAATAAATTAATAAATTAATCAAAAATTCTATTAAACCATTATTCCATTAATAAAATTACATAATAATATATATACCTTAATTGTATAGGGTTCCCAAAATAGTGATCATCTTTTGATATATCATTAATCACTTAACACCAAATCAATTTCCAATAACATGGTTATCTATATGATAAAACATATGATCCAAATATGAACATAAATATATATCTTTATATATATTTTAAAAATATAACAATTCATATTATTGGTACATTACATAGGCTAGTGGTAGGTGGTGCAAGCTTATCACCCATCAGTTGTGGGTTTATGCCTCAAGATCTTGCCAGATACAATGGGTTGTCAACCAACATAGGGATTTACTTTTTTCTAAAACTATTTTAATATAATCATTATAATTTTAAAAAATTATGGGAATCATCCTAAAAATAACTATACATTTTATTAATTAATTAATTTTGATTCTTCAATGGTTATCTCATACATTTGAATTTGCATTAACAAAAATAAATAACCCATAATTATATAAATATAAAAGACAATATAATCCCTAAAGGATTTCAATATCATTAAAATTATTCCTACAAAAGGAAAATATCATTATTCATCAATTTATTCTTTCACATGTTACGAATAATGTTTATATATTTATCAAAGATAAATGTCTTATATAATATCATTAGTCTGCTTATAAGTTCATCACATAAAAACTCAAAAGGCATTTCTAATAAATTGAGCTTATGATTATCCCTAAAATTATATAACCATGATGTAATATATAAAACATTATATAACATCAGATGAAAACATCTGAATCTTTTATGTAATCATACCCTTATCAAATAACCATTGTAACAGCCTGAGACCCACACTTCCAAATCCAATGTTAATAACATAACCATTACATATCTCGATTTGATATAGATAAATGTGACCCAATTAATCATATACAATACATAAACCATAAAAAGGAAATATTAGATCACTTAGATTCCTAATTACAATTTATGTTTAGAGTTTTAGTGAATTAGGACAGAATTATAACTTGAGTTCATGAACTACTAGTTTCTAAATATCAACATAATCTCCCAATATACACATCTTTTCATATTCAGTGATAATTCTAAATTATATACCATAAAATTACTCATATATTAATCCTTTCTAAAAATAATTGATTTAGAATCATTCTTCATATCATGGGGAAAACAATGAAATGGAAAATGTTGAGCGCTAATTCTTGGTATGGGTATGCATAGAAGATATCAATAAATAATCATAAGAAATAATATGACTTTAAAAGGGTATATGATCATAAATATAACATAAAAAGTACATATAAAATCTATAAAATATCATAAACATGATAAATTGGATAAAAAATTATCAATTCAATTGAAATGAGTCATATAGATAAGAAAACCTCAAAACTCAATCATGGAACATATGCTCATATAATAAATATGTATGGAATCATGATTACGGTATAATTCGGTTTATAAGTTAGTGATAACTACCAAGACCACTAGATGTTGAATAAACCCATGTTTCCTTTATTTTATCAAGAACATCATCTTCTTCCCCAAATAATATCAAGTAAATTTATTTGTGTATAAAAACTGATCATGAACTTCCACTTATTTCCCATAATGGGTTAATCACTTTTCCTTATTTCCCATAACTTTATCATGAGAAAAAATACTTTACCCAATGAATTAGAGGTAGATATAGGTCACAACAATTAGAAAATGAAAGAATGTTTTATTTTTTTATATGAATATATGTCATTCATTAGATCAGAACACATGGAAATAAATGGGTTTCATAAACTTTTCATCATAGTGTAACCTAATGAAAAGAAATGGGCTTCATAAACATTTCAACTTTTCACCATAAAAATAAACCATCTAGATAAATAATAAGGATAGTATGGTTGTATTATATCCCCATTAGATATTATATAACATAAAAGGATTTCATCATAGATGGAAATTTATTTTTAAATATCACTTTGAATATTTCATGAATAAAATAAAATTTACATTTTCTAATAACATTGTTCTAAATTTGTAACTTTTAATGGAAACAAAATCGTGGATAACAAACAAGTAATTATATAAATTATTATTTATATAACTTTTGAATCATTTGGAAGGATAAATACTCATGATATATATGTTAAAAACCCATTCCTTTAATAAATTTTTTTGTAAAAGTCACAATATATCTTATTTGAAAAACAAAAAAAAGATTTCATTCCATCCATTTTGTAAAATGTAAAACATGGTTAAAAATGTTATTTAAATATTTTATTTAAATTTTAAAAAAATATTTTAGAAATCAAGGAAATGGAAGAGATATATTCTCATGTGGAGACACAAACATAAGAAATCTTGTATAATTATCAGATTGTAGAATAAACCCTCACCACTTTAGTAATATTTGAATCAAAATACATGTGAAAGAATAATTAATAATTTATATATTAGATTCATGAAAAAGTACATTAATTATTTAATATGTCATAAATTTATTATAGACACTGCGTAAGAATAAATATTTTCCCAACATTAAATATTTTTCAATGAAAAAAATTGAGACAAATAGCCCTCACCATGAGTCTTACTAGTCACATACATTTTTAATATTTCTATTTAAAAATAATTGGTTAACTCTTTCATATATTAAGAACATTCTCAAGTTAATTTTTCTTTTTATCTACCTTAATACCATTTTATAACAATTATATAATCATTCAAGTTCATGTCAGGCATTTTTTGTGATGTTTTCAACAAAATTCCAAAATAAATTCGGTAGGATAACTATGTTAAAATAAGACATTTTTTCTTATATGTACTAAAAATCAAGAAATAAGTATATTTTTTATACATCAATTGTACTTTTATTTAAAACCACTAAGCATGATTATGAAAAATGAAGTATATTATAATCATAGAGATTGTGAGTTGTACATTTTCATGAGAAATGTTTCCATTTTTTTGAAGATAATTATAGAAAATAAGTGAGTATTATTTTATATTTACAAAATGATAGTAATATCATATATATATAATTATTTATTTAATATGTATATATATATATATTTTAATATACAGATGAAAAACATGTCAAATCACTTCTTAGAGGTGGTAGTCCACAAATGCACAAAGAAAAATATAATTTTTAGTGAATAGAATGTTAAGAAGTTAAATGATATATATATTTTTTTGATGATAAATCTTTCAGGGATATAAACTATAAAAATTTATCCCATCATTATAACAAGTCTTGAGAGATGGTGATGGAAAACAAATTACATCAGTTCATGGGGTGGCAGTTCATTGTACGCGTGAATGATGGTATCATCTCCCATTCTATTGAAAAGGAGATGGATATATTTTATTCTATAAAAAATAGAGTATCATTATATATACGATAATTTATTAATAATTTTTTCATGTCTGAATAATATTTCAAGGAGGTTGAAAAAGAAACAAAATGAAAACATGAACTTGAAAACTATATATCTCATTCGGAAAAACTCATTTTCTAAATGCCTTAAGATTAATAATATTGTTGTATTGACAAAAATAAGGCCTCTAGAATTAGTAGAGAGGTTATATTAAGGGTTTGGGGTAGTTATTTTCAGAACCAAATGGATATTGAAATGTGGAGGTAGGTGGAGAAGTTGTTCCCTTTTATATGAGAGGGGAGGAAACTATTAGAATTTCTTAAAATAATAAAATAGTATATATTAATATTAAACTCAATATTAATAAATACTAATTTATTGAAAAAAGATGGTGAAACTAGGTCAATATAATCCCATAAAAATTTATATAATTTTTGACTGTTTCATTCCTTGTCTTTTGAATTTGACACCATGATAATTTTTTTTAAAACTAACCATGACAACAAGTTTTTTAAACATTAAGAGTCATGATAATTATTATAAATAGAAAAATGACACATAAATGGAAATTGAAGGATGTTATTTACTATATTTTATTCATTTTATCAAATGAAAAAAATTATATCATTTAATAAAAGATTATTTACATTGAAATGTCAGTATTCTTAATCTTTGGAACTATTCATTACATTGACTTTAATAATATCATGATAACACCTATAATTCAAATAAATTATTTTAAATCATTCAAATCATGTTACTGTAGTATATAAATTTTGTGTATCACACTACTTTTCTCAAATTATATTTTTTTTAATATTTTTAATAACATTTATTTTATTTTTCCATTAATTCAATAATTACTACATAACCATTTTTTAATAATTTAATATAATAATTTCATCGATGAAATTTAAAAAAACTGATTAAGGTAAGTTTTTTATATTTAAAATTTATATTTATAGTCAAACATACCATTTGTATAACCCCATATTAAAATATTATAGTTAATAAAAACAAGAGTGTGACATGATTCACTTTTCTTGAAATTATGTGCTATAATGGTCATAATCTCATCCAAATGACCAAAGCGTTCCATATAACATAATATAGGATGAATATGGGTAAAAAAGGCTCTTCAAATAATATTATCTCACATTTTGGGGTCAGTTTATAATCCTTATCATTGAATTTTTATCCTCGATTACATTAATTACCTTTTACCGTGGTAACTAAAATAATTATGGATATTATTCTTATTGACCAAAAATAAAAGCGACATATTTACTAAATTTGTAACTCCTTAATAGAAATATATAATCCATTTATGAAAATTCAAAATACTTAAGTGGAATAATTCAATTACAAATTAAATTATGAAAATACATCGAAAACCTATTATCCAGAAAAAATGTTCATTTTAAAATAAAAGGAATTTATGATAAATTAAAGTATAAAAACCTTTTAAAAACTAATTGAATTAATTTAAATACAAGGAAAATTTTCATATTTTTATATTAATCCAAAATGGAATTATATTTTTTTGTACTTTAAAAAATACATTTTTCAATAAAAATCATCTTTCTATTATTTGTTGAAAAATAATTATTTTTTCAAAACTCTAATATATTTATCATAAGATAATTTTAACATGATGAATTACAAAATGAAATTAATTTTTCAAATAAAATTTCTATACTGTCTAGAAATTAATTATAATATTTACTAATGAAAATGGAGAGAACACATTATGGGAGAAATCATATTTTTTGAAGGAAAAAAATGACTATACTAAAACTTGTTTGATTATTTTCTATAGAATTTTCAATAATTTTATATTGTGTTTTAATATTATATTTATTTCATAAATCAGTTATTTATATTAGTATCTTTAAATTTAGAATATAGTGTATAATGGATGCATAATAATTTTTTTTCCATGTATGTTTGGTGTCGAATGTCTTATACTATATATACTTGATTTTTTAAAATCATGGGATACTCTATTTAATGAATCAAAATATCCATAAGTCATTCCTTCATCCTTTAAATATTTTCTAAATCCAAAATTTTTATCATAGGTTATCCAATATGGAACATCATACATTACCCACAAACAATAATATCCAAAGTTCATATTAATCCACTCAATAAGTAGTTAATGTTGTGGCTCCTCTAAAATATGTATGACGAACATCAAAAAAATCCTAAATATAGGAACACGGTTTCCATATTTCTTATAATAACATATAATTAAAAACACATAAGTATATCTTGATGTTATATATAAATAAATTATTCAAAAATTTTCCTTGAATATGGTAATAAAAAAATCCTCATAAAAAATGAATGATTACAAAATTAAAATAACATATAATAAAATTCCTTCAAAAAAATCCAATAAAATATACTAAACTCTATCATGAATAAAATCAGTAACTATTTCAAGGTCACATATACTATATCAATTACTTCCATCTAAATCTCTTAAAAATATTAGGGGTTTCTTACACTCATTCACATATTTTATTAAAATACTACCATTCTACTATTCAGTTTTCTAGATTATTAGTACTATTAAAAATTTGATTTCAGATCCTGAAAAAATAATTCACTAGTACAATCGTAATACATTTAATTAATCTTATAACTAGAACAATGTTAATGAAATACATATGAAATTTATATCTTGAATCCGAATTCCTTAAAAAATTAATCATTCAACTTTAATTGTAGTAATAACTTATTCATGTTTTTGACCCCTTTTCTTGCTGTATGTTATATTCCCTTTTCCTTTGGGGAATTCACCTTTACAGTGCTAGATCTCATTACAGTTAAAGAGTCACACATTGTAAGCTTCTTTCTTTCTCATGAAATCGCAAGTCTCAATTTCCTTATTTCAACATATTTAGAAAGACCCATTCCTATAAAGAAATAAATAGTGAATCCCTTAACATAATTATCAGATCTGGGAAAATGCATCTTTTCCTTCTTTCCTTTATATTTTTTATTAAATCCTTTTGTTCTCTTTATTTCATTCAGGACCATGAGAATTAATGAATTCATTATATATCTGATAGAAAAATATTATACTTCCTCATATGAGGAGAATGTTTGGGAGACTTGTTATGTTAGATGGATTACATTTAAATAAATAAGGAAACACATATTAATAATTAGATTATGATTATAGTCGATAAAATTCTTGGATATCAATGTAAATTTTGTTTCATACATTGAATAATTTTCCTCATCCTATATTCTCTGACTCAAGAATTGTATCTTCATATTCTATTATTGTTATATAGGAATTAATTTTCTTGGAAATGATTATTAGAATCTATTCATTTTATAATTTTGATTTATTCTAAATCCTTTGTATTTTGAATACATTTTCACCATTAAAATGAATCCCCTAAGGGATCATGGGAATCTATAAAAACATTTTCAATTTCATTACATCCCAAATTTAAAAATATCAACTTTAAATAACATACCCATTTCTCAAAAACAAATGCATTCATAGTTTATTTTGATGGAGGAGGATTCTGATTCGTGAAGTGGTATAACATTATTAAATAAAATCATTGATTAAAAGTATACTTCATATTGGGTATGTTAATTGATCATAACCTAATATATTAATCACAATATAATTATAATTTGTTCAGCTCTTGCTATAACTCAAACTCTAGTTACGTCTCTAGCTCTAGGTTAATTTTTTTAACAGAAATCCCTACATGGATTACATTCATTGATATAGATTATATTATTTTTTATAGGCCCATTTTCAAAATAATAGCACATCGTATATTAGATAAAAAAATTAAATTATAATTTATAATTTCTAAACTATTTAAACACATAACACTAATTGAAAAATATTTGTATATAATTAAATTCGTAGTTTAATTGAGTTTAATATCAAATTACTTCATAATTTTATCTTCCACAATATATGATTTACAAAATCAAGTTCCCATGGATTGTATTAAAATTTCATTAATACCAACTATAAATACCTCATCTCTGTTAGCCTAGAGAGAGTGGATAATATTTTTACATTATTACTAGACATAATAAATTGTATAAAAAATACAAAATTGTTTTTTAGTCTTAGGGAAATAGATACATACTTGAATTAAATTTAAAATTTTAAAATACAATACATTTTTTTTAGAATACCATTGTCCCCTTTATAATATATCTTCATATTAATTATAATCCACTTCCTAGTCTCCAAAATAAATAAAAATAATAAATATGTGAGCTCGAATGCTCAGTGAGTGTGAGAATACAAAGTAATATATCAAAAATAAAAGATAATGGCCAATATTGAATGGTAAATAACTAAACCACTTTTCATTATAATAATAAACTGATCATTATATAGAAATGATAAATGATAATCAAATAAATCCATATGAATAACCACATGACTTTGAAACTTATCCATGGATATTATAAAAATGAATAATAACATTGATATCAATTACTTATTTCATTATGATACAATTTATAAAACTCAACACATAAAAAATTTCATGAAGTCCTTGACCAAGATATCTGAAAATACCTTATGGCCTTCTTCAATGGATTCTAAATAAATAGATAACACCTCATCCAGAAACTATTCAATTATTTCTCATGAAAAATACCTATGAATATAAAGGATATTTAGGGCCCCTACCATCACATAATGAATCCTATTAATTCCTCATATAAATAAATTATTCAATTAAATCATTATTTCTTAACAAAATCAGTAATTATTTGTATTTAAATAACTAGTAATACATAATATCAACACATTACTCTATAAAAATGATCATAAACAACTAAATAAAATATTATTTATGATTTAATATTATTATATACTAAATATATGATTCAAAAAATGATATTGTCATAGAATAAAATACTTTAAATTATTTATTAGACTGTTTCTTGATGAAAATAACAATTATTTACATTGAAAATAATTTTTTGAATAAAAAAACTACACACATAACAAGAAAATAATTTTATTTGCGAAAAAAACCATTTAAACTTGTAATGGATGCATACAAATTGGGAAAATATATATGTAAGGCAATTAAATTCATTCCTTTTATGTTAAAAAGCATTTCACTCAGACTTTCAAATGATATTTCAAAATTTTCATTATTCAAGTTAATATAGTAATATTCATTTTAAAAAATTTGAAAAAAATTCAAAAAGTGTGAAATGACATTAAAAGACATTAAAAAAATATAATAAAAACATCTAAAACACTTTTATAAAACACAAACACAGATGAAAGATATACTCATGTGAAATTTAAAAGTATACGCTATTAAATAAGGATGAGATTGTAAACTAAATTCATACCACTATGGTACCTTTTGAATCATAAGCCCCAAAAAATAAAAGAAATAAAATTAAACATTAAATGATATGAAAATAAATATATAAATGACATAACATATCAATACATGCAGTATATAAACCACATAAAAGAATTTGTGGTGAATATGGCATATGTCTCCTGAATGTAAAAGTGAGACGAAAAGTTGTTACCTTTAATTCGACTTCCTTTGTATATGTATGAACATCCAATATGATAAGTATTTATTAATTATACTTACATTAAATAATATTAATCTTTTATATCATACAATATATTAATTATTAAAAAAATTCACATATTTATTAATAATTATTTATTATACATCTGATTCTATTGAAAAATAGTTTGTTATTCATGAATTAATTGGTTTGGAAATGTTAGTAATTTTTCATTTTTCAAGTTTGAATATTCTAAAAAATTATAATCATTTTTATAAATACCCTTTAAGTTAATTATATGAATATTCTTGTTGATATTAAAACGTTATAGATAAAATAATGAATTACACCATTCATGAAGACGATAAGTAGTTTGTACGCATAAACGAAGTTTTCCCCATTAGATGGATGCATCAAAAAAAGTTAAATATAAATTAACCATTTAAAAATAATTATTATATTATCTAAATAATATGTATATTAATTAAATACAATCTTATTGAAATTAAAGTAAAATGGAAATGAAAATAGTTAGTATCGCTTCATTAAGACGGTAGGTTGTATATATGTTTGAGTGGTGTTATCATTTTCTAGAGGTTATGATGGTCAAAAGTTATATATGATATCATAGTTCTATGACCATATTTATTTCATAAATATCTTATATTCTAATTATTTTCATATTTATAACTATCCCAATATGGTGATTGTTAATAAATAATTACCTCCCTACTTAGAGAATATATGTCATACACACACTATAGGGGTTTTAAATTTTCATTGAATGGAAACAATAATGAATATGGTAGTACCATAATCATAAAAAACATATATGTATATTTTTGATAATTGATTTATTATTTTAGTATTGTTAAAAAAAATTAATCGGATTTAGAAGAAAAATTGAACTTCAATTATATAGTAAAGATGATTAACACTTCTTCGGTGTACTCTATTTAGATCTCATTATAAGAGACCTTGTATTGGTGTTTCTATAAAATACCATGATTTAATGACATATATTAATTCAAAATAAATTGTATTAGTTAATATATTGTGTTAAATGAAATACATATTTTATATTTGATCACATGAAACATTGTGTTTATCTTGTGTTTCATATAGCATTAAGTCCCTTTAATGACTTATGTTGCACACAAGATGGATATTTATGAGACAGCAATATAATATTAATATTATTTACTTAACATAATAATTATCAAATTATTTATAGAATGGCAGGAATGTATATGATTCACTACATTATGAAATATTATTTTACACTTGATTATAAAATTAAATCACTCGTTACTAATTAATTTTAAATGATAATAAATAAAAATTGAATATAATTTTTTATTTTGTGAAAATTCAATTTTTTCTTTCAAAATGGCGTTTTATATTAATTAAATAATTTAATAAATATTAGTGAAATATATTAAATAAATTTATATGATATATATTTAATAAAATGTTTTTAATTTCATCCAACAAGTATTATAGGATTAAATTAACAAAAAATACATGGTTAAACATTAAAAGGGTATATTTTTATAAAAGGTAGTTGGGCCTCCATTCATTGAAAACCATGTTTTAATGAAACTTTTTTAAACTTTTATATTTATTAATTTATAAAATAAATTTATATTTTGAAATGGGAATATCAAAATTTTAAGGGGTGAATTATTTTTATTTGTATGAAAACATTCACATTATGATGTATAGTGAATGAAGCCAAATTTTAAATGAATACAATTTCTTCATAAAAATAATTTATTTTATTGAAATTACTAGGTCATATTACAAATATTTTGATTAATTTAAATCAATATTTTGTATTATTCTAAATCCAAAACTATAATCCATTTTGTTTCAATTCTAAATATAGAAGTGTAAGTATTTAATTTTAAAATTAATCCCACATATGGGATGGCAAAAAATGTTTCTAAAGTGAATATGTTAAAAACTTCTACAGTTTTTAGATATTAATTATTGATATTAACATAAAAAATTGTTTCTTAGTGGATTCCAAAAATTTTTTTTACACTTCTAAATTAGTATATTCAGAATTTATAATTTATAATATGTAGAAAAATTATTTTCGTATAAATATTAGTGGAAATAATAAAAATTAATTATAATGTTTAATGTTTAAAAATAGGATTCAAAGTGGTTAAACATCAATATTAATTAGAAATATGACCATGGAAGTTGTCCAAAATCTGTTCTCTTCCCAAATTTAGACCATATCATCTATTTTTTGAGTTTTTGATATTTTTTTTACTATTCCACTAAATTTACCAATATAATAATTTATGTAAATAAAAATAACAAAAAAGAACCTTCCTTGTCTTTGAAATTTATAAATCCTTAAGATATATAAAGAATCATATTTTGGTTTATACATATTCCTTTGAAATATAAATGATTTATTTTTAACATAATTACTTATCGTTAATTTTTATAGATTAATTAGTAACCTAAAATTCATAAAAATTACAACACAGTGATTATATATTTAATAATTCAATAAAAACAATTGATAAAAAAAATATTAAAATTGAAGAAAATTGAATGAATTATTGTGTTCAATTATTTTTATAGATAATTATTTCATGTTACATATTTATGAACTCTATATATTTTAATTCCATCATTTTCTTCATAATTTTAAATTAAATTTAAATAAATAACATCAAATTTAGCCTTAATGTTAATTTGAAATAAATGATATTTTTGTTATGATAAGTTATTTTCTAAAAAATATATCTTCTAAAAATTTATTTATAAATGTAAATAAGTATAAAATATGAACTATTAATTTATCAAATTATCCTTTATAATGATACAATTGAGGGAGTGGAGAATGAAATACAATAGAAATTCATGCCGAAGAATGTTACCTCTTTTTTGGGTAACTCCATTTTGGTTTCACCAAAGAGATTCCCTTGTTGGCATTTTGTCCATAGTGAGGCATCTAGGATTATGGTATGGATATTTTTATTTTATTTGATAAGTTTTTTTATGATCCAAATAGTTGGAGATGTGTGAATAAGTGAGGGTGGTGTTTCCTTTTTATAGCGAAGGAGTTGAAATATTATAAATATAAAAAGGTAAACATTATTTAGAGGTCTCACTTACATTATGTGCCTAAAGTAGTTTTTCCTTTTTGATGCAAGGGTTACTTTTTCAAACTATTTCCATAAAATGGATTTGTAACTTTTTTATATTTTATTTGGAAACTTAAATTAATAATTAACGAGTAAGTTATTTTGTTTATACCTTAATCATTGTAATCTATTTTAAGAACATACACTAATGTTTTGGGTAAAAAATTAAAGTTGGCATTCATAAAAATTTTAAATTAGGCTGAATCTAACTACGGAAACCATTTTTCCAAATTTAAAAAACATAATAATTAGAAATTTATAGAAATAAAATCTCACAGATGGGATGAAACAACAGGTTTTAAAAGTAATTTCTTCTAAACATCGAATTGTTTTCATATCCCATTTAAATGATAATTTTATTAAAATGACCCAATTTGTATTAATATATGGTGAGTTGATCTAAATAAACTTTAAAAAATATTTATAATATAATTTCTCTATATAATTAATTTATATTAAAAAGTTATTTTCAATTAAAATTCAGTTTTTTCTGTATTCATCGAAAAATAAAACATATCATAAAACTACATAAAAATAACCCAAAGTGAATTTTGATATTCTATTTAAAAATGATGTTTAATTTTTAATATAAAAATTATCATATTGTTAGAAATCATATTTCAAATTAGTTCACTATAAAAAGGTGGTAAAATTTCCTTTAAAAAAAATACAACTTTTTATTTACAAAATTAAATTCATTGTTATCGTATTTCTATCAAATTTATTGGATGTATTTAAAAATAATTTCCAATAAATAATATATAAATTTTATTAAAAAAATAAACCAAATTGGCTTTTTAATATATTCAGATAAATTGGTGTTCGATAATAGAAAAATAGTTTTGAAAGAAAAAGAATTTCATTAGTTTCAAATAGTTCTAACATTAATTTATAACTAATTTATAACCAATGGAATCATTTTATATACATTTTTAAATAATATATTATCAATTTATTAAATCTTATTCGTAAATTCTATTCCAACAGTTAGGTGATGACTATAATCATATTTTAATAACAATATTAATAGTATATCATAGTTCTATAAAACCTGGCCTTGCGTGTAATGGATGATATCAAAGGAACTCTGTATTTTTTGTAACATAAGAAAACCATATTGTTGCATGTACCAAAATTTAACCTATATATTAATTATAGTGAACATTTAACTTTTTATTCCATATAGTGAAAGAAAAACATGGTATATTCATATAACAAAAAGAAATATTTAGGGTTCTGTGAAATGGAAAATATAAAAAAGATTAAATTAATTAAAAAAACAAAATTTCATGGGGTCGCATTCTATCCCATAAAAATGAATTTGTGCCTAGAAATTCATCTAGGTTATCAATGGTTTAATATATGAATGTTATTTTAATACAAACACATATAATATGAATGAATGTAACAATTTATTTTGAATGTGAAATTTAGTTACATAATGGTCACACAAACTAACTCATAACTATGTTTCTACAAATGAAAACATATGTATCATGTGAAAAATATTAAAATGGAAGAGAAATATAACAATCATGTTCTAAAGAGAAGTGATAGAGACCATATTTAAAAAAAATTAACGATTACAAATACATAACCTAAAGTTGATTAAAAAAGGTGATTGATATCATTAAAAATGATTATAATGGGAAAAATATTAGTTCAAAACCCTTTCATTAAGATGGAATAATTTTTAGGAGATGATACATGTACATTATTTTAGGATATCATTATCCATTGTTGCGCCTTGATCAATTTCAACTTCATATCTTTTTCAAAGATATGTAGGTGGATTTTTTATTTCTAAAGCAATAGTAGATCATGATATCCATAAATAGAATGATATGTCATTCCATATATCTTTGACACAAAAATAGGGAAATCACATTTTATCAAATATGCATAACTAACCATAAGGTGAGATAATAATTTAATATCCAAAACCTCATCCAAATATTAACATAGATCATTTCATATATGGTTAACCTTATTAGCCATATTCAAGATAAGAGGATAAATATTTAGAAATAAGGCCAATATATTTCTCAAAATATAGTTTATACTGCATCCCTCATATATCATAATGTAAATATTGGTTGCCTCATACATAATATGTGAATACCTTCATCATGTTCTCTCTTGAAAAATTGTAAAAACCTTAGTTACCACAAAACCTTATTGAAAACATGCTTATTTCATTATTTACAACATTATAGGATACATTCCTTAAATAAAAAAATGTTTTTAACATCATCAATTATTCCATAAACCACTTATCACCAAATCCTTAATTAGTTCCCTAGTAATCATTACTGTCTAAATTTCCTTCCTCATATCAAACAAATCATTACTCAAAAATCATTATCAAAACATCATGAACATATTAAGGGTTATATTTCCCTTAATCATTAGTTTTCCCTAAATATAATATTTCTATTAAATTTATTTTATTTTCATAAAAAAACATTTTACATGTTCTTTTAAATCCCAAGAGAAAGAAATAAACTGAAAAATCCCTAAAAATCGCCATTTATAATTATTCATTACAAATACATTAATACTTAAATTATTATAATTCATCCTTAATCCATAAAATGATACCTCACCCTGTTACCCAATACTAATTTTCATTCACATTTAATTTTTATTTTCATCATCGTTTGCAATATGACCATTGCTCTTACCACCTTGCTAATTCTTTTTAGGATCTTTCCACTTATGACGTCGATTTTCATTATGAAAATTCATTCCACACTTAAACAATTTACCAATAAATTATAAATTATGGAGGCCAATATTCTTATAAATTCTGTTAAATGAACTCTTAATTTTACTTTTTAGCTACTCTATTTATGTCGTAATTTTCCATAGTCAAAAAATATCTTATTCCTTTAATATATTCATTTTGGTATTTCGTTATACATTATGGACCTAATGAAAATTGAATATTCTTTTTATAACGGTCTCTATTACCCAATCTCTTGGATAATTATTTCTTTATCTTTTTATGTGAGTATAAGGGTTAGTTAAGGTGCAAAATTTTCATTACGTTCCTTGAAATCTGATTAGGCATGATCAAAACATCCTTAATTCTAGTGATCATCCCCTTTGACTACACTCGAACAAATTTTCTATCATATTCAAAATTTCACCAATTTCTCCTAGTTCCCACCATTGTCTAAAACCTAAATATATAGGGTTAGAAAAAAATTATCATATACGAAAACCATATATTTATGAAAAATTACTTATATAATTCAATACTCATGACACCTAATATTAAATTGATGAATCCATAAGATTATCTTTATAGAAATCCCTAGAAAAATCTATAAGAACACCCCTTAGTATCTCACTAATGTTTCTTTCATCCATGTTTCAAAAGGATGATTGATCCTTTAATTTGATACCAATTATAGTATCCCAGGACTAAAATACATGGACATTACATCAATTTATATGAATATTCATCACATTAAAAAATTACATGGTCAATGACTGTATAAGATTAGTACCTTAGGAAACATGGAAACAAAATCTTCAAACCTGGTGAAAAATATTCCACATATATCTTTTAAATCATTCTCTATAGTAATCCTACATAAAACCATTCATAATAACCTTGGTAAAAGAAACATAAGAATGTAGTGAGAAAAGATGCTCGGTGATGGTTAACAAGGGATATATAATATCATAATAGGATTATAAGGGTATAAGAACATTATCATAACAATAGAATACCATACCCTCCATATCAAAGATCTCAATCAATGGTCGTGGAAAATCGATTGGTACTTCATAAGACATGAATCCTAATTGAATCAAGAAAATAATCCATGAAAACATAAGATAGGATTAATACAGGAAATGTGTGGAATAATCATAAACATGTAAAAATATTTCATAATCCATGGATAATTACCAAAATTTATCTTCTCACGTCATGGGGACACACCTACTAGTTGGGACACACCACCATCCTCATTTATAGATCTTTCCTTATATTTAACTAGTTTTTTCCTTATTCCCATAGTGGATCAAGACTGTTGACTTATTCCCATAATTATCTAATGATATACAAATCTATACCCAATATATCAGGTTTAGATATAGGTCTCTCCCATCATGTAAGCTAAAATGACCTCACCATGTGAAATCTAGTCCACCCAATCATATACGATAAAATAGGCTTACCTAATGTGATATGGTCCAAAACATCATAAAAGATATAATCGGATTATCATGTGATTTTTTTTCCACCTCAATGTATAAGATTTTGTGGGCTTACCGGGTGCTATTTTGGCCACCCCATCGTACATGCTTTAAAGGTTGTACCTAATGTTATCTGGGCCACCCCTCTTATAATCCATGTCCATTAACCACAATATGACTAGTTCAAAAAAATCATTTATGGAATCATTAAAAAAATTAGAAATATTATTCATCGATAATTTAATTAAGCCATGAATAAAAAATGGGTTTCTTGTCAATCTTTATGAAACATTATAGCACATGGAAAAGAAATAGGTTTAATAAAAATATCGTCAAAACTTGTTTTTCCAATGGAAAAGAAATGGGTTCCATAAACAATATTCCATCAAACAATTAACCATTTTTATAATGAATAGGAATTGTATCCTTGGACCATATCCACAGTAAAAAATAATCTATATCAATGTAAGAAATCTTAAATTTATATGAATTTTTAAACATCAGTTGCTAAATAACATTTTTTTAAATTTCTTCAAAAAAATATAAAAGAATTATTAAAAATAATTTAAATAATTTACATAAGAAAGTATCATTTCTACTTTGAAAAGCTATTTTTAAAATATAAAACACATTACTCATAATATAACATTAAAAGCATATAAAAGACACTTTCAACCCCATTTAAAACACTCTTTAAAACATAAAATATTTTAAAAAAAAATTCTTTTGAGAACCGCATCAAAAATAATAATGTGAAAAATATTAGAAAAAACATTTATTAAAAAACAATAACTATGTACACTTTCAAAGTATCTTTCAAATAAAGGACTATCTTAATTCTAGGTAATTTTGTACAATCTAGACATTCATTTTTCAGTATAAAATGTTTAGAAAACTTAACTGATCTGAAAACGTTAAGAAGATTCATTTTAAACCATATTTCAATAAAATTTTAAAACATGGTTAAAATTTTCATATAAAATAAATAGAAAAAAATGAAAACATTTTTATAAAACATGGTTTTGGAGGAATATATATTTCCGACCCAAAAGGGATATAATGGTTATATTTTCTTAAAAATATTTTATTAATAATATTCTTTACCAAAGAGTCTGAAAATTGTAAAATTAATTGAAGTTATCATAAATAACCATTAAAGAATAAAATTCATGAGATTTATTGAGAGAGGGGAAAAATATTTCATCAATGTAATCATAATCATGAAAACCCCCCAAGAAATGATGATATTTTGGTAATGAATTGTTACCGCTTTGGTATCATTCAATCATAATCCCCTTGAAATAATAAAATTAAATGACACATAAAAAGCTTTAAAATATTTATATTCATGATATATCATGTCAATGGGAATTATAGACACCTCATTGAAAATATAAGTTCATAACATGGTGTGTAATCAAACAAGGGAAATCATGACAAAATTACTTTATCAATTTGGGGATTTTTGAACCATAAACCCCATGAATGAATGATCATAAAAAGGATATGTGAATAACCATATATTTAATTATATAAACCATATAATATATTAATATAATATATATAAACTATATAAATTAAATGATTGGTTAATAACGTATAAGTCACACATAAATATTATTGTGATGATAAAACTCTTACCTTATGTCATGACTTTTTCACACACATTAAAACATCATGTATAAGAAGTATAAGTTTCTTATACACATAAAACATAATCATATTATTATAAATCATACCATATTTTATTTACTAACGAATTTATGCTACCCATTTGTTAAGAATTCTATGTTAGTATTATATTTCGTAAAATATCCTTTTTTCTTATATGTTTTGAATTGTTATTCATGATCCTCTCACATAGATCATGATTTAATTGTTTTAACAATTTAGAACATGATACTAGTGTCATAAATATTAATTACATAAATAATAATATATAAAATATATAAATATGAAATGAAATACACTTTTCATTGAGATAGTAGATTGTACATACACATGTATGATATTTCTTTTTTCCTCCCATTTTGAAAGAAAAAACGTAAATAATATATATATATATAAATATAAATATATATATTAAAATTCATGTGTCATTATTATTTCATAAATATCATATAATTTTACAAAAATATTACTTCATACATTCCATTCAATGTTATAATGAATCATATCACTTTGAGAAGGCGGTAGTGCACAGATCTTGAAATGATGTAATTGTATTTACCCAAAATAGAATGAATAAAGGATTGTTTTTTATAATAATTATAAAATAATAAGTACATAAATTATATCATATACAAATATAAATTATTTACATCATAATTGCCAACCTTGAGAGGTGGTGAAGGAAAAATGAATAATGTCGTTTCATGAGGTGGTAGACCTCTATACACATGAATTGAAAGTTCATTACCCATTTGATATAAGTGTATGTATTTGTAGATATAAAACATTGAATAAATAAATATCATTATATTTAATATATTTTGGTTGTTATATAATCATGTAATAATTATAATTTAAGGGGAGGAGAAAGAAATAAAAATGAAATGCACATTGAAGAACGTTGCCTCTTTTTTAGGTAATTCCTTTTGGTTTTCTCCAAAGGGCTTCCTTTTTAAGATTTAACCATGATATGAGGCTTCTATGATAAATGAAGGAATGTTTTTGTCATTAGTTTTAGGGTTTTTATGATCCAGATGTCTTTATAGTTTTGAATATGTGATGGCGGAGTGTTCCCTTTTTATAGTTGAGGATGAGTGACATTCTTATAAATATAAGAAGGTAAACACTATTGAGTGGTCAGCCTCACATAATGTGTCTATATTAATTTATTATTTTATATAAATATGATATATGGCTTAAATTTTTCACCAAAATGTATTTTAGACATTTTTTAGGTTATTTGGACTCTCAAATTAAGGTTTAACCACTCAGTAATTATACTTTTACGTTAATCACTATATTAACTTTTAATTACATTAACTAATATTTTTCCTCAAAAACATTATTGAACTTATAAATTATTAATTATTCAAAATCAAGATTTTTAATAAATTTTTTTAAAAAAACACATAATTGGAAGAAATTAATTTAAAAACAATCATGCACATGGAGAGAAATAATGGGGTTTAAATGTAAAAATGTTCAAAAGTATGCATTATATCCCATTTCAATGAGAAATTGATTCTAACGACACATGTTGTATTAATCTATTTGAATTTGATATAAATGGAGTTTAAATATAATTTCAAATAAAATTTAACAATATAAATAAATTATATGAAAAAGATGTTTTGAATTAAAAATAAATGTTTTCCAATATTCATCAAAAAATAAATATTTTCCAAAAAAATAAAATTAATCACCCAAAGTGAATTTTGAGTTTCATATTTAAAAATGAATCTTTTTTTAACATTAAAATTATAAAATTATAAAATATTTGATTTAAAATGGTTTTTCCCTTCAAATGTTTTAAAATTTGATTTTTTAAAATACATCTTTTTATTCATTAAATTTTATTTATTCTAATCTTATCCATATAAAATATATTTGATAATGGTATATAAAATTATTTAATATATAATATCTTAATATTATTAAAAACAATGATGATAATTTTTTTTGGATAATTTATTGAGATAAAATTGTTTTTATACATGGAAATAATATTTTATTTAGAAAAAGAATTTCATTATTTTTATGTGGTTATTACATTAATTTATATGTAATTCATAACAAAAGGACTCATTTTAAATACTTGTAAAGATAATATTTTCATGATTTATTTTATATTATTCATAAGATCCATTCCATTGGAAACATAGTGACTATAATAATATTTTAATAAAAATATTAATTTTATATTATAGTTTGGTAAAACTCAGATTTGTGTGTAATACATGCTATCAAAAGTTCTTAGCATTTTGTATAGCACAAGACAATCATAATGTTATGTGTACCAAAAGTACTGTTATTTTGTGTCTCCTAATATTAACATGGTTTTTTGTATAGTGAAATTCAAACATTGTGATTTCATATAATAGAATATATATTTATTATTGGGTGAAATGAAAAATATCAAAAAGATTAAATTAATTGAAAAAAATCTCAAAAAACTCATGTTGTTACAATTATTTCAGAGGAAGATTTTTTATATCATATAAACATTATATTTATGATGTATTAATACTTATGGATTTGTTCAATACACATACCTATATTCCTTCCATTTTTCAAAAATACCATAACATCATTTGTGGACTTACAAACTACCACCTCCTCCAAGCGATGTGATACATTCACAAAATACATGGGATGTATTAAGTATGGGTTTAATTAGATTTATGTTACATATATTACATATATATTGTATTCATGACATAATTAAGTTTCCATAAATATTATATGTCATATACATTATTACCCCTTTCACATAATAAAAAAGTGATAACATCATTCATGAAAGTGTGGAATACTAATTCTTCAAAGCGATTTTATTATTTTTACATCACAAGAATTATATATATAAGTATATATGATTAAATAATATAGTATTTATTTTATAATTATTAGTATATAATGAAAAATGGTACTTACCATATTTACATAATATTCAACAAAAATGGGAATGTTACTATTGCATGTGTACGACCTACCATCTCCATGGTGGAAACATTTGTTCATTTTTTATAACAATCATTCATGTTTGATTTTAAAATTATTAATTTCTGTTATTTTTTTTATTATTGAATTTTTATTTTTTTCTATGATATTTAAAAAATAAACTCTTAGTCTATAGTTGAACTACCAAAGTCGTATTTTGATACATAGACCTAATATGGTGAAAAAACCCTATGTAAACATATTTGTTTTATTAGTTGCATTAAAATTGTAATAAGTAAAATATATGTAAGGATAAACATAAAAATTTATTTGATAAATGTAATTAAATAATAAATTATTATTATTTAAAAATTTAGAGGATGAAAATGATGAATCTAACTCAATGTAAATAATTATTTTCTCACTTTTACTTTCATGAGGCATACATAATAATCACTAAAATTTTATTTTTAGTGGTATATCTAGTGAAACATTATATATATTATATTATGAATTATTTTACTGTAATTTTATTTAAATTTTTAATGTAATGGTTATTAATTTATTGGTTTGTAATTCAGATGTTACAATAGTTGTAAATAGATTTCTATTATCACTTTTATTTCTATGAGACTTAATCCATGTTCACCACATATTTTGGTTTAATGGTTTACATAATACCCATGAATATAATTTTTTATACCTATAAATAAATTCATGGTTATTTACATACAAATTTGATAATATTTATTTAATTGGGATTACAATATTCATGTTTCCGAAACAGTAATATAATTTTCTCACTTTTTTTATTCATTGAGATTTTTGATAAATTATACACCTCTCTATGTTTTATATAGTGTATATACTTATATATTAACATAAAATACCATTAATATATGTATTATCATTATATTATACATTTCATTTAACTTTACTCTTTCATGGTACATATGATGGAAATATTTCAAGGTGGAATTGGAGACTTT
The DNA here is from genome assembly GCA_963277665.1 of Viscum album. Taxonomy (NCBI): domain Eukaryota; kingdom Viridiplantae; phylum Streptophyta; class Magnoliopsida; order Santalales; family Viscaceae; genus Viscum; species Viscum album. The sequence continues at coordinate 771,094,526 of OY728138.1, forward strand.
GGAATGATTAAAGATTATTTTCCTAATAATGTTTTCATTATTTTTAAGGGAATATACATTAATAAATGTCAAGAAACCGTTTTTTTACATATCCTACACTATTTATATTTTTTTATTGAAACCATACTTATTATTTTTTTCAGATGTATTATAATTTTTTGAAGAGATTGTTAGGGAAACCATTTCTTAAGCACATGTTAATATTTTCTCAAAGAGATTGTTATTGAACCCATTTCTTTTATATGGGTTATTCATGATTCAATGCGATTTTTTGGAACCCATTTCCTTTACACGGTTTATTAAATTTTCAATGAAATTGTTAGGAAACTCATTTACTTTACATGGGTTATTCATGTTTCAAATATATTATTATCGAACCCATTTCCCATTCACTAGTTATATAAGTTCTAAACAGTTGTTTATGGGACCTATTAATTTTCCACAACTTAATCATGTTATGAAAGGGGTCATTGGTTTCCAAGTGATATTACAATAGATTTTATGTTTAATTATTTTTCAATGGTACTTCTACATTTGATGGGTGGATATGTGATTAATCAATGATTTGTGGTTCCAAAATAGTCAAAGAATGGGTGGGTCTGTTATAGGCCTCCAATGAATAGGTTATGGAAGTCTTTCATATGGATACTCCATTTATAAGAGTGACATGTATAGCATTAAGCCACTTGGTTATTTCAATTATAAGATTCAAAAGTATAATGATTTACCAAGATACCTATATGTGGTATATATTCTTTTTTGGGATTTATAATGTTTCTTATTATTGATACTGATATAACATGGATCATGATTTTTGATCCTAAAGACTCTTTCCTTTTCCATGGTTTCATATTTGATGGTCTATGTATTTATGCGAATGAGTTATTTTATGATTCTATCATTCACTTTGATTATGTCATCCAACCCTTTTGTACGTCTTTTCTCATTGATGATATTTAATTGTTCATTATTATGTTCACCCTTACTGATAATTTGAGTTAATACTTTTATGTTTCATTTTCACCAAGTTATACAGTAAGCGATGGAATGATTTATTGATATAAATGATTTTAAATTGATGATATTGATGACTTAATTTTTATTAATAAGAGATTTATATAATGGGATTTGTTGTTCAACTTTATGAACATGTTTTTTATGATTCCAAGGTGATATGAGTAGTTGGTGTATGAGTGTGTTTTAAATCTCCAAAACTCTAATCCTAAAATTTCCTTATTATAGTTAGTGATCCAAGTATTTCATTTGATTTTTAAGTTTTAAATGAAAAATTTGGATCACAATTATCCGAATCAAAGTTGGGAAAGTAATTTATTGGATTTCAGCATAGGGTCTAGGAGTGTGGGATGTAGGCTATTATAGTTGGTATTAAATGTTTGTTTATAATAATTTTAATATTAGGATATTGATTTATTTTATGATATATTAATAGTTATGGATACCATAATAAGAATATAACCTTAAGGATGGTCATAATTTCAAAGTATTAGACACCCCTAGAGGTTTTATGTGATGATATCTTAATGTTATTTTTGGAGGTGTTTTTTTGATGAGTTATATAAACCCCTATGATTGAAATAAAGTGTATTTTTAGATAAATTAGTTTTCATGTTCATTGAAAAAATGGGACAACCTGTATGATCAGTACTAACCCGTCACATCTGGAAGGAGGCTGGTCTTGAACTATAAGGCCCCAGCCTTAAACCTTACTTAATCTTGAGTTATTACAAGATTACACATTGAGGATCTTTTCAGGTTTAGGGTTTTAGAGAATTAGATCATGAAACTTGCATTACATTCCACATTTAAACAAATTGGTTACATAAAAGACAGTATCCATTCTTCCCATCAACAGAAACATATTTAAAATAAAACATGGATTCTTTCTTGACACATCCTTGACACTATCATCACATCATGTACCTTTCCCTTGACCTATGAGAAACATTTCAAAAACATGGGATGAGCATAAAAAGCTCAGTAAGGGTTATAAAAATATGGAAAGGAAACATGAGTTCATATATACATAACAATGAAATCATAATTTACCCATAAAACATAGGCACTTTAACATACCTCATAAAATCATGAATAAAACACAGAAATCATAAGACATAAAACGTAACTTGGGGCATTCATAACATTCTTACGTAGGGAGTACCCCTCTTGGTTACGTTTGGAATACCCACCATAGTATATTCCCTAAATCTCATCGAAGAAACCATAACGTTTCACTCTTTCGCGTTACCCAATGCATTGGAGAGCTATATCGGGCTCACCCACCCTTAGTTTGTCACGGAACCACCCGTCTTCATAATAATGCCCAAGAACCTCAACATAATCGTATCACATAAAACATGCATAAAGGAAACATATCATTTCCACCTTTCAATCACAAGATATCAATACAACACATTGATATAAAAACATTATGAAATCCATTTTCAATACCTAAATAAAAGAAAATTAAAACATAGTATTTATTTTCTTTTTAAAAAGAAGGTATAGCTTGTAGAGGATGCCGAAACTCAAATAATGGTCACGACGGCAGAGAAGTTGTTGTCGCTACATACGTACGAAAAAAACATTCCCTTTTTTCATTTAATAAACACTTCATATAAAAAAGATTCATTTTGAATAAACATAAAAGTCAAAGGGGTTTATACACCGTATAAAAGAAGGTTGTGTATAAAACAAAATATGCCTCAATGAATGGAGATTGAGACGAAGACCCTTACAAAGACGGTATCCTTGGTTTAAGGATAAATCAATTGCATAATTATGTGTGACAAATGAATACACCAAATATAAGTGGATATAAAGTGTAAAACAATCAGAGGTTATTCACACATATTCATATAACGACATATTCAAGGAGTACAAGTTTATCCAAAAGAATCAAATTTGGGTTAAGAAGTTCCCTTGCAAAAATTTGACAGCCTAACGATGTCACTTCAAAATTCAGAAAAAGTGTTGATGAGAGATAAAAAAGGTATCACATCACATGGAAATAAAATTTAAATCAATAAGGATATATAAGAACATATCCCAACATAATAGTATGTGACTTAAAAGACATAACAAAAGAAGTATTTTAAAAAGAGGAGGGTGAAAGGTTCCCTTTCCGACATGGGTATCTTTTGAAACATACACCTCGTGAAAGAAGGAAAATAAAAAATTGATGTAAATACTCATAAATGAAAGTATATTTCACAATGAGTAAAATAATGGGCAATACATACACCACTCAAAGGAAATTGTGGCAAATGTAGCATAAATCTCACGGGAATAAAAGTGAGATGAAAAATCCCTTACGAAAACTCGACAGCCTAACAGTGCCACATAAAACATGAAAAATGGATTGATGAGAGAAAATAGGGCCTCTCATCATATTAACACAAAGTTTACAGAAAGAGGAATATAAAATAACATCCCCCAACATAACAATGATGATCTTAAAATAATTGACAAAAATGAGAGTACATAAAAAGAAAGAGAGAGGTTAGATCTCTTACGAAAATTCAGCAGCCTAACGGCGCCACCCAAAACTTCCAAAATCGATTGATGAGAGAGAATAGAGTCTCTCATCATATGAACAATAAAAATTACAGTAAGCGTAATATGAAAGAACATCCCAATAACAAGAAATATGATCTTTAAAAGGAATGACATAAAAAAGCGTACTTAAAAAGAAAGAGAGGATTAGGATCCCTTACCACAAGTCCAACTTGTCTTTTTTCGTTTCTTTATATTCCTGAATAATAAACATTGGTCAATTAATAATTTCCTAAGTAACTCCTTTAGATATTATTATTCAGTTCATATCACATATTATAATTTCATAATAATTGTTTAATAATGTTAGTTCATATCAGACGTTTTTGCCGATGTTTGGTACATGAGTCAAAAATGAACTTGTTTGAAAAAAGATTGCCCATGTAGTTATAAGTAAATAATTTCCAGAATAGTATTAATGATTAAAATATCATATATATATAGTAAATATTCATTTTATACTATTCCATATCATTTTGAGATAAAAAACGAAAAGCACCGTTCATGGAGACGGTAGGCCGTATGTATGCATGAACGCTACTTTCATTTTTAGTCATATTAATGGAATTAAAACAAAATGAGAGAGATATATATGTGTTATATTTCCAGAATGATATCCATAATTTAGATGTAATATATTACATATATATCCATTATATATATGTACTTATAATATTACATAACATTTTGAGAGAAAAATGAAATGTACCGTTCATGGAGACGGTAAGCCGTACGTACGCATGAACACTACTTTCATTTTTTGTCATATTAATGGAATTAAAACAAAATGAGAGAGATATATATATGTTATAATTCTAAAATTATATCTATAATTTATATGTAATATATTACATACATATCCATTATATATATGTACTTATAATATTACATAACATTTTGAGATAAGAAATGAAATGTACCGTTCATGTAGACGGTAAGCCGTACGTACGCATGAACTCTACTTCCATTTATATTTCATATTTAATGGAATTAAAACATAATGATACATAATAGTATTTTAATTTCAGTATGGTATCATATATAATATCATAAATATATCCTTTATACGTACCATATATGGTATTAACGAATCAAATCACTTTGAGGGGGCGGTAGTCCGCACTTCCTTAAATGAAGATATCGCGTTTACCCATAATGGAAACCATAAAGGTACGCCATAAATGAAAAATACAGAAGCTTAAGTAAAGCATAAACATATTAGATATCATATATAAATATATAGTCATCTTAATGGCCACCTTTGAAGGTGTTAGAAAAATGTTGAACAATCATCGTTTCGGGAGGCAGAAATTCGCCATCCACAGAAACAATAAGTTCTTTAACCATTAGATGTAGGTGTGTGTAAGTTTATCTAGAATCCTTCTTATAATAACATAATAGTATATTGAAGATACTTTATGTGTTACAAAATAAATGAATGAAAAGCGTTTAGGGGTTTGGAGAAGCAAAATAATACAAAAGGACACAAGTGAAGACATTACCTTAAAATCGGGTAACTCCCTTTGGTTTGAGCTCAAAGGCTTCCTTGGGAAGACTTATGCCCAAAGTGAGGCTTCAAGGAGTAAGATAAGGAAGTGGAGAGACAAAATGGGCAGGTTTTGGCCGAGCCAATGGCTTTGGGAGTGTGGGTAAGGAGGTAGAGGTGGGGTCCTTTTATAAGAGGAGAGGAGGGGCACTCTTGTAAAGATACAAAATGTTACTTTATTTTCAAAAGATTTTCGGATTTTAAAGGTCACAAATTAATGTATTTCGAGGATAAGGTGATAAAGGTTCTAAATCAACCCATACAATAGGTTTTGGACATTTGTAGGTCTTAGATATTACATTATCGTTCCATTTTATTTAAATCGTTAAATAATGAGGTCGTCGCTGCATCATCATGATGTCATAAATAATTTAATATATTTAATGTCTAAAAATTATAAAGAAAATACTATGATGTATGAAATCTTTTTATATTTCCAATTACTATTTATAGTCAAAAATAGGACTTTTATAACCCCATGTAAAAAGTGTTTTAGTAAAACATCTCATGTTTGTGTCATTTTTACTTTAACATTAAATCAAAAGATATTTATGTCATTTTCCAACCAAAGTTACTCCATGGGGTCCCCAAGTTGACCCATGGATTTCCTTGGTCGGCCATGACACATCCAATGAGGGTAGGACATGTTTCTAGGTCATTTCATTTTATTAAAACATTATTCTTACCATAAACTACACTAATTACCTCCAATCGCGATTAAAAAATTAATAAGTTACTATTCACCAAAAAAATATTTTTATCCCATTGAACCACATTTTACTTCTTAATGACAACCATTTATGTCAGATTTTTTAAATTCAAAACACAAAGATGGCAAAATTTCATTTAAATGGAAAAATCAGTTTTTATAAGTACCACTTAGTGGTTTCACTATTCATCAAAAATTGAAGTTTTTCAGATAAATCTCAAAAATTCACCCTAAGCTATATTTGATATTCCGAATTAAAAAATGAATTCTATATTACATAATTAAAAACATAAACTTCACATTAATTATTTTAAAAATTAATTCCCGCTGTCAGAGCAAATAGCGTGTTTTTATGAAACAATAAGTATCAAAAGATTGACACTACTTTAAGTCTGATTTCAAAGTGAAATTAATTCCAACGACCACTATTGGATTTAAGGGTAAAAATATATTCTAATTTCACTTTAAAACCAATTCAAAAGATACACTAATCATATAAATAAATTAGATTAAAAAGAGGTTTTGAATTAAAATACAACATTTTACACTATTCATTAAAAAAATGAACTTTATCGGAAAGATACCAAAAATTTACACAAAGTAAATTTTGATGTCCCAATTCTTATGAAGAGTTTTATTTGGCCCAATATAATGTATAATAGTGAACAAAACTATATTTAATGACGGTTCTCCATCAAAAGTCGATAAGTGAACCTTTAGTGAAAACTAGGGCATATACGTCTAAAATTTAATTCTTTCCGTATTTTAAGCCTTTATCTTTTATTTTATAAATGTAACAACATTTAAAAACAAATATAATCATATTTTAGTTATTTCTATCCATTCTCGCCAATACAACGTCTACATGTTAACTATCATTTAAAATAATATTATTTTATTATTAGAGTGCAATGTAAGATTCCCAAGAAACTCGTAGTTGTGTGTTGGGTACGCCATCGAGCATAGCGTCCCATTTAAAGTCATATTAATATTTTATTCACAAATATGGATAAATATGAAAATTTCATATTCTTTATTTACCTGGGGTGTTACATCCTTCCCCACTTTTGGGAATTGCATCCTCGCAATTTTTAAAATTGAGCTTGGAAACATCCTTGAAAGTCCCACATCAGAACAAGAGTCGGTAAAACAATCACTTTAAACTAAAGGAAGATAAGTACAGAGGTCACCTGAGATAACCCATACTAGGATTCCATGTAGAAAAACATGGACATGGAAGAAAAAGAAATGGATCATGATCTTGAGGGAGAGTGATAGTAAACATGTCTAGGAGAAAGTTAACCATAAGAAAATCACAAACTTGTGATGGGTTAAACTGTATTCGACTCCCAAGTAGGAAAAGTTAATAGACAACATTTTTGTTTTAAGTTACTGTTTATTGAGGAATTTATTCATAACGAAACATAATCACTTATCATGTTGACTTTCAACTTTTACTAGATTCCTTAATCAAACTCATATTTTTTTTTCCAAAAGACGAGTATTTAGGGAGACTTGTTCGCATTAAGAGTACTATAATCAACTACCAGAGAATCACCTAATCCACCAAAGAGAACTATATACTTCCCATGCCTTTAGGATTTAACCAAAACCCAAACCAAAATGGTTAGTACAAGGTCATATAATCCATAAAAGGATAACCCTTTAAAAAGAAAATCTATGCTTAATCACCAAAATTTGTCCAACAAAGCCCAAAGTTCAACGAGGACCATCCAATAAACAATTTGTCCATAAAATTCCTCAAAGTAAACCAATCTAAGATTGAAACCCAAATATTTGAAGGATTTAGTCACATAGTCTTCCAAGTTAAATCGTAACATTTATCTCCAAACAACATCAGTTGCTCCTAAAGTATCGTATTGAAAAGTAATTAACCTAATCACATATCCTCCATGATAGGTTAATAATTTTAATAAAAAAACCCAAAATAAACTTACTAATAATTCATAAAATCATATAACTCAAAAGAATCAGTCAAAATAACCAAGGACTTCACGTAGTCCAGTGGTAGGCGATAAATACCAGTCACACTTTGGTTGTGGGTTTGATTCCGGCAGCATTGTCCGACGCGACGGGTAGTCACACGGTCTGCGTGTTGTCCTTCTTCCAAAACTATATAATTCTCAAATCATTCCCCAAAAAGGGATAAAATCATTAAAAATAACCAAAACATAATTTAACCTCAATTTTATCTCATGCCTTTCACTTCAATCATAACATATAGTAACCCATAATTACCTCAAAAGTAAGGATCATATAAACCCAAATGGTTCTTTATAACTATGTCCACAAAATAAAAGATAAATATTACTTGAATAAAATTTTCATATATTAAACATCATGGTTACACATAATATAAAAAGTCTTCTAATGTAACCCCATCATCAAAAGAGACTTAATACTCTTAATAATTTCACCATAAATCTTGAAGCCCTTATATGTTGACATCTTACTCATTCAACATTCTTCATGATCCATTAACCATTCCTTTCCAACTTATTCCGAAATAACTCTTTCCTACAAACAAAATCATGAATCATATCCTAAGAATCCAAAATAGGAAAACAATAGTCATGAAATAATACATACCTTTGATTGGTCATTGTTAGTTTCTTCATCCTCAATCGGAATGGCATTAGGTATTGGTAAACGAACATTTGTACGCTCTTGGTGATCCCATTCACGAAACTTCTTCTTAGTACATGTGTTTGCATAATGACCATGCACACCATATTTAAAACATTCAATTGATCCCTTAGAAAGAACTTCTTTCCCTTTCCTCCAGTCAACTGGATGCTTCCTTTTTCCATGGAAGGTTTTTGCTTTATGACCTTCATTTCCACATCTATAGCATATTTCCTTCCCTTTGAAACATTTTCCTAGGTGTTTCTTTCCACATCTTTGACACATAGGTTTTTGAACACACTTACCTTTATGATTATTACTTGTACTTCCATATGGATTTTTTTCACGCATATATGATGACTTAGAGAAATCACCAAGGTTTAGGAGGTAAATCATGACTCCAGATAGTTGGTTGTGGATAATCACAAGAGTTCTCATTGCAGATCCCATATCATTCAGTTGCTTGCTCAAAAAACTATCACAGTTTCCTTCACATCCACTGTTACTTTGGTGCCTGCTAGATCCATCCATTTACTAAAAACAAAAAGGTCAGTGTGAGTATATAAAAAAAACCATCATGTACTAATGAGGAAGATAAACACTAAGATATACTTACTCATTCACTTTATCTAAAACTAGGACTCTTTCTGAAATCCTAACCATTATGGTAATGCCACTTATGCTTAAAGAATACCCTAACCTCTAAAGTTATCTAAACAGACCTTTGATACAAACTATAAGGACCTAGCCTTAAACCTTTCTTAATCATGAGTTATTACAAGATTAAACATTGAGTATCTTTTCAGGTTTAGAGTTTTAGATAATTAGATCATGAAACTTTCATTACATTACACATTTAAGAAAAGTGGTTACATAAAAGACAATATTCATTCTTCCCATCAACAGAAAAATATTTAAAATAAAACATGGATTCTTTCTTGACACATCCTTGACACTATCATCACATCATGTACCTTTCCCTTGACCTGTGAAAAAAAATTCAAAATCATGGGATGAGCATAAAAAGCTCAGTAAGGGTTATAAAAATATGGAAAGGAAACATGAGTTCATATATACATAATAATGAAATCATACTTTACCCATAAAACATAGGCACTTTAACATACCTCATCAAGTCATGAATAAATCATAGAAATCATAAGACATAAAACGTAACTTGAGGCATTCATAACATTCTTACGTAGGGAGTAACCCTCTTAGTTACGTTTGGAATACCCACCACAGTATATTCCCTAAATCTCTTTGGAGAAACCTTAACGTTTCACTCCTTCGCGTTACCCAATGCATTGGAGATCTATATCGAGCTCACCCGCCCTTAGTTTATCATGGAACCACCCGTCTTCATAATAATGCCCAAGAACCACAACATAATCATATCACATAAAACATGCATAAAGGAAACATAAAATTTCCACCTTTCAATAAAAAGATATCAATACAACACATTGATATAAAAACATTATGAAAACCATTTTCAATACAAAAATAAAAGAAAAGTAAAACATGGTATTTATTTTTCTTTTAAAAAGAAGGAATTGCTTGTAGAGGAAGTCGAAACTCATATAATGGTCACGACGGCGGAGAAGTCGTTGTCGCCGCATACGTACGACAAAAACATTCCCTTTTGTCGTTTAATAAACACTTCGTATGAAAAATATTCCTTTTGAATAAACTTAATAGTCAAAGGGGTTTATACAACATATAAAAGAAGGTTTTGTATAAAACAAAATATGCCTCAATGAATGGAGATTGAGACGAAGACCCTTACAAAGACGGTATCCTTGGTTTAAGGATAAATCAATTGCATAATTATGTGTGACAAACGAATACACCAAATATAAGTGGATATTAATTGTAAAACAATCAGAGGTTATTCACAAATATTCATATAATGACATATTCAAGGATTACAAGTTTATCCCAAAGAATCAAATTTGGTTTAAGAAGTTCCCTTGCAAAAATTTGACAGCCTAACGGCGTCACATCAAAATTCAGAAAAAGAGTTGATGAGAGATAAAAAAAGGTATCTCATCACATGGAAATAAAATTTAAATCAATAAGGATATAGAATAACATATACCAACATAAAGGATAATTTAATTAAAAGACATAACAAAAGAAGTCTTTTAAAAAGAGGAGGGTGAAAGGTTCCCTTACTGACATGGGTATCTTTCGAAACATACACCATGTAAAAGAAAAACAATACAACATTGATGTAAATACTCATAAATGAAACTATATTTCACAATGAGTAAAATAATGGGCATTACATACACCACTCAAAGGAAATTGTGGCAAATGTAGCATAAATCTCACGGGAATAAAAGTGAGATGAAAAATCCCTTACGAAAACTCGACAGCCTAACGACACCACTTAAAACATCCAAAATAGATTGATGAGAGAAAATAGGGTATCTCATCATATTAACACAAAGTTTACAGAAAGAGGAATATAAAAGGACATCCCCCAACATAACAAATTGGATCTTAAAAGAAATGAAAAAAATAAGAGTACTTAAAAAGAAAGAGAGAGGTTAGATCTCTTACGAAAATTCGGCAGCCTAACGGCGCCACCAAAAACATCCAAAATGGATTGATGAGAGAGAATAGAGTCTCTCATCATATGAACAATAAAAATTACAGTAAGATTAATATAAAATAACATCCCAATAACAAGAAATATGATCTTTAAAAGTAATGACATAAAAGAGCATACTTAAAAAGAAAGAGAGGAGTAGGATCCCTTACCTCAAGTCCAACTTGTCCTGTTCGTTTCTTTATATTCCTGAATAATAAACATTGGTCAATTAATAATTACCTAAGTACCTCCTATAGATATTATTATTCAGTTAATATCACAAATTATAATGTTATAATAATTGTTTAATAATGTTAGTTCATATCAGACGTTTTTGCCGATGTTTGGTACATGAGTCCAAAATGAACTTGTTTGAAAAAAGATTTCCCATGTAGTTATAAGTAAATAATTTCCAGAATACTATTAATGATTAAAATATCATATATATCCAGTAAATATTCATTTTATACTATTCCATATCATTTAGAGATAAAAAACGAAAAGCACCGTTCATGGAGACGGTAGGTCGTACGTACGCATGAACGCTACTTTCATTTTTTGTCATATTAATGGAATTAAAACAAAATGAGAGAGATATATATATGTTATAATTCTAGAATGATATCCATAATTTAGATTTAATATATTAAATGGATATCCATTATATATATGTACTTATAATATTACATAACATTTTGAGATAAGTAATGAAATGTACCGTTCATGGAGACGGTAAGCAGTACGTACGCATGAACGCTACTTTCATTTTTTGTCATATTAATGGAATTAAAACAAAATGAGAGAGAGATATATATGTTATAGTTCCATAATTATATCCATAATTTAGATGTAATATATTACATATATATCCATTATATATATGTACTTATAATATTACATAACATTTTGAGATAAGAAATGAAATGTACCGTTCATGGAGACGGTAAGCCGTACGTACGTATGAACGCTACTTCCATTTCTATTTCATATTAAATGGAATTAAAACATAATGATACATAATTTTATTTTCATTCTAGTATGGTATCATATATAATATCATTAAATATATCCTTTATACGTACCAAATATGGTATTAACGAATCAAATCACTTTGAGGGGGCGGTAGTCCGCACTTCCTTAAATGAAGATATCGTGTTTACCCATAATGGAAACAATAAAGGTACGCCATAAATGAAAAATACAGAAGCATAAGTAAAAAATAAACATATTATATATCATATATAAATATAGTGTCATCTTAATGGCCACCTTTGAAGGTGTTAGAAAAATGTTGAACAATCATCGTTTCGGGAGGCAGAAATTCGCCATCCACGGAAACAATATGTTTTTTAAACATTAGATGTAGGTGTGTGTAAGTGTAGCTCTAATCCTTCTTATAAAAACATCATATTATATTTAAGATACTTTATTTGTTACAAAATAAATGAATAAAAAAAGTTTAGGGGGTTGAAGAAGCAAAATAAAACAAAAGGACACAAGTGAAGACATTACCTTAAAATCGGGGTAACTCCCTTTGGTTTGAGCTCAAAGGCTTCCTTAGGATGAATTCTGCCCAATGTGAGGCTTCAAGGAGTAATAGGGGGAAGTGGAGAGACAAAATGGGTAGGTTTTGTCCAAGACAAAGGCTTTGGGAGTGTAGGTAAGGAGGTAGAGGTGGGGGACTTTTATAAGAGGAGAGGAGGGGCACTCTTGTAAAGTAACAAAATGTTACTTTATTTTCAAAAGAGTATCGAATTTTAAAGGTCCCACATTGATGTATTTCGAGGATAAGGTGATAAGGGTTCGAACTCCACTCATCCAATAGGTTTTGGACATGTGTAGGTCTTAGATATTATATTATCTTTCCATTTTATTTAAATCATTAAATAATGAGGTCATCGTTGCATCATCATGATGTCATAAATAATTTAATTTATTTATTGTCTAAAAATTATAAAAAAAATACTATGATGTAGGAAATTATTTTATCTTTACAATGAATATTTATAGTCACATATATTACTTGTATTACCCCATGTACAAATTGTTTTAGTAAAACATTTCATGTTTGTGTCATTTTTTCTTTAACATTAAATAAAAAGATATTTATGTCATTTTCCAACCAACGTGGCTCCATGGGGTCCCCAAGTTGACCCATTGATTTTCTTGGTCGGCCATGACACATCCAATGAAGGTAGGACATGTTTCTAGGACATTTCATTTTATTAAAACATTATTCTTACCATAAACTACACTAATTACCTCTAATCGCGATTAAAAACATAATATGTTACTATTCACCAAAAAATTATTTTTTATCCCATTGAACCACATTTTACTTATTAATGACAACCGTTTATGTTGGATTTTTGAAATTCAAAACACATAGATCGAGAAATTTCATTTAAATGGAAAAAACAGTTTTTATAAGTACCACTTAGTGGTTTCACTATTCATCAAAAATTGAAGTTTTTCAGAAAAATCCCAAAAATTCACCCTAAGATATATTTGATATTACAAATTAAAAAATGAAGTCTATTTTAAAAAATTCATAAAATATTAGTCACATTAATTAATTTAATAATTAATTCCCGTTGTCAGAGCAAATAGCGTGTTTTTATGAAATAATATGTATCAAAAGATTGACACTAGTTTAAGTCTCATTTCAAAGTGAAATTAATTCCAATGACCACTATTGGATTTAATGGTAAAAATATATTCTAATTTCATGTTAAAACAAATTCAAAAGATAATCTAATCATATAAATAAATTATATTAAAAAGAGGTTTTGAATTAAAATACAACATTTTACACTATTCATTAAAAAATGAACTTTATCGGAAGGATACCAAAAATTTACACAATTTAAATTTTGATGTCCCAATTCTTAAGAAGAGTTTTATTTGGTCCAATAGAATGTATAAGAGTGAACAAAACTATATTTAATGAAGGTTCTCCATCAAAAGGCGATAAGTGAACCTTTAGTGAAAACTAGGGCATATACGCCTAAAATGGAATTCTTTCCGTATTTTCAGCCTTTATCTTTTATTGGATAAATGTAAAAACATTTAAAAACATATATAATCATATTTTAGTTATTTCTATCCATTCCCGCCAATACAATGGCAACATGTTAACTACCATTTAAAATAATATTATTTTATTATTAGAGTGCAACGTAAGATTCCCAAGAAACTCGTTGTTGTGTGTTGGGTACGCCATCGAGTATAGCGTCCCCTTTAAAGTCATGTTAATATATTATTCACAAATATGGATAAATATGAAAATGTCATATTCTTTATTTACCTGGGGTGTTACATGAACCCATGACCGAAAGACAATAATGCTTCCACGCACTACCATTGGCCTACATGTTGGGTTTGTATAAATTTTTTTCCATTAATAATTATGATTATTTTAAAACATATGGTATTTTATTTGAGTAATACTGTTTTATTTTTCATGGATTAATATATGATCAAATACCTTTAAAAAGGGTTTCCATTATAGTTATGAAATTATTTAAGGGTTTAAGGATAATTATTTATGGAACAATTAAGATAGAAAAATTTGTATTACAGATGAATTTTAATGATCAGTGTATCATTTTATGGTTTACTAATTTTTTAATTATCATTCCATGTGTTAAAAATTTTGGTTTTGATTTACATATATTAAAAAGCAGAATAGTTTGACTACCCATTTCAGAGTTTTGTTTTCCTTAAAAGTTGATTTTAGTGTTAAATTAATTAAAAATTCATCTTGAATACTCTTTTATTAGATAAAATTATTGGATTTTAATGTAAATTTATTAATTTTTTAAATTATACTCATCATGTAAGTATAATTAAATTTTATTTTTCTCTTGGGATAACTAGTTGGAGAAATATGTAACTTTAGGAAAATATATTCTAATAAAATTTTACCCTATTTTCATTCTTTCAGAATATTTAAGTGACCTTTCAACGCCTATTTGGCTTGTGTTATTTTCTTAATTATCTTCCTATTGAACATGTTCTCTATAAAACTCAATTAGTCCCTCAGAATAAATTTTCACTTTCAAAACCATCTTTTAATTTTCCACCAATGATCTCCCATTGTGAAATCCTAGTTATCCAAAACATCTAGTAACCTTTACATTTCACACTATTACTTTTTAAGAGAATTTTCCCTCCAGAATTTTTATAATTTGGGTTTCAAAAAAGTAATTATAGATTTGTTAATTATTTGAAAACCAAGATGAATTTAGAAGGTGAAATTCATATTTATTAGGGGAGGTTGTAACATCATGAGATTTTATAAAATATTTTATTTCAAACTAAATTATAGTCATTAATATATTATGTTATGAAAAATACATATTTTATCTTACATAACATGTAATATAGATTTTATCTTGTGATACACACAACATCGAGTCCCTTTGAAGACATTTTTTACACTAAAGTTCGGGACATCCCAGACAATAATATACTATTAATAATATTTATTTAACATTATAGTTATCACCTTTCCTTTTGAGTAGAGGGAATTTATATAATTCCCTAAATTATAATATAATAGTTTACACATGTTTATTAAAAAAATTAACTGGTGAATAATTAATTTTAAATGAAAATAATGACTAATTGAATATAAAGGATATGATTTTATGAAAAACTATTTTTATGACCACAATGTAATTTAATATTATTAAATTAAATTAAACATTATAATCAAAATATATTAATGAAATTTACATTTTATATATTTAATAAATTGTTTTTAAATTCATCTCACATGTTTTATTTGCTTAAATTAATAACAAATCCAATTTTATGCATTAAAATGGTTTATTTTCTAAAAATACAGGTTTTCCATATTTTAATGGAAGTATTATTTTAAATATAATTTATAAAATTTTATAGTTTTTATTTTATAAAATAAACATATTTTTTAAAATAAGTATATAAAATTCTTCTTTGAGTGAATTTTTGTTGTTTTTGTGAACTTTCATATTTTAATGAATAATGAATGACATTAAATTTTTATTCAAAACTGATTTTTTATCTAAAAAATTTATAGTGTTAAATTATATTTATAATTTATTTAATTGTTTTATTATATCGTTTTTATATCATTTAGTTCAATTTATGTCACTATATGTAATTTCACAATAAATGTTTATATAAAAACATAAAAAAATATTGAACATATTCTCATTAAAAACTAATTTTTACATCCCGTTATTAATTTTTATTTTAAAATAATTTCTTACCCTTATGTGATTTTAATTTAAAAAAATTGATTACATATTTTAAATCATCATATTTTATAATTTAATATAAGTTCAATTTTGTCTTTACAAAAAATTTATTGAAAATAATTAAAATTAATTGTAGCGATTAAGATAAATTAGTTGTTCACTTAATGGTTATAATTTAATAAATAGGGTAAAATGGAATGTATACTTATCAAAAACCCATTTTTTCTATATATAATCCATATATCATCTTTGATAAAATTATATGAGTTATCTGTATACTATTCTAAGAAGGTGGCTTATATAATACGTAAGTTCAGGAAAATATAGAAAGGGAATCGTTCAAGCCTTTCACATTTATAATGCCTTGAAAAATAGAAAACATTATATTTTCTATTATTATTATCATTTTGAAATATAAATGAGTTATTATTATCATAATAATTTATCATTAATTTTTAGATATGAATTAGTTACCAGATTTCACACACTAGCCATGGAACCCTAGTAACCTGATAACAGAGTCAACCCGGACATAGCCCGAAGTGCTTTCCTAATCCCCACGGGTTGGTTACCATCACATAGGATCATAAAACATGAATGTAGGAATGAATATTTGACAAAACATAGTGGAATAAATATAATCAAATCAATATGCATACCAAATAAACTCTCTTGGGTGTAATGTACAAGAAGTCAACACAACATTAAACCCCAATGTACTAATAACCATGTACCAAAATTGGGGAAAACCCAAGTCCCTAATGAAAAAAGTCACCACATCTAAGGTAAAAAAACTAGATCCACCTCCAAGAGATCATTTCCCCTTGCTCGAACCAAAAATTAGATAATCTACAAACACCCAAAGGCACTGGTAGGGAATGAGTTAAAAATCCGTGTAGGGTATCACCAAGGAATCTATATCAGATGTCAATAATAGATTAACCAAATGAACTTTTCCTATTTTAAAATAAATAGTGTTGTAATTTCAAATCATATTTTATAAAATCATTCTTTATAGTTTAAAATATGGAAAATACTTTATTCAAAGGCATTATAATGATAGAATATCTCAAATAAAATTATCTATATATAAAATTTACGTAAAATAGTTTATTTAAATTATAAAGGAATGAAAATTAGTTTCACAACATTGGTATACATTTATATCATAAATATAAATAAAAAACATGCACTATGTTAATCATCGAAATAGGTACAAATGGTCTATGTTGTTGGACCCCACACTCTATAAGTGATCATGGAAATATGTGTATACACATTTCCCTTTGACACTGGTCAAAGGAAACTCATCACCACCATATGAGGGATGTGACCTGCTACATTTATGTTTTAGAACATTGTATAATAATAGAGTCTATCCAAATAACTCACAAGATACCAATGTTTTTTGTTTCATCTTACACAATCAACAATTGGAAATTTATTTTCAGATGTTTTAAAATAAAATTAAATCCCATTCCTCCCATTTTAAATGAAAACATTCCATTGAAAATCCAAAATAGATCTTAATAAAAAAACATTACTCTTTAATTAGATAAAACACCTAAGTTTATATAAAAAACATCTATATTCGTAGTTGGACATAAATTCAAACTAATTCCATAAATATCAAATTTCATTTCCATAATTAAATTGAACAATTTAATCGATATCATTTCCACCAAATCTAATCTTAAAATTAAATAATATATTAAATCTAATCTCCCTAAACACAGCCCAAATTAATTTAATTGGGGGTGTTCTCAATATTATCATGACAAAACCATTTAAAATCTCATAATTCAAAATAATTTGTTATTATAAAATCAAAATAAAGAATTTTTTAGAGATATAATTTAAATAAATGACTGAAATAAATCAAGCAATTCAAGGTTCAAAAATTTGGTGAAACTGATTAGAATCACCAACATTTTTTGAAACATAACACACACAATGGCACATGTTAATGAGAACGAAGGTGAATAAGACCTTGAAAATCAACCTAAAAGTGAGATCCAACATCAGAGAACATAGATCCATTAACTTCATGATGATCTATTGAAATTATAAAGAAGGATAAAGAGTTAATGAAGGGGAATGAGGGAGAAACCATTCATGGGAATCAAACCGCCAACACAAGAAATATCAAAGGATGAATTAGTGGATTCAGAATGGTTGGATACCACCAAGATCTCTAGGGGAATCTTCGGGTTGAGTGGAGAAAAATTATAGAGGATCTTAAAGTGATGGATCGGTTGTGATACTGAATTTTAATAAAATATTCAGGATATAAATTGATTCGCAACTACAATACACATTGTGAAACACATAATATTCAAAAGAACTATAAACATGTTTCCTCAATTTAAAAACGGATGATCCAAATTAATAATTGATATTTAATTTTTTCATCATTTGTAAAGGCTCATCACGTCATGTACCCTTCACAACATGAATCCTTTCATGAATATTTCCAAGTAATATGTACACATTGTGTAACCTAGTTACATGGTGTGTAACACTCTGCATCCTGCACAGTAAGGCAAGTAAAAAATAAGTGTCCAACAAATCACTGAATTAACCATTGATGGTATCCTCTAAATTAATTCTCATCCCTACCCAATCAATGAATAGGAAAAACCAAAACAAGGATAAATTCATACCTTTTAGATCGGTAATGGGATGTTATAGCATCCCCACCATAAAAGGATTTTTCCCAGAAAAAATTATGAAGATGATTTCATTTAAAAAACATGAGGTCACAAATCTCTCATCAGTTTCTTGCGGTCCCATGTATAATTTTTATTATAACCATGCTTCCATAGGAGATGAAAAAAATCTTATAGTCCTCCCATGAAGTACATTGGTCTTATAATCAACCATCACCATTGGCCACGTAGTCTAAGTTAAATCAGGTTCAATCTCAAGATAACTCCAAATCAAAACATGATATGGTTCAGATAAACACTTTTTAAATTTTGATACATGAAATACGTCTTGTTCCAAGGTATGATGTAGTGGAAGTGCTAAATGTTGTGAAACTTTCCCCACCAGTTCAAAAAACTCTAAAGGTACTAAAAATTACGGAGTCAGCTTCCCTTGATTTCCAAGCCATCGCTGACCCATCCGGGTTGAAAAATTCAGGAAAAACCAATCACCAACTAAAAATAGAAATGATCTACATTGACGATCAATATAAGACATATATATTCTTTGTGATGTTAACATTCTCCCAAAAATTAATTTAATATTTTATTTCATCTCATTCACCAAGCATGGTCCGTCCAAGGAACGTTTAAAAATCTCTTTCCAACATAACCAAGATTTAAAAGGTCGATCATACAAGGACTTATAAGGATCTATTATGATCAAAGACTGATAAATATTGTTATAAGAAAACACATCCATCCCTAGGTGATCATTTTATTCTCTATCAAAGTAAATAATCCAAGCCTGATGCATGTATTCTAGAATCTGTATAGCTATTTCTTTCTGGATACATGACGTTGGATGGTAGGTCATACTCAAACTGACCTGAGATCCCAATTCTTCTTGAAGGACTCATAAAAGAGAGAAGTGAACTAGGTATCCTTTTTAGATACTATAGCAGATGAAACTTCGTGAAAATGTACAATCTCATTCGTGTAGATATTTCTCAACTACTCAACATTGGTTGGATCTCGGATAGGTATGAAGTGAATTGACATGGACAACCTAATGATCATAACCCATATTGCATTATTCTTTCTATACGTGCAGGTAAACCCCACCAAAAAGTCCATATAATTATCATCCCACATCCATGTAGGGACTAGAAGTGGCTGCAACAAACCTGATGGTTTCTGGTGCTCAAACTTAACCTGGTGAAACGTATAGCAACAGGAGACAATCTCAAAAACTCCCATTATCTTTCCTAGACAGTATAACTACCACTAAATAGCATAAAACATCTTAGTATTTCATGGGTGCACATCACACATAGAATTATGAAGTCCCCCATCAAAGACATATTTTCCATGAAATTCACAACATAATGTTTCTAATAACACAGAACACCCTATTTGGAGATTACCATTTTGTTTTGGTCTCTCCACCATAAAGAGAGTCTCTAATAATATGGAATTAGTCTTCAGTCTTTTGTTATTGAATATTCATCTTAATAAGATAATATGTCAACTAAATTCTAGAAAAAGTAACTCTATCCAATTTATCTGGAACTCCAATATGGAACTGTGTACAAAGAGCCATCAAACTCCACTTTTCTGATGATTCATTCAGGGCTAGGGTTAGAAGTTACCAACTTAACACATATTCAATGAAATTTCCATTCCCTATGGTATAGATGATTTCAAATTCAAAATATTTTAGGTACTCCACCCAATCCCTATGGTGGAGATTCAAAATTATTTTAGATAATGTAAATCTCAAGCTCCTATGGTCTGAATACACAGTAAATCATTCATTAAAATTTTTGTGTCATCAACACTTATGAAAATTCATCATAGAAACAAGTTTGATGTAATGGGTAGGCTAATATTCTCATGTGCCCTAATCTGATGAGACTCATAAGTTACTACAAGTTTGCCTTGCATAAAAATGCAGCCCATACCTGAACCTAATTCCTAAAAAAATACCACATAGCCATACCCAACCACTAGAAGAGTCAACAATGAAACATTAGTAAAAATATGTTTCAAATCAACAAAATAATTATTACATTTATCATTCCATGAAAACTTAACCCCCTTCATTTTAGAGTAATCATTCGAGAAAAAAATTTCAAGAAGCCCTTCATGAACTACGGATAATGTCCAGGTAAGCCCCAGAAGCTCTCAATATTAATGACATTACATTATTTCTCCCATGTCATAATATCCATTAAAATTATAGTATCTACTAATATTCCTTATTTGAACACCACGTGTCCCGATAAATTCACTCAAGAATCCTGATATCATTCTTCGAAATCTCAGAATAATGTCAGTAATTTCATAGAGAACACATAAATAATATTATATGACATGCGTGATCCCTCTAAGCCTTCGATTAAATGAGAATGTCATCCAAATATATTACCACAATGGTATCCAGATAATCATGGAAAATACTATTGATCAAATCCATTAAAAATGCAGGAGCATTTGTTAGACCAATGTTCATAATAAGGTGCTCATAATGGATATACCTTCTCTAAAAGGCATTTTTCGGATTTTCATATTCTTTTATCCTCGACTAATGGTAACCAGATCTAAGTTTGATCTTTGAAAACCACTCTGAACCATTCAAATGATCAAAAAGATCATCAATATGTGGAAACAGATACTTGTCTTCCTTGTATCTCAATAGAGATTTCATTATTCAAAAGATTGGAAAAGAGAAATATTATATTTCTTAGCAATGGGAACCAGTGCCACCCACGGTGATACACTCAAGCATATATATGGTTATCATGAAGATTATCTAAATAGGACATAAAATCTTTCGTTTCTTCTGAATCCATGTGGTAAGATGGAATAGAAACTGGTTGTGTTCCATTAATTACGTTAAAAGAAAACATGTCCTCCATTACAAATTGAAAATAAAGATATCATAAGGAAACATATTAGGAAATCGATGAAAACTAGAAAGAGATCACTCCTCCAATATTCCTTCTCCCGATGAAAAGAATACACTGATTTTACCTTACATAACTCTTGATAATAAGGTCCAACCTTGCTCAACCTTGGGTCCCATTCTTTTTAGAAAACTAGTGTCATGACACTGGATGTATTGAGGCATACCTGTCAAAGATAACAATCAATTAGGTAATTATTTTCAATGAGCCAATCCATTCCAAAAATTACATCAAGAGGTTTCATGTCAAGGACAAGAAAACTCTATTTTAGGTTTACATATGATAAATTAAACAAATAAGTAGGACTAAAGAGACCTCACTCTCTCTTTTTACCAAGGGTGTTGTAATATCCAATGAAAAAGATAAAAAATCTATAGAATGGTTTAGAAAAATAAAGATACATATTGAAATAAATAAATTATATACACTATTATCAAACAGAAAAATTACTAGTGATGAAGATATAGTAATGGTACCCCTCATAGTTGTTGGACATGTATCGGCTCCCTCTGGAAAATCTTACACTGCATGATGTAGCTTCATTCCTGATTCCTCAATATGAAACCCTTTTATACATGAATTGTTTTTATTTACCTAGAGTTTTTAGAGGAAATTATGATCATGTTTCATCATGCCGAGTAGAAAATATATGAAAGAATCTATGTATATTCCAAGAACATATATAGGAGAAACAATTCTTTAGTGCCTCAGTTAAACCCATCTTAGAATTTCCAAGATTCCCACACATATAGAAAATCAAATGACTCCATCCTAGAACTATAAAAGGTTTAGAATGACCCTATCATCAAGAAATACTGGAATAATCATCACAAAATCACTTCTCTTGAAGGAACTGATGCTTCCATATGAATAAAAAGGAACTCCCATTAACCTTTAAATTCCATTCAAGTCAATATCGACTATCATCATGACATCCAACACATCAGCATAAGTGGGAATCATTAGCATGAACACTTGAGAATGGTTATTTGATCTATGTCCAAACTCAAACCATTCATCCTTCATCATCTCATTAGATACAATATGTTTTTACAACTCTGTGAGTTCATAAACGAATTTTAAATAATCAGTCATGGTTCTATCAGCAAACTCAATTGTGAAAACCTCCATCGACTTGTCCAACACCATGGAATTTGGATCAAACTAGTTCGTGAATGTAACCTTGAAGTCTATCCTCTCTATCCCTAATTTTTATTCACCATCATCATCGTGTCCCACCATCTCCTACTCGGTCCTTCTAACATGACGGTGGAAAACATCACCTATATCCCATATCGTGTCTCTAATAACTCAAAAAAACATTATATCATGCACAACCATTCCTCAATCTTTTGATGATTAGTGTATCCTTTGAAAACTATTGGCTTCTTGTGAAGTAACTATTGAGAATGATTTTTTAGAACATCCCCTTGATCTCCCATAGATGGATCCAGAACAGGGATTATTGATGGAGCATGTCCTAATGCTTGGATAGTTCGTTCCATCAACTCAACTAGATTTGGGTGAGCTAGAGTATTCTCTCCCTGTGGTTTATCAGAAGATTCATACAGGATCTAATTTCAATTTATTCTCTGTGGAATGATTATACAAGACATCAACAGACAAAAAGTAAAACATTAGACTACCCCTCAAACTGAGCAACAAGGTAAATTATTTTTGACAGATGGATCAAAAATATTTAGATTTCACTCTATCCAAATTACAATAGGGAATACAATAGAACTAATCTAGACGAAAAATTTCCCTAACCACTCCTAGTGAGTTAATGTTTATTGTGTTCAAATATCGTAGATACTTACTTAATAACTATCTCTTAAGTTATGACATGATATAAAAAAATCATACATACATCAAAACAAAAGTTCAACAGCCTCCTCTAATACAAAATTGTCATGAATAAGTTCGGGTACCCTCATAACCTGATAATCAAGTCATCCCTGACATTGCCCGATGGGTATTCATGATCCCTAGTGGTTGATTAATAGCAACTAGAATTATAAAACATGTAAGTGGGAGTTAATTTTCAACCAAACATAGCGAAATAAAGACAAGAAATTTAATATGAATACAAAAGAAACATCATTAAGATTGTTGTACCAGAAGTCAACACATAATTAAATCCCAAAGTACGTAAACTCAAGTACCAAAACCGGGAAAAACAACCCACGTAACTAAGTACACAACTCACCATGTTCAAGGTTCAACAGCGAGATACACCTCCAAGAGGTCCTCTCCCCTTTCTCAAACCTAGAGGCATATAATCTACAAACACATGAAGGCACAAGAACGGTGTGAGCTAACAATACTAGCAGGGCCTCACCAAGGATTCCATATAGGATTAAAATAATAGATTAACCAAATGAATTCATACAATTTTAAAATAAACATGTTTGAAATTTCGAAGCATATTTAAAAAAACAATGTTATAAAGTTAAAATGCTGGAAAATCATTATGTAAATCCTATATAATGATGGAATATTTTTGAAAACAGAGATTAAATAAAATAGTTACATTAAAAAATTTAAGCTAAATTTTATGGCATGTAAATTAGTTTCCCAACATTTTCTTACATTTATATCTCCAATATAAATAACAAGATAGAATCATGTTCATTTTACAAATAGGTTTGAATGATCCTGGCTATTGTACTATGTACTCTCTAACTAATCACAAAAATATGTTTACACACACATCCCAATAACACTATGAAAAGGAATCTTGTCCCCATACCATCAGGGATGTGACCTGCTGCATTTATTCTTGATGACATTGTATAAGCATGCAGTGTGTCCAAATAACTCACAAACATCCTAAGACTTGCAAGTTCTCTTCCACAATCAATGATAATAAATTTATATTAAGATTTCATAAGTACAATTAAATCACATTCCCCCAATTTCAAATTCCAATTTTACATTTAAAAAGTAAACTTGATTTTTAATAAAAACAACATGCATCTTAAGATATATAAACCCACTAGGTTTCTATCAAAAACACATTAATATATTTTCATAGTTTGAAAAAATTCAATCCAATTCCATCAATATCACTTTTCATTTCCAAAATTAAATTCAAAAATTTAATGGAAATTATTTCCTTGACGTCGAAAATTTATATTAAATAATTTAGATCATATAATTTTTTAAAACACACCCCAAGTCAATGTAATTGGCTATTTTTTCAAATTCAACTTTGAACCCCATTTCAAATCACTCAATTCACTAGAATTGGTTTTTATTAAATAAATTGATAGAAATATTGACCAATTCAATTTAAATCGATGATTAAAATATGTCGACAATTTTATGGTTCATAAAATTGACCTAACATGATGGAACCACCTTCCTTTTCTTGAAATTCAACACTCACAATGACACCCGTTAATAATAATTCTGAATAAAACCTCAAAACTCAACCTAGAAGCAAGATCCAACACCATAGAACCAAAATCAATCAATTCTAGGATGGTCTATTGAAATAAAACAGGTGGATAAAGAGATAAAGATAATTAATGGGGGAGAAATGGTACCAGGGAATCACACCACCAATGAAAAAACAAAAAAATGCAAAATGAGAGGATCTGGAATGGTTGGAGAGCTTAAAAAATATATGAGGTAGGCTTTGAGTTGAGAGGAAAAATATTGGAGAAGATCCAAAAGTTATGATCGGATACGCTTTAGATTCTAAAAGAGTAGTCAGGGAATTACATGACCTGTAACTATAATACACATCATGAAACACTTAATTTATGAAACCACTAAAAACTGATCATCTCGAATTAAAAATTGAGGCTACAAATTAAAAACCAATATTTAATTCACTCACTACATGTACAGGCTCATCAATTCATACACCCTTCACAGTGGGAATCATTTCATGAATTTCACCCAGAAACATGTACATATTGTGTAAGCTAGTTACATAGTGTAAGACACCCTGAAACCTATATAAAAATGTTCTTTAAAGTTGACAGTCCAACAAATTATAGACTTCACCATTATAGGTATCCTTACAGTTCATTGCCAACCATACCCAGTCAATGAAAAAGAAAAACGTGACAAAGTTAAAGGAATACCTATTATATATGTAATGGTATGTTACACTTAAAATGATCAAGAAATGCCAACACAATGATTTTTTAGCTTATATTTAGTTAAAATAAGTGACACTAAAAATATTAAATGAGAAGAAAATTGAAGGAATTATTGTGTTGACTTATTTTGTAGATGAAAATATAATGTTATATATTTTTAAACATAATATATTTTAGTTGCATTGTTTTCTTGAAATTTATAAATTTAAATTAAATAAATAATGTAAAAATTGGCATTGTGTTATATTATAATAAATGATATTTTAATTAATGATTCACATTGTACTAAAATTTATAACTTCCCCAAATTTATTACTAAATTTTATTAAATATGATATATTTTTATATTGATAATCCAATTTATGTATTATAATGAACCTATTGAACCCTAAATAGTAAAAATATTTTCATCATTGTTTCTGTTAAACTAAGTTTTTACGATGAGATTATTTAAAAATTAATATCAAACAATTATGGTATTTTTATTTTACAAATCTGGTATCATATTTTTAATTCATTATATTTATATTTTTAATATATATCACTTTATTTTAGTTTTAATGGTCAAATTACATATGGTAGAAAAATTATTACCTTAATAATATGAAAATGGTAAAATGGGAAAAATTGAAGTTAATGGAAACATTTATAAAAATAATTTTATTTTTGTGTGTTGGATTTTTTTATCAACTATAATTTCACTTGAATTCATTGTTTTTTAATTTTTCAGGCACATGATATAACGCCACAACCCTCGAATCCTGAAGCTGGTGCATTACATTTCTACATTTTCATTATTACAAAGATTCAAATCTCATTAGACTAAACATTTTAGAATATTTGTTAAACTAGATCACACACATGATATACATTTAACTTTGGAAGAATAAAATACTGTATAATACATAATAAATATAAATAATCTTCATTCTTTAAACTCATTCTAAAAATTCATCTTCATATCCAAGGGAAAGGAAAAAAAATAAGAGAAAATTCAATGCTCAGTAATGTTAAGCATACAGAAAAAGAAGTACTGAATTAATGAAAATAATCAAAATTTAAAGGTGTGTAATTGAGAATAAATTCCATTTATTTAACTAGATATGGGAATTTCAAGATGTAAATGTAATCAACTGAAATATATGCAATTTAATTAATAAACTATGAATGTAATACATCTATAGATAATGTCAAAGAAAAAATAGAATAGATAAATGAAAACTAAATATTTAAAATATAAATTATTAATTATTGGATTTTATGTTTCCTAGGTTCTTGGCACCTTTACGTTCAAGTCCTTTCAGAAGAAAATTTATAAAATGATTATTAAAACCCTTCTAATTGTCCAAATGATTCATCTCATGATATTATTGAGGCATAGAGGGGATATCTATAATATGTCCCTAATCATATCATAAATTTATAAATAATTTTTCATGTATATAGAAATCTATTTTATTCATGAATACTATTCCTTATCAAGTATCTGTATTTAATAAAAGATACAAAATTATCAATAGTTCCCCAGTTAATCAAATAATTGTCAAAGTGAACATCGTGTGTAAAAATGGTATAAGGGTTCGGTAATAATAATATCCATTCCATGAGAATTTGTAGTCTTATGATAAATATAATTTACAATAAAATTTATCATAATGGAATGATTGGTTCAAGATAATGTTATCAATAACAAAATAATGTTATTTCCAATATATAACTTTTATAACTTTGTAATTTTCAATTTAAAACCCCCTGGATGAGATAATTCAATGTGAAACATAAAATACCATGATGTATTATGGAATTGTGACGTTAAATGGAAAAAAGTATGTATACACACCACATTTAGGTACATTCATTCATACTAATATGTAAGTCTCAACAGAATGTAAATTGAGACGAAATTCCATACATTACACTTCATTTTGGTTGAAAGCTATTTATCATCTTTTGTAATGGTTTCTGTCATGTTATTAACATAAAATTGAACCAAATTTATAACTATAATATGTTATATTATTTTTATATCATATTATAACTAGTTCATTCATAATATTTTATCATTCTCATTATTTTGAGTTTTAATTACCTTGTTCTTCAAGGATGTTTTTTCTTTTTTTTATTCATATAAATTAGATCATGATTTCACCATATTCGTTATATAAAACATGATTTAAATATCCTATATAATCATTAATTATATATTTATAATAATCCATTAAATTTGGAGACATGAAATTGAATTCTTCGTTCATGGGGACGACAGGTCATACGTATGCATGAACACGACTTCCATTTATTTTTCATTTTAATGTAATGAAAATTAAATGTTATATATGTATATTATAATTATAGTATCATATTTATATCATATATTTCACATATATTAATTACAATCATCCTTAATACATTCCATTTATAGCATGAGTGGATCATATCACTTTTAGGAGGCGGTAGTGTACGCGTCCACAAATGAAATTATCGTATTCCCAAATAATATAAATCATAAAGGTATGTGTTATATAAAATTAAAAAAACATAAATAAATCCTATATATCATATATATCATATATATATATAGTTTCCCTATCATAATTCTCAACAATGAGAGGTGGTAAATGAAAAAAACGAACGACATCATTTCTCAAGGTAGTAGTCCTCCATACACATGAATGGAAAATTCATTATCCTTTTGATGGATCTAAATATAAGTTTAGTTAAAAAAATTAACAAAAATAAATATCATTATTTTGATTATAATGATTTTATTTTGTAATAATTTCATAATAATAATTTATTTTTTTGAGAATGAAATAAAACAAAAGTGATCATTGAGGAATGTCAGCTCATTTTTTGGGTAATCCTTTTGGTTCTCATACAAGGACTTAAATGTATTTATTTATACCCAAATATAGGATTCTATGTTTATTTTATTTATTTTTGGAGATTATTTGGTCACATTTTGGAGAAACAATTGTGTCTTCATATGTATGGGGAAGGGGAAGAATGAATGTATTTTTATAGTGGAGGATGAGTTGAATTATTGTAAATAAAAAAGGTAAAAACTATTGGGAGGTATACGTTACCTCATTTGAAAAATAAATGAAATATTAGTAAAATAAATTTAAATTATTTTCTATCCAAATCTCCAACAAAAAAGGAAGTGAATTTTTATAATTTTGTTCTTTAGACTTTAGGAATCGTTATATTGTTAATTTTAGTTTTTCATTTAGATAACTTGATTTTAAACCAATATAATAAATACATAAATACTAAATAAAGGTTAAAATTATTATTTAATTTTGACCCACATAATTATAAATATGTTATATAATTTACAAAAAAAATTCCAATGAGTGTTGGAAATTAATTTTAACAGAAGCACATGTAACACGCATAAACACTACTATAACAACCCGAACATTTTTGAACAAATTACCCTTTCTTTTAATGTATTATATATATAGGAATCTAATGAAAGTTTCTTATTATTGTGTTTCATTAACCATTATATATTATTATCGTTGATGATGTACCCATTAAATAGTTATTTCACAAATATTATAAATATAACGTTTTAATAAATCCTTTTAATATAGAAAAAGAAGAGAATTACCTCATCTTGTAGACTTTGGCCAAAAGAAGCTCATTTTTTCTATAAATAAAATGATTTATTGTCACTGGGCTTTGTTTTTGACCAACCCCAGGAAAATATTCAACACATTACGCTTGAATGGAATCGCTTGGTGGTGATGTTCAAGTTAATAGAGATTACCACCCGGGCAATTTTATCTGAGCCGCCCCAAGAGTGTGGCACCATAGAACACCTTAAATGTAACATCACATGTAAATAAATAATAATAATTTTTAATTATTATTAATATTTTTGAATTAAATATTTATTTTACATTAAAAGGGATGTTATATTTGATAGCGTACCCGATACGCAACAGCGGGTTTCTTTGAAATCTAACGCTGCACACTAATAATATAATATTATTATTTTAAATTGTAGTTAACAATAAACCATTGTATTGGAGGTAATGAATATAACTAAGTAAAATATGATTATACATGTTTTTCACATTTATCCAATAAATGTTGGAGGCTTAAATGTGAATGAATCTAATTTTAAGCATAATTTTTTTGAAATGTTGATTTACCGCATTTTAATGGAGAGCCCTTTTTAAATCTAATTTTTTTCACTCTTATATGTTCTATTTGAAAAAATAAAACACTTCTTTAGAATTGGGACATCAAAATTTACTTTGGCTGAAATTTTGGTATTTTTCTGATAATGTTCATTTTTTTATGATTAGTGAAAAATACTGAATTTTAATTCAAAAGTGCATTTTAATCTAATTTATTTATATGGATAGAATATCCTTTTAATTTGTTATAAAGTGTAATTAGAATATAATTTTACTATTTAATCCAATATTGGAAATTTTAATTAATTTCACTTTGAAATTGGACATAATCAAGTGTCAATATTTTGATAGTTATTAATTATCAAAAACACGGTATCTATTTTAACAGCGGGAATTAATTTTAAATTAATTTCTGCCACTTCTGTGTTTTGAATTTGGAAAAATAGATTCCTTATTTGGAATCATTAGGTCTAAATTTTGTAAATATGTAACTTTTATATTATGAAATTTTAAATATTTACTTCAGTAAATATTTTATTTACCAGGATTAAAGAGTAAATATAGTAAATAAAGGTAAAATATAATAATATAGTAATATTAAATTACCCTATCATGTATCCTAATGCTATTTTCTGATACACATCCGACCTTGTGCATCCTGGGGTTGAATTTGGGATCCCATGGTTTTACATGGGAGTAATAATGGGATTTTATATTAAATAATTTTAAGTAAAGATAAAAATGACATAAACATATATCTTTTAGTAAGTAAATTTTTACATGGGTTTATATATGTTATCATTTAGACTATAAATATTCTTTGGAAAGATAAAAATATTTCCTACATCATCATATTTTATTATAATTTTTTTACATCATATAAATTAAATTATTTATGACAAAATAATGATGCAATATTTACCTCATTAATAAATGATTTAAATAAATAAGATTATAAATATTAAAAAAATATACAAAACCTGTCCAATTCTTATGGTATTATTTTATTTCAACCATGAGTCATCTTAAATATGATATTATGGAATAGTTGACATTTTTAAACCGATGATGAGGTTATAATAAAATAATTGTTTCAAACTTTCCTAAAGATCCCCTCCTCTCCCTTATAAAAAGCCCTCATTCCTAAACCATTTCTCAAACATATCATGCCTTTGTCTCATTAAAACTATGCTCCAATAAGCTCCCAAGATCCCTATATTAAACCTAAAATCCTTAACCTATGCAGAAAGCACTTCAAAAACCATTTTGGTTCAAACCAAATAGAGTAATCCGATTTAAAGGTAATGTCTTCTCTTAAGTTCTTCTGTTTTATTTTACTTCTCCAACCCCATAAACTCGTTTTATTCCTCTATTTTGTAGTAAAACCAGTATCCTCAATATATTAGGATTTTTTATTATAATTATTATAACTATACTTACAGACACCTCCATTGAATGGGTAAAGAACACAATGTTTCTGTGGATGGAAAAGTAAAGTCTCATGGAATGATGATTATTCAATTATCTCCTAGTTCCTCTCATGATGGCCATTATTATGGAAATGTATTTATATATGATATATATTATTTTTATTTTTTCTTTATTCTTCTGTATTTTCAATTTATAGCATACCTTTATGGTTTCCATAATGGGTAAACGTCATAATTTCATTTTAGGAACTGCGGACTACCGCCCCCTCAAAGGGATATGACTCATTAATGCCATATGTGGGATGAAAATAGGATGGAGTTGATGATTTTATTTAAGATATTATACTGGAATTATAATATAAATGTATATCATAATGTTTTCATTCCATTAAAATACAAAATGGAATTGAAAGTAGGCTTCAAGTGTACGTACGGCTAACTGTCTGCATGAACGGGGCATTTCATTTCTTACCACCAAATGTTATGTAATAATATAAATACATTTATATACTGGATATATAGGATATATATGATATCTAAATCATTAATACCATTCTTAATATAATAGATATTTGACCACATGGACAACTTGAAATTATAAGGTGTTCATTTTTACTCAAGAACCAAATATCGATGAAACAACCGTTAATAACATAAATGGTTACATAATGTTTATAACATAGTAATAAGTGATATAGAAGGAATAATAAACTTGAAAATGGTTCTTAAGAAATTATAAATTAACATTAGTTTATTATTCAAGAGATTAAATAGTGATCGAGTCATGTTAGACGCAAGATAAGAGATTTCTTATCTCACTTTTAATTCCGTGAGATTTCCATTATTCACCACTTATATATTAAATGTGGTATATTGTGTACTACCATTTTATATATGTATTTTGTGATTTATTTGGTGGTTATTTACTTTTATCATACGACTATATTGATTAAAACATGGTAAGGGTTTTTCATCTCACTTTTTATTCTCGTGAGATTCATGCTATATTAGCCACTATTTCATTTTGTGTAGTTGATGTACTGCCCATTATTGTATTATTTGTGTAATATACCTTAATTTATGGGTATTTTAATTTTAATTTTGTGATAATTCTTTAATGGGGTGTATGTTTTGTAAGTTACCAAATCGGTAAGGGAACCTTTCACCCTCTTCTTTCTAAAAGACATATTTTTTATATATCTTTTAATTTTCATCTTATTATGATGGGATATGTTCTTATATATCCATATTGATGTTAATTTTATGTCCAAGTGATAAGATATCATTTTCTCTCTCATCAACTTCTTTTCTGAATTTTAAAGTGACGTTGTTTGGCTGTCAAATTTCTGTAAGAAAACTTCTTAACCCAATTTCAATTTTTGGGTTAAACATCTACTTCTTGATTATGTCATTCTATGAATATGTGTGAATAACCTATGATTATTTTTCATGTAATATCCACTTATATTTGGTGTTTTTATATTGGTCACACATAATTTTGTAATTGATTTATCCTTAATCTAAGGATACAATCTTTATAAGGGACATCATCTCAATCACCTTTCATCGAGGCACATTTTGTATTATTCTAAAATTTATTTTATACGGTGTATAAATACCTTCGAATTTTCATTTCATTCAAAGGGAATATTTTTCATTGATGTGTTTTACTAAAAAAAATGTAGCTTTTTAATGTACATGATGACAACGACCTTTTGGCCGCCGCGAGTATTATTCAATATTTGGATTCCTAAAAAAGACGTAATGTATTTTAAAAGTAAAATAAATACCATATATTGTTTTTATGTATTTTGGTATTCAAAATGTTTTTGATAATAGATTTGTTATGTCAATATATTTAAATGATATATTGTTATTAAAATGTAGAAATGTTATCTTTCCTTTTTTTATGTGTTATGAATATGTTATGGTTCTTGGTCATTATTAAATAATACGGGTGGTTCCGTGATAAACCTATGGTGGGTGAGCCCGATATAGCTCCCAATTGCATTAGGCAATTTGACATAGGTAAACGTATATGTTTCTCCTATGATATTTAGGGAATATACTATTATAGGTATTCCAAATGTAAGTACCTACGTAGCTGTGGTAGCTACAATGTAGGCATGATATGGATTCTACAAGTTACCTTAATGATTTATGTTTTCTTTTGTGTTAATCATAAATCATATGATTTCATGAGTTATTTTAAAGTTCTTATTCTATATATGTAATTAGGAACTAGTGTTTTCATTCATTTTTTTATTACCCTCACTAAGCTTTTTATTCTCATCCCATGTTTTGAAATGTTTTTCACAGGACATAAAGATTAATAGGGTCAAGGATGGGATTGATGGAAAATTCATGTTGTCTAAAACATGGAACTGAACATGACTCTTTTTTTTCAAGATTTTTTATTTTGTGAAAAAATGGAAACTAAGTGGAAGTTTCTACTTTGTAATCTTTTTAGATGTAATAGTTATGTCATAATTCTCTAAAACTCGGAACCTAAAAATATTTTCAATGTGAATTGTTCATTTAATTCAAGATTATGTAATGTTTTATGGTCAGGTACTTATAGTTGGTATCAATGGTCAGTTTAGACAACTTTAGTAGTTATAATATTGTTAAATTAATGTCCATAAATTAATTTATGGTAATATTGTAATGATATAGAAATTAAAAATTACCATGTTTCTTTTCCTTAGATATTTATGTGTTCAGAATGGTTTTCTGTAGAGGAAAGAGGGCAGCTATGTTAGGAAGACATCAGGAGGAAGGTAACCTTTCAAATCAGCAACCTGAGATAGTCAGAATTTGAACTGAATAGTTTGTTGTAGTGATGGAACAGTTTACTCAGGCTATAAATGGTAGTGGTATCCATGCATGAGATTAGATACATCAACCACAGATGAACATGTCAGTATTAGAGCATTTCATGAGGCCATATCCCCCAACATTCAGAGGATCATCTGACCCTGTGCTAGCAGAATGGGGGATTAATGCACTATAGGAAGTTTTGAGGCCATGGGGTGTTCAGAACACCAAAAGGTTAATCTTGTTATTTACCGTTTTGAAGGGGAAGCTGCTCAGTAGTGGTCGATGGTGAAAAATATCAAGGATAGTAAGGATATTGATGCACTTGATTGGGATGAATTCAAAGGTATATTCCTTGAGAAATATTTTCCTAAGGTGGTTTGACATAGGATGGAAAAAAATTCCTAGAATTGAGGAAGGAGGATGACTCAGTGGCTGCTTATGAAGCAAAATACAGTCGACGTGTAATGTATCCTATGAATTTCATACGATATCTTGATATTAAAATCAACCATTTTTACTCAAGATTAAATCCATAGTATTGAATGAATTTTCCTTATCACGGGTTTAAATGTTATGAAAAACTTATTCATTGTGTGTAGAAGGTGGAAATGGAGTTTCCCGATGATCATGTGTTCTTTGACAACCAATAGAATAAGAGGTCTTGGTGGCTGGTGAAAGGGAATAACTCTACAAAAAGTCTGATGGTAGGAAACATAAATTTACAGTTTGTGAAAACTGCGGTAAAAACCATGATGGGGAATGTCATTTGAAATTTGGTAAGTGCTACCGTTGTGGTAAAATGGGACATAAGGCTCATAATTTCACTGAAAAAGATCAACGTAGTGGTAATACAAAATATTATTTACAATCAGTAAAATGTTTAAAGTGCAATTAAATGGGACATTATGGAAATGAGTTTCCAACAAAGAACTCAACTGAGGGAAAACTTCCAGACTACAAGCAGAAAGGGCTGGTGAAATCCTTTTCAACTACTTCAGTAGATATTGGTCCATCAAATGAGATAGTTTCAGGTACATTGTTTGTTTGTTCAGATTATGCCAATGTATTTTTTTATTCGAGGACTACACACTCTTTCATTTATGAGAATATTTTTAGTAAATTGGGAATTCCATCTCAAGATATAAATGTAAAACTTATGGTAAAAACACATGGAGGAAATATTGAGAAAAAAAGAAAACATAAGAACCTTCATGTCCATGTGTGCAGAATGAATCTTCCTGGAAACCTTATTGTTTTTCCTCTAGTAGAGTTCGATGTTATTTTGGGTATGGATTGGATATCTTTTTATCTTGCTAAGATTGACTACAGAGCTAAAGCGGTTTCTATTTAGAAATATTTTCTGTTTCAGTAAATGAATGAACCCTTACTTTGATAACATATCAGAAAGCTGAGAAACTAGTAAAATATGTAAATGAATGTTACCATTCTTATATTGTTGAAAATAAAGGAAGTTTTGAGATTACTGATGTGTCAGTGGTAAATGAGTACCTTGATGTTTTTTCTGATGAGTTGCATGGTATTATACATGATCGGGAAGTTGAATTTATTGTTGACATAGTTCCTGATACTAAACCAATTTCCAAACCCACTTATTGAATGGCTCAAATTGAACTTTTATAGTTAAAGAATCAATTTTAGGAGTTATTTAATAATGGTTTCATTTGTCCTAGCACATCACCATGGGGTGCCCCAGTATTATTTGTTAAAAAAAGATGGTTCAATGAGACATTTCCTTGATTATAGAGCATTAGATAACATCACTATTAAGAACAAGTATCTTTTTCCTCATATTGATGATTTGTTTGATCAGCTCCAGGGAGCTCAGTATTTTTCAAAGATTGATCTGAGTTTGGGGTACCATCAGTTGAAAGTAAAGGAATCATACATTCTAAAGACTTCATTTCATACTAGATATGACCCTTATGAATTTGTAGTTATGCCTTTTTGGTTAACCAATTCACCTGCTGTATTCATGGAACTTATGAAAAGAATTTTTCGTTAGTTCTTAGATAATTTTGTGGTTGTGTTCATTGATAATATTTTGGTTTTCTACAAAAGTAAATAAGAACATAAAAGTCATTTAAGGGTTGTCTTGAAAACTTTAAAAGAAAATAAACTATATTGAAAATTCAGCAAGCGTGAGTTTTGGTTACACAAAATTTCTTTTTTTGGTCACATTGTTTCAAAAAATGGCATAACTGTTGATCCTGCTAAAACAAAAGTTTATGAAGAATGTCCAACACCCACAAATATATCCATGATCAGTAGTTTTCTTGGTTTGGTAGGTTATTACTGAAAGATTATTAAGAATTTTTCATGGTTATCTAGTACAATGATTAAATTATCTCGAAATGGTGTTAAGTTAATTTGGAGAAATAAATGTGATGACTATTTTCAAAAATTGAAGAAAAGATAGGTGAAATATATAGTTTTAGAACTACCTTCTAGAAATGGTGAGTTTGTTATTTACAGTGATGCATCGTTCAAACGACTTGTTGTGTCCTTATGCAGAATGATTAGGTAATTGGTTATGCTTCGCGTCAGTTGAAACCTTATGAGTTAAATTACCCTACACATGTTCTGGAATTAGATGCAATAGTTTCTTCTTTAAAAATTTGGAGGCATCATTTGTATGGAGTAAAATGTGAAATATATACTGACCACAAAAGTTTCAAGTATATATTCACTTAGAAATAATTGAACAAGATACAGAGGAGATGGTTGGAATTAATCAAGGATTATGATTGCATGATTCATTACCATCCAAGAAATGCAAACAAATTGGATGATTCTTTAAGTCAGAAAAGTAATACATCATTAACAATGCTATTTTTGGAATGAGATCATTTGGTTTTTGATTTGATAAACATTGTTATAGAAGTTTTTGGTGCAGGAAATTGTTTTGTTTCGTTTCAGGTA
This sequence comes from Viscum album, assembly GCA_963277665.1. Taxonomy (NCBI): domain Eukaryota; kingdom Viridiplantae; phylum Streptophyta; class Magnoliopsida; order Santalales; family Viscaceae; genus Viscum; species Viscum album. The sequence goes on from OY728138.1 coordinate 771,131,915, forward strand.
TCAGTGGAATCATCTTTTTTCAGATAGAATTATGAGAGTGTAGAAAGAAGATAGTGAGTTATAGAAAAAGGTAGAGTTAGTTCAGAATGGTAAGTTTCCTGAATTTAACATTGACAATAATTGTGTTTTGAGGTTTGGAAAGAGATTATGTGTGCCTTGTGATTCACAGTTGAAGAATTAGTTGTTATGTAAAGCTCATAGTTCTCCATTTTCAGTTCTTCCCGGCAGTACTAATATGTACAGAGATCTTCGAGAGTATTACTGATGGGACGGAATGAAATGAGATATTGTTGACTTTATAGTGAAGTGATTGACTTGTCAGCAGGTTAAAGCAGAGTAGTAGTTACCGAAAGGGACGCTTCATTCTTTACCAGTGCCAGAGTATAAATGGGAAAATATATCCTTGGACTTCATTGTGAGATTACCAATGACATCTATAGGTAACAATTCAATGTGGGTTATTATTGATCGATTGACTAATTCATCTCATTTTCTTCCTATTCTATATACTTTTTCTCTAGATCAACAATCTTGGTTGTATGTTAAAGAGATAGTCAGGTTGCATGGTGTTCCCCTCTCCATTGTATTTGATCGTGATCCCAGGTTTACTTCTATCTTTTGGAAAGTCCTTCATAAGTCATTCAGTACTGAATTAAATTTTAGTATAGATTTTCATCCTCAATCAGATGGTCAGTCAGAATGAACAATTCTAAAAATGGAGGATATGCTATGAGATTATTCACTAGATTACCAGGGATGTTGGGACTGACATATTTCTTTGGTTGAATTTTCATATAATAACATCTTTCATTCTAGTATATAGATGTATCCATTTGAGTCATTATATGGAAAGAATTGTCGAACTCCAGCCTTTTGGGATGAAGAAGGTGAAAGAAAGCTGATGGGACCAGAATTGGTAGAAGAGATGGTAGAAAAAGTTTAGTTGATTTAGAAGAACATGATAACAGCTCAGAGTAGGCATAAAAGTTATGTGGATAACCGGAGGAAGAATATATCTTTTGAGGTAGGTGATCATGTCTTTCTCCAAGTTTCTCCATGTAAATGTGTGATGCATTTTGGTAAGAAGGTAAAGATGAGTTCTATGTTCATTGGACCTTATGAAATCAGGGAGAAAGTCAGAATAGTTGCATACAGAGTGGCTTTACCTCCATGTTTATCTCATGTACAAAATTTTTTTCATGTTTTAATGTTGAGAAAGTATATGACAGATCCATCTCATATTTTGATCCTAGAGGTAGCTCTGTTGAAAGAGAATCTCTCTTATGAGGAACAGCTAGTCCAAATTCTTGACTGTAGAGCAAAAGTTTTGCAAAATAAGGTAATTTATTAGGTAAATATTTTTTGTAAAAATTATAAGGTTGAGGAGGCAACGTGGGAATCTGAAAACGTTATGAGGGATAAATACCCCCACTTATTTGATATGTGAATAAAAATTGTGAGGATGAAATTCCCAAAAGCGGGGAACGATGTAACATCCCATGTAAATAAAGTATAATAAATTGGAATCTTTATTAATATTTGTGAATTAAATATTAATTTTACTTTAAAGGGGATTCTATGGTCGATAGCATAGCCGATACGCAACAGTAGGTTTCTTTGAAATCTTATGTTGCATACTAATAATATAATATTATTATTTAAAATAGTAGTTCACACCTAGTAATTGTATTTGCAGGAATGAATATAACTAACTAAAATATGATTATATGTTTATTTTATATTTATCCAATAAATGTTAGAGGCTTAAAATGAGAATGAATCTAATTTTAAGCATAATATTCATTAAAATGTCGATTTAACGCCTTTTAATGGAGAACCCTTTTTAAATCCATTTTATATGTTATATTTTAAAAAATAAAATTCATCTTTAGAACAAGGACATCAAAATTTACTTTGGATGAAATTTTGGTATTTTTTTGATAAAGTTCTTTTTTATGAATAGTGAAAATTCTGTATTTTAATTCAAGAGTGCCTTTTAATCAAATTTATTTATATGGATATATTATCATTTTAATTGGTTATAAAGTGTAATTGGAATATATGTTTACTAATAAATACAATATTGGACATTGGAATTAATTTCACTTTGAAATTGGACATAAACAAGTGTCAATCTTTTGATAGTTATTATTTCTTAAAAACACACTATTTATTTTAACAGCGGGAATTATTTGTAAACTAATTTATTCCACTTCTATGTTTTGAATTTGGAAAAATAGATTCCATATTGGAAATAATTAAGATCAAAATCTGTAAATAGGTAACCTTTATTTTTATACATTTTAAATATTCACTTGAGTAAATATTTTATTTACCATGATTAAAAGTTAAATATAGTAAATAAAGGTAAAATATAATATTATAGTAATATTAAATTACCCTAAAATGTGTCCGAATACTATTTTCTGATACATATCGTACCATATACATCCATGGGTTGAATTAAAGACCCCATGGAGCCACCTGGGAGTAATAATGACATTTTATATTATTTAATTTAATGTAAATAAAAAATGACATAAACAAATATCCTTTAGTAAAAAAATTTTTATATGGGGTTATATAAGTTATATTTTAGAATATAAATATAATTTAGAAATATAAAATTATTTCCCCAATCATTTTATTATTTTATATAATATTTTTACATCAAATAAACTAAATTATTTATCACACAACAATGATGCAATATTTACCTCGTTAATAAATGATTTAAATAAATAAGATTATAAATATTAAAACAATATACAAAACATGTACTCCTCATATAGGATTTTTTTATTTAGACCATGATTCATCTTAACATTGATATTAACGAATATTTTACATTTTGAAACCGAAGACGAAGTTATAATAAAATAATTGTTTCAAACATTCCTAAAGAGCCCTCCTCTACCTTATAAAAATCCCTCACTCCTAATCCACTTCTCACACATCTAAAGCCTTTGGCTCGTGCAACCTCTACACTAATAAGCTCCCAAGATCCCTATCTTAAACTATGAATCCTTACCTTATGAATAAATCACTTCCAGAAACCCTTTTGGTTCAAGCCAAAAGGAGTTACATGATTTAAATGTAACGTCTTCTCTTAAGTTCCTTTGTTTTATTTTACTTCTCCAATCCCCTAAACTGTTTTTATTCCTTTATTTTGTAATAACACCAGTATCCTAAATATTCTAGTATTTATTTTATGAGAGTAATTTGAACTAAACTTACACAGACCTCCATGTAATGGGTAAAGAACATAATGTTTCTGTGGATGGCAAACTAACGCCTCACGAAACGATGATTGTACAATTATCTCCTACCACCTCTCATGGTGGCCATTATAATGGAACTGAATTTATATATGATATATATTATGTTTATTTTTTCCTTATTCTTCTGTATTTTTTTTATATCATACTTTTATGGTTTCCATAATGGGTAAACGTGATAATTTCATTTTAGGAAGTACGGACTACCGCCCCCTCAATGTGATATGAATCGTTAATGCCTTATGTGGGATGAAAAAAGGGTAGAGTTAATGATTTTATTTAAGATATTATACTAGAATTATAATACACATATGTATCATTATGTTTTCATTCCATTAAAATATGAAATGGAAATTAAAGTAGTGTACATGCCTACGTATGGCTTAGCGTCTCCATGAACAGTGCATTTAATTTCATACCTCCAAATGTTATGTAATAATATAAATAAATGTATATATTGGATATATATGAAATATATGATATCTACATCATTAATATCATTCTGAAGATAATTTATATTTGACCACATGGACAATTGTAATTATAAGGTGTTCATTTTTACTCAAGTACCAAATATCGATAAAACAACCATTAATGGAATAAAAAATTACATAATGTTTATAACATAGTAATAAGTGATATAAATGGAATAATAAACATGAAAATGGAAATTAAGCAAGTATAAATTAACTTTAGTGTATTATTCAGGAGATTAAAGAATGACTGAGTCATGTCAGACACGTGGTAAGGGATTTCTTATCTCGCATTTAAATATGTGATATTTCCATTGTTCACCACTTATATATTTCATGTGATGTATTGTGTACTTCCATTTGATATATATTATCATAATTCTATTTATATTCATTGTATTCTATGATTCATTTGGTGGTTATTAACTTTTCTCATACGACTCGATTGATTTCAACGTTGTAAGGGTTTCTCATATCACTTTTTATTCCCATGAGATCCATGATATATTAGCCAATATTTCATTTTTGTGGGGGATGTACTTCCCATGATTGTATTCTTTGTGTAATGTACTTAAATTTATGGGTATTTATATATTCATTGTGTGATCTTTTTTTCATGGGGTGTATGTTTCGTAAGTTACCAAATTGGAAAGGGAACCTTTCACCCTCCTCTTTTTAAAATACTTATTTTTTATAAATATTTTAATTTACATATTATTATGTTGGGATTTGTTCTTATATATCCTTATTTATGTTAATTTTATGTTCAAGTGATGAGATATCCTTTTCTCTCTCATAAAATTCTTTTATAAATTTCAATGTGACACTGTTAGGCTATTAAATCTCTGTAAGAAATCTTCTTAACCCAATTTCAATTTTTGGGATAAACATATACATCTTGATTATGTCGTGCTATAAATATGTGAGAATAACCCCTGATTGTTTTACACTTAATATCCACTTATATTGTGTGTATTAATATTGGTCACACATAATTATGTAATTGATTTATCCTTAATCTAAGGATAACATCTTTATAAGGGACATCGTCTCAATCGCCTTTCATTGAGGCATATTTTTTTATTATTCTCAACTTTCTTTATACGGTGTATAAATACATTTGACTTTTCATTTCATTCAAAGGGAATATTTTTCTACTAATCGTTTTACTAAAAGACAAAAAATAATGTTTCTTTTTAAAGGACGTGGTGACAATGACCTTTCCGCTACCGCGAGTATTATTTGATCTTTTGATTCCTAAACAAGCCGTAATATATTTTAAAAGGAAACTAAACACCATATAATCTTTTTATGTATTTTGGTATTGAAAATAATTTTGATTAGGGATTCATTATGTCAATATATTTAAATGATATATTGTGATTAAAATCTGTAAATGTTATCTTTACTTTATTTTTTATGTTTTATAAATATGTTATGGTTCTTGACTATTGTGTATTCATATGGGTGGTTCTGTGATAATCCTAGTGTGGGTAAGCCTGAGATAGATCTTTGGTGCACTGGGAAACGTGATGGAGGTAACCAAGAATGTTTCTCCTAATAGATTTAGGGAATATACTATGATGGGTATTCCAGATGTAAATCCCTATGTTGTTGTGATAGATACAATTTAGGTATGATATGGATGCCCCAAGTTACCTTTATGATTTATGTTTTCTATTGTGTTAATCATAAATCTTATGATTTCATGGGGTATGTTAAAGATCTTATGTTACGTATGTAATGAAGAACTAAGGTTTTCATTCTTTGTTTTATAACACTTACTAAGATTTTTATGCTCATCCCATGTTTTGAAATTATTTTTAGAGGACTTAAATATAAATATTGTCAAGTATGGGACATAATGAAAATTCATGCTGTCTAAAAAATGGAACTGAAAATGACTCTTTTTCTTTCCAGATTTTTTATTTTGTGAACAAAATGGAAACTAATGGTAAGTTTCTACTTTGTAATATTTTGAGATGTAATAGTTATGTCCTAATTCTCTAAAAATATAAACCTGAAAAGATCCTCAATGTGAATTATTCATTTATTTCAAGATTATGTAATGTTTTAAGTTTGGGTCCTTATATTACCCCTAGGTCTTATATATGTATTAAAATGGGTTATGTAAAAAGTTATTAGTGACTTATAGTTTAATTATTTAATATAATTAGAAGTATTATTCCATCAATTACATTATGGGAGTAGTCTTTCTTAAAAAATGATGAATTTGATAAATTGATTTTTCAGAAAAAGTTGGTAATTTCGACAAATATATGAGTTATTATATTAATAAATGTTTTTATTAAAAATATTATAAAAAATTATTATAAATTATGATTATGTCAGTTCCTTATCTGTAACTACTTATGTAATTATTTTGATAAGAGTTCTATTTTTATATGATAAAACTATTATTTTATTTTTAAAGAATTTATATTAAGGAATTAATGAATTTTTATTGTAATTATTATCATAATAAAATGTTATTATCAAATTAATTTTATTAATAACAAATGAGTATTTAATTTTTATGATGTCAAATATAAAATTTTATTAAGGTTTAAAAACGTTTTTTATCAAAACCTGCCAATTTTCAATAAATATCGGTTCTAATTTTAAAAGTGAAAATTCAAATGCTTAGAAAATTATTTAAATAAAATGAATAATATTTTTGGAATTCGAACATCAAAATTATCCAATGGTGAATTTTTCATAATTCTCTGAGACAATTTGATTTTTTAGGGATAATATAATAATAAATAATTAGATAATGTGTCTTTTAATCCAAAAGTGAAATAAAAATTACCATAAAATAGAATATTAGACCAAATATCTGTTCTATATTTAAAATAATGTGATTTTTAATTTATTTAAATTCTTTTATAATGCCTTAATGAATCCTCTAAAATGTATAACATATTTTATGATTTTAAGTTCATTTCTTTAATAATGTGACTCACCTCCACATAAGCAAAGAAAAATATTTTAATTTATTCATCCCATGACTTATAAAATATTTTTTTATACTCCTATATGGAAAAAACGCATGGGCAGAAACCATGGGATGGTTGGTGGTTTAGAATATATAATTATATTGATTCCAAAACCAATGTTTGTGAAATATTAAATAATTCCCCACTCATTTCTTTTATAAACCACCAAATTGCCCATGTTTCATCACTAAAAATACATTTATCCCATCCCTTATGTATCCTATCTTACTTTTAATCCTCCTTAGGTGCATCAATATCTCTATCATCTAGTCTTCAATCATTTGATTCCACACACTCATGAAAGGGTTTCCTTCCTTTCACATTTTGTACAAATTTATATATATTATTATACACATTTATTTTTAAATTAAAAATGATGGGTTATGTTTTTACACCTCCCCATTCTACCATTATTATGTTTGAATGATGACAGACCCCCTTTACTTTCATTAGTCCCTCTAATGTAAACCAGATACCATGATGACATTATTTTAGGGGTTTCTCTATTGTCATTTCCATTACACCATTTCATTTATTTTATGAATATAAAATTACATTTCATATGTTGAGATATAATGATCCATGATCCCCTTACTACCAATTTAAATTATAAATTATGATATACTCTTTTAACTCTCATCAACCATTTTTAGAAATCCCTATGGGATGTTGTTATGCTACTGAAATTACACTACGATTTCCCATGAAAAAATCATCCTGTAGTGGATACCCTTCCCATTTCTCAATCAAGGGTATTCAAATTTACACACATATAGTTATTTATTATATAATTTCATCTATATATTCCAAAATACTTTATCTTTGAATAAATGCTGCTGTTGATTGAATTCATGTTATATGATCTTTGTGGCACACTTATGCATGGGATTGAAAGGTTTATGAAGGGTGTTCCCTGATCATACTTGAATGTATTGGGTAATGTTTAGTATCTTGATACATCATTTTTGGAATAATTCTTTAATATATTCCTTTATAATAATTTTTACATCATGTTGGGATAGGGGTTTACTACATTCCTTTATGTTAATAATGTAGTCTTTTATGATGTTCCCACATATCCATGTTATGATAATCATGTTATATCATTCCATTGTGTTCATTTTTCTCATGTGCTACATTTATATGCATATTTCATAATATTTATTTTATTATTAATTTTATGCCTTTTATCTCCCTTATTGGGCTTCATATTCCACCCTTTTCTTATGTATGTCCTCAGGTTATCCCATGCAATGCTAAGTATGAAAGAGTGTTGTGGTCATGTAAAAGATTTTGTATTTTGGGTCTTATGTTTTCATGTAATGTTCTTAATCACCAAAGAAAATAGACCTCTTGATCTTTAGGTTTTTGTTAAGTTCAAGATTATGTAATAAATCATGTTTAAATGTGTAATAAATACCAGGGTAGTCAAAGTTATTATGTGAGGATAGGTTTATTTATTTTTGGTATTAGGATTAGAAAACCCTAATGAAATCCTTAGGGATAAGATTAAGTAAAATATAAATATACTTTATTTTGGTGATTATAATGTAAGTGTATTATCATTAAAATAAATCCATGTCTGGATAAAATAAAATATAGGAGGATCTGGTATAGAAGTATCAACAGGTAAAATGAGAAAACATCACTTTGAGCTAGACTCGAATAGAAACTAGTGAAAAACAACAGGTCTTGTTTCACTCGTTGTTTGAAACTCACATGTCATATGATTTGATAAATTCATAAGCCTAATACAAACCCTTAAAAATGGAGTAAGAAAAAAATACCATAAGAATATATGTTTGGAAATAGATCATGTATAAGTTAAATTGAAACTTAGAAATTCATAATTAAAGTAAATAAATATAACCTATACATTATCCATTTTTTCAATGGATTAACATTTATGTGTTTATTATTTTAAAATACTTAGCCCTAAATTTTCTTTTATTCTATACAATGGTCTGTATTGTGAGGACTTAGGCTAATAACTGATGTGAAGATCAATATGATGACTGTTCTAATGAGATGCCCAATTCGATGGGAGCTGGAATCACAAAATTCTTCCGGACACACTCTTGGTTAACCCATGTGTTGAATATAACCACCGAACATGATGAATTTAAAACCACCCAATGAAAGAATAAGTTTTAATTGATAGCTTCATGAGACAAAGTCCTCCTACATTCAATGGATCTTCTTATACCTCAATCTTCAAACAATGGATCATCTCCATTGAGAAGATCTTCACCATCCATTAATGTTCCGAACAATATAAGGATCTTCTAGATTATATTCGTATAGAGGGTGAACCTGATCAATGAAGGGAATTGATCAAAAATATGAAGCCTGAGGAAGAGATACAGATCATGGGATGGAAGGATTTTCATAAAATATTTTTTCATAAATATTTTCCCTACACCCTCTGTCTTAAGATGAAAGAAGATGCCTAGAACTCAATCAAATGGACCAGGAATCTAATGGGTTGTGTGGGGAAAACTTCCTAAGACATGCATGATATGCCTCTATTTTTTATTTTACCCTCGAATTCCTAGTTGACCGCTTCTTTGGTGGGTTATAATCAACCCAACAGAAAGCCCTTGCGATCCACAACATTGAATGTTATGAGGACATTGTTTGATGTTCCCTCAAAGTCATGATGGAGATCGGTGAACCTTAGGGGTATAATAAGGATAAGAAGAAGAAAGTTGACTTTAATTCTGGTGGTATGATGAATAAATCTAACAGTTCTATGAAATTATATCATCCCACTTTCAAAAGGTATAGAAAAGAAGCACTAGATAAGTTTTATATAGGGGATAGTGAAATGATTTAGCTGTAGGAATGAAGACACCTAGCTAGAAATTATTGGAAAGGAAAACCTGCTACTAAAAAAGTAAATTAATGCACCATTTGATCAACATCACATTATTCATTGATAAAGCTACAAATAACCCGTGAACATTGTGTATTGGTTCCCTAATCCAATGTTTTTTTGTGATGACCAACAACCTATAAGGTAGAAAGGGTGATATTTTTCCATCACTACCCCTGAATAAAATACTAAAAATGAATTTGTGATATGTATTCTTGTAATTCATTCAAGAATATAGAATACAATTTTGATTATGGTTCTATGCATTCTCCTATATCCTGAAATTTTAGTAGAGCAATCCAAACACTAGCACAAATCATGGAAGCAAAGATGTCAGTGAGAAAGGAAAACAGTAAAATTATAGAATCCCATGCATATAACTCTTACCCTTTCACAATTTCTTGATTTAACTTCTCATAGAACCTTATCATACTTCCCTTTTGGAATTTGATGTCATTCATGGAATTGATTATCTTTATTAATATATAGACAACATAAAGTTTTTTGAGAGGGAAATAATTCTTCATATGGTGAATAGAAGCCCCAATTCTATACAAGTTCAAGGAGGATAATGAATCTTAATTTGCACCACCATCTCAAGCCTATATATTACATCCCTATGAGCACACATATATTTATCAAGAGATTATGTCTAATTAAGGAACCATTATTAAAGACATGTCTATTGTATGTGCATTCGCTAATTTGTTTCTTGGGGAATTGTGTAGTCTTCCTTCAATAAGAGATGAGGAATTCTTGATTCAACTTTTACCTAGAGAATTTCCAATATTCATGACTTAGTATAGAATGGTTGTTTGGGATTTTGAGGGGAAAAGGAAATAACTATAACAGAATCTATATAAAGGTTTTATACACCTAAGTGTTTCACCGTGGGGGTGCACTAGTCCTCTTCATGAATAAGAAGGATGGGGAAATGATCCTTTGACTTGATTATCATGATCTCAAAAAATCATAATAAAAAAAAAGTATCCATTTCAATGATTTGATGACTTATTTGATCAGCTATTTGGAGAAGTATACTTCTCTAATATGGATATGTGGTATGTATATAACCATATATGTGTGAAGAAGGAGGATATCCCCAAGACTCATTTTCCCAAAAGGTATAGGCACTATGATTTTAGAGTAATGCCTTTCGGACTCACTAATTCTCCAGAAATCTATATGGAATTCATGAATAGAGTCTTCTGAGATTACCTCAAAAAAATTGCAGTAGCCTTTATAGATGATATTACAATATACTCCAACCCTAAGGAAGATCATAAAGAGAATTTTATCACTGTACTAAAGACAATAATAAATGATAATCTCAATGAAATATACAACAAGTGTGGGTTATGATTAAAGGAATCCTTGTTATTATGGAATACAATCACATGGGATGGTATATTTATGGATTATTCCAAATCTAAAGTAATTGAGGGGTGGATGTGGCCGACATCTGTGATGGATATCTGTACCTTCCCGGTGTTAGATAGATGTTATCATTGATTTGTGAGAAATTTTACAATATTTTTAAACTCTCTTACTAGTATAACTTAGAAGAGAGTCATTTTGAATGGAATGATGAATGTGAAGAAATATTCCTTCAGTTGAAAAAGAGTCTTATCACTGCCCATGTGCTTGCACAATACACAAGTAGAAAGATTTTTGTAATATTCAGAGATGCTTTAGAGAATGTATTGGGTTATGTGTTGATGTAGAATGACAATGCCATCACCTATGCCTCAAGGTAGTTGAAACTTCATGACAAAAACTACGCCACACATGATTAGGAGTTGGCAGTTGTGATCTTTGAATTGAAAATGTGGTGCCATTATCACTTTGTGGAATAGTGTGAAATATAAATAGTCCAATAATGTATCAATTATTTATTCACACAGAAAGGGATTGACATGTTCTAGTGAAGATGGTTATAACTCATCAAGGATTAGAAACACTAAATCCATTATTACCGAGGGAATGTGATCAAGGTGGAAGATTCTCGACGTAGAAATGACCCAACAATTATATCATTTTGATAATTTAAAAGGATCCAATCATCATAGATTTGGTGAAGATGGATGTGGGAATAATAATGAATGGAACATCATCAATCCTTTCAAAAAATATTTCTAAACTGCCTTTTTCGGAAAAGATAAAGGATGCTCAAAAAATGATGTGAGAATTCATAAAAAAGTAGAATCTATTAAAAAAGTGGAATCATCATAATTCAATTTTAATTATATCAAAAATGTGATATTTGTGTCATGAATATATGTTCCATAAAATCAAGAGATAAAGAAACGAATTTTGTATGATGAACATATTTTAAATTTCTCCATTCACCCTAAAAAAACAAAGATGTATCATGATCTCTAAGAGCATTATTTGTGGACAACATGAAGAAGAAGGTTGATAAATATACATCAAAGTGTCTAGTATGTCAGAAAGTGAAGTCTGAGAGCAATTTTTCTAAGGGAATGATGCAACCATTACAAATACCAACATGGAAATGGGAAGAATTACCATGGACGTTGTCACAAGACTTATGAAGACATCCGAAGGAAACGATCTTATCTGGGATGTGGTGGATCATCTTAAAATGACTGCACACTTCATTTCAATGCAATATGATTTATCATTCTATCTATTGGAAAAGAAATACATCAGAGAATTAATAATCCTACATGGAATGCCACTATCAATTGTATCCAATCGTGATCTAAGATTCACTTATATGTTCTAGAAGAGTCTCCAACATTCTCTAAATATTGAGCTGAACTTTAGTACGACTTATCATCCTCAAACTAATGGCCAATCTGACTATACATTTAAAAAACGTAGAAACATGCTGATATCATGTTGTATGAACTTCAAAGGAGGATGGGATAAACATCTTCCTCTAGTTGGGTTCTGTTAGAATAAAATTTTACACTCATGCAACCAAATAGATCCTTATGAAGACCTTTATGGGAAGAGGATTACAACACCAGCTTGTTGGGATGAAGTTAGGGAACAAAATTTTATTGGATCAGAAATGGTTGAAGAAATAGTGGATATGGTTAAGACCATCCAGTAGTAGATAAAATCTACCTAGAGTCAACAAACAAGATATGTTGACAACCGCTGATAAGACCTAGAGTTTTTTGTTGGAGATATGGTTTTCCTCCGTATATCACAAGTGAAGAGAGTTATGAGATTTGGGATGAATGGAAAACATATTCCAAGGTATATTAGACATTTTGAGATCCTTGATGACATCATAGCAGTGACCTATCAACTAGAACTCCCACTAATCCTATCTCAAGTTCATTATGGGTTCTATGTATCACTCTTAAGGAATTACAAAATAGACCAATCATATGTACTTAATCGAGAGGTGGTACCATAAGAAAATGACTTCTCCAATGAAGAGAAGCAGGTGAGTATCTTAGATCATAGAGAAAATGTTCTATGAAATAAGATGATATCCCACATCAAGGTTTTGTGTAAAATCAACATGTTTGAAGAAGAAATGTGGGAACAGGAGGAAGTGATGAGGCAAAGTTTCCCACATCTGTTTTATAGTGGGAAAAAGAAACTTTGACGGTGAAATTTATTAAGGGGGGAGATTTTAATGACTTAAAAATTTAAGAATAAAATTTCCTTTCTTTTAATTTCTTATGGATATTTAAAACATATGAACTTTTTTTATTATTGGGTTTAAAGAACTATTTTGTATCATTACAATTGATGACATTTTCATTGAATAGTGATCAAACAACTAATATAAATATAAGTTATTAACAAATAATTTTGGCATAGAAAAAAGAGATGGTGGCCTCATCCAGTATACTTGAGCCATACAATGATCATTTATCAGAGCTTAGAAGTGTTATTGGGATTCACTCTTGAACAACCCAAAACCGATTATGAACACATTATGCTTAAATAGAATCTCTAACGAGATAAGTTCATGTTAATAGATATTTCCACCTAGACGATGTTATTTTATTTTCCCCAATAGTCTATAATCATTTCATGCCATACCATTAGGTCTTATGTCGGTGTTATAAGGGGTTATGTGACAAGGTATTAGTTACATATTGTGTATTCCATTTCTATAAATAAAATTATTATTCACGAAAATTCTCAGTTAGAGTAGTGTATCACTATAAGGGGGAGGGGTTAACCGGTGATACTCTTTTTCTTTCGTATTTATGTTTCATTTCAATTGAAAAAATTGTCACATCCTATTAAATATTTCAAGTCCCTGTTGAGAAAAAAACAGCACACATCCAAAAAGAACACAAAGTTTTACAAGGTTCACTATTCAATAACAATAGCTATGTACTTGGTATGATTTGGAAATGATCCAATACCATAAAATCTACTAGAAACAAATCCTTGGATTACAATGACTAGGATATACCCTTTCACTCATGTAGCACTATAAAACAATAAAAGTAGTGCATGTGAACCCTCATAGAACAATAGGGTAATAAATTTGTTTTTTGACATCTCATGTAACCTGCGATTCTTTTTAATACACAAAATGTATTCAATTGTAAAACAATTCTTCTTTTCCTTAAAATGAATAAAGGTAAGAACCTCTTGGACCATGTAAAACAATCTATCTGATTACCCTAAGTACAATTATCCCATTCGAATTATTCTTAGTCTGATTTTCATTCAATTGATTACAATAGAACAAAATCAACACCACTCTAAACATGAATAAAATAATCAAGACAAATAGAAACAGGACCACTTAAATCCCAAAGTACAATGAATCCTTATTCAATTCCCAATAGAAAATAATTTTGTGCTAGTGATTATGATTAAAACAAAAGAAAAACTATTCTTCCTCTTCCCATGTAACCCAATATATATATACCCATTATTGAAATCTCCAAACCGATTAATTCATCCAGATATGATCAACACTCAAATGAAAAATTCAAGATAAATTTATTTGATCTTATATTCTTTCTAGAAACATGGAGATTCTCTCTCTTCTATCATAAAATGTACTCATTTTCAGAATATAAAAAGTACGGCCTTTTTTATAGGAGAAAATTAGTGGGAATACAAAATTTTTTCCAGCTCACTCAAGTATTCCCAGATTTGAATTTCCCCCTACAATTATGGTATAGATTTTGACTTCGTCAATGTTTTTCAAAGATTTAGGAATATTATACAAATTTCAAATCAATCTTAGGATATTTAATTTTTATTTTCATACCCATTTCATATTCCATAAATATAAAAAAAAAATCATTTATAAAACAAGAAATTTGGGTATAATTGTTGAGTATGATTGTTTCTGGGTACGATGGTCTTTAATACACACCATCTCTTTCCTTTTAATTTCACCTGTGATTCAGATGAAAAACAAAGTCATTGAACTCTTGGTATGATAGGAATCATATCTTCACTTTATCACTCCATCAGCATGACTCTTTCCTCTTTTCCAACGGTACGACTCTATCCACTTTTTCATTGGAAAACTCTTTCCATTGACATGACTATTTCCATCGGCACAACTATTACTCTTCCATTTGCACGACCATTACTTTTAAATATTCATGACCATTACTATTCCATTGGTACGACTATTTCAATCAACATTACTATTACATCAACATGAAATTTCTATAGGCACAACTATTACTCATCCATTTTCAAGATGATTACTTTCCAATCATCATGACGATTACTCTTCCATCAACATGACTCTTTCAATATTCATCACCATCCTCTGCTCTTTATTCTTCATAACCATTCTCAGATTTCCCATCACCATCACTATTCATATCATTTCAATCGTCATCACAATTCACATCATTTCAATGGTCATCACCATTCACAGCTTTTCAATAGTGATCTCCATTCACATATTTTCAATAGTCATCACCATTAATAGATTTTGAATAAAAATGATCATTCCCATATTTTCAATATTCATCACCATTTATAGATTTTCAATTTCCATCACCTTTCAAATCTACTCAATATTCATCACCATTCACAGATTTTAAATTGGCATCACAAGTCATAGCTTTTAAATAGTAATCACCATTCATAGATTTTACTTACCCCTTTCTTCCATAAATCTTGCATCATAAGTTTTACCACTTTACTTATGATTTATTAGAATTAAAAAACCACAACGCATCATCAAATTTATCATCGGAAAGTATAATAACATTCCATTAATTATAGTTTCTTTCTCTCCTCATCATAAGAACAAACCTTCTAAAAACATGAGTCTGGTTCTTTTAAAAAAAACCCAAAACCATTGTTTCCAAAACAAATTGAATTGATTTATTTTCTCATAAACTATCCATGTAAAAAAAAAAAGAAAACTCTTGAAACAATCATCACCGTTATCATTAGCTTGGCCCCAAAAATATTCCACTTTGGATTTTGTTTTCAACCAAGTTTCATAAATCACTAAACTTCGTAACCTCAAGAAATGGATTATATATCTACAATTTTCATCCTACGTGAGCTAACTTGTTGTAGAAAACAAGAATAATTAATAGAAAAAAAATCTATCTAGAAATAGTGATTATGAAAAACTATTTCTTTTCTTCATTATTTATATAAATCAAATCAATTTCTATTCCTAAAACCTCTTGAACAAACAGTTAGAATAGTTAAATCACAAAACAATGTGTAATTCAAAGATTACCCACAAATCTATCTTTTATGCAATAGATTTATGAACCAAACCAATTCCCCCCATGATAAAACAATCCAATGGTACGATGATATAGGGGATATAAATACAAACATCATCCTTTAAGAGAAATTGGTTAGACACCCATGTTCAATAACATTTTTAAAAACGATTCCTTTGGTAATGGTTTTGTGAAAATATCAGCAACTTGTTCTGATG
Organism: Viscum album; assembly: GCA_963277665.1. Lineage (NCBI taxonomy): Eukaryota > Viridiplantae > Streptophyta > Magnoliopsida > Santalales > Viscaceae > Viscum > Viscum album. Next base: position 771,148,426 of record OY728138.1, read on the forward strand.
TTGGAACATACTTCAACTTCAATTCATTCATCCCCATATTATATTTGACAAAATGATATATTATATCAATATGCTTTGAATGATAATGTTGCACAAGATTTAGGGTGACATTTATTGTGATTTGATTGTCAAAACCAATGAGTATGGGTAACGTCACTTAAATAAGTATGTCTGATAATTTTGTTTTTATCCACATAATTTGAGTATTGGATTGGGTAGCAGCAACATACTCAGCTTTAGATGTACTAAGAGTTACTGAATTTTTTTCTTTCAATATCAAGCAACACAATTATTTTGCAGAACAAATACACCACCAGATGTGGATCTTCTATCATCAACATTTCTTTCCCAATATGCATCTGAATACCCAAACAATTAAATATAATTTGAGCTAAAATATTTTATTCCAAAGTTTGTAGTGACTTTGATGTATCTAGGAATTATTTTTTAAACAAGTAAATTTGATTATTTTGGAGAACAATTAAATCTTTCACATATGGTTACAACATACACAATATTGGGTCTTGAGGAAGTCAAACACATTAGTCTTCCTATCAGCTTTTGATCCACTTTTTTCCATTCCATATTTAATCATCTTTGTTCCCATTGAAATTTGTGTGGAAACTGGTTTTGATTTTTCCATTCCGAACCTCTTGAGTTATTACAGAGAATACTTCTCTTGGGAGATAAAAACATATTCTTTCATTTGAATGATTTTTAACCTAAGGAATTATTTCATTTTCCCTAACATGGACATTTCAAATACCGTCTTAATTTCTTCTACAAATCATTTACAACAACATTCATTATTCCCAATAAAGATAATATCGTCAACATAAACAATTGCAATGACAGAATACTCTTGAATTTATATGATATATAAATTTATATTCACTCATCATTTAATAAAGATTTTCATTCATAAGAAAGTATCCAATTTTGAATACCATACCCTGAGAAATTGTTTTATCCCATACAAGGATTTCTTCCATCTACATATATAATTTTCAACTTTTACAAAAAAAAATATTGAAGGTTGTTCTACATAAAACTTATCTTCAAGTTCACCATTTAGAAATGCATAATGAAAAACCATTTGAGAGATCTTGTAGCCACATTGTGCAGTAATAGTAAAAAAGATTCTGATTGTTTCAAGTCTTGCTACTGGAGGAAAGGTTTCATCAAAATAAGTACCCTCAATCTGTGATTACCCTTTAAGAACAAATCATTACATGTTTCTCATAACTCCACCTTTTTCATTTATCTTGTTCAATAAAATCCATTTTATTAATGATGTTTTTTGGTATTGGGTATGATTTCTCATGTATCATTCTTTTCAATTTGATATCATTCTTTATTCAAGGTGTGAACCCATTATGGATCCTCAAAATCTTATTTCACACCATTTAGTTACTCTTTCAAATGAAAAAAAGTATGTTTACTGGAATTGGTTGTTTTTCTTGTTTGAACCTTTTTGTGTTGATCACCAATTATATTCAGAGATTCCACTTGATTCCTCAGCCTAGGATGAGTTTTTAGATTATCATCTTCATCTCCTGAAATAGTTGAGTTTGATTCTTCTTCATGATAAGGAATGAAATTATCTGTATCCTTATCAGAATCGTTTACTTATGATTTACCAACATCATTTTTTACCTGAACATGGCTCTCTTTCATATATACTTAAATTACATCCACATAAACTGAATAAAAAATTCTTTTTGTTTCTATGTTATGGCTTCTATATCTTCTTCCATATAGAGAGTAACTAAGATAGATTCAATACTCACCTTTCTTCTCAAACATAATATAGTTTCCACCATTCTAATTTATAATAAAAGGTCTCTCGAAAACTATAATGTGCTTCAAACATTGAGTTTTTTATAAAACAATCCATATGGATTCATACATGATTAAGGCTTATAGAAACAACATTTCTGAATATAAAAAATAGTACTCAAGGATTTCCACCAAAATTAATGATAAATTCCATGCTCATGTAACATGGTTCTTCTCATTTCCACCAGACTTATATTCTTTATTTTAGAAACCCCATTTTTTTTGGGGAGTGTATTGAGAGCTATACTCTTTCAGAATTTCATGATTCTCAAGATAGTTTTCAAACTCTTCACTTCTTTATTCACCTCCATTATCAGTTCTCAACTTCTTTACAGAATACTCACATTCTTTCCCAGCTTTTATTTAGACACATTTAATCATTTTTTAAAGAGTCTGATGTCTATTTCATGTACATGACATAAGTAATGTGAGTAAAATAATTAATGATGTAATGAAGTAATTATCTGCTTGTTTTTATTGTTTTCTCATTTTCCCACATATATCAGAATGGATTATCTCCATGGGTTGTTCTAAACTAATATTCATATTCTTTTGCACATCGTTTCTAATCACTCCTTTCTAAAAAATAGTGCCACACCAATAAATTCTTCTTGAAGAAATAGGAATGTATCGGACACTATAACTTTTTATATAACTTTCTCATGTTTATTTGAAACTTGTTTCCAGGAATTTTATTCCACAATTGATTCTCTTCAAATAAACTCATGTAACAAAAGTTTTTTGAATCCCAAACCACAAACAAATTTCCTTTCATATGTTGTCATATTGTAATAATATTCCCATATTCATTACTCCTTATATAAAATCCATCGTTCTTGAAGATAACCTTTCTACCCTCATCACACAATTGGGAAACACATAGTCGATTGTGTTTCAAACCATCAACATACATTTTTTCATAGATTCAATATTTTCTTTTCTAATAATGGATCTCCCAACACTATTAATTTCAAATTATTCTTCATGTCCAAATGTCACAATGACTTCTTTAAAATCATTCACATCCTTCAGAAACTTAAAGTCTTTTATAATGTTGGAGGAACACCCACTATCAAGAATCAAGGGTTGTTCTCCTTTCATGACTTTCAATACAGTTTCATCAAGATGATCTATTTCTTCTTTCTTTTATTTATTCACCTTCTACTGCTGATAATTGAGAATCCTTTTCTGAGCCAGTAATAAAGAAAGACATCATTTTTCATGGTTTTTAGGTTGATCACTTCTCCAATAAATAGTTTTCAAGGGTTGGAACCTTTTTTCATTCATTAATTCAATCATTTCTGATTTCCTCATGAAAGAATTCTCATTTTTCCTCTTATTAGGTGATTAAATCCCCCTCAATCTCTTCCTTTCATAACCTATGGGATAATAGTAATTTTTGTTGATTGAACCAACACATACTTGTTGTGTGTCTGAATCCCCCACAATACCTGCAATACCCATTGAAACAATATTTTCCTCTGAAACCTCCATAATTATTAGAACTATGAAAACATTTCTGAATAGTATTCTTTTTACATTCAATTAGATTATTCTTATTCATTTATTTCTTGATAGGATTATAAGTATTTGCAACTTTTCTGGATCCAGATAAAACATTTTCGGAATTAGGATGTTTGGTATCTTCTGAATTCTTCACTTTGAGGACATACATAATATTCTATGAATTCTTATTTTCAGAAAAAGTTCTATTCTTCTTCTCACCGTTTGAAGGTAACTTTTTTTGAACATTCTCAACTTTCTTAATTTGAGAACATCCACCAACATCAGTGACAGAGTTTTGGAAACATAGGCTTTTCTTATTAGCATTTGAGAGTTTTTGTTGGGCAAGTTCTAACTCTTCTTGTTTTTTCATCAGATTCACATCCAAATGCACGCTACAATTATTTTTATCTTGAAAATACTTCTTCATATCATCCATATATTTAACCATATTTTCATTCTCACCAGAAAAACATTCTTGGTTTCTTAAGAATTAATCTTCCAACTTTTATTTTTTATTTTCATGTCCTATGTTCTTTCTCATACATTCTTTCAATTGTTCTTGCAAATTCTTTTCAAGATGAGTTTTATCTCCTTCATAAAAACTGATTTCAAATTCTTAATCATTCATTATTGCATGAAAGTATTTTCATTACCATAATCAAATAATTTTTTGGATTAAACATCACTTTGTTGTTAATCTTCATATTTGGATAAGAAACTTATTCTTTTTGTATTGAAGAATTTATTTTTCTTTTCCCTCTTATCCCTTTTTGTTCCCTGAATTTCTTTATTTTATTTCATCATTGTCATTATTAACTTCATTCTTCCTTGGAGGGATATTATCTATATGGTGACCAACAACTCCACAATCAAATAATTCCTAGGGAAGTTTCCATTTGTATTTCCATGTATCCCTTTTCACATTCTTATAAAAGAAGGATAAAATATCATTAATATATTTTCATACCTCATTTTCATAGTCATAATCCAACGCTTCATCTTCAATAACAACATTTTTTGAATTTTCCTTCTTCATAGCCTTGAAAGACATTTCTCTATCAACCTTTGTTTTTATCTTCATATCATTCTCTATTCTCATTTCATATATAATAATATTGTGATGTAAATCATCCAGAGATTGTTTTTTAATATATATATCTTCCAATAAATAAAAGTTTTCATCGAATTTTTTAGGAAGGATTCTCAAGATATTTTCAACAACTAGAGAGTCAAACTACCTTCACCAAGACATCTAATAGTAATCACAATGTCATTCAACCTGGTAATGAATTCCCCAAAATATGCATGCATAGCCATATTCAAATATTCATACATAAATATATATATATTCATATTTTACTTATTCACTCTTCTATTCCCCTCATATATGTTTTTCAATTTATACCACATACTGTTAACTAGGAAAAAACATTTCACTCTAAAGTATTCACTTTCAAAAAGTGATGATAATATAGCTTATATAGCCCTTCCATCATTCTCAATAAACTTCTTATCAACATGTGAAAGTAGAGAACATCCATCAAGGGGAGGAAACCCAACTTTTGTAGCATAAATAACATCATAACATATAGACATAAGATATGGAAACATTCTATCTTTCTAGATATGATAGTTCTTTCCATCAAGACTAGAATACCATTACTGTTCACACATCTCACATTCTCTATCAGCAAAGAATAACGCAAGGACCCTAACTTTTATACCAATCGTATGTGCCTAGTCGAAGTTTTGTATCACTGAGAGGGGGAGGGTTGAATCTATGATACTCTTTTTCTTTCACTTTTATGTTTCTTTCAATTGAAAAAACCTTAACCTCATGTTTAGGATTTTAATTACTTATTGAGAAAAAAATAAACACACATCCCGAAAGAACACAAATATTTACAAGGTTCTCTATTGAATAAGAATATCTATGTATTTGGTATAGTTTTTAAATGATATAATAACAAAAAATCCACTACAAATCAATCCTTGGATTACAACGAGTAGGATATACCCATTCACTCATGTGGCATTATGAAACAATACAACTAGTGTGTGTGCACTCACATAGCACAATAGGGCAATACATTATTTTTTGGTAATATCTCATGTTACCTATGTTTCTTTTAAATTCACCAAATGTATTCAATTGTAAAACAATTCATATTTTCCTTACCCAAAATATAGGTAATAACCACTATGACTTTGTAAAGCAATTTGTTCAACTACCCTGAGTATGATTCTCCGAGTCGGATTCTTCTTGGTCTTATTTTCATTCAATTGAATACAATAAAATAGAATCAGCACTTCTATAATAATTTCATACGATAGTAAAGACAAATAGAATCAAAACTACTTTAATCCCTATGTACGATGAAGCTCAATATGATACTTTCTCAGTCTGATTTCCCAATACAAAAGAATGCAGTGCTATTGAGTATGATTATACCAAATCAAAAACCCTTCTTCCTCAGTCTGAGTAACCCAATAAAAAGATACCCAGTATTTAAATATCAATACCAATTAAATTTTCCTTATCTGATAAACACTCAAATGAAAAATTCAAGATGAATACATTTGATCCCATTATCTTCCTAGAAACATGGAGCGTATCTCTCTTCTACAGTGATCAGTGCTTGTTGACAGAAAGTACAATATACCTCCTCCTTTTATAGGTGATAAATGGTGGGAATCAAACGAAAATTCACACTCACTCAAATTTTATGAAATTTTAATTTCCCTTGAAATTATGTGATACATATTGACTTCGTCAAAGTTTCTCAAAGCTTCTCAAATATTTTCCAAAGATCATCTCAATATTTGGAACATTCATTTGTATCCCCTTACACATTTCTTATTCCAAAAATCCAAAAAAAATTCTTTTAAAAAACCAGAAATGTGGGTACAATTGTTTAGAATGATTTTTTTGGGTATGATGGTCTTTAATCGGCACCATCTCTTTTCTTTAACGTTCACATGTGATTTCATAGAAAAACAAAGTCATTACCTTGTTGGCATGACATGCAACTTCACTCATTCTTTCCACTGAAAAAAATATTTCATCTTTTCCATCAGCATGACTCTTTCCAATTTTTCATTGGCATGACTCTTACCATCGTCATGACTACTTCTATCAACATGACTATTACTCTTCTATCAGCATGACCATTACTTATCAATTTTCATGATTATTCCTCTTCCATCGGTATGACTCTTTCCATCGGCACAACTATTACTCTTCCATCTACACAACAGTTACTATTCAATCAACATGACTCTTTCCATTATCACGACTATTCCATCGGCACAACTATTACTCATCCGTATACATGACCATTAATTTTCAATCGGCTATACCATTACTCTTCTATCGTCATCCATCATCAGCACCATTCACTACTCTTTCATCGTCATCACCATTCACAACATTTCCATCATCCTAACTATTCACTTATTTTCATTTTTCATCACCATTCATAGATTTTCAATAGTCATTGCCATTAGAATCATTTCAATAGTAATCACTATTCACATATTTTAAATTGACATCACCATTTACATATTTTCAATAGTTCTCACCATTCATGGATTTTCAATAGTCATCGGCATTCACAACTTTAAATAGTAATCACCATTCACTTCTTTTCAATAGTCATCATAATTCATATCTTTTAAATAGTCATAATACTTCAATGATTTTAAAGAGTCATCAACATTAAAAACTTTTAAATAGTCACCACCATTCACAACTATTCAATAATCATCACAGTTCAAATCTTTTACTTATCCCTTTATTCCATCCAGCTTGCACCTAAGTGCTACCACCTTACTTATAATTTATGAGAATTAAAAAACAGAAAAGAATCATCACATTTACCATTTCAATGTATCATGAATTTCCATTCATTCTATTTTTTTCATTCCTTCTCATCTGGAGGATAAACATTCTAAAAACATGAGTTGGATTCTTTTAAAAACAAAAACCCATAACTATTGTTTCCAAAATAAAGAGATGTTATTTCTTTGATTCAAAACAAATGTTGAAAAATGAATACAACACTTGAATCCTTCATCGCCTTTATCATCTGCTTGGCCCCAATAATTCCACCAATTCCTTTATGGGATTTTTCTTTCTTAAAAAATGATGAACTTGATAAATTGATTTTTCAGGTAAAAATGATAATTTTGTAAAATATATTAATTATTAAGTTAAACATGTTTTTATTAATAATATTATTAGAAAAAGTGTTATAAATGATTATTATTCTAGTTTCTTATTGGAAAATAAATAGGTAATCAGTTTGATAAGAGTTATATTTTTATATGACAAAATTGAGAGCGTGTTTTTAAAGAATTTAATTTAAATAATTAATAAATTTTTGAAATGATTAATATTTTAGTAAATATTATTATAAAAAAAATTATTAATAATAAATTAGTATTTACTTTTTATGATGTCAAATAGATTTTTTTATTAAGGTTTAAAAACTGTTTTTGTCGAAACTTGCCAATTTTGAAAAACTGTTGGTTCTCCTATTGGAAGTAAAAATAAAAAAATTTAGAAAAAAATTTAGATAAAATTAATATTATTTTTGGAATCAGGACCTCAAAATTATTAAACAATGAATTTGTCATAATTTATTAAGACAGTCTCATTTTTAGGTAAAAAATAAATAATATATAAGTATATAGTATGTTTTATGATATCAAAACGACCCAATAGTGATGTATCAAATTCCATAAAAGATTAATTGTACCCAATATTTTTTTTAACTTTAAAATAATGTGATTTTATATTTATTTGAATTATTTTATAATGCCTTAGTGAATTCTCTAAAATGTATAACATATGTTATGATACTATGGTCATTTCTTTAATAATGTGACTCACCTACCCATAAGGAAGTTTAATATTTTAATATCATTATCCAATGGACATATAAAATAAAATTTTCCAATTATATATGGAAAAGTGAATGGGAAAACCCATGAAAAGGTTTTTGGTTTTTAATTATAAATTATAAAGATTCCAAAACCTATGTTTGCAAAATATTAAATAATTCCCTTCTTATTTCCTATATAAACACACCCAATATCCCACTTATCTTCACTAAGGTTATTATAACTTATCTAATCTATCCTCACCTATTAATAATCCTCCAAAATTTCCCAATGCTCTCAAGAATCATTTCTTGAAGCTTTTTAAGTCACACACTCAAGTAAGGGTTTCATTCTTTTCTCATTTTTGTCCAAGTTTCCTTATATTATTATACGCATTTATTTTTAAATTAAAAATGATGAAGTTAGTTATATAATATATCTCATACTTCCCTTATTATGTTTTAATGGGGTGATACCCCTTTAAAACTCATTATACCCTCCCATTTACACATGTTACCATGCCAGAATTCCCTAAGGGATTTCTCCCTCCACATTTCCATAAAAGTGTTTCTTTTTATATCATGCATCTAAAATTCAATTTCATATATTGGGATATTGTGATCCAAGATCCCCTTACTACCCATTTTATTTATAAATTATTATATATTCATTTTTCTCTCATCTACCCATTTTTTGAATCCCCATGTGAGGCCGTTATGTGGCTGAAATTACACCGCGATTTTCTATGAAAAAATCCTTGTGTAGTGAATACCACGACCATTTCTCCATCAAGGGTATTAAATATTAAAAAATTATGCATATTTATTATAAAATTTAATTTTGGTATTCCAAATTACGTTATCTTGGAATAAATGTTGAGGTTGAATAAATTCATGTTATATGATCTATGTGGAACACTTAAGTATGATATTGAAATTTTATGATGGGTGTTCCCTGATAGCGCTCCAACAAATTAGATAATGTTATTATAATGATATGTCATGTTGGGACATGGTTTTTCCAAATTCATTTATAATAATTGGTTCCATAATTTTGGAAATGGGGTTTACCAGATTCTTTTATATTTATGATGTAGTTTTTGAAGTTGTTTCCACATTTCCATGTTACGATAATCGCACAATATCATGCCTTCATGTTCATGTTTTCCTTGTTCTACATCAATAATTATATTGCCTAACATGAATTTTATTATTCATGTTTTTCCTTTTTTTACTCACGTATGAGGATTTATAGCTCACTATTTTCTTATTTATGCCCTCAGGTTATCCCATACAATGCTAGAATGAAGGAATGTTGTCGTCATATAAAAGACGTTTTTAATAAATATATTGTATTTTATGTCTTTATTTGTCTTGTAATGTTCCTTATCCACAAATAAACTATAAATTTTGATCTTTCGGTTGTATTATGTGCAATTTTATGTAATAATCCATGTTTAAATGTGTAACAAAGAATAGGTTTGTTATAACTACTTTAACCTGAACCATGCGAACAATTTGTTTAACACTTCGTGGTTAGTATGTTCATTATAAAAGGTCAATTAGTTAATAAATAAACCATATTTGATATTTATTAACACTTAGAAATAGTTTTTCATACGATAGTAATATTAGTATATTTTATATATATATATAAAGATCCTTTAATATAAAATAAAATTAATGTCAATTTTAGAATTATTTATTTCATTTAAATTTAACAAAATCCAATTAATAATGGAATTTGAATATATTAATTTAATAGATTTTAAAATTTATATATTAATGAAAAAAATAATGTGCAAAATAATTCATCCACTTTTCTCCACATTTAAAGTTTTTTATCATCTCTTTAATTCAATTATTAATAAATAATCACTATATTGGTTTTCATTAAGCATCATATGATACTAATTCATCTCTAAAAATAATTTGTAATTTTTTATGATAAAAATAACTCGTTTATATTTAATAATTATATGTACAACCTAAAATATCATGTTTCCCCCTAATTGATGGCTTTATATGTGTTAAATGTAAGGAAGGTTTTTTGGTTTTTTTCTTACAAAACTAATTATATGGGTCAATTTCATGAAAAAGTCACCCACTATATTATAAAATTAGAACTCATGGTCATAGGGGTATAAATATATACATAAAATATGTTTTGAGAAATTGTTGGTACATTTATAAAACATATATTATAAGTTTAATCATTATGTAAACACATTTTTACATTACAGGTAGTTATTAATTTTAACATCTTTCACAAATATTTTTTTTTTCAAAAACTAATATGGCTTTGTTATACTATAAATATTATAATAATTATAACTACATATATCGATTTTTTTTATTCAATTCAATGAATTAAAATTTTTAATGTAAAGCTAATCCCGTGGACGTGGAAAGAATGTGGGTTTTTTAAGTGAAAATGTCCAATTGTTTTTAATAATTTATATATATAATCAATATAAAAAATTATTACAATGAAATAAATTGGATTAATATATGTATAATTAATATATTTTGAATTTAAATAGAATTTTAAAATTAATTTAACATTTTTAATTATTTAATGAAAATGTAGTTTTCAACTAAAATGCAGTATTTTCACTATTCATAAAAAAATGAAACTTCTCAGAAAAATACCTAAAACTCACTCTAATACAATCTTGACGTTTCAAATTAAAAAATAATATTTATAAAAGTGTTATGATTTTGTTTTATAACATGTGCGCAATTAAATGGTCGTAAAACATGGTCTTACATATAACACAAGTTAACATAGTATTTGGTGTAGCATAAGTTTGATATGGAGATAAATATAATGAAATAAATAAATAAAATTAATTTTATTATAGGAAAAATATATTGTAAACTGTTATATTTTTTCATTCGCCCCAACTCAATAAAATTATGTCCTCAAAATTTATTCATGATCTTATTAATTGGGGGATTGATTTTTCAAAATACTGTTGTTGAAACACCACATCATAAATAAGGTTAATATCCCATATTTTAATAATATGGAAAAAGAAATTTTACGATCTCCACAAAACTAGGATTTCAAAAATGAAAATATTACTTAAAATGGATGTAGTGGAGAAATATAACTATAATGTTCAGATGGAGTGTGAAATTGAACATATTCCTGAGAAAGTTGTTGACCAAAAATTAGTAAAACATAGCAGTGAATAGTTTTCATTAATATCATCAAAAACTATTATAATAGGAAAGCATATTTTTCAATAACATTTTCCCTATAGTTGATGAATTCTCCTTTTCTTTTAGAATAAATGTAAATACACATTTTTGATAAATTTTTATATGCACGATCTTATGATTTGGTCATTACTTAAACTATTTCTACTTCATTTCACTGAACATGTTCCATAATACGGTGATGTAATAAAATAATATCTAATAATTCATCAGTAGAACAACTCAATCCATTTTTTAATGGTTAACCTTTCCAAAATACTATAAACCAACAAATTACAATCATTTCCAAGAATGTTATTAGTATCCAATTTACATTATACATATCAATCATCACTTTATACAAACACCATTCCCTCAACATGAGGAACATATTAAGGGTTATATTTCCCTCAACCATGTATTTTTGAAAAATATTAACATTCTAATGATTCATTTTTTGTGTAACTGTTCAACATGTGTTCTTAATTAATTAAAGAAAATTTACTAATGTAGAATCCTTATATATTTCATAAATCATATTATAATAAAAAAACTAATAAAATAATTTTACAACATATTTCATAGATTTAAATACACTAGCACATTAATCATTCCACTTTGTTTATGTCAACAACATATGCTTGAGCATGATCCCTTATGTTCTTCTTGAGGTGTATAATTTTTCATGCTTGGGGGTTTTTTTTGTAGTTCAACATCTCCATTTATTTGTATTACTGAATAGTGACATTTTACTTCTTCCCTTTTCATTCTTTTTCTACGTGACCATTTTATTCACACTTATAAAAAAACTCACAATCCTTTCAAAAAAAATTCATGGTGCTTCTTTCCACAATTATCATAGGTTGTAGAGTCCCTATTTCCCATCCTCTTTTTGGAGTCATTCCATTTTTTGTAGTGTTCATAAGACCTATAATTCTCTTTCATTTCATTGAATATGTAGTATTTTGATAATCCCATTATATTTTGATGTCACATAAAACAATCTATTCATCTGATGAAAATGTCATTGAAAATTGCACCCTGTGGCGATTTCATTTAAGATATTCAAATTACAGCTCATTAATTCAGATTGTGTTGTATATGTAATATTTAGCATACCATTAAATCCTTTTAAAGGTATCTTTATAATTTGAAAAACAATCTTCCTAGTTTTTCTTTAAACTATGTTACTTTATATTCATCTCATTTTTTCTCATGAGCGAAATATTTATAAAATAAAAATATCCATAAAATATTTCAAATCAATGAGGTATATTTCCTCTTACTCCATACTATTCTAGATCAATAAACACCCTTGGTCTACATCTAAATTGATATAATATACTACAAGTGTAACCTTTTCCTCATCACCACGTCCCGATGCCAGGAATATATTCAACAGAGACTTAATCCACTGCTCTATCATCATTGTTTTATTATTCCCACTAAATGACAGGGGACTTTATCACATAATTAGATGCAACATTAGAGAATCTCTTTTTGTGAAAGGTTTCTCCATTTAAAAATGTTTATGTTTTTAAACTTGATTTTTTCACCCTAATATTTCGACAAATCATCTAACTCCAATACCCAATATATCCGCTTTCTTAATCAAGAAACCTTATCATTAACCATTGTTATCGATTCTATTACTCCTTTCAGGATACATTTATAAAAAAATTTATATAATGTATTAGATCATAACATTATGTAACATAATTTATAATTTAATAACTTCTGAAATATAACATAATTTGGAATCACTTATGTGTATCTAATCTCAAAATCATAAATATGGTTTCTTTGGGGATATATATACTTTCAAATTTATCATAATAGTTTTTATTGAAATGAGAATTATCCGGTTTTTATCCACTAAGAGTGTCAAACAAGATTCATAATAAAGCATGTTTTCATGTACCAAGTTATGTGTGAGTCAAGAAAGACACACCTTTTTGGATTTTTTATCCCCTTTGTACATTTGTTTCATAACCACATCCACTTGTAGTATCCAGATAGGGATGTATTGTTAAGAAGACCCAAAAAATTGAAAACTTACCAAAATTCAAGGATTATTTTCCTATAATTATACAAAAACTATACCTTAAGGTTAGGTTCCCTAATCTATTTTTTCCTAAATCTAGTTTCCAATATTTCTATTAAACATCCTTTAATATCGACTACAACACCCCTACTAGAGAAAGGCAGAGCTCCCTCATTACTTTATTACATTGGAATGACTACCAGGAATAAAAAAATAAAGAAAACATCAGTTTAGTATTTTTTTAAAATAATATTACATACATGATAACAATTTTGTATTATTAAAATAAAAATAAATCATAATGCATAATTAATTAACATAAACTATATCCTTGAAAATCATTCAAAAAAATTATCTTCTTATCTTGGGGAAAGGAAACAATTTAAGGGTGAGCTCAGATGATAAATAAGGGTAAGAGTATAGCAGAATAAGTAATTAATTAATTGGAATAATAAACATGGAAAGGAAAATAACCTATAAAACATTCCATATATATAAATTGATAATTAAAAATAAATATAGCAAGGTACGTAACTGAAACACATTCAATTAAATCATTAAAATAATAAAAACAACATTCATAGAGAATAAAAAATAAAAAATATCATGGATATATAATAACTGAATGTTTGTGATGAAAATGACTATTTATTAGAATAAATGTTCCATATGTACATGGTAACAATACCATCAATACATTTCACAAAATGGTATATAAAATATCATGAAAAAAACCCATATGATTTGACAAATTATTCATCTCATGAGGATAATGATGCATCTAGGGAATACCTATAGTTGGGCCCAAACCATGTCATACTATTCCATGCCATTTTTCAAATATCATGTAATCAATTGAATTAATGAAAAATATTCATTATCATATTTCTATATTGAATAATATACATAGATTTATCAATACTTCCCATGTTAATAAAATGACTATCAATTTGAACATAGTATGTAAAAATGGTATAAGGTCTAAGAAATAATAATATAAACTACATTAGAATGTAGATATTTATGATAAATGAAATTTTCAATAAAAATTATCATAAGAAAGTGATTTCATCATGATAAAGTTAACAATCTCAAAATAAATTTATATTGCACAAATAACTTGTACCACATTGTAATATTGTACTTATAACCCATTTGATCTGATAATTCAACAAGAAACTTAAAATACCAATATGTAATAGTGAACCAAGATATTAAATATAGAATAGATAGTATATACACAACATTGAATTGAATTGGTGAATAATAAAAAATAAGCCTCAATGGAATGTAAATTGAGGCAAACCCCCTTATTGTACACTGGATTTTGCTTAAATGTTCTTTAAACACATGTATAATTGGTTTAAGATTGTTATTAACCTACACTAATTCAATATTTATATATATAATACCATATATATCCATTTTATAACATATTCTAACCAATTCATTAATAATATTTTTTCCTTTTAGTCATTTCATGTATTAATTGACCATTTATTCGAGTATGTTTTGAATTTTTATTTTTGTTCCAGTTAATTATTTTATAAAAAAATCTAATATACCCTCCAAATATATACACAATAAAACCTTAGTAATGGATCTAAGGGAGTTCTTGATCCCCCACTAGCTACAATCTATTTCCTAGGTGTCACAAAAATACTCTATGAATGATTTCACCCAGGAGTATAACCATAATCGTTCAAAAAAATGGAAAAATAATCCATCACAAATAACATAACCAAACAAGGTACACATTTTCAGAATAATTTTTTTACAAAATTCACCAAAATAATAATAATTCCACTAAAGGGAAACTACAAAATATCCCAAAATCATCCATGAAACTTTGGGGCCTCACTATCAAGCCACTACCCCCACCACTTATAAATAGTGGAACTCTAGCAATCAGATCCACCATCACCACGACAGATTATTCCATTACATGGATAATACATAATTAATTATTCACACACCCAAAGGTGCATGTATGGTGTGAGTCAAATCATAATAGGATTCGAGGATATAACATTAAGAGACAAATTGACTTTTATATTCTCATAACGACCACGAAAAAATTTACAAGATACATCCTAATAAAAAAATTCAAAAAATCTTTGAATGAAAATATTTAAAAAATATATTTCTCAATAATAAACATTTTTTAAATTCCATAACATACTCAAGGTCCACTATATACTGAAATTTATCACCACATACTATATATAATATCACAAGAGAGCACCATGGGTAAACTTGTAAGGGTAGCTAGAACAAGTGAGTGACTGAGAAACTGATTCCTCAGTGATCATTATCCACAAAATCAAATACCAACAACTTTACCATGCACGATCCACTTATAGGGACCATACCAATGGCCGAGCGGTCTCTAGATAATAAGCCAATGTCAAAAGGATATCGTGCATGATCCACTATGAATGATCTTCCCATGGTCCTAGTGGTATTGGATCATATAAAATATTTAATTAGAGTTACAATTGTAAGTATTTATAACTGAATCTTGTCCTTGTCACTTTAGATTCAACTAGTATCTGACCACTAAAGTAATCTGGCACTTTCCACTTCATAAACATGATCATATTAGTTCTATATTTCCAAATAATATATATGGGATTCCTTTTCTGCTCAATATCATTTCACATATCAAACATATCACCACTTTCACATATAAATTCTATGCACCACAAAACACATAAGGAAGTCACTGATTTCACAGATCACCACAATAAAGGAACCATTTTCCAAAAAACAAACCACTTTCCATTTTACACACACCAAAACCATTTAAAACCCCCTTTCACACCACTTCTAAAGCAATATAAATCTATTTGGAAATACCATAATAAAAACACACAATTAATTGAACCATTTCTAATGGATTGGGCCCTTTAAAATCCACATATAAACCAATTTCACATCACAACATTCTTCATGTCGTTTAAATAATTCAAAAATATCATATGATGTTTTGACATAAAATATTGCATGCCATAATAATTCATTTTCCCATTGATAGCCCATTTTCAACACATTTTCACCTCAAGTTCCTTTGAAAACGTATTTCTTACCATTCACATATTCATAAAAACACATTGAACAAGAATCCAAATGGACTACATGAAAATTATAAAAATTTTATTTTCAAAAACCCATTTTTAACACGTTTTAATTTCAAACTCTTTCCAAAAAAAATTAACACAACACCAATAATTCATGGAACACATCTATAAATACAAATGAGCATATTAAAAGAATCTAAAAATGATGGAAGATGGAACCACCTACCTCAATCATTGAATCTTTTAGAAACTTATGTGAAACCATAATTACACCACCACAAGACCCTAAAAGGTTAATATTAACCAAAAACCATCAATATCTTCCATAAAAGCACAATATCTAACCCCCATATAGGACAAAAATCCACTAGAAAATAAAAACCAAGGAAAGAGGGAATGAAACCCCATTAAAGAGGGAAGAAACCATGAGATAAATCTCTTACATGATGGTTCCTTGATGAATACACACAAGATACACCAAAATAAGAAATTATTAGGGAGCCAAGGGGAGGAAAGGGAGGTACCTAGGTCTGGATATATTGAATAGGGTAAGAAATGGGGGATTTGTTGATAAAATCCAAGAGGAAAAAATTATAAATTTACACTTTTTAATAATCTAGAAAAGTATCATGGTTTTCCAAAAAGGATTACCAAAACATGAAGAAACCTTGTGTCCCACACTGTCTAAGTCGCATGTTCTACATGGTTGGCCCACATTGTTTATAAACAATGTTCTAACCATGAGCTACCCACTTTTAAAATGCCAATTAGTCGTACATTTTCATGGTTATGAATACACAGTTTGAACAACTATGATCCAATCATGTGCCTCATGATGTCAACCCTAAACCCTCAATATTTTTTTTCAAAAATTTCTATGAAACTCACAGATAGACAAAAAAAATTAAATAAAATAAATACATAAAAATGAAGACACGTATGTTACAATTCTCCCCACCATGAAAATATTCCACCCATGGAAAGTCATTTTGAAGCCTAGTGAGAAAATAAGATTTTTTACTCCATTTCATACCCTGACCACCACCCCCATATATCATTCTCAAATCAACCACACCTCTAAAGAACATGGACCAATGTAATAAACTTACTTTAAATTGCTCTCTCCTGGGAGTCCACAATACTCACTAGCTTATCAAACACGGATTGATTGGGCTCCAACTAAAACTCCTCCTAATTTAAAACATGGGACAAAACTAGGTAATACTTTTCAACAATGAGACATGGAAAAATTTATGAATAGATGTCAAATATGAATTAAAATATATCTAATATTCCATGTTAATGAATCTCTTGGTAATATCAAAAGTCATAGTATATGTTGGTGTAGTATTCTCTTTTTAACCCAATCGATGATGACCTAAGTGAGGTTCCACATTCCAGAACACCTGGTTACCCATAGAAAACTATATACCAATACACCTATGATCAGTATAAGAATTATAAAAACTCTAAGATTATAATAAATAAATACTGGTCAGCTTCATATTCTTAGATTTTTCTATCACAAGGCCTAGTCCCAACATTGATGTCTCACCCACCTTAGTACAACATAAAGGGGGATGACATGGATGACTGTAAATCAGCATAAAAGGATCAATATGAATCAAATATTCATAGCTATTGTTATACATGAGATCAATCAATCCTAAAATGGTTATCCAATGAACCACGAAATTCCAAAACACACGCTCAAAGCCTGACTTCTAAAATAAGATTCTTACACTCTGTATTACCATCCATTTAAGGGTGATATGTCCTACTCAATTTGACCAATAAACCCATTGATTTTTGATGGCCTTCCCAAATCCCAGTGGTAAAACAAAGTTTCCCTATCTAAAATGATTGATAAAATCACATCAGGAAGCCTTAGAAGATCTAAAATATAAAACTATCCTAGCTCGTCCACCTTGGATGATTGTTTGACTAGAATTAAGTCAGATGACTTGGTTAGATGGTAATTAACAACAAAAATTGTATTCCTTACCTAGGGTGTATGAGGTAATACCACAATTAAATACATGGAAATATTGTCCCATATCTAGGTTGAAACATGTAGAGTTTGAATGAAATATTAAGGTCTTTAATTCACTACATTAACCTTCTAACACATATCACACTGTGATATGATGTTAAATATATCTCACCTCATACTTGGATACCAAAAATTTCTTCAAATATCATAATACATTTTCCTAGAAACAAGTTGAATGGATCACAATGACTAATGGTTCTCCAACATCCCAACCTTATGTAATAAAAAGGTACCATAAAGTTACTTATAAAACAAAAATCTCCCTCAAGAGACTATGACCACTCATAGGGTTCATCCCCACCATGATGTAACTTTGTGGAATGATATAACAACTCATCATTCTACTAATATAACAGAATAAATTCTTAGAGTGAATGTGATAATGAAAATTGGAAAAGAACACACCTCCCCCATGCTCATTTTCCCCCAAGTAAGTCTATTTAAAGATCCCCATCAAATTCCACTCACTATTGGGATTCTTTAGCTGATGTACTAAAACGATTTATCCAGGAATCATCCACCTCATTACCTTTTCCTTGGGAATAAACTATATCAATGTCAAAACTAGTAAGGTACTCAACCTAGTGTAGAGACCTCATGTTCAAAAATTTTTTGGGGGAAAATATTATCTAAACACTTTTGATCAAGGTAACCCATAGAATTTTACCAAAAAAGATAATGACATTGTGTCCTTAATTTGTGCATCATATCTTCTAACTCTAGGTTGTGATTTTAATAGTTATTCTAATGTGGTTGGAGATGATGATATCCATACACCACCACATGATCATCCAACCTCAACAAAAATCCAACACTCATACCTCAGGCATCACAATGAAGCACATACCACATTCAAGATTCTAGTAAAATAAATATAGGGGAAGTAGTCAACCACCACATAAGCTCCAAAAAGGACTATTAGAATTTAAAAATCCTTTTTAACCTCACCACTTTTTGGTTATGTTTTTTCAGGTATGATGTCGGCTGGGAGAAACCCAAACGAAACCCCTGTAATGAACTTCCATTCTTAGAAAACTTCGGACATCAATGAAATTGATTGGATTGTCTCATGAAATCACTATAATTATTTTCTTAGGGTCCACCAAAACTACATTCTCAGAGATCACATGTCCCAAAAACATCACCTTCCTAATAAAAATTTTCAATTTGACAGCCATTCACAGAGGCATTGATTCCCTAAATTTCACAAAAAAATTCAAAACGTCCACTCATTCTTCTGTTAAGATCCAGAGTAAACCATGATTTTATACATCAATACCAAGAAAAAGGAGTCATGATAATGATGAAAATAATTCTTAATGAGTGCTATAAATACCACTAGAAAATTATTTAATCTGAAATTAATGACCGGATACTCAAAATGTCCATGCCTTTTTTGGAATTATGTTTTCAGAAAATCCACCAATTTATCTCTAACTTTATGATACCCGAAATGCAAATAAATATTGGAAAACCTCCTATCCCATTTTAACTAATCAAACATGTCAAAATTCTGGGTCAAGGTATACTTATTTTTAATAATTAATTTAATCATCTTTAGTTAATCAATGAAAAACCAGAGAGATGAATTGGCCTTTTTCCCAAACAGATCTGGGGTGGCCCATAGAGAGACACTTGAGAAAATGAATCCTTTGGATTTAAACTTTTACAAATGTACCATTAATTAACTAAACATGGAAGATGCCATATTATATGAAGGAAGTGATATTGATTGTGTTCTCAGGAAAAAGTTAATAGTGAACTTCGCATCCCTCTTTAATGGAAAACCTGAGAAATCCTCCAGAAAACCCTTTGGGAACTTATACACCATTGGAGGTAATACAAATACAGAACTACAATCATCATCCTCTAACATGAGTGATTTGAATTACTAAATTTTTTTATATAAATCCCGAAGTCGAGGTCCAGAACTACCAGATTGTGTAACCCATTAACTATGAAAAAATTTCATACTACCAGTAGGTTCCTCAAAACTAACATGAAACATAACAACATTAATCTGAACCTACAAGTGAATCATCAAATAACTACTGAGGATTAAATAAAATATGTATATTTCGAAAATCAAAAATTCAAAAACTAAATAAATAACTAACATGGTCAGTGAACAATACAGACATATATGTTCCTTCACACACTTCATACCAAGCGGTGATACCAACTCCATTGCATTATACATAAGCTCCATGTAAAACTTTAACACATCCATAAGATGGGAAGAAATATATTAAACTATGGAATCAGTATCAAATAGAAAAACTGATAATTATAATTCAATAATAATGATACATCTATCTATCATAGGACCTACATATGTTTCCATTGGAGCTCTATCCACCACATAAAGATTCCTCACATCATCATGAGCTAGAGAACGATCGCTAACATACGGCTTTTCCCTGAAATGGATCATCAAAAAAGAGGGTCCAATCCAACCACCATGACAAAAAAACTTAGATCCCACTATCTTGGACGGTTTTGGACAAGATTTAATCCCCATGGAAGCCCCAAATCCATCACCACTCGGATATTGGAGAAGTGCCTTTAAAAAACACTATAAGTCCCCCAAATCTCAACACAGATGGAATGGTCAGGGTAGTAATGAAAAAACTAATCTCTTATGTCATATTTTCCACACTGATGGAATACCAAAAACTCATCCCCTGAAGAGAAAAAATACTTAAAAAAAATAAGGTTGTCTTAAACCACCACCACCCATCTTCCCATTCTCCTCCCACTTCCTTTTCTTGTCAAACGAACAACCACATCCTTCTACCGACAAAACCCTGAAGGTAATAGAATTTCCCTTAAGATAACTATTCACCATGAAATAATATTCAACCACCATGTAATATGTATGTATATTAAGAAAAACTACATGAGAATAGATTTCAAGTAATAACCCCACCTCAATCCACCAAGATTTCGTCTTCTCATTGGAAATGATCTCAGGTGTGTATAGTACTCTTATATTGGTTTCCAGACATTAACAATGTCCAGTATCATGTGTAAAATCCCAGAATTCTAGGTACCTACCATAATCAAAAATATCAAGATAAAAATTCTCTTTGAAAATGATCTTCAAATCTCTCCAATCCGAGTCATCATGTTTCCCATTATTCACCATTGAGTCATACCACTTCCTAATGGGACCTTCAAAAAAAATTAATAACATTTCACTCTAATAGCCTCAAGAATATCAGAAAAATAAAACATTATATCGAACTTCAAGACACTCCTCCAATTCATGAGGTTCTGCATTTCCATGGAATGAGGGAGGCCTTCTCTGGATGAACTCCTGATATTTTTCCTTTCTAGGACCTGGATAGGCTTCCCTAACCTGAGCAGGACCAGAACCCACTCCTTGTAAAAAATATTGGATATCTCGAACCAGGACATCCACTAGCCACTAATCACATTGGGAAGGATAACTCTCTCACTTCTTTTCCAATGGTTTCACAGGGACTCTCTAGGGAGGAATTTTATGATAATAAGAAACATTCACAAGAAAATCATTAACACATCCGTAAACAAATTTTCTCAAAAAAAGTTAGTAGGAACAACAACAAGACTCAAAACCATAAATATGTCAAATGAAAACCATATTTCAGCGTAAGACAATCCTACCCATTTCTCCCCAATCTAGTGTCTATTTAGAATCTGTAGTCTATACATCTCACCTAGAAGAATGTGAAGACACATCTCAACCACAGATGGTGACTTGATTTTGGTTACAAGGTGTGCTAGTCATGTAACATAATCATAATTAGAATGCCAAGTCCATACAATCCATGATCTAGTCTATCCAAAATGATCCCAAATATCATGACCCAATAGACCATAACATTTTTTCAATAACATATTTTCAAGAACCATTCCAGGATACCATCCATCACAGTACCCTACCCAGCCTAAGTGAAAACCCAAAGGGTGTTCCCGATTCCCATGGGATAAAACTAATTCTTGTATATCACAAGTAAAATTTGGCAATGATTTCACCCATGAATATAACCATATTAATTCCACAAAATGGAACAAAAATCAATAACTGATAACATAATGAAACATGGTACACAATTTTTTGAATCAAGGTGTAACCATAATAACCAAAAACCAGAATTCTGAAATGTATGGGATACTACAAAAAATCTTGAAAGCCTTGGTTAAAAATGAGGGAATCACCCACAATCCACCACCAAAAATACCTATAACAAGTGGAATCATAGAAACTGAATCCACCATCAACATGGATCATCTTTCTGAAACTTGGATCATACATAATAAACTCTACGTACACAGAAACTTTCATTTTCGGTGTGATAAAGTCCTAGTAGATTTCCACCCAAATAAAATATTACACTATATAACATTATAAGACAAATAAACATGAATATCCACATAAAAACATAGAAAAAATTTATAATTTACATCTAAAAGGAAACCCTTTAAGGAAACATTTAGCAAAGAAGCATTCTCAATAATAAACCTGTTTTAAAATCCAAAACATACTCAAGGTCCCCAGTATACTGACGGTCATCACCACATAAAATATATAATGTTATAAGAGAGATACATGGTTAAATACCTACGAGTATCTGGAATAAGTGAGTCTCTAAAAACCTCATACCTTGGGGAAAATATCATCCAACTTAAATACCAACATGTTTCTTGTGAATGAGACACTAGGAGTGACATTCCCAAGGGCCTAGTGGTATCAAGATAATAACACAATGCCAATTTTTTCTCATCTAAAAACAACTTAGAAGGATTTTCCAAAGGTCCTAGCAGTCTCCAATCATATCGTATGTTTAGTTATTATTATAAGTCTATTACCTACAATGTGAATCCAAGCCTTTACACTTCCAACTCAACTAATTTCAATCAACTAGAATAATCTGGGCAATGAAACTTCTAAAAAATTCATAATATATTTCAAGTATTCCAAAAAAGATTCATGGGATTCCCTTTTTTCTCAATACCATTTCACATATCACACAAATCACCCTTCTCAAACAAACATTCTAAGCACCACGAAAAACACAAGTTATCAATTCCTTCACAAATCATCATATGAGAACTACCATTTTCCATAAAAAAAACAAAAATCTATTTTACACACACCAAACCATTTAATAACCCTTTTTTCACCACTTTCAAAACCAGAGAGAACTATTTTTAAATAAAACAAAAAAACAAACAATTAATACAACCATTTCGAAGGGACAATCCACTTTTAAATCCAAAAATAATCAAAGTTCACTTCACTGTGTGTTTCATCCCATTTAAATGATTCCCAAATCTCATTTAAAGGTGGACCATAATAGGGGACATGAAAAAATAATCCATTTTCTTATTGAATAATCATTTTAAACAAATTCACATCTCAATTTCCTTTTAAAACATATTTCATATCTTTCATATATTCGTAAGAATTCTTCAAAGATGTTCTATAATAAAAATCATGAAAATAATTACCGTTAAATTAAGAAAATACCATCTTTACCACATAATCATGCCATACTCTTTACAAATCATATTTTGAACCACAAAAAATCATTGAACACATTTATAAATCCAAACTAGCATATAAAAAGAATCTAAAAATGGTAGGTCACCTACCTCGTGCTTAAGAACATGAAAATACTTTTGTAAAACCTCTATTACACCACCATAAGACACAAAAAATCATCAATGAAAGCATTTAATATATTTATCAAAATTCAATGATTTACCCCCCCCCCCCACCCCTCCCCCTCTTGGTCAAACATCCGATGGAAAATTGGAAACCAAGAAGTAGGTAAAGAAAATCATACAAAGAATGAAGAAACCAAGGGAGAAATCACATAACATGATGTTTCCATGATTAATACACATCAAAATGCACCAAAATTAGGGATTACATGGGATCCAAGAGGATTAGAGGGATATTCCAAAGAATGGAGATCTCGAATGGGTTAAGCATTTGTGGATTTGGGGTTAAAATCTGGGAGGTCATAAAAGTAAATTTACACTATTTAATGACCTAGAAAAGTCGCATGGTTTTCCTACATGCTTTACCAAACTGTGTGGTAATTATGAACCGCTCACTATCTAAGTGGCACATTCCACATGGTTAGTATGCGCGGTTTACAAATTGTTTGTTAACCATTTGAGAACCACTATCCAAAAATTCCAATTAACCACATGATTTCCTGGGTATGTATGCATGGTTTTGAAACAATCTGCCAACCATGATCCTCATGAAATAAATCAAAAAACCCCAATTTTCCTCCAAACACTCCTAGGATACTCAAGGAAAAACATGGAACCAAAATTAATCAGAATAACTACCTAAAAATAAAGGCACACATGTGAAAAATTTCATCATGATTTCATCATCTCTATAATTTATACCATGATAATATATCATATATATTTATCACATATTTATTTATAATAATCCATTTAATTTGGAGATATGAAATCAAATTCACTGTTCATGGAGACGGTAGGCTGTACATTAACAAAAATGCTACTTCTATTTCTTTTTCATATAAAAATAATGAAACTTAAATGATATACATGTAAATAATAACTTTGGTTTCATATTTATTTTATATATTTCACATGTTTTTATTAAAATCATCCTTAATGCATTTCATTTATAGAGTGAATGAATCCCATCACTTTGAGTAAGTGGTTTTCCACACATCCAGAAACAAAATTATCGCATTCCCACAAAATGGAAATCATAATTGTTTGTTCTATATAAAAATTAAAGAAACATAAATTAAACAAAAATTTTATTTATATCATATAAAAATATGTGTGAATCATAATTCCCAACAATTATATGTAGTAATGAAAAAATTAATGACATAATTTCACGAGGAAGTAGAATATCATACACATGAACAGTAAATTCGTTACCCGTTTGATGGAAGTGTGTGTAGGTGTAGGTATAAACCATTACATAAAAACATCTCAGTATGTTTTGGATATTGATGTTAACATGTAATGGTTTAATAAGAATAATTTAATTGTTTGAGAAGGAAAAATAACAAAAGTTCTCATTGAATAATGTTACCTAGTTTTTGAGTAACTCCTTTTGGTTTTCAGCAAAGTACATCCTTGTAATGAATTATTCCCCAAGTGAGTCTTCACAGTTTAGGGTATGGATGTTGGGATTTTATTTGGGTAGATTTGGGATGATTTAAAGTGTCTTTAATGGTTTGAGTAATGGGAACATTGAATTCCATTTATAATGGATTTGTAGTGAGATTCTCATAAATACAAAAAGGTAAAAACAATTAAGAGGTATCCCTAAACTAATGTTCTTAAAAATGGAAAAATAATGTAGTAATGTGAAATTATGGTCGATAAATGTCTCCACTTCCCAAAAATATGTGCATTTTTATAATTTGGTTCCTTTTCCTTTATGTTAACTTATATTTTTCAATTTAGTTTTTCATTTAGGTTACTAGTTTTCTAACCTATTTAACTCATACATTAAGAATAAATTAATGTTATAGTTGTTATAAAATTTATACCCACTAAAATTTAAATATTATATTATCTTAAAAAATTAAAATCTCATGTGTGTTCGAAATTAATTTTAACCAAAATTAATGTATGTCGCACAAAAACTCCTTTAACCCGAATCAAACTAAAAATGTTTTAACTACTTAGGGGTCATTATGTTCTTTATAATGATAAATTTGTACATTAAAACACCATATTTAAATTTTTTTTATATATATGAATAAATTTTTGGAATAAATTATTATTAGAAAATTATAAATCTGTTAACAAAATATACATTATTATAAAATAATATTATTGTCAATTTGGTAATTATTTATTTAAATAAAATTTAAAAATATTGATACATTGATGTAATTAAAAAATCATAATTTCACACATAAAAATCCCTTTATTCTTGTCAAAAAATACTTCCAAACAAATCACATGAAATAAATATTATCGTCCTAGTAGCCTAACCATGAGTATAAATCAATATAAATATGTCTTTTGGTTTACGTAAAAATAGGTTACCTAATAAATAGATAACATTATTCAAAAATCACATTTGTTTTATTTATTTCTCCACCCATCGAATAATTTTTGTTGCATGATTATATAATAACATATGTATCCTCAATATACTTATATGAGTTTATTTTAAGGTATTAAACTAAAACTACACACTCTTCCATCAAATGTGTAATAAAATTACCATTCATGAATGGTGAACTACCTCCTCAAAAAACGATGTCGTTCGTTTATCTTTTACCACCTATCCTAGTTGGGAATTATGATGGTCACACTATTTATATATGATGTATATATATAGGGTATTTATGATTTTCACATAATTATTTACTTTTTATATAGACAAACATTTATTCCTTCCATTTGGATTAAATATCACCACATCATTTTTGGATGTGTGGACCACCACCTCCCCTAAGCGATGTGATATGTTCACACATTACATGGAATTTAATAATGATGAATTCAATTAAACATATTTTCAAAAAATGAAATAAATATTATATCCATGAAATAATTACTTTCCTTTAAATATAATATATCATTTTCATTATTACACTTTTCACACACTAAAAAAGAGATAATGTCATTCATGGATTTCTAGACTAATGCCTCATTGACACAATGTGATTCATTTTACATCACATTAATGATATATATAAGTATATATTATTATGTAATATGGTATTTAAGATATAATGATACTTATTAAAAGAGAAATGTTACTTACCCTATTTTTATAATGATCATTTTAAAAGATACCATTACTCAACAATACGTATGACAAACCATCCTGATGATTGTAACATTAGTTCATTTTTCATAACCATCATTCCTGTTTGATTTTAAAATAATCAATGATATAAAAATTTGATAATTTTTTCATTTTTATTATCCTATTCAAATTTAAATAATTGTCCATTTTACCATAGTTGACAAACCAAATTTATTCTTAACACATAACCCGATTATGGTAAAAACACCTGATGAAATATTAATTGTTTAAGTAATAATAGAATAAAAATATAAATAGTTTAAAAAAAGTAATTATAAACATGAAAAAGTTTCAAAAAAATCACAAAATAACATACGTTTATTAACCAGTATGTTAATGAAAAATCATGATGAATTGGATTCATTGTAAGTTATTATGGTCTTACTTTTACATTTGTGAGTTGTACATCATAATCGGTACTTATACTTTTTATATTGTATCTTCTAACCCTTTTGATATATTATATTATGAATTATTTTGTCTTCAGGGTATTTAAATGTTTCATTTGATGATTATTACTTTTTGGGTTTCTAATTCAGATATTACCGTAGTTGTAAAGGGATTTCTGTTTTCATTGTTATTTTTGTTAGACTTATTCAATATTCACAAAATATTTTTTTGTGTGGTATATATAGTACACATGAATATATTTTATTTTTATTATAGTTTAATTCATGGGGATTTACATATCAATTTTATAACATCTCCTTCATAGGTTTTATGGTTTTTATGTTACTAAAGAAGTAATGGACATTTGTCTCAATTTTCCTCTTTTGTTATGTTCTTTATGTTATACGCCTTACTTATTTTATGAGGTGTATAAACATCTCGTTTGACATGAAATATAAGGAATCTACTTTTTACCATTTTATTCTATATTTAATTTAATTTAATTTCTTTATGGGGCTTATGATTCAAATCATTCATGGTGGTATAAAACTCTTAACATTGTTTATATATTATTTTCCTCAGGAATGTTTTTAATGTTCCTTTAATAGAATATCCATTAATAAATTTAAAAAACACTTATTGTTACATATCCTCTTATATGGATTATTTATATTGATAACATATTCATTGTTTATTTTATGAATTTATGTTCTTTCAATGATATTTTCAGGGAACCTCTTTCTTTTCCATGGGTTAATCTTGTTTCAAAGAGATTTCTATTGTATTTTCTCGGACCTCTCCTATCCATTTCATTTTGAAAATCCAGTCTTGAAGTTATTATGTGTTGTAATGGTGAATCATTTCAATAATTTATTAAAATACAATTTTTCCTAATGTAGCTCGTCTGACAGTGATTCATCCACTAGTAGGTGGGAGTGGT
The DNA here is from genome assembly GCA_963277665.1 of Viscum album. Lineage (NCBI taxonomy): Eukaryota > Viridiplantae > Streptophyta > Magnoliopsida > Santalales > Viscaceae > Viscum > Viscum album. Next base: position 771,177,192 of record OY728138.1, read on the forward strand.
AGGTCGCACCGGTGAGTCAGGATCAGTGACTTGTAATGGTGAGTCATTGAAATTGGGACCTGACGGTAGGTCTCTTATAGTGAGTCACCCAATAGTGATTCTCAAACTGGTATCTCATCCACTGGTGACTTGCATTGTTGAGTCGTGATGGTGTGTTTCAACAGTAAGTCATAGATTATAAGTCACCAGTGGTGACTCACAATTTTGTGTTGTGCAATAGTGAATCGTTCAACAATGACTTGTCTAATGGAGACTCTCCAAACAATGACTTGTCTAATGGTGATTCGTCTATAGGTGGCTCATCCAATGGTGAGTCATCCAACAGTAATGTAAGTTCATCCACTGGTTAGTCATTTCCAATACTTTTTAAAAATTGTAATTTCCACTAGTTTACTAGTTTACTCCAACTTTTTCCATTAACTTTTCATTTTATTTAAATTTAGATTAACACAATATTTAGGCAGGATTGATTCTGTTTCAAGGGATACAAATAATATATTTAAATTTCCAACACAAAGAGGCTCCTAAATGGCCATTCCATGTGGTCTTGGTCGAGATCCTCCATTATTGATTTTTAAAATAATCTATTCTGTTGATTTAGGATCTTGCCTATCTAAAGATGAGACTCATTCTTCCTTATACATTTCCATTTTCTCTTGATATCGAAAATCCCCAAACATTTCTTCCCTAAGTAGTATTGTGTTTGTGTTGAACCTTGGATCTCATTTCCCTAGAGGCTTGCACACCCCCTGTTGGGCATAATAAGGAAGTGTAATTTGTTAATTTCTCGAGGTAGGGATCCCTTCATCTCTTATAAAATATTATAGGATACAAATTAATAATTAAAATTTAATTGGATCAATATCAATTCACATGGGTTGAGGAATGTGATGCATGGTTATGCTTTATTATTATTTTTATCCTTTTTAAGAATTGTATGGGTTATATGCCTACTAAAAATCAAGTATGTTAGTGGTATTTGTGTTTGTATGTGAATATATATGGAATGAATGATTTTTCTTCTTGGATAGATGTTTCGACATGAAAATTTTAAACCATTTATACATTACTATTAAATAGACTCCTCATGATAATAACTTTTTCTAAGAAAACCCCTAAATTAATATAAGAAAACTTAATAAAGAATGCACTGCTAAATATAGAATCCTATCTTTCTCTATCTTGTGTTGTAACTTGTTTGTGGTCTTGATTTTGTGTTTTGGGTTTCATATGATGATATGAAGAATGTAGTATGACTACTTTGTGATATGTGGTCTTAGTGGATGATATGTTTAATGTAGTGGGGTTGTGATTGTTGAAATGGAACATATGGTTGTACTGTGGGGATGTAATGGGTATTTTTATATATAAGGGTTGTATGATAGTTATGGTGTGGTTGTGTATAAAGGCTTCAAAAAGGTAATGTGGTTGTAACATGGCAGTGATGTGGGATTTTTGGAAATAATTTAATGGGTTGTTTTGTGAAGTTTCTTACTGTGTGTTGGTTATTGTACTGAGTGAATTAATTCTAGTTTCCTAGGATGTATAAAACTAAAATGGTATATCTATTCATGGGAGGAATTTGGAAAAAATGGTTTATTTGAAATGGAATTTGGAATTTGAACATCTAGTGAATGAATGAAATAAGGATGGAATTTAATGAACAAATGTGTTGTCAATATGGTATTATTCAATATTTATTGAAATTGATTAAGAGTAAATATGTGGACCCCATGTGTAATGTGACTTATCGATTTTATTCATCTATTATTGTGTTATGTTTATGCTATGATCTTGGTTCTATTAAATCTACTCAATTATTAATGAAAGTAATAATGTGTGTTACTAAATTCAAATAGATATGTTTGTTAATGAAATTGATGATGGGTTGTATTTTTTGACTTGTTAATGTTTGTGTATAAATAAACTAGTTTGGAACATGATATGGGTATTTTTACTTATTGTGTGGAGTTGTAGATCTATAGGTTGTAACAAAGTTTGTGGATTATGAATTGGTTGGTTGTTTAAGAAAAAATAAGCTTTTCTTGAGTGTTTGATACTATATATGTATACCAATATTATCATTTTTTTTTCAATACGCACCCCACCCAAGTTGAGAACTATGGGTCGAACACACCCATTATCCAAGGGGTTGATATCTTTTCACGACATCCTTGATGGATTATTGATGAATTATTATTGGATCTTCCCTAGTCCATCTTCTAGGAATTGGTATCCCAAGATTCATCAGGTAGTTTGTAGTGGGGTTGGGAGGAAATGGTGTCTGTCATTGAGGTGTACCTTCCTAGGTGTCTATATGATTATATGTGGCATTCTTTCTTAGGTGTCTTCGAGAAAAGTTATGGTTTGGACTAGATGTCTTTGGGTGGGATTTGGTAAGGTTGTGGCCCAGGTGTCTACAGGTGGGATATGGTATGGTTGTGGACTAGGTGTTTATGGAAGGGATGTGGTGAGCTTCATTTTCCCAGGATGAGGGACTAGGTCAGAGGCCCAGGTGTGTGCGGGCGGTTTGTGACATGGGGCATGCCTAAGAGTGTGGAAGCTCTAGGACATTTTTCATTAGGGTAAGAGTTTTTAACCAATGGGAAGTTGTGTGTTGTACCCAAACATAGTAGTGATTATTATATTACATTACATAACATGTGTTATTTGGTGATCATGCCTTAGTGGAAATGGGATGGCTAGTATTCCTTGCTTCGTGATGTATGTTACTCCTATTTTCTCATAGGGGCATTAGTATGCTTCTCCCACTTGTGCATGAGACACTTTTGTTTCCTAATGGGTATATATGTGTGCTCTCCCTAAGTATATAGATACAATTTTTGGTTTCCAAGAGTACTATGTGGACAATTCTAGGAATTACTAGCTCAGACATTGGGACAGTTGTTGTGTCACTACTTAGATTTTCTTTTCATACCAACTTTGGAGTTTATTTTTGTTTGTTGAAATTTTTTTAATCTTGCACAAGGGATGTTTTTGTATTTTTTTTATATATATGTCTAGGAGGTTTTTTAGGTTGATACATCTTATCTCCCAATATGGATTACTATAAAAAAAATAGTGCCTCCCATTTGGTGATATTTTTATTCCATTGGTGTTGGTCACTACCCCAGGGCCTACTAAAAGCACGAATCATGGGGTAATTATCTCTCTTTCTATATTTCCAACTCAGAAGGGGCATCTATAGAAGGATGGGTTAATGAAATAATTGTATCATAGGCTGATTATTGAGATATAGGATGGATTTTTGAGTTAGAAACAATAATTATTACATGGGATGGATGTGAAACATTTCTATATGACCTTGGTGTATGACATAGGCCATGTATGACTAGCCAGGATAAGAGATATTAGGGCCCCCATGATCTGATGCAAGGTCTATGAGCCACCCAAACGACCAAATCACACTACATTACTTGCAGGGTAGAGACCCTAGGAATGGTGCATGCATCATAATCTGTTGAGTTCTTATTTGAATAATTTTATTTTTTTGAATTCAAATGGAATTAAATGAATCCTTATATTTCATGTATGTTTCTCTAAATTTTCTCCTGCTTTTACTAGAAAATAAATTCAGTAATTATTTGGTGAATCATTATTTTAACCATGTAGAAAGAGTAACCATATGTATAACTAGATTTAATTGTTTGTATGAAACCTTCTTGCGGTCTGTATTTGATTTTCCCTCTCCTGTTATAGCCCGATTCTTGATATATTTGAATTTTCTTCCCTAGTTAGAATTATATAACATTCCATATTGTTTTTTCCATGTATGAAAATTTCAAAGAATAATTCTAGTGTATTTTCTTATGATAACTAGGTTATATTTTGTAAACCCTTTTAAAGCATGTAACCTTAATGTTGATTTCTCAAGGGCATGATAAAATAAATTATTTTTCAAAAATCATGATTTGATATGTTAATATCCCTATCTAAGTTAATATTCCATACATTTTCTTTACCTATTTAATTTATCAAAACCATGTGTTGTCGACTTTGTAAAAAATGTGTCTTTAGACATTTAAATTCTGATGTTCCTAAAATTTTCTATATTAGTTGTTGAATTTTCCTGTGAATCTGGAGACCTTGAAAATAATAACTTACTATATATTTCAAATAATTTTAGTTATACAGTGTTGATATTACTAAATGTTATAATAATGATTTATGGTGGAAATTATATTGACATTTATTTCAAAATTTTGAAAATGGTAAGCATGCATTGTTGTAAATTGTCGACACTTTAAACTATTTATGTGATTAAACTTCTTATTTTATGACTGATAATAACTTTTTTTCTAAAACAACCTTACCTCACAAGGTAATTCATGAGTATTTTATCATGGTAAGCATGTAAAAATGTTTAAATCATTATTTGGGGTAATTAGGGAAATTATAGTATAATGAATTTGAGCATATATCATGTTTAATATGTTATACCTGAATATAGAAATATAATAAAGTTATCCTTTTTAAAAAATGATTGAATGTTCTTCAAAGCAATGAAATGAATAAGTAATGATTAATTTGAAAATGATGAAGCATGGGAAAAGATAAAACAACTTGTGTAGATTTAATTTTGTTGTTAGAAAGCATGTTTTACCTTAACAGTTATGTCAACATGTTGTTTATGTAATATAGTAATTGAATTGATCATAGTAACCTAGAATGTATATACTTTCAAATGGAAATTTAAAATGTATTTCCTTGATAATAATATTAACCTATGATGTATTGTTTAATAATATTTAACATACTATGCGAGGTAACATGTGTATAGTTTTGTCTCTAACATGGATCTTGTTAAGACTATTTAAAATGAAAGTCAAAAAATTTTACAAGAAACAAACTGGGAATGTAGAGTGTTGTTGGTTGATGCATTGTTATCATTGTATTAATGTGATTGATATGCCTTTCTGAAAGTAACAGTTATTGGAAACCATGTTTATACTATGATTTTTATTGATAATTAGACCCTTGATATTGCTAATTGTTTTAAATAGTCTTATAAAAAATTGGTATTCACTTATATATGGATAATGAAGTGATTCCACATAGTAAATTTAAATTTCTTTTAAAGTTCCAATGCTAAATAATGAAATAAAGTAATATAAAAAATGGATAATTATGGAATATTCTATGTGATGAAAATACGTGTGACTATTCTTCATTTAATTTCCATGTGTGACATGTCGATTACAAAACATCAAGTATACAAGGTAGGGGAAACAATATCCCTAACTGTGATGTATTATACTTTGACACAATTAAAAACATGAGGGTGAGTAAGTTCCTCCCAAAGAGGATAATATCTCGACATGGGAGAGGGAATTCCTCAATTTCTATTCTTGGGGTTTTGTGTGTGGTAATGGTGATTACTGGTTGGGGTCACGTGGAGGATGAGGTATTAAAATTGGTTATGTAAAAAATGGTTAATATGTTTTTATAGTAATATGGTGTGATGATGTGGTTGTGTGAAATTTCATGTGGATTCTTTCCGTGGATAATAATATTGTCTAGTGTTTTTATAGTGCAATAGTGGGGATGTGCGGTGGATGAGTTATATGGTTATCATGATATTTTTTCCTGTGTTTTTTTATATGTTGTGACTATGCTGAAGAAATGCCTCACCACTAATAAAGAGGATTAATCACTTAATTTCGTAAATAAAATTAAATATTTGTTTTAGGAATATTTAAATAAATTAATATGTTCTTACATACCATGTGTAATAACATTTTATAAAGGAATTGATGATATATTTCTACTATTATATTGTTTTTGGGGTTTTTTGTGATTGTTGTTTATTTTAAGGACATGTGTTATAACCTAAAATATATGATGAATGGTGAAATTATTTCCCATATCCTGATGTGTTATATTACGACACCTTTTAAAATCCATATGGGCAAGTTAGTGTAACCCAAAGAGGACAGTATCATGGTTTGGTGGATGAGTTCCTTTTTTTTGTGCTTCTGGTAGCCATGTCTCGGTTAATATAAGTTTTCTTATTTGTATAAGAATTCTATTAGAAACACTTTAGTGTAATGAAATGGGACTCTAAAAAATATGAATTGGAATGTGAAACCCTTTATTGTCTCTGCATAATGATGTTCCTGGAAATTCATGTATTGATGGAATACATAGAATAATTTTGAACATAGATAAGATATAACATTTAAAACTAATTTCATATTTATGATTAAAGTCATATTTTAATTAGTGTTTTCTAAATTCAAAACTAATTTATGCTAATATCAAAATAGTAAATGGAATGAAGGTGTTCTGTTGGTAAAAAACTATTTTGTTGGAATGTAAAGCCTTCCAATTTATTTACCTTTTTTAGGAAACATTTTGTAGAAAAAGTAGTTTAATAAAATTTAATGACTGTTTTTTCAAAAAGAGTATTTTGGAAAATACCATGTACAAAAAAAATTCAGAATTGGATTTTGGACTCAAAATGGTTTTCTTGGATTGATGGTTTTTTTTCAAACACAAGAACTTTTATTTTATTAAACGAATGAGTTAAAAGGGACAACAAAAAAGAGTATTAGGGGGTTTGAAATAGTTCTATTTCGGTTCTCGAGGATTATCCATTCCCCTAGTTTGTGTCCTATAGAGGCATAGTTCCCTGGATAGTGATATTCACTTCTTCTTATTTTTAATTTTGTCCTTTATGATGTTGTGGGTGATTGGGGAAAATTTTCTAGTTTTACAGTGTTTCATGTGTAAAATGATTCATGAGAGGTATCTCGGGAAGTGTTTGTTCAATCCCCTCTTTCTGCTTGGTTTGGTTTTAATTCTTGAGGGAGTGAATAGATTGAGAGGTATCTTATGTAATGGTACATACCACCCTGGTCCATTACTATGTTAAAATACTGTCATTACGGTGTTCTAAGAGGTAATTGGGACTCATTACAATAGTTTTTCGAAATCCATTATTTCCAATGGTAACTCATCTGACAGTGTGTTGTCCATTGTTAAGGTGGAAATGGTAGGTCGCACCGGTGAGTCAGGACTGGTGATTCAGAATTGGGACTCAGAATGGTGACTCGCTTATGATGGGACATGACCGTAGGTCACCGATAGCGAGTCACCCAATGGTGACTCATCCAATGGTAGCTCATTCACCGGTGACACACAATAGTGAGTCACGATGGTGAGTCATGATAGTGAGTCGCAATGGTGAGTCGCTGAATATTGTTCCCCTGCAGTGACTCGCGATAGTGATTCATCCAACGGTGACTCGTCCAATAATAACTCATCCAACAACAACTCCTCCAGTGGTGACCCATCCAATAGTGACTCATCCAAAAGAGAGTCTTCCAATGGATAGTCTTACAATGGAAGGTCACCTTATGGAGAGTCATCCAATAATGGGGCATTCACCATTGAGTCATTTTTAATAGTTTTTCAAAATTCTAGTTTTCCAGTTTACGATAGTTTCACCCCAATCAAGTTTTTTTTATTTAAATTGAAGTTAACACCATATTTAATGGTTTTTTTAAGTCTTTTCAAGGGATATAAAATATAACATTATATTCCTAATACCTAGTGGTTCATAAACAGCAAAACCAAGTGGTCACGGTCAAGATCATCCATTAATAGATTTTAAAAGAGTTTCATCTATTTATTTTGGATTTGGACTTTCAAAGGTAGATACCTTTTCTTCCTTGTATGATTCTTTATACCCTTGATACTGGGAGGCTCTGGTCCTTTCTTCCCGGATTATTCATGTGTAGGTGTTGCACACATGTATTGAGTTTCAAAAGAGCATTTTTCACCCCCTATTTGATGCAATGTGGTGGTGATGATCGTCCATTTTTCAATGTAGGGATACCATCATCTCATTTAATTTTCTGTCATGATGGGTGGGCGTGTGAATGTCCTGTTATGAAATATAAAAGGATAAAAAGTTAGTAATGTTAATTGAATCATTTTATGATCAATGTACATGGGCTGGGGAATGTGACTTGTTCTTATGATTTATTCTTATTTTGATCCATGTCATGAATTGTATGGGTTATATGCCTACTAAATATCATGGTCATTGGTGATAGTTTTTTTTGTATGATATGGTCTATGGAATACATGATGTTTTTTCTTGGTTGAATGTTTCAACAAGGGAACTGTTAACCACGTATACATGGAAAATTAATGTATTCCCAATGATTAAATTATTTTCAAGGATAACCCCTGAATTAATAAGAGGAAACTGAATGTGGAATTCCCTTCTAAATATGGAAGTGTTCTTTTCTCTATTATGTGTTGTAACATGTTTCTGGACATGATTGTGTGTTGTTGATTGGTTCTGGTAATATGATTATGGGAATATGGTGGTGTTGTGATATGTGGGGGTAGTGGATGGGATGTTTTATGCAGTGGGGTTTTGATTGTTGAAATGGTTCATAAGGTTGTATAATGGTGATGCTATTGTAATCACTATACATTTGGGATATATGATGGTTATGGTGTGGTAGTGCATTGAGGATGTAAAAAGGGGAGGTTTTTTAAAATTGGTGCTGATGTGGGATTGTTGGAAAAAAAGTATTGGGTTTTTGTGTGGTGCTACATTCATTTTTTTGGTTATTTTACTGATTGAATTAATTATTGATTCATTAGGATGTATGATACTAAAATGGTATATCTATTCTTTGGAGGAATCTCAAAAAATGATTTATTTGAAATAGAATGATGAATGTGAATAGCTAAAAAATAAATATACTCAGTTAGAATTTAATGAATAAATATTTTGACAGTATGTATTACTCAATATTTTTCGAAACAAGTTAAGCGGAAAAATGTGGACAAAAAGTTTAATGTGCCTTTTGGATTTTATTCTTATTTTATGGTGTTTTGATTATGCTATCTAGTTGGATCTGTTACATCTGATTATGTATTAATGTAATTAATACTGCAAGTTAATTACATCAAATGGATATGTTTATTGATGAAATTGCTGATGTGTTTTATTGTTTCACTTATTAATGTTGATGTATAAATAAACTAGTTTGGAACATGAAATGGGTTTTGTGACATATTTTGTGGTTTTACTGCATTTAGAGGTGGTATCAAATGTTGTGTATTGTTAGTTGTTTGTTTTTTGAGAACCCATAGGTTGGTCTTGAGTGTTTGATATTATATATGTATAATTGTAATTTCCTTGTGTTTTCTATATGAACCCTGTAACACCCCGAGATTTTATGAAAAATATAATTTTTAATATCATCGATGTCTTCTGTTGTACGCTACACCAAAAGGAACTTGCACTATATGCATACCTGACTTTCCTTTCATTACACGCAATCATGACCTTCCACAACAGCATGTGTTGTACCCAATATCGAGTGTCACTATACAATGATATGTTAAATAAACTAGCCGTTATGAATAGTACTACCCACTTTTTGAAATTTTATAGATTTTACCTTTCAAAGTGGACTTCATTTTTTGATTCAGAATATCGAAATTAGCCTAGGGTAAATTTTTTGTATTTTTCTAAAAACATTCAATTTTTGATGAATAGTGAAAACGGTGGGTTACACTTTAAAAACCGACTTTTTTTTAAGTAATTAGTTATTTTATTTAAATTTAATTTAGGTAAAAATTTATACATAATACCTATCTATGTTCAATGTAATTCATTGGAGTCATTTTATAAAAATGTTAGATATATAAAAATTTTATTGAACTTTTCACCGTCTTTTACCCCACTTCCTAGGGGAATCTGAAAATTTATATAAAACATAATTTTACCGATTTTTGAGTGAAATTTCAAAAATCCAAGAGACACGGTTAATATCTAGGAGTAAAACTTAGTTCAATAAGATAAAAATATTTTTTGGTGAATAGTAACTATTTACTTTTATTTACCACGGTAAAAAGTAAATAGGGTAATTAAGGGTAAAAATGATATTATTATTACCCTAACACATGTTATAATTCTATTGGATAAGTATAATTCGACCAAAAACAATCTTATTAATATAATATTATCCTTTATATACACTTCGATTAGATTAGGACATTTATTATTATTTTATTTAAAAAATAGTTACAATAGTTAAAATCAATGTTTAATAACTAAAATATTTTTAATATAGGGTTATACATAAGATAAATTCGACTATAAATATAAATTATAAATATAAAATTATTTCATACCTAATGGTATTTTATTTATAATTTTTTGACATTAAATAATATAGTTTATTTATGACACAATTTTGATGTAGTAATTACCTAAATAATGAAATATTAAAACAATTGATTTTATAAATACCCAAATTAATGTAATTTGAGACTTTTTAAGAATTAAAATCATTTTATAGGTCAATATTACATGTTAGTATTTATTTAATTAACTTTTTTAGAACTAATCATGCTTTTATGATTTTCACAAAAATCAATTACACAATAGTTTCAAAATTGACATAAAATAGTTTTTAAAATAGATATTATATTATTACTTTTTATAATATTCCTAAAAATGTAGGGTTCTTCCAAATGACTTATATAAGGTTATATATACTATTAATGAACCAATTGGGGTTCTTTTGTCTTGTTATAGCATTTTTACTAACTATATAGTGTAAGAAAACAAGAAGACACAGTAAAGGTTAAATTATATAACTTAGAGTTAAATTTAAATGATATGTTTAAAATAGTATCCTAAACGTGTCTATAGCCTATTGGTTGAGTTATTTTGACCCATCCCCAGTTTATCTTTTAAATAAATCAATTTTGAGCTATTATAGACCAAATATGACTTTATTATAAAATAATATTTTAAATGTTTCCAAAGGTGCCCCTATCCTCCGTTATAAAAAGGGCACCCCTTCACTCTTCTCTTCATACCCTTTTGGGACTTGAAGTTCGGCCAACCATACCCTTTTCTCTTATCCACTTCCCTATAAACATTCTGGATGTTCGAGGATTATCAAAATACCAACTCTACTTCCTTAAGAAGAAGCTTAAAGGAGGTGCATCGAAGAAGAGGTAATTTTTTCCTCCGATTCTCTCAAGTTTCTTTCTTCTTATACTTCATCTTCATTAGTTGTTTCACTATAAATTAATAAAATCAGTATCACTAATATACTGATATATTATTATAAATATGAAAAAACCCTATTTCACCCTCTATCCTACCTATTGAAAACAAAATCATCATGCGTGCGTACGTACGGAATACCGCCTCCACGCCGTGGTGTAATCTATTTTCGACCACCACCTTACAAGGATGGGTATAATGGTGAAAATAAATAACTATATATGATTATTATAAATTGATATTGATTCTGAAATATTATACATACACTTCAATAGAATTCCACGATCATGGGAATGATATCATCCCTCGTGCGTACGTGCGGACTATCATCTCCATGAACGCGATGAGATTCATTTTACATGATTAACCATTAATGTATGATTATAATGTATATATAATAAATAATCATGAAATATATTACATAATAATGATACTTGATTTATGTACATATATGTTTCATTTACTTTATTCCATTTAATTCAATAACGAAACGAAAACAACGTTCATGCGTATGTACGGCCTACCGTCTCCATAAATAGTGTATTTCATTCAATTTATATATCTATAATATATATATACTGAATATATATATGATATATAAATAATTATTTACATTCTGGAAGTAAGTAAATAAAGATATAATTAATAATAATACCAAGAAAAACAAGTCCAAACACGTACGATAAATAAAATGATTTTACCCAAAACGATGCTTTAACATTAATCTTACAAAAGAAAAGGTAATATAAAGTCATAAGTGAACCATATATGATATAATAACAATAAACATGATTCTATAATAAGTAAAAGAAATTATTTAAATCATTATAGAGGGGGTTCAGATACGTACGAAGCATATCAGACCTAAGGTAAGGGATAATTTTATAATCTCATTTTTATTTGAGATTGCTTATATGTAACTATTTACTGGGGTTATATTTTTCATCCATGACAATAAAAATGTTTTTCATAAAGTTTTTAATATTATTCCATGTATGTTTAAATTCATGTTTACCCCTCTTTGACTTATACTTTGTGTTATGTATGGATCTTTTTTTTGTTTACCATACGTGGTACTTTTTGACTTTTTTGAAAAAAGTACGAGGAGAATGTTTTTTTAACTTATACGGCACGAAATTATTTTTACAGTTTCATAAAGCATAATTTTCATAAATCTTCTTTTACAATATTTCATGATTATTTTTTAAAAAAAATTCCTTTTCTTTTAAAATTACATGGCATTTTGTGAAACGAAAATGATTTTGAAAAGAAAGGATATTTTCCTCAAGAATTTATTTCAAGTGTTTTATCAAAACCAATTTCCATATAAGATGACATTATTTCATATGTGTATGTTTAAAGTATAATGTCTCTATGATTTACATGGTTTCACTTTTCTTATGATGAAATGATATCCATTTGTTTTATAGGGATTATGTGATGATGGGATGATGTTTATAAAACCCATTTTATTCTTTAGGTTATGATGAATGATGTATGTATATTTTGTGGCACAAGTAAGGTTGATTTAATTATGAGATGGGTGGGACCTATATCTCCCTCCAATTCAATGGGTAAATATTTATATCTGATTAGATAGACATGGCTGAAATGGTAAGTTAATCTGGTTCCGTGATACACGACGAGAACGAGGAGTGAACTCGATTCAGAAAGGGACTTTGTCCACTATAATAGTCATGGAAGTAATGCCTTGGCTACTATGGAAATCATATCATGTGCATAAAGTTTTTCCACAATTAAATGTTTTATTTCCATTTTATCTTAACATGATTTATGTTCCTTTATGATCTATTCTTTACGTACTTCTAAGATTTATTTCACAACTCAAGATTTTGATGTTTGAACTATATGTTCATGTTTTGAAGTTCAAATGTATATGGTTTGTTTTTTTTCGTACTTACCCTTACCGAGAATTTGAGCTCACCCTTTATATGTTTTCTTTTCCACAGGATATAACGAAATATTTTAGATAAGAAGAAAAAGGGAAGATCTTTATGGGAGATGTTGATGATCTTTCAACAAGATTAGAATATTATGTTCCATGTTTCCGAAGACACAAAAATAATATGGTCCTTTGGTGTCTGTTTTTGTTATGTATTAAGTATTCTGAAAAAGTAATGTCATGTCCATGTATGTCAAGCTTTGGGTCTCTAAAGTTGGTATTAGAGGAAAGGATTAGTTTACCTTTGGAAACTAGGATGCCAAAACTTTAGTGAGATCCCTAGAGATATTTCTATGTTATGTCTAGGGATGTCCCTAAGGTTAAGTATAAGTATAGGTTATAGTCCTAGAATTATGGTAATGATATTATAATTAAACCTAAGATGTTAGATATTGAAGGTACTCCCCCTTTATTATGTTTTCTTTCCTAGCATGATTTTTGCCTCTCATACTATTCTTTTTGGGTTTTAGACGATCGCTGGAACCCGAAGGAACCGTGTTGATCTATGTAATGAAAAATGAAATGATTGTCCTCCTGAACAAAGCAATTTCATGGGAGATGGAGTGAAAAATCTAATTGTTATACTGACACAAGATATGAATCATTCTGGACTTCCAAATGAGCAGAGAAATGACCAATATTCTATTGAGTCCTACATGAGGCAACATCCACCTTCTTTCAGTGGGTCTTCTGATCCACTTGTTGTTGAACAAGGGATCAGTACCATTGAAAAGATATTTTCCATACTTTTATGTTCGGAATATGAAAAAGTCATTCTGGCTATTTACCATTTATAAGTTGAAGCAGATCAATGGTGGACTCTAATTAATAATACAAGGCCCCAAGATGAAATTGAATCCATGGAATGGGACGAGTTCAAAAACTTGTTTTTCAATAAGTACTTCCCTAGTATTCTTCGAACAAAGATGGAAAAGGATTTCCTTGAGCCTAATCAGAAGTATGATGAATCTGTAGGTATATAAGAAGCAAATTTTACAAGACATGCAAGGTATGCATCTGGTTTTATCATCCAACCTGAATGTAATGTTGATAGATTTTTCAATGGCTTAAAACCATGTCTTTGAAGGGAATTAGCTATAAAAGACATCGGTTTCTATGAAGAAATTGTGTGTTGTGATATCAAGGTAGAACTAGAAGTTGTTGAAACATATCCATCTAGTGGTTTTGACAAGAAACAAAAGATGGAGTTCAGGAGAAATCTCAGAATAACGGTGAAAAGAGATGAATGTTTATTTATGCTCAAAGTGTGGAAAGAAGCATAGTGGAGATTGTCTTAAAGGGATTAGAAATTGTTTTAAGTGTGGAAAAGAAGGCCATCGAGCAGCTGAGTGTCGAAGTAATGGAAAAAGGGTTGCTAATGATGTGAATAAAGAAAATACTGTAGAGAACACACCACCAACACTTCAATGCTTCAAGTGCCAGGAAATGGGAAATTATGCTAATCAATGCCCTAATCCAAGGGTTAATGATGATCAACGTGAGAAACCTATTAAGGAAAAGGATAAAGGGAAGTGACATGCGATCACTATTTTTGATGTTGAGTTTGAAAACAATGTTGTGTAATGATTAAGTGTTTATGTAATGGGATTTCAAAATCATATCATGGAATTTCATTTATGGAATCGTGGAATTTTGAAATATCTATGAATTGGTTTTCAATAATTATATGGTAACGGTAACCATGAAAAGTGATTGTAATATTTTTGGAAAGTAGATGATATGCGCATAATGAAGGGATAATGAGATAATGAAATGATTGATAGTATTATTGAGCTCATGATTGATGTAAGGACATTGTGATATCATAGTTTGAGTATATAGAATATTTGGGATTTTTGTATGTGGAAAGAGTTATCTTTTGATAGCATTCATGTTTTCACTAAGGTTCTTTTGTAATTTATGTTTCAATAGAATACATGATTAAGGTATTCACATGTTTGTAATGTGACCAACAAGATATATCGTATGATATATGGGGGATGAATTATGGTATTCACATGATCAGTAGATGAAATTTCTAGTAATTGTTTTCTTTATACTATGAGCTTGGACAAAAGTCTTTTAGATAAGCCTAATGATTGGAATGAATTATTTCGGACTTAAGTTAGTATTGTTTAAGGCTAGAAATTTTCTTTGATATTATTGATAGAATGTTATAATAGTGTAGTTTATGAAAATGGACAACATGCCGAACGGGCGACAACCCATCGCTTCGGACAAGGCTGTGGGAATCCAATCAATAACTGAAGTGCGACAGGCCCTTATCTCCTGCCACTGGCCTACATGAATTCCCTTGTTAGTAGAAGCTAGTTTTATTATATTAAGATGTATGACATATGAATTATAAGTCCATTTTAGGAACCATATATGATTAATCTAAGTATATATGGACTTATGTATATTTAATAACTTTTACTATCCTTTTGTTTGAGACAGATGGAATGACCTATCATTCTATCTCATGATCTGCTAACACTTCACAAAAGACAAATTCAACTTCATTTCTTTAAGACATGATGTAGAAATTTTTCAAGGCACAAACAACAATAAGATTATACCAAAATTAGGTAGGTATTTCTTTTAATTCAACAATTCTTCAACTTTAGGGAAATGATCTTGAATACAAAAAAATGTTGTCATATTTTCCTTATATCTGATGAATCTGATGGTACCATAAATCATCACAAATTTATGGCTTTGTGATTGTTGGATTTTTCATAGCCATGTTCTCTACCACTCCCCATACGAACATGATGGTAAGATTTTTCTTCCATATCCATATTTTCACTTACGTTCTCCTATGTGGAAACCCAGTGATTAGTTAATTTGGGTAACCATTATGTTTCATACTTTAGTTTTTAAAGATAATTTCTGGTATTCCTTTTTAAGATTTGGGTTTATATTAAAGATACTTTCTAATAGTAAACCATTTATAACCCAATGAATTTCGAGGGAGAAATTCATTTTAATTGGGGTAGAATGTAACACCACGAGATTTTATGAAAAATATTATTTTTAATTTCATTGATTTGTTGTGTTGTATGCTACACCAAAATTAACTTGCACTACACTCATCCCTAACTTGGCTTGCATTACACGGAATCGCGACCTTCCACGATAGCATGTGTTGTACACCATACCGAGTTTCACTAAACAACGATATGTTATATAAATTAGCTGTTATGAATAGTAATACCCACTTTTTGAAATTTTATAAATTTTATCTTTCGAAATGGACTTCATTTTTGGATTTGGAATATAGAAATTACCCTAGGGTGAATTTTTGGTATATTTCTGAAAACATTCAATTTTTGATGAATACTGAAAATACTGGGTTACTATTTAAAAAATGACTTTTTATTTAAATAATTATTTATTTTATTTAAATTAATTTTAGGTCCAAATTGATACATAATACCTATATAAGTTCAATGTAATTCATTGGAGTAATTTTATAATAATTTTAGATATATAAAAATTTTATTGAAATTTTCACCGTCTTTTATCCACCTCCTAGGAGAATTTGAAAATTTACATAAAACTTAATTTTACCGCTTTTGTGAGTGGAATTTCAAAAATTTTAGAGACAAGGTTAACATCAAGGAGTAAAATTTGGTTCAATAAGATAAAAATAATTTTTGGTGAATATTAACTTTTTTACTTTTATTTACCGTGGTCAAAAGTAAATAGGATAATTAAGGGTAAACATGATATTATTATTACCCTAACACATGTTATAATTATATTGGATATGTATAATTCAACCAAAAACAACCTTACGATTGTAAAATTATCATTTAGGTTTACATGGATTAGATTAGGACACTTCTTATTATTTTAATTAAAAAAGAGTTAAAATAGTTAAAATCAAAGTTTACTAACTAAAACATTTTTAATATAGAATTATACATAAGATAAATTCGACTATAAATATTCATTAGAAATAAAAAAAGATTTCTACCTAATGGTATTTTATTTATAATTATTAGACATTAAATAAGTTAATTTATTTTTGACACAATGGTGATGCAGTAATTACCTAAATAATGAAATATTAAAATAATTGATATTATAAATACCCAAATAAATGTAATTTGAGACATTTTATGAATTACGCTAATTTTATAGGTTAATATAACATGTTAGTATTCATTTAATTAATTTTTTTCGAACTAATCATGCTATTATGATTTTCACGAAAATCAATTACCAAATAGTTTCAAAATTGACATACAATAGTTTTTTAAACAAATATTATATTATTAATTTTTAGAAGATTTATAAAAATATAAAGTTTGTCCAAATGACTTAAATAACGATATATATATTAGTAAAGAACCACTTGGGGTTATTTTGGCTTGTTATAGTAAGATTATTAACCATATAGTATAAGAAAACAAGAAGACACAGTAAGGTTAAATTATTTAACTTAGAGTTAAATCTAAATGATATGGTTAAAATAGTAAGCTAAAATTGTCTAAAACCTATTTGTTGAGGGAATTTAGACCCATACCAACTTTATCTTCGAAATAAACCAATTTGGAGCTATTATAAACCGAATATGACTTTATTATAAAATAATATTTTAAGTATTTCCAAAGGTGCCCCTCTCCTCCCTTATAAAAAGGGCACCCCTTCCCTCTTCTCTTTACACCCTTTTGAGCCTTGAATCTTGGAAAAACCCATAACATTTCCCTTCTACACTTCCCCAGAAACATTCTGGACGTTTTGGGATTCTGAAATGACCACCTCTACTTATTTAATAGGAAGCTTAAAGGAGGTGTGTCGAAGAAGAGGTAATCTTCTCTTCCCATTCTCTCAAGTTTCATTCTTTTTCTACTTCTTCTTAATTAGTTGTTTCACTATAAATTAATAAAATAAGTATCAATAATAAAATTATATATTATTATAAATATTAAACAACCCTATTTCACCTTCTATCCTTCCTATGGAAAAGGAAATCACTGCGCGTGCGTACATAAGGAATATCGTCTCCACATCGTGGTGTAATCTGTTTTCGACCACCACCTTACTCGGATGGGTATAATGGTGAAAATAAATAACTATGTATGATTATTGTAAAGTTATATTTATTATGAAATATTATACATACACTCCAATACAATTCCATGATCATGGGAATGATATCATCGATCGTGTGTACGTACGGATAACCATCTCCACGAACGCAATGAGATTCATTTTCCATGATTAACCATTCAAGTATGATTATAAAGTATATATAATAAATAATCATGATAGATATTACATAATAATGATACTGGATTTATGTACATATATTTTTCATTTACTTAATTCCATTTAATTCAATAAGGAAAAACAACAATGTTCATGCGTACGAACGGCATACCGTCTCCATGAACGGTGTATTTAATACCATTTATATATCTATTATATGTATATATACTGAATATATATATGATATATAAATCATGATTTAAATTTTGGAATTATGTAAATTAAGATATAATTAATAATAATATCAAGAACAACAAGTCCAGACACATACGATAAATAAAACGATTTTACCCAAAACGTTGCTTTAACATGGAACTTACAAAAGAATGGGTAATATAAAGTCATAAGTGAAACATATATGATATCATAACAATGAATATAATTCTATAATAAATCAATGACAATATTTAAATCATTATACCGGAGGTTCGGATACATACAGAGCATATCATACCTAAGGTAAGGGCTAATTTTTCAATCTCATTTTTATTCGAGATTGCTTATACGTAAGTATTTACTGGGGTTATATTTTTCATCCATGACCATAAAAATGTTTTTCATAAAGTTTTTAATATTATTAAATGTATCTTTAAATTCATGTTTACCCCTATTTGACTGTTACTTTTTGTTATGGATGGAATCTTTCTTTTGTTTACCATACTTGGTACTTTTTCACTTTTCCGAAAAAAGTACGAGGAGAATGTTTTTTTAACTTATAGGGCACAAACTGATTTTTACTGTTTCATAAAGCCTAATTTTCTAAAATATTCCTTTACATGATTTCAAGAATATTTTCAACAAAAGTCTTTTTCTTTTAAAATTACATGGCATTTTGGGAAAAAAATGATTTTGAAATGAAAGGATATTTTCCTCAAGAATTCCTTTCAAGTGTTTTATCAAAACCAATTACCATCTAAGATGACATTATTTCATATGTTTATGTTTCAAGTATAATTTCTTTATGATTTAAATTGTTTCACTTATATTATTTTCAAATTATATCCATTTGTTTTATATGGATTATGTGATGATGGGATTATGTTTATGAAACTCATTTTATTCTTTGGGTTATGATGAATGAATTATGTTTATTTTGTGGAACAAGTAAGAATGATTTCATTATTAGATGGTTTGGACCTATATCCCCCTACAATTAATTTGGTAAAGATTTATATCTCATGAGGTAGACATGGATGAAACGGCAAGTTAATTTGGTTCAGTGATACATGATTGGAACGAGTAGTGAACTCGATTCAGAAAGCAACAATGTCCACTAAGATGGTCATGGCAGTAATTATTTGGATACTATGGAAATAATATCATGTGATTAATGTTTTTCCACAATTAATGTTTTTATTCCCATGTTATTTTATCATTATTGATGTTCCTTTATGATCTATACCTTACGTACTTCCATGATTTATTTCACAACTCAATATTTTGATGTTAAAACTTTATGTTCATGTGTTGAAGTTCAAAAGCATATGGTATGTTTTTTTTTCCATGATTACCCTTACTGAGAATTCGATCTCACCCTTTATATGACTTCTTTTCCCCAGGATATAAAGAAAAGTTTTAGGTAATATGAAAGGGAAGATCTTTATGGGAGATGTTGAAGATCTTTCACCAAGATTAGAAGATTATGTTACAAGTTTCCAAAGACACTAAACTAATACGGTCCTTTGGTGTCTATATTTTTATGTATTTAGTATTCCGAAAAAGTAATGTCATGTCCATTTAATTCATGCTTTGGGTCTCTACACACCCCACCCTAGTTCAGCACTATGGTCCAAACAAAATCATTCTTATGGGAGAGAGTGAATTTTCCCAAAATCTAGGTTGGGGGATGGATGGATGGTTATTGGCTTCTCCCTTATCCCTCTTTTAGTTATTGGTAGCCCAAGTCTCTTTATACTGGTTGTGGTGTGGTTGTGAGGCCCATGTGTTTGTGGGAAAGGTGTGGTTTCCTAGGTGTTTATAGAATGAGATATGTTGTTCATTCCCATGTATCTTCAGGATAAGGTATTGTGGTTGCACATTTGTGTGCTGGTGGGATGTGGTTCAGTTGTGGACCACATGTCTATGTGTAGTATGTGGGGAGCTTCATTTTCCCATGTTTCTGGAATAGCTCTGAGTCCCATGTGTGTGGGGGAAGGTTGTGGTGTGGGGATTGTGAGAGAGTGTGGAAGCACCATGTTATTTTCTATTATGGTACAAGTAGTTAACTAGTGGGAAATGGTACAGGGTAACATATCATTGACATTATTATTATATTACATAACATGACATATGTTATTTTGTGAGTTTTCCTTGGTGAGGTTGGGATGGCTAGTATTCCTTGTTAGGTGTTGTTGGTTTTTACTATTTTTTTATAGGGCCATCATTATTCTACACCCCCTTCAACATGAGAGACTTTGGTTTCTTTCTGAGTATACAAGTATTCTAATTGTACATATATAAGAACATTTTTTAAGATTCTATAAGGACTACATGGATAGTGATGGGAATTACAGGCTTTGGATTTTGGAGAGTTGGTGTTTCACTATTTATATTTTATTTTGGTACCTACTTTTGAGTTTAATTATGATGGTAGTTCTTTTGTTTTAAACATGCCTGCAGGATGGTTTTGGATTTCTTTTATATATATGTTAGGGAGATTTTCTTAGATTGATACACAGTATCTCCTAATAATGGTTACTATAAAAATGATAATTCCAATCATTTTGTAAGAATTGTATACCATTGTGGTTGGTCTCCGCCACAGGGCCTGCTCAATGTGAGACACAGGGGTCATTATCTCTCTTTCAACACTGTCATCTCGGGAGGGGCATCATTTGAGGGAGAGGTCATGACAGTCATGGAACATATTTCTATTCCATGGGTTATTTGTGTTTCAAATAGATTTTTATGCTACACATTTCTTTTATAGGGTTTATTCACGTCTCAAATAGATTTTTAGGGAACCCATTTCATTTCTATGTGTTGCTCATGTTTATAACAGATTGTTATGAAACTAATTTATTTTCTATTGTTTATTCATATTCCAAATTGATTATAATAAAACTCCTTTCATTTTATTGGTTTAATCATATTATGAATTGGTTTATTGGTTGAATAATGAGTTTATGCAAGGTTTTATGTGAGGTGATTTTGAAATGGTACTCAGACATTTGAGGGATAGTTACATGATAAACAAATGACAGGTTGTTCCATGATAAACGAAGGATGTGTGGGATTGTGAGAGGCCTATAGTGCATTTTTTATGGAGTTCAGTTGTATGGTTATTCCATTTCAAAGAGTTACATGTAAGTAAGTTGACCACATATTTATTCAAGTTATAAGATTGAAAAGTATAATAATATCCCATGATAACATTATGTTTTATCTATGATTGATTTGGATTTATAATGTTACTAATGATGAAAATTGATATCAAATGGATTGTGATTGTTGATTCTGATGACACTATCATGTTTCAAGTTACATATTTTATGGTCCACTTATTGATGGGTATGAGTTCATTTATAATTTTCTCAAAAATATCGATTATGTCCTCATACATGTATGCACTCTTATGATAATTGATGACATTCCATTGTTAATGCTGATGTTTACCATTACTGAGCATCTAAGATCACCCTTCTTATGTTTCATTTTCCAATTGTTATAAATAAATAAATTTAATGAAGTATTTTTATAAATGATTTTGTAAGGATACTTTTGATGACCAAATTTGAAATAAGAAAAGGTGGGTATAACTAGAGTTAGTGTTAAGCATTATGAACCAGTTGTTTATGAGTCCAAGTTGATTTGAGTAGATTGTGTAAGAGTGTGTCTTAATACTCTAAAACTCTAAAACTAAAATTTCCTATAGAATTTAAATGATCCATGTCTTACTTTATATGTTGTATGTTTTAGATGAAAAAAATTGGGTTATAATTATCGGCATAAAATCCACAAATGTAATGTATTGGAATTCAACATAGGATTTGGGGGGTGCGGGATTTGGGATGTTGTAATATTGGAAGATAAAAAACCTTAATAACATGGATAATGATGTTTCTATTAATAAATGGTGGAGATTAGTCCATCTAGATTACTGAAATTGGTGTGAAGAAGTCAGTAAAGATGATCCCTTAAATAATTAAGGTGAGGGGAACCATTAGAATTTTTTAAAATAATTAATTCATATAAATTAATATTTTCATCCAAATGCCCTCAAAATGATTTATTTTGAAAGGGGATGAAATAATCTTTCCAAAAAAATTACATATATTTGTACTATTTTATCCTTATCATTTGGTTTTAACACCTTATTTACCATTTTTAATCTTTCGGTGACAACAACATTTTTTAAACATTGAACATCATGATAATTATTCAAAATGTACCTATGTCTTGTAATTCTCAATAGATGATATTATTAACCATATCCTAATCAATGTGAAAAATAATGTATTTTATGAAATTTTATATCATTTAATAATTTATAATTTAATATAACATATCACTAATGTACAATTCATTACATTGATATTAATAATATCAACACAACATATAGAATTCAAAAAATATATTATATATTTAACATGTAATGGTCATATATAAATTTCATGGATCATATTATTTAACTAAAAATAAAATAAATTTCATATTTTAATTTACATTCATATGATTTTTAATTTATTAAATAATTACAGGGTCCCCATTGTGTAATAATTTAAGGTAATTGTTTTTAAAAAAAAATTGAAAATAAAATACTATGATGAACAAAAATATTTTATCATTAAATATAATATTTATGGTCTAACATATCCTCTAGATATATCAATATTAAAAATATTATAGATATTAAATTCCAGAGTGTGACGTTTTTGAGTTTCTATGAAATAAAATACTATAATTTAATCATGGATGAGTATGGATGAAATGGACTCATCAAATTAGATTATGGAATTTTTTAGATCCATTTCTTTATCATCAACAATATATGTTTAACATTAACTACCTTATTTACCATTTATTGTGGTAATATATATTTCAAAGGATACTATACATATTGACCAAAACTGTGAATTATTTACTAAATCAACACCTCTTGAATAAGAACACGGAATCCATTTTTTCAAAATTGAAATTATTTATTCTTTATTATTTAAGAAAATATTTAACTAAAAATATAAAGAAAAACAATTTTATAGAAAAACGAATTTTAAGCATAAAAATATTTTATTCCAATAATTATATTATTAGTAATATTAGAGAACAAATTTTACACTTTTGAGATATTTTTAAAAAAATGGTACTTTTAATATTCTTTAATTAAAAATATAGTTTTCTATAAAAATCCATTTGTCTCACTATTAAATAGAAAATAAATATTTTCTTAAAAATATGAAAATTTCTCCCTAAGATAATTTTTATATGATGATTTAAAAACAAATATGTTTCTTATAAAATTATATTTATATACATTCCAATAATTCATTATAATATTATCACACAAAATAAGAAATATTTTTTTTTAAAAATCATATTTTTCAACCATCAAATAACATTACTTACAATTTGAGCACTATTTTAAAATAAATTTATAAATTCATTTGTATTTAGTGGGAAATTTATATATATGTATATATATATATCAAAATTTAGTTATTATTATTCATACCTGTAAACTGACTATCTATGTTATAAGTGTTATGTAACATTTTTGTGGTTTTTAAGCTTGGTGTTGTGTGTTGTATACACTATCAAACATAGTCCTAATTTAACATCATATGGGGTTTAAATAGATTTATTTACATTGGGATTAATTAGTATTTATTTTTTTATTAATTTTGTAATGGATTTAAATTATCTATTGTAATTCAATTAGAAATTTTTTCCTATAATCAATGTAGTTAAATTCATTGTTTTTAAGATTTTATGTCGTTTGTAAAGTATTTGGAAATTTTTCAAAAAATTTACTTTTCTAAAGTATTAAGACTACTCATAAAAGGTGTCATAATCATTTTCTATGTTTTTTTAGCTTTTCAAAATAATATTATACTATTAAAAAGTTCATATTTACTCATATGAATTAGTCTATATGATTATTCGAGAGCTTTATATGACTCTAATAACCTATAAAATAACTCTTATGATGTCATTATTCTTTATAGTTTTTCTATGTGTCAAATGATATTTATGATGAAATATATACAATTCATTCATATTCTGTTAAAAACTCATTCATGATATTTGTCATATGATGACTCATAAAATGATTTCATTCATACATAGTTGTCTTTATTAAACAAATTCTTCTTATGGATAAAATATTATATGAAATTCACATCATACACATTCCATGATCTTATAATGAAATGAATTCCTAATAAATGAAAATTTAATACTTAGTTTATTAGGTTATTGTTTTGTTATTGTTACCACTTTTATTTTGTTCATGAATTATAATAAATCCTCTATAAACTCTTTTAATTAATCAATTAGTGGATCAATAATATAGAAACACTAAAATTAATAAGATCATCGAGAACATGACCTCACCATTGATGGATTAACATATAAATTATTTATAAAGTGTCCAAATGGTGGAAAATACTAAGAACTATATATGAAATATTAGGATAATACAAATATGATATTTTTATCACACTATTTATATCATTGTAAATGAGCTTAAACATTAAATCCTTTACTGAACTATTTGAGCTTAATCGACGTTCAATTAATTTTCGTGTTTTTTCAGAATTCTAGTTTGATAACTATATTATTGTACTTGTTTTTCATTCTAATTTATCTATTTTTTATGATCTTACCTTAAAAAAAGTAGGTGTTGAGTTATACCTCACAAAAAAAATTATTTTTATTTGGGTAGAAACATTATTTAAAATTTAGTTTTTTTTCAGTTGTTCATTAGTCTATAGAAGTGTAGGATTAGTAAAGGATGTGTTTCAAAGTGTGTACATGGATGTGTTTGTAAAATTTAATCACATGCATTAAAATGTGGGTGTTTTGATTTAGTGACATACATTTCACCAATAAAGAAGAGATGAGTGAAGAGTGGGAGTAAGATCACATTCATATAAACTACAATAAAATATGGTCTCTTTGATTGTACTTCTATATTATATTTCATTTTTGATACCATTAAATTATTTATTATTAATTAATGTTAAATGGAAATTAATGTATATCAAACATTCATGAATTATCTTTAAATTTTCAGTTACCAATTTGTTTTATTTAATATTATTAATGTTTTAAAAAATTCTACTCACCTCACACCTCTATATCTTTTAAACATATCATAGTGGGGAATAAATTTGTTATTAAGTATTTCCTCTATGGAGCATTAATTTTATTCTATCACCTATTATTATATTTAATAATCAAATTCCAACTGACCCATAGTCATAATCATATATGAAAATATTCATGTAATGTTTATTGAAAGAATTCTAACAACAGATAGATCACTCTACAACCCCCAAAAATTAAAGGGAATAACAATGGTTACTATCAAGAGGGAATAAAAGTGTACATTATAGATCTATAAATATATGAATTTATGATAAAAGTAAAACCATAGAAACATAAAAATGAAGATCCAAATACTCTTATGGTTAATTATGTGATAAAGTATGTTTTATACCCTTAAGTTATAAATATATTATATTTACCCATTAGTAAAAAAAATTTATAATTTTCTTGGCATATAAGAATTCCCAATTCATAAGGATGATTATGTATGATACAAACTATGGGATATAACAAATAAAATATAAAAAACCCTAGAATAATATATGAAGAATATAAATACTTCTAGATGGGAAAAGACGATCGACAAACCAAATATTCAAAGATTTAATATAAGGACCTGACCTTAAACCTTACATAATATTGAATTAAATGAATAATTTACATTGATGATTTTTTCAGGATTAGAGTTTTAGAGAATTAGGTGATAACTATTACATAAGAACATGAATATTACAGGTAGACACTACTATGCAGTATACATTTTTTTCATAAAATAAAAACTCTTTAAAAGAAACATGTCTAGTTCCATGTTTTAGACAGCATAACTTTTCCTTTATCCAATCCTTGAACCTATTCCACATTATGTCCTGTGAAAAAAAATCAAAAGAAACTTGGGATGAGAATAAAAAGCTATGTAAGGGATACACAAAAAAAGAAAACTGTTAGTTTTTCAAAACAACAAGTAAACCATAAATAATTTAACATAAGTAATACATTTCACCTTTATGAATTAGTAAATACTCTTCACTGAATAAAAGATCACTACTTACCCTTTTGTAACCAAAAGGTTACCATAAAACCCATATAAAGAACAAATAACATATAAAGGTAACTAGGGACATAAATATACATAAATGTAATAACCATACGGTCGACTTCCACACATATCACTAAATGGAATAGCAATACGGCTAACTTACATACCCAATGCATTGGAGGTTATAACGTAACCGCCCGTCCTGGTATATATGACACCACCCGTCAAATGGTTTATCACGTAACCACCCATCAAATGTCCATGTACTATTATAACACATAAAATATTTCAAATATAAACATTTCACTAATAACATTTCATTTTCAATCATAAGAATTATTTTCAAAATATTGAAATAATCAATCCATTTTCAAAAACCGTTCAAAAAGAGTTTTTTGAATAAAAGTGTCCAATACCACTTTGACACTTTTAATGGAATTATAATTTTAGAACATTAATGTCTATATAAATAAATACTCAAAACCATTTTTAAAATATGGACATTAAATATAATGATTTATAATAATAAATCTTTAAAACAATTAAAATGAAATTTAGTTAACGATTTTTTAACAAAATGAGAGACTCTTGAATACAAATAATTGAGGAATAACATGTAATCTGAACTTTATAATATCATGAGAATAAATGGATTCATGATATAATATGACAAAGTACAGAATATACACCATATATGAGTGGATAGGTGCATAACAATAGTGAAGACTCAATTGAAATGTAAATTGAGACGAAATCCCTTATAAAGATTGTATCGATATATTAAGGAAAAATAAATTACATAATTATGTGTGAAAAATATAATTACAACCAATATAAGTGGATATTATGTGTACAACAATAATAGGCCATTCACACATATTCATAGGATGACATATTCAAGAAGTACAAGTTGAACCCAATGAATTGAAATTGTGTTAAGAAGTTCCCTTGTAAAAATTCGACAGCCTAACGGCGTCAATTTAAAAATCGGAAAATTATTTATTGAGATAAAAAGGGGTATCTAATCACTTGGACATAAAATTTACATCAATAAGGATATAGAATAACATATCCCAAAATAATAAGATGTAAATTAAAATACAAAACAAAAGAAGTCTTTTAAAAAAAGTAGGGTGAAAGGTTTCCTTCGCGATTTGGTTACTTACAAAACATACACCACATAAAATCAAGACCATACAATTTAGATTTAAATACCCATAAATGAAAGTGTATTACAAAAATATTAGAATCATTGGAAGTAAATAGACAACACAAAAGGAAATAGTGGAAAATATAGCATGAATCTCACGGGAATAAAAGTGAGATGAAACCCTTTACCTCGTTGTAATCAACTGATTCATTTGATCAAAAGTAAATAACCATCAAATGAATCGAAAAATACCATGAACATAAAGATAATCCAGATAATATATATCAAACTTAAGTAAATAATACACCACATGCCATAAATAAGTGGCGAACAATGGAAATCTCACGGAATTAAAAGTGAGATAAGAATTCTCCTTACCTCATGTCCGACATGACTGGATCATTCTTTAATCTCCTGAATAATTAACTAAAGTTAATTTATACTTTCTTAAAAACCATTTTCAAGTTTATTATTCCTTTTTATATCACTTATTACCATTTTATAAACATTATTTAATCATTTATGATAATAAAGTTCGTTTTGTTGATATTTGGTACTTGAGTCAAAAATGGACTTCTTATAAATAAATGTTGTTCATGTGGTCAAAGGTTCATTATATCCATAATTATATTAGTGTCATGGATATCATATATATCATATATATCCAGTATATATATGTATTTATAATAGTACATAACATTTAGAGGTAAGAAATGAAATGCACCGTTCATGGAGACAGTAAGTCGTACGTACGCATGAACGCTACTTCCATTTCTATTTCAAATTTAATGGAATAAAAACATAATGATACATATTAGAATTATAATTCTAGTATTTTATCATATATAATATAAATAAATCATTCCGATATATGTACCAAATATGGTATGAACAAGTTATATCACTTTGAGGTTGCAGTAGTCCGCACTTCCTCTAATGAGATTATTGTGTTTACCCATAATGGAAACTATAAAGTCATGCTATAAATGGAAATTACAGAAGCATAAAGAAAACATAAAAATAATATATATACCATATTAAATATATTTCCATCATAATGGATACCATGAGAGGAAGTAGGAGATAATCGAACAATCATCGTTACGTGAGGCGTTAGTTCACCATCAGGAGAAAAATTATGTTCTTCATCCATTAGAATGAGGTGTGTGTAAGCGCAGCTCGAATACTTCTCATAAAAACATCCAGGTATATTGAGGATCATATGTTTTACAAAATAAAGGAATAAAAAGAGTTTAGGTGTTGGAAAAGTAACATAAAAGAAAACAATTTAAGAGGAACTTTTACCTATAATTTTAGTAACTCCCTTCGGTTTGAACCAAAGGACTTCTTGAAGTGCTTTCTGCATAAGGAAAGGCTTCTATGAGGAGGAGAGGGATGTAGGGAGATAAATTAGGTAGAGTTTGGATGAGAAAAAAATGCTTTAGAGGTGTGAGGAATTGGTTATAAGGGGTCTCTTTTTTTAAGGTGGATGAGGGGCTCTTTAGGAAAGTGTGAAAATATTATTTTATTATATAATGATAATCAGTTTATAAAGGTCAAAAAATCATTAACCTCGATTCTAATATGACAAATAGTCGAAATAAAATAATCCAATAATAATTGGACAGGTTGTAGATAATATTTTAATCATTATAATTTTATTTATTTAAATGATTTATTAATGAGGTAAACACTACATCATTATTATGTCATAAATAATTTAATTTATTTGTGGTCTAAAAATTATAAAAAAAAATACCATGATGTAGGAAATATTTTTTTATTTCAAATGAATATTTATAGTTGAAAATATAATTTATATATCCCTTTTAAAAAATTAATTTACTAAAAGATATTTATTTTTGTCATTTTTGCCTTTATTTTTGGTTAATTAATCTAAATTGTCATTATCACTGCCAAGTGGCACAATGGGGTACCAAAATCGTCAAAAAGATTCCCATGGTCGTTACTGAATCAACCAATATGGTTTGGAAAAGTGTTAAGGTAATTTTGAATTATTATAATATTATTTTTACCTTGAATCAACTAATTTACCTTTAACTCTGGTAAATAAAAGGCAAAAGTTACTATTCACCAAAAATTATTTTCATCTTATTGAACCACATTTAAATTATTGATAACAACCATGCATGTCGGATTTTTGAAATTCAATTCACAGAAGTGGTAAAATTTCATATAAATGAAAAATTCTGTTTTTTAACTACCACTTAGTGGTTTCACTATTCATCAAAAATTGACGTTTTTTCAGAAAAATATCAAAAAATCAGCCTTAGAATTATTTTATATTCTGAATTCAAAAATTTTGTCTATTTTACCAAATTCAAAACATATAAGTTGCATTAGTTAATTTTTAAATTAATTCTCATTTTCAAAACAAATAGCGTGTTTTTAAGAAACACTAACTATCAAAAGATTGATATGTGTTTATGTCCAATTTCAAAGTAAAATCAATTCCAATGACCAAAATTGGATTAAGTGGTAAAAATATATTCTAATTACACTTTAAAACAAATTAAAAAGTCAATATAACAATATAAATAAATTAGATTAAAAGGGACTTTTAAATTAAAATACAATATTTTTCACTATTCATTAAAAAATGAACTTTATCAGAATAATACCAGAAAATTACCCAAAGTAAAATTTATTTTCCAAATTCTAAAGAAGGATTTTATTTGGTCAATTAGAATGTATTAAAGTGACCAAAAATATATTTAAATTAGGTTTTCCATTAAAGGGCGGTAAATCGACCTTTTAATGTAAATAATGCTTAAAATTAGATTCAATAACATTTTATGCCTCTAAATTTTATTGGAAAAATGTAAATACATTTAAAAAACATGTATAATAATAATTTAGTTATTTTTGTTCATTCCTTCCAATACAATGGCTAGGAGTTAAGTACCATTTAAAATAATAATATTATATTATTAGTGTGCAGCGTAAGATTTCAAAGAAACTCATTATTGTGTATCAGGTATAATATCGAACATAGAAATCCCTTTAAAGTAAAATTAATATTTAATTCACAAGTATTAATAAATATGAAAATTTCATATTCTTCATTTATCCGGGATGTTACAACCTTCCCCCCTTTTAGGAATTGCGTCCTCGCAATTTTATAATTGGGCTCGGGAACTTCATTGAAATCCCCACATCAAAAAAAGTGTCAATAAAAGTATCAATATAAAATAAGGGAAGAGAAGTAAAAAAGGTTACCCGTGACAAAAGATACTATAATTCCTTGAAAACAGGGATATGAAGGAGAAAAATACCATCATGTTCTGATGGAGAGTGATAGAAAACATGTTTTGGAGAAAGTTATCAACCAGAAAATCACAAACTTGTGATGGGTTAATAGTATTTGATTCCCCAGTAAGAAAATTTAACAACAAAGATTTTGGTTTTAAGTTACTTTTAATTAAGGAAATTTTTTAAAAACATGAGGAAATATACTTACTTGTCAAATAGATATTCATCTTTTACTATATTTCTAACAAAAGCTCATATTTTCTCCAAACGATGAGTATTTAGAATGAATTTTTTTCATAATAAGAGCGCTATATTCATCTTAGAGAGAATACAATAATCCACAAAATGTGATCTACATATTTCCTATGTCTTTATAACTTAACCAAAACCAAAATGGTTAGCACCAGATCAGATAATCCCGAAAAGGATAATATTTAACAAAAATAAAAACTACTCTTAATCTCTAAATTTTTTCAAACAAAACTCAAAGATCAACAAAGAAAATTCAATAAACAATTGTCTATAAAATACTTCAAAGATATAAAAACTTAGATTGAAACCCAAATCTCACAATTATCTAATCACATAGTCTTCCAAGATAAATCTTAACATTTATCTCCAAATAACATCAGTTACTCTTAAAGTCTCATATTGAAAAGTAATTAACATAATCACATATCCTCCATGATAGGTTAATCATTTCCATAGAAAACCCAAAATCAACTTCCTCTTGATTCAAAAAATCATCAAACTAAAAATAATTAGTCATAAAAACCTGAGACTTCATATAGTCTAGTGGTAGGCGATAAATACCAGTCGCACTTTGGTTGTGGGTTCGATTCTCGCAGCTTTGCCTGATCTGACGTGTTGTCACACGGTCTGCGTGTTGTCCTTTTTTGAAAAACTATTAAATTCAATAGCATTTCCCAAAAGAGATAAATTTATCATAAATGACCATAACATGTTTTAACCATTATGGTTTTCTAATAAAATTCATTTTTCATCCCAAAAATGTATTAACCTATAATTTCCTAAAATTCAAGGATCATATAAACCCAAATGGTTCATTATAACTATATCCAAAAAATAAAAGATAATTATTCCTTGAGTAAAATTTTCATATATCAAACGTCAAGGATACACATACTATGAAAAGTATTCTAATGTAATTCCCATCATCAAAAGTGCATTAATACTTTTAAGCATTTCACCATTGTAAAATCTACCATAACACTTGAATCCCATATATGTTGAATTCTT
This sequence comes from Viscum album, assembly GCA_963277665.1. Lineage (NCBI taxonomy): Eukaryota > Viridiplantae > Streptophyta > Magnoliopsida > Santalales > Viscaceae > Viscum > Viscum album. The sequence continues at coordinate 771,209,494 of OY728138.1, forward strand.
ACTCATTCAACATTTATCATGATCCATTAACTATTCCTTTCCAAATTATTCTGAAATACTTCTTCCCTACAATCAAAATCACGAATCATATCCTAAGATTTAATAATGTCAAAACATCTGTTAAGAATTATCCATACCTTTTATTGGTCATTTTCAGTTTCTTCATCCTCAATCAGAATGGAATTAGGTATTGGTATAAAAATATTTGTTTGATCCTGGTGATTACATTCCCGAAACATCTTTGTAGGACAAGTGTTTGTATAATGACCATGCACACCACATTTAAACCATTCAATTGATCCCTCTGAAAGAACTTCTTTCCCTTTCCTAAATTCAACTGGATGATTCCTTTTTCCATGGTAGGTTCTTTCTTTATGACATTCATTTCCACATCTATAGCATCTTCTCATCCCTTTGAAGCATTTTCATAGGTCTATATTTCCACATCCTTGACACAATGGTTTTTGAACATACTTACCCTAATGATTATTACCTGAACTTCGTTATGAATTTGTTTCTCACATATACGATGCCTTATAACAATCACCAAGGTTAAGGTTGTAAATAAAAACTCCAGATAGTTGGTTGAGAATAACAACAATATTTCTCATTATAGCTCCAATTTCATTCCATTTCTCATTCATAAAATAATCATAGTTTTCTTCACATCCATTTTTACTTTGATGCATGCTAGATGCATCCATTGACTAAAACCAAAAAGGTAAGTGTGAGTATATAAGTAAAATCATCATATAATATCTTATGAGGAGGATAAATACTAATATATACTTATTCCTGTTATCTTAAAATCATTCACATTATCTAAAGAATGATGTCTCTTTTGGAAATCCTAACCATTATGGTAATGTCACTTATGCTTAAAGAATACCCTAACCTCTAAAGTTATCTAAACCTCCCTCTGATAGAAACTGTAAGGTCCCAGCCTTAAACCTTACATAATCTTGAATTAAATGAATAATTCACATTGAAGATATTTTTAGGTTTAGAGTTTTAGATAATTATGTGATAACTATTACATAAGATCTTGAATATTACAAGTAGACACTATTACATAGTATCCATTTTTTTCATAAAATAAAAACTCTTAAAAAGAAACTTGTCTAGTTCCATGTTTTAGACAGCCTATCATTTCCTTGATCCCATCCTTGACCCTATTCCACCTTATGTCCTGTGAAAAACATTTCAAAAAAAACATGGGATGAGCATAAAAATCTCAGTAATGGATACACAAAGAAGGAAAACTTTTAGTTTTTCAAAACAACAAGTAAACCATAAATACTTTAACATAATTAATACGTTTAACCTTTATGAAGTAGTAAATACTCTTCACTGAATAAAAGATCACTACTTGACCTTTTGTAACCAAAAGGTTACCATAAACCCTATATAAAGAAAACAAAACATATAAAGGTAACTTGGGACATAAACATACTTAAATGGAATAACCATATGGTCGAATTCAACACATATCACTAAATGGAATAGCTATACGGTCGACTTCCATACCCTATACATTGGAGGTTATAACGTAACCACTCGTCCGGGTATTCACAACACCACCCATCATATGGTTTATCATGTAACCACCCCTCAAATGTCCAAGTACCACTATAACACATAAAATATTGCAAATATAAACGTTTCACTAATAAAATTTCATTTTAAATCACAAGTTGTAATTTCAAAATATTGAAATAATCAATCAATTTTCAAAAACCCTTTAAAAAGAGATTTTTGATTCAAAGTGTCCCATACCACATTGAAACTTTTAATGGAATTATAATTTTAAAACATTAATATCCATTTAAATAAATAATCAAAACCATTTTCAAAACATGGACATTAAAGGTAATGATTTATAATAATAAATCTTTGAATCATTTAAAACGTTATTTTAGTTAAAGAGTTTTTAACAAAATGAGAGACTCTTCAATACAAATAATTGAAGAATAACATATAATATTAACTTTATAATATCATGAGAATAAATTGATTCATGATATGATATGACAAAGGATATTATATACACCATATATGAGTGAATTGGTGCATAACAACAATGAAGTCTCAATTGAAATGTAACTTGAGACAAAATCCCTTATAAAGAGGGTATCTTTAGATTAAGGATAAATCAAATACATAATTATGTTTTAAAACTATTTATACACCCAATATAAGTGGATATTTACTGTAAAAAAATCATAGTTCATTCACACATATTCATAGGATGACATATTCAATAAGTACAAGTTGAACCTAAAGAATTGAAATTTGGTTAAGAAGTTCCCTTGTAAAAATTCGACATCCTAACTGCGTCAAATTAAAATTCAGAAAATGAGTTGATGAGATAAAAGGGGTATGTCATCACTTGGACATAAAATTTCCATCAATAAGGATATATAAGAACATATCCCAAAATAATAAGATGTAAATTAAAAGACATAACAAAAAGAAGTCTTTTAAAAAAAGTAGGGTGAAAGGTTCCCTTCCCGATTTTGTTACTTACAAAACATACGCCACATTAAATAAGGACCATAAAATTTAGATTTTAATACCCATAAATGAAAGTTTATTACACAAATATTAGAATCATTGGCAGTAATTAGACCACACAAAAGGAAATAGTGGCAAATATAGCATGAATCTCAAAGGTATAAAAGTGAGATGAAACCTTTTACCATGTTGTAATCAACTGATTCATTTGATCAAATGTAAATAACCATCAAATGAATCACAGAATACCATGAATATAAAGATAATCATGATAATATATATCAAACGGAAGTACATAATACACCACATTCCATAAATAAGTGGCGAACAATGGAAATCTCACAGAATTAAAAGTGAGATAGGAAATCTCCTTACCCCGTGTCCGACTTGACTCGATCATTCTTTAATCTCTTGAATAATAAACTAAAATTAATTTATACGTACTTAAGAACCATTTTAATGTTTATTATTACTTTTTATATTAGTTATTACCATGTTATAAACATTATGTAATCATTTATGTTAATAATGTTCGTTTTGTCGATATTTGGTACTTAAGTCAAAAATGGACTTCTTATAATTACATGTTTTTCATGTGGACAAAGGTTCACTATATCAAGAATGATATTCATGATTTTGATATAATATATATCATATATATCCTGCATATACATGTATTTATAATAGTACATAACATTTAGAGGTAATAAATGAAATGCACCGTTTATGGAGACTGTAAGTCGTACATACGCATGAACGCTACTTCCATTTCTATTTAAATTTAATTGAATTAAAACATAATGATACATAGTAGTATTATAATTACAGTATTTTAACATACATAATATCATTAAATATGTCCTTTATACTTACCACATATGATATGAACGAGTCATATCACTTTGACGGGGTGGTAGTCTGCACTTCCTCTAATGAGATTATCGTGTTTACCCATAATGGAAACCATAAAGGCATGATATAAATGGAAATTACCGAATAATAAAGAAAAAATAAACATAATATATATCATATATAAATATATTTCCATCATAATGTCTACCATTAGAGGTGGTAGGAGATAATCAAACAGTCATCATTTCGTGAGGCGTTAGTTTTCCATCCACAGAAACATTATGTTCTTCATCCATTAGATGGAGGTGTGTGTAATTGTAGCTCGAATAATTCTCATAACAACATCCTAGTATATTGAGGATACTGGTTTTGTTACAAAATAAATGAATAAAAAGAGGTTAGTTGTTGGAGAATTAATATAAAAGAATAAAATTTAAGAGAAACAGTTACCTATAATTTGGGTAACTTTCTTTGGTTTGAACCAAAGGACATTTTGAAGTTCCATCAGCCTAAGGTAAGGCTTATAAAAGGAGGCAAGGGATGTATGAAGATTAATTGGGTAGTGGTTTTAATAGAGAAAAGGCTTTAGAGGTGTTAGGAATTGGTTATAAGTGGTCTCCTTTTAAAAGGGGGAGGAGGGGCTCTTTTAGAATGTGTGAAAATATTATTTTATTCTATAATGATATTCGGTTTTAAAGGTCCAAAAATCATTAGAGTCAAAGATGAGATGACTCATGGTCGAAATAAAATCATCCAATAAGAATTGGACCTATTTTAGATAATATTTTAATCATTATAATCTTATTTTTTTAATGCTTTATTAATGAGGTAATCACTACATCATTATAATGTCATAAATAATTTTATTTATTTTTGGTATAAAAATTATAAAAAAATAAAATGATGTAGGAAATAGTTTTATACTTACAATTAATATTTATAGTCGAAAATTTAATTTATATAAACCTTTTTAAAAATTAATTTACCAAAAGATATTTATTTTTGTCCTTTTTTCCTTTATTTGACGTTAATTAATCTAAATTGTCATTATCACTCCCATGTGTCTCAATGGGGTACCAAAATAGATCCAAAGATGGAAATAGTCTTTAGTGACTCAAAAAATATTGTTTGGAAAATTTTTAAGGTAATTTAAAATTATTATAATATTCTTTTTACCTTGAATTAACCTATTTACGTTTAACTGTGGTAAATAAAATTCAAAAGTTACTGTTCACCAAAAATTATTTTCATCTTATTGAACCACATTTTACTTCCTAATAAAAACCATGCAAGTTGGATTTTCTCAATTCAATTCACAGAAGAGGTAATATGTCATTTCAAGGAAAAATTCTGTTTTTTAACTACCACTCAGTGGTTTCACTATTCAACAAAAATTGATGTTTTTCAGAAAAATATCAAAAAATTAGCCTAAGCATTATTTGATGTCATGAATTCAAAAATTATATCTATTTTACCAAATTCAAAACATAGAAGTATAAACAATTAATTTTAAAATTAATTCATGTTATCAAAACAAATAGATTGTTTTTAAGAAACAATAACTATCAAAAGATTGATACTAATTTGTGTCCAATTTCAAGTGAAATTAATTCCACTGAACAACATTGGATTAAATGGTAAAAATATATTATAATTACACTTTTAATCCAATTAAAATTATATTGTAACCATATTAATGAATTATATTAAAATATACTTTTGAATTTAAATACAATATTTATCACTATTCATTAAAAAATGAACTATATCAGAAAAATACAAAAAATTACCCAAAGTAAAATTTTATTTCTTCATTCTAAAGAATGAATTTATTTGTTCAATTAGAATGTATTAAAGTGACCAAAACTATATTTAAAGTGGGTTCTCCATTAAAAGGTGGTAAATCGACCTTTTAATGTAAATTATGCTAAAAATTAGATTCATTCACATTTTATGCCTCTAAATTTTATTTGATAATTGTAAATACATTTTACAAACATGTATAATCATATTGTAGTTAGTTTTTTTCATTCCCTCCAATAAAACGAATAGAAGTTAACTACTATTTAAAATAATAGTATTATATCATTTGTGTGCAACGTAAGATTTCAAAGAAACTCATTGTTGCGTATCGGGTATGCTATGGAACATAGAAATCCCTTTAAAGTAAAATTAATATTTAATTCACAAATATTAATAAATATGAAAATTTCATATTCTTCATTTATCTGGGATATTACATTTAACAACATTGTAAATGGAATGAATGCAGTCATGGAAGTAGTAGAAGACACTACTTTGTTTTAAAGAGTTCTATAGTCACTTTCAAACTAGTGGAAAGATAATATAGGATAAATAGATCACATTACTAAATATAAATGAAATTTATTTTAAAGTATAAATTTATTCATGAATATGCCTAGAAAATATTACCAAAAGGTGATAGAACGGGAAAAATGAAAGGTAATACTTATATGTGAAATGATGTTTTGAAACATACTTGTTATATGTGATGAAATCTGGGGAACATTAAGAAAGATTAGCAAATACTAATGAATATATAGATATATAAGATATATATAAACAAGGGTAGGAGAGTATTGAAGCATTGATGGATCTTTATAAAATAATCAGACTAAAGTGATTATTAAATAAGTGAAAATTTATTTTTAAATTTGGGTTTAGTGGATAATAATATTAAATAATATAGTATAGATTTTATTTTTAGGTCATATTATAATTCAGATTGTCATAGATATAGTTTTAATGATTTCTATTATTAAAATGAAAAGTTATAGAAGATGTGTTTAGGGTAGATAAATTATATCAAATGTTAAAAGTATAAAATATGATTTTTTAACTAAATAAGTAACTTTTTGAGGAAAATTATAATGTTATAAAAACAACATATTATTCAAATTAATAGTTTATTAGTGATTTATATATTTTACAAAATGATCATAAATATCATAATAAATATAGTGTTATCTTAAAAGACACTTTATCTAATTTTGTCAAATATATTTGAAGTATTAGTAAAAGATAAAGGCAATGAATAAGCCATATAAATAAATAAGATTCCTAGATACAATAAACTAATACATAAATTCTTCAAGAAACTATTTCTTAAATTTTTATAAGATTTTTTAAAATGTTATATGTTTTAGGTGTATAATGCAAGATCCTCATATAATAATTTATGTTCACTGTGATTTACTAAACCATTCAGTCATATTAAATATTTTGTTTCTAAAATATTTTCTTCTATATTGTGAAGTAAAAAAATATATTAAAAACAATTTAGGTATCTCTATTTTTTTAAAATCCTATTTTACCCATGTTATAATTAGTATCACAAACCTTATTAAATTAATTTTTTATGTAATCTAAATAAATTATATAAAATAAACAAGATATATGGATAACGTATGCTCCAAAAATTTTATTATAGATCCATATACCATTTTATAATTTAATAAATGTTATTAATTGTAAAACACCAAGATTTTAGGAAATCTGTTTTCTCAAATTAATGTAATCTTTTTGATATTTTATATTTTATACAACACTGAATACAAATTTTGTTGCATGGAAGAAAAAAGTTTAGATTGGGTTATACACAATATAAAGTCAAGACTACACAAAATACAACACATAGATTATATTGTGGGGCACAAAAAACTATGTTTGGATTGTGTTGCACACAATTCCATATTCATTTGACAACTAGTATGAAACACAAGACCTACTAAAGAACAATATACTATTAATATTATTATTAAACTATTATTATAGTTACCACCTAGACATTGGAATAGAAGTTATGAATAAGATTATATATATTTAAAAAACATTATTTACACAAATATAAAAAATAAATTTTTTGAATATCACTTAGTATAAGTGAATGTATGAACTATTTAAAACTCAAGAAGTTACTTTTCTATGGAAACTATTTTTCTATGTAAAAACACAATTTTATCTCAAAAAACTCAACAAACAAGTTATTATTAATTTTTTGGTAAATTCTCTCGGTAATATAATCAATCAATATTTTTTATACTCATCCATTATATTTTAAATTTATAAGATAAGAATACATCCAATTTTATGATCAAAAATATGTATTTTATAGAAGGTAATTTTACCGCCTTTTGATAGTGAAACAATTTTAAAAATAAAATTTTTCAATTTTATAAATATTATATGAAAAAAAATAATATTTTGTTTTTTAATATAAAAATAAAATTTTATTTAGGGTAAATTTTTTGTGTTTTTCTGAAATATTTCATTTTTGATTAATAATGTCAAATATTGAATTTTAATTCAAAAACTATTTGTAATCATTTATATTTATATAGATATATTATATTTTAATTTGGTTTTAAATTTTTATTAGATAAATTTAACATCAAATATCTTATTTATTTTATTGGAACCAATTTTACATTGAAATTGGATATAAAATCATATCATTTTTTAACACTTTTGTTTAAAAACCTGCTGACGCGACACCTCTCTGAGGTTATTTTAAAATTAATTTCACCCAATTATGTTATTAGTATTTGGAAAAATATATTCCATATTTCGAATCTGAATGATTTATAGTTAATTTTAATTTCAAAATACTTTTTGACTATAAATATCAGTAAACGTAGATAAAATAAATTAAAATTATTAACGAAAAAACTTGCTTAATTAAAAACTAATTTAAGAAAACACGGTGTAAAAATGCCTATACACCTGCCTAAAAATTATTTTATCACCATATATAGACAATTAAACCTCAAAGGTTCTAGAAAGATCCATTTTTAACCATAAGGGGACAATTAAGATGTAGAGGGTACTCAAATATATTAGAGGATTCCCAATGTGTCATTTCCCTCTTATAAAAGTCCTCCACTCATCTCTGTTTCTTTACACCTATAAATCCACTTTTTATCAGCCAAAACTAGCTAAAATATCCTCTAAAAATACTAAATAATCTGTAAATTTTTCATTTTGGGAATAAATCTATCCATGTAATCCGTTTTGTGCAAACCAAAAGGAGTTTCCCCGGAAAGAGATAACATCAATCCTCAAGATCCTTGGTTATATTTTCATTATCAACCCCCTAAAATATTTGTATTCCATTATTATATAATAATACATATATTCTAAATATACTTATAACTTTTTATATTATTTTTTTATCTATAGTTACACACACTTCTATCAAATAGATTACAAACCTTCAGTTCCTATGTACTGTGAAATACAGCCTCACGGAACAATGTTGTTTGATTTTCCTTTACCACCTCTTATGGTTGTTCATTTGGATGAAAATTATATATTTTTTATTATATATAGTATTATTATAAGTTATTTAATTATTATATAAATAATACCTTAATTCTTTAAATTTTTTATATCTAATAACTTCATTTGCAGATGTGTGGACTCCCGCCTCCTCAATGTGATGTGATTCATTCACATGATTCAGAGAATAAAATAGTGATGGGTTTAGTGAGATTATAATATATATATGGAATAAAAAAAATAATATTTCGATATATATATATATATATATTAATTTTTTTAATTTATTATTACAAGAAAATAGAAACATTATTCATGTGTATGTTAGGTCTACTAGCTCAACAAACGGTGTATTCCATTTCAGATATAAATAGTTTATATATTTTTAAAAATATTTATATAATGAAAATATATTATATATAAATTATTTTTTATATTCATTATATTATTAAATCCTGATCTAATTAATAGGATCAAGAATAAAAAATAAAAACATATACGATAAACAAAGCGGTTATTAACTGAAACATGGATTCAACAAGGAACTATTAATAAATGGTTTATATAAAGTCATAAGTGAATAATATGTGGTATGATATACATCAATATGGTTCTTTGGAATATGTATAATTGTTTTTTATTATACAGTAGTTTTGAACATGTAAAATTTATTCAATACAAAAGGTAAGGGTTTTCTCATCTCTCTATTATTTTCCTTGAGACACAAGTCATGCTCACCTACTATTTCTTATTTTTGTTATAAATAATTACCACGAGTGTATTATATAATTATTATATTTAAATTTATGGTTATTTAAATATCAACTTGATTATATTTATTTTATTTCATTTATGATTCAAAGTCACCAAATTGGTAATGGAATTTTGTCTTCATTTTCCTTCTTTGATACAAATGCCATGTTATGAACCTTTATTTTTATATGTGGTGTATATACTATCTTTTAAATGTTATATCATGAATATAATTATTTTCATTGTATTTTAATGTTAATTTAAGGTTATTATTGTCATTGTATTATGATTACTATTTAAAAAGTGGTAATGGTTTGTCACTACAATCTCATCGTTTATCAGGATTGTTAAAGATTATGCTTCCATTGATGAAATGTTATGATCCATATCTCAGAAAATCTAGTGAATTTTATAAAAAAACTTGTTTTTTCATGTTACATCCAATTATTAGTACCATTTTTTTACAATTTGGGTCTTAAGATATTTAAGAAAATATTTTTATTAAAACCCAACATTATTTCTACTTTCAATAAGAAATTTGTGTTCTTTTAAAATTGTGATTTCTCAGAAGCTAAATTTTTTAATATTATCCTATAATTAATTATTTAAACTTCTAACCAAGTTTTATCTTTTAAAAAACTTTATAAAAATTAATTTTCATTTCATTTTTTGATCGAGGATCTTTTCTAAACATTTACGCTGGAAAAGGAATGTTCAGCAAATAAAGATTTATCCATTTTCATGACCATCCTTCCTTTGGAGATTACTATATACATTTAGAAGATTTTTTGTATTTAAAATAAATTTCATAGTAATATTTACATTAATTTTTTTAATTAGTTTTTATATGAACTTGTTTTTTAAACAAAATTTTTAAAAAGGGTTTGGAGTTATTTAAAGAGATTACATTATATGTTTTCAAAAGGTTATTTTCAAATAAATATGCTTCAATGTTTTCAATAATACTTTATATTATTTTCAGTAAAATGGTATCAAAACATTCTCCTGATTATTTTATATATTATTATCTAAAATGGTTATCGAAATGTATGAATATTTATTTTATATATTTTAAATAAAAATGTTTAAAAAAATAAATAATATTTTATTGGATTTTAAGGAAAAAGTTTTTTGAAAGGTTCTTTGTTATTAAAATATATTTTCCAAGATGAAAATAAATATTCCTCAAAAAAATATTTAAATTAAATTGAAATGATTTCTTTATAATAAAAGAATTTTTAAAATGATTTTATTAAGAGGATATTCAACGAAAATCTACTTTCATTAAGATATCTTCCATGAGATATTTCAAAATATTTCTCCACCTAATATAAAATATGTTTTTATAGTTTTTTATATATTAATAATATAATGTAGGAATTCCATTCATATTTTTTATTTAATGGTTTTTTGTTCTGATGGAGTGACGTTTATGAAACTCGTTTCCCTTCCTCCTATTATATTCTTTTCAAAACTGCTTCTAATCACGAGTTGTTATTTGATGAAATAATTGGTAGACCAACCTATTTCTATAGGTAAGGACATGATGAAAATTTTATGAAACATGTTTCATATCATGGGTTATGATATGATTTCTATTAAACCCTTCTCTATTTATGGGTCATGTTATGATTCACATTTTATTATCTCATGGAAAATATTTGTATGATTTTATTATGTGACAGGTGGGACCTATATTTCCCTCCAATTTAATGGATAATGATTTATATCTCATGACACAATTATTTCAATCATGACTATGACCTTGATCTACTATAGAAGATGGGGAAACCTCGTCTATTAAGGTAATAGAGTGAATCCTGATCCATTAAAATGAAAGGGATGTAACTGGGGATAGTGGTGTATCCCAACTAGTAGGTACAATCCCCATGAAGTGCCCTGTTATGTTTTTTACAACGTGACTTACCTTATAGGGAATTATGTTGCATATTTTTATGCCTTCCACAATTCTATTCATTATTCTTATGTTATTCCATCCTAGCATATTCTATTGATTCCACCATGATTCATCTCATATAAATGTCCAGTATTAATGACATTACTCATTTATATAATCTTTGATATATAGGGTATGATCTTGTAATGTTATAATCTTGTTCTCATACCTTTTTTTCATCATTAAGCTTACATATCTCCCTTATTTACCCTTATTGAGCATCTGAGATCAACTTTTCTTTTGTTTCCCATCCTTAGGTTATGAATATATGTATTAGTTATGATGTTCCTATGAAGGGTACTAGTCATGAAGAACCTAGTATGAGATAATTTAGCTTATATGGGTACTATTTTTTATGCTTCTATGTCTCCCAAGGCACCAAAATAATATTTCCTTTGGGAATTTATTTGTCTAATGTATTATGTATTTCTCAAAAATGATTTCATATCTATATAAATTGATCTTTGGTCATAATAATTGGTTTCGAATAAAAATTTTAGTCAACCTTTTCAAATTAGGACAAGAAAAATTTAGTGAGATCCCCAGGGGTATTTCTATGGATACTCCTAGGGATGTCTCTATGGATAATTTTAAGGATGAAGAAAAGTATAAGAAAATATATGAGAATTTTGTTATAGTATGGAGTGATTGGTTTCCTAGAAATATATATCTATATGTGTACTAAAAGCGGATTTGGCCCTCGAACATATGTCACTAAGGGTAATATATTTGAAAAGGTGTGTCAATCAAGACTCAAGCATAAACTAGTACATGATAATGGGCTTCCTTCACAAAAAGGATGACATTGTCGAAGGATTTTTTTTGGGAATTGAAAAACAATATATGAACCATCATGAAAGATTTAAATAAATTTATAATATGAATGACCAAGGATAAACCTAATATCTAATAGATAAAAAAAGTATGTGTCATGATTTAGGAATCATAAAATTGATTTTTCATTATTATATTATTTCCATTATGATAAATGATTCTCACACTATGCTTTCTGGTTTTAGAATATGGCAGTGTTCAGAAGGATCATTGTTAACATTGAATGTTTTAGATGTGAAAAGTTTGTGAATTATGAAAATATATTTCATAAGTGGAAATCTCGTGAAGAGAATAAGGAAAGTCGTACGAGTATTACTTATAATGTTGAAGTTAAATAGAACATGAATGACATGTAAAGGTACGGGATGTTCTAATTGAATTTTTTGTATTAAATGATAGAATCATGATTATATTGAATATGAAAAACTTAAATACATAGTTTATATTTCATATTATAGGGTAGGTGTATAAATAAATAATATTATGAATCCTAACTAATGGTTTAACAATAAATTTAGATGAATGGTGTATTTATGTTATGGAATTAAAAGATTGTGATTCATGAAATATAAAAGTATTTTAAATATATGTTTTTTCATTAAGTATTCTAAAGGATATTTTAAATGGTTATGATGACATATGAAACTGATTTATTGGAAATGTGATATATATTTTTAAGGGAAGGTAAACCATTTTTTGTTTAGGATATAGAGGAATTTTATTTATCTTGGATAAAGAGATGATTTATTTAGATAATATAAATATGATACTATTGAAGACCATAAATCCAATTAAGGATTAATTGAAAAATTTATTTATGTTATCATTGATGGTGTTTAAAATATCTTTTTTTATAAGAAAATAAATATAAAAATATTTGTAATAAAGATGTATTCATGTTTTCAAAAATAATATATTGAAATTAATGTTATTACCATGATTAAATAAAATATACGATGAATGTATTCCTATGTTTAGAATGAGACAACCATGATATACTTTATGATATATGGGGGATAAAGGTTCTACTTATTTAGAAATTATATTTCTAATGTTTTGTATTTTCATCTTTTAAAGGGTATATGGTTGACTATTTATTGAATGGTTTATGTTAACCTTTAGATGATGTTTTAGAGATTAATGTATTATCTCGCCACAAGAAGATTTATAAATATTAGATAACACCGGCTAATAATTTTTCTATGATGTTAACTAAAGATAGATGTAGTGACATATCATTCTAATTATGGATCACATGATCTTTTAGATAATCATGGATGAAAAATTCACCATCATTCCCTAGAGTAATATATGATGTGGGAATTGATCAAGGAACTACTAAACAATGATATTGCGGTTAAGGAGGGGAATTAAATCAACAAAATCTTCTTTAGGAAAAGGTTCTTGATATAAAAAATCATATTATCATCATTTTATATGATATCAGTAACCTCTTTCACACTTCATTATTTTATGGTTTTGTTATTGTTAAATTTATCTAGATCAATCATTCTTTTTTGATCAACGATCTTTATCAGTCCCTATATTTATTTACAATTTTATTCCTTTTCCATGTATTCACTTTCCACTTACGTTAACCTATGTGTAAATCTTGTCTTGAGTAGCTTTGTCTAACCGTTATGGTTCCACTTTTATTTTTTAAAGGATGTTTTGGTATTTATTATTAGGATGTGGGCTTCTATGAAATAAACTTTAATGAATTAAACAATAGTTAAGTTAAATAAATTTTGAGGGAGAAATTCATTTTAATGGATGTAGGATGTAACAGCCTGAGATTCTGTGAAATATTTTTAATAAATAATTTAATCATATTGATATTTTACATTTAATACAACACTAAATGTATCTTATTTTATATGAAATCACAAAGATGGGATTACCTTATACACAAAACTAATATAATATTTCACTATATGAAACACTTAGATTATCTTGTGGTACATGAAATACATTTTTTTGTTGGGTTAAACACAATGTTGATTTCCATTGATAACTAGTATGACACGTAAGACCAATTTTTACCAAAATAAAATATACCATTGCAATTTTTATTAAATTATTATTATAGTTACCATATATCTGTTCAGATGAATGTTAATAATAAAATTAACTAAATAATAGAAATTTTGATTTACACATGTATATAAAATTTATCATTAATCATCCATTACTATAAGTGAGTGTATGAACTAATTTAAAATAATGAAATTTATTTTATAATAAAAATTTATTTCTATGTAAAAACATAATTTTATCTCAATAAATTAAACAAACCACATTATATGAATGTTTTAAATATATATATATATAATATATTCAATGAATATTTTTGATATTCATACAGTAGATTAGATTAGTATATGATAAGAATAAATCAATTTTTTTGAAAAAAAATATCACTAAAAGAAATTTAGTTCTTTGAGATGGGGAACTTTCCACTAGACCCCGTCATAAATTGCCATTTGTGATGGGGTCCTGTCATAAATTCCCTGTTACAAAAAATGGCATCATAGATAGTTTTTTTCATCGACGGTCCGTTTCAAAAAAACTATGTGCGGATATAAATTCTCCCATTGTAAATAGTTCAACCAATTTTTTTTAAAAATATATCTTTTTCAATAGGGATGTCATAAATACTATCTATGATGGGGTCGTCACAAAAAACATAAAAAAATTAAAACAAATTAATTTTAATAAAATAATATAAATTCACTAATAATAATAACAGTAATAAAAAATATAATTAATTAAATATTATTAATATCAATAATAATAAAATTAATAATATTAATATAAAAAAAATAAAAAAAATTA
Organism: Viscum album; assembly: GCA_963277665.1. Classification (NCBI taxonomy): domain Eukaryota; kingdom Viridiplantae; phylum Streptophyta; class Magnoliopsida; order Santalales; family Viscaceae; genus Viscum; species Viscum album. The sequence continues at coordinate 771,224,537 of OY728138.1, forward strand.
ATATTATTATAATAATATTATTAAAAATAATAAAATTAATAATAATAATAAAATTATAAAAAATTATAAAAAATAAAAATGTGAGTTTGATAATATGCGGTGGATTATTATTCTGTCCATATGTAGTCATCAACACATCTTCTCCTCCCACTTCTACTACTATTATCATCGACACGTGACATTCTACATTCCCTAGTGTATATTGGTCACAACATGTATCAGAATGAAGTGCGATTGATTCATATATTTCCCAAAGTCTAAAACAGGCTTAACTCCCAATTTAACCATTTTTTCATTATCATTATATGTCAAACTTCCAACACTACATATTGACCCAATTTTATTAGATGAATTTTTTTACCTATTGTTGAAAATCAGAAGAGCAGAATAAGGTCATATTCCATTTATATCCCAAGAAGTCTCCACAGTGTGAACATGATCTTCAATTAATCTCATATCCTTCTCCACCAAGTATGTAATTCTTTATTATATTTTATGATTTACTTGGGATTTTATTATATAATACCATTCATATTTTTTCAGGAATGGTTTATGAAATAATGTAATAATGTTTATGACACCATTTTCTTATCTACATGTTATATACTTTTGAAACCCGCTTCATTTCATGGAGTATTCTTTGGTGAAATTATTACGAGACCTATCTCTTACAATAGTTAATGACAATATTAAATATTTATGATACCTATTCCATTTCATGTGTTTTGACTTGTTATTTTTGAAACCCTTCCCTTTTATGGGTTGTGATGTGATAAATGTTTTATTTTCTTATGGCACATGTTTGAATGATTTTATTTTGAGAGGAGTAGGACCTATATCTCCATCAAATTTATTGGGTAAATATTTAAATCTCATTAAATAATTATGGGAATCAAGTTGATGGGGTTTATTCACTATGTAATATGGGGAAACCTGATCCCTTAAAAGGAAAGGACAACAACTGGGGATGGTGGTTTGGAAACAAACGTTGACTTATAGAGAATGATGTTATATGTTTATATGTCTTCCGAAAATCCATTATTTATTCTTATTTTGTGATTTCAAGGATTATTCTCTTAATTCCACCATGATTCATGACATATGAACTACTAATTTTTATACCATCGCTCATGTATATGATCCTTGATGTGCACGGTATGATCTTAAAATGTTATGATCATGTTCACATACCGTTATTTTCATGATTATGCTTATGTGTCACCCTTATTTACCCTTACTATGAATATGACCTCACTCTTTCTTATGTTTCTCTTACTGAGGTTACAAAGATATTAATTGGTAATTATCTGTCTAAGAAGGGTTCTAGTCATGAAGAACATAGTGGGAGAGAACGTAGATCACTTATGTACTAGGGTTTCTATTTCCATGATTTCAAAGGAACTAAATTAATATAGTATTTAGGCATCTGTTTGGGTAATGTTTTATGTATCCCAAAAAATGATGTAATGATTATGTATGTTATGTATGGTTCTCTATATGGTGGCTCACTAATTTTACCAGAAAACATAAAAAAGAAATGATAGAGGTTTTAGTTATGTAGGATATTATGAAACTATTGTAATTTACAAAGTATTATATATTAAAGGGTTACAAATAATTTAGTAATAATTTTAGGACTATGTGATTATGGAATGTTTGTTAAATTTTAGGATAATAAATGTCATGTTTTCATGATTTATTCTAATTTAATTAATGAAAATTTAAATGATGATTTAAATTCTATTGAATATTTTAAGTTAACCATTCATATTTTTAAGTGTATTAATTCTATTTAAGCTCATGATGTATTATAGAAAATAAGGTTTGAAAATATATTTTTGTATATATTACATAATCTGTCATATATAATAATTTTTGAAGAACTATCCAAAATTGAAAATAAGAAAGTATTTTTTTTAATTTTTCTTTAAATATAAAAAAAACAATAAAAATTTCATACCAGTTAATGATGTAAATTGGTAAGGAATCGGGATCCTATTCTTTATTATTTATTTAGTACGATTAAGTCTAATAGTTTTGGTATAATGAAAAAAAATATTTTCTTTAAGATTTTAGTATGTTTACAAAGTCTTATTTCATTTCTCATTAACATAAAACACTATCTAAAATTTTTAATTTTTTATTACAATTCAGTCAATATAAATATGTTACTTTTTTATCTCTATTATATGTTATATATTTGGTGAATTTATTAATATAACATTGATGTGTTTTTTGAAGAAAATGTTTATTCTCAATGTTATTTTGATTCATATGACACTAAAATAAAACTGTGTTTTATAAGGAAAAAAGTATCCTATTGTTGAGTTTTTTAATACTATTTAAAATGAATTTAATCAACCTAATTTTTGAGAAGAGTGTTTTAAATACAACATGGTATTTAATAAATATATTTTATTATAAATTTTATTTAAAACCCCCTATTAATAATTATATAATGTATGGAAACCTAAAGGTGTGTTTTTTAGAGATCTTCAATGTTGTATTTTTATTTTAAATGCTTATTATAATTTAGAAAAACAATTTTTATATTAGTGATGAAGGAATATTTATTGGTTGTTATAATGTTATTACAACTTATAAATTATATAATATAAGACCGATAATTATGGAAAAATCAGTGAATGATAAATTTTATGAAAATAAATCGAAGAGGAATTTATATTTTTATTATATTGAAGAACAACTAAGGGATAATAATTTTGGGGAAGTTGAACCACAAAATAATGAGTTATCTATTAAGGGGGAGAATATATCTTCTTAATTAAAACCAAAAAATTAGAAAAATTATAAATATCACCCAACTAAAAAATATGATATGAAATACTTATTATAGAATTAAGTATCAGAAATCTATTATAAATTTTAGGGTTATTTCATATTTTTATTTTAAATATGTTCCTTTTTTGAAGTTTTAAAATATTCAAATGAGAATATTGTTTTCAATGTTGAATATAAACTAATTTTTAGAAATAATTTTTGGCCACTAGTTGATCACCAAAAAGATAAATACATTTTTAGAATTTAATGAATTTTTATTAATAAAATATTTATATCCTATCAAATTTTTAACAATAAAGATATATTTGTTTCCCAATGTTTCTTTTTCAAGAATATGGTATATATTTTTATGAATCATTCTCTCGTATTTCTATGATTTAAAGTACTTGAATTTTTTTATTATTTACACATTATATGTTGTTAAATTGTTTCAAATGAATGTTAAATGTGTTTTTTATGGTTTCATTTATAAAAATGTTTCCATTAATTAACCACCTAGTATTGAGCATAAAATGATTCATAATCATGTTATAAAATATCAAAACCATCATATGGTATTAAGTAATTCCTAAGAGATTATTATCATATAAAATCTATTTCTTATTAAATATGAACATAATATTGGTAAAATAATCCTACATTATTTACCAATAAGGTTTCAGTTGATAAATAAATGGTTCAAATTTATGTTAAAGATGTTTTTTAAATTCCCCTAATGATCTACAACAAATTTTCTGAATTAGATTACATGTGAATTTGGTATGTGTCTAATGGTATAATTCAAATTCATTTTTGTGAATTCAAATTTTATTCAGGGGTGATGAAATATTTTCGAATAAATCGTATTTATCTAATTAATTAGTTAAATTATTTATATTGATTCATGTAAAAAAAATGAAACCCTATAAGTGATACATCTTAATTAGATTTATATTTGCCAAGATATCTTTTATATATAAATCTATTTAGAAATATTATAAGATGTATTATTTATATATCATCATTTTGACCTCCTATTATGTTTTCATTTTGTATATTTCCTAGGTATAAATCTGATCCTACAAAATATTATATAAAATATATTAAAATAATCATTAGAAAATTTAAATTAACTATAAAATCATATTTAGTTTATTCATGTCAGATCAATTTTGAATTAATTTTATTTTTTGAAACGAATTTTACAGGTTGTATAAATGATAAATTTGTAATATGGATATGTTTCAATTTATTTGAAGATATTTTATTTAATAGATTTGAAATAATCACTTACCTATGGCATCAACCATAGATGAAATTGAGTAGATATATTCTTTTAATATTTGTGTTCAATGTTTATATATTACACAAACATAGTATTATTATTAGGTTGTTTTTTATTAGGTTCATCTTACTTTTTAAAAATACTCTACTCTTTAAATTTCAAAAAATAAATTAACACATTCTATAGCTGGGCATATATATATATATGAGATTTGATTTTATTAGATACATTTTATATAAAATATATATTTTTTAGACTATATTTTAAACAGTGATCAATTAAATTATATTTTTATGAAATCTCTATATAAAGGGACGTTTGTGGAGAAAAGTTTTTAACATGGTATGATGGGGATTTATATTGAATTGTTATATTTGTAAAAAAAATTCATTTTTTTATTTCTGGATACTCTACTGTAATGAATATGTTTAGATAGATAGATTTGAAAAGATGAAATTTGTTGTTTTTTTCTTAATTGGTGAGTTTAAATAATTTATATATATATATTTATCACTTTTTTGTTATATTTCATTTATTTAAGAAGATTATTAATAGTATTAGTTATTATTTAAATATTTAATGTTTACATCACCATCTTATGTTCATTTTAAAAATTATGGGTCTTTGAATATATTTTAAATTCTCTAATCATTTTTATAAATTAACAAAAGTGATATATTGTTTTGTCAAATATGGTATGAAATTGTAATTTTTTAAAAAGTGTGAGATTATTAGTGTTAAAATTTAAAAAATCATTTCTGTTATAATTGATTTTCTCTGTTTTCATGTTTTCAATTTTTCAAAACCAAACAATATTAGTATTGTATACTTATAATTTCTTACAACTCTATTTAATTTTTTCAAAATAATTCATTATTTATTGATTAATTCAATAATATTTGAACATTTATTATTATTATTATTATTTATGTATATTGGTATATATTGTATTTAGTTTTATTATTTTTAATATTTATTTTATATTGAATCTATTTGATAATGATAAAAAAGTTATGTTGTTTACTTTTACCAAGTGGTGAGATTACTCTTTAAAAGAATTAATAATTTTCTTGACGCATTGTTTATTATTTATGAACATTCATGAAACATTTTTTATATAAATATTAAATAATTTTATGTATTCTATATGGAGCTTTGAGTTTCCATATAACTCTTATGAATTTTATAACCCCTCTAATGTTGTTGGTAATATCTAAATTTTATACATGTTTCTAATCATACTTGGGTAGTAATAAAAATAATCATTTCACAATATATAAAATAACCCATAAATGGATTAAATAATTTAACCACTCATTAAATGACTCAAAAGATGAATCATATGAATATTTCATTAATATTTAGTTCTAATTATTAAAAAAAATTTATGAGAACTATCTTACAAAAGTTAGTTCTAATGCATTTTATAATATTATGCAAAACAAAATGTATCTTTTGTGAAACTAAAATATTAATTATATTTTTATATAATTTTTATAAAATTTATTTCCCCCAGTGGTTGATATTATTTTTGTAAGCTTGGGTTGAGATTCAATATTTGGATAAAAGTTTTGGAAACAATAACATGATGAAATTTTTTGTGATCATGATATAATGATGTCACGACCCGTCCCCCGGGGCCCGTGTCGTAACTACCCCAAGTCCGCCTTTTATAGTCTAGGTGATGGAGACTAGCAGAAAAGGCGTAATTCCCTAAAACTGGGTAGGCATTTTGTTTATAGCCTCTAAACACACACCCAAGCAAGCACACAGCTGGACGAAACACCTAGTAAAATGTATAACAAAAGAGTATTGAAAGTTAAAGGGACCAGAATACAAGCCCAACTGGAAATTACACATATAAACGTGATACAATGCAACTAATGAAAAGGGAAAGTTAGCTATTGGGTCATCCTCCGAGGTTCCTATCTGAAGGGTAGATACAGATCGCCTCCTCAGCACTCCTCGATCATTCATCTCCTTTGTGTACCGACTCGTCCTAAGGTCCACCTCCAAGTACCATCTAGTCCTGGGACTATCAGCATTAGTGAATGATGTCCGTCATCTATATCTAACAAAAAAAAGGTGCAGGAATATCACGTGTAGAGATGAGTACAATGATACTCAGTAGGGACCCCGAGACCCTATAGGTCTCACAAAATTCAATGAGGATAAAACAAAAAATATGAAATAAATAGATAACCTTACATAGATATACTCCCATACATATACCTTTGTTATCAAGTAATCCATCTCAACCATGGGGAAAACACAGAGGTTCTGACTTTGATCATGCCAGGATTTATTCTAGGTGTAGTATCAAGTAACATTCCAAACACAACGTCGAACACCTCGGTTATTGGAGAAATCCTCCTTTATAAATTACAGTGGTCCTGCTGCATCACAAAAATGTGCTTCCCACTATCCTTGGATGGTTGAGTTACTCCTCTCATTGAGTATCATGGGTCTACCGCGTCACACAAAGGCAGTCCCCACCATTGGTCTGCCGTGTCACACAGAGGCGCTCCCCCTCAAGGCCTGCCGATTTAATCCTCCTATAGAGTACCGTGGGTCTGCCTCGTCACCATGGCGCTCCCCACCGTGGTTCTGACACATCACCAAGGCGCTCCCCACTGGGCCTATCATGTCACTCGGATTTGAAATGGTCAGCAGTCGTCAAGTCTAAGCCAATCACTAGGTTTCCGCAAGATGCTTTCTCATCTCTGGGAGGATCCGCTCCACAGGCTACTAGTAGATAATCCAGCTTCCATGAATTTCCATGAAGAAGTATCTCAAAGGTCTTCCTCATCATAGGGGTCTCAATGTAACTGACGACGCATGAATCAGACGCTTGGTCTATGAGTTATTAGCCTTTTTGTCCCGGGGGGCCCAGTTAGATTTGTGCTCAATCCAACCTGACTATTCCCCATCTCAATCCCAAATTCAGCGGGGTATCCCTGAAAGGGACCATCTCACTCCACGATTTCCAGGGCTGCAAATGGTTCATCAAACAGATATCTGATGACAAAGTTAGGGCCAAAAGAATGTAAATGGGTCGTATTGGGCCCGGGTCCAGTCAGAACCGGTTGGAATGACCCGGCCCGTAGTGTGGCATGAAATGATAGGTCGTGAGGGGCTACAGAGTGTTTCAGATCGCTATGAGGGCATGAGGCTATAGACCGTCTTGGACGGAAGTTTCCGCGAGGGCACATGGTCGTGGGGATGCTTAGCCAGGGTGGCTCAGAGCGTCGACTGGCGGCGCGAGCTGGGGTGACTCAAAGGGTCATGGTGAGGGTGGTTCTGCCGGGCTGTGGGAATGTTTTGGCTGAGATGTCAGAGTACAGCGGGGGTGTATAGCTGGTTCGGCCAGGAGCTCGATGCGCCATGGGGGCACGGGGCCTGTTCGGATGGGAGGCTGGAGCGCCGCGGGGGCGAGTGGGCAATTCCACCGAGAGGGCGGAGTGCCAGGAGTGGCTCGACAGTGGGGTGGAGCTGGGTCAAACGGCAGGTTCTGCCAGGAGGCCGGAGCACCACAGGGGTGGCGTGGGTCACGGAGGCTACAGTTGGTGGTGCTGTTGCCTATGTCACCTTCTCGCCTACCTCCATTTCGAATAGAACATCAAAGAAGAACGATAGAGGGGTTGGGCCATGTTCGTTTGGCCCGCACCCTCCGTGTTTAGAGTGGTAGCAAGATGTTCACAAAGAACGAAGCATGATTGTGAATGGAATATATTTTTAAAACATAATTTCCCATAACCTACGTCAATATCTATTCCCAATCCCGTAAAATAATTTTAAGGGGATTACATGGGAAGACATAATCAAATTGAAATAAACCCATACCTCCTCCGCTTGATGACGTTGGCTCAAGAAGGGAGTATGGATGTCAATTCACTATAGATGAGGATGTCCCACATCGGAATAAGTCCCGAGGAATAAGGTTGAAGGACGTCAACATTCTTCATTGGCGGAGCTTTCTTAATTGGATAGATTTTTCCCAAGTTCTCCCAATCCTCCCTTTCCAATACTTTTCCAACAAATTAATTGCCAACCAAATAAAATATGTTTGTTTAATTTGTTGGAATTCTAAGTTGGATTAATTAACTGAAAACAATAAATGAGATTCATTGGCATAAAAATTCAAATTGGAGGATACCATGGGTTAGCACAATTGATGTAGAGGGTTGGCACAATTAATATGGAGGAAGCTCAAGACGCTCCTCAATATTAATGATGGAGTTGAAGAGGTGTAGACCTAGGGTGGTCCACACCACCATAAACTCTCACGGGAGGATAGGCTTGATTGTTCCCCACCACCATAACCTCTCATGGAAGGTTATGGTTTGGGGGTTCCCAATACCGACTTCCACATGGAGTGTGGTTACAACAAAATAAAACAAAACGTGTGTTTATTTTATTTTATTATTTCCACGAAAAATACTCAAAAACTAACATTCACCATTGATCAACTATCATCAAGATGAATGTCATATTAAGCGAATACTGACACTACATGATCAACGGTGCCCTTGGATTTCAATTCCGAGTACCGCTTCAAAAGATTGAAAAACACACTCACGCATTTACTGATCGTACCTGAAAAAAGGTTCAGAAATTCATTTCGAGAACCCCAACCCTCAGAATCATGTGCCATAAACTTTCACGGACTCATAAAATTCCCATTTAAAAACATTACATGCAATTTCTAGGTCTTTACATTCTCCACACCTCAGGATTTACATCCTCGTAGTCTACAACTCAATACTAAGGGAATAAGTGGGGGTTCTGCGCATGCATCTGAGCCCCCCGCTCCCATGCGCTCTCCTAGAGGTTCTCGTGCAACCAGCGAATGTGCACCAGATGTATCGACCATTCACGAAGGACCCACTTCTGTTGATCCTCAATCTAAACTGTAACCTCCATAAAATTCACCCCATCGTCGACGTCCAGCTCACCATGGTCGATGATGTGAGAAGGGTTGTGCACGTATCTCCTCACTTGGGACACGTGGAAGACATCATGAACCCAGTGGAACTGAGGTGGAAGAGCTAAGTGGTATGTCACCTCGGCAACTCTTCTGGGGACCTGAAAAGGTCTGATGAATCTTGGAGATAACTTATCACCTTGGCCAAATCTCCATACACCTCATCGGGGTGAGACCCGTTGAAAGACGTGGTCGCCATCCTTGAATTCCATAGGTCAATGTATCCAGTCAACACATGACTTATGTCTAATCTATGTAGTCTTCATCCACTCCTGGATGTTCTACACCTTCTCTATGGTAGCATGTACCATATCTGGTCCCACTAGTGTTAACTCCCCTAGGTCAGTCCAGCACAAATGACATCTGTAAGGTCACTCGGACAATGCCTCGAATGCTGTCATCCCATTAGTGGAGTGCTAGCTGTTATTATATGAAAACTCCACCAAAGGTAAGTGATCCTCCCAGCTGCGACTAAAGTCGAGGTCACAAGAGCGTAGCATTTCCTCGAGGGTCTGAATAGTCTGCTCAGTCTGGCCATCCATCTGAGGATGGAAGGCAACGCTCAAACTATGTTGTGTCCCAAAAGCCTCCTGAAACCCCTTCCATAACTGGGAAGTAGACGTGTGTCACAATTGGATACAATTTTCTAGGGTACTCTATGTAACTACACAATCTTCTGCACATAGAGGAATCCCATGCTATCTCTTGAACCATGCTATCTGATCGGTAGGAAATTGGCTGGCTTGGTGAGTCGATTGATGATCACCCAAATCGATTCATGACCTCTGGATGTTTGTGGTATTCCTGTCACGAAGTCCATGAATATCCCACACCACTTTCACATTGGGACCTCTAAAGGCTGAACCAAGCATGTTAGTACCTGATGCTTAGTCTTCACTTGCTGACACATGAGGCACTGAGAGATAAACTTTGCTACTGCTTCCTTCATTCCCGGACACCAGTGCTCTCGTCAGAGATCCTTGTACATCTTTTCAACTCCTGGATGTACCGCTAAAGGGGATGTGTGGAACTCCCTCATCACTTCCTCCTAAAGTGACACGGGTACCATGTTACATCTTATGAAAAGGATGACATGCTCCCCACCTTCAAGAAATATATTAGGTTCCTATCCTATGGATATCGGAGCACGTCATGTCTCGCATTCAGAATCCTCACACTGTGCCCCCCTAACTCACTGAAGAAGTGGGGGAGTGACTGTAAGAGACTACAGAAAATCCTCTCCATCACATTCCATGAATGATATCTAAAAAGCATCCAGCTTCTCTATCACCTCACCTAGAATTTTTATACCATACCTCTTATTGAGTGCATGTTCTACAATGTTCCCCTTCTCAGGAGTATAAAATATATCGATGTCATAGTACTGGAAGAACTCAAGACAACATCATTGCCTCAGGTTCGTGTCCTTCTGGGAGAATATATACCTGAGACTCTTGTGATCAGGGTAAACTGTAAAACACACTCCCATTAGATAGTGACTCTTCATCTTCAAGGCAAATACCACTGCTTCTAACTCCATGTCATGGGTAGCGTAGTTCTTCTTGTGATGTATCAGCTATCGAGAACCATATGCAATCACTACTCACTCCTGCATCAGAACACATCTGAGCTCGGTTCCTGATGCATCGCAGTAGACTACGTACCCTACGCCCTACTCTAGATGCCTCAAGATGGGGGCACTAGTCAGCCTCTGCCTCTGCTCCTGAAAACTCTACTGGCATCTCTCTAACTACAAGAAGGGTTTCCCCTTCTTCGTCAAAGCTTATAATGGTGAAGATACTCTGGAGAAATCTAGTACAAACCTCTGGTAGTATCCAGCCAATCCCAGGAAACTCCTTGCCTCTGTCACATGCCTAGGTGGCTCCCAAGAAAGTACCACCTCAATCTTCGCTAGATCCACTACAAATCCTTCCTCCGAGATAACTTCTCCCGGAATGTAAACCTCTCGGATCCAGAACTAGAACTTAGAGAGATTTCCATAAAGCTATAGCTCTTTGAGTGTGTCTATTACTACCTACAAATACTAAGATGCTCCTCCTCAGTAGCTGAGTAGATAAAGATGTCATCGATGAAGACCATGACAATGTGATCAAGGAATGGCTGAAATATCCTGCTCATGTGTCTCATGAACATTGTTGGAGAGTTGGTCATGCCAAATGTAATAACCATGAACTCGTATTGGACATACCAACACCTGAAGGCTATCTTCTGCACATCCTCATCTCGTACTCTGAGATGGGGATAACCTATTCTTAGGTCTATCTTTTAGAACCACCATTATCCCTTTAGATGATCAATGATGTTGTCAATCCTAGGGAGTGGGTACTTGTTCTTCACGGTCACCTTGCTTAGGAGTCGATAGTCAACAAAAAGCCTCAAGATCCCATCCACCTTCTTGGGGAACAGAATTGGGGCTGCCCAAGGAGAAACACTGGGCCGGATGAATCCCTTCACCTAAAAGTCCTCTAGTTGTACCTACAACTCACGAAGCTCCGTGGGAGCCATCCGATATGACAGTGTAGATATTATTGCCATCCTGGGGTACAATTCAATGTAAAATTACACCTCTCTATGAGGAGGTAGACCTGGAACATCATCAGTTAAAACATCTACGTATTGGTCCACCACTATAGGATAGATTAGACTCTACACCTCAACAACTATGAGGGTAAGGCTAGCCAACTAATTAGTGATCGGTTGCACTCTCTTCCAGGTAATTCCATCCTGAGCTGTAAAGGCTCCTTCTCACTGGTGAAGGAAAACATGGTAACATCCTTGTGGACACACCACACCTTGCGCCTAATAAATACTATCTGAGCATGGACTTTAGGTAACTATTCCATAACCAAGATGACTTCGTAAGGCCTCGACGCCACTACTAGGAGATCACAGCTGAAGGAATCACCTCCTAGAGTAATCTCACACTGCCATCACTAGTGTGTATTCATCGAAACCTCACTCATTGGAGTCTCTAGCTGTAAGGATCAATCCAATGGCTCCATCGGAATCTCTGAGCTCCGAACGAAGGCAGTGGAAATAAAATAATGATTGGAACCTGTGTATATAAGTACTGAAGCAATGGTAGAGTAGACACAGATCGTACCTTGTATCATCTTTGGAGCACCATGATCGTAAGCCTTAGCTGCTTGGAGTTGATATCTCCCCTATCCAGCTGCTCCCTGCGGTCAGGGTGGATCTCTTGGTGGTGGTGGCAGTAACACCTCAAATATTTGCCCACCGCCAGCTACACGACCAACTCCTCCGCCACATCCGCCTACTCCCTACAGACCTCCTCGGTCAAACCCCTATCTCTGCATGGGTGGTCCTTCGACCAAATGATGATCATCCGATCTATGGTTCGGAAAGTCACGAGCCATTTCCCCTTTCCCACTATATGCATCACACTATCCACTCCTAGCAAGACTAGCTCCGCTTCGGGTGCCCTGCACAATTGATCCTGAGTCATGCGGTCGTCCACCTATAGGTCTGGTCCAGTTGGACCTCTGTGGCGTATGTCTGCAGCCAGCTGCTGAAGACTCCACTACGTGCCGACTGGTAGTGGGTCGCACCGCTGTTGGCTGCTCAGCAAGGAAAGTATCCACCAAGAGGGCTCCTCTCTAACACCCCCACCTATGTTAGGATGCTGAGTGAGATCACCAAATCCCTGTTCTCATGCCTGTGCCCCATCTCGAATGTCTGGAACATGAATAAAGGGTCCCACACCATATATGTGGAGTAGCATGAGAGGTCAGTGAACCTCACTGAATACTAAGCTATAGTCATACAACCCAACTGCAGACGAAGAAGCTTTGGTATGCACACTGCATGAAGAGTCACTGGGACAAACTCTTCCTGACACAGACTCTCAAAGTCTGCCCAGAGAAGCGTCACCTCATCTTGAACTTAAAGCATCAAGCTACACCATCTTCTAGCTAATGCCTGTAGAAGGCTGGTGACAAGGATTAACATGAGATCATCTGGTGTCCCTACAAGTCCATAGACTCTCACCACAGCCTCAATCCAATCCTTAGCCGCCTGTAGGTCCATCTCTTCCCTGAACCTGGGTGGCCTCTGGTGCTGGAACTCGTGCAATGTGCTCAAGTAGTGTGCATCGTTTGCTTTTGGGGATTGTGGCATCAGTGTCCCAACGGGGAGTGGTACCATTAGTGCCTCTGCTGGTGCCTCTATTGGAAAAGGTCCCAATACCGAGGCCTCATCGCTCGGTGGGATTTCAGGGCATAAAACTCTCGAAACTCTTGCTGGTTGTCTGCGTGGATGCATCATGAAATGAAACAGGTTTGCCATTGTCAAAAGTTATACCTGGTTGGATGAAAGTTATACCTGGTCAACCGACTCAAAAGATAATAAAAAACTCCTGAAAACAAACATGCAATCAGTTTTATTTTGCACAGAGTCGGAAATCAGATGTCAGGGTTCTGGTATACGGATACGTCGGCCACCGCACCAACACTGGATTCCCTGAACTAAAAACCACACTCAATACCCTTAACACCATTTATTCACAGAAAAGATCATAGTCTTAGTTATATGGTAGAACCGAATCTGACGTTTTGAGGGTGTTCCACACATCCCCTCTAGTGTTACATCTATGAGTGGTGAAGATGTACGAGGATCTCTGATGACAACACTGGCGGCCGGGAATTATGAAAGTAGTAGCAATGTTTGTCTCTCGATTCCTCATTTTTCATCAAGTGAATGTGAAGCATCAGGTTCTAGCAGGCTTGGTTCAACCATTTGAGGTCCGAGAGTGGATGTGGGATGGGATATCTATAATCTTTTTGACAGGACTTCCACGTACATCTAGAGGTAATGAATCGATTTGGGTGATCATCAATCGACTCACCATGTTGGCCCACTTCCTACCGATCAGAGAACAGGATTTAGTAGAGAGCTTGGGACACCTCTATGTACAAGAGATTATGCAGTTACATGGAGTACCCTCGACAATAGTCTCCAATCATGATGCACATTTTACTTCCCAGCTATGGAAGGGGTTGTAAGAGGATTTTGGGACACAACTTCAATTGAGCACTGCCTTCCATACTCAGACGGATGGCCAGACTGAGCGGACTATTCAGACCCTCGAGGACATGTTACATGCTTATGTCCACAACTTAGGTCGCAACTAGGAGGATCACTTACCTTTAGTTGTGTTATTGTAAAAACATGGCCCTGGTGACAGCACAGCCACTCGCGCCTTAACATGGTCATCAGGTTCTGGCCTACTAGGTACCACTAGTTTCCCCGTAGACACGTAGTCCCCACCCAAGGTTCCACCCACATGACTGAACGGGTCATCTGACTAATGACAGTCCCCACGGGCCAACATTTGTTCTTTCCTGTGTGTTTGGAATTCGCCCTCACACAACTTGGAAAACATCGCAGAAGGTTCCCCATCCTGATCACTATCTCAGTCCAAGCATGCTTAGCTGTGGAGTTCTAATTAGGTAGGCTTCTAAAATAGAAGGTGCACCTTGTTGACATGAGTCATATCATTTAGTATTTTAACCATTTATCATTTTGGGGTGTTACAATCACCCCCCCCCCCCCCATTAGAGCTTAACGTCCTTCGTTTGAGAACCGCCTTCCATCCTCAGAAGGATGGCCATACTGAAAACACTATTTACACCCTCGAGGAAATGCTCCGCACTTGTGTCCTCTACTTCGGTCGCAGCTGGGAGGATCACTTACCTTTGATGTTTTCATTGAAAGAACTGGGACCTAGTGATAGCCCAACCAGCACGCCTTAACATGGTCGTAATGTCCTAGCCTGCCAGGTACCACCAGTTGCCCCGTAGACAATTGGTCCCCACCCAAGGGTCCACCCACATGCCTGAATGTGTCATCTGACTAATGACAATCCCTGTAGGCCAACACTTGTCCTTTCCAGTGTGTCTTGTTGTCATTCACACACACCCTGGAAAACATCCCAGAAGGTCACCCATCCTAATAACTACCTTAGTCCAAACACACTTAACTATGGATTTATAATTAGGTAGGCTCCAGAAATGGTAGGTTCACCTTGTTGACATGAGTCATATCATTTATTCATTTAACCTTTTATCGTTTTGGGGTGTTACAATTCCCCCCCCCCCTTAGAGCATAATATCCTCGTTGTGAGCCCTACATCTTAACCAAAACAGTGCGTGACACTTCAGGTTGGGTTCCACCTTTGTTACCAATTGGGACAACTGGGCATGGGTGACTTCCTCGATGTTCAACCATCCTGATCACTACCTCGGGCCAATCATGCTTAACTATGGAGTTCTAATCAGGTAGGCTCCCAAAATGGAAGATGCACCTTGTTGACATGATTCATATCATTTATTAATTTAATACTTTATCATTTTGGGGTGTTATAATCACCACCCTCCCCCCTTAGAGAACAACGTCCTTCATTTGAGAACCACCTTCCATCATAAGATGGATGGCCAGACAGATTGGACTATTTAGACCCTCAAGGACATGCTTTTCTCTTGTTTCCTCGACTTTGGTCACATCTGGGAGGATCACATACAATTGATGGAGTTATTGGGACAACTAGGCACTGATGACAGCACACCCACCACTTCTTAACATGGTCGTCAAGTCCTGGCCCTCCAGGTACCACCAGTTTCCCCGCAGACACGTGGTCCCCACCCACCTGTCCAACAACATGCCTAAAAGGGTCATTTGACTAATGATAGTCCCCACCGGACAACACTTTTCATTTATAGTGTGTTTTTTCCTCACTCACACATACCCTGGAAAATCTCAAAAAAGGTCACCCATCTTGATCACTACCTCAGGCCAAGCACGCTTAACTGTGGAATTCTAATCAGGTAGGCTTCCAAAATGGAAGGTGTACCTTTTTGACATGTTTCATTTCATTTACTCATTTAAAACTTTTTCATTTTGGGGTGTTATAATCACCCCCCCCCCCCACTTTAGAGCACAATGTCCTCATTATGTGCCCTACATATCAACCCAGGTAGTGTGTGATACTTAATGTTGGGTAACACCTCTGATACCAACTGGGAAAACTTGGCCCCGGTGACAGCACAACCACCCCTCCTTAACATGGATGTCAGTCCTGGCCCACCAGGTACCACCAGTTTCCCCAAAGACACATGGTCCCAACCCTAGGGTCAACCCACATGCCTGAATGGTTCATCTAACTAATGGTAGTCCCCATAGTCCATACATGCTTAACTATGATGTTTTAATTATATAGGCTCCAAAAATAGAAGGTGCACCTTGTTGACATGAGTCATATAATTTGGTCATTTAACCCTTTATCATTTTGGGGTATTACAATCACCCCCACCCATTAGATCACAATGTCATTGTTGTGAGCTCTATATCTCAACCTAGGTTGTGTGAGGCACTTAAGTCTGGGTACCACCTTTGATAACAATTGGGACAACTGGGCATGGGTGAATTTCCAGAAGGTCACCCATCCTGATCACTACCTCAGGCAAAGCATGCATAACTATGGGGTTATAATCAGGTAGGCTCTCAAAATATAAGGTTCACCTTGTTGACATGATTCACTACCTCAGGCCAAGCACGTTTAACTGTAGAGTTCTAATCAGGTAGGCTCCCAAAATGGAAGGTGAACCATGTTGACATGAGTCAAATCATTTAGCCATTTTACCCTTTATCATTTTGGGGTGATACAATCACCCCCCCCCCCTTTAGAGCACAATGTCCTTTGTTTGAGCACCGCCTTCCGTCCTCAGACAGATGGACAGACTGAGCGGGCTATTCAGACCCTCGAGGACATGCTCCATGCTTGTATCCTTGACTTTAGTCACTGCTGGGAGGATCATTTACCTTTGGTGGAGTTATTGGTTCAACTGGTCCCCGGTGACAACACAACCTCCCTGCCTTAAAATGGTCGTCAGGTCCTGGCCCACCAGTTTCCCCACAGACACGTGTTACCCACCCAAGTGTCCACCCACATGCCTGAACGGGTCATCTGACTAATGAAAGTCCCCACCGAACAACACTTGTATTTTCCGGTGTGTTTTTTCCTCACACACACACACCCAGGAAAACATCCCAGAAGGTTACCCATGTTGATCACTACCTCAGGCTAATCACGCTTAACTGTGGAGTTCTAATCAGGTAGGCTCCTGAAATGGAAGGTGCACATTGTTGAAATGAGTCATATTATTTATTCATTTAACCCTTTATCATTTTGGGGTGTTAGAATCACCCCCCCCCCTAGAGCACAATGTCCTCATTATGAACCCTAAATCTCACCCAAGGCAGTGCGTGACACTTAATGATGGGTACCACCTCTGATACCAATTGGGAAAACTGGGCCACTGTGACAGCACAACCACCCCACCTTAACATGGTCGTCGGGTCCTGGCCCACCAGGTTCCACCAGTTTTCCCAGGTGGTCCCCACCCAAGGGTCCACCCACATGTCTGGATGGGACATTTGACTAATGACAGTCCCCAATGGCCAAGAACGCTTAAATGTGGAGTTCTAATCAGGTAGGCTCCTGAAATGGAAGTTTCACCTTATTGACAAGAGTCATATCATTTAGTCATTTAACTATTTTTCATTTTGGGGTGTTACAAACACCCTCGCACCTTTAGAGCCCAATGTCCTCGTTGTGAGCCCTACATCTCAACCCAAGAAGTGCACGATAGTTAAGGCTGGGTACCACCTCTAATACCAATTGGGACAACTAGGCATGGGTGACTTCCCAGAAGGTCACTATCCTAATCACTAATTCAGGCCAAACACGCTTAACTATGGAGTTCTATTTAGGTAGGATCTCGAAATGGAAGGTGCACCTTGTTGACATGAGTCATATTATTTAGTAATTTAACTCTTTATCATTTTTTGGTGTTACAATAACCCCCCCCCCCAGAGCACAATATCCTCGTTGTTAGCCCTACATCTCAACCCATGCAGCACGCGACACTTAAGGCTGGGTACCACCTCTGATACCAATTGGGACAACTGGGCCCCGGTGACCGCACGACCAACCTACCTTAAAATGGATGTTAGGTCATGGTCCGCCAGGTACAACCAGTTTCCCCGCCGACACGTGGCCCCACCCAATATCCACCGACTGCCTAAATGGGTCATCTGACTAATGAGAGTCCCCACGGGCCAAGCATGCTTAACTCTGGAGTTATAATCAGGTAGGCACTCAAAATGGAAGATGCACCTTGTTGACATGAGCCATATCATTTAGTCATTTATCCCTTTATTGTTTTGCCATGTTAAAATCACCCCCCCCCCTTTGTAGCAAAATTTCCTCATTATGAGTCTTACATCTCAACCCAAACAATGCGTCGAACTTCAGGTTGGGTACCACCTCTGATACCAATTGGGACAACTGTGCATGGGTGAATTCCTAGAAGGCCAGCCATCCTGATCACTACCTCAAGCCAAGCACGATTAACTGTGGGGTTCTAATTAGGTAGTCTCTCGAAATGGAAGTTGCACCTTGTTGACATGATTCATATAATTTAGTCATTTAACGCTTTAACATTTTGGGGAGTTATAATCAACCCCCCCCCCAATTTAGAGTACAACGTCCTATGTTTGAGCACCGCCTTCCATCCTTAGATGGATAGCCGGATTGAGCAAACTATTCTGACCGTCGAAGACATGATCAGTGCTTGTGTACCCAACTTCAGTCATAGCTACGAGGATCACTTACCGTTGGTGGAGTTATGGGGAAAACTAGGACCCAGTGACAGTACGACCACCCCTTCTTAACATGGTCATCAATTCATGGATTGCCATGTACCACTAGTTTCCCCGCAGACACATGGTCCCCAACCACGGGTCCACCAACATGCCAAAATGGCTCATCTGACTAATGAAAGTCCCCAAAGGCCAAAAATTTTCCTTTCCAGTGTGTTTTTTCCTCACACACGCATACCCTATAAAACATCTGAAAGGTCACCCATCATGATCACCACCTCAGGCCAAGCACGCTTAACTGTGGAATTCTAATCTGGTAGGCTCCCAAAATGGAAGGTGCACCTTTTTGACATGAGTCATATAATTAATTCATTTAACCCTTTTTCATTTTGGGGTGTTAAAATCACCCCCCCCCCCCCCTTAGATCACAACGCCATCATTGTGAGCCCTACATCTCAACCCAGGCAGTGCGTGGAAATTGAGGTTGTGTAACACCACTGATACCAATTGGGACATCTTGGCCCTAGTGACAGCACAACCACCCCTCCTTTACATGGTTGTTGGTCCTGGCCCACCAGGTACCACCAGTTTCCCCATAGACACATGGTCCCCACCCAAGAGTCCACCCACATGCCCGAATGGGTCATCTAAATAATGACAGTCCCCACAATCCAAACATGCTTAACTGTGAAGTTCAAATTAGGTAGGCTCCTGAAATAGAAGGTTCACCTTGTTGAAATGTGTCAGATAATTTATTCATTTGACCTTTTTCAATTTGGTGTGTTACAATCACCCCCCCCCCCTTTAGAGCACAATGTCCTCACTGTGAGCTCTACATCTCAACCGAGGCAGTGTGAGGCACTTAAGGCTGGGTACCACCTCTAATACCAATTGGGACAACTAGGCGTGGGTGGCTTCCTAGAAGGTCAACCATCCTGATCACTACCTCAGGAGAAGCATGATTAACTGTGGAGTTCTAACCAGGTAGGCTCCCGAAAATGATGGTGTAGCTTATTTACATGGGTCACAACTACAGGCCAAGCACGCTTAACTATGGAGTTCTAATAAGGTAGGCTCCCGAAATAGATATTTCACCTTGTTGACATGAGTCATATCATTTATTCATTTAACCATTTATTAGTTTGGGGTGTTACAATCACCCCCCAACTTTTAGAGAACAACGTCCTTCATTTGATCGCCACATTCCATCCTAAGACAAATGGCCAGACTGAGATGACTATTCAAACCCTCAAGGACATGCTATGTGCTTGTGTCCTGGACATCAGTTGTAGCTCGGATGATCATGTACCTTGGGTGGAGTTATTGGTAGAAGTGGTCCCCAATGACAACAAAACCTCCCTTCCTTAACATGGTCGTCAGTTCTTAGCCCACTAGGTACACTGGTTTCCCCACACACACGTGGTCCCCACCCAAGGGTCCACCCACATGCATGAACGGGTCATCTGACTAATGACAGTCCCTAAAAGACAAAACTTCTCCTTTAAAGTGTTTTTTGTCCTCACACACACACAACCAAGAATACTTCCCCGAAGGTTACCCATATTGATCACTACCTTAGGCTAAGCATGCTTATCTGTGAATTTTAAATCTGGTAGGTTCCCGAAATGTAAGGTGCACCTTGTTGAAATGAGTCATATAATTTAGTCATTTAACCATTAATCATTTTGGGGTGTTACAATCACCCCCCCCCTAGAGCATAACATCCTCATTGTGATCCCTACAACTCAACCCAGACAGTGCGCAACACTTAAGGCTCGGTACCAACTCTGATACCAATTTGGACAACTGGGCCCCAGTGATTGCATAGCCACCCCACCTTAACATGGTCGTCAGGTCCTAGCCCTCTAGGTACAACTAGTTTCCCCGCAGACATGTGGTCCCCACTCAAGGGTCCACCAACATGCCTGAATGGGTCATCTAACTAATGACAGTCCCCACAACCCAAGCACGCTTAAATGTGGAGTTTTTATCATGTAGGCTCCCGAAATGGAAGTTTCACCTTGTTGACATGAGTCATATCATTTATTCATTTAACTCTTTATCATTTGGGGGGGTTATAATCACCCCCCCCCCCTTAGAGAACAATTTCCTCATTGTGAGCCCTATATCTCAACCCTGGAAGTGTGCGACACCTAAGGATGGGTACCACCTCTGATACCAATTAGGACAACTGGGCATGGGTGACTTCCCAGAAGGTCACGGTCCGCATCACTACCTCAGGCCAAAAACGCTTAACTATACAGTTTTAATCAGGTAGGATCCCTAAATGGAAGGTTCACCTTTTTGACATGAGTCATATCATTTATTCATTTATACCTTTATAATTTTGGGGTGTTACAATCCCCCCCCCCCCCCAGATCATAATGTCCTCGTTGTGAGCCCAACATCTCAACCCAGGTATTGCGCGACACTTAAGGTCGAGTACCACCTCTGATACCAATTGTGACAACTGGGCATGGGTTACTTCCTAGAATCTCAACATCTTGATCACTACCTCATTCCATTCATGCTTAACTATGGAGTATTAATTAGGTAGGATCCCGAAATGGAAGGTGCACCCTTTTTACATGAGTCATATCATATAGTCATTTAACCATAATAATTTTGGGGTGTTACAATCACACCCCACCCTTAGAGCACAACATCCTCGTTGTGAGCCCTACATCTCAACCCAGGTAGTGCACGACACTTAAGGCTGGGTACCACCTCTGATACCAATTGGGACAACTGGGCCCCGATGATAGCACACCAACCCGGCCTTAACATGGTCATCGGGACCTGGCCCGCCAGGTACCACCAGTTGCCCCGCAAACATGTGGTCCCCACCCTAGGGTCCACCCACATGTTTGAATGGGTCATCTGACTAATGATAGTCCCCACTGTCCAATCATTATTAACTGTGGAGTTATACTTAGGTAAGCACCCGAAATGGAAGATGCATCTTGTTGACATTATTCATATAATTTAGTTATTTAACCCTTTATCGTTTTTGGGTGTTACAATCACCCCCACCCTTTATTGCAAAGTGTCCTTGTTGTGAGTCTTAAATATCAACCTAGAAAGTGTGCGACACTTCATGTTGGGTACCACCTCTAATACCAATTGGGAAATCTAGGCATGGGTGACTTCTTAGAAGGTAAACGATCCTGATCACTACCTCAGGCTAAACACGCTTAATTGTGCAGTTATAATTAGGTAGGATCCTAAAATGGATGGTGAAACTTTTTGACATGATTCATATCATTTAGTCATTTATCCCTTTAAAATTTTTTGGTGTTACAATCCCCCCCCTAGAGCACAACGTACTTTATTTGAGCACCGCCTTCCATCATCAGATGGATGGCCAGACTGAGCAGACTATTCCGACCCTCGAGGACATGATCTGTACTTAAGTCCTCAACTTTGGTCAAAACTGGGAGGATCACTTACATTTGGTGGAGTTATTGGGAAAACTAGGCCCCGGTTATAGCACAACCACCCCTTTTTAACATGGTCTTCAAGTCCTAGCCTGCCAGGTACCACCAATTTCCCCGCAGACATGTGGTCCTCATTCATGGATCCACCAACATGCTTAATAGTTCATCTGACTAATGATAGTCCTCATAGGACAAAACTTGTCCTTTCTAATGTGTTTTTTCCTCACTCACACATACCCTAGAAAACATCCAAAAAGGTCACCCATCTTGATCACTACCTCATGCCAAGCACGTTTAACTCTGGAATTCTAATCAGGTAGGCTCCCGAGATGGAAGGTGCACCTTTTTGACATGAGTCATATAATTTATTCATTTAACCCTTTATAATTTTGGGGTGTTATAATCCCCCCCCCCATTTAGAGCACAAAGTCCTCATTGTGAGACCAACAACTCCACCCAGACACCGCCCGACACTTAAGGCTGGGTACCACATCTGATACCAATTGGGACAACTGGGCCTCAGTGAGAGAACAACCACTGTTCCTTAACATGGTTTTCAGGTCCTGGCCTTCTTGGTACCGCCAGTTTCCCTATAGACACGTGGTCCCCACCCAATGGTCCACCCACATGCCTGAATGAGTCATCTGACTTATGACAGTCCCCCAAGGCCAAGCACGCTTCACTATGGAGTTATAATCAGGTAGGATCCTGAAATGGAAGGTGAAACTTGTTGACATGAGTCATATCATTTAGTCGTTTACCCCTTTATCATTTTGGGGTGTTACAATCACCCCCCTATATAGCAAAATTTCCTCATTTTGAGCCTTACATCTCAACCCAGATAGTGCGCGGAACTTCAGGTTGGGTACCACCTCTGATAGAAATTGGGACAACTGGGCATGGGTGACTTCCTAGAAGGTCAACCATCCCAATCACTACCTCATCCCAAGCACGCTTAACTGTGGAGTTCTAATCAGGTAGGCTCCTCAAATGGAAGTTGCACCTTATTGACATGATTCATATCATTTAGTCATTTAACCCGTGAACGTTTTGGGGTGTTACAATCACCCCCTAGAGAAAAACATCCTTCGTTTGAACACCACCTTCCATCCTCAGATGGATGGACAGACTAAGCGGACTATTCTGACCCTCGTGGACATGCTCCATGCTTGTGTCCTAGACTTCAGTCACATATGGGAGGATCAATTACCTTTGGTGGAGTTATTTGGACAACTATAACCCAGTGACAACACAACCACCCCTTCTTAACATGGTCATCATGTCTAGGCCCGCCAGGTACCACCAGTTTCCCCGTAGTCACATGGTACCCACCCAAGGGTCCACCAACATGTCTAAACGGGTCATCTGACTAATGACAGTCCCCACATGCCAACACTTGTCCTTTCCAGTGTGTTTTGTCCTCACACACACATACCCTGTAAAACATCCAAAAA
The DNA here is from genome assembly GCA_963277665.1 of Viscum album. Lineage (NCBI taxonomy): Eukaryota > Viridiplantae > Streptophyta > Magnoliopsida > Santalales > Viscaceae > Viscum > Viscum album. The sequence goes on from OY728138.1 coordinate 771,248,177, forward strand.
GGACACCCATAATGATCACTACCTCAGGCCAAGGACACTAAACTATGGAATTATAATCAGGTAGGATCCCAAAATGGAAGGTTAACCTCATTGAAATGAGTCATATCATTTATTAATTTAACCATTTTTCATTTTGGGCTGTTAAAATCACCCCCCCCCCCCCACACACACACACATTAGAGCACAACATCCTCGTTGTGAGCCTTATATCTCCTCCCAGGGAGTGCGCGACACATAAGGTTGGGTACCACCTTTGATACCAATTGGGACAACTTGGCCCCGGTGACAGCAAAACAACCCCTCTTTAACATGGTCGTTGGTCATGGCCCACCAAGTATCACTAGTTGCCCCGCAGACACGTGGTCCCCACCCAAGAGTCCACCCACATGCATGAATGGGTCATCTGACTAATTACAGTCCCCATAGGCCAAACATGATTAACTGTGTAGTTCTAATTAGGTTGGCTCCCAAAATAGAGGGTATAACTTCTTGACATGAGTAGTATCATATAGTTATTTAACCCTCTATCAAATTGGTGTGTTACAATCTCTACCCCCCTTTAGAGCACAATGTCCTCATTGTGAGCTCTATATATCAACCCAGGCAGTTTGAGGTACTTAAGGCTGGGTACCACCTCTGATACCAATTGAGACAACTGGGCGTGGGTGACTTCCCAAGACGGTAACCCATCCTGATCACTACCTCAGTCGAAGAATGTATAACTGTAGAGTTCTAATCCGGAAGGCTCCTGAAAAGGATGGTGCACCTTGTTGACATGGGTCACTACCTCAGGCCAAGCATGATTAACTGTGGAGTTCTAATCTGTCAGGGTCCCGAAATGGATGGTTCACCATGTTGACATGAGTCATATCATTTATTCATTTAACCCTTTATCATTTAGGGCCTTTACAATCACCTCATCCCCCTTTAGAGCACAACGTCCTTCGTTTGAGCACCGCCTCCCATCATCAGATATATGGTCATACTGAGCGGACTATCCAGACCCTTGAGGACATGCTCTGTGCTAGTATCCTCGACTTCAGTCATCGCTGGGAGGATCACGTACATTTGGCGGAGTTATTGGTACAACTGGTCCCCAGTGACAAGACAACCTCCCTAACTTAACAAGGTCGTCAGGTCCTCGCCCACCAGGTACCACCAGTTTCCCCATAGACATGTGGTCCCCACCCAAGGGTCCACCCACATTCATGAACGTGTCATCTGACTAATGACAATCTCCAAAGAACAAAACTTCTCATTTCCATTTTGTTTTTTCCTCACACACACACACCCAGGAAAACATCCCAGAAGGTTACCCATATAGATCACTACCTCAGGCCAAGCACACTTAACTATGTTGATCTAATTAGGTAGGATCCTAAAGTGGAAGGTGCACCTTGTTGACATGAGTAATATCATTTATTCATTTAACCCTTTAACATTTTGTGGTGTTACAATCACCCTCCGCCCCCCACCCTTAGAGAACAACGTCCTCAATGTAAGCCCTACATCTAAACCCAGGTAGTGCGTGACACTTAAGGCTGTGTACCACCTCTGATACCAATTGGGATAACTGGGCCCCAGTGAAAGCACAACCACCCCACCTTAACGTGGTTGTCGGGTCCTGGCCCGCCAGGTACCACCAGTTGCCCCGCTAACATGTGGTCTCCACCCATGGGTCCACCCACATGCCTGATGGGGTCATATAACTAAGGACGGTCCCCACAGGCTATGCATACTTAACTGTGGAGTTCTAATTAGGTAGTCTCTCGAAATGGAAGGTTCACCTTGTTGATTTGAGGCATAACATTTAGTCATTTAACCCCTTATCATTTTGGGGTGTTACAATCACCCCCCTTAGAGAACAATGTCCTCGTTGTGAGCCCAACATCTCAACCCAGGCCATGCATGAAACTTAAGGCTTGATACCACCTCTTATACCAACTGGGAAAATTGGGAATGGGTGACTTCCCAGATGATCAGAATCCTGATCACTACCTCAGGCCAAGCACACTTAATTGTGGAGATCTAATCAGGTATGATCCCGGAATGGAAGGTGGACCTTGTTGACATAAGTCATATCATTTAGTCATTTAAGCCTTTATCATTTTGGGTTGTTACAATCACACCCCTTTAGAGCACAATGTCCTCATTGTGAGCCCTACAACTCAACCTATGTAGTGAGCAACACTTAAGGCTGAGTACCACCTCTGATACAAATTGGGACAACTCGGCATGGGTGACTTCCCATAAGGTCACCCTACTAATCACTACCTCATTCCATGAATTCTTTACTATGTATTTCTAATTAGGTAGGCTCCCCAAAATAGAAGTTTCACCTTGTTGGCATGAGTCGTATAATTTAGTAATTTAACACTTTATCATTTTGGGGTGTTATAATCACCCCCCCCCCCCCCCCCCGCCCTTAGAGCACAACGTCTTCGTTGTGAGTGATACATCTCAACCCAGGAAGTGCAAGGCACTTAAGGCTGGGTACCACCTCTGATACCAATTGGGACAACTGGGCCCCGGTGACAGTACAACGACCCTGCCTTAACATGGCTGTTCGGACCTGGCCCTCCATGTACCACCAGTTTACCTACAGACACATGGTCCCAACCCAAGGGTCCACCCACATGACTGAATGGGTCATCTAACTAATGATAGTCCCTATAGGTCAATCAAGCTTAGCTGTGGAGTTCTAATTAGGTAGGCTCCAGAAATGGATGGTTCACCTTGTTCACATGAGTCATATCATTTACTCATTTAACCCTTTATCGTTTTGGGGTGTTATAATCCCCCCACCCTTTATAGCACAATGTCCCCATTTTGATCCTTACATATCAACCTAAACAGTGAGAGGAACATCAGATTGGGTACCAGCTCTGATACCAATTGGGAAAACATGGCATGGGTGACTTCCTAGAATATCAACCATCCTTATCACTACTCATGCCAAGCATGAAAAACTATGGAGTTATAATTAGTATACTATCGAAACTGAAGCATCACCATGTTGAAATTATTCATATCATTTCGTCATTTAACGCTTCAATATTTTGGGGTGTTACAATCACCCCCCCACCCTTAGAGCACAACGTCCTTTGTTTGAGCACCGCCTTCCATCATTAGATGGATGGCTAGACAGAGCAGATTATTTCAACCCTCAAGGTCATGCTCCGCGCTTGTGTCCTCAACTTCGATCGTTGCGGGTAGCATCACACACCTTTGGTGGAGTTTTTTGGACAACTAGGCCCTGGTGACAGCACAACCACCCCTTCATAACATGGTTGTCAATTTATGTCTTGCCAGGTACCACCAGTTTTCCCGCAGACATGTGGTCCCCACCCACGGGTCCACCAACATGCTTAACGGGTCATCTCACTAATGTCAGTCCCCATAGTCCAACACTTGTCCTTTACAGTGTGATTTTTCCTCACTCACACATACCCTGGAAAACTTCCAAAAAAGTAACCCATCCTGATCACTACCTTAGGCCAAGCACACTTAACTCTGGCATCCTAATCTAGTAGGCTCTCGAGATGGAAGGTTCACCTTATTGACGTGATCCATATCATTTAGTTATTTAACCCTTTATAATTCTGGGGTGTTACAATCACCCCACCCCCCTTATAGGACAACGTCCTCATTGTGAGCCCTACATCTCAACCCAGGTAGTGCGTGACACTTAAGGCTGGGTACCACCTCTGATACCAATTGGGACACTTGGCCCCGGTGACAGCACAACCACCCCTCCTTAACATGGTCATCAGTCTTGGCCCTCCAGGTACCACCAGTTTCCCCACGGACACGTGGTCCCCACCCAAGGGTCCACCCACATGCTTGAATGGTTCATTTGACCAATGATTGTCCTTATAGGCCAAACACGCTTAACTGTTCAAATTCTAATTCGGTATTCTCCCAAAATAGAATGTTCACCTTGTTTACATGAGTCATATAATTTAGTAATTTAACCCTTTATCTTTTTGGGGTGTTACAATCAACCCCCCCCCCATTAGAGCAAATGTCCTCATTGTGAGCTATACATCACAACCCAGGAAGTGTGAGGCACTTAAGGCTGGGTACCACCTCTAATACCAATTGTAACAACTGGGTGTGGGTGACTTCCCAAGTGGTCACCGATCCTAATCACTACCTCAGACCAAGCATGCTTAACTGTGGAATTCTAATCAGGTAGGCTCCCGAAATGGAAGGTGCACCTTTTGACATGTGTCCCTACCTCAGACGAAGAATGCTTAACTATGGAGTTCTAATCAGGTAGGCTCTCGAAATGTAAGGTGCACCTTGTTGACATGATTCATATCATTTATTCATTTAACCCTTTATCATTTTGGGGTGTTACAATCACCCCACACCCTTTAGATCACAATGTCCTTCGTTGTGTGCCATACATGTCAACCCAGTGTCGCACGGCACGTTATGCTGGGTAACACCTCTGATACCAATTTGTACAATTGGACATGGGTGACTTCCCAGAAGGTCAATATCCTGATCACTACCTTAGGCCAAGCATGCTTAAATATGCAGTTCTAATCAGTTAGGCTCCCAAAATGGAAGGTGCAACCTTGTTGACACGAGTAAAATAATTTAGTCATTTAACCCTTTATCATTTTGGGGTGTTACCATCAGCCCACCGTCCTTACAGCACAATGTCCTCATTGTGAGCCCTACATCTCAACCCAGGTAGTTTGCGACAGTTAAGGCTGGGTACCACCTCTGATACCAATTTGGATAATCGGGCCCCGGGGACAACACAATCACCCCTCCTTAACATGTTTGTTGGGTCCTGGACCGCTAGGTACCACAAGTTTCCCCGTAGACACATGGTCCCCACCCAAGGGTCCACCCAGATGCCGGAATGGGTCTTCTGACTAATGAATGTACCCATAGGCTTAGAAACTTAACTATGGATTTCCTATCAAGTAGGCTCCTGAAATGGAAGGTGCACCTTGTTGACATGAGTCATATCATTTAGTCATTTAACCATTTATCATTTTTGGGTTTTAAAATCACCCCCCCCCCTCAAGAGCACAATGTATTCTTTTTGAGCCCTAAATCTCAACTAAGGTAGTGTGTAACACTTAAGGCTGGGTACCACCTCTGATACCAATTGGGACAACTAGACATGGGTGACATCCCATAAGGTCACCATCCTGATCACTTCATCAGGCGAACCACGCTTAATTGTGGAGTTCTAATCAGGTTAGCTCCCATAATTGAAGGTGCACCATGTTGACATGAGTCAAATAATTTATTCATTTAACCCTTTATCATTTTGGGGTGTTACAATCACCCACCCCGTCTTTAGAGAAGAATGTCCTCATTGTGAGCCCTACATCTCAACCTAGGCAGTGTGCGACACTTAAGGCCACGTACCACCTCTAATACCAATTGGGAACACTGGGCATGGGTGACTTCCCAGAAGATCACCATCCTGATCACTACCTCAGGCCAAGCATGATTAATTGTGGAGTTCTAATCAGGTAGGCTTCTGAAATGGAAGTTACACCTTGTTGACATGAGTCGTATCATTTAGTCATTTAACCCTTTATCATTTTGGGGTGTTACAATCACCACCCCTTTAGAGAAAAAAGTCCTCGTTGTGATCCCTACATCTCAACCCAGGCAGTGCACCTCACTTAAGGCTGGGTGCCACCTCTAATATCAATTAGGACAACTAGGCCCCGGTGACAGCACAACCACCCTGCCTTAACATGGTCGCAGGTCCTAGCGTGCCTGGTACCACCAGTTTGCCTGCAGTCATGTGGTCCCCACCCAAGGGTCCCCCCACATTCTTGAACTGGTCATATGACTAATGATAGTCCCCACATGCCAAACATGCTTAAATGTGGAGTTCTAATCAGGTTGGCTTCTGAAATATAAGGTGAACCTTGTTGACATGAGTCGCATCATTTATTTATTTAAACCATTATTATTTAAGGGTGTTACAATAACCCTCCCTTAAAAGAAAAATGTAGTTGTTGTGAGATCTACATCTCAACAGAGGTAGTGTGCGACACTTAAGGCTAGGTACCACCTCTAATATCAATTGGGACTACTGGGCATGGGTGACTTCCCAGAAGGTCTCCATCTTGATCACTACATTAGGCCAAGAATGCTTAACTATGGAGTTCTAATTAGGTAGGCTCCCAAAATGGAAGGTTCTCCTTGTTAACATGTGTCATATCATTTAGTCATTTAACCCTTTATCATTTTGTGGTGATACAATCACCCCACCCCCCTTAGAGCACAAGATCCTCGTTGTGATCCCCACAACTTATCCCAGGTAGTGCACGACACTTAATGTTGGGTACCACCTCTGATACCAATTTGGACAACTAGGCCCTGGTGACAGCCCGACCACCCCACCTTAACATGGTTGTTGGGTCCTGGCCTGCCAGGTTCCACCAGTTTCCCTGTAGACACATGGTCCCCACCCACTGGTCCACCCACATTCCTAAATGGGTCATCTAACTAATGAAAGCCCCCATAGGACAAGCACTCTTAAATGTGTATTTCTAATCAGGTAGGCTCCCAAAATGAAAGGTGAACCTTGTGGACCTGAGTCATATCATTTAGTCATTTAACCCTTTATAATTCTATGGTGTTACAATCACCCCCCCCCCCCCCCTTAGAGCACAATGTCATCATTGTGAGCCATACATCTCAACCCAGATAGTGCATGACACTTAGGGCTGGGTACCACCTCTGATACCAATTGGGACAACTGGGCATGGGAGACTTCCTAGAAATTCACCATCTCGATCACTACTTCAGCCCAAGCATGCTTATCTATGGAATTCTAATCAGGTAGGATCTCAAAATTGAAGGTGATCCATGTTGACATTAGTCATATCATTTATTTATTTAACCCTTTATCATTTTGGGGTGTTACAATCACCCCCCCTTTAGATCAGAATGTCCTCGTTGTGAGCCCTATGTCTCAACCCAGGCAGTGCGTGACACTTATGGATGAGTACCACTTCTAATACCAATTGAGACAACTGTGCATGGGTGTCATCCCAGAAGGTCACCATCCTGATCACTACCTCAGGACAATCACTCTTTACTGTGTAGTTATAATCATGTAGGATCTCAAAATTTAAGGTGAACCATGTTGACATTAGTCATATCATTTAGTGATTTAACCCTTTGTCATTTTGGGGTGTTACAATCACCCCCCCCCCCTTTAGAGCAGAATGTCCTCGTTGTGAGCCCTATGTCTCAACCCAGGCAGTGCATGACACTTAAGGTTGGGTACCACCTCTAATACCAATTGGGACAACTGGGCCTGGGTGACATCCCAGAAGGTCACCATCTTGATCACTACTGCAAGCCAAGCATTATAAACTGTGGAGTTCTAGTCAGGTAGGATTCTAAAATGGAAGGTGCAACTTGTTGACATGAGTATTATCATTTAGTCATTTAACCCTTTATCATGTTGGGGTGTTACCCCCCCCCCCCCCCTTATAGAACAAAGTCCTCGTTGTGATCCCTACATCTCCACCCAGGCAGTGGGCAACTCATAAGGTTGGGTACCACCTCTGATACAAATTGGGACACCTGGGCCCCGGTGACTTTGTAGAATGACACCATCCTGATCACTACATCATGCCAAAAACACTTAACTGTGGTGTTCTAATTATGTAGGATCTCAAAATTGAAGGTCCGCCATGTTGACATTAGTCATATAATTTAGTCAATTAACCCTTTATAATTTTGGGTGTTACAATCACCCCCCCCCCCCCCACATTAGAGCAGAATATCCTCATTGTGAGCCCTACATCTAAACCCATGAAATGTGCAACACTTAAGGCTAGGTACCACCTCTAATAACAATTGGGACAGCTGGGCATTGGTGATTCCCAAAAGGTCACAATCTTGATCACTACTTCAGGCCATGTATGCTTAATTGTGGAGTTCTAATCAAGTAGGCTTTTGAAAAGGAAGATGAAACTTGTTGACACAAGTCTTATCATTTATTCATTTAACCCTTTATCATTTTGGGGTGTTACAATCACCCCCCCCCCCCCCCCACTTAGAGAACAAAGTCCTCGTTGTGATCCCTATATCACAACCCAGGTAGTGCGCTACTCTTAAGGATGGGTACCACCTCTGATACCAATTGGGACAACTGGGAACCGGTGACAGCATAACCACCTCACATTAACATGGATGTTAGGTCATGGCCCGCTATGTACCACCAGTTTCCCCGCAGACACGTGGTCCCCACCCAAAGGTACAACGATATGCCTGAACATGTCATTTGACTAATGACAGTCCCTACAGGCCAAACACGCTTAAATGTGGAGTTCTAATTAGGTAGGCTTACGAAATGAAAGGTGAACCTTATTGACATGAGTCATATCATTTAGTCATTTAACCCTTTATCATTTTTGGGGTTACAATCACCACCCCCCCCCCCCCTTAGAGCACAAATTCCTTGTTGTGAGCTCTAAATATCAACCCAGTAAGTGTGTGACACTTAATGTTGGGTGCCACATCTGATATCAATTGGGACAACTGGGCGTCAGTGACTTCCTAAAAGGTCACCCATCCAGATCACTACCTCAGGCCAAGCATGATTAACTGTGGAGTTCTAATTAGGTAGTCTCCCGAAATGGAAGGTGAACCTCTTTTACATGAGTCATATCATTTAGTCATTTAAACCTTTATCATTTTGGGGTGTTAAATCACCCCCCACATTTATATCACAATGTCCTTTTTTTGAGCACCACCTTCCATCCTCATACAGATGGCCCGACTAGGCGCACTATTCTGACCCTCAAAGACATGCTCTGTACTTGTGTCCTTGACTTTGGTCACACCTATGAGGATCACTTCCCTTTGGTGGAGTTATTGGTACAACCGGTCCTTGGTGATAGCACAACCACCCCGCCTTAACATGGTCGCCTAGTCCTTGCCTACCATGTACAACTAGTTTACCCAAAGACACGTGGTCCCCACCCAAGGGTCCACCCACATGCCTGAATGGGTCATCTACCTAATGACAGTCCCAAAAGTCCTACACTTTTCCATTCTAGGGTGTTTTTTCCTCACTCACACACACCATGGAAAACATTCCAGAAGGTCACCCATCCTGATCACTACCTCTGTCCAATCATGCTTAATTGTGGAGTTCTAATTAGGTAGGCTCCTAAAATGGAAGGGAAGACCATGTTATGGAAGGGTGGTTGTGCTGTCACCGAGGCCTAGTTGTCCAAATTCGTATTAGAGGTGGTACACATCCCTAAGTGCCGCGAACTACCTAGACGGGTCATCTGACTAATGACAGTCCCAATAGGCCAACACATGTCTTTTCGACTGTGTTTTGACCTCACTCACACACACCCTGAAAAACATACCAGAATGTCACCCATCCTGACCACTACCTCCATCTAAGCATGCTTAAAAGTGGTTTTCTAATCAGGTAGGCTCTTGAAATGGAAGGTGCACCTTTTTGACATGAGCCATATCATTTAGTCATTTAACCCTTTATCATTTTGGGGTGTTAAAATCACCCAAACAGATCACTACCTCTGTCCAAGGATGCTTAAATGTGGAGTTCTAATCAGGTAGGCCCCCGAAATGGTAGGGACGACCTTGTTAAGGTGGGGTGGTTGTGTTTTCACATGGGCCCAGTTGTCCCAATTGGTATCTGAGGTGGTACCCAGCCTTATTTGCCGTGCACTTCCTGGACGAGTCATTTGACTAATGATAGTCCCAACAGTCCAACACTTGTCCTTCCTAGTGAATTTTGTCCTCACTCGCACACACCATGGAAAACTTACCAGAAGGTCACCCATCCTGATCACTAACTTAGTCCAAGCATGCTTAATTGTGGAGTTATAATTTGGTAGGCTCCCGAAATAGAAGGTTCACCTTGTTGACATGAGTCATATCATTTAATCATTTAACCCTTTATCATTTTGGGGTGTTACAACCCCCCCCCCCCCCCCGCTAGAGCACAACGTCCTTGTTTTGATCCCTACATCTTAACGTAGGTAGTTCGCGACACTTAAGGCTGGGTACCACATCTAATACCAATTGGGACAACTGGGACACCGTGATAGCACAACCACCCCACCATAACTGGGTCGTCAGGTCCTGGCCCACCAGGTACCCCCAGTTGCCCCGCAGACACGTGGTCCCCACCCAAGGGTCCACCGAGATATCTGAATGGGCCATCTGACTAATGATTGTCCCCACTTTCCATGCAATCTTAACTGTGGAGTTCTAATCAGGTAGGCTCCAGAAATGGATGGTATACCTTGTTTACATGATCCATGTCTTATTGAAATTTATCCCTGTATCATTTATGGATATTACAATCACCCCCCACCCACCCCCCCCCTTTAGTGCACAATGTACTCGTTGTGAGCCCTAAATCTCAACAAAAGTAGTGCGCGACACTTAAGGCTAGGTACCACCTCTAATACCAATTGGGACAACTAGGCATGGGTAACTTCCCAGAAGGTCACCATCCTCATCACTACCTCTGGCCAAGCATGCTTAATATGAAGTTCTAATCATGTAAGCTCCCGAAATGGTAGGTTCACCTTTTTTTACATGAGTCATAAAATTTAGTCATTTAACCCTTTATCTTTTTGGGGTGTTTCAATCACCCCCTCCCCTAGAGCACAACGTCCTCGTTGTGAGCCCTACATCTTAGCCCAGGCAGTGCGTGACACTTATGGCTGGGTACCACCTCTAACACCAATTGGGACAACTGGGCCCTAGTGACAGCACAACCACCATGCCTTAACATGGTTATCAGGTCTTGGCCCTCCAGGTACCACCAGTTTCCCCACAGACACTTGGTCCCCACCCAGGGGTCCACCTAGATGCTTGGATGGGTCATCTGACTAATGATAGTCCCCACAAGCCGTGCATAGTTAACTGTGGAGTTCTAATTAGGTAGGCTCCCAAAATGGAAGGTTCACCTTTTTGGAAAGATTCATATCATTTAATAATTTAACCCTTTAACATTTTGGGGTGATACAATCACCCCACCCCCCTTAGATCACAATGTCCTCATTGTGATCCCTATTTCTCAACCAAGACAGTGTGTGACACATAAGGCTAGGTACCACCTCTAATACCAATTGGGACAACTGGGCATGGGTGACTTCCCAGAAGGTCACCATCCTGATCACTACCTCAGGCCAAGCATGCTTAGCTGTGGTGTTCTTATCAGGTAGGCTCCCGAAATGGAAGGTGCACCTTGTTGACATGAGTCATATCATTTAGTCATTTGACCCTTTACCATTTTGGGGTGTTACAACCCCCCCCCCCCCCTAGAGCACAACATCCCTGTTGTGAGCCCTATATCTTATCCCAAGAAGTGTGTGGCACTTAAGGATGGGTACTACCTCTGATACCAATTGGGACAACTGGGCCCCAGTGAGAGCACAACCACCCTTCCTTAACATGGTCGTTGGGTCCTGGCCTTCCAGGTACCACCACCTGCCCCTCAAACACGTGGACCCCACCCAAGGGTCCACCTAGATGGTGGAATGGGTCATCTGAATAATGGGAGGCCCCATATTCCATGCACACTTCATTGTGTAGTTCTAATCAGGTAGGCTCCCAAAATGGAATGTGCACCTTGTTGACATGAGTCATATCATTTAATAATTTAACCCTTTATCATTTTGGTGTGTTACAATCACCCTCCCCCCCCCTTTAGAGCAAAATTTCCTCATTGTGAGCCCTACATCTGAACCAAGGAAATGCACAACACTTAAAGATGGGTACCACCTCTAATACAAATTGGGAAATCTGGGCATGGGTGACTTCCCAGAAGGTCACCATCATGATCAGTACCTCAGGCCAAGCATGCTTAGCTATGGAGTTCCAATCATTTAGGCTCCTGAAATGGAAGGTGCACCTTGTTGACATGAGTCATGTCATTTATTCATTTAACATTTTATCATTTTGGGGTGTTAAATACCCCCCCCCCTGTAGAGGACAATGTCCTTCTTTTGGGAAATACCTTCCATCATGATCAGTACCTCAGGCCAAGCACACTTAACTGTGGAGTTCTAATCATGTAGGCTCCCATAATGGAAGGTGCACCTTGTTGACAAGAGTCATATCATTTAGTAATTTAACCCTTTATCATTTTGGGGTGTTACAATCACCCCCCCCCCCCCCTTTAGATCACAATGTCCTCGTTGTGAGCCCTATATCACAACCAAGACATTGCGTGACACATAAGGTTGGGTACCACCTCTAATACCAATTGGGAAAACTGGGCATGGGTGACTTCCCAAAAGGTCACCATCTTGATCACTACCTTAGGCCAAGAACGCTTAACTGTGGAGTTCATATTAGGTAGGCTCCCGAAATGGAAGGTGCACCTTGTTGACATGAGTCATATCATTTATTCATTTAACCCTTTATCATTTTGGGGTGTTACAATCACCCCCCCCCCCCCCTAGAGCACAACATCCTCATTATGAGCCCTACATATCAACCCAGTCAGTGTTCGACACTTAAGGCTGGGAACCACCTCTGATACCAGTTGGGACAACTGGGCCTCGGTGACCGCACAATCACCCTTCCTTAACATGGTCGTCGGGTCCTGGCCTTCCAGGTACCACCAGTTGCCCTACAGATACATGGTCCCCACCCAAGGGTCCACCTAGATGACAGAATGGTTCATCTGACTAATGACAGCCCTCAGAGGCCATGCACGCTTAACTGTGGAGTTCTAATCAGGCAGGCCCTCGAAATGGAAGGTGCACCTTGTTGACATGAGTCATATCATATAGTAATGTCACCATTTATCATTTTGGGGTGTTACAATCACCCTCCCACCCTTTAGAACATAATGTCCTCATTGTAAGACCTAAATCTCAACCAAGGAATTGCACAACACTTAAATCTGGGTAACACCTCTAATACCAATTGGGACAATTGGGTATGGGTGACTTCCCAGATGGTCACCATCCTAATCTCCCCCCACCCTTTAGAGAACAATGTCTTCATTGTGAGCCATACATCTCCACCCAGGCTGTACGTGACACTTAAGGCTGGGTACCACCAATTATTTTGGGGTGCCACAATCACCCCCTGTTAGAGCACAATGTCCTCATTGTGAGCCTTACATCTCAACCAGTGTGTTTTGTCCTCACTCACACACACTCAGGAGAACACTTTTCCTTTCCAGTGTGTTTTTTCCTCACTCACACACACCCACGAACTCTTCCCAGAAGGTCACCCATCCTAATCACTACATCAGGGCAAGCCTAGTTAACTGTGGATTTCTAATCAGGTAGTCTCCCAAATTGGAAGGCGTACCTTGTTTACATGAGTCATATCATTTATTCATTTAACATTTTACCATTTTGGGGTGTTACAATCACCCCCCCCCCCCTTAGAGAACAACTTCCTCCTTGTGAGCCCTACATATCAACCCAGGAAGTGCATGATACTTACGGAGGGGTACCACCTCTAAAACCAATTGGGACAACTGGGCCCCGATGACAGCACAACAAACTCGCCTTAACAAGGCTATTGGGTCCTGGCCCGCTAGGTAGCACTAGTTTCCCCGCAGACACATGGTCTCCACCCAAGGGTCCACCCACAAGCCTACATGTGTTATCTAACTAATGAAAGCCCACATAGGCCAAGCACACCAAACTGTGGATTTTTAATCAGGCAGGCTCCCAAAATAGAAGGTGCACCTTGTTGACATGAGTCATATCATTTAGTCATTTAACCCTTTATCATTTTGGGGTGTTACAATCATCCCCTCCCTTAGATCATAATATCCTCGTTGTGAGCCCTACATCTCAACCCAGGAAGTGCGTGACACTTAAGGCTGGGTACCACCTATGATACCAATTGGGACAACTGGGCATGAATTACTTCACAGAATGTCACCATCCTGATAACTACCTCCAGCCAAGCATACTTAACTGTGGAGTTCTAATCATTTAGGCTCCCGAAATTGAAGGTTTGCCTTATTGACATGAGTCATTTAATTTAGTCATTTAACCCTTTATATTTTGGGGGTGTTACAATAACCTCCCCCCCCCCTTAGAGTACAACGTCCTTCTTTTGAGCACCACATTCCATCCTCAGACAGATGACCAGACTGAGAGGACTATTCAGATCCTCGAGGAAATGCTCCGTGCTTGTGTCCTCGACTTCAGTCGCAACTGGGAGGATCAATTAACATTGGCGGAGTTATTGTTGCAACGGGGACCCAGTGACAACACAACCACCCCACCTTAACATGTTCATCGAGTCCTGGCACACCCGGTACCACCAGTTTCCCCACAGACACGTGGTTCCCACCCAGGGGTCCACCCACATGCCTGAACTGGTCATCTGACTAATGAGAGTACCCTCAGGCCAAAAATTGTCCATTCTAGTGTGTTTTTCAATAATCACACACACCCTAAAAATATTCCCTTACGTTCACCCATCCTGGTCACAACCTCCATCCAAGCACGCTTAACTGTGGAGTTCTAATCAGGTAGGCTCCTGAAATGAAAGGCACAACTTGTTGACATGAGTCATATCATTTAGTCATTTGAACATTTATCATTTTGGGTTGTTACAATCACCCCCCCACCCCCACCCCCCCCCCTAGAGCACAACGTCCTCATTGTGATCCCTACATCTCAACCCAGGCAGTGTGCGATACTTAAGGCTTGGTACCACCTCTGATGCCAATTAGGACAACTGGGCCCTGGTGACAGAACAACCACCCCGACATTACATGGTCGTCGAGTCCTGGCCCACCAGGTACCACCATTTGCCCCACATACACGTGGTACCCACCCAAGGGTCCTCCCAGATGACTAAATGGGTCATCTGACCAATGAGTGTCCGCACATGCCAACAATTGTATTTTCTGGTACGTTTTGTCCTCACTCACACACACCCCTGGAAAACATCCCAGAAGGTCACCCATCATGATCACTACCTCCGGCCAAGCATGATTAAGTATGGAGTTATAGTCAAGTCGGATCTCGAAATGGAAGGTCCACCTTGGTGACATGAGTCATATCATTCAGTCTTTTGACCCTTTATCATATTGGGGTGTTACAATAACCCCCCCCCCCCCATAGAGAACAACGTCCTCGTTGTGAGACCAAGATCTCAACCCAGGCAGTGTGCGACACTTATGTATGGGTACCACCTCTGATACCAATAGGGACAACTGGGCCCCCGTGAAGCACAACCTCCCTACCTTAACATGGTTTTCTGGTCTTGGACCACTAGGTACACCAGTTTCCCCACAAACACGTGGTCCCCACCTAAGGGTCCACCCGCGTGCCTGAAGGGTCATCTGACTAATGAGATTCCCCATATGCGAACAATTGTCCATTCTAGTTTGTTTTTTCCTCACTCACACACTCCGTGGAAAACATACCAAAAGTTCACCCATCCAGATCACTACCTCCAGCCAAGCACGCATAACTGTGGAGTTCGAAACAGGTCGGCTCCCGAAATGGAAGGTGCGGCTTATTGACATGAGTCCTATCATTTAGTCATTTGACCCTTTATCATTTTTGGGTGTTACAATCACCCCCCCCCCCTCCCCACATGAGCACAACGTCCTCGTTGTGAGCCCTACATCTCAACGCTGGAAGTGTGTGGCACTTAAGGCTGGGTACCACCTCTGATACCAATTTGGACAACTGGGCTCCAGTGACAGCACAACCACCCCGTCTTAACATGGCCGTCAGGTCCTCCCCCACCAGGTGCCACATGTTGCCCCATAGACACGTGGTCCCCAACCAATTTTCCACCCACATGCCTGAGCAGGTCATCTAGCTAATGAAAAAACCCATAGGCCAACATTTTCCCTTTCCAGTGTGTTTTGTCCTCACTCACTCACACCCTAGAAAACATCCCAAAAGTTTACCAATCCGGATTACTACTCCTGACCAAGAATGCATTACTGTGGATTTCTAATCAGGTTGGCTCCCGAAATGGAAGGTGCACATTTTTGACATGAGTCATATCAATTAGTCATTTAACCCTTTATCATTCTGGGGTGTTACAGATGAATAGATATTTTTCTGAAAAAATTATGTTAGGAAGATAAAAGTTAAGGATCAGGATGAGTAATGGATAATAAATATAATTGTTAGTATGATTTTATATTGTTGTTACTCTTGGATGATAATTGGAAATGAACATCATTGTGAAATCCATTACTGCTGATTTTGATTAAAATTGAGTTTATTTTATTTTCTGTTTTCTCTAGTTTTATTGGATGGAGAATTATATTTTGATATTTTTCATTCTTTCTAATTTGTCTATTGATTTATTCTTGTCCCTCTGAAATAAATTTTTTTGTTCCTTTATACATCCTATACAAAAAGGAACATCTATTTGGTTGGTGACTCCAACTAAAAGTTAGGTTTTTTTGTTGTGCCTTGGTTCTATGAAATGTTATATGGGTCAAGGTTGTGCCACTTGGGGTGAAACAATTTCCATTAGTAAAAGGATATCACATCCTTTAAAAATTGAGCTTTTCGGTTTAGTGGGTATAATTTATATCATAGAGAAGAGGGATGTGAAGATTATATTCCATATCACATTGATCTTAATAACTATATAAATATAGTTTCCTTGATTATTTATTCTTCTAATACATTTCATTATTCATACTTCTTCATTATTTGATATACAATATAATTTTAGGGACATTAATTTCATAAAAAATCCAATAACCAGAACTTTTTTTATTTATACTCTAATGTAATTATTTTTTTAATGCTTTTAAAGGTATATTTGGTCCCCCACTATACATCTCAACAGTTAATACTTGGATATAAACTTATTCCTTACTATGTTTTTAATTTGTTAGAATAAAAATTACCTAATGGGGAATGAAGACGTGTATATGTGGATTGTTTTTTAATTCCTTAATGAGTCAAATTCTCTCAATTTTCATCATATGTAATTAGGTCTTTTCTAACATAATGGATATGTATGTGATCCTTTGAGAAAGGATGAAGAATAGTGAGTTGAAATCCTATTAAATTCACTAAAATCTAATACATTGACTAAAAATGTGGGTTTTATTATAAATACAAGATTATAAAACATTATAGAATATATTGTTTTACACAAATACTCTCTTTAATGAATTTCAAGGATATTTATAGTTTATATTCTTATAAAATTAAGTCAAAATTATTACAATAAAAACTCATATGTTACAAAGTGCAAACTTTTACTTAGTATCCATTTTTCTAATAATATAAAATATTTAAAGGGATACATGTTTTCATTTAATGACATATATTCACAATTTTCACCTTAACCAAATCAGTTTTTCAACTATTTATTAAAACCCATTTTTAATATTTTCAAAGTTTTGTATGATCATATAAATTAGAGTAAGGGACATAAATAAATGACTTATATTAGTCCACTTAAAAATGAAAAAAATATAATCTATTAAATATATCAATTATTTTTTAATAATATGAAATATATAATATCCCTTTGAAAAAATAATACTATTTAAAAACTAAAAACATCAAATATCATAGAAATAAAAAACCCATTTTATATGACAGAGAGAGTTATTTTCTTAACCAATGTCAAAAATAACTATATCACAATTAAATCCAAAGGAAAAAATACTCCCTGATTAACTCTCTGTTTATCGTATATAATGGCAAGGATCATTAAAAAATTTATATGAGATCTATAATGGTTATCACCCATTATAAAAGATGTATTGGTCTCCCCCATTCGTTTATGGTGTATCAGGCTCACCCTATGCATAAGTTGTATCGGGATCACCCATTCGAATATGATGTATTAGAGTCATCCACTCCTCATCTATAATTTTCATTTACCATATAAAAAAACATTTCAATTATTTAAATTTCTATCAAAAACAGATTTAAAACACTTCTGAACCCATTTCAAAATTATTTTCAAATATAAAAATACCCTTTCCATTTAAAACCCTAAATTTAACATCCAAAATACCCAAAATAAATGGAAATAGTGTTTTTATTTAATAAAACCTATAATATTTCAATGCAATAAAAACATCAAATAATGGTTATGGTATTAGGAATGATCATTGATGTTTTAATTGTTAAATTTGAATATTCCATTTTACTTTTGTAAAGAATGAAAAAGTTTCATATAAAATGAATAAAAAGGTTTCATTTTTAGAGACATTGAACGAAATAAAAAAGATAAAAAAAAATATGAAATATAATTATTCTATGTCCTTAAAATACAACCAAAAATAACTTTAAAAATATGGACATAGATGAAAAATATTTTGTTAATACATTTTTATATTATTTTAAATAAGGTTTTGTGTTAAAGAGTATCTTACATAGAGTCTTACATATCACACGTGTTATTTATCTTCCCAACTAATATAAATATTTTAATAATTTACTTTCATAAAAAAATTTATTATTCTATTTATTTTAGGTATTTACATGATATATTAAATTACATAATCATTAATATTCATATTAGATGTTTTGAGGATATTTAGATCTTATGAACAAATTGATATCAGTTGGATGAATATGGATAATGAGGTTAATGGTTTATCATATTCAGAAAAATATTAATGAAATAATTATCATTTTTAATAATAAATTATACCTTCAAAACAGATTATGAAATATAGTTTTGAAAATGAAATTAGATAAAATCATAAATATGATATATCTTACGTAATCAAGAGTAATGTTTCCATTTTTAAATGATCATGATGAAAATAAGATAAGTATTATTAAATATGTTGATGATAATAATTATATCATAAATGACATATTTTTTATTTAAATATAATTATTTATTTACAATCATTGATTTGGTAAAGTAATGAAAATCACATCACTTTATTGAGGTGGTAGTACACACATACACATAAATGACATTACCATTCATTCATTAAATGGAATATATGGGAAAATACAGTATATTAATTATAAATAATATAAATTAATTAATTAATATCATTTATATATATATTAAATTCACCATTATAAACAGGGGTGACAATTGATGATGGAAAATGAATTATATTATTTTGTGAGGAGGTGGTCTATTGTACACTAAAATGATGGTTTTATTTACCATTTTATTGAAGTGGATATATATATATAGGTAATTAAAATAATATAATAACATCTATGTATATGTAAAATTTTTATTTTATTATCTCATTATTTTTAGAGAATATTTTAATGTGTTTAAAGATGAAATAATATGAAAACACTTGGTTAAAATCCATACATCTTCCATAGAAAACCTATTGAGGTTTATACCTAAAAAATTCCAAGGGTGTATTTATTTTGAAACCAAGTCCTATAGTATCTTTGAAGGTATTTATGTAATATATTTTGGTATTTATTTAATAAAAATAGTTTTTTAAGTGTGAAGTAATTTGGATAGGTGGTTCCAATTTATAAGACACATAAGTGGAACTTTAAGAATTACGTAAAGATTTAAATTAATTTACATTTAAAAATAGATCTAGAAAATTAAATTTGAATATAAAACTATTATGGGTCTCTACAATAAAATAAAATAAATTATTGACATTCTTATATTATGTTTCTACCATTTTTTTGTGACTTGTGATAAAAATATAATAAGATCACCCTCATAAATGTCTTTTACTCTTTAAGGGTAAATATAGTTACTATAAAATGTAAATTTGTCAATAAATATTATGTGGTTTGTATATAAAAATGAATACAAGTAACTTTCCCTCTATAAAATTTTTAGTAATATTAAATCAGTTAATTACATATTATTTATTATAAATTATCCTGAATTTCATGTTTTAGACTATTCAATTCTTTTTTGACATTTAAATCAAAATTACTGCAAAGGAATTATAATATAATCATTTTAGACATTAAAAAAATGTTATATTTATAAAAATTATTGAATACATGAATTCATTCAAATTATATTGGATTTAATTTTATATAATCATTTATATTATTTTCTTATTAATTGAATTAATATTGTGTCAGAGTTCTGTAAGAATTTTTGGTAAATATTTCAGCAATATAAATTTAAAAGAAACATCTAAAATGAAAAATAAAATTTATTTAATATAATTTTTTATTGAAAAATATGCTTTATTAACCCTCTCCTTAAATAATATTGATATTAAAAGAGTAAATGTGAAAATTTTGACATTATATTTTAATTAAATATTATAAAGTAAAAAAAATATGGTGGAAAATTTACCTATATTAGAAAATTTATTGGAAATTTTTAAACACCACTATTCCAAAATGATAATGGAAGCAGTTTGGGTCATTTTTCATCCTCATCATATTATTTTTAACCATAATTACCGGATTTTCCATTACCGTGGTGCCAATTGTTTATTACGGTTACAATTAATAATGAAAAATAATAAAGGGACACAATTAATTAATTTTATCGGCATGATTTCAAATATTTAATCCATTTTTCAATAGTCACTTTTTATAACTTCCATAGATAAATTTATGAATAAAACACAATATGAAATGAAAATATAATTTATAAAAAGTTTTTTACAACTAAGATTGAACTTATACTTAAATGAGGTATAATAATAAACCTATGAAAACCCTGATTTTATTACAACCTAAAACATGATTTATTACATAAAACATCACTTGATACAACAACGAAGATCGATAGGTTTAGTGTCTTTGACGATTAGGATCATTACATAAAAATTTAAAACCTGAAATACAACATCTTTATTGAAAACTTCCTTTACATGACCACTACATTCCTTCGTACTTAGCATTTTGTGGGAAAACCTGAGGACATGCATAAGAAAAGGATGAGATATAAAGGCCAGTAAGGGAGTACACGTAGAATAACATGAGGAGTAAAATACATGTTTGAAAATAGGAATATCAATAGATCATAGAAGATACATGAACATAAAGGCATGATAAAGCATGATAATCATAACATGGAAATGTGGAAACAACACTTATCATGGAATTAGCATGAGCCAAGGCTCATTGCACATAGATCATGAGTAAATCCTCATTGCACATAAATCACGAGTAAGCCCTCGTTGAACTTGAATTATCATGATTCAACACTCATTGCACATGATGTATCAAGATACTATACTTTACCCAATGCACTAAAGCGCTATAAGGGCACACCCTTCTTAAACATTTCATTCCATGCATAAGTGTGCCACATGGATCATACAACATGGATTCATAAAACATAATCATTTATCCACGATAAAGGAATGTAGAATTCATACATGAAAATTTATAATCAATATGTAAATGTGCATAAAGGTGAATACCCTTGATGTAGAAATGGGCATGGTATTCACTACACAATGGCATTGGCTTAGAAAATCGGTGCGATTTCGGCAGCATAACGGCGTGACATAAGAATTAATAAAAAATGGTTGATGAGAGAGAAAGGGGTTCCTCATCATATTTACATGTAATACATAGTAATGAGGTTATATAGATACATTTCCAAACAATTGTAATGAAATTTAGATTCATGATAGAAAAGTATTGCTTGAATGTAAATGATGAGAGAGAAGTTCCTTTCGGAATTTTGGCATAGTAACAGGTGTACATGGGAGGCATTTAATGAAAGATAAAGGGGTATCCCATCATTAAAAAATAAATAGGGCAGTATGAGGGAGGTGAGAAACCATACCCCAACATTTATAATTGAAATTAAAAGGGAAAAACAACATAAAGAAAATTGGACAAAAATGAGAAGGGAAGAAAAAACCCTTACTTGGAAGTGTGCTTCCAAAGGCTAGAGAGAGGCTTGTGAGAGGCTTATTGGGAGCTTGGGGAACCTTGGGAGGATTCTAGAGATATTAGGGAAGAGTTTGGACGAACTCCAAGGGATTTTAGTGAGGATGAAGTGGGAGCTTGCGTGGGTTTATATAGGAAAGGTGAGGGAATTCTTTATTATTTAGGTTTGGGTCCCCTTACATTAAATATAACCAAACCACAAAGAATCCCATGGTTTTTGCCCATATTTTTTGGAAAAGGGAAAAGGAAAAAAATATTTTATAGGGCCAAAGTCCGAAATTCTTAAAATATTAGGGTTGCTTATGTGGAGGTGAGTCACACTCCCATAGAAATTAATTTAAAAATGCAAGGTGTTGAATAAGTCTTCAGGGGTCCATTAATGCTTTCAAAAGTAGATCAAACAAACCGAAAATCACATTATTTTAATGCTAAAACATATATTGGCCGAACATAAGGATTATAGTATTTTATTACATCACTATTGGTTCATTATGATGTCATAAAACACATTATATATTAAAACGGTATTTAATTTTTACCCAAAAATTTGACTGTCTCAGAAAATTATGAAAAATTCACCGTTGGATAATTTAGACATCCTTATTCCAGAAAAAACATTTATTCTATCTAAATAATTTTCTAAATATGTTAATTTTTTACTTTTAAAATAAAAACTGGCATTTATCGAAAATTCACTAGTTTTGAAAAAAATGGCTTTCAAACCTTAATAAAACTTTTAATTACATTCATAAAATTATAATATCATTTATATATAATAAAAATTAATTTAATATTATTATTATTATTTTATTAAAATATTATTTAATTCACAAATCCCATAATTTAATAAAATATATTTCTTAATTAAATAATAACTAAAAACACCATTTGTACTTTAAAAACTATTTACAATGTATCAAAAATGACTAGAAATTATATTCATTATTATATAAAAAAATAATGTACATGAACATAGTACTACTTATTTGTTACATAACCCCTTAAAACAGCCACATAAGACCTAAGTGTAAGGTGTGAGATGGTGACAGACTCTTGGGGTGGCTTGGATAACATCGCTCGAGTGGTAATCTCTATCAACATTCACTTTTCCCGTAGAGGGTCCTATTCGAGTTTGACATTATGAAGCTCATCTTGGGCTTAGTCAAGGGAGAATCCCAAATATGCCACCTCTTTTTTGAGCTCTGACAAATGGGCTTCATATGGGGAAATTCTACTGGATGAGGCCATCGCTTCCTTTATCTGAGTAAATTGGATTTGTTAAAGTCCTATATTTATACTAATCATGCGATAACTGTTCAATGGCTATATTAACAGTGGTAAAAATTCTTAACATAAAACCAATGAAGTTGACATCTTATAAAAAAAATTTCATAATGAGACATTTAACTTGATCAAGAGGTATTTTTCATTAATGAAACATTGGGTCGTTACAAAACCAAATTAGATTATATCTAATTAAATATGATTTATGTTACTTTTATATCATATTTGAATAATAATTGGAATTTCTAAAGAAAATATTAATTTTACAAATAATGGTATTTTCACTATTCACTAATAAATAAAACGTTTTAGAAAAAACCCTAAATTTCCCACTATGTTTTCTTTGATATGATGACTTAAAAAATTATTTTCATTTTAAAAAAATAAAATTTTAAAATTTTGAAATAAATCCATTATATAAAACCATATATGTAATGAAAACGTAGTATGAATAATATATTTTTACATTTTCGATGAAAATTTTCTTAATATTTATAAATTAATATAACTGAATAAAATATAATTAAATGAAATTTATAAGGTAGGAAAATTATTTATTCTAATATTACCAAGGTTGTTACATTCTTCCCCCATTTATAAAATGCATCTTCAAAATTTTGTTCATTAGATAAAATTGAAGGGATATAATTACTTCATGTAATTTTCATGTTCAACAATTTCTTATTCAATAATTTTATTTTTCAAAAAAAACATTAAAATTATGAATTAATTTATTCCACAAAAAAATATCTCTATGTTCATGTATTTATATTCATCATTCTAAGTGTGTATTGTTATATTACAACTGAACAGTATTAGGGATCAAAGCATGAGATGAATCTGGAACATATTTTATTAACTACAAAAAATCAAACACAATATATACAAGAGAAAAAAGTCAGAGGAAAGGATAATCAATATGAAACGGGTCCAATGATCTCAATGATTTTATCTAATCTGATGAACTACTAACATAGTTTCCAATTTTTACCAAAATACAAAAAACTTTTCCGAGGAGAAACTATATGAAAAATAGGAGCACCTAGTTGAAAAGAAATATATTTCTTTTAGTTATCTGTATAACTTTTCTACATATTTTGATACATTATCATATGTTTATACATCATCCTCACCATCTTAAAAAAATTCTCATCCACCTTTACTCTTGTCAAATTATTTTCTTCTAATTCATCTAAAAAATCTATATTCTAACTTTGGTTTGTATAAACTTCCTTATAATGGGTCATCTGTATACTAGAATGAAAAAAAAATATATGAAAAATTAACCAATTATATATTTTGATCAAAACATCCTTGGTAATCCATTGAACAAACACTAATCATGTTTTTCAAGATATAAATTGTTCTCTCAGATTGTCTATAATATTTTTGATGAAAGATATTCTAAAATATAATTTTGGGACTAACACCACTTAATTACCATTAAAAAAATTATAAGTGATAATTGGATCACAATAAAATAAAATAGAGAGAGATACTCTATATATCTTGAATATATATGTTAGTTACAATCAAGAAAACAGATCTAAATCCATAGTATCTTGAATGTTAAGGAAATGTTTTGTAACAGCCCGAGATTTTATGAAAAATATTCTTTTTAATTTTATTAATGTCTTGTGTTTTATGCTACACCAAAATGATCTTGCACAACATGCATCATTGACTTGCCTTTCATTACACGCAGTCGCGACCTTCCTCGATAGCGTGTGTAGTACGCAATACCGAGTTTCACTAAACAACGATATGCTATTAAAATATTATTTAAACTAGCCATTATGAATAGTAATAACCACTTTTTTAAATATTATTTTTGAAAATGGACATCATTTTTGGATTCGGAATATCTAAATTAGCTTAGGGAGAAAGTTTGGTACTTTTCGGATAACTTTCATATTTTGATGAATAGTGAAAATTACTAAATTGTAATTAAAAACAACTTTTCAATCGAAATAATTAATCATGATAAATTATTAATTTGAGTGGTTTTAAAATATATTTAGAATATATTTTTATAATTTAATACAATGTTGGTCATTGGATGTAATTTTACATTTAAACCAGACATAAACAAGTGTCAATCTTTTGATTGTTATTATCTCTTAAGAACATGCTATTTGTTTTGACGACGGGAATTAATTTTTAAATTAATTATGCAAATGATATGTTTTGAATTTGGTAAAATAGACATCATTTTTGAGTTCATAATATCAAATATAGCTTAGGCCTATTTTTTGGAATTTTTTTGGAAAATTTCAATTTTTTAATGAATAGTGAAACCACTAAGTGGTAGTTAAGAAAAACAAATTCATAAAACTAAATTTTACCGCTTCTGTGAGTGGAATTTCAAGAATCCAAGAGACACGGTTGATTTCAGTAAGTAAAATGTGGTTCAATGAGATGAAAATAATTTTTGGTGAATAGTAACTTTTACTTTTTTTACCACGATTAAAAGTAAATAGGGTAATTAAGGGTAAAAATGATATTATTATTACCCTAAAACATGTCCTAATTATATTAGATAAGTGTAATTAGACCCAAAACAACTTTAGGAATAAAATATGACCATTTAGGGCCACTTGGATTAGATTAGGACATTTATTATTAATTTATTTAAAGAAGGGTTAAAATAGTTAAAATCAATGTTTAATAAGTAAATAATTTTTAATATAGGGATATACATAAGATAAATTAGAATATAAATATTAATTAGAAATATAAAAATATTTCCTACATAATGGTATTTTATTTGTAATTTTTAGATATTAAATAATTTAATTTATTTATGACACAAAGATGATGCAGTAATTATCTTATTAATGAAATATTGATATAATTGATGTTATAAATACCAAAATAAATGTAATTTTCGACTTTTTATGAAATCAACTTTATTTATGGTTTAATATGACATGTTATTATTGATTTAATTAACTTTTATCGAACTAATCATTCTTTTATGATTTTCACAACAATCAATTACAAAATACTGTCAAAATTGACATAAAATAGTTTTTTAAACAAATTATATTATTAATTGTTATTTTATTCCTAAAAATCTAAGGTTCAGCCATATGACTTAGATAAGGTTATATATATTAATAATAAACAGCTTGGGGTTCTTTTGTCTTTTTATAGTATGCTTATTAACCTTATAGTATTAGAACACAAGAAGACACGGTAAAAGTAAAATTATTTTACTTAATGTTAAATCTAGATGATAAGGATAAAATAGGAACCTAAACTTGTATAAATTCTATTGGAAGAGAGTATTTAGACCCATCCCCACCTTATCTTAGAAATTAATCAATTTGGAGCTATTTAAAACCGAATTTGACTTTATAATAAAATAATATTTTTAGTTATTCCAAAGGTGCCCCTCTCCTCCCTTATAAAAGGGAACCTCCTCCCTCTCTTCCTCACACCACGTTGAGCCTTCAATATCGACCAAACCCTGCCAAATAGACTTCTCCACTTCACTAGAAACATCATAGAGGTTCTGGTATTCCTCAAAGACCAATTTTAGTGCCCTAAAAGGAGATCTCAAAGAGGTGCTTCAAAGAAGAGGTAATGTTCGTTACCGATTCTTTCATCTTTATTTCTTCTTCCACTTATTCTTCGTAGGTTGTTTCATTATGAAGTAATATCATAAGTATCACTTATATACTGATATGTTATTATAATTATGAAACAACCTTATTTCACCATCTATCCATCCTACGGAAAATGAAATCACCACGCATGCGTACGTACGGAATACCGTCTCCATGCCGTGGTGTAATCTATTTTCCACCACCACCTTACTTGGATGGGTATAATGGTGTACATATTAACTATATATGATTATTGTAAAGTGATATTGATTATGAAATAGTATACATACACTCCAATACAATTCCACGATCATGAGAACGATATCATCGCTCGTGCGTACGTACGGACAACCGTCTCCACGACGCGATGAGATTCATTCTCCACGTTAACCATTCATGAATGATTATAAAGTATATATAATAAGTAATCCTGAAATCTATGACATAACAATGATTCTGGATGTATTTGTATATATATGTTTGTCATATACTTAATTCCATTCAACTCAATAAGGAAAAGAAAATAGCGTTCATGCGTACGTACGGTCTACCGTCTCCATGAACAATGTATTTCTTTCCATTTACTGATCTATTATATATATATATATATATATTCTGAATATATATTATATATAAATCATGTTTTATATTCTGTAATTAAGTAATCATGATCTAAGTAATCATATGAATAATTACAAGTCAAAACACGGACGACAAATGAAACGATTTTACCCAAAACGCTCTTTAACATGGAATTTACAAAAGAACGGGTAATATAAAGCCATAAGTGAACCATATATGATATCATAACAATGCGTATGATTCTAGAATAAGTCAATGACATTATTTAAATCATTATACAGGAGGCTCGGACACATACGAAGCAAATCAGACCTAAGTTAAGGGAAATATCACAATCTCATTTTTATCCGAGATTGTTTATACTTTGGCATTTATTGGGGTGTATTTTATCATCCAAATCAATGTTTCCTCAATATGTAATATTATTTCCATCAACCTACAATTGTTTAAATCCAATTTTACCCTTCGGTGAGTTTTTGGTAAAGGATATGAAAGGAATCATTTGTCGTTTTTCGTACGAGGTACTTTTTCACTTTTCCGACAAAAATAAGAGAAGAATGTTTTTTTTAACTTATACGGCATGAATAGATTTTTAAAACAATATTTCCAAGAATATTCCTTTAAAAGTTTTCAAGTTTATTTTTAATCAACTTCTTTTAGTTTAAAATTGTATGACATGTTAAGAAAGGAAAAATGTTTTTGAAGTAGAAAGGATATTTTCCTCAAGAATGGAGTTCAAGTGTTTTATCAAAATTATTTTCCATCTAATATAATATAGGGTTCTGTTTCTATCGCTATTATTACATGGATTTGATTATGTTGTGATGGAAATATTTTTATGAATTCCTTTATCTTATATGAATTGTTTTATGATTTCATGTTGTTTAAGAATTTCATTTTTATTACATGGGTTATGCAATGATGTATGATTTATGATTTTGTGGCACACATAAGAATGGTATAATTATGA
This sequence comes from Viscum album, assembly GCA_963277665.1. NCBI lineage: Eukaryota > Viridiplantae > Streptophyta > Magnoliopsida > Santalales > Viscaceae > Viscum > Viscum album. The sequence goes on from OY728138.1 coordinate 771,276,427, forward strand.
GATGGGTGGGACCTATATCTCCCTCCAATGCATTGGGTAATGATTTTATATCTCATGAGATAGACATGGCTGGAACGGTAGGTTATACTGGTTCAGTGAAACGGGACTGAAACGAGGAGTGAACTCGGTTCAGAAAGGGACTTTGTCCACTAAGATAGTCTTGGCAATGAGTCTTGACTAATAAGAAATGATTCTCTATGAATATGTGTGTATGCCACAAAGTTTCATGTTTTATGTTATTATTATTGGGATTACATTTCACTACTATGATTTATCCCATGTTATGAAATTATGATCTCTTTTGCAGGTTATGATTTCCAAAAGAAATGTTCTTATGAATATGACATGATTGATATTTCTTTTGTTTACCCTTACTGAGCATTTGAGCTCACCCTTTTATGTTTTCTTTTCCCCAGGACATAAATAAAGGATTTAGGTTTTAAAAAAAGAAGATCATTATAGGAGATGTTGAAGATCTTTCACCGCGATTAGAAGATTATATTATGAGTTTCCAAAGACACTAAACTATTACGGTCCTTGTGTGTGTGTTTTTGTTATGTAATAAGTATTCCGCAAAAGTAATGTAATATCCTTTTACGTCAGGCTTCGGGTCTCTACAGTTGGTATCAGAGGAAAGGTTTAGTCAACCTTTGGACACTAGGATGCGAAAATGTTAGTGAGATCCCTATAGATATTTCTAAGGTATGTCTAGGGATGTCCCTAAGGATAAGTATACGTATAGGATACAGTCCTAGAACTACGGTAAAGATCATACAATTTAACCTAAGATGTTAGATATTGAGAATACTCCCCCTTTATTATGTTGTTTCCCCTAGCATGATTTTTTCCTCTCACACTATTCTTTTTGGGTTTTAGACGATGGCTGGAACTCGAAAGAACCATGTTGATCAATGCAATGGACAATGCAATGATTTTCCTCCTGAACAAGAAAATGTTATGGGAGATGGAGTGGAAAATCTTATTGCTATACTTACACAAGCTATGAATCATTCTGGATGTCCAAATGAGAAGAGAAGGGAATAATATTCTATTGAGTCCTTCATGAGGAAACGTCCACCTTCTTTCAGTGGGTCTTCTGATCCACTTGTTGCTGAACAATGGATCAGTACTACTGAAAAGATATTTTCAGTTCTTCAATGTTCAGAACTTGATAAAGTCATCTTAGCAGTATATAATTTGGAAGATGAAGTTGATCAATGGTGTAATCTTATCAAGAATACGAGGCAAATAGATGAAATTGAGTCCATGCAATGGGACGAGTTCAAGAACTTATTTTTCAATAATTACTTCCCTCGTATTCTTCGAACAAAGATGGAGAAGGAGTTTCTTGAAATAAAGAAAAAGGATGGAGAATATTTTGGTATATATAAAGAGAATTTTAAAAGGCTTGCAAGGTATGCATCTGGATTTATCATCCAAACTGAAAGTAAAGTTGATCGATTCTTCAGTGGCTGAAAACCAAATCTTCGAAGGGCATTAGCTATAAGAGACTTCAGTAGCTATGAAGAAATTGTGCGTTGTGCTATCAAGGTAGAAATGGAAGTTGGTGTTACATATCCATCTCATAGTTTTGACAAGAAACAAAAGATGGAGTTTAAGGAGAAATCCTAGAATAATGGTGAAAAGAAGATGAATGATTCCTTATGCTCAAAGTGTGGAAAGAAGCATGGTGGAGATTGTCTTAAAGGGACTAGAAAATGTTTTAAGTGTGGAAAAGAAGGTCATCAAGAATCTGAGTGTCGAAGTAATGGAAAAAGGGTTTCTAATGATGTGAATAAAGAAAAGACTATAGAGAACGCACCAACAACACTTCAATGCTTCAAGTGCAAGGAAATGGGGCATTATGCTAATAAATGCCCTAATCCAAGGGTTAGTGATGATCGACGTGAGAAACCACTTAAGGAAAAGGACAAAGGGATGCCACATGGGATAACCATTGGCGAAGTGGAATATGACAACGATGTGGTGGAATGATTAAGTGTTTATGTAATGGGATTCTAGAATAATGTTATATATAGTATCATGGAATATTGGAATATTTATGTTTTGGTCTATTGTGGTTTTCAGTAATTTTATGGCATCGGTAACCATGAAAATTGATTGTAATATTTTTGGAAAGCAGATGATATGCACATAATGAAGGGATAAAGAGAATCTAATATTTTTGATAGTATTAATGATCTCATGATTGATATAAGGACTAAGTGATATCATGGTTTGAGGATATAGAATTTTGAGGATTTTGGTATGTGGAAAGTGTTTAATTTTAACTGCATTCATGTTTTCACTAAGGTTCAATAAATATTCATTCTTCAAGAGAATACATGATTATGGTATTCACATATTTTTAAATTGACCAACAAGATATATCTTATGATATATGGGGGATAAATGATGGCATTCACGTGATCATTTTCATTATACTATGAGCTTGGACCGAAGTATTTTAGATAAGCCTAAAGATTGGAATGGATTATGTTGGAAATAAGTTAGTATTGTTTAAGGATAAATTTTTTTTGATATTGTTGATGGGATGTTATAGTAATATAGCTTTAGAAAAAGGACAACCTGCAGGATGGGCGATAGCCCATCCCGTCGGACAAGGTTGTGGGAATCGAACCCACAACCGAAGTGCGACTGGCCTTTATCGCCTACCACTGGCCTACAGGAAGTCCCTATTTAGTAGATACTAGTTTTATTATACTAAGTAGTATGATATATGAAGTATAAGTCCATTTTAGGAACGAAATATGATTAATCTCACTATAGATGGACTTATGTATTTTGTGATAACTTTTCTATCCTTTTGTTTGAGACAGATGGAATGACCCATAATTCTATCACATGATCTGCTAACACATCACGAATGACAAATTCAACTTCATTTCATTAAGAGATGAAGTTGAAATTGTCTAAAGAACAACCAACGATGAGACTATACCAAAATCACGAAAGTATTTATTCTAATTCCAATTTCATCAACTTTAGGGAAATGATCTTGAAAACCAAAAATGTTGTCCTAGTGCTCTTATATTTGATGAATCAGATGGTACCTTAGATCGTCAAAAATTTATTGCTTTGTGATTGCTGGCTTTTCCATAGCCATGTTCTCTACCACTCTCCATCAGAACATGATGGTTAGATTTCTCTTCCATATCCATATTTTCACCTTTGTGGAAACCTAGTGATTAGTTTATTTGGGTAACCGTTACATTTAATACTTTTGATTTTAAAGATTGTTTTTGGTATTCCTTGTTACGATGTGGGTTTCTATTAAAGAAACTTTCGAATAGTAAACCATTTCTAACCCCGACGAATTTCGAGGGCGAAATTAATTTTAAGGGGGGTAGAATGTAACAGCCCGAGATTTTATGAAAAATATTATCTTTAATTTTATTAATGTCTTGTGTTGTACGCTACACCAAAAGGATCTTTCACAACATGCATCATTGACTTTCCTTGCATTACATGCAATCGCGACCTTCCTCGATAGCATGTGTAGTACGCAATACCGAGTTTCACTAAACAACGATATGCTATTAAAATATTATTAAAACTAGCCGTCATGAATAGCAATAACCACTTTTTTAAATTTTAGTTTTCAAAATGGAATTCATTTTTGGATTCGGAATACCGAAATTAGCTTAGGGAGAAAGTGTGGTACTTTTCGGATAACATTCATATTTTGATGAATAGTGAAAATTACAAAATTGTAATTAAAAACAACTTTTTCAATATAAATAATTAATAGTGATAAATTATTAATTTGAGTGGTTTTGAAATATATTTAGAATATATTTTTACAATTTAATACAATGTTGGTCATTGTATGTAATTTCACATTTAAACCAGACATAAACAAGTGTCAATATTTTGATAGTTATTATCTCTTAAGAACACGCTATTTGTTTTGACGACGGGAATTAATTTTTAAATTAATTAATGCAAATGATATGTTTTAAATTTGGTAAAATAGACATCATTTTTTAGTTCATAATATCAAATATAGCATAGGCCTAATTTTTGGTATTTTTCTGGAAACTTTCATTTTTTGATGAATAGTGAAACCACTAAGTGGTAGTTAAGAAAAATGAATTTTTCATAAAACTTAATTTTACCGCTTCTGTGAGTGTAATTTCAAAAATCCGAGAGACACGGTCGATGTCAGTAAGTAAAATGTGGTTCAATGAGATGAAAATAATTTTTGGTGAATAGTTACTTTTTACTTTTTTTACCACGGTTAAAAGTAAATAGGGTAATTAAGGGTAAAAATGATATTATTATTACCCTAACACATGTCCTAATTCTATTGGATAAGTGTAATTCGACCAAAAACAATCTTAGGAATAAAAAATGACCATTTAGGAGCACTTGGATTAGATTAGGACAATTATTATTAATTTATTTAAAGAAGGGTTAAAATAGTTAAAATAAATGTTTAATAAGTAAATCATTTTTAATATAGGGTTATACATAAGATAAATTCGACTATAAATATTCATTAGAAATATAAAAAGATTTCCTACATAATTGTATTTTATTTGTAATTTTTAGACATTAAATAATTTAATTTATTTTTGACACAATGATGATGCAATAATTATCTTATTAATAAAATATTGACATAATTGATGTTATAAATACCCAAATAAAGGTAATTTCAGACTTTTTATGAAATAAACTAATTTTATGGGTTACTATGAAATTTTATTATTTATTTAATTAACTTTTTTCTCACTAATCCTTCTGTTATGAGTTTCACAAAAATCAATTACAAAATAGTGTCAAAATTGACATAAAATAGTTTTTAAAACAAATATTATATTATTAATTGTTATTTTATTCCTAAAAATCAAGTGATCGGCCAAATGAATTTGATAAGGTTTTATATACTAATAATAAACAACTTGGGGTTTTTTTGGCTTCTTATAGTAAGTTTATTAACCTTATAGTATAAGAACACAAGAAGACACGGTAAAAGTAAAATTATTTTACTTATTGTTAAATCTAAATGATAAGGTTAAAATAGGAACCTAAACTTGTCTAGATTCTATTGGATGAGAGGATTTCGACACATACCCACCTTAGCTTCGAAACGATTCAATTTGGAGCTATTTAAAACCGAATTTGACTCTATAATAAAATAATAGTTTTAGTTATTCCAAAGGTGCCCCTCTCCTCCCTTATAAAAGGGCACCTCCTCCCTCTCTTCCTCACACCACTTTGAGCCTTCAAGCTCGTCCAACCCCTGGAAAATTCCCTTCTCCACTTCCCTAGAAACATCCTAGAGGTTCTGGTCTTCCTCAAAGACCAAATTTAGAGCCCTAAAAGGAGATCTCAAAGAGGCGCTTCAAAGAAGAGGTAATGTCCGTTATCGATTCATTCACCTTTATTTCTTCTTCCACTTCTTCATATTAGGTTGTTTCATTATGAAGTAATAAAATAAGTATCACTTATATACTGATATGTTATTATAATTTTGAAACAAACTTATTTCACCATATATCCATCCTATGGAAAACAAAATCACTGTGCATGCGTACGTACGGAATACCGTCTCCACGCCGTGGTGTAATCTATTTTCCACCACCACCTTACTTGGATGGGTATAATGGTGTACATAATAACTATATATGATTATTGTAAAGTGATATTTATTCTGAAATTGTATACAAACACTCCAATACAATTCCACGATCATGAGAATGATATCATCGCTCGTGCGTACGTACGGACAACCGTCTCTACGACGCGATGAGATTCATTCTCCACATTAACCATTCATGAATGATTATAAAGTATATATAATAAGTAATAATTAAATATATGACATAATAATGATTCTTGATTTATGTGTATATGTATGTATGTCATCTACTTAATTCCATTCAACTCAATAAGGAAAAGAAAACAACGTTCATACGTACGTACGGTCTACCGTCTCCATGAACGGTGTATTTCTTTCCATTTACTGATCTATTATATATATATATATTCTGAATATATAATATATATAAATAATTTTTTATATTCTGGAATTAAGTAATCATGATCTAAGTAATCATATGAATAATTACAAGTCAAAACACGGATGACAAATGAAACGATTTTACCCAAAATGCTCTCTAACATGGAATTTACAAAAGAACGGGTAATATAAATCCATAAGTGAACCATATATGATATCATAACAATGAGTATGATTCTGGAATAAGTAAATGACATTATTTAAATCATTATATATGAGGTTCGGACACATACGAAGCAAATCGGACCTTAGGTAAGGGAAATATCACAGTCTCTTTTTTATCCGAGATTGTTTATACTTTGGCATTTACTAGGGTGTATTTTATCATCCAAATCCATGTTTCCTCAATATGTAATATTATTTACTTCCACCTAAAATTGTTTAAATCCAATTTTACCCTTTGGTGAGTTTTTAGTAAAAGATATGAAAGGAATCGTTTTTCATTTTTCGTACGAGGTACTTTTTGACTTTTCCGACAAAAATACGAGAAGAATGTTTTTTAACTTATACAGCATGAATGGATTTTTAAAACAATATTTCCAAGAATATTCCTATACATGTTTTCAAGTTTATTTTTAATCAACTTATTTTAGTTTAAAATTGTATGACATGTTAAGAAAGGAAAAATATTTTTGAAGTAGAAAGGATATTTTCCTCAAGAATGGAGTTCAAGTGTTTTATCAAAATTATTTTCCATCTAAAATAATATAGGGTTCTGTTTCTATCCCTATTATTACATGGATTTCATTATGTTGTGATGTAAATATTTTTATGAATTCCTTTATCTTATATGAATTGTTTTATGATGTCATGTTTTTTAAGAATCCCATTTTTATAACATGGGTTATGCAATGATGTATGATTTATGATTTTGTGGCACACATAAGAATGGCATCATTATGAGATGGGTGGGACCTATATCTCCCTCCAATGCATTGGGTAAGGATTTTATATCTCATGAGATAGACATGGCTGGAATGGTAGGTTATACCGGTTCAGTGAAACGGGACTGAAACGAGGAGTGAACTCAATTCAGAATGGGACATTGTCCACTAAGATAGTTTGGGAAATGAGTCTTGACTAATAAGAAATGATTCTCTATTATTATGTGTGTATGCCAAAAAGTTTCATGTTTTAATTTATTATTATTGGGATTACATTTCACTACTATGATTTATCCCATGTTATGAAATTATGATCTCTTTTGTAGGTTAAGATTTCTAAAAGATATGTTCTTATGAATATGACGTGATTGATATTTCTTTTGTTTACCCTTACTGAGAATTTGAGCTCACCCTTTTATGTTTTCTTTTCCCCAGGACATAAAAAAGAATTTAGGTTTAAAAAAAAGAAGATCTTTATGGGAGATGTTGATGATATTTCACCACGATTAGAAGATTATATTCTGAGTTTCCAAAGACACTAAACTATTACGGTCCTTGTGTGTGTGTTTTTGTTATGTACTAAGTATTCCGCAAACGTAATGTAATGTCCATATATGTCAGGCTACGGTTCTCTACATGTTTAGTTTTAGATTGTTGATAAATAATAAAAATATTCATCATTACCTCAAGATTCCTATGATAATACAACCATGAAATCCATGGATATATTTCCCATTTCCACTCCAACATAATCAATGTCTTAATAATCCACTAGGGTAACTTTCATTCCCCTTTAACCTATTTTAATTTCAATCATTTCATTGTAATATCATCAATATCATTATTCATCTCATCCAACTAGTAATTATTCCAAAGGTCTCTATATATCTTAGTGATTCCAAGATGAATGGAAATCGGGAAAAAATGAGCTTCACAAGACAATTCTCTCTTCTAATATGAATCTTTGGAAACACATAAAATTTTCCAAATATCAAAACATCATCTTTATCATCATTAACAAATAAAAGTATAAAATTATTAATATATTTTACCTTTTTCCTATAAAACATGATCCTCTTTCTATTATTTATTAATTCAATGTGAATGATATTATTGTACCAAAATCTGAAACAAAATATAGGACCTCTAGTATTTAAAATTTCTAGTCCAAAATTCATCAAATCATACCCAAGGGTCTTTATTCCAAATGAAAAATAATTAATTTAGAATTATTTTTTTAATAAAATCATCTTCTAGTTTTTACCATATACTAATGAATTGAGCATTCATAATATTTAATCTGTTCAATAAATATTCTATACCACATGATCAACAATTTATAAGTGATGGTATATATAATTGTTTTTTGACTATTATAAATTTCATGATTTACTTCATATAAGTGATGCCTCAAATTTTTTTTCATAAAAACCCATATAATTTAATTTTGGATCATCAATATGATAATTTAACTATAGCTGCTTTAATTTACATGAAGTGTAATAAGTTACCGGATCATAATGCATCATAAAAAAACCATGCACCTTTATAAAATAACCACTATAGATAAAAAATCACCATTTCAATATGGGAAATCCAACCCTAGACCATTCAATAATATTTTTTTGTTCCTAAAAATTTAATCTCACTCTTTAATTTATTTTAATTTAACTCCATTTAATGTTAACAGTGTCACTGAGTTATATAACCAACAATTTTTTTTAATAAACCCTCAGTTGTAACCCACTAATTGATGGGAACTAAAAATCTATTTGAAATATTTGTTTTTTGCATAATCATTAGTATATTCAGGTTTATAAAGGTCAAAATTTATTCTATCTTTTCAAACAATAATCATGGGTAAAGAAATATATCCAACAAAAAATCACACTTTATAAATTTTCTATAGTGTTTATTTTATTTTACGGGTTTCAAAAAAATAATTTTGTGTCTTTTATAGTCCTTGTGAATTTTAGAATACCTCAAAATATCAAAATACATGCAGTTAAAAACCTATCAAAATAGTCATTGTAAACATTATTTATAAGATCCAAAAATATAATTGGTACATTAAATAACCCTATGGGAATAACTTAAAACTCATAATGATCATATATATTTCCAAATTAAATCATCATGTTGTCTTTCTCCCCCACCTTCAAATGATAATATCCTGACCTATGATCAATATTGAAAAAAATATTTCTATCCCTTGAGATGATCTAAAAAATCATAGATATTAGTCAAATGATACCTTTTCTATATAGTGATTTTTTCAATGGATATATAATCAATGATAATTCCCATTAAGATATAATTGTTTAAAGAAAAAAAATAGGATGACCCCAAGGTGAGGTTATAAGATGAGTGAGATGTTTATCTACAAACTCTAGAACCTATGTTTTCAATTCTAAAAGATATACTTCTGCTATTTGATAAGGCTGTTTTGAAATAGGGAAAGCTTCATGCTCTAAACCAATAATAAAATAAATATATCGATCAGGAATAACACTAGGAGAATAATCAAGAAATACATCCATTAATTTATTCACTACTAGGATATAGCTAATATGAACAACTTATTTTTTCAATAACATGATATAGATAAATTTCACTATCAAATGTAATCATTTTCTCCTTTTAAAATATTTTTATCAATATTTCTAAATCAATGAATAATAAATTCTTGGATCTATAATCTATCATCGCATGAGAAACTAAAATAAATCCATAACCAAAATAATATCAACCTCTATTATGGATAGTTCAATATGAATTTTCTGAAATACTATAAAATTAATTTCAATAGAAACATTTCTATCAATCATTTCAAATTTAATATTTCCCTAGAGTGTCTTCACCAAAATATATATAATCATTTCTTTGGAATATTTTTCATTTAACATTAAAATATATTATAAATGGGGCAATGAGAAAATTCATAGTCTATCAAGGCATTGGTATAATTTGAATAAATAAGTAACATACATGTCAAAACTTATTATTTTCTTGAACCATAACTTTAATAATATAATATTATTTTTTTCACTCTTTCATCATTAATTCATGATGATTTCCACCTTGAGTACATAAATTTTGGGACATATTATCATAATGTACCATATTTTTACAATGAAAACCTATCAGTATCAATTGGATATTTGTTTCCCATGTTTTGAAAAAATTACTAGATTTTTCATTATAGTTAAAATCCCTATAACCCAAATTTAAACTATAGTAACACCAATTAATTTCATAATTTCAATCCTTAGAATTCATTTTATAAAATTTAGAATAATTTAGGCTATTTTTTCCATAATTCTTAGATACCTTCATCTATATTTCTTACCACATCTCCCACTTCTTACTATTATCATCTTGAGAAAGATAATCATTAGAAAACAAAATATAAAAATTATCAACAAAAAAACATTCTTAGTGCATTTAAATTATCATGAAAACAAAGCTTTTTGTACACATGTCACGAACCCCTCCCCACAAAGTGTACCCCTCCTGGGCCGGCAATTTGAGAAGGGAGATAATGACCCCCCGAGTCCCGCCTCTAGTAGGCCCTGGGTTGGCGACTAGCACCGAGGGTATAATAAACATACAAATGGGAGGCATTACTCTCTAAGAGAACACATGCAGAAGAGAGAGATAGAATAGACTCCAATCAACTCCAACTCAGAACTGAAATATAAAAGGAAACCAAGTACATATATGAAATGTCATGAAAAAGTACTAAAACTGAAAGGGGAAACTAAAAGTACCCAAAATAAAGTAAAACGACAGCGACCACAAGCCCGAACAGCTCCTCCTCCAACTGCAAGCTAGTAGTAACCAGCTTGATCTCCAACCTACTCCAAGTGACCTGAAAAACAGTTTATATGTACATAGGGTGAGTATAACAGTATACTCAGTAGGATCCTCCCCAAGCCTCTCGTGCAAAAGTAAAGAAAGCATGTTAAAGCCCAGTGGACAACAAGTGAAACTAACTCGTTATCTAAATAGGTATAATATGTTCCCAACCTCACCATGGCTACTCTCACCAAGTAACGCATACAAGAATATAGCATATAGTAAAGAATATCAAGGGTACCCCGCTACTACTTCCCCATTGGTTTGCCGCTTCGCCCCAACGACATACGTCCTGTGTATCTCTCTCCAAAGGCTTGCCCGTAGACACCTGGGCTAAGCTCCACAATCTGAACCTCGTGCACCACAAAGGCTTACCCACAGACACCTGGGCGAAGCACCACACCGTCCTCACAACCAAAAGTAACCAGGTAATTTCCGGGAGCCACCACAGCTCGCATAACGTGTATCATACGTCGGGTATAATACCTCAATCCATTACAGCCCATACTCCGAGTAAGGATCCTCAAGCCATCATAGCCTATACACGTTACACCTATAGTAGTCCGTAGGATACTATATCCAGAATATATGTGTGTGAATAACCACAAGCCATTACAGCCCTCTACACACATATATGGGGTAACTAACCACTGTGCCTCATGGCACAAGTATCTACCAAGAGAAGAGAGCGGGGCCAAAGGGGGTAGTCAGCCATTCAACCTCCCATCAGAATGTTGGGGAAAACACCCCCCAGGGCTCAGAATCCCCGGGGTGTCAGATTCCCTTACCGACAGGGTGGAGTAGCGTATAGAAACACAAAAAGTACAGAATATATAGGTAACCCACATCCACACTATGGGCATTACCTAGTCTTAGATACAACTGCAGCTAACGTCTCTCAGACTCCAGGCTGTAACTTCAAAGACTAGGTATCCTACAAGCACACAACCATTTGAAGAGCTTTATTAGATTACTCCAATCCCATTTTATCAGTTCCACTGTACATTAATTAATTCTTTAAACATTAATTAAGAATGAACAATTCCACATTAAACTGAATTGGCATCACTTTCACAAACAACCGCTGCTTTTTAAGATTCACATCACCTTTAAATCCCAGCATCTCCATCCCCATGGATTTTCACCATTTAATCAAACATTCCTTACAGAATTACTTTTCCACATTCCCAGGCATTCTAGAAAAACATCCTATGCTTCTAAACACAAAGGAGGCTCAACACAGTGAATAGATATACTACCCGTCGAGTCTTTTCCGCCTATAGAAAGAGCATAGACCCATCCTCCATTAAGAGGCTAAACACAGAAAGCACGTGGCATACCCCGCGTGTCTTCGCCTCCTTCGGAAAGAGGGTAAGCAAGACCAGCTGCCTTGAGCAGTGGGGAAAATTAAAGCAGATAAACAACCAAACCAAACCACCAACATCAAACCATCACATTCATCTCATACCATCACCCTTGGTGTCCTCCCCGACACCCATATGCATAAACAGATGCATCTCGCCACACTAGGCATCATCCGCTGCCACAACCACAAGTCTCCATGCCTCCACATATCACAACAGCCATCCAGGCTCACATCACAGCACAAGCAGCAGGAAAAAAACATCACAAAATGGTCTCTCGGCCCTTTAACAAACAAGAGGGTAACTCAGAACCCATTAAGAAATTGCCACATAATCTGTTCTCTAATCCATATTGAATTAACAGATTTGTTATTCGTAGTTTCCAATCATGGATATCTAATCAGTAAGCTATCACAATTAAATAACCATGCTTACTTCCCTAATTTGATTATCCTCAAATTAAAACAACTACAACAACGACAATAACTAGACTAATTTACATGCCTCTTTATCTTTAGCAATTTAATTAACAATTAATTCCGGCTTTACGTTCGTTATCAATTTCTATCATGAACGGACAACGAATCAAAGAAACATAGATATCACTATATCTAGGAAAACATGAGGCAAACCGTTATCACGGTATAAAGAAACAACATGCGATCAACCAATTCTTTTACTCCGGTTCAAGTATTTAATTAGGTCAATTTCATTGTGATCCAAAGGAATAAATAATGCTAATTCTACGATTTCACATACACAATTAGAGAATCCATGAATCCCCTACCTCAAACAGTTCCTCACGTTCTTTATCCACACAACAGGTCACGATCCTCCCCTCGCGACAACTGCATCCACTGGAGGATGCTGCGGTACGACAGTAACAACCAACCCCAAGAAAACCCATTAGAATCTTGGAGAATACATTGTATAATTTTTGAAAGGAGGATAAGAGAAGATGAACCCCAAAAGAACGACGATACAACATACCTTATATCGAAGATTGATCGACACGACTTAGTTGCATCCAAAACAGAAGAGAACCAATCCTCGGGGTAAGGATTGATTGTGCAACTCCTATGGAAAGGATTGAAAGGTTATAGAGTCTCTTAGCCGAGAACAAAGAGAAAGAACAGGGGAGAATGATAACTCGTCCCTTTTTAAGATTAAATGGGGCGACGGTTTAAGATCCGGTTAATTATCCATTAAAAACGGATCGCATTAACCCACACGGTTTGACCAAGTAAAAAATTCCAAGCCTTAGGAATAATTAAATAAAGGATTTATGGCATTTTAATCGGCCTTAAGAGCCCTTAAAATAAGGCTTTAAATGTATTTTACGTCAAAGGAAACGTAAAAAGGGGAAAAACTGTAGGAGTCTGGAAACACTATTCACCCACCGTTACTGTACAAGAAACCGATCTGTGAAACTGATCTCTGAAACTGATCTGTGAAACTGATCTGTCACACCGATCTGTGAAACTGATCTGTGAAACTAATCTGTCACACCGATCTGTGAAACTGATCTGTCACACCGATCTGTGAAACTGATCTGTCACACCGATCTGTGAAACTGATCTGTGAAACTGATCTGTCACACCGATCTGTGACACCGATCTGTGAAACTGATCTGTCACACCGATCTGTGAAGCCGATCTGTGAAACTGATCTGTCACACTGATCTGTGAAACCGGTCTGTAAAACCGATCTGTCACACCGATCTGTGAAACTAATCTGTGAAACTGATCTGTCACACCGATCTGTGAAACTGATCTGTGAAACTGATCTGTCACACCGATCTGTGAAACTGATCTGTCATGCCGATCTGTGAAACTGATCTGCCACACCGATCTGTGAAACTGATCTGTGAAACAGATCTGTCACACCGATCTGTGAAACTGATCTGTTAAACTGATCTGTCACACCGATCTGTGAAGCCGATCTGTGAAACTGATCTGTCACACCGATCTGTGAAACCGGTCTGTGAAGCCGATCTGTTAAGCCGATCTGTGAAACTGATCTGTCACACAGATCTGTGAAACCGGTCTGTGAAACCGATCTGTCACACCGATCTGTGAAACTAATCTGTGAAACTGATCTGTCACACCGATCTGTGAAACTGATCTGTGAAACTGATCTGTCACACCGATCTGTGAAACTGATCTGTCATGCCGATCTGTGAAACCGATCTGTGAAACTGATCTATCACACCGATCTGTGAAACTGATCTGTGAAACTGATCTGTGAAACTGATCTGTCACACCGATCTGTGAAATTGATCTGTGAAACTGATCTGTCACACCGATCTGTGAAACTGATCTGTCACACCGATCTCTGAAACTGATCTGTGAAAATGATCTGTTACTGTTCATAAAACTTGAAACACTGTTCACAGAACTGGAAAATTGGCAAAGTGTTGGGGATAAGTCCCCTTGGCCTCCCGGAACACCTCCAACACCAAAATTCCACAAAGTAATGGACCGGAGAGGTCTGGGCCATTACATTAGATACCTATCAAAACATTCTCGTCCTCGAGAATTAAAAACCAACCCAGAAGAAAAGAGGGGTCCAAACAACCACCCCATAAGATACCTCTCAGGGGAAAACCACCATGAGTTGTTCGAAATCTGGAACAAAACTACGACATCCGGGAGTATGGGAACAAACAATCCATACCCAAACAATTCAAACATAACATCACATCAAAGGTACATAAATAAAACATGAAAGATCTAACCAGAGAGGAAACATCATTACATGAAAGGAGTTAAATATTGAACAACTCTGGGTACTGAGCACGTATCTGTGACTCACGCTCCTAGGTACTCTCCTCCATGCCACCGTGTCGCCACAAGACACGAACTAAGGGGATAGAACGCCCACGCAACACCTTCTCCATGTGGTCTTGGATCTCCACAGGTCGCTCCTCGAAGGTTGCATCATCATCAATATCGATCTCTCCCCAATCGATAACATGAGATTCATCATGAAGATAACGACGAAGATGTGATACATGGAAAACATCATGTATCTGACTCATCTGAGGGGGAAGTGCTACTCGATATGCCACAACTCCAACACGAGCTAACACCTCGAAAGGCCCAACAAAACCGGGAGAAATATTACTTCCGCGACCAAACCTTCGCTGCCCACGACGGGGAGTCACCTTCAGAAACACATGATCCCCAACATTAAACTCTAACGGTCTCCTTCTTTGATCAGCATATGATTTCTGACGATCTTGTGCTGTCTTCATCCTCTCACTAATCACCAGAACCATCTCTGTTGTATTCTGCACTAGTTCTGGTCCGAGAATTGCTGACTCTCTGACCCCAGTCCAGCACAACGGAGAACGGAATGGCTAGCCATACAAGGCTTCAAACGGCGCCATACCGATGATAGAGTGAAAAATATTATTGTAAGAGAACTCTACCAAGGGTTAGTGCTTCACCCATGAACCTCCAAAATCAAGAACACAAGAGCGCAACATGTCTTCAAGAGTCTGGATGGTTTGCTCTGTCTGACCATCCGTTTGAGGATGAAAAACAGTGCTAAGGCACAGTTGAGAGCCAAAAGCATGCTGGAGACCTCTCCACACCCTAGAGGTAAAACGAGGATCTCGATCAGAAATGATCGTCTTAGGAACTTTGTGAAGCCTCACCACCTCCTCCAGATACTGCCTCGACAAAACCTCCACCTAGCTCGACTCCTTGATTGCTATGAAGTGGGCCGATTTAGTTAAACGATCCACTACCACCCATATAGCATCATGTCCTCCCGGAGCTCAAGGTAAACCTGTAACAAAGTCCATTGAGATGTCCTCCCACTTCCGCTGAGGAATATCTATGTGTTGGAGAAGACCACCAGGAACACAGTGTTCGGCCTTCACCTTCTGGCAGACTAAACATCGAGACACACACTCTGAAACCATACGTTTCAGCCCAGACCACCAGAACTGACTCCTTAAGTATCGGTACATCTTCGTCACACCAGGATGTACTGCCAAGGGTGAACTATGGAACTCTCGGAGAACCGTCTCGTGCATCACCAAGGGAACAAAAAGCCTGCCATGATACAACACTCGGTGTTGTTCATCCTTCGACCAACCATCAGGGGCCTCCCCACAAACAACTCTGTCTCTCCAAACATCCACCTCTAAATCACCCAACTGAGACTCTTCCACCTTCTGCATCAGGGATGACTACACCGTCATCTGGAAAAGACAACCTCTTCCCCCAACTTCTCCCATATCACGATGCAAAGTTGATAGCTCTTCCATCACTCTCCAGGAATCACCAGATTCATGCACAACATCATTACGTGACTTTCGGCTTAGTGCATCAGCTACAACGTTCCCTTTTCCAGGTGTATACGATATTTCAAAGTCGTACTCCTGCAAGAACTTCATCCACCAACGCTGCCTCAAGTTCAAGTCACGTTGGGAGAAAACATACCTCAAAATCTTATGATTGGTGAAAACCACAAAGTGCTCACCAATGAGGTAATGTCTCCCCAACTTCAGAGCAAACACCACGGCTGCCAACTCAAGATCATGGGTGTCATAGTTGCATTCATGGGGACGCAACTGCCAAGACCCATAAGAAACAACGGACCTCTGCTGCATGAGAACACAGCCTAGCCCCAGATGTGAAGCATCACAGAAAACATCAAACTGAACTCCCTCCGCTGGAAGACAAAGGACTGGAGCACTTACCAACTTCTCCTTTAGATACTCGAAAGCTGTCTGACACTGATCAGTCCATATGAATGCTTGATCTTTCCTGGTCAAAGCTGTCAGAGGAGTCGCAACTCGGGAGAAATTAGCCACTAACCTCCTGTAATAGCCTGCGAGACCAAGGAAACTTCGCACCTCTGACACGGTCTTGGGGGATGGCCAAGACACCACTGCTTCTATCTTCGAAGGATCCACAGCTACTCCCTGTTGGGACACAACATGTCCCAAGAAACGAACTTCTCGAGCCCAGAACTCACACTTGGACAACTTCCCAAACAGCCGATGTTGGCGAAGAACTCCCAAAACGGCTCGTAGATGCTCTGCATGCTCCTCTTCAGATGTGGAGTACACAAGGATGTCATCGATGAAAACCACAAAAAACTTGTCCAGGAATTCACGAAACACAGCATTCATCAACCCCATTAAAATAGCTGGAGCATTTGTCACGCCGAATGGCATTACAACAAACTCATAATGCCCATGACGACAGCGGAAAGCATTCTTCGGGATATCCTCATCCTTTACATGCATCTGATGATATCCTGACCGCAAGTCGATCTTTGAAAACCAACTTTTACCCTTCAGTTGATCGAATAGGTCATCAATCCGCGGGAGAGGATAGCGGTTCTTTATTGTCACTTTGTTTAATCGACGATAATCGACGCACAACCGCAAACTGTCGTCGGCCTTTTTCACAAACAAAACTGGTGCACCCCACGGTGACACACTTGGCCGAACAAAACCACACTGCAACAGACCATCGAGCTGTATACGTAGCTCTCGTAACTCAGAAGGGGCCATCCTATATGGAGACATAGAGATAGGAGACGCTCCCGGCTGTAGCTCGATCCCAAACTCGATCTCTCGTCGAGGGGGTAAGGATACAACCTCTTCTGGAAAGACATCAGGGTAATCTTCTACGACCCTAGGAAACACCAACTGTTGAACCTCTGAAAACTCAGCATCATCCCAGCCATCATGGATGATAAGGATGAAACTCGTTTATGACTCATCCGTGGATCTCTCTCACCAACAAACACCATTTTCTCTCCATCTTCATCAAAGAAAACGACCTTCTTCCTGTAGCAATCCACAATAGCCTGCACCGAATACCACCAATCCATGCCAAGTATGACATCATATGGTTGTATCCGCAAACATAGGAAATCTCCCCAAGAGCGGTGTTTCCCCAACACTAGCTCACAGTATCTACATACTTCAAACAAGCTAGCTCGACCTCCAACTGGCGTAGTTAACGCCAAGGGCACTGGAAGCCTCTCTACCTCAAGTCCCAAAGCGTGGACAAGGGTAGGGGATATAAAGGAGTGTGTCACTCCTGAATCAAACAAGGAATACACCAAGGTAGAAAACAAGAAAAGGGTACCTCGGACGACGTTTGGCTCGCGTGGGGCTGGCAACGCTAGAGCATGAAGCTGACCACGACCACCTCCATGGCCTCTCTGACCCTGATGACGACCACCACCACGGCCGCGCTCTGCTCTCTGAGGACAGGGAGCGTCATGGGGCTGTCCTCTGCCTGCTCCATCTACCCTCGGGTGATCTAAAGCTGGTGCAACCTGCTGCTGCTGCCTTGGCTGGAACTGCCTCAACGGAGGAACCTGGAGCAGAGCGCCTAGTGCACGATGACTGCTCTGAAAAGTCGGGCACTCCCGCTGCTGATGACCACGACCACCACAAGAAAAAAAAGCGTCTGATCCCTTGGCATAGGCCTGAGAGTTGCTGCCTCCGGAGAAACGAGAGGGGAAGGGCTGGGACCTACCCCCAGGTGAACGGAAACTCTTCTGCCCTAAAAACCGGGAACCCCGGACCACAGCTCTGCTTCGTGAGGAATCATGACGATTCCCCTCTCGTGACGATCCGGTCCTAGACAAAGTCCTCTCAACAACCTCTGTCCTCGCCAACACCTCAAGATATGTCTTCAGCATAAATGGGGTGACCCGGCGCTGGATCTCTGGACGCAAAGCCTCCTCGAAATGCCTCGCCCTGGCCTCATCATCTGGTAACAGGTCTGAAGCATATCGTAGAAGGTTCCTGAAACGTATTCCAAACTCTCGAACACTGGAGCTCCCCTGTCGAAGGGTAAGAAGCTCCTGGCGACTGGATGCCATCGCAGTCGAAAAAAGAAACTCGACTCTAAACCTGTCTCGAAACTCCTCCCATGAGATCGCTGACTCCTCACGATCCCCGAGGAACAAGAACCACAACTGTCTCGCTGCTCCACGTAACATCGTCACAACCAAGGACACCCATTGTTCTTTCCGAGCACGAATCGAACTGAAGCCTATCTGGACCTCCTCCAACCAGTCTTCTGTGACTGCATCTGAAACGGTGCCCTCGTACTTCTGTAGACTCTAGCGATGAAACTCTCGGAGTGTCTTCCTCCAATTGTCATCGTCGTCAACCTCTACCTGGCGGCGATCTGCTGGAACAGCCTGCTGGGCACCTTCTGCGCAAACCTGACGGGGACGGCGACTTGGAGCCATACCTGTAAAATAACAACAATTAGAGCTCCTAAGCCTGGAATATGGAAGATTCAACATTAATTAATTAATTATTTTGTTTTATTAATTTTTTCTTAGGTTACCTATCCCAAGGTCTACCCATTCAAACACAGGCGCAAAGAATAATGATGCATGATCCTTTCCAAGGTCTCTACCCTGCAACCAGTATCACTTTGTTTAGTAGCCATCGTAAACATAAAGGTCCATGCAACAAATCATAGGGGGCCCTGAACACCTATGTCTCTGTCGGTCTCCAGTGTTTACCCCACTTGCTAAACATGAATGACACCGTTTCCCTACCATCCCATGCATCCTCACCTGTGCCTAACTCAAAACTCCATCCTATCCCTCAACCAGACCTCTGATACCACTCTGTCACGACCCCCTCCCCACAAAGTGTACCCCTCCTGGGCTAGCAATGTGAGAAGGGAGATAATGACCCCCCGAGTCCCGCCTCCAGTAGGCCCCGGGTTGGCGACTAGCACCGAGGGTATAATAAACATACAAATGGGAGGCATTACCCTCTAAGAGAACACATGCAGAAGAGAGAGATAGAATAGACTCCAATCAACTCCAACTCAGAACTGAAATATAAAAGGAAACCAAGTACATATATGAAATGTCATGAAAAAGTACTAAAACTGAAAGGGGAAACTAAAAGTACCCAAAAGAAAGTAAAACGACAGCGACCACAAGCCCGAACAGCTCCTCCTCCAACCGCAAGCTAGTAGTAACCAGCTTGATCTCCAACCTGCTCCAAGTGACCTGAAAAATAGTTTATATGTACATAGGGTGAGTATAACAGTATACTAAGTAGGATCCTCCCCAAGCATCTCGTGTAAAAGTAAAGAAAGCATGCTAAAGCCCAGTGAACAACAAGTGAAACTAACTCGTTATCTAAACAGGTATACTATGTTCCCAACCTCACCATGGATACTCTCACCAAGTAACGCATACAAGAATATAGCATATAGTAAAGAATATCAAGGGTACCCCGCTACTACTTCCCCACTGGTTTGTCGCTTTTCCCCAACGACATACGTCCTGTGCATCTCTCTCCAAAGGCTTGCCCATAGACACCTGGGCTAAGCTCCACAATCTACACCTCGTGCACCACAAAGGCTTGCCCGCAGACACATGGGCGAAGCACCACACCGTCCTCACAACCAAAAGTAACCAGGTAATTTTCGGGAGCCACCACAGCTCGCATAACGTGTATCATACGTCGGGTATAATACCTCAAGCCATTACAGCCCATACTCCGAGTAAGGATCCTCAAGCCATCATAGCCTATACACGTTACACCTATAGTAGTCCGTTGGATACTATATCCAGAATATATGTGTGTGAATAACCACAAGCCATTACAGCCCTCTACATACGTATATGGGGTAACTAACCACTGTGCCTCATGGAACTAGTATCTACCAAGAGAAGAGAGCGGGGCCGAAGGGGGTAGTCAGCCATTCAACCTCCCATCAGAATGTTGGGGAAAACACCACCCCCCAGGGCTCATAATCCCCGGGGTGTCAGTTTCCCTTACCGACAGGGTGGAGTAGCGTATAGAAACACAAAAAGTACAGAATATATAGGTAACTCACATCCACACTATGGGCATTACCTAGTCTTAGATACAACTGCAGCTAACGTCTCTCAGACTCCAGGCTGTTATTTCAAATACTAGGTATCCTACAAGCACACAACCATTTGAAGAGCTTTATTATATTACTCCATTCCCATTTTATCAGTTCCACTGTACATTAATTAATTCTTTAAACATTAATTAAGAATGAACAATTCCACATTAAACTGAATTGGCATCACTTTAAAAAACAACCGCTCCTTTTTAAGATTCACATTACCTTTAAATTCCAGCATCTCCATCCCCGTGGATTTTCACCATTTAATCAAACATTCCTTACAGAATTACTTTTCCTCATTCCCAGGCATTCTAGAAAAACATCATATGCTTCTAAACACAAAGGAGGCTCAACACGGTGAATAGATATACTACCCGTCGAGTCTTTGCCGCCTATAGAAAGAGCATAGACCCATCCTCCATCGAGAGGCTAAACACGGAAAGAATGTGGCATACCCCGTGTGTCTTCACCTCCTTCGGAAAGAGGGTAAGCAAGACTAGCTGCCTTGAGCAGTGGGGAAAAGTAAAGCAGATAAACAACCAAACCAAACCACTAACATCAAACCATCACATTCATCTCATACCATCACCCTTGGTGTCCTCCCCGACACCCATATGCATAAACCGATGCATCTCGCCACACTAGGCATCATCCGCTGCCACAACCACAAGTCTCCATACCTCCACATATCACAACAGCCATCCAGGCTCACATCACAGCACAAGCAGCAGGAAAATAAACATCACAAAATGGGCTCTCGACCCTTTAAAAAACAAGAGGGTAACTCAGAACCCTTTTAGAAATTCCCACATAATCTGTTCTCTAATCCATATTGAATTAACATATTTGTTATTCGTAGGTTCCAATCATGGATATCAAATCAGTAAGCTATCACAATTAAATAACCTTGCTTACTTCCCTAATTTGATTATCCTAAAATTAGAACAACTACAACAATGAGAATAACCAGATTAATTTACATGCCTCTTTATCTTTATCCAATTAATTAAAATTTAATACTGGATTTACGTTCGTTATCAATTTCTATCAAGAACGAACAACGAATCAAAGAAACATAGATATCACTATATCTAGGAAAACATGAGGCAAACTGTTATCACGGTATAAAGCAACAACATGCGATCAACCAATTCTTTTAATCCGGTTCAAGTATTTAATTAGGTCAATTTCATTGTGATCCAAAGGAATAAATCATGCTAATTCTACGATTGCACATACACAATTAGAGAAGCCATGAATCCCCTACCTCAAACAGTTCCTCACGTTATTTATCCACACAACAGGTCACGATCCTCCCCTCGCGACAACTGCATCCACCGGAGGATGCTGCGGTACGACAGTACCAAACAACCCCAAGAAAACCCATTAGAATCTTGGAGAGTACATGGTATAATTATTGAAAGGAGGATAGGAGAAGATGAACCCCAAAAGAACGACGATACAACATACCTTATATCGAAGATTGATCGAAACGACTTAGTTGCATCCAAAACAGAACAGAACCAATCCTCGGGGTAAATATTGATTGTGAAACTCCTACGGAAAGGATTGAAAGGTTCTAGCATCTCTTAGCCAAGAACAAAGAGAAAGAACAAGGGAGAATGATATCTCGTCCCTTTTTAAGATTAAATGGGGCGACGGTTTAAGATCCGGTTAATTCTCCATTAAAAACGGATCGCATTAACCCATGCTGTTTGACCAAGTAAAACATTCCAAGCCTTAGGAATAATTAATAAAGGATTTCTGGCATTTGAATAGGCCTTAAGAGCCTTTAAAATAAGGCATTAAATGTATTTTACGTCAAAGAAAACGTAAAAAGGGGCAAAACTGTAGGAGTCTGGAAACACTGTTCACCCATCGTTACTGTACATGAAACTGATCTGTGAAACTGATCTGTGAAACTGATCTGTCACACCGATCTGTGAAACTGATCTGTGAAACTGATCTGTCACACCGATCTGTGAAACTGATCTGTGAAACTGATCTGTCACACTGATCTGTGAAACTGATCTGTGAAACTGATCTGTCACACCGATCTGTGAAACCGATCTGTGAAACTGATCTGTCACACCGATCTGTGAAACCGGTCTGTGAAACCAATCTGTCACACCGATCTTTGAAACTAATCTGTGAAACTGATCAGTCACACCGATCTGTGAAACTGATCTGTCACACCGATCTGTGAAACGGATCTGTGAAACTGATCTGTCACACCGATCTGTGAAACCGATCTGTGAAACTGATCTGTGAAACTGATCTGTCACACCGATCTGTGAAACTGATCTGTGAAACTGATCTGTCACACCGATCTGTGAAACTGATCTGTGAAACTGATCTGTCACCCCGATCTGTGAAACTGATCTGTGAAACTGATTTGTCACACCGATCTGTGAAACTGATCTGTTACTGTTCATAAAACTGGAAACACTGTTCACAGAATCGGAAAATTGGCAAAGTGTTGGGGATAAGTCCCCTTGGCCTCCCGGAACACCTCCAACACCAAAATTCCACAAAGTAATGGACCGGAGAGGTTCGGGCCATTACAACACATGTATTAAATACTGGTTAAAATCAATTTATTTTATGATCAAGGCTCCGAAATGTTTTTTTACTTATCTATCCACTCTTGTAATATTTTATTAATACATGGATAAACATTATTCATCATTATTTCCAAAAATATATGATTGTTTCTAAATTATATATTGTAAAAAAAATTGAAAGTATTTATAAATGAAAATATTTTTAAATTTATCGCACTCCATAGCAGGCATAACTTCTCTATATTAGTTATTATAAAACAATGACCACAACTAATCAAATTTACTTTCATAATGATAAATAGAAAAAATTAATTTCTAATTCTCTTAACATCACGTGGCATTAAATATCTTTTCAAAATCATTGATCCTTCCATAATAATCCACTAGAACTGAAGTTCTATAGAATTTATGAGGTTTCTTGTTTCATATAATTCTCATTTATAATCATGTTACACTACGGTAAATATACATTATATCTATTATTAATTCTAAGAAAATTTATTACCCGGGTCAAATGAACCATCCATGTTTCAAACCTCTCAATTCCAATTACTGCCATTAAAATCTACTGATTTGAGTGGATATTATACTCTTTATTACATCGTTATTTAGTTTCCATATTTCCTTTAATGAAATCCATTTATAAATGACATCGATCAGACAAAGAAACAATGTCTTATTAAAATTCTCTATCATTTCAAAATAACTTCAAAGAATGATCTATCAAGGGTTTTCTTTTAACCATGTAATGACCCAAGGATTTATCTAAAGAAATTACCTTATTATAATTATTTCATATGGTATAAACACATAAGGGAACACAATACAAGATTTATAAATAATGAATGAATGAAATAATAGGTGTTTCTAGAAGTTAAGAAAACTATACCGTTGAAATAGTAACTTGACATTTGGAATAGAAATTTGACCCTTATTAATAGTTAACCATATAATTGAATAAAAACACAAAAATGAATGTATGAATATAATTTATCCATATTATAAGTGAAAATATGGTATAATTATATCATAATATAAGTAAATAAATATTTTCAAATTTTTATTTAATTATTAGTATTTTTATAAGTCATAAATATTTAGTAAAAAATTTATGAATAATTTAATAATTTAAAATACAATTAATTTGGGTAAATGGTATTCATAAATTTATATTTGATGTATTATTATTATAAAATAAATTTATGAGACCTTTGTTAAAATTTTAAAATGATATAAAATCATCTATTATTTTAGAATCTATATTTTCGTGTAAATTATGATTATAACTAAATATTAAATTTCACATATATAGAAAACTATTTTCATAAAATGGCGTTTTTTATTAAATTATACATATTTTAAAATGGTATCTTTTAATTTTTTGTATTTTTCTGAAATACTGGATTTTTTTATTAATAATAAAAAAGGTAATTTACGATATATATAAATTATAAGTTAAATACAATATTCATTGATTAAAGGATAATATAAGAACAATTTGTTCTAACACACAGGATATAATTAATATATTTAGAAACCATAATAAACACAATTTCTTTTCTTGAGTGAAATAATTAAATATTGAGTATAATAAAGATAAAACCCTCATCCTCCACTCTAAATACCACCTCATCTCATCACATCTCTAAATCCTTGACACCATACCAAATTTTGACAAATAATATTCCCAAACCTCTCCACCAATTCCAAGATGTTTTGTTCTTATCAAAATACCAAAACTAATCACCTGAATAGGTTCTCGATAATAATGAATCAATAGGTAAAACCCTCTTCCGTTTTCTTTTAATTTACCTTCAAGTTCCTTTCTATTATTATACTATCCTCACCTATACTTTCCCAAGTGGAATGAAAACTATAGTATCCTATATATACTATAATGTTATCATGATTATGGAATAATTATTCATCAAATTTCTTCTCCTATGTGTTTTATTTTAAGAATGAATATATCGTGTGTGGGTTGACGATCTACCACCTTCATGGATGACGTGCATTCATATTTAAATTCTATCCTCAAGGATGATCATAAAACCATTTTTATGGTTTAAAAAAACTTTAATATATGTATTATATCTTATTTAATGTTGTTGAATCAATTTTTATATATGATATTAATTTATAAAACAATATGAGTTTCTTGTGATCAAAAAGTTCTTAATTAATCATATTGATTATCATTAATGATTTATCTAATGAATCATCCTAACTTATGGAAAATAAATGGTATTTAAATATTATATAGTTTAATTAATAACATATATGTTCATTTTTTAACAACTATACTATTTATACATGATTTCTCATACACATATACAGGTAAACTGATCATGAAATCCATGGAAACTAATAAATCTAAAAATAAAATTGAACCACTTAACCAATCAAAAAGATTATAAATGAACTTAATAAGGTTATAAATGATAAAATAATTGTATAATGGTTTACTTAAATAATTATTAATGAATATAATTTTATTTTCGCCTATATTAAGATCAATTGAAGATCACCTTTGGACTTAAGGTAAGGGATTCTACCTGAACCTCCATTATTCCTTCAGGTAAATCATTCTGGCTTTTCACCCAGATTAAATTATATTTTCTTGTTATTTAAATCTTATTAATTATTTTAATATGTTTAAAATAATGTAGAAATTTACATTTATCCTTCTTTTTCTAGGTTATACATGTTTTTAAAAGGTTCCCTACTCAATTCTTCCCGATAAGGAAGATGAATTAAAAGAACTTCCCAATTTATTACCCATTTTCTGGTGTGCTTCAAAATCGGTTTTAATCCAACATTATTTTAACAAAATCACACATTTTATCATTAAAAACTACCTTGGACCAATTCTAGTTTTAAATAAACAATTATTATTTTTAAATTTTAAATTAACATGAATGATTTCATTAAACCATACTAAGATGTTTCATTTCTAAAGTTTCTTAAATACTCTCTTAACATAATTTTGACATAACATTTAATAATATGTGAATAAATTCCATTATTAATGTCCATGTATAATTTAAATCCATCATTTCATGGGCACCACTGTTATATTACCTTTTGAGACACTTTTTTACATAATTATGATACATAATTCATTCCATGGGTAACCCCTATGTTTATGCTTGATTACATATATATGATTCCTTATATGGAAATCATATTCATGAAAATATTATAATGGGTGTTCCTAGATAGAAATCCAATTTATTTGGTAATTTTTACCCTCATGGGACATTATGTGCAACATTCTTAGTGGTTAACCTAGACTCGTGATCTTCTATGTGCAAGGAGCCTTGACTAGTGCTCCATAATGTGCAACAACCTTGACTCAAGATAAATTAATTTTTAATGATACTTCAAAATTACTATGAATCCATGTTTATATGATCCCTTGTTATTATTATTTATGTTTAATCAGGTTCCATGTCTTTTTATATCATTATGTTTTTCATTCTAACCCATGTGCTAAACATTATTTTAATGTTTATTCGCTTACTAGGATTTTTATGTCATCCCGATTTACTTATTATCCATAGGATATCCTTTGTAGATGTAAGGGCCAAAATGAAGTTATGAGATCATAATAGATGATAAATAAAGAAATATTTAATTTAGTTCCATGATTTCAGTTTTAGGTACATATTCTTCCAAGTCACTAGACATTATGATCATTGGCATGTAATTTATTGTTTAAGTATAGTAAATGTCATTAAGGGAAGAAATATTCCATAATTATATATGTTAGGAAACATATAATGAATAAGCTATATTTAAGCCTAGGGAATCACCTATTAGGATATAATTTTTATTTAATATTTTACCCTTTTATTCTTAAATATCATTCTTTATGCATGTTAACTAAGAATTCAAACCCCAGAATTACACTTTCATTCCCTTAGCTAAAAGAGTAAAATATAGGAACACGTTCCAAAAATCAATGTGATATGTAATTTGATGATTTACTAAATGAAATTCCAATTATAAATGGAATGGGTTCTCAAAACTTCATTAAAGTACATGATCAATTGCCTCATGTTATGAATAATAAAATTAATTATGTGGAACACCCTCCTTATATAAGGAAAGAGCATGTTTTCATTGAATCCTTCATGCCACAAAGGAAACCCATTTTTAGTGGATATTATGATCCCCTCATCGTGGAAGAGTAGATTAAATCCATTGAAAATATATTATCTATCCACTAGTGGTTAAAGGAAGAGAATTTTTTTGTCATTATATTTATTTGATGGAGAAACTAAGGAGTTGTGGATATTGAACAGAAATACAAAGTTTAATGGGAAAATTGATTCTATGGATTAAGATGAATTAATGAAATGGTTCTTTAACAAATATTTTACTTAAAAAATCTTCCTAATGATGGAAAGAGAGTTCCTCAGACTTAAGCAAAATTAAGATGAGTCTATCAAGGGGTATAAACCAATCTTCTCAGGGCATCTATAATACACCACCATATTTGTCCTAATCTCTAAAATCATGGTAGATATCTTCTATAGCAGACTAAATAATAGACTATAACAAGCATTGGTGATTCGATAAATCTTTATTTATGAGGAAAATTTCTATTTTTTCCTCAAGGATTAAATATAGATCAAATATTCTCAGTTTTCTCGTGGGCTCGGTGACAATAGGAGAAAAATAGATTCTATTATGGGTGGATTGGAAAATAAATACCATGATGTAAAGATGACCAAATATACCACACGTCAAAATTGTAGGAAGAATCATCCTAGTAACTATCTAAAGGGACCTGAGAAATGCTATAGATGTGGTAGTATGGGGAATCTAGATATTATATTTTGAATGGATAAAAATAATCCCACTAATGTGGAAGAAGAAAGTAAGGTTCATATCAAGGAGAAAAAAATAATTTAGTGTGTAAAAAACAAGGAACATGGGAATTTTAAAAATAAATTCTATAAGCCTAGCGATTTTGGAGGAAATCAACAAAAACCTCCAAAGAAATAAGGAAGGTCTTCTGCTATCACTGCTATTGATGTGGGGCCTAAAAATGTTCTGGTGATAGGTGGGCTAGTTATTCATTCAATAATATAGAACCAACTACTTGATTTTAGTTATATGAATTTTTTTATATCTTCCAGGTTTAATAGAACTATTCAACCTCCACCTCAAAATTTGGATGTTGAGTTATCTATGAGAATAATTAATGGGGAAATTATTGCATCGAATGTACATAACTCCTCCCTGGTTAATGTTTGTGGACTGAACCTCCCAGAAAATTTTTTCTTACTTCCCTTGGTGTATTTTGATGCTATTTTGAGAATATATTGGATATATTTATACAAATATAACATCAAATCTTAAGAAAGGTGGATCACTCTTCACATCACAAAAAATCTTCAAATTATTTCTAAGTGTAAGTAGGAAGATAATTCTCCTTAAGAATCAAATTATCATGTGTTGATATTACTTCATTATGATGAAACATATCTCACTAAAATTATTGAGAAAAAGGACATGATCATGCTTGAAGACACTCCCATCCAGAGGGAGTACTCTAATATATTCCATGAAGAATATATCCATCTTTCACTTTATCGAGAGGTTGAGATCTCAATTAAACTTATTCCAGTATCTCTTTCTATATCCTAAACACCTTATAGAATGGACACTGTTGAGTTGGAAGAACATAAGAAGCAATTACATAAGAATTCAGATAGTCGTTTTATACACCCAAGTGCTTCACAAAGGGTTGCGTTTATCCTCTTCATCAAGAAGAAGGATGAATCAATGCGCCTCTGAATAGATTATTAGGAGATCATTAAAATCATGATAAAGAACATGTATTGACCACCATAGATGGATTAATTCTTTGATCAGTTATATCGGGATAGTTATTTCACTAAGGTGGACCTTTGGGTGGGATATCTCCATTTAATGGTGAAGAATGACGATATTCTGAAGACTGCCTTTCAAATAAGTTATGAACACTATGAGTTCATAGTGATTCTCTTAGGATTCACTAATTCTCCTTCCAATTTAAAACATTTAATGAGTAGATAATTTATATATTACCTCAACAAATTTGTGGTAGTCTTTATCAGTGATATTCTGATATACTATAAGAGTAAGGAAAAACATAAGGAGATTTTGAATACTTTCCAAAAAACATTGAAAAGAAAGATACTATTTGAAAAAATATACTAAATGTGAGTTCTGGATGGAGGATTTATCATTCACTGTGAATTTTATCACTAGAAAAGGAATATCTATATACCCCTCAAAGAAAAAGGCAACCTTAGAGTGTCCCAGACCAACATTTGTAATCCAGATCCACCACATTCTTGGTCTTGCCAGCACTTAGCAATGATTTTTGATGAACTTATGAAGATTGTAAAACCAAATAACCAAGCTGAAATGGAAGGGACTATAGAT
Source organism: Viscum album (assembly GCA_963277665.1). NCBI lineage: Eukaryota > Viridiplantae > Streptophyta > Magnoliopsida > Santalales > Viscaceae > Viscum > Viscum album. Next base: position 771,306,484 of record OY728138.1, read on the forward strand.
TTAATAGACTCCAGATTGTGAGTAAATCTTTAAGGATCTTAAAAAGAGGCTTATAATTATGCAAGTAGTCACAATCACGAAAAGTACAGAAGTCTTTGTGGTTTACATCGATGATTAAAAGAATGGTTTAAGCCGTGTACGGGTGGAAAATAATAAAGTGATATCCTAAAAATCAAATGATTTAAAAAATCATCCAAAAAACTAACATATAAATGATATAGAGTTTCTAGTTGTGGTATTTAATTTGAAAATATAGTGACATTATATCTATGGGGAGAAGTGTGAGAAATATACTAATCATAAGAATCTAAAATTTATATTCACATAGAAAGATATTTATATGCACCAATGAAGATGTTTAGATAATAACAAGGATTATGATTGCTCATTCCACTACCATCCTAATAAGGAAAATAAGGTGACGGATTCTCTATGTAGAAAGGATTCAACATCATTATTAATGATAATAATTGCGAAGGATCTAATATTATTATATTTAAAAATGATGGAATCAGGAATCTATAATAAAGGAACATCACAAATAAATTCTAAAATTATTTCTCAACCATCCTTCATGGATAAAACAAAATATTCTTAATGAAATTATGTGGAAATTCAGAAAAGGGTTGAAGCTATTAGAAATGGGAAATCCTCGGAGTTCAATATTTTTTAGGATAGAGTTGTAAGATTTGTTTCATGACTATGTATACCATCTAATACATAGATAAACAAAGAACTTATGAAATACACATAGAGGTCAAACTTCTATAGTATACAAGGGATACAAAGATGTATCAAGATCTTTAGTAGAACTTTTGGTGGGACTATATGGAAAAGGAGATTAGTGAATATACATCAATGTGATTGGTATGTTAGCAAGTGAAGTATCAAATGATAAATTACAAAATGATGATGTAACCATTACCCTAACCATCATGGAAATGGGAAAACATAAACATGGAATTTATCACTAAATTCCAATGAAATAAATATGAAATAATTCTATTTGGGTTATTTTGTATCATCTTATAATGACATATCACATTATCACAATTCGATGTGACATTTAATAGGATAAACTTGAAAAAATATACATTAATTAAATGGTAAGGCTATATTGAGTACCACTTTCTACTTTATTCAACCGATATCCTTGATTAACCTACAAGTTATTGAAAAGCCACCAACATTCTCTAAGCACTAAGATGAACGTTAGTATATCATATCATCCTCATAATGAGAGCCTATCTGAGTAATCCATTTAGACACTTTAAGACTTGTTGAGATCATGGTTTATGGACTTAATTGGAGGATGCGGCCAACATCTTCCACTGGTCAAATTCTCCTACAATAATATTTTACACTAGAGCATCAAAATGGATCATTATGATTTACTTTATAGGAAAAGGTGAAAAACAACAGCTTGATAGGATGAAGTCAGTGAACGTATGATTTTAGGACCTGAAATGGTCAAAGAAAAGGTGGAGAATGTGAAAACCATATAAAAATACATCAAAGAATTCAAAATTCAATAAAGTATCTCTTTAACCAGTCGTAAATGGGACCTGATGTTTGAGATTGGATACATGGAATTCCTCCACATATCTCTATGGAAGAGGATCATGAGATTCAAGAAGAAAGGTAATCAAAGTCCGAGGTACATCGACCCCTTCGAGATCCATGATTGTGTTAGAATGGTGGCATTTAGAATAGTAATTCCACCAACCATGTATCAAGTACATGATTTATTATATGTATACCTATTAAGGATGTACATACTAGATCCTTTGGATGTGTTTACATCAGAGGCAGTACAGTTGGAAAATGATCTTTCTTATGAGTAGCAGCCAATGAATATATTGTACTATAGAGATAAAATTCTACACAAAAGTCTACTCACTTAGTCAAAGGAAATTGGAATCACCATATGTATGATGTAGAAACATGGGGACCAAAGACATGAATGAAAGGGAAGTACCCACGCCTGTTTATATCTTAATATGTAAAACAATATTTTAAGTGTGAAATTTAATAAGGGGTAAAAATGTAACAACCCAATGTTTTCTCTAATGAAATTCTATTCTTATAATTATTTCATATGGTATAAACACATAAGATAGCACAATATAAACTTTATAAATGATCAATGAGTGAAATAATAAGTATTTATCGATGTTAAAAAACCAATACTGATGAAAAGGTAATCTGAAATTTGGAATAGTAATGTGACCCTTATGAATTGTTTACCAGCCAATTGATTAGTATCCTCTCCATTGAAATTAAGAATAAAATGTATCCATATTATAAGTGAATATATTTTATAATTATATAATATTATAAGAAAATAAATATGTTAAACATTATCAATTAATTGTTGGTATTTTCATAATTCCAAAATATTTAATTACAATTTTATGACAACTTTAATAATACCAAATAAAATCTATTTTCATAAATTGTATTTAGGAATTAATATCTTGATTTATTGTGATTATAAGATATCTGAATGCGACCTTAGTTAATTATTCTAGGGTATGCAAAATTAATTATAATTTTACAATATTTATTTTTCAAGTAAATTATGATTTTAATTACAAATTAATTTTCCAATATTTAGAAAATAATTTTCATTAAATGGTGTTAATTTATTAATTCTAAATGTTGAATAATGGTTAGAGTAATTTTTTTGGGATATTTCTGAAATATATAAAATTTTTGGGGATAGTAAATTGTGTTAATTAATATATATATATATACGTTATAAGTTAAATACTCAATTCATTGAGTCCTGGATGTTATAAGAACAATTGGTTTGAACTCACATAATCTAATGTTATAAGAACAATTTCTTTGAACTCACATGATCTAATTATTTTATTTACTCTCAAGAATTTTCACCATTGCTTACCTTGAGTAAAAAAAATAAAATATTGTGTAAAATAATTAGAAAACGCCCCCTCATCCGTTGTAAATATAATCCCTCACCACTTATTCTCATCACACTTATCAAGGCTTGAGAATTTTCAGAATTCGTCCCAATAATATTCCAAAAAAATTCCCCCAATTACATGAGATTTTTGTACAAACAAACTACCAAAACCAATCCCCTACGAAATTTCTCAAGAAGAATGAATTAAGAGGTAAAACCCTCTTTCGTTTCATTTCACTTTCTTTTCATGTTCCTTTCATTTCATATATTTTCCTCAATTCACCTTGTCCTAGTGGAATTAAAACTGTAGTAACCTATATATAATGTAATTTTATAATGTTTTTGGAATAATTTTTTTTTAATTTATTCTCCGCTCTCTTTTATTTTATGAATGAAAACATTATCTCTGAGGTGTCGATCTACCACCTTCGCGAAAGTCGTGATTTCATATTTTAATTCAATCTTCAAGACACGTCATGAAAACATTTTTATCATTTAAAAAAATTATTATATATATATATATATATTATATCATATTTAATTTTCTAGAATCTTTTTTTACACATGATATTAATTTATAAAATATGATGAGTTCATTATGATCAAAAAAAGATAAATTTTTCAATAAAATTATCATTAATGTTTTATCTAATAAATGGTACCCATTTATGGAGAAAAATTGTATTTTCATATTATATATGTTCAATAAAAACAAATATGTTTAGTTATGGACAAATATTTTCATTTTACATGATTTACCATACACATATACAGGTAAACTGATCATGAAACCCAAGGAAACTAATGCCCATAAACTATGAAATTGAACCTCTTAACCCATCAAAAAGGAAAAAATGATCTTAAAAAGGTTATAATAAATATAATTAATGAATAAAGGGTTATGGATTTATTAATTAATGAATATAATTTTGTAAAACCATGACATTATGATGAAGTGAAGAATGCCTTCTGACTTAAGGTAAGGGATTCTACCAAAACCTCCATTATTCATTCAGGTTATTCTTTCTATATTTTTACCCAAATTAAATCCCTTTTTCTAACTATTTAAATATTATAAATGATATTTTTAATTTATAAACACATTTATCAAGACCCTTTCATTTTTTTAGGGTTATACATGTTATTAAAAGTATTCCTACTCAGTTCTTCCTGATAAGCTGGCCAGATTTAGGGGAACCTCTAGTTTTCTTACCCATAATCAATTGTTCTCAAAAATATATTTTAATCCACTATTATTTTTCAAAATTCACTAATTTTATCATGGAAAATCACCTTATTTAAAATCATGTTTTATACAAACAAGTATTGCTTTTTCGTTATAAAAAAAGATGATTGTTTTCCCTTATACCGTACAAAAAAGTTTTATTTCGAAAGACTCTTAAACACTGCTTTCACTTCAATTTGGAAACAATTATAATGATATTTTCATATATTTTGTAATTATTTTCTATTTATGACTTAAATCCATCATTTCAAGGACACCACTTTGATAAAAAATTTTATACTCCTTTGGATATATTTTTGATACCCAATTGTTTCCATGGGTAACTCTTATGATTATGTTTGATTAATTATGTATATTTTTTTATATGAAAAACATATTCAGTAACATGTTATGATTGGTGTGTCCACATTGTTCTCCAATGTATAGGGAAATTTTTTGACTCATGATACATTATTTGAAACGGTCTGGGTGGTTATCCTTTACCCATGCTCTTCTATGTGCTACAAACTTGAATGTGTACTCCTCTCTGTGAAACAAGCCTTGAATAATGCTAATGCCTGGTTTTATGTTTCTATGACATTAATATGAATAATTTTTTATATGATCCCATGTTCTGATTCCCTATGTTTTATCATGTTCTATACATTTTTAAATATTTTTGTTATTCCTTATAACCCATGTGTTATGCTTTATTTTAATGTTTATTCCATTACTAGGATTTTTATCTCATCCATTTGTTCTTATTATCCCTAGGATATCCTATAAAGATGTAAGGGCTAAAAGGATGTTAGGATCTCATAATTTATGATAAATAATTAAATGTTTTATATTGTTCCATTATTTTAGTTTTTTGTAACTAGTATTCCAATAAACTATAATTTAGGATATGTTGCTTTTAACTTCTTGTCTAATAATGCTTAAAATCATGTAATGGTATGTGAAACGGACTAGGTTCCTTATAATCCTAACTTATAAACTTATCTAAAACATTACTTTGATAGAAAAAATAAATACTCATCCCTAAATAATTTCCTAATCAAGATCTTTAGTCATAAACTCACTTTTAAACATTTCAAGGACATTATGGTTTAGATTTAAATATAATTAAGTCACATCACATTATTAAAAAAAAAATATTTTACAAATCGTACACTTACATTGTGTTTTAATGTTTATTTAAATATATAATATTTAAATACTATTACATTTTATTTTCATGATATTTCATCCGAATTTTCATCTTTCTCTTATCCTTGTCAATATTCATCCTAAAAACACTGTGAAAAAAATTTAAAATGTTTTATGAGCACAAAAAATCTATATAATAGACCTAAAATAAGGAAATCCATTACACTTTTAAAAATACTAAAAACTATTAATATTTTTTCATTTTTTAAAATATTATTTTCAAATATGAAATCAATCATATTCACATGAATAACATATGCCTTTTTGACCATGTAAAAACTTTAAAACTCATTGGAAGATAAAATAAACCCATTTTAAGAGACATGGAGAATTATATTCATAATACATGTTATAAGTAATATGTTACTCATTAAATTTATAGGTGAAATATCCAAATTCTACTCCCCCATTATTATATATAAATATACCTAATGTTACCTAATGCATTGGATATATATAATTGGGCTAACCAATCATATAAGTTTTATTAGGCTCACCTGTAATTATAACATATGTTGGGCTAAACTGTTCATATGAGTTATATCACAATAACCTTTAAATGTATGTAATATTTTTTCACGTACTCTTCATCTATATTTATCAGGTACCATAAAAAAATATCATTTTTATGCTTTAAAATTTCATTATAAAACACTTTAATAACTCTTTTTAACTATTATTTAACACTTTTAGATATCGAAATACCCATTCAAATTATAAAAACCAATTTTTTAATCCAAAATACACATAAAATGGGAATTAGGTTCTTTATATGAAGAAAAAAAGGAATATTATAATGGGATCCAAAAATAAAACATTATTTTTAGTGGTGATAAATACCATTAAAAATGTGTATAATAAAACAAAATATTCATTTTTTTGTAATGAAAGTAAAAAACATTTCCTATAGAATACATAATTTTTTTTTGAAAACCACTCCAAGAAAAAAAATTGGAAAAATATAATTTATAATAGTTTCATTACCATATAAATGCATTGTTCGTAAATTTTAAATATAATGGGGATTTAATAAAACATTTTAGATAATAAATCATTAAAAACATAAAAAAGTGTTTTAAGTAAATGTGCCTTTTACCATGAGTCTGACTAGTCATGTACTTTAATGTTCTTTCAGAATAATTAACCTTTTCAAAAAATTACATTATTTTTAATCTTTGTAAGTATTATTATTACTTTTATTTTATTTATTATCATATTATTTTCAATTACATAATCTTATAATTTATATCAGATGTTTTGATGATATTAAGCTCATATGTCCAAAATGACATTAGGATGTCCACTATGGTTAGTGATTTCCCACTTACATCATCTCATTTTTATACACTAATTATAATTTTAAAAATAATCATGAATTATAGTTATTAAAAATGAATTGTGTTACAGTCATCAAGATGTTGGGTAATATGCACATATGAGTAAAGATTCATTTTTTCAATGATCCTGATGGAAATAGGGTATGTGATTTTTCCTCTTTTCATAATTATCATTAATTAATTAATACTATATTATTTCTTTATATATACGTATATATATTACCCATGTTTTTGGTTATGAAAAACAATTCACATTGCTTCGTGGATGTGGTAGTTCACATGCACGTACAACGACATTATCATTTTTCATTGAAAGAAATGTTGAGAAAAATGATTAAAATATTATATTTATATAAATACAATTGTTTCATTAGTATAGAATTTATATAATAATTAAACCATTATAACTATAAGTGAAAGGCAGTGATTGAAAATTAAAAAAAACAGTTCCCGAGGTGGTAATCTATCATATACATGAATGTTGGTTTCATTTCTAATATGATGGAATATAAGATCGATATTTGGGATGAAATTAACATAATAAAATATCAGTATAAGAAAAAATTGAAATTATTATCTCATCATGGTTGGAAATGATTTTATAATGTTATTAGAATAAATTAAATTAAAATTCTTGGTCACACCCCATTAGTCTTCTTTACAAATGTTTGTATGTTTATACTTAACACCTTAGTAGGAAGACCTTATGATCAACCCAAGTGATCAAAATTGTGTGGAGTGGTTTTTTATGGTATTTGGGAAGGTATTTTATGGTCTAAAGGAGTTTATATGAATTAATAAAATTGGGTAGGATGTTTCATAGTATAATTGAGGGAAGGACCTCATTAGTAATTAAATAAAGTATTCAGTTAATATAAACTAATTTTAAAAAAATAATTGTATCCAAAATTATACAATATTAATATACGATGATTATGGGTCAACATAATATCATACAATAAAATATTAACATGTTTAGATTATGTTTTCCCAATTTTATTTTTATTTTAAACTATGTTATCCATTTTTTATGATTACCAAGATAACAATATATTTTACACATTGGGGGTGATGATATTTACTATAAAAGTAAAATTTTTCCATGAATGGATAGGGATTATATTTTCAACTATATCCCAATCACATGGATGATTATAGGTTTTTTATTAATCATAAATCAATTAATAAATTATAATTTTGTATAAATTATCATTAATGTCATTTTTATGAATTTCGTTTAGTTTGAAATAGAAATAAACATGAAAGAGAATGAATTATATTATAATATATTTACACATCTCTAACATGTTATATGTATCAAAAAAATTGAATGAAATAATTCACTCAAATTAGACTACTTTTATTATTATTTTTATTTATTTTTTATTATTTTACTATAAATTTAAAAAATATTGTATCATTGTTGTGTAAGAATTAAGATAAATATTATATCACAAAATTTTATAAATAAGTCTACATGATAGTAAATATTTTTTATTTCACATAAACATTTATAACTGAACATAATTAAATTTTTATCTATGTCACAACATATTATCGATATTAAAAGCAAAAAAGTGAGATTTTTTAGTGAATCTGTTACATAAATATTATAAATGTAAAAATAAAATAAATGTGGAATAATGTTGAAATATTTTCAATAAATTTATGTAAATGGATGAACACCTCTCTTAAAATGGTATAAAGGTAACTGTTTTGATCATTGTTTTGTCATTATCATATTATTTTTTACCTTAATTATGTGTTTTACCCTTAATGTGGTGAAAATTATTTATTATGGGAACCACTAATAATTACCAAAAATAAAAGAGACATCTTTTATCAAATTTATCCTACTGAGTTCTAATTTTGAATCTATTTTTCAAGAATAAATTTCTTTAGTTTTAAAAAAAATCTAACATAAAAATGAAAAATATGTCGAAAAAAAATTTCAAATCAAAATGACTTTTTAGGTCAATATATTATCATACAACAAGATACGGTATAAAAATGATCCAAATTAGTTTATATAATTTTAAATAAAACTTATTTTACTTTGAGATAAATGAAAATATTAAATGTAATTTTTTAAATAAAGTAACAATTTTATAATAAAATATAAATTTTATATATTAAATGACAAATCAATCTTTGTGAAAGATAAAAAAATATCCTATGATATTTTTTTACACAAAAAATGATTTTATTTCTTAAAAAATTATGTTCTATATTTTGTATGAAAATCTAATAAAGAAAAAAAATTGTAAAAAATAGTAAGAATAAATATATTTTTCTTTATTGGCTGAAAGATTACATAATATTAATATAATTAATAAGAATCAAGAAAATATAACTAATTAATATTAATATGAAATAAAATTTATTTATTATAAAATTACAAAAGTTTTAATCATTATAATAACCAAAGTAACCTATTAATCAAATATTACAACAACATAATTCTCTTAGTACAGTTAGTATAGGCAACCATATAGGGATCTACAATTGCACTAAGAAAAACATGAGTGACTTGAGGGAGAACATGGAAATATGGAGTGAGTGTTATAGTGAATTACTATGCAATTAGTTTATATGAATGATAAAATTTTGAAACTAATCCCATCACCCCTACTAGTTGTCATTTTATTTTAAAATCATTTTAATCATTTCCCCAATGTTAATATCATATTATTTCTCTCAACTATTTATTTTTCTAATACATGTTAATTGTACTTATTCCTAATACACACACACACACAAATTGAAAATTCATTCGAAAACTATTATATTTAATTAGTAAATTAAAAAAATTCCTTCCAGATAAAACCTATAGTGAAACTAGTCAATGTTTTATACGTTGATTTTCTCTTGTAGGGATCTTGTGCTGCTACCCCTATATAGTTGGTCATTAATCACATAGGGTATCATATTAGGGGAATGCTATTGAAAAATAATATTTATATTTAAAATAAAAATGTAGATTATATAAATATGAATTATACGTGAGACATTAATTTAATATAGTAGTTATTTTCACTCATTTTACACATTAAATTATTAATAAATAGTATTATAATGTTTTTATAGAATATGTACACATAGAGTTGGAGTGAATAATTTTTACCAATAATTCTAGATAAAATAAGACACTTCTATAAGAAAAAACCATTGATAACTAAGGATATCGAGGAATGTCACCTATAAATGAGCCGTGATATCCTAAATATAAACAAAATTCAAGAAAAATTATATATATTAATCATGTTATACCAAGACAGTGGTATAGAAAATTTTGTAATGTTTTTTGAAACCATTTTGAATTATAATAACTTATAATTCATCGAAATATGAGTTGTATAACTATCACATGAATCACTTACCTATCTGTGATATTTTACCTTTAGATGATGATTTGTAATTAATAATGAAATTGTTATCCCAACTATCTAGTACTTTTAACTCAATAATGTGAGTGAAGATTAGTTTAAGATGATATACCACCCCTACTATCTTACGGTTATAGATATAATATTCTTATAGTTTTAAGAGGATAACACACTGAACACGAAGGGGGAGATTTAAAAAAATATCATAATTAGAATATATCATATATAAATAACTATATACAAAATGAATGGGTTATACACATTTATTTAGAAAGATATAGAATCTTTATTGGAGGAATATAAGATATTTAGAGATTTCTATTATTGGCTCTCCAATAATGAATTTACCCACTCCCTTTTGATGATTTTTTTAAAAGATTAATGAAATTGTATATCTATTAATGGAAATTTTAGAAGGTGGCCACTAAGGTGATTATAAAGTTGATGAACTTAAGAGTTTTTATAGTATACATGCTTAAAATTATTCAAAAATAAAATAATAGGAATATTGGTCAATGTAAATTAATTGATAGTAGTAAATGATTTGAATCCTTATATAGATGATTTTCAAGAACAACTTTATGGTCTTGTATTAATCAACCTAGAAGGAATTGTATAATGCAATTATAGTTCTTTGTAAGAAACAATGGTATCCAATGCATATATTTTGACATTACATATAATGAAAATAAAATCTAATAAACAATACGAACCATGTTATATAAGAAACTATGTGAGATAACTCAAATTCAATTATACTTTATCAAACACCTAGAATATATTATGGAGGAATCATCCCAAAATATCCTGTAAGGAGCATTGAAATTTTAAACAATGAGGATGTGGTTAATTTCATATAAACAATTAATTCCATTATCAACATATAACCAACAATTTAGGTTTTGGGAATCTATATTTGACGTGAAAACAAATTAATTGTGTAATATAGAAGATCATAAAATAAATATGTGGCTTGAGAAGGCATAAATTAAATATGAATGAAGTTTCTTGATCCTAAAATTATTTTTCTTAAAGAATTCATTAACTAATTTGACGGACCTAATAATTTATACATAACCTAGATGTTAATGTTTCAAAACATTTTCCCAAAAAGAAAGAGCTAATGGAATTTATCATTTCTAAAATAATATAAATTAAAGGTGCAGTAAACCAATAATAATAGCCATATAATGAAAGATTATTAAGAGAAGAAACTATTGAAAATACAATTTCTTGTGATGTATAAATTATGAATTGATTCTGGACTTATGTAAATGGTTACTTTTGATGAAGTTTTATAATACAAATATCATTCTAAAAGAAAAAATATTTTTATTGAAGAATATTTTGAAGGAATTATAATTGTTTTAACATTCCCTAGACCTATGCTCCACGATTTTGTACAAAAAACACTATTTTTTCCTAACATAAAATAGAAATCGTCATAAAAAATGTACAATATTCAATAATCATTTAGATCTTGTTTTTTTTAATAATTTTTAAAAAATTAGAAAAACAATCATATTCAAATATATATTATATTTTTAAATCAACACTCTTCAAATATAACACAAACTCTGGTCTTTTTAATTGTCATTCTCATTCTATTGTGTTACTATTATTAAACTAAATACCTTATTAAAAACATCACCGAAATAGAGTGAGAAAACATCTTAGTAAGGGGATTTAAATTTTATTTTTAAAACATAAAAAAATAGATAAACATTATTATAAAAATTTCATTTCAAAATTAAAAACCATTCTGAAAATAAACCATTTGATAAAATTATCATTTATAATTAAAATGAATGACTATTTTTCAAAAAAAATATAAATTTAAAGAAAATATAGAATTTTTAAAACACTACTTACTTTTAAAAATAATTTCATTGAAAAAATATATAGAGTAAAACCATTGAAACCACTTGAAATTTTAACCTTAATAACCAAAGCATTTTAATATTATTTCTCAAAAATAATCCAATGCTTTTTATAAAAATATTTCAAAAGATCAGAAAAAAAACCATTGGGACACATGGAACATTTATGGTTGTATATAGTGTACCATTCATGCAGGATTAAAGAGATACCCTAAAAACACATCAAGGTCACGAAGTCCAAAAATTAATCTTCATAATACACATTGAGTTTTCCACATTATTTTAATTTGTGTTCTCAGAACTACATTTGAAGAAACTAGGAAAATGGATACATATAAATATATTAATATATTAATATATTTTCATATATATAAGAAATTAATAACAAAAAAAATTCATGATAATAAAAAATTGGATTGTAAAACATATATGGGATGAAAAACCTGTATATTTCATAAATTACCATAGAATAATTTATACATAAGAAACATTAATGGGAATTAAATAAAAAAATCACATGAAATGACAATTTTATAACTGTAAAAATACTTTCTAATAAATGGATGATTAAAAACATTAAATACCCACATTGATGTAATTAACACCTTTTATAGCGAGTTTTAATATAAGGATAACAATTAAAAGGAATTTAAAAATCTATGAGGGTTTTATAAAAAAATTTGAAAATGGAAATTAATATTTTCTTCCTCCTTACAAATAGATTGTTTTTAAAAAGTCACGGAAATGGGAAATATAAAACAATATCCCCTTACAAAATAGTAATGAAAAAAATTTAATATGATATAAAAAATGAAATTATTGAAACATTTTAAATAGAATTTTTCAAAATTGTTTCCCTTACCTAATCTATTGAAAAACCATAATGAGATTACATTTCATAAAAATGAACCCCTATAACTTGATTTATTTAACAAAATATATCTATACAAACCAAAAAATGTATATATTACATGAAGAACATAGTGGAGCTACATTAGTAAAACCATTCAAGGATTAGTGTCTCTTTTATAAACCCTCAACAATAAGAAATTGAATTATTTTTATTATATAATTTATTTTCTATTGTTATTAGTATTATTATTTTACCAAATATTTTTGGATACATTCAAATAGTGGATGCTTTATTTCTTATAAAACATTTTCACAAATAAAATATTAATTTTTATCAACTTTTTTTATCCTCGTTTCCCATTAATCAACACATATAAAATATATATATTCTTACATGATTTTCAATTTTCTAACCAAAAATCTACTATATATACTGAATATATATACATTCCTCTCATTTTCCAGCATATATATATATATATATTATTTTGTTCTTTTACTTTTTCCTTTCATTTATTAATCTTGCAACACGGACACATATATATGTATATATAATTTATTTTTATTCAAAATTCATACATTAATATATATTTATATATATTTAATTTTTTATAATTCTTAAGTCTCGTACTATATATATATATATTAATTATTTTTATTCTCCACTTTTTACCCTTTCACACCACAGCCTTATCACATATAATATATATATATACTATAAATTTTTGTTTGAATTAATCCATATTGTATATTTATAATGAAAATATATATATTTCATTTTTTTAATAAATTTAACTCAATACTATGTTTATGTATATATACATACTCTTACATATACATATATATAGTATTTTTCAATATTGTTTCTTTTTTAAATGAAATGTTATATATATAATGGTTTTATGTATATATATATTTACTGGGCATATTTGTAAATATATATGTATAAATTAAATATAATTTTATAACAAATAATGTTAAATATTAACATAAAATATATATACACAAACACACAAACGCATACTTGTATATATAAGGTATTTCTTCAACTAGATATATATATATTCATTTAAAAATATAGTTTCTATATCATATATATATATTAACATAAAAGGCACTCAATTTCAAATATATATATATCGAATAATATATTATGTTTTATATATGTTATCCTAAATGGGTGTTTTTATATAGCATAGGAGGAATAACACATTTCTAAAATAAATAAACTATTTTTCTTCTAAACAACATATTTCTATATGTAAAATATGTCTACATTAATAAAAAAAATTTATTCTAAATATTTTATTTAAAACAAAAAAATATATATTCGAACATAAATTATCATGGTAAATAAACCATTAATTATTTAAAAAAAATATATAAAATATAACTTTATGTATTATTATATTATTTCTCAAATAGTTAATAATCATTTATATATAATATAAAATATGGGTAGTTAATTATTTCACCATTATATAAATTACATAATCACAATTTTAATTATATAAGATAAATTTTTAGGTCTTAATTAGGAAAAAATAATTTTTTTATTGTTAACATTACATAAGGTTTGACTGCATTAAAATGATAATAATAAAAATTCTAAATTTCATAGAAAATTATAAGAAATTAATACTAGAGTTTTTAAATATAAAAAAATTTTGGTTGATTTCTAAATTAAAGTCATTTAAAATTAAAAATGTTCTTTGAATTATATATTTAGTTCATATGGTTTCTCTATTATCTATATAACAAGAATTTTTGGAATCATCTAAAAAAATATAATTAGCTACAAAATCAAAATAAAATTTTCAACTCTTATGTTATTCATGAAATCCCAATCAACAATGTTATCTAATCATTTCCCCTGAGACAAATTAGGAAGTCACATTCTTGCACTTCAAGAACAAGTTCTAACAAAATGATGTATTTTTTTCTTAAATAATATAATTTACATCACTTGATAAATATATAGTCCATGGATATTTTAGATCTATAGTTTCGGATGAATAAAACACTATAAACAATAACTTCATAATTAAAATATTATTTCTTTTTGAAAATCAAGAATCATCTATAAAAACACAGATTGTACTATTTCTAATATGAATAATTTATACAAGTCTCTTGCATAATTCAAACTCAACTAATATCCTTTGAAAGTTAGTTTAAACATGTTTTGAGAAAATAATTATAGAACGGAATTTTAAAATATAGTGAACTATTATTTAATAATACTAGAAAATAATCATTGGAAAAAAATATTTTAAAAACCCCTCTTAAAATAAAACATCATATAAATTTTACATTTTCTATTTCAGAAAATCATTTTTTTTCAAATACGAAAATATATTTTAAGAATATGTAATTTTTTAAAACACTTTAAAATATTAAATTAACATTTCATAAGATAAAGACTTGGAATAAAATTGTCATGACCTCCTCCCTACAATGTGTACCCTTCCTGGGCCAGTAATAGGAGAATAGAGATAGTGACCACTGAGTCCCACCTCAAGTAGGACCCGGGTTGTTTACTAGCATTGAGGGTATAACAAACACATATATGAGTGACATTATCCTCTAAGAGAAAACATGTGAAATATATAGAGAGATAATATAGAAAAAAAATTCCTTCTTAGAGTCCAATATAAAGGAATATCCAATGTTTACATTCATAATTCATCCAAAACATAATACAACTAAAAGGAAAACTGCAAGTACCAAAAGAAAAGTATAGACGACAGTGAGCATGATTCCCAAATAGCTTATGCTAATCCAAAAACTAATAGTAACAAGAGTGTTATTCAACCTTCTCTAACTGACCTGATAAATAGTTAATATATACATACGGTGATTATAAAAATATACTCTGTAGGATCTTCCATGAATCCTCTCATGCAAAAGATAAAGAATGAACGCTAAATCACAATAAACATTATGTCAAACTAACTCATCACTTAAAAAAGTATACTATGTTACCCACATCACTAAGGATATGCAGACCAAGTATCGCATACAAGACTATATAATATAGTATATAATATCAAGGGTACCCTGCTATAACTTACCCACTAGTTTTCTTCTGTACCCCAATATCACATGTCTCGAGTATCTCTCTCTAAAAAGACTTCTCCATTGACACCTGGGTGAAGAACCACAACATGCACCTCATGAAAATCACCACCACATCCACATAACCAAAAGTAACCATGTAGTTTCAAGGATCCAAAACGTCCTGTATAATGTGTATCATATATTGGGTATTATACCTAAATCCATCATAGCCAATACACCATGTAAGGATCCACAAGCCATCACAACCTATACACAATACCTATAGTAGTCCATATAAAACCATATCCAAAATACATGTGTTTCAAATAAACACAAGACACCACATCCACATACACAAGTATATTAGGAAAAATAACCTCCATTCATATAAGCACATGTAAATACCAAGAGAATATAGAAATGATAAAGGGGGAATTTAGCCATCTATCCTCCAACCGTTATGTTGGGTAAAACACCCCCAAGGCTAGGAATCCCTGGGGTTTCCGTTTTTGACTGACATTGTGGAGTAGGGTAGAGAAAAGCAATAAATACTAAATATAATATAGCTCACAACCACAAAATGGGAATATCCTAGTTTTAGACACAACTATAGCTAACTCTATTGGACTTCTAGATTTCAATAATAATAAAAGATGTCCTATAATTACACAACCAATTAACGAGATATATTAAGATATTATATACCTTTTTCATAAGTTTCACTTTATGTTAATTAATTATGAAACATTAATTAATTAATAACAATTTCCACAACATAGTACTTCGTCATCACAACCAAGATCCCTATCCCCCAGGCAAAGCCATCCAAGTCCATGGCTTTTCATAATTTCAATATCAATATTGCATCCCAGGAAGCTCCAACCCCATGGGTTAAACATTTCATAACATATTAACAACATTAATTTATATAATACTAGGTATTCTAGGAAAAAATTCTATGAAACCAAACATAAGGGACTCTAAATGGTGTGAAGATGAACTACCAGTTGAGTATTTTCAACCTATAATCGGAGGGTATACTCATCCAACCAAGAGAAGATAAATAGAGAAAACAAATGGCATACCCCATGTGTCTTCACCACACATGGATGGAGAGTAACCAAAATTATATTCATCAAGTGGTGGGGAAAAGTAAGAAAATAGAAACCAATATATCTATCAGAAAAAACTGATTCAGACAATCATTCATCTATCGTAACAATGGGTAATCCTAGATTCAACTCGTTTCATCGTCTCTATTACCCTCCCTGACACCACATGAACATACAAACACATCTCGTCACTCGAAGTGTAAAATTATTCTTAAAAAAGTGGGATTCCCTTCCAATCATACTACAACATCCTTGTAATATTAGTTATCCTAGGATCATAACACTTCCCGGCATACCCGCCCAACACAGCACAACATCCCTCCAGGCTCAGCCATCCCAAGCTCACATCACAAAAAGCAGCAAACAAACATAGAAAATAGGCTCTTATCCCTAAATAAAGGCATCCAAAAATCACATACAACTAGATCTCACATCTCTATAGTAAATGTCTCATGGACTTTACCAATAAACAGAAAACTCAGAAACTATAAAGAAATTTTTTTCTATCGCACAACTGGTTCTTATTCCATATTGAGTTAACCAATTCATTATTAGAGTTTACAACTATAGGTAATCGAATAAACATGATATAATATCTATCAAAAATTCGTAAATAATAAATTTAAGACGCCTTTAAATCTTTTATAAAAAACATTCAACATGATTAAGGTTCATTAAACAATTCAATTAAACATGTTTAATTACATCAAATTGATTACCATGAAATTTAAACTACAAGAAAAGAATTCATTAAACATGTATATTTAATTACTTTAAAAAAATTAATTATCAATTAATTACATCAAAAACAAAAAGATAATCCTAGAAGGCATAGATATCACAGATCTAAAAAATAAAGAGGAAAATTGTTATCATGGTATAAAGAAAAAATATAGTTATGTGATTGATAGTAATTATTCAATCTGGTTAAAGTAATTGAAAGGTTAATTTAATTATGATTCAAGGGGATAAATCATGTTAACTCTACAATTTCACTTAAATATATAGGGAAGAAACAAATCCCCTACATCAATAATGGTTTTTGACGTTCTTCACATGAGAACGGACCACGTTACAGATCTCTGATCAACCCTACTACATAAATTTCATCTATATGAGGATATTGTGGCATAATTTTACCAAAAAAAACCAAGAGAAACTTCATTTGGACAATGAGTATAATAACACCATATCATGAAGAGAATATATGAGCAGAAAAAAGATAAAACATGGAGAAACTTCTAGAAAAATGAAGGAAAATGCACCTTGAATCTTTAAATATCACCACAGATCAAAGACATAACCCCAATATTGTTCCCCCTTAAATAGAATAAAAAAATGGTGGATAGGGATTTCAAACACTCTAAACTGTGATATGTTGTATGATTAGACAACCCTTGTTACTTGAAATGTTTTAAAACATATAACATCATGGAATTACATGACTTCTTATTAATCCCATTCCACGCTATGTAATTCTCATTGTTTTGTTCCTACCAAAAAATGAAATTCTTTTTCACTTTATTTTATATTTCAAACTTTTTTATTTTACTTATTGTGAAAAAAATAATGTTGTGTAACTTTTCAGGATTTTAAATCTTCCTTGTTTCTAGATTCTAGCAACCAAACTACTCTAGAATTCCTAGGAGCCTCCTCTAAGAACACCAAGCCTCAAAAACATGAAAATGGTATATCCATGAAGATATAAGCATTTATATTAGGTACCTCTCAAATCATTCTCATCCATAAGAATCCAAACCCAACCTAGAGAGAAAACATAAAAGGGTCATCTAAATATCCCCCTTGCGAGATACTTGTTAAGGATTTCGTCACCAAAATACCTTAATAACCACATAAGGGGAATAACACAAAACTATGAAACATTCAAAACATCCTCTTAAACACTATCCGAAGATATATACCTCTCAAAAGGAAGAAATCAAAAACAATTTATAAGGGAAATTTATCTGAAAAAGTAGAAAATAATTACAACAAAAAATGAACCATGTTATAAGATAAGAACTAAACACCAAGCTACTTTGGCTACTGATCATGTATATGTAACTCAATTTCCCAGGTAATCTCTTTCATGTTAGCACTAAACCATAATACATGAACCAAGGGGGTAGAATGCCTACACAACACCTTCTCCTAGAGGTCCTGGATCTCTATATGTCATACCTCAATAGGAAAATCATCGTCAACATTGATCTCTCTTAATTTGAAGATCTGAGAGTCTTAGTGATGATAACATCATAGCTACAACATGTGATTTTTTTAAATTGATCATATCTAGGAAATGTTCTACCAAATACCACATAGCTCCAACATGGGTGAACACCTAGAAAGTCCCAAACAACTGGTGACAAATACAACTCCCCTGAAAAAACATTCAATTCCCATGAAGGGGAGTCACCATCAAGAATACATGATCCTCGAAATCATACTCTAGAGGTCTCCTCCTACGATCAGAATTGGACATCTGATTATCCTACACTACTTTCATCCTCTCAAGAATCACCTAATCTATCTCAGATGTATTTTTTACTAGTTCCAACCTATGAATTTCTGACTCTCTTCCCCTAGTCCAACACAATATTGAATAAAAAGGGTGTCTATAAAAGTCTCCAAATGGCCCCATACTAATGATGGAGTAAAAAATTATTATTATAATAAAACTATAACAAGGGTAGGAACCTAATCCAAGAACCACTAAAATTTATAACAGTAATTCACAACAAGTTTCCAAGAGTCTGGATGGTCTGCTCTGTCGGACCATTTATCTATAGATGAATATAATTTCCTAGTCATTGCTAATAAGCAAAAGCATTTTGGAGAAATCTCCACACCATAGTGGAAAATGGGGATCTTGATTGGAAATGATCATCCACACCACTCCATGGAGTTTTACCACCTCATCCCGATACTGCCTCGAAAAAACCACCATCGAGGTCAAATCCTTGATTGTTGTAAACTGGGATGATTTCATATGATGATCCACTACCACCGATATAGCATCACAGCCTCCCTTTACACGAGTTAAACCGGTAACAAATTCCATCGAGATGTACTTCCATTTCCATCGACAGACATCTAACATCTTGATTTACCCATAGGGAACAAGGTGTTCAACCTTCACCATTTGGACGACCAAACATCTAGACACAAGCCCCGAAACTGCATTCTTTAACCCATGCCACTGAAACTATCCTCTCAAAGATTGATACATATTTTTCACACAAGATGTACTTCAAAATTAGAATTATGTATCATTTTAAAACCATCTCACGGATCGCTAAATGAACGAAAATATTTTTCTTCTTAAACACCCAGTTATATTTTTACTTAGACCAACCATTTGGGGTCTCAACTCAACCAAATCACCTATCAAGACCTTCACCTAAAGATCTCCTAACAAGGACTCTTCCACCTTCTAAACCAGTGATGAATCCAGCATCATTTGAAAAAAAAATCCCTGACATCTCCCATATCTTGATGCAATACTAAAGGTTCTTCCATCACTCTCCAAGAATTTCCTGATTACCACATTGCATCACTATGTGACTTCTTGCTTAGTGTATCAGCCACAATATTCCATATTCATGTTGTATATGGAATGTTGATGTCTTAATCCAAAAAGAACTCCATCCATTGATGCTGGCTCAAGTTTAAGTCACATAGGGAGAAAAAAATACTCAAGGCTCTTATGATTGCTAAAGACCACAAAATGATAATTTATGAGGTAATGTATACAAAAAAACTAGGAAAAACACACCCACTTCCAACTAGAGATCATGGGTGTCATAGTTACAGTCATGGGGATGTAAATGTCGATACCCATAATAAATGACCAATCACTACTAAATTAGAACACAACCCAATCCAAGATTCAAAGCATCAAATAAAACTTCAAACTGAACTCCTTCTACTACATAATAATGAACATGATCATTGACCTGATTCACCTTTAGATACTCATAATTTTTTTCCACTGATAAATTCACCAGAATACATGATCATTTCTATTCAACTATATCATAAGAGTCACATCTTTGGAAAAATCTACAATAAACCACCTTTAATAGAATAAAAGTGCAAGGAAACTTCTCAACTATGAAAATTTCTTGGGGGATTCTAAATACAAAACTTGTTCTACCATTAATGGATCAACTACTACTCCCAATTGTGATATGAAATTAATTAATAAATGGACTTCTCGAGCCCAAAACTCACACTTTGGAAACAACCCAATAGCTTCTCAAAAATAAGAACTCCCAAAATGGTAGGAATTTGCTTTGTGTGCTCCTCCATAGATATGTAGTAAACATATATTTCATCGATTAAACCACCATGAACATATCCAAGAACTCATCGAACATAATGTTCATTAACCCCATGAACATAGTAGGAGATTTTTCCATGCCAAATGGCATGCCAATAAACTCAAAATACCCATGATGAAAATAGAAAGTAGTATTTATGATAACATAATCCTTTAAGCATATATGATGATATCCTAACCAAAAATAGATCTTCGATAACCAATTTGGACCCTTCAGTTGATCAAATAAATTATCAATCCATGAAAGAGGGTAGAAGTTATTCACCATCACTTGGGTCAAGTAACAATAATCGATACAAAACTTCAAATTGTTTCCATCCTTCTATATGAACTTTTTTGGTTTACCACATGGTCACACATTCCAAATAAACCCTCTAGTTGTATAAGCATCTCTGACAACTCATAAGGCACCACCCTATATGAAGACATTATGATATGAGACATTCTTGTCTATAGTTGGACGCTGAACATGATCTCTCCTCAAGGGGTTAATGCTATGACCATCTTCTAGAAATATGTAAGGGTACTCTTCTATGAACATATGAAATACATACTACAAAACATCTGACAAAATCATCATTAGCATAGCCATCAAGGATGAAAAGGGTGAAACAAACCTCTTACCCATCCAAGGGACTTTCTCGCCAACCAAAACTATTGACTTTCCATCAGTATTGAGGAAAACAACCTACCTCATGAATAAATTCATGTTATTCTACACTGAATACAACCAATGCATGCTTATGATGATGTCATATGGTTGTATCACTAAACATATAAAATTTATCCAAGATCAGTGCTTTCCTAGCTATAGATTACAGTATCTAGATAATTCAAAAAAGTTAGTGTGACCTCCAACTAGAATAATAAATGCCAAGGACATTGCAAGAATATCTACCTAAAGTACCAAAACATGGATAAGGGTAGGTGATGTGATGGTGTGAATCTCTCCTTAATCAAACAAGGCATGAATCCATGTAGAAAAAAAAGAAAAGGGAACCTCAAATGATGTTTGGATCACCTGGTGTTGTCAATGTTAAAGCACGAAGATGAATATGACCTTCTCCATGTCCCATTTGACCATGATTAATACCACCTACATGGAAAAGATATGATCTCTAGGGATGGGAGAATATTGGGGATGCCCTCTACCAACCTTATTTACCCTCTACTGATACAAAACTGGGGAACCTTGATGCTGCTACATCAGATCCAACTACCCCATTAGAGAAACCATAATTCTAATAACTACTACATGATAACTGATCATAAAGGTCGAGAAATATCTTCATTAATGACCTAATCCCCCATAATAAAAATATGAATCTAATCCCTTAGCATGGGTGTAAGATCTGCATCCCTTGGAAAAATGATACATTGGGGGCAGGGACCTACCCTCGCCTGATTAGAAGCCCTTCTGTCTTGACTTCTAGAAAACCGGGACCACATCTCTTCTTTATGAGGAATCCTATTGAATCAACTCTCATGATGATTCAGTTCTAGATAACATTCTCTTGATGACCTCTTCTCTCTCCAGCACCTTGAGATATATCCACAGTATAAATTTGTTAACATGGATCAGGATATTTAGATGCAACAGCTTCTCCAAATGCCTCATCAGTTCATATGAATATGAAAATAAGTCTGAAGCATATCATATAAGGTTCCTAAAATTCATACCCAACTCTCTCTCACTAGATATCCCATGCTAAAGGGTAAGAAGCTCCTATCAGCTGGCTACCTTCATAATCAAAGAAAGAGATTCTGATCTAAACTTGTATTGGAACTCCTCTCATGAGATTGACAACTCATCTCAGTCTCTATAGAACAAGAACTACCACTTCCTTTCCACCACTTTCATTATTGTCACAACCAATAATACTCAATGCTTCTTCTCAGCGCAGATCAAACTGAAGTCTATCTCAACCTCCCTCAACCAGTCATCCATGACTACATGTGAAACAAATACTTCATAATTCTACAGAGTTTTGCACTGAAACACATGCAGTGTCCTCAGCCAATTTGCATCATCGTAAACCTTTAATATACGACGATCTTCTAGAACAACTACTCAACTTCTTCTGCACAAGGATAAAAAGGATTCTGACGTACATCCATGATTATAAAATAAAAAATAATTAGAGATCTTTAGCCTAGAATTTGGTAAACAATGAAAATAATTAATTGTTCTATTTTATTCATTTTCTATTAACCTTTCCCAAGTTATTACCATTCAAACATAGGTGCAATAAACTATGATGCATGGAAATTCACTATGTCTCCACCCAACAACAAGTATCACCCCATTTAGCATTCGATGCAAGATTAATGGTCTGTGTATTATATCACAGAGGCCCCTAAATACCCATGTCCCACTATTCTACCATGTTTACAATGCTCTCTAAACATAGCTGACCCCATTTCCCTACTATCCCATGCTACGTCACATGTTCCAAACTCAAAACATCATCATGCCCCTCAACCATACCTTTGATACAACTATTTCATGACACCCCCCCCCCACCACCACCATATAGTGTACACCACCTCGTCCTAAGATGGGAGAATATATATAGTGACACCCAAGTCCTTCCTCGAGTAGGCCCTGAGATAGAAACTAGAATCACAGGTATAATATACAAAAATATGGGAGGTAATACCCTTTAAGAGAACACATGAAAAATAAATAGATAAGATATACACCAACAAACTTCTACTCAGAATCAAATATAAAAGAAAATCCAAGGTGCACATATGTAATTTCATGAAAAAACTACTACAATTGAATGATAAATTATAATTACCAAAATAATAGTAAGGAAAATAGTTCCCATTAATCCCAAACAGCATCGCCAATACCCTAAACTAGTAGTAAGTAGTTGGATCTCCCACTAGCTCCATCAAAGAGGAAAACAGCTTATATATATATAGGGTGAGTATAATAGTATACTCAGTATCATCCTCCCTGAATCCTCCCATGAAAAGGAAAATAATTCATGCTAAATAATAGTGAACAACAAGTTAAACTAACTCATCACCTAAATAAGTATACTAAGTTCCCATCCTCACCATGTCTACTCTCATGAACTATCACATAAATATGTATAAAATATAATAAAAAATATCAAGGGTTCCCCGCAAACACTACCCCACTAGTCTATATATCCTCCTTAATGTCTCACAACCTCATCATCTCTCTCCATAAATTTTTTCATATAGAAACATTGGTGAAACCCCACTACCTAGACGTCATGTAACACACCACCACATCCATGTAACCAAAATTAACAGGGTAGGTTCCTAGAGCCACCACATCCTGCATAATGTGTACCACACCTTGGGTAATATACCTCATTCCATCATTGCCCATACATAGAGTAAGGATCCTCAAGCCATCAAAGACTATACAAGTTATACCTATAGTAGTCCTTAAGAAATTGTACCCAGAATACATGTGTATGAAATGACCAATATTCATCACATCTCTCTACACACATATCTGGGGAAAATATCCTTCTGTGAATAACAGCACAGGTAACTACTAAGAGAAGATAGTGGGGCCAAAGGGGTAGTAAGATTTAAGATCCCAACCATTATTAGAGTTATATAATGGGTTATTTTAGGTTGAAAAATAATTATGAACCTTTTATGGGATTCATGGATCGGGTTCATTTGGATTATGTCTAAAAAAAATTTCAGAAAAGAGGTCGTGCATGGGTGGCACATGGTTTGTACAAACTGTGTAACTTCCATGGAGAAATTATATGCTCTTTGGTATTTTGAGGTAGTAGATTTATCTCAACTAAAGCATGGTTTGAGAGGTCATCCAATGTATCTATGAGAAGTTCCCCCTTGATGTATTGGATAGAACATGGTTTTCCCAACCATGTGGGGGCGAACATTGTTATCCTAAAATTGTGGATCCCACTCCTTTCCATAATTTAATGACCTATTTCACTGCTAATGCATCACTAACTCAGGATATTACATTTCAAATAGTATGGGATGGTTGTCCCATCGACCTGGAGGGATTCCAAGTCCTTAGAACACATTTCTTCATGATCGAAATCTTGAATTGAAGATCTACGCTTCTCCAAATAATTGGATTTCATCCTGTTGCTTCCCCCATTATTTCTTCAACCATTCCATGATCTTTTCATGGAAGATATCCTCTGTTTCCTTGTATTTAAATCGACAATGAGAGATATATATCTAGTATTGTGGATCTATATCCAGATTCATGAGAACTTGATGTCATTGATATTTATTTTGGTTTAGGGATTTAGATCCATAACTTTTATCAACGCCGTCACGGTACTCAGATTTTATACATTTCTATTGAGAAAACATCCGTCAATTAAAAGAGGTTATTGGTATAAATCTAATTCCTATAATCTGGGATCAGATATTTATATGAAATATTATAGAATTTCCAGAATCATTTAGAAATTGGTTTTCATGAATTGGGTTTATTAGATTGAAAAATAGATTTAGCAAAGCTTTATTGAAATAGTTGATTAACTGGAAAACCTATCATGATACTAAGGGTTTTCCCTATTAGATAATTTATTTGGGGAATTTTTTGAAAGTGTTAAGGGTTATAATCTAGAAAATTAATCAAGGTATTAATTATAATACTAAGAAATGGATATGTTGAGAAAATTAATTTTGGATTATTTATATAGCTTTGATAATATGATCTAGATAATTAATTGTGGGATTAGTTATGTAATGGTGAGATTAGAATGAGATAATTAATTCCTCGAAATTAATTATGGAATATGAATTGTGATATTGTTTAATTTATTAATGTATTAATTGATGGTTTTAAGTACATAGTTAGTTGTTGATTTAACTAACGGAAATGACATGTTTAACAAATTGTTGAATTTGTATTATGATTTGAGTGAATAATTAATTGGTAAATTAATTATGTGATAATGAATGGGAACATGGTCATTCTAAATTGAGAAGTAAAAAATGGTATCATTTCCATCATACTTGTGAGTAAATATAATGGTAACATGGTCATTCTAAATTGAGATGTATAAATGGTTACACGGTCATTATACTTATTAGTAAAGAGAATCGGAACGTTATAATTTTATTTAGGAGTAATAATGAAAAAATTTCTTCTTACTTACATTTTTGAAATTGGTAAATTTGTAAATGAGACTTATAAATGTGAAGTTAATGAATAGAAATAATGGTACACTATGTTGTGACATCACACAAGAATATTGTAACTCTTGCGTGAGTTGAATTAGGTATTAAGATATCATTTCACCTAGAATACCTCCATCTTTGAAATGAAGTAGGTATTAGGATCTCATATTACCTATAAAATACATCAGGCTTGGAATGTTGATGAAGTTAGTTTTCAGTTACGAGTATCCTTGGGAACCCTAGAGTTAATGTTGTTAGATAAGAATAAATATTAATGCGATAAACTATTTATTAATACATTTTACTTATTTCGGTATATAAAAGCATGCAATATATTTTGGTTGGACTTGTTTTATATACTATTTGTTGTGGCCTATTGAGTTGTACTCACACCATATTCAGGATTCCTGATCTGTACCCAAATAGATTATATTGTTGGATGACTTGATAAGGGAAATAGTCTGGGTATTGGTGGCTGATTTGGGATGGATCGTGGGGGAGGGAAAAGAAAATTGAACAGGACCCTCTTAGAGAGTTGTGGTGTATTTATTTTTAGTTTCATATTAGACACTTGAATCTTATATTATAATATCATGTTTCCCTCTTAGTTGAGTATTTTTTTCTTATTTTATTATCCTATGACATTTGTATTTTTCTTGGTTATATATATGCTTATGATTTGTTTATTTATATCCACTGGCATTTTACTATGATAAATAGGGCTACAGTCTGCCCATTAATGACTATCAATACCCTTTCATCTAGTGTAAAACCTCTAGTGTATGAGGACGCGTGCTTGAAGTCATGTGGTGAATCGGCTCAGGGAACTGTTGTATGGAACCCAAGTCGGGATGTTAGAAAGTGGTGTCAGATCACTAGTTTAATTTCTTCGTATTTTGTATTACTATTTTGGGGAAGGTAGAAAAGATTCTAGAAAGAGTGTGGGCTTGGTAATGAGCTTGTGTATGGGAGTTCCAAACACATGTATGGGGGGGAACACCAAGTATTTAGCTTGGGATTGTTGTTATTGTGGTTTTCTATTACTTTTTAATATTATTTCACCTTGGGTGACACAATTGTGGCGTGATGTGATAATTATATTTGATAATTATTTAATATTGATTCATGTCCCAAAATGTCTTGCGAGTTGATTTTGTATACATCATTCTTGGAAATCAGAGTTATTTTGACATGCATTATTTTAGACATGCACTGGGAAATGGGTAATGTGTATGTTTTTGAACATGAATTTTTTCCTTGTTGTCGTATCCAATGTAAAAAATGTTCCTTGCCTTGAATTGAAAAGGATTGTAAAATGACGAAAAATGAGAATATTTTGGTATCTTAATATTAAAATAGATAATAATAATGTTCTTACAATTGCTAACTAAAACCTAGGTGTAGGATAGTTAAGGGATGTTATAGCGCCTCAGTTTTGACCATGTGGTGAGGTGGGGGTTAAATGATTTTTGTTATTATTTACTCTTACATAAATGATATAGGGTTGTGATATGAGACCAGAGAAATGAGTTTGGAATTTTTTATAGTATGCCTCTATGACGCTTGTTGAGGGGATGAACGAGGGGCATACCTAGGAATGAATTTCCAGTTAGGGAACATGAGGCACCGATCGTGCAAGGTGAATATGAAGGGGAGAAGTTTTGAGAAAACTTTAATCATTTCATGAAATTAACAGGAAGAGACCTAGGGAGTGTTATGAAATTTATATGTTAGTTTACAATGGAGTTTTAGTTGCAGCACCCTCAAAATTATACTTGATAGGGTGTACCTGAGGGAGATGAATTATAGATTGAGTCCAAATATACAATACATGACCATTTGGATACTCAAGATGAGAGGAGGGTCTTGTTGGCCTCTTATATGCTACAACAATCTGTGAAGCTATAGTGGGACACTCAATCATGAACTGGACTAACTGAAGGAATGTTTTGGAAGGACATCATATAGTGGTTCTTGAAACACATTATTCCAATGATGCTAAGACAAGAGAAATCTATTGAGTTTATACATATTGAATAGGGGAGAATTTTGTTTATGGACTATGTTGGGAGCTACACGAATCTATTATGCTTTGATCCATCTTTAATAAGAGATGAGGTATCTAGAGTGAAACATTTTTATGAAGGACTTCGGTGTTATATTTAGTGCCATGTGAATATCTTTAGGCTAAAGAAGTTTACAGAAGTGGGGGATTAGGCTCTCATAATTTAATGGAACTTAAGGGGGGATTCCAATGCTGGATAGGTAGTTGTTACTAGACGATCAAGAGTTATGATGTCTGAGAGAAGTATTCATAATTATGAAAACATTATCCAATAAAATGGAAATAAGTGTATACAGGCAGGATGGTTGGATGAACAATACATTAACTAGGTTATCTATCATCAATGTGGTAGGCCAGGACACTATCGTCGACATTGATTGCAACCACCAATAGAGTTATGATCATACTTCATGATGGGACATATATTTAAATTCTATAGGTCGTAGTGATAGACTGGAACTGATGGAGAAGAAAAGTAGAGTCATAGTATGGGAAGAAAATATTCTACACCATATAGGGTTGGCAGTTGGAGTTCTACTGATATTGGTGGTAGAGGTAGTGTTCATGGTGCTTTTGGGTAATAACACCTATATTAGCAGACTACTACTACTCATGGGTGTCAAGAAACATCGTAGGGAAGAGGGGAAGCACAGTTACTTGAAATAAATCCTACATATGTGGATAGAGAGGTTGTACCATAGATAGTGAGAGTTAATATTCTCATAACTTGTACTTTATATAGTTCCTAGTTTGATACTGGTTCCTCTCATTCCTTTATATCGGAAAAACTTGTAAATGGTTTGAACTTAGAGGGGGAGTTTGTGAGCAAGGTTATGATTAAAGATACACCGGTGGGAGTTCTGTCAAGATATATCTATTTATAAATGGGATGTTCAGTAGATATCAAGGAATATCATTTTGTATGATATCTCTATGTTCCTAATATGTCGGGCTTCATCCTAAGTATGGGTAGTGACTGTCTAATCACATATATATCCCACGTCGACTGTTACAAAAGGAAAGTTATTTTTATATAACCTAAGGGTGACCATTATATTCATTGTGGAGAGTGGGATATCTAGACAGCATGATAAAGGCCAATTACTCATCAAATGTGAGAGCTCAAATCCCATTTTTCTAGTCAATTTTTGGATGAAAGGGGTGTTAGGAAATATTTCCTTCCACCAGTATTGGAACTGTTTCATGATTTCTTCCCTGAAAACTTCTTAAGGATACCACCAAGGAAAGATATGGAATTCCCTTGTCACGAACCGAATCTGGTCACCGCCAAAACCGGCACCAAACCCAGCCCGTGACATGACCCGAAGGGCGTTCCCTATCCCCACGGGCTGGCACAAGTGCCCGGGTATCATTAATATAGGTTTGGGAACGATTTACCCGAGTATGAAAGCATAAAACATTAAAAACAATCCATAATATAAATCTGAAATTTTTGAGCCAAACAAGACTTAAGTGAAAACCAAAACTGAGTACATTGGTTTAAAGATTATACAAGTGGTCCAAATAAAAATAATTATAGCATTAAGACAGCCGCAAGGACTCCACACGACAAGGGGTCATCGCCCCCAAGCTATCTCCACAACTCCGCACCAAGAATGGGAACTAACACCATGAACCGCCATCACCCTTAGCCTTTCCTTTACCTGAATCAAACATAACCAAGTCTACTTACACCCAAGGGGTGTAAGTAGGGTGTGAGCCTAAGCCCAGTAGGATACCACCCAATGATTCCAAAGAGTAAGAAATACAATGTGAAAAAGCAAGCAGTTTTCAAACGCAAGGAAAAGTAGTGTTCAAATTTCAAGAAATGAAACCTCTAATTGAAAATAGTTTTCAATCCAAAATTTTTAGAATACTAACACATTAAAATAGAAATGTTAGATACTGTAATTTACTTCCAAACACACCCTAATACATGGGTAGATACTACAAATCCAATGAGCAACAACATTGGGAACACCCCTAGGCACTAGGTTGTCTTGGGCCCTATGTACCTCGTACCTCGGTGTAAAGTAATCATAGCAAAATCCTTTCTCGTGCACGAGCCACTAGTAGGGAACACACCCATAACCTAGTGGTCCCCAATAATCATCCACATAGTTTAGTTAGAGTTGTCGTTATCCAAATGCTAAGTGAAACAGGGACAAAACCCATCCGGTCCACTAGCCGCACTAGTACAAATCCGCCCCACCTAGGTACCCGGGCTTCCCCTTTTCTGCTCAATCAATTTCAGCATGCAACATAAATAAATTTTCATATAAAACACCATTACTGGTCAATCACAACCAATACAGTAGCTATCACATTTTATACCACTTAAAACACGCAACAAAACACTTAGATTTTTCATTAAACAATTCCTCAAAATCTCGTAGTGTTTCAGACACAAAACACCTTATAAACCTCACTTGCATACTATGTGCACATATTTAAGTTTCCAAAACATAAAGGAGATCCCACTACATTTCAGTGAAAACACAAAATCATTTTTAGGGCAACCCTATATAGTTCAAGAAACGAAATCATTGCAAAGTCTCCATTTTTACACAACACAACTCTTAGAATTTCATGTGGTTCACAAACACCATTAAAACCAGATTTTTCAGCAACAAACACAAGGGACAATCATTAAAAACAGTATTTTTATCCCTATTATACTTCAATAAAATCAACTAGTTACTTATAGGGTAGCCCCAATTAAACTAATAATACATTTCTATGAAAAACCCTCAATTTCACATGAAAGTGACCTTTAGGATTCATTTTAAATACAAACACCACTAAAACTATATTTTTCAGAAATAATAAAATTGAATAAGCATGAAAATACCATAAAAACAGTAGCCAATTCACAAAGATTTCATACACAATGGAATCACCTACCGAAACCAAGGAAACCCTTGAATCCTTTGTGCGAAAACTCAAACGCACCACCCCCGCACCTCAAGAAAGCTAAACCAGACCTAAAACCAGAATTTCAGACCATAAAACACAATATAAAACCTTAAATTTTAAACCCTACTTCCTGGACATTAGGAACCGCAATTATAATGGAAGAAACCCTAACTAAATTGGATGTAACCCTAATCAAATTGAAAGAAGAAAGGAAGAGAACAACTTACTTAAAATATCTTGTATAAATCGCCCCCCAAAATACCAGTATCTGATTTCAAAAATACTCAAACCTTCAAGGTCGGTTCGAACAAGAATAGGTAGATCATTTGGGAATTTGAATGGGGGAAAAAGAGTAAGAATCGAAGGAGTTATGAAGGAAACAAATTACATTTATAAATCTGCCCGAAATTTGAGTTCTCCAGATATTTAGACCTAAACCGCGATGCAAATGAGATGAAAAGAGGGTGGGAGGATATGGGATGCGCGGCTGGGTTCAAGGGCCGTGTTTGGGGCTTGGAATCACCGAAAAAGCCTTAAAAATGAATAAGTTATTAGTTAATCAAATTTTATTTTTAAAACTGGAATTGGGCTTTCGGGCAGGCCCAATCCCTTAAATAAAAACCCATATACACCTTGGTTATGGATTTCCAAAGACTCAAATTTTAATTGTGGTGTTACTATATCAGGGTAGGACATTTAGGAGTTGGAATGAGTGAAAAATATTAAAAAATGAATAAGTTATAAAAGAAACAAAATTTATTTTTAAATCTGGAATTGGGCTCACGGTTTGGCCCAATTCATGAAAACTCACCTATTCTCCATAAAAACTTTGGAAACCCCCCAAAACAAAGAATTAATGGAAATTAAAATAAAAATACATTTAAAATAATCTATGTATGTGACAATTCTCCCCACCATGAAAACTTTCCGCCCCGGAAAGTCACAGTAAGGCCAAAGCAACAACCAAACTCAACTGAGAAACCAAGAGGTACTCTCTTGCCAGGTTTCTCCCCCAAAGGCCATAACACCTCCAGTGATCAATGAAGGAAGGAATACTCTCACAGCCAAAACATACACCACTTTTCTGAAATTATTAAGCACATTCATGCTTTATCCCAAATGAAAACTCCTCAAACACAATCAGAACAATACTCAATCAATTTATCCAAATAAACAACAACATCGAACAAGGTTACACTTGCCCTTCTATAACTAAACCATTTGTCACTCTCCAATATCAATGTTTACCAAATTAATATGTAGGTAGTTAGATATCTCCAAATGATAATACCTACTTCCCATACAAAACCAAGGAAAAATATGGGTTACTCGTATAAAGAGACACAAATGGGATCCCCACCATAAGAGACAACTTAATTTTTTTTTTTCCGAGACAGAATCAAGACACTAATAGGGGGAGGCCCAAACAGACTCCCTAGTACAAGGGGTATACATAAATTAGAAATTTACAAAATAATATACATGATACCCACAGTGGGTCTTCCCACCACAAGAACCAACCATCTTAACTGACCAGCATGGGCCGACACAAAAAGACCCAATTTTTTTTTTTAAGATTTGGAAAGGGTGCAGGGTCAGACCGCACGGTTTGGGAAACCATGCACTAACTATGCTGATCATTATTTGAACGTGGCTTCCTAGCACACTGACACTACTAATCATGCACAAAATGTGTGCTCAAACTTTCTAGCCAAATTTCCAACCATTCTCCAATGACTCAATGGAAACCAACGTGGGAGGGAAAAACATTAGGCGATGACATGGGTACAAGGCCCTCTACCTATTTCCACCGAACGAGAACAACAGAAGGAAGATGATGAAACCATAGGTTTAAACTGTTCCTATCTTTCATACTGAGGATAGGACTTTGTACAAGTGTTTAAACGACACTGGTGTTTCCCCTGACTACGCGCCAGCTTCTCTCCGGGACCTATGGCTGGAGCTCAAAATATTGAAGCATCTTCGGCCACGCAGTTAGGCTGTTGAAACCCCTATGTGGAACTTCTTCTTTCGGCGCCACAAACAACTACACTGCATACCCTGATGGGTTCATCAAGACATAACACACTTCATAACCCACTTTTCCCAGAAACAATCATTTCACTGAAACAAGGGATCAGAAGATGCACACACATCGCACCTTGTTTCTTTGGGTGAGAAACAACAGATGGGAAAGACACATATAAACACCTTCCTCTAAGATATAGGATTTGATGTTTTTCCCAAGGAAGACATAATCCCAACATAACATAGAACCTTAGAGGATTGTGTGACCTTCACCTTTATGGTCAAAAGAGCACACAACATCACAATGCGTCACCGAACATGACCCTGGCGATTGATAGAGACAATACATGGAACGGGACCATATTCAAAGTCCCTAAACAACAAATAAGTCTAGAAAGTGGACACAATGTCCTATCATGACCGAAATATCAAAATTGGTGGTTTAATAATAACTCTTTCTTCAAAGAAACTATAAAGAACCCAGAGGCCCTCTTAGACACCATCAAGATACTCATCCATACTAAAAACGAAAGAACACTCCCACCTTTGATGAATCAGGAAACTTAAGAAACTAAGGTCCCTTTCAACCTTCCACAAGCACTATCCCACTACAAGAGGATCCAAAAATCAGCGAACTGAATGGGTGTAGACTCAATAAAAAAAAATGTTCGAAAAAAATATTCTTTATATTGATCAACTGGAGGATTTTCCAATGGAGAAACAAAACGGGTTGCACTTCAGTTGTGCATTAACCCTTAATGGGGGAATACCTTATCCAATGAGAGAACCCAAGGACCCAACCAAGCTGGTCTATTGGTAAAAACATTCCACAAACCAGATCCAACCACATGAAGGGAACCACCGTAAAGGTATCCCAAAAAAAATTTCAAAAGAGACCACTAACCGTCCCTGCAACACAGCTTACCGACCAAACACAAACCCAAAACACAGTTCAAACAGAAGGGGTTCTTGAACTCAAAACATCCCACAACATCAACATTTTCAAAAACCCATAATACAAACAATACCAAACTATTCATCAAGAAATCATGTTTTTCTTTAAAACCAATTCTTTGAAAACAAACAGTTTAGCAGTAAGCGTATCCACCAATGGTACCCCATGGGCCTCACACATGCATGTTTTTGTGCCACACCGGGCACCCTCCTCATATCCATCCCAGCACTCATCCAGTCGTGCCATCAACCATCCATCATCCCATATAACCCCATGCATGTGTTCACTCATGGAAATACCAAAGGGTACAACAAAACTTCCTTCCACTTTTCAAAAACAAAATGGTCAACCAACCCAACCTTTTTCTCAAAACTGCTAACAATGAGATCAAAATCCCAATTCACATCTTACAAAACATTTCATAAGGACACAACCATTTAGAAAAGAACTCACTTTCAATTTATTCACATCAATTTCGAAACATATCATCCCATTAAAACACACTCTAATTGTTTAGAAAACTCTATTGGAAACACATTTCAAAACCAAATTCAATATAGTTCCTACTTTCAAAGAGGTGTAAGCACACCATTTTACATTTCAAAACAATTCTGAAAATTCAGTTCCACCATTTCATAAACCAAACCATTCCCTCTTTATTTGAAAATCATTTCATAAAAACTTTACGCTTCTTAAAACCAAGTCACCTTAAAACCAAAGTGCTAAGATTTCAAAACTAAAGCACAAAACAGTGCAAGAGGAAACTAGTTTCGGTGGGTGACTTGGACATATGGTTGGCAGCCATATTCCAATCACTTCGCCGTCACAGAGAGTATTCTAGGGAAATATCCATGGCTCCACATGGCTTGCCGGGCCCTGCGAGCTCACTGAGATTATTCTCCCAACTCTCTTTTCATTTCCCATAGTCATCATTAAACCAAGAAAACCAAAGGACTCAGATAAATCCATACTTACCATGGTGACTTGAATCCCTTCATGAGGTGTGCTGGCCAGGCACACTACCCATGACTGAAATTTCAAGTCCCAAAAATCCTAGCTCCAGACTATGCTGACTCTTCCCCAAATAACATGACCCATGGAGCGAACCTGCTCTGATACCATTTTGTCACGAACCGAATCTGGTCACCGCCAAAACCGGCACCAAACCCAGCCCGTGACATGACCCGAAGGGCATTCCCTATCCCCACGGGCTGGCACAAGTGCCCGGGTATCATTAATATAGGTTTGGGAACGATTTACCCGAGTATGAAAGCATAAAACATTAAAAACAATCCATAATATAAATCTGAAATTTTTGAGCCAAACAAGACTTAAGTGAAAACCAAAACTGAGTACATTGGTTTAAAGATTATACAAGTGGTCCAAATAAAAATAATTATAGCATTAAGACAGCCGCAAGGACTCCACACGACAAGGGGTCATCGCCCCCAAGCTATCTCCACAACTCCGCACCAAGAATGGGAACTAACACCATGAACCGCCATCACCCTTAGCCTTTCCTTTACCTGAATCAAACATAACCAAGTCTACTTACACCCATGGGGTGTAAGTAGGGTGTGATCCTAAGCCCAGTAGGATACCACCCAATGATTCCAAAGAGTAAGAAATACAATGTGAAAAAGCAAGCAGTTTTCAAACGCAAGGAAAAGTAGTGTTCAAATTTCAAGAAATGAAACCTCTAATTGAAAATAGTTTTCAATCCAAAATTTTTAGAATACTAACACATTAAAATAGAAATGTTAGATACTGTAATTTACTTCCAAACACACCCTAATACATGGGTAGATACTACAAATCCAATGAGCAACAACATTGGGAACACCCCTAGGCACTAGGTTGTCTTGGGCCCTATGTACCTCGTACCTCGGTGTAAAGTAATCATAGCAAAATCCTTTCTCGTGCACGAGCCACTAGTAGGGAACACACCCATAACCTAGTGGTCCCCAATAATCATCCACATAGTTTAGTTAGAGTTGTCGTTATCCAAATGCTAAGTGAAACAGGGACAAAACCCATCCGGTCCACTAGCCGTACTAGTACAAATCCGCCCCACCTAGGTACCCGGGCTTCCCCTTTTCTGCTCAATCAATTTCAGCATGCAACATAAATAAATTTTCATATAAAACACCATTACTGGTCAATCACAACCAATACAGTATCTATCACATTTTATACCACTTAAAACACGCAACAAAACACTTAGATTTTTCATTAAACAATTCCTCAAAATCTCGTAGTGTTTCAGACACAAAACACCTTATAAACCTCACTTGCATACTATGTGCACATATTTAAGTTTCCAAAACATAAAGGAGATCCCACTACATTTCAGTGAAAACACAAAATCATTTTTAGGGAAACCCTATATAGTTCAAGAAACGAAATCATTGCAAAGTCTCCATTTTTACACAACACAACTCTTAGAATTTCATGTGGTTCACAAACACCATTAAAACCAGATTTTTCAGCAACAAACACAAGGGACAATCATTAAAAACAGTATTTTTATCCCTATTATACTTCAATAAAATCAACTAGTTACTTATAGGGTAGCCCCAATTAAACTAATAATACATTTCTATGAAAAACCCTCAATTTCACATGAAAGTGACCTTTAGGATTCATTTTAAATACAAACACCACTAAAACTATATTTTTCAGAAATAATAAAATTGAATAAGCATGAAAATACCATAAAAACAGTAGCCAATTCACAAAGATTTCATACACAATGGAATCACCTACCGAAACCAAGGAAACCCTTGAATCCTTTGTGCGAAAACTCAAACGCACCACTCCCGCACCTCAAGAAAGATAAACCAGACCTAAAACCAGAATTTCAGACCATAAAACACAATATAAAACCTTAAATTTTAAACCCTACTTCCTGGACATTAGGAACCGCAATTATAATGGAAGAAACCCTAACTAAATTGGATGTAACCCTAATCAAATTGAAAGAAGAAAGGAAGAGAACAACTTACTTAAAATATCTTGTATAAATCGCCCCCCAAAATACCAGTATCTGATTTCAAAAATACTCAAACCTTCAAGGTCGGTTCTAACAAGAATAGGTAGATCATTTGGGAATTTGAATGGGGGAAAAAGAGTAAGAATCGAAGGAGTTATGAAGGAAACAAATTACCTTTATAAATCTGCCCGAAATTTGAGTTCTCCAGATATTTCGACCTAAACCGCGATGCAAATGAGATGAAAAGAGGGTGGGAGGATATGGGATGCGCGGCTGGGTTCAAGGGCCGTGTTTGGGGCTTGGAATCACCGAAAAAGCCTTAAAAATGAATAAGTTATTAGTTAATCAAATTTTATTTTTAAAACTGGAATTGGGCTTTCGGGCAGGCCCAATCCCTTAAATAAAAACCCATATACACCTTGGTTATGGATTTCCAAAGACTCCAAATTTTAATTGTGGTGTTACTATATCAGGGTAGGACATTTAGGAGTTGGAATGAGTAAAAAATATTAAAAAATGAATAAGTTATAAAAGAAACAAAATTTATTTTTAAATCTGGAATTGGGCTCACGGTTTGGCCCAATTCATGAAAACTCACCTATTCTCCATAAAAACTTTGGAAACCCCCCAAAACAAAGAATTAATGGAAATTAAAATAAAAATACATTTAAAATAATCTATGTATGTGACATCCCTACTGAGCTTATGCGGGGAGCTGAATCAGTATCTATTTCACCATATATAGTGGAACTGAATGATGTTTTGGAGCTTAAGACTCAGTTGTAAGAGTTGGAGGATAACAGATTTTTCCATCCAAGTACATAACCTTGGGGATCACCTATTTTATTTGCAATGTAGGTTGGCAGTAGTTTATTATTGTTAGTGGATTACCGAAAGTAATATAAAATTATTGAAATGAGCCAATATCCTCTTCCACATATAAGTGATTTTTTTGACCAATTGAAGTGATATTGGGTTTTATCAAATATCTATTTGAGAGCAAGGTATCATCAATTAATAGTTTGGTCATCTGATATACTGAGGACTGCTTTCAGAAGTAGGTATGGCCTTTATAATTATTTTGTAATGCTTATTTAGTTGAAAATTCACTAGCACTGATTATGGATTTCATGAACATGATCTTTGACCTGTATTTGGATCAGTTCATGGTGGTTTTTGTGGAAGGAATCTTGGTGTACTCTATGACTCATAACGATCATTACCATCATCTTGACATCATCTTGGGTACACGAAGAAATAATTGGTTATTCTCCAAGATATATAATTTTCTATTTTGGATTGACTTGGTACACTTCATGGGTCACATCATCTCAGAGGAAGGTGTGTCAGCTAGCCCAGAGAAGGATCAAGTAGTAGTTTCTTGGGAGCAGCCCAATAATTTTTTTTGATATCTGAATATTTCTAGGGTTAGCTGGATATTATAAGAGATTCGTCCAATACTTTTCTTGTTTGGAATTTCTGCATTTAGGCATGTCCAAAAAGGGAGTAAATTTTGAATGGTTAGAGGCATGTGATTTAGATTTTCAGTATTTGATGAAGCATTTATCATTAGCACCAATTTTGATACTACCGGAGTCAGGTGAAGAGTATACAGTTTATTGTGACGCTTCTGAGATCAGACATGGATTGGTACTAATGTAGAGAGATTAAGTTGTGATGTATGGGTCTCCTTAGTTGAGTCCTCATGAACGGAATTACCCTATGCATGGACTCGATTTGGAATTAGTAGTTTGTGATCTTAATTTTTGGAGACATTATATTTTTGGAGAAATGTTTACAGTCTTTACAGGTCAAAAGATCTTGAAATATATATTCTCATAGCCAGATTTGAATATAACGTAGTGGAAATGGGTTGATTATATGCAGTTTATCAGTTTTTTACTATCATATATGAATGGGAAGGGAAGTACGGTGACTGATGCCTTCAGAAGGAAAACTCGAACTTAGATAGTGCAAGATTTGAGTGCCAAGTGGAAGATGATGACCTTGTTGGCTAGTATGCTTATGGTGGTTTAGAAGATTCAGGATCAGATGACTCTCAATTTAGTTGTATTGGAGTATACACTTTTGAGATGGATTAGGGATAGATAGTAGGAGGATACAGAGTGCAAAAACTTAAGTGAAATATATGAAGTTGGGGGGATATCTTTATACTAGTTGACATATGAAGAAGAAATCATACATGTGATGAATCAAGTTGTTGAGATTATGATCATGTCTGAGGATATCATGTGGTATTTTCATTCCACGAAGTGGGTGGTTCATCCAGGTGTAACCAAAATGTATTGTGACCTATGATGATAGTTTTTGTGTCCAAGCATGAAAAAGTAGACAACGTGGTTTGTGACAAGATGCTTCACCTATCAACAAGTAAAGGAGGAGAATCAAAGACTTGGTGATTTGATAAAATTGTTTCATATCCAAGAATTGATGTGGTATGACGTGAAATTGTATATTGTGGTAGTTCTCCCCTATATTATTAAAAATAATGATGCAATTTGGGTCATTGTGGATCGACTGACAAGGGTAGCGCATTTCCTGCCAATAAAAAAATCCTTTAGAGAAGAACAATTAGAGGAACTGTAAGTTCAGGAGATGGTATGACTGCATGGTGTGCTAGGATCTATAGTTTCATATCATGATTCATTCATACTTCACACTTCTGTAAGGTATTGAAGAATGATCCTGGAACCCATGTATTGTTGAGTATGACTTTCGAACCATAGACAGATGGGTTGTCGAAACTTACTATATAGGTGCTTGAGGATATGTTATGGTCATGTGTTCTTGACATCGTTGGATCTTGGTAAAATCACTTGTATTTAGTGGATTTATCCTATAATAATATTTATTAGGAAACTATAAATATGGAACCAGAAGAAACTCTTTATGGAAGACTATGTTGATCACCGCTATGCTGGATGGAAGGTGGGGAGTAAGAGTTGTTGGGACAGAGTCCCGTGTAGGAGAATTCCATGTAGGTACAATTTATTCAGAAATGAATGGATACACCTCCAACAAGATAGATGTCATATGATTATAGGTGTAGATGACCCCTAGAGTTTTTAGAGGGAGACAATGTATTCCTTAGAGTGTCTCCTTGGTTATTCCATCGCATAATATGGAGGCAGAGAAAGTTGGAACACGTGTTTGTTGGGTCATTTGAGATAGTGGAGAGAATCAGACTAATGGCATACCGATTACCTATTCCACAGAGATACAGTGAAATGCATGATGTTTTCTACATATCAAAAATTCAGTGGTGTCACCCTGAACCTTCTAATGTGATCTCTCTGGATGAGTTTTACCTTAAGATAGATGTGTCCATTGAGGATCATCTGATATATGTGTTGGGTCACAGTGAGAAAGTGTAGTCAGGAGAGTCCAGTTTTATAATTTCTGTGATATGGAAATATGTACATTTACAAAATGAAAATTTGTAATGATAAGAATATATTAGGGCTCAATGTCATGATATTTAAGGATAAGAATCTTATAAAGGCTTGGAATTTCACCTCA
The DNA here is from genome assembly GCA_963277665.1 of Viscum album. Taxonomy (NCBI): domain Eukaryota; kingdom Viridiplantae; phylum Streptophyta; class Magnoliopsida; order Santalales; family Viscaceae; genus Viscum; species Viscum album. The sequence continues at coordinate 771,347,478 of OY728138.1, forward strand.
AGGATGAGTTTTTATGAGGTTATGAGATTGTATTATTCTGACCTTTTTTGGAGTTATCATTGGCATGATTTCATGTAAATTTTTTTCATAAGTAACTTATATAGTAGTTATAGATTTGGGCACATTTGGGTGATGTTTAAGAAAGGTTTCTTGAAAAAAAATAATGTGCACGTTTGGTGCACGGTTAGGACAAACCATGAGGCTTTTTTAGAGAAACTGTTCACTCTCTAGTATTTTTAGGCAGTAGCTTTGGTATGGTTTAATAATGGTTTGAGAGGTCATGTGAGGTATCTGTGAAATTTTCCCATTGAATTAGTGGATAATAAATCATTAGTTAACATTTTTCTTAACCATGCAACTAAACCATTCACGGGCCAACAATGAGATCCTAAATTGTTTTATCTTACTTGTATTCAACTTCTAATGACCTTTTCACATCTTATGTGGTCTAACATTAGATTTTACATTACTAAGGGTAAATAAAGGTTCTCCCTTTGACCTAGATAGATTTCAAGGCCTTATGAACACCACTAATTTAGATCAAAAGCCTGAATTGATGATTTTCTCTTCTCTTAGTAAGGGGATTTCATCATGATGTTTCCCATATTATTTCTTCTATCATTCATTGGTCTTTTCATGGAAGATATCCTATATTTCCTTATATATAATCCAATGTGTGGAGATCTAGATCTAGTATTCTAGATCTAGATATATATATATATATATATATATATATTTATGTCTTCGATCTTGTTTTTGGTTTAGGGATTTTGATAAAAAACATCTATCAATGTCGTTGTGCTACTCAGATTTTGGGGATTTCCGTTGAGAAATAGACCATAAAAAATTCGAGGTATGTGGTCTAAATATAATTCCCATATCCATGCATTTGATATGTACATGAAAAATTTTATAATTTTTATCATCCATTAGTAATTTTTTATCCTGAATTTTGTTTATTAGATTGACTAATTGATTTATCAAATGTTTGCTGAAATATGTGTTTAATTGGGGAATTTATAATGACACTAAGGAGATTCCCTATTAGATAATTAATTTGGGGAAAGGATTATAAGTTATAGGGGTTGGAATATAAATAATTAATTGGGGGATTAATTGTAATATTTTTAAATATCTAAGTTGAGATAATTAATTGTGGATTAATTATGTGCCATTAATAATATGATCTAGATAATTAACTATGGGATTATTTTTGGAAAATTTATATTAGAATAAGATAATTAATTTTGAGAAATTAATTATGGAATATTAATTATGAAATTAAATAATTACTTGATTAATTAATTAATGTTTTTAATTACTAAGTTAATTTTTGAGTTAACTAATCGAATGGATGTGTTTAACAAATTGTTGAATTTATTAAATTATTATAGTATATAATTAATTGGTAAATTAATTATGTGATAAATAATAAGAACTTGTTAATTATAAATTGAGAAGTAAAAATGGTAACTTGTTCATCAAACATGTGAGTAAAAAAAATGGGAACATGTTCATTATATATTGAGAAGTATACATGGTAACATGGTCATTGTACTTAAGAGTAAAGAGAATGGGAACATGGTCATTCAATTAAGGAGGAAGCATTAAAAAAAGGTTATCTTACTTCCATTTAGATATTGGTATATTTGGAAATCTTGATTATAAATTTGGAATTAGAGAATGGAAATAATGGGACTCTAAGTTATGGCCTCATATGAAAATAATAAATCTCCAACTTGAGTCAAATCAGGAACTGAGATATCATAGCACCTTTAATTCATTGATATTTGGAAAGAAGCAGGTATAAAGACATAATATTCCCTAGGGAAGACTTTGAGATCTTATATAAGATGAAGTTGGTATTGAGGTATGGGTATCCTTGGGAACCTTGATGTTAATTTTGTTAGATAAGAATAAATGAAAATGTCATAAATTAGATATTATTACCTTTTACTAATTTACATATATAATTTCATGCACTTTCATTTTCTATATTTGTTTTAGACACTCTTGGTGATGGCTTATTGAGTTGTACCCGCACACTATTCGGGATACCTGAGAAGTACATGAATATATTATATTATTGTAGGAATAGAAAAGAGAAATTTATCTAATATAGGTGACTGATTTGGGATAGATATTGGAGAAGGTAATAAAACATGGTTCGAGACCCACATGGGGAGTCATAGTGTCTTTATTTTCAGTTTCATATTAGAAACTTGAAACTTATATTGGAATAACATGTTTCCCATTTAGTTCAATAATGTTTGTCTGTTTTATTATCCCCTGGCATGAGTATTTTTTTGGTTATATATATATATATATATATATATATATATATATATATAATTTTTTAATTATTTCTGCTAGTGTTTTACTTTGATAAAGGAGGGTAACGTATCCCCATTAATGTCTTAATAGACCCTCTCTACAAGTTGAAAACAACTAGCGAATGGGGGTGCTTGATTTTATCTGGTGAATCGGCTCGGGACACCATTGTGTGGCACTCTGATTGGGACATTACATCAACCATCTATCCTTCCACAGGGATGTTGGGGGAAAACACCCTTAGAGACTTATAATCCTCAGGGTGTCAGCTTCCCTAACCTACATGGTCGAGTAGCATATAGAAACACAAAAAAATACATGATATAATATTTCTCACAATGGTACAATAGGAATATCCTAATCATAGACTCACCAACATCTAACATCTCTTGGACTCCTAGATTCCACTACTAAGACCAGATATCTGATAAGAACATAACAATTTAATGAGCCACATTAAGTTATTTTACCAAATTCTAATTAGTTTCACCTTAAATTAATTAGTTCATAACCACTAGTTATCCATCAAAATCTTCCACATTACATTACATTATCATCACACTAAATATTCATTCCCTCCACGTATAAGCAAAATGAGTCCACGACTTCTCAAAATATCATCCTCTACATTTTATCCCAGCAAGCTCCCACCCTATGGGTTAAACATGAATTCATTTATTAACTGCATTACTTTTCATTGTACCATATAATCTAGGATAACATTCTATGATATAAAACATAGGGGTATTAACATAGTGAGTAGATGAACTACCTATTGAGTCTATGCCACCAATATCATGATCATAGACTCATCCAACCATGAGAATCTAAACACATAATGAATGTGGAATACCTCTCACATATTCACATCTCTTGTAAAGAGAGTAACTAAAACCATCTACCTCACACAGTGGGGAAATTAATTCATATATACAATAAACAGTTTTTCGGCTAAAAAACTTATTCAAATAATCATCAATCTTGTGACACGACAGGTAATCCCATCTTCAACTTGTTTCTTCATCTCCGGTGTAATTCTTGAATAAAAAAGTATAACCCAATGCATCTCACCAATCCATACATCAACTGTTACCTCCAAAATTGGGAATACCCTCCTTTTATACCACAACAGCACTCCAGGATCATCTATACAAAGCTCAAGACACATCTAGGCCTCCCTGTCCTACATACCACATAGCCCTCTAGGCTCATCTATCTCAATATCACATCACAAGTAGAGGGAATAGACATAGAAACCTAGCATGTCTCCCTAAAGTAAGGCATCCACCCTTCATACACAATGATCTCTCACAGATCTAAGGAATAATGAACATTCCGTTTACATGAAAATTGTTAACTAAGGCTCTACACATGAATAATCATTTTATCACACAACATGTTCTTATTCCATCTTGAATTAACCAATTAATGATCACATGTTCCAACAACAGGTAATCTATGAAACAATATTTCATAGTAATAACAAATTAATTAAACAATTAATTAATGATTAATTTAATTATTTTAACAAAAAGCATTAACATGCTTCATGTTCATTAACCAATCAATTATGCATGTGTAATTGCATCATTTTGATTGTCATTAAATAACAATAAAAACAACCAGATTCATTAAACCTACCACTTTAATTCCTTTATCCTATAAATTATCAATTAATATTAGCTTTACATTATTTACCATTTTACATCAAGAACAACATTATCATCAAATAAAGGAATAGATACCACACTATCTTATAAATAAAGAGGAAAACTGTTATCATATTAAAAATCAGAAACATCGTTATGCAATATATACCAATTCATTAATCTAGTTCAAGTAATTATTAGCTTTTGTTCATTATGATACAAAGGTTTAAATTAGTCGAACTCTATGATTTCACGTAAATAAATTGATAGGAAATTAATCCCCTACCTCAAATAGTTCATCGAAATTATTCACAGAAGAACGAACCATGCAATGATTCTCTGATAACTCCTCCTGCAAGAATTTCACCCATCCAAGGATATCACAGCACAACTGCACCAACAAAAACCATGATAAAACTCATTAGAGTCATGGGAAAGAAAACTAAATAGCATGAATAGAAAATGCGATAGAAAATGAGATAAAACTAGGAGAACACACTAGAAAACAAAGGAATAATGCTCCACAAATCAGAACAGGTCCATGAAAGAAGCCCAAGGATCGATACTTCTTGAAGGGAATCTAGAAAAATGATGGAAAGGGATATCAGACGCTATAAAATGAGAGCAGAAGTAGGTTTTTAAAACCTAATTGGATGGAAATGTTTTAAAACATACAACGTTAGGGAATTGCATGGCGTGTAATCCCCTTTTACATTGTGTAATTATTTGGGTTCTGTTTCTACCGAAAATCATGTTTCGTATTCAATTTATTTTATTTTTCAAACCCTAATATATTACACATCATGAAACTATTTTTCATGTCATGTAAATTTTCACGATTTGAAATCCTCCCAGCTTCCAGCTTCTAGAAAGTGAACTTCTCTCAACTTACATTAAGCCTCCATCAGGCACCTCATGCCTCAAAACACACAAAGGGTCGATCTGTGTTGATGTAGACTATTAAAAAAATATTAAAATCACTTAAAAATTAATCATTTATAACCATATTAATACATAACATAATTTCTTAAAAATAATGCTATTATTTTTAGAAAAATGATTTTCAATATTGGAAAAAAACAATCGAGAAACTTGGAATATTGATGGCTATATAGGGCCTACCAATCTTAGAGGTTTTATTTCACTCTTAAAAGAATCAACAATTATATAATGTCCACAGAGTAAATTTTGATAAAATACATTATGATTGACACTTTATTTAAATATTGTTTTTATTCATATCTTTAAAAAAACATGACAGTAGATTTATATGCATATATTAATATATATATATATAAGTGAATATATATATATATATAAATCATTAATAAGAAAACATAAATTAATTATAATTGAGTTTTTAACTATAAAAATACATGGGATTTCAAATTCATATAATTCATTCCTGAATATACATAAATTTAGACATAGGAAACATCCAAATAAATTTAATAAATGATTATCAAATGAAATGATGAATTAAAATTTTATAAAAAACTATTTCATATAAAATTTACATAAAGGTTTTAATAAAAGTAAAACTACATTGAGGAAGGTAACTCCTTATAAAGATGGTTTTGAAATATAATTAACTACTATACATTAATTTTTTAGACAAAAACTGTTTTGGTAGAATACTTAAAAATGGAAAATAAAATATTGTTCCCACTTAAAAAGATGGTTTATGAAAACAAACATTAAAATCAAAAATAAAAAGCATTTTCCCCTTATATAATAGTTTTTTGAATAAAATGATGATAAAAAATGGGATTCAAGAAACATTTAAAAGTATATTTTACAAAACAAATCCATTTACCTAAACTATAGTATAACCATATTGATGTTCCCCTTCTTTAAAATGAACTCCTTGGACATGATTTTTATTTCAAACTCTACATCTCTTAAACTGAAAAATGCACACATTTTCTGATTAACATTGTTGCGATCTATTAATGAAACAATTTAAACAGAAATTTTATCACCATTTTTATAATAATAATATTAATAATAATCATTAATATTATTATTCAATATATTTTAGTATTATTTCAAATATTTTTTTTTCTTCTAAAACATGCATACTATGAAAAATTATAGTTTTTTATTTATTTTCCTCTGTTTATCTTACATACATATGAAGACTAATATATATATGAAAAATAAATATTTTTATTATATTTTTTTGATTCCTTACCACTTAATATACCTTATATAATATATATAAATATATAAACATTATATGACACCATATATATATATATATATTCTTTTCTTTTTTTCTAATATTTTTTTTGTTTTAACGCACACGAATTCTTTTATATATGTATATATTATATATTTTTTGACTTCAAATACATATGATGGTATAAATTTATATATATATATATACAACTTTCATATTTCTTTATTTCCCAACTCTCACCATATATATCTATTATAATGAATTTTTATTCTCTTCTTTACCTATTATTACACTACATGCTCATATATATATATATATATATATATATATTGAATTAATGCAACATCTATATATAAAATGCATATATATTTCTTTTTTTGAAATAATAATAATAATATGTTTATATATATCCACACAGATACACACACACACACAAATATATATATATATATATATTAATTTTCAATGGTTTTTCATTTTTTATTAAATTTATATGTTATATAAATATATATAATGGGTTTATGTTTATATTTTTATATATATAAAGTATATAGATGACTATATATATGTTTACTAAATAACATTTTATTACTCAAAATTTTAAAATTTTGCATCAATTAAATATTTATACAATTATAAATATATATATGAATATGGTTATTTTTATACAATTAATATATATATTAACTATAATATATATTATATATACCTTACATATATATACATATATATATATTTACTTGAACATAAAAAGTATTTCATTTCCTATATATATATATATCTAAAATAATATATATACTCAAAAAATTATATATCTAATCTTAAATTAATATTTTTAATAGAATAGAATGTATATCACTATTCTAAACTAAATTACTTAATTTTAATTTTAGGACGCTAATTTTATATGTGAAATATGTTTACATCAATAAAATATTATAATCCCTCAGATTATATTCAAAAATCACACATATATATTCATGTATTAATTATCATTATAAAAAATATATTAATTTATAATATAGCCTTATAAAATAAATATTTGTGTATACATGTAGTATTTATCGAATATATCAAAATCAGTTTTATATAATAAAAATCAAAGGGGAATACATCATTCACGTATATTTTCTTTAATGAGAATTTGGTGAAAGGATACACTTATTTGTGAACGAATGATTATTTATATCACACACGATATTGTCACAGAAGAATTATTTATGATATAGTTACATTCCTTTGAATATAGGGTTGTGAGTAAATCATTTTTTTAATGTATATTTTAATCTCAGGAAAATATTTCAAAAAATATATTTGTTTAAATAACTATTCAAACTCAATAAATTGGTATTTTCAATGTTCTAGGTAGTTCAAAATAAATTTACAGGTCCTCATGACTAAAGTTGTATTGTAGTTGTGAAATTTTTCATCTGATTTGGGCCTTTAGGGAAGTCTCTTGGGCATGCGGTCCACAAGGACTTTTTGTTACTAGATTCATCCAAGCCATAGGGTCTTTAAGACACCATAGAGACACAAACGATAATTAATGGATAGAATTTCGGTACAATGTATCAGGTTGGTAGTGCAACTTATCATCAGATATCATGGCCTGGTGGGAATCTTGAAACGGTGATAGGTTTATTAACAGTAATGAACTCGACCCCAAACCATATGGGATATAGGGACTCTCATCCATGTAATTACAAATAGAAACTCAAAATTTTTGTTATTAGAAGATGGGTTGATGCATCATGCAAATGGTGATGACCAGACAGGTGAAGCGATGCATCTTTGCAGGCATCGTTGCATTGACACATACCAGTGTTATTGTGTGTGCATCTCAAATGGTTGATGGATAAAGTATATCCTATCATTTTTACCTCTATATAACCATGGGTTAAATTGGGGTTCTCTACCATGAAATCACGGTGGGCAGTATAATGGATTGGTTGATGGAAGGGGGTGTCACAACTAGAAGACCGAGATCTTGTTGTGATGTTTGGCTTCTAAGCTTGGGCCCTCAGGCCAAATCCTTTAACATTAAAGCTACTAGGTGTTTAAGCCATCAAATTATAATGGTCCATTATGTAACTTGTTATTTCGGTAAGGTAATTGTTACAACTAAAACATATATAAAAAGGTCTTTGTTTCCATAAAAAAATTCTGTCTCTATTTCCATTTAAAAATTAAAAAATTCCAAATAAAAAATTGAAAAAATATATAAAAATTAGTCAAATATTATAAAATTAGTATTTAAATTAATAATAATTTATGTTATAATTTTTAAAAAAACTATTAAATAAAAAATAAGGTGAATCAATAGAAATTACTTATTATTACATATATGTAATCCTTAGAAAATAGTTAAGAGTGGGAACGACTCATTTGCAATGGTAAAATAGATGTTTGTAGAAATAATTGTTATTCATGATTGATTTACAAATATGTAAAATTATTTTTCACGATGTAATTAATTGAAAAAAGTTCTCAACTAAAAAATATCATTTTTTGATCAAAAAAATAATGATGAAATAAATAAATATTACCTCAGATTAATAAAAATAATAATTTATATCAATGAAAAAAAAGAAATTAATTAAGTTATAAAGACCAATAAAATATTTTTCACACATCAATAATATTAAATTATTAATATTATACTATATTAATAAAAAATAATAAAAATTATGGATAATTATTGGGAAAAAGATATAACAAATTATTTGAAAAATATTATTAAAAAATACTAATGAAATATTAGAAAAATAATCATTAATTTCGATTTAATTTAAGAAAAGCATTTATATAAAATATAAAATAAATTATAATGATAATTTATCTTTATAATATTTCTACATCTATTACAAAAAAGTAAATATAAAAAATGAAATGTGAAAACCCTCTATTAATAAATTTATAATTATTTTTAATCAATAGTATTTTATTATATATTTGTAATTTGACAATAATAAATTTAATATTAATGAAATAAAAATAAAATATTATAAAAAATTATAAATTTTTCATTCAGGGTTAAATTAATCTCTAATACTTTTCTCATATTTTATATAATAAAATAATAATTTTTTTATTCACTAAAAATATAAATCAAGGAATGAAACACTTTTTTAATTGTGAGGCCATGATTCAATAAATCATGGTATAAAACCATATTGTTTTAGGATAAATCCATCCTTCATAAGGGATATTGAAATTTTGATATCATTTTCATCATTAAATTTATAATTTCTTTTAGAAGAGGCAGTTGTGTGTTGATATATAAAAAGAAATATAAAGAGGATTGAAACTATCATTAATGTTGGGGGTTCTTTTTTGGGTTTTTTCAGAATGATTTTATTTTTTGTATGAACATGGTGATTGTAAATTAATTAAAATATAAATTTTTTAATTTGAGATCTATCATAATTTATCATTTTAGTAAAAGAGGTTACTTACCAAACATTCTTGGGAAAAGAAACTCAGAATGATACTTCAAATCCTTAATTGGAACCATCATACTTTTTATTTAATTTAAATATGTTTATTAATACTTTTATCCTAGATTCAAGATCACAAAAATTAAATATATTATAAAATTTATAGATTCTAATTTTTTTTGATTTCAAAATAAAAGTTTTGATCGAAATAATCTATTTATATAAATCATTGTTTCCTAGTGGAAATAGACTACATTAATATTTATTTTAACGTGAGAAGTTGGATTATAATTTGGGTCGTAGTGTTTATAATATGTTTTAAAGTTCATATTATTTAATATTATAGTATTGTGTATGTGAGTTGTCAGTTATTTTTCATACATGTGAAAACTAAAGGAACAATATGGAAATTATCAATTTTTTCCTATAAAAAGAGGTGTGCATTTTTTTACAATTAGATTACAATATATATTAATGTATTGTAACAAAAATTTATTGATGAAATGAAAAATATCTAATATTTATTTAAGTAAATGAGTAAATCATCCATATTACGGTGATACATAGATATAAATTGATTAGATGGAGGAAATGTTTTCATCAAATCCTAATAAAATCTAGTTATTTTTTTTATAGGATGTTTATATCCATTTGATTCTTATGGGTGTTAATATTCTTATTTACTTTTTTTAATTCATAAAACATAATTCCTTTAATATTGATAAAGGATCAATATTTTAATTTTTCATTATTATTTTCTATAATTCTATAGAATAATATAGATGTTTATTTGAAGACACTAATTGATAAGTTAATTTTATTATTGAAGAATGATATTTCTATATATGACAGTATTGTTGAATATAATATTACTCAAAATGGTTCATGGATTTTTAAAATCATTTATTTTGATGTATTTTTTATTTTATTTTGATGGAATACACATGGTCCAAAATATTATTTCTATTACAGGGTTTTTATCAAATCATTTATTATTTTCAATGGAAGAATTTATGCTTTTTCATTCATCAGATATTTCTTCATGTATATCATTAGTTATCAATAAATATAAATATATTCACAAAAGGTATAATTGAAAGATATGAACCTATAATAGTGCTCTCAATTATTCCTTTAAATTCTATATTCTCAAAATTTCTTCCTATTACTTTTGGACTGATGATAAACCAAAAAAATGTGCCACTGGAGAGATCACGGTTTTATAAAGATAAGTGTTTTTAGTAAAATTGGTTAGATTTATTTTGTATGATATATGTAATAAAAATTTTGATTTATTGTTTTGATAACATATATTCTACTTTTTGGACACATATAAAGAGAATAAAAATACAATCATAATAAAAGTTCCCAATGATTCTTAATATTTCATGTTCTCAAAATAGAATATATATATATATAATAGTCATTCAAAATTATTTAATTCATAACATGATAATATAAATTATTTTTTGTTTTTATGTTATAAAATCGATTATAGCATCTAAGCCTATATGTGATAATCATGGTAGATTATGTTTGTGTGATTATTTTCATTATTTTTTGTATAGGAATAAAAAGGGAACCATGTGGAGAGATAATAATACTATTGGTGAAGAGTCTTGTATGTGTCATCAACCTTACTACGTACCTACCCAATAATGGGATTATAATGAAACTACTTGATATGAGAGACTTTCTAGAGGAGGTAATAATTTTTCTAATAGAATTTTTAGAGGCCAAATGTCACACATATAATTGGGAGTCATTTGATTATCATAAATAAATGAAATTTTTTATTAAATAATAAATATTAATTTATAAATTATTTTAATTTAAAATCCCAATGTTATAGTTTTATAGTTTTTTATTGATCCTACTATTATAGATATTTATTTTATTATAACGAAATACAATGATTATACTGTGAAAGAGTTTATTAGAGTATGAAAAACAAGTATTTTGATTAATCATTATTATAGTTTCATCCAAAATTAATTTAATTTATTTTTAATTAATTTAATTTTTAATTATTCATTAATGAGATGTAAAAATTCATAACTTCCCACACACAAGAGCATTGTGCTATGAATGAAGGTTAGGGATTGTGAAAGTCAGGTTTTAAAATGGAATATTTTGCAAGGGTAACCATGAAAGTGTTGAGTAATACAAGGTGATTAGTATTTTGATCACTTTCGATAACAACCTCTTATTATGGAATTTTTGATATGTTGTTAGTTATCTAAAACGAATCTCATACACATTCCGGTTCATGGACATAGCATGTGGAGAGGCTATACATTTAAGAGGATATTATAAAGTTATTTCATTGTAATAATTAATAATATCATCATTGGTAAGAGAAACATCACTAATAGATGGAGCATGTTTAGGGCAGGTAATGGAGTAGATGTTATGTCTCACACATGGATTAGAGATGGATTTCCTTCTTACTGATCATGAATCTTAATCTCTCCCCATAATTTATTTTATTATATTATTTGGTATAAACAAATAATGTGATAAATTTTTGTAATTTTTGTAGGATCTGTTTTTAGATATTATTAATTTAATTTATTATGTTATAACTTTTTTGTTATAGGATTTCAATTCCCTTTAAAATTGTATTTGTGATGAATAATTATTTTTTATCATAAATACATTATTGAGTGATATTTTTATGATATTTTTTTCAAGGAAAAATTATATTAACCATTGATAATTATTTTCATTTAATTTTTTAATTTTATTTTAAATATATTAAAATCCATCGTAAATAATTTTTAGGATGGATTCTTATTCATATTAAAAATGGGTCTCATCATATTAGGGGTTGTCTATCACAAATGATACTAATTGAAATGTCTCTTTCTATAATGGATTATTTGTGACGTAATAATATAGTGTAGATCCCATTGAAAATAAAAAAAAATAGTGAGAGAATAAGAGTTTATTTAATAACATGAAGGATATGTGGAGCTGTATAAGGAGGCATCCAGTCAATATTTAAAAAATAATGTTGAAAAAAGGGAAATAAGAAGCTGAATTATGATAGAAATAGATAAAAAAAATGAATTAGATGATAAGACTTCGATTTCAAATCTAGATGATAGTGATGTAGAGGATTTTAAACCAATTTCTTTATTCCCTGAAGGTGATAGAGGGTTTAATAAGGACTTAGATAATTATTTCAAATGTTTTATATTACTCTAGATATTGGTATTGATATTCCATTTATTTAAGAACTTTACAAAGTATTTTTTTATACCAAACTTGTTAAGTAAATTATTTAAAAAACATAAGGCAATAATAATTCAAAACTATGTATGTTATTGGAAAACAAAGTGATTTTAGAAGATGATTCCAAATAAACTTATGTATCTTGTGTGATTATAAATTCTTATAGATTTGATGGTATGATAAGATTTAATTATGCTGTATATTTATGAGATTGTACCAACTTTATTCATATATTATTTTAAAAATACATGGAATTATAGAGTTTCATCCCACAACTAATGCACTATAACAAACTAATAGATAACTCACATGTCCAAATATTGTGATAGAATAATTTCTAAAATGATTACTAAAAAATCATTCTAGTATATTTTTCATTTATCAGGGATAGTGATATTGAGGTGTAAATAATTTTTGTAATACCTTTCTTTGACAATATATGTTCATTGATTTATGTATCCCATGGAAAACTCTTTTATCCTCATAGTGATGAAAGATAATTTTGATTGTTTTCTATGCTGTAGAGAATCCATATGTTTTCACAAATGTTTTTATTGGATATCATTATGCAAGAGGTCAAATATTGTTCACATATTCATTGGGAAAAAGAATTGGTTGGACTTCACCAATTCACATAAAATAGGCTAAAAACAACATTGGATTATGATAAATCCATGATAACCAGTGAAATATATACGCATTTCATGCATTTGGATGGATAAAAGAGGGAAAATAAAAAGGCTAACATATGGATCTTCCATCAATAAAAAACCCTCCATGTATTCATTTAATGTTGTTTCCTTCAAAGCCTAAATATATTTTAAATGATTCAAATGAGATAATACCTATTATTATCTAATCTGAATTTAGATCCCCCTAAGAATTTTACATTCTTGATGTATTCGTAGTGCATATATTTTTAATGTCGTATACTATATCAAATACCAAGGGAATTATTCAAACATATAATATCCTGAATTTATAATATTGAATAAGGCTAAGAGGACATTGGATGGTCAATTATGTTTTAATATAAATATGTAAAAAGTGTTTCAAGTATTGATAATCAAATTTCATGATATAGAGGCCATTTATCCCATTTCTGATAGTTATTGTTCATGTCATGTACATATTGTAGGTTTATTCCATTTTTTTGTAATAATCCCAAATCATTTTATATATTTTATTGTATTTTATGTTTTTGGTATATGAAATTTTTATGAGAAAACCTATTTATAGAACCTAACCTAATTTCATAACATAAACAACATAAATATAAATATTTACCATGATGTCTATATATTATCCATGGAGGATTTTTTTCAACTGTATTCTTGTTCAATTTAATTAAACCTATATCTATAAAAAAAACCATGTCAGATATACATAGCCAATAAATTGATTATATATGATTTCGTACAAGGAAATCCAATCAACCAGCTATAATGTCTAAAAAATAACGTAAACATAAAATCAGCCACATGATATTGTCATGTGAAGACCTGATGGATATCTCTTAACTGAGATGAAATTCAACTATAGATGAACGAACACATAATTATTTCAACTAATCATGAGAAAATGATTTATAATTTTTATTACTGTTATATTAATATCACGAAACTTTTGATTTTCCATCCCTATTTAATCTTCCATACGACCATTTTGGTCAACTTAACAGTTCAGTGTAAGGTTCAAGTTGATCTATATAATTGTAGAAGTACCATATGAAATAGTGTCTTCCATGAATATACAAAAATACATCAATTAGAATATTATATGAATGAAATGAGTTCAGTGGGTGTAGTTGAGATGGTTTTATTGGTGGATTATTTTTTATAGCTATATAGAGAATGAACATCATCAAAATTAAATAGTCCTCCAATTTTCATTATTTTGGTTCTTTATTTCTCTTGAGAACAGACTTTCTAATATATTCATGACACTCTATTTTTGTCATGAAATTGTGAAAACATATAATAATTCCTTACTATTTGTTAATACAATAGTCTAACTCATTTGAAAGATCATTAAAGGAGAAGGTCCTTACTAATCAACCGAACATGGTATAAGATTAATATGCATTGAAAATATTCAAATTTGATAATAACCTCTATTTAATATTACATTTAGTGTCATTCATATTTTTATCTATATTTTTATCACTTCTCTATATATGGAAGGAAAGTTACTCAGATACTCTTTCCATTTATATTAATATAATTGTATCACATAAATAACTATGAAAGAAAATATATTTATTTTTGAATTCCCTGGATATAGTTATTAACAACAAACCTAATCCAGGTTATGGAAATGTTCATTAGATTTAATAAATGTTCTTAGACCTGGATTATAGTAAAGTGGGGTTCACAATGATCTATCATGGAGATAAACCCTTGTTTATTTTCCATTATATGTTTTAGTATAACGCCATGACCCTAGATACCCAGAGTCGATGCATTATTACATAACATTGGCATGATCACAAAGGATCAAGTCTCGAATGACCAATTAGTTTAGTAGTCTTGGAAACACTACATATATTCATAAGTCTTACATTACATCATAAGGTAAAAAAACTACAACAACATCTTGTCTTCATATCCCCTCATACTATCCCTACAGGTCATTCATAAATTACTTCTTCATAATCCTGGAAAAAATAAAACATTTAAAGGGGTGAGCTCAGATGCTCAGTAAGGATAACATTATAGCAGAAGCTTTCATAGATAAGCATAAACACTTAAGGCATTTTATAACTAAAACGAAAGCCTTTTAAACATGAACTTCAGCATAAAATGTAAAAGATAAAATAAATTAATGCCATTTACTTACTCACATGGATATTCTACTAGTTGAATGATCACATGCAATATCAATAACCACTTTCATAATGTTGGAATGCATAATGCCAGACTATAATAACCACATAGCAAAGGCCACGTGCCAAGACTACAAATAAGATTTTGCCAAGGCTTTGTGCCATTTAGATATTGGTATATTTGGAAATCTTGATTATAAATTTGGAATTAGAGAATGGAAATAATGGGACTCTAAGTTATGGCCTCTTATGAAAACAATAAATCTCCAACTTGAGTCAAATTAGGAACTGAGATATCATAGCACCTTTAATTCATTGATATTTGGAAAGAAGCAGGTATAAAGACATAATATTCCCTAGGGAAGACTTTGAGATCTTATATAATATGAAGTTGGTATTGAGGTATGGGTATCCTTGGGAACCTTGATGTTAATTTTGTTAGATAAGAATAAATGAAAATGTCATAAATTAGATATTATTACCTTTTACTAATTTACTTATATAATTTCATGCACTGTCATTTTCTATATTTGTTTTAGACACTCTTGGTGATGGCTTATTGAGTTGTACCCGCACACTATTCGGGATACCTGAGAAGTACATGAATATATTATATTATTATAGGAATAGAAAAGGGAAATTTATCTAATATAGGTGACTGATTTTGGATAGATATTGGAGAAGGTAATAAAACATGGTTCGAGACCCACATGGGGAGTCATAGTGTCTTTATTTTCAGTTTCATATTAGAAACTTGAAACCTATATTGGAATAACATGTTTCCCATTTAGTTCAGTAATGTTTTTCTGTTTTATTATCCCCTGGCATGAGTATTTTTTTGGTTATATATATATATATAATTTTTTAATTATTTCTGCTAGTGTTTTACTTTGATAAATGAGGGTAACGTATCCCCATTAATGTCTTACTAGACCCTCTCTACAAGTTGAAAACAACTAGTGAATGGGGGTGCTCGATTTTATCTGGTGAATCGGCTCGGGACACCATTGTGTGGCACTCTGATTGGGACATTACATCAACAATCTATCCTTCCACAGGGATGTTGGGGGAAAACACCCTTAGAGACTTATAATCCTCAGGGTGTCAGCTTCCCTAACCTACATGGTCGAGTAGCATATAGAAACACAAAAAAATACATGATATAATATTTCTCACAATGGTACAATCGGAATATCCTAATAATAGACTCACCAACATCTAACATCTCTTGGACTCCTAGATTCCACTACTAAGACCAGATATCTGATAAGAACATAACCATTTAATGAGCCACATTAACTTATTTTCCCAAATTCTAATTAGTTTCACCTTAAATTAATTAGTTCATAACCACTAGTTATCCATCAAAATCTTCCACATTACATTACATTATCATCACACTAAATATTAATGCCCTCCACGTATAAGCAAAATGAGTCCACGACTTCTCAAAATATCATCCTCTACATTTTATCCCAGCAAGCTCCCACCCTATGGGTTAAACATGAATTCATTTATTAACTGCATTACTTTTCATTGTACCATATAATCTAGGATAACATTCTATGATATAAAACATAGGGGTATTAACATAGTGAGTAGATGAACTACCTATTGAGTCTATGCCACCAATATCATGATCATAGACTCATCCAACCACGAGAATCTAAACACATAATGAATGTGGAATACCTCTCACATATTCACATCTCTTGTAAAGAGAGTAACTAAAACCATCTACCTCACACAGTGGGGAAATTAATTCATATATACAATAAACTGGTTTTCGGCTAAAAAACTTATTCAAATAATCATCAATCTTGTGACACAACAGGTAATCCCATCTTCAACTTGTTTCTTCATCTCCGGTGTAATTCTTGAATAAAAAAGCATAACCCAATGCATCTCACCAATCCATACATCAACTGTTACCTCCAAAATTGGGAATACCCTCCTTTTATACCACAACAGCACTACAGGATCATCTATACAAAGCTCAAGACACATCTAGACCTCCCTGTCCTACATACCACATAGCCCTCTAGGCTCACTATCTCAATATCACATCACAAGTAGAGGGAATAGACATAGAAACCTAGCATGTCTCCCTAAAGTAAGGCATCCACCCTTCATACAAAATGATCTCTCACAGATCTAAGGAATAATGAACATTCCGTTTACATGAAAATTGTTAACTAAGGCTCTACACATGAATAATCATTTTATCACACAACATGTTCTTATTCCATCTTGAATTAACCAATTAATGATCACATGTTCCAACAACAGGTAATCTATGAAACAATATTTCATAGTAATAACAAATTAATTAAACAATTAATTAATGATTAATTTAATTATTTTAACAAAAAGCATTAACATGCTTCAAGTTCATTAACCAATCAATTATGTATGTGTAATTGCATCATTTTCATTGTCATTAAATAACAATAAAAACAACCAGATTCATTAAACCTACCACTTTAATTCCTTTATCCTATAAATTATCAATTAATATTTGCTTTACATTATTTACCATTTTACATCAAGAACAACATTATCATCAAATAAAGGAATAGATACCACACTATCTTATAAATAAAGAGGAAAACTGTTATCATATTAAAAATCAGAAACATCGTTATGCAATATATACCAATTCATTAATCTAGTTCAAGTAATTATTAGCTTATGTTCATTATGATACAAAGGTTTAAATTAGTCGAACTCTATGATTTCACGTAAATAAATTAATAGGAAATTAATCCCCTACCTCAAATAGTTCATCGAAATTATTCACAGAAGAACGAACCAGGCAATGATTCTCTGATCACTCCTCCTGCAAGAATTTCACCCATCCAAGGATATCACAGCACAACTGCACCAACAAAAACCATGATAAAACTCATTAGAGTCATGGGAAAGAAAACTAAATAGCATGAATAGAAAATGCGATAGAAAATGAGATAAAACTAGGAGAACACACTAGAAAACAAAGGAATAATGCTCCAAAAATCAGAACAGGTCCATGAAAGAAGCCCAAGGATCGATACTTCTTGAAGGGAATCCAGAAAAATGATGGAAAGGGATATCAGACGCTAGAAAACGAGAGCAGAAGTAGGTTTTTAAAACCTAATTGGATGGAAATGTTTTAAAACATACAACGTTAGGGAATTGCATGGCGTGTAATCCCCTTTTACATTGTGTAATTATTTGGGTTCTGTTTCTACCGAAAATCATGTTTCGTATTCAATTTATTTTATTTTTCATACCCTAATATATTACACATCATGAAACTATTTTTCATGTCATGTAAATTTTCACGATTTGAAATCCTCCCAGCTTCCAGCTTCTAGAAAGTGAACTTCTCTCAACTTACATTAAGCCTCCTTCAGGCACCTCATGCCACAAAACACACAAAGGGTCGATCTGTGTTGATGTAGACTATTAAAAAAATATTAAAATCACTTAAAAATTAATCATTTATAACCATGTTAATACATAACATAATTTCTTAAAAATAATCCTATTATTTTTAGAAAAATGATTTTCAATATTGGAAAAAAACAATCGAGCAACTTGGAATATTGATGGCTATATAGGGCCTACCAATCTTAGAGGTTTTATTTCACTCTTAAAAGAATCAACAATTATATAATGTCCACAGAGTAAATTTTGATAAAATACATTATGATTGACACTTTATTTAAATATTGTTTTTATTCATATCTTTAAAAAAATATGACAGTAGATTTATATGCATATATTAATATATATATATATATATATATAAGTGAATATATATATATATATAAATCATTAATAAGAAAAAATAAATTAATTATAATTGAGTTTTTAACTATAAAAATACATGGGATTTCAAATTCATATAATTCATTCCTGAATATACATAAATTTAGACATATGAAACATCCAAATAAATTTAATAAATGATTATCACATGAAATGATGAATTAAAATTTTATAAAAAACTATTTCATATAAAATTTACAAAAAGGTTTTAATAAAAGTAAAACTACATTGAGGAAGGTAACTCCTTATAAAGATGGTTTTGAAATATAATTAACTACTATACATTAATTTTTTAGACAAAAACTGTTTTGGTAGAATACTTAAAAATGGAAAATAAAATATTGTTCCCACATAAAAAGATGGTTTATGAAAACAAACACTAAAATCAAAAATAAAAAGCATTTTCCCCTTATATAATAGTTTTTTGAATAAAATGATGATAAAAAAATGGGATTCAAGAAACATTTAAAAGTATATTTTACAAAACAAATCCATTTACCTAAACTATAGTATAACCATATTGATGTTCCCCTTCTTTAAAATGAACTCCTAGGACATGATTTTTATTTCAAACTCTACGTCTCTTAAACTGAAAAATGCACACATTTTCTGATTAACATTGTTGCGATCTATTAATGAAACAATTTAAACAGAAATTCTATCACCATTTTTATAATAATAATATTAATAATAATCATTAATATTATTATTCAATATATTTTAGTATTATTTCAAATATATTTTTTTTCTTCTAAAACATGCATACTATGAAAAATTATAGTTTTTTATTTATTTTCCTCTGTTTATCTAACATACATATGAAGACTAATATATATATGAAAAATAAATATTTTTATTATATTTTTTTGATTCCTTACCACTTAATATACCTTATATAATATATATAAATATATAAACATTATATGACACCATATATATATATATTCTTTTCTTTTCTTCTAATATTTTTTTTGTTTTAACGCACACGAATGCTTTTATATATGTATATATTCCATATTTTTTGACTTCAAATACATATGATGGTATAAATTTATATATATATATATATATATACAACTTTCATTTTTCTTTATTTCCCAACTCTCACCATATATATCTTTTATAATGAATTTTTATTCTCTTCTTTACCTATTATTACACTACATGCTCATATATATATATATATATATATATATATATATTTAATTAATGCAACATCTATATATAAAATGCATATATATTTCTTTTTTTGAAATAATAATAATAATATGTTTATATATATCCACACGGATACACACACACACACACACATATATATATATATATATTAATTTTCAATGGTTTTTCATTTTTTATTAAATTTATATGTTATATAAATATATATAATGGGTTTATGTATATATTTTTATATATATAATGTATATAGATGACTATATATATCTTTACTAAATAACATTTTATTACTCAAAATTTTAAAATTTTGCATCAATAAAATATTTATACAATTATAAATATATATATGAATATGGTTATTTTTATACAATTAATATATATATTAACTATAATATATATTATATATACCTTACATATATATACATATATATATATTTACTTGAACATAAAAAGTATTTCATTTCCTATATATATATATATATCTAAAATAATATATATACTCAAAAAATTATATATCTAATCTAAAATTAATATTTTTAATAGAATAGAATGTATATCACTATTCTAAACTAAATTACTTAATTTTAATTTTAGGACCCTAATTTTATATGTGAAATATGTTTACATCAATAAAATATTATAATCCCTCAAATTATATTCAAAAATCACACATATATATTCATGTATTAATTATCATTATAAAAAATATATTAATTTATAATATAGCCTTATAAAATAAATATTTGTGTATACATGTAGTATTTATCGAATATATCAAAATCAGTTTTATATAATAAAAATCAAAGGGGAATACATCATTCACGTATATTTTCTTTAATGAGAATTTGGTGAAAGGATACACTTATTTGTGAACGAATGTTTATTTATATCACACACGGTATTGTCACAGAAGAATTATTTATGATATAGTAACATTCCTTTGAATATAGGGTTGTGAGTAAATCATTTTTTTAATGTATATTTTAATCTCAGGAAAATATTTCAAAAAATATATTTGTTTAAATAACTATTCAAACTCAATAAATTGGTATTTTCAATGTTCTAGGTAGTTCAAAATAAATTTAAAGGTCCTCATGACTAAAGTTGTATTGTAGTTGTGAAATTATTCATCTGATTTGGGCCTTTAGGGAAGTCTCTTGGGCATTCGGTCCACAAGGACTTTTTGTTACTAGAGTCATCCAAGCCATAGGGTCTTTAAGACACCATAGAGACACAAACGATAATTAATGTATAGAATTTCGGTACAATGTATCAGGTTGGTAATGCAACTTATCATCAGATATCATGGCCTGGTGGGAATCTTGAAACGGTGATAGGCTTATTAATAGTAATGAACTCGACCCCAAACCATATGGGATATAGGGACTCTCATCCATGTAATTACAAATAGAAACTCAACATTTTTGTTATTAGAAGCTGGGTTGATGCATCATGTAAATGGTGATGACCAGACAGGTGAAGCGATGCATCTTTGCAGGCATCGTTGCATTGACACATACCAGTGTTATTGTGTGTGCGTCTCAAATGGGTGTTGGATGAAGTATATCCTATCATTTTTACCTCTATATAACCATGGGTTAAATTGGGGTTCTCTACCATGAAATCACGGTGGGCAGTATAATGGATTGGTTGATGGAAGGGGGTGTCACAACTAGAAGACCGAGATCTTGTTGTGATGTTTGGCTTCTATGCTTGGGCCCTCAGGTCAAATCCTTTAACATTAAGGCTACTTGGTGTTTAAGCCATCAAATTATAATGGTCCATTATATAACTTGTTATTTCGGTAAGGTAATTGTTACAACTAAAACATATATAAAAAGGTCTTTGTTTCCATAAAAAAATTGTCTCTCTATTTCCATTTAAAAATTAAAAAATTCCAAATAAAAAATTAAAAAAATATATAAAAATTAGTCAAATATTATAAAATTAGTATTTAAATTAATAATAATTTATGTTATAATTTTTAAAAAAACTATTAAATAAAAAATAAGGTGAATCAATAGAAATTACTTATTATTACATATATGTAATCCTTCGAAAATAGTTAAGAGTGGGAAAGACTCATTTGCAATGGTAAAATAGATGTTTGTAGAAATAATTGTTATTCACGATTGATTTACAAATATGTGAAATTATTTTTCACGATGTAATTAATTGAAAAAAGTTCTCAACTAAAAAATATCATTTTTTGATCAAAAAAATAATGATGAAATAAATAAATATTACCTCACTTTAATAAAAAAAATAATTTATATCGATGAAAAAAAAGAAATTAATTAAGTTATAAAGACCAATAAAATATTTTACACACATCAATAATATTAAATTATTAATATTATACTATATTAATAAAAAATAATAAAAATTATGGATAATTATTGGGAAAAAGATATAACAAATTATTTGAAAAATATTATTAAAAAATACTAATGAAATATTAGAAAAATAATCATTAATTTCGATTTAATTTAAGAAAATCATTTATATAAAATATAAAATAAATTATAATGATAATTTATCTTTATAATATTTCTATATCTATTAAAAAAAGTAAATATAAAAAATGAAATGTGAAAACCCTCTATTAATAAATTTATAATTATTTTTAATCAATAGTATTTTATTATATATTTGTAATTTGAGAATAATAAATTTAATATTAATGAAATAAAAATAAAAAATTATAAAAAATTATAAATTTTTCATTCAGGGTTAAATTAATCTCTAATACTTTTCTCATATTTTATCTAATAAAATAATAATTTTTTTATTCACTAAAAATATAAATCAAGGAATGAAACACTTTTTTAATTATGAGGCCATGATTCAATAAATCATGGTATAAAACCATATTGTTTTAGGATAAATCCATCCTTCATAAGGGATATTGAAATTTTGATATCATTTTCATCATTAAATTTATAATTTCTTTTAGAAGAGGCAGTTGTGTGTTGATATATAAAAATAAATATAAAGAGGATTGAAACTATCATTAATGTTGGGGGTTCTTTTTTGGGTTTTTTCAGAATGATTTTATTTTTTGTATGAACATGGTGATTGTAAATTAATTAAAATATAAATTTTTTAATTTGAGATCTATCATAATTTATCATTTTAGTAAAAGAGGTTACTTACCAAACATTCTTGGGAAAAGAAACTCAGAATGATACTTCAAATCCTTAATTGGAACCATCATACTTTTTATTTAATTTAAATATGTTTATTAATACTTTTATCCTAGATTCAAGATCACAAAAATTAAATATATTATAAAATTTATAGATTCTAGTTTTTTTTGAATTCAAAATAAAAGTTTTGATTGGAATAATCTATTTATATAAATCATTGTTTCCTAGTGAAAATAGACTACATTAATATTTATTTTAACGTGAGAAGTTGGATTATAATTTGGGTCGTAGTGTTTATAATATGTTTTAAAGTTCATATTATTTAATATTATAGTATAGTGTATGTGAGTTGTCAGTTATTTTTCATACAAGTGAAAACTAAAAGAACAATATGGAAATTATCGATTTTTTCCTATAAAAAGAGGTGTGCATTTTTTTACAATTAGATTACAATATATATTAATGTATTGTAACAAAAATTTATTGATGAAATGAAAAATATCTAATATTTATTTAAGTAAATGAGTAAATCATCCATATTACGGTGATACATAGATATAAATTGATTAGATGGAGGAAATGTTTTCATCAAATCCTTAAAAAATCTAGTTATGTTTTTTATAGGATGTTTATATCCATTTGATTCTTATGGGTGTTAATATTCTTATTTACTTTTTTTAATTCATAAAACATAATTCCTTTAATATTGATAAAGGATCAATATTTTAATTTTTCATTATTATTTTCTATAATTCTATAGAATAATATAGATGTTTATTTGAAGACACTAATTGATGAGTTAATTTTATTATTGAAGAATGATATTTCTATATAAGACAGTATTGTTGAATATAATATTACTCAAAATGGTTCATGGATTTTTAAAATCATTTATTTTGATGTATTTTGTATTTTATTTTGATGGAATACACATGGTCCAAAATATTATTTGTATTACAGGGTTTTTATCAAATCATTTATTATTTTCAATGGAAGAATTTATGCTTTTTCATTCATCAGATATTTCTTCATGTATATCATTAGTTATCAATAAATATAAATATATTCACAAAAGGTATAATTGAAAGATATGAACCTATAATAGTTCTCTTAATTATTCCTTTAAATTCTATATTCTCAAAATTTCTTCCTATTACTTTTGGACTGATGATAAACCAAAAAAATGTGCCACTGGAGAGATCACGGTTTTATAAAGATAAGTGTTTTTAGTAACATTGGTTAGATTTATTTTGTACGATATATGTAATAAAAATTTTGATTTATTGTTTTGATAACATATATTCTACTTTTTTGACACATATAAAGAGAATAAAAATATAATCATAATAAAAGTTCCCAATGATTCTTAATATTTCATGTTCTCAAAATAGAATATATATATATATAATAGTCATTCAAAATTATTTAATTCATAACATGATAATATAAATTATTTTTTGTTTTTATGTTATAAAATCGATTATAGCATCTAAGCCTATATGTGATAATCATGGTAGATTATGTTTGTGTGATTATTTTCATTAATTTTTGTATAGGAATAAAAAGGGAACCATGTGGAGAGATAATAATACTATTGGTAAAGAGTCTTGTATGTGTCATCAACCTTACTACGTACCTACCCAATAATGGGATTATAATGAAACTACTTGATATGAGAGACTTTCTAGAGGAGGTAATAATTTTTCTAATAGAATTTTTAGAGGCCAAAAGTCACACATATAATTGGGAGTCATTTGATTATCATAAATAAATGAAATTTTTTATTAAATAATAAATATTAATTTATAAATTATTTTAATTTAAAATCCCAATGTTATAGTTTTATAGTTTTTTATTGATCCTACTATTATAGATATTTATTTTATTATAAAGAAATACAATGATTATACTGTGAAAGAGTTTATTAGAGTATGAAAAACAAGTATTTTGATTAATCATTATTATAGTTTCATCCAAAATTAATTAAATTTATTTTTAATTAATTTAATTTTTAATTATTCATTAATGAGATGTAAAAATTCATAACTTCCCACACACAAGAGCATTGTGCTATGAATGAAGGTTAGGGATTGTGAAAGTCAGGTTTTAAAATGGAATATTTTGCAAGGGTAACCATGAAAGTGTTGAGTAATACAAGGTGATTAGTATTTTGATCACTTTCGATAACAACCTCTTATTATGGAATTTTTGATATGTTGTTAGTTATCTAAAACTAATCTCATACACATTCCGGTTCATGGACATAGCATGTCGAGAGGCTATACATTTAAGAGGATATTATAAAGTTATTTCATAGTAATAATTAATAATATCATCATTGGTAAGAGAAACATCACTAATAGATGGAGCATGTTTAGGGCAGGTAATGGAGTAGATGTTATGTCTCACACATTGATTAGAGATGGATTTCCTTCTTACTGATCATGAATCTTAATCTCTCCCCATAATTTATTTTATTATATTATTTGGTATAAACAAATAATGTGATAAATTTTTGTAATTTTTGTAGGATCTGTTTTTAGATATTATTAATTTAATTTATTATGTTATAACTTTTTTGTTATAGGATTTCAATTCCCTTTAAAATTGTATTTGTGATGAATAATTATTTTTTATCATAAATACATTACTGAGTGATATTTTTATGATATTTGTTTCAAGGACAAATTATATTAACCATTGATAATTATTTTCATTTAATTTTTTAATTTTATTTTAAATGTATTAAAATCCATCGTAAATAATTTTTAGGATGGATTCTTATTCATATTAAAAATGGGTCTCATCATATTAGGGGTTTTCTATCACAAATGCTACTAATTGAAATGTCTCTTTCTATAATGGATTATTTGTGATGTAATAATATAGTGTAGATCCCATTGAAAATAAAAAAAATAGTGAGAGAATAAGAGTTTATTTAATAACATGAAGTATATGTGGAGCTGTATAAGGAGGCATCCAGTCAATATTTAAAAAATAATGTTGAAAAAAGGGAAATAAGAAGCTGAATTATGATAGAAATAGATAAAAAAAATTTAATTAGATGATAAGACTTCGATTTCAAATCTAGATGATAGTGATGTAGAGGATTATAGACCAATTTTTTTATTCCCTGAAGGTGATAGAGGGTTTAATAAGGACTTAGATAATTATTTCAAATGTTTTATATTACTCTAGATATTGGTATTGATATTCCATTTATTTAAGAACTTTACAAAGTATTTTTTTATACCAAACTTGTTAAGTAAATTATTTAAAAAACATAAGTCAATAATAATTCAAAACTATTTATGTTATTGGAAAATAAAGTGATTTTAGAAGATGATTCCAAATAAACTTGTGTATCTTGTGTGATTATAAATTCTTTATAGATTTGATGGTATGATAAGATTTAATTATGCTGTATATTTATGAGATTATACCAACTTTATTCATATATTATTTTAAAAATACATGGAATTATAGAGTTTCATCCCACAACTAATGCACTATAACAAACTAATAGATAACTCACTTGTCCAAATATTGTGATAGAATAATTTCTAAAATGTTTACTAAAAAATCATTCTAGTATATTTTTCATTTATCAGGGATAGTGATATTGAGGTGTAAATAATTTTTGTAATACCTTTCTTTGACAATATATGTTCATTGATTTATGTATCCCATGGAAAACTCTTTTATCCTCATAGTGATGAAAGATAATTTTGATTGTTTTCTATGCTGTAGAGAATCCATATGTTTTCACTAATGTTTTTATTGGATATCATTATGCAAGAGGTCAAATATTGTTCACATATTCATTGGGAAAAAGAATTGGTTGGACTTCACCAATTCACATAAAATAGGCTAAAAACAACATTGGATTATGATAAATCCATGATAACCAGTGAAATATATACGCATTTCATGCATTTGGAAGGATAAAAGAGGGAAAATAAAAA
Organism: Viscum album; assembly: GCA_963277665.1. NCBI lineage: Eukaryota > Viridiplantae > Streptophyta > Magnoliopsida > Santalales > Viscaceae > Viscum > Viscum album. The sequence continues at coordinate 771,375,238 of OY728138.1, forward strand.
GGCTAACATATGGATATTCCATCAATAAAAAACCCTCCATGTATTCATTTAATGTTGTTTCCTTCAAAGCCTAAATATATTTTAAATGATTCAAATGAGATAATACCTATTATTATCTAATCTGAATTTAGATCCCCCTAAGAATTTTACATTCTTGATGTATTCGTAGTGCATATATTTTTAATGTCGTATACTATATCAAATACCAAGGGAATTATTCAAACATATAATATCCTGAATTTATAATATTGAATAAGGCTAAGAGGACATTTGATGGTCAATTATGTTTTAATATAAATATGTAAAAAGTGTTTCAAGTATTGATAATTAAATTTCATGATATAGAGGCCATTTATCCCATTTCTGATAGTTATTGTTCATGTCATGTACATATTGTAGGTTTATTCCATTTTTTGTAATAATCCCAAATCATTTTATATATTTTATTGTATTTTATGTTTTTTGGTATATGAAATTTTTATGAGAAAACCTATTTATAGAACCTAACCTAATTTCATAACATAAACAACATAAATATAAATATTTACCATGAGGTCTATATATTATCCATGGAGGATTTTTTTCAACTGTATTCTTGTTCAATTTAATTAAACCTATATCTATAAAAAAACCATGTCAGATCTACATAGCCAATAAATTGATTATAGATGATTTCGTACAAGTAAATCCAATCAACCAGCTATAATGTCTAAAAAATAACGTAAACATAAAATCAGCCACATGATATTGTCATGTGAAGACCTGATGGATATCTCTTAACTGAGATGAAATTCAACTATAGATGAACGAACACATAATTATTTCAACTAATCATGAGAAAATGATTTAGAATTTTTATTACTATTATATTAATATCACGAAACTTTTGATTTTCCATCCCTATTTAATCTTCCATACGACCATTTTGGTCAACTTAACAGTTCAGTGTAAGGTTCAAGTTGATCTATATAATTGTAAAAGTACCATATGAAATAGTGTCTTCCATGAATATACAAAAATACATCAATTAGAATATTATATGAATGAAATGAGTTCAGTGGGTGTAGTTGAGATGGTTTTATTGGTGGATTATTTTTTATAGCTATATAGAGAATGAACATCATCAAAATTAAATAGTCCTCCAATTTTCATTATTTTGGTTCTTTATTTCTCTTGAGAACAGACTTTCTAATATATTCATGACACTCTATTTTTGTCATGACATTGTGAAAACATATAATAATTCCTTACTATTTGTTAATACAATAGTCTAACTCATTTGAAAGATCATTAAAGGAGAAGGTCATTACTAATCAACCGAACATGGTATAAGATTAATATGCATTGAAAATATTCAAATTTGATAATAACCTCTATTTAATATTACATTTAGAATCATACATATTTTTTATCTATATTTTTATCACTTCTCTATATATGGAAGGAAAGTTACTCAGATACTCTTTCCCTTTATATTAATATAATTGTATCACATAAATAACTATGAAAGAAAATATATTTATTTTTGACTTCCCTGGATATAGTTATTAACATCAAACCTAATCCAGGTTATGGAAATGTTCATTAGATTTAATAAATGTTCTTAGACCTGGATTATAGTAAAGTGGGGATCACTATGATCTATCATGGAGATAAACCCTTGTTTATTTTCCATTATATGTTTTAGTATAACGCCCCGGCCCTAGATACCCAGAGTCGATGCATTATTACATAACATTGGCATGATCACAAAGGATCAAGCCTCGAATGACCGATTAGTTTAGTAGTCTTGGAAACACTACATATATTCATAAGTCTTACATTACATCATAAGGTAAAAAAACTACAACAACATCTTGTCTTCATATCCCCTCATACTATCCCTACAGTTCATTCATAAATTACTTCTTCATAATCCTGGGAAAAAATAAAACATTTAAAGGGGTGAGCTCAGATGCTCAGTAAGGATAACATTATAGCAGAAGCTTTCATAGATAAGCATAAACACCTAAGGCAGTTTATAACTAAAACGAAAGCCTTTTAAACATGAACTTCAGCATTAAATGTAAAAGATAAAATAAATTAATGCCATTTACTTACTCACATGGATATTATACTAGTTGAATGATCACATGCAATATCAATAACCACTTTCATAATGATGGAATGCATAATGCCAGACTATAATAACCACATAGCAAAGGCCACGTGCCAAGACTACAAATAAGATTTTGCCAAGGCTTTGTGCCAAGACACTAGTTTGTCTCATGATACCTACCGATGCATAGAGGAGCTATAGCGGGCTCCACCCGTCACTTATTAAGTCCAATGCATTCCTCATATTAATAGGTTTAAACATAACATAAACATTCGTATTAAAACTAGCATACAAAATGTCAATACATTAACCACAAACCATGAGTGGTATAAAAATAGCACATCCACTGTCAAACATAACTCATTTGATACAATATGGAAGATTTTATTGTATCACATTAACCACAATCAAGAATAATGAAGGATGTTGACATAGATGAAAATAATCATCAAAACTATTTGAGAGAAATATCCCCCTTTTTCTTGAAATCATGTTAAAGTCACAATATTTGTCAAGAAGCCTTTTAAAAATATATTTTTGAATAAAAGTGTCCCATACCACTTTGAAACTTTTTAAAAGTAGTTTTAATTTCTAAACTTTAATTTCCATATAAATAAATCCTTAAAACCATTTTTAAAACATGGACATTAATGAAAAAGATTTAGATGAATAAGTCTTTAAAGCATTTAAAAAATGGTATTTTTGTTAGAGATTCTAACCAAAAGAGAGACACTTGAATACAAATAATTGAGGTAATCAAAACTTTGAAATATAATGAGAATAAAGGGATTCATGATATATTATTTCAAAGTACATTATATACACCACATAATAGTGATTTGGTGTATATCAACAAAGAAGTCTCAATAGAATGTAAATCGATATTAAATCTCTCATAAAGGACGTATCCTTAGGTTAAGGATAAATCAACGACATAATTATGTGTGACAAATAAAAATACACTAAATATGATTGTATATTTAGTGTAAAACAATAAAAGGATATTCACACATATTCTTGTAAAAACAACACCAACGAATTGGACGTTTAACTCAACAAATGGTGAATGAGTTAAAATTACCCTTATCAAATTCATATCAATGACTTGAGAATTATCAATGGAGTGATTATGTGTATCAAAAGTATATCCATAGGAAGGGGAGTGGAAATTATGACATAATAAAATGAATAGTGATTCCACACATAATCTTGGGGTAATATAATCAATGAAATATGCATAAATCCAAATGAGTGGAAGTTGAAATCTCAAATTCCCTTATCGATTAGGTAACTTACGAAACATACACCCATGAAAGAAGTATCATACCATGATGATGTAAATACCCATAAATTAATGTATATTACATAATGAATACAATCATGGTCAGTACACATTCACCACAAGCAATAAATAAGTAGTGAACGATGGAATTCTCACGAGATTAAGAGTGAGATAAGAAACCCCTTACTTTGTACTTTTTCCTTGGTCGACGGTAGGTTAGACTCCTGTATAATAGTGAAATAATTTTTATTGAATTATTCAAGAATAATTTACTTTAATATGATATCATATATGATCTTTAAACATTGATTTGTTAATAATATCTTAGAATTACCGTCATTTCGGGTGTTAACGGGTTCATTTTACTTTATATTCTTTGTTATGTGAGACATATTCGTAATTAATGGGATGTATATTATTCATATCCAGAATGATATCAAGTCCTTAGATACTATTTTTAAATCAACAAATTATAATTATACTTGAATGGATACGATGGAGAATGAATCTCATCGCATTCGTGGAGACGGTAGTCCGTACGTACGCACGAGCGACAATATCATTTTATTAATATTAAAATAAAATATAATTGGATGGTATATCATATATACAGAATCATTATCATGTTATATTTATTATTTACATGAGTTACACATCATTCTCATACCCATCCAAATAATAATATATTGAATAACAATTACACCACGACGTGGAGACGGTACGTCGTACGTACGCACGTATGGTGACATGTTATTCAAAGGATGGATAGAATACTGAATATGGATGTACCATATTTTTAATAACATCACAGTATATATATGATACTGGAGTTATTATTTTATAATGGTAATAACAAATAAAGAAGAAGTGGAAGAAGAAAGGAACTTGAAAAGGGGTGGTGAAAACATTACCACTTCTTCGGGTTCTTCCTTTTGATTTGATCAAAAGGGCTCTTTAGGTTGGATTTCTGATCAAACTAAGGCCTCTAGGATGTAGTGAGGGAAGTTGAGAGAGTATTTGGGCAGGGGTTGGCCGAACAAAAAGGCTTTGAAGGTGTGAAGAAATGAGAAGGAGGAGTTCCTTTTTATAAGAGGGGTGAGGGGAACCTTTGGAAAAGCTAGAAATATTAATTTATAATAAATTCATATTCGGTTTCTAATGGCTCCAAAGTTGATTATTCAAATTTTAAGGTGGGGATAGGTCGAAAAATATTCAGCCAATAGAATTTAGACATGTTTGGGGAAATATATTAACCTTATCTTTTAGTTTTAACTCATAGTTAATTAGTTTGACATTTACCATGTCACTTTGTATTTTAATATTATATAGTTAATAAAATTACTATATACATCCAAGAGACCCCCAAGTGGTCAATTAATGATATAAATATCATTATATAAGTCTCTTGGACGAACCTTATATTTTTTGGAATTTAATATCAATTAATAATATAATATTTGTTTTAAAAACTCTTTTATGTCAATTTTGACACTATTCAATAGTTGATTTTTGTGAAACACATAACAGAATGATTACTTCGAACAAAGTTAATTAAATCAATCATAATATGTCATATTATCCTATAAAAGTATATTAAATCAATAAAAGTCTCAAATTATATTTATTTGGGTATTTATAATATCAATTATTCTAATTTTTCACTGTTATGATAATTACTGCATCACCATTGTGTCATTAATAAATTGACTTATTTAATGTCTAAAAATTATAAATAAAATATAATTATCTATGAAATCTTTTTAGATTTATAATTAATATTTATAGTCTAAAATCCAAAATATATAACCCGATGTAACAATTTTTTTTCTAAAAGATATATTATTGTATCATTTTTGTATTTATTTTAACTTAATTAAAATAATGTGTCATTATCACTTAAAAGTGGATCCATGGGGTCCCAAAATCGACCCAAAGATGCCCATAGTCGACCATGTAGTAACCAATAGGGTAAAGACACGTTTTAGGGTAATTTAGTATTATTATAATATTATTTATTAACCCTTGTTTACCGGAATTACCCTTTAACCATGGTAAATAAAATATTTACCGAAGTAATTATCCAAAATGTCTAAAAATAAAAGTTACCTATTTACACAATTTTAACATCCTGATTCCAAATATGGAATCCATTTTTCGAAATTCAAAACACAGAAGTGGCCGAAATTATTTTAAACTTAATTACTGTTGTTAAAACAAAAAGCGTGTTTTTAAGAGGTAATAACTATCAAAAGATTGGCACTTGTTTATGTCTGGTTTAAAGGTGAAATTATGTTCAATGACCCACATTGTATTACATGGTTAATAAATATTCTAAATATACTTTAAAACAACTCAAATTCATAAATTATCACTATTAATTATTTTGATTAAAAAAGTTGTTTTCAATTAAAATTTAGTAATTTTCACTATTCATCAAAATATGAAAGTTATCCGAAAAGTACCAAAATTTCACCCTAGGCTAATTTCGATATTCTGAATCCAAAAATAAAGTCCATTTTGAGAGACAGAATTTATAAAATTTCAAAAAGTAGGTATTACTATTCAAAACGGCTAGTTTGATTGGTTGTGGTGTGTTAAAATCTCGAAGTTGCGTACAATGTATGCCATTGCATTATTCGAAGGAAAATGTATCGTGGAAGCTTGGGGTGTTACATTCTCCCCTCCTTCAATAAATTGCATCCTCGCAATTTTTAAAATTTCTCTTGGGAATATAATGGAATGTCCCACATCGGAAAAAGAGTCAATAAAACTATCACTTTAAAAGAAAGAAAGAGAGGTATAAAGGTCATCCAAGATAACCCATACCCGGATTCCATGTAGGAAAACATGGATATGGATGATAAACTAAGTGTCAAGTTCTGACGGAGAGGGATAGAAATCAAGATTAGAAGTAATTTAACAATAAGAATACGACAAACTTGTGTTGGGATAAACGACTATTAGTCTCCTAGTAGGAAAGTAAATGGACAACTTTTTTTTTGTTTTAAGTTATATTACATAAGGACGAGGAATTCATTTATGATATTGACTAAGAATATAAAGAAATATACTTACTTTTTAAGTAGAGTTTCATTATTTAATAACATTTTACCACTAACTTATTTTTTTGAACGATGAGTATTCAAGTAGACTTGGTCAAAATAAAAGAGCTAGAATAAAATTCTATAGAAATACATGATCCATGTAGGATAAACTATATATTTAACTTGTCTTTAGAGATTAATCAAAACCAAAATGGTTAGTATAAGATCTGATGATCCCCCAAATGTATATTCCATTAGATAAAGAAAAAAAATACTAATCTTAATTTCTAAAATTAAACCAACAATACCCCAATGTTAAATAAATACCATTCAATAAAAAATTTTCCAAAAAATCCTTCAATATAATCCAAACTAATATTGAAACCCAAAACTTATAAGAATGTAGTCTTCCATGTTAAATTGTATATCAAAATGACATCATCTACTCTTAAAGTCACATACTTAAAAGTAATTAACCTAATCGCATATTCTTTATTATAAGTTAATCATTTCCATAAATAACCCAAATCACTATAGATCCACAATAAAAGCATAGATAAAAATCCACCATTACTCCTCTAATGACATCCCATAGTATTCTATTTTCCTTGGACATATAGTATTCCCAACAAAGTGAACATCTTCCAAAACAACATTTATCACTTAATCACCAAATCATTTTCCTATACTAAGGGTATTCATTTGATAAGACATAAGAACCCAAATCAATATATTATTGATCCATAAAATCATTTTACTAAAAAAATAGTCACACTAACCAGGGACTTCACGTAGTCCAGTGGTAGGCGATAAATCCCAATCGCACTTTGGTTGTGGGTTCGATTCCCACAGCTTTTTCCAACGCGACGGGTTGTCAAACAGTCTACCTGTTGTCCTTTTTCAAAAACTATATTTTATAATATTACCAAAATGAGATAAATTCCTCAAAATAACATAATTTACCACAAATGTTATATCATTCCTTGCATTTTCATCCCAAATTATAATAACTTATAATTATCTCAAACCCCAATGATCATATAAAAACAAATGGTTATTTATACCTATATCCACAAGAGAAGAGACAATATTTCCTCAAATATCATTCTCACATGGAAAACTGCGGTGTTAAAAATACAAGAGAAAATTACTCCAAAGTAAACCCATCAACAAGGAGTGCTAATACTTTTTAAACATTTCTCCATCCATTTATTTCCACATAGCATCTTCTTTGACCAAGAAAATATCCTATAGAATAGGAAATTCACTCGGGTAATGGCCAGGTCCCCTACATTTATGGAAAATTACTGTAAATGAATTCTTGGGACTATTTTTAGCTTCTTCCATAGTACTCTTCATTTTTCTTCGGCAATTCTTCACTTTATGTCCTTCCTCCCCGCACGTAAAGCATTTCATTGTCCCATTGAGACACTTTCCTGGGTGTCGCCTTCCACATTTCCTGTATGATGAAAATTGAGGGTTCTTTTCTCCATGGTCTCCATTGCTGGAGCTCTTATCATTCATCACCTTTCTCTTCCTTGTTGAGTCTAGGAGTTGGTTAATATATATGTTGTTGATCATATTTTTGGAAAACTGATTTGGCATAAAGACGATATCTTTTACGCCTATCAACATTCCATTTTGTTTCTCATTGCCACCACTGTTCCCACCTTGTACATCATTCTCAAAGTCACTATGACTTCCTTGGAATCCCGCCATTGACTAAAACCAGAAAGCATTGTGTGAGTAACAGTAGTCGTAAAATCATTTAGAGATTAACATGTCACCATATTCTCAATTTGAAATTTATTATGATTAACCAAGGTCATTTACTCTCATCTTATATATATATTACTTAAATCAGTTTGTAAAGAAAATGTAAATTATCCTAAGCATATCCCCTAGGAGTGTCGTAACCAAGAGTGCAGCAAGGCCCACTGTCGTGCACCATTTCTCGTTCGAGTCTAGCTCAAAGCGGTGTTTTTGGGTTTTACCCCTAGGTACATCTGTGCCAGAGCCGCCTCTACCTGCTCGTAACCAGACAGGGATGTATTGCTCAGAAAACTCACAAAATCTCTACAATACCAAAATTCTGGATAGTTCTTCTATACTAATCCTCAATGTTCATCTTAGGTCTATGTGCTCTAATCAGAGTTTATCTAAATCTAAATTCCAAGGTTTGTACTAAACTTTCTCTGATACCAACTCTAACGACCCGACCCAAGATACCCAGAGTCGGTGCATTATTACATAACGTTGGCATGATCACAGAGGATCAAGTCTCGAAATACCTATTAGTTTAGTAGTCTTGGAAACACTAGATATATTCATAAGTCTTACATTACATCATAAGGTAACAAAACTACAACAACATCTTGTCATCATATCCCCTCATAATATCCCTGCAGGTTGTTCGTAATTTACTTCTTCATAATCCTGGGAAAAAATAAAACATTGAAAGGGGTGTGCTCATATGCTCAGTACGGATAACATTATAGAAGAAGCTTTCATAGATAAGCATAAACACTTAAGGCAGTTTATAACTAAAATGAAAGCCTTTTAAACTTGAACTTCAGCATAAAATGGCAAGGATAAAATAAATTAATGCCATTTACTTACTCACATGGATATTATACTAGTCGAATGATCACATGCAATATCAATAACCACTTTCATAATTATGGAATGCATAGTTCCAGACTATCATAACCACATAGCCAAGGCCTCGTGCCAAGACTACAAATAAGATTTTGCCAAGGCCTTGTGCGAAGACACTAGTTTGTCTCATGATACCTACCGATGCATCGAGGAGCTATAGCGGGCTCCACCCATCACTTATTAAGTCCAATGCATTCCTTATATGAATAGGTTTAAACATAACATAAACATTCGTATTAAAACTAGCATACAAAATGTCAATACATTAACCAAAATCCATGAATGGTATACAAATAGCACATCCACCGTCAAACATAACTCATTCGATACAATATGGAAGATTTTATTGTATCACATTAACCACAATCAAGAATAATGAAGGATGTTGACATAGATGAAAATAATCGTCGAAACTATTTGAGAGAAATATCCCCCTTTTTCTTGAAATCATTTAAAAGTCACACTATTTTTCAAGAAGCCATTTAAAAATAGATTTTTGAATCAAAGTGTCCCATACCACTTTGAAACTTTTTAAAAGGAGTTTTAATTTCTAAACTTTAATGTCCATATAAATAAATCCTTAAAACCATTTTTAAAACATGGACATTAATGAAAAAGATTTAGATGAATATTTCTTTAAAACATTTAAAAAAATGGTATTTTTGTTAGAGATTCTAACCAAAAGAGAGACACTTGAATACAAATAATTGAGGTAATCAAAACATTGTAATATCATGAGAATAAAGGGATTCATGATATATTATGTCAAAGTACATTATATACACCACATAAAAGTGATTTGGTGTATATCAACAAAGAAGTCTCAATGGAATGTAAATTGATATGAAATCTCTCATAAAAGCCGTATCCTTAGGTTAAGGATAAATCAACGACATAATTATGTGTGAAAAATATAAATACACTAAATATGATTGGATATTCATTGTAAAACAATCAAAGGATATTCACACATATTCTTGTAAAAACAACACCAACGAATTGGATGTTTAACTCAACAAATTGTGAATGAGTTAAAATTACCCTTATCAAATTCATATCAATGACTTGAGAATTATCAATGGAGTGATTATTTGTATCAAAGATATATCCACCGGAAGGGGAGTGGAAATTATGACATAATAAAATGAATAGTGATTCCACACATAATCTTGGGGTAATATAATCAATGAAATATGCGTAAATCCAAATGAGTGGAAGTTGAAATCTCAAATTCCCTTATCGATTAGGTAACTTATGAAACATAAAACCATGAAAGAAGTATCACAACATGATGATTTAAATACCCATAAATTAAAGTATATTACACAATGAATACAATCATGGGTAGTACACATACACCACATGGAATAAATAAGTGGTGAACAACAGAATTCTCATGAGATTAAGAGTGAGATAAGAAACCCCTTACTTTGTACTTTTTCCTTGGTCGACGGTAGGTTAACCTCTTGTATAATGGTTAAATAATTGTTATTGAATTATACAAGAATCATTTACTTTAATATGATATCATATATGATCTTTTAACATTGATTTGTTAACAATATCTTAGAATTATTGTCATTTCGGGTGTTAACGGGTTCATTTTACTTTATATTCTTTGTTTTGTGAGCCATATTAGTTATTAATGGGATGTATATTATTCATATCCAGAATTATATAAAGTCCTTAGATACTATTTTTAAATCATAAAATTATAATTATACTTGAATGGATATGATGGAGAATGAATCTCATCGCGTTCGTGGAGACAGTAGTCCGTACGTACGCACGAGCGACAATATCATTCTTTTGATATTAAAATAATATATAATTGGATGGTATATCATATATACAGAATAATTATCATGTTATATTTATTATTTACATGAGTTACACATCATTATTATACCCATCCAAATAATAATATATTGAATAACAATTACACCATGACGTGGAGACGGTAAGTCCTACGTACGCACGTATGGTGACATGTTATTAAAAGGATGGATAGAATACTGAATATGGTTGTACCATATTTATAATAAAATCACAGTATATATATGATACTTGAGTTATTATTTTATAATGGTAATAACAAAGAAAGAATAAGTGGAAGAAGAAAGGAACATGAAAAGGGGTGGTGAAAACATTACCTCTTCTTCGGGTTCTTCCTTTTGATTTGATCAAAAGGGCTCCTTAGGTTGGCTTTCTGATCAAAATAAGGCTTCTATGTTGTAGTTAGGGACGTTTAGAGAGTATGTGGTCAGGGTTTGGCCGAACCAAAAGGCTTTTAATGAGTGAAGAAATGAGAAGGAGGAGTTCCCTTTTATAAGAGGGGTAGGGGAACCTTTGGAAAAGCTAGAAATATTAATTTATAATAAATTCATATTCGGTTTATAATGGCTCCAAAGTTTATTATTCAAATTTTAAGGTGGTAATAGGTAGAAAAAAATTCATCCAATAGAATTTAGATAGGTTTGGGGCACTATATAAACCTTATCTTTTAGTTTTAACTCTTAGTTAATTAGTTTGACATTTACCATGTGAGTTTGTATTTTTATATTATATATTTAATAAACTTACTATATGCATCCAAGCGACCCCCAAGTGGTCCATTAATGATATACCTATCATGATATAAGTCTCTTGGACTATCCTTAGATTTTTATGAATTTAATATCAATTAATAATATAATATTTGTTTTAAAAACTCTTTTATGTCAATTTTGACAATATTCAATAGTTGATTTTTTTAAAACACATAAAAGAATGATTACTTCTAAAAAAGTTAATTAAATCACTCATACTATGTCATATTAACCTATAAAATTAGTGTAATTCAATAAAAGTCTCAAATTATATTTATTTCGGTATTTATAATATCAATTATTCTAATTTTTCACTATTATGGTAATTACTGTATCACCATTGTGTCATAAATAAATTAACGTATTTAATGTCTAAAAATTATAAATAAAATATAATTATGTATGAAATCTTTTTAGCTTTCTAATGAATATTTATAGTCTAATATCCAAAATATATAACCTTATTTAACGATTGTTTTGCAAAAAGATATATGCTTGTGTCATTTTTGTATTTATTTTAACTTAATTAAAATAAAGTGTCATCGTCACTTACAAGTGGATCCATGGGGTCCCAAAATCGACCCAAAGATGCCCATGGTCGACCATGTATTAACTAATAGGGTTAAGAGACGTTTTAGGGTAATTATTATTATTATAATATTATTTTTAACCCTTGTTTACCGGATTTACCCTTCAACCATGGTAAATAAAATATTTACCGAATTAATTATCCAAAATGTCTAAAAATAAAAGTTACCTATTTACACAATTTGAAAATCCTGATTCCAAATATTGAATCCATTTTTCCAAAGTCAAAACATAGAAGTGGCAGAAATTAATTTAAAATTAATTCTCGTTGTTAAAACAAAAAGCGTGTTTTTAAGAGATAATAACTATCAAAAGATAGGCACTTGTTTATGTCTGGTTTAAATGTGAAATTATGTTCAATGACCCACATTGTATTACATGGTAAAAATATATTCTAAATATACTTTAAAACCACTCAAATTTATAATTTATTGCTATTAATTATTTTGATTAAAAAAGTTGTTTTAATTAAAATTTAGTAATTTTCACTATTCATCAAAATATGAAAGTTATCCGAAAAGTACCAAAATTTCACCCTAGGCTAATTTCGATATTCTGAATCCAAAAATAAAGTCCATTTTGAGAGATAGAATTTATAAAATTTAAAAAATTAGGTATTACTATTCATAACGGCTAGTTCGATTGGTTGTGGTGTGTTAAAATGTCGAAGTTGCGTGCAATCCACGCCATTGCATTATTCGAAGGGAAACGTACCGTGGAAGCTTGGGGAGTTACATTTAGTATCTTGTCTTACATTTAGTGTTTTATAAATCATGTTTTCTAAAATATACCTTCATATTTTTTATTTTTTATTTATATATATTCCATGATTTTTCTGATTGAAATTTTTTAAAATTTTATTTGATATCAATCTTTTTAAAGTGGTATCTTTAATTATTTTAAGAAACTATTTTAGTGATAAAAATTATATATATCTATTGTATTTGTAAACTATGATATTTTTTAATTTAGGGAATTATAAATATGTAATTATCAAGAAAAATTATTGGAATCCCAATTCACCCACATCATGATAATTCCTCTAAAAAAATTAATATCCTAATAATATTTAATTTAGTCTCTCATATTTTACTTGCTTAATAACATTATTTACTTTTGAAATTTATTTGTTCCTTAGGGAATGATCTATATTTTTGTTTAATTTTTACTTTATTATGATGGATTTCATACTTGATGGTCATGATATAAATTAATATATTTTATTTAATGTTACTAAGTATAATAAATGAAAACTTTAAAATGAAAATATGTCTAGAATGAATTGAATTTTTTATTTGGGGTTTCTATAAAGTTAAATATAAAACAATAAATGTAAAAAAAATATAGGATGATATAAATATGGAATATTATGTTCGAAATTGTGCATATCTGATTACAATATTTTTTTTCTTTATGGGATTATGAAATTAACCTCATATTACCATGTGTTTCTTCTTGTAAATTTTGGAAAACTCTTATTATTTCTCATCAAAAATATATAATGTATAATAAATGTGCTAAAACACTTTTAATATATAGTATGACTCTCTAAAGATGAACCATGATGAAACTATTTATGAAATTTAATATAGATTCAATATATTTTTCTATACTAGGATTTCACTTAGAATGCATTTAGATGATAATAATCAAGTGTTGTGAATTCTGTAATGTCCACGTGATAGATATAGAAGAATTGAATTTTGTGATGTTAATTAATATGTTTATCAATAAAATAAGGATATGGATCATTTAATTATAGTATTCATTAAATTCTTAAACAATAAGAACTTATTCAAAAAATAAATTTACAAAATAAAAATATAAAAACATGGTACCTAAAGGAACGGATGGATGAAGGGTCATTAGTCTGGATAAATTACCCAATAGGAATGAAAAAGGAAAGGTAAAATCATTGATAAATAATTTAAGTTAATAAAACTAATATATATGATGATAATGAATGTAAATCCCAAAGATAAATATAGAATATTTGAAGTCAATCAGAGGATAAATCTAGTAACTCAAAATAATCCAAAGATGAAGTGTGTGGATATGATAATATATGTTTTATGGAAATTTCATATGTGTTGAAATATTTTATTTATACTCTCTCTAAAAATTAATTCAATGCTAAATTATAAATTTTTAATGAATAACTTTTGGTATAATATCCTATTATTTAATATAACACTAATGAAATTAATTACAACAATACTAATCTAAAAAAGATTCATTATTTATCTACTACTGATAAAAGTTATCTAAACTACTAAATAAGGGAAAATTATAACTTACTAAAAGGGAATAAAAGGTTGAAATTATCAAATGGAGCCATTATACTAGATCAAGATAAATATTTAAATTGAAATACCCATTGAATTTGATATTGGGGAATTCAAATCCTCCCAAATTTAACACATGTATTATAACGACCCATACTTTACATACATTGTTAATAATTCAAAACATAAGTACACTTATTACCACATATAACAAAAACCATGAAAGGACTGTATAGGTATAGTGTCTTTAGAAACTGGGAGACATAAACAACTAGTTCATAAATCATTTACATTGTCTCCCATTTATTTCATCATATCTAGAGTCCCTTTTTGGCATATCCTACTTAATAACCTTCTTCCTCACCTGGGGAAAGAAAACATACAAAAGGGTGATCTCAAATGCTCATCAAGGGTAAACAAATGAAATAGCAATCACATCATATTCATAAGAACATATCATTTTGTAAATCTTAACCTGCAAAAGAGATCATAATTTCATAACATGGGATAAATCATCGTTGTGAAATGTAATCCCAATAATCATAACATAAAACATGAAACATTTTGGCATAAACACATAATCATATAGAATCATTTCTTAGTAGTCAAGACTCATTGCCAAGACTATATTAGCGGACAAAGTCCATTTCTGAATCGAGTTCACTCCTCGTTTCAGTCCAGTTTCACTGAACCAGATTAACCTTCCATTACAGCCATGTCTATCTCATGAGATATAAATCATTACCCAATTTATTGGAGGGAGATATAAGTCCCACCCATTTCATAATGATATCATTCTTATGTGTTCCACAAATCAAAAAACATACGTCATAGCATAACCCATGTAATAAAAATGAGATTCTTAATCATCATGACATCATAACATAATCCATATAAGATAAAAGGACATCATAAAAATAATTACATCATAACATAATCAAAAAAATGTAATTATAGGAATAGAAACAGAACCCTATATTATCTTAGATGGAAAATAATTTTGATAAAACACTTGAACTACATTCTTGAGGAAAATATCCTTTCTACTTCAAAAACATTTTCCTTTCTGAACATGTCATATAATTTTGAACTAAAAGAAGTTGAGTAAAAATAAACTAGAAAACTTGTAAAGGAACATTCATGGAAATAATGTTCTAAAAATCCATTCATTCCATATAAGTTCAAAAACGTTCTTCTCATACTTTGGCCGGTAAAGTCAAAAAGTACCTCGTATGAAAACTGACAAAAGATTCCTTTCATATCTTTTACTAAAAACTGACCGAAGGGTAAAATTGGATTTAAACAATTTTCGGAGGATATTAATAATATTAAATATTGAAGAAACAAGGATGTGGATGATAAATATTCCCCAGCAAATTCTTAAATATAAACAATCTTGGATAAAAATTGAGATTGCGAGATTTTCCTTTACCTTAGGTCCAATTTGCTTCGTAAGTGTATGAAACTTCTGTATAATGATTTAAATAATGTCATTGAGTTATTCCAGAATCATACTTTTTTTTATTATATCATATGTAGTCATATTCTTAGCTTCTTATTAGTAATATTTCATTGCTACTTGTTATTTGGGTGTTTATTACTTTTTGTTCTTATGCATGTTTTGTCAAATAAATTATTATTCTTATTTTTAGGTTATAAATACCTCATTTACAGAATTTTATTAGTGTAATATATATCATATTCATTCATTCAATTCATTTATATAATCATTAAGCAATTAATATCATGTAGAACAAGTCACATCACATCGTGGAGATGGTATTCCGTGCGTACACACGAGCGATGATATCGTTACCATGATCGTGGAATTGTATTGGAGTGTATGTATACTATTTCAGAATCAATATTACTTTACAATAATTATATATATTTATTCTTTACACCATTATACCCATCCAAGTAAGGTGGTGGTGGAAAATAGATTACACCACGGCGTGGAGACTGTATTCCGTACGTACGCACGCGTGGTGATTTTATTTTCCGTAGGATGGATAGATGGTGAAATTGGGTTTTTTCATACATATAATAAAATACTAGTATATGAGTGATACTTATGTTATTAATGAAACAACTAAAGGAGAATAAGTGGAAGAAGAAATAAAGTTGAAAGAATCGGTAACGGACATTACCTCTTCTTTGAAGCGCCTCTTTGAGACCTCCTTTTAGGGCACTAAAATTGGTATTTGAAGAATACCAGGACCTCTAGGATGTTTCTAGGGAAATGGAAAAAATAATTTTGCCCGGTTTGGCCGAGCCTGAAGGCCCAAAGTGGTGTGAGGACGAGAGGTAGGAGGTGCCCTTTTATAAGAGAGGAGAGGGGCACCTTTGGAAAAACTAAAAATATTATTTTATTATAAAGTCATATTCAGTTTTTAATTGCTCAAAATTGATTTATTTCGAATCTAAGGTAGGTATGGGTCAAAATAATCTCATACAATATAATTTAGACACGTTTATATTTCTATTTTAACCTTATCATTTAGATTTAACTTTAAGATAGATAATTTAACTTTTACAGTGTCTTCTTGTTTTCTTACACTATAAGGTTAATAAACTTACTATAACAATCCAAACGAACCCCAAGTTGACTATTATTAATATATATAACCTTATATAAGTAATTTGGCCGATCCTTAGATTTTTAGGATTAAAATAACAATTAATAATATAATATTTGTTTTAAAAACTATTTTATGTCAATTTTGACACTATTTGGTAATTGATTTTTGTGAAATTTATAACAGAAATATTAGTTCTATCAAAGATAATTAAATCAATACTAACATGTCATATTAACATAGAAAAATATTGGAATTCATAAAAAGTCTAAAATTACATTTATTTCGGTTTTTATAACATCAATTATGTCAATATTTCATTAATAATATAATTAATGTATCATCATTGGGTTATAAATAAATTAAATTATTTCAAGTATAAAAATTAATAAAAATACCATTATGTAGGAAATCTTTTTATCATTCTAATAAATATTTATAGTCGAATGTATCTTATGTATAACCCTATATTAAAAATGATTTAGCTATTAAGCATTGATTTTAACTATTTTAACCCTTCTTTAAATAAATTAATAATAAATGTCCTAATCTAATCCAAGTGGGCCTAAATGTTCATATTTTATTCCTAAGGTCGTTTTTGGTCGAATTACACTTATACAATAGAGTTAGGACATGTGTTAGGGTAATAATAATATCATTTTTTACCCTTAATTACCCTATTTACTTTTAACCGTGGTAAAAAAAAGTAAAAAGTTACTATTCAAAAAATATTATTTTCATCTTATTGAACCACATTTTAGTCCTTGATATTAACTGTGTCTCTCGATGTTTCTAAATTCCACTCATAGAAGTGGTAAAATTAAGTTTAATGTGAATTTGGAAATTCTCCTAGGAGGTGGGTAAAAGACGGTGAAAAGTTCAATAAAATTTTTATATATCTAAAATTATTATAAAATGACTCCAATGAATTTCATTGAACTTATATAGGTATTATGTTTAAATTTTGACCTAAAATAAATTTAAATAAAATATTTATTTATTTAAATAAATAGTTGGTTTTTAAATAGTAACCGAGTGTTTTCACTATTCATCAAAAATTGAATGTTTTCAGAAAAATACAAAAATTTCCCCCTAGGATAATTTTGATATTCCGAATCCAAAATTGAAGTCCATTTTGAAAAATAAAATTTACAAAATTTCAAAAAGTGGGTATTACTATTCATAACGGCTAGTTTTAATAATATTTTAATAGCATATCATTGTTTAGTGAAACTCGGTATTGCATACAATGCAAGTTATCGAGGAAGGTTGTGATTGTGTGTAAAGAAATACAAGATAGTGTTGTGTGTAGTGAATGATTCCTTTGATGATTTATATAAAAAAATATTTCTCATAAAAGTCTCGGGTGTTACAGTCTACCCCCCTTAAAATGAATTTCTCCCTCGAAATTTGTTACTTTGTAACAAACAGATGAGAATACCTCTCCCTAATCATATCCTCAAGCTCTTATATAGCTTCTTCTAATTGGTGGTTCCTCCATAAAACATTCACCAAGTGAGTTGTCCGCATAACTTTTTTTTCGAATCTGAGTAGCTCTAATGTGTTGTGGAATAGATCTGAATTTTTCTGCCATCTCATCAACAAGATCAGGTCCTAATAGCTTTTTTTCCCCAACTTCATCCCAGCAAGTTAGAGTCCTGCATTTCCTTCCATAGAGAGTTTCATAAGGAGCCATCTGAATACTGGAGTGAAAGCTATTATTATAAGACAAGTCCACCAAAGGTAGGTGTTGATCCCAACCACCTTTGAAATCCATAGAGAAATCTCTCAACATATCTTCTAGAGTTTGAATTGTTCTCTCTGACTAACCATTTGTCGACTCTGAATACTTCTTTAGAACATTGAGGTCAACATCGGATCCTGATCATATATAATAGAAAGTGGTACTCCATGAAATCTTACCACTTCCATCACATATATCCTGTCAAGATTATCTAGAGAGAAATCCTCTCTAATAGCAATGAAGTGTGCCGAATTTGTAAGATGATCAACTATGACCCAGATAGCATTATTGCCTTTGGATGTTTTAGGAAGTCCGAAGACAAAGTCCATAGTGATGTTTTCCTATTTTCATTATGGTATGGGTAATGGTTGTAACATCCCCTTATACTTTTGTCTCTCAGCTTTAACTTGGTGACAAGCCAAGCATCGAGAGACATATTCAGCAACATCTCTTTTCATGCCATCCCACCAGAAGTACTCTTTCAGGTCCCTATACATCTCCGTGCTTCCAGGATGAATAGAGAATGAAGAACTATGAGCCTCATCCAGCAGCTCCTTATTTAATTCTAGGATGGGAGGAACACAAACTCGATTCCTGAACTTTATTATCCCATCACAATCATTGTTGAATTCAAGAACATTTCTCACCTTCTTTTGTAACTCTACATCTTCTTTATGTGCCTCTTTAATCTTCACATGTATAGATGGTTGAACATTTATTAGAGAAAGATAAGATTTTTTCCCTTCCATTATAATTACAAGATCCATCCCTTGTAAATCCATAAATATTGGATCTTTTGTGATCCTCATCATGGATAAGCTATCATGGTCTTGTTGACTTAATGCACCTGCCACCTTGTTTTCTTTCCCATGGTGGTAATGAATTGAGCTGTCGTAATCCTTAATCATCCCCATCTATCTTCTTTGGAGCATATTCAGCTCCTTTTTTGTGAAAATATACTTTAAACTTTTATGATCAGTATAAATATCACACCTTTCTCCATAAAGATAATGCCTCCAAATATTTAATGCAATGATTACCGCAGCTAACTCCAAATCATGAGGTGGGTAATTTTGCTCATGGATTTTCAACTTTCGTGAGGCATAAGCTATCACCATATTAATTTGCATAAGAACACACCCCAGCCCCTTCTTGGATGCATCATTGTTGATCACAAACCTTTCTCAACTACAAGGATGTGTGAGTATAAGTGCAGTGGATAACCTTCTTTTCAACTCCTTGAAATTATCTTCACATTCCTCCATCCAAAAAAAATTAACTCCTTTCCGAGTCAACTTGGTGAGTGGATTAGATAATCATGAAAAATCTTTCACAAAACGTCGATAATATCCATCCAAACCAAGAAAACTTCGGATCCCAGTTGCTGTTGTTGGTCTCGACCATCATTTTATAACCTCTATTTTTTGCGGGATCCACATATATCCCTTCTTTTGAGATTATGTGACCCAAAAATGAAACATTTTGAAGCCAAAATTCACACTTGGTAAATTTTGCATAAAAATTCTCCTTTCTCAGGGTCTTCAATATAATTCTCAAGTGATCTTCATGTTATTCCTTTCTCTTTGAATATACAAGAATATCGTCTATAATGACTACCACAAACTGATCAAGATAGTCTCTAAAGACTCTATTTATTAGATCCATGAAGATTGCAGGGGCATTAGTAAGACCAAATGGCATCACTATAAATTCATAGTGTCCATACCTTGTACGGAAAGCCATCTTTGGTATATCCTCCATTTTGACCATTAATTGATGATACCCTAAATAAAGATCAATCATGGAAAAGTATTGAGCTCCATGTAGTTGGTCAAATAAGTCATCAATGCGTGGGAGAGGATATTTGTTCTTGATGGTGATCTTGTTAAGTTATTGATAATCAATATAGAGTCTCATGGATCCATCTTTCTTCTTAACAAACAGAACAGGTGCTCCCAAAGGTGACACACTAGGGCGTAGGAATCCCTTATCACTATTCTCTTGGAGTTGCTTCTTTAATTCTTGCAACTCAATTGGGGCTATTCTATAAGGTGTCCTTGAAATAGGTAAAGCACCCGGTACGATTTCTATTGAAAACTCAACTTTATTATTTGGTGGAAGACCTGGTAATTCTTCCGGAAAGACATCATCAAACTCCTGTACAATGGGCATATTCTTAATCGTGACTTTCTCACCAAACATTTGAGATAAATAACCTTCATTTAGTGGAATCAAGACCCATAAGATGGAAGATATTTCCACTGGAAGGTTATGTTCATCCTTGCATCGATAGACGATCACAGAATGATTTGGAATATGTAATGTGACTTCCCTTCTTTGGCAATTCATATGAGCTCCATATAAAGAAAGCCAATCCATGCCAAGAATCACATCAAATTCCACTATAGGAATGATCATAAGATTTGAAGGAAGCACTTTCCCATAAACTTCAATCAGAGAAGAATTGTAAACTTTTGATGCGACTGTTGTGCCATTAGGGGTTGTCACAACTAACTCAACATCTAATTGTTGAGGTAATACGGTGATACCCTTAGAAAATTCGTCAGAAATAAAATAGTGGGTGGATCCAGAATCATATAAAACATTTTCTACTTTAGAGTGGAGGGAAAGTGTACCTTTCACCACTTTGTTATCGTACTCCACATCGCTGATAGAAATTACATGTTCCTTTACTTTGGCTTCATCCTTAAGAGTTTTTTGACATCGATCTTCATCAACAACCCTTGGATTAGGGAATTGATTAGAATAATTCCCCATTTCCTTTCACTTGTAACATTGATTTATAGTAGGAGCACTCTGTGTAGCCTTTTATTTGTTCGCATCACTAGACATCTTCTTCCCATCATTGCGGCATTCAAATTCCTGATGACCTTACTTTCCACATTTGAAACATTTACTTGTCCCTTTAAGACAACTCCCTCCATGTTTCTTTCTACACTTTGAGCATATGGGAAAACTCCGCTTCTTTTCAGTGTGCTCTTTATGTTTTCCTTTGAATTCCTTTTTTCTTATCTTATCAAACCCATATGACTGATGGGTTACTCCAATCTCCATCTCAACCTTGAGAGCACATCGAACAATTTCCTCGTAACTATTGAAGTCCCTTATGGCTAATGCCCTTCGAAGACTTTTTTTTAAGCCACTAAAGAATCGATCTATCTTACTCTCAGGTTGGATAATATTCCCATAAGCGTACCTTGAAAGTCTTGTAAAATTTTCTTCGTAGGTACCAACAGATTCATCATCATTTTTCTTCAGTTCAAGAAACTACTTTTCCATATTGTTTTGTAGAATACAAGGGAAGTACTTATTGAAAAATAAATTCTTGAACTCGTCCCATTCCATGGACTCAGTTTCATCCCTCTGCCTCGTATTCCTGATAAGATTCCACCATTGATCAGCTTCACCTTCCAAATGATAAACTGATAAGATGACTTTATCCTGTTCAGAACATTGAAGAACTGAAAATATCTTTTCAGTAGTACTGATCCATTGTTCAGCCACTAATGGATCAGTAGACCCACTGAATGAGGGTGGACACTGCCGCATGAAGGATTTGACAGAATGTTGCTCCTTCCTTTGCTCGTTTGGAAGTCCTGCATGATTCATAGATTGAGAATGTTATGTGACCATGGCTACAAGATTTTTCATTCCAGCTCTAATAACGTTTGGTTGCTCAGGGGGACAATCATTGCATTGCCCGTCGCATTCCGCATTAACACGGTTCCTTTGAGTTCCAGCCATTGACTAAAACCAAGAAGAATTGTGTGAGAAACAATAATTATAATAGGAAAAACACATAATCAAGAATAAAATTTTACACTAAAGGTCTTATCGTAGGTTTTTCATGGCCATTTCTAAAACACTAATATTGTGTTATGTGCTTAGACATATCCTTAGGTTTCTTAATAAGGCTTTCACATCCTAGTTTCCAAAGGTTGACAATACCTTTCCTCTGATACCAACTATAATGACCCATACTTGACATTAATTGTTAATATTTCAAAATTTAAGTACACTTATTACAACATATAAAAAACCATGAAAGGACCGTATAGGTATTGTGCCTTTAGAAACGGGGAAACATAAAAAACTGGATCATAAATCATCTATGTTGTCCCCCATTTATTTCATCATATCTAGAGTCCCTTTTTGGAATATCCTACTTAATAACCTTCTTCCTGACATGGGGAAAGAAAAAATACAAAAGGGTGAGCTCAAATTCTATGTAAGGGTAAACAAAAAGAAATATCAATCACATCATATTCATAAGAACATATCATTTTGGAAATCTTAACCTACAAAAGAGATCATAATTTCATAACATGGGATAAATCATAGTAGTGAAATGTAATCCCAATAATAATAACATAAAACATGAAACTTTGTGGCATACACACATAATCATAGAGAATCATTTCTTAGTAGTCAAGACTAATTTCCAGGACTATCTTAGCAGACAAAGTCCATTTCTGAACCAAGTTCACTCCTCGTTTCAGTCCTGTTTCACTGAACCGGATTAACCTGGAATTCCATCCATGTCTATCTCATGAGATATAAATCATTATCCAATGAACTGGAGGGAGATATAGGTCCCACTCATCTCATAATTATACCATTCTTATGTTTTCCACAAATCATAAATCATACATCATAGCATAACCCATGTAATAAAATGCGATTCTTAATCATCATGCCATCATAACATAATCCATATAAGATAAAAAGACATCATAAAAATAATTCCATCAAAACATAATCAAAATAATGTAAAAATAGGGATAAAAACCAAACCCTATATTATCTTAGATGGAAAATAATTTTGTTAAAACACTTGAACTCCATTCTTGAGGAAAATGTCATTTCTACTTCAAAAACATTTTCCTTTCATAACATGTCATATAATTTTGAAATAAAATAAGTTGATTAAAAATAAACTTGAAAACTTTTAAAGGATGCTTCATGGAAATAATGTTCTAAAAATCCATTCATGTCGTATAAGTTAAAAAAACATTCTTCTCGTATATTGGATGGAAAAGTCAAAAAGTTCCTCGTACGAAAAACGAAAAAATTTTCATTTCATATCATTTACTAAAAACTGACCGAAGGGTAAAATTAGATTTAAAAAATTTTAGGAGGAAAGAAATAATATTACATATTTACGAAACATGGATTTGGATGACAAATATTCCCCAGTAAATTCTAAAATATAAACAATCTCGGATAAAAATTGAGATTACGAGATTTTCCCTTACCTTAGGTCTGATTTGCTTCGTAAGTGTCTGAACCACTTGTATAGTGATTTAAATAATGTCATTTACTTATTCCATAATCATAATTATTTTTATGATATCATATATGGTCATATTCTTAGCATCTTATTAGTAATATTTCATTGCTACTTGTTATTCGGGTGTTTATCACTTTTTGTTCTTATGCGTGTTTTGTCGAATAAATTCTTATTATTCTCTTTAGGTTATAGATACCTCATTTCCAGAATGGTATTAGTGTAATATATATCATATTAATTCATTAAATTCATTTATATAATCATTAGGCAATGAAGATCATGTAGAACGAGTCGCATCACATCGTGGAGACGGTATTTCGTACGTACGCACGAGCGATGACATCGTTCCCATGATCGTGGAATTGTATTGGAGTGTATGTATACAATTTCAGAATCAATATAAATTTAAAATAATAATATATATTTATTCATTACACCATTATACCCATCCAAGTAAGGTGGTGGTGGAAAATAGATTACACCACGGCGTGGAGACGGTATTTCGTACATACGCACGCGCGGTGATTTCATTTTCCTTAAGATGGATAGATGGTGAAATAGGGTTGTTTCATACTTATAATAACATATCAGTATATGAGTGATATGGATGTTATTACTTCATAGTGAAACAACTAAATAAGAAGAAGTGGAAGAAGAAATAAAGTTGAAAGAATCGGTAACAGACATTACCTCTTCTTTGAAGCGCCTCTTTGAGACATCCTTTTAGGGCACTAAAATTGGTCTTTGAAGAAGACCATGACCTATATGATGTTTCTAGGTAAATGAAAAAGATAATTTGGCAGGGTTTGTCTGAGCTTGAAGGCTCAAAGTTGTGTGAGGAATAGAGGGAGGAGGTTCCTTTTATAAGAGAGGAGAGGGGCACCTTTGGAAAAACTAAAACAATTATTTTATTATAAAGTCATATTCGGTTTTTAATATCTCCAAATTGATTTATTTCTAAGATAAAGTGGGTATGGTTCTAAATACTCTCATCCAATATAATTTATACAAGTTTAGAGTTCTATTTTAACCTTATCATTTAGATTTAACTTTAAGTTAGATAATTTAACTTTTACAGTGTCTTCTTGTTTTCTTACAATATAAGGTTAATAAACTTAATATAACAAGACAAACGAACCCCAAGTTGTTTATTATTAATATATATAACCTTATCTAAGTCATTTTTCCGAACCATAGATTTTTAGGAATAAAATAACAATTAATAATATAAACTTTGTTTTAAAAACTATTTTATGTTAATTTTGACACTATTTGGTAATTGATTTTTGTGAAAATCATAAAAGACATATTAGTTCGAAAACTCTTACTTAAATCAATACTAACATGTCATATTAACATATAAAATTATTTTAATTCATGAAAAGTCTCAAATTGCCTTTATTTGGGTATTTATAACATCACTTATTTCAATATTTCATTAATAATATAATTACTGCATCATCATTGTGTCATAAATGAATTAACTTATTTAAAGTCTAAAAATTACAAATAAAATACCATTATGTAAGAAATATTTTTAGATTTCTAATGAATATTTATAGTCGAATTTATCTTATGTATAACCCTATATTAAAAATGATTTAGTTATTAAACATTGATTTTAACTATTTTAACCCTTCTTTAAATAAATTAGTAATAAATGTCCTAATCTAATAAAAGTCGGCCTAAGTGGTCATATTTTATTCTTAAGGTTGTTTTTGGTCGAATTACACTTATCCAATAGAATTAGGACTTGTGTTAGGGTAATAAAAATATCATTTTTACCCTTAATTACCCTATTTAATTTTAACTGTGGTAAAAAAAGTAAAAAGTTACTGATCACCAAAAATTATTTTCATCTCATTGAACCACATTTTGGTACTTGATATTAACCATGTCTCTCGGATTTTCAAAATTCCACTGATATAAGCGATAAAATTATGTTTTATGTGAATTTGGAAATTCTCCTAGGAAGTGGGTAAAAGACGGTGAAAAGTTCAATAAAATTTTTATATATCTAAAATTATTATAAAACGACTCCAATGAATTTCATTGAACTTATATAGGTATTTTGTATCAATTTTGACCTAAAATAAATTTAAATAAAATAAATAATTATTTAAATAAAAATTTTGTTTTTAAATAGTAACCTAGTGTTTTCACTATTCATTAAAAATTGAATGTTTTTAGAAAAATACCAATATTTCACCCTAGGCTAATTTCGATATTCCGAATCCAAAAATGAAGTCCATTTTGAAAAATAAAATTTACAAAAATTCAAAAATTGGGTATTACTATTCATAACGTCTAGTTTTAATAATATTTTAATAGTATATCATTGTTTAGTGAAACTCGGTATTGCATACGACGCAAGAAATCGAGGAAGGTTGAGATTGTGTGTAAAGAATGCCGAGATAGTGTTGTGTGTAGTGAAAGATTCCTTTGATGATTTATATAAAAACAAAATATTTCTCATAAAATTCTCGGGTGTTACATGTATAGATTATACATTGGGAGAACAAATGAAACTCTAAATAATTGCATTGTTTTTATTTCTAAAAATGATACCGCAATATAAAAGATTAACAAAACATCTGATTATGGAATCTATTTTGATTCTATTGGACGTAATGAAAAGTTTCTGTCAAAATTTATTCATACTATTATTATCAATCATCTAAAATATGTGGACCTCAAAAGATTGGATTTATTATATTTATTGACCCAAGAATGTGTTATTACCCAAAACATTTAATTTTTAGTTTTCTATAGGTAATATTATTGATGATTGCAATTAAAAGAATGCCCTGTTTTTAAAATGGATGCTCCAGATATATGACAGTATACTAATTGTTTTCAATAATTTATTATAATTTTATATAGGATGTTTCAATTTTGATAATAGTAAAATAGAAAAAATTATTTGTTTCATAAAAATTTATAACTCAAAAACTGTTCTAATTTCCAATTTTTTAATTTTGTAAGGATAAAAATATAATCTTCATAGTATTTAATAATTTTTTGACAATGGTAACCATGTTATATTTTTCAAAAATACATTTAATATTTATTATATCAATCTTGATTTATTTAATAATGAATTACAAAATGATAATGTTTATTTTGTAAATTTAAATTCTTAATTTTATCAAACAAAATTCATATATAAGTGTATTTTATAAAGAATATTAGTTTTCTATTATGTGATATGTTCATTACAATATAAAATAACATAGAAATATTTCTATTATAGGAATAGTAAATGGTCTACTAAAACGTGAATTTTCTAAATAAAATGTTTACAATCCCATTCAAAAGGGAAAATCACCAAATATCATTCAAAACAATGAATTATGTGTATTCCTCTCAACCCCTAGAAAATTTTCAAATTTAATTATTTCTTAATTTATTTTTTCAAATTTTTGTGGAAGAATTATAGTTATTTTCCTTTTTATGATTATTCAAGATTCACATGGGTACTTATCCTTGCTAAAAAAATTAATATTCATTCTCTTTTACTAGGTCTGTCATGCCTATTGAAATCCATATTTCCCATACCATTACATCATTGAGATCTAATCACGGACATCAATTTTTTCATATGATTTTTGAATCAATGTGTTTAAAACATAGTTATATGTAAAATTTATCTTCCCCCATAACACCACAATAATAAGTGGCAGTTAAATGGTGCAATAGAACTCTCTCTGAAGTATCATATACTATATTTAGTGAATATGTATTGCATAATTTTTTCTATAAACTTTTAACAAAATTTATTATATAATTAATAAGGTTTTGATACATCCCATTTTAACATACAATCCCTATGAATTATGGAATATTATAAACCTTATTTTAAATTACTTTAACATTATTAAACATAATATCTATATATTTTATAAAATAAATAATCAGTGAAAATTTGAACTAGAGAGTAAATAATTATTTTTCCATTTTATTAATCCTTTAAAAATCATATAGATTATTTAATAAGAAAACCAAAATAATGGAATAATTTTTTTCAAGTAACTTTTTATGTGACTGATCCACATGAACATATAAATTACTTATAATAACATTAGGATTATATGAAAAATATCCATATAAATATTACCTATGTGATCTCTAAATGTGCAATTTATTAACATGAAAAATATTTCAATATTGACCCATTTTACCATAATGTCCACGAATAATACATGTATGGAAAAAGAACATTTATTCATAGAAATATGAAGATCCATGGGAATAATCCCTTAGTTGATATTATAGGTTATGTAGAAAATGTTATAATATCCAAACACTATGTCACACCTGGTTTCTCAATTCTTTGTTTTGAACCAGTTCTTTTGAAAGCCTGATACTTTTCTTGGGTATTTTTTGAGATTAATGTTGAGTTTTTAAGTTTCATCTATACTTAATCACCCTAATTTGGGTTCCCCATTTCTTTTTTAGGAGTTTTTGGAGAAAGGGGGGTTACTTCAGGATTTGGGCCATCCTTGAGCCCATTTCTATTTATAGAAACCAAATTTTATTCTTTTATAAATCATATATTTTTAAACATTTTTCACCCATTCCACTTCCCACATGGCCTAAACTGATATATGAAAACTAACATATCCTTTTTGGACCCCTTAAGTATCCTAAATATAGGTTAATTGGGGTTACTTATTTAGGCATTGGGCCAGCCAATGTGCCCATTTCCATTTGTGACAAACAAATTTTTTTATTTTATATACAATTCAATATTAAATATTTTTCAGTGATTATACCTCCCCCATGAATCCAATAACCCTATAATCACCCCCATTATCTATTTTCCCTCTTTGGAGCTCAGAATAGTCACGGAGTGGGGAAGCATTCTCAATGTCTCTCAAATAATCCATAATTGACAAGGTAAATTGTATCATTCATAAATAAATCAATTGTTACTCTATTGGACACCAATTTTCTTTACCTAGTTCATCCAGACCTTAGTAGGGTCTCCAAGAAGTTTCAATCCAATCCATTTTAACTAAGGGTGCAGATCTAGTGGAATACGAAGAGTATTCTAGGGGAAGTGGTGGGATTCCTTCTCCTGTATCCTCCAATTTCTTCTTAATTTCATTATTTATTGGTTTTATAATCTCAACCCATCCTGTTAGACTTAGTTTTATGTTATTCCATGATTTTTTATGGTTTTTTTATTCATTTGGGTCTGTTCTTCATAGGTTTAGTGTTTGTGAACCCTCAGATGGTGATTTTGGGATTGTGTTTCCATTACGCCAAGGATTTGAGTTAGGATGTCAATTTCACAAGCCTTTATCATTTAAGTTTCATCATTATTATACTATTCTAAATTTATTTATATGATATTTGTTGTCGTGGAACATTTTTTTCAATGTTTTGTGTGAAAATTAGGTTTTATGACTTATTATGTTAAAAATATAGTAATTTTGGAATAAATGTGTTCTCCTCTTGTTAGATAAATTATTCCTTGAGCTTGTGAAAAATTTTATAGTATTTTGAATATTTTTTGGTAGCTTGAATAACATTATGGCATGAAAATGGTATTTTATCCCTTTTTAAGTTCTTAACATAAGTTGTTTTTTAAAGAGTGTTTTCCACGTCTTCGGTAAATTTCCCTATCGGCTTTAATGTGTCTAGAGCAAATTAAAATTATTTTTTTGTATTTATAAATACATTGGAAGCATGTAAAAAATTATTTTGGGATCCTTTTATGGCTTTCCAATTTGTATTTGGTTTTACTAGTAAATTGGTTTTGGTTCACAATAAGTTTTGGCCTGATTTACCAGAAAATGGCTTGTTTCACATTCTTATGAAAATGTTTGTGTTTTGAATATATAACCTGAGTGTTTTATAGGATTTATAAATGTGGTTTTATGTTTTATATGGTGTGTATACACCGCTTTAAAAACATTTGAATTTATATCTTTTTCAAATTTTAGTTTTGGGAAAATGTTTAAAGGCATGTTTGGCCTTTCCTAAAAATTAAGAATGAGTGTTTTACTTGTATATACCATGTTGTTTCAATTGGGATTTTTTATCGTCCATGAAATGATTTTATTAAATGTTTTAGGGCTTCCATTTATGGTTGGGTATGGTCTTGTTGTGTGTTTATAATTCAAATAGTGTTTTTGAATGAGTTTTATGTGCAAAGAATCAATACACTCCTTGAAATTGTTTTACGAAAATTTGTAGTGGTTTATTGATTCATTAAAGTAATTTGAAGAAATTTTCAGGGATGTTTATGTCATTATGGTTTGCGAATGGAATTTTGATGTGAAATATGTCTTTTATAACATGTATGACTTTATTATTCACTAAAGGGAATCTCAGGTATCTAGGTGGGTGGACGTGTACTAGTATGGTAGTGATTCTGTGGGGTTTAGCCCATGTTTCACGTAGCAAGTTTTGATGATGAAAATAGTAACTAAACTAGGATGATGATGATTTTGGGGGACCACTAGGTTATGGGTATTCTCCCTACTAGTGGCTCATGTTCACGAGAACAGATATTTATTATGGTTACTTTCACCGAGATACAAGGTACTTGTGGCTCAAAACTAACTAGTGCCTAGGGGTGTTCCTGTGAGTTGTGCTCATTGGATATTTTGTACTCCCCATCATCATACAGTGTGTGTGGTTGGTAAATTCAGTAGTGTGTGTAATTTATTTAAAATTATACAATCATTAAATCAGCCCTAATTGAAATAATTTTCATTTTAAAGTTGCACCTCTTTTAAAAATTGTTACTTGCATTTTTGTTTATTAAACATGCATGTTTTTGTCTGATAATTATTATAGAATGGAACCTCATTTGAAAAAAATAATTTTATATATTGTATTTAAAACTATAAATTGATGTATCTTTTATTTTAAAGTAAGTGAATTAGAAATAGAATATCGGGCTAACCTACCGAGTTTTAATACTCATGCCTATAATATTATTTTGTTTTTCTCCCTTTTGCATGTTTCAGATTAATTTTGATCACCTTGGGTGATGTGTGATCATTTTTTTGGAGAGTGACCAGTAGGATCACATGGAGTTCGTTGGTTTAATGGTTTTTAGGTTAGTTTTTGGTTTCGTTGTACTTTCAATTTCTTGTACAAATAATGTTTCATTCAATTTTTATATAAATGTTTTTTGGGCTGTCCATTTATTTTTTCTATTTTTTTATGGTGTATATATGCACTAAATAATTCCCTTGTGTACTCTATTGATTCCAATGGTGCTTTTCTCCATCCCAGGAGGATCGATAATACCTCTCTGGAGTTGTCGCTGGCTGGCCTGGGTGACCGGTTCAGGGTTAACTCAGGCTGGTTCTTGACACACTCTATTAGAAAATTAGGTCAGACATAATGACAACATGTCTCAGTTAGAACATAATAAAATTAATAATGTAATTAGTGATGAATATTGGGTAAAGGATATGAAATAATAATGGAATAAAATTTTAATGAAATAATGTGTGGTAAATAGGTGACATGCCCAAAAACTATATGACTATTAGAACTAAATTGGTGTATATAAGCAATTATTCAAAAAAGGAAATATATATAGAAAAAATCCAATTATTTCTCATAAGGATATACTCAAGGTGAAATAATTGATAATGAATAAACCATTTCACCAATATCTATACTTGTAGCCATTAAATAATCTGTTTCACCTCGGAAGAAGACCTGATACGAGCGTGGTCCAATGCACCCAGACGATGTAATGGTTGTAAGTTTCTTCTCTTCCGGTGGAACTTTAATCTCTGTATGATTCGTGACCCCTCCTCCATCCCGATTTGGGTAAGTTTTCCCATTTTACCTTTACCTTTCAAAAATCTAGGGATTCTACATATGCTTGGGAATTTGGAAGGTCATTTTTTGTGTTCTAATGTTCGAACAGCCATGGTGAGAAACCCAATCAGTCCTCGGTTGTGTGTTTGAGTGGATATCTCAAGACCTCTGGTAGAGTGGGTATGGATTTCGGTGGGTCAGGAATTCATTTGGAAGAAATCAGTGGTGTATGAATCATGGATTGATTACTGCACAACCAATAGTAAAATGGGGCATTTGGTTGACAAGTGTAATGGTGCTGTTTCTAGCAGGAGGTCCCCAGGTCCGGGGAGGAGGCTTGAAAAATCTGTTTGGAGGAAGTTGCCTATTGTGGCCACTCGAGTCGGAAATGTACTTGGGATAGTTTCCCATGTTTCACCTGTTCTGGAAAAGCCAGTGGAAGTTCATGTTAACCCTATGGTATCTTCAGTGGTTTTAGGACTGAAGCAAGATTTAAATCGAGGGGCTGGTCACCAGAGAACTGATGGCTAATGTGATGTTGTAGCATAATCTCATGTGGCTGAAGGGAAGCATCCGGATCCTGGGGTCACGAATGGAATAGCCTTTCTTGATTTCATCCAGGAGAAAGGAGGGTTGCTTGCTGGAGGTATTGGTGTGGTAAATAGTTGCAGCAGTGGCAAGGTGATTGAAAGGAGGCATGGGTCTATGTTGGAGGCCAAGGTTAGAGAGTCTCCTTCGACTTTGGTGAACTGTGGTGCTGGTCCACCTATAGAGATGTCAGAGGTTTGTGGTCAGGCTAAGAAGGATGATGGGGTGATGTATATAGTTTCCACAAAGAATTGTTTTCATGGGCTGTAGATTGAGGCTGGGGAAGCCAGTTTGTAGGTTTAGCGAGGGGATGAAGTGAATGATGAAATGGATAATGGGTTATGTGCAGGTCATAATGAGGGCACAATGATTGTGGAAGTTGGAAATGGGTCACGTGCAGATCATTGTGTGATGGACCAGCTGCAATGCCTTGCACTGATTGATACGAATAGCCAGTTTTATAATGGGCCTCCTTCATAAGAGGGTGGCAACGAATCAGAAGCAGTGCAACAGGGGACTTTCGTTAATTATGAGACTATGGAACAGCCAAGGTGCCTCTCTATTGATACCAATGGCTAATTTCAGAATGGTAGTGGAGGGGAAGATAATTTTCAGAATGTGATCATCAATGGGAAATTGGGGGATTGCTCGGAGAGTGACAAAAAGAACTATGGAGGTTTGATCAAGCCTTCATTTAGTGATGTGGTCCAAGGCGGGACGACGAAGATGAATGAGACCCAAGAAGTATTAACTGCCCCTCCACAACATAGGTCAAGGAAGGACTACTCCTACATGCCAAAGACATTGGCAACTAGGTCTTATGGTTGTAACACTGAGCTTTTAGCCTTGGAACGGATAAATCTACGAAGAAAATATGATAAGGTTCTGAAGCATTATGACAGCTCGGAATGGGAATCGGCTACTGCGAAGGAAGCTTGCTACCAGGAGTGTGGAGATGGGTATGGTTTTTATGACATGTAACTCTATCTTTTGAATTATTCTTCTTGTCTCTATCATTTTCTTTTTTTTAATAAACAGCTAGGGAGTTATCCCCTGGATGAGCCTCTCTGGTAATAATTTCATAAAAATCACTTAAAATCTGATTCATTAGTAACACAAATGTTGGTGTTTTTGAGAATCAAAACCAAAAAGTAATTAAAAAATGTTTAATAAATACATACTCAATCATTTTCTACCATTTTGATGGTTAGAAACCCAATTTCCAAAATAATGTTGAAATAAAATTTAGAGACAATAAGTTTTCACCATTTCTTTGATATAATAATTCTATTATTTATAAAGGAAAACACATCCCCTATTATACCATTATAAAAACATCTCCCCTAATATAAATATAATTTATTTTGTTAATATTATTGGTATAATAAATATTATGACCTAAACTAAAACTATAAACATAATTCTATAAACCCCCCCTATATAATTAGAAACCTTAAACATCATTAAAAAGTCTCTTAAAAGTATGATAAAATATATACTAAAAACAAAAATATTAAATTCAACAAATTTTTGTGAAATCAAAATGATAATAATGGAGATTATTTAAAATAAACACCCTCTAAATTCATTGAAAAAACATAGATGATAAATAAAGGAGAAAATAGAAATAAATTTATTTTTTTGGTTAAAAATGCACCTAAATCATATAATATATGATATTCAAGAAATAAAAAAAAAATTGAATATGTAATAAGGCTACGATTTTCAGTAACAAACTTATTTATGGAATAATTAATTATTTAATGAATGTTTTTGTAAGTTGGATAAAAAAAGAAATTTTGAACTAACTAATAGCACATAATTATATTTTATTAATAAGAAATATATTCTAGAAATATTAAATTTAATGATAAATGGAGAGATAAAATAAAATAGTGTTATAAAGAAAAATAATTTTCTTCTAAGCTTTCAAAACATGGAATTTTATTAATTTTATTTGCTTAAAATTTTGAAATTTCTTTTAATCTATTTTAAACAACATTTTTTTGATATGAATAATATGAAAACTATTCAAGTAAAAACAACTTCATATTATCAATATATTGCAAGTTAGTAGCTTATTTTCTAAGTAACTCCATTTTATTTATCATTTCTACTTGTAAAGATTAAAAATATTCTTTATAGATGAAAATATCTTTCATATTTGGATACACCATTTGAAATGAATCAAAAAAAAATTAAAAACAATTATTTTTGTAGATCATCACATGGATTTTCAAACACATCCAAAGTATCTTATATCTTCATCTTTTCATCATTAAATATTTTCACTTGAAAAATAAACATTTCAAATGATATTTTACAAGAATATATTTCAGGTTCATCATGAAAATGAACTTCTTTATCTCTTTTAGAAGCTTTTCATGTGAATCTAAAACAAGAAATGCAGATAAACTAGAAGGATTACCTTTCAAAATTTTATAATAAATATATTCTTATAAACATTAAATATAGGATCGCATCAATTTGTTTATTTTTTTCTAGAAACTTTTTAAAAACATAATTCAAAGAGAATGATTTTATAAAATAAATGTTTTAATAAGAAGATGAAACGTTAGGTTCTAACATCATGAATACAATGATTTTTTTCTTTAGCTAAAAAATAAAGAATTATCATTGTATATTACATAAAAAGAGTATTCTTATTTTAGTAAAATAAAATTTCAAGAACCAAATAAAATGTATTTCAAAAATTAAAATATAAACATTTCATAACAAATAATTTATTATCAAAATAAATATTTGTATAATTTAATAAATCAATTATATAATCAATATTGACTAAAACGCGATATTAATATAAAGTAAGAAATTTTATATAACATTGAGAAATAATATTTTATACTTATATAAAACAATTAATGATTCATAAGTATATAAATATTAGAATAGAGTACTTATTTGACCAGTAACATTAGTAGATAGTATTTTTTGATAATGAACTATATCCAAGTTGTTCACTCTATTTATAGACACATTAACATATATCCATATATTGACCACTTAAAGGTTTAAAAATAAATCGTAGTGGAATAATCCTATAAAAAATCAATTACAATGTCCTTTTTATACCTTTATGATTTTGGGCCTAGTAGTCTTAAAAATTAATTTTTTTGTAAATAGAATTGATTATTTTGAGAAATAATTATTTTAGTTGAGTTAAAAAATAATTTTGAGAAATAATTCTATTATTTTAGTTAAAAAATATTTTGAGAAATAAATGATTTTAAAACCATAAATGGTTAGTTTTATAAAAAAATAAATCATTTTCATTGTGTCCATTAATACCATAAAATAAACTTAATAATAGACATATTTTTTCTATTTAAACCAGGAAAAAATAGTCTTATATAGTTTTGGTCATTCCCCATTACATCATATTCCAAAATTTTGTTTTGGTATTTTATTTTTTCTATGGGTTTTATTTAAATATTATTAACCATTTATCAAAAATCAAGAGGCCTGTTTAAAATTATCAAATTAATACAATAGTTCATTAATTTTAGTATTATGTAAATCATGAGACTTAAAAGAATCATATGTCAACTCTATAATCTGTTTTGAAAAAATTTATTTATCTAAAAGAACTGTATCATAATATTTCTTAATTTTTCGAGTGTCCCTTTATAATTATTCATATTTTTATTTCAGTTTAAAAAATTAATAATTAAATCATTGTCAGATATTTTTTCACAAATATAGTTTTGAGAGTAAGAAGAGTGTACTTCATGATCATTATAGGCCATTAGAAAATCCATTTTCATTTTATGCTCAGATTCAAAATCTATAAAATATTCATAATGATAAATAGTAGTTTTACTCTATGTATATTTTACCACATTATTTTTATCTCTATCAAAAATATTTCCTTTAATTTTTGAGAAAATAAAAAATTTCCTTCATGTGAAATTTTTCCATTCATTCAAGGTATCCAATTTAATCAGTCCCTTTATTTTTATTTTTATATAGCTTTTAAATTTTATAGTGAAATCTGATAGGTATGTATCCTAATCTGTATGATTCATCCAAAATAGTTCTGATATCCATTTCTACTTGTTTTATATTATTTTCATCTTTATCTTACATCTAAACTTCATACATCATTCGAGTTCCAATCAACTCCTACAAGGTCAAAACATTAATAGGTGTAGACTTTCATGTAGCTATAGATATTTCATTCCACATAGAGCGTAGTACACTAAGTACTTTTATGGTTTGTTTTGATTGTGAAATTATATTACCCGTAGTAGTAATATTGTTGACAACCTCTTTCAATCATCCATTCATTTGAGTAATATTTTCATCATCACACACCCTAAAAGTATCAAAAATTAATTTCAAAATATTATACATTAATTGTTTCATATTTATAGTTCCTTCATAGGAAACCAAAATAGTCTTCCATGTATTATATGCAATAGGAAATTGAGATACTCAATTAAATTTATTAGTTTCTCAACCATACACAATAGCATTCATGGATTTTGAATTGATATCATATTCACATTCTTGATCAACAATCCAATTTATAACATTCAGTAGAAATTTGATAAGGTTTAAATACCTTCATATAAACCCTTAATACATGATTTTTCAAATAAATAATCATATGGTAATCCCAACATCCATAATTACCAAAATCAAAATATGTATCATGAATTATCAACATACCTTCTCTAGAATAGTACATTTCAAGATGTCTACATTTTATTGCTTAACTCAGGTGTGTTAGAGCTATTAAATATTTAGTAGAGCCATTTGATATTGATTGTTGATATCAAATTGAATATTCCTTATTATGTATTAGTTTTTATATTAATTTCCAATATCAAATATATCAATAAGTTTCCAAGTATTTTCCAAAAGAAAAATATAAAAATAGAGAAATTCCTTTGAATTCAATAGTTGATATCAAAACGAAAATTTTGAAGATGAAAGTAAACTAGTAGATCCATTCCTCTGATACCAACTCTTAAGTAGGGATGATAATTGTGATGATAAATACACAAGATCATAGAATTTAAGTTTTCAAAACTTTAATAGAACCAAAAAACCCCACTTTCTATGAGGATATAGTTTTCTTTTATCTCAAAGTTAAGAAACAAGCAGAAATAAATAATGGAAATAAATAGAGCAATATATAGTGTTTCACGGTTAAAATAACCCTTAGTCCACTCCACTAATAGTAAACTCAATGATATTGGTAATTTTCACTAGGCCATCTTTTAATAAGGCCATAAATCAACAATGGTGTTCATGTAGTGGATTCCATTATGATATGACTTTACAAAGCCTTGTGGTTCTTTTTTAGGGATCCGTAAATCCACATATCAGTTTTAATAGCCAGAACATAACAATGACTATTTCAAGGTAGATGATACTCCACCAAATAAATAAATCATTATTTATTTTAGAAAACACATTAAACATTATATTTATAGTAATAAATAGAATATGTATTCAAATCCTCAATAATAACTAATAGAAAATAGATCATTAATGTTTTATAGTATTTCTTTAAAAAGTGGTAGTAAAAAAACTATACATGTGTATAAATATGTATATATCCAAAGTGTTTCTATAAAAAAAATCATCATTATTACAGAAGAATATTTAATGAAAAAGTAAAGTAAAACTAAAACAACAATAGTGAGTCGACAGATAAAATCTAGCTTGTATCGAAAGTCTAGATCTGAAGGTAATGACACACAAATTTTTATCTATTTCACATTTTTTTATATTCATCTCTTTTTAGAATGAAGTGCATATTGATATTTATACTATAGGTTGAATAGCTCCCTATCAACCCACCTCCATAAATATCATAGAATAGATCATGAATATTTAAATTCAAAACAATTTAGGAGAGTTTATAACTTCTCATAAGATTAAGCAATAATAACTCCGTTGTATACAAGTCCTTAAATAAATTGTATTGTTCATTTTAATTTGTTCTAAATGAGTTATTAATATATCTTTATTCCCTTTATGATGGTTTCATAAATCAAGGATAATACTGTGGATTCAAAACTCTGTCATTGAAAATCCAAACATAGGGTTCCTTCACATGAAGACAAAACTCCAAGCGTAGCGTTGACAATGTAGGGTTCATCACAGAGAAGGGTTCATCACAATGTAGGGTTGATGTAATATATAATTTATGCCTTAAACATAGGG
The DNA here is from genome assembly GCA_963277665.1 of Viscum album. Taxonomy (NCBI): domain Eukaryota; kingdom Viridiplantae; phylum Streptophyta; class Magnoliopsida; order Santalales; family Viscaceae; genus Viscum; species Viscum album. Next base: position 771,413,995 of record OY728138.1, read on the forward strand.
TTTTTTCGGTATGTATAGTTAATTATCCATACATTAACTTTAGTAAAACATATGTTTCAATCCAAATGTAGGGTTGATTAACCATAATTTCATGATAGCGTAGGGTATAAGATCCATATGTGTTGTTCTGAGCTTAAGGCTACTTACATACATTGCACTTTCACATGTAAGGTATGAACTAGGATTCTATAATACATTTAACCACATTTTGAATACATCAATCAATATTAATCACAAATTAATGGCTTGAATATAATTTAAGAATAAATGTTTCAATGAATAATAATTTTTGGAAATTTACTTAAAACAAAATTCATTAGTAATGAAAATGTGATTTTTTGTGATCATAAAAACCAAAAATAAATTATGACTATTTTTTAATCATCATATTCTCAAAAATACTATTTTTGTTTATAAAAACCCAAAATGTGTATGGAATTTTATAAACTTTTGAAAAACTAAATTTAAGTGATTTTTATGGATGAGTTAACAGTCATTCTTTTTTTCTATTTTCAAAAAAATATTGTAGTTTATTTAAAGAAAACTAAACAAAAAAAATATTTTAAATGTTTTGGTTACCTTTCACTAATTGTACTAATACTCTAAGGAGTACTACATATAAAATATATTCATATGAAACTAAGAAACTGTAAAACTAATCTACTTAAAGAGGTGTGATTGTGAGTTTTCTACACATAAATACTAGATCGACTTATATTATGTTGTGTGTGTGTATGTGTCTATGCTTTAAAGAAAGTAAAAAATAATACAATTTGAATGATATTAAATGTTTATTCAAAAACGTAAAAATTTATTATTTTGATACATGGGATATAAATTCGGATTATTGATTTATTGTGATACATATTCTAGTGTGTTATGTTTGATATAAATAAATCTTCCAAAAGATGACACTTTTTTGGAAATTATATATTGTTATAGTAGAGTAAGTGGTAGAACATTAATGCATTTTCTACCACAGAATATGGGAACATACCTATAGAAAATTGCAATTAATAAATTCTCTGAATCAAAAGACATTAATCGAAATTGTTTTATCAATTTTGAAACTTCCATATGAAATATGATTATTCAAGTGCTATTAACATCTCTAAAAATAGCATTTCTCACTCTAGAAATAACATTTTTTTATATAAAACAAATTTTTTGCATATATATTTTTTAAATTGAGGATATCACACAATAGTTAATTAAAACTAACCAAAAATTCACTAATATTTTTATAAGGAAGTTAATAGTTGATGGACTACTCAAAAAAAGACATCAATTATGTATGATTAGTAATTATGGATTGATTATTCTGTTTTAAATCTTTAATAATAGATATTTTTCTGAAAAATATCATAAGTGATCATAAGGAATAAGAACTCGTTAGGAATAATCATGTGGTCATATAACCTACCCTGATTATCCAAGATAACATTATTTTTAGTAGTGTAATATGTTTACCTACCATGAACATACATACTAAGAATAAATAATGTCATATGTTAATTCATAGTTCTATGTTTGTATGGCTTAATATATACCATTTTCATTATTATTATTTTGTAAAGATTCATTATTTTCATGACTTTTCATATTATATGACCAAAATCATCTATAAATACCCAAATTTAAAATCAATATTTTTTATTTATATGTTTTTATCCTTTAAAATTATTAAAAAAATCATGAACCTAATCATCCCTAAATCCACTTGAACATCTCTAATTACATGGTGTGTGCGAAGAAATAGTTGGTTTCCAATATCACTAATGGTCAACCTTCCCCGATGTAATAAAAAAATAGTTCAATTAATTCCAAAAACCCACATAACCCAAATATATGTCATCATTTTATGATTTGTGAAAAAATAATTTGGTGGTATGTTATTAAAATCGATAAAGTGTATAATTTTTCATGTGATTTTTTAACAGAAGTCAATAAACAAGCTTAGCAATAATGGAATTCTATTACATCCAATCATAGTAAAAGGGATTTATCTAAATTTCTTTATTTAATTTAGAGTGAATAATGAATTTATTCATACAAGTTTCAATGTAAATGAGCTTCATTTTGTTATAAAGAATTAGAAAAAAAGTTCATAGGTCTCTCACAAAGGGTATTCTTAAGATTTTCATAGCTAATATCATGTGGGTGATGTATGATTTGAGAAAACATATCTCTAGTATATCTTTCAGGAAATAAGAATCAAGAGACACTGATTTTTATGGAGTTGGATTTCGAATATAGGTTATTATTAAATTATAAAAAACTCATTATATGTCAGAGGAAATACATTTATGTATCTTCTAGTATTAGGATTTATTTTTTGGTGTTTGATAAAAATATAGTGAAGAATTGATTGAAATTGGTTTTTATGAGGTATAAAGAGTAGAATTGTAGACCTCCTTAAATGTTTAATTATTTTCTATTCCCAATGTTTATATCATCCTTTATTGAGCTGAAGGGGGTATTTACTCTATTAAAAAAGGTATGTATTTTCATGAGGGGTGTTTTTTAACCAGATCATCTATAAGATGATGAGAGAAATAAAGAATACATTTAGTAAAACATGAGTGGATGATAGTGAAATGTTTAATGGTAGGTTTAATAAATTTCAATATCTCTTGAGGATAAATTTAATGGTTCATTGAGGTTTTAAAATTCTAATGGTTTCATAGTATTCATTTGTGTAAGAATTGGTTATGGAGAGGGATAATGATATAACTATATCAGTAGAATTAGTGGGATCCTCCACCAATGAAGAAGGTGAAATGGTTGATTTGAGTGAAGTATAAGTGAGAGTATGCAAAGATGAAAGGAGTCACTCCCTTAAGTATTTGGTTAGATAATTATAACACCTCACGAGATTATAAATTTTACTCCACATGATATTTTTTTTAGATAAATGTTTTTTAAAAAATATGAACCTATCAATTACCATAACATTATACCATATAATAATGAATAATTTTACTATAATATTGTAGACACTGAACCTTGTTTATGTGACTAAAATAGAAGAACTATCACTGATTCTTTGGATGATGATGAATCAATTAACAATGTTGTTCCCCAAAATTAATTAGATGAGTATAATGAAAAAAGTGATGATCCTATTCAGATAAGGGCTTATACAGTTGAAGTAAATTTTATAGAATCACTAGTCATTGATTCTCCATTATCTAAGTGGTAGAGGTTCCTATGATCATTTATTGGAATTTAGTAACCTCACTGTAGTGGGGGTCATGATAAAAAATGAATGAGTTTCTCTGAAGAATAGTGGGAGTTTTATTCCTATAATTTCCCAGTACATTAAAATCATATAAAAAAATTATCCTAAAATGCGTTAAATATTATTGCATTTTATTGATCTTTTATATTTATATTTTTCATGAATTACTAAAAAATAAACAAAACCAAATGGAAACATCTGATCAATGCCCATTTTTCCTAAAACCATGATTATTTATATTCACATCTATTTTATAATCCTGACATGGATGATTCTTTCGAGGTTAATTTCCTTCATTTATAGCTATAAATTAAAGTAGTTTCTAGTCATCATTAGGCACATTGATATGAATTGTAAAAAACATTGTGCACTAAAAGATCTGTATGGTATTTAAAATGAAAATGACACCCATTAATCAATTTGAAATTAATGAAAACCATAAATGAGAATTTCCTTAACATATAATATAAATTTTTAATCATATAATAATTTAATAACTCATGAAATAATCATCAAAACCCAATGATATCTTAAAATATTTATTGACACACATAAAGGAGAGAGATAATAATTCCTGAAATATATACCATAAAAACAAATCAATAACATTAAAAATGTCATAAAATTTATTTTAAATCCCAAACTCATTATTTTCCATTCGAGATAAAAAAACATTTTCAGAAAATTTATTTTCAAGAATATAGAAAACATGTTGGAAAAATTAAAATATATACACTCATAAAAGAATAATCATTCATGGAGATTCCAGCATTCTCTTAGGTGTATCATATATCAGTTAACTCTTTCACAACATATGTGTAACATATTCCATAACAATATTATCCAAATTCTCATATGAGTAACTTAAATCATTTAACATCACCACTTGAGAAGTGTAATTAACTCCTTCCACATTCTATTTAGAGAAACATAAAAATTTTACTTATTAACATTAATAAATTAATTAGAGATATTTAATGGAACAATTATTAACATAATGAACATAGAATAATAACGCTCTGGGTTAAATACAAGATATGTATTTTTTTCAATAATGCCAATGTTTCATGTTTTAAAATAAAAACATAAAATAAAGTTGAGTTTTCACCATAACATTAAATCAAATAGTTATATCACATACACCTTTAATTTTAAAAACCATAAAATTATAATTTCGTCCAATAAATAACTGAATTTTTAGTTATCTTTTAAAAATGATAAAAAAAAATTCCATTTTATTTTATAACATTTAAAAAACTAAACTTTCCCATAAACACGGGAGAATAATATTACTTTAAAAAACATCGAAAAATGAATGTTAATCATTATTTTTAATAAAAAACCTAATAGTGGGAATATAAATTCTTTACAATCACATTAAAAACATTCTAGTTCACCTTGAAAAATAAATTCTAATGTGACACATTATAACACGAATAGAAATATTATTTTGGAAACCTTCATAAATAATTTATTTTTTTAAAAAAATAACCACTTTAAGTATTTACATAATAAATAGAAATAATCATGAAAAACACTAAAGAACACAGAAATAAAATAGGCCGATATTAATAAGACATTTATAAAACAATGTTTTCAAGAAAATCCATTACCATATTGTTAATTTTAGGAACAAAGTTATATTTTTTATTTGAACATTAACACGATTTTAAAACCAATTATATATTATAAAATTAATGATAAACTTCATCCATATGGAATTATATACTCCAAAAATATAAAAAATGTGGTGAAAATTTCATAATAATAAAATAAAACGAATTGAGATGGGAAATACCACACATTGATTCTGATCCACCAAAAAAATTCTTTATCACCTATTCTTTGAGAACCATAATTTTTATAAATGTTAATCATTGTTTTTTTGGAAGTTTATTTGGAAGAAAAACTGTTGGACATTGGGAAGAAATTTTGGATATGATTTGGGTATATCACCATAAATCTAACTAGTTCAAGTGATTTTAAAAATAGAGAAGAATAGGATCCCATTAAAATGTGATGTGGCTAGGAATCATGAAAAAAATATATTAATATATCATATGATTCTAAATCATGTAAAATAGATTCAAAGTTCCATATAATTTATGGTATATAAGATATGGTAGATATACATTTATCTAATAAAATTTTTATAAGACGAAGTTCCAATTTAAAATTTATCTTTTGGTTTAACCCCCTTCTAAACATTATTTATAAATGACCACTGAATAATTATTTTCAACCATTAATGGTAAAAATTACATTTTAGACATTCCTTGTGTAAAATAAATAATCTTATAAGGCCATTTTCTACACAGGTTTAAAATTAATAAAAAATGTATTTTTGGTTATTGGAGGATCAAATTTTAAATAGGGACTTGATATTAATTTATATGAGGTTCACACCTCTAAAAAGTATTTTTTTGGAATTTAATAGGATTCTTTGGGGTCTAAAAAGACTCTGTAGAGTAGAAGAGGCAGACTGGGGTTACTAGGGAAACAATGGACAACTATTGTAACCAATAGCAAGATGTTGGCTAGTCATTAACCAACCAGTGGGTCTAGTAGTTCTACTTTAGAAACCAGGGTCCCACCAGCTAGCTGGTGGAAACAGAGAGGGAAAATATCACCCCCAAACAAAACTATATGGTTTCCCTTTTTTCCTCCTCTTGATCGCACAGGATAGTGGATCACTTCCCTCTATATTATTTCCCTCCATTCAAGGGGTGTTGTTGGTATTGTTTTTTACTTATGAAGGAGTGATTGTTCTCTATTGTCTTATTCCCACCCTAGAATTTATTCATATTAAATTAAACCTACAGTATCAATGGAATTTATGAACATTCCCCTAGAGCATAGTGTACTCTATCATACTTTAATAAGATTTTATTATACTTGTGGCGTGGGAATCCCATAATTCCATATGTACGACATTACATGGAAATTCATGGAATGTATGTCTTGTAATTAATTATTATTATATTATTCATGGTTTGTTTATTATATTTTCAATTTAAATGATTCTATATTATTGTTAATTCACCTATTTTATTTCTAGGATCTTTCCATGGACTTCCCGCATGCTTTTAGTTTCACTTTTGATACGAAGAGGCTACTTATTAGGTCATATGATGACTTTTCCAAATTATATCAATTAGGAATGAAATTATAAATTGTATAATTAATTATTATCTTTGTTATAATTAATTTAGTTAGGTTTATTTTAATAGGAAATGATCTTGGATGGTGACAAGGAATTTGGGTAGACCCAAAATGGTTTTGAAGAGAAAGGTCAGAGCTATAGGTCCCTGTAATTAAGAAGGACGGTAAATTAGTTGAGGTAGGTGGTGTTTGTACCTACATTCTAGTATTATTAGAATTGATATGGAAATTTTAGTTTTTAGAAATTCTAATATAGCAAATTAAATGACATATAAACTTAGCTAGGTTTAACCCTTGTTTCATTATTACAATATTTTAGAGTGAAAAACCAACTTGTTGTAACATTGGTAAGCATGGTCATAATGAAAATATTAAGGAAATGTTGTAATAGATGATGTAGGTATGATCGATCAAGGTCTTATACAAGAGAATTTATGGTGGTTTATTCATATATTTTCACTAGTTATTTATTTATCTGATCATTTCACATGACATATCACTAAATTTTATTATTATCTATGGGACCGAGTTAGTGGTTCACAACTAAGATTTTTACTCATAGCAAGTTTGGTTCATCATTTCCCTTTAGTACCTAAATTGAATCACATTAGTTATAGGTACATCTTGGGTAGAGGCCCATGATTGGATCATCAAGTGGAATGGATCCAAATCTATTGCTTAGGTTAACATGAAGGTTAATGTTAGTATTAAGATCACATTTATGTTTTATTTAATTTCTTATTATTTATTTATTATTATCATAGTGGTTGATTTTTGATATATTTTTAGTAGATATATCTTATTCTCTTTTAGAAATCATGGATTATTATTTTACATCTGTGTATTATAATTGATGTTAACTATCATGACGATTCATGGAGATTATAGTATCATTTCACACTCAAATATATTTGTATAGTCCCCTCATAGAACAAACCTAGACCTCCCCCACTATTTGGATGCCTCTTGTGTATATGGAGGTGCACTTGAGATCACATAGTTTCATTATTATAGATATTATTCAAAGTTATTTTTTTCCAGGACATTACGAAGTGGAACTATTGGTGTTAATATTTTTAATTATAATTTTAGATATGTTACATAGGTGAATTTGGAATGTGTAAATGCATGTGATATACCTCACCCTTGTGCATCATGAACAATATTTCCAATAAAGAATCCATGTTTATAGATATGGGATTTATATTCTTCATTTTTGATGTTCTTTTTGACTAGTTTCACATCCTGTGACACACAAGATGTAAGATTTTATGATTTATTATTCATTTTTTGACACATTTATCATAGACGTAATAGGTGTCACATGTATCATATCTAGTATACAAGATTATAAAGACATGCAGTCCATATATTTTGTGATTATGTTACATAATAGAGGTTTCTGCATTTAAATTATCAAAAACAGCTCATATGAAATTTTCCTATATGTCTTTTTTTGAATAATAATACTATGTTGGACTACCCGGTATATTTTTTTGATAAAATAATAATTTATATAGATCTACATCATTATTATTTTTAATAAGGATGTGGATGATGATTACTTTCATTATTATTATGAAATGGATGAACCTATTATGTCTTCATGGGTATGATATTCCATAGTGATAGACCCTTTCAGAGTGATTCCCCTAATGAATTGATTACTAAATGTTTCAGTGGAAACCTATATGGGTTTTTTCATTATATAATTGGATTGCATTCTACATAACTGAGCTAATGAAAATGTTTCCTTTGATACAAATTGTAAATTCTAATGACCTTATATATTTATATGTGTGTGTCTGTGTGAATATTTTTATATTACAATTTGATCTTGAAGGGGTCACAACTACCTCTTGTCTCCCAGTGAGGACCTTCTGGAGTGTTTTATTATTTATGTGTTAGACCCATGTGCATATTCTCTTGAGTATTGGTTACCTAGTGGAAAATTGAGTTAGATTTGACTCTATAATTTATATAAAACCTAAGAGTTATTAATTTAGCATGTCATATGTTATAGATTTTTTGAGATAGGAGTATGGGTGAGGACATATGAGATGAGATCATACATGAGTCCTAACATTTGAGCTAGTTGAGAGACATAGAGACCATTATTTTTGAATCATAAAATAGTGAGCTAGTTTCTAGTTATTTATGATGCAAACCCATTAGAGGGGGTATCCTAGGAACGTGAACCACTTTGAATATTTTTTAGGGAATGGAATTATAGATTCCATAGTTTTTAGTTGGGAAACCACCTAAATTTGTAGTTCAATGGATTGAGGTTAGTTTCAATGTGAAATACTTTTCAAATTTGAGAACATATGGTTATTATATGTGATTTTTAGTGTAATATGATCAAGGATAAACAATCATGTATTAGAATTTTACCCATGCTGTGAGTGAGAATTTCCTATAACTTGGGACTTGTAATGTTACAAATTAATAATATAAGTTCCTAAGTAATAATAGTTAAAACATTTCAGAATATATGAATTATAGTCATCCAATTTCAATGAGGATAGACTCACTATGACTTGAGTTAGGATTTATTGATTTCGTGATACAAGAGATTACACCCATAATATTTTGATGGCATTAAGTTATCATTTCCTTATTATGAATGGTTTTTGTTCAATTATGACCCCATAAGTGTTGATGCACGATATGAGGACCGATGGATTTTGATTCAAAAATTGAATGTATAGAGACAAAAATCATGGATTTAATTATTAATTTCCTTATATTTTATAGAAGACATTGAAACTCAACCAGGTTCTATGAGATGACTTGTTAGGGTTGAACATTGATGAGTGTATCAAGGGATGATGTATTAAGAAATCATATATTTGGAGTAGTATAATGTGTACTTTGATGATGGATCTTATTGATATAGAACCAAAAAAAATTTTAAGGTGAGCCATATCATGTTGTGTATAACATTATATGCTTGGAGGAATTATAAATTTTATGAGTGTGGTATTATGGGATTTATTGGGTAACTTTCCTATGAGTGAGAAACATGTGGTTAATGGATTTTTCAATTATATAATATGGATTTCATTGGATTTATCCACATATGATAGTTATGTTTTATGACATGAAACAAAAAAATATTGATATTAGGGTTTTAACCTATTTGAAAAAATCTAACTACTCTCTTGTGGTGGAGATTGGGATTTTAGTCATGTTACATTGAACCTCATGTGAGTGGGATGGTTGGTCTGCAAAATGACTGTTGGGATGTCCATATGGAATATTATGAAGGTGAGAAAATTGGTAATGTCTCATCAAGACTCCTCAAATATTATCAGATGTAACCTCATGTTTGATGCTAGATGGGGTATAATAATTGGTTTCAATGTCAGGATGAATTATCATAACCTGAAGGGGATATGATTTATGTTTAAACAATGATTGTGGTCTAGTAGGTCATGATGGTGAGTTTTTAAACGACTGAGGACCAACCATGGGAACTCATCCAAACATAGGTTTCCACATTGGTGGAAATGTTTTGAAATTTATGTGATTACTATTATATTTAAGGTATTGTTATTGGGAGACTCTAGGTGAGTATTAGTGGTGAAATATGAGAATTTTTTAGTCATTTCATCTAGAAGAGGATCAATTTTAATTATTTTATATAATTGGATGTATTGAACATGAAATAACACTAGGAATATCATGTTTGAAGTGAATTTATTGTGTTATGGATTGACTAAGAAATTTTGATAAATGGTTTCCATGAATAATCCATATGTATAGTAGGTGACACTCATCGATTTTATCTAAGAATCATAGATGAGTAGTGGTATCAGTCTTTGAATTTTGTATTTATATATTATCAGGTGTGATATTTTATAAAATATTTTAGGAACATCGAAAATATTTTTAAATGATGTTTTGATAAGAACTTATGATATAGTGAGATGAAGGGGTGCATAGTCACCCTTTTTTAATTGTGCCTTATATTGGGGAAAATATAAAGAATTTGATAATTCGTTGGTGGGATTATGATACCATAAAATGGGAGGATAAGATATGGCATTATCTTTGTATTTTTTGGATGGTGGTAAGTTATAGATATTTCTTTATTGGATTGTGTTCACAGTGCCTAAAGATATACTATAAAATCTCATTCAATATTTTTAAGTTGGATCCTAATGAATTTACGGTGAACTGATGAATAGGATTGGGCAGGAAGAGTGGTTGGATAATTAAAAGGACTTATTGAGGTTAATAAGTTTTATTTTTTGGTGTTTGTAACTCCCTTGTACATACATGTTCAATATTTCCAACAAAATTTTTGTTTCTAACTATGAAAGTGTTGCATTTTAAATTAGAATTTTGATCTAATTTATAAGAGGTTAAACACATATAATGAATGTTATTTTTTTTATTACAAGTATTTTAAAGGGTATGAAAATGATGAGGTTATCTATGGAGTTGGATCAGGAGGGGGGTCAATGATATAGATGACCAATGGCACAACCACCAGCTAGGTTTCAATGCGCCACTAGCTAGTTTTTTACTGTAGCAGAATTACTACACCCATCGTAGAGCCACCTTATAGGAATTGGACAGAAAAGTTGAAAAAAATATAGTTATCCCCATGAACATAAATTGTGGGATTATATATCTTTTCCAATCCTCTTACCCATACCTACCTAGGTCTGAACACCTTTCCTATTTTATTCCCCTTGATCAATGACTATTCTGGGTGTTGTTATCTTGGATTTTAATTTTTTATTCTTCTCAATTGGTAAATATCCACACATTATTCCATTATTACTCAACAATTTCCTCTACAGCTCAATATTTGAAATTGTTTCCACTTATGTATGGTGGAATTGGCCAATAATTAAATGGATTTATTACTATCTGTGATGAGTGAATCTAATAATGCCATATGCAATTTGTTTCATAATGAATCAAGATAGGAATGCTTTATAATGAATGTTTCGTCATTTTCCCTAATTTTTTTGCTAAAGTATTTTTGATGTGATTTTAGTTGATAGATGATTCACCTAGTATAGTTCCAAGTGCATGGCGTGTACCTCTTGTGAAAAATTTATTGTGGTTATGATATGGAGAGACCACTAAGTATGTGTTTTTCAAATTGTTCCAAATTATATAAATAATAAATTTAATGATAAATTTTATAATTAATTATAATATTGGGTTTCATTAATTAGTTTTGGTTGTTTGGAAAGTTTTAGGATCTCTTATAGTGAATGGTTGTTTGGGTAGAAATTGGATTGACTTTAAAATAAAAAAAAAATTATTCAAGGTTTCTAGAATTAAAATTTGATTCTACATAAATGAGGTGTGTGGTCATGAATTCTTTCCCTATAATATAATTTATATTATTATTCTATATATTTTGTAAAATTATTACACTGTGGAATTTTACATGTAATCTTAAGGGAATATTATAAATAAATTTGATGGAAGGTAAACATAAAATGAATTTATATCTTAACAAGAAATCACTGAAGTAGGATGGACAAAGTTCAAGGGACATAATGGAAATTGGGCTCTAACTATTCAACCTCAACCACTGATTTAAGAGTATGTAATTATTATGATATGTTATATAAAGTTTGTACCCTAATGAGAATAAACTATATTTTATTTAATCAATTTAATATAATGAACCTAGTAGTAATATTTGTTAGAGACCTAGGGTAGAAGATGGTGATGATCTAGGATGAAGGGAATATAGTTTGTATATGTAATACCTAATAGATTCCATTAATCGTTTGGAAAAGTGAAATGATTTTGGAGTGTTATTTCCCTACTCATAAATGGTGACCTGGGTGGGTATATCCTCCTGAGATATATGTATATGTTTGGTGAGTAGGGAAATATTGAGTGGTTTGGATAAGTGATAGTCTTGAGGCCTCCCAACTTGTGATACATTCCCTGAAGACCAAGGAGTATATGGGGACCACGTTGATATTGATGAACATTATCCCTATATGTAATGGGTGTTAACCCAAGGCAATATTTTGGGGATGAGGAACCCATATGAGGTTCCCTATGTATGATGAGGCTTTGGGGACCTTTCTGGATGCCCTGGAGTAATTGACTATTATGTGAGGGTGGTTATGGGGAAGTGTAGTGATGGTATTTGGAATCACATTAAGAATTGTAACTTCCACATGAACTAAGGGTGTGAGTATAGTGATGGTGGTTTTACACTTTCAACCATCGTTCTTCCCTATTATGTGTATAATGAATAAAAATATCACCCTAGGGGTATTTGTAATATTTAATGTGATAAACACCCTTGGTATGTGTTTATTAAAATTAAAATTAAAATTAATGACATATAAAGGTATATGATACATATTAAAATCCATTAGAAGGGAGGTATGTGATACTGTAAAAATATCCTCTTATAGGGAGGTCTATGGTACTAAAGAAAACATAACTTATTGAGAGGTCTAGGATACTATTTGTGGGGATGCTGTAGATTTAGAGTGATGATTATATTTGGTCTAGGAATAGGATAGTTCATACCATGTGATAGACTCCATGCCATTTTGGACCCTTATGCAGCGTGGTCGACTCTCCTACACTATCATGGATTAGTTTTTGGGAACTATTATATTTTGGGATAAATCAATCATCAGGTTTTTTATTTTAGGACAATGATTTCCCTATGTAGTTATTATGTATAGAAATGTTATTTTGTCCCTTGTTTAACTACCAATGTACACCAAGGAGAAATTCCCCACTGTCTATATTATGTTTGGAACAGTCATTAAAATGTGGTCAGAGATACTATAGCATAGGATGAAGCTATTATAGTTGATTGGGTTCATTGACCTGAGGATATACATTTGATTATATATTTATTTTTTTAGTAGATATTTATTTATTTAGTCATTTCTCAAACACATATATCTTAATTTTATAGATATATAATGGAACACATATTTTCATTCACTTCTTATTTATATAGTCACACCCTTCTCGGGCATCTATTGGACTTCGTCATTTATGAAAACACTCACTTGTTTATTGGTTCATGTTGAGTAGATGTCCAACATTGAATTATCATGAAAGATGTATCCGAATGTGAATTGTGTGATATGGTGAAGAAAAGACTTGGGATTATAGAAACCTATGTGTTTTTGTATCTTTTTTATTCAGTATTTCTTATCCTTCTAGTGGGTGATTGTTTTTGTATTCATATATGGATGAATTTTATTATATTTTATTATATATATGAATATATTACTATTTTTAATTTTAAAAAATTGATATATTTTAACTATTATAATGATTCTTTATGACTTTAGTTTCATTTTTTTCACAAAGATATGTTTGTATATACTACTCATAGAACCGACCAATACCCACGCCAGTCCATAACCTCTAGTTGTATTCATGCTTATGGTCACATAGCACCAATGGCCTAGTAACTATTCATAGTTATCTAGGTTATGAATTTATAGAAAAATTCATTATATGCTAGAAACATTTATATATTTTTGAATTAATATATGATTTATATGATAATCTAATTATATAAAAATTATTTTAAAATATTGAAACCTCTTTCAAGTAATTTGTTAGACTACTCAAATAAATTCACAATAATGACATCAATATAATTATGGTGTTGAAATCATAACACTTTCTCTATTACTTTTAAATTATAATTATCCAAAAATATCATGAATCAAAAAAATCACCCAAATAATATCAACTTGAATGTTCTTAAAAAAATTTAGTTTCCCTTTCTACTGATTTCACAAAAACTACTTCAGCATTACATAAAGGTCTAGGTAATTAAATTTTCACTAAAATTTAAGATCAATTATTTTCATTAACATAAATTATTATTAAAAATATTTATCATATAGAAACATACATTTATAATTTGTATCTATATCTATTTCACGAAATCATGATAATTGCAAGAGAGTGAAATTTTTTAATTATTTAATACATAAAATAATATAACAGTAATAATCCAAGAAATGTTGTGCCAAAATGAAGTGTTATTGAACAATGTATGGTTCTGGTTGAAATACAGTCATCAAATTAAATTGAGTCATTTTTTTCAATCAAATTTACTTCTAACGAAATAATTTTAACTGTGTTTATCCTATTTGACCATTTTTCTTGGTGACATACTTTTACTATAGTTATAATTCATTTTTAGAAAAACTACCCCTTTTTAAAAAAATTATATATTATGATTTCAAATGTGGAAAAAAATTTCTATTATTTAAATATTAAATGTTGCATAATTTCATTTTAATATATCAGTGTAGAATTCATGGGAAACTTGTTTTAAGAAAAATATATATTTTAAGAAAAAATGATTTTATATTAAGAAACCTTATACGGTTGATACTCCTATAATTAATTGGATCATATTTAAAAAAATGAAACATTTTTAAATTTAAAATAAACCAAAAACAAAACATAAAATTAAAATTATATGGTTAAATGTAATTGAATGACAATTTTTCAAAATTTTCCTTTTCAATATTTACCTAATAATCAACCATTCCAGATTTTATTGATATTAATATGACATTATATTGTTAACAATTAATTATATTTTTTAAATAAAGTTTTTAAATATGGAAAAAATATAATATAATATCAATTAAGAAGAATTAATATTTTTTAAGGAAAATTTATTTTTAAAGTAAATATTGAATTTAAAAACATTTCTTATCTAATAAACTTTATAAGATTAATATTATTTTTACTAAATATATTTTCGAAAATTTTTATTAAAATCATTCATTTATAGAAAACAACTTGATTTTTATTGAGAAAAATACATTGCAGACATAGAATAGCTTTCTAAAAAATATCACATTTAATATTTTATGTTCTTATACCAAATTGACTTCTTATTTCACATGAATTAATTATCACATTTGTTTTAAATAAAAATCCTTACATATAAATGATAATTTGGTAAAAAAATTTATACCTACAGAACTAATGATTTGTTATAACGGTCAAATTTTAGTCAAAATATTTTAACAATAAGTCACATTATGTTTTCAGTTCATTATTTAATGTGCTACACACAATTGAACATAATAAAATTTTCAAACTAAAATATTAAGTTGTTACATTCCCCAACCAAAATGATGTTTTTTCATAACAATTTTAATTTGTTTCTCAAAATATGAGATTATATTAAAAAGGAAATGAAAACAATTTTATATCTTATTGTGAGCATTAATTTCTAGGGCAATAATAGAAAAATTGTTATTTCATAAATTTTTAATCCTCAATAAAACCGTTACTTGAATGTGTGTTTCTAAAGTAATACCTAAATAGTTTACTGTTATCTTTCGCATATGTCTTGATAGATTTGAGAAAATAATTATCCATCGAGATAGAGATTTATCAAAATATATATTCATTATATATAAATACTCCATAATTTTCATTCCATCATTCATTTTTTTTATTCCTAATTTCAACTTATATTCCTTATATTATTCCACAAGATGAAATTTTGAGAATATTGTTTTATATAAACTACTAATACTACAATTAAATGGATCAAAAGGTCTATAATAGGATGGAAAGGTTTTCCTCATGTTCTTTCTTATTAAAAAACATGAAATTCATACTAAAATTGAAGATAATATCAGATATGATAATACAGTAATTAAATACATAAATCCTAAAAAATAACACAAAAAGATCAAAATTAACAATTATATAAATATCTAACTTTAAAACACAAACAAATATGTATAAAAAAACTGAATCCAAAATATTTGAATGGTTTCTTCCATTTTATAGGAGGATAAACATAATAATTCCCTAAAAATATTAAAATATTTTATTTTAAATAGATTTTTACCCTATAAATTATTAATAAAAGAATATATTATTTCAATTTTAAACACAATATTCATTCACCATCTAACTTGAAAAAAAAATTATAAAACATTATACCAACCAAAAATATGATATTTAAATTGATTCAAATAATTTTCCAAAAAAATATATGTATATTCCTAAAAAATAAATTTAATCACTTTTCCATCAAATCAAATTTCAATACATAATTATATATATGATAAAAAATATGCACCCCAAATATATTAAGCATTAACCCCTAATAACTATAATTACATTGGAATTGTAGAGTGTATTAACCCTAGTGGTTATCAATACATTTCAACATTTTCTCCCAAAATAAAAAACACTTCCTCAGATAAACATTTCACTAATACACATAAAAATAAAAGGCATATATTTCCTTAAATTCCATGGAAAATATCATCAATACTCTTAAAATCCATTCATATAAATCCTCAAAATGGGTGTCTCTACTTTCAAACCTATTATCAATAATATATTTATTACCCTATGATGGTATCTAAAACACATAATATATCTTTATTTTAATCATTCTAACATGTAAATAAATTTAATTTTTTCCTATAATACCAAATATAATGCCCATAACATAAACAACCCATAATTACATGATTTATATAAAGCATTAAACTATCTTACAGTTTGAGGGTATTTTCAGTTTTTAGTTTTATATAGTATGTAAATACCATATAAAATAATATGAAAAACAATTGAGGGTCCATTTTCTCCCATTTTTTTCAGTTCCATTCATAAAAACACTTATTTCTCTAAATAAAATTTCCCTAATGGATATATAGACATCATAACAGTTCATACTCATTCTTAAGACCTATGAAAATCATTTAATTACATGGGATGAGAAATGAAGTCATAATAAGGTATATAAAATAATATAAATCCATTATTGAATTTTAAATTAAGTACAACTCATAAATAATAATTCATTCCAATATAATAAACTTTTTTTCTCAAAATAATCTTTTAAATACACTTGAAATAAACATCACGGAAAAAATTGTTCATAAATCATTTTTATTGAAAGCATATTTTTAAAATATTAATTAGTGAACATTTTAACATGAAAAAAATAATTTATAATTATAAGTTCGTAAACATTCATTTAAATCATGAAATAATACTTTTCATTTTTCATTCAACATATTTCCATTGAAACACATTTTCAAAATTGGAGAAAACAAATATTAAACAAAGGGAATGAAACATTAATCATTTTATCACCTAATAAGATATTAAAAAATTCTCATATGATTAACTTATATAATTTATATCCATCAATTTATATGGAGAACATATATCAATATAACCTCAAGCATATACTCTTCATAGTAAAATACACCAGATATATCTTTCACATAATCAAATTAATTAAATCAACAACATTCTCATAGGATTAAACTAAATTAGTTAACTTTAGAACTTATCCTAATTAATTGGAGGAAATTAGAATAACCGCAGACGACATAATGTATATATTACTATTTGATATTTGGTTATGTCTACATTCCCTCTTTTTTCAAAAATTCCCAAGTCCCATTTTATAAATTCAAAATATTTATTTGAATAAAATTTTCCTAATATTATGAATGTACATCATTGTATGTCCATAAAATATCATCATAAAACACATAAAATATTAATTCCATCCCATAAAAAACTAATTTCACTTATCTTATAAAATTTAAATAAAATATCATTTTCATTTGAAAACATTTAAAAAACCAAAAAATAACACAACAAAAGAACATGTATCTTCTTCAAAAAATGGAAACATGTGTATAATTCCAGATAATAAAGTAATGAAATTAATTGCGGGAAAACATTCTTTACCTATACATTAGAAAAATTCTATTTAACATTGGTAATCTTAGTTAAAATATTCATGTGTTGACCACATTTAAAATATTAATTTTTTTTAAAAACATGTAATGAAATATCAAAAAAGTGGAAAATAACCTTAAATAATATTTTAAGAATAAATTATAAAATTAATGAAACTATTTTTATTACATGGTCATGGAAGATAAATATTTTTATGTGTTACTTGTAAATCATGTTTTTGAAGAAAATAATTTACCACATTGGTAACTACTGAATCAATTTAAAAATAAAGTAGATAAATTTAATAGGATTTATAAAAAACATAAATTTTAGTAAAATAATGATAATATGCATCAATATTGAAGTAAATACACCACATAATAGATAAAATGTTGAGGAAATAAAAAATTCTATATAAAATAAAATTGAGATGAGAATACCTTAGCTAGACTCTAATTTTTTATATACATTCTTTAACTCTCATTCTTTGAGAAATGCCCTTCTGATTACAGCTTAAGATTTATAGGTTGATCTTCTATTGAGTAAAAAATATATTACATGAGGTTTACAATTTTTACTGGATATTGGAAGATCTCATTCATGATAGATAACACCATAGGTGTGAGGAAGAAAGGATAAGAGGTGTCATTTTATAAGTTAGCTCTGTCGAAATCTTTTAAATAAATCAAATATTAACTCATAGTATGTGTCGAACTAATATCACATGGATAAAAAAATTCATAAATTCAATTGTTTTCATTGTATGTTAATATTAATTTATCTAATTAAATTTATTAATGCTTAACTATAAGGCCCCGGCCTTAAACCTTACTTAATATTGAATTAAATGAATAATTCACGTTGAGGATCTTTTCAGGTTTAGAGTTTTAGAGAATTAGAACATAACTATTACATCTCAAAATATTACAAAGTAGCCACTTCTACTAAGTTTCCATAATAATAAAAAACTCTTAAAAAGAAACGTGTCTAGTTCCATCTTTTATATAGGATGACATTCTCTTGATCCCATCCTTGACCTTATTCCACATTAAGTCCTGTGAAAACATTTCAAAAAAACATGGGGTGAGCATAAAAAGCTCAGTAAGGGATACACAGAGAATGAAAACTGTTAGTTTTTCAAACATCAAGTAAACCATGTATACTCTATCAAAGTAATAAATTCACCTTTATGAAGTAGTAAAAACTCATCACTGAATAAAGTATTATTACTTACCTTTTTGTAACCAAAGGTTTACCATAAAACCCATATAAAGAACACATAACATATATAAAGGTAACTTGGGACATAAACATACTTAAGTGGAATAACCATACGGTCGACTCCACACATATCACTTAATGGAATAGCCATACGGCCAATTTCCATACATACTTAATGGAATAGCCATACGGCCTACTTCCATACCCAATGCATTGGAGGTTATAACGTAACCACCCGTCCTGGTATTCACGGCACCACCCGTCATATGGTTTATAATGTAACCACCCGTTAAAATGTCCAAGTACCAATATAAAATCATAAAACATAAAACCAATATAAAGGAATGATAAAATTTCCACATTTCAATCACAATATATCATAAATATATTGACATAATAGAATCCTTTTTCAATACCATTTTCAATACCAAAATACATAAAAGAGTATATGGTATTTATTTTATTCTAAAAACATTACGGCTTGTTGAGAAAGCCAAGGACCAAATAATACTCGCGGCGGCGGAAAAAGTCATTGTCACCGCGTACGTAAAAAAACATTCCTTTTTGTCGTTTAGTAAAACGCTTCGTAGAAAAAGATTACTTTTGTATAAAATTAAAAGTCAAAGGGTTTTATACACCGTATAAAAGAAATTTGTGTATAAAACGAAATATGCCTCAAAGAAAGGTGATTGAGACGAAGTCCCTTACCTCGGGTCTGACTTGACTCGATCGTTCTTTAACGTCCTGAATAATAAACTTGAGTTAATTTATACTTGATTAAGAACCTTTTTAAAGTTAATTATTCCTTTTATATCACTTATTTCCATGTTATAAACATTATGTAACCATTTAAGTTAATAATGTTTGTTTTGTCAATATTTGGTTCTTAAGTCGAAAGTGGACTTCTTACAATTACATGTTGTTCATGTGGTCAAAGAATCTTTATATCCAGAATGAAATTACCGATTTGGATATAATATGTATCATATATATCCAGCATATACATGTATTTATAATATTACTTAATCATTTATAGGTAAGAAATGAAATGCACCGTTCATGGAGACGGTAAGCCGTACGTACGCATGAACGCTACTTTCATTTCTTTGTCATATTAATGGAATTAAAACTAAATGAGAGGTATGTATATTTTAATTCCAGAATTATATTAATCATTTAGATATATAATTAATTATATATATCCATTATATACATTTTCTTTTAATAGTACATTACATTTGGGGATAAGAAATGAAATGCACCGTTCATGGAGACGGTAAGCCGTACGTACGCATGAACGCTACTTTCATTTCTATCTCACAATTTAATGGAAAGAAATAATAATGATATATAGGTATATTATAATTCCAGTATAACATCATATATAATAACTTTAAATCCATCCTTTACACGTCCCACATATGGCATTAACGAATGACATCACTTTGAGGGGGCGGTAGTCCACACTTCCTAAAATGAAGATATCGCGTATACCCAAAATGGAAGCCATAAATGTATGACCAAAATGAAAAATACAGAAACTTAAAGAAAAAATAAACATATTATATATCATATGTAAAGATAGTGACATCATAATGGCCACCCTTGAAGGTGTTAAATGAGTATTGAACAATCATCGTTTCGGGAGGCAGAATTTCGCCATCCACGGAAACCTTATGTTCTTTAACCATTTGATGTAGTTGTGTGAGAGTGTAGTTAGAATAAATCTTATAAAAACATCCTAGTATATTGAAGATACTGGTGTTGTTACAAAAGAAGTAAATAAAAAGAGTTTAGAGGGTTGGAGAAGAAAAATAAAACAAATGAACAAGAGAGAATGAATTACCTTTAAAAGTGTAACTCCTTTTGATTTGAGCCTAAAGGCTTCCATTGAAAGGATTATGCCCAAAGGTAATCCTCTAGGATTAGGAGAGGGATGTGGAGAGAGTAAATGGGCAGGGTTTGTCCGAGCCAAAGGCTTGAGGAGTGTGTGAAATGAGGTAGAGGTGGGGGCCTTTTATAAGAGGAGAGGAGGGGCACTTTTGGAAAGTAATGAAATATTACTTTATTTGAAAATGTGTTTCAGTTTCAAAAGGTCCCACATTGATATAATTAGTGGATAAGGTTATAAGGGTTCTAAATCCACTC
This sequence comes from Viscum album, assembly GCA_963277665.1. Taxonomy (NCBI): domain Eukaryota; kingdom Viridiplantae; phylum Streptophyta; class Magnoliopsida; order Santalales; family Viscaceae; genus Viscum; species Viscum album. The sequence continues at coordinate 771,435,491 of OY728138.1, forward strand.
ATCCAATTGGTTTTGGACATTTTTAGTTCATAGATTTTACATTATCTTTCCATTTTATTTAAATCGTCAAATAATGATGTCATCGGTGCATCATTATTATGTCATAAATAATTTAATTTATTTAAGGTCTAAAAATTATAAAAAAAATACTATGATGTAGGAAATATTTTTATATTTCCAATGACTATTTATAATAAAAAATCTGACTTGTATATCCCCATTTAAAAATTGGTTTAGTAAAACATATCATGTTTGTGTCATTTTTACTTTTACATTAAATAAAAAGTTATTTATGTCATTTCCCAACCAAAGTGTCCCCATGGGGTCCCCAAGTTGACCCATGGCATTTCTTGGTCGGCCATCACACATCCAATGAGGTTAGGACATGTGTGAAGTTCATTTCAAATTATTAAAACATTATTTTTACCTTAAACTACACTAATTACCACTAATCGCGATTAAGAACTTAATAAGTTACTATTCACCAAAATATTATTATAATCTCATTGAACAACATTTTACTTCTCAATGACAACAATGTATGTCGGATTTTTGAAATTGAAAACACAATGATTGCAAAATTTCATTTAAACGGAAAATCAGTCTTTATAAGTACCACTTAGTGGTTTCACTATTCATCAAAAATTGAAGTTTTTCAGAAAATTACCTAAATTTCACCCTAAGCTATATTTGATATTACAAATTCAAAAATGAAGTCTATTTTACTAAATTCAAAACATTTAAGTCACATTAATTAATTTAATAATTAATTCCCGCTGTCAGAGCAAATAGCGTGTTTTTATGAAACAATAAGTATCAAAAGATTGACACTAGTTTAAGTCCGATTTCAAAGTGAAATTAATTCCAACGACCACTATTGGATTTAATGGTAAAAATATTTTCTAATTTCACTTTAAAACCAATTCAAAAGATAATCTAATCATATAAATAAATTAGATTAAAAAGAGGTTTTGAATTAAAATACAACATTTTACACTATTCATTAAAAAAAATGAACTTTATCAGAAAGGTACCAAAAATTTACACAAAGTAAATTTTGATGTCCCGATTCTAAAGAAGAGTTATATTTGGTCCAATATAATTTATAAGATCGATCAAAACTATATTTAATGACGGTTCTCCGTCAAAAGGTGATAAGTGGACCTTTCGTGAAAATTAGGGTATAAATGCCTAAAATTGAACTCTTTCCGTATTTTAAGCCATTATCTTTTATTGGGTAATTGTAAAAACATTTAAAAACATATATAATCATATTTTAGTAATTTCTATCCATTCCCGCCAGTACAACGACTACTCGTTAACTAACATTTAAAATAATATTATTTTATTACTTGTGTGCAACGTAAGTTCTCAAAGAAACTCATCGTTGCGTACCGAGTACGCTATCGAACGTAGAAACCCCTTTTAATTAAAATTAATATTTAATTCTTAAATATTAATAAATATGAAAATTATTTATTCTTTATTTACCTGGGATGTTACATCCTTCCCCCCTTTTTGAAATTGCGTCCTCGCAATTTTATTCATTTATCAAAATAAGTGGGGGTATTTATCCCTCATAGCATTTTCAGATTCCCACGTTGCCTCTTCAATCACATGGTTTTTCCACAAAACCTTTACCTGATGAATCACCTTATTTCGTAACACCTGCTCCCTGTGGTCAAAAATCTGGACCGGTTGTTCCTCATAAGATATGTTCTCTTCCAACTGAACTACCTCTGGACTCAAAACATGAGATGGATCTGGCATATACTTTCTCAACATTGAAACATGAAAAACATTGTGTACCTGATAAACTCGGAGGTAAAGCCACCCAGTATGAAACTGATCCAACTCTCTCTAGAATTTCATATGGTCCAATAAACCTTGGACTCAACTTTCCTTTCTTACCAAATCTCATCACACTTTTCCAAGGAGAAACCTTGAGAAAAACATGATCACCTACCTCAAAAGAGAGATCCTTCCTCCGGTTATCCGCATAACTCTTCTGCCTGCTCTGAGCTATTCTCATGTGTTTCTGAATCAACTGAACTTTTTCTGCCATCTCTTCTACCAATTCTGGTCCCATCAGCTTCCTTTCACCCACTTCATCCCAAAATGCTGGAGTTCGACACCGCTTCCCATATAATGCCTCAAATGGTGCCATCTGTATACTGGAATGAAAACTGTTATTATAAGAAAACTCAACCATAGAAATATGTTGGTCCCGACTTCCCTGATAATCCATCGAACAAGCTCGTAGCATATCCTCCAAGGTCTGAATTGTTCATTCTGACTGCCCATCTGATTGAGGATGAAAAGTTGTACTAAAATTTAATTCAGTACCCAACGACTTCTGAAGGCCTTTCCAAAAGTTAGAAGTAAACCTGGGATCACGATCCGATACAATGGAGAGAGGAACTCCATGTAACCTGACTATCTCTTTAAGATACAAATGGGAAAGTTGATCAAGAGAGAAAGTATCTCGTATAGCAAGGAAATGAGTAGATTTGGTCAAGCGATCAACAACAACCTAGATTGCATTATTACCTCGATATTTCCTCAGTAATCCCACAACAAAGTCCATGGATATGTTTTCCCATTTCCACTATGGCACTGGTAAAGGCTGAAGCATCCCTTTCGGTAACTGCTGCTCTGCTTTAACCTGTTGACATGTCAAACACTTCACAGTAAAATCTACAATATCTCTTTTAATTCCATCCCACCAGTAATACTCCCGCAGATCTCTGTACATCTTAGTACTGCCCGGATGAACTGAAAACGGGGAACTATGAGCCTCACATAACAACTCATTCTTCAACTGTGAATCACAAGGCACACATAACCTCTTCCCAAACCTCAAAACACAAACACAAACTTATCCAAGAACTCATGGAAAATTTTATTCATAAGGTCCATGAATACAGCAGGTGGATTGGTTAACCGAAAAGCCATAACTACAAATTTATAGTGGACATATCTAGTACAGAACGCAGTCTTCGGAACATCTGCTTCTTTTACATTCAACTGATGGTACCCCGACCTCAAGTCAATCTTTGAAAAATACTGAGCTCCCTGGAGCTGATACCACTTCATTCGATGGCCCAACATCTGCTGAAGTTGTTACAAAGGATTTCACCACCCCTTTCTGCTTGTAGTCTGGCTGCATTCCCCCAGTTGAGTTCTTCGTTGGACACTCGTTTCCATAATGACCCATTTCATTACACTTAAAACATCTTACCATTGGCTTTTCATTTCCTTCTTGATCATCTTCCTTACAGTTACGAGCAATATGACCAGACTTACCACACCGAAAGCACTTACCAAACTTGGATAAACATTCTCCATGATGCATTTTACCACACTTCTCACAGGATGGATATTTGGTTTTCTTACCTCCTTGCCTCTTTGATAAATTCTTCCCCTTTGCCTGCCAACTAGACCTCTTATTCTGTTGTTTGTCATAGAACACCTGATCATCGGAAAACTCCATTTCCACCTTCTCCACATATCGAACAAGTTTTTCATAACTTTTGAACTCATGAGAAGCTAAAGCCCTTCGATACATTGGCTTTAAACCTGAGTAAAAACAGTTTATTTTACTATCAAGATCTCGTATGAAGTTTGGAGCATACCTTTCCCATCGAGTGAACTTTTCTTCAGAAGCATCCACTGAATCATCCTCCTACCTCAATTCTAGGAACTTTTTTTCCATCATAAGACGAACCACCTTAGGAAAATATTTCTCAAGAAACATACCTTTGAATTCATCCCAGTGAAGATCCTCAATCTCATCACTATCCATTATATTTTTCACCATCGACCACCACTGATCAGCTTCACCTTCAAAACAGTAAACAGCAAGACTAACCTTTTGATGTTCTGAACACCCCATGACATCAAAAATCTTCTCCAGTGCTTTAATCCACCCATCAGCTTGCATAGGGTCAGAATATCCTCTGAATGATGGGGGATGTTGCCTCATGAAATCTTCCACCACTGACATGTTCCTCTGCGGTTGATCTGGCTAATCTCGTGCATGGATACCACCACCATTTATAGCCGGAGTCAACTGTGCCATCACTGCAACAAACTGTTCAGTTCCGATTCCGACCATCTCAGGTTACTGATTTGGAAGGTTATCTTCCTCCTGATGTCATCCCAACATAGCTGTTTTGTTTCCTCTGCGGAAAACCATTCTGAACACAGAAATATCTTAGGCGAAGCAACATGGTAATCTGTAAATGCTATATCATTTCAATCATATTATAATTTAACACTTTTCTAACTCCTAAAGTTGTCTAAACCGACCTCTGATACCAACTATAAGGCCCTGGCCTTAAACCTTACTTAATATTGAATTAAATGAATAATTCATATTGAGGATCGTTTCAGTTTTAGAGTTTCAGAGAATTAGAACATAACTATTACATCTCAAAAGATTACAAAGTAGCCACTTCTACTAAGTTTCCATAATAATAAAAAACTCTTAAAAAGAAACGTGTCTAGTTCCATGTTTTATATAGGATGACATTCCCTTGATCCCATCCTTGACCTTATTCTACATTAAGTCCTGTGAAAACATTTCAAAACAAAACATGGGGTGAGCATAAAAAACTCAGTAAGGGATACACAGAGAATGAAAAATGTTAGTTTTTCAAACATCAAGTAAACCATGTATACTCTATCAAAGTAATAAATTCACCTTTATGAAGTAGTAAAAACTCTTCACTGAATAAAGTATCATTACTTACCTTTTTGTAACCAAAGGTTTACCATAAAACCCATATAAATAACACATAACATATATAAAGGTAACTTGGGACATAAACATACTTAAGTGGAATAACCATACGGTCGACTCCACACATATCACTTAATGGAATAGACATACGGCCAATTTCCATACATACTTAATGGAATAGCCATACGGCCGACTTCCATAGCCAATGCATTAGAGGTTATAACGTAACCACCCATCCTGGTATTCACGGCACCACCCGTCATATGGTTTATAACGTAACCACCCGTTAAAATGTCCAAGTACCAATATAAAATCATAAAACATAAAACCAATATAAAGGAATGATAAAATTTCCACATTTCAATCACAATATATCATAAATATATTGACATAATAGAATCCTTTTTCAAAACCATTTTCAATACCAAAATATATAAAAGAGTATATGGTATTTATTTTATTCTAAAAACATTACAGCTTGTTGATAAAGCCAAGGACCAAATAATACTCGCGGCGGCGGAAAAAGTCATTATCACCGCGTACGTAAAAAAACATTCCTTTTTTTCGTTTAGTAAAATGCTTCGTAGAAAAAGATTCCTTTTGTATAAAAGTAAAAGTCAAGGGGGTTTATACACCGTATAAAAGAAATTTGTGTATAAAACGAAATATGCCTCAAAGAAAGGTGATTGAGACGAAGTCCCTTACCTCGGGTCCGACTTGACTCGATCGTTCTTTAACGTCCTGAATAATAAACTTGAGTTAATTTATACTTGATTAAAAACCTTTTTAAAGTTCATTATTCCTTTTATATCACTTATTTCCATGTTATAAACATTATGTAACCATTTAAGTTAATAATGTTTGTCTTTTCAATATTTGGTTCTTAAGTCGAAAGTGGACTTCTTACAATTACATGTTGTTCGTGTGGTCAAAGGTTCTTTATATCCAGAATGAAATTACCGATTTGGATATAATATGTATCATATATATCAAGAATATACATGTATTTATAATATTACATAATCATTTAGAGGTAAGAAATGAAATGCACCGTTCATGGAGACGGTAAGCCGTACGTACGCATGAACGCTACTTTCATTTCTTTGTCATATTAATGGAATTAAAACTAAATGAGAGGTATGTATATTTTAATTCCATAATTATATTCATCATTTAGATATATCATTAATTATATATATCCATTATATACATGTGCTTTTAATAGTACATTACATTTGGTGATAAGAAATGAAATGCACCGTTCATGGAGACGGTAAGCCGTACGTACGCATGAACGCTACTTTCATTTCTATCTCATACTTTAATGGAAAGAAATAATAATTATATAGAGGTATATTATAATTCTAGTATAACATCATATATAATAACTTTAAATCCATCCTTTACACGTCCCACATATGGCATTAACGAATGACATCACTTTGAGGGGGCGGTAGTCCGCACTTCCTAAAATGAAGATATCGCGTATACCCATAATGGAAGCCATAAAGGTATGCCCAAAATGAAAAATACAGAAGCTTAAATAAAAAAATAAACATATTATATATCATATATAAAAATAGTGACATCATAATGGCCACCCTTGAAGGTGTTAAATGAGTATTGAACAATCATCGTTTCGGGAGGCAGAATTTCGCCATCCACGAAAACCGTATGTTCTTTAACCATTTGATGTAGTTGTGTGAGAGTGTAGCTCGAATAAATCTTATAAAAACATCCTCGTATATTTAAGATACTGGTTTTGTTACAAAATAAGTAAATAAAATGAGTTTAGAGGGTTGGAGAAGCAAAATAAAACAAATGAACAAGAGAGAATGAATTACCTTTAAAAGTGTAACTCCTTTTGATTTGAGCCTAAAGGCTTCCTTTGAAAGGATTCTTCCCAAAGGGAATCCTCTAGGATGAGGAGAGGGATGTGGAGAGAGTAAATGGGCAGGGGTTGGCCGATACAAAGGCTTGAGGAGTGTGTGAAATGAGGTAGAGGTGGGGGCCTTTTATAAGAGGAGATGAGGGGCACTTTTGGAAAGTAAAGAAATATTACTTTATTTGAAAATGTGTTTAGGTTTCAAAAGGTCCCACATTGATATAATTCATGGATAAGGTGATAAGGGTTCGAAATCCACTCATACAATTGATTTTGGACATGTTTAGTTCATAGATTTTACATTATCTTTCCATTTTATTTAAATCGTCAAATAATGATGTCATCGGTGCATCATTATTATGTCATAAATAATTTAATTTATTTAATGTCTAAAAATTATAAAAAAAATACTATGATGTAGGAAATCTTTTTATATTTCCAATGACTATTTATAATAAAAAATCTGACTTGTATATCCCCATTTAAAAATTGTTTTAGTAAAACATATCATGTTTGTGTCATTTTTACTTTTACATTAAATAAAAAGTTATTTATGTCATTTCCCAACCAAAGTGTCCCCATGGGGTCCCCAAGTTGACCCATGGATTTTCTTGGTCGGCCATCACACATTCAATGAGGTTAGGACATGTGTCAAGTTCATTTCATGTTATTAAAACATTATTTTTACCTTAAACTACACTAATTACCACTAATTGCGATTAAGAACTTAATAAGTTACTATTCACCAAAAAAATTATTATCATCTCATTGAACCACATTTTACTTCTTAATGACAACCATGTATGTCGGATTTTTGATATTCAAAACACAATGATGGCAAAATTTCATTTAAATGGAAAATCAGTCTTTATAAGTACCACTTAGTGGTTTCACTATTCATCAAAAATTGAAGTTTTTAAGAAAATTACCAAAAATTCACCCTAAGCTATATTTGATATTACAAATTCAAAAATAAAGTCTATTTTACAAAATTCAAAACATACAAGTCACATTAATTAATTTAATAATTAATTCCCACTGTCAGAGAAAATAGCGTGTTTTTATGAAATAATAAGTATCAAAATATTGACACTAGTTTAAGTCTGATTTCAAAGTGAAATTAATTCCAAAGACCACTATTGGATTTAATGGTAAAAATATTTTCTAATTTCACTTTAAAACCAATTCAAAAGATAATATAATCATATAAATAAATTAGATTAAAAAGAGGTTTTGAATTAAAATACAACATTTTACACTATTCATTAAAAAAATGAACTTTATCAGAAAGGTACCAAAAATTTACACAAAGTAAATTTTGATGTCCCGATTCTAAAGAAGAGTTATATTTGGTCCAATATAATTTATAATATCGATCAAAACTATATTTAATGATGGTTCTCCATCAAAAGGTGATAAGTGGACCTTTCGTGAAAATTAGGGTATAAATGCCTAAAATTGAACTCTTTCCATATTTTAAGCCTTTATCTTTAATTGGGTAATTTTAAAAACATTTAAAAACATATATAATCATATTTTAGTTATTTCTATCCATTCCCACCAGTACAACGGCTACTCGTTAACTAACATTTAAAATAATATTATTTTATTACTTTTGTGCAACGTAAGTTTTCAAAGAAACTCATCGTTGTGTACCGAGTACGCTATCGAACGTAGAAACCACTTTTAATTAAAATTAATATTTAATTCTTAAATATTAATAAATATGAAAATTATTTATTCTTTATTTACCTGGGATGTTACATTAACTATAATTTTAAAACATATCTTTTATTTTAACCCTTATAAACCCAGTTTAACATTAACCATTGTAATTATTTTCAATATTTAAGTGTATTTAATTTAATTATAAGAATTAAAAGTATCCCATATAAGAAACTTTAATCATAGGCTAGAAAAGATAATATCCATTTGAGTTTTATAAGGATTTATTTTATTTTATAATGATTTATAGATAATTTCTAAACATTAATTACCATTTAATGACATTTATTAAACTATTCACAGCATTTCAATTTACAAACATGATAAAAAAAATTAAAATTTGAATATAATATATTTAAACATTAATTATACACTAGAATAATCCAATAATTTCAAGAAACACCAAAATTTATCCAAAATATGTTTCTTTTAATGTTTTTATCGTAATTGAATTACTTTTTCTATTAATTTCACAAGCATTGTGTTTGTGTTGTTTAAGAGTTCTAGGTAATAATACAACAATAAATTTGAAAATAAATTATAATAATTAATATTTTTTATTCTTTATAAATTTATCATCTATATTAATTCATATAACATTTTTATCTATATGCATATGATGAAAACACAATAAATGAGAGAGAGTGTCATTTTAAAAACTATTCTTTACCAAAAAATATATAAAGGATGTAGTCCAATGAATGTGAAACCAAAATAAAATATTCTCATAGATTGGATTGTTATGGTAAAAATTTACATATATAATAAAGCAAAAGAATTTTTTGGATTATTGTTTAGTCATTGTCTGATAAATTTATCCCCATTAACCCAATTTTTCCTTTTCGTTGGTGATAATCCTTTTCCATAGTTACTATAAATTAAGAAAAAAATAAAATAGAACTTATAAAATAATTCTAATAAGATGATTCCAAATAATTAATCTATTTTTTTGTTATTTAATTTCCATTTCTGTGAAATATAATATTAATATAAGTGCATGAAATTCTGTGGAAAAATGTTTGGAGAAACATGCATGTTTTATGAATAAAAATGATTTCATACCAAAATCCTAAATAATTCCAATTCCTATGAAATTAAATATATTATGATCAATACAATGAATCATATATGAGTTTATAAAAATTCCAAATTTAAATAACACATTAAAATTACTCTGGTTAAAATAAAAGAAACTGTTCTTTTTTTCAAATTACATATTTTTAACTATTCATCAAAAAATCAGACATTTCATATAAATATATAATTAATAGTAATATTTTTAAATGGTAATTTAAAAAAAAAATTTCATATTATAAAAAATAATTTGTTTATATTAATCAAATTATCAAAACACAAAATTCATTTTTTTTGTCAGGGTGGACACTCAATAAGGGGTGAATTTAGTTCCAATTTAAAAAATTTTGTTTAAAAAAATTGTATTAAAAACCACAAATTCATAAAACAAGTTATACTATAGTGAATTTATAAAGAGTGTAAATGTTCAATTAGATTCTCAATGATTTATTACTTATCAGTTAACTTAATCTGAAGATTAAGTTAGCTTTTGAAACTAACTTACTCATTCACAAAAATTACAAAGACTTGCTAGTACAACCATCGGAGTTACTATAAAACAGATTTATATTTAATGTACATAGCAGTGGAATATTCAATAACATTTTAACAAAGGAAAAATTCACATCAGTTTTAAAATAAGTGGTTTGGTCTCAAGATGAGACTTAGTCTTCTCAAACAGTTTATATAAACTATGATCCACGCCATTGATTGAGGTTTTACAACAGTACACAGACTTTACAGGTCTTCAAACCTCTCCCACACCTCTTCATGGGTAAACAACAACAACAATACTCAGGTTGTCGAGGTCACACTTGACCTCTTCCACAAATCACAGTGGGATACAACAAGGTGTAAAAGTTTTGGTGTGAGGATTTAGTATCCTCCAGTTCAGACCAAGAGTTAGTGTGTGTGTCTAAATAGACAGACGCACACACGCAGCTCAAACTGTTAACCACGGGTAAACTACAGAGGAAATAAGTTGATAATGAGATTAGAATGCTCTAAGTGATTTCAGAATAGCTCAGGACTCGTTTGGATGTTGCATATGTTGTTCGGGTCCTTTCTGGTGAAGATAAAACAAAATAGAGTGTCGTTGTTCTTCCCAGATATAGATACTCATAGTTTTGTATATAATGTTTGGTAAGGCAAAGAAACACAACGTCAGAGTTTTGTCCATGTGACCGGTCTTCTTGAATCTCTCTGGTTTTCACAGGTGTTCTTCAAGTTCTTTTTTTTTTGTGGACCTTCAGACACACACACACACACTTCTTCTTGTGTGTATCTGTCTATGTATTTTTGTGTCTCATTGTCATCCTATTTTTACTGTAGATAGATCTTCCTTTTTATTGCTTGAGATCTGGTAAAAGGAATGATTGCTTTTTGACAGGTATGATGTACGGATCCTTGACATCCAAAAACCAACATTAATTAATAACAGGTGCATTAAATTTATAAAATATGCCTGCTGGAATGAAATAAGAGTTAATAAAAAATTCAAATAGTTTTCATGACTATTGGTGAGTCATGAGATTGGTAGGTCATTTTGAATTTTCATTGTCTTTGGTAGGTCATTTTATCAGCATCGGCTTCGGAGGGTCATTTGATCAGCATCGACTTTGGTAGTTCATTTGATCAGCATCGACTTCAGTAGGTTATTCGATCAGCATCGGTTTCGGTAGGTCATTTGATCACTATCAATTTCGATAGGTCATTTGATCAGCAACATCTTCGATAGGTCATTTTATCTGCATCGGTTTCGGTAGGTTATTTGATCAACATCAATTTTGGTAGGTTATTTGATCAGCATCGGCTTCAGAAGGTCATTTGATCAGCATCAGTTTCGGTAGGTCATTTGATCAGCATCAGTTTCGATAGGTTATTTGATCATCATCGGTGATACAGTTGTATCATTTGTGTGATCGTTGTCATCAGTGCGACCATTGTCATTAGTGAGACCATTTTCATCGGTGTGACTGCTGTAATCGGTGCGACCGTTGTCATCAGTGCGCCTGTTGTCATCAGTGTCTCACTCCTTTAACTATCGGTGACTCAAGAATATAACTAACGGTGAGTCAAAAACATTAAATTCTCACAATGTGTCCGTTTAATCCAGAATAATTCTAGGTCAATATTAAACCATAAATAATCATAGATAAACATATGTATACATGATTAATCATATATAAACACATTTAAAATAGATTAAAAAATTGACTAAATTGACTTATAAAAGAAAACAATAATGATTTGTGATTATTAAAATAATTATCGCACATAGGGTTCAACAATCTCCCCATTTTTGATAATCAAAAATATATGGCATAAATGAAGTGGAAAGATGATATAACATTCAGTATTCTCCCCTTATGTAAAAATAATATATGTCTAAAGGTAAACATGTCATAAGGGCATGGCATCAGATCTAAGAATATCACAGAGCTACATGCCTATTAGAGCTTATATAATCTATATCATGAAATTAAAGATTAAGGCTGATTTTGAGATTTAATATTTTGTTCTCCCCTATAGATACATATTTATACTTTTCTCCCCATTTGGGATTATCAAAAAGAGAAAGAAGAGAGAGAAGAAGAATAGAGTTTCATTGAAACCACATCTGAAAAGATAAAAAATACATCCTCTCAAAAATGAGGGGCACAACTATTTCTGGGGGTGTAGAGGTGATTTCCCATTAGAAGAGAAAGGAATGGATGAGACTGAAGGTGGATTGGTGGAAGATTGATCTAGCCGGATAGAAATAGGAGGTAATGAAACTCTGGCTGGAAGCACACTGGAGGCTAATGTTTCTAGTTATTGGCCAAAAGATCCTCTTGAAGGTGGATATTTAATGACTGGCCGAATATTGGACAAAGTATGAGAAACTGATATCCAGCCAGGAGTAACATTGGATGGAATAGGAGGCATAGTATTAGGAAGAACAACTTCATTTACTAGCACATGAAGATATGATTTGAGAAGATTGATAAAATCCTAAATAACTTCACCAACATATTTTATGGCCTTCTCAAAATCTTCTTTGTTCTGCATGAAACTCTCTAGAGTGGGAGTAAAATCCTTCAACTATTGGAATTGACCCTTAAAATATTGAGTTATTGGAGGAAGCTTCAAATTATCATCCAGGACTTTAAACTCATGGTTCAACTCATGTGTGGTATAAATTTTATAAAAATATATGTCCACTTTTTCCTTGATCTCTTTCTGAGCTTTAGTAGCATCAACCGAATATAGCTTCACCATCTTGTGAATATGATCACAATTTTATTTCATCTTTTTCAAAGAATCCAAGTCCAAAAAATTTTCAACTGCTGCTAACTCTTCTTTTATAACATCTTTCAAGGCATTAATCTCATTTCCAGTGATCGTGGTAACTTTAGAGGTGTTATCCTGAGCAACAATTTGAGTTATCTTAGTCTTAAATTTTCTTAAATCAGATTTCTTCAGGGGTTCTATCATGTTTCTCAAAACATCCATCATACCGGTGATGTTTTATCTGAATTATCATGATAGAGATTCTAATCCATTGCTCAAATCCTTGAGCACTTGATTCAGAGAAGAAATGTTCATGTCGATCATTTCACCAGTATTTCACAGGTCTGGATTAACAATATTTACCACTCTTTGATCTATATCATCCATAGAAACCTCAGATAGATTCATAGGAGCGGGAGAAGGAGCATTAGATAATTCCTCTTTCATTTTTTCTCTGACTGTGTGGAGAAAATCATCTTTAAACCTGTCAAAATCAGATCGAGAAATAGAATAAACAAGTATTTCTACAGTCACTTGTACTTCCTCAACAGCTGGTCCAGCCTCAACTGGATGCCTTACACTTGCAATATTCACTTCTTCTTCCTGTTCCTCTGAATAATCAAAACCTAGAACCGCAAAATCAGGGTGTTCTTCCCATGTATCTTTACAAGAGGAATACAAATGCTTTACAAGATCAGCTTTACCAGAATTTTTAAGAGAGTCTTCTCCATCTACATCAAACACAGTATGCACTGTCCTTACAGCCTCAAGAATAGGTTCATTCTCAACTAATTGTGGGTGTGGGTCAGCTTGGATCAAATCATGATCATCCACTGGTCGAGTACTTGAATCATCATCATCATCGCCATTACTATTTCCATTATTGTTTATGGAAGTATCATTGGTACTTTATTTGCTACTGGATTCATACTGTTCATAATTTGATACTTTAGTGTCAGCTTCTTCTTCATCACCTAGAAGGGGTTCTGACTCAGGTAACTTAAGAGTTTGAATTTCTGGTCCAAATTCCATTCTTTTCATAGGACTTACTATATCAGGATCCCTCCTGTCATCAGGAGGTGACTTAGGTTCCTTTTTAGTATCGACATCATCATCAGCTTTAGCTTCCCCTATTTCCTTCCTACTAGACTCTTTAGTGTCCTTAGGAACTTATGTATCTTCTTTTTCAGCAGAATTGTCAACTTCATCATCAGGTTTTAAACCAGGATCTCTCATCCGCTTTGGTCTCATAGAGTGGTCAATAGGTTTAAATAATTCATGCAACCTATCTTCATCATCAACCCATGTCATCTTCAATGGATTCAAGTTAATTTTCATTCTTTTGCAGATATCTTTGCTAATAAAAAAACTAATACTATATGAGATACCCTAATAACCATCTTCAACACAGCCAAAAAACATTAGCATGGTAGAGACTTGCTTATAATAGAACAAGGTCGTAGCCTTCATGGATCGCTTTACCGTCTCAACAATATGGACATTAATGTATCTACATAAGTTGATCTTCTCATCATTTAGAAATAAAACAACAAGAAAACATATTGATACTTCATAGAAGAAAAATCACCCTTTCTGGGATAGATTTGGTACTGAATAAACTTAAACAAGATTCTACTATCTTCGTCTAACTCAGTAGTTGTTATTCTTCTGGATTCAAATTTTCCAGTCAACATCTCTAGAGCATACTCATACGAAAAATATTCAGTGGTTGGAGTAATATTACTAGTGTAATCCTCATATCTTTTTTTATGTGGTACTCCCAAACACTCATCCCATTGCTTCGATGAAAAAGTTATCTTTTTGCCTTAGATAACTTAAGATAATATTACATCTTCTGCTTCGTCCAAAGAAATAATCAAATTCAAATAAAACTCATGGACTAGCTTTGGGTAGTAGACTCAGTTATTATTATAGAACCAGTATTTCTATCCTTGCATCTCAAACACTTTTTAAAGCACATACCTACTGGATAACACCCATTCAGAATTTACTTCCTTTTCTGCGGTGACCACCTGAGACTCCTCTTTCGGGTTCACAGACCTTTGAGTCATGCTGCATGATTCTTATTGAGTGTGTTTTACTGGTGAAGAGCTTTCAGATTTCTTTTCATGTTGCTTTTTATTTTAAATTTTGAGGTTTGATAGATTAGAGAGGGTTGAAATGTTTGAAAGTTCGGGATTCAAAAGATGTGGAGTTGGGCGGGAGATGTAAGATCAATAGCTCTTAGGAATACAAATAGTCACAGTTCATTAATTTTATCATATACGGTTACAATATTGAATACAATATCGATAATGAAAAACAATGTTATTTTGAAAAACACTAAAGATTACATAAACTGTATATCCCAAACAGTATCAGAGATCAGTTTCACTGGTCGGTTTCACAGATTGGTTTCATAGATCGGTTTCACTGGTTGGTTTCACTGGTCGGTTTCACTGGTCGATTTTACTGATCGGTTTCACTGATCGGTTTCACTGCTCGGTTTCACTGATCGGTTTCACTGATCGATCATACCTAACTCTTTTTTAATAAAATCTAACCTTTTCGAGCTTAAAGGATTGGTCAAAATATCAACCAATTGATGTTCAGAGTAAATAAATTCTTGAGAAATATCACCCTTTTGATAATGATCTCTCAAAAATTGATGTCTAACATCAATGTTCTTATCCCTAGAGTGGACACAGGATTCATAGAGATGTTAATTACATTAGTATTATCACAATTTATAGACACATGTCTAAATTGATATTCATAGTCCAATAGAGTGTGTTTCATCCACAGAATCTGTGCACAACAACTACTAGTAGCAATTTATTCTACTTCAGCAGTAGACAATGCAACAGAGTTCTATTTCTTACTACACCAAGATACCAGGGACTTTCCCAATAGATGACATGTTTCAGATGTTCTTTTTCTATCTAGCTTGTAACCATCAATGTTATCATCTGAATAAATTATTAAGTCAAAAAGTTGTACTTTTGGATAAAACAGTCCTAAATTGGTAGTATGTTTAAGATATTTGAAAATCCTTTTAACAGTAAGAAAATATGATTCTTTAGAATTATCTTGAAATCTTGCACACATGAATACACTAAACATGACATCTGGTTGACTAGCAGTACAGTAAAGTAAGCTGCCAATCATACCACTATAATTGGTTTGATCAATTGGTTTCCTAGTTTCATCATCATCCAACTTACAGGTGGTACTCATAGGTGTATCACTTTCCTTATTACTATTCAAGATGAAACGTTTTAAAATATCCTTTTTATATTTACTTTGATTTAAAATAATACCATCTTTCTTTTGAAAAATTTGACATCCAAGACAATACTTGAGGTCTCCCATTGAACTCATTTCGAATTCATTTTTCATAGTATTTGATAAATCATTACATAAATTGTTTTTAGAAGATCCAAATATAATATCATCAACATAGATTTGTACAATCAAAATATATTTAGAAAATATTTTAATAAAAATAGTGGGATCTAAAATTCATTTAGTAAAACCTTTAGAAATAAGAAAAATTGTAAGCCTATCATACCAAGCTCTTGGAGCCTGTTTTAAACTATATAAATCTTTAGAAAGATTAAAACATGATTTTGAAAATGGGGGTTTATAAATCCAGGTGGTTGTTCAACAAAAACATCTTCAATTATAAAACCATTTAGAAATGCACTTTTGACATCCATTTGATATAATTTAAAATTAATATGATATGAATAAGTAAGTAAGATCCTAATGGATTCTAATCTAGCTACAGGTACTAAGGTTTCTTCATGGTATATTCCTTCTTCTTGACTTTATCCTTGTGAAACTAATCTAGCTTTGTTATTAATGATTTTTCTAGATTCATCATCCTTATTTCTAAAAACCCATTTAGTACCTATGGTCAAAGTGACCTTAGGCCTTTCTACTAATTCTCAGACTTTGTTTCTTTCGAATTGATTTAACTTTTCTTGCATATCCATTACCCAAAATCCATCATTGATTGAATCCTTCATATTTTTAGGTTCTAACTGTGAAATAAAGGCTTGATGTTCAACCTAATTTCTTATAGAATCTCTAGTTTGGGTTCCTCTATCCAGGTTACCTAGAACTACATATAATGGATGGTTCTTTAGAATCATAGTTGATCTAGTAAAAGTTGGACTAGAAATTTCAGGTTCATCTCTAGGTTTGGATTCAACAGAAGTAGGTTATGGTGTATTTCCAGAGCTGGTTGTCTTTACAATAGGTTGACTATTTTTATCATTATG
This sequence comes from Viscum album, assembly GCA_963277665.1. Taxonomy (NCBI): domain Eukaryota; kingdom Viridiplantae; phylum Streptophyta; class Magnoliopsida; order Santalales; family Viscaceae; genus Viscum; species Viscum album. The sequence goes on from OY728138.1 coordinate 771,452,478, forward strand.
ATTTTGGATAGTGAATTCTTCTTAGGGATTTTCAACAGCAGGTTTAGTTTCATGTGGATCAGTTTCATCAAATTTTATGTGAACATATTCTTCCCCACATTTGGATATCTTATTAAAAACTCTATTGGATTTTCTAGAAATTGAATAACCTAAGAAAATTACTTCATCTGTTTTGGAATAAAATTTTTCAAGATTATCATTAGTATTAGGATAAAAACTTTGCAACCAAAAACTCTAAAGTATTTAACCATAGGCTTCCTATTTTTCCAAAGATCATAACGGGTTTTCTTAAGAATAGGTCTAATCAAGACTCTATTTATAATATAACATTATGTATTGATAGCTTCAATGCAAAAATAAACAGGTAAATCATATTCATTTAGAATAGATCTTGCAATTTCCTAAAGGGTTATATTTCTTCTTTCTAATACACCATTCTGTTGAGGTGTCCTAGGGGCAGAAAAGTTGTGATTATAGCCATTATGTGAGCTTTAAGATTCAAACTCAATACCATGATCACTTATCAAGGATTTAATATTAAGTCCACTAAGGTTTTCTATAGAGATGAATTTTTTAATAAATTAAGATCAAGATTAACTTTTCTGAGCTAAAAAGTATACCCATGTGTATCTAGAACAGAAATCTACTAGAACATAAACATAGTGCTTCCCATTTAAACTAGAAACTCTTTAAGGTCCAAACATGTCAATGTGAACCAACTCTAGAGGTTGAGAAGTTGAAACTTTATTCTTTCATTTAAAAGAAACTTTATCTCAATTTCCCTTTTGACAGGTATTACATACTTTATCAGCTGGGAATTCAAGTTTTGGTAGGTCTCTTACTAAGTTATTCCTAGTCAGTTTTCTAAGTGAATGTATATTGAAGTTTACCAATCTTCGATGCGAAAGCCAAGATTGTTTATGAAAGGCATTTAAACAGGTAATATTCTACTTAGCTAAAGAATTCAAATATACAGTATATACATTATCATTTCTTACGGCATAAAATAATAAAACATTTTTAGAATTAAAAACATTACAAGATTGGTTTTATAATTTAACATTAATACCAACATCACATAACTGGGAAACACATAACAAGTTGTATTTTAATCCATCTAATAACAAAACTATGGAGATTAAAATTGAATCAGTGTTACCAATTTGACCTAGGCCTATGATTTTCCATTAAAGTTATCACCAAAGGTGACTTATCCTCCATCAACCTTGATTAAGCATTTAAAGCATAAAAATTATATTGTCATGTGTCTTGAAAATCCACTGTCCAGATGCCATGTATTCCTATAGAAACTTTTCAAGCAAGTTTCCTACAAAATAATATCAGATCGAAGATGATTTTGGTACCCATATTTTCTTGTGTCCAGACAGGTTAGAAAGAAAAACTTTTGGTACCCATATTTTCTTAATGGGTCTCATATACTTAATAGAATTAATAGATTTTTATAGATAAACCTTTTTTATCTATAACCATGTGAATAGATAGTTGAGGCATAGGAATTTTCAGAACTAGTACCTGCAACATACTGTCCAGATTTCGGAATAAATTTATTCCTTATAATATGTCTTTGTCTAGGCTGATAACTTGTACTAGTAGTATACTTTGGATCCACATTCTTTCCTAGAATTTGATTAAGTGTGTCCCTTCTATTAGTAAAATTTTCCAAATCTTTCCTAATTTTCTCATTTAAAAATTTCAGTTCAGTATTCTCTTTGATTAGTTGTGAATTCTTTTCTTTTTCTATTTCTAGTAAAGATTTAACAGTGCTAGGTAATGCATACTACTTCGTTAAGGATTTATACTTATCTTTTAGCTCATTGCAGGTATCCACTAGCATATTACAGTATTCTAATAAATCTTTACTAGACATGTTTTCAGAATCAGAATTATCTCTAAAATAATAAGAGTTCCAAGAAGAAGTATCCAATGTTACCTCAGATGTGTTTGTCATGAAACAAATATTAACTTTTTGATATTTTTCATCCTAAGTAGAATCAAAATCACTTGAACTATCTTCTGAAGAACTCCAGGTTTCTTTCATAGCTTTCTTGTATTTTTTGTCCTTATAGTCATATTTCTTCTTGAACATTAATTTTGGGCAGTCATCTTTGACATGTCCTTTCCTTTTGCATTCGTAGTAGACTATGTCATCACTTTTATCAGTCCTTTTCCAATATTTCTTCCAATGACCTTTGTTGTCATACTTTCCCTTATAGATTGATTTTCTAAAAAACATTTTTTTCCTAAAAAATTCTTAAATCGTTTAGCTATCTGAGCCATCTTAGCAGCACTATCTGATGCACTTTCTTTTCATCTTGAGCTATCACTTTCACATTGAATTTTCCCTTGTCCTTAATTTTTGAAGTAGAAGTCTTGAAAGCTACAAAATTCTTCCTCTGTTCATCATCTTCTTCCTTGTTTACTTTCAGTTATTCCTAAAACATCATTAACATACCAATGAGTTCCTTGACAGGAAAAGAACTAATGTCACAAGATTATCTAATTGAAACTGATGTGCCTCTCCATCATTCTAGAAAGCATCTGAGTATTCTCATAATCTTCTCCTTTGCTGGAAAATCTTTTCCCAATGAGTTCATTGCATTCACAATTTCGTTGAACCTGAGATACATGTTAGAAATAGGTTCATCAGGATTCATTTTAAAATTATCATACTTAATGGTGTATGTGTTTAGTCTAATTTCTTTAACATTGGTTGTTCCCTCGTGGGAAATATCCAAAGTATCCCATATTTCATAAGTAGTCTTACAAGTAGATATTAGATAAAATTCTTCATCTCCAAAAGCACAATACTGGGCATTCATTGCATTACAATTATTATTATAAGCATCTTTTGTAGGTTCATCACAATTAGTTCTAACAATTTTTGGAATCTTATACTATGTTTCTATGGAAGTCCAAATGTCAAAACCCATAATTTCAAGATAAATTTTCATTTTAATCGTTCACTGAGCATAATTAAAACCGATGAAAAAATGTGGTCTATTGGTAGCTACACATTATAATCTTTTACCCATAATTAGATTTCAAAAAATGTAATTAAAGAGATAAAAACATAGAAATAACAAAAAATTTAAGATCCTTAAGATACAAATAAATCACAGTTGAAAATAGATTAGTTCTAAAAACATTTATTAATAACCTCCCTCTGATACCAAATGTTGGTCAGAGTGGACACTCAATAGGGGGTGAATTGAGTTCCAATTAAAAAATTCTGTTTAATAGATTTGTATTATAAACCCCTAATTCATAAAACTAGTTAAACTGTAGTGAATTTATAAAGATTGTAAATTTTCAATTAGCTTATCAAACAATTATTACTTCTCAGTTAACTTAATCTGATTCTTAAGATATCTTTTGAAACTAACTTACTAGTTCACAACAATTACAAACACTTGCTAGTTCAACTATCAGAGTTACTTTAAAATAGATTTATATTTAAAGTACATAGATGTGGAATATTCAATAACGTTTTAACAAATTCTAAATGCACAACAATTTTAAAACAAGAGGTTCAGTCTCAAGCTGAGACTTAGTCCTCTCAAATAGTTTATATAAACTATGATCCACATCCTGGATCATGGTTTTACAATAGTACTCAGACTATACAGGTACTCATACCTCTACCACAAATCTTCGTGGGTAAACAACAAAAACAGCACTCAGTATGACCAGGTCACACTTGACCTATTCCACAAATCACAGTGGGTTACATTAAGGTGTAAGAGGTATGGTGTGAGGATTTATTATCCATTAGTTCAGCACAGGAGTCAGTGTGTGTGTATAAATATACAGATGCACACACACTGCTCAAAATGTTAATCAAAGGTAAACTACATGGGAAATAAATTGATAATGAGTTTAGAATTCTCTGCATGATTTTAGATGAGATCTGGACTCGTTTTGATGTTGTAGATGTTGTTTGGGTCCTTTCTGGTGAATATGACCCAAAACAGAGTGTCGTTGTTCTTCCCAGGTACAGTTACTCAGCCTTGTGCATATGATGTTCAGTAAGGCACAGTAACTCAGCTTCAGTTTTTGTTCTAGGTGAATGGTCTTCTTCAAGCTCTCTGGTTTTGACGTGTGTTCTTGAAGTTCTTCTTTTGTTTCGTGGGCCTTCACACACACACACATACGCTCTTCTTCTTGTGTGTCTCTATTTGTTTATTTTTGTGTCTCGTTGCCATCCTGCTTTTACTGTAGATAGATATTCTTTTTATTCCTTGAGATCTGGTAAAAGGAATGATTACTTTTTGACAGGTATGAGGTACGGTTCCCTGACATCCAATAACCAACATTAATTAATAGCGGGTGCATTAAAATTAGCAAATATAGCCATTGGAATAAAATAAGAGTTAATAAAAAATTAAAACAGTTTTCATGACTATCAGTGAGTCATGAGATCGGTAGGTCATTTTGAATTTGTATCGGCATCAGTAGGTCATTTGATCAGCATCGACTTTGGTAGGACATTTTACCAGCATTAGCTTCGGTGGCCCATTTGATCAGCATCGTCTTCAGTAGGTCATTTGATTAGCAACAGTTTCAGTAGGTAATTTGATCAGCATCAGTTTTGGTAGGTCATTTGATGAATATCGGATCCGGTAGGTCATTTGATCAGAATTGGTTTCGGTAGGTAATTTGATTAGCATTGGTTTTGGTAGGTCATTTTATCATCATCAGCTTCGGTAGGTTATTTGATCAGCATCGGTTTCCGTAGGTCATTTGATCAGTATCAGTTTCGGTAGGTTATTTGATCAGCATCGGTGAGAAAATTGTATCATTGGTGTGATCATTTTCATCGGTGTGACCATTGTCATCGGTGTAACCGTTTTCATTGGTGAGACCATTGTCAACGTTGCGACCGTTTCCATTGGTGTCACACACCTTTAACTATCGGTGACTCAAGAATATAAGTAACGGTGAGTCAATAACATAAATTTCTCACAAAGTGTCTGTTTAATGCAGAATACTTCCAGGTCAGTATTAAACCATAAATAATCTTAGATAAACATATATAGGCATTATTAAACATATATAAACATATTTAGAATAGATTGAATAATTGACTAAATTGACTTATAAAAGAAAACAATAAGGATTTTTGATTATTAAAATAATCATCACACAGAGGGTTCACCAACATTAAACCCCATGTTTAAAGAAAACCTTTTTTTTATTAATAGAAATACTTTATACAGATTACTTTTGAAATTACCCCCAGTATATGAATATTATTATTAAAAAGCACTTTTATTTATAAAAGATCTTATTTAAAATTTAGATAATATTTTCTTGGAATTAATTGGTAAATTGGTATTGAATAAATATTTCTTAAATATATTCCATAATTCGGTTACTCCTATTCAAACCCACAAACCAATAGCTAAGTTATAATGGCTATGTATAAATAACAATATTTTAATGTTATATCACTATTAATTTAGAGATATTTATTTCATGTGGTGAATTAAATTAAAGAAAATGCTCTTTGTAAACTAATATATAGAGGTATTCAGATATAGTTACACCTCTTATACTTGATATAATTAATGATGTTGAACAATAAATAGTTGATTAGATAAATATATACTACAGGATTGATCTAACATCTCATAGAGATGAAAATCATGAAGAAGTGGTTTTGGCCCAAAGTTGTAATGTGTTCCCACTAACGTGTTTGAATAAACACCTATTATGGATTGTATTGATCGATAACCTATGGTAGTTAGTGACCCTAAACCTTCTATTTTTTTTAATAAATGAATTTGAGGGCCATTATTTGATTTTTCTATATAGATATGGACAAATTAATTATTTTAGAGTAATGACATGGTTACTGGATAGACCACTTCTTTAAGGGAATCCATATCTACATCTGAAAAGGTTTTTTTAGAGAGAATATTTTTTTGGAAAGGGTGACAGGGTTTCTGCCTAGACATATTATATAAGAAAAGAATCATATCCTTCTAAAAAATTATTCTATTATACTACTCTATTTTTACTACTTTTGTGACATTAAATTACTTAGATGTGTTTAGGATGGATCTCAGGAATTTGATCATGCTCTTATTTATTGATTTTGAAATAATATTAGAGACTAATAAAGGAGGGGGAATATCTATGGATATTCTTTTAATTATAATTCACAGATATCTCATACTATTTAGTTAGTTGTATTTCATTATCATTGATATTCAATGCCTATATTCACAAATTATAGTTCCCCAGACTGATCTTGAGAAACGATGAATGATTATATAAATAATAATAGGTAAATCCAAACTTATGCTTATAATACACCTCCATATCCTCTTTCTACAACTTCTCATGATGGTATTGATGAAACTATTATAAGTAACATATCATAAGAATATATCAATGTTACTTTTGATGATATTATAAACATAAGGGATATTATTATTTCTTAGATTTAACCCAAATGGAATAAGACTCTATAGATATTCATAGTTGATGAAATTCATGTTTTAAATGAAAAATAGATATTCATAATATCTATTCTATGATACCTAACTATATTATTTTAAAAAATTACATAATGACATTATATATGTCTTTGGAAACATAATTAAATATGCCTCGAATGACCTAATATTTTAAAATTTGAGTGGATCAAGAGAATTTTCTTAATCCTCTATTAAATATTTTTATTGAGGAAAATAAAACATTATTTGAATAAATATATAAAATATCATATGTTATCAATGATTTGAAATGGGAAATAGAATAGTTTACGTATATTTTTAAAATAGATATAGTGATGCCATATACAATTAATTTCAAATAAAGAGATCAACTATCTTCTTTAGCTACTCTAGCGCCCACCCATGCAACACAAACCTCTCTACCGATCAGATATTCTTTAACATAGCATGTATTGTACCTCAAAACCATAGCTACAAGTATTAATATTGTAAAACATTCTACCTCTACCCCCACTTCTACCCATTAACCTTCCACAATAATGAAAAAATAGTATTACATTCTGAATCCCTTTAATGGAATGCTTTTTATTCTAAATTGAATTCATAATAGGGAACATCATATTTTGTAGTGGAATTTTTAATCAATATATTTTAAAATTTCATCATAAAATATCTATTTATTTATTATTATATATTTTCTTATTTCTTACTTCATTTTGATATATGTTTTCTTTTGTTTTAATTATTTTTATATCTTTTCTATAATCCTATATTCGGGAGAAAATGATATTAATGTTCACATTTCTTGCACTTAAATATAATTTTATTTATGTTATATGAAATTCTAGATTAATTTGTAACATTAAGTAAAAATAAATCATATAAAAACATGGTGATTATGGGATTAATCTAGACATTACATTTATTAATGATAAAAAATAATATTTATTTCAATTCATGTAATGCCCCAACCCTAGTTACCCAGAGTCGGTGCATTATGTTAATACATTGGCATGATTACAAGGAATCAAGTCCCGAAGGACCGATTGGTTTAGCAGTCTTGGAAAATAGATTACATACATGAATGTTACATTACACTTCATAACATACAAAACAACATAAATAATCCTTCACGAACACCATAATTCCCTTGTCTTAACCCTACATATCAATCACTATAAACTTCTTGGAATCTTGGGAAAAATAAAACACAGAAATGGGTGAGCTCAGATGCTCAGTAAGGATACAAATACAGTGTAAACTTTCATAAATAATCATAAACATTTAAGGAAATGTCTAACAACAATAAAAGCCTTTTAAACATGAACGTAAACATAATATTGAAAAAATAAAATGATGTAATGCCATTTACATATTCACAAGGATATGGATATTCTACTAGTTGAATAATCACATCCAATATCACTAACCACTTTCATAATAATGGAATGCATAATGCGGAACTTTAATTTCTGTGTCAAGGTCTCATGCCAAGACCTAAGGTATAACTGTTACCGAAACCCAACCCGGAGAGCCTCTTCAGCCTGACTCTAACCCGGAGTGCCTCTAATAACCGGACACCAACCCGGAGTGCCTATAATAACCGTTCACCAACCTGGAGTGCCTCTAATAACCGGACACCAACCCGAAGTTCCTCTAATAACCAAACACCAACCCAGAGGGCTTACATTTACCGGTCCCCAACCCGGAACATACTTGTCCAACACATTCATCTTAAGAATATGATGAAATATAACATAAAAATTTGTATTAAAACTAGCATGAGAAATGTCAATACTTTACCCATAAACCATGAATGGTATAACTAACACATCCACAGTCAAATATATCACAAAACCTTCAACACAATATGGATGATTTTTATCATGATAAATCAACTTCAAAACAATTTTAAAATCCATTAAATAATTTTGACATAGATGAGATTGATTTGTAAAACTCTTTGATATAAATACCCCTTTTTCAAGAAAACATTTAAAAGTCACAAAATTTATAAAATAAGTCATTTAAAGAAATTTTTGAATCAAAGTGTCCCATACCACTTTGAAACTTTTGAAAGGAATTAACATTTTAGAAACATTCATGTCCATATAAATAAATCCTGAAAACCCATTTTGAAGACATGGAAAATAATGAGAAAGATTTAGAAGAATTGATATTTAAAACATTTGAAATGATGTTTTAGTAAAAGATTCCCTTAAAAAATCCATTTGAAAACTCTTTCATAAAACATGAATATGGATCATAAATATGTCCCAATAGATACATATGTAAAAACAACCTCGGATAATAAAGTGATTGTGAAATTAACCCTTACCAATTTGGTAACTTACGAAACATACAACCCATGAAAGAGGTATCATACAATGAATATGTAAATACACATAAATTAAAGTTTATTATACAAAGAATATAATTATGGGCAGTACATACACCACAAAAAAGGTAAAATTTTAAATATGGCTTGAATCTCACGGGAATAAGGAGTGATAAGAAAACCCCTTACCTTTACTTTTCCTTGGTCGAGGGTAGGTTAACATCCTTTAATTTGGGTAACTTCCTTTGGTTTGAACCAAAAAGGACTCTTGAAGTGTCTTCTACCTAAGTTAAGGCTTCTAAAAGGAGGATAGGGATGTAGGGAGATTAATTGGGTAGAGGATGGATGATCCAAAATGCTTGAGAGGTGTCTGGAATTGGTTAGATGTTGTGTCCTTTTATAAGGGGGAGGAGGGGCTCTTTAGAAAAATCTAGATATATTATTTTATAATAAATTCATATTCGGTTTCTAATAGATCCAAAATGAACGATTTAAATTTTAAGGTGGGGATAGGTAGAAAACAAATCAAACAATATGATTTAGACAAGTTTGGAATACTATATTAACCTTATCTTTATGTATTAACTCTTAGTTAATTAGTTTCACTTTTACAATGTCTCTTTGTATTTTTATATTTTATGGTTAATAAACACACTATATACATCCAAGATACCCCCAAGTGGTCTATTAATGATACCCATATCATGATATAAGTCTCCTGGTAGAACCATATATTTTTAGAAATTTAATATCAATTAATAATATAATATTTGTTTTAAAAACTCTTCTATGTCGATTTGACTCTATTCAATAATTGATTTTTGTAAATATCATAACAGAATTATTACTTCAAAAAAAGTTAATTAAATTACTAATAACATGTCATAATAACCTATAAAATTAGTGTAATTCATAAAAAGTCTCAAATTATATTTATTTGGGTGTTTATAATATCAATTATTTTAATTTTTCACTATTATGGTAATTACTAAATCATTATTGTGTCATAAATAAATTATATTATTTAATGTCTAAAAAATATAAATAAAATATAATTATGTAGGAAATAGTTTTATCTTTATAATTAATATTTATAATTGAAAATATAACATATATAACCCTATGTAAAAAAATTCCTAAAAGATATAAGCTTTTGTCATTTTTGTATTCACTATTGCATTATTCAAAGGGAAGCGTACTGTGGAAGTTTGGGGTGTTACATTCTACCCTCCTTCAATAAATTGATTCCTCACAATTTATAATCGGTATTGGAATCTTGGGGTTGACATTTCAAAATATCTTAGTTGAAATCCCACGTTGAAAAATGGATTAATGAGGCCTCTATTGAAAATAAAGAATGGTAAGTATGAAGGTTACCGAAAATAACACATACTAGGGTTCCATGTAGAAAAATATGGATATGGAAGAGAAATATAACCATCAATATTTTATGGATAGTGGTAGAGAACATGGCTATGAAAAGGCCAACAATCCCAAAGCCATAAATTTGGGATGATCTAAGGTACCATCTAGGACAACATTTTTGTTCTAAGTTACTTTTCATATTGTTGAGGAATTTATTTATGAGATTGGATAAGATCATAAGGAGATATACTTAATTTATAATTAGAGTTTTTATCAATTAATAAATTTCTACCACAAACTCATCTTTCACCCCAAAACATAATACAACACAAAAATACTCTATTTATCCTAATCATATAGGGTTCCAAATATAATAAATTTATAATTCAAATATCAGACCTTTTAAAAAAACTACATTATACCATCCATGGACATCACGTAGTCCAGTGGTAGGCAATAAATCCCAGTGGCACTATGGTTGTGGTTTCGATTCCCGCAGCTTTGTCCAACGCAACGGGTCGTCACTCGGTCTGTGTGTTGTCCTTTTATAAAAATACAAAAATAAACATTCAAACTTAATCCCTTCAAACCTTTAGAATATCCAAAATAATTCTGTAAACTCTCATTCCAAAATTTATATGAAAGATAAACATAATGCAGATCCTTTTTACCTCGTAATAGCATGTAAATACCATCATCATGTATTCTTTTAAAACACTGAAACATCCTGAATTACCATAAATCCTTATTGATTACATTCATGCTCCCTTATTCCGTATAGAATACTAGATATACTCATCCATCCAAAAATGTTTTCAACCCCAACAATAATGGAATATACAAATCTTCAATCAGTTTCAAGTCAGTCAAGAATATCCAATATAATTTACCCAAATCAACCATATCTTATTCCAAAATCAGTACCTCAATATTAGGACCATATTGAGGTTTATCTTTCCTTCAACCAAGTAATTTCCAAAAAAATTAACTCGTTTTAGATTCACATTTCTTAGTACCATAAAATCTCAAATCCTCAATGAAATAGTACAACAGTACAATCCTTATTTATTTTCAGTACATCATTGAAACGACACTTCAATGAAATAATTACAAAAGAACAATATAAGAACACTAGTCATTCCTCTTCATCTGTGGTAGTATCATAACTTGATTATTATCCAATAACATCATTTTCGGTATAGTCTGATGAATGGTACATTAGTTCGCATAGTGTCCAAACTCCTTACAGATGAAGCATTGCACATTTTAAATATTTTTCTTACCCTTGCAGTCACGTACTTGGTGTCCTTTTTCTCCACACTTATAACATACTCACATTCCCTTCAAGAATTTTCAATGGTGATTCATTCTACAGTTATCACATATGGGAAAATCCTTCTTTAACTTATTTCCTTTATCTGTTCTTCTTTCTACCATACTTTCTTTCTCTGGATTCCCTTCAAAGCTATAGGACTCCGAGAATTCTTTACTTCTCTTATCAACACATGATACTATTTCTTCATATGATGATAATACGTGGGAGACTATTTCCCTTCTAAATTCTGGCTTCATACCATGAAAGATATGATCCTCTTTACTCTTTGGATCATGCATATTGTTGGAGTTCTCATTCCTTCTATTGGGAGCCATTTTTAAACAATGTCGTGTACTATATCAGTTTATGAATAACAATACCTAATCCCAAACTTGTAAAACACATAACATAAATTAAATAGTTTATGGATATAATCCATAATCATAAAAAAAATTCTTTGAGGACGTATATACTCATAAACCCTTCATAATGGTTTGTAAAGAAAATGATAATTATCCTAAGCATATCCCCCGGGAGTGTCGTAACCAAGAGTGCAGCAAGGACCATTGTCACGCACCAGTTCCTATTCGAGTCTAGCTCAAAGTGGTGTTTTCGGGTTTTACCCCTAAGTACATCTATGCCAGAGCCACCTCTACCTGCTCATATCTTGACAGGGATGTATTGCTCGGAAAACTCACAAAATCTCTACAATACAAAAATTCTAGGAAGTTATTCTACACTAATCCTCAATGTTTATCTTAGGTCTACGTGCTCTAATAAGAGTTTATCTAATTCTAGTTTCCAAGGATATTGCTAAAATTCCTTTGATACCAACTGTAACGCCCCAACCTAAGTTACCCAGAGTCGGTGCATTATTTTAATACATTTGTATGATTACTAGGAATCAAGTCCCGAAGGACCGATCGGTTTAGCAGTCTTGGAAAATAGATTATATAAATTAATGTTACATTACACTTGAAAACTTACAAAACAACACAAATAATCATTCACGAATGCCATTATTCCCTTGTCTTAACCCTGCATATCAATCACTATACACTTCTTGGAATCCTGGGAAAAATAAAACATAGAAAGGGGTGAGCTCAGATGCTCAGTAAGGATAACAATATAGCGGAAAACATTCATAAATAAGCATAATCATTTAAGGAAATGTACAACTAAAACAAAAGCCTTTTAAACTTGAACTTCAACATAATATGGCAAAAATAAAATGAATTAATGCCATTTACTTATTCACATGGATATGGATATTCTACTAGTTGAATAATCACATGCAATATCACTAACAACTTTCATAATAATGGAATGCATAATGCCGAACCTTAATTTCTATTTCAAGGCATCGTGCCAAGACCTAAGGTATAATTGTAACTGGAACCAAACCCGGAGAGCCTCTGTAACCGGAATCCAATCCGGAGTGCCTCTAATAACCGAACACCAACCCGGAGTGCCTCTAATAACCGGTCACCAACCTGGACTGCCTCTAATAACCAGACACCAACCCGGAGTGCCTCTAATAACCGTACACTAACCCGGAGGGCTTACTTTTACCGGTCCCCAACCTGGAACATACTATTCCAACACATTCATCTTAAGAAGAGGATGAAATATAACATAAAAATTTGTATTAAAACTAGCATGTGAAATGTCAATCCTTTACCCATAAACCATGAATGGTATAAATAACACATCCACAATCAAATATATCACAAAACCTTCTACCCAATATGGAAGATTTGTATCATGATAAATCAACTTCAAAACAAGTTTAAAATCCATTAAATTTTTTTGACATATATGAGATTGATTTGTAAAACTCTTTGAGAGAAATACCCCATTTTCATGAAAACATTTAAAAGTCAAACAATTTAGAAAAGAAATCATTTAAATACATTTTTGAATCAAAGTGTCCCATACCACTTTGAAAATTTTGAAAGGAATTAACCTTTTAAAAACATTCATTTCCATATAAATAAATCCTTAAAAACCATTTTGAAGACATGGAAATTAATGAGAAATATTTAGAAGAATTGATATTTAAAACATATAAAATGATGTTTTAGTAAAAGATTCCATTAAAATAATCCCTTTGAAAAACCTTTCATAAAACATGGATATGGATAATAAATATGTCCCAGTAGACACTTATGTAAAAACAACCTGAGAAAATAAAGAGATTGTGAAATTAACCCATACCAATTTGGTAACTTACGAAACATACAACCCATGAAATAGGTATCATACAATGAATATGTAAATATACATAAATTAATGTTTATTACACAGAGAATATAATTATGGGCAGTATATACACCACACAAAATATAATAGTGGTAATATGGCATGAATCTCACAGGAATAAGGAGTGAGATGAAAACCCCTTACCTTGTACTTTTCTTTGGTTGAGGGTAGGTTAACATCCTTTAATTTGGGTAAGTCCCTTTGGTTTGAACCAAAAAGGACCCGTGAAGTACCTTCTGCCTATGTTAAGGCTTCTAAAATGAGGATATGGATGTAGAGAGCTTAATTGGGTACACTTTGGATGAGCCAAAATGCTTGAGAGGTGTGTGGAATTGGTTAGATGTGGTGTCCTTTTATAAGGGGGAGGAGGGGCTCTTTAGGAAAATCTAGAAATATTATTTTATAATAAATTCATATTTGGTTTCTAATAGATCCAAAATGAATTATTTATAGGTTAAGGTGGGGATAGGTCGAAAACCACTCAACCAATAAGATTTAGACAGTTTTGGGTTACTATATTAACCTTATCTTTAAGTATTAACTCTTAGTTAATTAGTTTCACTTTTAAAATCACTACTACAAATCTGGGCTATAGCCATGGACCTATAGCCACTGTTTTATAGGTCCATGGCTATATCTCTTCTACCGTCATATCCCTCTCCGTGGCTAAATCATAACCCATTTTGTTCTCCCAATTATCATCGGGCGCCTCCTCTTCCCTCTCACTGTGCCCTCCTCCCCGACGCCTCCTCGTCGCGCCCTCCTCCTTCCTGACGACTCCTCGCCGTGCCCTCCTTCTCTCCAATGCCTCCTCGCCACACCCTCCTCGCCACGCCCTCCTCCGTGATGGCTCCTCGTCGTGACCCTCCTTCCCGACGCGACCCTCCCCCCCGACGCCTCCTCACAGCGACCCTCCTCCTCGACTCAGCTCTTCCGACGGCTCCTCGCCACGACCCTCCTCGTCACCGCGACCCTCCTCCTGAACACCTCCTCCCCAATGCCTCCTCCCCGACTCCTCTCATCCGACGCCAAGGAATGTTTTTATGCATGTAAGCATATGAATTATATAATATTCTTCCTAGTTCATGGAGTTGCAGAAATTTTCTCTAACCTTGGGAGGTGATGAGCATTCTATGTATCATCGGTTTGAGTATGGGTTGATGTTAGACATTCTTTCAAAGGTTTATCACATTTTCTTCCTAATTATGAAAGATATAAAATGTATCTTTTTATTTAAATTGAACTTGAGGTGAATAATTAGGAGATAACAGGATCATAATGATCTAGTAGAAGTAAAAATAGGAAAGGATATTATTCTACAAGTTGTGGATGATGATCAATTGGTTCAGGAAAGACTTTATCATTCCCTTCTTCTAGAGTCAAAGGATTCATTTTTTATATGTGGAATAAATATACACACTCATATGGTTTTCCATTTTGACCCTAGGAAGTATAACTCATGTAGATATGGTCCATCTTCTAATGATTTTTCATTCTGGTTGGAGTGGCGGTTATAATTTTACTTTTACAAAGGAATTGTGAGCACAGTTAGTGATTTCTAGTAGAGTGGGATATATAAATTATCTAGGAGATCAGTATGTGGTGTATTTAAAGGCACTAAAGGGATGGTTTAATAGGTTTATATAGATCTAGGGAACCATATGTAATTTATGTAGGGTCATTATTTTAGTTTTATGAGGTTTTTTATTTTATCAAGCATTGAGGGATTCATCTCATTATTTTATGTCTGTTAATATCATATATAATATATATTTTTGTATTGTGTTCCATTAATTAGTTTTATCATTTATAACGATTTAGGGAAGAGGGAGGAGGTTATCATATGGGATCTTTCTTATAATGTTGAAATTTGCAGGATGCAGTGCAATGCAGTGATTCACAATAGGTGTCTTCTAATATATTCATTGAATTATTTGTAGTTCTCTCCAAGAATTTTCATTTCCTGTTTCACTTGAGTTTGTTAAACATTTTTACACTACGTCTCAACAGGATGCAGTGTAATGCAGTGATTCTCAACTAGTGCAGGAGGGCAGTGGGGGGTGTCCAGGGTCTGTCCAGGGGGCTTTTATTTTCCCCTTTCATAGAAATTAGTAGAAAGTGTATACAATTCCAAAAATAACTCCTCTAATTGGTAATGACATCCATGCCACATATCCATCATATAAACTAATGACATGTTTTTGTATTGAGGAGAAGATACTATAATCCCATGCACCATTTTATAGGGGGTTTCATAGGGCACAAAAATGTGAGATTTTTTACTTTTACATCACTTCACACCAAGATTTCACTTATTTGCAGTTTACTGTGCTAGTTCAGTTGTATCTTGTTTCACCCCCTAATGTGTAATGTGAATACGTAGATCGGAATTGGTAAGACTTTCACAATGTTGGGAGACATTGAGAGAGGCAATAAAAGATACAATGTACTAGAAAAATTTGGGTCACAGTGTTCTAGTTCTATTTTCCTTTTCATCTCTTTTCCTTTGTCTTTAGTTTTGACCAAGGAAATTCTAGGAGGAAAAGTAGCATGGCGGAGAGTTTATGATAGCCCCTGTGTCACTGTTTAGTTCTTATATTGTTATTTGGCTAAGTAGAGTTTTTATTTTTATCTCCATGGAGTTCCAGGTCATAACATGGAATTTTTTGAGGTTTCCATACTCTTCATGGTTAAGGTGCATGGTTTGAGGAAAATAGTATGACCTCCCTTCGTGAGGATAATTTTAAGTTCATTTTGAATTGAACACAATTTTTTAGCATGAGTTGCGAATAGACAAGTCTAAACCATGTATCCCCTTGGTGAAACAATGTAGGATCCTTGGGCCAGTGCAGGGGGCTGGGGAGGGGGGACAGGTGCAGGTGGGCTGGGGTAGCAGGGGGCTGGGGGGGGCTGGTACAGCTGGGGGCTGGGGGACTGGTGCTGGTGGGATGGGGGTGGCAGGGGGCTGGGGGGCTGGTGCAGCTAAGGGTTGGGGTTGGGGGGCTGGTGCAGGTGGGCTGCGGGGGGGGGGGGGGGGTGGAGGTGGGATGGGGGGTGGCAGGGGGCTGGGGTAGCAGGTGGCTGGGGGGCTAGTGCAGGGGGCTGGGGAGGGTGGGGGTGACTGGTGCAGCTGGGCTGGGGGTGGACTAGTGCAGCAAGGGGCTGGGGGCTGGGGTTGGGGGCTGGTGCAGGTGGGTTGTGAGGGGTGGGGGGCTAGTGCTGGTGGGCTGGGGGTTGGGAGGGTGGGGGGACTGGCACAACAAGAGAGATAATAAAAAATCTGAATGTGAGGAATTTCTGTGACAGTCAATGCTTTGCACAGGCACATTCAGGTTCACAAGCCCAAGCTTCTTGGAATTTCTGAACCTAAAGCATATTTTTCATTAGGCTTTGCTGGACTTAATAAATTTGGTTTAAATTTGGTTGCTGCTAGTTGTTCCACTATTTAGGGGGATCTTTTATGGGTTTTTTCTCATTATTCATTCGGAAAGGTTGAAGTTATTTCCATTAATGAGCAGATTATCTCCGGAATGTATGTGATTCAATTTCCAGCGTTTCTCTTCCTAAATTTTCTTCAGATCACCATCCAATTTTGGTTAGTTTCAAGAGTAAAGAGAAACAAATTCCTCTTCCTTTTTGATTCAAAAATGATTGGTCTTTTCAGACTGAATGTGACAATCTTATTAAATGTTTCTGGTTCAGCATGAATTGTAGCTGGGGTGAATCGGCCTTCTCTTACAAGTTGAGGTCACTAAAGTCCCAAATGAGAATTTGGAGAAAGGCCAATTAGAGTGGGTTGGATAAAGAGATCCTCACTCTCGAGTCGACTCTGCAACATATTCAACATGAAGCTACTAATTCTGATTTTAGTCATTCCATTTCAATAGAATTGGGGGTTATATCCAGGCTGAACTCTCTTATTACAAAGAGGGAAGTAGTTCAAAAGGAAACTTTCAGAATCAAATAGATACAAGATGGAGAAAATAATACAAAATTCATTAACTCTCTTCAATGAATTCGAAGGTCCAACTGGCCTTTATCTTTTATTAGAACTGGATAATGCATCTTGCATAACAAGGAAGCAATCGCTGAACATGTTGTTGACTATTTCACTAAGCTTTTCAATGGACCTGGAATAAAGGGGACCTTAATGGATGGTATTGTTCCTTCGATGGTTTCTGATGAGGATAATCTTTTTCTCACAAGCGCCCCCATGAATTTGAGATTAAGGATGCGGTCTTCAGTTTCAATGCTGGTAGTGCCCCTAGTCTGGATGGATTTGAAAATTCTTTTTATTTAAAGTATTGGGAGGATATTATAGTGGAAGTTTGTAAGCTGGTCTCTTCTTTCTTCACCTCAGGGGTGCATCCCCATGGTTTCAATGCCCAATTTATCACTTTGATACCTAAAGTTGAGAATTCTTGTGAAATTCACCTCTTTAGGAGAAATAACTAGATTGAGTCGAGTTATATTCTTGAGATATTCGATCCAATGAGTAATAAACCTCTATGGGACATTTCATGTTCTTGATTACAAAGTCTTGGAAGCAATTTCTGAGTCAGACTCAATCCATAAGCAGCTCTGTCATGCTGAGGTGAAAAATTAGTTCTTTGTTATTGAACAACCTTGAAATCCTTATAGTACACACAATAAAAAAATAATTCCTCTATTTCTAGAAGAATATTCTATACCTGCTCGCTGCATCTATCCTTGTAGACCTGCTCAAGCAACTTGGGTACCTATAGGTGAGTGTTAAATGACATCCCAAACAGAAATCCAGCATATTCCTATAGTTTCTGGTCAAAGTTATATCTCAAAAATAAGTATTGATCATTTTATCTATCCTGGAAGTAAATCGATCAACCAGAAACAATATGCAACCCTGATTTTTTAAGCTAATCATGAGTTGAAATTTTATTTTTTCATATTTTATAGAGAATAAAAAATCTGGATAAATGTATGATTGGTGATCTAAAGTCTATAAGCTATTTTGGTGGTCTATTTGGGTTGTTTCATTCCATCCTGTAGTGAACTATAGTATTAAACTGCCCAATCTAGTTTTTCTTCCATATGATGATGTCATAGTCCATGAAAGCATAACTCTAAATATTCATATTATCCTGTGTACTCAGCAGACCATCATGACTTTGATATTGTGAAATAAATTCATCAATGATCATATGAGATAAATCTAGTGGTATTATAACAATGTCCTGCAGGGGGGTGTTCTCCAGGCAGGGGGGAGGGGTGTCCAGAAGGGGGGGTGTTGTCCAGGCAGGGGGGGCTATCCAGGCAGGGGGGAGGGGTGTCCTGCAGGGGGGTGTTGTCCAGGAAGGGGGGCTGTCCAGGCAGGGGGGAAGTGTCCCGGGGGAGTCCAGTGTTCAGGGGGGTGTCTAGTGTCCAGGGGGAAGGGGGGCTGCAGGGGGGGCTGTCTAGGGGGCTTTAAAGGGGGTGGGGGCTTCAGGGGGGAGGGGTGTCCAATGTTCTTTCCACTTTTTAGGTGATTTAGAGGACGAGGTTTATGATTAAATGTATCCATGTATGAGAAGAGTAAGATAGGGAGGGTCAACTAGAAAGATAAAAGGTATTACTCATATTTTTCTCTACCAATGGGGAATAGGTCTATGAATATGTCAAAGGAAAAATAGAAGGAATGTAACCCACCTCTCCAAGGTGGTCTTTTAGTAGTGGGATATTCCTGACAATCCTTTCAAAATTCTTGTGAAATCATAAGATGATGAACCGATTAAAGATACCCTTTCCTTTACTTTGAAAAATTATAAAATTGAGGATTTTTGTTTTGATAAGAGGTTGGAGGAGGTTGAGTAAATCACTTCTAACTTAGAAACACTCCTAGTGGTACAAAGGCCATAATTTATAGATTTCTTAGCTCAAGCTGCCATGGGTGTCAAATGATGTGCCCCTGCCCATGAAACCAGGGCCTAGGTCGAGTAGCCCCCAGTGGGCCCATCAGGTACCTGCGTTGCCCTCACCAATGCCCCATTCCTATTCCTCATGCATGCCACATCCCATGCATTCCCATGCTCTCCCCACACTCACCTGCACTATCTCTCGCCATGCTCACCCATGCACTCGATTGATGGCTTTTCTGTTGGAGTGCTACTTCAATCCAGAGGAGGATTTCATTAGAGATTTTGAGGAAGGTTGCTTCTGGACATGGTGTGATTCAAGTACCTTTGGGTTTGGATGAAGATGGTCCAGTGAATCATGATGTGAAGGATCCTTGCAATGTGAATGTTCAAGATGATTAGAAGGATAACCATCTCTCTTTCGCTCGGATAGATATTTTTTAACCTTAGAGCTAGTTCTTATTCATAAAATAAAAGAATTATGAGAAATGGTACTTTAGATTTTATTGAGCCGAACGCTAAAATTCTTGAAGAGATTTTAGAAGAATGCATCATTTAATTCGTGGATGTTTAATGTTGCATTAGAATAATAACCCATGGATAATTGAAGATCCCCTAAAGTGGTTCCATCAGATTTGGGGCTTCGGTGGATGGTGCATGGTGTCAATTGGTAGGGTATTTTTTCCTCTTCTCCCCATAAGATGAATTAAAATCAAGAACATGGGGATTCAGTTTTGTCTCCCTCAAACCCGGAATCTTGAGGTTTCAAGATTGGGATCCTCTCTTTGATCTATCTTCGGTTAATAATTTAATTATTCAAACTTGGATTCTCTTTTAGGGCTTAAGTTGGTTTTTTTGGAATTCTCAAATCCTTTGGGGTAGTGAACCAGTTGTGGGAATTCCTATCAAATTCAATGGGGAGATTAAGCGTTCTTGCAGGGCGGAGAGGTCAGGGTGGAGGGGGGCTGGGGCAGGGTGGAGGGGGGCTAGGGGCTGGGGGCTGGGGGCTGGGGGCTAGAAACATGCATGTCCTTTCTACAATAAAGCATAGATTTCCTCCAAATAGTGGCTTGTCTTGAGAGAGATTCATAATGCTTGAAAATCCCCTTGATGAAAGAAAGTGATCGGTCATCATTTTGACAAAAAATGATAATTTCATCAACATAAAACAAGTGGGGGGTGGTCTTATCTTTCTAGTGGCCTTAACTGGTGATATAGCCCCATAATCTGTAGATTTTAGGAGGCATTTCATATATTAATCCCTGATAATTCCAAATAAAAAAGTTGAGGGAGGATCCCCCTATCTCACCCATTAGGTATGACCGAAGTATCTTTTGTGAGACCCATTAATAATGAAATTGAGTCTTGATTTGTAGATAAGTTCTTGAATAAGCTTAATAAATATGGTTGAGAAACCAAAACTGTCAAGTACTTAAAAAGTAAAATCCTAGCTAAGAGTGTCAAAATCTTTAGAGATGTCAATATTTAAATCAATATTTCTAGGTTTGGATCTCCTCTATAATATATTCACACATTCAGAGTTAATATATAAATAATATGTCACTTCCATGTATAAGCACCAACTAATACTTCTTCCATATTCAATTATCTAAGAGTTAAATGAGTTTTTCTTGTTATTTTAAAACCATACATTGGAAATCGTATCCATGTAGCTTCTCATATATTATAACCAATCACTAGTTGAAAACTCATGTAACATGAGTGGCCTTTTTTGGGAGATCATATTTCTTCTATTCCTTGTCTAATTCTTATGCAAAGATAGATGATTCTGTTGTTGCTGATGCATACATTGATCTCTTGACAATTTCATTATCCAATTCCTTTCTTGGTATGGATGCCAATGATCCTCCTAAAACATTAGCAACCATGAAATTTATTGGTTCCATATTTTCCAATGTATGAACTAGCTTTCATAAAAGAAACATGATATATGTGCTTTTACATGGAGAAGAAAACTTCGGTTTCATTTGAGCATTGTTACAGATAGCTGCCCGGAAGATGATAATGATGGTTTATCATTCATGCCAATGATCCAAATTTCTGAATGGATGGATGAGTTCTCGTGTCATCTATTTTCTTTACTTCTACACTTGGAACCATACAGTTTTATGTAAGTGTTTATGCCTTTTTTTCTGTCCCTTTCTTCAATCATTCATGTATTATTCTAATATTTAGTTATGAATTTTCTAGTTATTAAGTAGTTTATGGTATTTCAGAAGTTAAGGGCTACACTCTTCATCGGTTTTAGGAATGATCCTGATTGAGGATGGTCCCTATTATTTTTTCATGCTGAAAATCCTTCTTGGGAAGCTCTCTCAAAGTCTCTATAGTGAGGTATGTCCTGTAATTGAAGGTTGTTCAATCTAGTAGCTTCAAGAATCCATTTTTCTTCATTTTTTAAGATGATTTAATCTTTGGAAAATTTGTATAATTACCCAAATCGTGTAAAATGTGCCTTTCTTTTCTGTCTACAGTTGACACACTGATCACAAACATATAAGAAGTTTTTATATCTCATTTCTTTTCCCACTATTTTCTTATAGGTCGTTTCTTATGATAAGACTGGTTCTATCCACCACCATCGAAGACAATGAGTTCAAGAGTTGGGTAAGGTTTATTCCATTTTTATTCTTTCAGCCACCTATGTTCAATATATGAGTAGTCATTCAATTTGACATTACCGTTTATCTGCTTATAGGGTGCTTCTTCTGGTGCAAGATCCCAAAAAACTGACTCTAGTAATATATCAATGTCATCATTATACCTAACGGTATGTAATAACTTATTCCATCATGCTTTTTGTTTTATGTACTCTGAATTCTTTATTAAAATTAAAAAATTGTAAATGTGCTTTTCAAAATATTCTCTTAATGAAAAATATAATTTTATCTTATGCAATTTAATTTCTCCATGCATCCAAATCTAATATATCATTCTTTATACATTGAACATCAAATATTCTCTATACTTTCAAGGGATTTATATGATTATTAGCTGCTTTATTGTATTTATTACTCAGCTCGATTGTATTATTATCACATGATCATCAGTAGTTTCATTTTTTTGGTGCTCCAACTCTTGTGTATGTAGATTCATATCATAGTCTTTCAACTTTTCTACTACCGGGTATGTTATACCTGAATCGTCTGATCATAGGGTGTCTACTTAGTATAAAATTTTATTGGACCATCTGATGATCCTCCATTTCATATTGTATTCTCACAGCTCATATTCTTTCCTCTGATTACAGTGTACTCCATCCGATGATCAATCCGATATTCTCACTCTGCCCATTCGTGTCATTGCACGACCCCTTCATTTGGTTGTTTTACATTAAAATTCCCATACTGTGTCTGGTTATCTTGAACCATTTCATCGATGATTATAACCTTCTGATAGTTACTGCATGCGGAAGTATTGCTAGATCTCCTCTATCCGAGCAATGGAGTCCGGGTTTATCCGAGCATCTCAGTCCGTGTATTTATGTCTGAACACCCCCTGCCTGCAACACCCACCCTTCGGTCACGCCGTGGTCACGCCGCGTTCACACCGTGGTCACGCCGCGTTCACGCCACGGTCACGCCGCAGTCACGCCGCGGTCACGCCGCGATCACGCCGCGTTCACGTCGTGGTCACCCTGCGGTCACGCCGTGATTTGGCCCTCCTCCAGCCACATCCAGCCCACACCAGCCCCCTTCCACCTTCATTTCAGCCCGCTGCCACCAGCATTCCAGCCCGCAACAGCCCCCCCCCCCACCACCTTCAAATCATCCCGCACCATCCCCCCAACACCTACAACCAGCCCCCTTCCACTTGCATTCCAGCCTCCTCCCGCTCCCTTGGCTCCTGGCCGAAAGATGCTGCCTCGCGGATGTCGTTGGATTGGGCCAACACGCTGCAGCCACACTGCGGTCACACCACGGTCACGCTGCGGTCACGCCGCGGTCAGGCCGCGGTCACGCCGCGGTCACGCCGCAGTCAGGCCGCGGTCACGCCGCAGTCACGCCGTGATTTGTCCCTGCTCCAGCCACATCCAGCCCACACCATCCCCCTTCCACCTTCATTTCAGCCCGCTGCCATCGGCATTCCAGCCCGCAATAGCCCCCCTGCCACCTTCGAATCATCCCGCATCATCCCCCCAACACATGCAACAAGCCCCCTTCTACCCGCGTTCCAGCCTCATCCCGCTCCCTTCGCTCCTAGCCGGAAGATGTTGCCCCGCGGATGTCGCTGGATCGGGCCAACATGCTGCGGTCACGCTGTGGTCACGCCGCGGTCACGCCGCAGTCACGCCGTAGTCATGCCGTGATTTGGCCCTACTCCAGCCACATCCAGCCCACACCAGCCCCCTTCCACCTTCATTTCAGCCCACTGCCATCGGCATTCGAGCCCGCAACAGCCCCCCTACCACCTTCGAATCTGCCCGCACCATCCCCCCAACACCTGCAACCAGCCCCCTTCCACCAGCTTTCCAGCCTCCTCCCGCTTCCTTCGCTCCTAGCCAGAAGATGCTTCCCCATGGATGTCACTCGATCGGGTCAACACGTTGTGGTCACGCTGCGGTCATGCCGCTGTCACGTCATGGTATTAATATTTCTCCCTTTCATAGCATCTTTCAATGAAGTATTAATAGAGTATGGCTTGCATAATTTCTGTACAATTCTGCACTTATCAGTGGCATGGCCTATCATCCTGCAATGCTCATTGTACTTTGGTATGTTTTCTAATACAAAACATACCTCAATAAGATGATCATTTATATCAATAGAAACACATTCCAGGGGGTGTAGAAAGGGCCAGGGGGAGGGGTGTCCGGCAGGGGGGTGTCCAGCAGGGGGAGGGGTGTCCAGGGGGTGCAGGGGGTGTCCAGTGGGGCTGTCCAGTTAGGGCATGGGGGCTGTCCAGTGGGGTGCAGGGGGCAGGGTGCAGGGGGCAGGGGTGTCCAGTAGGGGGAGGGGCTGTCCAAGCAGGGGGGAGGGGTGTCCGGCAGGGGGGGAGGGTTGTCCAGGGGGTGCAGGGGGTGTCCAGTGGGGCTGTCCAGTTGGGGCATGGGGGTTGTCCAATGGGGTGCAGGGGGGGCATGGGGGACTAAGGGGGGGCATGGGGGTGCAGGGGGGGGGTGTTCAAGGGGGTTGTCCAGGGGGTTGAAAGGGGGTGCAAGAGGGCTGTCCAGGAACTTAAGACCATGCATGTTATGAATGTCTCTATAGAGAAAATGCAGTGCTGTCCAGATCTGGAAAATATCATAAAACATCCCACAGATACTTCACAGGCACCAGGTATAACTATTTCACCCCCTATAGATAGTGAGCACGGTGCTATAAAATCTGGTAACTCTATTTCAAATCATACTTCCAATGTTTTGTTTAATGCAGTACTACATGAAATCTGATGATTTATGTGGATGACATGATTACAATTTGTAAGAACATGAGCCTCATAATTATTTTAAAATCACCAAATAAAGGTAAGTTTGAAGTGAAAGACTTAGGCATAGCTAATAAAACTTTAGGCATTGAAATTGTAATAGATAGACCAAATAAAATTTCTTACTTATCTCAAAATGGTTAAATATTAAATATTAAAAATAGACACATGTTTGAAGGGGCTGGTGCAGGTGGGCTGTGGGGGGGGGGGGGCTGGTGCAGCTAGGGGTTGGGGTTGGGGGCTGGTGCAGGTGGGCTACGGGGGGGGGGGGTGGAGGTGGGCTGGGGGTGGCAGGGGGGCTGGGGTAGCAGGGGGTGGGGGGGGGGGGCTAGGGTAGCAGGGGGCCGGGGGGGGGGGGCTGGTGCAAGAGTGATAAGGGGGAGCTAATACTAAATTTCTTTATATTGTAGAGTATGCACTAAAAGAATCTATACCATGACCAGCTACTATAAAGGTACGGTGTTTATTTTTTATCTCTATGTTGTTAGAGTTAATTGGTATTGAAGTTACTCATTCTTTTATATCATCAATTTTAGTTGAAATGTAGTTCTTAAATCCAAATACTATATAATTCTTGTTGGATCCATACATGCCTTTAGTAAAGAGGTCCATGTAATGTTTTAAATTTCATGTGTGTTATGTGATGGTTTCCAACTTTGAAGTGGTGTGGGATCTCTTAGTGCATGATCTTGAGGTATTTGACATTATAATTTGAACATATAGAATGATTGATGTTATGTACTATATTGAATTTTCTCATTTTTGAGTTCAGTTTAAATCTCTTTTTGGGGTCTCCCTTGTCTTTTATGGTAAGTGGGATTCTAGATTTGGGATAGTAGGGGGGTGTCCAGACAGGGGAGGGGGTGTCCAGAGAGGGGGGGAGGTGTGTCCAGACAAGGGGGATGTCGCTGGAGCGGGCCAACACGTTGTGGTCGCGCTGCGGTCACGCCGTGGTCACGCCGCAGTCACACCTTGTTCAGGCCGCGGTCACGCCACGGTCAAGCCGTGATTTGGCCCTGCTCCAGTATGACACCCTGCGGCGGTTACTCCTCCTTAGGGAAACATTGAATGGTTAGCTCTATAATTTTTCGTATTTCCTCATTCATAAACTATATCTCCTCTCAGCGCTTCCTCTCATCCATCTTTCCACAAAACGTGTATAGCAGGTGGTACAAAGGCTCAATTCAACTGAAAACATTGGTTTGGAATTGTCTTCCATATTTTATTGTACATGTATCACATAATATTTGTTCGGTAATTCTTCTTTTTCCTCATCCTATTCACATGTTTTCCGAACCAGATCGTCCTCATCCTCTGCACATGTCGTCTGAACCGGATCAGCCTGTTGTGATGGAAATTCAATGTCTGCTTTTGGCTGTTTTAGATGAAATTCCTTCCATAATTCCCTCATCTCATGTAGCACTCATTGGAGGAGGAGGATAACTGCCAAGTTGAGTTTTAATGGCTGAAAACAATCTGTTTGATGCAATTCCAAAGAGGATGTTCTATTCTGAGGGCCTATTTCATGCTGGAGTTCCCACATTTCCCCCACAAGTAGGAAAAGGGAGGTCTGTTTGGGCCTATGCAAACAGGGCTTGTTTGTTATTGACAAAGATGCAACTGGAGACCTGGTTTTCTTGAAGAGTTTCCATGAAGGGTCTTCCCTGTAGAAGAGACTAGCTCTGGTCTGTATTTGGTAGTTGCTTCCATGATGGTTCCCACAACCGTTTGACTGAATTTCACACCAAACCAAGCCCTACTAGTGACTCTTTTTCGATACACTATAAAAATCTCATGGCCAACCCACCAAAATAAAACCATCTATTCCAGGGCCATTTCCACTCTCACTAAAAAATCCAAACCCAAGCCCAACTACAATTCCAATCTCCCACTTCAATTTAGCCACTATGAACTCCTTTCAAGTTCCCCACCATTTTTCAATCCACCTAGGCAACCCATCCACAACTTGACCACCAATCAGGCCTACACACCACTCAACTTCTAATCCACCAACCCCACATTTTCCACCAGGCATCCCACTTTAAAACCATTCCAAACATCAACCAATTCTAACTAATTAAACCAGACCCCTTAACATTTGAATCCCAAATCTAAATTCCTGTTCCAACTCACTTATTTTAGACCCAATCAGCCCTGACACTTCAGAAAAACAAGAGAAGCCTACTTAAAATCTAGTCCAACTTAGTTTCCTTCATGCTTGTCCCCAAGTATATTGGGGAAGTTTTATTCATTTTTCTTCATTTACCTCTTCTTACTTACTGCTGATTTCAGCAGCCGGATTTGGTCTTTTAGTAATAGCCAATGACATCCATCCATTGTCTAGGGGGTCCAGTGGGGGGGGGGGTCTGTCCTGGGGTGTCCAGGGTCTGGGGGGGCTGTCCTGGGGGGTCTATCCATGGGGTGTCTAGGGGGTCCAGTGGGGGGCTGGATATAGGGATGGGTGTAGGGGGTGGGGGATGGATATAGGGCTGGGTGCAGGGGGAGGGGCTGTGCAGGCAGGGGGAGGGGCTGTCTAGCAGGGGGAGGGCTATCCAGCAGGGGGGAGGGGTGTCCAGCAGGGGGAGGGGTGTCCGGCAGGGGGGAGGGGTGTCCGGTAGGGGGGAGGGCTGTCCAGCAGGGGGTGGGGCTGTCCAGCAGGGGGGAGGGTTGTCTAGCAGGGGGAGGGCTGTCCAGTAGGGGGAGGGGTGTCTAGTAGGGAGGAGGGGTGTCCAGTAGGGGGGAGGGGTGTCCAGGAAGAAGGCGGGGCTGTCCAGTTGGGGGGCGGGCTGTCCCGCAGGGGGCGGGCTGTCAGGCAGGGGGCAGGCTATCCGGAAGGGGGGAGGGGTGTCCGGTAGGGGGCGGGGCTGTTCAGCAATCTGTTTTGTTGTCTTTGATTTTGACACCACCTGTACACTAGAAGAAGTAGTCTGATCAGGAGAAGGCTCCCCTAGAAGTATACATACTTCTTCAGAACCAGGTGTAGAAGCTTTTTCATAAACAGAATGGTTAGCAGAAGCAGGAATCCCACACTACACTTTCCCAGATTCAAAAAACTGAGAAACAGAGGCAGGCTGGTTTTGTTTATTAACAATATCCGCCTCCTTCACTATGTCTTGTCCATCTTCCTTCAGATTTATGTTTACATGTGCACTACAGGCATCACTAGAGGCAGCAGGAAGTTAATCTTGTGCCATGAGACTTTTATTTCCCACACCAGCCAAGGAGGAAACCTCCTTACTAGTGTCAATCTGAGCAGAATCAGATTGACACAGTGAAGGGGGCCTAGGTTCCTTGCTTTGAGAGACCACTTGAGCATAGGAATGGACAGTAGTAATAACAGGGAGAACAGGTGCAGGGCCCACAACTTCTTCCACAATGTCAGCCCATGTTTTATGGCTAGGCGTACAGACCTTCTCATTATCATTCTTGGAGTCATAAACAACCATCCCTTGATTAATAGGCTCAGAAAACTGCCTATTAACAGGGTTTTCCGAACCATAGGTGCAAGCTTTATTGATTTTTATTGTTTTCCTCTCCAAATCAAGGTTGGAACATGTTTTATGATCATGTCCTCATTGAGAACAAAGGGTGAAAATAACATATCTTCTGCAGTTTTTAACCTCATGATCAATGACCTTACAATCTGGGAAAATTTTTGGTATTTTCTCAAATTCCACTAAGTTCCAGCTCCTCTTCATTAGTAGATAAACAAACTTTGTCTACTAATGTGGAGCAAAGGTCTATTTCAATTAGACATCTATCATAATGTCTAAATCGAGCTATTTCAGTTTCTCGATCCATCATAACTGGAACTCCAACAGCTAATGCAATGTCATATGGAATTCTAGGATGCCATAAAACCCAGTTTAAGACATATATTTTAACCCATACCTGAACTGAGGTCTTACCAATTTCATATGGGTTGAATTTCCGATCCCAGTCATGTATATGTACTGCACCCGGCTTGAGTGAGAGGGAGCCAAATCCCCAGTCATGTATATGTACTGCAGGGGGTTCAGGTGCAGGGGGTGCTGGGGGGAGGGGCAAGGGGGATGGCGGCAGGGGGATGGCGGCATGGTCAGGGGGTGCGCGGGGTGGGGGTGCAGGGGGCAGGGGGGAAGGGGGTGGGGGCAGGGGTGCAGGGGGCAGGGGTGCAGGGGGCGAGGGGCAGGGGCAGGGGGGAGGGTGGAGGGGGGAAGGGGGAAGGGGTTGCAGGTGTAGGGGGTGCTGAGGGGAGGGAGGATGTCCTGCAGGGGGGAGGGATGTCCAGTAGGGGGGAGGCGTGGGGGGAGGGGTGTCTGGCAGGGAGGCTGTCCGGCAGGGGGAGGGCTGTCTAGCAGGGGGAGGGCTGTTCTGCAGGGGGGGGCTGTCCAGCAGGGGGGAGGGTTGTCCAGCAGGGGGAGGGGTGTCCAACAGGGGGGAGGGGTGTCCAACAGGGGGGAGGGGGCAGGCTGAGGTTGGGGGGCATGCTGGTGTGCAAGGGTGCATGGGGGAGTGAAGTTGGGTGGGGGTGTACAGGGTCTGGGGGGGTCTGTCCTGGGTGGGGGGATGGCAATTGGGGGGTGTCCAGGGTCTGGGGGGTCTGTCCTGGGGGGTTTGGGGGGGGGGGCAGGACTGGTAGGGGAGAGGGGGGAACTAGTAGGGGGAGGGGGGAAAGTAGCAGGGGGGAGGGGACTGGGCAGGGGCAGGGGGGGTGTTGTGGTTCGGTGTAGGGCTGAACAATAGCATTCACCCAGCCCGGTACCAAGTAGTGAACAATAGCTCTGTAGAATTGCCATGAAACTGCTAACCAAGGAAAAGAACCAGTCTCGAAACTTCTAAGGCACACTTCTGGAATGTTTACTGCAAATAAAAAAGGTTTTCATCGACCGTCTCCATACTCAGCCACTGAATCATCTCCTTTTCATTGAACTCTAGCACCACAAATTTCTGAATCTTCAACACGTGGTCCAGGCTCCAGTGATGACTTATTACTAGTCTCCAAACCCATCAAGAGAGTTCATACGGCTTGGCCATCGAGAGCAGAAGGCAAGACAAACATCCCCAATCTGCGTCAATCAATTTTACCTGGCAGCATGTTCTGAATTGTCACTTCATCATCAAGTGGAATCAATTGCAGCCCAGGGACATATTGTTCCTTCGCGTCAACCCTTCGCTGAAATTTCTTTTTCAGACCATGAAAAAACTGGAATCATTCAGCTCTTTGCCTTACTGTTGTCCTGTCGGGGTGCAAGGGGGCTGTCTGGGGGCAGTCTAGTGAGGTGCAGGGGGGGTGTTCAAGGGGGCTGTCCAGGGGGGTGCAAGGGGGCTGTCCAGGGGGGCATGGGGGTGCAAGGGGGCTGTCCAGGCAGTGCGAGGGGGGGCTGTCCAGTAGGGGGGAGGGCTGTCAAGTAGGGGGGAGGGCTGTCCAGGAGGGGGGGTCTGCAAGGCAGTTGGGAGGAGGGCAGGGGGGGAGGGGTCGGCAGGGCATAGGGGAGGGGTGTAGGAGGTGTCCAGGGGGTGTCTAGGGGGGTGTCCAGGGGGTGTCCATGGGGTGTCCAGGGGGGTGTCGTGGGGGTTGGGGGGTATTTTTTTATGGATTTGGAGACCCTATAGCCACGGTTTTAAACCGTGGCTATTTGTTTATTTCCATGGTTTTTAACCGTGGTTATAGACCTAATGCCATGGTTTTATACCGTGGCAATAATGAATGTCCGGCCTTTAGTATAGCCACAGTTCAAACCATGGCATTAGGTATACAGCCACGGTTTGAACTGTGGCTTTAACTCTATTGCCACGGTTTGAACCGTGGCTATAGGACTGGGCCTATAGCCACGCCAAACTTAGCCACGGTTTAAGGGCATATAGCCATGGTTTAGAACCGTGGCTATAGCCCAAATTTCCAGTAGTGAATGTCTTTTTGTATTTTTATATTATATGGTTAATAAACTTACTATATAAATCCAAGAGAGCCCCAAGTGGTCCATTAATGATACACCTATCATGATATAAGTCTCTTGGAATAACCTTAGATTTTTAGTAATTTAATATCAATTAATAATAAAATATTTGTTTTAAAAACTCTTTTATGTCAATTTTGACACTATTCAATAATTGATTTTTGTAAAAATCATAACAGAATGATTATTTCAAAATAAGATAATTAAATCACTAATAACATGTCATAGTAACCTAGAAATTTAGTTTCATTCATAAAAAGTCTCAAATTATATTTATTTGGGTGTTTATAATATCAATTATTTTAATTTTTCACTATTATGGTAATTACGACATCATCATTGTGTCATAAATAAATAATATTATTTAATGTCTAAAAATTATAAATAAAATATCCTTATGTAGGAAAGATTTTTAGATTTCTAATTAATATTTATAATCTAACATATAACATATATAACCCTGTGTAAGAATTGTTTTTCTAAAAGATATAAGCTTTTGTCATTTTCGTCTTCACTTTAACTTAATTAATATAAAGTGTCCCTATCACCTACAATTGGCTCCATGGGGTCCCAAAATCAACCCAAAGATTCTCATGGTCGGACATTTATCAACTGATAAGTTTAGGACATGTTTTATGGTAATTTATTATTATTATAATATTATTTTTGTAAACCTTATTTACTGGATTTACCCTTTAACCATGGTAAATAAAATATTTACTGAAGTAATTATTCAAAATGTCTAAAAATAAAAGTTACCTATTTACACAATTTGGACATCCTGATTCCAAATATGCAATCCATTTTTCCAAATTCAAAACACAGAAGTGGCATAAATTAATTTAAAATTAATTCCCGCTGTCAAAACAAAAAGCGTGTTTTTAAGATATAATAACTATGAAAAGATTGATACTTGTTTATGTTCAGTTTAAATGTGAAATTATGTCCAACGACCAAAGTCGTATTAAATAGTAAAAATTTATTCTAAATATACTTTAATAACACTCTAATTCATAATTTATCACTATTTATTATTTTGATTAAAAAAAAATTAATTAAAATTTAGTAATTTTCACTATTCATCAAAATCTGAAAGTTATCTGAAGAGTACCAAAATTTCACCCTAGGCTAATTTCAATATTCCGAATCCAAAAATGAAGACCATTTTGAATGATAAAATGTATAAAATTACAAAATGTAGGTATTACTATTCATAACGGCTAGTTTGATTCGTTGTGGTGTGTTAGAACTCGATGTTGCGTACAACACACACTATTGCATTATTCAAAGGGAAGCATACAGTGGATGTTTGGGGTGTTAAAATTCAAATTTATTCTTAGTTTTTTATAGAAGTATATTTTTTATAAAAGATCCTGAGTGTAGATCATACTGTAAGTGTATTTTTGATTCCTTACAAATGTTACAATCATATAATAACATGACATAAATAAAATATTTCACTACAATACATCCCCGTGAAATTTTAGATTTAAATAATTATAGAATTAAGCCCCAAAATAAACAATTAAATCAAATTTATTTTTCCAAATATAAACATTTTTACCACAATATAATAATCATAACAATATATAAAATTTCATAAAAGTATCTTATAAATTATCTTTAGAAGATATTACTCTCGACACATCATACACAACTATATTCTTTATAACTTTGATAAATGGAAACACAAGAATGGGGAGAGATTAAATTCTTTGTAATACAGAAAATATGAGATAACAATAAATAATAAAAATTGATTCTAATATCACCATATGGGTGTAGTCAAGACACATATAGAAGTTATAAAAAAATAAATAGATCATAAATCACTGAATAATGAATGAAATTACACTATAGTGTGGAATATCTTAAAAAAGTGTCATAAACATAGAGTGTATCATAGCCTGAAATGAAAGGAAACATAAAAATTCAAAACAATAATAAGAACGTGTAAATCATTAGAGAAAACTCATTATTCCCATACATTTGTGAAAAAAATGTATTCAATTAGTTGAATATTTGAATGAAATAAATATTTCTGGAATATGTGAACAAAAACATTATGTTTCCATTTGATAATATCATTTGATAACCAATTATTTGGGAGGAGATATAAAACTCACCTATCTTCATCAATATATTTTTGTGCCACCTGAAATCAATACTTGTATAAATTAACCATGGAATGAAAATGAGTTATATATCCATCTAAAATGGAATAATATAAGGAAGTAATTCAAAATTAAGTCGATAAACATATTAATCTAATTGAATAAAAATGGGTACCCAATGATACAAAATAACATTGAAGGTAGATAGCATTAGATAATGTATATAATAATTTTAACATGTACATAGAAGGGTATATTATTTACTCAATTAACTACCCAACCAATAGATGTATGAAATGATGGTGAAAACACTCCAATAAATGAAATTTAATATAGGGCATTCACAAAGTAAATACATTGTTATAAAATTTTCCCCTATTCATAGTGGATTTTTAGTTAAAAAAATTTAGTGATTAATCATTATTTATATTTAAAATTGAATTTCCTAAGTCATTCAAAGAATGGATGTTAATTATATAAGGTAAAGAATATCCAGATTCATACATAATTTAATTCTTTTAATTCATTAAGGTAATTTAATTTGAGAATAAAATTAGAATTTTGTTTCAGTGGAGTGGATGAATTTTGAACCTACCTTCAGAATGAAATTTTAAAACTTTAAGCCTCATAAATAATTCTTTTTATTATTTTAATAGAGCTCAATATGTAGTCAGAGGGAATGGAGGATCATTCCAAGTGGTTTATAGATATTATTTCACTAAAACATACTATTTTATTCCCACATTCTAGTCAATGGGAACAAATGTCTAAGTGGGTGGAATACTAGAAAAATTTCTCTAATGGGGAAAAATGGTCATTTCAACCTTTATACCTTAAGAAAACACGACATCAATTTATCCCCCATTTTAACAAAAAGTGGGCCAACCCAATGATTCCACTCTTCTATTCATCTATAGGTGGAACTCCATGGTTTCATGGTTGATTGAAGCACATATAAATGTTTAGGGAAGATTAATGTATATCTAAGTGTTCATCACATTATATTCTATGTTATATTTAACATACAGTTCTCTATTTATAAGCATTATCTAATATTCCCTACCATAGGGAATTTTTTCTTGGATTCATTATTTACCCTATTTGTAGAAAAATCCCAAAGATGATATTATATGAGTAAACTATATCAATAATATGTTAGGAAAATTCATTAAATTAACCCATAATTTCACTTATTTGATAAATCCCTTAGGTAATACAGTTAAGCCGTCTAGTCATTGATTAATTTAACTCTAATGGAATGTTCTAAGTATTGTTTTCTAATGATGAATGACTTATCATCATGTTTTGAACCATTGAAATGGAATCTATATTTATTCTATTAAATAATGGTATTTACCATGAGTTTAGAAAATAAAATGGTGATGTATGATTAGTATAATTAAATGAAATAACTTTATTTTACTCTTTTTCTAAAATGGGTAAAAAATGATTTTTTTGTTAATTTTATGGAAATGAAATCATATTTCATGACGATAAATGTTTTAATTTGAATTGGTACATTATATGAATAAATGTATTGGTAAAAATAGTGTTTTTTTGGAATGTGAGGTTCAATTTTATAATTATCTATCATAAATAAATTAATGATAAACTTTTCCAATAGAGAAAATGGAAAATCACTTATGTAATTGGATAGGGTTATTTAATGGCTCCATTTTTTATGATTTGGTAGAAATTTCCAATGAAGAGGATCCTAGGGTTTTGTTCTTGATTAACTATTTCCTTCATTTAAACTCCTTTCTTGATAAATAATGAATTGTTAATGGAATTTATCTTTATAGTTGGATGAGTTAGAATGTCTTGGGATGATACCATGGGCTACATATAGTCCTAAACATGTGTATAATTTTATGAGTGAGCCATATATTCCACTAGAGGACACACATGGATTCCATGGTGTGATGAAAACCTTAGATCCATACTGATCAAAAAAATATGTAATTCCATGAAAAATCCATTAGATTATGAATTTATTAATTTTCATGAATTCCTTAGGGAAACTAACACTTAGATTCAGGGTAATGTCTATATTTATCGAATATCAATGAATATTATTTGGGATTATTATACTGTACATTGGTTTATATATCGGTATGAACTCCTTGTATTAAATTTGACAATTTGGAGGGGAATATCAAGGATGTGAGCTAAGTATTACCATTAAGTTATGCTTTTAAATGGTAAGAAAAATTCACTGAGTTCAGACTAGTTTCTCATTTTAATGAAATGATAATGTTCACTCTAGCCTTGGATTATCAATTCACATTCTATAAATGGAATACCTAGTTGATCCATTTAGATTCCCTTACGGAAATAAAACTCTTGTTTCCATAGTATTATAACA
The DNA here is from genome assembly GCA_963277665.1 of Viscum album. Lineage (NCBI taxonomy): Eukaryota > Viridiplantae > Streptophyta > Magnoliopsida > Santalales > Viscaceae > Viscum > Viscum album. Next base: position 771,487,976 of record OY728138.1, read on the forward strand.
AGCAACTAGTAGGTCTATAATGTATACCATAACTAAAGACTCACTCATGATAGATGAAGTGGATATAAACCAATGTCGAGTGTCAAGTAATAGTTCATGAATTGGAGGTAGTTTAATTTACTTATATTTTATTTTATAATATTATTGACTATAAGAATAATAAATTATTAAAAAAAAATAATGAATAAATAACACCACACTACAATGAAATTTATTATCTAATGGTTGTTTTAGGGATTACATTGATTATGGATTACTGTGTTTTATTCACATCCAACTCGAGATACCATAAAACTTGTATATTTGAGTAGAAGACTATTTTATGCAGATTTGGATAGGGGTTGACACCCATGGTTGTTGATTTCTCAATTTAGTATCAATTTCCTAATATATGGATGAAGGGAGTAGAAAGTATGTGGGACAATTTTAGGGGTGATTTTATTTTGGTTTAAATATTATATTATTCTATCTTTATGTATGGTCTTCCCACATTGGGTAATTTATGACATGAGTGAATTTTATCATTGTTGGCGAATTTGATGTTGTTGTTTTTAGCACTCTCCCAACTTTACCTATGATTGTGATTTGATCCTCTTGTATTTTTTTATTATTTATTGTACGACTATGTCCCTAACAAGATTTTATAGTCTCCCCATGTTATCCTTTTATCCCATTTCTACATGTCGTAAGCCTATGGTGTATGGAGAGGCACACTTGAGGCTATGTTCCACACTATCCTAGAGAACCTATTCAAAGTCTTCTAGGGTGGAGTGTTAGAAAAGTGCATCATTGAGATTTTAAATTTCTCGAACTATTTCTGAATGGTATATATGATACTATGAGTTTTTTTTAATTGTTAATAAGTTCATTTCTAGGAGTGAACAACCCATAAATATGGTAATATACAGGTTTCATTGGATTTTTGTTTTTGATAATGATATTCATTATTATAGTTATATTTTATTTTCACATTTTGTGATGCACATGATTTTTTATGTTATAATATATATTATTTTGGTTACTGGACCAGTATAGATAGAGAGGGATTGTGAGTTCATTCATCATGCATGGAATATAGTATTTGTATATTTTTTTATAATTCATCTCATTGATTTTTTGAATGTTTATGTTTCAATGAACTCTTTAATATCCTCTAATTACATATGTATTTTCTGTTATTTATGTAGACCATTAATTGTATCAATATAATTTATATATCCCAATGGGGTATAATTTATATATAATAACGGTGTTATTTATTTAAAAATTCTATAGTTTTATATATTATTTTTTCTATATGAGGCTATGATGGAAACCTACATGAAAATTTATTAGGTTTATTTCTTGAAATATAGGTAGATATAAATTGATTTTTCATTTTATTGACTAAATATGGTGGGAGAAATAAACCTATTAGATGTTTTATATTATATCCTATGAATAAATATTTATAATATCAATTTCAAGAATTTGAGTGATTTATAGATCCCAGATAGGTTTAATCTGTAACATATAAGAAAATTTGAATGAATAATATATTGATGTTATTGGTTAATTTGATGGTTGTAAAACTATAGGGAATATTCTTTTATATCATGTTAATGGAATCCTAATTAATCAATCCATGGGAATGTGGAAATATAGAAAACCCTAATGGTTTTAATATACTTGTATTTGGTATAAAGGAAACACAAACTGGGTTATTAAATAATTGGTATTCTTTATGTCACTATAAAAATTATAAATTATATTTTTATAGAAAATGATGGTTGAGTAAATAAAATTTTATGAAAAAAATATCAGGAATTCTCCATAAATTATTTTTAATGGAATTCATTTTATCAAATCCTAAAATGTGAACCTTGACAAATGATAAAGGGTTAGTAGGCATTTCTATAAATTGGTGACCCCTATGTTAGTGATATCACCTAAAGTCATTCTGTGCTTAACTTGACCAGATGTATGTGTAGTGGGACCCATGTCATTGTCCTATGTTTGAGCTTCCCATATTTTCTTTTGTCCCATGTGTAGTGATGATCAGGGTTAGGTGAGGAGGGGGTTGAAAGTGATAGAGTCTATTTTTGAGTTTATTTATTTGGGTGACTTCCATGCCAGATGTTGTGTGACCTTTAGATAATGGTTGGTGTCGACCTTTATGTAGTGACCCATGTGAGGATTATTTTAGGGGAAAGGTGGTAGGACGTAGTGAACCCTAAGAGAATCCTTGATTTATAAGTCGATGCTTTGTGGGTTTTGAGGGTAACATGTGAGAAGAATTGACTTGATCTTGTGAGATGACTTTGGGGGTAGATAATTGGTAGAGGACATGGTTTATCATATAGGTGTATGTCTTTTCTATATTATTTTTTCATAGTTTCAATTTAGCAGCCATCTCGATAGAGCCTTATATCTAGGAGTGTTTCGATGGGTATGATCAATTAGATTCTTGACCCTGATAGTTTTTAATTTTCTTTTGATATGTTGTGGTCAGGTAGTTAAGTAGTTTGGGATAATGAAAATGAAACCACAGATGGAAGAAGGTCACGTTCGTATCCTTGATGTATGTATAGTGTCGCACTCATTATAAGGGAGAATTTGGTATACCTCTTGCTAGTGGAATCAACATGTCAGGGTCATGGTTTTTTTCATTTGGATCCTTATCCTATGATCGTTGATTCTTGACACACTACAGAATGAGTTGGGTTCTATATTATAATAACCCAATCACGACGTTCATATAAATTACATCATTTTATAAAAATACATAATTAATTATGCAAACAGATGCCCAAAGAGTTGGAGTAGGTGGCCTAGAACCAACTAATTTATACTTTATGATAAAGTTGTATTCATGTTTTTTAATATTAAAAAATACCTTATCAAATATTGATTTTTTTGCTGCGTGATAATGCATTTCATAATGACCTAAGGGTAGCTATTACACTAAAGGGTCATAGAGGATCCTTTCTATAATGAGAACCCCGAAGTGCCATAACACTATTCTTAAATATATATTTTATGGACGAATGATTTTTTTTAGGGACATAAATAATATAGGACAATAAAGATGAGGACACATAAAAAATTGACTCGCATTTTCATTGCGTGAACCCTAGTTAATATCCAGGAGGATATTATGAGAACAAGACCCTCCAGTAGGAACTCTGTATTTCATAGTGTCATTGGATGTTCCTGTCTATGGATGTGTGTATTTGTACTTAGACATTAATATTATTATTAATGGATATTAAAACTTACACACTTATATGTATTTAATAAAACCGTGATGACACACTGTTTATAGTAAGTTGGGATATATTGGGTGCACCCTAAGTAATACTGCATTAATAGATAATGAAAGAAAGGATTTGTCCCTTCTATTCCATAACAGAAGTTGATATCTCATTACCTTTGATGGAATTGATATAGCCAAAATAACTCCATTTCCATGATGGGAAATGGGAAAGTTCAATTCCAAGAGGCCAAATAAAGAGTAATCAAGTGCATGGGTCGATGATTTTAGCATGCATCCTGCTTAATTAGAGATATTGAGACAAATGGATTACACTACACTGTAAGTGTTCGTAAGAGGTGACATGTCCTTACAACATTAAATTGTTTCATTTTAGGTTCCTTGGTGTGTTGATAGATTTTAAGCATTGAATTTATGTATGCTATGTGTAATTCAACTGATAAAGAAACCTAGAGGGTCCCACGCTATGTTTATCCAAGTATCCAAGTTAAATATTCATTTAATAATTTGAATAAATGTTATTCCCAGTTCTGGTTAAATAATTATTCAAGGATACCTGATCTCATTTATTTCGACACTTGTTATTCGAGAGAATATATTGTGGTAAAAATAATATATTTATTTGAGAATAATGCAGTGATATTTTTTTAAGAATTAATTTGTCATTATTCATGGTCTAATAATGTGGTGGAGGAAATAAAGAAAATGGATAAACAAAAGTAGGCATCATGTATACAAATATACATGTTTTGTAGTTTTTTTGGATTTTTGAGAAATAATATTGTTTATTTAATTAAATAATAATAGGGGTAATTTGTTGGGTGTATTTGAAGTGATAATAATAGTCAAATTTTATTAATAAACATGGCGTATTACTAAGAATTAAACGAATTGAATAAATTCCTTTTGGAAATAAACTAATTTTATTATTATAATTTATATAAATCTCAATTTCCTGATTCTCATTATATCTATATATTCTATGTGGTTGTGCACAATGGATCTGGATAAAGTGATAAAGCAAAGAAAGAATTAAATTCCTCCAAGAATGCTCTCCCGTTATGAGAGATATCCTCCTCCACCAGATCAAGTAGAGTGCTTTGGAAGTGACTTTCAAGGTGATCAATGGTGGCTATTTCAAGTGAAGGCTCTTCCACACTAGCACCCAGATATTCCTTCAACAACGTCCAGATATAAGTGGGCCACATGTGGATCACCTCTAGAAAAATCCTACACATGGATTTTGTTATTAAATGACAAATCACATTAGATTGTGACTAGAAGCAACAATAGTGAGATAATTTCCACAAGATATTTATTGTATTTTAATTAAATTAATTATAACCAACATATGATGATCCTCTCTATAGTCCTGGGAATTCCCTCTTTCCTGTTTTTTTCTATTCTATTCCAAATATCTAGTGTTTTATCATCATGGTGGATATTATCTTGATAATTGTTAATAGTAAATTAAAATCTGGCTACACCCATCCATGCACATCCACTATGTTGGGAACCTTCAATTGGTATCTAAGGGGTAATATTGTTGATTATAATTATTCAGTTTTTCATTTATGATTTTTGAATTAAATAATTTAGTTGTTAAATTCAAGTTAATCATTCTGTAAATTGGAATCTTGAGATCTATTCCTCCTCTTTTTTTCTCGTTCACCTTATAGAAATTACATTTACTTTTAATTTTGATTAAAATAAAAATAGAGGATCATATCCAAAGTTGTCAATGGTGTCTGGTCGTACAACACTAGAACACACGGTGTGTATTCTATCTCAAATACCATGTATTCAATTTTCAATGTATCTAGGTTGTTCCTCCAAACCAAGCCATGTGTTGGAGTTTATATGAGTCTTTATGACTCAATGTGTTAACAAGGAATATGTGGCACACAGTTTCAAGATTAAACATTGTGTGGCCCACTGAACATGACCTGTTTTCCCATTGGGTTATGGTTAGACTGTATACCCTATACATGGCTTGCCCAGATTGTAGAGACCTTAATCTTAACGTACATGGACATTACATTACTTTTTCAGAATACTTAGTACATAACAAAAACACACACACAAGGACCGTAATAGTTTATTGTCTTTGGAAACTCGGAATATAATCTTCTAATCGTGGTGAAAGATCTTCAACATCCCCCATAAATATCTTCCCTTTTTTTACCTAAAACCTTTCTTTATATCCTGGGGAAAAGAAAACATAAAAGGGTGAGTTCAAATGCTCAGTAAGGGTAAACAAAAGAAATATAAATCACATCATATATATAAGAACATAACTTTTGGAAATCTTAACCTGCAAAAGAGATCATAATATCATAACATGGGATAAATCATTGTAGTGAAATGTAATCCCAATAATCATAACTTAAAACATGAATCTTTGTGTCATACACACATAATCATAGAGAATGATTTCTTATTAGTCAAGACTCATTTCCAAGACTATCTTAGTGGACAAAGTCCATTTCTAAACCGAGTTCACTCCTCGTTTCAGTCCTGTTTCACTGAACCGGTTTAACCTGCCATTCCAGCCATGTTTATCTCATGAGATATAAAATCTTTACCCAATGCATTAGAGGGAGATATAGGTTCCACCCATCTCATAATGATACCACTCTTATGTGTGCCACAAAATCAGAAAACCATACATCATAGCATAACCCATGTAATAAAAATGGGAATCTTAAACATCGTGACATCATAAAACAATTCATATAAGATAAAGGAATTCATAAAAATATAATTCCATCACAAAATAATCAAATCAATGTAATAATAGGGATAAAAAACAGAACCCTTTATTATCTTAGATGGAAAATAATTTTGATAAAACACTTGAACTCCATTCTTGAGGAAAATATCCTTTCTGCTTCAAAAACACTTTTCCTTTCTTAACATGTCGTACAACTATAAACTAAAAGAAGTTGATTGCAAATAAACATGAAAACTTGTAAATGAATATTCTTGTAAATAATTTTTTAAAAATCCATTCATGCCGTATTAGTTAAAAATACATTCTTCGTACTTTTGTCGGAAAAGTCAAAAAGTACCTTGTACGAAAAACAACAAAAGATTCCTTTCATATCCTTTACTAAAACATCACCAAAGGGTAAAATTGGATTTAAACAATTGTAGGAGGATGGAAATAATATTACATATTGAGGAAACATGGATGTGGATGATAAAATACACCCCAGTAAATGCCAAAGTGTAAACAATCTCGGATAAAAATGAGATTGTGATATTTTCCCTTACCTTAGGTCTGATTTGCTTTGTAAGTGTCCGAACCTCCTGTATAATGATTTAAATAATGTCATTGACTTATTACAGAATCATAATAATTGTTATGATATCATATATGGTTCACTTATGACTTTATATTACCCGTTCTTTTGTAAATTCCATGTTAAATAGCGTTTTGGGTAAAATCGTTTCATTTTTCATCCGTGTTTTGACTTGTAATTATTCATATGATTACATAGATCATTATTACATAATTCCAGAATATAAAACATGAATTATATATAATATATATTCATAATATACATATATATGATAGATTATTAAATGGAAAGAAATACACTGTTCATGGAGACGGTAGGTCGTACGTACGCATGAACGCTGTTTTCGTTTCCTTATTGAGTTGAATAGAATTAAGTAGATGAAATAAATATATATACGCATAAATTAAGTATAATTATTATGTCATATATTTCATGATTACTTATTATATATACTATATAATCATTCATGAATCGTTAACGTGGAGAATGTATCTCATCGCGTCATGGAGACGGTAGTCCGTACGTATGCACGAGCGATGATATCATTCTCATGATCGTGGAATTTTATTGGAGTGTATGTATACTATATCAGAATCAATATAACTTTACAATAATCATATATAGTTATTATGTACACCATTATACCCATCCAAGTAAGATGGTGGTGGAAAATAGATTACACCACGGCGTGGAGACAGTATTCCGTACGTACGCACGCACGGTGATTTCGTTTTCCATAGGATGGATAGATAGTGAAATATGGTTGTTTCATACTTATAATAACATATCATTATATGAGTGATACTGATGTTATTACTTCATAATGAAACAACCTAAGAAGAATAAGTGGAAGAAGAAATAAAGTTGAAAGAATCGGTAACGGACATTACCTCTTCTTTGAAGCGCCTCTTTGAGATCTCCTTTTAGGGCACTAAAATTGGTCTTTTAGGAAGACCAGAACCTCTAGGATGTTTCTATGGAAGTGTAAAATGGAATTTTTCAGGGTTTTGCAGAGCTTGAAGGCTCAAAGTGGTGTGAGGAAGAGAGGAAGGAGGTGGCCTTTTGTAAGGGAGGAGAGGGGCTCCTTTGGAAAAACTAAATATATTATTTTATTATAAAGACAAATTCGGTTTTAAATAGATCCAAATTGATTTATTTATATGATAAGGTGGGCATGGGTCTAAAGCCTCTCATCCAATATAATTTAGACAAGTTTAGGTTCCTATTTTAAACTTATCATTTATATTTAACATTAAGTAAAATAATTTTACTTTTACCGTGTCTTCTTGTGTTCTTATACTATAAGGTTAATAAACTTACTATAAGAAGAAAAACTAACCCCAAGTTGTTTATTATTAATATATATAACCTTATCTAAGTCATTGGACCGAACCTTAGATTTTTAAGAATAAAATAACAATTACTAATATAATATTTTTTTTTTAAAACTATTTTATGTCAATTTTGAAACTATTTAGTAATTGATTTTTGTGAAAATTATAACAGAATTATTAGTTCAAAAAAAGTTAATTAAATCAATACTAAAATTTCATATTAACCTATAAAATTAGTGTAATTCATAAAAATTCTCAAATTATATTTATTTGGATATTTATAATATCAATTATTCTAATTTTTCACTATTATGGTAATTACTTCATCATCATTGTGTCATAAATAAATTAATTTATTTAATGTCTAAAAATTATAAATAAAATATAATTATGTTGGAAATCTTATTAGATTTCTAATGAATATTTACAATCGAATTTATCTTATTTATAACCCTATATTAAAAATGTTGTAGTAAATAAACTATGATTTTAACTCTTTTAACTCTTCTTCGAATTAAATAATAATAAATATCCTAATCTAATCCAAGTGGGCCTAAATGGTAATATTTTATTCCTAAGGTTGTTTTTGGTAGAATTACCCTTATCCAATATAATTAGAACATGTTTTAGGGTAATAATTATATCATTTTTACCCTTAATTACCCTATTTACTATTAACAGTGGTAAAAAAAGTAAAAAGTTACTATTCACCAAAAATTATTTTCATCTCATTGAACCACATTTTACTTATTGACATAAATTGTGTGTCTCTGAGTTTTGAAATTCCACTCAAAGAAGCGGTAAAATTAAGTTTTATGAAAAATTATGTTTTTTTTACTACCACTTAGTGGTTTCACTATTCATCAAAAAATGAAAGTTTCCAGAAAAATACTTAAAATTAGGCCTAAGATATATTTGATATTATGAATTGAAAAGTGATGTCTATTTTATCAAATTAAAAACATATTTGTTGCATTAATTAATTTAAAAATTAATTCCTGTCGTCAAAACAAATAGCGTGTTCTTAAGAGATAATAACTACCAAAAGATTGACATTTGTTTATGTCTGGTTGAAATGTGAAATTACATCCAATGACCAAAATTGTATTAAATTGTAAAAATATATTCTAAATATACTTTAAACCCACTCAAATTAATAATTTATCACTATTAATTATTTCGATTAAAAAGGTTTTTAATTAAAATTTAGTAAATTTCACTATTCATCAGAAAATGAAAGTTATCCGAAAAGTACCAAAATTTCACCCTAATCTGATTTCGATATTCCGAATCCAAAAATGAAGTCCATTTTGGAAAATAATATTTACAAAATTTCAAAAAACGGTTATTACTATTCATAACAGCTAGTTTTAATAATATTTTAATAGCATATCATTGTTTAGCGAAACTCGGTATTGCTTACAACACACGCTATCGCAGAAGGTCGCGCTTGCGTGTAATGCAAGGCAAGTCAAGGATGCGTGTTTTGCAAGCTTATTTTGGTGTAGCGTACAACACAAGACATTAATGAAAATAAAAAAAATTCATAAAATCTCTTGGTGTTACATTCTACCCCCCTTAAAATGAATTTCTCCCTCGAAATTCATCGGGGTTATAAATGGTTTACTACTTGAAAGTTTTTTTAATAGAAACCCACATCATAAAAAGGAATACCCAAACTTGGCTTTAAAAACTAAAGTATGAAATGTAACGGTTACCCAAATTAACTCATCACTAGGATTCCACGTAGAATAGCATAGGTGAAAATATTGATATGGAAGAAAAATCTAACCATAAAGTTCTGATGGAGAGTGGTAGGGAACATGGCTATGAAATAGCCAAAAATCACAAAGCCATATATTTGTGATGTTCTAAGGTACCATCTGATTCATCAGATATAAGGGTACTAGGAAAACATTTTTGGTTTTCAAGATCATTTCCCTAATATTGGTGAATTTAAAGAAATACTTACATGATTTTGGTACAATTTAACTGTTGTTCGTGCTTTGAACAATTTCTACATCATCTCTTAAAGAAATTAATTTGAATTTGTTATTCATGAAGTGTTAATAGATCATGTGATAGAATGATGATTCATTCCATCTGTTTCAAACAAAAGGTTAGCAAAAGTTATCAAATATACATAAGTCCATCTATGGTGAGTTTAATTGTATACGATTCCAAAAAGGAACTTATACTCCATATATCATACCACGTAATAAAATAAAACTAGTTTCTACTAACCAGGGACTTCCTGTAGGCTAGTGGTAGGCGATAAAGGCCAGTCGCACTTCGGTTGTGGGTTCGATTCCCACAGCCTTGTCCGACGCGATGGGTTGTCGCCTGTCCCGCAGGTTGTCCTTTTTATAAAGCTATATTAATATAACATCCCATCAATAATATCGAAAAAGTTTATATCCTAACTTATGTCAAACATAATCCATTACAATCTTTTGGATTATCTAAAATACTTCGGTCCAAGATCATAGTATAAAGAAAATGATTACTTGAAATGTCAATAACAATCACGTGAATGACATCATTTATCCCCCATATATCATAAGATATATCTTGTTGGTCAAATTACAATCATGTGAATACCTTAATCATGTATTCTCTTGAAGAATGAATACACATTAATTGAACCATGGTGAAAACATGAATGCAGTCAAAAGTTATCTCTTTCCACATACCAAAATCCAAAAAATCTATATACTCAAACCATGATATAACATTCTCTTTATATCAGTCATGAGATCATGAATACGGTCAAATATTTCATTTTCTCGTTTTCCTTTCATTATGCGCATATCATCTTTTTTTCCAAAAATATTTCAATCACACTCTATGGTTACCGGTACCATTGAAAATCACAATAGACCAATACATAAATATTCCAATATTCCATGATACTATATACAACATTATTTTGGAATCCCATTACATAAACACTTAATCATTCCCCCACATCGTTTTCATATTCAACATCGCCCATAGTGATCGCATGTGACTTCCCTTTGTCCTTTGCCTTAAGTGGTTGCTCATGTCAATCATCACTAACCCTTGGATTAGGGCATTTATTAGCATAATGCCCCATTTCCTTTCACTTGAAGCATTGATGTGTTGGTGGTGCATTCTCTGTAGTCTTTTCTTTATTCACATAATTAGAAACCATTTTTCCATTACTTCGACACCCATCTGCTCGATGACCTTCTTTTCCACACTTAAAACATTTTCTAGTCGTTTAAGACAATCTCCACCATGCTTCTTTCCACACTTTGAGCATAAGGAAATATTTATCTTCTGTTCACCATTATTTTGAGATTTCTCCTTGAACTCCTTCTTTCGTTTCTTGTCAAAACTATGAGATGGATAAGTAACACCAACTTCCATTTCTACCTTGATAACACAACACACAATTTCTTCATAGCTACTGAAGTCTCTTATAGCTAATGCCCTTCGAAGATTTGGTTTTAAGCCACTGAAAAATTGATCAACTTTACTTTCAGGTTGGATGATAAATCCAGATGCATACCTTGCAAGCCTTGTAAAATTCTCTTCGTATATACCAACATATTCATCATCCTTTTTCTTTAGTTCAAGAAACTCCTTCTCCATCTTTGTTCGAAGAATACGAGGGAAGTACTTATTGAAAAATAAGTTCTTGAACTCGTCCCATTCCTTGGACTCAATTTCATATCTTGGCCTTGTATTCTTGATAAGATTCCACCATTGATCAGCATCACCTTCCAAACGATACACTGCTAAGATGACTTTATCATGTTCAGAACATTGAAGAACTGAAAATATCTCTTCAGTAGTACTGATCCATTGTTCAGCAACAAGTGGATCAGAAGCCCCACTGAATGAAGGTGGACGTTACCTCATGAAGGACTCAATAGAATATTGTTCCCTTCTCTTCTCATTTGGAAGTCCAGAATGATTCATAGTTTGTGTAAGTATAGCAATAAGATTTTGCACTCCATCTCCCATAACATTTGTTTGTTCAGGAGGACGATCATTGCATTGTCCATTACATTGATCAACATGGTTCCTTCGGGTTCCAGCCATCGTCTAAAACCCAAAAAGAATAGTGTGAGAGGTAAAAATCATAATAAAGGGGGATTAACTTCAATATCTAGCATCTTTGGTTTAATATAATATTTTTACCATATTTCTAGGACTATATCCTATACGTATACTTATCCTTAGGGGAATCCCAAGACATACCTTAGAAATATCTCTAGGGATCTCACTAAAGTTCTGGCATCCTAGTTTCCAAAGGCTGACTAAACCCTTCCTCTGGTACCAATTGTAGAGACCCTAATCTTAACGTACATGGACATTACATTACTTTTGAGGAATACTTAGTACATAACAAAAACACACACACAAGGACGGTAATAGTTTAGTGTCTTTGGAAACTCGGAATATAATCTTCTAATCGTGGTGAAAGATCTTCAACATCTCCCATAAATATCTTCCCTTTTTTTATACCTAAAACCTTTCTTTATATCCTGGGGAAATGAAAACATAAAAGGGTGAGCTCAAATTCTCAGTAAGGGTAAACAAAATAAATATAAATCACATCATATACATAAGAACATAACTTTTGGAAATCTTAACCTGCAAAAGAGATCATAATATCGTAACATGGGATAAATCATAGTAGTGAAATGTAATCCCAATAATCATAACATAAAACATGAAACTTAGTGTCATACACACATAATCATAGAGAATCATTTCTTATTAGTCAAGACTCATTTCCAAGACTATCTTAGTGGACAAAGTCCATTTCTGAACTGAGTTCACTCCTCATTTCAGTCCAGTTTCACCGAACCGGTTTAACCTGTCGTTCCAGCCATATCTATCTCATGAGATATCTAATCTTTACCCAATGAATTGGAGGGAGATATAGGTCCCACCCATCACATAATGATACCATTATTATTTGTGCCACAAACTCATAAAACCATACATCATAGCATAACCCATGTAATAAAAATGGGAATCTTAAACATTGTGACATCATAAAACAATTCAAATAAGATAAAGGAATTCATAAAAATATAATTCCATCACAACATAATCAAATCAATGTAATAATAGGGATAAAAAACATAACCCTTTATTATCTTAGATGGAAAATAATTTTGATAAAACACTTGAACTCCATTCTTGAGGAAAATATCCCTTCTGCTTCAAAAACACTTTTCCTTTCATAACATGTCGTACAATTATAAACTAAAAGAAGTTGATTAAAAATAAACCTGAAAACTTGTAAAGGAATTTTCTTGGAAATAATGTTTTAAAAATCCATTCATGATGTATATGTCAAAAAAACATTCTTCGTACTTTTGTCGGAAAAGTCAAAAAGTACCTCGTATGAAAAATGACAAACTATTCATTTCATATCCTTTACTAAAAACAAACCAAAGGGTAAAATTGGATTTAAACAATTGTAGGTGGATGGAAATAATATTAAATATTGAGGAAACATGGATGTGGACGATAAAATACACCCCAGTAAACGCCAAAGTATAAACAATCTCGGATAAAAAAGAGATTGTGATATTTTCCCTTACCTTGGGTCTGATTTGCTTCGTAAGTGTCCGAACCTCCTGTATAATGATTTAAATGATGTCATTGACATTGTCCAGAATCATACTCATTGTCATGATATCATATATGGGTCACTTATGACTTTATATTACCCATTCTTTTGTAAATTCCTTGTTAAAGAGCGTTTTGGGTAAAATCTTTTCATTTTTCGTCCGTGTTTTGACTTGTAATTATTCATATGACTACTTAGATCATGATTACTTAATTACAGAATATAAAACATGATTTATATATAATATATATTCATAATATACATATATATAATAGATTAGTAAATGGAAAGAAATACACTGTTCATGGAGACGGTAGGTCGTACGTATGCATGAACGTTGTTTTTGTTTCCTTATTGAGTTGAATGGAATTAAGTAGATGACATACATATATATACACATAAATAAAGTATCATTATTATGTCATATATTTCATGATTACTTATTATATATACTTTATAATCATTCATGAATGTTTAATGTGGATAATGTATCTCATCGCGCCGTGGAGACGGTAGTCCGTACGTACGCACGAGCGATGATATCGTTCTCATGATCGTGGAATTTTATTGGAGAGTATGTATACTATATTAGAATCAATATCACTTTAAAATAATCATATATAGTTATTATGTACACCATTATACCCATCCAAGTAAGATGGTGGTGGAAAATAGATTACACCACGGCGTGGAGACGGTATTCTGTATGTACGCACAGGCGGTGATTTCGTTTTCCGTAGGACGGATAGATGGTGAAATAGGTTTGTTTAATACTTATAATAACTTATCAGTATATGATTTATACTGATATTATTACTTCATAATGAAACAACCTAAGAAGAAGAAGTGGAAGAATAAATAAAGTTGAAAGAATCAGTAACGGACATTACCTCTTCTTTGAAGCGCCTCTTTGAGATCTCCTTTTAGGGCACTAAAATTGGTCTTCGAGGAAGACCAGAACCTCTAGGATGTTTTTATGGAAGTGTAGAATGGAATTTGGCAGGGTTTTACCGAGCTTGAAGGATCAAAGTGGTGTGAGGAAGAGAGGGAGGAGGTGCCCTTTTATAAGGGAGGAGAGGGGCTCCTTTGGAAAAACTAAAAATATTATTTTATTCTAAAGACAGATTCGGTTTTAAATAGCTCAAAATTGATTTATTTAGAAGCTAAGATTGGGATGGGTCGAAATCCTATCATCAAATAGAATTTAGACAAGTTTAGGTTCCTATTTTAACCTTATCATTTAGATTTAACATTAAGTTAAATAATTTTACTTTTATCGTGTCTTCTTGTGTTCTTATACTATAAGGTTAATAAACTTACTATAAGCAGACAAACGAACCCCAAGTTGTTTATTATTAATATATATAACCTTACCTAAGTCATTTGGCCGAACCTTATATTTTTAGGAATAAAATAACAATTACTAATATAATATTTGTTTTAAAAACTATTTTATGTCAATTTTTAAACTATTTAGTAATTGATTTTTGCGAAAATCATAACAGAATTATTAGTTATAACAAAGTTAATTAAATAAATACTAACATGTCATATTAACCTATAAAATTAGTGTAATTCATAAAAAGTCTCAAATTATATTTATTTGGGTATTTATAATATCAATTATTCTAATTTTTCACTATTATGGTAATTACTGCATCATCGTTGTGTCATAAATAAATTAATTTATTTAATGTCTAAAAATTATAAATAAAATATAATTATGTAGGAAATCTTATTATATTTCTAATTAATATTTACAATCGAATTTATCTTATGCATAACTCTATATTAAAAATGTTGTAGTAAATAAACTTTGATTTTAACTCTTTTAACTGTTCTTTGAATTAAAATATAATAAATGTCCTAATCTAATCCAAGTGGGCCTAAATGGTCATATTTTATTCCTAAAGTTGTTTTTAGTCTAATTACACTTATCCAATAGAATTATGACATGTGTAAGGGTAATAATAATTTCATTTTTACGCTTAATTACCCAATTTACTTTTAACCGTGGTAAAAAAAAGTAAAACATTACTATTCACTAAAAATTATTTTCATCTCATTGAACCAAATTTTATTTATTGACATCAACCGTGTCTCTCGGATTTTTTAAATTCCACTCATAGAAGCGGTAAAATTAAGTTTTATGAAAAATTCAGTTTTTTTCTACCACTTAGTGGTTACACTATTCATCAAAAAATGAAAGTTTCCAGAAAAATACCAAAAATTAGGCCTAAGCTATATTTGATATTATGATTTAAAAAATGAGGTCTATTTTATCAAATTAAAAACATATCAGTTGCATTAATTAATTTAAAAATTAATTCCCGTCGTCAAAACAAATAGTGTGTTCTTAAGAGATAATAACTATGAAAAGATTGACATTTGTTTATGTCTGGGTTAAATGTGAAATTACATCCAATGACCAACATTGTATTAAATTGTAAAAATATATTCTAAATAATCATTAAAACCACTCAAATTAATAATTTATCACTATTAATTATTTCAATTAAAAAGGTTGTTTTTAATTAAAATTTCGTAATTTTCACTATTCATCAGAAAATGAAAGTTATCTGAAAAGTACGAAAATTTCACCCTAAGCTAATTTCGATATTCCAAATCCAAAAATGAAGTCCATTTTGAAAAATAAAATTTACAAAATTTCAAAATGTGGTTATTACTATTCATAACGGCTAGTTTTAATAATATTTTAATAGCATATCATTGTTTAGCGAAGCTCGGTATTGCGTACAAAACACGCTATCGCGGAAGGTCACGCTTGCGTGTAATGCAAGGAAAGTAAAGGATGTGTTTTGTTCAAGATTCTTTTGGTGTAGAGTACAACACAAGACATTAATGAAATTAAAAATATTATTTTTCATAAATTCTTGTGGTGTTACACAGCTAGAGACCGTGTTACACAGATACTACACAGTGTGTGGCCCACTGGACACACTTTGTACTCTAAATATTTCCAAATTAAATCTAAAAGATGAATCATTGGGTGTGTACTTTGGACGAACAGTGAAGGATAGTACATGCCATTTAGTAGGAACTACACACCGTGTACACGTCCAAATTATGTAGATTTATTAAAAATTATTATTATATTATAAAAACCTTTGATACATGTACCATTTTTTAGGAATAAAGATGGGGCACAACATTTGATAGGTTTTTTTACATATGTGTTTAATTTAATATCAACGTAATGTTAATTTCTATTCATTGGGTAGTAATGAATGGGAATTCATCAGGTTTCCTCAAAGTTAAAAGTTATGTACAAATATAATTTTAAAAGAATTTATTGTTTTAAAATTATGATGGATGAGAATATTAAGGAAATAAAAAAATTAAGATAAAATGATTAATAAATTAAAGTTAGTAATAAATTTATTTGAGTCTTATTTATCATAAATAATAACAATTAAATAATTGAATGGTACTTTTATTTATTATAAAATATAATTTCTTGTATGGATGATCATGAGCTAGACCATGGCATTTGTATGTGGCTGGTTTCTTTAATATTATTTATTTAAATTAATTTTTTTGGAATGTGATCCTTATCCTCATTAACTTGTAGGGCTTGTGTTACCAAGGTTTCCATTATGTAAAACCCCATTTTACCGCTCACCTGTGTGAGAGATAAAAGCATATATAATGGATGGAGATCCCAAGATGGTGGAGGCAGCTCCAGTTAAGAGGTAAGGTGAATGCAATCCAATGAGATATAAAAGTGGACATGTGGAATGATCTAAACACGAACCCAAAAGGTTCAAGGTGTTTTCTACCATATGTCATGGGTTAGTTTATCAACTGCAAGATAAAATATCTAATCAAACAAGATCATGATCATTCTATTTATTTTATATCTGTCAGTTTCCTAGTTTATTTATTTTGGGTGTGTTGTCGCGATCACACAATTAATGAATTAAACAAGAATGAAATATGAAACTAAATTAAGACTAGATTATGCATAAATATTATCTTATACATGGTTAATAACCTAAGTATATCCCACATAATATTAACAAGAATTTATGAAATATAATAAAATGGACATTTACGTTTAAGTAAAAAATCCCTCAAGGAATTATTAATTTGGTATGGCCTTCAATAACCTTGGTTTGAATCGAACTGTGGTTCACAGTGATTGACCAACCCTAGTTGGGATGATTTCTATTATCGGGGAATTATAATTTGAGGTTATGTTTTGACTTGACTTGGTTCAAATCAAGGGTTTACTTCCACAACTGTGCATGGTGTGACTAAGTGGAAAAGTTTGAGGAAATAAAAAATAAAATGATTTCAGGATTAGGGAGTCCACTCAGCAGATCGTGGAGCTACGAGTTAATCCAATTGGAATTCGGAATGCCTACCTAAAACCTTTCATGTTTTGGAAACAAACATAGTAGGGTAAATTCGAAGGACAATATAAATCATTACCTCTAGAATATTCAAGAAACTGAATATTCTAAATTCAATCGTGAGGGCTTTTAGATTTCGATGAAATGGTGGGAGAATAATAAGTATTAATTTATTCATTTGTTTCAGTTTTATCATGATAAATCAAAAATTCTTTTCTCATTATATTTTTAGAAATGATAAGAAAAATTAAATCTAAAATTTCATTATGAACCACACTCGAGAAGGAAAACCTTCTCACCCACATCAACTTCTAAGAGTGGTAGAGGCGTTTACACATTATCCTTCACCATGAGAAAACATTTTATGTGCTGATGGATTCTATTTCAATTGTGCCTAAAAATGAGGGCAGTGATGAGTAAATATATTTCTATTTGCATCATTTCAATGATGCCATAGATTTCCAATGTTTCATGTTATCATCCTTGTCTATTGAGCTCTTAAAGCAACATGAAAACATGGATGTGTATAACATGATATCAAACCTTAATTATCTCTGTAAAGAGAAGGCGAGATATGAGAGATATGAGATCTCTCATTCTTTGTTCACAACTATGCTTGGAGAGTCTATGCCAGCTGGGCCTCATGTAGTCAATCTTATTGGCTACATTGAACACTTGGATATCTTAGAGATTATGTTCCCGGATGAGTAGAGTATAGATCTAATCCTATCATCACTTCCAAATACCTTCTTTACCTTTATTGTCAACTAAAAAATGAGAAACAATGAGAAGAGTCAATCAGAACTTCTAACCTATATTCTCCAGGTAGATAAGGACATGGGACATGAAAAACTCGCATCCCTTATAGTGAATAATAAGAGGAAGAACAAGCCAAAGGGGACGAGTATTTATAAATGGTCAGAATTACCTAAGAACCATCCCTAAAATAAGGGGAACATCTAGAGGCAAGGAAAGTAACTTGAGGAAGTATGTTTTCATGTGTCAAGAAAGACCATTGGAAGATGAATAGCACTCAGAAGCATGGGGACACTAAAGTTGTGTTTGTTATTGAGTGTAATCATTTCATTTATACACAATGGGTATTAGATATATCATGTGGGGTTTACATATATATTCCAATGAATAAACTATAGAGATTTAGAAATATTTATAGAGGAGAGGTGGATTTTAGAGCTGCCAATGGCACGAGGCTAGCTGTGTTGGCCATTGGCGATTACCATCTGTCTTTACCAAATGGGATTCTTTTGGTTTTACATAACTATTATTTTTTACCTAGTGTTACCAAGAATATAATTTCATTATCATGGTAGGATATGGATGTATTTATTTTCATGTTTGTAAATAAGGGTTGTTTCTTTTATAGAAATAACATATATTATGGCATGGCAGATTTAAATAACAGTTTTTATGTATTAAATTATGAAAACCATTTATTGGAAGTAGATAATGAAACAAAATCACATGACTCATATAACACCATGTTTTGGCATCATAGTCTTGTTCATGTAAATGAGAAGAACTTGACAAAACTCGAGAAAAGGTGTTTATTTATACTCTACTGAGCTAAAACCACATAATAGATGTCATGCTAGTTTACAAGGGAAAATGACCAAGCCTCCTTTTAGTGGATAGGTTGAATGGGCCCCAAAACCTCTAGGATTGGAACACATGGATGTGTGTGGGATATTTCTGGTAGAATATAGAGGTTGATATTCTTTCATCATTACTTTTACTGATTATTTGAGTGTATATGGATTTATCTAATTAATGAGGTATAATTCAGAGTCCTTGGATAAATTTAGATAATTCAATAATGAAGTAGAGAATCATCTTTGTAAGAATATTTGATCGGATCATAGTGGATAATATTTTAACCAAGATTTTATTGACCATTTACGAGAGTTTGGGATTCTTTCTCAACTAACTTGTTCTTATACACCATAGTGGAATGGTATAAGTGAAAGGAGGAACTACACCTTTTTGGAAATGGTGAGGACAATGATGAGTCATGCATTTATTCCATTGTCGTTTTTTGGATATGCATTACAAACTATATAATACACATTAAATCAAGTACCAACTAAAGAGGAAGATGAAATTACCTTCGATTTGTGGAATGGAAATAAATCCATTTTTTCACACACACATGTATGGGGATGTGAGGAATTTGTTTTCCCTTTCTCATGAAAGAAACTAGCACCCTGAGGCAGAATATGTATCTTTATAGAATATCCCAAGGAAGCAGAAGGATATTACCTATATAACTCATCATATACGAAAGTGATTGTCTCTAGACAAGCCATCTCTCTTGATAGTGATTACATTCTCAAAATGTATAGTGGGAGAAAAATTAACATCAATGAAGTTGATACTCAAGATACATAGGATTTGGTACAAGAACAAGCTCTATAGGTCCCCTGGAAGAGGTTTCATAAACACAAGTATTGTGTAAGATCTCAAGAGAGGTAAGTGAACCATATAGATTTGGTTTCCTAGTCACTGAGGATGGTGAATCATTATTTTTGGTCAATAATTAACCTATATCCTACAAGGAATCTGTAGAGATCTCATAAGCAACATGATGGATAGAAGATATGATTTATAAGATGGATTACATATATCAAAACCAATTCTGGGTTCTGGTCGATGAGCTAGTTGATATAAAGTTTGTTGGATGAAAATCGGTGTTCAAGAGAAAGCTGGACATAGAAGGTCAAATTTTCACCTATAATGAATGGATAGTGGCTAAAGGATTCCAAAAACGTCAAGGAATTGACTATGATGAAACCTTCTCTCTAGTTTACATGTTTTAATCCATTAGAATCTTACATTCCATATCATCTTACCATGACTATGAGATTTGGAAGATGGATTTCCAAATAGTATTCCATAACAGGAACCTTCAAAAAGATGTCTATATGATACAACTAGAAGGGTTTGTTACACCAGGTGAATCCAAATACGTTTTCATGTAGCAGAAATCCACTTATGGGTTAATGAAAGAATCTAGGTCATGGAACATTTGATTTAATGAACCCATAAAGTAATTTTTTTTAAATTAATAATGAATGTGATACATTTTTTTATATGTGGTTTAATGGGAATGTGGTCATTATCCTAGTAGTATATTTTTATGACATATCACATATTAGAAACAATGTACAAGTCTTACAGTCAGTTAAGGACTAGTTGAATTAGTGTTTATCCATGAAGGACATAGGTGAAGAAGCCTACATTCTAGGGATCAATATCATTCTGGATATATCCAAAATGTCTCATGCACTATGTCATGGTACGTACATTGACAAGAAACTAAAGATATTTAGTATGGAATAATCCAATATGATATTGATTCTAGTGTCACATAGCCTATATCTTTCAAAGATAATATGTTCTTTGACACAATAGTAGAAAGGTAGGATGAGTAAGATCCCATATGCATTGTCTATATGATCTATCATGTATTCCATGTTATGTACAAGGCTTGATGATGCCTATGTGCTGAACATGGTGGGAATATATCAAGAAGATCCAAGAGAACATCATTGGACTATTGTTAAGATACTTCTTAATTATCTAAGAACAACTAAGGATATGTTCTTGGTTTATGGATGATACAAGGAGCTTTTAATCATAGGGTATGCTAATTCTAGTTTTCATACTGATTAAAACAATATGAAGTCACAATTAAAATATGTTTTCTGTCTCAACAGAGGAGCTGTGATCTATAACAGTTCAAAGTAGCCAGTTCTCACCGATTCTATAGTGGATTCCGAATATATATCAGCTTCTGATATATCCAATGAATCCATCAGGATTACTAACATTTTCTATGAGTTTGATGTGGTTCCTAGTAGTAGATACACTATCACACTATATATTGATAATAATGTAGTGGTGGTTCCTGCAAAAGAATCATGGTCACATCAACAGAAAAATTACATTCTCATTAAGAATCACCTCCTCCTAGATTACTATCAAAGGGGTGATGTTGCAGTGAGCAGGGTATCCACAAAAGAGAACATGGTAGATCCCATGAATAAAGGAAAATATCAACATAATCATGAATATCACTTGAGAGCTAGTGGGTTAAATGTTTTTAGTATTTGACTCTAGTCTCTTTGGGATTCTATTGGAGTTTGTGGCCAAGAACCAACTACTTTGTATGTTATGATAAACTTGTATTCATAGATGTTAATGTGAATAAACATCTTATAACAACTTAATCTTTCTTCTGCATTACAAAGCATGGGAAAACTGAGTTCAAGTACAAGAGAAAGAAAGTGGGCCAGAATACAAACCCAAGAAAATTACTGAAAACTGTAAAGTATGAAAAGTGACCTGATGGAAATCTGTGGTAAATCCCACTTAATTGTGAGAGTGTTGAAGTTACTCGAAGATGACGTAGTACATCATGTATGCCCAGTCCTACTGGGCCCTTCCTGGTCCTAGGCCACCAATTCCACCATTGTAGCGCCTGTATATCTCGTCTCCCATAGAACCCATGTCGAAACGTTGATCGATTACACCAGACACAACACGTGTGGTTGAAGCCCGTGCAGGGGTGAGTGACACAATACAGAGTAGGGAAACCAAAATATAAATAAAAATACACATCAATTCCACAATTTAAAAGCATGAAACACAAGGAAACTCACACTTGGTATATTCTAGGGTAGTAAGAGTGGCATCATGAGTCAAAAATGTAGAACTCCTTGGCGGCTAGAGAACTCCTCCTCAATCAAGTACAGTGGGTCCTTTGGGTCACACAGAGCCACTTCCCACTAACCTTGAATATATGTGGTACTCATTCCACTTGATTATCGTGGATATGTTGGGTTACATAGAGTTGTTCCCCACTGTAGGCATGTTGGGTCACAGAGAGTTGCTTCCCTCCTTGACCGAATTGAGGTACTCCTCCTATCAATTATTGTGTTTCTTTTGGGTCACACATAGCCACTACCCATTGTGGGCTTGCTGGGTCTCATAGATCCTCTTTCTACTAGGCCATCCTCCAGCAGTCTTTACGTCTCAGCCAAACGCATGATTCTGTATAAAGCGTGCTTGGGAGAACCAGTGCTCAAGCCATTCTTCACTTCTAGGTGTCCATGAATGTCACCAAAAATCGTGATAAAATTTATTCTCCTCAAGAGAGTCCCAATTCTATAAACACAGAGTCAATCAGATGTGTGGTTTTTAAGATATATCCATTTTAGTAACCAGGGATTGGTTACAACGAGGCCCAATTCAACTCGGTCGGATCGTCCCGACCAACCCGGAATGGGGGTTCCACTTACCCTGGTTCATTTCAACGGACTTGAACTTACTTGGTATGGTTTGTGGTTGGTCTAGTTGGGCCAAGCCGATGGTCCAGGCCCAATATTCCTCGCTGGACTCAGTCTGATTTGGCTACAGTTCAGCCCCGTTGGGTCACCAGCCACCCCAGTCTAATTCGGTCCATCCAAAAGGGGCATAGGTTCGGATGAACAGTGCGGGTTCGACTCGATGGAATGGATATGGCATACCGGGTAGCAGGACTAGCCCGAACCGCTGAGGGCTTATCCCACCTGCAAGGGGACCGGCCGCACGGTGCAGCCGGTGTGAGCCTTTGTGACGCGACAGCCAGCTGGGTCCCGTCTTGTCCGAATGTGGACCGTAAGGGCTGGCTTCACCTTCTATGTGGCGCCCATCTTATACTGCGTCAGACTCATAATTTGGTCAATGATTTGTGGCACCTATAGCCTACCGGGTGGCTTGGATGTGGGCCACCAATCCACATGGTTCCAACCTGGCGTAGCGTCCCCTACGCACCATTGAGCCTGACGAGCCGTGGAATCTTGGTCAATGCAATACACCGGTGTGGGCCGCTTCCACCCTGTAGCCAGAGAGGCCAGCAGTCTCCGCTGCTGCCACCAACATCGGTGCATTGGTAAAATCTTCGGCAGGCCCCCAGAAGCGCTTCAGTGGTATGTTCATTGCGCCACTTTCGTCAATGGTCTTTATGAGAGGATTTATTTACCACAAATCCATGAAACTGTTATTTCAATTGGATTGAGAATGATGCCACCAAGAACACACAAGCGAAGGTTCTCGATTCATGTTTGTGTTAGCCCGAGCCCTCTGTGTTAGAGTTTTTAATAAGGGGGGGTCTTGAAGAGGTTTTCAATCAATCATTCATTCCATGGTTTAGTCCTGAATAATCACTCAAAAAAAGGTCTCCCTCCCAATATAACACAGAATTTTCTGATTAACCTATTCATGGGTTAATCTGTATTCATTGTTTAGAAGTGGATGAAGAAGAAAAACTAATCAAAAACCCCTACCTCTTACGATGTTTGATGTCACGACATTCATCCTCGAGGAGTTAATACATCGATGCCGCTTCCCAGCTCTGGTCTTCGAATGTCGTCGAAGGTGGCGAAGATCAGTCGGGGTTCGTCATTCTTTATTAGGGTGGAAGTCCATCAGAGGTTCTCTAGAAAATACTCCAAATTATTAATCCATATTTCCCCAGAATTTTGAAATATAAATAGGATCATGTCACATCATTCCCATTATGATGTGATGTCATGTTGTTACGCT
The DNA here is from genome assembly GCA_963277665.1 of Viscum album. Taxonomy (NCBI): domain Eukaryota; kingdom Viridiplantae; phylum Streptophyta; class Magnoliopsida; order Santalales; family Viscaceae; genus Viscum; species Viscum album. The sequence goes on from OY728138.1 coordinate 771,512,464, forward strand.
ATTTTATTTAAAAACAATGTCCCTATTAAGCATCATTAAACTGTCATTACCCTATGATTTTAATGATCCATTAATGCACCTCATTGATGTGCATCATCTCCGTCGTGTCTCTGCCCCACCGTGTCACAGACTGCAGCTCGAAACTCTTGTAGAAAAATAAAATAATTTATTTAAATTATTTTATTATTTTTCAAGAAATGTCTAAAAAATAACTTTTCTGATCATCCCTTGCCGACCGAAGGTATTTCATTTATAGGTGAATACCGGCATTATGAATTCAATGGTACCCTCATATTGTTTATCTGAGCAATGGTTTAAATGATAAAAAACCTGCTTTCACGTTTGATGCATGTACCTTAAAAAAAGTTCGAGATTTAATTCCGGGCCCTCCGGACCATGGAATCACGCGCCATAGAATTGTACTATCTTAAATTAATTCCATATAAATAAAACAATTCAATGGATATTCTGAGACATTACATTCTCCCTACCTTAGGGATTTACATCCCCAATGCTAAAACAACAAATAAACAAAACGATGGGGATATTGAGCACAAATCTGAGTCTCCCTCTCCCATGTGCTCTCCTGGTGATTCACATGCTTCCATCGGATGCACACTAGAGGACTAAACCATACACATAGTACCCTCTCATGTGGATCCATTATTCCCATTGGGAACTCTATAAAGGTCTCCACATCATCAATGTTCTGTTCTCCCCAGTAGATGACGTGTTATAGATCATACACATACCTCATCAGCTACGACACGTGGAAAACGTCATGCACCCGGTGCATCTATGGGAGAAGATCTAGGTGGTATGCTACCTCTCCAACTCTTCTAGGGATCTAAAAAGGGATGATGAGCCTCCGAGAATGCTTGTTGCACTACCAAAATCTCTTCAATCCTTGTTGGGGTGATACTTGAAGGAACACATTATCTCCCTCCTCGAACTCCATGGGTCTTCGTCTCTTATTAGCATAAGACTTCTATCTGCTCTGTGCAGTCCTCATCCCCTCCTTAATGATCTGCACCTTCTTGGTGGTACCCCATACCAACTCTGGACCCATGAGTGCTGACTCTCCTCGGTCTAAATAGCATATGGGTGATCTGCAAGGCCACATGTATATGGCCTCAAAAGGTGTCATGCCAATGGTGGAGTGATTGCTGTTTTTGTATGAAAACTCAATAAATGGAAGGCAGTCCTCCCAACTATGACCAAAGTCGAGGATACAAGCACAAATCATGTCCTCCATGTTCTGTATGGTCCTCTAGATCTAACCATTCGATTGGGGATTAAAAGTTGTGATCAAACATAGTTGCATCCTGAACGTCCCCTGTAATCCCTTCCACACCAGAATGTAAAGAGAGCACTATCATCTCAGACGATTGTTGAAGGTACCTCATGAAGTCACACTATATCCTAGATGTAGAGGAATCCCAAGCCCTCAACCAGTCCTGCTTTTAGAAGGGTATGAAGTGAGCCGACTTGGTGAGTCATCCAACGATCACCCAAATAGATTCGTGACATCTAGATGTATGTGATAACCCCATAATAAAGTCCATCAAGATACCATCCCATTTCAACTCTAGTACCTCGAGTGGATGAGTCAATCCCGCTAGAACCTGTGGCTCGGGTTTCTCTTTTATACTAGTGAGGTATTGTGAAATGAACTCATCCATTGCTTTCTTCATCCCTGGCCACCATTACTAACACTAGAGGTCTTGGTACATCTTCGACACTCTAGTATGTACTACCATAGGGGGAGTATGGAAATCCCTCAACACCTCCTCCCATAACTTCACTGGCATAATATTGCACCCTATGGAAATGATGATGTGATCCCCACCAATCAAAAATCCATCATGAGCCTGTCCTTAGGATAACTAAGCACATCGAGGATCACAGTCAATATCCACTAGTTGTGCCTCCATGACTCACTGTAAGAGTGGGGGAGTAATAATCATCGATTGAAGGTAAGATCCTCCATAATCATCCATAAATAATATCTGCATCGTAGCGAACTACTTTGTCACCTCACTCAGCAGTTGCAACCCGGTCCTCCTTCTGAGGGAATCTACCTCAATGTTCCCCATTCTAAAGGTATAGACTATCTCAAAATCATAGTCCTGGAGGAACTCTAGACATCGCCGCTACCTCAAGTTTGGTCCTTCTGGGAGAAGATATACTTGAGACTCTGGTGGTCATAGTAAACTATAAACCACTATCCTATCCAGTAGTTCCACCACTTATTCAATGAAAAGTTAACAACTTCCAACTCCATGTCATGGGTCACATAGTTCTTCTCAGGATGCCTCAACTATCGTGAGCTATAGGTGATCACCACATGCTCCTGCATTAGGAAAAAACTGATATCGGTCCCAGATGTGTTGTAGTAAACTACACACCCAACTCCCTCTTCTGGTAGTCTCATGATGGGGGCACTAGTCAGTCTCCACATCAGCTCCTATAAACTCAGTTGAAATTTATCTATTCACACGAAGGGGGGTCTCTTATGTGCCAATACCAATCAGGATGCTTCTACCAAGGAAACGTTAGTCACAAACATCTTATAGTAACCATCCATCCCTAATAAGATACACACCTCATTCACGGTTTTGGGTGGATTCCAATAAAGAACTGCCTCTATCTTTGTCGGATCTACTGCAACTCTATCCTCCAAGATGACGTATCCTCAAAAATGGACCTCTTATATTTAGAACTGACACTTTTAGAGATTACTATAAATCTAGTGAAGTCGGAGTATATCTAGGACTATACATAGTTGTGTATCATGTTTCTCCTCTAATTCTGAATACACTAAGATGGAATTGTTGAATGCCATGAAGAACCAGTCGAGGTCGGGATGCATGATCCTATTCATGAGGCTAATGAACACTACAGGGGAGTTGGTCCCACCAAAAGGCATCACCAAGAACTCATAGTGTACATACCAGCACTTGAATGCTCTCTTTGGTACATCCTCATCCCATACCTAAATCTGGTGATAGCCTGATCTGAGGTCTATCATTGAGAACCATGTCGCTCCCTTGATTTGGTCGAAGAGGACATCATTTCTCGGCAGTGGGTACTTGTTCTTCATAGTAACTTGGTTCAGGCATTGGAAGTCCACACACAACATCAAAACCCCGTTTTCCTTCTTAGAAAAAATCATTGAGGCTACCGATGGTGAAATACTAGTCCTTGCAAAACCCTTCGTCTACAAGTCATCCAGTTGTACCCTCAGCCCACGAAGCGCTGTGGGATCCATTCGATATGTCGATGAGGATATCAGTGTCATCTTGAGGTACAGTTCTATAGAGAAGTCTACCTATCTGCATAGAGGTTTCCCTAGAACCTCATCAGGAAAAAAATTCTCGTACTTGTCCACCACTTTAAGGAATCTTGGACTCCTCTCCTCCGCTACCCCAAGGGTGAGGGTAGCCAACTGGTGAGTGATCAACTACACCCTCCTCTAATAGAGTACTTTTTGCACTGCAAGGTTTTACTTATCACTAGTGAAGGAATACCTGGTATCATATTCACATAAAAACTACATTGTACACCTAAAATAGTCGATCTGATCATGTAATGTGGATAACTAGCCCATACCCAAGATGACATCGTAAGGCCTCGATGATACTACTAGGAGATTCCATCTAAAACTCACGCCTCCTAGAGTAATCACACACTACTTCAACCAGTAATCCCCTCCCATAGGAGTCTGTAGCTGTAAGGATCGAGCCAATGAATCCACCAAAATCTCAGATCTTTGAATAAGTGTTGTGGAAAAGAAGGATTGACTAGAACCTATGTTGATAAGTATTATAGCTAGGGTAGAGAAGACACATATCATACCTCAGATCATCTATGGAGTGTCATGCACATAATCCTATTCAGTCAGGAGCTGAGATTTCCCCTCTTATCATTTTTCCTAAGGTTGGGGTGGACACATGGGTGTTTTGGAAGTAACACCTCAAACATTCAACCACTACCTGGCGCTCGGCCAACTCCAATGCTATGTCTGCCTCCCTGCATACCTCCTCACTTGAACCGTTGTTACTGCCTCGATGGCCACTTGACCATCTATTGGTCATCCGTACAGTGGGTTAGAAAGTTTTCTGTCATGTGTCCCTACCTGCTGCATGAGTATCAGAGCCTGTACCATGTCTGACTCCCACTACCTCGGAGCCTTACACTGCCGACCCTAAGTCCTGGGGTCAGCCTCTGAAAGACCTGATCTTCAGGGGCCCACCCATTTGTTGTCTACTTCAAGCCAAATAATATGCCACCTGGGGTCACCGGTAGCTCTAGATCTGGGTTCCAGCACCACCAAGAATCTCTCCATCAGAAGGACTCACTCCAGCACCCCTTCTTGGGTAAGGATGCTGTGTGACACCACTGAATACCAGATCTACTACCTGAGTCCCTGGTCAAAGCCTCAATCCCTGAAGAAAGTGTGTAACACTATACTTTTGGAGTAGTTGGAAAGATCCATGAACCTCTCCAAGTACTAATCAACCATCATTCTGTTTGGCTATAGGTGAATCAGCTCCTGGATGCGCACAAAGCGCAAGGAAGTTGGGAAAATCCCCTCCTGAAAAAGCCTCTCAATGTCAACCAATGTGAGGGTCACCTCATCATGAGTCTAGATGTTCAAAATCCACCATCTCCCTATTGATCCCTAACAAAGGGTCACTTCCAAGATCACCATTTGGTCATTCGGTGTCCCCACTAAGTAGAAGATCCGCGTCAAAACCTCCATTCAGTCCTCAACGACCCGAGGATCATTCTCTCCCCTGAACCTGGGAGGTCTCTGTCTCTAGAACTCATTTAGGGAACTGATCCTATGAATTTCCTAGCCAGAACTACCGATAGTAGATGTTAAACATCTAATGGTTATATCACTGGTGCACCACTTAGTGGGGCCATATCAAGCACTGATCCCTGAAAAAATGCCTCGTCACTAGGCCGACAATCCTTTCGACCTCGTATTAGGATCCTAGATGGTCGTCCATGTGGAGGAATCTAAAGGCAGGTCAAGATGTCACATGGTTAGAAGGATATACCTAGTTAGCTTACTATTATTTAAAATTATGGAGACACTTTTGCAACCAATATTTTCATGTATTATGCCGAAAATAGATTTCAAGGTATTGTTGTATGGATATGTCGGTTGTCACACCAACACTTGACTCCCCAAATCTGAAATTCAAACTCAAAACATTTAACAATGTTTCCCAAAAACAAAACATCTGACCCTCCATCTTTGAGGGGGAACTGACTTCCCTATGATACCACTTTTTAATGACCCATCCCTTGGTCCCATGTTGTGACTACCACAATCCCACCTCCCGAAATCCAGGGGTAGGCAATTGGCTTTGAAGGAGTCAACCTTCAAGTGGGAGGCATTATCGTAGATACCTATACACACACACACACACACACAATCACACCCAACCAAGTCCCAACTCACAAAAGGGAATCAACATACCACTGAATAAACTGAGTGAAAGTACAGCTGAAAGAAAGTGTGCTAGAATACAAACCCAGGAAAAGTACTGATAACTATAAAGTATGAAAAGATCTCTGATGACCAATTAGAGTAAACCCCACCTGATCGTGAATGTAGTGAATATACTAGAAGCTGAAGTAGTACATCCAATCTTCCTCATACTACTAGGGTTCTCCTAGTCCTAGGACACTAAGTCCACCATTGTAGCATCTATTCATCCCATCTCCCTAAGCACCCCTATCGAAATGTTGGTTGTCTGCACCAAAAACAACATGTGCGGTCAGAGCCTGTGAAGGGGTGATTGACACATTACTCAGTAGGGAGCCCAAAATAAAAATAATGAAAACATAGCTATTCCTCAAATTAAATCACCAAAAACAAAGCCACTCACAACAATTACATTCTATGGTAGTAACCATTGCATCATCAGTTGTAAATGTCAAACTCCTAGCTCGTGGGAAAACTCCTCCTATATTGAGCATAGTGGGTCTATTGGGTCACATATAGATATATCCCCCCTAAACATTAACTATTGTGGCACTCATCCTTGATAAGTACCATGGGTATGCTAGGTCACACAGAGACGCTCCCCACATGGGCCTCCCGGGTCACACAGAGCCACTTACCACCTTGGAAAAACCGAGGTTCTCCTCCAGTCATGTATCATGGGTTTGACAGGTCATACAGAGATACTCCCTACCATGGGCCTACTGGATCACACAGAACCACTTCCCACTAGGCCATCCTAAAACAGTCTTCAAGTCGCATCCAACCATAGAGTTTTGTACGTATTGCACTTAGAATAACTGCTCCTCAAGACATTTTTTGCTTCTCAGCATCCATTAAAGTCTCCAAAAAGCATGCTAAATGATTTGTCTCCTCGAGAGATTCCTACTGCTACAAATTGCCTATCAATCAGACACATCGTTTTCAAGATACATGTGTTTTAGTAACCAGGGGGCCAGTTGCGATGAGACATGTTCTGACTCGGTCAGACTGTCCTGACCAACCCAGCTTTGGGGTTCTACATACATCAGTTCATTTAAACAGGCTCTAACTAACCCAGTATGAGTCATATTGGTCTGGTTTGGCCTCTCTAGTGGGCTAGGCCTAATAGGCCTTGCTGTACTAGGCCTGATTTGGCATAAGGTCCAGCCTGTTAGGTCGCCTGGAGACCCGGTCAAATCCACCATGGACATAAGGGGTGCGGGTTCGGCCTTCCGGTGTGGTTTTGACCCACCGGCATGGGTCCGTCCCATATGCCAGTGGGGCCAACCTGGCCCGTTGGGGGCTCGGCCCACCAGCAAGGGGACCGAATTCACGGTGCGACCGGTGTAAGTTTATGGGACGTGGCAGCCAACAGCGTCCCTTCTGGTCCGAATGCAGCCTACAATGGCAGGTCACACTTTTTGCACGGAGCCCTCATTGTCTATTTCTGACTCCAGCAACGTCTGACAGGCTTCAGTTCCTCCATCCTTCTAGGTGACCAGGACGCGGGCCACCACTTCATGCAGTTCCCACCTGGTGTGGTGTCCTCTCATACGCCGCCACGACTAACGAGCCACGACATCACGGTCAACACAACCCACCGGTGCAGGCCACTACCTCCCCGCAACTAGTGAGGCCGGTCTTCGCCACTGCTTCTGGCGCCGACGCATTGGAATAATCTTCGATGGGCCACTGGACACGTTCTTGTTGTACATTCCTTATGCTTATTATGCAAACAGTGTCCGCACTATGATGTCTTTACGACAAAGACTTCAAACCGGCCTTTTCATCACAATGAGAATGTGGTAACTAAGAAAACACAATCAGAGGTTCTCAGGCCTTGTTTGTGTCAGCTAGGGCCCTCCTCATTAGAGGTTTTAATAGGGGGATCATGGAGGTTTTTGTTCAATCATTCATGCCAAGGATTAATCCAGAATAATCACCCTAAAATAAAATTCACCCTTCTGTTATAATGCATGATCCATGGATTAATATTTTTTGGGGTAAATCCTCATTCTATATTTAGAAATGGACAAGGAATAACAACCAATCAAAAACCCCTACCACTTAGATGGCCGATGTCACGATGTCTATCCTTCAGGGGTTTAGATGTCGACATCAGTTCCAAACTCTGGTCTTCGAAATGAGCCGAAGGTGGAGAAAATCCATCAATGTTCATCATTATTTTCTATGGTGGAAGTCTATCAGAGGTTTTCCAAGGAATATTCTAAATTTATAATCCATATTTCTCTAGAGTTTTGATCTTAAATAAGAGCACATCATAGTATTCCCATTATGATGTGACGTCACGTTGTTATTCTATTTTTTTATGAAACAGTGTCACTGTTACATGTCATTAAACTATTGTTATGATGTGATTTTAACGATCCATTAATAAGCCTCACTGATGTGCATCATATCCACCATGTCACTACCCCACTGCATCGTCGTCCTCCACTCAAAAGTGAGGAAGAAAAATAAAATAATTCCATTAGATTTTTGAAATATTTTTCTTAAAAAGACCGAAAAATGTCTTTTCAACATGACCCTTGCCCGCCAATGTTAAGTCATTTCTAGTAGAATCTTGGTGTTTTCAATTCAATGATGCCCTCAAATTATCTATCCTAGAAATGGTTCAAAAGATATTAAAAAACAATTTTAGGTTTACTAAACATACATAAAAAATGCCAAAATTCCATTACAGGATCTCCAGACCTCGAAATCTTATGTCGTTGAATTTCATGGTCTCAAATTAATTCCATATAAATAAATAAATTATACTGAAATTCTGATACATTACAGTTAACTTATTTCTCAATGGGTTCCTTGTCATGTTACTCGTTGCTGACCTTGGACATTAGGAAGACTCCCCCTAATGACAATGAGAAAGAGGCCTGGAGGGTCACATGCTAAGTTTATCCAAGCATCTCAGTTAAATATTAATTTAACAACTTCAATAAAGATTATTCCTGGTAGTGGTTAAATAATTATTCAAGGAAGCCTAATCGCATTTATTTTAACGGTAGTTATTTGAGATAATATATTGTGGAAAAAATATTATGTTTATTTGCAAATAATGTAGTGATATTTATTTCAAAAATAAATAGTGAATATTCAAGGTTTAATAAATATGGTACAGGAAATAAAGAAAATGGAAAAACAAAAGTACACAATGTGTATATTAATATACATGAAGTTTATTTTCTTCTAGGGATTTGTTCGAAATAATATTATTTATTTATTTAAATAATAATATATGTAATTCTCTAGGCGCATGTAAAGTGATAGTAATAGTCAAATGTTTTTATAATACATGGGGTCTTACTAAGAATTAAAAAAAATTAATAAATTCATTTGGTTATTTAATTCATTTTGTTATTCTATGTAATATAAATTCCAATTACATCATTCTCATTAGATCTATCCATTATTTGTGGCTATGCACAATAAATATCGAGAAATCTCCCAATCCAAGATAGAATTACTTTCCTCCAAGAACTCTCTCATGTTACAAGACAGATCATCTTCCACCGGATTATGGAGAGCTCTTTGGAAGCAGCTCTCAAGGTGATCGATGGCATACATTGTACCAAAGGCTCTTCTACCCAATCACCCAAAGATTCCCTCGACGATGTCCAGAGTTATGAGGATCATTTGTGGACCACTGCTAGAGGAATCCTACACATGGTTTTTGTGACACAATGACGAATCATAGTGGATCCTAACCAAATGCATCAAGAGAGAGAGAATTCCATCAAGGTAAATCTTGTATTTTAATTAAATTAACTATTATCGATATATGATGATCCTCCCTTTGGTTCTGGGACATCCCTCTTCCCATTTAATTATCTATTCTATTCTAAAGATCTGATGATTTATCATCATGGGGGATCTCAGATTTATTATTGTTAATTATAAAATTAAAGTTGGTACCACCAATCCACATGGTTCCCCTACACCCAGTACTTTCAAAAATGCCATATTATATTTTTTAATTTGGAAATATGGAAACTTAAACACTAACACATATGTGACATGCATTATTTCCCACCAATTTCTTTATTATTAGAACCCCTCTTAGACACCTCATACATAATACATATCTTCACAACCTTTGGAATGGGGACATAAAATGGGAGAGCTCGGATATCAAGTTAGGGTAAATAAGGAATATATGTTAGAATAGTCATGATTATAAGGGTATGAGAACATGATCATGGCATTTCAAGGTCATATCATGCACATCAAAGATCAGAATCATGAATAATAGAATATAGATTGGAATTTCATAAGACATGAATTATAAGGTAATAAAGAGCATAAACCATGCAAGCATAATATAGGAATAAGACATTGAATTATAAAAGACACACAAATAGGTAACCTCATACCACATAAGTGATGGATCGTTAAAAAACATATCAAGGAACTTCATGTGTACTACACCTATTGGTTGGGGGCACACCACCATTTCTAGTAGCAATCCTTTCATTATAAGGTATTAGATTTTCCCATCAACCCATAGTGGATCAGGTTTCCCCACCTACTCATACCAAGTCAGGTTTCCATATCTACCCATAATAGATCAGTTTTTCCCATCTTCCCTATGATGATCGGGTTTCCCCATCTTCCATAATAGATCAATCCCATGGACTTGATTCCAATCATTATACCGTGAGATTTAAATCAACACCCAATTTATTGGAGGGAGATATTGGTCCCACCCATTCCATAATGAAATCATTCGTACATGCGCCAAAAATTCATAAAAATTATATTATAACCCATTAAATGAAATGGGTAGCATAATCATTTCATTATATCATTAAATATGAAAATTATATCATTATTATTGTCATTTTATATAATAACCAAGGAATGAATCTGGTTTAAAAATTATGTTACCCACGAAAGAGAAAAGAGTTTTAAAACCATCATTCCTTCATAACATAAACCATTCTAGAATGAATATGAATTTTATTCTTTGATCATATCCCTTAGTAAATCATAAACTATAACAAACTATGTTGTATTATATTGGGGAGATATTTTGAATGATTAGATATATAATTTTTAAGGAAATAACCATTAATTTAAAATACTTCTCGTAAAACCATTTCAAAACTCCTTTTCTTATAAACAAGGATTTACAAATTCATTTAACACATTTCTTGATGATAATATATTTTTTGTTTGAACATTTATTTTTAAAACATAATGAATTTTGGATACATTTTTCTTTTTAAAAATAACCCATTGAAATATATATAAAGGTAGGTATGAAATTCTCTAAAACCCTTTTTAGACATAAAACCTTTTTTAAAACATTTTTCATTGAAAACATATTCAGGACGCATAAATATATGTTGAAATTTTTTTATATCAAATTAAATTTGAAAACTTATTAAATAAAATTTTTAAAACCTAAAGACATTGTTGAAATAAATTATCTATGAAAATTATATTGCAAGATAATTTTGAAAAAAAAAATTAAAAACATTATTGGAAAAATATATTTTTGAAATATATATATTTCTGAATGAAAAGATAAATGATATTGTATTTTCATGAAAAACATTCTTAATTATATTTTGTACCAAAGAGTGTAAAAATAGTTCCAAAAAATGTATATATACTTAATAAACATAAAATATGGCATTTAATGAACATTATTGAGAAATGGATCACAACATTTCATTAATGGAAGCACAATCATAAACTATCCTAAGAAACAATTACATTTCTTTAATAGACTCTTACCACATGGTAAATTTGAATCATACTCTACATGTAAGAAAATGAAGTTATATGAGACTTAAAATATAATGAATTTAATGAAATTAATTATTTTACCTATCAAATGTATATATATACACCTCATTAAAAAATATAGGTTTAAAACAAATCATGTTTCTCAAAAAAGAAAAATTGAGGGAAAAATATCTTACTTATTTGGTAAATTTTGAATGGTAAAAACCCATGAAATACATATCATCAAATGGGTAGGAAAATCAAAATAAATTTTAAGATAATATTAATTTAACAAAATTATTTTTTTTATATACACCAAATAAATGAATGAATTGTGAATATATCATAAGTCTCGCGGGGATAAAATTGAGACTAGAAATCCCCTTACCTTAAGTCTGGACACTCTTAGTACACATTAATAACTATTGTATAATAAATATTACATTATTATAAATTTTAAAAAAAGGATATTATATATAATAACATATATTATTAAATTACAAATTTTTATTACCCGTTTATTAACAATTCAATTTTAAAATTATGTTTTCGGTAATAATCGATTTGTTTTTTCTCTTATGTTTTGAATTGTTATAATTTTTCCCTCACACATATATCATGATATCAAGAATTTAAAACAAGATATAAATATAATATATATTTATTATATAATTATTTATATTAATATATAGAATATAAAAATATTTAATAAAATACATCATTCATGGAGATGGTAGGTCCTACGTACGCATGAATGAGTTTTTTGTTTCACTATCGTAGAAAAGGAAAGAAAATATATAAAATATACATATATATATATTGTATATATAGTCAGATTATTATGTAAAATATATCATATAAATTTACTAAACCCATCGTTAATATAATCCATATAAAGTGTGAAGCAATCATGTCGCTTTGATGAGGCGGTAGTCCACACTTCCAAAATGAAGTTATCGTATATACCCAAAATGGAAACCCAAAAGATATGTTTTATATGATAAATAAATAATCATAAATTCATAATAAATATAATATATATATATAATATAAAAACATATTAATCATCATAATTCCCGTCAATTATAGGTTCAAAAGGAAAAATGAACAACATCTTTTTGGGAGGTTGTAGTTCGTCGTACATAGAAACGATATGTTCGTTTCCCATTCGATGGAAGTTTATGTTAGTTTATATAGAACCCTTAGAAAATAAATATCAGTGTATTTATGATATTGAGGCTATTATATAATCATTTAATAATAATATGTGAGGTGGTGTAGAATGAAAATTAAACAAAGTAGCTTAAGGAAGGATGTAAGCACCTTTTTGAGTAACTCTACTTGGTTTGTACCAAAGATAATCCTTGGATGGCTTTATTCCAAAAGGGATGATTCTAGTGGAAAATTATGTATGTTTTTAGCCTATTTGAGAACATTTGTTTTATCTAAGGGTCTTTATAGGTGTGAATAAGTGGGAAGTGTGAGTACCTTTTTATAGTGGAGGAGGAGTGACATTCTTGTAGATTTCTTAAAAGAGAATTCCACCCACATTTTTTATGGGAAAAGTAGATCAAATAATGAACAAAATTATATAAAAGTAACTATAGGGTATAAATATGGACATATCATGGATCCTTTTCAAGTTTATATGTTAGTTTAGACCTTAATTGTAAGGCTTAGTCCCTTGTTAAGCTACTTTTCACCTTAACCATTATACTTTATTTTAATTACTTTTAAAAATATTTTATAAAAAACTAATTTGGCCTTATATTACATTTTATATTATGTTAATTATAGATATATAACTCAATTTTTCCAATTTCCAATAATATATGTGGTATAAATTAATTCAAATTTAATCATGTAGATGAGATGATAATGCAGGTTTTTAAAGTAAAAACTTTCAAAAAATTGGATTGTTTTTATCTCCAATTTTAAAGTAAAATTAATTTCAATGAAAAAATTAAATTAATATATTTTTAATTGATATAATTTATCTTTAAAAATAATTCAAAATATAAATTATCATTATAAATAAATTATATGATAAAGAGTTTTGGAATTAAAATACTTATTATTTACTATTTTTAATAAATGAAACTTTAAAGAACAATACAAATAACTACTATAATATATTTTTTATGTTCCAATTTATATAATGAATTATATTTTAATAAAAAAATATTATAAATGTAATATAATCATATTTAAAATTGGGTTTCATTTAAAAGGAGTTAAAATTACTTTTTAGATGAATACATCTCTTTTTATTCATATAATTATGTTTATTATCATCTTATACCTATCAAATATACTATATTAGTATCAAAAATATTTACTTAATATATAATTTATACATTTTAGGGAAAAAATTTATCAAAAGGGGTTTTAAATAATTCTTTAGAGAAAATTGCGATTGTATATAGAAAAATAGATTTTTTAAAAAGTAATTTCATAATTTTCAAATAGATATTACATTACATTCTAGTAATTTATAACAAAATGATAAATTTTCTATACACGTGTAAATAATATTTTCACATTTTAGTTAATATTATTTATTACTTCCATTCCAATGACTATTGGTAGCTATACTATTATTTAAAAATCATATGAATAGTATATTATGTTTTGGTAAAAACTCGACCTATCAGGTAATGAAATATATCAAAGTAACTATGTGTTATGTAAAATACAAGACAAAATATTGTTGCACGTACAGAAATATAATCTAACTATATCATGTAATGCGTGATTATATTTTTAGTGTATCGTGAAATTAAAATTTAGTGATTTAATATAAAAAACTATATTATGTGTTACGTGAAATGAAAAATATAAAAAAGATAAAATTAATTTGAAAAAAATCACAAAATCATAGGGCGTTATATTCTACCCCACCCATTAAATGAATTTTCCCTCAAAATTTATCTATATTATTACTATTTTAATACTTGAAAGTTATTTTATAGAAACCCACATTGTAAAAATGAATACTAAAACTCACATTAAAAAGAGAATTTTCGAAACATGATGGTCACCCAAAGAAATCCATAAGTAGGATTCCACATGGGATAACATTGATTACATGTGAAAACATGGACATAGAATAGAAATATAACCATCATGTTATGATAGGGAGTGATAGAGAATAAAGTCATGAGAAAATTAAAAATCACAAATCCATAACTCTGCGATGATTTAAGGCGCCATTTGATTAATTAAAAAAGAATGTACTAGGATAACCTTTTTTGTTTTGAGATCATTTCCCTAGAGTTGAATACTTTTCATGATAAAGTATACTTACATAATTTAGAACAATCTCAAACTTTTTAGTTCCTTCATAAATTTATACTTGATCACTTTATCCAAAAAAGGTGTATTTTTCATTCCTAAATCACTAACAGATCATGAGACTCATAATAATCCATCCCATATTTTTCATTCCTACTTGATTTTGGAATGACTAATTTTCCCTATTGGTTTCCCTCAACCTAAGATCAATGGAGGAACCTTATTGGACTGAGGATCGCATATGTGGGTTAGTTGTACCATGGCTGGAAATGTGGAAGGTGGTGGAAGTAGTGTCAATGAAACAAGGGTAATAGGTAGTTGTCTTATCTTGATTGAAGCAAGGCACAAGTGGAATGTGGATGGAACCATCACAATTGTGATGAGCCAATTGTTGCATGGTGTTACTCACAAGGAAAATCGGATTTCTTTATTTTTCATGGAGTGCAGGAAGGTTTCATGGTAGTCTCTAGTTAAATAATACCAATAAAAAAAGTATTATACCATCATAAATGGTAATGAAAGA
Source organism: Viscum album (assembly GCA_963277665.1). Classification (NCBI taxonomy): domain Eukaryota; kingdom Viridiplantae; phylum Streptophyta; class Magnoliopsida; order Santalales; family Viscaceae; genus Viscum; species Viscum album. The sequence goes on from OY728138.1 coordinate 771,527,535, forward strand.
ATCTTGATTATGCTGTCAGGTATGGTAGTAGTGGAGGAGGGAAATGGATGATTATATACGAGGAGGGGGTGTGTGAGGTCATGCAAAGAGGAATCATTTCTATTAGTGATGAATAGTTACTACAGAACCGTGCCCAAAATTAGATATCAACTTGTGGTGGGATGATATTTTTTGAAAGATATTTTGTCTTCTGATTCTCATTAAAGTCAGATTGATGCCAAACTACCTTTACCTCCATATGTTCTTGAACCACCCCCACCCCCACCCCCACCCCCCCTCACCCCCCATTTGATCCTCTCCACCCTATATGGTGTGAAGTTCACCAAGAAGAAACTACACCAGAGTAGACATGATACACATTCCCCATGCCTCATTTGAGCTACAACCAAGAAAACCCTATCATATAGATTGTTTTAAATCCCATAGGGTGGATATGTGATAAGCATGTGGGTGTTTAATGCTATATAAGGTTACAGTCATTTTTTACATAAAAATCGAACACTAAGTGAAAATTCAACAAAAAATTCATAAGCACAAATTATCTTCTAATTTAACATTTTCAACCCTATTTGACCAAATTAATTGAAATTATGTAAATTAATGGAATTTCAATAAAAAAATCAATTATTAGTTAAAAAATTTATTAAAATATTTTATCAAAATGAAAAAAAAATAACATTAAAAATAAAAGAATCACACACCTTTACTAGAACCTCTTGAATATCCAAAACCATAAACCATAGTGATGTAAAATACATTTCCAATAATTAATTCCATCTTTTACCCTCAAATGGAATTCATCGATATCCCCAAACATCACACACTAGTCAACATATATCATAGTCTAAAAAAATAGGTATAAAACAAAACAAATTAATAGAAAACGTTTTTATTAAATCCAAACCCAATTATAAGGTTACAAATACTATCAAACTCGCATTTATATAAATTAATCATCCATTTAAACCTAATTGTTTTTCATCCCCAAATAATTTGGTTTTATATAGTTTTACATAAAACTATAACCTTTTTATTATATCAATTTTCAAGGATATTAATATCATTTAATATATATTTTCATAACTATAGAGAAATATTACCAAGGATAATTCCATAGATGTTTTAGATAATACAAATAAATTTAGGAATATAAAAGAACATAATTAAATAATATAACTCACTATTTAAAATATATAAGATTGGTGAAATTATATTAATATCAATATATCAACCTCACTTCCATTTTTGTGACAAGGAAACTATATTTTTTCCTCATAACAGAAAAATTCATAAATTACCAACCATTTATGTCATCTAACTTATTCGGTTATACGATATAGTGGACCCAATATACATGGAATTATAAATATTAATTCCATTAACCAGTTAATAAAAAAATACTAAAACCAAAATATTTATGATAATATCTAAAATCCAAACATTAAAATACCAATACAATGATGTCTTCCCCTATGAAACATTTATTTTTAACATGTGATACTTTTGGATCAACCTATGGCCCTCTTTGTTCAATCCCTTGTTATCTATTGTTATTTTTCTATTATGATCTCAAAACTAAATTGTTAAAATAATAATAAAATACTTCAAAATAATTTATTAGAGAGGATATTAATATACATAATGTATCCCCCATGGGTTTCATACTAGGTTTATAGTTATGCCTCTTTGAAGTGAACCTGGTGAAGATAGAGTTAATAACCAATCCACCCTATTCAGGTTTATGAACCCCAGTTACTTTTTTTTAGTTCTTACTTCCACATATATTATCGATACATTTATGTACTTTCAAGGAGAACCATAAACAGTAATAAATTTTCCTTTATTTAGACATATCCATTTTTCTAACTCATCATCTTTAGTAATGTTTGGTTATCATAATCCCAAAAAAAGTGAATATTACCTAAACTATATGAAAGAGTTATCTATGAATTATAAGTTATGAACAACCATAAATTATTATCCTTTGATGATAATTTTAAATTATTAAATTATCCACAACTAATAGAATCCTAACCTCTATTGTTTCTTAGAACCTCCACTGATACCAACTACAACACCTTAAATAGATGAATATATCATTAATACATGACCTAAAGTAAATATTTCACTTAAATAAATTCACATTATCTTTTAGGTTTAGAGTTTCATAGAAATATAAAATATCGTTAAATAAAACAAACATGTGTTTTTTAACTGATGGATTTTTTTTCAATTATATCAGAGACTACATAATACATAACAAGTATTCAAAATATCCCACAAATTTTACACCTAAGATAATCTTCTATAGACATCATATTTGTTAATTATCATTATAACACAGGGAAATAGAATCCTAAGAAATAAATGATCTCAAATTATTAGAAAGAGAAAGTATAACAGGTAATAATAAAATATCATAAGTTATCATAAGATGAGAATATAGGTTTAATAAGGATACATAAGAAAGTTATACGAAAAAATGCATAGATCATATATCGTGGAATAAGGCATGGAATAAAATAATAGTGAAGAATATATTAGAAAAGAAAAATAAACAAGTAATATAACAATTAATGAAAATAAATAAAACATAAAATTATATAAAATTTATATCCATTTTAAATTATTGTAAGGAAATTCATTATTAACAAGCCTATTTTGGTGAATAAATTATGACCAGGAAAAAAGACATGAGATAATTCATTATGGTCACACCTATGTGAAAGATCTCATTATGTCCTTGCACGGCTATTATATGAGTTATGAAATTAACCAATATATTGAATGGAAATAAAAGATAATAGATTTAATCATTAATATTTATTTCTTCTACATTAAATAAATAATAATAGGAAGAACATGTTGAATAAAAATATATTGCATAGCCATTTAAAATAGAATCGTAGAAGTAAAATATTCATAATTCCAAAAAATATCTTATTAGTACTCAACCAAATTCTTCTTTTAAATGTTCATGTCAGTTCATATAATATATATACTTTTATGAACAACAATTACTAGAAAACCCCATAATGGGGTAAGATTTTGGTGTTTCAACTTGTGTGAGGAATCATTCATAGATATGAAGAGAATATTGATGTATGGAATCAAGGTATCACATAATATAAATTAGTATCTAATGATACTATGAAACATTATAGTTAGATATCATTTAATGAATTATATGGTGGTTAAAACAAATAGATAAAATGGAAAACTCTCAAGATAATAATTTCCCCAATCTATTGATGTATGGAATCCATGAGAACACACATTAATCAATAAAATTCATAATATTTTATTCACAGGGTAAATTCATTTAACGAAAAGATACACCTATTCATGGTTGATGGTTAAGAAAAAAAACATAGTGAAAAATAAATCCTCCGATAAAAAAGATAATTTAATAATCCATATAATGAAACAAGTGGTGGGTTTCATTTGATATAGAGATTCAAAGGTTTTAAAAATATTAAAAAAATTAATATAAACATCCAATAAAAACAACCCAAGGATCATGAGGCTATGTGTATTTAGAATACTTCGTTCATAATACATAAAAAAGAAACTAAAGCACGCTATTTTTTTCATTCTTCTTAATGTTCTCCTAAATCACTTAATGTTCCTAAAAATGAACATGATAAAAGGAATGGGTGAGTTATATATCCATTTAAGGGAATAAAAAATACAATGTAGAAAACCATGTGAGTAAAATGGCATAACATCATATTATAATATGGAAGGATCATGAATAATGAAATTAGATTATAACATAAAAACAAGTTATCATAAAATTATGGAAACATAGTAATATGATAGAAACATATAATATAAAATAAACATAAACTCATGATAACTTATATAACATCGTCACATGGTTGACAAATAACCATTAAGAATTTTTTTACTCCCTAATCCTATATATACCATCCCATGAGATAAAAAACAATACTCGATGCATTGAATGACTATCCTGGTGAACCCTTCATAACATGTACATTAATTTTTATTCCACAATATAAAATAATTCATAAGGAATAAACATAAGAATTATCCATTGAACCAAATGGGTTGCATAATATTTACTCTTATAATAATCAATGGATATTTTATAAAGATTATAAATAAAAAAATGAATTATATATTTCAATATTAATATATGAGTAAATAATAATATGCCCCCCAAAATGGGGTTCATTTGAAGAAAAATTTGGAAAATGGTAAATTATTGGGTATAGAATTGAAATTTCAAATCCTCTTTTTAATAACAGATTTGAAGAATATTGTAGAAAGAGTGTGTGTACATTTTTTTAAAAAAAGTATGTTTTCCAGAATGGTTATGAATAAATTATTCCTTCATATAATGAAATTATAAATTTGAATATGGACATTAAATAAGTATTTTATAATGGTATTATGTGATAGAAATGTTTCTCATAATGGAGTTTTGTTTTATAGAAGGCATTTGAGAAATGAACGTAAGATAGTATTACCCCCATCTGTTGAAGGCTGAATATATATATATATATATGTATATTTAATAGAAAAAATTATATTATTTATAATAGTTCTTTAAAATCAACGATATATTGAAAGAGCATTAGAGATAAAATGGTTTTAACGTAATGGAAATGGGTGTTTCGGAGAGATCTCTTAGCATATGTTCCAGAATAATTCATCACTTGCACATAGAGTCCTCAATAATAAAATTTATTTAATTAATTAATCATTTAATAAATTTTCCATTAACATTATATTTACTATAATCTTATCATGTTTATTTACAACCATTTTAATAAGATAAAATGTTAAATTTTACATTTCTAATGGAATTTGTTTCATGGATCCATGGTATGATCAGTTTTGTATAATTATAGATGTTTGTTTAAAATGGGAATAAAAATACAAAGTGAAATGAAATGATATTTATATCCTTCATGAAATTTTCATTGTCCGAAATATCTTATTCTATTTTAAAAAATACATAATTCACTTACTCAAAATGATAATGTTAATCAGTTAGTTCATTTAGTTTGTTTTAACGACCATCATGAACTAGTTTCATTTTATTTAATATTATGTATATATATTAAAAAAAATTAAATATGTTATTACATAAATTTTCTCAACATATTTAATATAATAATATTTTTATGACCAGACATGATAGATCTAGTGGAAAATGAAAACTCATCATTCATGGAGGTGGTGCACCGACATAATATGAAAAACTCATTCATTTTTCGAGAAATAGAATAATTAAAGGGAATGGAAGGAAGATATTTGATAAACACTATAATATTATATTATATATATGAATATGAAGCTATTATTACAGGTCATATGAAGTATGTGAAGAGAAGTAATAACTAGAAAATAATTTCAAATAGGTAGTTCTAGAATATTCCCCCTTGAATGTCATCACTTTGAAAAAATACGTTAGGAACTTGGGATTTCTATTTTGGTGGCATTGGAATAACTAGGACATGTGGAATTATATTTTTAAGGGAATTATAAATAATAATATTATTATATATCAATTATAATTTGTTAGGATTAGGGGTGGTGTGGTTTTGTATTTATAATTGGAGAGGAATATTTTTAATATTGTAGTCATTAGTTTAATATTCTCTCTCATCTCATCAAATAGTATTGATTCATTATATGATATACAGTAAATGGTGTATTAGGGTTAGAACTTTTGGTTTCTATATTCATCATTGTAGAAAAAGTTCACATATATAGCTTAAAATGTAAAATATCATATTTTTTCATATTTCATTATTCACCAAAAACTCAACTATTTTTGAAATGTACCAAAAATTAACATTAACTTTGTCCAGTTATTAGATTCAAAAATTGAATCCCATTTTCTGAAAATAATTTTTTATATTTGGAATTTAATTTTAAAATCAAATACACATTTATCTCAAAAATGCTAATTTCAATATTTTGATAATTTTTTCAATGCAATGAAAAATTATATACGTTCTCATAAAATTATATAATATTTACAATGCAACATAATATTAATTTATAAATTTATTTTATTAAAATAAAAATTCATTTTGTTCGTTATATTTTTTATAAATATGGAAATCACATATATATGTTTCACAAAAATATAAACACCTAGTCTATCATTTTAAAAACATTTATTTACTTATTCCATGATATAAATATTCCATGTTTTTATTTTATAAGATACCTATATATTAGTGTAAATTTATATTGATGAGAGGATTATTCTAATGGTTAGTTCAATATTCCTACTGACTATATTATTATTCCAATGATTATGTTGCTATTATATTGATTACATTACTATTCAAATGTTCAGATTTTTAATGGTCATATGGGATCTACAATACTTATAAATAACCTACATTTCATTAATTTTTTAATAGATTTAATTTTCTATCAAGGTTATATATTTTCATTTTCAAAATCCATATTTCATTTCTAATGTTATTCTTCATTTCTAAAGTATTTTTCATGAGTCCGATTCATCTAGCATATTGAGAAGATCCAAATTTTGATATTATTATAACCGTAGTTTATATTTTTCCTTTTTAATGTTTTCAATTATAATGGACATGTTTATTCTATAAATTTAATGTTATGTTTAATAAAATTAAATATTTATAGTATTGTCATGTGGTTCATGTGATTTATATTAAATTAAAAATATGAAATTACTATATATTCAAAAGGGAAATTAAATTGATATAATTATCGATTATTAAATTCTTCTTACTTAATAATTTTCACTCTAAATTTTTCATTTTTCATACTATATTTTAAATGTATTATTTTATTATTATTATGTTTTCCATGAAACCTCCTCATGATTATGGATTATCCATAATAAATTTACGGTGTCAGTTGTCTTGTTTCATAGATATTTATCTCTACGGTCGAAGATCATCACTACATGATCCTCATTAAAAAAATTCATTATATATATAATATCTATATTTAGTACTAGTGATATATTGGAATTTAATTATTATTTTTTGGATATGTGAAACATGTTATATTCTTATGATATGGTTTATGGAAGTGCAAGTTGATAGGCCATAACTCCAATGCTATCAGGAATCGCGAAGTGGTTGATGTACTTCAGAACTAGCATTCCCCCATTCCAAAATATAACGAATCTATTCAAAGGGTATATAAGAAGTAAAACCTTATATCTAATCTCAAAATCCATTTCTCATTGATGATTATCAGCATAAATCTTATGTTGACTTTGAATAGATGTGATGTGCTCTTAAATGGTATTGGAAATTTTTATGATGTCTATTACTATTTATGGACCAAGTACCTTGAATTCGCCAACTTCAACCTCACACAAATGTGTTATACATATCTTCCCATAAATTTATTCATATGGAACCATTTTTATTCCTAAATAGATTCTATTATTTTATGAGAACTAAAATTAGGAATATGAAAATCCAGTACCCCTTAGAATTCCAATATACATCCTAGGAACATTTCTTCAGGTTTTTGGATCATCCACATATATTAGCCATCACCTTGGGATTGATAAGTCATAATAATGTTCAATTTAGTGTTTAAATAAATATTATTATGTTTATATTACTTAGATATAAATATCATATCTCAAATGGATAAAATATATATCATGGTGTTCCATTAAGCCTCAATACTTCTAAAATGAATATATTTTCATGATAACCATGTGAGAAGTCCTATAGAATTTCAATTAATTTATCAATAATTAATAGATATTCCACCAAAACCTGTATATCATTATTTATTCTTTATTTCTTTAGAATGCAAAAAAATTTCATCATGATATTTTCCAATTTCCATGTATGTGTAGTTAATGCTTGAATCGCCCCTTATACGTTTTCCTTTCATCCTTCTCCTACTGAATTTCTAAACATCATGATGTATATTCTATAAAATACTTTTTTATATTTTCTAACCAATAGTAAAAATAGATATATTGATACATATTTGTGAACCTTGGGTGGATGGATAAGGTCAAAAAATGGGTACCACTTAAAACTCTATCTTTATCACTTGATTTAGTGGTACAAATAGTCATGAATCAAACCATACAAATGCATGTTCGTCAATTTTAAACCCTGAGGATTTCCTTTTTATTATATATTCCACCATATTCAGTAAATCCACATCATCTCTTTGAGTATCCTTTATATTCTCTAAAGGGGATGGTTAATAAATCGTTTTCGAATGAAATGAATATGTTCCTTCAATTATGATATAATTGTACATCCTTTGAATTTCATTAAATATTTGATCCTTTTCAATTCTATGAACTCGTAAATTTTCTTGATCCTTTATACATAGAGTATCAACCAATTTATTTTCTTTCATGGGGTGGTAGTGGATTTGGGATTCCATGTACATGATCAACTCTAACCATCTTCCCTAGTACATATTGAACTCTTTATATGTGAATATATATTTTAGTCTCTTATAATTCATATATATTTCACATTTATCCCCATGAATATAGTGTTTATTAATCAATAATTAAATGATAATTATGCCTAACTTGAGATTATTTTTTGGGTATCATTTCTCATGAACATTCAACAACCTTGTGGTATGTGCTATCACTTTATAATTTTTTATTAGAAAACAAACCATGCTTTTTATTAAATCATATATTTATACCAAAAAACATCCCCACTTAAGGTTATCATGAGGAATTTTTAAGTGATTTGTCTATTTTTCAATTCCAAGAATCTCTCTTAATATTCATTATTTTAGAAACAAATTACTCTATTATGAGTTATTTAGGTTAGAATTTCAATGAATCATGATAATTTCTTTAGAATTCATCAATAATACCGATCTTATCTAACAAATATTTTCATTTATATTACATATGTTCTTCCAGTCCACTAATAATGTTCATTTTTATTACTATTTTACACATATATCTCTTTAATAGTGATAAAATTTCCTATGAATGATAATTCCTCTATCAAAAACGCACATTTACTATACATTTAACATAGATTTTTGTTTTAAAAATTCTTTAGAATAGTATTAAATTTCTCAACATGATCCTCCCTATTTTGGAGTATATCAGAATATCATCTATAAATACTACCAGTTATTTTGAAAAAATATATATAGATTCTATTCATAATGTTCATAATGATGTTAGATCATTAGTGAGTTTAAAGGGAATCATTAAGAAGATATAGTGTCCTTACCCTATTCAAAATGTTGTAATCAGAATATTCTCCTTTTCACATTTAATTAAATATTAATCCACTGAAGGACCTTCATATAGAAATATTATTCCCCACTTAGTTGATCAGACAAGTCCTAAATATGTGTATTGTGATATGTTTTCATTATCACGATTATGTTGAGTTCATGGAAATAAACAATGAGGCACAATAATCTTTGTGTACTCTTGATGAAGAAGACCAACAAACCTCACAATGGAGCACATGAGTATATAAAACCCTATTTCATATTCTCTTATATTTACATATTATGTTAATCAATATCAATGCTTTCCATTATATATGTAGTTTTGGAAATGGGGAGAGATTCATGTATCAGTTCAATTTAGAACTCATCCTCTTGGATAGGAGGAAGACAACACATTTATTCTATGAATTCATTAGATTAATACCATACAATGGGTATCCCTCGTGGCGTGATTATCTCATTTTTATCAATAAATTTTTATATATATGATTTATTATATGTCAATAATATTGCTATATGAGACGAAAAATCCATTTGAGATTCATCCTCCTCCTTACACTTTTATAGAATCATTGGATGACTTAGTATATAAATAGTGGCATTTCTTCCTCAATAGTTGATTTTGGATTTATATAAGTATGCCTAATCCATTCCCAATATATCATAAAATCCTACTAAATGATGTATGAATAGATTCCCTTGGTGGTTTATTCTATATATATTTACTAGGGACATTTTATTTACTTTGTATGGAATAATTTCTCTATTTTTCTCACCAATAACTCAACCTTGATTTTTTGAGATTGTGTTTTAATATTTATACTAATCATAAAAGATTTTAAAAAAAATGTTGAAATACAATGAAAAAGAATTTTTTCTCTTTTTTAATAAATAACCAGCATACCTGTCACAACATCGTTATTTTGATCCACCTCAACAGTAAAGGTATCATATTACCGTCATTTTTATCTAGTCTATTGAGGTTGTTATCAATGATTTTATCTAATAACCCTTGGCTTAGATAATTGTTTCACAAAATTTATATGTACCTTAATATTTAAATATGTTACCATAGGATGAGTGTGGATTTGAACCTTCTTTTCATACATCACATTAGTATGTTTCTTTACCTCTCTTCTGAATTGGTTATCATGATTCATTACTTTTCCACACATAAATAATTTCATGATACCATTGAGGAGATTTCCAAGTTACTTATTCCCAAATTTTCTATATGTTGTAATATGAGTTTTATTTCCTCCATGATATTTCTCTATTGATCCCCCAAAATTAAAACCGATTTTAATATTTTTTTCCCTCTCGCCCCATGGGACAACTAATAGTCTACACTCTCTACATAGACCCTGGGGTCACAATAGATATATGGACATATATGTTAATGTCTTAAATATCTATGATTTTAATAGACTCATCTTTAAAACAATAAATAAATGTATCACCTTAATTTTTGTGTTGATAATAATTTTCGATGCATTCTATGCAATGTTGGTAAATTTTTTCTCATAATCCCTGATAGACTCATTTGTATTTTACTTTTATATCCTGAAATATCACTATATTTTATGAAATAGAGTTAAGGGAAAACATATATTGGATAATATTTTTTATAATACTTTGCAATCGAAGAAATAAATTTCCTCATTTAAAGTTTTTTTCTTTATTAGTGTCCACCAATAATAAGATTCCCTATCAAGAAAATAGAAAATTTATAAGAATTTATTTCTTTTAGTATTATAGGATGTAAAAATAGGTAAAAAGGAATAAGTTAATATGTTATTTTATGATGATAGGATCAAATGACCCCCTAAATGTATAAGGCCTTTATTTGTAAAGGAATCAACAATAATTTTCTCTTTTATAGGATAAGGAGTTAATTCCATATAATTTATGTTAGTATTAATATCAAATGTCAACTAAAAAATTACATTAATGAAGTCCCTAACTGACACTCACATAAGGATATGAACTTCATTAGGTAATCATCAAATTCCCAATCACATTTTTTATTAATACAGATACTTATATTTCCCAACATTAACTAAAATTTAAAAAAGGAATGAGAAAACTAAAATGAAAATTATGTAAATAGGGAATCTAGGAACATAAATGAATATATTATAATTGATACATATATTATAATATAATATCCTATAGTATTGAATCTATTTTATCCATAGATATTATCCTTTTATAACTTCTAATATAATTTTTTTTCAAGTTCTTCATAATAGTTCTAAATGAGTTATTGTATTTTCCAAAGATAATCCACATGGAGTGTAAAAGAAGGTGTGTAGTATGCATTGTAATATTCATAAGGTGATGGATGATTTAATACCTAATTTTTTATACTAGGGATTATTAACCTTAGGTGCATTTTTTTCTATATGTAAATCCAATTTTTGTATCCCGACAAGGATGTAATTTTTTAGAAACTGCTCCCCCTATATTTCACAATTTTTTAAGGAGATTTTATAATACCTTAACTTCTACCAAGTATTATCACTAAATTTATATATAATAAATCCCAAAAAACAAGATCTTTCTCTAGTACCAAATATAAATACTAAATCTTTTTACACATATTAGTATATGATTTTTAAGAAAAATATCTAATTTACAGCACACAAGGAAAATGAGTCTTAGTGTCTTTGTTAGGCTAGGTTCATAATACATCAAAAATTAACTAAAACAAAAAATATATATATATTTATTGCATTTCCCTTAATGAGATCCTAAATTCCTTATATCTATAAAAATCTAAAATGGTGGATAGAAGAATATTTAAAAGAATGAGGTGAGCTATAAATAATAGTATGAAAATTAACATTATAATGAGGCATAAAATTTCAGTCCAGTTCTGTAAAATTACATAATAAAAGGGAAGGCCCAGGAAAAATCACATGGGAGATTAAAAAAATACATGGAATCATATGATAATGGAAACATGAGAATGTGGTAGCAACATATAGCATAACATAAGAATAAGTAAAAGATAACTACCATGACAACATCACATGATTAAGAAAATCCTATCATGGCTTAGGTTTACTCTCTAATACTATGCATAACATATCATCAGACAAACAAATTACTCAATACATTGGATAGATATTTTTTCACCCCTTATAACATGATAATTCTTATTTTTCCCACAAAATGAAATCGATACTATGACATAAACTAACTAATTAACCATGGAAATAAATGGGTTTCATAATCATGCCTCACATCATATTAAATAGATATTTACTAATGATTATAAAAGGAAATGAAATTAAATACTTTGGATATTCATATCTTATTAAATATTAATCAGTCTCAAAATATGATATTAATTTGAAAACAAAGATCATGATAATTGGTAGAGAATTAGTTAAAGAAATGAAAATTAAAGATAGTGTTTTAACAAATTGGTTAAAGAATATTGGAGAAATATAATGTAGGGAATATTATTGTAAATACATTGGTAAATAAAATTTTTATATCTAAAATAGAAATTTATTTATAAAAATCAATAATGAGAATAAATAGGTCAAATAGTAAACACATAAATGGATTATACGATATAAAACATTTCCCTTAATTGGGTTTGGTTTTAAAGAAGGAATTTGAGAAATGAACATATAGAATATATTTTCCCATCAAAGAAAGGAATAATAAACAAGGTATATTTGTAAGAGGCATATATAAATAATTTAGAGGAATTATAAAACTTAATATAGAGAGATTTAGTTAGTTATAGATATAAATTTCATAACCCAAAGAAAAATGAAGATTATGAGAGATCCCTTAACATAAATTTTAGAATCATTATTCATATGCACATAATTTCATGAATAAAAAAATTAAAATAATTAATTCTATAATTAATAAAATGTAAATATATATTTTATTTAAAATAATTTTATTATATTCTCTTATAACCATCTCAATGATATATAATGTTTAATTTCACTTTTCTAAGGGCGTTATTTTTTTAGTTCCAAGGGTGGTTCAATTGTGTATAATTATGGAAGTTTCTATAAAATTAGAAAAAAACTAAATAATGTAAAATGAAAGTATATTATTGAATATAAATTAATTATAATGGTCCCAAAATTTATTTTCTTATTCAGAAATAAAGCCTATTCACTTAGTAATTATGTTAATGTTATGTGGTCATCTCATTTATGAAGTTTTACCGACTATCCAAAACTATATTTATATTATCTAATATTATAACTATAAATTAATTTTATAAAATTAATTAATTTATATTATACTTATTATAATTTTATTTTACCATAATAATATTTTTATGACCATCATTGAAGGATGTAATGGAAAAAAACTCATTGTCTATAGAGGTGGTGAACAAATATAATATAGATAATATATTCATTATTATAAATATTTCAGAAGAGTAGGGGATGGATAGAAGATATTACATTATCGCCATAAAATAGTATTATAAATATGATACTGGAGTTATTATTCCATTTTGGATGATTTATGTGAGGATAAGGTATATGAATAAAATAATTTAAAAGAGGAAGATTGATAATATTACCTGTTGAATGTCATATTATTGAAAAAACTAAATAAGGAACATTGAACTAATCTTTTAGTGAATCCAGTTGTACTATGGAATGGGGAATATTATTAATAAGGTAATTAAGTATAAATTTTTAAATATATAAGGCTTAGAATGTATGGGGATAAAGGGTGGTGAAGAGTCATATTTACAGGATGAGAGAGGTGTTTTGAGTATTATATTCAATTATTTTGGTGAAAGACTACCAATATTATTGAATATTGTGATGATTTACAATAAAAAAAATTTATGAGTTTTATCTAGATGGTCATTACATCATCAATGACTTAAGAATTCATGTCGTTATCTTATAATTTTAAATATCATATTTTTTAGTATTTCATTATTCACCAAACCATCAAATATTTTTAGAAAATATAAAAAATTCACCATAATACTTTTTTACAGATATATTACAAAAAATAAATTCATTTTATGATTTTATTAAAATATGTGAAATTTATTTTTTAATTAAAATCCTCATTAATTTGAAAATACTAATTTTAATATTATTATCAATTCTATGACCATTTACAAATTACTTAAGGTCTCATGAAATTATAATATAACTATGATAATACATAATATTAATATATATATCCATTTAATGAAATTAAAACATTCATTAAATTATTTTTTATAAAAATGGAAATAAAACATATATATCTTACAAAAAATACGGAAAAATATTTTATAAATTTTTAGACATTTATTTTCCTATATCATGATATAAATATTCCATATTATTATTTTATGATATATCTAAATTTTATTTCAAACATACATTATAGAGGATATTATTCTAATAGTCATGTAACTATTCAAAATGGTAACATTGATATTCCAATGGCCTATTGAATATTCTAAAAACCATATTATCATTACCACATTCATATTTTTAATGGTCATATTTGATTCATATACCCTATAAATAGATAATTATTTAATCATTATTCATTCACTTCAATATTATCTCATGTTTACATGTTTTTATTTAAAAATTCTTATTGCTTTACTAAGGTTTTTCTTCATTTCTATAGTGTTTTTCATAGCTATAATTTTTTGGGGGGATAAATAATATCCTAATATTCATATTAATTTTATATTATTTTTATGTTTTTTTTTGAATGTTATATTTAATTTAATTTAATAAAATATATATGGTTTAATAATTTGTATCATGTTATTTATACTACATTACTAAATATTAAACAATTATATTTCCATAAAGAATATTTTATTGATAATATTTAATTTCATTAAGTTTGATGAATATCCTTCATCAATCATAAGATATTTTAATGGATAATTAAATGGATGAAAAACTCCTTTAAGAGTTTATAAAAAATGCATTTTTTTTAAATAAATACACTTAACGTTTTGAAAGAGTTTTAAAAGAAAGTTTTTTAAATATCAGAGTAAAATAATTTCATTAAGAAACTATAAAATTATAGAGATAATTTTTATTATTAAATGAAAAATAAATATATATATATATTTAAATGGAAGTATAAAAAAACAAAATCTTTTTTTCGAAAATGATTGATATTTTAATTTTAAATTTTATTTTATTTAGAATAATATTAAAAGTAGTTTGTGGTAGTTGAAAATGATAATTTTCAATTCTCAAATATAAATATAAGGATATCCCCAAAATTTTGATATTATTATAAACTATGAGGATTATTTTATATTCCAATTTTTATTATATTAAAATACTTATGTTGAAAGCCACATCGCATTACAAGATTATTAATAATGTAATTTAAATAATGTTTAAGTGAAAAAAACACCAAGGGTTAACAAAGTGTTATAAAATAATAATGAAACTGGAATAAAATACTAAAACAATTCCATTGATGGGTTATCACATTTGAGAGATCACGATTTTAAAATGATGTTAGGAAAAAAGACCTTAGAACATGAGTATCATTTAAATAAAAAACAATTAAGAGTAAAAATATTGTAATTGAATATAAAATATGAATAAGGAAATGTAATAATATAAATAATATAACAGATAAGTTTTTTAAACTCTATATAATTGTAAATCAATTTATAAAAAGAGTCATGATTCAATAAATAGGAATTGATACCAAAAAACCCTTTCTTTTAACATAATTGTTGTTGTAGGATTTATTAGATAATGAGGATATATTAAAGAATTTTAAATCCATGAATATAAACGAGTAATCTGAATATAAAATTTTCATTACATAGAATAAATCAAACATGGAACAATATAGTTCAATAAGAAATCTTGAAACATAATTGAATTCAATTTATAAGAAAAAACCTTACAAAATATGTAAATTTTTAGTCAACCCCCATGAGAGATAGAACATAACATAGAACATTGAATATCATTAAAAAAAGAGAATATAGATATAAAATTAAAATGAGGAATGAGGTTCAACATACAGAATAAAAAATTGTGTATGACATAAACATGTCTAATGAAATTCAAATTTTGGAAAACCAATCCTTATAACATTAGAAAATTGTCAATAAAAACTATATGGATGGTATGATTTCAAAATAATCATTAAATACCATAAATAATGATAGGATCATGATACCAAATATAAAAAGGCTATTAGATACACCATCCCTAAAGGTAAAAATAAGTATATTAATCAATATGTTTTAGGAAATAAAATTTTGAAAAGAAACTCATATATTATTTCATTTCATAGTTGAATGAACTATAAGCTCATATACAAAAATAAATATATATATTACTATTCTTATTCATAACCCTAATTATATACATTACAATTTATATAATTAATTTATAATAATTAATTGTGGATATATTAGTTAGTTATATCTTATTTTTAAGACCAGGTATTAGTAATGTAAAACTGTGGCCTTTTCAGGAGTTGTATTGGACTTTATTATAGGTAATATTTTTCTTTATGTCTATTACATTTAATTAGAGTTTTTATTTGGGGTGTTTCTAGTAAAATATTTGAGAAAATTTGAAGAAAGTTTCCAGTAACAGTTGGCGCATGGCTTTCCCTAATTAGGCGTCTTGGAATGAACCCCATGAAACACTAGACATAGAGATTTTTCATGGATGGAAAATGGTTTGTCAAACGATTCACCCAAAAAGGATAAACTATGAACCCCTAGAAGAGTCTCATAGTTAAGGGGCACGATTAAGGGAAACCATGCTCCATGAGTAACAAACCTTGTGTGTGGGATTTTAATCCCCTGATAATTAGTTTTAAAATTTTCCAAGCCCCCATTTTAACCAATATTCATCCATAAATCAACCACTAAAGCCTTTTCCTGATTTTGGAGCCGCCTAAATAGTTACAATCCATTCTGACCACTTTTCTTTGTGATTAGAGGCTGATGTTGACGATCCACACCCCTCTCTGTAAAAGGTTCTCATCTCGTGTGGTTTATCGTCTATTTCATATCTCTCTCTCTTCATTAAGAGGTATGTTATCATATGA
The DNA here is from genome assembly GCA_963277665.1 of Viscum album. Lineage (NCBI taxonomy): Eukaryota > Viridiplantae > Streptophyta > Magnoliopsida > Santalales > Viscaceae > Viscum > Viscum album. The sequence goes on from OY728138.1 coordinate 771,544,827, forward strand.
TTTATTGGTATCTAGATCTAGGATTATATTTTTTAGTTCTTGGATTACATGATATTTATTGTTCCACCTTGAGTTAGATTTTCGAATCCAGATCTCATTCTGTGTCATTGTGCCACACAAATTAGAAATTTTCATTGGACGATCATTCTTCAATGAATTGGGTTATGTGGCATGTTATTCAAATTAAATAGTCAGGATTTCAATTACATTTATGTAATAAATATAAATTGAGTTTTTTTATTGAATTTATTTATTTTCTCAATTAATTTATTAATTGTTGTGAATTGGGAATAATTTATTTTTTCAATTAGTTTTGATAATATTGAATTATGCGATTTTAGGAATAATTGATATTTATTTAATTGAGATAAATAATTTTTTAATTAATTATATAGGTATTGAGTTGTTTTGTTGGAATAATTATTTTCTAAATTAAAAATGGGATTTTTGGGATTGGGGAGTTGATTAATTAATTGGTGAATTAATTAATGATATTTATGTGATTAATTAATTAGGGAATTAATTTAGGGTATTTATGTGATAAAATAATTATTGAATTAGTAATGAAGTTGGTGTGATTAACTAATTGTTGAACTAACTAATGGGATTTATGTGCTTGACTAACTATGGAATTAATTAAGGGGATTTTTGTGATGGGTTATTTATTGAATTGGTAGTGGAATAATGTGAATATATAATTATTGATATTGATTAATTAATTGTAAAAACTAATCAATGTGATTATTTGATATATTCAATTATAAAATAATGAATGGTTGTAGAGTAATTTCTTCATTTATTATGAAATATGAATGGTAACAATGGAATTAAATTATGAAATGTGGAATGGTAATGGTGGATATCAATAATGTACAATGAAATATGAATGGTAACAGGGGAATTAAATTATGAAATTATAAATGGTAATAGTGGAATTCAATCATATATTATGAAGTATATATATTAACAATGGAATTCAATTATAAAATGATGAATGGTAACAGTTTCATTTATTAATGTATTATAAATATGAATTGTAACAATGGAATTAAGTTATGGGTTATGAATGGTAAAAACGAAATTAAAATGTATATGAATTAGCTCAGGTGTGCTTGGGAACATGGGGTGTTATGTGGTTGAATAAATAGTATTTTAATAAATGTAAATTGTTTATTTTTTTGCTGGTATTTATTTTTTATTCAATTGTATACACTTTTTTGACTGGATATTATTTTAGATTCCATTAGTGGTAGACCTATGAGTTATACTCATGCCCTACATGGGTTCCCAGATCTATACCTGAATAGATTTCGTGGTTATAGGACAGGATAAGGGAAATAGACCTGTATTAAAAGTGTGTATAGCCTCTCCATGATTCATATTAGACCTACACTACTAGTCGGTAGCCTCTGTAATATCGGTAGGTGTGCTTGAGGTCACGTAGTGAACCATCTCGGGGCACTGATGAGTGTAAAATGGTTCATAACTTTACAATGTTGTATTAGAAGAGTTTGTCTCTTCTTTTCATTTGTCTTACTATTTGGGAAAGGCATACATGATACTTTGAATATTTGGGCCCTTGTTTATGAGCATGATCATGGGAGTAGCTAACCCAATTAAGAGGATGAACACAAGTACCTAGGGTGGGATTATTTCTATTGTTATTTGTTGTTACAGTTGAATTTTATTTCACCATGTGTGACGAACTTTTTTAGTGATGTGATTATTACATCAAAGTTTTTCATATTTAGATCGTGGCCTAGTATGGATCCAGAGAGGATTTTTCATGCAGCATTCTAGGAACTCGAGATTACGGTGACATGTATAATTTTTTGAATTCTTGGAAATATAGTTTATGGGTAGATTATTTCAATTGATTTATTTTTCCTTGTGAAATTTAATTATATATGGTGACTAACAAGAAATTGATAAATATTATAAAATGATGCAGGATGAGAACAAATGAGTGAATAAATGAGAAAATTGAATAATTGTAATGTGTTGGCCATTTTTAACTAGGAACTTAATGTTGAAAGGTTATGGGTAGTGATAGCACCTCAGTTTTGACCATGCGGCAAGGTTTGGGAAGTGACGTTTTGTCGTATAATTTGTTTCCCAATAATTTATTAACCAGTGTTATGTTTCATAAATCATGTGTTTAGGATTTTAGAGATATTAATTTCTGAAAATGTTTGTTTAGAGGACGATATGAGGACATGGATGTATATTTTACTTCATTAATGGAACCTGAGGCACCAATAGTGATGAATGAAGAAGGTGGAGAAAAGTTTCATGAGAACTTTTCTCACTTCTTACAGTTTGTTGAAATGGATCCAGAGTGTGTTGTGGGGCGAATTTCTAACTTGAAATGTGAGTTCTAATTGCACCACCTTATGAATTTTACTAGATAGGGTGTACCTAAGGGAGATATGTTCTGGATTGAGTCCATCCATACCATCCTCGACCATTTGGAGACTCCTACTAAGATGGAAGTCAAGATGGATTATTATATTCTTCAAGGATCAGTAATGCACTGGTGGGATGTTCAGTCTTGGAATATACAAGCAGATATTATGTTATGGAAGGACTTTTTTGAAAATTTCAGAGAGCACTTTTATCCAGAGATGTTAAGTAAGGATAAAGAATAAGAGTGCATGAGGTATGAATTAGGGGTGTATATTTTTGATGGACTATGCTACTCATTAAATATTTCAGTGCTTCCCTCTAACATTGTTAAGGGGTGATATAGCTACATATAGGTATTTCCAAGATATAAATAAAGGCGAGATTAATCTCTAGGTTAAGCACCTATGGGTAAATAAGTTTTCTAAGGTGGTGGATCAAGCACTCATAGATGAGGGGAACCTGAAAAAGGCTTCCAGTGTATGACATATAGTTTCTACTGGATGATCATGATGTAAAACCTATAAGGTTTGGAAGCATCACTATGAGGGTGTTATATAGTGGATAGTAGGAAGAATGGCTATGTGAGGATCAGTAACACAAGACTTTACATGAATTATTTTTCACCAATACAGTTGGGAGGGCCACTATAATAGATAGTGTACTCAACCCTCAGTGGAGTGTCGATCTAGTTTAAGGATGGGAAATTTTAAAATGATATTCAAAAACCCATGATAGATGGAAGTAATGGAGTAGATAGATGGAACCAGTGTGCGAAAAGGGGATATTATGCACCATAGCACTCTAGAAACTCAAGTTCAATTGGCTGAGGAGGTAGCGGCAGTGGATGTGGTGATTTTATGAACGAGTTATTATATTATCATAGGGTGTAGCTCAGGAAGCATAGAATGTATCACATAGAAAAGGGTCAGGATAGTCACATGAAATTCTTCCTACAATGGTGGATGGAAAGGCTAGACCATCGACAATGATAGGTAATTTTTTTATAGCCTCTATATCATCTTGTTTTTTTTATTTTATACTATTTTATCTTATTCCTTTATTTATTCACAACATGTGAATTTTTTGAGCATGTCGGTGTAGTTCATGAGTGGGCTATTTATGATACATAAACAATTGGGAGTGAGATCTAGATATATCAGTTTGTGTAAGGGGTGTTCTCTTGAGGTTGGGGAGAATCTATTTCTATGGGATCTTTACATTGTATATAGGTTAGGATTCAACATAATTATGCATATGGACTAGTTATTGGCATACAAACCCCACATTTATTTTTACTATAGGAGAGTGACTTTTATGTCTCCTAAGAGTGACAATTATATCCACCATTGGGGGGGCATATCAAGGTGGGTCATGCAGTTCTGGTTCACCTATATCTTGGGGAAATTACCACTTGGATTGAAATTTTGTTACTAGATGATGGAGGAGTAATAAAGATTTCATTCCACATATAGTGGATTATTTTTAAGGTGTTTTTCCTAAAAACATCTCAGTGCTTCTGCCTAAGAGAGATGTGGAATTCACAATTGAGCTCATGTTAGGGGGATAATCCAATTTCAATTCAACCATACAGAATCCCACAAATATAGATTCAAGAGATTAAAAAATAGTTCGATGAGTTAGATGATAAGGGGTTTATATGATTGAATACGTCACATTGGGGTTCACTAGTTATATTTTTCGAGAAAGTGAACAAGGTTTTTTCCTTATGAGTTTCTAACTAAAAGTTGTAGTGGATGACTTTAAATACCTGGTATACTATTTTGTTTATCTATTATATTTTGGACCAATTGAGGGGTGATTTTGTCTTTTCCATGATGGACTTGTGATCATGGTATCATCAATTGATAGTTTGGACTTCTGATGTATCTAGGACTAAATTTAGTATTTGGTATGTCCTATATGAGTTCTTTGTAATGTCATTTTCATTGATGAATGCACCTGTATTTTTTATGTTATTGATGAATAGAATCATCCATCTATACCAAGATTATATTCTATTCGTGATTGTCAATGACTTCTTGGTGTACTCCAACACTCCTGATGATTATTTCGATGACCTTTACATCATCCTGAGTACTATGAGAGAGAATCATCTATTTTCCAAGTTATCTAATAGACAGTTTTGGATTGATCAGAACACTTCATGGATCACATTTTCTTGGAAGATGGTGTGTTAGTGGACCGAGTGACGGTTTATGCAGTTTTTTCTCAAGAGAAGTCCAAGAATGTTTTCGATGTCCATAATTTCATGGGGTTAGCTAGGTAATATTGAAGATTCACCCAGGACATTTCCAAATTGTAAGTGCTACTTTTGAGTTAGAAAAATAAGGGTGTAATGTTTGAATGATGGGATTAATGATAGAATTCCTTCTAATAGTTGAAGAAGTGTTTTAAATTAGTACCAAATATTGATCCTACCTAGTTCATGTGAGGAGTACACTGTGTTTTTTATTCTTCTGGGATCAGACATATAGTAATGTTGATGTAGTTAAATCAAGTTATGGCATATGGGTCTGGGAAGTTGAGGACACCTGAATATAACAACCCTATATAAGACTTTAATTTTGTGTTAATTGAATATGCTTTGAGTGTTTTCTAAATTATATATTGAGTGATAAGTTTATTATTTATATAGATTGCGAGATCATAAAGTATATATTTTCACAGTGATATTTGAATCTCTGACCATAGAGGTGGGTTTATTATACAAAATCATTTAATTTTGAGAAATCATATACACCAGATAAGGGGAAAGGCGTGGATGAGGATTTGAAAATTAAAACTCGGACTCGGGCAGTTTAGCAGTCTAGTACAAAGTGGAAGAAAATGACCATGATGGATGAGATACATGTTGTGGTTTAACCGATTAAGGATAAGATGAATTTCATATCAATTTTAGTGGATTCTACACATGTGATCTGGATTAGAGACAAGTAGTGTAAGGATCTAGAGTGCTTGACCTTGATGGAAATCCTAGAATGTGGGGATTCACCATCTGATTGGATCATAGATGTGGATGAGATCATCTAGGTTAAGAAAGGGGTTATTGTGCCTATGAACATTTGGGTGGATCTGATGAATATGTTTCATTCCTTGAAGTGGGAAGTACATCAAGTTGTGACCAAAATGTACCATGGCCTACGTATATATTTTTGGCAGTACGGAATGAAAAAGGAGATATAATGGTTCATGACATGATGATACTCATGTTAGTAGGTAATGGTTGAGAATGAATGACCTGATGGTTTACTGAAACTGTTTCCCATTCTGGAATAGAAGTGGGATGACGTTACCATGGAATTTATGGTGGGTCTTCCGAGGATGCCTCAGAAGAAGGATGGTTTTTGGGTTATTTTGGATATACTGTTGAAGGTAGGGGATTTCTTACCTATACAGGACACATTCATAGTGGATCACCGAGGATATTTGTGCATTTTAGAAATAGTGCATCTTCATATGGTGCCACAAACTATTATTTTAGACTATGATTCAGGTTTTACATTGTGAATCTATTAGGTCTTATAGATAGAACTAGGTACATAGGTTTGGTTTAGAACAGCTTTCCTCCCACAGACATATGGGAAATCAGAGCGTACTATCGAAGTGTTTGAGGATATACTACCAAAATTTGTCATGGATATTGGGGGACATTGTAAAAGCATATAGATTAGTTTAAGTTCACCTATAAAATTTTTTTATCATGGTACTATATAGATGGAACCATATAAATAAATTTTTAAAAGGTCATGCAGATAATTTATATATTGGATGGAGGCATCTGAGTTAGAGTTGTTGGGAATGAGTCTCATATAGGACATGTCTGATTAGGTTCAACTAATTCAGAAGCACATGGATATAGATTAAAGAATATAGAATCCATATGATGATAGACATCAATAACCCCTATAATTTACATAGGTTGATCGTGTATTCCTTTAGTTGTCCCCCAGATTGGGTCACCATTGGATATGGTGGTTGGGTAAGTTGGAATCTCGGTTCATTGATCCATTTGAGGTGGTAGAGCGAATCAGGATAGTGGCACATTGACTGTATCTTCTACAGAGATAAAATTCCTAGTTTGATTTTTCCATGAGTTAAATCTTTTAAAGTATCACCTCTACCCTTTTAATGTGATCAATGTTGAAGATTTTTAGCTTGGGATTGATGCGTCCTTTGAGGATAATCTGAAACACATGTTAGATCAAAGTGATAAAGGGTTGTGGGGAATCATCGTGTTGGTAGTTCAGGATTTCTGGTAACATGGTTGGTTTTAGGAGGCAACATGTGATAGAGAACACGTTATGTAGGCTCAATGGTTCAATATTTTTCACTCTGAATCTTAGAGATGTCTCAAAGTACATCTCAAGGATGAGCTGTGATACGGTGGGGAGATTATAGAACCACAAAAAATTTAAGAGATATCTTCGGCCCATTAATAGGTACCCTTATTCCTTGTGTTAAGTAATTTTCATTCGTGTTTTTCTTTGGGGTGTGTTTGCATTAAAATTTGAGACAAGTGGAAGAAAGAGGGAAGGGCATGGATGGCTCACGGTTTTCCCTAACTATATTCCTTAGCCCAAAAACTAGTGAAACTATAGATATAGTGGATTTTCATGGATGGAAAATTTGTTCTCAAACCATGAACCCTAAAAAGAGAAACTAGGTGCCCACTAAAACAGGTTCCTGGTTAAGTCTCACACTTAGGGGAAACTATGGGCCCCAATCAGCAAACCATCTGTAGGGGATTTTAATGCCCTAAATATTAGTTTCAAAATTACTTGATCCCCATTTTAACCCATATTTATCAATAACTCTCCCCATAATTCCTTTTTGTTATTTTGGAGCTTCCTAAATAGATTCCAAACCATTACGACCTTTCTTTATCGTGATTCAAATCCCAGATTAAAGATCATCACCCCTCTTGGAAAGAGGATCTCATATAGTTTGGTTTCCCTTTTCTTTCTAATATATCTCTTATCTTTTAGAGGAAATTTATCCACTATATTTTTGGTATCTGGACCTATGATTTTTATATCTTGACCTTGGATTAAGGGATATTGATTGTTCAATCTTGAATTATGTTTTAACATCTAGATCTCATTCAACTTCTAGGATTTGAGGTAGGTGGTCTGTTATTCAAATATCATAGTAATGATTTCAATTATAAGTATATAATTATAGAATTTATATTAAATTTTTATAAATTTATTTCCTTAGATTGAATTAATTAATTTGATTAATTCATTAATTAAATGTTGTGAATTTGGAATAATTAATTATTGAGATAATTATTAGAATATTTAATTGTGATATTTAGGGAATAAATGATATTTATTGAATTTATATGATTAATTTTATATTTAATTATAGAGATGCTGAGTTTTTTTATTGGGATAGTTGATTATTGAGTTGACTATTGGATTATTGGGATAGTGGATTTAATTAATTATTTTTTGAATAAATTAATAGAAATTATGTGTTTAATTTATTGGAGAATTAATTAAGGGTATTGATGTGATAAATTAATTTCTTAATTATTAATTAAATTGATGTGATTAATTAATTGGTGAACCAATTAATGTGATTGATGTGTTGGATTATTTATGGAATTAATTACAGGGAATTTTTTGTTGAGCTTATTGTTGAATTAGTAGTCGAATGATGTGAATATAGAATTTTGGAGATTGATGAATTAATTGGTAAAATTAATAAATGTGATTTTATGATAAATTAACCTATGAAATAATGAATGTTACAAGTGGAATTCAGTTATGTATTATGAAATATGAATGGTAATAATGGTATTCAATCTTGAAATGATGAATGGTAACACTGGAATTTTGTCATATATTTTGAAATATGAATGGTGACAATGAAATTCAATTATTAAATGATGAATTGTAATAGTGGTATTAAATAATCTATTATAAATATGATTGTTAAGAATTGAATTCAATTATGAAATCATGATTAGTAACAATGGCATTCAATCATGTATTATGACATATTAATGGTAATAATATCATTAAAATATGAAATAATGAATTGTATTAGTGGTATTCATCCATGTATTATAAATATGAATGGTGACAATTTCATTCATTTATGGGTTATAAATGGTAATAATTTCATTCAAAGTTATATGAAATGGCTCATGTGTCCTCAAGAATTAGGTGGGTTATGTGGTTAAATAAATAGAATTTAAATAAATGTAAATTTTTTACATTATTGCTGGGATTTATTATTTTTACAGCTACATACACTATTTTGACTGGATATTATTTTTGATTTCATTGGTGGGGGAATTATAAGTTGTAATCACACCCTACTCCAGATGTTAGATTAGTACCCATATAGATTTTATGATTGCAGGATAAGATAAGGGAAATGCCCTGTGTTATATGGTTGAGTGGGGATAGAGCATGTATGTGCGAACTAGATATGCTCTGGGACCCACATGGGTGTTATTGGTGTAGTTACTTTTGAGTCTCATTTTGACATGTGACACGTAATTTTTCATGGAATATTTACTTTTATGTTTTGAAATTTTATTCCCTACTTTTGTAATTATGTGATATTTGTACTATTTTGGTTATAGTTATATGTAATTATATTATTTTTCAGTATTTTTTGACTTTCTAATACTCAAATAAAAGAGGTTAAAGGATCTCCATAAATAATATTAGACATTCACTATTATTCAGTAGACTATGGTGTATGGGGAGGCACGATTGAGGCTACATAGAGAATTTTCTTGGGGAACCAGTGAGCAGCACCCATGTCATAATTTTACAAGTAACATTAGTTGTTTCACGCATGCTTTATAATATTGATTTTGGTACCCCTATAAAAAACAATTTTATCGTTAATATATCGTTTAAGGTACTAAAATAGAAAACATTAATTAATTTTTAATTAATTTGTCAAATTCCAAATGTTTTTAGTCAGGTTGGGTGAAAATATAATCATTATTGCATTATTTTTGTTTTTTTTGCAATGAGACATGATAGTTTAATAACAAATTAGATGCATTATATAACCTTTCAAACCCATAAAAATCATGAATTTTCTATTATAATATGCTGATATTATTTTGTTACCATTTTTATATATGATATAGTTTTATATAATTGTTCATGTTGGTCGTTAAAATGGCCCACAACAAAAAATTGTTCATTTTTTATTAGAGATGATTTTTTTAGGAAATATCCTTAAAATGGAAGAATAATGATATTATTCAACAATTTAATTTTTTTGAGTTGTACTATAAGAGGTTTGGATAAATAATTAAAATGAATATTAAAAATAAAAAATGTTACATCATGGATGCAGTAGTCATCAAAATGTAAATTTTACATCCTAATTTTCCTACTAATGAGAATGCTTAAAGGTGGATTATAATTTTTCTCACAATATAAATATTTATTTATTATATGTCACAATAATTGTTTTATTCAATCATTTTAACCACTTGAAATAGGCGGTGGAAAAACACATAATACATTTATTCGTGCAGGTTGTTGTCTACATAAATGCATGATCATCATTCTTTTGTATTTCTCTATGCATATAAACAACTAAATAATGGTTTTTCCATTAATATTATAAAAAATTAGTATAAAAATTATAGTTAGTTCATTATATTACTATTTTTTACATAGTTCTGGATGATATTGACTAAGTGGAAAATGTTATGGATTAATTACCACTAACTTTGGGACCCTGAACTTTCCCTTGGTCGTCTCTTTAGAAGTTAAGTTCTTACGAGAAATTATTTTTAATAGAATCTTATAAACATGATATAGGATTATATGAAAATAAGAATGGCAGGTCTCTAGGATATAATTTTATAGAATAGGTTTTTCATGAAGTGGTGGATGTGTTCCATAATTATAAGTGTAGAAACAGATAATTATCGAATTACTTATTACTTTTAAATAATGGAATTTTATTGGTCAAGGGAACAAGGTTAAAAAAGGGGGAAATAAGAGACTGGAAATATTATTTCATTTTATACACCTCTAAAAAAATAATTTGGGGTAAAATTGCGAGATTTAGTGGTTTTTATTTTTTATGTTTTCAACTTTCTCCTTAATATACATTTACATAAATAATAAATTATTAACCATGGTTAGTAATTTTAATTATAAAAATTAAAATTAATATTATTTAAAAAATTTCTATTTTAATTTTAAATAATAAAAGTTTTTAATATAATTAAATTTCTAAGGGTTAGAAATTTTTTCTTTGGTATTACAGTATAGAATGTGTAAAATCAGTTTTTTGAGAATGCATTTTCTAATAATAATTATTATGGGTTGGATATACATATAATATTTTTCACTAAATAAATTAGATTATTTTAAATAAAATAATTGTTAGATGGATTTCAAAAAAACAAAAAAACAATATATCTATTAAAATTCTTAACAACATGAAAATAATGAAAAATGATTTTAAATTTTAATAAAATCCTAAAAATGTTTTAAAAATTAAAAAATGGTTTTTTATCAAAATAATATTCCAAAATACATATGTGTACTGCATAAATAAATTAGTAATCAATTACATATTTTTTTAAAGTACTTGGGCTTTCTCATATATTCATAATGTCAAAAAATAAAATTTGGGAAAAACTAAATTTTTCACTTTTAACATAAAAAACAATTATTTCAAAAAAATTAATTAACCATAAGAAAATATTGAAATAAATATTTTTGAAATTAATTTGTTTTTATCAAATATTTATTATAAACTTTTTATATTATTTTAGTAAAAATAAAAAATATAATTATTAAATGTTTTATAGAAAAATTTTATTTTTAAAAATTCATTTTACAAAATATTATTTTATACTAATTTGAAATTTATAAAATGATTAGATGTTTGTTAACATACCAAAATAATATATATTATCTATTAAAATTATTCAATTTAATTATTATTATAAAATATGATATAATTTAAAAAATATTTGGGAAAGAATAATTCATGTTAATAGTTAGTCACATTTACCATTTTTTATTTAAATGAATGTATAATTATATGAATTAGAGTATTTATTATTTTTATATAAAAAAATTACTTTTCTAATATATCATAACGCATTTTCTTTTAGTGTTTTTTATGATACAATCCATCAAAAATAGTATTAATATATTAAAAAATATTTTTCAAAACATCAAGGTGTTATATTATTACATCGACTGCATGAACATAAAGATTGGGTATGAGGGCCATTTATCAATCATGGAAGAATTTTTCAACTAGATACATGTATAAGGATGTGTGTCTTAGTTAATCCATATTTATGTTTTTAACAGAATTGAATTAATTTTCATATATTCCTATGATCACTTAATTTTATAGATTTAGAAAATTAGAAAAAACTATTACTTATCAAACCCTTAAAAAAAATTTAAACCCTTCTACGAAATATCCTTTTTTCATTAATAAATTCAAAAATTTCAATTCATGTTTCCCTCAACAAAATAATTATTTTAAGATGAATACCTATAGGGGGATGATGGAACTATTAGTTCTTTATATTTATTTTAAATCCCATTCAAATATATTTGAAAACGTTAGATGAGAACAAAAAGCTCAGTGAGGGATTTGAAATGAATGAGACTTGTTAGTCCATTTTAAAAATCATCAGTTTTATGAGAAATATTTCTTTTATATAGGTTATATATTGTTCACTATAATTTTTTACATAATAAATAAATTACACAAAAAAATTATTCATAAATCAACTCATAGGAAATATTAAACAGAAAATTTTAATAATGAGTTTTTCGTAGAGAAAATATAAACCCATGAATGAAATTTCCTTAAAAATAACACATTTTAAAATTAAATGTGGTGTACACGTTCCATTAAAATGAATACCATTATCATATTTTATAAAATAAAAAAAAATTAAAATAATGTTCATAAATAGAAAATTCATGTAGGTAAATTTGGGAATCATCTTCCTATCACTCTTTCAATAATTGTAATCGCCTAGAAATTCAATATGTATATTTATTAATTAAATTTTATGTTAATAGTTTGTCTCACATACAACACTGATCTAAAATGTGATGTGGAATATTAGATGAACATTATTATAAAAAATTTATTATAATAAAAACTAATGTATGTAAAACATTATAATAAAGTATAAATGCATTTAAAATTTGACTAATAACACATAATTTTTTATAGTGGAATTTTACAGTAAAATAGTATTTATATAAATATTTTTTTCGAATGATGAAATTTAAAATTAAATAATTTTAAATTAGTAAAATTAAATTCATATTTGAATTAAGTATGACTTTAAATACCCTATCTCTAGTAGTGGAAAATCAGTGGTTACTATAAAGACCCAGAATTTCAATGTAATTTTTTTAATAAATGGGAATTTTACGAGTCTGCAAAAATTGACGGCGCATGATTCCAAGGCCCGGAGTTCCCAGAATGAATTTATGAACTTTTGTTTGGGTATGTTCAGTAAACGTGCGAGTGAGTTTTTCTAACTTTGGAACCGGTGCTCGGAATTAAAATTTGAGGGCACTGTTGAACTCGTAGCACTAGTATTCGCTTAAAAAGACCTTCACCTTGACCGTAAAAGGTTGAGGGTGGAAGTTATCTTTTCGCATAATAGTGAAAAATCAAAATAAAAATAAAATTGTTTAAATTTTTTTTATTCCATGTAGATGTTGAGAAGTGGGGACCACCAGACCTAAACCTACAATGAGAGGTTATGATGGTGGGGACCACCAAAACTAACCTCCCATGAGAGGTTATGGTAGTGGGGAACACCTGAGGCATAAACCTCTTGAACTCCCCTCTTAATGGAGGAGAAACCCTCTCAACTCCCTCTTTAATGTAGAGGAGCCTCTTGAGCTTCTGTCACATTAATTAAGACAACACACCACTTTAATATGCAAACCTAGTTAATTAATTTAGCCAATTTAAATTTCTCTGCCAAGAAACTAAATAATAGATAACATAATCTATTATTTTGGGGACCATTTATTTTTGGGGAATTGGGGAGAGGAGGAACTTGGGAGGATTATTTTCTTCAACGAATAACTTCACCTCCCATAGAAGAATGCTCCGCCAACGAAGATTGTCAACCTCGACTTCTACCTTCTTCCTCGGGACTTCTTCTGATGTGTGGCGTCTTTATCTATGACGAATCGATGTTCATACTTCCTCCATATCAATCTTCGTCAACGAACAATCCCGAGGTAGGGATTTAATTATATTTTTTTATCTCTTCCCATGTACACCCCTTCTATTTCTTTTGTGGGTTGGGAACAATCAATGAGGGAAGATGGGATTTTTGACACTCAATGGACATTTTCTTGATGAGCCACATTCAACCACCCTAACGTGGTGGGTACGGGCCAAACAAACATGGCCCGAACCCTCCGCAGATCTTGTGACGACTTGTCATGTTGAACGCAACGAAGGCGATGACACAATGACACTGCCACACGGCCACCACTGCCTCGCGACCTCTGTGACCCACGGCTCCGCCACCCATGGATGAACCACCACCTCGTAGTCAGACCACCGCCCTGCGGCCGGTCCACCTCCCCATGGCCGGACTGCTGACCCGCGGCCGGACTGCCTCCCCGCAACTAGTCCACCACTCCGTGGCCGAACCGTCGCCCACAGTTGGTCTGTCGCCCCACGATCGGACCACCGACCCGTGGCCAGACATCCTCCCTTCTATCTCGTGCCGCCCTCGAACGAGCCACCCCGGGCTGGGCCGAGCCGCCCCACGCCCTCGCGGTACCCCTTGGCCGAGCCCCCTTCATAGAACCCTCGTGACCCTCGCAGTCCTGTCAGGACCCAACGGGTCGGGGCGTGTCGGTCCAGCCAGGCCGGACAGGACTCAGGCCCACTACGACCCATTTACTTTCTTTTGGCCATAACTTTAGCACCAAACGTCTGTTTAACGAACCGTCAGCGGCGTTGGAAATCTTATATTGAGATGTTCCCTTTGAGTGATACCCTTCTGTGTTTTTGATTGATATGGGGAACAGTCAAGATGGATCAAGCACGAATCCAATCGGGCCCTTGAGACTAAAAGGCTAATAACTCACAGATCGAGCATCCGATTGACACACAGTTTATTACGTTGAGACCCATCTGACATGGAGGATATTTGAGATACTTCTTCATGGGACTTCGTGGCATTTGGAGTATCGAACATAATCTTGTGGAGAAAATCCTCCGGGAGAGGAGCGAGCATAGTGTGGGAACCCAGTGGCTGGCTGAGACTTGACGAATGTTGACCATTTCGACTTGGAGTGACTCGAGTGGCCGAGTGGGGAGCACCTTGGCAACACAGAAGACCCACGGTGGTGAGCGCCTTGGTAACGTGGCAGACCCACAGTACTCGATAGGAGGAGTACAATAGCAGGCCACAAGGGGGAGTGCCTCTGTGTGACGTGGCAGACCCACGGTGGGGAACACCTATTTGTGATGTGGCAGACCCACGGTACTCGACAGGAGGAGTTCCTCAGCAATACATGGTTAGTGGAAAGCACCTCTATGTGATGCGGTAGGCCCACTATGATCAATTGAGGGGTGTTCTCTAACAGCCAAGGTGTTCGATGTTGTGACTGGGAATGTTACTTGATACTACCCCTAGAATAAATCATGTTGTGAGCTAAGTCAGTACCTCTATGTTTTACTCATGATTTAGATGGATTACATGATAACATAGGTATATTTATGGGTATATACCTAAGTAAGGTTATATGTTTATTTATTACTTTGTGATTTATCCTTGATGGATTTTGTGAGACCTAGAGGGTCTTGGGGTCCCTACTGAGTATCATTATACTCACCCATGCATAGGAAATTCCTTCACCTTGTTGTGTTGGATGCAAAGGACAGACTGCATTGACTGAGGGTGAGTATACTAGGACTGGACAGTACTTGGAGGTGGACCATACGGAGTGTCGGTACGTAGAGGAGACTAGTGGACGTGGAGTGCTGAGGAGGTGATCTATACCTACCCTTCAGGTAGGAACCTCGGAGGATGAACCAACAGATGACTTTCCCTTTTCTTCAGTTGTATTGTATCACAGTTGTACTTGTACATTCTAGTTGGGCTAGTATTCTGGCCCCTATTAAATACTTCACTCACTCTATTTGCAGTTTAGTTTACTTGTGTTACTATCTTTTTGTGTGCTTGGTTACATGTGTTTGCAGGTTATAAAGGAAATTTCTTCCCAGTTTTAGGGAATACACCTTCGGTGCTAGTCGCCAGCATCTGGCCTATGGAAGGTGGGCTTGGGGTAGTCACGAAACGTGCCTCATGGGACGAGTCATGACAAATTGGTATCAGACAAGTCGATTCTACCGCAGCACTAGGAATCTGATATTTTCTATGAATCAATAGTGTTAAGGGTAATGAGTGTGGTTTTTAGTTCAGGGAGTCTAGTGTGGGTGCGGCGGCTGATGTATCCATACATTAGGACCCTGAATTTGGATTTCTGACTCAGTGCATAAAAAAACTGATTTCGTGTGTGTTTTCAGAAGTTTTCATTATGATCTTCTGAGTTAGTTGACCAGGTAAAACATTCAGCTCACCATGTATAACTTTTGACCATGGCACACCTGTTTTTTTTTCGGATTCCTCTATGAAGACAGAGAGCTAGTGTTTCAAGAGTTGTACGCACTGATGGCCCGCCGAGCGATGAGGCCTCGGTGCAGGGCCCTTTTCCACTAGAGGCACCAGTGGTACCACTCCCCATTGGACCACTGATGCTACCTGCCCCAACAGAATACTGTGCATGCCGCTTGAGCACATTTCACGACTTCCAACGCCAGAGGCCACCAAGGATTGAGGGTAGAGGCAAACCCACAGGTGGCTGAGGATTGGCTGGAGTCTGTGGTGAGAGTCTTCTGAATCGTATGGACACCAGCCTATCTAATGGTGATCACTGTCTCTAGAATTCTACAAGAATTTTGAGGAAGATGGTGGATCTTGATGCACCAGGTTCAAGATGAGGTGATGCTTCTCTGCGTAGACTTTGAGACCCTGTTTCGGGCAGAGTTTTCCCTGCAACTCTTCACGCAGTGCGCATACAGGAGCTTTTTTATCTGTAGTTGGGAAGCATGATTGTGTCCCAGTACTCAACGAGGTTCTATGACCTCTCACGATACTCCATAAATATGATTTGGGACCTTTTCGTCAGGTCCCGGACCATCGAGCAGGGTCTCAGGTGGTAGATCAAGGATTTAGTGATCTCACTCAGTATCCTGACGCGGGCGGGTGTTTTAGAGAGAGCCCTCTTGGTGGAGAGTTTCCTTGCTAAGTATAGACCAGTAGCGAGACCCAATAACAGTCATCACATAGTGGAGTCTTCTATAGCTGGCAGAAGACAGATGTCTCAGAGGTCCAAGAGGACCAGACCTACAAGGTGTTCGACCGCATGACTTAGGATTGGTTGTGCAGGGCACCCAAGGTGGAGCCAATTATACCAGGAGAGGGTAGTGTCACACATGCAGCGGGCTCGATCACATTGCTCATTACTATCTGACCCACTATATGGATGATCAGCAGATGGTCGAAGGACCACTCAAGAAGAAATGGAGGTTCCACCGAGGAGGTCTGCAGGGAGTAGGTGGACGTGGCAGAGGAGCTGGTCGTGTAACTGGAGGTGGGCGATGATTTGAGATTTTACTTCCACCACCACTAGGAGGTCTACCCAGATAGTAGGGATTAGTTGGATAGGGGAGAGCTCATCTCTAGGAAGCTGAGGCCTACGATCATGATGCTCTGGAGAGGATATGAGATACAATCTGTGTCTACTCTACCATAGTTGCAGTACTTATAGACACAGGTTCCAGTAATTCTTTTATTTCCACTACCCTCATTCGGAGCTCGGATATTCTGACAGAGTTATTGGCTCAATCCTTACTGCTAGATACACCTGTGGGAGAGGATTTTATGATTACGCACTGGTTCTAGTAGTGTTATCTTACTCTAGGAGGCAAGAGGTTCTGCCAAGATCTCTTAGTAGTGTCATCGAGGCCTTACGACGTCATCTTGGTTATGTACTAGTTATCTATTGTCCATGCTCATATTTCCTATATTTGGCGCAAGGTGCAATATGTCCACATGGATAGGACCAGTTTTACCTTCACTAGTGAGAAGGGAGCCTTTGCAGCGTATGATGGACATATCCAGAGGAGAGTGCAGCTGATCACTCATCAGTTGGCTATCCTTACCCTCGGAGTTGTTGATGTGGAGAGTCTGAGCTATCCTATAATGGTGGAACAATACGTGGATGTTTTCTCTAATGATTTTCTGAGTCAACCTCCTCTTAGAGAGGTGTACATTTACATTGACTTGTTCCCTGGGATGGCCTGATATCTACACGAGCATATCGGATGGATCTCGCGGAGCTTAGTGAGCTGTGAGTACAGTTAGAGGACTTACATGGGAAGGGATTCATCTGACCCAGTGTTTCTCCTTGGGAAGCCCCAATTCTATTCGCCAAGAAAGCGGATGGTACTTTGAGGCTTTGAGTTAAATATCGGCACCTGAACAAGGTGACGATGAAGAAAAATTACCCACTTTTGAGGATTGACAACCTCTTTGATCAGCTGAAGGGAGCACGGTGGTTCTCGAAGATAGACCTCATATCAGGCTATCACCAGCTCAAAGTATGAGACGAGGATGTGCATAATACGTCCTTCAGGTGTCAGTACAGCCATTACAAGTTCGTAGTTATGACATTCATCATGACCAATGATCCAACACTATTCATGGGACTCATGAAAATGATCTTTCAGTCATACCTTGATCGCTTTGTAGTGGTATTCATCGATGACATTCTGGTCTACTTGACTATTGAGGAGGAGCATCCCTATCATTAGTAGGTGGTACTAGACACACTCCAAGTGCAATAGGTTTATGGTAAGCTCTCGAAGTGCCAGTTTTAGATCCGAGAGGTTCACTTTCTGGGACATGTCATATCGAAGGCTGGAGTTGTAGTGGATCCAGCGAAAATTGAGGTGGTAATTGCTTGGGATCCACAAAGGAGTGTGACGGAGGTACGGAGTTTCCTGGGATTGGCTGGATACTACTGGAGATATGTACCATATTTCTTCAGAGTTATAGCACCACTATTAGCCTTGAAGAATAAGGGGAAACCCTTCATTTTGTCGGAGAGATGCCAACAGAGTTTTCAAGAGCTGAGGCAGAGGATGACTAGTGCCCCCATCATAAGTCTACCGGAAGAGGGCATAGGGTGTGTAGTCTACTGCAATGCATCAAGAACCAGAAACAGATGTGTTCTAATGTAGAAGCGATCAGTGATCACATATGTTTATCAATAGCTGAGACAGTACGAGCAGAACTACACTACCCATGACCTAGAGTTAGCAGCAGTGGTCTTTTCCTTGAAGATGTGGTGAAAATATCTGATTGGCGAGCGTTTTATAGTGTACTCAGATCACAAGAGTCTCAGGTATATCTTCTCTCATAAGGACCTGAACCTGAGACAGTGGCATTTTATAGAGTTCCTCTTGGACTATTACTATGAGACAGTCTATATTCCTAGGAAGGGGAACGTTGTAGAAGATGCACTCAGTAAGATATTTGGCATACATCTGCACGACGAGGCGATGGAGAAGTTGGCTGCCTTACAGATATCCTTTGTGGATAGAGATAGAGTATGTTTTCTACACTCTCTTACAGTCACTCCATCACTACTTTAGTGAGTCCGGAAGGCGCAACATGGGGATTCTGTCTTTGAGACACGACGTGCTCAGATATCCATAGGACATGCACCTGATGAATTTTTTGAAGGTAGGGAGCATGTAATCCTCTTAAGAGGATGTACCATGGTACCAGTGTCACTTCAAGAGGAAGTGTTGAGTAAGTTCCACACATCCCCTCTAGAAGTACATCCGGGAGTGGAGAAGAAGTACCCAGATTTCTGATGACACCACTGGTGGCCAGGAATGAAGAAATAAGTAGCAGAGTGTGTCTCTCGGTGCCTCACTTTTTATCAAGTGAAGGTGGAGAATCAGGTACCAGCATAATTGGTTAATCCTTTAAAGGACCCTATGTGGAAGTGGGATGGGATATCCATGGACTTCATGATAGGAAATCCACTTATATTTAGGGGACATGACTCGATTGGTTGATCGTTGACCAACTCACCAAGTCATCCCACTTCCTACCATTCAGATAGAAGGGTTTAGAAGAGAGCTTGGGATGCCTCTATGTGTAAGAGATTACGTGGTTACATGGAATATCCTTGATGATTTTCTTCGATCATGATTCATGTTATACTTCCTTGATATGGAAGGGTTTTTAGGTGTCTTTCGAGACGTAGCTTTCTTTGAGAACTTCCTTCCATCCTCAGACGGATGGCTAGACTGAGTGGACCATTCCGACCCTCGAGGACATGTTGGGTGCATGTGTCCATGACTTCGGTCACATCTTGGAGGATCACTTTCCTTTGGTGGAGTTTTCATACAACAATAGCTATCACTCCACCATTGGGATGGAACCTTACAAGGTGTTATACGGACGACCTTGTAAATCACCCTGGTGCTGGACTGACCAAGGAGAGTCAGCACTAGTGGGACCAGAGATGGTATGGGATACCACGGAGAAGGTGCAGGTCATCCAGGAGTAGATGATGACTGTACAGAGCAGGATGAATTCGTATTCCAATAGGAGACAAAGACCTCGGGAGTTAGAGGATGGAGACCACGTATTTCTACGGGTCTCACCCCGATGAGGTCTACAGAGATTTGTCTGAGGCGGCAAGTTCTCTCTAAGATTCATTGGAACTTTTCAGGTCCTCAGCAGAGTTGACAAGGTGGAATACCACTTAGCTCTTCCACCTTAGTTACACCGGGTGCATGACGTCTTCCACGTTTCCCAACTGAGGAGATACATGCACCACCCTTCTCACATCATCGACCATGGTGATCTGGACGTCAATGATGGGGTGAATTTTATAGAGGTTCCAGTAGAGACTGAGGATTGACAAGATTGGGTCCTTTATAGATGGTTGATACCTCTTGTGCGCGTTCACTGGTAGCATGGGAACCTCTAGGAGAGCACATCAGAGCAGGAGGCTCAGATTTGTGCTCAGTACCCCCACTTGATTACCTAATTTGAGTTGTGGCTTACAGGGAAATAGAGCCCTGGGGTAGGGAGAATGTAAGGACCCATAATTTCCATGTAATTTTCTTTTAATAAATGGGAATTTTACGAGTCTGTGAAAATTGAAGGTGCATGAATCCAAGGCCTGGAGTGCCTGGAATGAATTTCTAAACATTTGTTTGGGTACGTTCAGTAAACGTGCGAATAAGTTTTTATAACTTTTGAACTGGTGCTCGGAATTGAAATCTTAGGGCATAGTTGAACTCGGAGCACCGATATTCACATAAAGAGACCTTCACCTCGACCGCAGTAGG
This sequence comes from Viscum album, assembly GCA_963277665.1. Classification (NCBI taxonomy): domain Eukaryota; kingdom Viridiplantae; phylum Streptophyta; class Magnoliopsida; order Santalales; family Viscaceae; genus Viscum; species Viscum album. The sequence continues at coordinate 771,565,713 of OY728138.1, forward strand.
TCAAGGGTGGAAGTTAGATTTTTCACATATTTGTGAAAGAATAAAATAAAAATAAAATTTTCTAACTTTTATTTTTATTTTTATTCCATGTGGATGTTGAGAAGTGGGAACCACCAGACCTAATCCTCCCATGAGAGGATATGAAGGTGGGGACCACCCGAACTAACCTCCCATGAGAGGTTATGGTGGTGGGGACCACTCAAGGATTAAACCTCTTGAACTCACCTCTTAATGGAGGAGAACCCCTCTCAACTCCCTCTTTAATGTGGAGGAGCCTCTTGAGCTTCCTCCACATTAATTAAGCTAACGCACCACTTTAATATGCCAACCAAGTTAATTAATTTAGTCAATTTGAATTTTTGTGCCAACAAAATAAATAATAGATAACTTATTCTATTATTTTGGGGACTATTTATTTTTGGTGGAATTGGTGAGAGGAGGATCATTGGAGGATTATTTTTTTCAATGAAAAACATCACCTCCCAACGAAGAACGCTCCTCCAATGAAGAATTCCGACCTTGACTTTGACCTTCTTCCTCGAGACTTCTTCTGACATAGGACGTCTTCATCTATGATGAATCGACATCTGTACTTCCACCCTCATAATCTCAGTCATCGAACATTCCTGAGGTAGGGGTTTATTTCTATTTTTTTATCACTTCCCATGTACACCACTTCTTTTTCTTTTGTGGGTTGGGAACAATCATTGTGGGAGGATGGGATTTTTGACGCTCAATGACCATGTTTCTGATGATTCGTAAGGTACCACCCTAATGCGGAGGGTACATGCCAAAAAAACATGGTCGAACCCATCCAAAAATCTTATGATGACTTGTGGTGTTGAACAAGAAGAAGGAGAAAACGCAACAACACCGCCCCACGACCACCGTTGCCTCGCGATCTCCATGTCCCACGGCTCCGCCACCCACGGCTGGACTGCCTCCCCACGGCTGGACTGCCGCCTTGCGGTCAGACCATCACCCAACGACCGGTCTCGCACCCCGCGACTGGACCGCCACCCCGCGACCGGACTGCAGCGCCGCAGCTAAACCGCCACCTGCGGTAGGACCGCACCCGCACGGCCAGACCGCCGACACGCGGCCGGACTGCCGCCCCGCGCCCATACCGCCTCCCCGCTGTTTTGCCACGCCCTCGTCCGAGCCGCCCCACGCCCTCGCTGTACCCTTTGGACGAGCCGCCCTCGCATCACCCTCGCAGCCCTCACGGTCCAGGCTGGACCCAACAAGTTGGGCCACACTACGGGTCGGGCTAGACCCAACGGTTCGGGCTGGGTTGGTCTAACTGGGACGGACTAGACCTAGGCCCACGACGACCCATTTACTTTCTTTTGGAAATATCATTGGCACCAGACGTCCATTTGAAGAACTGTCAGTGGCGCTGGAAATATTGGATCAAGATGGTACCTTTGAGAGATACCCCACTATGTTTTGGATTAATATGGGGTATGATCAGGTTGGATCAAGCACAAATCCAACCGGGCCCCTAGGACTAAAAGGCTAATAACTCACAGACCGGGTGTCCGATTGATGTGTCATCTGTTACGTTGACACCACTGTGAGATGGTGGACCTTTGAGATACTTCTTCGTTGGACTTCGTGGAAGTTAGAGTATCAAACAGTAGCTTGTGGGGTGAATCCTCCCAGAGACGAGTGAGCATAGTGCGGGAACCTAGTGGCTAGCTGAGACTTGACGACTGCTGACTATTTCGACTCGGAGTGACTCGACATGCCATGTAGATAGCGCCTTGGTGACGCGGCAGACCCACGGTGTGGAGCGCCTTGCTGACACGAAAGACCCACGGTACTCGACAGGAGGAGTACCTCAGTAGACCATGAGGGGGAGTGCATCTATGTGATGCAGAAGACTCATTGTGGGAAGATCCTCTAGGTGACGCAGCAGATCCATGGTACAAGACAGGAGGAGTATGTCAGTAGTCCAAGGTTAGTGGGAAGTGCCTCTGTGTGATGCGGCAAGCCCACAATACTCTATAGAGGAGGATTTCTCCAGTAGCCGAGGTGTTCAATTTTGTGACTGGGAATGTTACTTGTTACTACCCCTATAATAAATCCTGGTGTGAGCCGAGTCAGTACCTATGTGTTTTCCTCGTGATTGAGATGGATTACTTGATAACTAAGGTATATGTATGGTCATATAACTAAGTAAGTTTGTCTATTTATTTCTTACTTTGTGATTTATCCTTGATGGATTTTGTTAGGCCAAGAGAGCCTCGAGGTCCCTACTGAGTATCGTTATACTCACCCCTACATGGGCTATGCCCACACCTTGTTGTGTTGGAAGAAGATGATGGACATCACTAACTGAGGCTGAGAGTACTAGGACTGGACGTTACCTAGAGGTGGACCATACGGAATGTCGGTACGCTGAGGTGATGGGTGTACATGGATTGTTGAGGACGCGACCAATACCTACCCTTCAGGTATGAACCATAGAGGATGACACATCAGCTGACTTTCCATTTTCTTCAGTTTTATTGTATCACAGTTGTACTTGTACTTTCCAGTTGGGCTTGTATTCTGGACCCTTTTACTTACTGCACTCACGCTGTTTATAGTTCAGTTTACTTGTGTTCATTTCTTATTGTGTTCCTCGTTATGTGTGCTTGCTGGTTATAAAGGTAATTCTTTCCCAGTTTTAGGGAATACGCCTTTGCTGTTAGTCGCCAGCCCCTGGCCTATGGAAGGTGGGCTTGGGGTAGTCATGGAATGGGTCCCGGGGGACAGGTCATGACAGTTACATTTTTAAATAATCACTAAATATAATAATTCAAATTATGGAGGACTGAATAGTTTAGTACTCTTTGAGGCCTAGATACAAACATTAATCTCACATTATAATTGAAAAATCAATACACAACATAATATTTTCTATTAGAACACAATCTTTCCCTGTATCATAACTCTTCAAATCAATCATAATACACTTCCATGCATCCTGAGGAAAGGAAACAAAAGTAAAGGGTGATCTTAGAAACTCATCAAGGGTATCCGTATAATTGAATATAGAATAAATTAAATAAACCACGAATTATATTTTTGAGATACATAATAAATGAGAATTACAGATAATAAATACCATAAAATAGTGGACTGAATACATGAGAAACATTGAAATATAAATAATCACATGAAAAATAAAAACTATTTTCTTAATTATTAAATGCATAGTGCTAAACATCATAAACATATCATCAAGGACTCATGCCCAGAAATCATACAAAAATTGGTAATGCCTCATCTAAAATCCCAAACTAGTTGGTCTTGTGATACCTAACAATGTATAAAGGATCAAAATAGGTCTCATACATCAATTATGATGTCTAATAAATTCATTATATGAAAAGGTTTGAATAAATATTAAATACATATAAAAAATAAACATTCATATTAGAAAACTATCATATAAATGTTAAAAAATTCCCCTTAAAAACATATCATGAAACTAAAAAATAAATAATAAGGGTGGTATCATTACAAAATGTTCTCATTTGATTAAATAAAGGGCCATTATTATTAATGAATATAAATTCCAAACATAGATCATTAAAAACAATCTTGATAAAAATACCCTAATAACATATGAAATGACTTTTAAAAATTAATAATTCCCAAATATTAGAAAATAATTTCTATTTTAAAACAATCAGGGAAATTATTAGAATAATATTCTAATAATTGAGTGGTAATGATGGTGGAAATTTTGTTTTTTCCAAGTATGTTAAGACAATGATTCATTTAACATTTTTAGTAAATGCAAAAAAATATCATACTCTGAGAATGAAAAGAATCTTCCCATTAAACAATTTTTTTAAATTAAATAATGAATAAAAGTTACTTTAAATATTCATATTATAAAACTATAAATATTTTTCAAAAGATTTTTTGAAAAAATTTAAATTGATGAAAAATTATTTCTTTCTTAAGGAAAAAAATAAAGACATCTTTCATTAAAAAAAATTATCAATAATTATAAGTTACAATAAGAATAGAATAGTAATATTAAATAAAAAAATATTTAGTAACTAGACCAAAATTAAATATATTACGATTAAAATAAATTATTAATTATATCCTCTAATCAGACTTAATTATAATCAATTATAAATAATGATGATATTGTGAAATGAACTCTTACCACACTTTAGACTCCTAATCCCCATGAAATAATAAACATCAATTATATACTAAATACAATCAAAATTAAATTAATTATATAAATTATCAAAGTAGTATTATATAAATATCATCAAATAAAGTAGGTGAATTATTATAAAATATTCTTCAATGAAATAAAATTATGATGAAATCAATTACCTCAAGTTAGACATCCTTGCTATGTGTCTAAACCCCTTATATAATAAATATATATTTTTTATGAAACTATTCCAAAATAATTCTAATATATATCATACAATATGTTAAATAATCATATCTTCATTCACTTGTAAATATAAAATTATTTATTGAAATCATTATTATGGGAAATGACTACTTCATTTAATATATGTTTTATTGTTGTAGTTCTAAACCTTAATTTTTTTTATTGTTAAATAATCTCTAAAATATTAAATATGATATCAATATCATTTATATATATTATATATGTTTTTAGGGATGTTTATAAAATTGAGAGATATAAAATGGAATCACATTGTTCATGGAGAGGGTAAGTCATACTTAAGTAGGAATGCTGTTTTACCTTTTCAATAGAATTGAATAATGAAATATGGGTGATAGTTAAATTATTTAGAATCATTATTATATCATATATATCTTATATATTCATTAATTATGTCCTTTTTACCAACAATGTAAAACATAAATGAAAAATGAATTAAATATCTTTGGGGAGGTTGTAGTTCACACATATGCATGAGCGATGTTATCATTTTCAAATGATTTTATGGTATAATGTTTTATTTTATATTACAATTCCAAAAAAATAATAATATCATAGATATATTTTATAAACATTAAAACCAATATAATAATTATTCAAGAATTGGTGGTGGAAAACTAACAATATCGCTCTGTGGAGATGGTATGTTGTACGTGCACATGAGAGATACCTTGACTCCCAATTTAATGGGAAAAAGGATGGATAATAGTGATTTCATAATCATAATAAAATTTAATTATATATGTGACACATAATTTTTTATTTTATGATTAATAACATAGATTTAAAAGATTTTAAGAACGAGTAAAAAAGAATATATTTGATTAAGGTGATTGTGTATTCTTTGAAACAACTCCATTAGATCTCCTCTTAAGTACCCCGGGTATTAATTTTTGAATGATAATAACCAATAGAATGTGGGTAGGGAAGTTCAAAATATAATTTCTAATGTTTTGGTAGATATAGAGGGATCCATTTTGGGTGAATAAAATAAAATAGATATTCTATTTTATAAGTGAGGGGAGGGGCACTCATAGATTTTATTAAAATAATAAAATATTACAAAGTCAATATCTAACCAAAATAAATAAAACTGATAGATATTATATTATAAGATAAGATTTTGATTAAATACCATTATAAAATAATAATTGTACATGATTGAGTGGGTTTTGAAAAATAATCATTTGGTTTAACCGCTTTGTTAACCTATTTTAACATTAACTGTGGTAATATGCTTTTGACACATAAAAGGTTATACTTTTACATATAAGGTCATAGTTGGATTATAAAGGGAAAATTTTGAAATTTTAGACCATATATTTTCATATTTTGCCTCATTAAATATATTTTATAGATAAATTTATAAAATATTATTTTAATGTCATTTTTACACAATTCAATTAATTTGACATAAAATACACCATAAAATGTAATTAAAATAAAATACATAAAAATATATCTAATTATACATATGAATCTATAAAAAAAATTGGAACTTAAACTCAATTTGAAAACATTTTTTAAGGTTTTTTAAAATAAATTATTAGATTTTCTACTCCTTTCATGAACACTACCATGCATAAGCATTTAGGGTAATTATTTAAACACTAAATATTAAAAATAAATTAAAACCAAAAACATAAATTAATTTAGTTCAATATAATTTCTTATATTCATTTGATATTAATTTTTACTCAAATATATTTCCTGAAAACTTATTTGATGTGTTATTTTAACTTTTCCTGCATTTTGCAAGCATTGCATAAGAATTTACATAATCTATATGTCATATAACACCCAAATTCTAATATAACCATCTAAATAATAGACAATATATAATATTTTACATCCATGTCGATAAATAACTTTTTAATTCTCAACTATTATTCTTAATACACCAAATTTGACCTTTCCAGTATAGTTAAAGCACTACATTGGCACTGAAAATGATTTTCATATTTAGAATGCGATGAATAATCATTTATATGTTTTGAATTATTTGTTTATTATATTTTTATTATTTTATAAAACATTATTTTTTCTGTAATTTTTATAAATATTTATATCAATTTTTTGTCTTATCAATATCATAATTATATAATACTAGTAATCTCTACGTGCATTCACACGACACTATAAAAAATTCATATTATCAATAATAGAATACTGGTATTGAACCATAATAATTCATTTCAAAATTGGCAATGTTTAAAACAGAAAATGAGTGAAACGTATAATGGAATAGAGGGTACAAGATTCGGGGGAGTAGGAAGACATTTATTCATATAGAAATTTTAATGATACACACAACATGTGACAAAAAAAGGGAAAATTAAGCTTATATAGAACACAAATTCACCCAAATGATGCATCAACCAACCCCATTCTAGGAATATGTATAAGATAAAATGTTTGTGTAGGATGATATAAAATTCCCCCATCACAGGATTTATCATATTAGTTCTAGAGTGACAAGATCTCAAAACCCATCACCACCATTTTTGTATCATAACTAAAATCAGAAATGCTTCCAAATATATCATTTTCCACCAAAGAAACAAAAAAAAGATAGGAAATCATTAGAGATATACAGACCGAAATGCATAACCATTGCATTATATAATGAAACGTGGGAAAATCTGAAAATGGTCAGCGTGGGGATGCAGTTAGGCAGGAGAGGTCACAGAGTCCTATAGAGGTGGTGCAAGAATTATTAGGATGATGTATATTGATTTCTTCATCATTCTAAATGAATCAATACATTGGTCATCATGGTTGGTGGTGATGGATAAGAAGCAGCTGAAAAAACACAGTCTCATATAAAAAAACACAATTTCATATGAAATTATTATTTTTGAATGGAAAAATGTATAATAGAAACTTCAACACATAAACATTCACCTTTTACTAAAATTGACAATATAGGATAATTGTTTGTACACACCTATCCTTCCTCCAATTCCAAGCTCTTGGTTGCACCATTACCCAAGCACCAAACTAAAGCCACATGTTTTCCAGGGTGAAGCTTCATAGTTTCCCCAAATTGTACACTAAATATGATCCATATTATACCAATCCCAAAACTTCCACTTTTCAACAAAAACTCACCCGAAGGCATTCACCTGATAAAAAATTGAAATAGGGAATCAACTCGAAACTCAACCAAAGGATCCAAATCTATGAAAAGAATAAAATAAATGAATTTCAAATAGTGGGGTGTGACAATTATCGCCAACACAAAAACTTTCTACCCATATAAGGTCTCCCACCCGAAAAATAAACAAAATTCAATTCCAAATCAGGATAAATTTGAACAAAGCCACACACCATAAGGTGACCTTCCACTTCATAAGTCACACCTGCCCATTACAGATAGAAAAAAATCAAAAAGAACAACGGGAGAACATGAGAGGGTTCTCCCCCCCCATGGGAACATGAATAACATCCTGGCCTGACTTTGGATGGGCCTAACATGGGATCTCTCAACAACACTATCTCATGATTACTAGAAAAGGAACTCCAAGAATGAGCTAACCAAACATCTCTACACAATATAAATAACACCCTCACTTGAACCATAAATTCCCCATATAAATTAACCCCCCCCCCCTCAAATAATGGGGAAACTAATGAGATAACATATAAAAGATAGTAAACTCATACACCCACTAAAAACATCAATCTCCACAAGCACAAATATCTCTAAGAAATTACAACAGAAAACTAAAACTGAATCATGAAAGGAAAACCATTTAACTATCCACAACAAGGATAAAATATTGGACTACATGAAATCAGGATCACTGAGCCTCTTACAAGGAAATAATAAACTGATAATAGGAAACAACCTACAATAATAAACAAAAAAATCTTCACTCCAACACTAAAGACAAGAATTGGCCTAAGGCTCTCCACAACCTGGTTTTTCTTCCCTATGTACATGCTTTCCACCAAGTCTTATAGTTAAAGCCCTAGTGTCTAAAGTATCCACTAAATAATATCTAGGTTCTGAAATTCTCTGATCATGAATTCTTATTTGGGAAAAGATTCATAAGAAACATATCTAGATGACCTAAATGGACACAATAGTGACAAGACTTTGGAGGGTTATGAAAAGATGAATTGAAATGTCCAAACTCACCACACTGAAAACATATGAGAAAATGGTCTAATAGAAAAGAATATAGAATCAATGAAAGTGTCTTTTCAAAAATGGGTTCCTTTATAAAACACGTCCCATCAGATGGGGAACCTTTATGAGTGGAAAGAGACACTAGATTGAAAACTACTTTCACTCTGGAAACCAACATATCTAAGAACACTTCATCCACTAACTTATCAAAACTAATATCCTTAGATAAGAGTAATCACTCCTTTATCTCTGGATGAAGAACCCAAATTAAAGGTGGAGCCTTCAAGAGATCCTTCAATTCTACCTCCAATGAAAAGGAAAATATTTCCTCAACGTGGTAAACATACATCTTTGTTGTCCACTAGCCTTGAGGAATACTCAGGAGCTCTTCCACTTTCTTTATCTTTATCTCCTTAGGAACAAGCAATCAAAAAAATTATTCTGAAATGCATGTCATGTCATCTCAACTTACATTGAAGGTGGAGAAATAACCTTTTACTTGTCTAGATATAGACCCTCAAACAATTCCCTAATAGCAGAGCCTATAACCTCTCTGGGATTTCCCAATGATATAAAGACACACTAAACTTCCTCAAGACCTTCCTCTACATCTATTGGACCTCAGTCACCAAGAATGACGGGAAAAACCATGAGGAACTAGAAACAAGGAAATGACCCAAAATAAATTCTAAGTACCTTTCTAGGAGTAATATTATAAACACTATAAGGATAATAAATCCATAAGAAACAATGACTAAAACACAACCAAAAGACCATCCCTGAAAAGAAAAACTAGTTCACGAGCCAAACATTATAATCATAACAAAATACTCTTCCAAAAAACCACCCTATTAATTTCAATTTTAGAAACCTCATTTTTATATAGAAACATTCCAAGTACCTAAATCCATTTTCACAATAAATGAACCCACATTTCAATTAAAAAAACAGAATCTTTTGATTTCAAATAATCACCCATGGATTCCTATAAACTATCACATATGAATTCATCCCATATTTGATTATATCATCCTTATACATATGAGAACATGAACATTATATACATACCCACACATATGAAATCCTCCATAAGGAATACCAAGTTTAAATCAAACAATTCTGTCCTCAAACCCAAGAATTCACTGAATTTTCTATCCAAATCACTTTCCCTTTTAAATCCCATTCTTGTGCATTAAAAACCACTAGAATGAAATAATTTTCATTTAAAAAACCAATTTCATTTCATATCCCACTCACACCATTCAAAAAAACAAAACACACCTCACATTAAAATACCAAAATGAGTAACTAGTGGCCATGGAAAACCTAGTGACATGGTTAGTGGACCATTCCCCTAGTAGAATCATCAAATAAGAAGGATTTGACCCATGTATTTAGATTCCACATGATTCACTAATTCATGTGATATACTACATAACATAGGCTCACCTCCATTCCATTCCTCAATCCAAGGACAAAAGATTTAATTCACATTCAATCCATGGAAACTCATGGATCAGAATGAGAAAGGGTTCATGAAATCATTCCCATACCTACCTCCCATGTTCTGATAGTCCTAATCCCCAAATACCGAACAATGCATATAACAAGGGTCTCCTCTCACTACTATAAAATGACATGATACCCACAGTTTACGGAAACACAAGGGGTATATGTCACCCCTTCATCCATCGGGGAAAAATTTTTACAGGATGAACTTATTCCCAAGGTTATCCCAAAATTTTGTGTATAAAATTATTAGGGAGAACCAATACCCACAGCTCTCCCAAAACTGTGGGTATAGGTTTACCGAAAAAATATTCCATGAGAAGAAATCATTTCAAGGTATTGAAATAATAAATCAATTTCAAAAACCATTTTTAATACCAAAACACCTAAATTGGAATATTTTATTTATTTTCCTTATAGAAAACATTATGGTTTATTAAGAAATCCAAATATCAAATAATGCTCACAGTGGCAGAAAGGTCGTTGTCATCGCATACATTAAAAACATTCCTTTTGTTTTTTAGTATAACGGTTTATAGAAAAAAGATTACATTTCAAATTCAAAGGGTCTTATTATAAACCATATAAAATAAATAGGTGTATATTTACAAAATATTCCTCAATGGAAGGATATTGAGACCAACTCCTTTACACTGTGTCTGACTTAACTCATTCTTTCTTCAATTTCTTGAATAATAAACATAAGTTAATTTCAACTTGATTCAAAATATTTTTCAATTTTATTATTCCTTTTATATCACTTATTAACACATTATAAAAATATCATAATTATTTATGTTCATATCGGATGTTTTTTCGATATTCAGTACTAGAGTCAAAAATGAACTTGTTATAATTACAAATTGTCCATGTGGTCAAAGGTTCATCATCTCCAGAATCATATTCATGATTTAAATATCATATATATCTATAATATAGGGTTTTTAATCTAGTATATATGTATTTAGAATACTCTAAAACGTTTGGAGATAAGAAATGATATGCACCACTCATGGAGACGGCAAGCCGTACGTACACATTAACGCTACTTTCATTTATTTTTCATATTTAAAGGAATTAAAACTAAATTATACATTGATATATTATAATTCTGGTATAATATCATATGTTATATACATTACACTTTTTCATTAATGTCATACTTTATACATTGCATGTATGGAATGAACGAGTCATGTCACTTTGAGGGGGCGGTAGCCCGCACTTCCTCAAATGAAATTGTCGTATTTACACATTATAAAAAGCATAAAGGTATTCTATAAATGAAAAATAAAAAACAATATAGATGATATAGATATAATATATATCAAATATAAATTCAGTTTTGTCATAATGGCCACCATGAGAGGCGGTTGGAGATAATTGAACAATCATCATTTCGTGAGGCAGTAGTTCATCATCCACAGAAACACTATGTTCTAAATCCATTAGATGGAGGTGTGTGTGAGTGTACGTAAAATACATGGAATAAAAACATCCAATTATATTGAATATATTGGTTTTATTAAAAAAATAATTGAATAAATAGAGTTTAGGGGGTTGGATAATGGAAAATAAATGAAAGAAGCTTGAGAGAATACATTACCTCAAATCGAGTAACTCCTTTTGATTTAAGCTAAAAGGATTCCTTGAATTTCCTTCTTCCCAAGGTATGGATTGTAGGAAGAAGTTAGGTATTTTGGGAGCATAATGGAGTAGTCTCTGTACAAGCCAAGGGGCTTGAGAGGTCTTATTAAGGGGTTAAGGGTGCTGACCTTTTATAAGAGGGAGGAGGGGTACTTTAAGAATTCCTTGAAGGATTATTTTATTATAAACATAATTTAAATTTTAAAAGGTCCAAAACTCATTTAATTCAATTTTAAGATGATTAATTGTCTAAATAATCTCAACCAATAGTTATTAGACATGGTTTGGTCCTAAATATAACCTTATCTGTTAGCTTTAACCATTTGTTAAGAAATTAAACTCTTACCAGGTTTTCTTGTATATACATACTATCTGGATAATATAGTTACTATAAAATGAAAATAGAACCTCAAGTGGTTCATTAATGAAATTTTCAACATTATCTAAGTCATTTTTCCTAATCATATATTTTTAGTACTATTATATCATTTAATAAAATTGTATTTTTTTAAAAAACTTATTTATGTCAACTTTTATACTATTCATATCATGACTTTTTTAAAAATCCCTAAAAACGTGATTTATTCGAAAAAACAACATTAATTACAAAAATTAAGAAGTCATAATCATCCAAAAAAAATTTGTATGGAATAAAAATTTTCAAAATAAATTTATTTTAATAATTATAATCCCATTTATTTAAATCATTCATTAAAAATGTAATCACTACATCATCATTGTGTTATAAATAAATTTATTTATTTGATGTCTAAAAATTATAAATAAAATACCGTGATTTAGGAAATATTTTTATATTTCTAATTTCTATTTATATTACAATTTATCTTGTGTATAAACCCATATTAAATTTTTTTTAATAAGATACAAGTTTATGTTATATTTCTCTTATCTTTAAATTAAAAGTAATTAAATGTCATTTTTATAAACAAGTGGCTCCCAAAAACCAAAGAATCGATGTAATGGTTGATGTGTATGACCATGACTCATAAAATGATGTTATGGCATGTGTTAGGGTAAATTTATATTATTTTAATAATATTTTTACCCTTATTTACCAAATTTACCCTTTAATCATGGTAAATAAAAATAATCACTGAAGTTACTATTCATAATGTCCAGAAATAAAACTAACCAATTAACATAATTTAGACCCAATTATTCCAAATATAGAATCCATTTTTCAAAATTCAAAACCACAAAATTTGTAGAAATTAATTTAAAATTAATTCCATGTGAAAAAAAAGAGAAAGTGGGTTTTTAAGATGTAAAAACTATCAAAATATTGACATTTTTTATGTAAAATTTAAAATTGAAATTACTTCCAATGACCAAAATTGGGTTCATTATAAAAACATACTCAAATTTCACTTTAAAACCAATTAAAAAGTTATTTTAACCATATAAATAAGTTAGATGAAATGATATTATTGACATAAAATATAGTGTTTTTCACTATTCATTAAAAATTGAACTTTATCAGTAAAATACCAAAAAATTACCCGAAGTATATTTGGATGTCCCTATTATAAACTAGAAGTTTATTTTGTCAAATAGAACATATAAAAGTGATAAAACCTAGATTTAAAAAGGTTTCTTCATTAAAAGGTGGTTAAACTACCTTTTGAAAATATTAGATTATTTATGCTTAAAATTGGATTTATTCTCATTTTTAGCCTCTAAATTTTATTGGATAAATTTAAAAACATTTAAAAAATGTTAAATCAAAATATATTTAGTTCTTTTCATTCTTTCCAATACAATGTCTCGGCATTGACTATTATTTAAAAATAATAATATTATATTACTATTATTATTTTCAGTATGACCCAGCCTTGTGTGCAACATAAGATTTCGGAGAAACACATTGTTGTGTGTGGAGTATGCCATGAAACATAACAACCCCTTTAAAATAAAATTAATATTTAATTCATAAATACAAATAAAGATGAAAATTTCATATTCCATATTTACATGGGATGTTACATCCTTCCCCCTTTTGGAAATTATGTCCTCGCAATTTTATTTTCATCTCAAATAAGTAGGGGTATTTATCCCTTGTATCATTTTCAGACTGCCATGTTTCCCATTAAACCATGTTTTTTTCATGAGACCTTAACCTGATGAATCACCTTATTTCACAACACATTCTCTTTATGGTCATGAATCTGGACTAGCTGTTCCTCATTAAAAAGTTTCTCTTCCAACTGAACTACTTCTAGGCTCAAAACATGAGATGGATCTGGTATATACTTTTTAACATTGAAACATGAAAAACACTGTGTCCCTAGGATAAAATCAGATGCAAATCCACTTGGTATGCAACTAATCCAACTTTCTCCAGAATTTCATAGGGTCTAATGAAATGTGGACTCAAATCTCCTTTTTCCAAAATGCATCACACTTTTCCATGGTGAAACTTTGAGAAATACATGATCACTTACCTCAAATGAAATATCCTCCCTCCGGTAATTCTCATATCTTTTCTTCCTACTCAGAGCTATTATCATGTGATTCTAAATTAACTAATCTTTATCTACTATCTCTTACACCAATTCTGGTCCCAACAACATTCTTTCACCTATATCATCCCAAAAAGCTGGTGTTCGACACTGCTTTCCATATAAGGCCTCAAATGGAGCCATTTATATACTAAATTGAAAACTATTTTTATAAGAAAACTCAAACAAATAAAGAAGTTGGTCCCATATTCCCTGGTAATCCATTGAATAATAATTTATCATATCCACCAATGTCTAAATTGTTTATTCTGATTGAGGATAAAAAGTTGTGTTGATATTTAGTTTTGTACCCAACAACTTCTGAAGGCATTTTAGAAAGTTATAAGTGAACCTAGGGTCACTATCAAATACAATAGAGAAGGGAAATCCATGATTCTTGACCATCTTTTTAATATAAAACTGAAAAAGTTGATCTAGAGACAAAGTATCTCGGATAGGAAGGAAATGAGAAGATATAGTTAATTGATCAATAATAACCCAGATTTCATTATTACCTTGAGATGACTTTGGTAATCCCACAACAAAGTCCATGGATATATTTTCTCATTTCCACTCTCGCACTAGTATAGCCTGAAGAATCCCTTTCGGTAAATGTTGCTCTACTTTAACCTGTTGACAAGTCGAACACTTCCCAGTAAATTTAGAAATATCTCTTTTTATTCCATCCCACCGGTAATACTCCTAAAGATCTCTATATATCTTTGTTCTACCAGGATTAACTGAAAATGGTGAACTATGAGATTCACATTACAACTCTTTCTTCAACTGCGAATTACAAGTCACACATAATCTCTTCCCAAATATCAAAACACAATCGATATCAATGTTAAATTCTGGGAACATACCCTTATGAACCAATTCTACCTTTTTCTACAACTCACTATATTTCTTCTGTGCTTTCTTAATTCTGTCTGATAGAGATTATTTCATTGACACCTAAAACAAACCAGAGGGGTCTCTTGCACCAACAACTTCTATTCCAAATTTATTTAAATCCTTAATAAAAGGATCTTGTTCCAAAGGTAACATGGTTAGTTTTTCATTACTTATTCGACTCAAATAACCATCCACTTTATTTTATTTTCCTGGATGGTAATGTATTGTCCAATAATAATCCTTGATTAAATGTACCCGTCCCCTCTATCTCATGTTCAATTTTTTCTGAGTCAATATATACTTCAATATTTTTTGGTGAGTATATATTTCACATTTCACACCATACTGATGATGCCTTCAAATTTTTACAGAAAAAACTACAGTATGTAATTCCAAATCATTTGTAGGTTAATTTAACTCATGAGTTTTAACTCACGTGAAGCTTAAGAAATTACATAATCATTCTGTATTAGGACACAACCAAGTCTTTTTAATGAAACATCATTGTAGATAACAAATCCACTATTTCTGGAAGGTAATGCCAATACTAGGGAATTAATCAATCTTCTTTTCAATTCCTGAAAACAACTATCACATTATTTTATCAAGATTAATTTAACATATTTTTTAGATAACTTAGACAGTTGGTTAGATAACTGTGAACAATTTTCATCCAAATCCTCATTAATAGCCTTCCAAAGTAAGAAAACTACATATATCCAAGATATTAGTAGGTCTTGTCCACTTATTAAAAACATTTGTATTAAAAGGTTAAATAGTTAAGCCATCTTTAAAAATAATATGGCCAATGAATAAAATTGGCTGCAACCAAAACTCACACTTGCTAAATTTCCCATACTATTTCTATTCGTTTATGGTTTGAAAGACAACCCTAAAATGACTTTTATGTTCTTCTTTACTTTTTGAATATACCAAAATATCATCAATAAACACAACCTGAAAATTATCCAAGAAATCATGGAAAATTATATTCATAAGATCCATGAATATAGCAGGTGAATTGGTTAACCCAAAAGGCATAACTACAAATTAATAATAGCCATATCTTGTATAAAACACAGCATTCATAATCTATTTTTCATTTAATTTTAAATGATTTTACCCAATCCTCAAGTCAATCTTCGAAAAATACTGAGCTCCCTGGAGCTGATCCAAAATAATCCTTGATATGAGGAAAATGATACTTGTTCTTAACAGTGATATTATTCAAGGATCTATAATCAATGTAAATTCTCATTGAACTATATTTCTTTTTAATAAACAGGACTGGAGCACCCAATGGTGATGTGCTAGGTCTAATTAAACCTTTATTTAACAACCCCTGCAATTGTTTCATTAACTCTAAAAGTTTTGTTTGAGCCATTAGATAAGGGGGTTTTGAAATTGGATTTGCATAAGGAACTATGTCAATAGTAAATTCAACTTCTCAATCAGGTATAATACTAGGAAAATCATCAGAAAAAATATAAAGGTACTCATTTACTACTGGATCATCATTAATCCAAACAGTTCCTTTATTTTGGACAATATTTCCAAGATAATATTCACTTCTATATTTCACTAGTTTCTCAAATTCATGATATTTTATCAGAGTTAAGGGTTCATTATTGTACACAAATTCAACTTATTTAGAAAAATAAACCTCTTTATCTCTATAATCAATCTTAGTACGGTTAATAGAAATCCAATCCATTCAAAAAATAACATCACACTCTACTAGAGGAAAAAAAACAACATTTCCTGGAAAGTTATTTCCACATATAAGGATTATAAGATTCTTATAATTTCTTTTTGACTCCACATTTCCCCCAGGTGTTTTTAGATTAAGTTTTGGATTCATTTTTTAAGGTGGAATTAAAATATTACCCAAAAATTTATCAGATATGAAAGAATGTGTAGTTCCTGAATAAAAAAACACATTGGAATAATTAGAAAAACAAAGTACATGATACCACTTCCTTTGATGGTCTCATATCAACTATAGTAGTAGAAAAATATTTCACCACACCCTTCTTCTTTTGATCTATCTAGTTTCCACCATGGTAATAAACTTTGGACACACATTGCCATAATTCCTAAACTCATTGCAACTAAAACATCTTATTGATGGATTTTTATTACCATCTTGATCATCTTCCTTACAGTTACATGAAATTTGACCAGTCTTAACACACCAGAACTACTTCCCATATTTTGAGAGACATTTTCTAGGATGATTTTTACCTCACTTCTCACAAGATTTAAAT
Source organism: Viscum album (assembly GCA_963277665.1). NCBI lineage: Eukaryota > Viridiplantae > Streptophyta > Magnoliopsida > Santalales > Viscaceae > Viscum > Viscum album. Next base: position 771,583,125 of record OY728138.1, read on the forward strand.
TTAATTTTCATACCTCTAGACTTCTTTGATGGATACTTTCATTTTTACTTCCAATTGGACCAATTATTTTGCGTGATCTCATGGAACATTTGATCATTAGATATCACTATTTCTGCATTCTCAGCACATTTGAAAAGTTTCTCAGAGATTTTTAATTTACGAGAGGATATATCTTTTTGATATCATTTCTTCAATCTATAGTAAAACCGATTTAGCTTATTATAATGATCTCTAATAAAATTTTGGGCATCCATTGTCAGTAGAGTGAAATTTTCTTCATATGAAACCACTTATTAGTCCTCCTTCCTTAATTCCAATAATTGTTTTTCCATCCTATGTCTAACCAGCTTAGGAAAATTTTTCTCAAGAAACTTTCTTTTTAATTAGTCCCAACAAAAAGCATCAATCTTCACACTATCCCTGATATTTTAAATGATCGAACCCCACTGATCGACTTATCCTTCAAAACATTAAATATAAATACTAACCTTTTGATTGTTTTTACACCCCATGACATTGAAAATATTTTCCAGTGCTTTGCTCTACCCTTCAGCTTGCACAGGGTCAGATGATCTTATAAATGATGGGGGATGTTGCCTCATTAAATACTCCACTAAATACATGTTCCCCTATTGATGATCTGGTTGATCTCGTGCATGGACACCACCACCATATATCAGCTAAGTCAACTAAGTCATCTCTGTAAAAAACTGTTCAGTTCCAATTCTGACCATCTAAGGGTTCTGATTTGGAAGGTTATTCTTCTCTATATGCCTTCCCAACATAGCTACCACGTTTCCTCTATGTAAAACCATTGTGAACAAACATATCATAGATGAAGAAACAATATAATATTCTAATTCTATATCATTTCAATTTTACCATAATATAAAAATCATTTATGGATATTCTATAAAAAATTCTAAATTGTAAAGTTATCTAAATCGACATGTGATACCAACTATAAGGCCCCATCCTTAAACATTCCATAATCTTGAATTATGTTAATAATTAACTTTGAGGATATTTTCAGGTTTTGAGATTTATAGAATTAGGTCATAAATTATACATAACAACTTGAATATTAATAGTCGACACTTCTACTCATTATCCATTTTTTTCATAAAACAACAACTCTTTAAGAAGAAACTTGTTTAGTACCGTGTTTTAAACAGCATGACTTTTCCTTGATCCCATTCATGACCCTATTCATATTTATGTCTTAGGAATAATAATTAGAAACATGGGATGAGTACAAAATGTCTCATTAAGGGATATAAAAAGAAGGGAAACTGATAGTTTTTCAAAACATTATGTAAACAATAAATACTTTATCATAAAGTAATACTTTTCACCTTTAAGAAGTAGAAAATATACTTCACTAAATATAAGCTCATTGCTTAACTTTTTTGTAACCAAATGATTATCACAAGAACATATAAAGAAACATATAAAATATAAATATAACTTGGGACATAAACATACTTATATTTAATAATAATACAGTCTACTCCACATATGTCACTGATTTGAATTGCCATACAGCCATCTTCTATACCAAACGCATTGGAGGATATAATGTAACCACTCTTCCTTGGTTTATCAGGGAACCACCTATCATTTGGTTTATCACATAACAACCCATCATTGTTTTACCACATAACCACCTATCAAATGTTCAAGTACCATTATATAATCACAACACATAGAAAATTTCAATTATAAACAATTTCACTAATAACATTTCATTTGAAATCACAAGAAATAATTTCAAGATATTGAAATAATAAATCCATTTCAAAAACAAATTTCAATACCAAAACACCCAAAAAGAGAATATGGTATTCATTTTCCTTTTAAAAAACATTACATTTTGTTAAGGAATCAAAATATAAAATAATTCTCATAGCGGTAAAAGGGTCATTGTCGTCACATACGTTAAAAATAATCCTTTTGTTGTTTATTAAAACGCTTCATAGAAAAATGATTCCCTTTAAAAGTAAAAGGGTTTTAATTTATACCATATAAAATAATGAGGTGTATATTATCCAAATATTCCTTAATGAAATTATATTGAGACAAATTCTCTTACCTCGTGTCCAACACAACTCGTTCGTTCATTAATTTCTTGAATAATAAAATTTAGTTAATTTCTACTTGATTGAGAAACTTTTTCAATTTTATTATTCCTTTTATATCACTTATTACCATATTATAAAAATTTCATAATTATTTATGTTCATATGAGACATTGTTTTGGTATTCTGTAATTGAGTCAAAAATGAACTTGTTATAGTTACAAATTGTCTAGGTTGTCAAAATTCCATTATCTCTAGAATCGAATTCATGATTTAAATATCATATATATCTTGTATATATGTATTTAGATCTATTATATAATTATTTATAATTTTCCATAACATTTGGAGATAATTAATGAAATGAAATATTCATGGAGACGGTAAGTCGTATATACGCATGAATGCTACTTTCATTAATTTTTCATACTTAAATGAATTAAAACTAAATGATACATAGTTATATTATAATTCTAGTATAATATCATATTTTATGTACATTAAATAATTATATTTATTTAATCGTATATACATTCCATGTATGGCATGAACGAGTCATATCACTTTATGGGGGTGGTAGTCTGCACTTCCTCAAATGAAATTACCATATTTACACATTATGGAAATCATAAAGGTATAATCTAAATGAAAAATAAAGAAGAATATATAAAATAAAAAATTTAAAATAAATAAAATATAAATAATTTTCCATCATAATGGCCTCCATGAGAGGAGATAAGAGATAATTGAACAATCATCGTTTCGTGAGGTAATAGTTCGCTATCCACAGAAACTGTTTGTTCTAAATCTAATAAATGGTTGTGTGAGTGAGTGTAGGTCGAATAATTGGAATAAAAACATCCTACTATATTTTATATACTTTTTTATAATATAATTGAATAAATAGAGTTTATCTGGTTGGATAAGGGAAAATAAATGAATGAAACTTGAGAGAAGACATTACCTCAAATCGGGTGAATCCTTTTGATTGAAGCTAAAAGACATTTTTGAATTACTTTATGCCCAATGAAAGGATTATAGAAATAATGGTGGCATATTGGGAGCTTATTGGAGCAAATTTTTTATGATTCAAGGGGCTTGAGAGGTGTGATTAAGGGGTTAGAGGTGGTGTCCTTCTATAAGAGGGAGGAAGGGTACTTTTGGAATTTCTTGAAATATTATCTTATTATAAACTAAATTTCGTTTTCAAAAGGTACAAAACTCATATAGTTCTATGATACAGTGATGATTGTTCTAAATAATCTCAAACATTTTTTTAGACAATTTCTAGTCTCCAATTTAACCTTATATTTTTTCTTTAACCCTTAGTTAACTAATTTAACTCTTACCATGTCTTCGTGTATATTCAAACTATATGGTAAATATAGTTACTATAAAATTCCAATATAACCAATATTTGTAAATTAATAAAATTATCTAAGACATTTTATAGAATATTATATTTTTAGGACTATTATATCTTTTAATAAAATTATATTAGTTTTAAAAAAATCATTTATGTCAATTTTTTTACTATTCATATCATGACTTTTTTAAAAATCCATAACATGATTTTTTTTAAAAAATGTCATTAATTAAAATATAACAATTAAAAATCATCCAAAAAATTAGTGTATGGAATAAAAAATTTCAAAATAAATTTATTTTAATATTTATAATCTCGTTTATTTAAATCTTCCATTAATAAGGTAATCACTACATCATCATTGTGTCATAAATAAATTTATTCATTTGATGACTAAAAATTATAAATAAAATACAGTGATATAAGAAATATTTTCATCTTTCCAATTACTAATTATAGTTTAATTTATCTCATGTATAACCCAGTATTAAAATTTTTTTATTATGAAGATACAATTTTATGTTATATTTCCTTCAACATTAAATTAAAAGTAATTAAATTTCATTTTCACACACAAGTATCTCCCAAATGCCAAAGGTTCATCCTAATTATTGATTCAGTCTACCATGACTTATCCAATGAGGTTAGGATATGTTTCCAAGTAAAATTAAATTTTTATAATATTATGTTTACTCTTATTTACATAATTTACCCTTTAACCATGTTAAATAAAAATAATTATTGAAGTTACTATTCATAATTTCCAAAAATTAAAGTAACCAATTAAAACAATTTGGACCAACTGATTCCAAATATGGAATCTCTTTTTCAAAATTCTAACACATAATTGGAAATAATTAATTTAAAATTAATTCTCGTTGTCAAAATGAGAAAGCGGGTTTAAAAAAACTATCAAACGATTGTCATTTGTTTACGTACAATTTAAAAGTGAAATTACTTACAATAAAAAAATTGGATTAAATTATAAAAACATAATCAAATTAAACGTTAAAATTTATTAAAAATATAATCTAACCATATAAATAAATTAGATAAAAAGACAGTTTTGAATTAAAATGTAGTATTTTTCACCATTCGTTAAATAATGATCTTTATCAAAAAAATACCAACAATTTTCCCAAAGAAAATTTTGATGTCCCACTTCTGAGGAATAATTTTATTTTGAAAAATATAATTTATAAAAGTGAAAAAAACAAGTATTAAAAAGGGTTCTTCAACAAATGGTGGTAAAGCTACCTTTTAAAAATATTGGAGTATTTATGCTTAAAATTGGATTCATTATCATTTTAAGACTATAATTTTTTTTTGATAAATGTAAAAACATTTAACAAACATTTTTAATCATAATATTGTTAGTTCTTTTCATTCAAGCCAATACAATGGAAATGCATTAACTACTATTTAAAAATAATAATAATATTATTATTATTATTATTTTCAGTATGACTCATCATTGTGTGCAACATAAGATTTCAGAGAAACCCATTGTCGTGTTTCAGGTACACCATCGAAAATAAAATTCCCTTTAAATTAAAATTAATATTTAATTCACAAATATTAATATATTTAAAAATGTCACAATCTCTATTTACCTTGGATTTTACATGCGGTTATTTTTGTATTAGAATGGTTTTTTGTGTTCTAGTCGTACTATGGTGCAGTAATGTGCCGTTATAGTTTGGAGACGTTATTTGATGATTTTTGGCCATTTTGTAAAAAGGATATGATGGAAAACTGGTTCTGAGGTGGCTGGGGTAAGCATGAAGTGGATTTTCTTTTGAATGGTTTTGATGTGGGGTTGGTTAGATTAATGAGGATGATAGGTTATTTGTGTGTATGCATTTTTTGTGGTAATATCCCCTATACTATTATAATAAATTATTCAATAATGAATTAAAATGGTATGAAATTAAATTCAAATGAATTAGTGAATAATAATGCGATGTGTGGTTAAATGTGGTTGATGCTAAATTTCATATAACTAGATGAAAATGATTTAAATAAATTGATGAATTGGATACTTAAATGAAATGGGTTGGTATTAGATAATTTTGAATGTGTCTTGTTACCTATTTTATGGTGTTCTGAATTTTTTCCTAATATTAAATTTCGTGGTATTGTGAAGTTGGGTGGTGATGTTGTGAGTTAGTTATTTGGTTTTTAACCCATGAGATGGGATTTTTTATGTTAATACTATATATAATTCATATTTATTTTTTTATTTATATATACACACCATCCAGGTTGATAACATATTCCCACACCCATATATATATATTAGTGGGGTTGTTTTTAACATCCCAGTGACGAGGATAGGTGACTGTCTAATTGCTCATTTCCGCTCTCTCTTCCATGTGATGCTAAAACACATAAGATATGATGGAAAGAAGTCAAAGGTCCACTATCTAGATGTGATGTGATGTGGATGATCAGGTTTCTGTGCGTGAGAAGTGATGTGGTGAGTTAGCTTATGGTGGGTTCATGCAAGGAATAAGTACAGAATGAAGTTTATGTTCTTCATGTACATGGTGCACTATTATTTTGGTTAAATTTTTGGTTGATATGTGATGGGATGGACCAAGTTTCTTTTGGAGATATGTGATATGATGACCTAGATTCCTTTGGGAGTGATGTGATGTAATGGATAATTGCATGTGAGGTTCTTGGAATGACATGATCTGAAAGATATGGTAGCTCTAAGACATATGACATTAGGACATAAGAGAGTGAAATTATTGAACGAGAGATGTGAGGTATCTTTTAAGATATTCTTATTACGTTGATCCTATAATTTCATGCATTATATGTTGAGAATTTCATGGGGAGGATGAGCTTGATTAGGTGACCTATGTAGCTATAAATGGTGAAAATACTTAGTGGTGAATTAATATCATTTTCTCACATGATATTGAGATACATTTGTAACCCTAATAAATATTCTTATATAATCACCCAATAGTTATGTATATAAACTGTATGTATCATTCCTAGAGGACTACATGGATCATACTGAACATTCTAAGCTCAAACCCTGGGATACTTGCAATGTCGATGCCTTTGCTTTTCACATAGTTGTTTTTCGAAACTTTTATCTGTTGATTGATCACTTATAAATTTATTTTGGTATGGTTTTGGATTTCAATATTTTAAATTATTTCATGGATATTCTTATGGTAGATTTATTAAATCTACTTATCCAATATTATAGAGGGTAATTCCTCCCATATGTGAGATTTTTGTACCCTAAGTTCTAGTCACCAACCCAAGGCCTCCTGGAGGCGAGACTGGGGGGTCATTATATTTATTCTTTTATTACTGGACTATGATGGGTATCAATAGATGGAGGGGTCATAACACATATGCATTCTTATCATTGTTTTAATTTATTTTACAAGAATGTTATAGAATATTTTTTATACCTATTTATTTTTCTATTGGTATATCATGTAATGACTTTTAATAGAAATATGAATGATTTCATTATGATTGCATTTGAAATGTATATGAACCACATTAACATCCCACCAGTTTTAATGAAATTTTAAAGGATTGGTATCATTTTTTATACATATGTATAGATGATGATGGGTGGGTTCCAATATCAGAAACCAATGCATAGATTATTTATTTATATCTCATGGGATAATTATATGTGAATAGTACTAATTTTTTAAAATCAAAATGGCTTGAAAACATGAATTTATTTACAACATGAATTGTTGAAATACTTGTATTTTTCTACAATTTGTTCCAATTTTTATGATTGTGAAATAATTTCTCACTTTTATAACTATGTTACACAATATTATCTCGAGTTTATTGATTGTTGTTTCAACCGTATTTTAATACATTTCTTCTATTATTACATTCTATATACAATGAATTACGTTTTATGATCAATGTTATATTGGTTATTGTTTTTTCATTAAATTTTAATATAGTGATATACTCATTGTATTCTCACTTATGATTCTTGATTATCCTCAAATATATTTCCCCTTATAGAGCATTTGTGATCAAATATTTCTTTTGTTTACATTTCCCTAGGTTAATGAATAAACTTATTCTGTATAGTGTGTCTGTCATCTTATATATTTTATATAATTCTTGGGAGTTGTTTAAAAATAATTATGGATTAACTGGTAGCATATATATTGGAAAACTTTCACCTATAGGAATAATACATAGATTTTTTATTTAATTTTTTTCATATATCTTCTTAAAATTTTATCTTAACGAATCAAGAAAATATATTTTCCAGAAATTTTTTATTTAAATAAATATAATTTATATGGATTTATCTTTGGGAATATATTATTTCTATAAAATTGGGGTTCATATAACATTATAGATTGTGATGATATTTGTTGGGGATGTAAATGTAAAATGGTGGTGATAAATTTTGTTTGATCATAATTTGAAATGTATATATACCAAATCAATTCAATTGGGGTAATATTTAGTATTTTTTGGATTGAGTAACTTAAAATTAGTGAAAATCCTAGATTTATATATAAGGTATATTTCTTTGTATAGGGTATCATTCTAATATTTTTGTAAAGTAATTATAATATTATTCTCAAAGAATTTACCTCCATATCTGTATATTGGAATGTGGTTATAGTTATAACATTGATTCAAATAGTTTTAATCACTAAAAAATAGTTGGTTTAGTATTAAATAAATATTCACTTGGGTGCATGATGAGTGGACCTAAGATTGAACACCTTTAAATACATTGATGGAGGGTAATTATTTATTTCTATGATTTTATTTATAAGAAACTATGAATTATTTATTTCATAATTAAATTATGGTATTAGGTTTTTATTGATGATAGAAGATGAAAAAATATAATTTAATTTAAACCGAAAGGGTTATAGAATAAAACATCGATGCCTAGTGGAAATGAAAGTAAGATCGGTGAAATTAATGTTTCATTAGAGAAGAGATAATAAGATTGAGATTTTATATTTATATAATCATTTATAATAATTCTATTGGAAATTATCATAATCAATATAGTTGAAATGACTTATTGAAAATAAGATCATGAAAATGATGTTTTCAAATGTATCTTTATCAAAAAAACTTGAAGAATAAGGCATTGGAAGAAATTTTATTAGTCTTACCAATATTTGTAAGGTTGATATATCATTAATAATTATATCCTATGTAATATTAATGGACACCATATCATCCCAAGAATAAAATACAATGATATTACATCTTTTAGGGGAATATTCAATATATTTCACTAATAAACATGTCAAATAACCACGATGGTTCATTGTATATGGAAACTTGATACATACATATCTTATTTAATTAAAATATTCATAATCTAAAACATTATTATTTTCATAAGGTGACCTTCTAGACTCATCACATTTAGTACCCTTATTCATACCACTAGGAAAAATCAAAATATTAATAGGGGTGATCAAAGATATTCAATAACTGAAAATCTGGGAGTTATCAATCAATGATTATATAATAGAATATCATTATAATAAGGTTAATTAAACATGTGGCAATTAATATAAAACCATAAAAAAATTACAATGGATAATTATGATTCATAGAAAAAATCATTAGTATGTCACAATATTTTGGAATCATAGGAAAATGTAATCATAATCCATGATTCAAAGTCATAAAATTTCAATATTTAAATATAGTGTGACATGATCATAGGTATAGAAACCATATCTTATATCTAGTTTGAATACCAATTCAATTATTTCACATAGGATCATACATCAATATGTGTTACCCATATCATTGTGAATTGGTAATCCTTACATGTTTCTTAGTGTATCAAGCACAATAACTCATTTCCCATTATCTTGTCATGAGATATAAGGCTTTACAAAATGAATTGGTGGGATATTTAATTTCAGTCACACTTATCACAAAATTAAATAATATAAATATGTGTTATAAGATTATAAAACATTAATCATATCATCATATTACGAATTGTGAAAGGGAAATATGATTAATAGTTATTTCATCATTCAATCATAGTAGAACCTATGAAAAATAAAATAAATTCATAAATGTTTTATCATCACATAATAAACCCCTGAGAAATAAATCATTTTCATATAATCATCTTTAAATTATAATCATCATAATACAACCAAAAAATGAAAGTGGATGGTATCGAAATATTTTATCCCCAGTTAGTCATAATGATTATTGAACGATGTTGACATAAAAGAAAAATATATTTCAATGAATATTTGTTACATTATTTGAAAATATGAGAAAAATATCATTTTCATTTAAGAAATATTTAACTAAAAATTTTCATAGTATTAAGAATATATTTTTTGTGTAAAATAAACAATGTGAAATGTAAATGAAGATCCAACGTAAAAATATTAATGAATGGCTAAAATACATTAATGATTTATTCATTGAAAGAAAATAGATCTTTCACACTTTAATAAAAATTCAAAAATGACTTGTTTAGAAAACTTTATAAAGAATTATTTTTAACTTCAATAAATAAATTCAAAGTTAAAAAATGTATATTTTATAATATTTCATGTATAATTAAAATATTTCATAATTAATTTAAGAGTACGGACAAGGATGTAAATTTTCAACTACCAAGGTCGATATAAGGTCTTCATTTCATTTAAAAATATTTCATGTATAACATCCAATGAAAAACCTATAATATAAATTTCAAAAAGTGGTTCCCAAAAAAATTGGGATTGTATCATTAATCTTTATCTGAATTCCTTTATTAATTAAAACACATTCACATATCCTTTATAATAAATATATAATTATTATAAACATATTATATGACCATATTCATACATAAATTACTTTTCACTATTCCATTATTGTTTCCAATTATCCTTTTATTAACAATTCTTCCTTAAAATGGATAATCAGTTTTAAACTTGAATGTTTCCCATGCATGTTTCGATTTTATGGCCCCAATACCGTTACATTTATCATGGTATCACCAAATACATAATATTAATCATGTAATATTTATAAAATTTATTCATATTGTACAATTTTATAGTTATTCATATAAATTAGAAATGAATATTTGTTTACATCACTTTATGGAGAAGGATATCTTTACATATGCACGACAGAGGATCCAATTTTTGATGGGTGGAATGAAGGAAAAATAAAAATTAATTAACCTCAAAATAATAATTATTATATCATAAAAATAATTTATATATATATATATATTAAATATATACTTATTAACATCCATGTAAAATAAAACATAAAAATTAATCACATCACTTCATGGAGGTGGTAGTCAACGTGTATGCAAGAGAGACGTTGTTATTTTCCAACAGACAGAAAGGTAATAAAGTAGATATTATCATATGATTTTGGAATCTTAATTATATAAAAAATATAATATAAACACATTAAATAAATAATTATAACTATCCATAAATTCTACTGATTTAGAATGAATTATATTGCTAGGTGGTGGTGGTATCCCACACATATGTACAATCAATACTTCTATTTCTAATTTGATGGAAATGAGGTGGAAAATTGATGTAAAATAATCATAATAATATCTTATTATATTTATTAAAATGTATTAATCATTTAATTATGGATATAATTGGTGTATTGAAGTTTGAAGAAGAACTAAAATGTAAAGTACTCAGTTCACTGATATACCTATTTACTAAGAGACCTCTATTATCATATACCATAATCCATGTAAGGATAAAGATTTTATCAAAAAAGAAAATATAGGATGGTGGAAAGGATTTTAGGAAAGGATTTTGGTAGTTATTGGCCATGATAATAGTCTCTCTAAGTGAGGATGTGAGAGAAGGTTTAATGTTCTTCTATAATGGAGGGTGAGGACACACAAGGAATATTTTAAAAGATTAAAATATATTCATGCATTACTGAATAACAATGATTCCTAATGGAAAATTATTAAAAGTTATATTAATATATGCTTTAAATATATTCATAATATATTAATTATACATATTTATGGTTAAATCAAACCCTTGCATTTTGTTTTAACCACCCAGTAATGTCGTTTTAACCTTAACCATGGAAAAAAATATTTATTGTATTTAATATTCATTATTACCAAACATTTATGTGGAATTATTAGAAAGTTTAGTCATGATGATTCTGAATATTTAATATATTTTATCAAATTCAATTTATAGAAAAGTAAAAAATTTCATTTTTAAATAATTGTGCAAGATACATCAAAACTATTTTTCTAAAAATTAATTTTTAGCATAAAACGTGTTAATTTTTATTCCATGCATATTAAAAACAATAGTTGACTGTAAAAAATTAAATAAATATATAACATATAAATTTAATTAAAATAATTCATCCAATTTTGTTAATTACAATTTTAAAGATAATAACACTTTCTATGCATAAAAATATTATTTTCAAATAGATATATTTTTACCTTTCAATATATTTATTCTAATTTATAATCATTTGAAAAATAATGAATTAATTTTATACATATTAAAAAATTAATTCATAAAAATTTAGATAAACTTCTTTAAAACCAAAAATATAATGTATATTAAATAATTTTCAGCAAAAATAATAATAATTCAATAGTATAATGTTGTTTGTAAAAATTTTGTGTTATATGTTTAATATGATATCAATGAAATAAAATTTATTTATATATAAATATAAAATAAAATAACAGGTTGATAAATTTTACCTCTTTATCATAATTGCACCTAAAAAATTTGATAACATTGATATAAACAATTGGGGTTACCTATTTCTCATCAAATGTTTAGGTTTCCACATATCTTTCGGTTCCCACATATCTTTCGGTTTCCACATTACATCCTCAAATTTATGATTCCACTAGAGTACATTAACCAGTTGAGTATTAATTCTCATTAAAAATTCATCATTATGATCCATGATTAATTCCAAATTTTCATTATAGATATGATAATTTTCTATTGATAAAACCCTTGTGTTTAGTGCATGGTAATGATTAGGTATATACTTTAGCATAATAGATATATTGAACATATCTTAAGATTGAGAGTTGTTCCGTAGAAGTGCTAAGAGATAAATAACCATCCTGACCTGATCAGTAATCATGAAATAGTAAACATTTCTTGGTTTATATTTTCCTTTTTTAAAATTTCACAACCTTATTCTATGGATAAAATCACAAGAATAAATTTTTATTATATCTTAAGTGAATATCTCACATGTCATAATCAGTATGAATCTTTATTGACTCTCAGATACCATTATTTTCTCTAGAATAGATCTAACATTATCTTCTACATCCTTAGCTAAAAAAGGTCCTAATAACTTTTATTACCTATGTTAATCCAATTATGTGGGATTTATAAGCCTCATTCCATTTAGGGGTTCATAAGGGGCCATATAAATGGAAAAATGGAATATTTTGTTGGTAGAAAATTATACCAATGGATGGGTTTGATACCAAACACTTAAAAATACATAAAATATGATATCAACATATCCTATAGGGGATTAATGGTACTATAAAAATTAAAATATAACATATTATGACATATAGTTTTAATGATTAACCTTGTATTCAAATAATCTTGAATGATTATCAAGAAATTTTAGGTAAATATCATATCATGATAAAATAAAATAAAATATGTACTCCATGAAAGCTTAACTCATACATTATATATATCCTTGAAATATGATCTGTAGATAAATCATATAGATGGAAATTAAATGTGTTGAAATCATAAGTTGATCGAATACAACCCAAATACCTTCTTTCTGGCATACCAAACATCAAAATATATACTCTAAAATATTTATCTTCATGATTTCCCACAAAAAATACTCATTTAAATATCTATAAATCAAAATACTTTCGTCTTGAAGATATAATAATAAACTATTGTATTTATCCAACAACCCTTTCCTCGTTTTTGGTGTTCATGAGATATGTGCTCAATTCCTAAACATTTTAATTCCATTATAATCATGTTTTGTCTAAGGAAAATTTCTCACCTTATTTCAAAATTTCTTGTAATAATTTTTCCCCTATTTAATCCATGTATGGATGGATTTTTTCACATTCATCTAAGAATGATATAATCTATCCCATTTCCTCATGATTTCATGATCATTATATTAAAATCCATAAATATTGGATCTCTTTCAATCCTAATCATAGAAAACCTTGTATGGTCATTTGAACATTGATCATCATCAACCTTTCCCACCTTCCCATGGTGGTAGTGTATTGAGAATCCATAATCACTAATAAATTCCAACCATATTTTATGATTCATATTAAACTATTTCTATTTAAATATATATTTCATGATTTTATGATCCATATTTATTCCACACATTTTACCATAAATATTTTTCTTATATATCTTTAATGTGAAAATTACCACCTCCATCTCCAAATCCTAAGTCATGTAATTTATCTCATGTATTTTAAATTGATTTTAGGAATAAGATATCACTAAATAATTATGCATGAAAACACATCTCATTCCCTTCTTTTATGCATCACTATATATTAAAAACACTTCTCTATTTCAGGGTATTGTATAAGGAACCAACCTTATTACATACATAATATTTAATTTATTCAAGAAAACACTTCCTTTTACATTGAAAATCTTTTCAATTTTTGAGCTTTAGATAATTGTGACAATACATTCATAACATTACACATTATTATAGAGTGGATACCATAAAAACAGTTTCCATTTTTTTCAAAATATAAAACATTAAAACTTAAAAATGACTCCTAAAAAATTCTTTAACATTTAACAAGGCTTTCTTCCTTTTATTAAACATCCATTAACCTATGAAAATAATTAAAAAACTTGGGATGATCACAAAATCATAGTATGGATGGAAATTAAGGAAATGGCACATTAGTATATGAATACTCGCAACTTATGAAATCATTTACATAAGACATTATTGTCACCCATATAATTAATTTGTGTAACATGATATTTACACAAGATCAACACAAAACATGAGAACATAAATATAATCATAGAGGTATCTTTGGGCATTACATACATAATCATGTTTCCATTTTTGGATACCGTATAATTTGTAACCCTCATGGCTACCTTACTTTGTGTAACCATCGTAGTTACACTTGGAGTAACCATACAGCCGACCTCCAACATACACATACCCAAAGAATTGGAGGGAGATATAGTTCCCACCCTTCATCATAAATATTTCCCAAGAACTAAAAAATAATTATACAACATGATTAATTCCATAAAATCATTGCTTTGGAATTTCGTAAAACCGAATTTTAAAAGAGGTTTTTAAAAAGGAAAGCCACTTATAAATTATATACAATTGAAAAGAGGCTTAATACAGTGGAAGGAGTATGTATATATACTGTAAATACACAAAATAAAACATAACATAAACATAACCCATAAAAACAATTTAAATATCACATAAATAATGAAGTAGAATGTTAATCCAAAGAATGGAAATCGGGTTAAGAATTCCCTTACCTTAGGCTTGTCTTACTTAAACCTTGTTTAAAAATCCAGTATAATGGATAAAAGAGTGTTATTAATATTTTAATGAAATATTTTCATGTTTATAACATATTATATTATAATTTTATTACATCATTTCACCCTTTAATTGTTAGTATTTTTCTCCTTGCACTGTTTTTGGGTGAGTTCTTTACATGATTTCCATGACTGGTTCATGGTGGATGTTCTTGTCGATTGGAAATGAAACTCTAGAATTGGAATAGAGTAGTATTTAAATATATACATTAACATAAATTATACCATTTATCATTTTCAATTCTAACATGAGGATGATTCATAAGTTAAAACATTAATGATGTTCGTTTAGATCATTTTAGTGGTTCTTTGATAATAACAACCTCATTTCATTTTATAAATTAAAACCATGTTATAAAAAGAATTACAGAACCATATATGAGCTATAATACATATATTATAACATGGTTAAACCATTAAAATTGTTTCATAACCAGACTTAAAAGAGTTAATGAAAATTGAAATCACATCATCCACGATGTCGGTTGTTCGACACATCACGGACAATGTTTTTATTCCTTGAATAACTGGGAGAGGAGAAAAATAATGACAATGAATTTTCCATGAACATTATAACATCCAGAATATAAATTATTTCTTGAGATTTCATGCCTCTTGGGTAATAATAAAAGAAGAAATAAAAAAAATGGAACTCAAAAAAAATTGAAAAATCCCTTACAAAAATTCCGCAACCTAACGGCTACGCAACATGATTTTAAAAAAAATAAAAAGAGAGGGGACAAGGTTCACGAATAATGAAATGAATCATAATATATATTAGATCAAGAATAATAAATAAATAAGAACATTCTCTGGAAACATGAATGTTATGCAATATAAAAGAGAACTTGAATGGAAAAAGAACGAAATTGAGAATTTTCTTACATTGTACAGTAACCCTAAAAACATGAAGGTTGAGACCTTGGGGCTTGAAGAAAACTTGAGAGAACTAATAGGAAGGTAAGGAGGCCAGTGAAACATTTAAGAGGAATTTATAATGAAGTTAATGGAGGAATTGGTTGGTATTTATAGGAAAAGTAATGGAATATTTTAATAATTTCCAAGGGACACCTCATGGGTGGTATTTTCCAAACCATGGGCTTTCCCATGGTATTCTACCATGGTATAAGCCATTTGGTACACATAACATCTTATTTTACTATACACAAGTCAACCAGATTTATGACATCATTTTTACATCATTAATGATTTCATTAACAGGTCGAAACAAAAAACTGTATTTTTTACTATTCACCGAAAAATTAACTATTTCAAGAAATTTCCAAAAATTAACCCTAACTATTTATAGATATGTATATTTAAACAATGAAGTCAATTTTTTGAAAATATTTTTCTAAATATTTTTAATTTAATTTTTTAAATAAAATCATACATCACTCAAAAAGTAATTATTTAAAAACTATAATTGCTTTTATATCACATTGAAAACTTAATCAAGATGTTATTATCTTAAACCCTTAATAAAATAAAATAATAATAAAATTTACTATTCATTAGGGTCGTACTACTATTCATATTACTATTCATAAGGGTATGTTACTATTAAAAAAAACAAGTTGGTTCTAATAGTCTCCAAATAACATACTGAATACAATTGTAGATGAAAGTTTCTTGAAATTCAAAACATAGAAGATGAAAATGTATGTTTTAAAAAATAGTTACAAATATATACTTTAAAACAATGTTCCATGAATTTCTATTTATTTTAAGAAAAACATGGGGTGTTACATTATCCCCACCTTCTAGAAATTGCATCCTCAAAATTTTATTTACTTATTAAACAAGTGAGGGTACCTTTCCCTCGTAGCATTTTCAGACTCCCATGTTGCTTATTCAACCATGTGGTTTCTCTAGAAAATCTTTACCTAGTGGATTACCTTAATCCGCAATAGAAGTTCCCTTCGATTAATAATCTAAAATGGTTTCTCTTCATAAGAAATCTTATCTTCCATCTGAACTACTTCTGGGCTCAGAACATTTGATGAATCTAAAACATTATTTATCACCATTGAAACATGAAAAACTTTGTGTACATGAAACAAAATCAAAGGAATAGCTATGCAGTTTGCAATTGTTCCAACTTTCTCAAAGAGTTCAAAAGAACCGATGAACCGTGGAAAAATCTTCCCTTTTTTTATTGAAACACATCACACTTTTCCAAGGAGTGAGTTTAAGGAAAACATGGTCACCTACCTCGAAAGAGAAGTCTTTACTTATATTATCTGCATAACTTCTCTGCCCACTCTGAGCTGTACTCATGTGCTGCTGGATCATCCTCACTTTATCAGCCACTAATTCTACAAATTCTAGCCCCATCAACTTTCTTCAACCAACTTCATCCCAAAACACTAGAGTCTGACACAACTTCCCATACAAGGTCTCAAATGGTGCCATCTGAATACTAAGATGTAAACTGTTATTATAAAAAACTCAACTAAACAAATATGTTGATCCCAACTTCCCTGATAGTCTATTGAACAAGATCGAAGCACATACTCCGAGGTTTGAATAATTCATTCTGACTGCCCATCTGATTGAGGATGAAAAGTTGTACTCAAATTTAACTCTATTCGTAATGACTTCTGAAGTCCCTTCCAAAAAATAGAGGTGAACCTTGTATCTTGGTAAGATTCAATGGAAAGAGGAACTCCATGTAACATAAAAATCTCCTTGACGTACAATCGGGAAAGCTGATCCAAAGACATTGTATCTTGAATAGAAATAAAATGTGCAAATTTTGTCATCCTATCAACAATAACCCAAATCGCATTATCACCTCGAGAAGCTTTTGGTAGTCTCTACACAAAGTTATTGATACATTCTCTCATTTCCACTATGGAACTAGAAAATCCTGAAGCATCCCATTTGGTAACTGCCTCTCTACTTTAACCTGTTGAGATGTAAAAAATTTCACGGTAAAATTAGAAATATATCTTTTCATTCCATCCCACCAATAATACTCCCAAAGGTATATATACATATTATTACTGCTAGGAGGAAATGAAAATAGAGAACTGTGAGTTTCACACAATAATGATTTCTTCAACTGTGAATCACAAGGAACATATAACCTTTTACAAAATCTCAAAACACAAACTTTATCAAGATTAAATTCTGGTAACTTACCCATTTTAACCAATTCTACCTTTTTCTATAGTTCATGGTCTTTTTTTGTGATTTCTTAATTCTATATGACAATGAATAATGCACTAAAACATAAAACCAAAATAGAGGTATTTTCTACAATAACAAAATATAATCCAAAATTCATCAAATCATTAATCAAGGGATCATGTTCTAAATATAGCACGGTTAATGGTGCATGAGTTTTCCGACTTAAGGCATCCACCACATTGTTTTATTTTACAGGATGGTAATTGATTGTGCAGTTATAATCCTTTATTCAGTTCTAGCCATCTTCTCTACCTCATGTTTAATTCCTTCTGAGTGAATATATACTTCAAACTTTTATGGTCAGTATATATTTGACATTTGGTTCTGTAGAAATTATGGCTTCAAATTTTCAAAGCAAAAAAACCACAGCTGCCAATTCCAAATCATGTGTGGGCTAATTTAGCTCATCAGTTTTATGTTTTCTCAAAGAATATGCAATTACCTAATCATTCTTCATTAAAACACAACCAAGTACCTTCAAAGAAGAATCTCTTTAGATGAAAAACTCACCATTCCAGAAATGTAAGGCCAAAACTGGAGCATTCACCAATATCTTCTTTAGTTAATGAAAACAAAAATCACATTACATTGTCGAAACAAATTTAACCCCTTTCTGTGTTAACTTAGTTATCAAGATAGATAACCATGAAAAGTTCTTAACAAACTGTCAGTAACAACCTGATAACCCAATAAAACTACAAATCTCTGTAACATTTGTGGGTCATGTCCATTCATTAACTACTTTTGTTTTGAAAGTATCAACTATTATTCCATCCTTATTTTCAATGTTCCCCAGAAAAGAAATCTGTTGCAACCAAAAATCACACTTGATGAATTTTCCATACAGTTTCTTTTCTTTTAAAGTTTGTAAATCAACCCTAATATGTTTTTCATGCTCCTATTTATTTTTAAAAAATACCATAATGTCATCAATAAATACAACCAGAAACTTATCCAAGAACTCATGAAATACTCCATTAATAAGATTCATGAATACAGCAGGTGAATTAGTTAATCCAAACAACATAACAACAAATTCATACTGCTCATATCGAGTATGAAAGTTTGTTTTTAGGATTTCATCCTCCTTCAACTTTAGCTGATGGTATCTGGATCACAAATCAATCTTGGGAAAGTATTGATCTCCCCGGAGCTGATCAATCAAGTCATCGATATGTGGAAAAGGATACTTTTTTTAATAGTGTTGTTATTCAAATCTCTATAATCACTACAAAGTCTCATGGAACCATTTTTCTTTTTAACAAACAAAATAGGGGCTCCCCATGGTGAAGTGCTAGGTAGAATGATTCCTTTGTCAAGAAAATCTTGCAATGGATTTTTCAATTCAATAAGTTCTATTGGAGTCATATGATAAGGGGGTTTTGAAATTGGCTTAGCATTAGGAACTAAGTCAATTGTGAATTCGACTTGTCGATCAGGTATGACACTAGGTAACTTATTAGGGAAAAAATCAAGGTATTAATTTACCACTGGCACATTATTAATTTAGATAGTTCCTTTGTTTTCAAAAATATGAGAAAGATAACTTTCATTTCCTTGGTTCAAGAGTTTCTCATCTTCCTGATATACTATCAATTGTATGGGTTCATTCTTTTATACAAACTGAAACTCTTTCTGAAAAACAACTTCTTTAGCACTATAGTCAATCTTGGCATGGTAATCAAAAAGTCAATCCATTCCCAGAATAACATCAAACACGACTAAGGGTAAAACAAAAAGGTTTGCAGGTAAAGTCTTTTCACATACCATAATAGAAATATTATTATAATTCCTATTTGCTATAACATTTCCCCCTGGTTTTTTAACAATAAGTTCGGGTCTCATTTGTTGAAGTTGTATTTCCAATTTACCGGAAAATTTCTCAGAGATGAAGGAATGTGTAGACCCCATATCAAACAAAACTTTAGCAAAATCTGAGTGAACAAACAAATTACCTGATACAACATCATTGGATGTCCCAACATTTGCTGACATAGTCGTAAAGGATCTCACTACACTTTTCTTCTTATAGTATTGCGTCTCTGCATCATTTGAATATCTCTTTGGGAAAGCATTTTCATAATGACCCATCTCACCACATTTAAGACACTTTACCGCCTGCTTATCAAAATTAGTCTTAGGATCATTTTCATTGCAATCTCCGGCCATATGTCCAAACTTACCACATTTAAAACACTTCCCAATTTTGATACAACATTCCCCCAGGTGCTTCTTCCCACGCTTTTCACAAACTAGAAATTGGATTTACTTACCATCATATTTTTTTGGTTGATTCTTACGCATTGCTTTCCATCAAACCTATTCTTCTCTTTGTTTCCAAAATGCATGTGATCATCATAAATCTCAATCTCTACCCTCTCAGCACATCGAGAAAAGTTTCTCATAACTTTTGAATTCACGGGAGGCCAACGCCCATTGATACCTTTCCTTCAATCCTAAGTAAAAGTGGTTGATTTTTTTATCATGATCTAGAATAAGATATGGAGCATACCTCACCAGTCTGGTGAAGTTATCTTCACACAGAACCACTGAATCTTCCTTCTTCTGTTTCAATTCAAGGAATTTCTCCTCCATTCTAAGTCGCACCACCTTCAGAAAATATTTTTCAAGGAAAATACTTTTAAATTCACCCCACTCTAAGGCATCAAAATCTTCTTTACCCCTGATATTCCTTACTCTTTACCACCACTGATTATCCTCCCCTTAAAAATGATAAATGGAAAGACATACCTTTTGATTGTCTGAACATCCCATAAAATCAAATATCTTTTCAAGGGCTTTGATCCATCATTTAGCTGCTAGTGGGTCAAAAGATCCATTGAAAGAAGGAGGGTGTTGTCTCATAAAATTTTCCACTACTGTCATGTTCTATTGTGGTACCTATGGTTGATCTATTTCATGGATTCCCCCACCATTTATTTCCTACGTTAGCAGATCCATTACTATTACAAAATAATCGGTTCCAATCCCTACCATTCCGGGCTGTAGTTACAGAAGGATGTCATTCTGTCGGTGCCTCTCCTCTTCAGCATCTCTATTCCTTCTGCATACAACTATTATAAACAAAAAAATCTTAGATTAAGCAACATGGTAATCTTTAAATGATAAAACATTTCAAATTAAACATAGAGTGAAAATTATTTTTCGTAATCTATTAACATCACACTAATACTTAAAGTTATCTAAACCGACCTTTGATACCAACTATAAGGACCCGATCTTATTACATACATAATCTTGAATTTAGTCAAGAAACCACTTCCTTTCACATTTAGGATAACTTCAAGTTTATAGAATTATATAATTGGAATAAAACATTCATAACATTACACATTATCATAGAGTGGATACCATAAAAATATTTTCCATTTTTTTAAATATAAAACATTAAAACATAAACACAACTCCTTGACAATTCATCAACATTTCACATGGATTCATTCCTTGTATTACACATCGATTAACCTTTGAAAATGATTTAAAAACTTGGTATTAGCACAAAATCCTAGTAAGAAATGGAAATGAAGGAATGAGCACATTGGTCTATGAATACTCGTAACGTGTGAAAGCATTTACAAAAGACATGCTTTTCACCCATATATACTTACTTTGTCTAACATGAGATTTACACAATATACATGCAAAACATGAGAACATAAATATAATAATAGATATATCTTGGGTCATTACATACATAATCTTGTAACCATTCTTGGCTACCTTATAATTTGTAACCCTCACAGCTACCTTACTTTGTGTAACCATCACAGTTACACTTGGAGTAACCATACCACCGACCACCAACATACACATACCCAATGCATTGGAGGGAGATATAGGTCCCACCATTCATCATAAATAATTCCAAAGAACCAAAACATAATCATACAATATGAATAATTCCATAAAAACATTGCTTTGTAATTTCGTAAAACCGAATTTTAAAAGAGGTTTTTAAAAAGGAAAGCCACTTATAAATTACATAAAATTGAAAAGAGGCTTAACAGAGTGGAAGGAGTATGTATATATACTGTATGTACACATAATAAAAAATTAAATAAATATAACCAATCACACAAACAATTTCAATAGCACATAAATAATTAAGCAGAAGGTTAACCCAAGGAATGGATATCAGGTTAAGAATCCCCTTACCTAATTCTTGTCTTACTTAAAACATGTTCAAACTCCTGTATAATGGTTAAAAGAGTGTTATTAGTTTTTTAAAGAAATATTTTCATGTTTATATCATCTTATATTATCATTTCATAACATCATTTCACCCCTTAATTTTTAGTATTTTTCTCCTTGCACTGTTTTTGGTTGAGTTTTTTACATGATTTCCATGATTGGTTCATGGTGGATTTTCTTGTTGATTGGAAGTGAAAGTCCAAAATTGGAAGGGATTAGATTTTACATATATACAGGAACATAAATTATACCATTTATCATTTTTAATTATTACATGAGGATGATTCATAAGTTAAAACATTAATGATGTTCGTTTATATCATTTTAGTGTTTCTTTGATAAAAATGACCTCATTTCATTTTATAAATTAAAACCACGTGATAAAAATAATTCCAGAACTATGGATGAGCTATAATACATTATTATAACTTTTTTAAACAATAAAAATTGTTTCATAACTAGACTTGTAAGAGTTAATGAAAATTGAAATCACATCATCCATGATGTCTGTAGTTCGACACATCACGGACAAAGTTTTTATTCCTCCAATAAGTGGGAGAGGAGAAAAATAATGATGATGAATTTTCCATGGACATGAGAAAATCCAGAATATAAATTATTTCTATATATTTCATGCCTAGTGGGTAAGAATAGATTATTAAAGAATAATAAAATAATGGAACTCAAAAGAAAATAATAATTGAGAAATCACTTACAAAAATTCGGTAGCCTAACAGCTACACAACATGATTTTAAAAATTTTTATTAAAAATAGAGGGGATAAGGGTAAACCATCTAGAAGTGAATCATAATATAGAGTAGATCAATAATAAGAAGGAAATAAAACATGGTATGGAAACTTGAAAGTTATACCACATAAAAGATAACTTGAATGGAGAAAGCAACAAATTGAGAATATTCTTACCTTGTAGAGTAACACTTAGAACATGAAATTTGGGACCTTGGGGGCTTGAAAAAACCTTGGAAGGACTACTAGGAAGGTAATGAGGCAATAGATTTGTTGTGAAGGATTCGAGAATGAACTTAATTGAGGAATGGGTTGGTATTTATAGAAAAAACTGAGGGAATATTTTCATAATTTATAAGGGATACCTCATGAGTTGTATTTTCCAAACCATGGGCTTGCCCATGGTATTTTTCCACGGTATAAGACACATGGGACACCTCACATCTTATTTAACTATACAAAATTTTACCAGGTTTATGAAATCATTATTACATCATTAATGATGTCATTAACACACCGAAACTAAAACAGTATTTTTTTAACTATTCACCGAAAAATCAATAGTTCCAGAAAAATTCCCAAAATTAACCCTAACCATTTATCAACGTGTATATTTCAAAAATTAAGTCCTTTTCTTGGAAATAATTTTCTAAATATTATTAATTTAATTTTTTAAATAAAATCATACTTGATTCATAAATTAATTATTTAAAAACTATAACTGCTTTTATATCACATTGACAAATTAAACAATAAGTCATTATCTTAAATCCTTAAGAAAGTAAAATAATAATAAAATTTACTATTTATTAGGGAAATATTTCAATTCATTAGGGTATGTTACTATTCATAAAAAAAATTTGGTTCCAATAGACTCCAAATAACATAATGAACACAATTGTAGATGACATTTTCTTGAAATTGAAAACATAGAAGTAAAAAAGCTAAGTTTTAAAGGCTAGTTATAAATATCTACTTTAAAACAAGGTTACATGAATTTCTATTTATTTTTAGAAAAACATGGGGTGTTACATAGTGTGAGTAAATGTATGTATTCCAAAATTCATTTTAGATATTTTAAAGTTATTCAAATTAATCAATAAATTTGATCATGGCTCCCTTACGAGTTAGCAGGATTATAGTATTAGATAGAAAAGAAAAATACTTCAAAATACATAGGTATTATCTAGTAAACTAAAGAAAACTATGAATCATAATTCTAATAGTGGGTCTCAACCATTGCTAAAAAACATATAACATTGAAGGATCCACTGATATACCATCACATGTGATTATTTAACCCAATATTAAATCTTTTTGTAGCCAAAATTTACACTTTTTTTAAATATTTCATATAGATTATCCTTCATATCAATCATCAATATAATCATCAAATGATCTTCATGATGTTCAATGCACAAGTAATATATAAGGATATCAACTATAAATTCATCCAAAAATTGATCAAGTTAATCTTAAAATAATTAATTCATTAGATAGATGAGGGAAATTGGGGAATATGTAAGTCTAAATGGAATCACTATAAAATCATAAGAACCATACATTGTACAAAATATTTCCATGGGAATATTCTTCTTCTTGACACTCAATTTATAATATACATAATAAATTTAAATCTTGTAACGTTATTGAGATCTATGATGTTTATCAAACAATATATCAGTATGGGGTAAAGGATACTTTCTTTTAATGGAAATATTATTGTGATCTTGATAATCAATAAAAAATATGCATTGTATCATATTTTTTTCTCAAAAAAAATATTCTCACCCCATGATGACACACAATATCCTATAAATTCCTTATCAATATTCTCATAAAATTTATTCTAAGATTCTTACAACTAAATCCGGGATATTAGATTTACTGTCTTGAAAATATGTGTATCATCAGGTTTGACTTCTATAGAAAACTCAACTTCAAAATAATAGTAATGATTGGGAAAGTCTCTATGAAATATGATATCATAATCCCAAATAATAGGATTACCATCAATTTTGTCATTCTCCCAAAACCGTTTGAGATATGTATCACTTGTGAATAGGAAATAATACTTGTATAATAGAAGTAACTTTCATTAGAACTTCTTAATCATCCTATCATAAAAATAATATCATAGGTTGATTCCAAATATAAAATTTTACTTCCATTTCCAAAAATATTATATGTGTTATAGATAGAGAGTGAGGGAATTTTGAAAATCACATCAAATTCATAGAGGGGGGATCATATTTTTTTAATAATACACAATCCGGCACACTTTTGTAGAAGTTGAGATTTTTACATGTGATTTGATCATCATACCTTTTTGGGTGTTCACTATTAACTAAAAATATAATCATTAAAATAGTAATTTGATACCCCTAAAATGTTACATTAATGTAAAATAGTGTTTTGATCAAAAATCAAATAAATCAACTGATGTTTTGGAGTGGATGTTATGTGTAACTTTCATCATGACATTATTGTAACCCACTTCAATATTCTTGATTAGTAACATCCAAATTTTTTCCATATAAGACTTTGGAATATTTATATGAAAATATCTAGATCCAAGTAGTAAGAATGTGTAATATTTGGAGGCTCGGTGAGGTTAGAAATAATTTTTGAAATATATTAAATATATTTGTATGACATATATTCATTTTTCCTAAGAAAATGAAATAACTCATAAAAAGAGGATTATATAAGAAATATGAGTCCTTTTTTGATCTTATAGTTTTGGATTTACCCTATGATCAACATAAACATTATCAAGGTTGGGAATTTGGTTAAATTGATGTCATGGGAAAATTAATAAATTAAATAAATAAAATTATTTATTTTATTTTATACATTCGGCGATCGAAATTTTCTTCATTAAATTTATTGTTATAAAAATTTCTCAATGTTATCCTCATAACACTAGGATTTTATAGAATATCATGGAAGAGTATTAGAGGACAAAAAGATCATGGATCGATGGATCGGGCTTTGGAAATCAGTGTGCCAACGTAAATCAAGGATCTCTCTAGCGAGAATTACATGGATTAATTATTCATTATTGGTCGATAAAAACTAATGTGGGGTGTTTTATTTTTTTTATTTTCACCAATTTTTTATAGCATGATAGTTTCAAATCAATCAACTAATGGATTTATTCACATATCATAATTTTTGCAGGTATGAGATATTTATGGGATTTATGGATATTTGTTATTTGGTAATCAATTAATTTTTTTACCTATAATTTTTATTTTCCTATGAAAAAGGATTAATGAAAAAATTAATAAAGCTAGAGGCTCATTCCTTATATTTTTGTCTTGTGGATTTCTTTTCCCTGTTATACATGCTTTCATCATTGGAATTTTATTTTTTCCAATGACTCAACAAATACTCAGTGAATGATCATTCAGAATTATGTATTTGGCACAATGTATTCCTATTGATGGTTTGGGATGGATATTCAACAACATGATTGAATTATATGACTTTCGAAATAGATCCATGGATGGATAAAAGGGTTCTATTCCTAGTTTAGGCATTAGACACTAGTACAATGTAAGGATGGTGGATTTCAAGCTATGGATCAAGTTGGAATCTTGCATGTGATGGTGTTAGGGTTTGGTTAACCCAATATCTGTGGTGTTCACTATGATTCCTAGTGGAATCGATGGGTGTGGGGACTCGGATGAATATGTGTGATGATTCTGTATTTTCTATGAAAAAAAATATTTCATAGCATATAGTCCAATGAACACAATCTATGTGGCCCCTTCTATATAGAACTAGGGTTTTATCATAGAGATAAGTATCACATGCGTTGTGACTAGTATCCTACATCGTGTTACCCTTTTCAACCAACTCAGCATGTATAGGTGGTAAACGTCCAAGAGCATATGTAGTGTTGTGTGCTATATGTTCCTAGTAAAACACTATTTAATATGTGGTGCATGGATTGGTGTGTATAGGGAATATATCCATAGGTGGGCATGCAGCCCCATGTTCCATGTACATGGGAAGTACATAGAATGGACGGAGTACACGAGAATAGTCGTGTTCTCAGAAACATTCATGTACATGGACATGGTTAGGTGTACATGGGAATGAGAACATGACATTCTAAGTTCCAAGGAGACATCTAATTGTTTTTACCTCAGTGACATGACTTATATTGTGGAAATGTTCATTCCATGTGAATGAGATACACTACTAGTTATAGGTGTAGTGAGACACATTGTGAACCTCAGGGATATGTCATGTACTTCATCGGGGATAAGTTGTATTCCCCTTTCTTATGATCTCAATTTCACTGAGATATTTTGTGAGATTCTGTGGAACACTATCAATTTAGTGTGTTACCTTGATCCATTCCTATGAGTGTTTAGTGTATTATCATTTTCTCATCATAAAGGATGTCCCCTGTATAGCTTCCTGATGATTTGTGCAGTTAAGGAGACTTCTCCTATTTGGATCAACGAGTCTCAGATTTTTTTGACCACTAAGTCAACAATATAAAGAATATATCACTCTGAGAGGCTCATATCTATCCTCATTTTCCTTTGTATTTCCTTTTATAGGGTTTTTGGAAATATAGTGACCAATATTTACATGGGAATTGATCCTCTATCTAGAAACATATTTCCAGAAGGGTACGGTGTCCCCCCAATGAGACCTGGGTGTTGACCCCAAATCTATGTATTGATATATGATCTTTACAATGAGGTATAGTTCGATTGATTTTTTATCTTGGATGAACACTATTATTATCCAACAAGATTTTCATGGTATTAGTACCTGACAAGCATGAATTATGAGAAGATATTTTTTAGTGTTAGTATATCTCATGGAGTGAGATGTCCTAAAAAATAATTAGTAAGAAACCTCAAAGTATTCTAAGGAATGATTTATAGTTGTGACCATTCATTGATACTTTATGTCTATTATGATTATAGTTTGTTGTATTATTATATGTATCAAATTATGAATTACATATCCTATGATTAGTTGGCTACTCTTGAAATTTTCTTTAAGGTTACTTCGGGTTGTCCTATTGAGTATTGTTATACACACCCTTTAATGGGATCTTTAAACACATGAAGTGTCTTATGTAGAATATAGACTATTTTTAGATTCCTTTGGGGACTTGGAGTAGGTGGCCTTAGTTTGGGCTGTACAAAATTAAGTGTATACCATATTTTCTTTTGACAGCAGTCCCCTCCTTCAGAGAAGGTTATACTTTATTACCAGTTTTGGGTGGGCCAGTATTTGACCATTTTTTATTCTTTCAAGTATTTAATTTCATACAAAAATTTTGGTATTATAGAAGTATTTTTCCACTATTATCAATTTTTTTACATTTCATTAAGTTTTGCGCTTATAGATGGGTTTGTGTATATAAGTAAATTAGGATAATGAATCCATTGTGTGTGATACTCCTTAGCACTAGTCATCATCTAATGTAATGTTTGTGGTGGGATTGAGGTAGTCAAGGCATGGTCCCTGTTTTTACAAGTCATGAAAAAATTGTATCTGAGGTGTTTCCATTATAATGTGTTATGACACTGCCAAGATTTAGGACCAGGTTTTGGAGTTTCTTCTTTCTAAATAGGAGTATTTTTTGGGAAATATAGTAAATGTTTTTTAAAATTATTTTCATATGCCTCTTAGAATATGGTATATAGTGTTAGAGTAGTGGATGACATATCCATTGACTAGGACCTTGATAACATTTATGTTGAATCGGTATATATAGACAATGTTTGAAGGAAAATAATTAGTACACACATCACATAGGAATTTTTTATGGTTTAGAAGTCCAACATGAGTAATATCTCTATATATAATAATTTAACACAGAACGTATTGTTGAAATTAAATATTTTTATACGATGAAAACCAACTAGTATTATGAAACATATTCGTAAGGACATCCAGATGAGTGATGAAGTTTTAGTTCAGGGACCCAGTCCGGAGATGTTTACTCTAGGTGGGAACCGAGCAATGCTACTACATATTAAGAGGCACATATATCCTTCTGTGTAATATGGATATGATCATCCATGTGTTCATTAGTAAATAGTTCAAATATGATAGGATGATGATACATGCATGATTATCATGTTACGCGAGTTCCAGCAATAGTTATTGATAAGGTTCCACAATGAGACAGACCATTAGTGGAGGTTTTATATAAAGTGGTGGACCATGTTTTTAGCTTTTGCAGACCACAATTTATCTAATGGTTGTACCTATGATATGTTTTCTTAATGGATAATCATGTTTTCCTTGGTTTTATTTGCATATGACACGCCAATATAGAGTGTGTATCGTGAGTTCCATTGTTAGTGATCACTCAGGTCACATGGTGGGATAGCCCCCTCCTCTGGTAGTGGATGAATGGTGTGATCTTGTGCTGTAAATGTCCCTCATTGATGGATCTCCTCTCTAATGATAGTTAAGGAAGAAATACTTCTCTTGGATGATCTGGGGAACTGATATTCCATTTTATTAGGTATGAGTTTCTCTAACTTGTGTGGTTGGTTTTTTTATCTACTAAGGTGTTTGAGAAATACTTGGTTTCTTGAAATAGGTGGTAAAGATAAATATGGTTTCCAAGAAATAAGAGATCATAGAGGATTCATGTATGATTTGAGGTGTGAAGTGTGTCTTCATTTCCACATATGATGTTGTAGAACAGATTTGTAAACCAAATTTCTGAGGATGCAATCCATATTAAATACCTACTGATACCAATGGGGAACATTTTCTCAATACTTGTGCTTGAGTATCTTATACAGATGTTCTTTTTTCACATTATTCTATAGATGGAGTGACCTAACACTACATGGAGAGAGACACACACATGAAATATTTATGTAGTTATAGTGAAACCCTTTAATTGTTTCCTCGGTGTAGACTGGTTTTCTACCATCCACACTAAGATAATTTCTACCAGTGAGTGTAAAAGGGATTATAGTTTGTATGAATATGTTTTCCTCCATTGATATAGACTGATCCTAGGTATAGTAGGTTGAGATCTTATTCAATAGGTTACAACTGACTTTTCATCAATTGACTAGTGATACAATTTGAGTAGTGGGTTGTATGAGCTTTTAGTTTTTGATGATGGTTAATAAGTATGATAGCATCCTTTTTAGAACATTTTAGGTATACCTCACAATCATGATTTTTTATTCTACATGGACTTTCACCTATGATGACCTAATAATTTTTTTAGAATATCAGATGTCTTCAAGAAGGTTTGAGAGCTGTATATGCAGTTGGAGGAGTCTATAGAGTAGGGGCTTCATAAGACCTAGTGTGTTTTCTTAAGGATCCCATTGTTGTTATTCTAAGAGGGAGATGAGCACTTGAGGTTCTATGTTGATTGGTTTTAGATGGATCAAGTGACATGAATGAATGTATCCAAACAAAGAATTAATGACATCTTTTCCCAATGGATGGAGTCAAAAAATATTTCAATGTTTGACCTTGGGATAGTTTATGACCAAATCAATGTTTGAGAGGTAGATGTACCAAGAATTTATTACTATAGCTTCTATAGTTTCACTGGGTTCTTGTTGGTACCCTTTGGAATGTTGAAGACCACTACAGAGTTCACCAGAATTATGAGTAGGATCTCTATCCTTTCATGGATTGATTTTTGTAGTCATCTATGATGGTACCCTTGTTTTCATAGCATTAGAGTTAGAAAACATGAGACATAGTTGGATGGTTATGGAATTTATTTGGGAGATCTAGTTGTATGATATCTCTCATGTATTCATTTATAGATTTGAATATCCACTTCTTGGGATATTTATCATCATTTTAGGGAGTGATAGTAGACCCTAGAGAGGTTGATAAGGCATGATATTGAGGGTTCCAAGGGCATGGCACTTTTATAACAATATGGTTTTCTATCCTATATTGTCAAGCGAGGTGATAGAGGAGTAAACCTATTTGTATGTGACCCCTTTTGAGTGAGGATGGTACAATATACCTCTAGTTGATATTTGTTAACCTTTTCTTCTTCTGAGATTCATGGATTTATGACTCAAGGATATTGATTATGAGGGGTTTCATGACTATATACCCATTGAATATGTTCCTAACCAATACCTTTAAGGAATTATTCACATATTTCCTTTTTTAGCGATGGATGCTAATTCCATTGGTGATTTGAGAGGAGGTAATAAGGAGGTTCTTTTCCCTTATCATTACATTATGTGGTTATGAGGATGTACCCTGAACTCTTGGTATTGGTTGGATAACATAGGGAGTTATAGAATGTTTCTGATTTAAACTCTTGTTGTTTATTCAATCTATGGTTGATGACCAACTGATCTTTCTGGAGATTTTGGTACACCTATGTGTGCAATAGGTATTATGTATTTGTTGAATCCCCTAGAAATTTATTGTAGAATGTTATTCTTAATTAATGACATGATTAGGTAGAGGGTGTGGGAAGACTTTTGGAACTCAGATTCATTTGAGCAATGTTTTTTACACTAGCCAACTAGACATGTAAACTTGACCAATCATGTCTTTGTGCACATGATTCAGGTTTTCATGTCAGTTTTTTGCGCCATATCTTGGACGATCATCTACCATCGGTGGTGGTTTTGTATCATGATGATTTACATTCCACCACTAGAGTATCGCTTTTCAAGGCCATGCATGTGATACCTTGAAAAAACTATTATTCTTGTTAGTGCTAGTTAATAATAATTAATTAGTTATATTATTTGTGCTAGAGATGGTTGTAATGGGTGAAGTTAATCTAGGATAGGATGAGGACTTCTCGGTACAACACTAGGGGTCCTTTGTGGACTTATGACAATGGCCATTGGAGTTGGATAGTAAGGGGGTCTTATCCAGGGTGGTATGTTATCTTTGTGAATCTTAGTCCCTTTATTTTCCTATAGTTGTGTTCGGTTAGTGAGGTGGTGTACCACTTCACCGTTTGGGCAAATTATATTTGGGTTACATAGTGTTCTCCAAATGTTTTATCCAAGGAGGTATGTGCATGACTCATTAAATGATATCGAGCTAGGCAAGATGGGCCGTGAGTGTAGATTTTTCTTTCTCAAGGATCAAGATATGTTGAGGAATGTTAGAGAAAGACCTTCATGGTCAAGTTTTCTCCAGGGGTTTTAGATTGTTAAAAGTATAAGGAATTGTCGAGAGAGCTCTATGGAGTGGGAAAATAGTTGAGAGATGAATATCCTCACCCTTTTTCACAGATTGTTCTTTTCAGGGATAAAAATATTTAGAGGGAATAATGTAACATCCCAGTTTTTTTTCATGTAATACTTTGGAATATTTATATTAATATTTTCAAATCCATGCACTGAGGTGACATGAGATTCTGAGTCCATATGATCCTATAAGTAATTTCTAAAATATATTAAATATATTAATATCATGCATATGGGATAATATCAATTGAGTTTGCTCCCTTGCTTAGTTACTATGAGGGTTTAGTATAGTATCTTGTTCTCATTATAGAGAGTGACCCCTTTCTAGAATTCTGATCATATGTATAGTGTGGTCGAGTTACCTTACTATATAGTTGGTTATCTTATACCACCATGATAACAGACTCATCATGCTAGAGAATTTATCCCTTAGAGACTCAAATAAATCCTTATTTCCCTTTATGTTTCCTTGTATTGGAATTTAGGAATTGGGGTGACCCCTATTTACACATGTGTCGATACCCTATCTTAGAGGATGAATCTATTATGGTCTGGTGTCCACCCAATGAGCTTTGGGTGTTGAACCCCTATATCTCTATTGAGATTTGATCATTATGATGAGGTGTAGTCTTATTGAGTGTGTATATTTGATGATCAATCACGATATTCGGTGATACTTTATGTATATCGATACCATATGAGTGTGAAATCTTATATGAGTTTTATTAGTGGAAGTATAGACCATGGAGTTAGATCTCCTAGATGAGTGTTACATTGATGCCTTAAACTGGTCCTAGTCTGGCATTATGGTTGTAACATTTCCTCGAGACTGGGTGTCAATTATGATTATTGAATGTTTTGTTGTATATCTTACATTATGATTGACATATCAAGTGATTATATGACAACTCTTTATGCTTTATATTTGTTTAATTTAGGGTTTCCTACTTGATATTGTTATACTCACCCCTATATGGTCTTTTCATGAAGTGTCTTATACAAACAATAGACCTTTTTCAGATTCCTTGATATTGTATGAACTAGTTGAGCTAGTTTAGGATAGAAAAATTGTGTTTTATACTGGTGTTTCTTTTGATGAAATTCCCCTCATTCGGAGCAGTTCATGTTTTATTTCTAGTTTTCTTTGGGATTTTAATTGGCCCCTTTTTATTCTTTCAAGTACTTTACATTATAATATTATTTTGGGAATATAGATATATACATTCATTGTTATCTGTTGTTTAATATTTTAGCATTGTTTAGGATTTTAGATGTCTGCATGTGTGCAGGTACTTTTGGATAATTCCTCTCATGTGTGTGATATGCTTTCTTCGCACTAGTCACCAAATCCTAGCTTATTATAGTATGTCTTAGGGTAGTCACTAAACGGGCCCCATTAGGACTATTGATGACATGATCACATCAAATTTAGATTTTTCATTGTGATTAAGATGTTATTTATGTTGATCAAGATCATTTCCCTTCATATTTGGGAACTGTTTAACATAATGATAATACTCCTTTCACATAAATCATTATAGCACGGGTGTTATATTGGTTTTCCTCATACACTCCTCCGTTTTATCGACCATCATCTTTTTAACTATTCAACATTTATAATATTTGTGACTAGGTCTTACACATTTAAGGCACCTCTTAGTTCTATTCATGAAATTTCGTTGTTATTTCTTCCCATATTTCTGGCATGTAGGTGATTGTAATTTCAATACTCCTTATTATTTTTCAATATTTCAAGATACTCAATCATCTTTTTCGTATCAGTACTATATAGAGGATGGAAATATAAAATTTTCATTTCTTACCTAATAGCACATCAATGGATTTATTTATATCTATTGGATCCTAATATAGGTAATTTCTTTTAGATATATGGTTTTATGACCTTAATGAATTGATCTATTCTTATTGTGTGGATGATGATTAAACTATATTCATAAATTGCATATGAAATAAAATTTTACACACAGATTCCAATTGTTTCATCATCAATCTACATTGTCTCAAATAATTCCATCTTCTTTATTATATATAATAAATGTAAATTATTTATAAAATAATATCCTCTTAATATCATCCCATTCCGTGGAATCATTTTATCCCTTTATATTTTTATTCTTAATATGATTCAACTATTGATTCACTTGACCTTCCAACTGATAAATGTAAAAGATAAAACTTTCAATTTCTATGAATTGGAGAATAGAAAATGTTTTTTAGTGGTATTGAATCATCACTATGCCACTACTTGGGGATAATACCTACTAAATAAAGGTGGATGTTTCCTTATGAATGACTCAACATAATATTGTTACCTTATTTAATAATTTATAATCTCAGTTTGATTCATGACTGGAGAAAGATATGTAATCATCGAAATGATACTATATATCACTGCTCCTATAAATTTTTATTTCTAAAGAGGAAAATCATTGTATTATCCATCACATTAATTATTTTTATGATTTATTCTACTTCCATCCATTATAAAAATGAAATATAATAGTGTATTCATCTTGTTATAGTAACCAAAATGGGAAATCATATTATCCTAAATATCACTCCTAAGTTGTTCAAAATAATTTCATCTTTACATCTATAAGGACCCTTCCTTATATTTTTCATAATATTGAGTTTTAGTTCCATAAATCATTCTCATATATTTAAATATTTATTTTGGTTTTTAGTTTTAGTGAATTATTTCATAACTCGTACATAAAAAAACTATATAATACACAGTAGACACATTTAATCAGTATCCATTTTTTCCACCATTGAAAAAAGTTAAAATAAAATAGTATTTATTTTCATAAAAAATATTCATGTATTTTAACATGACCTATTCCTTTACCTTACCCATCCATAAATCCACTATTTTTTTTAATGTGAGATTTTCACAAAAATCTCTATATGGGACATAAAATGAAGAAAATATTTATTCCAGTGAAAAGACTGAAAACCAATAAAACAAATTTCTCAAAATATATTTTTTTATCCAATATTAAATTATCACTCTTTTAAAAAGATCATTTGTATTACCTTTTTTAAATAAATTATTTCCATTAATACTAATTTGAAATAATCTTGTAGGTTACTTGGTATATTTTCTCATAAAACCCTTATATAACCCTTATATAACACTTGTAAACTAGAATAACCAAATATCAAACTTCTAATATAATTTTCTAGAGAACATAATCATTACCCAATTCATTGGAGCACTATCTGGGTGAACCCACTATATAATCTATATTGGGATCAACTAGTGTTATCTGTGTGAAACCATCATATATAATGTCCAATAATGACAACATGAATAACATATATTATGATTTCATTTTTTAATCATATGATTTCTTAAAAACACAATTAAACTCAATAACTAATCACTTTCAAATATCAAAATACATGTTTATTTTAGAAAAACAATTTTATCTAAAAAATAACATTCCCTTTAAAGACAAAATTTTAAATACCAAAATACTAGAAAATTTTATGTAGGTTTATTCTTTGAAGAAATCATGAATTCTTATGTAGGAAACTAGGATTCACAAAATGATTGTGGTAGTGGGAAAAGTCTTTGCTGTCATATAAATAAAAAAGAAAATTTATTCTTTCATTTGTTAAAAAATTAAAACTTTTTATATAGAGATCCATTTTTTCAAAAATATTGAATCAATTAAATTTATAAAAAATATATTTTCCACTAAAAAATCATTCTAAAAATATGGAAATGGAAGAAAAATATATTTATAATGAAAAAATTAAAAATAATTTTGTATAGTAATGATCCTTATCACATTGAAATTATTTGAATCACAAGAGACAAGAAATAATAACATTAAAAATAAGTTAAATACCATGTGAATAGAAAAATTCACGATATAAAATTCCAAAGGGGTTATATATTGTAATGAACTAGCTCGGGTAGCCTAGTAACCTGATAACCGAGCTAAACCTAACATAACCCAAATGGCATTATCAATCCCCACGGGTCTAGGATTAGGACCTGGAATCATACAACGTGTATGTGGGAATAATCTTTTCACAATACATATTAAACGAAAAAGAAACAAGATAGTATGCATAACAATGAAGGTCCACTAGAGTAATGTACTAGAGTACAAGGAGGCATAAAAATCCAAAAGTACTACAACCCACTTACTAAAAATATGGAAAACATCCCCATGGTCCCTAAGGAGACAACTAAGTAAGTAAAAAAGATACATAGATGGATCCTCCTTCAAAAGATCGTTTCCCTTTTCTTAAACCTAGAAGGATAAATTCCTCAAACACTAGTAGGGTGTGGGACTAATCTTAGTAGAATACAAAAAAACATTCCATAACAGATTCCAACAATAGATTATCCAAATAAAAACCCTGAATTTCTAAAATAAATAGGTTTTTGAATTTAAAGTCATATTTAAACAAAACATACTATACCGTTTTAAAATGATGGAAAATAAATTTAAATCACAAGATTTAATTTACATGATATGGAATGATTATAAAAAATGGATTAAATAAAATAGTAACATAAAAAAATTTATGAAAAATTATCAGGCATGTAAAGCAGTTAAAAATCATTGTAATACATTTATATTTCAAATATAAATAACTAGCGATCAATATAATCATCTTCCAAAAGGTATGATAGTATACTTGTCTATAGGACATCGCACTCTCTGAGGGAACTCAAAAATATGTATACACACACATCCCCCTAACATTGGCCATAGTTGACCTTTCACCCTCCCATCAAGGATGTTACCCTCTTTAGGTATGTTTTATAAATTTGTAAAAATGTAGTGTATCCAAATAAATCATCAAATAACTAAGGCATGTATGTATTCTAACGTGATGGGAAACTTATTTTAAGGCTGATTAAAATACAATTAAATATCATTCTTCCATTTCAAACATTCCAATTTCATTCTATTAAAAATGGGTTTTAATCAAAAATATTCCCTTTCCGCAAGATATTACCACGTGGTTTCTATCAAATCATTTTAAGACATTTAAATTTTTTTGAAATCCATTCAAAACCAATTCCATTATTTTCACAATGCATTTCCATAATTAATATCCAAAATTAAATTGAAAATCTTTCCATAAAATATACAATTTAAATTCAACAATTTAAATCAACCAGTTTCCATTAACACGCCCTAATTAAATGGAATTGAGGGTTTTTCCAAATTTTCATGCCAAAACCATTTCAAATCTCATATTTCATGGAAGTAAAGTTTTATCAATTTAATTGATGAAAATGTTAGTAATTTAATTTAAATAAATAACTAAAATAAATAAAACAATTTAGGAATAATCAATTTAGATAATCAGGATGGAATCACCTACCTATTCCTGAAACTCAACACTCACAATGACAATCATCAATAAGAAAAAATGTGGAGAATACCTCAAAACCCAACAAAGAATAAAGATCCAACACCATTGGTAATAGATCCATAAATTCCAAGAGGATTTATGGAAAACCCAAGAGGGGAGATAGAGATATATTTGAATAATGATGAAGAACGCTTACCCATATATCACCCACCAAAGCAATTACAATTGATCGTGAAATGAATAAATCTGAAAGGATTGGTAGTCTCTATGAATAATTGGTGAAGGCTTTAAGTTAAAGGAAGAGGAATTTAATAGGAGTGAATGAAAAATATCAAATCACACTACATCCTTTTATAGGATCCTGTCAGGGTATTACACTACATGGAATCCATTAAAGGCCAATACATGAGTCAAATGGGATATCTTTTACTTTTTCACAATGTGTAAACATGGTAAACGATGTAAAACCCTTCACAATGTGAATTCTTATTTCATGGATTTAACCCTGTGAAAAATTTCACATCGTCTAACCCAGGTTCACGACATGTAATTCTATGGTTTCCTACAGTTAAAAACCAAAATAAAGTGATATTTCAACCAAAATATTACTTCACCATTAAAAAAAAGATAATGCTTCCCTTTCCTCCCAAGCAATCGATGACCCAACATGGGTGAAACCTTCAAGAATACCTGGTCACAAATTTAAAATTCAAAATTCTTACGGTGATGATCAGTTTAAGAATTATATCGTCTTTATTATGTCAACATTTTCTAATGAATTAGCTGAATCTTTTTTGTCTTATCTTGCACCAAACTTGTTCCATCCAAGGAACTTTCAATAACCTGTGACCAAACCAATAGAAATTTACAAGTTCTTCTATATGAGGCCTTAAAAGGTTCCATTCTAATTTAAAACTGGTAATTATTGTTAAAAGAAAACTCAACTAGTCTCATGTTATCATCCTAAGCCCCATAGAAGTCAATAACATAGGCATGAAGAATATCCTCAAGAATTTGTATATCCCTTTCTGTATGACCATCCGCTACGGATGGTAGGTTATACTCAAATGAACATGAGATCTCAGTT
Organism: Viscum album; assembly: GCA_963277665.1. Classification (NCBI taxonomy): domain Eukaryota; kingdom Viridiplantae; phylum Streptophyta; class Magnoliopsida; order Santalales; family Viscaceae; genus Viscum; species Viscum album. Next base: position 771,621,993 of record OY728138.1, read on the forward strand.
CCTCCTTAAGGACTCTCAAAAATAATAACTAATTTTAGGATTATTATCAAATAATATAGCATACAGAACTCAATGTAAATAGAAAATCACTTTCACATAGAGATTCCCCAACTCTTGAACTTTGGTTGTATCTCTAATGGGTATAATGTGATCCAAATAGGTTAGCCAAATGATCACAACCGAAATTACATTCTTCTTCCTCTGTTTATGAGGCAATCCAACCAAATATCCCATAGAGATTTAATCCCAATTCCACATAGGGAACTAAAGTGGGTGAAGTAAACATAAATCTTTTTGGTGATCTGTTTTCACCTGTTTGAAAATATAGAAATAGGTAACAAACTCATCAAATCCATATCTCATACCTGTACACCAAAACTATTGCCTCATGTCATATAACATCTTACTGATTTCTGGGTGCAGAGCCCACTAGGAATTATGGAAATCCCCAATTACAACCTTTCTTGTTTCTAATGGCACAAAGAAGTGATTTTAATATCATAGAACACCCTCATTGGAGAATAACCATTGGTAAATTTCCTCCCCACCATAAATAGTGTATTTAATGCAACGTAACTCATCATCAATCTTTTGATCATGAATAATAATCTCGGGAAGAGCATATATCAACTGAATGCTGGATAAAGAAACTTCATTCTTTTCTGTTAATCTCTAATATGAAACTTTACAATGAGAGCCATCAAATTCCACTCTTTTAGTGATTTTTTCACTACATGGGTTGGAATTTTCATGCTTAATACGTCTGTAATGGCATTAACTTTCCCAGAGGTATAGGCTATGTCAAATTCAAAAGATTTCAGATACTCTACCAAAATCCTCTAAATAAGATTCAAATATTATAGTTAGAAAATATAACTCAGTATTTTTTTGTTTGAATACAAATTAAACATTTCACCATATAGGTAATGCTGCCAACTCTTAAGTGCGTGCATCACATCCTCATGTTCAAGGTCATGGGTTGGATAATTCTTCTCATGTAACCTAATCTGAAAAGATACATAAGCAACTACATGAATACCCTGAATAATACTGCAACCCAAGAATGAACCTAATACATCATAGTAGACCACATAAAATTTCCCATAATTTGGAAGAGTCAAAATCAGTGTAGTACTTAAGAATTGTTTTTGGTCAATAAAATAATTCATACGTTTTTCATCCCAAGAAAACATCACCCCCTTCTGAGTCAGAGCAGTCATTATAGAATCCAACATTGATAATTCCTTCACAAAACTATGTTAGTATCTGGCTAATCCAAAGAAGGTTCAAATTTTGAAGACATTTCATGGTTGCTTCCAAGTCATAACAACCTTCAACTTTTCAAGATCAACTAATATACCATGATCATAACCCATGTTTTCCAAGAATTTAACATCTCAGATCCATAAATCACACATTAAAATCTTTGTATAAAGTCTACGATTTATGAGCGGACTTAGAACTATTCTCATATGATTAAAATGATCCTCCTTGGAAATATAGTAAATAATGATTTTTCCCACAAAGAATACCATAATGAAATCAAGATATTCATATAGAATCATGTTCTTCCAACCCATGAACAAAGTAAGAGTATTTTTCAGAGCAAGGGTAATAACAAGGTACTCATAATGGTCATAACTGCTCTAAAAAGTGATTTTATGGATGCCAAATTCTTTTATTCTCAACTTATGGTATCTAGACTTTAGGTTGTTATTTCAAAACAACTTCACACCTATCAACTTATTTGAAATGTCATTAATCTGTGGAAACAGATACTTGTTCTTTATCGTAACTCAATTGATATTTTGGTAGTCAATACATAGGTAAAGAGAACTATCATCCTTCTTAGAAAATAGAACATGGTAAAATCATAGTGACGCACTAGGGAATATAAATCCATTCTTAAGTATATCATCCAACTGGTACTTCAGTAATTTTAGTTTAGCTGGTTCCATTTTGTAAGGGGGAATAGACACTGGTTGAGTACTACTCATTAAGTCAATAGAAAACTCAACCTCTCTCACTGGTGGAAGACCAATCAAATATGAAGGAAAAACATCAGGAATCTCGACAATTACTGGAGGGATATACCCACTCACTAAATCATTCTCTAGAAAAGAAGAAAACATAGATATCACTTTCCCCAATTCTGAATTAGAAGGTTCGGGTCTACTTCACCTTGGATCCCAAAATCCATGAATGCAAAGGGATGCACCATTGGGTGTAATAAAATATAACTATCAAGGAAAACTTTGACCTAGTATTTATTGTCAATAATTCAATCTATACTGAAAATGACGTCAACAGATTTCATTATAACGTCCGGAAAACTAAAAACTTGTTCAACACTAGATAGAGAAAATACCCATGCAATACGACAAAGACCCTATTATCTCTTTATACCCAAGGGTGTATTAATATCCATATCACAAGATAAAATATTAAAAAAAAATATAAATATTAATAATATGGGTTGAAATAAATAAGTTAGATACACCATTATTGAAGAGCGAAGTCACTAATAATGATGTTATAGTAATTGTACCTCTCACAGTCACTGGACCTAAGTCTTCTTCCTCTGGCGACTCTTCCTCTGCATGAAGTAACTTTCTTCTGGATACATTTTTTCAAAACCCTAGGATACAGGAACCATCTGATTTCTCTATAGTTTTTAGAGATGATGATCATATTCCATTATGAATAATAGAGAAGTGATGGAAAAATCTATGTGTGCTCCCTGAAAATCTTTATGATCTATAGTTCTTAGGATCCTCAGTGCAAACCCTATTATAATTTCATGGCTTTCCACACTTTTAAAAAATCTAAGAACTTACTCCTGGTGTTGTATGAGGTCTATATTGACCCTATTTTCAAGAACTTCCATGAGAATAATCACACATCTATTTTCCATTGATGTAACCAATGTAGGCACATAGATGATAATAAACTCTTTAGAACATTGACTTACTAGCTAGGTCCACTTCAACCATCGCATCCCTATCCAACACATTAGTATAAGTGGAAATGTTCAACATCAAAACCTAAAAATCAGTATATGATTGAAGTCCCAACTCAAACCATTGATCCTTCATCTTTTCATTAGATACTATATTAGGTGAAAACCAAACAATCTCATCAATGTGATTTGAATACTCATTCATGGTTATTTCGGCCTTCTCAATCATGAATAACTCGATCGACTTAACCAAAACCATTGACTCTAGATAAAATAAGTCAGTGAAAAGAAAATTGAATTATTTCCACTATAATCCATCATGTTTCTACGCTATCACCATCATGTCCTACATTTCATAGTTGTTCCCTCTAAAAAGAAGGTGGAACACTTTATCTTGATCATGTTTTGTTTCTCCATGAACTCAAACAGACGTTCTATCTTCCCATCCATTCCTCATCGTGTTGAGGATCATTGGAGGCTTTGAAAACTAGTGGCTTCTGGAAATTGAAATCTAACGGAAAATTTCAAATAGAATCCACCTGAGGATCCACAACTATAGATTGAATGCAGACTGGAGGGGTTTTGGTCCAAGATTTTGGATAGTGTGCACAGTCATCTCAACTATATTTGGGTCCATTATAATATTCGCTCATAGTGGTTCAGTAGCAGCTCCCTCCTGGATCTAATTTTTCTATCTTTTCAGATTAATGATGCTAGACAACATTACCAGACAACATTAAATACAATTTAATTCCACTCAAACTGATCATCAAGGAAATTTATTCCTAATATATTGGACAACCATATTTGGATTCCACTAAATCCAAATCTGAATAGTAACATGACTAGAAAAAATCCAAAAGACATCTATCCCTAACCACCCATAATGACATAAGGTTAATTACTTTTAAAGTGCTATAGAAACTCAATCATAAGTACCTCTTATGTCCTTATATGATTTCAAAAAATAATTATACTACCTTCAAGAAAAAATCTCAACAACATCCTATGATATCACTTTGTTAGGAACCAGCCCAGGTAGCCCAATAACTGATCTGAACTTGATATTAATCAAAGTTCTTTTCCAATCTCCATTGTTCAGTGACTTTCACTTGGAATTATAAAGTTTACAAGTGGTAACAATTTTTCCCCAACATATAGAGGAAGAAAAAGAAACAATAAAATACGAATAACAAGGAAGATCCACTGGGAGTAATGTACTTGATTACAAGTAGGCATGAAAATACTAAAGTACTACAAACAATATACTAAAAATAGGGATAGAATCTCCATGTTCCCCATGTACAGAACTTACAAAGTCCAAATATCAATAGAAGGATCCTCCACCAAGAGATCCCTTCCCTTTGTTTAAACATGGAAGGAGAAAATCTACAAACACCATAAAGATAAACATGGGTGTGAGCCTAAACTCATTAAGGTACCTCCAAACATTTTATAACAGATTCCAAATATATATAATCCATATAAAAATGTTCAGTTTCTAAAATAAATTGGTTTTTTATTTTAAATTATTATTTAAAAAATATGTTATATAGTTTGAGAATGACAGAAAATACTTTTAAACCATGGGCTTTACTTTACAAGAGACAAATTATTTCTAAAATAATGGTTTAAATAAAATAGTTACATAAAACTATTTATTGTAAAATTAGTAGGCATGTTAAGAATTCAAAATCATTATCATACACTTATATATAAAATATAAATGACAATCGATAAACATGTTAATCTTAAAAAAGGTACGATAGTGTTTCTATCAATTGGAATATACACTCTCTAAGTGAACTAAATAATATATGTGCACACACGTCCTACTGACACTATCCAAAGGTGACTTTTCACCATCCCATCAGTGATGCGACCTTCTGCATGTATGTTTTAGAATGTTTTAATAGCAAAGATTGTATCCAAATAACTCACCAACTACCTAAGTCTTTCATGTGATCTTACATGATGGGAAAATTATTTTAAGAGTCCTTAAATTGAAATTAAATCCCATTCTTCTATTTCAAAAATTCCAATTTATTTCCATTTATAACCTAAATGGGGTTTGAACAAAAAAACATTCCATTTCCAAAAAATAAAATGATTGGGTTTTTATCAAATCATTTTTATTCCATTTTTACAATTTTGAAATCCATTCAAAACCAATTATATCATTTTCACAATTTATTTCCATAATGAAATTCAATAATTTAATTGATATCATTTCCATCAAATACAAAATTTAAATTTAACAATTTAAATCATCTAATTTCTATAAACACACCCCAATTTAATGGAATTTGGGGTTTTCCAAATTTTTGTGCAATAACTATTTCAAATCTCACGATTCACTAGAATTGGGTTTTATTAATTTAATTGAAATAAAATGTGACGAATCAATTTTAAAAAATTAATTGAAATAAATAAAAAAATTTAAGAATAATCAATTTGGATAACTTGGACATAACCACCTACCACTTCCCAAAACTCCACACTCACAAAGACACTCATCAATAAGAATGAAGGAGGATAATTCTTTGAAACCCAAACTAGAAGCAATATACAACACAATATAGTATATATCCATCAATTCCCTGATGATATATTGAAAGTCCAATAGACTAGAAATAGATATAAATTAAGAACAATTAATAATTATTACTCCGATATCAACCACCAAATAAATGATTATTGATCAACAAATGAATGGATTTGGAGGGGTTGTTAGGCTTTAAGAATAACTGGAGAAGAATTGGGGTTAAAGGAAGAGGAATTGTAGAGGAGTGAATAAAAATAACCAAGTGCACAGCATCCTTTTATAGGATCTTGTTGAGGTATTACACAACGTATAATCCATTACACATCATGAAATCCCTATGAAACTTAGTCGCCGGAATAAAATGTGTCTCCATGAATTAAAGGCTAACATGTGAGTTAAAGAAGAGGTATGTGACTTTTTTCATATTTGCAAACTTGGTTCACAATGTGAAACCCTTCACAGTGTGAATTAATATTTCCTAGTTTTCACCTTGTGACAAATTACTTGTTGTGTAACCCTGGTTTATGAATTGTAATTCCCTAGTAGCCTACAGTTAAAAACAAAAATAATGTGAGAGTCCAACCAAACTATGACTTCTCCATATAAATCATCCTCGCAAATAAAACTCAACCCTAATACATTAATGAAAGGGAAAACCCGAGATAATGTTAAAGATGTACATGCCATATCATTAGTGGGATGATACATATATACACTATGTAAAATATTATAGGTTCATATCAAAGTTATTCTTCAATGAAAGAAAATTGAGATGAATTCATTTACATTATGTCTGACATGTAATGCACATTCATTATATTTCTGAATATTAAACAAATGTAAATTATCTACTTACTTGAGAAAATTTTTCATGTTTTTTATTCCTTTAATTTCTCTTATTAAAATTCATTATAAAATTACATAATCAATTATGTTTTTTTATGTTAGTTCGATGATATTTGGCTAATGTGTCAAAAATTACTTTGGAAGGTCAATCGGTAGTTAAATATGTCATTATTATACATATCGAAAATAATAATCATGAAATAATTCTAATATTTCTACATCTATTATACTTTTTAAAGACAATAATTAAATATGGTTATAAAAAACTAACTATGATACAATCATGATGGTGGTAATTGGTATAAACACAAGAGTAACATTTTTATTTTTCAATTCTCTTTCTACAAAGAATGAATGAATTTATTTTTATTTCTACAATTATCATAATATCTTTAATATCATATTATTTATTTATATATACTTATATATGTCATCCATTTTATTTAGTGATGAAAACATAATCGCATCGCTTTGTGGAGGTGTTATCCCACACATCCATGAACGATGTTATCATTATTATTTGTAAGAAACAAAAATTATCTATTGTATTTTTAGAATGATAAATATGCCATTAATAACATTATTATGAAATTTATATCATATATATTCATTGGTATTATACTTATTACAATCCAAATAAAGTGATGGTGAAAAATGAATTACATCATTTTTTGAGTCGGTAGTCTGTCGTACATGTGACTGAAATTATCGTATCCCCCAGAGAGTGAAATATAATAAGTTATATGTGATATAATAACTCCATGAGTATGAATATGTTAAAAATATCATATATATATATATATATTTGTGTTGTGTACTTTAAATCCATCATTTTAAAAATCCATTAGAGGTTATGTGGAAAAATGAATGACATCGATTCACGTTGTAGTAGTCTATTGTACACATTAATGATGATTTTGTATCCCATTTGATAGAAGAGGATATTGATTTAGTTTATTACATTAACATAATAAAATACTATTATATGGGATATAATGGTGTTATAATATAGTCATAATTTAAAAATATTTTAATAATGTGGAAGAAAAAATAAAATAAAAACGCTCGGTTAAGCACATGGTTAGGTCATTTTAACTGTTGCCATATTACTTTAACCCCTGGTGATTCTGTTTTTACCATAAACATAGTAATAAATTTTTACATCTTTCAATATTCATATTTTCCAAAAATTAAGTTGAGCATTTTTTTAATTTATTTTATTATGATTCAAAATATTGAATCTTTTTTACAAAATTAAGTTCAATTAATGGGCATAATTTAATTTAGAACAATTCTTGTAGATATGATAAAAATATTGGTTTTCAATAAGTCTATTTTTTTTATGAAACAAAAGATTTTATATTAACTCTATAACTAGTAATAATTTTATGAATCAAAATTAATTTTTATTTATATACTATATGTATATTTAATTCAAACCATTCCTAATTTGTTATTAATTTAATTAATTTAAATGGAGATGTATTATTTTTTAAAAAATAGTTTTCATAAAAATACAATTTCTATGTTTGACAACAAACATATACTAAAAATATATATAAAATTGATTAAAATTAATTATGAGTATTAAATATAAATAACAAATAATAACATAATATTAAATAATATTCAAATTGTAATGTGACTTTTAAATTAATTAATTTATTTAAAAAACTTTTTTAAAAAATCAATATTTTCACTATTTACTGAAAATTCACTATTTTACAAAAAATACATTATTTTACACGCATGATAATTTTGATATTATTATTTCAAAAAATATATTTATTTTTTTTAATTATAATCTTATAATTCCGAAATTACGCTTTTAAATAAAAATATATAATAAAATATTTCAGTTAAAGTTATTTCTATTTTTATTGATAAATTAGTTAATATTTTTATAATTAATATCATTATCTAATAAATATTAATAAATATGAAAATGGTTTATTATATCATTACCTAACTTATTAAATTCTCAAACTTCTAAACTTATGTTTCATCATCTATCACATTTTGTTAAGTATAAGTTTTCATAGGTTCTATCACCATATTATTGATAATGTAATCTCTAAAAATAACTAAAGCCAACTCTGATATAAACTATAGAGACAATTCATAATAATATACATATTAAAATAATTTGATTAATATATAATACATCTCTCAAAAAATAATTCATATGTACCACATTAGTTTAGTGTACATGGAAACTAGATATATAAACAACATATAGAACTACAATCCTTATCTTCCAAAACATAATTCTTTATAAAAAGGTGTTTTTATAGACTAATCAAACATATAACCCATGTTCATAACATGGGAAAAAATAAAACTTTATAATATGTGATCTCAGATTATCATCAAGGGTAAACATAAGAGTTATCAATAAATTATCATATATAATCATATCATGAGAATAAGTGTATAAGAACATATGATAATCAATATAAAACCATACAAAAAAATTTGTAGATCATTATCAAGATTCATGGAATAAAATATTAGTATTTCACAAGAGTGAGTAGTCAACAAAAAGATCATGATCTGTGAGTCCAAATTATATACATGTAAACATTTCATAATAGTATGGTACCATCATATAAATATCGACGACATCATATGTCAAGGTTAACTACTGACACCATCATAAACTTTTTAATCATACTACACAATGTATTTCCCATATCATAGTGGATTTGATATCCATACCATTTTCATATGGTTGATCGAGAACATGAACTCATTTCCCATAAATATCTCTAATGATATAAGCACTTACCCAATATATTAGTGTCCTATATAATTTCAAGAATACTTTACACATAATGAAAAAAATACATCTATCTACGACATCATTATAAAAAAAATCATAATATCATAAAATAATATTTCATGTAATAGAAATAGGTTACATAAACATTTCATCATAGATGAACCTGTTGAAAAGAATTGGGTTTTATAAAGGATCCATCGTCAATTTATTTTCTTTTGGGAAAGAAATAGGCTTGATTAAATCATCATAAAATTAACATCTTAATAAGCCATCTAGTGAAATAAATTCAATAATATCACAATATCTTATACCTAGTAAAGAATTCAAATACGTCAATTATGTTAACATAGATGAAAAATACAATTAAAATAACTTCCATACCATTCTTTGAAAATATGTTAAAATATCCTTTCTATAACATATTATTTGATACTTCTAAGAATATTGAGATAACCATTTTCATTTAAAATATCCAAGGAATAATTCAATAGAATATTAAATTAAATTAATTTTCATAATGGATGTAATACTTATCCATTCTATATATAATAAATGAAATCATTTATTTCAACCTTTTATAAAAATTACAAAATACATATTCAAAAGAAACATATAATGTTTCCTTTATAAAACATATTAAATAAATAAAAATGTAGAAAAAATGAAAATTTTAAAATATTTAATGTTTATCTAAAAACTATAAAAAAATTATTTTATATAGTATAGTCTTGGAATAATATTTAATCGACTAAAGTGTACATAAATTCATCACTTAATTAAAAAAATCTAATTCATTTTAAATGCCAAAGAGATAAAAATGGCACTAATACATGAAATTTACAATAATAAAAAGATTTTAAGAAAATAAATTATCATTAATGGATAACAATCATAAAATTTTCTTCAATGAAAATATTGAATAGGCAACACAAAAAAGAAATGTGACTGTAAAAAAAATTCCTTACCACAAGTCTTGTGTTGCTTTCATAATTATTTCGTGATCCTATATAATAAAAATAGACTTATTATATATTTTTCTAGATCTATATTCATATATAATTTACTATGTACCATTATTACCTTACAATTGTCATGTTATTAACAATTCTTCTTTAAAATGAACATTCGGGCGAAAACTGGTGTGTTTCTTATAAATGATTCAATTTGGGGGTTCTCGTACTTACACCCTTATCATGGATTCATAAATTACAAAATCATAATTGATAATTAATTATAATATTTATTTATTATAAACACATTTAAAATTATTAACAAAAAATAGAGATGTTGAATGAATTGTATCATTAGGTGGAGACTACGATTTTCAAGTAAGAACAAGTGATGTTTCCAATTTCCATAGATTAAATGAAAGATAGGTAAAAAATAATTCATAATTATAGAATAAATTTAAACCATTAATATCATTTTTATAAATTATATATATCCTTTATACTATCTATGTATATTAGAAATAATATTTTAATCACATCACCTTGTGTTAGTGGTGGATCACATGTACGCACAAGCGACATTATCATTTTTTCAAAATGAAGAGTTATAAGAAGTTATATAATATATTTTAATTATAGGGAAAATATTATCATATAAAGATAATATATAAACATTAAATAAATGATAATATAAAACCTATGAAATATGGTGGTGGAAAATTTTTCATATCACAACATAGAGGTGGTAGTCCACAGGTACGCCCGAGTCATTCTTTCATTTTCCATTTTGATGGAATGGATTGGGGATGTGGTGGTTAAATTATAATAATAATATATAAATATATTTATAATTTTAATTTAATAATTATTAGGGATATAATATGATTTTATAAGGTGGAATAATAAATAAAATTTGATGTACTCCGATAAGTGTTATAACTCTTTCTTGACACACCACATTTGGCTTAATCCTTAAGCCTTGAGTGTTTGTTATTTTGATCCAACCAGTACCTATATAATGTGAGGAGGGATTTATTTGAAATTATTTGGGTATTTAATGGATGAAATAAATGGATATTTATGTTTGGATAATAGAAAAGGGTTTGTGTCATTTTATAAGGGAGGGAGACGATGCACTTTGAAATTTTCATAATATTAAAATATATTAATGTATTTTTCATGTGAATTAATTCCCAATGAAAAATTATTATGATTTATGATAGTATAGACTATAAATATCCCAATACATGAATAAATAAATATGTTTATGATGAATTTCTACCCTTATCTCTTAATTTATCCTCCTTAGTAAACGAGCTTTAATCTTAACCAGGGTAAATGTTTTCTTTGCAGTTTTTAGTATTAATTATGACCATAAATGTTACTATAATTAGAAAAAAAATTATATAATTATGAAAACTATTTAATCCATATTATGAAAATCAATATCTATAATTTTCTTAAATTAATTTCAAAATAAGTGTGTAAATCACAAAAGAATTATTTTTAGATAAATGAATTTTTAAGCATAAAAATGAGTTCATTGTTATTTATTACATTGTAAAATCTATTATATGAATGTCAAAAAACATTATTTGAAGTATTTTTGTTACATATTAATAATATTATTCGTCATAGAGATAAATTTAATTTATTATGAGAAAAATCCCATTATGGGGATAAAAAACGTTTTTGAGGAAAATGTCTAATTTTTTCACTTATAAGTGATTTATTTTAATTTATAAACCATTGAAAACTAAAGAAAAAAAATTATAGAAATTTAAAATTAAATTATCATAATTTATTAATTCTAATTCATTCCTGCCAAAAAATGTATAGGTGATGACTATAATTTTAAATAATGATTATTAAATATTATATCATGGTTCACATAAACTAGGTGTTGCATATAAAAAAGATATTAGAGATATAAAATTAATTGGTAATGAAATATATCACTAAATCATGGGGTGTTAAAGAAACATTTAACTATTTCATCAGTGAGTATAAATTAATCTTCTAAGGAAAATATTTATTTAACTAGGTGAAATGTAACAACACAAAATTTCATAATATATTCTTCTTATATATATATACTATGTTTATATCTTGTTTCATATACAAAACATAACTAATTTTTTTTATAAATCTTATATGAAAATAATTAATAAAATTTAATAATAATAAAATATATATTAAATAAATATATTGTAATAAATTCGAAATGCATTCATCATTTGATTAATAACTCTTAATATTTTCAACGGTGCTTTTTTAATTAAAGTAGTTTTTATTCATATATTGTATTTTCATTTAGAAGAAAATTTATATATTTTATAATTTCAATTTTCAAAATAAAATTATTTATTGAATTCATTATTTTATAATTAGGATAATATGAATTTTTAGATTTTTTTACAATATCATCTTTTATGTGGATACTGAAAAACACTAAATTTTCTAGTACATTGAATTTCCTGACATTATCACTATTAAATTATGACATAGATTTTTTGAAACATTTTTACATTATAATATATATTTATATTGTAAAATAAATCAATTGAAATTAATATTCTTATTTTATAAAACAATTGTTTAATTTTTTTCGTAATTATGTCATATTTTACACATAAAAATGTTTTTACGAGAATGTATTAAATATCCCCATGTAGAAATTAAAAAAAACATGATATTTTCAATCAAAATATTCATATTATTTAATAATTCCATTTTCATTTTTAGGCATAAAAATATTATTACAAGTATTTAAGTTAATTACAATGATAATGGTAAAATGAATATTTTCAAAGAACTAATCTATTAAAAGTGTTTAATGTTTATCTACTAAAATATACTAATATATTATAAAAAGTTAATTTATAATTAATCTTGATCCTATATATACATATATTAAGTCTCATTCAGTTTTTATTCAATAATAAAAAATATTATGAACATTCAATTTTAAAAACTAAATTTTTCTACAAAACATTTTCTATTTATATATATTAAATATTTTAATTTTAATTTTAATTTTATCATATTTAGAAATTTAATTAGACAGTATGGAACATAATTTTAGGATTGAAACTTCAAAATTATTTAACAAGTTTTACATTATATTTTTAATAGAACATAAACTACTATGGTTAGAACTATTACCATGGTAAATACCAAAATTGAAAAATTAAAAAATAAATTTTGAAAAATATTAAACATGAATAAAACATTAGTTATATTTTTATTGAAGGATTCAATTACCATATATCACCACAAAGTCCTTTAATTCATGATTTTGGATCCATTAACCCATTAATAGTGTCATTCCATTATTGAAAAGGAATGGGAGTTCACATAAGTGCCATTTTCTTCAATTATAAAAGGGGATCGGTGAAACCCTCTCAAATTTATAGATGCCCTTCTAAAATTACTTCAACCCTACACAATTTTATTTTTTTAGATTTACATTAAAATAAGTATTCCCCTAGGTTACCCATATTTTTTCTATTCACTTTATTTCCAATGATACATTCAATATAATGTTCAAGGTTCCAAATTGAGTATTAATTTATTCTTATGCTTTCCAAGTTTATAATTATCTTAAAAACATGATTATCTATCACACCATAACCTTCAATAGTAGTTTTGTTTAATGTATTTCCCAATATAACTTATTTTATTATATTCAACTAGTTTTTTATTATTTTTAGTTTTTTGTATTTCAGGAGCATATCATACGGTTTAAGCACATGATATGCCAAATAAGGTTGTAACCGTTTTGGAGACGTTGTATTTTTGATAAAGATAAATCACAAGGTAGGTGGTTGGCTTATAAAATATTTTGTGTTACCTATGTTTATTTCTCCATGATCCTAGTATAATGATAATAGTTGGCACACATTTTGTTAGTCATTGGGTTTATGCCCTGTCCATTTCCCTGATTCAATGATAATGTTTTAGGTTGGATTATTCAAGTTAAATCTCTTATTTTCTCTTTCCTCCTTTATTTTCCTCTTTATTTCCTCTGGTTCTTGCTCAGATGGGTCACATTGACCTGAGAATTCAATATAAATCTATTTTAACTAGAGTATTCATTTTTCTTCAAGATTATTTAAATTTTATGTTGGTTCATATATTTATTATGTGGATTATCACAATCACTCAAGTTGTTATTGAGGGTCAAGACAGGTTGTCTTATGCATGTTAACATTAAATTTAAAACAATTCTTTCTTGTTAATTTATGTAATTTCATTGGTTTTTTTCTTATTTATATCATTAATAATTAGTATAATTTATAAAAATTAAGTTTATTTCCATTATTTTCATCAAATTATCCTTTGTTTTTAATTATTAAAGACACTTTTGGAAATCCATACTTGTTTTGTGTTTTGTAAAAGGCCATATCGGCTCATTTATACTAATAGATATATTTTGAAAGATTTTTTTCTCATAGTTTAATTTCAAAATATTAATTTTATTATAATGGGTGTGATTCTCATTTTAATATTGTCTGAGATGTTAAATGTTTTATGGAAATTCCGTCAGGCCAATTTGGAACATCTATAATGTTTTTTCCTTAATAAAAACAACTCTTGGTACATGACCATTGTATTTTGAAAATGTAATTAATTGATTCCAAGTATTTTATTATTCTTGGTGAAGGGACTATGAATTTATTAATTTATTTTAAATGTAAATTAATATGGATTTATGTGAGGGAATTGGAGGTGTGGAAGAATTGGGTTTATGAAATGTATTTTATATATTTTTATGTAATATATTTTGGACTAACCTTCATTGTTGATTAATGGGAAACAATGGGTGTCTATGTGGAATTTTTAGGTAAAAATTCTATATTATTTTATGATCACACTCTTACTAGTGTCCTTGAGATGGATTTTAATCTACTTATGAGATATTTACCTTGATAAAACCTATGAGGGAAATACTTATTGTATGGGTAGATTTTTTAATATTTATCATTGATCATGTTTAATTGTTAGTATTGATTTGTATTATATATTTTCCAAAATATATCATAGTTTGTCATGATATGATGTTTACAATGTATATATGTTATAAGTTTTTCAGCATTAAAAAGCTTATTTGTTACTAATTGTATCATTGGGTTTCTTTAATTTACTTAATAAATTAATGTCTTTTATTTAGTTTTAACCAAAAATTAATATATATATATATATATATATATATATATACACATATGTTATTGATTATGAACACATATTTATGTGTATAAGCCCATACATATGTGTGTATTCTATATATATATATATAGATGGTTTATGGGATTCCATATTTAAACTAAATTAATTATAAATATACATATCCTACTATTTATTCTTACATAAAAAGTGAAAAAATATTTTAATCATATGTGTATCTTTAAACTATAATGATAGAGTTTTACTTTTAATGTTAATTCCTATTTTTATAGGTGTTGACCTACGAGAAAAATATTCCCATGATTATTATCAATAAAGGTAACTTATGTTCAGTTAGTTCTATGTGGACAATGGTTTTGGGTTTTAGGTTCTTGTTTTGTGTGGATAGTATCCATAGTAGGTGCCTCACATGACACATATGGATAGTGGTTAATGATTTGCCCATTCTTATTTATTTTTTATATATCTGTTGTATATGAATTTTAGGCTTCCCTCAATGCACTCTGTATCCATTCATTATTATGTCCATATTAAATTTCTATTTTTTAATTTTGTACCACTTTTGTGGCATGTTTGGTTTACTTTATACATTGTTTCTAATTTTTTATTGTTTTGGTCATCCAGGTTATAGTATTCTCTCACTACTTTATTAGTCTAAATTCCATTTACTTATATCTTTAATTCACGAAAATTCACTCCCATTAGTTCTCATTAATTCTCTTTACACATTTTTTCATCCTAGGGTGGTCAAAAATGCCTCTCAGACCTCATTTTTGGCTACCTAAGGTGCCCACTAGAGGGTTGACTCAAGATGGTTCATAGAAAATTGTATCAGAGAAACATTCTTACTATATAATTGGTGATTTTTTCACCCTTATTATTTGGGTATATCTAGTAGTTTGGATTTAGTGCCACCATAATTCAATTGGTTACTCAGATGTAAGTGATTGACTGCCCATATTCAGGATTACTCATTAATTATAAGGGTTTCATGGGAAGATTACATCTCAAATTCAGGATAGGTTTTTAGGTATCATTGAGGAATTTGGATTTTATTTGAGAACATTCTTTTTGTATTGATAATTATTAAATTATTTTTAGAATATCCCTAAGCTGAATTGATGTTTAGAGGGAATTTAGAGAGTGCAAGGATACTGTTCATGGTTTCGAAAACCATATAAAAACTGTGTAGCTATCTTAAGGTGGATTCTTGTGATATTTTCATGATTGGTGCATAGTCTTTCATACCCTGAATATACATAGTGTGTGGATTTTATTTCTTTATAATTTTTTAATGTTTTATTTATTATGTGATTGATTAATTTTTTGATATTTGTTATTGTTTTAAGTTAATTTTTTGTATTTATATGAGATTTTAAAATGATGTTTTTGTTTATCCATATTGATTTATAAAATAAATAACACTATATTTTTGAAAATATGATTGAATTTATTTGAATTTTAATAATTTTTTTATATTCTAAAATCATAAGTAATTGGGAACTTATAAATGTCATCATTTAATATGAATAAGAGGTTTTAATATAGCTTTATTATTTTTAAGAATTATTGGAAATATGATCCTTTATGTTAGTATGCCATTTTTTAAGGGTGCATGTTTGTGTGTGTTTGATATTAAAATACCAAAATTTATGTGTATTTGTGGCTATCCATTTGTATAGGTATTTTTATATAAGGTAGTATCGTTTTTTACACTGTTAAACAGCTAGATTCATAAACATATTTTTAGCTACCAAAGTGCATTCTAAAAATAATTCTTAGATTTATTTTTCTAATGTACTTACGTTGTTTTTTTAATTATTATTCCATGATATTATTTTAGGATTCCATTTAATATTTTTAAGATTCCCTTTTTCTATACTTTTTTTAGGTATTTTATGATTTACTGTTATATGAAATGATATTTGTTGATTAACTTATTTATTTCTGTGTGATTCCCTTGGTTTTTTTCATGATAAGTCTTAATTTCTTTCTTTATCATGTGTATAGAGAAAAAAACTAAATTTCAATTGATTTTTTAGAATGTTTTATGGGTGGTTTATAGAATGAAAATCCCCTAGTTGATCATGTTATTTCTTGGACTATTTCTCTAAAAACTCGGGTTATGGGATTTAGTGATCTATCTCTTCAATTAGAGCATCATGATTTTATTATATAATTTTATAACTAAAATCCTCATCATTTCATTAGGAAAATATATTCACCAGTGGTGTAATTATGGTTATGGGGAGTGCATTATACTTTTATCCATTTTTATCTTCTTGAGTCTCTTACACTCAATTTCCCAACCTTAACACTAGATCACCCTATTTAAGAGCTTTGTAAGTCCACGATCTGAATAATTATACTTTTAAAATTTCCAATGGTGTATTTAAGGAACTATTCATCCAATAGTTTTTCCCTAATTAGCAGAATTTTCCAAAGTCCATAGAGTTTTATGTCCTCTAGAAAGGTGATAAATAAGTGTTTAAATATACCAGTTGATTTGATAAGTTACAGTCATTCCATATTTATCAATCCAATGATGAATTGTTAAAGGAATTTTATTTTCAAAAGTTTATTCAACTAGATATATATCAATGGTGTTTTCTATTGGATTAACACTTGTGAAATTGTAATGAAACAATATATGAGGATAAATTCTAATTTACATTGAATTTGAAATCCTATCGATGTTTTACATACCCCTAAGATAACTAGATGAAGATTTGATAATTTAAAGGTGATTAAATAAATGTTAAAGAATACATAATTGATTTAGTGACCACTTTCTTTTCTATTCGAAAATCATTCAGAAGAATGTTTTGGGTGTGTAACAAGTTTGATAAATAAGGGCGTAATAAGCCTTATTTGTTGGATTCTATAAAATATTTTTGTACCTATGGACAAATAGGAAGACAACATAGGTAGTGTATAATATTCAATATTAAATTATGTGGAACCATATTTACCCATTTATAGGATCTTTATGATTAATTGGCTAGACCTTGGGTTAAAGCAATGTATGTTTCAAACCACTCCCATATAATATTTAGCAATTTACTATTTCCTCTTCTTATCCATATGTTTCAATTCATTCTTCATGGTTGAAAAAATATTTTTGGGTAGTGATACTTGAAAATATTTCATAAATATATTTTTTGTTGAAATTGCTTTGGGAAATTCTGAATTTTATATGAATGGTATGTCGTTGTTTTTCATAAAATGTATTGTTTCTTCAAGTTATTGTATTTCCCTAAGACTCCAAAGTCTGTTTAGTCTAGAAGATAAATGTTATTGGTGAGTCTTCATATGGTGTGGAGACCACCATAAAATGATCCCTTATTAAGACTAGTCTACATGACTATTTGTCTCTTAATTTTCAAAGAAATAGATTCTAGTTGTTTGTGTGATTTTGTTTCCATGCCTAGATTGAACCCTCTCCTAGTAGATTTGTTACCTTATAATGGATCATCTAATAGATGGTCTTTGATATCCTATAACACCCATGATGGATTACAATGATATGACATATGTTTGGGGTTTGGGGTCCTTGGTTTTTTACAAGGTGCTTATATAAGTAAGACACTCTATTTGATATCTTTCCATTATCGATATGACAACCATCATAATGTTAATTTTTTATTCCTTAAATGATTTAATATCTAAAAATTGATATGAATGATTTAATCATTCATTTTCTTTGTCATTGGATCTAGTTCATTGGGGATACTCTCCTCACATTCTTTTTTGGTCTTTAGAGCACTATTCATTTACCAGAATATAATTTCATTATTTTCCCTTTGACCATTATCTTTTTATTATTATGTTTTTAAGTGTTTTATTCTAAGGATTATTGAATCTCGAGTTTATGTCTTGATCAACTGAACATTTTAGTGCTTTTTAGGGATAAAAATCCATATAGTTTGGAGAATTATTATAACCATCTTTGGAAATCACTTTTATTTCATTTATTATTGTATATATATTATTTGTATATTTTATTGGGTGGGTTATCATTATGTTTTGGATTTTCTAGGAGGTGAGGAATATGTCCAACATTTTTTCACAATTATTTCCAAATTTTGTGGTGACCATACAATGAGAAATATAGTTATAACATAGACAAATTGAACAGTTTGTGCATTGTTTCTATAACCCTAAATCCTACCCATACATAGTGATCAAGGATCCCTGTCTAGGGAGAAAATCTCTCACTTATTTTGATAGATCATGAAACCAAAGCATGTCCAGTGCACATATTTATTAAAAATTAGAATTTATCGATTTCCCCTCTTTAACTATCCAAATAAAATCACATTCTCCCCCATCATTTTATATGTGAAATTCTTAGGAACCCTTTATTTAATGTCCCATTATTCCCATGGTGAAATAATTTTCATTATTGAATATTTATATTGGATTAATCAATTTTGATCTCTTATTGTCTATTCCCTTCTCTATTTATCTCATTATCCCATCTTATTCATTCCTACTAAACTTTTCGTGACAAAGTGAATCACTATATCTTCCTTTTAACTTGGATATTTAATGTATTTTGGGATATAAATGAACCTTTATGGATTCTTGAGTCCTAACAAGGTGTATTATCCATATCACTCAAGTAGGTGATGAGTTTCAAGGTAGGTTATCCAATGAATGGAAGTTTAAATTTAAATCAATCATTACTTTTTCATTTAAATTCATTAATGGGTTGTTTTAAATTAAATATGAACTATATTTGATATATTTAAAAAAAGGTAGATGATTCCTTGATTTTTTTTATCCAATGATCAGGACATTTCTAGTGTTTGAATTTCATAGCTATTATTTTGGAAATATATGCTTGCAAGGTGTTTTTTTAGTGGTTGTGCTGGATCTTTTAAAATAAATCATATCTTTTGAAATATATTTTCCCCTAGTATTAATATAAATGGATTTAATTAATGATAACATGTGTGATTTTAACTTAAATGTTTTTTTGGTTTTATATTGATATTTATTGATGATTTATTGGCACTTTCCAAATTACTTTTCATAAAGGAAGCCCTCTTTTAAAACTTTCATATTTTATTTTGTAAATTTATTTAATGTATTCCAAGTATTCTAATGTTACTAGATAAGGGGATTATGAATTTCTAATATTATTTTTCATAGGAAATTGGAGAGTTTCTTTATTAGGGTTTCAGAGCTATGGGTGTAGTTTGTGATTGAGATGTATTATATGTTTTCTACTATAATTTTTTAATCATTATAGCATCATATAGACATAATAATATCAATTACATGGGATTAGGAATATCATTTATTACTATAAATTCTAAAAAAACATATAAGGCTAGAGTTTCATATATTTAGGATAAAACATTAAGAAAAAATCCCCCATTGTTTTTTCTCAATTAATGTATATTTTTCCCACAATATATGAAACTTATAAAACTATAATAAGTATCCAAAATATCTTAATAATTATCCACACATGGTAATATTTTAGATATACCTTATAAATTAATTTTACTCATAACTTACAGAAATGGAGTAATAAGAAAGGAGTGAGTGTGGATGCTCAGTATGTGTAATCATAACTGATAAACATAAAAGATAATAAATGACTATACGATGATAATTTGTGTATAATAAAAAAATTATATAGAACAGAACATATATCCTAAATAATAAAATAGATATTTTTATATAAAAAAATACATGAATAATGAGATTTTGGAAACATGTTTCAATAAATATGATCCATGAGAATATTGAATAGTCATTATAATAAGTATAAAAGAGTGTAATCCATAAAATATGGCACAAATAGAAGTATAGAAACCAAATTTAAAGGAAACCCAATAAGAAATTATTCACATTATAGGATTGGTCTAACTATATATTTGTTATCTTGGGCTAGGGATAATTCTTTGATATACCATTGAGATTGTTCTAAATTCATCCATGTAACCCCATTAGATTAATATAAATCCTCTTCTATACCATTTTTCTTCATATAAATCCTCATGTGTAGCATTTATCGTAGGATGAATCCTCCCCTGTACCCTTTTTAGGTAATAAACCTACTCCAATGTGTTGGAAGTTTATAATGTACCCCACCTATCATAATTCATGTATATGTGCATCACATATATTAATTCATCATATCCTTAAGAAACCAAGGAGATAAAATGGGTTTCATATCATTTGAAAATGAAATCCCATAAGAAAAAAAATTCAAAATTCCATAAATATTCGTAACATTATAAAACCATGAATAATAAATAGTTATCCAATGAAATCATATAATTTCCTCGGAAAATAGCATTCAATAAAGATAAATAATTCATATAATTTTTCACCGTGTAGATAATGGGAGTATAATTTAGAGAATAATTGTCCCAATAAATCAATGTTTATTATCCATGTGAACACCCTTTAATAATTAGAATCAAATATATGTTACGCATAGAGGGATGAAGTTGGAATTGAAATTATATTTGTAAACCATCAATGAAAATTCAAGAAAAAAGTAATTATTGGTCATTTAATCAATAGAGAATAAAATTATTAATATATCCTAGTAAAAAAGGTGAATGGTATAAAATTAAGACTATCCTTGATTAATCATAATATATATGAAAGGAAAATTATATAAATTGAAAATAGTTTTTAGAGTTTTATGAAACCCACTTTTGGAAATATGAAATATCCTTGATCATTTTAAATTTTTTTAAAATTTTTAATTTATAAATATTTATGAAAATTAATTCATTTTAGAAGCCATGAAAATTTATATAGAATGATTTTTAATAAATGAAATAGGTGATAGATTGAAATCTTTACACATAAACATTTAAAATAGAAACTTATCACATTTTCATGAAAATAACCCATAAAAGAACCATTAAATAATTCATTATAAATTTTAAATAAAGGTAAAATATTATAAAATTATCTTAATAAATTATTAGATAATATAAAAATATATTTTAAAAACCATCCAATCAATATGGACAAAGGAAAAAGGACTCGGAACTAGAAGAATATATGAGATAATTTTCCTTATAATAAATACTTCCGGTAATATGTCAGTCCATGGGAAAATAATTTTTTAGGGACCATATAAAACCATAAGATTATCTAAATAAAATGATGAGATATTTTATAGAAAAACATATGTATTTTCATTAAAACATAATTATGATTTGAATAAAAATTATAGTGAAACCTTTAGGTTTAAGTAACTTCTTAATCAAAAACACCTTTCAACATTGAAAATTTTGAATCGAAATCCATTTAAAAAATAAAATTATATAAACCTTCAAAACGTTATGAATATTTTAAATAAAATTAACTATGTAGTAGGTAAAACATTTGAAGGAAAACATGGTGTATAATTGGACATATGTGTGAAGGGGTGAAAATTTGAGATCAGAAAATGTTACCATAATTACTTCTTAGATGAAATGCCAAACTTTTTTTTGATTTTATAAAAATAAATCACTTTAGGAAAAGTGAGAACCAGGAAACAAACATACAAACATTGACAGGATTGGCAAAGAACCATGTCCAGGACCATCCCCGTCCAAAAAACACCACAAAACAACCCTAAAAACAACAATTTAACCTTGAAAACAACTGTCAAACTGAACACCAAAAACCAAAAACAAGTCGTCAAAGAATTTGTCCTAGGACAGACCAACCCAAAACCACTAGAACACATCATGGTGCGATATCACTCACCGCCCTGTACTATGTCCACATCGAATCCAAGGCACGTGTTATCCTTCCGGTAGCTTGACCGCAGCACTTGGGACAACCCATCCATCGCCGGACTCGCAATGAACATCATGGAACCACCCAGGCACATCAAAGAACAAAAAAAACAAAAACAAAACGAACTAGCAATGAAAACGAATCGCCAGCACCAGGAGATCTTGTGGTCCAAAATCCACGTTCGCGAACAAACCTAGAAAAATTCTAATGGCAACCCTGCTCAATGGGCACCAACGAGTTTCATAATAGCACTATTTTTTCATTGTTCTAATAATTACATCATCCCTGGATCATACATGTTACTATAATTGATGTTTTATAATTATTTATCGTGTTATCATTTCATTCTATGGGATTTTTCATTGTGATACTTAAATAAAAATTTGGAGATGAATAGTTTTGATGATTCTCATTGAATATTTTGTGGTTTATTAACTAATGAGTTAATTTTTATTATTTCAATTAAAGAAAAAAACATTTATTTACATATTTATATTATATATAACTAAAAATTAAATTTCCATATCCATATATGAAATTATTTTTATATCATTGTTCAATTAGGCGGTTCGAGTAAACAAAATTAGAATATACCATATTTAATAGATGATTATGAAGTTATTTAGTTGAAATATCACAATAATAGAATAATAATTAATTTATTTAATGTCTATTGTCATTTTATATTATAATTGGAATCAATTTTAAGAATAATATTACCAATATGATGTTATTTCACTGTAAAAAGAAAACATTTTTCTCTCTTAGAATGCTCTGACATACGGTTATGTTTTACACAAGTTTTTAAGGCTCTTATTGTTAATAGGTTGTTTGATTTTTCATTCCAAAAACATAATAGTTTCATAAAAATATTATTTATCCATTAATAATTATATAATTATTACCCAATTAAGGTGATTATGAAATAAAAAACATAAATAAATTGTCCCATGGAAGCGGTTGCATAAATATAACCATGGATGATTATTTCAATTTCCATAAAATGGAAAAAATAATTAATATTTCATATAACTTAAGAACATAATATATCTTATAAATATCATTTTATCATGTTAAATTATATTTTTGTAATATTTTTTACATTCTTATTATTTCGTAAAATATTCATTGCATAGAGAAACATTTAAAAATATAGAGGATATTTTATCATTTAGTGTCTTTGAAATAGGAACATAATAAATTATAAATAAAAAATAAACATTCTTATAATCCACATGAAATTCTTATTCATATGTTCATCCTATTTTACTTTTATTAAATTTCATATCTTCGGTACATACTTCAATCAAAGGGGTGGGCATAAATCCCAGCAAGGAAATAAACAAAGAAGATACTTACTGTGTGACCAAGAGGAAAATCAGTATGGCATGATCCAATGAATGTGAGGAATATCATAATATAATTAACAAGAATAATAACATGTAAATGTCCCTATATCATAAAAAAGTTCATTAGTAGTCATATCACCATGTTTTATTACTAGGGTTTCATACATTTTAATTACCATGGATGCTCATCAAGGTTTCATAAAACATTTCATCTCTATAAGTTAATTATTTACCCAATGTATTGGATCGATGTCAGGGAATTCCATTTATATTTATTAATTCATTTGAGCCACATTAATCATAATAAATCATTTCAAAAATATCCTATTATTAATAATGAAATGGTTTCATATAAAATCATTGACTTCATAAGTTGTTATGGAATTGAAAATTAAATAATTTTTATCAAATAAAATGGGAATGTGTTTTTCATAGTTGTAAACACCCAAATAAATAAATTATATTTAAAATTATGTGACTTTCATAGGGTAATTAAGAGGTTTTGGTATTTATAATATAAATACATTTCATGAAAACGGAGAAAAATTCATGAAACAATTTCAGCAACAGAACTATTTAAAACCTCGAATATGGAAAAGGAATAATGAGAGAGAGTGGAAGACTCCATTTACTAAAAACCCATTTTGTATGTAATGGTATGATAAAATTTTCATGTAAATAATGAATCTTTTATAGTTTTAATATTCAAAAAAAATGTAGGTCTTGGAATAAAAAATGGAGAGGATGATAATTCCATTACTCTGAATATTTTCTTCCTAAAACATCTTGATAGAACCTTGCAACTTGAAGAAACATTGTAGGGGATTTATTTGGAGGTAAAATGACCATATATTTGTGTATTATGAATTTTTAGTGGATTTTAATGGGGAATGGGTGGTATTTATACATTTTGTGGAGTGGATTTTAAAGTATAAAACATGATTTATTTAATTATATAAGATAACCACTTGTGGCTAAAATCAATTCCAATATATTTTATAGACCAATAATGAGTGAGAGTGTGTGTTTGGATGTTGAGGACCATCTAAAACCGAAAAATTATTTCCAAAAAACCCAATTAAATCCCATATTCCAAGCAGTAAATATTATTTCAAATATTAATTTTTTTTCAAAAAATTCAATTATAGATTTTTAAGTTAAAATTAATAATTAGAAATTAAATTTTATAATTATTAATGGAAATTTCTATTTAATAAATTCCATCATAAATTTTTTGTTCAGGCTGACGTAATAATGATGTCCTAGAATCATAGTTCTCATAAAACCTCAATTTTGAGTTTTTTTCTAAAAATTCTATATCATTATAAAAATCTCAAAAAATAACGCTAAATAAATTTTGATATACTGAGTCCAAAAGTGATGTTTATTTCAGAAAATGATTCTATATGTATGAGAATTTTTAATTTTAATTTAAATGACTTATTTAAAAAAATTATAGAAAAATAAACATTATAAACATTATAAAAAATATATTTGGGACTTTGTAAAAATATATTATCATTAAAAAGTGTTTTATAAAAGTATTTTTTTTGTAATAAAATTTATTTAAATTGTATAAATTTATCCAAAAAAGTATTTTATGTTAGAATACTTTTATTATCACTAAAATTAATTTAATTTTTGTTATATGATTAAGTAATCCTCATAATAAGTTAAATATATCTATATACCCAATAATAATATTGACCCAATATTTTATTGTCTAAAAGTAATAATGCTGAAAATATTTTATTAGTTTACAAACATAAAGGTAAAAAAATCATATTTCCTTATAAATAAAATATCACTATTACAATTTATCATTCACTTATATTCAATCAATGTTAAATATCATTTCCAAAATGAATATTATATTACATACTCTTTGTTCCTCTATTATGGTGATCTTTATGGGTAACAGAATTCTAGGTGATCGAGGTGACCGAAATTTTTATATTGCACATTATTTATCCACTATTTTTTTCATTATATTATTTTTTATGATATTGTTTTTTTAGAATTTATATAAGTTTCTTAAAAAGTTAAATAAACTTTTTTGGTTTTTAGCCTGTGTTTTTTATCCCTTAACTATTCTATGTTTTTCTAGTTTATATCAACACATGATGCTCAAAGATATTATAAAATTTAAAATTATTTCTCTATGATTACATTGTATGTTTTAATAAAAAGTTATTAATATGAAATACATCCATTTGGAAAAGAATAAAAAATTATCTCATTATAAGGACCATATTTTTTGGTTATGAATTAAAAAAATGATCATGTTCTATGGTTGAGGTGGTACTATGAAAACCCCATGAATGATGGTTCTATTTTTCTTAATGGAAAATGTTATGTTGTTTAAATCTTCAAAAAAAATTACAATAACATAATTTAATAATAATTGTATTTATGCTATAATTTTATAGTGGTATATTGGAAATTGATAAAGAATTATTGTACAAAAAGAAATAGAAAAGGGAAAGGAGAAGATTGAAATTTATACATCACCTTCTTGGATTATCTCCTTTGAAAAAGGTGTTTAGAATTATTTATTGTATGTTTTAATAATATTTAAATATCATAAAGGAGGATATTAATTTTGAGGAGATTTTTGATAGATTATGATCCAAATAAAGTTGTTTTTTTATGAGAGGGTATGTGAGGAGAGGAGTTCCAATTCATTTTTAAAAATGGAATGTATTATTTTATGTCATGAACCAACATGGGTCGACCCTGAACCGGTGTCCTGAGTCGGCCTACGACATGGCCCGAGGGGTGTTCCCGATCCCCATGGGCTAGAAACTAGTGTTGGGCATCAAAACTAAACAAGTGGGAATTATTTGGCCCATAAATGAAAGACAAATAAATAAATAAAATTGAACAATGGAAATGAAAACTAGGAGCAACGAGAAAACAAGGTCGTACATACCTCTATGTGACCCCATGGGTCACCACCAACCTCAATCCAATATCTTGATATGGAGATTGAATCCAAGCAAGGTGTAGCAACCAATACTAAAAAACAAAGGTAAAACTATATGCGTGAGTATTAAAACTCAGTAGGCAAACCCAATATCTATCCCAAATGCAATAACGTTAAAAATAAAAGAAACAACATTTCAAGTTTGAACTACAATTTATAAAAGTATGTTTTTATAATTATTTTACTTAAAAACAATTTACAAACCATTGCCCATAACCATTTTCAAATCTATATTTATTTCATTAGTTTTAATGGAATTTTAGAAAGGAAAAATGATATTTATATATATATATTTTTTTACCAAGAGAATTAAACACTTTCATTTGAAAACCATTTTTTAGAAGCCTAATTAAATACGAGTTTACCATTTTCCAAGGAAAATAATACACAAAAATTCCCAAGACTAAGTACAAAACAAGGTTAATGTAGATATACATACAATTACCAAATTCATCATTGCACGTAACTGAAAGTCAATAGACATAGGTGAACCTAGGAGATCAAGAATAATCCAGAAGAAAAAAATACATGAGACCACATCCCAATTGACATGTCACACACAATGAAATCAAAACGCCCAGTATGCTCGACCATCCTTTCTCAGGCAGGCCGAGGGAAAATCCCATAGTAATAAAACCAATATATCCACCTATTATGGGCCACTGGTCAGTAACATAACCTACTAGTGCAGCACTCATTCTCATAATATTCTCTCAATATGCCAGATTCCCATGTCTCATGTATTTTGAAAAGGGGTGAGCCAACTGAAGTCAGTCGAGCATCCAATCACAGTATATATATATAATAATAATGCACAACAGGTCTCACCCTGAGTCCCCCTTATGATTCTTCTCATGCCTCAAAAATAAAATAATTATAATGGGTTCCCACCAAAGTACCCTAACATTGAATTCTGAGAATTCCCAACAAGGACCTACCACCCATTGCATGTAGTTGAGGCTCAAGAAGCACCCAACAAGGGGTTTCATAATTTATATTTTTCAAAAATATCACCAAGGTTCCAAATTGGCATTAAGTTTTTTCCACAAAACACCTTTTTTAAGATAAAATAAATATCATTTCAAAAAGAGTGTAAACACACCATTTATATTCCATAACCATTCATAAAATAGTCCATTTAAATCCCTCAAACAACATCTAAAAACCAAAGATTTTTTTATTAAAACACCAATGGACCAAAATCCATTATCACATGTCCAATCACTTTATAATTCAAATACGCACTTTCACAACCATTTAAGAAATCTCATTTCCTCACAAAACCAAAATCGGTTTGAATCCATTTTAGGATCCTCAAAATACAACTTTACATGTTGACAATATTTTTATAAAGACATAATGAATCATTTTCTATCCCAAGTAAATAATAAGATCCAATCAGGTAGTTTACTAGTGACACATGAAACATTTACTTAAATAGATTCAAAATAAGACTCAACGTGGTGCAAAACTAATGAGACATTCAATTAAACAAACAGTGTGTGTAATTGTAATAAAATGACCTTATTTTTCACAAAACCATAATTTAACTACAAATTTACATCATAGATAAGTTAACTAGATGTTTAACAATAATAAATAGCATATATACATTGGTTGAAAAAACCAGTATAAAGATTAAACTTATATTTTAAAAGGAAGTGCAATGGGAACCTACTTGGAAGTCATCGCGCAAGGATGACGCAAACCCTAAAACACACTGCAACACTCAACGCACTACAAATAAAATTTACAGGATCCTTAAAAAATCCAAATTAAACAATATAAACTGATTGTAAACATGAGGTAGGTGAAAAACGTTACCTCATAACCAAATAAAAAAAAGACGGTGCAACCCGAAACCGGTGCGAAGCATCGCTCAAACCTTAATTGCACCTTTGCGGGTCAAAAACAACTCTAATCATGGAAATAGAATGCAAACACACAAAATCAAATCTCTAAAACATGAACCCTAGATTTCGGTAATCTACCAAATGAGGGAAACAAGAAATCGAATTTGAACGCACCTATGGCGATGGTGTGGGAGGCTAGGTGAGGGACACGAGGGTAAGGAGAAGACCGGAAGACGGAGGTGGGGGATGACCAGGACAATGATGCTGAGGATCTTAGCTGCAGTGGTTAAGGGCGAGTGAGAGGGATAAGTTAGGGGAACCGAGGGCAAAGCGAGGGGTGAAGCTACTATCGGAGTAGAGGAGAGGTGAGGTGAAGCTGGAGAAGTCGGCTAGTGCGGGAGAGTTCTACGGTTAAATGCTGGATCGCGAGCTGCTAGGAGTGAGGAGGGCTGGGACGCGGAGAGGGTAAGGGGAAATTTAACACCCCAAGCTTCAACGGTACGCTTGTCTTTGAATAATACAATACCATGTGGTGTACGCAACACTTAGTTCAAGCACACCATGACTTACCAAACTAGTCGTTAAAAAGAAGTTATGAATAGTATTAATTGAATTTTAAATTTTATATTATCCATGTAGTTTTAGAATCCATATTATGATTTTCTAAGACATAATTGAAGAACAAATTCATTTTTTCAGAAAAAAGAAGTATTTTTCAAAAAATGAAATTTTACCCCATTTTAAATGGCGAAGCCTTTTTAAATTCAATATTTGAAACTTTTATATATTAAATTTGAAAAAATGAACTTCTTATTTAGAATTGGGACATAATAATTTAGTTTCGATAATTTTTTGGTTACTTTCATATTTGGGTGAATAGTGAAAAATGCAATATTTTAGCTGAAAACAACTTTTTTAATTAAAATAATTTATATTGTTAAATTATACATTTTAATGGTTTTGAAGTATAAATAGATTATATTTTTACCATTTAATCCAATAATGGTCATTTTATGTAATTTCACTTTGAAATTGGATGTAAACAAGTGTCAAACTTTTGATAGTTATTATTTCTTAAAAATACGCCTTTTGGTGTTGACAGCGGGAATTAATTTTAAATTAATAAATGAAACTTTTGTGTTTTGAATTTGGTAAAATAGAATTCATTTTTGGATTTAGAATATCGAAATTATCTTAGGGTGAAATTTTGGTACTTTTCTAATAACTTTCACATTTTGATGAATAGTGAAACTTACAAAATTTAAATTAATAACAACTTTTTTAATCGAAATAATTAATATACATAAGAAAGTGTCAATCTTATGATAAGAAAGTTTCAATCTTATGATAGTTATTATTTTTTAATGTATAAATAGATTTTAATTTTACCATTTAATCCAATGTTGGTCATTGGACATAATTTCATATTTAAACTAGACATAAGAAAGTGTCAATCTTACGATAGTTATTATTTGTTAAAAACAGGCTTTTTGTTTCGACAACAGGTAATAATTTTAAGTTAATTTCTGCCACTTATGTGTTATGAATTTATAAAAATGGATTCTATATTTAGAATCAGGATGTCCAAATTGTGTAAATAGGTAACTTGTATTTTTATACATTTTGAATAATTACTTCGGTAAATATTTTATTTACCATGGTTAAAGGGTAAATCTGGTAAATTAGGGTAAAAAATAATATAATAATAATAATAAATTACCCTAAAACATATCCTAGCCCTATGTTTTGATACATTTCCGCCCATGGTCATCTTTGGGTAGATTTTGGGACCCCATGGATCCACTTTTAAGTGATAATGACACTTTATATTAATTAAGTTAAAGTAAATACAAAAATGACATAAGCATATATCTTTAAGAAAAAAAAATTTACATAGATTTATATATATTATATTTTCGGCTATAAATATTAATTATAAAGATAAAAAGATTTCATATATAATGGTATTTTATTTATAATTTTTATACATTTCATAATTAAATATATTTATGACACAATAATGATGCGGTATTTTCCTTATTAATGAAAGAATCAAATAATTGGTATTATAAATGATAAAATAATTATAATTTTAAATTTTTGATAACATCCAAGAATTTTATTGGTTAATATGACATGTTAGGATTTCTTAAATGAATTTTTTTTCGAATTAATAAAGTTGTTAAGACTGTAAAAAAATTATTAAATAGTGTCAAAATTGACATAAAAGAGTTTTTAAAAAAATATTATATTATTAATTCATATTCTATTCTTAAAAACCTATGGATCAGCCAAAAGACTTATATAATGATAGGTGTATCTTTAATATACCACTTGGGGGTCTCTTGGATGTATATATTATGTTTATTAACCATTTAATTTAAAAATGTAAAGTGACATGGTAAATGTCAAACTATATAACTAAGAGTTAAATATAAATGATAAGGTTAATATAGTGACCCAAACCTGTCTAAAATATATTGGATGAAATAATTTAGACCCCTACCAACCTTATACTTGGAATAATATACTTTGGATCCTTTAGAAACCAAATATGAATTTATTACAAATTAATACTTTAAGTTTTTCCTAAAGAGCCTATCCTCCCCCTTATAAAAGGGCACCACTTGTAACCAATTCCTCACACCTCTAAAGTTTTTTGGCTCATCCAACCACTACCCAATTAATCTACCTGCATCTCTCTCCTTCTCATAGAATCCTTACATTTGTCATAAAGCACTTCAAGAGTCCTTTTTGGTTCAAACCAAAGGGAGTTACCCAAATTAAATGTAACAATTTCTCTTAGCTTCTTTTTTTTTATTTCAATTCTCCAACCCCTGAACTCTTAGTATTATTTTCTTTTGTAACAACAAAAGTATCCTCAATATACTAGGATGTTTTTATAAGAAATATTTGAACTACAATTACACACACCTCCATCTAATAGGTGAAGAACATAATGTTTTTGTGGATGGAAACCAAACGCTTAACGAAACTATAATTGTTCAATTATCTCCTACCACCTCTCATGGTGGCCATTATGATGGAACTCTAATTAAATATTATATTTATGGTATTTATTTTATATATAAGCTTTTGTAATTCCATTTTATATCATACCATTATTCGTTTCATGTTGTATATAAAGATGATAATTTCATTTGAGGAAGTGCGGACTACCGCCCCCTCAAAGTGATATGACTTGTTCATACCATACATAGAACCTATAAAAAATGGTTTTAATTAAAATTAAGTAACATATATAAGATATTATAATATAATTTAATAATAATATACCTATTTATCATTTTTTTTTATTCCTTTTAAAATGAAAAATGAAATGGAAGTAGCGTTCGTGCGTACATACGGACTACCGTCTCCACGAACGTGATGAGAATCATTCCCCATAGTATCCTTTCAAGAATAATTTCTTTTTATGATTAAAATATAATGTTTAAGGACTTGATATAATTCTGTATATGAATAATATATAACCTATGGATATCAAACACGACTTATGTAACAAAACATATAAAAGAAAATGAGTAAGTGAACACCTGAAACGACGATAATTCTATAATATTATAAATAGATAAATATTTAAAGATCATATATGATATCATATTTATGTATCTGATTATTTTATAATTTAATAAAAATGATTTAAAAATTATATAGGAGGTTAACCTACCCTTGACCAAGGAAAAGTACAAGGTAAGGATTTATTTCAAAATCTCTTCATTATCCGAAGTTGTTTATACGTAATTATCTACTGGGACCTCTTTATCATCCACATCCATGTTTCTTAAAAATGTATTTCGAAACATTCTTGATATTTTACATAATATGGGTTAAAGTCATTTATACCCTTTTTTGACTTTTTATATGATGTTTATAAAGGAATCTTTACGTCATTTTCCAAATAAGGACCTTTTTAACCTTTTCGACAAATTAAGGTAAGAATCTCTTTTTTAAAAATTATTTGGTGGGTGCAGCTATTTTCCACAAATGTAAAATCTTCGAATATTACCTTACAAGTTTATAATAATATTTTCAAAATAAATTTTTTATTTTATAATTATGTGACTTTTAAATGATTTCTAAAAAAGAAATATTTCTCTCAAACTGTTTTGATTACATCTATGTCAACATCCTTTGATGGATTTTAAGCTTATTTGAAGTTGATTTTTTATGATACAAAACTTCCATATTTTATTAAAGGTTTTGTGATATGTTTTACTGTGGATGTGTTATTTTTATACCATTCATGGTTTATGGTGAAAGTATTTACATTTTGTATGCTAGTTTTAATACTAATGTTTATGTTATGTTTAAACCTGTTCATATGAGGAATGCATTGGACTTAATAAGTGACGGGTGGAGCCCGCTATAGCTCCTCGATACATCGGTAGTTCTAATGAGAAAAACTAGTGTCTTGGCATGAGGCCTTGACAAAATATTATTTGTAGCCTTGGCACGAGGCCTTGGCTACATGATTATGATAGTCTGGCATTATGCATTCCATCAATATGAAAGTGGTTATTGATATTGCATGTGATTATTAAACTAGTAAAATATTCATGTGAATAAGTAAATGGAATTATTTTATTTTATTTTTGCAATATTATTCTAAAGTTCAAGTTTAAAAGGCGTTTATTTTAGTTATTCATTTCCTTAAATGTTTACGCTTATTTAGGAATGTTTTTTCTATATTGTTATCCTTACTGGGAATTTGAGCTCACCCCTTTCTATGTTTCATTTTTTCCAGGATGCAAAGAAGTATTTTATGAATGACCTGTAGGGATATTATAAGGAGATCTGGGTGTGGAGACTAGATGTTGTTTTAGTTTTCACTTTATGATGTAATGAAAACTTTGTGAATGTATCTAGTTATTCCAAGGCTACTAAACAAATAGGTCTTTTGAGACTTGATCTTTTGTGATCATGCCAATGTAATGTAATAATGCCCTGAATCTAGGTAAATAGGGTCGGGGAGTTACAGTTGGTATCAGAGGAAGTTTAGTACAAA
The DNA here is from genome assembly GCA_963277665.1 of Viscum album. Lineage (NCBI taxonomy): Eukaryota > Viridiplantae > Streptophyta > Magnoliopsida > Santalales > Viscaceae > Viscum > Viscum album. The sequence continues at coordinate 771,656,246 of OY728138.1, forward strand.
CCGTTGATGCTAGATTTAGATAATCACTGATTAGAGCACATAGACCTAAGATGGACATTGAGGATTGGTATAGAAGAAATTCTTAGAATTTTGGTATTGTAGAGATTTTGGGAGTTTTCTGAGAAATACATCCCTGTCTGGATATGAGCAGGTTGAGGCGGCTCTGGCATAGATGCACCTAGGGGTAAAACCCGGAAACAACGCTTTGAGCTTGACTCGAATGGGAATTGGTGCACGAAAATGGGATTTGCTTCACTCTTGGTTATGACACTCATGGGGGATATGCTTAAGATGTTTTCTCTACAAACCACTATGAAGGGTTTATGAGTATATACCTCCTCAAACAAAATGTCTTTATGATTATGGATTATATCCCTAAGTCATTCAATTTACGTTATCTATTTTACAAGTTTGGAATTATTCACTGCAATTTATAAACTGACCTAGTTTATTCGATTGTATAGAAATGCCATGCAGTAGAAGGAATGTGAACTTCAGCAATACATATGATCAAAAGAGTAAGAATGATCATATATTTCACGGTATTAAGCCAAAATTTAAAAGGGAAATAGTCTCCCATATATTCTCAACATATGAAGAAATAGTATCATTTGTTAATAAGATAAGTAAATAAATCTATGAGTCTTATGGATTTGAAGGTAAGAAAGAGAATAATAGGATGGAAGAGAGAAAGATGGATAAATGGAAGAGGGAAAAGAATAATTTTCCCATATGTGATAACTATAGGAAGAAACACCTTGGAACTTTCCTCAAGGGAATGGGAGTTTGTTATAAGTGTGGAGAAAAAGGACACCACGTACGTGACTGGAAGGGTAAGAAGAAGGTTTCAAATGTACAATGCTTCATTTTCAAGGATTTGGGACACTACGTGAACCAATGTCCAAATAATTAGAGTATGCCCCAAATAATGCTATTGGATAATAATCAAGTTATGACACTACCACCGACGAGGGGGAATGATTAGAGTTCTTATGTTGTTATTAGATAATTATGTCATTTGAGTGTTGAATCAAACAAGAACTAGTTATAATAATTATGGAGAATATAAGGATTTATTGCAGTACTATTTCATTAAGGACTTGAGATTGTGTGGAACCATGAAAAGTGACTCAATAGTAGGTTACAATTTTGGAAAATATATGGTTGAGAGAAAGATAAACCATAATATTGTTCTGATATCGAGGTAGTGATTTTTGAATAATACATGATTGATTTGGATAAATTATATTGGATATTCTTGACTGCCTTGAAACTGATTAATGATTTGTGTATTCCATCATTGTTGGAATTTACAACATTTTCGGATGGAATAAGTATATCCAATATTTTATAAGGAATAAGGGAGAATGAATATAATAAATAAGGTTTTATTGTAATTTAGGATGTTTGAGTGTTTTAATAGAATACATGATGAAGGTATTCATATGTTATTACGTGGTAAAAAGGATCTATATTATGTTTACCTTCCATATAAATTTTGGACTGAGAGTTTGGACAGAAGTATTTTGGATAAGTATAAAGGTTAGAATGGATTTTATTTTACATTGGATACTATTGTTAAGGTTTTTTTTTGATATTTATAAAAAGGACAACATGCAGACCATGTGACAACCCATCGCGTCAGACAAAGCTGTGGGAATCAAACCCCGAACCATAGTGCGGTTGGGATTTATCGCCTACCCCTGGACTACGTGAAGTCCCTGAAGTGTATAATGTAGTTTTTTTTAAGTTATGATAGATGAATTATAAATTTTATTTTGGAACCCTATACGGTTAGGATAAATAATATATTTTTGAGTTCTATTACCTTTGGGAGTGAAAGATGGGTTTGTGGTAAAAATTTAGTAAGGAATGAATGTCTACATGACAAGTAAGTATATTTCATTACGATCTTAGTAAATCTCATAAATAAATTCTTCAACTTTATGAAAGGTAACGTAAAACAAAAATGTTGTCTGTTATCTTTTCCTACTAGGAAATCAAAGACCATTTAACCAATCACAAGTTTGTGATTTTCTTTTAGTTAACATTATCCTAATCATGTTTTCTACAACTCTTCATCGGACCTTGATGGTTTGTTTTTCCTCCTTATCCATGTTTTCATAAAATCCTAGTCTGGGCAATCTCGAGTGACCTTTGTACTTATCTTTCTTTCTTTTAATGTTATATTTTTATTAACCCTATTTCTGATGTGGGTTTTCCAAATAGGTATTTTCTATTTTAAACCTTTTATTTTCAAATAAAAATTTCAAATTGCGAGGACACAATTTATTTAAGGAGGGGAGAATGTAACACCCCAAGCTTCCATGGTACGCTTTGGTAAACTAGACTTTATTTTTGGATTCAGAATATCGAAATTAGCTTTGGTTGAAATTTTTTTACTTTTCTGATAACTTTCATATTTCGATGAATAGTGAAAATTACAAAATTTAAATTAAAAACAACTTTTTTAATCGAAATAATTAATAGTGATAAATTATGAATTTGAGTGATTTAAAAGTTTAATTAGATTATAATTTTACCATTTAATCCAATATTGGTCATTGTAAATAATTTCATATTTAAACTAGATGTAAGAAAGTGTCAATCTTATTATAGTTATTATTTGTTAAAAACTCACCTTTTGTTTCGACACCGGGTATTAATTTTAAGTTAATTTATTCCGCTTATGTGTTATGAATTTAGAAAAATGGATTCCATATTTATAATCCGGATTTCCAAATTGTGTAAATAGATAACTTATATTTTTAGACATTTTGAATAATTACTTTGGTAAATATTTTATTAACCATGGTGAAAGGGTAAATCCAGTAAATAGGGTAAAAAATAATATAATAATAACAATAATAAATTACCCTAAAACGTTTCCTAACCCTATTGTTTGATACATGTTCAACCATGGGCATCTTTGGATCGATTTTGGGACCCCATAGATCCACTTGTAATTGATAATGACACTTTATATTAATTAAGTTAAAGTAAATACAAATATGACATAAGCATATATCTTTTAGAAACAAAAATTTTACATAAGGTTATATATGTTATATTTTCAACTATAAAAATTCATTAGAAAGATAAAACGATTTTATACATCATGTGATTTTATTTATAATTTTTAGACATTTAATAATTAAATATATTTATGACACAATAACGATGCAGTATTTTTCTTTATTAATGAAAGATCCAAATAATTGGTATTATTGATGTTAAAATAAATATAATTTGAAAGTTTTTATGACATAAAATAATTTTATTGGTTAATATGACATGTTAGTATTTCTTAAATGAATTTAGTTCTAATTAAAAAAGTTTTTAAGACTTTAAAAAAATCAATTATTAAATAGTGTCAAAATTGATATAAAAGAGTTTTTAAAACAAATATTATATTATTAATTTGTATTCTATTCCAAAAAACCTACGGTTCGGCCAAAGGGCTTATATAATGATATATGTATCATAAATGTACAAGTTGTGAGTCTCTTGGAAGTATATAGTATGTTTATGAACCATATAATATAAAAATACAAAGTGACATGGTAAATGTCAAACTATTTAACTAAGAGATAAATATAAATGATACGGTTAATATAGTGACCCAAACCTATATAAAATATATTGGATGAAAGTATTTCGACCCATACCCACCTTAGACTTTGAATAATATACTTTGGATCCATTATAAACTGAATATGAATTTATTATAAATTAATACTTTATGTTTTTCCTAAAGATCTCCTCCTCCCCCTTATAAAAGGACACCACTTATAACCAATTCCACATAACTTTAAAGCCTTTTGGATCGTCCAAACCTTGTCCAATTAATCTCTCTTCATCCCTCTCCTCCTCCTAGAAGCCTTACCTTAGGCAGAATGCACTTCAAGAGTTCTTTTTTGGTTCAAACCAAAGGGAGTTACCCAAATTAAAGGTAACGATTTCTCTTAGCTTCTTTTATTTTATTTTACTTCTCCAACCCATAAACTCTTATTATTATATACTTTTGTAACAACATCAGTATCCTTAATATACTAGGATTTGTTATAAGAGTTATTTTAACTACATTTACACACACCTCCATCTAATGGGTGATGAACATAATGTTTTTGTGGATGGTAAACAAACACCTCACGAAACGATAATTGTTCAATTATATCCTACCACCTCTGATGGTGGACATTATGATGGAACTGTAATTAAATATGATATTTATGATATTTATTTTGTATATAAGCTTCTATAATTCCATTTTATAGCATACCATTATTCCTTTCATGTTGTATATATAGATGATGATTTCATTTGAGGAAGTGCAGACTACCGCCCCCTCAAAGTGATATGACTCGTTCATACCATACATGGAACCTATAAAATATGGTGTTAATGAAATTAAGTAACATATATATTATATTATATTATACTAGAATAATAATATACCTATGTATCATTTGGTTTTGATTCCATTTAAAATGAAAAATGATAAAGAAGTAGTGTTCTTGTGTACGTACGGACTACCGTCTCCACGAACACGATGAGATTCATTCCCCATCGTATCCATTCAAGACTAATTTAATTTGATGATTAAAAATAATTTTTAAGGAATTTATATAATTCTGGATATGAATAATATACAACCTATGGATATTAAACATGGCTTATGTAACAAAACATATAAACGAAAATGAGTAAGTGAACACCCAAAACGAGGATAATACTAAAATATTATTAACAAAGCAATATTAAAAGATCATATATGATTTCATATTTATGTATATGATTATTGTATAATTTAATAACAATGATTTAACTATTATACTGGAGGTTAAACTACCCTTGACCAAGGAAAACTACAAGGTAAGGGTTTATTTCACAATCTCTTCATTATCTGAGGTTGTTTATATGTAATTGTCTATTAGGACCTCTTTATCATCCACATCCATGTTTCATAAAAATTTATTTCAACACATTATTACAATTTTACAGAATATGGGTTAAATTCATTTATTCCCTTATTTTACTTTTTATAATATGTTTATAAAGTAATATTTACGTCATTTTCCAAACAAGGACCTTTTTAACCTTTTCAAGGTAAGAATGTATTTTTTTAAAATTATATGGTGGGTGCGGGTATTTTCCACCACTGTAAAATCTTTTAAGATTCCCTTTAAATATTTTAAAAATATTTTCACAATAAATGTTTTATTTTATAATTATGTGACTTTTAAATGATTTCAAAAAAAGAGATATTTCTATCAAATTGTTTTGATTTCATTTATGTCAACATCCTTCGATGGATTTTAAGATTATTTGAAGTTGATTTATTATGATACAAAACATCGATATTGTATTGAAGGTTTTGTGATATGTTTGACTGTGGATATGTTATTTTTATACCATTCATGGTTTATGGAGAAAGTATTTACATTTTGTATGCTAGTTTTAGTACGAATGTTTATGTTATGTTTAAACCTGTTCATATGATGAATTCATTGGACTTAGTAAGTGATAGCTTGAGGCTTCTATATCTCCTCGATGCGTCGGTAGGTATCATTAGACAAAATAGTGTCTTGGCACATGCCCTTGACAAAATATTATTTGTAGTCTTGGCACGAGGCCTTCGCTATGTGGTTATGATAGTCAACCATTATGAATTCCATCAATATAAAAGTGGTTATTGAAATTTCATGTGATTATTCAACTAGTAGAATATCCATGTGAATGAGTAAATGGTATTATTTCATTTTATTTTTTCCATATTATGCTAATGTTCTAGTTTAAAAGGATTTTTTTTAGTTATACATTGCCTTAAATTTTTATGCTTATTTACGAATGTTTCTGCTATATTGTTATCCTTACTGGGCATTTGAGCTCACACATTTCTATGTTTCATTTTTCCCAGGATGCGCAGAAGTATTTTATGAATTACTTGCATGGATAGTATAAGGGGATATGAGTGTGGAGACAAGATGTTGTTGTAGTTTCCACTTTATGATGTAATGTAAACTTTAAGAATGTATCTGGTTATCCGAAGGATACTAAACTAATCGGTCTTTCGAGACTTGATCTTTTGTGATCATGTGAGTTTCATTTAATAATGCCCCGACTCTGGGTAACTAGGGTCAGGGCATTACAGGAAAAGGCATGGGAGTCGGTGTTAGGAAAGACAAGAAGAACCGAGGGCGAGGGAAAATCCGGGTCATAGAGGGCCGTAACGGAAGGAGGCTGGTGCTGGGGAGGCTATAGTGGCAACGATTCATGCGGTTGGGAGGAGAGGAGGGGGGCTAGGGCAGACGCTGCAAGGAACAGGGGGGCGTAGAACTTGGTTTTTCTATTTTTCATTTTATATAATAATAATAATACAATATTAATAAAAATAATAATAATAATCAGAATAATTTGAATAATAATAATAGTAATAATAATGATAAATAATAATAAAAATAATAATAATAATAATAATAATAATAAATAATAAAGTAATAATAATAATAATAATAATACTAATAATTACATTTAAACAAATATTAATATTTATATATTCATAACAACATCCTTGATTTCATTAATGATATTAATAGTAAATTGATTTCAAAAATAACCTCCACAATAATAACAATAATAACAATAATACCACTTTATTATTAATATTATTATTAATTACAGAATAAAGTTATTGTTATTACAATTTAATCATTTATCTCACTTTATTTACAAAAAGAAAAAAGAAAAACATTGTTTATTTCAACCGTTGGACATTTTCACAGACACCCGAGCTGACCCTGCAACTACCGCCCATTGTGTGGTGATCGTGCATGGGTTCAAAACCCACTGAATTTTTTTTAAATGATAAAAATTTTAAACCAGGACCCAACCTAAACCTTGGAATGAGGACCTAGAGTCAATAAATAATAAAATTAAAAAATTAAAAAGTCAGGGTGTGAAAATTTTCCCCACTACAGACACTTTCTGGCCCCATAAAGTAACCAAGTTAAAAGATAGCCAAAGCTTGAGTCTGTGCCCAAACAGAGCCAAAAGGAAAATGAAGCCCTCAAGTTCAAGATTCACTACACAAGTCACACCTGACCGTTCATGAGGAAAGCACGAAATAAAATGAGGGGAGAACACGAGAGGGTTCTCCCCACCCCAAGAACTCAACTAAAACGGAGACATTAAAACCCACACACACCAACCCGAGGAGGGGTTAACAAGGGAACTACCAACCTAAACTTACTAAAATTTTCACATGAGTTGAGTGGGACAACTGAGACTTAATCAGAAGACCACTACAAGGCCACTCCGCAAATCGGGGCACCAAAATAATGAACTCCCTATAGAAACACTACAAGAACTAAGAATTACCCAAACCGATTCAAAACTCCCAATCACATCCAACTCCCTTAGTACGAGCGAGACAATGCCTCCACTAAAACCTGGAAGTCTCGACACAATCCAAAAACCCCCAACACTCACATCTCCAAAAGATCATTAATACAACCGGGACCAACCCACACAAGGTCAAAATACACTTTTTAGAAAAACAAAAGAATCTAGAGGCCACATTCAGAAGAACGTGAATACTAAGATCACAAAAGAATAAGTTCATCTCCCTATTACTAAAAAATATGAACTTACAATAGTGGGAAAACAAGGAAAAGGAAACCCTGAATGTCTGTATTCTAGGATGAAAGATAAAGAATCATGTGAAGGTCTTACATGCCTCTAACACCCTGATTGTGTGTGAGATTCACCCCAAGACGTGAGGTTGGGGCTCTGAGGGCTGAATCATCTTATGCCTCACAGTAAGACATGAGAATCCCCTAATCAGAACTCCTTCGATGAATGAAACTTCTTTCGGGACATATCTTAGTGACTTGAATGGTCACACAATGGAAAGACTTCAGATGGATGAGACAAGATGGATTAGGATGCTCGAACTGGAAACTTCAATGGAATATTAGAATGTAGTCTAAAGAACCAAAAGTTAACAGCGACAAAAATATATTTTATGAGAGGCAGGTTCCACTTGTACATCCCCACTCGCAAAATGGTGAACCCTTATGAGTGACGAGAGGCGCCGGATTCGCCAAGCACTTGCGCTCCAAATGTCGAATCCTTAAATCAGTGGACATATGCCTTCTCCAATCATGGGCCTTTATTAACTATGGATGACCTCTAGCCTCTATTCTTCTTCACCTCCTTAGGTATGATCCGTTGGATGAATATGGACCTTAACACCTCACACATCATCCCAACTCCAACTATGATAAAAAATCCACCTCCACTGGTCCAAGGCTGGACCCTCCACTAAACCCAATACAATATGTACTCTAACAAACATGGGAGTCCCAACCACCTAGAAACATGATCTACTCCCCTCAAACATATTCACTTCCCCTAATTAACCCTGAATGCCTCAAAAGACAAGAAACACTCGATAGAAACAAAAATTTGGCATGACTCGTTAACAAACTTTGAGGACATTTCTGGGTGTAATTTCTAGAACAACATGAAATACAAAATTGAAACTATCATCAAGACACAAATCAATCAAAAGAAATACCTCAAACTAAGACAACCAGCCCGGAATCCCGAACAAGCTCAAACAAAACCAAAAGCAACACCACAAGCCAAAGGTAATAGACACATAAATCGAACATATACAAACAGAAGAAAAATACACTTTTAAAAATACCCAAACCCACTTTTCATGAAAACCCAAGTCTCAAAATCATGTTTTCATTCATGTCCATTTTTGAAAAATCAAGCCAAGCCTTAAATTCCTAAACCCCACCCATGGCATTCTATGAACCGCCACATAAGAATTCATCCCTTTCCACTCAAACCACGGGTACATATGTATAGATGTTCACTTCATGTATCTACCCACACATGTGTGGTGGACCCTTAGGAATACCAAGGGTAGCACTTTCTGTTCCATTGTCAAATCAAACATAAGCCCAAATTTTCCAAATTAAAACACTTACTCTTTAAAACCCACTTTTCCAATTTCAAAACAACATGAAAGAAATCCCCTTTTTATCAGTTTTAAAACCATTAAAGAAAGACCTATTTCAACTCAAAACCATGTTCATTTCCAAAAACTCTCTAAAACAAACCAAAACCAAGACAAATGTAATCCAACAATGGAGAACCGGAATGATGAACTAGTGCTTATGCCCAATCCAGTGACATGCTAGTGAGCCACGCCCCAAGTAATACATAACCATTGAGGACCTTGAACCAAGCTCTTGGGATCCACATGGGTCACTACTCCATGTGGGGTAATAGTGTGACACCGAGTCACCTCTATTGTCATCCCTAAATCCAAAAAAGATTCAAAAGACCCAAAACCTAGACTACCCCTAGTAGCTCAGGTTTCATCACGAGCGGTGGTGATCTGGGACCGACACACAACATACTTCTTGAGCCCTAACAATACAAATCTCTATCTACCAGACATCCAAAATAATTAGGGCATCCTCTGATACCATTTTTTCACAAACTAATCTGGGTCGACCATGAACCGGTCTCCTGATCCGGCCCCTGACATGGCATGAGGGGCGTTCCATATCCCCACTGGCTAGTGAACTATTGCCGGGCATCATAACTAAACAAATGGGAATGATTTGGCCCATAAATGAAATACATATAAATAAAAAAAAGTGACCAAAAGAAATGGAAACTAGGAGCAGTGAAAAAATAAGGTCGTACATACCTCTATGTGACCCTATGGTTCAGCACTAACCTCAATCCAACGATGTGCTATGGTGACTGAATCCAAGCAAGGCGCAACAACTGAAGCTAAAAAACAAAGGTAAAACTATAATTGTGAGTATTAAAACTCAATAGGAAATCCGAACATCTATTCCCAATGAACTAACATTAAAAATAAAATAAACACCATTTCAAGTTTGAACTAAAATTTATAAAAGTAATTTTTTCTCTTTATTTTACTTAAAAACCAAGTAGGAACAATTACCCTTAACCATTTTCAAATATCGATTCATTTCATTAGTTTTAATTGCATTTTAGAAAGGGAAAAATATTTATATATATATATACATATTTTTTGTACTGAGAGGATTAAAAACTTTCATTTGAAAACCATTGTTTAGAATCCTAATTAAAACCAGTTTACCATTTTCCAAGGAAAACAATACACAAAAATTCACAAGAGTAAGTACACATCAAGGGAAATATAGATATACATACAATTACCAAATTCATCACTGCACGTAACTAAAAGTCAATAGACATGGGTGAAACTTGGAGATCAAAAATAATTCAGAAGAAACCTATAAATTAGACCTCACCTGTATTGACATGTCACACACGAGGAAATCAAAATGCTCAATACGCTCGATCAAACTTTCTCAGGAAGGCTGAGGGAAAATACCATAGTAATAAACCCAATATATCCACCTAGGACAATTTTTAGTACCATAACCTACCAGTGTGGAAATCATTATCAGAATATTCTCTCAATATGCCAGATTTCCATGTCTCAAGTATTTAGAAAAGGGGTGATCCAACCGATGTCAGCAGAGCATCCAATCACAATATATATAATAATAAGGCACAACCGGTCTCACCCTGAGTCTTCCCTAGAATTATTCCCATGCCTCAAAAATAAAACAATTATAATGGGTTCCAACCAAAGAACCCTAACATTAAATTTAGAGAATCCCCAACAAGGACTTCCCAACCATTGCATGCATTTAAGGAATGAGATGCACCCAACGAGGGTTTTCATAATTTATATTTTTCATAACTCTCACCAAGGATCCAAATGGGCCTTAAGTTCTCTCTAAAAAACATAATTTCTAAAAGAAAAGAACAATATTTCTGGAAGAGTGTAAACACACTATTTACATTACACACCCAATCATAAAATAGTCCATTTAAATCCCTCATACAATGTCTGAAAACCAAATCCATTTTTATTAAAACACCAACGGACCACAATCCATTATCACATGTCAAATCACTTTATAAATCAAATACACACTCTCACAACCATTTATGAAATATCATTTCCTCACAAAACCAAAATAAGTTTAAAACCATTTAAGGAGACTCAAAATACTACTTCGCATGTTTCCAATATATTTATAAAGACAAAAAAATCATTTTCTATCCTAAGTAAACCATAAGAGACAATCGGGAAGTTTACCAGTGACACATGCAACATTTACTAAAACAATTTCTAAATAAGACTCAACCAGGTGAAAAACTAATGAGACATTCAATTAAACAAACAGTGTGTGTAATTTTAATAAAACGACCTTATTTTCCAAAAAACATAATTTAACTACCAATTTTCATCATAGATAAATTAACCTGTTGGTGAACAATAATAAGTATAATATATATATATTGGGTGAAAAAAGCAGAAAATATATGCAACTTAAATTTAAAAAGGCAGTGCAATGGGAACCTACTTGGAAGTCATAGCGCAAGGATGACGCAAACCCGAAAACACGTGGCAATGCTCAATGTACAACAAATAAAATTTATAGGATCCTTAAAACAACCAAATTACACAATATAAACTAAGTTGAAACATGCGATAGGTGAAAAAACTTACCTAAGAACCAATGAAAAAAGATGATGCTTCCCAAAAATGGAGTGAAGCTTCGCTCGCACCTTAATTGCACCTTTGCGGGTCAAAAAAACTCTAAGAATGGAAATCGAATGCAAAGACACAAAACCAAATATCCAAAACATTAAACCTAGATTCCAGTAATCTACGAAATAGGAGAAACGACCAATCGAAGTCGAATACACCTACAGTGATGGTGCAAGAGTTCGGCCAAGTGAGACAAGGGAAGGGTGAAGACCAATAGTCGGAGGTGGGGTGCGACCTGGCCAGTGATGTAAAGGGCCTCAACTGTAGGGGTTAAGGGTGAGTGTGAGGGATAAGGTTGGGGAACTGGGGGGTGGATCCAGGGGGAAGTGACTACTAAAGTAGAGGAGAGGTGAGGAAAATTCATAGAAGTCGACTGGTGCAGGAGAGTTTAGCGGTTGGAGGTTGGATCATGAGTTGTTGCGCACGAGGGGGGCTGGGACGCAGTGAGGGTAAGGGGAAAATGCCTTGGAGTCGGTGCTAGGAAATACCTGATGAACTGAGGCGAGGGGAAATCTGGGTCTCATAGGGCCATAACTGCAGGAGGTCAGCACTGGGGAGGCTATAGTAGTGGCCGCTCACGCAGTTGGGAGGAGAGGGGGGGCATGGGTAGACGCTGCATGGAATAGGGGGCGTAGAACTAGTTTTTCTCTTATTTCAGTCTATATTATAATAATAATAAATAATAATAATAATAATACAATAATAATAATAATTCAAATAAGAATAATAATCATAATAATATAAATAATAATAACAGAAATAATAATGATAAATAATAATAAAATGAATAATAATGATGATAATAATAACAATAATAATAATAAATAATAATAATAATACAATAATAAAAATGATAATAATAAAATTCTAATGACGGCATTTAAACTAATATTAATAGTTTTATATTTATAATGACATACTTCATTTCTTTAATGATAATAATAGAAAATTGATTTCATAAACAACCTCCACAATAATAACAATAATGCACTTTATTAATAATATTATTATTAATTACATAATAACATTAGTATTATTACAATTTAATCATTTATCTCACTTTATTTACAAAAATAAAAAAGAGAAACATTTTTTATTTCAACCGTTGGACATTTGCATGGGCACCCGAGCTGACCATGCGGCTAATGCCTACTGTGTGGTGACCATGAATGGGTTTGAAACCCACTAAAATTTGTTAAATGACAAAAAACTTAAACTGGGACCCAACCCGAACTTTGGCGTGAGGACCGAGAGTCAATAAATAATAATATAAAAATAAATTAAAAATTCGGGGTGTGACATTTTAAGTCCACACTTTTTAATAATGAGAAGTCACTATCAAGGATAGTGGCCAATAAATTTAAAGCTAATGGATAGAGGAAGATATAATGTTGAAAAAGGCCTTAAACACCCATTCCCACACATGCTTTAAACGCCCATTCCCACACATGCTTTAATTTTTACCTACTTATACCTAAATTTAAATTTATTTTATTTTATTCAATTTCGAAATGTTTTGAAATAAATTTTTAAAATAAAAAATGTAATTTTTTAAGAAAACATTTTTTTTTTGAAAATTATCTCTCATGTCCTGATATTTTTATTATTGTTTTGTATACAAAATTATATCTATCAAATTACAATAAAATTGATAATATAAATATTTATCAAGGAAAATGGTTTTAATAAATTTTCATGTCATTCATATAAACCAATAATGCCACGAAAGTCATTGTATTTGTGAAAAAATTATATTACAATATTCTCTTTAAAGAAATATTTCTAAAAAAATATTATTTTTTTAATATAATATTATTATTCTAAATCCAAAAATTGTGCTTATTTTTTCATTTTCACGTTTTAAAATATAAAAATTTAACTCTTAAATAAAGTTATAATGTATAGTGAAGCACTATTTTGATATGGAAACAACTTTATTAAAATTAATTTGTTCTTATACTTAATTTATATAAATCACTAATAAATATGAAATTAATAAATCAAAATTATATTTTATTAACATCATAAATTAATATAAATAAATTTTTTTCATTTATAAAATATGCTGCATATAAAATGATAGATTCTTGAACACAATAATGAATTAAGTAAATTTTTCAAAAAATTACTTTTATATATAAATAAAATTTAATATATTTACAAATTTGGATAATATTATTCATACTTTAGTATTCGAATACTTGTGTTAGTATCTTTATTTAATATTTATAAATTAATTATATATATATATAATTGTTTTTCTTTACTTTGGTGTTAATTGTGGACCTAGATATCGAACATATCTGACATAATTAGAGTAAAACATGTATTAAAATATCATATCATTGCATTCTACCCTTAAATAAATTTTTTATTTTCTATTTTAATTATTCCAACCTAATGAACGTAGGTGAGGGTATTCATAACATATTCTTCATACGATATATAACATTTAATATGATATATACCTTACTCTCTTAAGCTATATGAAGTTACATATCATTACTCAAATAACAATATCCTTTCATACAATCATGTACCCCAATATATATACCCTAATCATATATTATACATTGTATACCTCTCTAAAAACAATTTGAATCTCTATGACCTAAAACCAATCTGAGATTATATATTCCTTCTAACATTAAATATATATTAAACTATTAAATGTATTAATCACTAGTTAATAAAGTCACGCACCATTAAATATATATCATAATAACAAAAATTAGATAATATTTACCATAAATATCTTGGATCAAATATTCATTAAATCAATATTAAATTTCTAGGATATCAATAATATATAACTCAGTAAAACAAATTCAATAAAAACATTACTACCTCAACCTTATGAATTTTGTATACCAAAGAGTTGTCCATACCTCAATCATGTGTTCACTAATATTTGTCCTCAAAATATGATATTTCCCCCAAATATATTTTCAATGTTATTGATACCCGTTTAAAATGATACAACTCCTTTAAGAAAAAAATTATGAGAGAAAAATCCTTATATTCTTCACATAATTCACATAAATTTAATAGTATACTAGAAAATTATTACTAAATATATCTATCTAGTAAAAATTGATAATACTATCTATATTAAATTTAGTTTATGATTCCAACCTCACATTATAAATAATGACATGGAAACACAAATTTCCATCTCAATATGTATATTGTAATCACTATAATGGAATTGACATTTACCAACAGAAATTTAGTGAAAAACAATATAACTATTGGTAAAAATGAGTAATTCCAACAGATATTATGTTTCATTGGTATAAAATTCAAGTACCAACATTTATTTTTACCAAAAAAATATAGTTATTGTTATTAATTTTTTTATTCCAATATATATTATACTAATAATTAAATCTGTTACTTTATCATATTAATATCGACGTTTGTTTTCCAACAAATGAACCCATTTAATTAATTATTATTTCTAAAGGTTTATTTTCAACCTATAATTATTTTTATAGTATTTCTCCAACATAAAAAATCACTTAAAAACAATTTTTTTAGTAATAAGTTAATAAAAAATTTATATTACTATTATAAAAAATATATCGATATATGAATTATTCAATGTAGTCGGCGCCCCCCACCTGACACACAATGCCCTCCTAATCTTCATCACTCCCACCCATGTAGTAGTGATCCCCACCTATGTACACACTCCAGGTTCATCACACCCCACACCAATACTGACGATTATCCACAACTACTCACACCCCAACCACTGATGTTCGATTTTAATCCCCTCTTTCAACTATTGAAATGAGGTGTGGGGAGGGTCATTGAAATAAACCCATTTCTTATTCAATACCTCCATGTTTTTACCTCTTCTCAAGTATGCACTTCCTCCATTTAATTTTTTAGTGCCTTAAATCATGGGTATATATAGTTTGATTTGAATCAAATTTAATTTTGGGTTTTCGTGACATTCAGAATAAACGAGTTTTCATGTTCTGGTTCATTTTTTTGGGTGACTTTGGGATGATAATTACATACTCCTTTAGAGCCACTTAAAATGAAATAATCTATATCCATTTATCAGATCACATGGAAAGGTTTTTTATCCCAACATTGAATTAAATTCTTTTGGAATGGAGTCTTCCAACTTCTATGACCCCTAATATAATTTTTATCTCCAAGAAATCTCTTAAATTGAAATCTTAAAGTGTTGTTTTTGTTAGTTATGGGAATCATATAAGGGAAGGAATGATGATCTATGTCAGTTTCAAGGAAGGGGACATTATTCTATTTTCTAATTATGGATAAACTGAAGCTTATCTGGATAGCATACCAAGAACTCTTTAGGATTTATCGGAGAATAAGCAGTAAAGGTACACCTTCTGGTGAATTTTTGGGTTCTCTCAAATAAAATTTTTTGTGGTTAAATGGGAATAATTATATCATGAATTTATTTTCATAGAACTTCATACTCAATCATATTGTTCACATAATCTGATGAAGCAAGTGATAATGTAAAATTTTTGTGATAAATAGATGATTTAAAATGTGAGGAAACGTGTTGAAAGTTAATAAATGTGAAATTTCTTTCATGATTACCCTATTTTAGTCTTGATTGTTGATTGAATTACTATATTTTATATTTCATCACTCATTGATAAAAACCTAATGCTAGTCATTGTAAAAGTGATGAACCCCTTATATATAGTAGCTTTTATACTAATATATTGGTATCAATGAAAATAAACTTTTTACACATGAAAATTACTTATTGCACAATTGCTTTGATATTGAATAGGATTAAGGGTCACATGAAGATGAATGAATACTTTATTGAAATCTAGACTGACCAAAATCTTTTTTAAGTCTCATTCTAGGTATTAATCTCATTTCAAATGAACATAAATGTTTCCATTATATACATTACAGTAAAACAAATAAAATCCCCATTGAAATTTTACACCATTAATTAGTGGATATCGAATGTTTAACATGTGATTGCATCCTAAATCATTAAATTAAGAAGGGGATTCATTCCTTATTTTTTTAATAATGTTTTTATTTTTTGAATCTTGATACAATTCGTTTATTGATTTGGTATGTGGAGTGGTACAATGGTGTACCTTTTCTTTATTAATGCATGATTCCCATTCCCTATGTTTTGAAAATTCATTATATTCATTTTGATTCATTAATTATTTAGTGTACTATTGAATTTGATATTGACATTCTATACATCAAAGAGTTTTTAAAATGCATGCCTTGTGTTCAAAGATTAATTAATTGGACTGTGTATAATAGTTGATATACATATATATCAAATTCTATATATATTTTTAACATCATTATGATATATTTTTTGGTCATAAACTAATAGTGTTTCTTGTTAATGAATCATTATTTATTTTAGTATTTATAATTAATTATTCTATATGTTATTTGAAATTAAGTTTCTTTGTTAATATATAGTTATGAAATCTTAGTAATTGATGAGAAATCTTATGTTATTAACTTTTCATTTTCATGTCAATTGATAACTTATTGTTTGTAGTGAATTAAAGATGGAATAAATGTCATACTTCTAATTATTTTCCAAATGATGTATTATTGCATGCAGCCCTACAAGACCTACAAATAAAAAACTAGTTTGGGTCGGCAAATCCCTCTTTAGAAGGTTGAATATTCCACATCCTCTATTTGAAAATGAACAAACCCATGTCCAAATATCATGAATGCTCGGTCAATAAGGGATTCATCTGATGGAATAATATTGTTCTTTAATTACATTCTCAACATGTTCCTAATATATTATATTGATAACAATATAATATTAATAGAAACTAGTTAATGTAAAGAGGTATGTTTTGGATTTAATATGCTCTCTTAAAAAATTTATTCCTTTATTAACTGATATCAGTATTTCTATAATGTCCTAATTTCTTATCCTAATGATTGATTGGGTTCTAATCTGTGAGGATTGTTGTCATTGTACTTTTTACGGCTTAGCATTGATTTTAGCACTAGTTTCCTATGTTGCAGTTTCTTGGATAGTGGTTCTTGTGCTCCTCTTCTTTTTCATCCTAGATCAAGTACTTGTAGGAACTGTTAGAAATTTATGCAGTTTCACTTGTTTTTCATGATGATGATTTTATTTATTCCACATGGGTGAGTTTTATTGTTCTTGAAGATTGATTTGTGGCTAGATTTCAAAAAATTTTCTTGTTTACTGGTATTTTCATTTCCTACTATTTAGACCTATTTGTGGTAATTTTTTTTGCATTATAACTATTATTTTCTACTGTAATTAGATTTTACATCTTTATTTGAGGAATTAATTTCAAGAATAAAGCTAGTTATAGGTTCTACACTTTTTATTTGTTGTGGTAGTGCTGAAAATGATTTTTGTTTTTGTTTTCTTTTTGATATTTTTTTTATTCTCAGGTTTTGTCATTGGTTTATTAGTGATAATGTAACCACAATGGTGTTACATTGATAATAATGTAGGGTTATGTTTTTTTTGTGTTTCTATTCAATTCCATTCTAGCTTATTTTGGGAATTTGACCAATCTTCTGGTCACCAAACATACTAGTACTCTCCCACTCCATGTATGCCTTTGAGCCTTTTTTAAACTCTATAGAGTGCTACTGCGTATAGTTTTAGATTCCAATTTTTCTTATAACACTCTGGGTTTTTTTTATATTACATATTGAAAACTGATTACAGCACTTATCAATTATGATTAACTGTGATAAAGTAAGTTGTTATTGTTTTGTTAATGAAAAAATATTAACTCTTAAGAAAATCACTTGAACAAGTGGTAGAAAAAAAATATTTTTCAATAAGAAATCTAGAAGAATTTATATAGAAACGCTTAAGTGATAAGTGTTATAATTAGTTTTCAATATGTGTTATAAAATGGTGCCTTATCACTTGCATTAAATAGTTTTCATAAATAATTGGTGTTTCTGTTGTCTTGCCTACATGATTCCCAGTAAAAATCATGTTTGGTTCCCATTTAACCTCAAAGGGGTTAGTTTTAAAGTAATAAAATAATGGATGGATGGTAGTATTTATAGTAATTTTTTCTGATTGATAACTAACTAAAAAAATAGATCATCTCTATCATTTTGTATAAAAATACTTAAAATATTCTCCTCTATATGATAATCCTATATTTTAGAAACACATTTACTGAATTGTATTTAAACATTCATTTTTTGTAAATAAACTATTCCAAAAAGGAAAAAAATATAAATTAGTTCAATTAGATATAATGTTTAATTATTATTTACAAATAGTTTAAATAGTACATACAGTTTATATATATACACATTTAATGATTTTTCCTTCATTATTTATTTGAATCAAATAGTTATATAGTTTTTTGAGGTTCCCCATTGACTGTATACACTGATCTTTTTACCCATCACCTTCACCCCCTTAGTTCATTACAATTTCCCACACCCACAGTTACACCCCCCCCCCCCTCAATTCTATTTCATTTTGAAATGGTGGTGTTGTTTCAGTTGTCCAAGTAAGATTCAAGATGTTTTATTTGATAATTTTTGGAAACACATTTTGATAGAGTATCCACATATCAACTTGAAAATTGAGCAGTAATGGTGTTTTATATGAATATTGATTCATTTTTTTTAAAACCCTTTTTTTCTTTGGTGACATTCTTATGTAGTTGTTGTATTAACGATCGTTATAAATATTAGTTGTATTTTTATGGAATTTTATGGAATTTTGGTTACAACTCCTTATGAAAGTATGAAAAAAATCACATGGATTGAGAACATTGACCCATAATGGAACATAGATGAGATTATTTGTTGAGATTTCAACATAGATTAAGAGTGGAAAATTCAAATTTTATATACATCATTATTTTAAATTTCTATTTTTTCTATTTTTTCCAATTCATGTATTTATTTTTGCACAATTTTTGGGGGTATTTTTTGTGGTGTAGAACATGGAGATAAAGGGTGTGAAATTGCATAGACTTGAGGTTCAACACTGGTATTTGAGTTGACTTTATTTCTTGAGATGGTTATATATATGGTGAATAAAAAATTCTCGTTTTATGCAGAATATTATTTGGTACATTAATTTTTTTGGTTTCATTTACCTATGATATTTTTCAATGATATGTGAGTATAATTTTTAGTTGTGTGGTTTGTAGATCATGGAGCTAAAGGGTGTCACATAACGTCTTGATGTTCCTCACTAACATTGGAGTTGACATGGTTTTTTTAATCTGATGGGGTACATGCAGGGTGTTGAAATATCTTTGGCGGAACTATTCTTCCACCATGATGGGTGTCGGGGGATTTAACTCAAGAGATGACATCCCTTTTTCAAATTGGGGGGCTGGGGGGGTTCATAGATACATCCTAGGTTTTTGTGTTTTTTATTATCATTTTAGGTATAAATCAACTTCATGTTTTTATTGATTCATTTTGTATTAAATTCCATTATTAATATAATTAATCTTTTTTTAATTTTGAACATGTGTGAAAATATTCTCTCGTTTGATAATTATAATTAGTTTATTATATATGAGAAATTAAAAAATATAATATTAAATTTTACTTAAAATAAAAATTCATAATTTTTATTTAAATGTAATTTAGAAATAGATATTATTTATTAATAATATTATTAAAAATAAATATATTTTTCTATGAATATGTTGCTAAACATTTTGATCAACATTTATATTATCTGTTGGTATTATTATAATTTTAACAGAACAATTTTATCTCTCACAACAAAATTTAGTGATAGAGTTTTTACTGATAGTTTAGTGGCAGGACAGTTTTTGTTGGTAAAAGTCTTTACCAACCAAAAATTCACTTTTACCAATAGATATACCCATGTGTACCCTTTCTCTTGGTATAAATCCTATTTTATAACTTTGGGTTAGGTATAAATTCTCATATGTACCCTATCTGTTGGAATAAATGTATCATTGTACCTTTTTGAACTCATAAACATAAATAAATGGATTTGAGGGAGGTATAGGACACCAATATTCTTCATCAATACATATGTGTCCACACAAAATAAGTTATCATAACATAAAGAACATTATCAAATAAAAAAATTCATATCCTTTTCAAATTGAATAACATATGAAAAACCTTACAAATTCCATTAGTAATCATAAAATTATAAAAACATGGAATATATATGGGTATCCAATTATATTAGTAAATTTTCTAGGTAAATGAAAACAAATAAATATAGCAATTAACATGGTATTTACACCATATAAATAAAGGGTAAATGGTTAAGGTAATTACTTCTCCAATCAATCGATATACCATATCTTTGTGAACCGACTTAAATCAAAGGAATAAAAAATTGTGTATTCACATAGGGAAGGTATTGGAAGAATAATTAGGTCCTTAATCCATCAATAAATTGGAAATAAAAAAGTAGTGACATATCATTTTAATAAAAGAAAATATCATTCACAATACATCTAGAGAAAGAAGGTGAATTTTATAATTTGAAGAATGTCCATCATCAATAAAATAATGTTTTAATGGATAATGACTGAGATGAAAAACACTATTGTGAAATATTAGGATCGTTAAATTTCAAATTGTAAATATCTTTGATCTTTTAAAGTAATTTTAAAATATATATTGTATAACTATGGTAAATATTTATATATAATAGTTTAAAACTAAATATTTTTAAATTTTTATGAATATGACCTATATTTAAAACATTAAAAAAATTATTTCAAACTTTTAAAAGATAATAATTCTTTTTAAATTGAACATAATCATTTATTGGTGAATAAATGAAAACATTTTTAAAATTAACTAATGAATACATACATTGTAAAGTACGGGAAATGACTAAGAAGAAGAGATTAGTTCGATTTCACATACAATATACAATTCAGATATAGAATGAGTCAAGGGGAAAATATATTTTGATGGAACATGTAAAGCCCCATGAATATAAAAATAAATTTTTTAGAGGTTTTAAAAAAAAATTACTCAAATGTATTATCTTTTAAAAACAATGATGAATTTAATTTATAATTTTCAACCAAACCATTACGATATGAGTACCATTTAAATCAAAAACCCGTTTGAAATTTGAATATATTTAATAAAATGAAATTTAAATAAGGACATGGTATATATCAATAAACCCCTATGAATATGGTGATGGAAATTAATTAGGTAATATGTATATTATTACAAAGAAAACATGTTGTGTAATAGGAAATATGTCTCATGGAGTAAATATTTGTGATAATAAACTCAATACTTAATTTTTTTTAGTATAATTGTGATATAAACTCTTATATAAAAGAATTTACCATATTAATAAAAAAATTATTCACCTTTTTAATATGTTTAACCCATTATAATATTGTCTTATTATTATTCTATACATGAAAATTAGTTATGTTTTTTAGATTTTTTGTATCAGCTATGAGTAATCATTATAGTTTTGAATTAGTTTTGGAATTGTAGTGTCTTTAATCATTATATTTCCAAATTTCATCTTTCCTTTATAATAAAAGGTACATTAATTTAGGATTTATAATTATTTATAATTTCATTTAATGTAATTTTTTTGTTATAATCCATAGAGAAGATTTTGGGGATGAATCTGTTTAGATGATTCTTAGTAAAAAAAGGGAGTTTTCGTAAATAATGAGTTAAATTTTTTAATTAACGTTAAAAAACTAATAAAATATTATTAACTTATTTATAAATCATATTATTAGAAATTAAATTATCATAGTCATTCAAGAAACAAATTTATATAATTTTTCAATTTAGTGGTTAATCAAACCCAAATAAGAACAAACCATATTTAATGGATGATTATGAAGTTATTTAGTTGTAATATCAGTATACCATATCCATAATGAAATTATTTATCATTTAGTCTATAATATATTTATAAATAATATGAATAAAAATATACCCTATATGATTTTATATCATGGTATGAAGAAAAAAATATCTATGAATTCCCCTATGTACGATTGATTTTGTCATGGTTGTTTATTGATAGTAT
Organism: Viscum album; assembly: GCA_963277665.1. Lineage (NCBI taxonomy): Eukaryota > Viridiplantae > Streptophyta > Magnoliopsida > Santalales > Viscaceae > Viscum > Viscum album. Next base: position 771,678,946 of record OY728138.1, read on the forward strand.
TTTTTATAGTTTAAATGATTTTCATACCAAGATATTTATAATTTACTAAACATCAAATTTATATATTAAAAAATTATCATTATCATCAATGTAAATCTGTTATGAATTGAAAAATAAAATTAAATCGTTCAACGGATGAGTTAGTCCATACAAATGTAAGGATATGGATTTAATTTTACAGAGAACATGTAAAAGGAGTAATATATTTTATGATTTCAGAATCCAAGTTATGTCAGGAATATAATATATATATATATATATATATATTAAATTACTTATTATGACCATACATTTAAGATGGAAAAGGAAAAAGAAACATGTTGTATTGTTGAGGCAGAAATATGCACAATACAAGAATAAAAGTTTCATTTTTCTCAATAAAAAAGGTATGGGTGGTAAATTCTTGACCCATAATTAAAATTATGTAATATTATACTAATTATATTCTTGTTATCATTTTAATATTCTTTAATTTAATTTTATAAATAATTCTTTCACATAAAAATTAAAATTGAGAAATGAGTGGTAGATTCATATACCTCTCTTATTGGATTATCAACACCGTAATATGGGTTAATCCACGAATGGATGGTATTTTTAGAATACGAGAACCTCTAGGATTTGTATAGGAATGTTTAAGAGAGGTTTGGTGATAGTGGGTGATGAAATAAGTTGGTTTTTTGTGATGGATTGTGAGAGAGGACTTCACCTTTCAAAAGTAAAAAAAGGGATGAAATTTTAGTAAATACCATAAACTATTCAATAATAAGAAGTCACTCTCAATGAAATTGGAACTAAAAATTTATGAATAATAGATTGAGTAATTTAAAAATTCAATAAAAGAGTTAGATATCCATTCCAAAACATTTTTTCAACATATTTTTAACCCATTACCATTATGTTTTTTCTTTTACCTTCTTACCACTTACCGGGGAAACTAATTTTTAACTATGGTAAATTATCCATTTTTTGGAAAAATGATTCCTAATTTTATAACTAATTTATTTTATTTTATTCATAAAATTTATAATAAAAAAATTTTAAAATATTAAATGTATGATGCATTAAAAACTTGTTTTTATAAAAATATCTCTCATGTTCTAAAATGATAATTATATGTTTCTAAAAAAATGATCTTTTAAGACTTATAAAGAAGAATATGGAGTGAATTTTTTAAAAAAATGGATTTCATAAATTTAAAAATTATACTTATAAATATATAATACCATAAATGGAAGGAAATTTTTGAAAATGTTATATTACACTATTCACCTTAAACTAAATCACTCTGAAAAAATACCAATAATTTATCCTTAGCTAATTTATTCATGTTAAATCTAGGAATTGGTTTATTTATTCATTTTAATGTTGTAAAATATATAAATTTATCTTCAAAATATAATTGTAGAGAATAGAGTGAAATTGTTTATATTAAAAACTGTTTAGAATAATTTTTATTCTTATTATTAATTTCTCTAAGACTGTAATAAGAATATAATTAATTAATAAATATTATATTTTACTTAAATCATAATTTAGAATCATTATAATTATTTTTATTTTTTGAAATTTCTAGTGTATAAAAAGACATATTCTTAAACATAATAATGAATTAAATAAATTTGTATAAATTTATCATAATATATAGATATATATTAATATATTTCATAATACAATTACTCATTAAAATACCTACTAATTCATCAACTAGTTTTAGAGGCCATATTTAATATTCATAATATATATATATATATATATTGTGGCACCATTTTAGTTTTGTGTTGCTTGTGGATCAAGGCATCAAACATTTTTGAATTAATTAGAGGAAAACATAAAATAAAATCCCAAGTGATTATATTCTCCCACATAAATAAATTTCACCAACACAATTATGACTATTCATAACTAATGAACATAGGTGTTGCTATTTTTGAGATATTAATTGTTGGGGATATAAAGATTAATATGAAATCTACGTTGAAAGTACATGGACTTAAACATTACAAATATGGTGTCTTTAGAAGATAATATAAATTCATTCATTTCCAAAGATCATTTAGGATTATAATTTTATAGGTTTATGTCATAAATCATACATAAAAATATATATTATAATAAGGATACTTCTTATAAAAATCTGTTTTTTCCATAATGTAAAACATTTAAAACAAAAAACATTTTATTTTAAAGAAAAACATTCATGACATTCAACATGAATTAATCATTTTTCATATCCATTATTAAACCATGTTAAAATTAATTTAAAATTTTAGATGACCACAATAATATCAGTAAGGTATATAATGGAAAAAAGAACAACCAATTAGTCCATGGTCAAATATATATATTTTCTTTTTCAAATAATGATGTGTGCTCAAAATAAACATTTTTTTACCAAAAATGACCTTTTATGTCCAAATATTTTAATGTTCCATTTTTTTAGAAAAATTAACTAAAAAAATAAAACTAAAAATGTATTACTCGAAAACATGATAAAATCATGAAAAAAATTCACAAAGTTATACTTTCCACTATTAAGAAGTAAGAAAAAATTTCATTTGAATATTATCTCATTAATTACATTTTTAGAAAACAATGGATAACCAGAAGAATGTATAATAGGAATAGATAAAATAAATAGTTATCTCAATACATCATCATTCATTTAAAACATTAAAATTGAATGATCATATGGTCGACTTCCATAACGAATGCATTAGAGGGATATCATGGACCCACATGTCATTGGCTTATAATGTAATCACCCATCCTTAGTTCATAACATAACCACCCATACTTGGTTTATCATGGAACCCATCATCCTTAATTTATAAAGAATAACTCTTCCTTATAAATAATTACTATGAACCATAACATAATCATAACACATAAAATCATGAAATTTTCCCCATTATACTCGTAATATATTATATACACCAATAAGAAAACATTTTTGGACATTAAAATATCAACTCGAATAAAAAAAATCAATACCAAAATAACCAGAAAATGGTAAGAGGGTTTTCATTTTATGAAAAAATTAATTATTGTAATGGAATACAAGCATGAAAATAGTTTTTATGGCACTAGAAAAGTGGTTCTCACCGTATAGTTAAAATAGAGCATTCATTTTGTATTTTGTAAAAAAGGTCATACATTCCTTAAAAGGATTACTTTATAAACACCATAGAAAGAAATAAAGGTATTTACTATATATAACATTAATTCCAATACAATTTAATTCATAAAATCATCTTAAATATATATAAATAGAATAAAAATATTTGGATGGAAAATATCAAATGAGGATTTTTGAAAAGAATGTATCTTACATGATTCCTACTCACAATGTATGTTATTTATCTTCATGAAAAATAAAACATTATTTATTATTTAGTTTAGTAATAACCTTTTTAATGTTTATTTTTCCTTTTATTTAATCTCTCTCTATTGTATACATAATTAATTAACTATTTAATTTCATATCAGATGTTTTGACGGTATTCATCTTTTATGTCAAAACTTCCATTAGTAAGTTGAATATTGTCAAATGGGTAATTATTCAATCATATATAGAAAAATAATCATGAAATAATTATAACTTTTATAAATAATTAAATCATTTAAAACCATTCAGGAATAATTTTTATGAAAAATTAACTATTTTACAGTTATGGAGATTGTATGTCCTACGTTTGCATGAGAAACATTTTCATTTTTTCGTGATCATTATGGATCAAAGTCAAGTATTATTTTCTATTTCTATAAATATATTAATATATAACATCCATGTGATGTTGTGGTGAAAAAAGAATCATATCGCTTCATATAGGCGGTGTTCCACACATACACATGAACGACATTATCATTTTTCAGTGAGTGGAAAGGTAGGAAAAAAATTATAATTTATCTTTTAAGAATGATAAATATTTTATTAATATAATACTTATTTATATTCTATCACATATATTCATCAATTATATCCTTATTAACTTCCATGTAAAGCCTTATTTAAAAATGAAACACATTGCTCTACGAGCAGGATCTGCAGTAAAATCATTGTTTATTGGCATTTTACTAAACCTCCAATACAAAATTGAAATGATTTAGCAGTGGGTTTTTAAAAATCATGGATAACTATAATATTTTTCTTTAAATACACTTATGCTCTAACCTTTAATCCCCTGGGCTCCACCCCCCATGCCAAACCCTAGTGTCACCCTCGATGTCAAGCCCTATTGTCGATGTGACTCCCCCTACTGAAACTCAAGTATCTCTCAATCCCTTTGAGGCCAAGCCCCATGATACCTCATAGGTGTTGTGGTCAAAAAACCCCAACTAGTCAACCCCTCCATTTATATCTCAAGATCTGTCACCCTCTCCCTCTCCCTCTCCCTCCCTCGAGCAGTCACTTTCACTTAAGCCCATGTTAGAGAATCGGTCAACGATGAGCCTCCTGATCTATTACCCATGTGGTAATCCCTACCTTATTGGTATTTTTTGTTCTATACTCTTCCCTTTCCCCTTATTTTAATTTTTATTACTCCTACTATCTCTTGGTAATATTTAATGATGTGGATTTTGGTTTTCTTGGTAGTGGAGGTTGATTATTGGCTCTATTGTCCAGTGACCCACCTGTATACATCAATTGGGTCTCAAAATATTAGGTTTTTACATTTAATATATTTAATTGATTTAATGGGACTTTATATTTCTCATATAACAGGTAGACCATGAATTACTGATTTTAATCAATTTTTTTTCTTGCATTGTGTTTGAGGAGATTACTATTTTGAGCCTTAAATTCTTTATTTCAATAAATCATAGAATTTAAACAAATGTTTTGAGGGAATTTTTTTAATATTTTATAAATTTAGTAGTTTTTACTAAACTTGTTTTTCTTTAAAGAAGGTAGTTAATATAATTTACCTTAACCATAAAAAATCATAAGTAATATGAACTACATTTCAATATAAATCATTGTTTTATACATCACGGTTAATTTAGAATTAAATTTATGGATAAAAATTGGTATCTTGAAACCATTATTGTTTTTATTTAATTAATATTACTTGATAATGTACATTTAAAAAAAATCCAAACTAAAAATTTTAGATTCCCAATAGATTCACCATCATAGATTTAAGTTATTTACATTCTGTAAGTCACTTAAGATTCCACAATTTAACCATCTTTTCACCTATCTGGGTAATTATCCTACTTATTTATCTCTAAGGAGTAACTCTACCTCCATTAATATGAAATTAGGAATTTAAAATTTCACCTTGTTGGATGCATTCCAAAGTATCTAATATTTATTCTCTACCATAACATCCATAGATAATTTTTTTTAATTCCTTTTTCATCTTGAACTGCATTTGAGATTCATTTACCTCTTCATAAATTAATTATTAAAACACTTATTTACTTAAATTATCTTCACTTATTTACTTCTTTACATACCCTAAAGAAATGAACGTATTTTCTACACAACCACTTGAGGGGTTATAAATATCATAATCATAACAAATTTTATTCGTTATTCTTAAATAGATAACCTGTAACCCCCCAAGGATTTAAGAAGAATTTTAATATAGAATAAATGAAACACTGATTCACTTAGAAACAAAACTTTTTTATTATAACATTTCCTTTAAACATAATTTTTCAACTTCGGTGATTTGAATTTTGAAATACAGACATACACGGATGTGATCATTAGGATATTTAGAGTCATATGAGATCAACATATATTTTTGGGGAATAATAACTTGACCTTAGAAATAGTAATATTAACCTTATGAATATTAAATCATCGTAATGAAAAAAAATCATATATATGAAATTATAAATAAACTTTAGTCACCTTATAAATAAAATTATGATATAATTATATCATGATATATGTAAGTGAATATTTAAAAATGAATAATTATGTGTCTATATTTTTGTGAATAATAAATATTTAAATTTATAATTAATAAATTTAATTAAAGTAAAAATAATTTTCATAAAATTTATTCTTAAATTAATATTTTATTGTCTAATTATTTTAGGATTATTTAATAATACCTTAGTTAATTTGTTAGGGTGTTACAAAATCAGTTTTAATTTTAAAAACTGTATTTTCTGAGTTAACGGTGATTTCAATTAAAATTAAAATTTATTGTATTTAGAAAATTTTCTTCATAAACTGGAGTTCATTTTTAAATTATAAACATTGAAAAAGGGTAGGTTTAATTTTTGTCATTTTTCAAAAATAATTGAATTTTTGGTGAATAGTAAAATACGATATTTTATTATAAATATTAAATACATGAATTATAGATCCATGGATGATATTTGGCTGATGTAAGTGTAATTAGTTATAACTAAAATGTACTTATTACTATATTCAGTCACAAAAAAACAATACTAACTCTTGTCTTGAGAAAAATAATAAAATAACAAATAAAATATTTACAAATTACCCCTCTCCTCCACTATAAAAACCACCCCTCACCCCCTCTACTCCTCACTCTTCTATGCTTTTAATCTTGTCAATGTTCTACCAAAATCCTCTTCCCTAATCTCTCCTTACATCCAGGAGCTCTTTTTTACCAAAATACCAAAACCCCTTCACTTAAGGAGGCTCTCCAAGAGGACATTTTAAGAAGTAAATCCTCTTCCTTTTTATTTTAATTTCATTTTAAGTTATTTTTTTCTTATTCTCTCCACACAAAATCTATCCAAATGATATTGGAAACTCTATTATAATATATATACTATAATTATACCCTTTTATTGGAATATCCTTACTCATACACATTTCTCTCTCCCTTTTATTTTAAAAATGAAATAATCATCCAATAGGTGTTGATTTACAACCTTCGTGGACGATAAATTTTTGTTCTTAAATTTCTCCTTAAAGGACGGTAATAAAATAATTTATATAGATAAAACTGACTATAATATTTGTATTAAAACCTTTATTATGTTCCATAAGTAACATATTTACAAAATACTAAATGATAGAACAAAATGAGTTCCTTGAGATCAATAACCACTGTAATAATACATACAATTATCACTAAATGTATTATCTAATGATTCTTCCTCATAACATATAAAAATGATATATATAAACATTTACACTTCTATATGTTCATATAAATTTGATTCAAAATAATTATACCCATTCCACATTAACTTCTATACTCATATACAAATATACCGATATTGAAAACCAAGGAAATGAATACTCCCAAAAAATACAATTATATTCTATAACTCATAAAAAATGATATAAATAAACATAATAAAATTATAATAAATTAAATAAATATATATTAGGATTTTAATTTATTAATTAATGGATTTAATTTTATTATCCATGACCTTATGGTCATGTGTAGAACACATTTGTACATAAGGTATGTTTTTTCTACCCAAACCTCTATTTTCTTTTGAGATACTCCTTTCACTGTTAACCACAATGAAATTCTTAATTATTATAATTTAATCCTCATAAATTTTGTGTGAATGTTCTATATATATTTACTAATTAATAACCTTCTTTATTTTATGAGGAGTTACATTTTTTAAAAGAATATTTCATAAATTATTCCTAATAAACAAGCATGATTCAAGGGAACTACTCAAATTCATGAATATTTACAAGAGAACTCTATAATTTCTTTTAAGACACCATTATGTTTTTAAAAATAACTCATTTTATTATGAAAAAAATATTATTAGAATTATGATTTTATAGATTATTTTTCCAAAACAACTCCTCTTTCCAAATTAAAAGAGTATTTATATCAAGAATTACTCAATGATTTTATAATAGTATTTTCATCTATTTCAAAAATCTTGATGATTCTTATCTTTAATTGGGATTAATATTTTATGAAATAATATAACATATTTTATTGAATTTTTTATGATAAGTTTGAAGGTGTATCTTCTATCTTGAGACCATTCATCATATTACTCTGAATAGTTAGTGATTTTGTTTACTGATTGGGGGAAGTTATTTATATATGTTAGTTTTAATACGAATGAATATTTAGATTATTTTTTACCCCTTTCATATGTATAATTCATTGGAATTAGTAAGTAATGGTTGGGTCCCAATATACCCCCTCAATGCATTGGTAGGTATTTAAGACAAACTTGACTTGGTTTTTACCCATTATATTTGGTGTCTTGGTGGAGGCCTTGATGGTATTATTATGATGTTCAGAATTATGAATTCAATCATTATAAATCTAGTAATTATTATTTCATGTGATTATTAGACTGGTAGATTATCCATGGTTATGTTATATTATGGAATTATCAGTTTTTAATTCCTTCTATTTTATGCTCAAGTTTACCTTTAATGGAATGTGTACTTTTTGTTATTCACAATGATTTATATTTTTGTATTTGTAAAAATACATACCCATATGTAGTATCTTTGTTCACCTATTTCTTATGTTTTATTTTTCCCCAAGATGTGAATATGTATATTATGAACGACTTGCGAGGATGATCTCAAGGTATATTGTTGTTTCCAATATAGTAAATATTTTGTACATCATTTCAAGATGTAATTAAACTAGTATGTATAAATCTGGTTTTATAGTGAAAAAAACAATTCATTAATTTAGGATATAAATTCATGTTTATAGTTCTATATAATAAAATAAGGCACCAGATCTATGTGGCTAGGGTCAAGGTCCTTACATTTGGTATCAGATGAACATCATATAATTTTGGTAAGGAAGAAATTATGTGGTTATTCCTAGAAATACATTTGTTTCTGGATAATATAAGTGGACATCATTCTGGAACAGATGTACCTAGGAGTAACAACTCTTACAAGGTGTTCTGGTCCGGACTCGGGGTAACCTGGAACATGACAATGAGCCTTACTGCATACCTAGTTTGAAACTCATGAGGGATATGCTTATGATAATTTTCATTTTATTTATAACCCATTATAAATTTTTTAAAAGTAAATATGTCCCCAAATAAAACATGTTTATGATTATCAGAATAACTATGCATATAATTTCACTTCATGTTAAGTATTTTGCTATTATTGAGATTATACATTATGATTCAAAACCTAATATAGTGTATTCCATGTATTTAGAAATGAATCATAGTTGAAGGAATGGAAACTAAATGAATGTGTGTATCCCATGTAGGTATTTCCCTCCTATGAAGGATAATGATATTGGTTATGGAGCAGCAACTAGTGTTGAGAAACAGAAAACTATACCGGGATAGCTCACTAAGGTTATGAACAATAAAATTACCATATGGAGCATCCTTACCCACAAAAAGGAAGAGAAATGTTACACCACTTTATGTGACAAAAACCTCCATCATTCATTAAGACAAATAACCCATTCACAGCAATGAAATGGATATGTTCTTCAAAGAGTATATTTCTAAATTTGGTAAGTAACAAAACATATAAGGTTTTCATCGTAATTTATCATCTATCGGGAGATTTTGGTCAATGGTGTTCGTTGATTCAAAACACAAAGGTGGATGAAGATATTGAAAATATGGAATGGAGGGATTTTAAAGAAATTTACCTAGAAAAAATATTTTCCTCACGAAAAACGATCAGATATGGATAGACAATTATTGAATTTGGGGAAAAATGAGGATGAGAATATCCAACTTTACAATATTAATAAGTAATATTTAGGACTACCCATGTAGTAGAAGGAGAAATATTAGTCGATTCTTTTATAATATAAAAGCATTCCTCTTAAGGGAACAGTTATCCAAAAATTTCTCATTATATAAGGATATAGTCTCATGTTCTATCAAGATAGAAAAATAATTCTATAAGTATTATTACTTTTAGGGAATTCAAGAGAAGAAGATGGATTTTAAACACTTTGGAAAAGAAAATAAGGAAAAGGGGAAGAAGGGAAGAATTGATTTTACATCCTTAGATAATTTTGCGATGAAACACCCTAGTACTTTCTTAAAGGGTATGGGTGTTTATTAAAAGTGTAGAGGAAAAGGCTACCAATCCCATGATTGTAATGTAAATAAATAAGCTACAAATGTTCAATGTTATAATTTAAAATATATGGTATATTAAGAAAAATATTTTCCTTAGGAACAAGGAAACATTCACCAAAGAAGGCTAAGGGAGAAAGACCAATCTTATGCAGTCACAACAGAGGAGGTTGAAGTTCCTAATGATTTGTTTGTAGGTACAATAAACATATCCTAAAATTTAACTAAAGAATTATTTGATTCTTAATCATCTCATTCCTTTATATCTGCCTATTTTTTATTGAAATTTGGGTATTTACAATTCTCTTTAATAAGGGAGTTTTCTGTCAAAATCCCTAAGGTAAGTCTCATTACATCAAATATGTGTCAGGAAGTTCTCATTATAGCATATAAATGTGCTTTACCTTCTTATTTTATCATCATACTTATGGTTGACATTGACATAACCCTCGGTATGGATTGCAATTAAAAATATGATAAGAACATATATTACAAGAATAAAAAAATTAAGATTTTTGGGGAAGGTGTAGAATCCCTTATCTTTAGAGAAAATATATCACCATCTGATTCCCATCTAGATTCACCCTAAGTATATTTGTTAAATTCAATTCTTAGGGAGGTAGAGAATGCAATACTAATGGATAGGAAAGTAAATCATCAAATTGATGATGTGCCTATTGTATAAGAATACATTTATGTATTTCAAGAGGATTTACCTAGACATCTTCCTAAGTGGGAAGTTGAGTTATCCATTGATTTAATTCATGGTTTAAGACCTATATAAATGACTCTTTATAGAATATCCATTGAATAATTAGTAGAAATGAATAAATAACTAGGGGAATTGATTGATAATGTATTTTTTTCAACCTAGTGTTTCTCCATGGGGATCCTTGGTTCTATTTTTCATGAAAAAATATGGATCCATGAGGCTATGCATTGAATATAGAGAAATCAATGCAATTATGGTAAATAAAATATTTCCCCTACCTAGTATTGTTGATTTATTTATCAAAATCAAAGATTCCAATATCTTTCAAAGATTTACCTTCAATTTGGATATCACCAGTTACATGTGAGGAATAAATATATTCCAAAGACATCATTTCAAACTAGGTATAGGAATTATGATTTTAGAATAATTCCTTTTGTACTAACTAATACACCCTCTATTTTCGTGGATCTAATTAATTGAATTTTCAAGGAATATATTCATGAATTTGTTTTTGTATTAATTGATGATATCCTAGTATAATCAAAAATCTATAAAGATCATGAAAATCACATGTGCATTATTCTTAAAAATATTATAAGAAATTAGTTATATGGGACGTTTAGTAAGTGTAAATTCTAGCTTCCAATAGTTCCCTTTCTTAGCCATATTATCTCAAAGGTTAGAATCTTAGTTGATCCTACCAAGACAAATGTAGTTCAAGAATGGACTACTCTAATTAACATAACTAAGATATGTAGTTTTTTCAGTTTAGCAAGTTATTATCATTGTTCCATTCAGAACTTCACCCGATTAGCTAACCCATTAATCAATATTACTCATAAAGGGGTTATGTTTGTATGGACTAAACAATATGAAGAATGTTTTTTAAGAATTGATTTAAAGAATAGTGAATTCTCTAATCTTGACTCTACCATCAAGAAATGATGGATTTTTTATTTATATTGATTAATCAAATAAAGGAATTGGTTTGGTCATTATGTAGAATGATTGAGTTATTACATGTGCATCGAGGCAGATGAAAAATCATGAACAAAACTATCTATCCCATGATCTTGATTTAGTATTTGTAATATTTTCCCTAAATATATGGAGAAATTATCTCTATGGTGGAAGATGTGAGATATATATAGATCATAAAAACATGAAATATATCATTAAATAGAAAGAAATCATTATGAGGTAAAGTTGGTGGATAGAGCTACTCAAGGATCAGGATTGTTCCATACACTACCACCCATGGAAGGAAAATAAGGTGGAAGATACATTGAGCTGGAAGGATCATAGAGTTATTAAAATAATGATGATTTAAAGGGATCCAGTGTTCATAGATCTATTAAATATATATATATGGGAAATAACAAAGAAGGTGAAACATCATTACTTTTTCAAATATTTTCCTAAATATATTTATTGGAAATGATTAAAAGCTGTTTGTCTGGTGGTGAGATTTTTCAAAAAAAAATTAATGTCATGAATGTTGGGATGTTTCTATACATTGTGTGTGATGATGGAATTATGAAATTTGGGAGGAGGTTATGTGTTCCCTCTATTAATTATCTAAAAATAGAGTTATTTGGCGATGACCATAACTCAAATTTCTATATACACCCTGGTAGCACTAAGATGTATATAGATTTGAAGGAACATTTCCTGTGGGATAATATGAATCATGAAATTTATGATTATGTATCAAGATATTTAGTCTATCAAAATGTGAAGGCTGAAATACAACATCCAAGAGGTGTCATGCATCTTATTCCTACTCTTAAATGGAAATTGGATTGTATTACTATGGAATTTTTCCCCACATTAACCAAAACTCCATGAAAAAATGATGCAATATGGGTAATTGTCGATAGAATTACCAAATCTACAAATTCTCTCAATATAAGAAAGGATTTTTCTAATAGAGTTCCTTGCATGGATCTATATTAAATAAAGGTTATGTCTTCATGGAGAACTTCTCCTAATTTTTTCTGGTTGTGATCCACGATTTACATCGAAATTCTGGAGAGGTCTTCAGAACACTCTGGATATTGAGCTTTTTAGGAGTACTACTTATCACCCTTAAACTGACACGCAGTCTGAAAGGAACATTATAACATTATAACATATATTGAGATCATTATCCCTTGATTTTAAAGTTATGTTGTATCAGTATTTACTTTGGGTATAGTTTTCCTAAAACCATAGTTTCCATTATATTATTCAAATGGCCCCATATGAAGCATTGTGTGGAATGATATATCATACACCAACATGATGGGAAGGAGTTGGTAAAAAAATATTGTAGTCCTAGATCTTATGGAGAAAAAAATAAAAAAGTTAAATATTATTTAAGAATATATCAAAGAAGATCATAGTAGGGAAAAGAGATATGCTGATAATTGAAGGAAGGATTTTGAATTTCAAGTGGGAGATCAAGTTTTCTTGAATGTATCTCCATGGAAGGGTGTTATAGAATTTGGTAATAAATGAAAACTGAGCCCTAGGTAAATTATTCCTTTTGAAATTAAAGAGAAAATTGGAGTTTTGGATTATGATATTTCAATATCACCTAGCCTTTATATGGTACTCAATGTGTTTTCTGCATCTCTTTGTTATGGAATTACATGCTAGACCCAACACATTTACTCACTTATAAGTGAATAGAATTGGAACCCAACTTATATTACTGTGAATATTCAATCCAAATTTTGGAGAATAAAGAACAATTTTTGAGAAATTAGAAAACTCGGCTAGTAAAGGTATCTTGGAAAAATCATATAATTGAATAGGTGATAAGGGAGAATGAGAAACTTATGATGAAGACCTACCCAAATATTTTAATGAGGTAACATTTTAAAAACTTCAAGGAGAAATATTTATAAGAGGTAAAGAATGTAACACCCTAAGGATTTAAAAATATATTTAATATAGAATGCATGAAAAACTGGGTCTCTGAAAAAAAATACTTTGTTATTATAACCTAGCTGTTAAACATAATTTTCCTTCTTCTCTGATTTGAATTTTTAAAAATGGACATACACAGTTGTGATTAGTAAGATATTTCGAGTCTGATAGGATCAACTTACATTTTGGGTGAATAGTAACTTGACCTTAGGAATAATAATATCACCCTTATGAATAGTAAAACAACCTAATAAATAGTAACCACACATCTTAGAGCTCTTTTTCTTACCAAAAGACAAAATACCTTTCTTTTAAGGAGGTTCTTAAGGGGGATAATTCAAGAGGTAAATCATATTCCTTTTTCTTTTAATTTCAATTCAATTTATTTTCTTTTCTTATTCCATCCTCACCTCATCTTTTCAAATGATCACGATAACTCCAGTGTCATCTATATACTGTAATGATATCATCTTAGTGTAATAACCTTACTATAACTCATTTCTCTCTCTCTATTATTTTAAAAATGAAATCATCGTCCAAGAGGTGCTAATATACAACCTTTGTGGATGATGAATTTTTGTTCTTCAATTTTACCTTTAAGGATGGAAATGAAATAATTTTTATGGTTAAATAATAATATTAAATATGTATTAAAATATTTATTATGTTCTGGAATTAAAATATTTAAATAATACTAAACTATAAAACAAAATGAGTTCGTTATGATCAATAACTACCATAATAACGCAAACAATTATCACTAAATGTCTTATCTAATTATTCATGCTCATACTATATATAAAAATGATATGTTTATCAATTTAAATTTTTATATGTTTATATAAATTCAATTATAAATAATTATAGCCATTACACACAAACTTCCATACTTATATACAAGTAAACTGATTGTGAAAACCAAGGAAACGAATGCTCCTGAGAAATAAAATAGTATCTTATAACTCATTAAAAAGGTCATAGATAAATATAATAAAATTATAATAAATAAAATAAATGTATATGAGGTTCTGAAATGGTTAATTAATGGATTTAATTTGGTTATATAGGTTGATAATGCCATCTATATAACACATTCATACATATTGTAAGGGTTTTCTACCCGAACCTCCATTTTATTTAGAGTTACTCTTTTATTTATTTAACCCAATGAAATTATTAATTATTTTTATGTAAACCTCATAAATTCGGTTTTAATGTTCTATATCTATGTTCCAGTTATATTTCTTCTTTTTTTGTGGTGTTTTCATGTTTTAAAAAGATATTTCTCAATTTATTCCCGATAAATAAGCCTGATTCAAGGGAACTTCTCAAATTCATACCTATTTTTAAGAGCACTCTATAATTTGTTTTAAGACACCATTATTATTTCTAAAATCACACAGATTATTATTAAAAAACTATTTTATTTAACTTTTAGTTTTATACAAAAAAAATTCCAAAAAAACTCATCTTTCAAAAGTAAAAGAGTATTTCTATCAAAAAATACTCGATGGTTTTATAGTATAATTTTCATATATTTAAACATTCTTGTTGATTATTTTTTTTAATTAGGATTAATATTTTCTAGGATATTATACCATATTTTTTTAATTGGTATATGATTATTTTGATAGTGGATGTGCTATCTTGATACAAATCACCATATTACTCTAAATGAAAAGTGGTTATGTTTACAAATTGGGGAAAGTCATTTACATTTCGTATATTCTCTTCAATATGAGTGTATATATTGATTATGTTTCCCCGATTTCATATTAGTAATGTATTTTATATAGTTAGTGATGGGAGAGTCCCATTATAGCCCCTCAATTCATCATTATGTCTCAAAAGACAAACTAGATTAGGTTTTTAACCATTATGTATGGTGTCTTAGATGAGGCCTTGACGGCATGGTTATGATGTCTAGAATTATGCTTTCCCTCGTTATGAAGCTAGTAACTATTTTTCAATGTGATTTTTAGACTTGTAGATTATGAATAGTTATGTTGTATTATAGAATTTTATATTTTTAATTCCTTCCATTTTATGCTAATGTTTAATTTTAGTGGAATGTTTACTTTTATTTATTCACCATGTTTTCTATTTTTTCTTACATTTCATTATATACCCTTACTGATCATTTGTTCTCACCCCTTTCTTATGTTTTATTTTTATCTAAGAAGCTAAGATGTAAATTATGAATGAATTGTGAGGATAATCTATAAGTATATTGGTGTTCCCAATATAGTTAATATGTTTTACTTAATTTCAAGTTGTAATGAAACTATTTTGCATGTATCTAGTTTTCCAATGCTGCTAAACTATTCATTACATCAGAATAAAACATCCTTGTTTATGGTCTAATGAAATAAAATAAGGAACCGACTCTAGGAGATAAAGGTCAGGGACCTTACATAACCCATAACATTTTTAAAATAAGATTTCATCCCTAAAAAACATGATTAAAACACTCCTATTATTAAATTCAATGAATTATTCCTTAAAAACATGAAAGGAATCAACTTTATCATCAATTTCATCTTCTTATAGATTTATACAATTTAACCTAAAATTTCAAATAATCTCATAATTGAAACAATTTAAGGATAAATCACCATGAAATACACATTTACCTATTAAGAAACCTGTGGATATGATCAAAATTATTTTTTCCATCATAACATCAACATCCTCATTTGAATCAATACTTATAACATCATCTGTTCCTTCTTCAATATACTTGTATTTCCTTAAAGAAAAATCATTATTCAGGGATTTAAATGATAATTTCATCTCATCCAAACACAATTTATTTTGGATGGATTTATTTTTCATCTCAAATATAAAACAATTTTTTATGTATTTTATCCCATGTATCCTCCTTTTATCTTTACACAATAGTCACTTGATAATTACTATGTCCACATCACACACCACATGGTTTGGTGTATCCCACACTCAGGTAAATCCGACATTTTACAATGAAAATGATAATGGTAAAAACCAAATATTCCTTCACCAATGTATACTATTAATATGTTGTTTTTGTTTTTATTTCCCTTATCTTATTTTTCTTTTACATGAAAAAAAATATTCAATAACCTTCTAATATTTTGTATGCCCAATAGTGTAAAAACCTCTTCTTTCTGTTTAATGTAGAAAACCTATAATGGTAATTATTTATTTTCATTTCATTCACATGTTCATGAATTTTCTTATTTTAGTTTAAACATGATTCCACATCACCCTCTTATTTTTTCATCCTCTATTTATTCTAATTCAATGTAAAAAAACTATACTAGTTCTTATATATGTTAGAGACAGAAATATTTTATAGGAGACCGACTCTATTAGGCCTAATATTATCCTCTATTTTCAAATTATATATTCCATTATATATTTTATAGTTTTATCATGTACAATTTACCTATAAAAATTTTACACCTTATTATTTTTAATATTTTATTATAGAATAACAAATATCCAGTTCAAATTTGAATTTCAAATTTATATTCTAAAAAAAATAAATCCTTAAACTGATCTCCAAACATATAATATTTTATTTTGATCCTCTAGATCAAAAAATAAATCTTAGATATCTTTAATGGTGATAAATAATTTTATAGATTTAATTTTAGAGGATATTGAGTAAATAACAGTTTTATGTCCCCAGATCAACTTGAAAATGGAAGTTTTATCTTGACCATGGCTAGAACCTTGTTGTGTATGAAAATATTTTAGTCAAACTATATTGAACCATATGAAACACACTCTTAATGGTACACACCATTATTTTGGTAGAGTAGAATTTTTCAGTTATCCAATGTTGGTCTGATTCTAAATTATTTGATTAATATTTATTTTCATATATAATGTATAAACTTTAACACATCTCATTCATTATTAATTCACTTCTTATTATATGTCTTTAAAAATATAAATTAGAATTATATAAACATAATATCAATGATATAATGTATTTATAAATTTAATATAAAAAATAAATAGTATATATGTCTTATCTATCTCATGGATCAATATTTCCATTTATGTAATAGCTTACCACCTAAAGGGTTGATCATTATTATTTAATAATCACCTACCAATTGGTTTTTAATATTCATGGTAGCTTTTATAATGGTTTTATGATTTTTCTCTTGCTTCTATTTACATAATACTATCCCTGATTAATTTCCTCTTTTTTACATTGACATTTTTAGTAATTATATGACTCTTCTTATAACTACCTAGGTTGTTTTTTTTTACTTAAATTTATCAATATTAAAATTTATTTATACTTAAGGGTTTAAATTTTTTTTAATAATGTGTTGGTACATTATGATATATATGGATAAAAACTTGATTACATTACCACCGAAGACACATTAGTATGCTAAGGGTTTTGAATATTTTTTATATTTTTAAATTTCCAATTGGTCCATTAATTAAAGAATAAGATTTTCATGTCCTAAATGTAAATTTAGAATATGGTTGATGAGATATTAAGTTTATGAAAACTTGATATTGAAGCAATTTCATGCTCAATATTTTTGTCTGGTTTGGAATAGAGAATTGAATGTTTCAGAAAGTTTGATCGTAGATGTTAATAAAAAAAATGGTCTTCCAACTTCATAGGAAAATGATAATAAAGTGAAATACCTTATAAATTATGCATTATGAATTATAATACAACAACATCAACATCAAAATATATCATAACAACTAGTTTAGGGTACTTAAAATATCAACATTACAGGTGATGTTTTTGGGACTATAGGACATCCAGATCAAGATTATAGCATATCATTGGATACTCCTATTGATTTTGTGGAGGAAAATGTAAGAGAGGACTTTACTGAGTAGAAAAATTCATTTTAGGGTTTTGTTGAGGACGTAAATCAAGAGATGTATGGTTTATTTTTTAAATATTCAAAAAATTATTTTCTGTTGAAGTTGTACCATATTAAATGCCTATGTGGATTTACAAATAAGGCAATGTCTGTGATATTAGAATTGTTGCAAGAATAAATTCATAAATATAAGATCCCCGACTCTATTTATGATATGAACAATGTTTTTAAAAATCTTGATCAGAATTATATGTAAATATATGTGTATCCCAATTATTATTTTCTTTATTGGGGA
Source organism: Viscum album (assembly GCA_963277665.1). Taxonomy (NCBI): domain Eukaryota; kingdom Viridiplantae; phylum Streptophyta; class Magnoliopsida; order Santalales; family Viscaceae; genus Viscum; species Viscum album. Next base: position 771,697,733 of record OY728138.1, read on the forward strand.
GAGGATTCAAGCACATAGGTTTGCTAAAAATTTAATTATTCTAGATGAAAATAAATGGCTAATGTTGGAATCTTTAATAAAAATAATAATATAAATATGATGAAATGGAACACACTTATAATGTTTTTTGCATTACATTCTTTTAAATCATCGATTTCTATGATTATTTATATCATATAAAATATTCATTACATAAAGTGGAATTCTAAAGATAATAAAAATTATAGGTTAATATGAAATCCAAGATATTCAAAATCATAGAATAAATTTGATTCATTACATATAGATTTCTCATATGATCCTAGGAATGTATTATTGGGATTAGATGATGAAGGATTCAACCCATTTGGGACTTTAAGAACCAGATTTAATATTTGTTCTGTTTTTTTGATCCATAATAATTTGTCTCTGTGGATGTGTATGAAACAAACTTCATTTATCATTTTGGTGATTATTCCTGAAAAAAAAATTCAATAAATGATATTGATGTAAAATTTCATCCTCTAGTTGATGAATTACAGTAGTTATCGAGAAACAGATTTGAGACATATCATGCATCATCTAGAACAATGTTCAAAATGTAAGCTACTATAATGTGGATTATTAGTGACTACCATAGACATAAGAATTTAGCTGGTTGGAATACTTACATGGGTTTAGATTTTTCTATTTTTAACTTTTATTTAAATCCACAATGACTACCTCTCAGTACAAATTCGTGCTTCTTGTGTCCTCTAATATTTCTTGATGCATCTCATATATTTTGATTGAACAATTCAAAATTCAATGGTTCTATTGATTGTAGAACACCTCCAATGTTGTTTATAGGTTCTGAAATATTTACAGAACTTATAAATTTTGAAAATGATTTTTGGAAGGTGTTTCATTTTAATTTTAGTGGGAAACAAGTTTGAAGTGTCACGTCATGTGAAATTATAAGGCAGAATTGGAAGAAAAGAATAATAATCTTCATAATTTTGTATTCATAATTTAATATTTTACACTTTAATCTTGATGTTATACATATTGAGAATAATTTCTATGAAATTTTGATATTCACATTTCTTAATGAGAAATAAAAATTAAAGGACCATCAAAATTCTAGGAAGTACTTATAAAAATTGAAAGTAAATTGTGGTCTATGTCCATATGAGAATGGAATGTACGCTCAAAAGAATTCAATGAAAAATAAGGATAAAGATACATTCCTTAGAAATTTAAAACCTGTGAAGGATTTTATGGGTTTTCAAGTAACATAACATAGTGTGTTGACTTAAAGATTCATATTTTTCATGGATTGAAAAGTCATGATTCACATATTGTGTTATATAACCTTCTAGCATTAGCATTTCATATATTATTACCTAAAAACGTAACTGTTTTTGTACTCAAATTTTGAAAATTATTTAGACAAACATGTGAGAGAAATCTATAACCATTTGATCTTTAATGCCTTCAGGGGATATTTTTATTAACACTTTGTGCAATTTATAAGATCTTTCCTCCATCATTTTTTACTATCATGGTGAATTTAATTGTGCATTTGGTCAAGGAAGCTAAATTATGAGGCCTTGTACATTATAGATGGATGTATCCAATTGAGAGGTAATTTATATATATGTTTTTATTATAAGTAATAAATTATTTTCTCATAATTAAATACACAATTATTTTTTACTTATTTTATTTCATTTATATTTTGGCCATTTGAAATCATATGTGAAAAATGAACTCAACCAAAAGAATCTATTTCTAAAGTCTATTTGGTATAGGAGTGTATTACCTATTTTTCTATATACTTGGATGATATTGAGATTGGATTTAATCTAGTTTGATGTATTTATGACACATCAACTCAATATCAACTACATGATAAATCAAAAATAATTTTTACAGTTGGTTGATCGGTTGGGAGGATCTAAAATGTTACACTGATTGAAATAGAATTATTATAGGAACATAGATATGTGTAGCTAAATAGTGAAATTAAAGATTAATTTATTAGACATAACAGGATTTAAACAAAGATAAAAATGATAAGTTTAACATGAAATGATAAATATATGAAAAAAAGATATTATTAAAGAGGTTGTAGAATGGTTTACACGATGTGTAAGTTCATAAGTATTGTAATCAATATAGATATTAGGTTAAAAAAATATTTTGTAAATCTATTATTGTATATTATGTTATATATATCATGAATACTAATACTCAAGATGATTTTTTATAATATTTTAAGTTTATGGCTTTAGGTCCTCTAAAACTAGCTATAAAGTTTGAAACATACAATGTGAATGGCTTTAAATTTCATCCAGTTGATCAGGAAGAGGATTTGAAAACACAGAATAGTGGTATATAAAAGTTTTACGAAGTCAGATACTATGGAAAGTTGACTAATATTATATAATTAAACTACAATGAGTATTGTTTTCATTTGTTTTATTCCAATGCAATTGGGTTAATATTATTGGGGGTGTTAAATTAGAATCCTGATAATTTACTTCTGTGAACTTCTTTCACTTGATGGATGTCAGAGACCATGAATTACATGATGTTTATATCCTATAATCCCAAGAGAAATTAGTATATTAGGTGGAATATTTTGTCGATTATGGGTAGAGTGTATTTGTTTAAATAAAATAAAGAGACTTGTTTGATATGGGAGATGAAGTGGATTATTTTTCCTCTGATATTGAATCTCATCAACACTAAGAAGAAAACATTTTTTCCATCATGATATTGAAAATATTATTCTTTCAAGGGTGGATGATGTAGTTGATGTAATTATAAAGGGGTAAAATAACATGATTAAAGAAATAAAAATGATTTCATGTGTAGCCATCCGTTCATTTACCAACCACTTATGTCATATCAAAAGTAATTAATTATCATAGATATCAATATTTTTTTTTCAGTACTATGCATCTGTAATAATTTCAATTTTTCTGCATGAATTTTTCAAAATATACATTTTAAAGTTAATTTTACTTTATTAAATTATATGAATGCCAAGAAGAAATCATTTTTCTAATCCTAGTCAACTCATACTCGACATTCCCTAGATTGCGCCAATAGAAGATGATCCATCGTTCTTCCTTTCTGCAATATATGAGACCCCATCCACCTTCCTCCCCTACACCATCTCTCACATCATACATTATGTCATCTTCTAGAACACCCTTCCTCAGCATCCCATTAGCTATTGAGACAGTGCCTCTGCATTTAATAGGCTTAGTATCAAAGGAGTAGGTAATCACACTTCTTTATTCATGGGGATATTGGAGGTTGATAGTTATAGGTACAAATTTTAATAGGAATAATGTTATTCATATTTTATTACAGTATTATCTATTTCTTAATGAATGATGAAAATAATGATATTATAGAGTCAAATATAAATAATTCATATATTTGGAATCTGAATTAACTAAACATAGTTCACCCATTTTACTGGTATGGGGTCCCTATTGATATTGCATCAATAGATAGTAGTGAGAACGTGAATCACACAACCTCAAAATAATTTAGTAAAAAAAAATTTATTAGTTTTATGTTTAAATTTCCTTACATAACACTATTTAATTTTCAACATAATTTGCATGTAGGTGCTGGTATCAAGTAGTGGAGACGAATATGGAGAGGGTGTCAAGAAGAGTTTATTGGGATGGTACATGGAGTAGTGAATGTGGAACAATATTCAATTTTATGTTTAATAGCTTAATTTTCATATTCAATTGTGGGGTGGACTTCTTAGGGAATTTTACACTAGATTTCCTAAAATACTTTAGATACATAATGTTATTAATGTGGTACATATGAAACTAATTATTGTGTTATAGTATAATATCTTGATGTGTAATAGTTGGATATCTATTTTTTTGGATATTTACTTTCTATTTTGGGAATGTATAAACATCACTTATTTTTTAAAATCAATATATATCGGCAGTTTAAACCACCGCTATATTTGAAAAATGATTGTTTAGAGATGGTTTAAATCACCATTATTTAGGATCGATTTTTTGTTTAACGTTGTATTTTTTTTGTTTTAGAGGTAGTTTCCCTTCCTAAAAATGCCTAAATTATTTCATAAATTCATACCACTACTATACTTTATTCATTTTTTGGGAAGTGAAACCACTATTGCAACCTAAATAACTGTTGCTAAACAAACATTCTATGATGGCTCCCAAAACGTGATGCTAAGTGGAAAAAATCAATGAAAGTTGTCTACTGGTGCTAAAATTGGTGGAGGTTTTTTGAAACCATTATATAACCACATGGTGGTGGTTTTAACTGCTTCGAAACCAAATAAAACCACCTCCAAATGTTTCTTTTGTTGTAGTGTGGTATTCCTCAATACACACAAGTTATGATAAATTAACCCTCAAAGAATGGAAAGTAACGTTTTACATGTTATATAATAATTAAATATGTATATTTATATTAACAATTTATTATATATACTTTAAATCCCTCATTACAACCAGTTGTAAGTAGAGGTGATGGAAATCGAATTATATTGGTTTGAGAGACGGTAGTCTACTGTACAAAAAAACAACAGTATCATTACCCACATGATTAATGAGTAGATGGATCTAGGTTATTACATTAACATAATAACATCTCAATATGTGGTTGTATATTGTGTTATTATTTCATTATTTGGGATGTTAAAGATAACATAAAATAGAAACTGCCAGTTAGGAATGATGCATTTTTGTTTGACAACCTCTAAAGTTTTACACCAAAAGATTTCCAAGATTGATTTTCTGATAAAAGAATGTCATACAGGATTTAGGGAATGATGTATGAAAGGTATTCGGGTTATAACTCATTGAACTAAAGGATTTAATGGTGTGAAGTGGAGAGTATAAGATGTGTAATTTTATAAGTATGGGAGAGGACACACTTGAAATATTATTAAATAAAAAGGGATACCCATGTTTTTTATGAACCAAAAGGTTCCAAAATAAATAATTATCAAGACATATATAAGATAAGTTATAAATATGACCATAATATAGTGTTTATAAACGTTTGTATGTCATTTTATCCCTTATACTTTCAATTTAACCCCCACCCCCCACAAATTTGTTTTTATTGTGACCTTTGTGAAGGATTAATTATGGTTTTCACTATTCTTCATGAAAAAAAAATAATTTAAAATATTATATAATATATATGATTCTAATTAAAAATAAGGAATATATTTTTCTAGATTTTATTCACATAAGTTGGTGAATTTTATTTAAAATTCAACAGAGAGATGCGACAAAAAAGCTGTTTTCAAGAGATGTATTTTTTTAAGCATAAAATAACATTATTTTATCTTTTAGAATAGTAATTATCATTATATGAATTAAAATTCATATTTATAAATTTATTGTATAAATTTAATTTAAAACATTACCCATTAAGTGATTTTTTATTAATTTAAATGAATAATCATTATGCCTTCAAAATAGTTTTCAAAATAAAATATGTATTTAAACACAAAAATAAAATTGTTATATATTCTAGTATAATGCTGATTATAATGAAGTTAGTTGGATTAAATACAAATAATAAAAACTTTTTTTAGATGAATTAAATTAAAATCATATCGAAAATATTAAATTACTTAATTTATTTGATAGAAATTACAGTTTTACAAAAATATGTATTTTACACTACTCACTGAAAATCAATATTTTCTAAATATTCAATAAATTTTACCCGAATTTAATTTTTATATGTTTATTTTAAAAATGAAATTTGTTTTATAAAATTAAAATTATATAAATTATATATTAAACATGAAAATAAAAACAATATAAGGAAAGAGTTTAGTTTAAACTATTTCCATTTTAATTTTAAAATTACTTAATATTTTTATAATGAAAATAACTATCTAAAGAATTTTATTAAGCATGAAATAAGTTATTCTATCATTACATAGGTTTTAAAACCCCCCACCACCATTTTTAAATTTCATACCTTCACTCTTATTCACTTATTAATCTAGTTGAGATATTTTCCCTCATAACATTTTCAGATTCCCACATTGCTTCTTCTACAATACGGTGTTTCCATAAAACCTTAACCAGGTAAATCAACTTATTCGACAACCCTTGCTCCCTATGGTCATGAATATTAATATTAGGTTCCTTATAAGAATTATTCTCTTCCAACTAAACTACATCCTGACTAAAAACATGAGATGAAATTTGAGATATTTTTCCTTAACATTGAAACATTAAATACACGTTGTACATGGGATAAACTCTATAAAAATACAATTTTTATAAAAATAATTCAATCTTATATAGGATTTCATATAATCCAATAATATATAGATATAACTTACCCTTTTAACAAAACACATAAATATTTTTCATATAAATACTTTTAGAAAAACACGACCATCTACTTCAAAATATAGATATTTCCTTCGATTATCTTAATAACTTTTCTTCCAAAACTGAGCATTCTTTAAGGTTTTTTAAATCAACTACACCTTCTCAGCCATTTACCATACCAAATCATATACAATTAATTTTCTTTAGTCTACTGTATCCAAAAAAATTGGTGTCTGACACCACTTTTCATATGATTCCTCAAATGGATCCTTCTTTATACTAGAATGAAAACTATTATTATAAGAAAAATCAACCAAATATAGATGTTGAACCTAACATCCCAAGTAAAATGTTGAATAAGAAAACAATCACATCTTACCTGGTTTGAATCATCCACTAAGGCAAAACATCAAATTGAGGATGAAAATTTGTACTAAAACATAATTCATTTACCAATATCTTCTAATGTATTTTCAATAAATTGGATGTAAATATTGGATCACATTAATAGAAAATAGAGAGAGGAACTCAATGTAACTTTAATATATTTTTTAGATATAGTTGATAAATACAAATAAAAATCATATTATCCTGAATGGGAATTAAATGTGTATATTTATTTAATGGATAAAAAACTTAAATTGCATTACTACCTAGATATGTCATTATAAATCCCACGATGAAATCCATTGATATACTTTCCCACTTCCACTCCAAAACTAGAAATGGATAAATCATTCCCTTCAATATTTTTTTTCTGATTTGACCTACTAAAAATTTAAAAAAATGTTTAAATCATTAATATCTATTTTTATGTTATACGACAAATAATACTAATGAATATCTATGTACATCATAGTACTTACATGATGAATGAAAAATGGATAACTATGAGCTTCACCCTAAAAAACTCTCCTCAACTAGATATCACAAGGAACAAATAATTTCTTTCTAAATATGATAACACATTCTTCACAAACAGTATCCTCAGGAAACTAAAGCTTTATAACAGGTTATACTTTTCCTAAAAATACATGATCATCCTTCTGATATTGCATTATTCATTCTCTCAAAATAAACTACACTGAAACCTCAAGAAAGGTAGAGGATGTTCCTATATCCACAATAGAAAGGCTAGAATTCATAGAATCATTAAACAATGGTTCTTGTTATAAATTTCACATGGTTAATATAGAATTATTTTTCTGAATCAAAGCACCATCAATGATATTTTCAGTTCACAGATGATAATAAACTATGAAATCATTATTCATGATTACTTAAATCTATCTTCTTGGTCTCATGTTTAACTCTTTATAAGTAAAATTTTACATTTAAAATTTATGATCAATATATATTTCAGACATAAAATAAGAAAAATGTACCTCTAAATTTTTAAAGTAAAAATATACAATAGTTAATTATAGATCATTTTTAGGCTATTTGGTCGGTCGTTTCACCGAAATTATGTTATCGGTGCCCCAAATTGATATTACCCACTCTTAAACTTAGTATAGTGAAAGTGCGGGGTCGATCTATAGGGAACATTGGCAGTGCATTGGTTCAGTTGAGTTTATAATTAATTTAGTGAAACATGCAGAATTTAGAGTGGATTTTCTTGGTTTGGATTGAGTGAAACTGTTTTGTTTAATTCAATAAAATGATTAACAATTTAAAGGAAACAACAAGTGATTTAAATGTTTTTTAACGGGAAGAAATGTGTATTGGGGCTGTGGTGGTTATGGAGTTTTTATGCAGATTTCTTAAATGGTTGCATTTTTCATGATAATTCATCATTCTGGATTTCATTTTATCATAAGATTCCTTGGTCCGGTTTCTCTTGTTTGGAATTGAAGAAATTGACTCCTTGGTCTGGTAGTCAGTGTTTCTCAATTATTAATTTGGTTCAGTCCATTTATGAATTGGGGAGACCTTTTTAGTGGTTAATAAAGCTTTCACCATTACTCTTATTTTATTTCGCTGAGATTTCTTCCCTTGGTACGGCTCAGAATTCTTAATAATAATTAGCAATGATTTAAGAGGAGTAATAAGTATTAAGAAGAATGAACCCAACTATCTAAATCAATACAACATAATACAGTACTTCATTGCCCACAACCCCAACACAAGGGGTTTATTTACAAATGGAAAGCATGATAGGAACAACACACTCGATACCTGATGAATTCATTATTGTGTAAGCTTCGAGGAGCGGTGTCGGTAGGTGGAATAGTGGAACAATGGCACCATGGTGGTTTGGGAATGGTAGTAGAAGAACTTCTCCCTCCTCCATTGGATTTTGAACTCTAAAATCTGAAGGCCAAGGCCTCTATTTATAGAAAAATAAAGTACACAGCGTGTACAGAAATTACATGTCATGTACTTCCGTCAACGCGCTTTGCGCTTCATTCTCTCTGCTGGTAGGCGGCCTAACATGACGTCATTGACTTTGAACACGGCGCTGCCTGGTATGTGAGTGTACACGGCATGTAGAACCACTATACATGGTGTGTAATTCGAAAATGTGGCCACCAACCACTTCTAGAATATTAGACACGGCGTGTATAAATGGAACATGCAGCGTCTCCTTCAATGGCCACATGGGCATGTAGACTCTTCTCAGTAACAACTGCTTTTAGAATGTAGGACACAGCGTGTAATGTCGCACCACATGGCGTGTAGCTTCTGCCAAGTGACATGGGCATGTACGCCCTCCTTCGATCTGTGTCCCTGTCAAGATGTACACGGCGTGTATACATATTACACACCATGTAGTTTCAAAATTTTCACATACTTCCCTCGATTTGTGTATTTTGGTCGGAAAGCTCTTGAAAATAGACAAGGTCACCAATGTCAAAGTATTTTTCTTCTAAAAGGAATGTATTTGGTGAAAACTTCTGTTTATTTTCAATAATATGTATGAAAATGTATACACAAATCGGGTGCATCAGACTCCCCCACACTTAGTTGTTTGCTTGTCCTCAAGAAAATCTCAAAATCTAATTAAAAGAGCCTATACTTTTAAAAGGAAGGCATTCAATTAATCAAAAGTATAAATGATAAAGTTACTGAGGAAAATTCTAAAATGCAAAAACAAATTCAATTAATAAGATATTAAAATCATGCCTCATATATATAATTCAATTAACTACTCTAATCCTAACACATTTTTAACCTTTCAAAAATAATCATGCCACTTGATGATCTACCTTACCAGTCAATATCACACTCCACACTCAAGATGTTTTTATTCAGAGTTTTTCTCAATCTATGGTATATTCACTTTATCCATAGGTTTGCAAGATATCTTGCTCTCTACTTTAGAAAAAATTGAATTACAATAATCATGAGGGCTTTATCAATAAGGTTAAGATGTCTCTGTGGAAAAGGTTTGGTGGGTTCATATGTGAAAAATAAATTCTGAGGCTTGAAAAAGGAAGGCTAATTCCTTTAAACAACATTGCATGATATTAAAAGTAATGTTCAATGAAAATGTATCCTTCACAACCTCAGTTGAATGTTGTTGTAGTCACCAATGTTTCCCTTAGTCAAGTAGGGTTCCTAAATCAAATGAGCACAAGGTTCCCATATTTTTTTAAGAAGAACTCAAGGGAAACACTTATGAATACAATGAATAATTTTTTGGAACCCTTTCTTCCCCAAATAGTCAAGAGGCACTCCCCCATACTTTATTTCATGATTGTGCACAAAAATATTCCATATATTTCCAACTCCCTCTTTAAAGATCTAAAATGAATATTCATGCAAAGTTCAAAAAGAAATAGGGTAGGAAGGGAAATAGGCTTGTAACTTGGCTTCCTATAAATATTTTTCATGGATTCTATGGGCTTAACGAAGATTAAATGTTGGTTAGGTCTCAAGAAAAAGGGTTGAAAACAATATAGTTCCTCAATCATTTTAAAGTAATTCAGAAATTCTTCAGGTTATTGAAAGCAAACTTGCAAATTCTGGTAGTGATGCATATCCTAGGAATCTCTCAAGAAAGAGGTTATTAGAAAAGAAATATGAAAAAGGGTTTAGAATGCCTCTCAGGAGTGGAAATAATAATAAAGGTACAATCAGGTCATGACATGAATATAAATGATTAGCCTAATCAATGTAATTAATCAAAGATTAAAAGATGCAATTGAAACTATATCAGCAATCATTTTAAAACACTTAAAAATCAGAATAATCATGAAACCCTCAAAATGTTCATAATGATAACTTGAGCATTGATAAATATGATTAACCAAAAATTGCCTCAAATTTTCAAATATATAATCTAATAATGATGTCTCCTAGATTAGTTCAAGGGCAAGACTAAGGTGAAATAGAGAGATGAGGCTCCCCCACACTGAAAATCGCACGTGGTCCACCAAGTCCCCAATAAAGAACAAGGTAAAGTGGGGACACAAAAAGTCTACCAGACCGAGGGAAAGCAACGAAAGGAGGAAAATCAAGAAAGAAAACAAATGAAAAAGAATACTCCCCTCATGTCTAGGTGAAGGAAAATGGTATGTGAAGTAAAAGCGCATCTCAAAATGTTCCAGAGGACCTTTGATGGGGAAGAAGAAACACAGTATGAAATCATAATAAATAGAGGCATAATAGATCACAAATATATATAAAATAAAAAGCATATGCCCCAAAACCAGTCATCGGGTCGCCTCCAAAGAGGCACCATCTAAGAGAGGATCAGCTGGAAGAGATGGCGTAGGAGGCGTGGAAGCTGAATGTGCGGACCCGGCAGTGGGATGGGAAGCTATAGAAGTATGACTCGTAGGCACGGGAAACAAAAAGTGATTTAAAGGTGTTTTAATAGGAATAAAAGTGTATTGGGGCTATGGTGATTATGGAGTTTTATGCAGATTTCTTAAATGGTTGTGTTGTTCATGATAATTCATCATTATAGATTTCCTTTTATCACAAGATTCCTTGGTCTGGTTTCTCTTGTTTGGAATTGAAGAAATTGATTCCTTAGTCCGGTAGTCAGTGTTTCTCAATTCTTAATTTGGTTCAGTCCATTTATGAATCCATGAGACCTTTTCCGTGGTCATGAAAGCTTTCACCATTACTCTTCTTTAATTTCGCTGAGAATTCTTCCCTTGGTACATCTCAAAATTCTCAGTAATAATTAGAAATGATTTTATAGGAGTAAGAAGTATTAAGAAGAATGAACACAAGTATCTAAATCAATACAACATAATACAATCCTTCATCACCCACATCCCCAACATAAGGGGTTTAGTTATAAATGGACAACATGATAGGAACAACACACTCGATACCTGATGAATTCGTTATTGTGTAAGCTTCGATGAAAGGTGTCGGTAGGTGGAATAGTGGAACAACGGCACCATGGTGGTTTGGGAATGGTAGCAGTAGGGCCCAAAGTAGACAGTAGAACAGAGTCTGTGGCCTGCGCAGGGAAGGGTGGTGGAGCAGCAGCAGAAGGGCCAGGAACGGAGGCAGAGGCATGTGGCGGAGGCCACATAAGATCAAGATGCTGAGCAATAAGCACCAATAGCTGCTCCATGTGGTCTTGGAGGCTGTCGAGACGAATCACATGTCGCGTAATGGTGTCCTGGAGGCTGATGATATGAACCAACTGCTAGTCCATCTGATCCTGTCGGCTATCGAAGTGATTCAAGACCTGCTCCACTACGTCTAGGCAGAGGTAATGGGTGAGATCAACTGAGGTTGCAGTGGTAGGTGGGACTAGTGGTGGTCCAGAAGAAGGAAGGCTAAAAGAATAAGGGTCTGTAGGAGGGGGGTGGTTGATGAAACTAGAGGGGGTGGGGAAGGAGGAGCAGGTGCATCAGCGGGGCCGGGAAGGTCAGCAGGTGGGTGGGGGAAAACCTGGGCAAGGATGTAGGCACCCCCTACTTCCAGACCATCCCCGTGAGAATGAGCATGAAAAATTCCATCCGCTGAGGTGAACCTAACAGGTCATGAGGCAAAGATGGCTCGAATACCCCTAGGTGGTGGGCGATACGGGTAGTGTAAAACCCACCGTTCAGGATTCCTTGACGGCCGGTAAACATGGTGTGTAAATAGGAGGCGGCTAGATAGGGGAGGTCTGGGTAGTCTTTCCGGAGGATACAGGTAAGTAGATCCGTGTCACGGCTGATCACGACCCCCATATCCTCATGGCAGGGGAAAAGGATGGCGCTGAAGCACCGATGAGAGAAGCGGATGATGGGGTCAGTGATAAGAGTGACCTTCTGAGAAGTGGGGTAGTACTGGTGGTTAGTCCCAGTGATCTCCCACCACATAGTGATGAGCTCAGGGAACTCGGGCCTGGACAGGGTAGAAACAGAAAGTGGGTGATGGGATGGGGTTAGAAGCTGCACCCTCATCCAAACTTGGTCATGGTGGAATAATGGCCATTGGAGGGAGCTCGTAGACTGGTGTGTTTGGGTCTGACTACGTCAGAGGTTGGAGTCGAATCCTCTGAAAAATGGGCCTCTTGCCCTCAATGGCGGAGGCCAGCCGCTTCCCCCGAGAAGGATCACTATCCTCCATATCCTGAAAAAGAAAGAAAAACCAAACAAAATAAAAATAAAAATAATGAAAACAAATAAAATGTGAGAAAACATGAAAAGAAAAGTACATGTAGTGTAAATCCAGAGTACACGGCGTGTAGTAAAAAATGTATAGGATCTGGTTTTCTCTAGCTAAACACGTTGAGAGAGTGGGAGGAGACCATGTAAAGATACACGGCGTGTACCGAACATACACACCGTGTTCACACAAAGTGTAGGAGTTCGTGTATTACAAACGACATGGCCATATATTTAACCATTCTAAGAATAAAGGACATGTCATGTATTATTCAGACACGGCGTTAACATGACTCGAGTAACATGGTCGTGTGGTGTTGAGACACGGGCCAGCCGAAAGAAATACAGGACACGGTGTGTACCGAACATACATGCCATGTTTGGGAACATGGGGTGAGAGGCCGTGTTCTGTGCCACACATAGAGGGGCCAAAGGAAATTCTATACATGGAATGTACTAAACACACACACTGTGTATGTGAAAATGTTGTGTGAGGTCGTGTGCAAAGGTGTACTCGGGCATGATAGGGAAAAGTACACGGTGTGTACCGAACATACACACCGTATATATTTAAAATTTGAAGTATTTTCTGTGTGGACATGTAATGAAGTACACGGTGTGTGTTCATCATTTCGTGGTCATGTACTGGCGGAATCCGAATGGTCGGTCGATCCGAAAATCACCCTAAACTTATCTAATAACATGAAAAAGAGGGTGTAGAACGGCGTACCTGGACCGAGGATCACAATGAAAAAGAAATCAGAACCCGGAACGCCCCAAATTGACGGATCTGAGCGAGGTAGGCCATTCGTCTTTAGGAGGAAGAAAACGGCGAGTGGGAGGGGGAGAAATGGTAGGCCGCGCAACATGGGCTCAAGCCGGGTGGCATGAGGCTTATATAGCCACGATACACGGCGTGCACGTATGGACTACATGTCGTGTATCCCAAAAAAAAATTTATCTAAATCAAGATAAAATATACTATATAATAATTAATATTAATTAATTAGAATAAAAGTAAAATAGGTATATATATTTATATACATAATTAATAGAAAATAAAACTATACACGTATTGTAGTGGGAAAATACATGCCGTGTGTTTACAAATTGTAAAAAGAGAAGTACAACCATTGGTATGGTGGTCAGGGCGAGGTTCAAACCGGCGATCGGTCATTCCGAACGGAAGCCCTCAACCACTAGAGTGAAGGTTTTACTGCTACCCATATTTATGATATATATATATATTGTATACAGACTATACACACAGGAATAAAGAAAAGCACGGCGTGTGGTTATTATAATTATATAATAAGGGAATGAAGCATGGAGATTAGCCCAGTTCGAACCCTGGTCTTTTTGGATCCAAGGCTGTGACTTTTCTAATCTTCCAACTTCATCAACATGAATTTATTTTATATGAAAACGTTTTTAAATTAGTAAGGAAAAATATGGCACACACGACGTATATCGAAAGACATGTCATGGGGTTTTATTAAAAGAGTAAATGATGGGAATGGGACGGTTGTTAGGATTCGAACCTGGGTTTTTTTCCGGTTTACGATCCTAAAAACCCAGTCCATCCCCATCATGGGTTTTCTTATAAGCAAGTATATATAACTATAGAACTTACTACACATGCCTTGTAAGAAAAGGAGGAACCCTGTTCCGAATGTAGGTCAAGAGGATTTGAACCGGGGACGGCTCAGATAAACTCTAGTTACTTTACCATCGGCACCGGCATCATCCCTGGTTAATCATTTTTTTTTCTATAGATTTATACTATTAAGATTATAAACTAAAAAGATAAGTACATTCCGTGTATACAAGTGGAACACGGTGTGTAACCTCTGGGTTGCCTCCCAGGAAGCGCCTTTTTTAGGTTGTTGGCTCGACCTTCTTACCTATTCTTACCTAATTTCTATGGTGGATAATGGTCCCAATAGTGGCCACCCTGGCCTTTTAGGCACAGATCATCCATTGAGCAATTTTCCAGGGTTGCTATCACAGAACAGTCCTCATAATTAATCAATGATGCTTGTTTGACGGCTTTTAAGACATTATAGGAGTCTATTTTGTCCCCTACATTGAAAATCAACTCTCCCTGGTGCACGTCAATGAGTGCCTTCCCAATGGCTAAGAAAGGTCTTCCCAAAATAAGTGTTTCCTCCTGGTCCTCCTTTATGTCTAGGATAATGAAGTCTGTGGGTAGGATTAATCGTCCCACTTTCAATAGTACATATTCCAGTAGCCCCTTCGATAACTTAATGGATTGATCAGCAAGTTGAAGGGCCACTCAGGATGGCTTCAAATCATGGACCTCTAGATTTTGGAAAACTCAGAATGGAATGAGGTTGACACTTTCTCCCAAGTTGTATAGTGCTTTTCCAAAGTCATAGGGTCCAATTGTGTAGGGGATAGTAAAACTACCTGGATCCTGGAGCTTTGGAGGAATCGAATGTTGAACGACCGTGGAGTACTCCTTTGTCAGAGCAATAACCCCTAGATCCTCCATCTTCTGTTTATTGGAGATGATGTCTTTCATAAATTTGGCGTACGTAGGCATTTTGGTCAGTGCCTCCACAAATGGGATATTGATTTGCAGCTTCCTGAATACTTCCATGGATTTTCCAAACTAGTGATCTGGATTTATTTGCTTCATCCTCTTCGAAAAAGGTAATACAGGGGTGAATGGTTTGATGACCTCATTTCCTTTTTTCTGTGAAGCATCCGGTGATGGTGGTGCAGATAAAGATGGTTCTAAAATTGGACTTTCATTTTCAACTGGGAGAGGAGGTGCAGTAGACTGTTGTGCTGGTTCCTTTTGTGGAAATGCTTTTCCTCTCCGCAAGGTGATAGAATTGGCCTCCTCCATTGGGTTCTTCTCAGTGTTTCCCGGTAGTGTACCTGACTGCCTCCCTGATAGCTGGTTTTCTATCTGGACAATTTGATTCTCGAGGCTTCGAATGGAAGCCTCATGGTTATGAAATTTCATCTCAGCAGTTGATATGAATTTATTCATCAGGTCCTCTAACCTTGATGTGTTCGCTTACTGAGATGGCTGGGAAGGTGGTGGAGGTGGTTGTTGCCTTTGTTGTTGTGGGCGAGGGTTTTGGTACCCTTTCTCATGACAGGAACCCTGCTGGAACTGTTGTCTCGAAAATTGATTTTGGTACTGAGGCTGATTGTAGTCGGGCGGTCGCTGGGGCGGAGGGTTTTACTGCTGTTGGCCCCAGCCTTGGTTCTGATTATCTCACCACACTAGGTTTCAGTACTGTTGATATTGATTTGACCCTCGATTTTGAGTAACAAAGCTCACCTCGCTTGTCGAAGTGTCTGATGGAAGTCCCAGAAATTCTCCCAGATTGTGGTTTTTACCACAGTCACTGCATTTTGCATGGTTCGCTGCATGAACTGGAGATGCTCCTTTATGATTCAATGCATCGATTTTCATGAATGCTACATCCAACTGGATGGCAAGCATGATAGTAGCAATTATACTATGGATACATCTTTTTTGAGTCCCCGGCTTGGAGTGCCACTTGAAGCTGTTGGTAGACATATCTTTCAGTAGTTCAAAAAGTTCTTCCGGAGACTTTCTCATCATCTTACCTCTAGCAGCAGCATCTACCATGGACTTGGTATTTTTTGTGAGTCCTCCGTAGAAGGTCTGGACTTACATCCAGAGTGGGAGTCCGTGGTGTGGGAATTTTCAGGGCATCTCCTTGAAACGTTACCAGGACTCGTATAACAACTCGAAGTCATGCTGTCGGAAGTTGTGGATCACATTCCTTAGCATCATCGTCTTTGATGGTGGGAAAAATTTTGATAGGAACACCTGGGCTAGCTCCTCCCAGGTGAGGATGGATCTTTGGGGCAGCCCTTTTATCCAATATCTCACCTTGTCCCGTAGAAAAAAGGAAAATATGCGAAGACGAATGGCATCCCCGGACACGCCATTGTACTGAAATGTGTCACAGATCTCCAAAAAGTTGGAGAGATGGGTGTTTGGGTCCTCGCTGGGCAGGCCTCCGAATTGGACAGTGTTCTGGATCAGTTTCATGATTGCAGGCTTGATCTCGAAGTGTTGGGCCTGTATCGGAGGACAGATGATACCTATATCAGCTCTGTGGATCGAAGGAAGACCGTACTTTATAAGGGTACAACATGGAGGTGGCTGCTGAGGAGGTGGAGCTTGCTTGTACTGTTATTCCTAAGGGGCGAAATAGGGTCGTTGGAAGATCTGTTGCAGCTGTTGTAGTTGGTCATACACCAGAGGAGGTTGTTGTGGCGGTCGTTGGTAATCCCTTGAGAGGAATTCCATAAATCCTCTAGGTGCTTGCTCTGGTATACCAGCAGCGGGAGACTGCTGGTCCTAGTACGGATGCTCAGCCACATCATCCACGGTTGGTGCTTCAACATCCTTGTTCGCCATTGTTCGTGGCTGTTGGTTGTGAGTTTCTTTTAGTGCACGCCAACGACGAAGCAGGGTCTGTTTGATCTCCGGATCAAGATGAACTAGTTCGGATGACTCAGTGCTCCTGGACCGTGTTGGGCATCTATTCATGCACTTTAATCTTCTGCACAATCACCACACAAATACCAGGTGTAACAAGGGAAAAATAAAATAGAAATAGAAATAGGATTAAGAAAGAAATTTTTGGGAATTTTTAATTTTTATTTTCACTTAATTAATTACTAATGCAACTAAGTTATAGCACTTAAAACGAATGTTTCCCCGGCAATGGCACCAAAATTTGTTCGGTAGTTTCACCAAAAGTATGTTATCGGTGCCCCAAATTGATATTACCCACTCTTAAACATAGTATAGTGCAAGTGTGGGGTTGATCCATAGGGAACTTTGGCAATGCGTTGGTTCAATTGAGTTTATAATTAATTTATTAAAACATGTAGAATTTAGAGTGGATTTTCTTGGTTTGGACTGAGTGAAACTGTTTTTTTTTTACTTCAAGAAAATGATTAACAATTTATGAGAAACAACAAGTGATTTAATAGAGTTTTAACAGGAATAAAATTGTATTGGGGATGTGGTGATTATGGAGTTTTTATGCATATTTCTTAAATGGTTGTGTTGTTCAGGATAATGCATCATTCTTAGATTTCCATTTATCACAATATTCCTTGTCAAGTTTATCTTGTTTGGAATTGAAGAAATTGACTCCTTGGTCCGGTAGTCAGTGTTTCTCAATTTTTAATTTGGTTCAGCCCAGTTATGAATCGGTGATACCTTTTCAGTGGTCATGAATGCTTTCACCGTTACTCTTATTTTATTTCGCTAAGAATTCTTCCCTTGGTACAGCTCAGAATTCTCAGTAATAATAAGCAATGATTTTATAGGAGTAAGAAGTATTAAGAAGAACGAACACAACTATCTAAATCAATACAACATAATACAATCCTTCATCACCCACAACCCCAACACAAGGGGTTAAGTTACAAATGGAAAGAATGACAGGAAAAACACACTCGATACCTCATGAATTCATTATTGTGTAATCTTTGAGGAGCGGTTTCGGTAGGTGGAATAGTGGAACAACGACACCATGGTGGTTTGGGAATGGTAGCAGCAGAACTTATCCCTCCTCCAATGGTTTCTGAACTCTAAAATCTGAAGGCCAAAGACTCTATTTATTGAAAAATAAAGTACACGACATGTATAGAGAGTACACGGCGTGTGTAGAAAGTATATGTTGTGTACTTCCTTCAATGTGCTTTGGGCTTCATTTTCTCCACTGGTAGGCAGGCTAACACACCGTCTTTGACTTTGAACATGGCGTCGCCTAGTAGGTGAGTGTACACGGCGTGTAGCACCGCCATACATGGCATGTAATGCCAAAATGTGGCAACCAACCCCTTCTAGAATAGTAAACACGGCGTGTATAAATGGAACACGCTGTGTCTCCTTCAACGGCCACATGGGAGTGTAGACTCTTCTCAGCAACAACCGCTTCTATAATGTAGTACACGGCGTGTAATGTCACCCCACACGGCATGTAGCTTCTGCTTGGTGACATGGGCGTGTACTCCCTCCTTTGATATGTGTCCCTATCTGGATGTACACGGCATGTATAAAGAGTACACGCCGTACAGTTTCAAAATTTTCACAGACTTCCCTCGATTTTTGTATTTGGCCAAAAAGCTCATGAAAATAGACAAGGTCACCAAAATCAAAGTATTTGTCTTCTAAGAATTAGGTATTTTGTGAAAATTTGTTTTTATTTTCAATGATATGTATGAAAATTAATAAAAAAATCAGGTGCATCACTATTTTAACTCATATGGTTTCAGTTTTCATGAACCGTAATCAATTAACTGATTATTTTTCATCCAGAAACAACCAAGTCAATTTAATAAAGCATCATAATTAATATATAACAAAATATTTCTATTGGGATGTTTCAAAAATATAACATTCACGAATGTTATTTTTAATTCCTAAAAACAAGCATCAAATTCAGTTAGCCTCGTGAATTTAACATCATTTTGAGTAATCTTAGTCAGTAAGGTAGATAACTAAGAAAGGATATCAATAAAACACATTTAAAAACCTATTAAAATAAGAAAATATTAATTTTTTTTGAAATTTTTATCTCTTCACCATTCTTCAAAAATATTAGTTTTAGTATAATTTATAGTTACGCCATATATAGAAACAATTATTCCCATGAAAGAAATTTTTTCCTCAATTTTAAAACTTAATAAATTTACTATAATATTTCTTTTATTTTAAGGTTGGAAAAAAAATCCATGCGTGTCTATCATTATCCTTATGAATTTTAGAATATACCAATATATCATAAATAAATAAAAACACAAACTTATCTAAGTAGTCATGGAAAATTATATTCGTAAGGTTGATAAATATAGATGGTTTATTAGAAAAACCAAAGGGAATAACTAAAAATTCATATTTCTCATATCATTTCAAAATTGATATCTTAATAATTTTAACCTCTTTTATATTTATCTTATGGTACCTTAACTACTGATCATAAATCATGAAATACTCAACTCCATGTATATTATCAAATAAATAACCGATATAAGGAATTGGATAATTGTTCTTAACACTGATGTTATTTGGGGATATATAATCATTGTAAAATCTCATTTAACTATCATTATTCTTTTGAAAAAAAATATGATAACCACATGGTGAGGTTTGAGAATGAATTAATCCATTATCAAGTAATTATTCTAAATAAATTTTTAATTTCACATGGTCAACTTGATCGAATCGATAAGGTGGTTTAGAAATAGGGTTATAATCAATAAATAAAGCCATTTAAATCATTAGAAAAAATATCCATGTATTCATTCACTATTGGATCATCACTAATTTGAATAGAAATAACACTAGTTAAACTCAACCGCCAAAATTGAAATAACAATAGTTAAATAATTAGAAAAAAAACATCCATGTATTCATTCACTATTGGATCATCACTAATTTTAAAAGTTTATTTATTTTAAATAACATCATCGAGGTAACATACAATTCCATCTCTAATCAATTTTTCAGTTTCTTTTTTATTATCATTGGTTTTAAAAAATTGAATAAAACATTATTGTATATCTAATCTACCTTACCAGGTAAAATTGAAATTCAATCCCTTCTAAGAATAACAAAAAACAACATTATGTAATTCCAACTATAATTTGAGATATTAACATCCCACCAATAATAATATAAAGGTCCCTATAAATTGTTGTTGCTTTAATATTTCTACCCAGTGTTTACACCAAAAGTCATATCTTCCTTTCATGTTATGAAATTTCTATTTTCCTTCAAAATTTATAATTAATAAAGGAATGAGAAGATCAATAGTCAAACAAGGTATAGAAATAATTTGAAAAAACCATTGACATTCATTTCACCACTTCATTTAATGACATAATATCAAAAATAGTAGTATAAAAATATTTTTTCACTCCCTTTTTCTTTAGATATTTCTTAATTCCGCCCTGAGTAACCATCTTTGAACACACATTTTCATAATTCATCAACTAATTTCTAAGAAAAAATATCATTTTTTGGAATTTTATTTTGGTTATAATAATTTTCCTTGGATTCATGAGACATATGACCAAACCTACCACATCGGAATAAATTCCCATACATTTTAAGTCATTTCTTATAGTAAATTTTTACCACAGTTACCATAATATTGGAACACTTTTTTCTTACAAACATACTTCTTTGATATATTCCTCCAATTTTACTACCACCAAAATCGATTTTTTTTTATGTCTTCATAGAATACCTGATCATTATAAAACTCCATTTCTACTCTCTCAGCAGATCAAACATGTTTCTCAATTCTTTTTAATTCATAGAAATATAATTCCTTAGGATATAATGAATTCAATCCTGAGTAAAACAAATAATGTTTGTTATCATGATCCAATACAAATTTGGGGTATACCATGATATTCATGTCATTGTTTCTTTGTATACATCAACTTAATATTCATCATTTTTCTTAAATTTAAAGAAGTTTTTATCTATCCTAATTAAAACATCATTAGGAAAATATTTTTCAAGGAAAATATTATTAAATTCATCCAGTTCTAAGGTATAAATCTCTTACCCTTCCATAATATTCATGACAATTGATCAAGACTGGTTGGATTCAACTACAAAATGGTAAATATGAAGACATAAATTTTGATAATCCAAACATCCCACGACAGAAAAAATAATTTCAAGGTATTTAATACATCCTTAAACTACCACTCATACATTAGAGTCACTAAATTTATAAAATATTGTCTTATAAAATGCTACCCTATAGACATGTTTCTCTATGTTAGATCTGGTTTCTCTGTAGCATGGAAACTAGAACTATTTATTTTCTGTGTTAACTAATCCATAAATGGAAAAAAACGACTCAATATTAATTAAAACTGACACAAGATTCTGATTTAGAAGGTTATCATCACCTCTATGCCTTCTTAATTCAGATTAATTATTTCTTCTGTGAAAAAACATTCTGAAAATATATAGTTTTGATAAATAAACATGGTAATATTTAAATTCGATATCATTTAAACATAAACATGATGTAAAATATTTTATTTGTATTCTATTAAAATTATAAAAACATCAAAAATAATCTAAACCTTTGTTAGGATACCAACTTCAAGGAACTGAAATTAAACATAACATACTTTAGTGTCATTAGACTAGAATTTTATTTATGTCACCCCTAAATATATTTTCTTTGTTTATATTATTAGATAGTTAGGTCACAAAACATACATAAAATGTATATATTATAATTTGGATACTTTGAATCAGTATCCATTTTTTACATAATGTAAACCGTTTAAAATAAAACATTTTTTAATGGATAATAATCACAAATTTCAACTTGAATTCTTCTTTTTTCCTTACCCATCCATGGAACCTATGAAAAAAAAATTTAAAACAAGTAATGTTTATAAAAAACATAGTAATAGAGATTAAAAAAACTAAAGAGACTAATTAGTACATGATTACTTATAAAAAATTTCCTTTTCAAAGTATGCTTTGGGGCCAAAGTAAACAATGTCATACCAAATAGATCACTTTTTCTACCCAAAACTTCTCATTAGACATTTCATAAGAAAACTTAAATAAAAAATAAAACTTATAAAGGAGTATTTGAATACATGATAAATATGTGAAATTGTTTTCAAAAATTTATACTTTTGAACCTTAATAAGTAATAAATAGTTTATTTTTATAATAATCTCATTGAATACCTTTTTATCTATCATCATATTACCATAAAAACCTATATCAATCATATATAAAACATATTCTTATTTTGGGACATCATTATCCATATAATTCACAAAAATGGAATAATTGTATGGTTACTTCCAAACACAGTGCATTGGAGGACCATCATGAACCCACCCATCCTTGGGTTATAACATAACCATAGGTTCTTGGTTCGTAATGTGACTACCCATCCATGGATTATCATGGAACCACCCATACTTGTGTTATAATGTGACCACCTATTGTCATAAATAATTCCCATGAACTATAACATAATAAAAACACAAATGATCTTCCAACATTGCAACATTATACTCATAAAATATTCTTTTCACCATAATAAATAATTTCTAGATATTGAAATATAATTTTTTTAAACATATTTCTCAATAAAAAAATTCCCATAAAAAGCGAAAGGGGATTTTTCCTTAATGAAAACATATAAATTTTTGATATATTCAAAATAAAATATTATAGTTATAGTGGTTTAAAAATACATTTTCATCGTATAGTTAAAATAAAGAATTTATTTTTTCTTTTATAAAGAAATTGAAACATTATTTAAAAATATTACATTGTAAAAATCATTGAATGAAAGACAAATATTTTATTTATAAAAAATATAGGTAAATATATTTACATTCATAAAATCATATTAAAAACATGTACAAGGATTAAGATGAGTTATAAGTGAAATTTTAAAAGTATTATTTTATTAAATTAGTTCCTTTACATTGAGTCTGACTCAAAACTAATTGTTTGTGTCTTCCTAGATAATAAACATATTTTAATTATATAAATTATTAAGATATATTTAAATTTTTATAATTCCTTTTTTATCTCTTAGAATTATATACAAAATTTATTAAAAAATCAAGTTCACCATATATGTTTTAAATAATGTTATCTTATGTGTTAAAAATGACTTCGATGGGTTGAATATTGTCAAATAGGCCATTATTTCATTATAAACAGATTAATAATCATTCCATAAAAATTATTTCACCACATAAATTATAATTTTTAATCAAAATTATAAATATGGTTATTAAAAAATGAATAATTTTACAATCATGGTGACGGTAGGTCGTAATTTCACCTGAAAAGAATTTACATTTTTCAATGATCAATATGGAAATAAGGTGTGTATTATTTTATTTTTATAAAAATATCATCATAACATAAATAAAATATTATTTAATTCAATATAATTATATATCATATCTATGTGACGTGTTGATGAAAATATATTACATCACTTCTTGGAGGTAGGTTTCTAAATGTACGCTTGAATCAAATTATCTTTTTTTAGTGAGTTGAAACGTATCAAAGAAAATGATAATTTAAATTCTAAAAGTGATAAATATTTCATAAATATGATTATTATATAATATATATCAAATATATTCATTAAATTTATTTTTATTACCTTCTATGTAAAGCATTAGTGAACCTATCACATAGATATTATAAAAACAGTTTTTTAATAATCCTATTTTTCTTGCATAATATGAATTTATATTAAATATATGACTAGTAATTATTATTATATGAATTTAAATTTATATTTTTATATATATAATATATAAATTTAATTTATAAAATTCTTCATTATAGGTTTTTTAATTAATTAAAATTGATAAATAGTATGGTCTTGAAAATCGTTTTCAAAAAAAGCATTTTGAACCCAGAAATAATATTATACTAAAATTTAGTATAAAGTTGATTAAAATAAAATTATTTGGATTAAATATAAATAAATAATAAATATGTTACATGAAATAAATTTCAATTCATAATCTAACTTTTTAATTGATTGGTTTATTGAAATGACTTAACAGTTTGACATAAATTGATATTTTTCATTATTCATAGAAAAATCTATATTTGCTTAAAAATCCTTAAAGTCCACAATATTTTATTTTGGATTTTCTGATTTTAAAAAAAATCATTATATAAAATTAAAATTAAATAATATAAAAATTAATCTTTTAAATGAATTCCATATAAGAATAATGTTTAGGTAAAACTATTTTCTTTTTTTTAAAAAAAATTAATTAATATTTTTTTAATAAATAATATTATCTAGTTCATATTAAATAACATAAAAATAATTTATTCAATTTTTACATGGGTTGTTACATACCTTAATCTCATTTTTTTATCACGCCACATATCATTTTTCAAACAACATTATATATCCATACAATCAATTACACCAGTATATATATAACTTAATTGAATGTTCTATATAACATATATCTCCAAAAACCAACTAAATCTACTTAACATTAATAAATTTTGTGATTTTATATTCCTCCAAAATATATATTTATCTTTAAATATAAAATTTATTAATAAATATTTCTTAATTTCACTAACAAATAAATCTATCTCCTAATTCCAAAATAATACATAGACATTACCAAAAATACCATTGACAAGTTACTCTATAATTCAGAAATTGATTCCAAATCTATCAATACAATATAACACACTTTTATAAAAATTAATCTACCCTTTATTACCCCAACCTAAAGCATATATTAAACATAATATTTTTTTCAAACATTAATCAAGGAATTATTAATAAGTATCTCAAAAATATAACTATGTCATCAAATAACTTTTAATGGTTACTAATACTATTTAAATTATGCTTATAATTCATTAAATAAAAAAATTATTGTATAAAAATCCATAAATATTTCAAAAAATGCATATAAATTTTGTAATTTAATATGTATTATTATAAATAAATATCACTCATTACTAAAAATATATAAGAGTATGAAGAAGTAATTTTTATTAGTATATCAACCTCACATACTAGTAAAATACTAAGAAATCCACCTTTCAGACATAACATTCATATACCGAAATTCTAAACCCATTATGTATGCTCTCTTATTTGGTAATAAGTTATAGTAGTTCATAGATAAATACATTTCTCAGTATCATCTTCATGTTCCAATTTCAACCAAATATTAAATCTCATAATGGTTATCAATAAAATCAAATTATATGGTCATATGAGTATGAAAACTCAATCATAATATTTGATATCTAATTAAAACTACATTTTATCCATGGATACAATTAGTTCAGTCTACTCTACATTAAGATAGGTTCTATTATAATTATAAACCAAATCACATAAAGTTATTATGAAATTAATCCTTTATAATGGTTTATAAAGAGAATGTGAATTCCTAAATCATATCCCCATAGAATGTCAAACTAAATATTTTGTTAGGTATTTTTTTCATGAACTAGGTTATTCTTGAATAAGTAAAAAATAATCCATTTTCAAAGATATAACTCGTATGTACCTATGTTCTAGATCCTACATCCACTTATAGTATCTTGATGGGGATGTTATTTATATGAAAAACACCCAATCACTCTATTACAAAAAATATTAGGATGTATCAATACATTGACATATCCCATAGATTTTTATCTAGTGTTTTTAAAAAAATCATCTTATCCTAATCAAAATAATATTAACTCAACTAAACTAAAGGGTAATCTATAACATTGAAATTATAATCAACGTTACTTTTCAAACATTGATGACATTTCAAAATCCCAATTTTTCTTAAACTGGTATCATCCAAACCACTAAATTTTTAAAAAAAATTATTCTGATTCCATATATAGGAGAATATAGACATGGACATATCATGTACATCATTACATTACATTACCAATAACTTTATTTTTTACTTCTATAGGGTTGTTATAAATCAATAACTAAGAAACGCCATTTTTTTAACTAAATGACACTTTTCCCACTATATAAGAAAATTTTTAATCCATAACAAGCCTTCAATTGATCCGATATATTATTCACATGAGACACCCTCCTAGATATGTCGCTAGTTTATATTTTCATCATAGAATGTGGAAATAGAAAGATAAGAAATTGTTGAATGATGATGTTTGATATGTGTAAGAAGATACAATAAGCATCAAAGATTAGAAATGATAATAGGATAAGAATATGGGTATAATCAAGAATGTTATACCCAAAAACGAATATTTCCTAAATCATAGAATAAGTATTTGTATAAAATAATACATGAATCAAAATTTTTTGGGAACATGATTCAATAAACAAGAGACATGAAAGGAAAACACTGGCTTGTGAATAAAAATAAAAATATGGTATATTTAAATTATGGAACAATCATAAACATAAAACCATATTTCATGGATACCCACAAATAAATTCATCGCATAATTGGAATGGACTAACCACTTTATATCTATATTAGGCTTGGGATAATCCTGATGTATACTAATGAGCTTGTAATACATACTTATATGTACCCATTTGACATGAAATTCATCTGTGTACTATTTTTATTTGTTAAAATTTTCATGTATACCATTTTTCTTTGGATAAATCCTCGTATATTTATTTTTGGAATCATAACTTAAACAAATTAATTAGGGGGAGATATAAGACCCCACCCATAATTATACATATATTTGTGTGCTAAAAAAATAAGTCAACACATCCTAAAGAACCCAATAAAATAATATTGAGTTCATGTCATTTATAAATGTAATCAAATTATGAAAATATTCATAATTAAATAAATAATCATCACATGATAAACCCACGAATACTAAATTGGAATCCAATTACATTAAGTAACATATTGGTAAATACTATTCAATCAATATAATGAAGAATGTGGTTTTTTACATTGTATAGATAAATGGTAAATAGTTAAGGTAATAATATCTAAAAATAAATCTATGTATGGTATCTAAATGAACACAATTAAATAAAAATGAGTCAAAAAATGTATTCATATGGGAGGTGAAATGGAAGAGATTTTTTCTTTATAAACCTTCAATGACTGGTCAAGAAAAAAGTTATGAATGGTCATTTTAATGATAAAAACGATCATTCAGAATACCTATGAAGAAAGAAGTTTCATGATATCATTTGGATAATATCCTTGGTAAATGATAAGTTGTATCAAAGGATAATGTGATATATGAAAAAATATTTTAACGTTTTTTAGTAAAATCACTTTTGAAATATGAAATAACATTGATCATTTGAAATCATTTTGAAATAGATATTTTAGAAATATAGGTGAAAAAAAATTTCTTTTAGAAACCATGAAAATATGGAGATAAATATTAATATAAAATGGATAGGTTAAAGAAATTATTTTATTAACCAGAAAAGATAAAAAAATATAAGATTTTATCATTTTTGATGAAAACAACCCATTCGTAAAATATTAAATATTTAATTAAAACATTAAAAATAATGTAAATAAGTGTAAAATGACAATAATAAATTATAGTAGTATACATAATTATATTTAATAAATCATCCAATGAATACTTACCTCGAAAAAGGAAGTTTCCTGTCATAGAAGAAGATACAAGGTCAGTTTGACTTATAATAATCACTTCTGGTCATATATAAGTTAAACAAAAAAGGAATTTTGAGGGACCATGTAAAACGAATTGAACATCCCAAAAAAATATGAGATGTTTTAAAAATATTAAAATTTTACCATATTTATTATCATTTAAAAACAATATTTTTTTAGAATATGATCGATAACAATACACTTACGATTTTATTATCTTTTTAATAAAACCCCCCTATTCATCATTAATTCATTTTCAATCAAAATACATTTAAAATAGAACAAGATATGGGTATTAAAAACCCCATGAATATGAAAACAATAATTCATTAGGTATTATTTACACCTTTCTAAATATAACATGGTGTATAATAGGAAATATGTCAAAAGGGATTAAAATTTGAGAATTAAAACACTTTCATTGATTCTTGATTAGTTTTAATGTGATCTAACATATTATATAGATAAATGAACGATCATAATAACCAATTTCAGATAATTTTACATATGTATAACATTGTATGATCTTAATTTATAATTATTCTATAACTACATATTCATTAGTTATTGTATATTTCTGGTATTAAGTCTGAGTAATCCTTTTTGTTTTGAGAAACTTCAAAAATAAAATTGTTGTTATTCATTATTTTCCCAATGATCATCATATCTAAACCTAAAAAGGTACTTAAATTTATTTTTAATAATTAATTATAATGTTATAATTTCATTCTAGGGATTTTTTTTGGTTTTGATACTTAGTGTTGAATTTGGGGATGAGAATTTTTTTATTCTTATTAAATGAATGGTGTTTTTTTAAAAATGATTTAAATTTATAAATAACTATTCCATAAATAAAAAAACTCATTATATAATTATTTATAATTTTTTTTAATATAAATTAAATTTCTATATTCATTATTGATATAAATTTAAATCATTATTCAAATAGGTGGCCCAAATAAGAACATACCATTATTAAGTGCTGAATATGTAGTGATTTAGATTTAATGTCATTTTAATATAATAATAATGAAGGTATTTGTTATTTATTATTGTTCTATATCATAATAAGAATTAAGTTGAGGGAAAATATAACCTATATTATTTCATATCATTGAAAGAAGAAATCATTTTTTCATTTATAACGCTCTTTT
The DNA here is from genome assembly GCA_963277665.1 of Viscum album. NCBI lineage: Eukaryota > Viridiplantae > Streptophyta > Magnoliopsida > Santalales > Viscaceae > Viscum > Viscum album. The sequence goes on from OY728138.1 coordinate 771,726,992, forward strand.
GGATGGTTGAATTTACTATAGTTTTTATTGTTCATATTATTACTAGGTTTACTAATTTGTCTTTATAGAACTATTATAATTTAGTAAGAATCAAATTTTTAAATTTAAAAAATTCAACATCATTCCTGCAAGGTGAAGATAGAAATAAATACATAAATAAATCATTTCATTGAGGCAGAAGTCAACACATATGTGAGGAAAATGATTTCATTTTCCATTGAATGTATAAAATGAGTAATACTGTTTAGAATTTCAGAATAAATAATATTTATTAAATATAATTATTATATATATTTAATTACCTATTAGTAAAATCTTAGTAACAAAATGAAATAAAACAAAATGTGTTGTGTTATAGAGGTGGTATTCTGCACAACATAAGAATGAAAATTGAATTTTTATTAATAGAAGAAGGAAAGGTGGTTAATTATTATACCTTAATTATAAAAACATAAATATATAATAATTATATATATGTTATTATTTTAATATGGTGTAATGAATTTTTGGTAGAATATGGTAAAATAAATAAATAGAAAGTAGAAAGGAGAAAATTGAAAATTATACCACACTTCTTGGATCGTCTCATCTACAACATGGGTTAAGACTTAGAGGGATAGAATTTAAAGAAGAAAAGAACATCATTAATTTGGAAAGGAATGTTAAGAATTGTGTTGGGTATATTTTTGGTTATACTAAGTGGTATTTGGTCTGATGATAAGTGAGCATAGGTGTTCCCATTTTATAAGTGAAAATAAATGCAGATTTTGTAAATAACTCAATTGTTTCAATAATATACATCCCTCTCAAGGAATATATTTACCCAAATTTTTAATAAATAGATATGGAATACTAATATAAGAATATTTATTACATAATATAATGATCCACTCCCAAATAATTTAGGTCTAGTGAATTTGGAAACATGGGTACATAAATAATCAGTTTATAAGTCAACTATATCATCTCACACTAAGTTCTTCATAACAAACACCCTTATAAATTTCATAAATAATACTTTTCTTCATAACCTAGGGAGAGGAAACATAATAAAGGGTGATCTCATATTATCAATAATGTTAAAAAAGTGATATGTCGACATAACATGAGCATAAGGGTATGATAACATGATAATAATATTTCAAAACCATGCCCTCCATATTATTGATCATAAACGTGAGTCATGGTTTAAATATTGGTAGTTGAAAAGACGTGAATCCTAATGTAATAAAAGGAACTGTTCAATGAGTACATACAATCGGCATAAGCCATAGATCTTTGGAAGACACATAATTATATAAGATCATTTTTTTAGAAGTCAATACTCATTTTCATGACTATCATAGTGGATTGGGTTCACTCACTAAACCATCGTAGTAGTAAAGGTTCACTCCCAAGACTATCAAAGTGGATTGGGTTCACTCCCCAAACCATTTTAGTAGTCATGGTTCACTCTCATGACTATCATAGTGGAAAAATTCCATTATTGAACTTGTTTCACTACACAATATAGTCTTGTTTATCATATGAGATATCAAAATTTACCCAACTCATTAGAGAGAAATTTAGTTTCCACCCATCCTTGGATATAACATAATAACCATGATTGTTTATAATGGACCATATTTGATTATAATGTAAACACCATTGCATAATGAAAACCATACATATGTGTTCCATAAAATCATAATACATTCATCATATCATAACCTGTGAAATGAAATGTGTTTCATAATGAGTTCACCATATCTAAACCCATGAAATAAAATGGATTTCATAAACATTGCATCATTGCATCATATAATAATCTATAAAATATAATGGGTTTCATATACAAATTCTTATTGTAATATTAAATTACCTAGAGAATGAATAAGGATTGTATTAATGGATCATATCCCTACTAAATCTAATGTAAATAAAAGGATGCCATCATATATGGAAAATGATTTGGAAAGATCACATGGAACATTTCTTGAGGAAAATATGATTTTAAATTTTAAAAAACCACTTAAAAAATAAAAAATCACAAAATTTTGTGAGAATCCATTTATTTTAAAGGATAATTTAGTGTAAGGGTTTTTTTAGTATGTTGGGGTAAGGTTCTTTTTATTTGGGTAAATGAGGTGGTCTAACGCCAATTGAATTGGCACAGATGGTTTTTTTTCCGCCATCCCTTCCCAAAACCATCATTTCTTTTAAATATATATATAATTATAATTAAATAAATATACAATTTCATATATTAATGTAAAATATATTTATAATTTTATATATATATTTAAAATTATATATATATATATATATTTAAAACTATATGTATATATAATTATATTTATTTAAAATTATAAATATATATTTTATATAATTTCAAATATATTTAAAATGTATATATAAATATATTTTAATAATTATATTTTTTAAAATATATTTTTATTTATTTATAATTATATTTTGAAATATGTTTATATAGTTATAAATATATATTTATTTATAAATAAATTTATGATATTTTAAAACATATGATAAATTATAATTAAATATTTATAAATATGAATTTATTTTTATAAATTTAAATATATATATATATAATAAATACAATTATAAATTTATCTCTATAAATAAATATTTCAACTTATATAATATAAATATTTATTATGAAAATAATAAATAAATTAGAAATATGAAATATAACAAATGTATAATTATAAATATAATAAATATATAATTATAAATATAATAAATATATGATAAATATAAAATAAATATTTATATACTTACAATTATATATTACAAATATTAATTATTATTAGTATATAAATATAAATATAATAAATTTAGAATTATAAATATAATAAATATATAATCATAAATATAATAAATATATAATTATTAATATAATAAATATAGAACTATATTTATATATATAATTATAAATATGCATATATTTATAATTATATTTATTTAAAATTGTTAAAATATAATTATATATTTATATATGTAGTTAAATATATATATTTATAATTATATTTATTTAGAATTATTAATTTATATTCATATAAATAAATTCATATTTATAAACATATTTTTAATTAATATTTATATAATATATATATATATATATATATAATTATAAATATAATAAATATATAATCATAAATATCATAAATATCTAATCATAAATATAATAAATATATATATATATATAATATAAATACCAAAAATAATTACAAATCTATCTCTATAAATAAGTATTTATAATTATTTAATATAAAATATATATATATATATATTTATATTTACAAATATGTATATATTTATAATTATTTTTATTTGTAATCATTTTTAATTATAATTATTTTTATTTATAATTATAAATATATATTTATATTTATATTTATATTTATTTATAATTGTAAATATATAAATGTGTATATATTTATTTATAATTTTTAATATATTAATATGAATATATTTATTTAATATATATATAATTATAAAATTGTCTATCGTTAATTATAAATCAATAATTATATAATTAAAAATATATTTACAGAATTGTAAATATGTATTTATAAATTTAATTTTATATAAATATAAATATATATAATTATTAATATAACACATATATTTATTATATTTATTATATTTCTATATATTTATTATATTTATTATATGTATATTTATTATATTTATAATTATATTTTTATTATATTTTTGATTATATGTTTATTTTATTTATAAAACATGTGTTTATAAATATAAAATTATTTATATAAATATATATTTAAAGTTAAAATAAATATAATTATAAATATATATATATATAATTGTATATATAAATATAGAATTATATATAAAAAATTAAAGATAATTATAATTATATATATATACATATTTATAAATATATATATATTATTACTATAAATATTTAGATATAGATATATATTTGTAATTATATTTATTATACCACAATGGTGTAGACCATAGAAAAACTCCATGGCCCCCAAATTTTATTAAAAAAAAGAATGTAGTAGTTGCACAAAGGAGATTCAGGGTAAGAGTGGTAAAAACGCCACCAAGAAAGCATACAAGATTACCCTTTATTTCTACCACCCAGTCCATGAAAACCATTATGACCTCTTGGGAACTTTCCCCTTCACCATTGTTTCAGAGTCCGCTAAACTCCACCATGATCATCAAATTCCACTGGGCCATCAGCAATATGTTCTGCAGGTTGAGCATCCATCGAAGGAGCATTATCCACATCATTATCAAGTACCCTCTTATCCAGAACTTCCTCATATGAGGGCTTCCTTTCAACCTGTTGAGAACCCAAAGCATTAATCACTGATAATGGTAAATATTTTTTACCTTTACTTTCTCTACTCTCCTTGTATGACTATTTGAATTCGAGAGAATGCGTTGACTCCATCATAAAAAAAGTTGTTCTTGATAGCACTAGTCTTGGGTAAACCTAAATGTAAGTGAATTTTCAAGGGCATTTTGATTTTAATGTTAGTTTCATGTCTAGGCATCACTTATTCATTCGATGTTAATGCATGTAGACTAGAGTTAATATTGTCACAATGATTAATTATGACTGCAAATGAAATCGGCACCTGCGCCTTATCAATGGAAACCACCGTGGAATCATAGATAGAAGGAACCATCACACAAGGAGAATTAACACCTATGACAAGAGCAAGTACATTATTCCTAGTAATATTAGTAGACCAAGGAGAAGAAGAAACATGCTCCTAAGAAGTAGCCCATGTGACTTGGGTTATAGCATCAGCTCGAGCTTCAGAGGCAGAAGAACACCCCAAAACTACTTGATAAAAAACCTCATCATGTCCATAAGAAACATGCTTCTAATAAATAAGTCCATGAGCATGTGCAAGAGGAGTTACATGCACCTGATAAGGGACAACCTTCTCAGAATAATCAAGAATAGCCTATAAAGTCCTCAAAAAATGTCTCCCACCCTCAAAAAGTAGATCCCTAATTAACATGGGAAGGGTCCAAATTTTACTTGGACAAAAATTCCCCTTCCAGTAACATCACATGATATTCATATTCACCATCAGGTCTATCAACATCACCCCATTTAGAACTGCTCTCCCATTAAATCATTTGAGTAGTAGGCTATAGGGGATCTGCATACAGCTCACCCCCGTTGTTGGCCACAACACCATGGATACCATCAAGACTATTCCTAGACATGACATCAGCAAAAGAGGGAGGTACTCTAATTAGAGAAACAGTGTTAGTAGTCATCATTGACACCATATAGGGAGTGGAAACTCCATTCATAATCTCATAAGTACTCATCTTCACATCCTTAGAAGGGTCACCAACATTTATCACTTTAAACTTACACTTCTCTATGATATTTCCATGTCATTTACAATTAGAACATTTCATTCCTCGATGAAAATTGTCCTTAACATGTCAGATGATTGAGAAGTTAATATAGAAATCAGGGAAATGTTCGAATTCAATTTTAAGTTTGAATTTGATCTCAACAGGAATCAAGTAAATAGTCTCAACAAGAGGAAGGTACATATCAAATTCAACCAACATACATAAAAAATGACCATATATAACCGATACAACTTCCCTATGAAGATTAATTGGGGTTAGGGTGGCCAAAGGAATATCCAAAAGAATGATTAAGTTCCAAAAAAAACCAATTCCAACCCTTGATACGAATCCAAGACTGGGAAACGGTATTCTTAACATGTAGAGGATCAAACCAGGGGTCCCAATTTTGCAACCTCAGGAACCTGTCTTGAGGTTAACAAACCTACAACTCCGCACTTTCAGTTTAATTTCATTATAATATAAAGTAATATGAAATAAATTCATACCGAGAGAAACAATATGCCAATTACTGAATCCACAGAGCTGAAGAATACGTTTCTTTAGATCCTCAAGCTTCCAAATATTTTCTTGCCCAGTGAGACAAGAAATAATCGAGTGCTTACATGAGTCAATTCTTTTTTGAAATATCTGAGGTTTTGACTGAACCATTGTATGTGTGTCATTCCACAAAATCTTATGGGGAGTGGGGTCACCTTCCCAAGCGCTAAGAAAGAAAAGATTTGTACCATTAACCACCGAATCATCTGCTTCCCACACAGAAGCACCCAACCCAACACTCTTCCTTGGGATTTGACCATGAAATGGTTCCACAACTAGAGTCGCAGCATGCGTCGAGCCAGATCCATCACCCAGCTTCCTCAACGGCATGATAAAAACCACTTTCGAATTGAAATACTCAGAAGGAGACGATTCCATCACAGTCAGAAACCCTAGATTCTATTTTGGTGGAGCGAGATGCTCTCAACTCGCAACATCTCGCATTTATATTTATTATATTTATATAAATAAATTCATAATTATAAATATATGTTTATAATTATATATATTCTTGATTGTATTTATATATATTTATTTATAATTATATAATTATATATAATTATATATAATTATATTTATATTATTATATTTATATTTATTAATATAGTTAATATATAATTGTAAATATATAAATATTTATTTTATATTTATCATTTATTTGTTATATTTGTAATTATATATTTATTATATTTATAATTATACATTTATTATATTTTATATTTATAATTTATTTATTACATTTATAATAAATATTTATAATATATAATTAGGAATACTTATTTACAGAGATATATTTGTAATTTTATTTATTACATATATATATTTAAATCAATAAAAATAAATTCATATTTATAATTATTTATTTATAATTTATTATATGTTTATAAAAATTATGAATATATTTATAAATAAATATATATTTAAAAATATATAAATATATTTCTAAATATAATAATAAATAAATATAAATATATTTATACAAATATAATTATTAAAATATATTTATATATACATTTTAAATATATTTGAAATTATATATAAATATTTATGTATTTATTTATAATTATAATTAAAAATAATAAATGATATATTTAGGAGGGGGTGGAGTGAAAACCCCATCAATGCCACTTCAATTGGTGTTGGACAACCCCATTTCCCCAAATAAATATTTTCTTACCCCCATAAACTAAAAAAACCCTTATGCTAAATTTTCCGATTCTAAAATAAGCTTTGAACCACATAAGTTAATCATTAAAATATGGAGTGGTCATGATGGTGGGAAACTCCATTAATGTCACACACATGAAAAGAAATATTTATTTTAAATTTTAAAAAAATGGTCATTTTTTTAAATTGCATGAACATGTCTATTAAAAAAATATATAACAAGTCAAACAAGGGTAAAAATGACTTTAAATAATCATGGTGTAACATAAAAAAATTCATAAATTTTTTTTTATAAAACATGGATATGGAAGAAAAAGGGTTATTGATCGAAGATATAATTATAGTAGATTTTTGTAAACACTTTTGGAATCATTAGCACGTAAAGTGAGTAAAATAAAGGGAAGACATATATTATCAAGAAAAACTTGAGGATAAGAAATGCCAAGATGTCATTTTGAAATATATCATAAGATTTCATCATCGAAAGCATAATACAAACAATCTCGATAAACATTGAGATTGTACTATCCAACCCTTACCACTTTGGAAGATTTTTTATCATAATCCCCATGAAATATTTAACCTTATATTGATAAGTAAAACATGTATTTTCCATGATAATAATAATAAAATAAATTTAGTGGAATTATATACACTTTCATGCCCATCAGGTCATAGGTACACCTTATCCAAGCCTTGGTTTTTCTCTTTTAGGGTTCACGATGATTCAAGGGACCAAAGGATGAATGAAAGAAAAATTGGAAAAATTAGAATGGAATATGGTTAAGTTTCAAGGTTAGTTTAACCATTTGTTAAAAATGTGGCATGCCTTCATGTGGTTTTTATAGAATTTCTCATGGCTTTCACATGGTTAGACTAACCGTGCAACATGCCAAGGGAATCTTGTAGGGTTTGGTGTTTTTTTAGGGGTGTCGGACACCTAAGGTGAATAGTTATTTAAATAATGTATCCCTTGTAAAAATTGTGTGACCCCCTCCCTCCAATATAATGGAATGTATGGGTGAAAGTTTAAGTCAAACATTTTGTTTAACCGTGCGGCCTCCTCTAGGAAACTATGTGATCACCCTCTAAACCATTAAAAATAGAATTTTACCCTTCAAAAATTTGTTGGTTTAAATCCAATTCAACCCTAAATCTAATATTTCTTAATTTTAATCTATTCACAATTCTATTTAAGTTTTTCTAATTGTATTCTTGGGGTAATTATTTCATTATTTATGAATCGCATCAGGAATGTTTCATTTTTTACAGCTTTCTCCCCTTTTTTATATATCCTCACTAGATCCATTATCCCAATATATCATACATCCAAAATGGTATTTTTATGTTAAATATATGTGTTCTGATAGAGGATTGAAATTTTTTCTTGCGGATCTAGGATCATGAGGAACGGATCTACTCTCCATGGGTCATTATTGTCAAAGATGAATTATTCTACCACTATTTTGAGGTAGGTGATTATATGCAATGTGTTAATTCTATGAATTTATTATTATTATTGAAAATTTACTTTGTTTTTCTCATAGAATTGATGTGATTTTTTAAAGGATTTCATGTCAGGGTAAATTTGTTTAAATGGGTTTTCCCATAAAATAAGTTTTTTCACCCCCCAAGTGTTTAACTAAATGAATTAATGGAGGTTTTGGATTGGAAATTGGTTTTCAAACACAAAATAAATTTTTATTGGATTTGAAAATGTATCATAAATTTTTATAATTGTTTTAAAATGGATTTTTGACATTTTCACATTTGGGACCTCGTGTTCATCGAGAAAAAATATAGGTGACTCTAATGTATGTAGCACCACTACGGGTTACTTTCCAGATATTGATGGATTGTGGTAGGAATTGATATTGGTTTATACCAAATTTATGACTATTTAGAAAATATTATTTCTATTATGTATTCTCATAATTTTGGGATCAATATAGAGTTTTTTTCATTTATGTTATATCAAAAAGCATATTTTTTTTTCATTGGATAGTTTCTCGCATTTTGGTTTCATATGGGTTTATATCAAATTGTTTCACATGATGGATTATGTCATAGATTATTGTTTACATGATCAACTTTTAGGTTTAATGTGATTTATTGTTTTATCAATTCTTATAGTCATATTCTTGGATTTAGTCATATAAATGGATTTTATGAAAAAATAAAGGAAATTGATTTACCAATGAGATTAGATTTATGAAAGTTATTTGTAAAAATGTTTTCATTTTAAAGGACTTAACTATTGAATTATTCATATTAGACATTGTATATACTCTAGGGAGGTATCCAACTAAGACTTGTATTCACACCCTATTTTTACCTTTGGAAAGTTGTATATGTTTTATTATATAATCCAGGTAAAGGTAATAGAATCTTGTAACATGATGGATTCTCTTATTGTCACCGACTTCGGTTCTGGATTCCTTAGAGGTGATGGCTGGTGTAAGTTCCTGTGTTTTTTGGATCAAGGGGAAATTCCAAGGGAATTTCATATTTTATGTTTGGTGTATATATTTTTCTCTCAAAAATTATTCATAATATAATTACAATCTTTGGAACACACAAATGGGTTTTTTATCTATGTTTCACACCCTAGGAGGTGTCCCAAGAGTTTGGATGAGTTTTGAAACCATTAGGCGCCAAAAAATATTATGATTTTTAGAAATGTAATGAGGCTCAAAGTTAGCATGCCATTAGAATAATCTTGTGGATAAACCATGAAACCCCTTTTCTTAAGTGTCATGGTTTTTTTAACGGGGAAACCTCATATGAATAATTGTGTGACATAGTGTATGTGTTAATTAGAGACCCACACAAGCTTCACAGAGTTTTCCAAAACCATACACCTAACCCACACCCTAAGTACCACCTAACTAGTATCATTTCATGGTTGGTGGATAGTTAGATAAAACTGTGTGACCAAACTGTTTAAGGAGTGTAACATAGGTAGAGGAGATCGTACAGTTAGAAAACTATTTTCCAAACCATGTATCTCTTAAAAGGGGTGTAAATTACTATTCTCCTCTACCTTCTTTAAAATTATTCCTCGTTTTTATTCTTCTCCACATGCATAGCAGAGGGCCTCTCAATCTCCTCCACCTCTCCAACCTCCATGGAGATATATCTTTAAATCATAATTTATTTGAGTGTTTTTTTTCATGTTATAAGTTTATTAGTGATTCTAAAACTCCTCTTTCCTCATTCCTTAGATTTTTTCCATCTTTTGTGTTATCTTCAAACAAGATAATTATATTTATTTTAAGAGAGTTTTTGTATTTATATTATTTATATCAAACCACATCAAAAAAATAGTAAATATTACATGAGTGGGCCATCCTAGTAATGAGGTAAGTGGTATATGGATTTCCCCTCAAATCCTAGGTGTTTTAAAATTTATGTCATTGTTCCACTCACTATGTTTTCCATGAGAGTTATCTAAAAATTGAAATTCAGGATATTGGTACTAATGACTTAAAATAACTTAATGTTACAATTAAATTTTATCATTTGAGGTTTTTCTCTTAAAAGTAGTCCACCCCTCAGGGTATATTCTTAAAAGGAATTACAAATTAGGAAATTTTTTCCTAATAATATCACCTATTGAGGCGCATTAACTTATAAAATTTAAAATGGTTTTTAAAATTTAATTAATCGGAATGTGTTGGGATGTGAAACTCTACTATATCATCATTTAGTGACCAAAACATATTTAATGTGGTTATAGACTAATTCTTGTTGAATGAATATGAGTATGTGTGTGTGGAATGTATGTTATTATGGACTCTCTTATACCTTTTTCATGTATGGTGTTATATCCTTTTGGACATTTCTCATAGACACTAATAATTTTATTGAATACATGGCATCTCTTGCAAACTAGGTTCATAAAGGCATGGACTTTCCCATTTCCCCTCATATTACTGATAATGTAATGAACTAATTAATTAGTTGAATGTCATGTATTGAAATATTTGTTAGGGAATAGACACTAACATGCCCCTCCTTTTGTGTCATTTATTATTTAGTTTCTTAATGAATTGATTATGACTTATTTAATTTTAATTGGGTATGATCACTAACATTACCCATAAAATTTTATATCAGTCACTTGATGTTTTACCCCTTGGTATGGCATTGAATTTTTATGATGGTATGGAACCTTTTTTATTATGGTAAGGAATTTACTAGGGGATTGACATATGGAATATATGACACCTAGGTATGATTACATAAGGCATGGAACCTAGTAGGGGATTGAGGTATGGAAACTATGACCCCTAGGTATGGTCACATAGGTTATGGAACCGGTGAGGGGGTCGAGGTATGGTACATTTGACCTCTATTTTTATTAATATCTCTAGATAATGGTCTCTATAGTTATTTCCTTATGATATGGCCCATGTCGGTTTCATGATATGTTGAGCATATCATTGGATGGTATCTGTTTTCTTTATTACGTTGGCCTAGTTATTATCATGGGACCTTGCCCTTATAGGTCTGATACTTGATACATTAGGTATTCAGAATATGTTGAAATTTATGCTCACTATGTAATATAGTTTCTTTTTATTCATAAAAAAATATTGAATAGTTTTAATCTAGACCTTTTGTGTGTTGAGTCCCTTATATTATTCTGATAGGTATGGAACATGGGTATGACACCCATATTGTTATATGATCCCATTATGGTGATTCCTTTGTATTAAAGCTCGAGTTCAGGAAGATTCACTTATATATTTGAAAAAAAAAGTTCTTCATGTATGAATATATATACATGATGGATGGTGTTCATAGACATTATGGCTTAGGTTAAATAATGTATGCTTAGATAAGTTTCGTTGGGGAACCTGATCTCAACTTGGTTTTTTTTATTTATTCATTTACAGTTTCATCTGTTACTCCTGGACACTTCTATATTTTATATTCATAGACTGTATAGCTTATACACCAATATCGATGGCCTACTGAGTACATATTACACCCTTTTTTGGGCTTCTATGTCATAATGGTTCATGAATAGACCACATGTTTGCAGGTTTGGGTTTATGGATAATGCATGTGTTATTCATCTGTATAAGAGAGCATGGGTTCACATGACTGAGCTAGAGGAAGGTTGTTCCTGGAGTATACCCTTTGGGATTTTTTTTATTTTATTTATTTATGTAATACACTGTATTTTATTTCTTTTTGTATGGTTACTCCATTGATTATGTAGCCTCATCTGGACATTCATGCATGATTGTATTTTTGGTGTTAGCCACTTATTTACCTATTTATTTTGTATTATTCTTATATTTATAACTTATTTATAATAATTAATCTATGATACTCTGATCATGTGGGAATAGTCTCACCTCCATACCAACATTATACCCTAAATGTAAGTTGGAATCCTCTAGAGTATGGGGAGGCTCTCTTGTGGCCTTGGGACTAATCATCTTGAGGCACCATTTTAGTGGCTCCTTGGTTGGGATGTTACAAATTGGTATTGAATATTTTTTATTTTATTTTGTCTTTTTTTCTAGTATGATATTCATGTAACACCCCAAGTTTCCATAGTACGTTTCCCTTTGAATAATGAAATAGATTGCCTTGTACGCAACTTCGAGATTCTAACACATCGCGACCAATCAAACTAGCCGTTATGAATAGTAATACCCACTTTTTGAAATTTTATAAATTTTATATTTCAAAATGGACTTCTTTTTTGGATTCGGAGTATCGAAATTAGCTCAGGGTGAATTTTTGGTATTTTTCTGAAAACATTCAATTTTTGATGAATAGTGAAAAACAATGAGTTATAGTTTAAAATAGAATTTTTATTTAAAAAATTATTTACTTTATTTATATTTTTTTAGGTCAAAATAGATACATAATACCTATATAAGTTCAATATAATTCATTGGATTCAGTTTATAATAATTTTAGACATATAAAAAGTTTATCGAACTTTTTACCTTCTTTTACCCACCTCCTAGGAGCATTTGAATATTTACATAAAACATCATTTTACCAGTTCTGTGACTTGAATTTAAAAAATACAAGAGACATGGTTGATATTATTAAGTAAAATGTGGTTCAATAAGATGAAAATAATTTTTTTTAATAGTAACTTTTTACTTTTATTTACCACGGTGAAAAGTAAATAGGGTAATTAAGGGTAAAAATGACATTATTATTACCCTAACACATGTCCTAATTCTATTGGATAAGTTTAATTCGACCAAAAACAACCTTAGTAATAAAATATGATCCTTTAGGTCTACATGGATTAGATTATAACATTTATTATTATTTAATTCAAAGAAGAGTTAAAAGTGTAAAATTCAACGTTTAATAACTAATACATTTTAAATATAGGGATATACATAGAGATAAATTAAACTATAAATATTCATTAGAAATATAATAATATTTCCTACATAATGGTATTTTATTTATATTTTTTATAATTTAAATAATTAAATTTATTTATGACACAATGATGATGCAGTAATTAATGTATTAATGAAAGATTAGAATAATTGATATTATAAATATCCAAATAAATGTAATTTGAGACTTTTTATAAATTACACTAATTTTCTAGGTTAATATGACATATTAGGGTTGGTTATATGAATATTGTTGAAGTAATAATTCTTTTATAAATCTATAAAAAAATAAAATACCAAATAATGTCAAAATTGACATAAAAGAGTTTTTAAAACAAATATTATATTATTAATTGATATTCTATAAATAAAAAAATAATGTTAGGCCAAAAGACTTATATAATTATAGTTGTACCATTAAATAACCACTTGGGGTTATTTTGGAATTTTATAGTATGTTTATTAACCATATAATATAAAAATATTAAGAAACGTGGTAAATTTCAAACTATTTAACTAAGAGTTAAATCTAAAAGATAAAGTTAATATAGTGGTCCAAACCAATCTAAAACCTATTTATTGAGTGTTTTTAGACCCATACCCACCTTATAATTTAAATAATTCATTTTGGAGCCATTAAAAACCGAAAATTAATTTTTTATAAAATAACATTTCTAGCTTTTCTTAAGGTGCCCATCACCCCTCTTATAAAAGGGAACTCCCCCTTCCCTCTAATTCACACATTTAAAGCCATTTGTCTCAGAAATCCTCTACCCTAATACCCTCTAAACGGTCCTCCATTCATCCTAGAGTCCTTCCATTGGTCCAAAATCCATCCTATGGAGCCCTTTTGATCAAATCAAAAGGAAGAACCCTAAGAAAAGGTAAATATTTCATCACCTCTTTCAAGTTCTTTTCTTCTTCCACATCCTATTTCTTTGTTGTTTCCATTATAAAAAAATAACTCCAGTATGTGATATATAATGTGATGTTATTATAAATATTTCACAACCATATTCATTATTATATCCATCCTTTGAATGACATGTCACCTTACGTGCGTACATACGTCTTACCGTCTCCACGTTGTGGTGTAATTGTTATTTAATTCATTATTATTTTGATGGGTATAATAATGTTGTGTAATTGATGTAAATAATAAATATAAAATTATATTTATTTTTTATATATGATATACCATCCAATTATATATTATTTTAATATCAAAAGAAATGATATTATCGCTCGTGCATTCGTACGGATTACTGCCTCCATGAACAAGATAAGATTCATTCCCCATCGTATCCATTCAAGACTAATTTTCATTTTATGATTAATAATAATGTTAAAATACTTAATATCATTATTAATATGACTAAGATACATCCTATCCATAACAACCAATACTTACGTAACAAAGCATATAAAGGAAAATGAATCAGTTAACACCCGAAAGGATGATAATACTAAGATATTATTAACAAAGAAATATTAGAAGATCATATATGATATCATATTAATTTATATGGTTCTTTAATAATTTAATAATAATTATTTCACCATTATACAAGATTTTAAACTACCCTCAAACAAGGAAAGTACAAAGTAAGGGGTTTCTTATCTCACTTTTAGTTCCATGAGATTTCCATTGTTCGCCATTAGTTTATTGCCTGTGGTGTATTTTGTACTGACATTTGATATATATTATCTTGATCATTTTAATATTCATGTTATTATGTTAATAATTTGGTGGTTATTAACATTTGGTCAAATGACTAGATTGATTACAACGTGGTAAGCGATTTTCATCTCAATTTTTATTCCCGTGATATTCATGCTATATTTTCCACTTTTTTCTTTTTGTGTTGCATGTACTACCCATGATTTTATTCATTGTGTAATATACATTAATTTATGGGTATTTAAATCTTAATTTTATGATCTTTATTTCATGGGTTGTATGTTTCCTAAGTTACTAAATAAGTACGGGAACCATTTAACACAATTTCCATTCCTTGGGTTAATCTTCTAATTCTTAATTATGTAATGCTATGATTATGTGGGGAATAACTATTTAATTATTTATGTTGTAATTTTTACTCCCCTTTTGTGGATATAATTTTTATACACATAATAACTCCATTAATAAATTCTCAAGTTATCGATATGAACTTGATAAGAGTAATTTCATCTCAATCTCCTTTTATTGTGTTAAACATCCAATTCATTGGTGTTGTTTTTTCAAGAATATATGTGAATGTAATCTGATTGATTTATACTGAATATCCAATCATATTTATCGTATTTATATTTTTCACACATAATTATGTCGTTGATTTATCCTTAACCTAAGGATACAGTCTTTATAAGAGATTTCTTCTCAATTTACATTCCATTGAGATTTATTTTTTGTTATACGCCAATTCACTTTTATATGGTGTATATAATGTACTTTGACATAGTATATCATGAATCCATTTATTCTCATGATATTATAATGTTTTAATTACCTCAATTATTCTTATTCAAGTGTCTTTATTTTGGTTATGAACTCTAACTAAAATATCATTTTAAATGTTTTAAAGATTTTTTATTTTAAATCTTTCTCATTATTGTCCATGTTTTAAAAATGGTTTTAAGGATTTATTTATATGGAAATTAAAGTTTTAAAATTAAAATCACTTTTATAAGTTATTCAGTTGTATGGGACACTTTTATTCAAAAATCTATTTTAAATGGCATCTTGATAAATAGTGAAACTTTTAAATGTTTTCAAGAAAAAAGAGGATATTTCTCTCAAATAGTTTTGATGATTATTTTCATTTATGTCAATATCCTTCATTATTCTCTATTTAATTAGATCTATTATAATAAAATATTACATATTTTAATGAAAAAGTTAGGTTTGACTATGGATGTGCTATTTTTATACCATTCATGGTTTGTGGTTAAAATATTGGCATTTTGTAAGTTAGTTTTAATACGAATATTCAGATTATGTTTCAACCTTTTCATATGAGGAATGCATTGGACATAGTAAGTGATGGGTGGAGCCCGCTATAGATCCTTGATGCATTGGTAGGTCTCATAAGACAAACTAGTGTCTTAGCACAAGGCCTTGACAAAATCTTATTTGTAGTCTTGGCATGAGGCCTTGACTATGTGGTTATGATTCCTGGAATTATGCATTCCATAATTATGGAATTAGATATTGATATTTCATGTGGTTATTAGACTAGTGGAATACCCATGACTATGTTTTATTATGGAATTATTTACTTAGCTCATATTCCTTCCATAAAGTGATCGTGTTTATTATTCGATAAGGCATGTGTTTTCAATTATTCACCATGCCTAATGTTTATGTTGTCTTATTCTGTATTTCTTACTCTTACTAAGCATCTAAGCTCACCCCTTTTCATGTTTCATTTTCCCAGGATATGAAAAAGTTAGTTATGAGTGACTTGTAGGAATAATCTTGGAAGCTTGGATGTTTCTAATGGAATAAATTAGTGTTGTTTTTATTTTCAAGTTGTAATGTTGAACTTAAGTATGTATCTTGTTTCCAAGACTACTAAATTGATGGGTCCTTCTGTACTTGATTCCTTTTAATCATGCCAATGTATTAAAATAATGCACTGGTTCCTAGATTCTGGGGTCCGGGTGTTACAATTGGTATCAGAGGAAGTTTAGTACAAACTTTGGAAACTATATTTAGATAAACTCTTATTAGAGAACATTACCCTAAGATAGACTTCGAGGATTAGTATAGAATACATTTTTAGAATCTTGGTAATGTAGAGATTTTGTGTATTTTCCAAGCATCACATCCCTGTCTTGATATGCGCAGGTAGAGGCAGCTCTGGAATAGATGTTCCTGTGAGTGAAATCTTTGAAAAGTAGTTTTGGGCTTGACCCGGGGTATCCTGGTACACGACAACAGGCCTTTCTTCACTCTTGGTTACGACACTCCCATAAGATATGATTAAGATAATTTACATTCTTGTTATAAACTAATTTGAAGGATTTTAATATAAGATGATAATAAATTACATTGGTTAATCTTAAGGTGTTTTAAATTGAAAATAAGGTGTCTTGATATTCTCTAAATGATTTTATGACTATTATTACTCACACAATGCTTTCCGATTTTAGTCCATGAATGGATTCCAGTGATTTAATAGTAACTTTGAGCATGATGTACAAGGTTTTAATGGTGGTGGAAATGATCAACAAAATGGAATGTTGATAGGCATAAAATATATCATGCTCACTCCGAATCATTTTTCAATATATATAATAAAAAACATATATATTAACCAAATCCAAGATTGAACAAGGAAGGGAAAAGTTGTGAATGATTAGATCTCTAGCAGTGAAGACCATGGAGAATATAAAGCTCATTTTGCATCATGCAGAAAATGTGGAAGGAGACACTTAGGAAGGTGTCTTAATTGAACAAATAAATTTTTTATGTGTGGGAAATAAGGTCATAAAGTAAATAATTTCCAAGGAAAAATTAAGAGTACTTAGGAAGAAAATAAAAAAGATCCTAAGAATCCCACTATGGTCATTTGTTGTAAATATAAGGGGCCTTGGAATCACCTAATTCAATTCCCTATTCTATAGGATAACCTCTTGGTCAAGGAAAAACCTATGTGGAAATAAATGGATAGAAAAATGTTTAAAGGTTTTAGTGCTCTTTTTTGATGAGATTACTTTGGAAGACTTTTCACTTGTATGTGTAACCCTACAGTTTTTTATGTGAAAATTATATTTGATTAATAGATATATTTTATTTTGTGTGTATAGTTATAAATACCCATCTTGGTTTATATGACTCTTAAATTTGAGTCAATTACAGGTTATTAATTTTTGGGATGAAAATGCGAGGTATGAGATAACATTGGTGGTTAAATTATGTTATGATTATTTTGAGGAATCTATATCATTTATGGAATGTTATAAAATGTAGTTTTTAAAAAAGGAAAATACGCAGACCGAGTGACAACCCATCGCATTGGACAAATCTATGGGAATCGAACCCACAACCAAAGTGCGACTGGGATTTATCGCCTACCACTTGACTATGTGAAGTCCCTGATTAGTGTGACTAATTATTTTTTAGTTAAATGATTTTATGGATCAAGAATATTTTGGATTTGTGAACTTATGATTTATCCTTATTATAGGAAAATGATTTGGTGATTAAGTGATAAATGTTATTTTGGAAGATATTCTCTATTTTGGTAACACTATATGCCTAAGTAAAAAATCGAATACTATGGGATTTCATTTGAGGAGTAATGGTGGATTTTTATCTATGTTTTAATTGTGTATTTATAATGATTTTGGATATTTATAGAAATGATTATCCTATAATATAGAATATTTTATTAGGTTAATTACTTTTAAATATGTGACTTTAAGAGTAGTCGATGTCTTTTGGAGATACAATTTAACATGGAAGACTACATAACCAAATTCTTCTAAGTTTTGGGTTTCAATATTAGTTTAGATTATATTGAAGTATTTTAAGGAAAAAAATTTATTGAATAGTATTTATTTAAATTTGGGGTATTGTTGGTATAATTTTAGAAATTAAGATTAGTGTTTCTTTCACTAAAGTATTATCCTTTTGCGGGATCAAATTATCTTGTACTAACCATTTTGGTTTTCATTAATCTCTAAAGACAAGGTAAATATATATTTTATCCTTTGTAGATCATGTGATTCTCTAGAAGTTGATTCTAGCTCTTCCGATGTGACAAAGTCATCTTCAATACTCATCTTTTGAAAAAAAATGATTTAGCGTTATATATTTATTAAAGACTAAAACTCTACTTAAAAAGTAAGTATATATCTTTATTTTCTTCATCAATATCATAAATAAATTCCTCATATTTATGAAATGTAACTTAAAAAATGTTGTTTGTTTACTTTTAATACTGGGAAACTAATTACAGTTTGTACCATCACAAGTTTCTGGTTTTCTTATTGTTAACTTTCTCCTGATCATGTTTTCTATCCCTCTCCATCAGAACTTTTCAATTAGTTTATATTCCATATCCATGTTTTTTGACATGGAATCCTAGTATGGGTTATCTCGGGTGACCTTTGTAATTCTCTTTCTTTCTTCTAAAGTGGTAGTTTTATTGACTCTTTTCTGATTTGGGACTTTCAATTATGTTCCCAAGCCCAATTTTAAAAATTGGGAGATGGAAATTTTGAAAAGGGGGGAAGAATGTAACACCACAATCTTCAACAGTACGTTTCCCTTTGAATAATGCAATAGCTTACGTTGTACGCAACTTCAAGATTCTAACACATCACGACCAATCAAACTAGCCGTTGTTAATAGTAATACCCACATTTTTAAATTTTATAAATTTTATCTTTCAAAATGGATTTTATATTTGGATTTGGAGTATCGAAATTATCTTAGGGTGAATTTTTTGTATTTTTTTGGAAACTTTCAATTTTTGATGAATATTGAAAAACAATGAGTTATAGTTTAAAACAAAATTTTTATTTAAAAAATTATTTATTTTATTTAAATTTTTATTTGGTAAAAATAGATACATAATACCTATATAATTTATATTCAATTCATTGGTGTGAGTTTATAATAATTTTAGATAATTAAAAATTTTATCACACATTTTACCGTCTTTTATCCATCTCCTAGGAGAATTTACAAATTTAAATAAAACATAATTTTACCATGTCTGTGAGTTGAATTTAAAAAATCTAAGAGGAATTATTGATATTAGTAATTAAAATGTGGTTCAATAAGAGGAAAATAATTTTTTGGTGAATAGTAATTGTTTACTTTTATTTACCACGGTTAAAAGTAAATAGGGCAATTAAGGGTAAAAATGACATTATTAGTACCCTAACACATGTCCTAATTCTATTGGATAAGTTTAATTCAACAAAAAACAACCTTTGGAATAAAATATGATCCTTTAGGTCCACTTTTATTAGATTAGGACATTTATTATTATTCAATTCAAAGAAGAGTTAAAAGTGTTAAATTCAAAGTTTAATAATTAATCCATTTTTAATATAGGGTTATGAATAAGATAAATTCGACTATAAATATTAATTAGAAATATAAAAATATTTCCTACATAATGGTATTATATTTATATATTTTAGACATTAAATAACTAAATTTATTTGTGACCCAATGATGATGCATTAATTACCATATTAAGGAAAGATTAAAATAATTGATATTATAAATATCCAAATGAATGTAATTTTAGACTTTTTATGAATTACACTAATTTTATATGTTAATATGACATATTAGGTTTGGTTAGATGAATATTTTATAAGTAATAATGCATTTTTAAATTTAGAAAAAATAAAATACAAAATAGTGTCAAAATTGACATAAAAGAGTTTTTAAAAGAAATATTATATTATTAATTGATATTATAATCCTAAAAATATAAGGTTCCACCAAAAAACTTATATAATGATATTTTTATCATTAATGAACCACTTGGGGTTCTCATGGAAGTTTATGGTAAGTTTATTAACCATATAATATAAAAATACAAAGAGACATGGTAATTGTCAAACTATTTAACTAAGAGTTAAATCTAAAAGATAAAGTTAATACAGTGACCCAAAACTATCTAAAACCTATTGGTTGAGTGGATTTCAACCCATAACCACCTCATCCTCTAAATAATTCATTTTTGAACCATTATAAACCGAAAATAATTTTATTATAAAATAATATTTCTAGTTTTTCCTAAGGTGCCCCTCGCCCCTCTTATGAAAGGGAACTCCACCTTCTCTCTAATTCACAAATTCAAAGCCATTTTTATCAGAAAAACTCTACCAAAATACCCTCTAAACAGTACTCCATTTATCTTAGAGGCCTTCCTTTAGTAATAAAGCCAATGTAAGGAGCCTTTTTGATCAAATCAAAAGGAAGAACCCGAAAAAGAGGTAAATATTTCCTCACCTCTTTCAAGTTGTTTTCTTCTTCCACTTCCTATTTCTTTGTTGTTTCTATAATAAAATAATAAATCCATTCTATATACTGTGATGTTATTATAAATATGGCACAAACATATTCAATATTTTATCCATCCTTTGAATGACATGTCACAATACGTGCGTACGTACGGCATACCGTCTCCATGTCGTGGTGTAATTGTTATTCAATTCATTATTATTTGTATGGGTATAATAATGATGTGAAATTGATTTAAATAATAAATATAACATGATAATGATTCTGTATATATGATATACCATCCTATTATATATTATTTTAAAATCAAAAGAATGATATTGTCGCTTGTGCGTACGTACGGATTAACGTCTCTATGAACGCGATGAGATTAATTCCCCATAATATCGATTCAATAATAATTTTAATTTGATGATTAAAAAATTTTTAAAGACTTAATATCATTCTGAATATGAATAAGATACATCCTATCCTTAACAAACATTACTTTCATAACAAACCATATAAAGGAAAATGAATCAGTTAACACCCGAAACGATGATAATACTAAGATATTATTAACAATGAAATATTAGAAGATCATATATGATATAATATTAATGTATATGGTTATTTTATAATTTAATATTAATTATTTCACCACTATACAGGAGGTTAACCTGCCCTCAACCAAGGAAAATTACAAAGTAAAGGGTTTCTTATCTCACTTTTAATTCCATGAGATTTCCATTGTTCGCCACTAATTTATTGCATATAGTGTATTGTATACTAACATTTGATATATATTATCATGATCCCTTTTATATTCATGTTATTCTGTGAATCCTTTTTTGTTATTAACATTTGTCCAAATGACTCGATTGATTACAACGTGGTAATGGATTTTCATCTCAATTTTCATTCTCGTGAGATTCATGCTATATTTGCCACTATTTCCTTTTTGTGTTGTATGTACTGCCCATGATTTTATTCATTGTGTAATATACTTAAATTTATAGGTATTTAAATCTTCATTTTATTATCCTTATTTCATGGATTGTATATTTCGTAAGTTACCAAATCGGTACGGGAACCTTTTAACCCAATTTCCATTCCTGGGTTAATCTTCTAATTCTTAAATATGTAATTCTATGATTATGTGGGGAATCATTATTTATTTATTTATGTTGTGATTTTAACTCCCCTTTGTTTGGATATAAATTTGATACACAAAATCACTCTATTGATAAATTCTCAAGTTATCGATATAAACTTGATAAGAGTAATTTAACTCAATCTCCATTTATTGAGTTAAACATCCAATTCATTGGTGTTGTTTTTACAAGAATATGTTTGAATGTCCTCTGATTGATTTACACTTAATATCCAATCATATTGAGTGTATTTACATTTTTCACACATAACTATGTTGTTTATTTATCCTTAACCTAAGGATACGGTCTTTAAAAGAGATTTTATCACAATTTACATTCCATTGAGATTTCTTTGTTTTTATACACCAATTCAATTTTATATGGTGTATATAATGAAATTTGACATAGTATATCATGAATAACTTTATTCTCATGATATTATAATGTTTTAATTACCTCAATTATATTTATTCAAGTTTCTCTCTTTTGGTTAGGAACTCTAACTAAAATATCATTTTAAATGTTTTAAAGATTTGTTATTCTAAATCGTTCTCATTAATGTCCATGTTTTAAAAAAGGTTTTAACGATTTATTTTTATGGAAATTAAAGTTTTAAAATTAAAATTACATTTAAATGTTTCAAAGTGGTATGGGACACTTTGATTCAGAAATATATTTTAAATGGCTTATTGATAAATACTGATACTTTTAAATGTTTTCAAGAAAAATGAGGATGTTTCTCTCAAATAGTTTTGATGATTATTTTCATCTATGTAAATATACTTAATTATTATTTATTTAGGTTGATCTATTTTAATAAAATATTCTATATTGTATTGAATAAGTTATGTTTGACTATGGATGTGCTATTTTTATACCATTCATGATTGGTGGTTAAAATATTGACATTTCGTATGCTAGTTTTAATAAGAATGCTTAGATTATGTTTCAACCTATTCATATGAGTAATGCATAGGAATTAGTATGTGATGGGTGGAGACCTCTATAGATCCTCTATGCATCGGTAGGTCTCATGAGACAAACTAGTTTCTTGGCACAAGTCCTTAAAAAAATCTTATTTATAGTCTTGGAACGAGGCCTTGACTATGTGGTTACGATGTTCGGAATTATGCATTCCATCATTATGAGATTAGATATTGATATTTCATGTGGTTATTAGACTAGTAGAATAACCATGACTATGTTTTATAATGTAATTATTTACTCATCTCATATTCCTTCAATAAAGTGATCATGTTTATTATTCGTTAAGGCATGTGTTTTCAATTATTCACCACGCCTAATGTTTATGTTATCTTCTATTGTATTTCTTACTTTTACTGAGCAACTGAGCTCACCTATTTTCATGTTTCATTTTCCCAGGATATGAAGAAGTTAGTTATGAGTGACTTGTAGGAATAATCTTGGAAGATTGGATGTTTCTAATGGAATAAATTGGTGTTGTTTTTCTTTTCAAGTTGTAATGTTTAACATAACTATGTATATTGTTTCCAAGACTACTAAACGGATTGTTCCTTTGGTACTTGATTTCATATAATCATGACAATGTACTAAAATAATGCACCAACCCTTGGATTCTGGGGTCGGAGCGTTACAAGGTAGGAGACTAGGAATGCGTCAGTTCTTAGTAAATAGTAATGTCTTGGAGTTATCAACCCACATTTGGGGAAAATACCAAGTGGATCGGGGGGAATACTAATTGTGATGTTTTTTGTTACAGTAGAGTATGGTTTCACCGTGAGTGAATGGTTTACCTTCCACTACTTTTTTATTTATGATATTTATGTTATTTTCTTATTTTATAACTATGGAAAAGAATTTTCTTTACTTGTATCAATATAGGTATATAGATATTCACATGTCATTCATATTAAATACCATGAATGTTGTGTTCTTAGACTACACGATTTGGTGATGTTCTCCTTGAGTGTGTAAAGTGCTAGTGTGATTATTTATCATTCTTATCAATATAAAATTTTTCGTAGATTATTTATAATTCTTTTCATATATACCATTATTTTTTTGTTTATTCCTTAATCAGTGACTTATCATGGTTAGGTAATTATTTTTCATGTTACATGTATTCACTACTTGTTATAGCATGAATTCTTAAAATTAAGAAACATATTTTGTTAAAAAAATGTCTACATCAACATAAACAGTGTTTTCTCCCATATCTTAGTAGTGGTATTCTATTTGACAGGAAATTTATGACATGTTTGGGCCATGAAACATTAGTTTTATTGAAATAAACTTACTTTTTTCAATTAAATGGGATCCATGGTACTATCTATAAAGGGTATGGTCACCTTATAAATTGTAAAATGTTATCCCATATGATAAAACCATCATATATAAGTTTTATATTCCTTGAGGCTTTGATATAGAAATAAAAAATTGTTAAATTATGATCTTAAATTAATTGGTTGATTATGTATATTTTTATTATATTAACCTATGTATGTCATCCATAGCTTATTATACTTTTTTGATAAACCGAATAAGCATGTTTTAGAATCTTAATGATTTAAAATATATTGGGCTTCATTTAGATGAACCCAAAATGGATTAATAGGGGCCATTTTAGGCCATATTTCTTTTGATATTCATTAGTAATAGAATGAATTGTTTGTGATAAACTTCTTAAATATGAAGGGATATCAAATAAAATATAACACTTCAAATAAATCTTAATAAAACTTTCTTTTGTGCCTTATGGTGGTAGCTAAATAAACCTGCTAAGTAAAATGTTCCATATAATTGGTTCTTGATGTTTAATTTAGTCCCTTAAATATTTTATAGATCAAATGAATATAATTGAATCATATCAAATGAAACCTTTAGTGGTGCTTGTAACACCCCAAGATTCTATGGTTTTTTTCCCTTTGAATAATACAATAGCTTGCGTTGTATGCAATATGGAGTTTTAGCACACCACGACCAAACAAACTAGTCGTTATGAATAGTATTACTCACTATTTAAAATTTTATAAATTTTATTTTTCAAAATGGACTTTATTTTTGAATTCATAATATCGAAATTATCTTAGGGTTAATTTTTTGGTATTTTTCTGAAAACATTGAATTTTTGATGAATAGTGAAAAACACTGCGTTATTGTTTAAAACTGACTTTTTATTTAAATAATTAGTTATTTTATTTAAATTTATATTAGGTAATAATAGAAACATAATACCTATATATGTTCAATTTAATTTATTGGAGTCATTTTATAATAATATTATATATATAAAAGCTTATTGATCTTTTTACCGTCTTTTACCCACCTTCTAGGCGCATTTTCAAATTTTCAAAAAACATAATTTTTCCACTTCTTTTAATTGAATTTAAAAAATCTAAGAGACATCGTTTACATCATTAAGTAAAATTTGGTTCAACAAGATGAAAATAATGTTTGGTGAATAGTGTCTTTGGACTTCTATTTACCATGGTTAAAAGTAAATTGGGTGATTAAAGGTAAAAATGATACTATAATTACCCTAACACATGTCCTAATTATATTGGATAAGTGTATTTCGGAAGAAATCAAACTTAGGAATAAAATATGATTCTTTTGTTCCACTTGTATTAGTGTAGGACATTTATTTTTATTTCATTTAAAGAAGAGTTGAAAGTGTTAAATTCAAATTTTCATAACTAAAACATTTTTAATATGGGGTTATACATAAGATAGATTCAACTATAAATATTCGTTACAAAGATAAAATTATTTCTTACATAATGGAATTTTATTTATAATTTTTATACATTAAATAATTAAATTTATTTACCACACAATAATGCTACATTAATTACCTTTTTAATGAAAGGTTAAAATAATTGATGTTATAAATATACAAATAAATGTAAATTGAGACTTTTGAGGCATTAAAATAATTTCATAGATTAATATGAAAATTTAGGGTTGATTAAATGAATTTTTGTTTGAGTAATAATGTTTTTATGACTTCCTTAAAAATCAATTACTAAATAGTGTCAAAATTGACATAAATGTGTTTTTTAATACTATATTATTAAATGATATAATAGTCTTAAAAATATAAGGATAAGACAAAGGACTTATATAATAATATATATAACATTAATGAACCACTTGGGGTTCTATTTTCATTTTATAGTAAGATTAATAACCATATAATATAATAATACAAGAATACATGGTAAAAGTTGAACTATTTATCTAAGAGTTAAATCTAAAAGATAAGGTTTGTATGGTGGCCTAAACCTGTATAAATCTAATTGGTTGGGAGTTTTTCGACCCATCCCCACCTTAGCCTCGAAATAATTTATTTTTCATCCATTATAAACAGAATATTATTGTATAATAAAAAAATATTTCATGCTTTTCAAAAAGTGACCCTCGCCTCTCATATAAAAAGGTACTTCCCCTTCTCTCAAAATCACACCTCCAAAGAAATTTTTCTCAGCCAACCCCTATACAAATATCCTACCAACTACCCAACCATATACCTAGAGGCTATAAATTGATAAGAAATCCAACCTAATGAGCCCTTTTGATCAAATCAAAAGGACTCACCCAAAGAAGAGGTAATAATTTAACCACCTCTTTCAATGTTCTTTTCTTCTTCCACATCCTCTTTCTTTGTTGTTTCCATAACAAAATAATAACTATAGTCCCTTATACATAATTTGATGTTATTATAAATATTTTACAACCATATTCATTATTCTATCCATCCTATGAATGAAAAATCACCAGACGTGCGTGTGTACATATTACCTTCTCCACGTCGTGATGTAATTTGTTATTCAAACACTTAATTATTTGGATGAGTATAATAATGAGTATAAATAATTTAAATAATAAATATAACATGTTAATGAATCAATGTATATGATATACCATCCAATTACATAGGATTTCATGATAAAAGGAATGGTATTGTCACTCATGCGTACATACGGATTACCGTCTCCAAGAACGTGATGAGATTCATTCCCCATCGTAACCATAAAAGAATAAATTTCATTTTATTATTAAAAAATAATTTTTAATAACTTTATATAATTCTGGACATGAATCAAATACATATTATCCATATCAAACATGAATTACATAAAAAACATATAAAATGAATCAGTTAACACATGAAATGATGATACTACTGAAATATTATTAACAAAGTAATATTAGAAGATCATATATGATATCATATTTATGTATGTGGTCATTGTATGATTTAATAACAATTATTTATCTATTATACAAGTGGTTAATGTAACCTCAACCAATGAAAAGTACAAGGTAATGGTTAATTCTACAATCTCTTCATTATTCGAGGTTGTTTATACGTGAGTATCTACTGGGACCTCTTTATCGTCCACATCTTTGAATCTTAAAAATGTATTTCAAAACATTTTTAATATTTCCTAGAATATTGGTTAAAGTCATTTAGACCCTTGTTTGAAATTTTATAATATTTTTATAAACTAATCTTTCTGTTGTTTCGCAATCAAGGTTATTTACAACCTTTTTGACAAAATTAAGGAAAGAATGTTTTTTTAACTTATACAGTGGGTGCGGCTATTTTCTGCCATTATAACACCTTCGAATCTTCCCTTAAAAGCTTATAAGATTATATAAAAAATAAATTTTTTCTTTTATAATTATGTGACTTTTAAATTTTTTCAAAATAGAAAGAGGTATTCCTTTCAAATAGTTTTTATTTCTTCTATGCCAATATCCTTTGATGGATTTTAAACATGTTTAATGTTGATATATTATAATAGAAATCTTCCATATTGTATTGAAGGTTTTGGGATATTTTTGACTATGGATGTGTTATTTTTATACCATTCATGGTTTGTGGATAAAGTATTAACATTTCGTATGCTAGTTCTAATACGAATGTTTATATTATGTTTACACCTTTTAATTTGGGGAATGCATTGGGATTAGTAAGTGACGGGTGGAACCCAATATAGATCCTCGATGCATTGGTATGTCTTATGAGACAAACTAATGTCTTGGAAAAAGCCATTGACAAAATCTTCTTTTTAGTCTTGACAGGAGGCCTTGACTATATGGTTTTGAACTCGGGAATTATGCATTCCATCATTATGAAATTGGTTATAAATATTACATGTGATTATTAGACTAGCATAATATCCATGTGAATAAGTAAATGACATTAATTGAGTTTTATTTTCTATATTATGCTGATGTTTTAAATTTAAAAGGATTATGTTTTAGTCTTATACAATTTCATTAAATTTTTATTCTTATTTATGAAATTTTCCACTATATTATTATACTTACTGAGCATCTGAGCTCAACCCTTTATATGTTTTTTTTCTCAGGATGTGAAGAAGTATTTTATAGTTTACTTATAGGGATAGGATATGGGATATAAGTGTGTTAAAAGGGTGAAAAATGTTGTTGTTGTTTTTATCTCGGGATATAATGTACAACTTTTGTATGTATGTAGTACTTCCAAGGATACTAAACAAATCGGTCATTCAAGACATGATTCCTTGTATCATGCCAATGTTATGTAATAATGCACTGACTGTAGGTAACTGGGGTTGTGGAATTACATTTTGTATCAGAGAAAGTTTAGTACAAACTTTGGAATCTAGATTTAGAAAAATTATGATTATAGAACATTAATCTAAGATTGAATTTGAGGATTAGTATAGAAGAACTTCCAAGAATTTTGGTAATATATAGATTTTGTATATTTTCCAAGAAATAATTCCCTGTATGGATACGTTCAGGAAGAGGCGGCTTTGGAACAGATGTACCTAAGAGTGAAAACTCTGAAAATGAGTTCTCAGCTTGACCCGGGGTATCCTGGTACACGACAATGGGCCTTGTTGCACTCTTGGTTATGATACTCTCGGGGGATATTCTTAGGATAATTCACATTTTATTATGAACCCAATATGAAAGATTTATGAGTATATACCACCTCAAAGAAAACATTTTTATGACTATGGATTATATCCATAAACTGTTCAATTTATGTAATATGTTTTACAAGTTTGGAATTATGTATTTAGATTCATAAACTAATATAGTGTATGCCATTGTTTATAAATGGTGCCTAGTGGAAGGAATGGAAACCATATCAACACATGTAACCGATGTAAGGATTTCCCTCCTACTCAAGATAATTATAGTAGATCTGGTGATGCAACTGTGTTGATCTATTTATCACCATACTATGACAACTCACTCAGGTTATGAATAATAACCTTACTCATATGGAGCACCCTGATCCACGACATGGAGGATCAATGTTAGACTACTTCATGAGGAAACAACCCCCAACATTCAATGGGAATTCAAATCCATTTCTATCTGAGCAATTGATAAGTTCCTTAGAGAAAATATTTCCTTCTTTGGGGAGTAGTGAAAGGGAAAAAATTTTCATTGCAGTTCATCACCTCACGGGAGATGCAGATCAATGGTGGACATTAATTCAAAACACAAAGGAGGATGAAGAATCATAAAATATGGAATTAATGTATTTTAACAGGATTTTCTTAGAAAAATACATTTATCATGACCATCGAGTGGATATGGAAAGACAATTTCTGAGTCTAAGGCAAAAGGAGGATGATAATGTCGCGAAGCATGAGGCTAACTTTACAAGGTTAACACGGCATGAAACATATTATATATGTAACCCAAGGAGTAATATTTATTTATTCTTTTATGTTTTAAAACCATTTATCTGTCAATTATTAGTCTCACAATCCTTCTCATCATACAAATATATTGTCTCACCTATAATCAAGACAGAAAATGAATTCTCTAAGTCTTACGGCTTTAAAGAAAAGCAAGAGAAGAAGAGATCTTCTGAACACAAAAGAAATGGAAATAAGGGGAAGAGGGGATAATTTTAATATCCATCCTATGGTAAATGTTGGAAGAAACACCCCAGTACTTTCCTAAAGGGAATGGGAGTCTGTTACAAGGGTGGTGAAAAAGGCCACCAAGCTCGTGATTGTAAGGGAAAGAAAGAGGCTATCAGTGTTGATTGATATAATTTTAGATAAAAGGGGCATTATGAAAAAAAAATTCATAAACTCTAAGGAAACTTACCTCAAAAAATTACAAGGGAGAAAGTCCAAGCTTATGTGATCACTAATGATACATTTGATGCTCTAAAAGATGTGGTGGTTTCTAATTTAATGGTTTCCTCAAGTTTATCCAATGCTTTATCTGATTCTGGATCATCACATTGTTTCATATCTTCCCAGTTTTCTAATAAAATTAGATATTTTAAATTTTATTTAATAAGGGACTTATAAATTAGAACTTCTAAGGGAAGTATCATTGCAACAATGTTTTGTGAATCAGACCCCATTAGGGAATACAAATATTCTTTATCTGATGATCTCATCGTCATACCCATATTGAATTTGATATAATCCTTGGTAGGGATTGTATTTCGGAACATGATGTGAAAATTTATTGTAAGAAGAAGGAGGTTACAATTTTCGATGATTATAATGAGTATCTTATCTTTAGAGCAGAAACGTCACCACCTGATTCTTATCTAGATCCACCCCAAGTAGTTCTACTAAATTCAATTATTGGGGAGGAAGAGAATGAAATAACTATGGGTGAGGAAAGGAATGTTCAAATAGAGGACATACCTATCGTTAAATAATATGTTGATGTGTTTCCAGAGGATTTACCTGGACATCCTCTAGAATGGGAAATGGAGTTTTAGATTGATTTAATTCCTGGTTCAAGGCCCATATCGAAGACCCCTTATAAAATAGACACTGTGAAATTAGTGTAACTAAAGAAACAACTAGAGTAATTGAGTAATAAAGTATATATTCTCCCTATTGTTTCTCCATTGTGATCCCCTATTCTTTTTGTTAAGCAGAAAGACAAATCTATGAGTTTGTGCATTGACTACAGGGAGATCAATGTTATAATAATAAAGAACAAGAATCCCCTACCTCGCATTGATGATTTATTCGATCAACTTCTTGGAGCTCAATATTTCTCAAAGATTGACCTTCAATTTGGTTATCATTAGTTGTGTTTGAAGAATGAGGACATTCCAAAAACATCATTTCAAACCAGGTATGGTTATTACGAGTTTACAGTAATGCCTTTTGGACTGACTAATGCACCCTCTATTTTCATGGATCTAATGAATTGATTTTTCAAGGAATATCTTGATTAATTTTTAGTGTTATTTATCGATGTTATCTTGGTATACTCAAAATTATACAAATATCATGAAAATCACTTGTGTAATATTATAAAAACCCTCAGAAGAAATGAATTATCTGGGAATTTTAGCAACTGTGAATTCTAGATTTAAAAAATTTATTTTGTTAGACATATTGTCCCAAAGATGGAATCTCTATCAGTCCTTCAGAGACTAAGGCAATCCAAGAATGGCCATCACCAATGAGTATAACTGAGGTATATAGTTTTATTTGTTTTGCAGGTTATTATTGGTGTTTAGTCTAGAATATTTCTCGATTGGAAAACCCATTAACCAAGATCAAACGTAAAGGGGTTAAATTTGTTTGGACAAAAGAGTGTGAAGAATGTTTTGAAGAACTGAAGAGAATATTATTCAATTCTTATATCTTGACTCTACCATCAGGGAATTACTGGTTTGTTATATATAGTGATGAATCGAAGAAATGACTTGGTTGTGTCCTTATGAAAAATGATATAGTTATTGCATATGCATCAAGACAGCTAAAAATTCATGATAAAAACAATCTCACTCATGATCTTCAGTTAGAATCTGTAATATTTGATTTTAAAATATGGAGATACTATCTATATGGTTAAAAATGTGACATTTATACTAATCACAACAGTTTAAATTATATTTTATCACAGAAAGAACTCAACATGAGGAAATGATGATGGCTTGATCTACTCAAGGATTATGATTGCACTATACACTCCACCTGGGGAAGGAAAATAAGGTTTAAGATGCTTTGAGTATAAAGGATCATGGAGTTTTGAACAAGATGAGAGTTGAAAGGGATTGAATTTTCATAGAACTAGTAAAGTTGGATATGAAAATAACCATGGAAGGTGAATCATCAATAATTTTTCAAATGGTTTCCAAACCATCTTTACTAGAAAGGATAAAGAGTTTTCAGACTAATTATGAGGAGTTTCAAATGAAGATTAAATATGTGAATGATGGGATATTGAGTGACTTCATATATGAAAATGGAATTTTGAAATTTGGGAAGAGACTTTGTGTTCACGATATACCTGATCTAAAAAGGAAATTATTGGATGCTGCTCATATCTCCAATTTTTCTTTACACCCAGATAGCACTAAGATGTATAGATATTTGAAGGAACATTTTTGGTAGGAAAAAATGAAGAGAGAGACTGTTGATTATGTGTCAAGATGTATGGTTTGTCAACAAGTGAAATTTGGAAGACAACATCAAAGAGAAGTCATGCCACCTCTTCCTATAACTGAGTGTAAATGGAATGATGTTATGATGGACATTGTTATGGTGATACCAAAAAATTCTAGATGGAGTGATTCAAAATGGTTCATTATTGATCATCTTACCAAGTTTGCACATTTTCTTTCTATAAGAGAAGATTTACCACATGAATATCTAGTAAGACTATATATTAATTAAGTTGTAAGACATCATGGAGTACCCATATTGATTGTTTCTGATCATGATCCCCGTTTTACATCAAGATTTTAGAAAAGTATTCAGAAGGCCTTGGATACTTAACTTTGTTTGAGCACTTCCTACCACCCTCAAACTGATGTACAATCAAAACGGCCTATTATAACCTTAGAATACATGTTGAGATCTTTCTCACTTGACTTTCAAGATATGTGGGATCAATATTTACCTGTGGTAAAATTTTCCTATAACAATAACTTCCATTCAAGTATTCAGATAGAACCATATGAAGCATTATATGGAAATATATGTCTCACAAAAACTTATTGGGATGATTTTGGTGAAAGAAAACTCATAGGCCCACAACTTGTTGAGGAAACAATGGAAAAGGTGAAGGTTATACAAAACCACATCAAAGTAGCTCAAAGTAAGAAAAAGAGATATGTCGATAACTAAAAGAAGGATTTGTAATCTCAAGTAGGAGATCATGTTTTCTTAAAGGTATCTCCTTGGAAGGGTGTTATATGTTTTGATAAAATGGGTAAATTGAGTCCCAGGTACATTGGACCTTTTGAAATTCTAGTACGAATTGGAGTTTTATCTTATCATTTGGCAATGAAGGCAAGTCTCTCCAAACTTCATGATGTGTTCAAAAAATCACTATGATGAAAATCCATGCCTGAACCAACACATGTACTAAATTATGAAGAAATAGAACTGGAACATGACTTGTCTTACTGCGAAGGGCCTATCAGAAATATTGATACTAGAGAACAAGTATTGAGAAACCGGATGACTTGTCTGGTGAACGTTCTATGGAGGAACCATAAAATGGAAGAGGAAAAATGGAAACCTGAGGAACTTATGATGAAGAACCACCCAAATATTTTTTTATAGTAGTATTCTAGAAATTTTGAGGATGGAAGTATTTGAGGAAGGAAGAATGTAACACCCAAAGCTTCTACGGTATGTTTCCATTTGAATAATACAATAGCTTGTGTTGTATGTAACTAGGAGTTTTAACACACCATGACCAATCAAACTAGTCGTTATGAATAGTAATACCCACTTTTTGAAATTTTATAAATTTTATTTTTCAAAATGGACTTCATTATTGAATTTGGAATACCAAAATTAGCTTAGGGTGAATGTTGTATATTTTTCTGAAAACATTCAATTTTTGATGAATAATGAAAAACACTGCATTATTGTTTAAAACTGACTTTTTATTTAAATAATTAGTTATT
The DNA here is from genome assembly GCA_963277665.1 of Viscum album. Lineage (NCBI taxonomy): Eukaryota > Viridiplantae > Streptophyta > Magnoliopsida > Santalales > Viscaceae > Viscum > Viscum album. The sequence goes on from OY728138.1 coordinate 771,761,510, forward strand.
TTATTCAAATTTATATTAGGTAAAAATATATACATAATACCTATATATGTTCAATTTAATTCATTGGAGTCATTTTATAATAATATTAAATATATAAATTTTATCGAACTTTTTACTGTCTTTTACCCACCTTCTAGACGCATTTTCAAATTTGCATAAAAGGTAACTTTACCACTTTTGTGAATTAAATTTCAAAAATATAATAGACATGGTTGAAATTATTAAGTAAAATTTGTTTCAATAATATGAAAATATTTTTTGATGAATAGTAACTTTTCACTTTTATTTACCATAGTTAAAAGTAAATAGGGTAATTAAAGGGAAAAATGATATTATAATTACCCTAAAACAAGGACTAATTCTATTGGATAAGTTTAGTTCACAAAAAAAACAACCTTATTAATAAAATATGATCATTTTTGTCCAGTTGGGTTAGATTTGAACATTTATTATTATTTTATTTAAAGAAGTGTAAAAAGTGTTAAATTCAAATTTTTATAACTAAAACATAATTAATATATGGTTATACATAATATAAATTCGACTATAAATATTCATTAGAAATATAAAACTATTTCCTAAATTATGGTATTTAATTGTTAAATTTTTATAAATTAAATAGTTAAATTTATTTATAGCATAATGATGATGCAGTAATTATCTTTTTAATGAAAGGTTAAAATAATTGATGTTAAAATATCCAAATAAATATATATTCAAACTTTTTATACATTCCAATAATTTTTTAGATCTATATGACATGTTACAGCTGATTTTATGAATTTTATTCTAAGTAATCATACTTTTATGACTTCCTAAAAAATCCATTTCTAAATAGTGTCAAAATTGACATAAATGAGTTTTTAAAACAAATACTATATTATTAAATTATATAATAGTCCTAAAATATAAGTTTTGGACAAAGGAATTATATAATAATATATATATCATTAATTAACCACTTTGCGTTCTCTTGGAATTTTATTTTATGATTATTAACCATATGATATAATAATACAAAAATACATGTTAAAAATTGAACTATTTAACTAAGACTTAAATCTAAAAGATAAGGTTAATATGGTGACCTAAACTTATCTAAAACTTATTGGTTGAGATTTTTTCGACCCATCCTCCCCTTATTCTATAAATATATCATTTTAGAGCCATTATAAACCGAATATTATTATATAATAAAATAATATTTCATATTTTTCTAAAGTGACCTTCACACTCTTCTAAAAAGGTACTTATCATTATCTCAAAATCACACCTCCAAAGCCATTTGGCTCAGAAAAAACCTACCCAAATATCTTCCCAAACACCCTAACTTTGACCTATAGGCATTAATTTGATCAGAAATCCAACCAAATTTTCCCTTTTGATCAAATCAAAAGGAAACACCTGAAGAAGAGGTAATAGTTTCGCCACCTCTTTCAAAGTTTTTTTCTTCTTCCACTTCCTCTTTCTTTATTGTTTCCATACCAAAATAATAAATCCAATACCTTATATTTACTATGATGTTATTATAAATATTTTACAAAAAAAATCATTATATTATCTATCCTATGAAGGAAAAATAACCATACATGCGTACGTACGACTTACTGTCTCCACACCATGGTGTAATTTATTATTCAAACACTTCATTATTTGGATGGGAATAATAATGAGTATTTATGATGTAAATAATAAAAATAACTTATTAATGATTCTCTATAAATGATATACATTCCAATTACATATGATTTCACTATTAATAGAATGGTATTGTCGCCCGTGCATATGTACAGATTACCGTCTCCATAAACGTGATGAGATTCATTCCCCATCGTAACCATTCAAAAATAATTTTCATTTTTTGATTAAAAAATTACATTTAAGAACTTAATATAATTCTGGATATGAATCAAATACATCATATCCATAAGAAACATGACTTACATAACAAAACATATAAAACGAATCAATTAACACCTGAAACGATGATACTACTGAAATATTATTATCAAATAAATATTAGAAGATCATATATGATATCATATTTATGTATGTGGTTCTTTTATAATTTAATAACAATTATTTAACTATTATACAAGAGTATAATGTACCCTCGACCAAGGAAAATTACAAGGTAAGGGTTAATTCTACAATCTCTTCATTATCTGATGTTTTTTATACATGAGTATCTTCTGGGACCTCTTTACCATCCACATCTGTGTTTCTTAAAAATATATTTCAAAACATTTTTACTATTTCCTAGACTATGGGTTAAAGTCATTTAAACCCTTTTTTTAATTTTAATAAGATTGTTATAAAGTAATATTTCTGTCATTTTCCAAATAAGGTCCTCTATAACCTTTTTGAAAAAATTAAGGATATAAGGTTTTTTTAACTTATACGGCGGCTGTGGCTATTTTCCGCCATTATAACACCTTCTAAGCTTACATTATAATATTATAATAATATTTTAAAAATAAATGTTTTATTTTATAATTCTGTGAATTTTAAATGGTTTCAAAATAGAAAAAGTTATTTCTCTCAAATAGTTTTCATTTCATCTATGTCAACATCCTTTGATGGATTTTAAACTTGTTTGAAGTTGAATTATTATGATACGAATTTCCCATATTGTATTGAAGGTTTTGTGATATGTTTGACTTTGGATGTATTATTTTTATACCATTCATGGTTTATGGATAAATTATTGACATTTCGTATGCTAGTTTTAATACTAATGTTTAGGTTATGTGTAAACCTTTTCATATGAGGAATGAATTAGACTTAGTAAGTGACGGGTGGAGCCCTCTATAGCTCCTCGATTCATCAGTAGGTCTCATGAGAAAAAATAGTGTCTTCACATAAGGCCTTGAAAAAATATTATTTGTAGTCTAGGCACGAGGCCTTGACTATGTGGTGTAAAGTCTGGCATTATTCATTCCATCATTATGAAATTGGTTGTTGATATTTCATGTGATTATTAGACAAGTAAAATATCCATGTGAATAAGTAAATAGAATTAATTTATTTATATTTTATACATTATGTTGATGTTTTCAATTTAAAAGGCTTATGTTTTAGTCTTATACATTTCCTTAAATTTTTATGATTATTTATGAAAGTTTCCACTATATTATTATCCTTACTAAGCATATGAGATCACCGCTTTCTATGTTTTATTTTTCCAAGGATGTGAAGAAGTGTTTTATGGTTGACCTATAGGGATAGGATAAGGTATATAAGTGTGTTCAAAGGGGACAAAATGTTGTTGTTTTTTATCTCATGATATAATGTAAAACTTATGTATGTATCTTGTAATTCCAAGGATACTAAACTGATCGTACTTTGAGGACATGATTCCTTCTATCATGCCAAATTTATGTAATAATGCACTGAATCTGGGTAACTTGGGTAGGGGTGTTATAGTGCTCTTAGATTAAACCCTTGTGTAATGGTGGTTTAAGTATTCGTTGTGTTTTTCCTTGAAACAGGAATGTGAGCATTGCTTATAAGATGTTGTGACACTTATTAGGATGATCTTAACCTATGTTTTTTGTGGTAGAGTCCAGTGAAATTGTATGGTGTGGCAATATTATTAATAGTATATGCTTCATACTTTAATAAGGGGACACCCTGGTGTGTATAGTGCCTTTAGTGTTTTATGAATTTTTAAATCCCAATGAAAAGTTTCAAATGAAGGGTTTCGTTCTAGTGTTGATTTCCCAAGTAGGATTCTTAGTAAGGAAATGATACCAATGTCTTGACATATTGTTATTGTATATGATAATCCTTTTAAAAAAATGGTTTCTTTCAATGCATATTTTCAGTTGATTAGGCATGCTCAGGGAATGGCCAACAACTTAGTGGGTTGTGGGACCCCTCTTCTTCTTCTTTAGTAATGGATGAATCTATATGTTTTCATCTATATTATAGTTATATGGAATTAATCTAATATTTGATAAATCATTTACTAGTCATCTTATACTAGGAGACATTGAGCCGATAATCATATAGATAGTATCAAGGGTATGACATTTTTTAATGAAACATCAGGTGGTATGTGTTGATACACATTGTAACCATCAAGTTGATAAATAATGAAATGAACCATATGATTTTGGTGGTAATAATTTAATATTTGAGTTTCTATGCTATGATAACATTACATCTCTAATGTAAACGTGTATTGTCCATGTTTGGGACTAGTAGTTAGTGGTTGGTAGAGCATGTTCCATGGGGTAAGTTCTCATTATCACTTAATTTATAGTATGTAAATTCTATGGTTGTAGAATAATGTAGAGTGTGGGAGAAGTGTGTTATTCAAGTTAAAGTATAAAACTAAGAAGGACTGTGTGGAAATGGCTATGAAAAAATTTGAATTACCTTGAGGATGGTATGTTTTGTTTTATGTATGTTCCTGGGACGAAGTAGAATGATGGTATGGTTTTCTATTTACACAACCTTTGAATATTAAATTAGTCATGTTTGACTTCACTAGTCTTGTATGATCTATTATAGGATGCCTCTAGTGAAAAAAAAATTATCTGGTGTATATGGTGATACATCATACCCTCTTGGTGTACTCTTATCTTAGTGACGATCATTTACCCTATCATGAAATCATCCATGGTTAACTAAGGGAGCATCAATTATATTCCCATCTAGGGGGGGATTAAATTTTTTGAATGTTTCAATAAATAGACTATGTGGGATTTGTGTTCCAGGAGCATGGTTTTTTATAGATGCAAGGTTAGTCAAGAGTGATACTTGGGTTCTTGAGTATGAATTCCTTGGATGGACACATGTACACTAGATGAATCTTAAATTAACTTATATTGGTCTCATCTGGTGTTTTTTTATGCATGGATGTATTAGATATGTACCGACAGCTCATGTGAAAATGTAGAAGTATATAATACATTGGATAATATCACTAGACTCCAGTGGATTATTCCAATGTTACCGCGGAATCCAGTTGGGATTGTATGAGGTGTTTTAGGGGTGACAATCCAAGTGTGTTGGATTGGGAATACACCCATGTGTTTGTTGGGGAATGACCACTTAAATGAATGTTTTGTCTAGATACTTAATTGGAAGCCAGTTATAGGACATAGTGTTTATTATTTAAAAAAATATTGATGTTCCTTTTTTGAAATTCATTGGGATATATTTTTTTAAATTAATTAACCATATATACTAGACATTGTTTAGAATAGTTAGTTGGATGTTGCTCAACTATCTCCCTCTTGATGGAATAAATGTGGTTGGTGAAGAACAGTTTCTCTCATGTCATCAGGATAATGTGAGTTCAGTGTAGGTTGGCCGACACATTTAATGGAAAATCCATCTTGAATAGACTAATTAAGGAAAATCAAGAGTCAATTGTTTGATCAAATTGGGAATAAAGTTAGTAATGTCATTAGAGTATTAATTGAATTCATAAATAGTAATCTTTGATGGTGGTATGACAATGACTCAGAGTTTTCCATTTAATAGTAGGCCATCTGGTGGGGATAACCATAAGTTGAATGGTAAAATAGATGATGATGTGATTTTTTATCAAGTTGGATGGGATCAATTAATAGTTTTCCTGATGTTATATTTCATATTATGAGTGTTATATCGAGTTTTAGAGGCTTTTGTAGAGTACACTTAAAGTGATTCATGGTGGTGTGTTGGGAACTATAAACAAAACATGGAAATTCAAACAAAGATTTCACAGCCCTAGTAGGTTATGTTTCAATTTTTTTATTCACGAAAATGTATTTAGGATGAAAATTTATAATGTGGGTAGATTTTAAGGGTCATTTTTTTAGATAGGGTAGAAATTGGAATGAAATTTGTGATTTTCGGTTTAGTGGGTGGATTGTTCTCTAAAAAAAGAATAAGAATATAAATATAAATATTTGGAACATTGAATGGTGTTTTATGGTTTTCTAAAACCCAGGAGGTTTCTTTAGAGTTCGCTTGATTTTCAAAAGCGTCAGACTCTGGAAAAAACTATTTTTTAGGAACATAATGTGGTGTATGGTTGGTACATTGTTATTTTAACTATGCAGTGAAATTGTGTGACCTGTTTTCTTAAGTGGCATATTTTTTAAAAATCGTGAAACCTCTGAGGAAAAAACTTGTGGCGAGGTGTAGGAGTGACCCGCATAGTCTATTAATGGTTTTCCAAAACCATGCACCTAGAATTCACCCTTAGTTCCACTTAACTAGTAGTATTGCAGCGTTAGTGAATGGTGAGATCAAATTGTGAGAACAAACCATGTGGTGTATGGGTCCTAGATAGATGAGGATGGACTATTGGTGCATGGTTTTCCAAAATATTCATCCAAACTATTTGGATCTTAAAAATGGATAAATGACTGTTTTTTTCTAACTTCATTAAAGGGTTTCAATCATTTTTATACTTCTCCACAAGCACAGTAGGGGAAGACTAATGCTTCTCCTACTCTCCTCCTTCCATGGTAAGATATCTTCCATCCAGACACAATTTTGAGTGTCGTTCATCATGATGGAATTGTATCTATGATTATATGACTCTTTATTCCTCCATACTTGGTTTCTTTCTTCATCTTTAGTTTTATCATCATGTGATAAAACTCACCCTATATACAGTTCATTTTTCCATTTCATGGATTTATCTAAAATCAGCTCAAATCAAATCCCAATATTTTTTGAGTAAACCATCCTAGGTATGAGGTAGTTATTATATGGATTTTTTCTAAAATTATTGGCATTTTATACTTTACTACATTGTTCTAATTTTCGGGATTTCCATGTGATGCCTCTAAAATTTGAAATTCAGGATGTAGGTCCCAATTCATTATATTAACTTGGTGTTACCATTTAATTTTATAATTGGATGTTTCATCCCTCAATGTAGGCCACCCCTTAAAGTTTAGTCATAAAATTACTTATAATGTAAATAATTTTTTTCTAATAAAACCACTTTATAAGGTGTGTTATATTAGAAAATGTAAAAAGGTTAGTAAAATGGAAATAATTGGAATGTGTTGGGGTGTAAAACTCCACTATATCATCACCTAGTGACCAAACCATCACCTAATTGGTTTTTCCCTAATCATTAATAAATGAAATTGAGGATGTGTGTGGGAATTCAGGTTATAATAGACTCTCTTATACCTTTTTCAGGTATAGTTTTTTCTATTTATGAAAATCTAACCTAGCCCCTAATAATTTTAATGCATACGTGGCCTCTCTAGAAAATTTGGTTAATAAAGTCATGGAATTTCCCATGGACCTCATATTACTGATATTAGAGTGAATCAATAATATGTTGAATGTCATTTATTGCAATGTTAGTAAGGGAAATGACACTATCATGACCCAACTTTTGTATCACATATAAGTGAATTGCTTAATGAATTAATTATGACTTATTTATATATTATTGGGTATGGAAACTAGCATTTACTATGTAAATTTATATCACTTTCTTGATGTTTGACCTCTCAGTATGGCATAGATGTTTTATGAAAATATAAAACTTATTGTATTATAGTGTTTCACTAACTAGGGGATCGAGCTATGGCACCTATAACCCCTAGTTAGGAATGATTTTATTATTAAACCGACTATAATATCAAGTTATGGAGCATGTGATTCCTATGTATGATCACTTATAGTATGAAACTGATGAGATGGATTGAGGTATGGAACCTCTGACCTTCATTTTTATTTATACCTCCATATATAAGATTCCCTAGTTATTTCCTCAAGACTTGGACCATATGGGTCTGATGCTATTCTAAGTGTACCATTAGATAGGTTCCTTGGTCTCGATGATGTCGTCCTAGTTTTTTTCATGGGACCTGATCCATGTAGGTCTAATATTTTATACATGAGGTATTAGACATATGCATAGTGGATTCTATCTATTTAATACAAATTCCCTTTACTCGTAGAAAACCTTTGACCTATTTCCATTTAGACTGTTCGGTATAGAATCCCTTGTATTATGTTCATAGGTATGGAACCTTGGTATGAAACCCATATTATTATATGATCCCATTATGTGGATTCCTTGGTACTAAACCCTGGTTCCATTCTATTTCATGTTTGTTTTTTAAAACAATTTTCTTACCTATGAATATATATACATAATGGTAGGTGTGCAGATAAATTTCAGCATAGGGTGGATAAGGTATGTTCATCCAGGTGTCCTTGAGATACTTAATCCTAAATTTTTTATTTTTTATTTTTTATTTATTCATTTATTATATAATTAGTTATACCTTCACACTACTAAATTTTATATTCAAAGACTAGGTATCTTAGAAACCATTGGTGGTGGCCTATTGAGTATATTTGTCAACCTATTCAGGCATCCATTACATTGTGGTACCCAAATAGACCTCATGTTTGTAGGTTAATTTTTTTGGATAATAGTCATGCTATTCATGTGTACATGGGATCTTAAGAGTACAAGAATGATGTAGATCTTAGGATTATCAATGAGTTATCCCTTGGGGCTTCTATTCTTTTCCATTATTAATATATTGTGATAAATTATATTTCCTCATGTATTATTATTATGTAGATTATGTACCCTTATCTAGACATGAATACATGATTTTATTTATAGGTTTTTGAAACTTATTTCTTTATTTTTATTATCTTCCACTACTCATTAGTGATTATTTATAACAATTAATCAATGATACTTGATCATAATGGTACAGTCTCCCCACTATACCAACGTTTTAACCGTGCAACTAGTCAGTGGCCTCTTTGGTATGGGTAGACACCCTTGAGACCATGTGGTCGATCATCTTGTGGAATCGTTTTAGTGGATCCCAATTCATTATGTTCCAGTAAGTCACATGCAGACTTGTTGGTCTTGTTTAATTCATAACTTTCTAGTTTATCTGGTGTGTATTGCTTTGTATGGATCTATTTGTCTCTATTTATTGTACATTTTACTCTAGTTGTATGTATTATTTTGGATATATTAAATACTTTTTTTATTTATCTTTGTTAAACCTCATCATGAGCGGCTGACTCAGGTGGCTTGTCTACTTGAACTGGGTTGTTTTGTTATAATTTGGTATCAGATGGATACTAATCTTGAAATGTGTTAACATGTACTGAGTCTAGTTATTGGTCTTAGGTATAAAATTGTTAGGACCATATTAATTTTGGAAGTCAGTGTGGGAGGGTTCCTATTGAACTCACTTTCGTGTCTAAATATGAGTTACCTTGTGTGGTTGAAAAAAAAACAAGTTCAAGACTATATGTTTAAGCTCATTTGAATGAACTTAACATAACGTTTTTTGAATAGGAATATTCCTTCATAAATCATGGTTTTACATTAATATAATTCATGATTTCTTTAAATTATTTATGTTTTAAATCATATATTTAAATTATTGATGTTAGTCCTAAGATTTTAGAATATGATATGAATCTGATTGTTTATTGTCTTATGCTTAGAAAAAAAGTCCTCCTAAAATATATCTTTCAAATACAAGAGAGTAAGTAGTTGGATAGGATCCAGAGGTGAATCCTCCAAAGTAACCTTCCTGTTGGAAACTATAATCCACACAATTCAGACTCTTGGTCATGTTGGTGTTGGTAATCTCGGACGTGTGGTAGACTATGGATCTGACTTCACTAAGTAGCATCCACCTATCTTCTTTGGTGACAAGGGAAATCAAGAATATTAAGATTATCTTGAATATCTTGATAGGATCTTAAATTTCTTAAAGACTCCAAAAGAATATAAGGTGGTTTTCTCCATGAATATCCTCTATGGACCATGAAGGATATTCTGGGACTCCATCGAGAAAGTTAAGTTGCATTAGGAACATACTTGAACATCATTCAAAAAAAATCATCCATCAGCAGTTTTAACTTTATAATTTATGTATGGAAAAGTACAAGGAATGTCTTACCATAGAGGAAGGGGATCGTACTATTCTGGTGTATTCCACCCACTTTGCTGAGTTTGTGCATCTGGAACTAGAGCTAGTTATCAATGAGTACCTAAAGTCTTGGAGCTTTCTGTTGGTAATGAGGGATAATATTTGGTCAATGATGATTCTCATGTTCCTTAAAAACATCATGGAGGTAGTAGATAAAGAATCATTGGTTGAACCTTCAATTTTTGCATTTTTTATCTAGGGTGCGACTTTTGTCTAGAAATGAAAGAGCATGGGTGGGAAAAAAATTCTGGACCAGTTTGGAGGGCTTAATCAGGATAGAATTAGTTTCTCTTATATCATTGTGTAAGGCATGATCATACCAAGAATAACTATTTAGAGGCTCTTAAGATTTATTATCATTAAGAAGTATTAGTTCTTCTAAATCATTTTTGTTAAATGATATCCCTGGTAAGTCAGAGAAGTTCTACTCTCATCAAGGGTTCAATGGTTCATATGATGCTTCAAATGGTGGTGGTTTTAATCCCCAATCCAAGGGGCGTGTTCATATGGATATTATCAGAAGGATTTAATAATTTTAGTATATTTTAGAGGAATCTGAATCATGGAAAACTTTTTTTAGGGGTACAATATTTATTTCATCTTCTATTGTGATAGATTTGTTTGATACATGTGACAATAATTATTTTATATCCTCAAAATTACATGAAATGTTGGGTTTATATTATAAACTTATGTTGTACTTGTTGGATCCTTACATGCCTTTTGTGAAGTAGTCGAACAAGTTTTCAAGTATCATGAGTTTTAGTTAATGATAGTTGACTTTGAGGTGGTACAAGACTTTTTATTTATTGATCTTTACATCTTTGACTTGATACTTGTCAGGGGTTTTATGATCAATGTTATGTATCAAATATAATATTAACATTATTAGGTTTAGTTTTTATCTTCAAATGGGGCCACTCATTTTTTATAGGGAGAGTGGGACTCTAAATCGGGAATGGTGGGGCATGTTGTTCCTTATGATGGGGTAATCTCATGACAATTATCATAGGTTTTTCATGATTTCATTGAACCTTTATTGGGTATTCTTCTTCCTACAGTGGTGTATGCATACCTTAAGGTCTTTCCTAATGATTTTTCTAGTCTACCACCTTATAGAGAGTTCATGTTTTCAATTTAACTTCTCCCTTATATGATTCTCATTTCGATGATATCTTATTGAATGGAACCTTCTTAGTTGGTGGAAATTAATTTCCAATTTCAGGACCTAGAGGTAAAGGTATTTATTTACCATATAATTTCACCTTGGGATTTTCCTATCCACATTTTTAATAAGGTAGGCGATGGTCTTATACGTTTCTTGGATTAACAAAAGTTAAATCTGGTGACCGTTAAGAAAAAATATCCTTTTCTTATGATTGATTATCTTTTTTAAAATCTTATAGGGTAATGTTGGTTTTCAATTATTTACCTTAAGTTAGGGTACCACTAGTTCAGATTCTGATATTAGGATATACCTAATAAAGAGTTTAGGAGCTTGTATGGTAATTTCTAGTTTTTAGTTATTCCATTCGGTCTCACTAATGCTCATGTGATATTTATGGATTTGGTAATCCTAATATTTCAAAATCTCATAGACTCTTTTTTGTTTTTTTATTGGATGATGATTTTATGTACTCTAATATATAGGAGGATCATGTGGATCATATAGGTATCTTTCTTTAAACCTTGAGAGAATAGCATCTTACGATAAGATATATAAATGTGATTTTTGGATCTAGAATATGAATTTTTTGTGGCATGTGTTATTTGAGTGGGGAATATTAGTGGATCCTCAAAATATACATGTTATTATGTCTTAGAAGAATCCCAAAAATGTGTTAGACATTTTGAGCTTATTTTGTTTGGTTGTTAAGTACTGATTAGTTTTTCATGATTTCTCTAAGATCGCATATTCAATGATATCTTTCACATGTAATTTTTTAAATTCTTAATGGAATGAAAATTGTTAATATCTTTTAATGAGATAAAGGTAAGGTTTAATACATCACCATTTTTTATTCTTCCAGAATTGGGTTTATGTTATGATGTTTTATAAGATTCTTAAGTTATGGGTTTGATATGTTTCTTAATGTAGGGGAAACATATAGTGAAATATGGATCTTTCCATTTATACCCTCATGATAAGAACTTAGCTACCCCTAATCTTGAGTTAGAAATAGTTATTCATTCACTCAAAATGTTTCATCACTATCTCTTATGGGAAATTTTTATAGTGTTTTTATATTATTAAAGACATAAATATATTTTTACTCCTAGGGATCTAAATTTGTGACAAAGACGATGGGTGAAGTATCTTTAAAATATTGATTTTAATATTTCATACACTTTTGGGAGAGGTTATGTGGTTATTGATACATTGAGTTTAAAATTATTAACACATTCCATAAATGAATTAGTTGAGAAGTGGTCTTTGTTGAGTTTATTTACTGAGATAAACTTCATAGTTAAAGAGTTTGGTTGATAGGTGTTATTGGATTTGATGAAATCTAACTCATATTTTTATGAGAGAGTTCGGCTCAAGCATTTGATACACATCAAGTCTCAACTCTTAGGAAAAAATTTATGGTGGGGAGACCTTGGGTGAATTGTCTTGGTCTCCTAGTAAAACTTTTTTCTTCTATAGTAGGTTTCTTGTTTTGTTTTACCTAAATAATTAGTTGAATTAAATTGGAAAACTGTTCATGTTGGTCCATACACCATAGGGATACCGATAAGTATCATGACTTAAGGAGTCAGTTTTGATGACAAGGGATGAGGTAGCTGATTATAGGTTTTGTTTTGTGGTGTTATACTGGTTAAAAAAAATAAAGGCCAAACATTGGAGACATGATTATTTATTATAGCCTTTTCACATTCTATTATGAAAGTGTGATGAAATTTTCATAGACTTCATCATTGGTTTTTCATGGACTCCCAGTAGGAAGGATGTAATTTGGTTTATCATTGATAGACTTATTAAATTAGCTCACTTCCTATCTATCATAGAGACAATTATGCTCAAACATCTTTGTGAATTCTATGTCTGATATATTGTGAGACAAATTGGGGTTCCCTCTTCAGTTGTATCTAATTGGTACATGAAGTTCATATCTAGGTTCTAGAAATTTTTTTCATGAGGTAATGGGTTATGAGCTGAAAATTAGAATGGATTATCAACCACACATAGATGTAAATTCAAAGAGATCTATCCAGGTTCATGATGATATGATTAATTCATGCATTCTTGATATTGGTGGATCATGAAAAAATCATTTTCTACTTGTACAATTTTCCTATAACAATAGATATCAAGATTTGATAAATATTAAATACTTTTAATCCTTTTATGGGTGTCCATGTAGATCTTCCTTATGCTATGAGGATTTGAGAGAGTGGTCCTTGTTTGGGTTGAGTCTCGTTTTAGAGATTATTGAAAAGGTGAAGTTGATCCGAAGGTGGTTGGTCATAGTACAGAGCTACAAGAAATCTTATACAGGCCATTGTTTTTGTTCTATAAAGCTTGAGGATAGTGATTGGGTTTTTCTAATAGTGTCACCTCACATGGTATATCATCATTTTGGTAATCATGGTAAGTTTTTATCGAGGTTTTTTTCCCTTACAGGTTGTGGAGCAACTAGGAGAGGTGGAATATCAGTTGGACTTTCAATATTATTTTACTTTTATCCACAACATGTTTTGTTTTTTCCAAGCTAAGGTGCTAACATGGTTATCTTTCCTTTATGATTGGATGGGTTTATTTTTATCATGAACCAAATACAAATCATGTTGAGAAACCAGTTCATATTATGTATTTTTAGGATAAGGAATTATGTGGTAAAATGATTATCATGGTTTGGCTACTCTAGCAGTGAAAATTGGATAGCCCTGAGATGTGGGAGAAAAAATCATTTATGAGGCATCAGTGGAAATCCAATTTTTAGATTATATAATATTAAATAATTTATGAGGACTTAAAACAAATATTTTGGGGAGAATTTTGATGCCCTTAGGTCACAATTATACCTTAGTTGACCCTTTATTTTTCTCTTTTTGGGTCTAGGTAGATTCAGGGAATCAGAGTTTGAAAATAAGGAAAATTGTTAAAAATGTCAAGTAACATGGTTAGTCACATTGTTTTTTAACCATGTGGTAACTATGTAGAATACCACTATGAGTTTACAATGGAATTTCACATAGCTTTTGTATGGTTAGACAAATGAAGGAACATGCCCCAGGAACGATGTTGGGTATTTTTTGTCCATGAGTGTCACATGGTTTAGGTGAATAGATAGTTTAACCATGTGGCATCAGTGAAAACTATCCAACCCCCAAACAAAATGTACATTAAGGGTGAACAATTTAGGCAATCGTTTATTTTAATTGTACATCCTCCTCAAGTAAATCATGAAAACTGCATTTAAACCATTAAAAATGGAATTTTACCCTTTTTCACTGGGTTAGTTTTAAGCATAATCAACATCTGATCTCATATTAGCTCATTATTATCCTTCCCCATCACTTTTGATGTCAATATCGCTGTATTATTTGTGGAATTACTTTATTCTTGATGTATTTCCTCATGGTAAGTTTCATTTTTGAATTATTTACTCCTCCTCTTTGTATATCCTCACTAGATCATTTCTCCTTCTATATCATGGAACCCAAAGGGGATATATTTTATGGAAATAAGGGGTTATACAGAGGAATCATGTTGTTTCCTATGGATATAAGTTCCTGAGGACCCGATCTACATTTCCTTAGTCACCATTATCGAAGGTGAATTGTTCTACCTCTGTTTTGAAGTAGGTGTTTCTATATAATTAGTTAATTCTATTAATTGATTATATTTCTTCTAAAATTACTTTGGGTTGATCATTTAATTGAATTTATTTTTTTATTCAATAAGGTTTCTTTATTACTATTTCATTGCTCTATGTTTCGAAAATCACAAACACATTTTCTTAAGGAAAATTATCTTTATCTAAGAATTATTTTCTTATGGAAAATTTTCCTTTCTGTAAAAAGTTTTATCCTTACCTTGGTTTTTAATATCTTATTCAATGTATTCTCAAAATCAAGTCTAACCATTTTTTACTATGTTAAAAATTTAAATCCTTATCTAAAACCTCAGAATCTTATAGATACTTGGATATCGGGTCTTTTTCTTTTTAGACAAAGAATTATTTGAAATTCAGACTCCAAATTCTATTAAATTTAGACTCCAAATTCTCTACAATTTAGACTCTGAGTTTCTTAGAATTCACTCTCTAAATTCCCTCATCTTCAGTCTCTGAATTCCTCAGAATTTAGACACCAAATTCTTCAGAATTCAGACTCTGATTTCATCAGAATTCAAACTCTGAATTCATCAAAATTCTACCCCTAAATTCATCACAATTCAAACTCCAAATTCCATAGAATTTAGACACTTAATTAATAAGAATTCAGACTCCTAATTCATCATAATTTAGACTCATAATATTCATTTTTTCTAGAATCTATGTATTCATATATTTAGACTCTGAATTCTATTTTTTTAGATTCTATTTATTCACTTTTGTTTATGATATTTAATGTTTCCTTACATATTATTGATTATAAATCATGATAATGTTTCCCAAGTTTTTCCTATATAAAATTATTTCATACAATTTGTTTCCAAATAACTGTTGGTTGAGTGACATGTGTAAAGGTACCCTCGATATTCAAGGAAAAATATGATCATTGGAAGATGGAGATGACCATTAATTTTTTTCCTATAAATAGAAGCTCAATCAAACAATATCATTATCATTCTATGATCCTAGAGATTATATGTTTTGAAGTTATTTCTAGAGAGAGAAATACTCTCATGCCTTGTGTGTTTTATGAATATCTTGTTCAACCATGAACTTCGTGTTTATCTTGCTTTGTAAAAACCCGATTATTACTGAGTATAATTGAGGGATTCTAGGGATAGGACGACAGAGGTACCGACTACATTAAAGTTCAAGGGATTTCAAGGATAGAAAGATAGAATTTGATATTCTTATCAAGAAATTACCTTGGTGATGGTAATACATACTTTCTTGAAAGTATAAATCAAGTGACCTTTGTCCAAGGTTGTTGGATACACTACTCGTTGGTTTAAAATATTTCAAACTAGTTTACTTGATTGTTGTTTCATGTGTTATTTCCACTGTATTTTGTTAAATAAATAAAGTATAACTTTATTATACTTTTTTGTACTATTAATTACTCTAATAAATAAGATTCCATAAGCTTTAATGTAGAATATTTGTCTAAGTAAACTTTTTTTAAGTTTCTTTTCTAGATCCAAAGCATTTTCTTAGTTAGGAACTAAAGAGGATTTCTTAATCCATATTTTATAATTTTGTTAATTATAGATTTCTTTAAAGTTAAAATTGAATATTCTTAATCATACAATTCACCCCCTCCCCCATCCCCCCTCTTGTATTTGAGCATCTATATATTCTATTTTGGTCCTACAATTAGTATCATTTGTGGTCTCTGATATAATTATACTTACATATAGGTTTTCTTCCTCAATTTTTTTTGTTCTAAATTTTCTTGTTCAAGTTTTACTTAAATAATTTTTTCTTTGTTTATAAACTTTTACTTCTAACAAGTCTTTTGGAGAAGTATTTTCTTGTAAAATGAAATTTATGAATGTTGGTTATATAGACAAACTTATTCCTATCATACCACCAATATTTGATGGTAATTATTATGAGTACTTGATAGATAAGATGAATACTTTTGTCATTAACACTGGAGTAGACAATTATTTCATTCTTACTAGAGAGTACAAAATTCCAAACAAGGAAGTCAAAACTTTCACTAATCATGAAACACTAGAATATTAACTAAAATACTAGGTACACAATAATTTGTTGTGTTCTATGACTAGGAATATATATATTCAGATATCTTCTTGCGAATTTGCCAACTATATTTCAAAGAAACTTGAATTTACACATTTTAGAACTTATAAAGTGATAGAAACTATAAGTACAATGTTAAGAGCTGAAGATATTGGTTTTTTATTTCCTTATAGAGAACCTGTTTGCAATGTACGTAATAGATTTATAAAAATAGTAAATAGTCTTAAATATATGGGATAGAAAGTTCATGATGATAAAGTTATTGTGTAAAATACAATTGACATCATGACCAATGAGTGGTAATCTAAAAGGAAAGCTATTGATAAAGATGGGAAAGTATCAAACATTACTCTTGATGAGTTATTTGGAACTCTTCTTCAGCATGAAATAAGAAAGAAGATAGATGCTAATTTCAAACAAAGGAAGAATAGTAATAGAAGTGTCTCTTTAACTACTACATCTAAATCCAAGACTCTGAAAATTGTAACTACATAAAAAGATAAGAAATTTGTTATATCTGAACCATGTTACAATGATCAGTCTGAGAATGAATTATCCAATCTTGTTCGATGGATAAACAAGATTATGGAAAAGAAATATTTTTAGTACTAATACAAGAAGAAAGATTGAAAGGAAAAGAAATATTATGAAGTAACCAGTTATGAATATAAAAGGGTTGGACATATCAGACTTGATTGTCCTATTCTTGAGAGAAAAGGAAAAAAAGAAAAACATTCTGAAAGGAACACAAATAAGTACTAAAAATCTAATTCTATGAAATTCGGGAAAGAAAATAACACATGGAGTTCTAGTGGTTGTAACTCTTTAGATGAAACCTCAGAATATTAATCTTTAGGTCAGAATAATATTGGTCTTAAAGTCAGATTAACTGTTGAAAATCATAATCTAATGGCTAAGGCACACAATGTTGAATCCTTAACCAATATTTCTTTAAATTCTAATATTCCTAATGAAGAATATTATGAATATTCATATGAAGAATCTTCCTCGTCAGAATATAATATCATACCTTTGTTTGAAAAAGATTCAAGATTTTCTAAATTACATGAGAATGATAACTATATTATAAAGAAGAAGTTAGAGAAATGAAATTATTGAATATCTGTTTTAACAAAACAAGTATCAGATCTTTCTAAAGATCTTGATCAAAAAAATCTAGATTTTTAAAGTGTTTCTAAAAACATTAAGGAAGTTAATTCTAAGAATCATAAACTTCATAAGGATTTTAAAAAAGTTATTTATATGAAACATGTTTTAGAGAATAACCCAAGTTATAAAACTAATGACATTAAATATAAGAATTTGGTCATCCAATTAAAATATGAAATTTTTTCCCTACAGAAACTTTTATCAAATTTCACTTCTAGAAGGAAATAATTTGATAAAATGTATTCAAAACTTCTTCCTCTTATAAAATTTTCAGGATTTGGTTTTACTCACTCAAAACCTCTTTTTAGTAAGGATTATTATTTTCCCCAAATTTCTCCTTTTTTAACCAAGTGTCAATGTAGTGGAAATTGGGAGAAAATTTGTTCTTTAAATAAAACCAAATCCTAATGTTTTCATAAAGCTTACTTTTTTAAGAAAATGTGGATTCCTAATATTTTACTTTCTAAAATTTTAAGATCCAAGAAATTTTGGATTTTAAAAGTCTAAATCTTTTTATTTTCAGGAAAATAAAGGAAGTACCAACAATAATATATGGTACATGGATAGTGGATGTTCCTGGCACATGACTGGTAACAAAAAATTATTTGAAAATATTATCAAGATGATAAGAGTAAAAGTAACTTTTGTAGATAATGCTCCGGGAGAAATTGTCGGTATAGGTGACATTGTTCTTCTTGGAAAATAATTACTTTCAAATGTTTTATTTGTTAAAGGGCTTAAGAAAAACCTTATAATAATAAGTTAATTATTTGATGAGTGTTACCTTGTGAATTTTAGAAATGATAAATGTCTAGTACACAATTCCATGAAAGAGTTTATTCTCTTTTCCCATAGGCATGAAAATGTTTAAACACTTATCTAATAGGTCCATAGGAACCAATACCTACCTTGCTTTAGTGAAATAGAAGATCAATTTTGGTTATGGCATAGAATAATAAGACATTGTAACCTTAGTAAACTATTAAAACTCTCAATGAAACAACTTGTTAAGGATCTACATGACCTTAGGTTTTATTCTTCAAATTTTTTTGATACTTTTCAATCTGGAAAGAAAGATAAATCATGTTTTAAATAAATCGGTGAATTCTCAACTTCAGATGCATTACATCTAGTGCATATGGATATTTTTGGTCCAACACAAACTAGAAGTATTGGAGGAAAATATTATATATTTGTTTTAGTTGACGATTACACCAGATTTATATGGGTCTATTTTCTAGCAAAGAAATCTAAATCCATTTATTATTTTAAAACATTTAGATCACAAGTCAAAAATGAGAAAAACCATCCATTGATAACTATTCATAGTTATCATGGGGGAGAATTTAAAAATTCAGATTTTGAAACTTTTTTAAGTAAAAAATGCATTACTCATAACTTCTTAGCTCCATGAACTCATCAATAGAATGGCTTTGTTGAAAGAATAAATAAAATTAATCAAGAGATAACTAGAACCATGTTGAAATAATATTCTATTGCTAAACATTTTTGTGATAATGTTGTTAGTACTGCTTGGTATACTATAAATCAAGTTTTAATTTGACCTTATCTTAATAAAACACCTTATTAATTGTGGACTGGTCAAAAACCTAGACTTTATTAGTTCAATTTATTTGTATTCAAAGTATTAATTTTTAATACTAAATATAAATTATGTCAATTCACACCCAAATCTGATAAAGGAATTTTCTTAGGCTATTCCACTACTTCTAAAGATTATAGAGTGTTTAACAAAAAAAAATGTATTGCTGAAGAAACAATGCATGTTAAATTTGATGAAACTGGTCCTTTTGTTTTTAAAAAACCTAAACCTACATCCTCAGATGTGTTTTAAAAAATTTATTATCAACCTTAAATGGAAAATTATTTTAATAAGGAAAATACTCAAGAAAATTCTTTTAAAGTATTTACCCCAAAAGACTTTCTACCTTGTATTGATGAACTACTATTACAAAACCCAAATATGTTGTTTCTTAAGAATCATCCCAGTGATAGTATCATTAGTGATGTAAATCATCTTGTAAGGACTAGAAGTTATTTAGGAAATAAAGAAAAACATATATCATTTCATTCCCAATTAGAACCAAAAATCACTAATGAAACTTTAGTTGATGATGATTGGATTAAATCAATGCAAGATGAGCTAAATTAATTCAAAAGGAACAATGTCTAGACCTTGGTTGAAAGACCTCATGAAACTTCTATAATTGGAGTAAAATGGGTCTTTAAAAATAAATGTGATGAAAATGGAATCATAGTAAGAAATAAAGTTAGATAATTTGATAAAGGATATAATCAACAAGAAAGAATATACTATGAATAAACCTATACTCTAGTAGCTACAATTGAATCTATTCATATTATACTTGAATTGGCAGCATTCATTAATTTCAAACTTTTTAAAATGGACATAAAGTGTGGATATGTTCATGAGGAAGTGTATGTTGTAAAACCTCCTGGATTTGACGACACAAAACATCTTAAACATGTTTTCAAACTTAAGAAAGATATATATAGATTTAAACAATCCCCTAGAGCCTGGTATGATATAATTATAGAAATTTTGTTACAAAACAATTATGTTAAGGGAACTACTGATCCAACTCTTTTTATAAAGAAATATAAGAAAAATGTTTTTATTATTCAAATTTATGTTGATGACATTATATTAGGAAAAAAATCAGCAATCTTTAACTAATTAGTGTGTGAATCTCATGAAATATGATTTTGAAATGAGTATGATGTGTGAGTTAACATTTTTTCTAGGTTTTCAAATTTCTCAAAAACCAGAAAGATCTTATATATCTTAACATAATTATATTAAAGATCTTATTAAGAAGTATGGATATGACAATAATAAAAGTATAAGCACTCCAATCGGTATGTCAATTTCTCTTGATTATGATAAATCTTGAAAACCAGTAGATCAAACATATTTTCAAGGTATGATAGGAAGTTTATTATACTTAATAGCTAGTCATACAGACTTAGGGTTTCAAGTATGATTATGTGAAATATATCAATCTGATCCAAAGTAATCTTATTTAAAATCAGTGAAAAAAATCACTATTTAAAGGGAACCATGGATTTAGGACTTTTTTCTTCTTATGGAAATGATTTTATATTAAAAAGTTTTTTGGATACTAATTTTGGTGGATGTATAATTGATAGAAAAAGTATATCTGAATCTTGTAATTTCTTAAGAATTTCATTAGTTTCTTGGTCATGCAAGAAGAAACACTCAGTAGAAATTTACACTGCTAAAGATGAATATGTAGCAGATGTGAGTTGTTGTGATCAAGTGATATAGATACAACACACACTTACAGACTATGGAATGAGTTTTACCAAAAAACAAATATTGTACGATAATACAAGTGTCATTTACCTAAGAAAAAACACTTCACATCACTCTCTTAAAAAACACATAGATATTATGCACCACTTTCTTAGGGATCACACACTAAAAGAAGATATTATTCTTCAATTTATCATAAAGCAAGATCAACTTATTGATATTTTTAAAAAATTATTACCCCCTAATGGATTTGAATACATTAAACAAAATTTAGGAATGATATCCATAAGGCAATCTTCTATATTAACTTTTTGTTGAAACCTATATCGTTACCTTAAAAAAAACTTCCTTCCTTAAGGAGAGTACATTTTTTCACAAAAAAACCTTTTCTATATTTTCGAATTCTCAAAACCTAGATTTTTGAAATCTCAGAACCTGAATTTTTGAACACTCAGAACTAGAATTTTTGAATTCTAGGAACCATAAATTTTATATTTTCAGAACTAGAATTTTTAAATTCTCATAACTATAATTCTTGAATCCTCTGAACAGGAATTTTTTGAATTCTCGGAATTTTTTTTTCAAAAACTAAACTTTCTTTTTCTAAGTAAATTCTTCTAAATCTAAGTTTTTAAAGAACTTTTTCAATAGTGAAAATTATTTCTAAGAAATCCAGAAGGTACAATTTCTTACTTAATTTTAGTATTTCAATTTTTTTACTTGTTAGTATTTATATCTTGTTTTTAGATAACTCTATCAGATTCACATTTCTTAAATATGATTTTTTCTAAAAAACTCAAAAGATCGGAACCTACCAAATTCTTATTTGGAATTCATCTCAATCATTAGATCATATTAAGCTTATTCCAACTATTAGATTGAATCAACAATTCGAACAGTCATATTGAAGCCTATATAAAGTCCCCCATAATATGTGTCCCACATAGGTTTCTAAAGATTTTTGTGCTGAAGAGCTGCCTCTCTACAAATCATTCGATCAGTTTTCAAAGTTTTCTTACATTCTGAATGTCACTCTATGTTTCCTCACAGAATTAGATGGTTTCAAACAAGGAAATCAAAGATTTTAAAATCTACCAAGACATGTTCATTGACACAAATTTCTTTTCCAATTATAATTTTTCGATGGTGCATAATATCAAGCTGAGTGGATGGGAAAGTCTATGTGTTGCTAAGCTGAAGAGTCAGGATTTGGTTAATCCTGACTTTATCATAGAAGTTTATGATTTTTTTAGTTTTTATAAAGCAATACCAAGGGAAAATGTTTCTTTCAAGTTCTATGGAAACACATATTCATTATCCTTCAATATGGCTACAAATATTCTTGGTATTCCTTATCATGGTGAAGCAATATTTTTCTCTCACAAGTTTCCCAATAAAATAAGAAGTTTTGAGAAGGTAATGGAAGTTGAGTTCCTTGTACTCAAGAGAGTAAATTCAGAAAATATTAACCATATTTCAATGAACATCACGTTTGTAGCTTTGTGTCTTCAGATATTTCCTATTCTGAGAAAGGGAGATAAGGAATCTCTTAAGAAAAGTGATATAATTATAATGGATTTTTTAGTTAATATTAGAATTTTAAACCTAATCAAGTAAACTCTTTTAAAAATCACAAACATATAAAATGGAACCCTTAAGTCTTAGATAATCATATATCTAGTGATCTTGTCAAAGATCGTCATTCTCTGTTTATAATCCTTTAAAATTACCTAAAGTTCAAAACCTAAAACATTCAAGATTATGTTGTTGATTGATGACACTCTTAAGATGATGAATATTGGTTTCCAGACCAAATCAAGAGAGTTTTATGATCATTATGGAAGTGAGGTTCAATCTATAATCAAGAAAGGGGAAGTAGGATAAACTTCTAAGGAAACCCAAAATAAAATAAAAGAGAAAGAACCACAATCCAAAGAGGATTCGTCCATTCTGAAAAATCAGTCATCTCCACTAAAGCCGTAAAAGAAAAAGACTTTTTATAATGAATTAGTAGCAAATTAGAGAGATTATAAAAAGAAGAATAAGAATAAGAATAAGGGATATGTATGATCTGGTTTAGACACTACTGAGGAAAAATCCTTGAATATTCAAGTTTCTAAAGAACATGAAAGGAAAAAAAAGAGAAGAATCTAAAGAATAAAATTTCAGAAGCTGAGATTGTCCAAGCCCTTTTTAAGGATACTAAGAAAGCATCCAAAAACATCCAGGTACCGAAATCCTTCTTCTAATAATTAGTTCCTTTATAAACTTCTAGAAATAAAATTTCAATACCAGAACCTATTTTCGAAGAAGATTTATCTCATCAAGAATAAAAAGAGTAAGAAGAAGAATAGAGTGAAGATGTTATTAAACAAGTACAAGAATATCATGAGAAGGAAATTATTTCAGACAATCTATCGATCCAAACTTCCCAAGTTGTTTTAAACGAAATAATTTCTCAAGGGAAAGATAATGATGGATAGGATGAGGTTGATAAAACTACTGATGATGAGAGTAGAAACCATTATTTTATTCATCCTGTAGATATTAAGGGAGATTATGAGAAATAATTTGTTAATGAAGATAAGATAATCCAAGTCTCTAATATTGAGCATGAGTCTCCGAGAGCTGAGAAGTTTATTTCTAAGGTTGATAATGGAAAAAATGTGGTTGTTTACTCACATAGAAATGTAGTGTTGTAAAAGAAAATAAGGACATTGGTGGATCATCCAAGAGGAAAGATGAAGAGTAAGATAAATTTTCGTCACCAACTTCTGAATCTTCTTCTTCTTTGGGAAAAGATTTTTTTTGTTCAATCTTTGAAGAAGTTAGTGACCACAATTCCACTATTTCTTGGTATTAATTTGAGATGTTAGTTTCTTCAATATAATTTCAATCAGAAGTCATATTAGATAAGCGTAATCATGAAAACATATATCAATATTGAAGTAGATTTCAAGACTTTTCATTTCGGTTATGATGATCATATGAGATCATGAAAGGAAATAACCAAATGGTCAAGGTCTGTTATTTCATATATGAAGATTATAAATGACTTTCTTAACACAGTAAAATATTTCTTTGACCAGTCAGATGACACTGTGAAGAACATAATTTCAAATATTTTAGAAAAGTTGAATAAAGAGTAAGTCACCCTAATTAAAAAGGACAAAGACCTGAATGGAAAACTCAATTCAGATTATATAAACATAAATAGTGAAATAGAACTCAGGGAAGAGTTTGAAGGAAATTTCAAAAGCCAATAAGAAGTAGTAAAGTCTCGAGAAGAAATTATTAAGTCTCAAGAAGAAAAAATCAAGGCTTCAGAAAAGAAGATTCAATATTAATATTAGTTGATCAAGAGGTTTTAGGATTATCACAAAGAGATAAAGAAATTAAAGGCTACCTAGAGAAATATCAAGACAAAGAAAGATAAGGATGAATTATTTTCCTAAAAATCAGTTCTTTTGTTGTATTTTATTTCCTGTAATAATTTTTCCTATCACACTGAAATTTAGCTTCAATTTTTTTGTCTTGTATATTTATAATATTTCAGGTACAATTTTTTTCATTCCGTCCTTTCCTTTTTAAATATCATAAAGGAGGAGAAAATAATGATCAAAAGAATATTAATTAAAAATAAGATATTAACCTAAGAAAGAGGGAGAGTAAGTAAGGGGGAGACTACTTAAAGAATATTTTCTTAATCGAGAAAAATATATCTTCTCTAAAAAATACAATAATACGATCCTTAGAGATTTTAAAACCTAAGGGGGAGTTAGTTGTATTCATCATAAGTCATATGTAAAGGGAGGTAAGTATTTCTATTAAAAGTTCAAAAAGAAAAATACTTATTCCTTATATTCTTTTTTGAAAGGTTGTTTGTGCTTTCAAAAAAGGGGGACATTGTTGATAAGATAAGTTTTTCTTATGAATTTTCTATTCATATATGTTTTGAAAATAACAAACACATTTTCTTAAGGAAAATTTTATTTCTATAAGAATTATTTTCTTAAGAAAAATTTCCCTTTTTCTAAAAAGTTTTATACTTACCATGGTTTTCAATGTCTTATTCAATGTCTTCTCAAAATCAATTCTAACCTTTTTTACTAATTTAAAATTTTGGATCCTTTATTAAAACCTTGTAATCTTATAGTTCCTTGGATATGAGGTCTTTTGGTTTTTAGACTCCGATTTCTATGAAATTTAGACTCTGAATTCCCTAAAATTCATACTCTGAATTCTCTGAAATTTGGACTCTGGATTCCTTAGAATTAAGACGCTTCATTCCTGGGAATTGAGAATATGAATTCCTCATAATTCCAACTCTAAATTCCTCAAAATTAGGAAATTTAATTCATCAGAATTCAGACTCTAAATTCATTGGAATTCAGACTCTGAATTCATTATAATTCAGACTCTAAATTCCTCAGAAGTGAGACTCCAAATTCATCATAATTCAAACTCCAAATACTCATTTTTTCTAGAATCTATTTATACATATATTTAAATATCCAATTTTTATTTTTTTTCCTTGATTACATTTTTTCACTTTTGTTTTATATATTTTGTTTTTCCTTACATATTATAGATTCTCAAGAATGATAATATTTTCCATGTTTTTCCTACATAAAATGATGTTGAATAATTTCTTTATAACTAACCGTTGGTTGAGTGACATGTGTACAGGTCCCTATCTGATTCAGGAAAAAATATGGTTGTTGGAGGAGGGAGATAGCTGTTGAAGTTTTTCCTATAAATAAGATCTCATTTGAACTAACCCATTATCATTATATGATCCTAGAGATTACATGTTGTGAAGTGATTTCTAGAGAGAGAAATAATCTTGTAACTTGTGCATTTTATGAACAACTTTTTCAACCATGAAAATCTTGTTCATCTTGCTTTGTGAGACTCCGATTATTTCTGAGTACAATCAAGGGCTTCTAGGGATAGGAAGACAGAGGTACCGACTACCTTAAAGTTAAAGGGTTTGCAGGGATAGCAAGACATACTATGATATTCTTATCGATGGATTACCACGGTTAGGGTAAGAAAAACTTTCTTGAAAGTATAAATAAATTGACCTTTATTCAATGTTTTTAGATACCCTACTCTTTGGATTCAAATATTTCCTAGTAGTTTACTTGATTTTTATTTCATGTTTTATTTCTGCTGTATTTTGTTAAAGAAATAAAGTATAACTTTCTTATACTATCTTTTACTTTTACTTACTCTGATAAATAATATTCTATATTCTTTAAGGAAGAATCTTTCCCTAAGTAAACTTTTCTTATGTTTATTTTTAAGATCCATACTTTCGAATCCTAAGAAATGTTGTTTCGTAATTAAGAACTAAAGAGGGTTTGTGAATCCATCTTATTTAACTTTGTTTAACATAGATTTCATTAAATTTAAAAGTGAATGTTTTTAAATATATAATTAACCCCCCCTATTTTAGAATCTACATATTCTATTTCGATAATACAATTTTTGGTTTCAATGTATTACTTGGAAGCATAAATTTTTTTAAAGGGATTCTTCTTAAAAATGGGTGAATTTGCACACCATTTGTCTGATTAAATTCTTGAATGGGGGTTTTAGATTAGAAATTCATTTTAAAACACCAAAGTGAATTATATTAGATTTGAAAATGATTTATAAATTTTGACTATGGTTTTAATTTAAATTTTTCACATTGTCACATTGGGAACCCTTGGTGCATCTGGAATGATACATATGTGACTCTAGTGTGTGTGGAACCACTAGGAGATTCCTTCATGATATAAATGGACTATGGATGAACAATAAATTGTTTGGTACCAACACTATTCCTTTTTATTCTCTATTATGTCTATCACAAATTAAAATAGTTTAGAAACCAATAAAGAGTACTTTTCATTTAGGGAGTATTTATCATATGATTCTTTTTGTCATAGATAGTTTCCCACATATTGGTTTCCCATGAGGTTGTGTCACTTTTTTTTGATGATTTATTATGGAATGTATTTGTGTTTAATTTCTTACCTTATGTTTGTGGATATTCTTCTATGTTTTATCACTTTTACATTTCATATTCTATGATTTATGGATATGAATAGATTTTATTAAAAAAATTATTTATAAATGTGTTTGATTTATAAAAAAAAATTAAAAAATTTTGTTTTAAAAGAAAAAACTATTAAATTCTTGATCTTAGATCTTGTATAGACTCTTTGGTGGTATCTAACTGGGCTTTGTTCTAGCACCATATATTTCCCTTTTGGCGGTTGTAGATGTTGTATTGTAGGATATATGTAAAGGGAAGAGTATTATATAGAATGTTGGATTCTCTTGTTGTCACATCCTTCAATTTGGGATGGTTTGGAGGTTATGGTTGGTCACAAGGAGACTTATTGGTTTTTTATTATTCTTTTTTTTCAAGTTTAACTTGTTTGGATTATTTTGTATGGATCTGGTTGTATCTCTTTCTTTTATATTATACTCAGGTTGTTTGTCTTGTTTTGGATATATTAAAGTCTTTTTTATTTATCTTTGTTAAAACTCACCATGATGGAACATATTATTTGGATTGTCTAGTTGACCTAGGTTATTCTATTATATACACCACACAAAAGAAACAAGTGGTGAATATAGAAAATGTCTCCTAGAAATTAAAATAGACTAGAAATCCCATAGATTATGTAACGATTTACTTTATATGAATTAAAACCCCATTAATTATAAATATAGTTTAATTATACATCTATTCTAGAACCATACATATATATATCATTCCATATATAATTAACTAATGACCTTCAATTACTCATTCTCTAATAATTCCCTATTAAAATTATATTTTGGGTAATAACTACTTTGTTTTTTATGTATGTTTTGATTTTGTATTTGTTGTCCATTTACTTTGATCATGGTTCCATCATCTACTTAATTTCAAAAATGATATAAATAGCATATATATTCAGTATTTATTTATTTAGTTTACTCCATAAAATTTATTGATCGAAATTTAAAAACATTATTCATAGAGATGGTAGGTCATATGTCACAACTTGTCCCTCGGGGCCCGTGTCGTGACTACCCCAAGTCCGCCTTTCATAGGCCAGGGGATAGCAACTAGTAATGAAAGGCATGCTCCATAAACGGGAAGTAATTTTCTTTAATATTATAAAAACACACTATCCAAGAACATGGCAAGAAGCAACTGTGAAGTAAACTACTATAGTAAAATAGTGTTGAAAGTAAAAGGGGTCAGAATACAAGCCCAACTTTAAAGGTATAAGTACATCTAAAAGAAAAAGGGAAAAGGATATAGGGTCATCCTCTGAGGTTACTACCTGAAGGGTAGGTATAGATCACCTCCTTATCACTCCACGTCCACCAGTCTCCTCCGCGCACCGCCTGGTCCTGGCTCCCTCAAACCTCAGCCCAGCAGCTCGTCGTCTGAACAAGACACAAAAAGGTGCGGGCATAGCCCGTGCAAGGGTGACTATAATGATACTCAATGGGGACCCCAAGACCTTGATGGTATCCCATAATTTCACAAAGAAAAACCATATGGTAACACCATGAATTTAAATTACCACACAGGTAGAGTACCACATAACATGACCTCAATCACAAGCACAAAGTAAAGACAGCTCACAATAGCATTTATTCTAAGGGTAGTAACAAGTAACATCCCCAGTCACAACATTTAATGCCTTGGATACTGGAGAAATCCTCCTCTATCAAGTACAGTGGGCATGCCGCATTAAATAGAGATGCTTTCTAGAATCCTTGGACTGCTGAGGTACTCCTCCTGTCGAGTACTGTGGGTCTGGTGCGTCACACAGAGACACTTCCTATCGTGGTTCTATCGCGTTACACAAAGGCACTCCCCCTCGTGGCCTTATAAGGTACTCATCTTGATGAGTATAATGGGTCTTTTGCATGACACAAAGGTTCTCCCCACTGTGGATCTTCTACGTCACACAAAGGCACTCCCCACTGGGCCAGTCGAGTCTTTCCGAGTCGAAATGGTCAGCAGTCTTCAAGTCTAAGCCAGTCATAGGGTTCTGTATATATCGTGCTTCATAGAACCAATCCCCAAGCCATAGGTCATACCTCAACCATCATAAATCCCCATGAATAAGTATTCCAAAGGTCGGTCACATAATAAGGGACCCAACGCAATAGACGGTGCATCAATCGGACGCCTCGTCTGTAAGTTATTAGCATTTCTGCTATGACGGCCCAGTTGGATTTGGGGTCCGATCCAACCCATATGTACTCAAACCTTATCCAAAACTCAAGTGGATTATATTAAAAGGACCTTCTTGACCCAAATATTTTTTTCCACTGACGTTTCGTCAAACAGGTGCTCAGATCACAAGTAATGGCCAACAAGGCAAAACTGGTTCTAGATGGTCCCGGGTCCGGTTTGACCCTTGTCGCATATTCATGATCCTTGCATTGAGGGATCTGTGTCAATATATCGCACTCAGAAACACTCCATGTTTCCATCATCAATAAATATTAGGCATTGAATAAATCACAAAGAACACATGAAGAATAAAAAGAAACAGGCACAAGGTTTATGTGAAGGATGATG
Organism: Viscum album; assembly: GCA_963277665.1. Taxonomy (NCBI): domain Eukaryota; kingdom Viridiplantae; phylum Streptophyta; class Magnoliopsida; order Santalales; family Viscaceae; genus Viscum; species Viscum album. The sequence continues at coordinate 771,791,429 of OY728138.1, forward strand.
GCCATGTTCATTTAGCCACTTTCATCATGAATTTAGGATATGAAGAATCAATAAAGTAAATTCAAACATAAATAAAACCCCTACCTTAATAACAATGGTGAGTGCATGTTTTTGGAAGCGATTCGGAGTTCATCGTCCCCCAAAACTATCCTCCAATGACGTCACTCGTTCATCGATCTCTGTTTCGGGGTTTCAGTGTCGCTCATAACCTCCCACTAGTATTGTCTCTATCCTCTAGGTGGTTGGTTTCACTTCACTTTTTCAGCACTTCTTTTCTTGGTGAAATAGTTTTGGCACCTCTCCCCAAGCTCCATATAAAAAGAAGAGGGGGAGGGTGTGCAGCGTTCGTGGGATTAATGGAGACCCATTAATTATGAGCCTTCCTAATTCTCCAATGGTGCAGTTACTTATAATTGAATGGTCAATCCATGTATTGTCTTGACACATCATTGGCCCCATGTTGCCATTTGTCCTTTGGAGGAAAGGAAGGAAAATAAAATAACAAATTTATTTTATTTATTTCTTCTAAAAAGTCTCAAAACATAACTTTTTCTCCAGACCTACTGTGGTCAAAGTGACGTCTCCCTTAAGTGAATCTCGGCCCTCTATTTTCAATGGTGTTCTCAGATTTTTATTCCGAGCACTAGTTCAAAAGTTAGAAAATGCTGCTCATGCATTTATTGAACATACCTGAAAAAAAAATCGGAAAATTATTAACAGTCACCCTCGACCCGTGCCGGTCGAGGTTAGGCTCTGCCTAAGTGAAACATGACCCAAATAACCCAACGGTACTCACGGTTTTCCAATCCGAGTTACTGTTTAAATGTTATGGATTTTGAAATAAAATAATTTTCACTTTATTATTTTATATACGGCCAAAAACTAACTTTCACCGGTGGCCCACACCATTTAATGTTGGTATCTATCTAAATAAAGTTTACCCTCAAGAGTTCATTGATGGTATCAGATTTTTAATCTGAGTTAACGTTCGTGAGTTATAAGAATTTGAAAAATAAAATTATTTTATTTAATTATTTTATTTATGGTTATACAATTTTCAGGTTTTATCACAGGGGGCTCGTGCTAACTAGACATAAGTTGAAACTAGGTCAATCTCGTCCTCCTAAGCGCAACAGTGCCCTTAGATTTCTGATCCGAGTAACCATTTTAGAGTTATTTCACTTTTTCAGGACAACTGCTTAGGCATGCTAATTAAACCTTAACAAAACATCAACGGATCATTCCGGGCACTCTGGGCCTCAGAATCATTTGCCATCAGATTTCGTGGTCTCAAAATAATTCTATGTAATTAAAAAATATTATACGGAATTTTTGGGACATTACATTCTCCCCACCTTTTGGATTTACATCACCAAATTCCACAACATAGACTTGGAAAATAAGTGGGGGTACTAAGCACAAATCTGAGCCTCCCGCTCCCATGTGCTCTCCTAGAGGTTTTTGTGCTTCCAACAAACATGCACTAGAGGTATCGACCATCCATGAAGTACCCACTTTTGTTGATCTGCAATATCCACTTGAAACTCCGTAAAAGTCACCCCATCATCAAAGTCCAGCTCGGCATGGTCGATAACGTGTGATGGATCATGCACTCATCTCCTCAGCTATGACACATGGAAAACATTATGCACCTAGTTCATTTTTGGGGAAAGAGATAGATGGTATGCCACCTCGCCCACTCTGCTAAGAATCTAGAAAGGAATGATGAACCTCAGAGATAACTTGCCTTCAAGCCAAATCTCCCCAAACCTCGTCGAGGTGAGACCCAAATAAAGACATGGTCACCCTCCTCCTGTCGGCATAAGACTTCTACCAGATCTAATAATTTTTCACTTGATAACAAGTGAGGCATCATGATACAAACACTTTAACTACTTCATTCATCCCTGGCAATCAGTACAGATACTGGAGGTCCGGGTACACCTTCGACAGTTCAGGATCTACCATTAAAGGGGTTGTATGGATCTCCCCCAACACCTCCTCTCAAAGCGTCACTGGTACCATGGTGCATCCTTTGAAAAGGAATACTTTCTCCCTATCTTTAGAAAACTTCATTCAGGTGACCGTCATGAGGATATCTGAGCACGTCAGGCCTCACAGTCAACGTCTCAAGCTGTGCCTGCCAAATTCAATGAAGAATTGGGGGAGTGACAGTAAAAGATTGGATGTAAGATGCTCCATCTATATCCACAAAGTATATATGTAGTGCGGCTAGCTACTATAAATCCTTACTCAGTAGCTGCTGACCAAACCTCCTGCTGAGTCATTCTTCTATCACGTTCCTCTTCCAAGGAGTAAATAATATCTCAAGGTCATAGTCCTAGATGAACTCTCGACATTGTCGTTGTTTCAGCTTCTGAAATCTATGCTGACACTTCTTCGTCCACAAGAAAGGCTTCCCTTCTTTGTCAAAGCTAACAAGGGTGCCGCTACCATGGAGAATTCGGGTACAAATCTCTGGTAGTACCTAGACAAAGCAGACATCCCTCTCCCTTCAGGGAGCTAATCCTGGAAACATCTTTTGAAAATATGTCCCTATACTTTGTCACATCTGTTTGGAACTGAAAACTCAAAACTCATGATGCCATGAGGGTAAGTCTGGATGACTCAAAAGTTATCGGCTGCACCCTCCTATGCAAGATTTTATCTTGTGCTTCATGGGTTTCCTTTTTCATTGACCAAGGAAAACCCCATTCCCACGTTATAGAAAATGCATAACCTTTTTCCTAATACAGTGAATCTGAGTACGAACTATGGATGTCCAATTCATACCCAAGCTAACATCGTAAGGCATCGACACTACCACTAAGAGGTTCAAACCAAAAATATGGCCTCAAGGGTCAGATCACACCGTCGGCTTAACTGTGATTATCGAGTCTCTTACCAAAGGTATTTCCAGATGTGAGGGTCAAGTTAATGTATTAACCAGAAACTCTAGGTCTTGGAAAAGATTTGTGGAAGGAAGGAATGATTGGTACCTATGTCTATCAATACAGCAGCTAGTAGTAGACACATATTTTTCATTTAATCATTCCTAGAGCTCTTGGGTCGCACTATTTGACCATATGCAGCTACTCCCATACCATGTCCTCTAGATCCCTGAGCCTGGTGGGGACCACAAAGGGGGTTGGTTGTAACATGTTGGAATGTAAACCACCTCATTCTACTCTCCTAGCTCTTCTTCCAGGTCTGCGGCCCTATAGATTCATCTGTCCCTCAAACTTCTTCATCCCAAAACATTCTTACACACCCAAGTCTCTGAGACTGGCTCTGATTTCCTTCTTACCCACTACTAACATTCACTGGCTATATCTATTCAGCCAAATAACATTCAACTGCAAAGGTTCTCTATAGAACCCTAACATAGGTAGGAATACATATGGGAATTGTACTGGCTCGGACGTCCATAGACACACTGTGCTCGGAAGTCCGATCCATGAATCCCTGATCCTATCGTATTCTTCGAGTACCAGGAATGGTCGGAATGCCTCGAAGAATACTCAGGTATTGACATGTCATCATACCAAAGCTATAGAATCTCTAGAGAACTCTCATCCACCTCCTCAAACCAGTCCTCAGCCGCTTGTGAGTCGGGCTTACCTCGGAACATAAGGGGTATCTGATGCTGAAACTTGTGTAAGTCACAAAGCTTAAATGTGTCCTCTACCAGTTCCTCTGATTGTAACTGCTAACCAACGATCAGTGATATAGCTTCCACACAACCCAAAGGTACTATCTCGAGAAACAGTCTACATACTGAAACCTTGTCACTAAGCAGACCATCCTCATGGTCACTCACTGGAAATGTCTAGAAGCTAAGATCGTCATATTCTCTACCGGTGTCTTAACTAGGCGGAGAACTCTAGAAAAAGCCTCCAACCAGTCCTCAGCTGCCTGGGAATATGACTCGCCTCGAAACCTCAGAGGTCTCTCTCGCTGGAACTCATGCAATGCACTCAGTAGGTGTGCATCCTCTAATGGCGGGGCTGGTGGTAATGCTCGTCCAATGGGTAGTGGTGCTAATGGTATTCCACCCAAAGGTGCTAACGCCGTAAGAGGGACCTACACCGATGACTCATTGATCGGTGGGCCGTCATTGTGTGCTCTCTCAGGAATCCTAGCTGGATATCTATGCAGCGGCATCCTGATAAGGAACATGTGCACCATAGTCATTAAATTATACATGGTGAGATGACTCCAATAAATCACAGGAAAAACTTTTCAAAAACACATGCAATCAATCCTTCCGTGTACTGAGTAAGAAATCAGAATTCAGGGTCCTAGTGTATGGATACGTTAGCTGCCACACTAACACTAGACTCCCCAAACTAAAAACCACACTCATAACACTTAACACTATTGCTACAAAGAAAATATCAGAGTTCTAGTTCTTCAGTAGAACCGAACTTCTCTGATACCAATTTGTCATGACCAGTCCCCCAGGGCCCATTCCGTGACTACCCCAATCCTGCATTCTATAGGCTAGTGGTTGGAGACTAGCATAGAAAGGCATACTCTCTAAATGAGAAGTCATTACCTTTAATCCTGTAAAAACACATTGTCCAAGAACATATCTAGAAGTAACTGTGAAGTAAATTGTTGTAGTAAAAAAGTGCTTAAGGTAAAAGGGACCGTAATACAAACCCAACTGTAAGGGTAAAAGTACAATTGAAAGATAAAGGAAAAAGCTATTGGGTCATCATATGAGTTTCCTACCTAAATAGTAGGTACAGATCGCCTCCTCATCACTCCACGTCTGCTTGTCTCCTCCGTGAACCACCTGGTCCTAGATCCCACAAACCTCAGCCCAGCAGCTCATCGTCTGCACAACACACAACAAGGTGCACCTTCGTTTTTGGGAGCCTACCTGATTAGAACTCCATAGTTAAATGTTCTTGTCCTGGAGTAGTGATGAGGATGGGTGACCTTCTGGGAAGTTTCCCAAGGTGTGTGTGAGTGATGACAAAACACACTAAAATGGACATGTGTTGGCTCGTGGGGACTCTCATTAGTCAGATGACCCGTGCAGGCACATGGGTGGGCCCCAGGGTGGGTACCACTTGTCTGCGAGGCAACTGGTGGTACCTGGTGGACCAGGACCCAACAGCCATGTTAGGGCATGGTGGTTGTGCTATCTTCGGGACCTAGTTGTCACATCATACGCACGCATAAACGCTATTTCAGTTTTATCGATAAATGAAATGAAAGGAAGTTAAATAATATATAACCATTAAAGGGTCATTATATTTTAATATGTACCAAATATATTCATAATATTTATCCTTGTTAAATTTCATGTAAATAATATGTAAAAATAAATCACATCTCTGCATGAGTTGGTAGTCTATTGTACACAGAAGCGACATTATCATCTTCCCTCGTTATGGAACGTAAAAGTTTATTTGTGATATTATAGTTACATAAGTATAGTAATATCATATATATCATATATGAACCTTAAACTCATCAATATATTCTTCTATTATATGTGGTGATGGAAAATGAATAATATCGATTCGTAAGGCGGTAGTCCACCCTAGACACGATCAATGGTTTTTTTTACAATTTGATGGATGAAAAGATTGATATAGTTTATGATATAAAAAATATAACATCAAAATATATGATACATAAAGGTCTTCTTATATTTTAATTATTAAGAAATTAAGGGATTTAGAAATATAATAAGTTAAAATAATGTTCTTCGTGAAGGCATGTTACCTTCGTTTAGAACAACCACCTTTGGATATCTTATTAAGGACCCAAGGGTCGGCCTTATTATATGCCCAAAATTTATAGAAAGTGGATTTTATATTGGGTATGTATTTTTTTAATTTTTTTCAAGAAAAAGGGCTTAATATGTGTGACGAAGTGATGGACTTAAGTACCCATTTATAGTTGAGGAGAAGTGGTATTTTTGTAAATACCCAAAACTATTCAATAATGGGAGTCACTATCACCCAAAGTTCCTCAAAAATCGGTAATTAAAGGGTTTGAGGGATTATATGGTATATATACACCTCCAACACACCCAAAACAAATTTTTTAATCATTTTATTCATTACCCTTTATGTATACATAATTTTACCATTTTATTTTTCAACATGGCTACTAGATTATTTACTAATTTACCTAGGTGATTTATCCCTTCATTCAAAAAATAAAATGATACTTATTTGATAATTTTTACCCACAATTTATAAATTTAAAATATTATTTATTAAATAAAAATTCTATTTTTTTAAACCAAATGTTGACACAAGAACATGGAATCCACAAACCCTTATTTTAACTTTAACTACGATAATAATTTTATAATATTTAAGAAATTTTTTATAAACATAAATTATTTTAGCATTATTATATAATATATATTTTTATTATTAAAAATATGGAATAAATTTTTTTAAATTCAATACATAAAAGTGGAAAATTATAATTTAAAATTTTACCCGCAAATGAGATAAAAAAATATTTTGCAAAGAGAAAATTGTTCTAGGTATAAAAAAATTTAATATCCAAAATCAATATGAAATAGATTAAAATTAATAATATTCGATTATTAAATATATTATTGAACAAATGTTACTTCAAAACCCATATTAAAATAAATTATACATGGTAAATTATTTTAACAAAATACATTTTTAATAATAGTCAATATTTTTTACTATTCCTTGATAAAATGATATTTTCATAAAATTCTAAAAAATTAAATCACAGATAATTTTGACATATAGAGTTCAAAAATTATTTTTTAAAAAAACTAAATTTATAAAATTTAATAAAAAAACCATTTATAATTTTTTTAACAAAAATCAATAAAACTATTTTTTTAGAAAATAGTATTTCCAAAACATATAAAGATTATTGAAAATTAAGTAATTTTTATCAATATATTTTGATTATATAAAAATTTAAAATGTGGTTATTACTATTCATACCTTCATATTTAATGACTTGGTTATAATGGTCATGTTTATATAATAATATTAATAGTATATTATTTTCCTATAAAACTCGATGTTGCATGTAATGCAAGCAATCAAAAATTTAAAATTGATTCAGAAAATTATTCATAACACATTAGGGCATTACATTAAACCCACAAAAAAATTAATTTCTCTATAAAAAATTCTTCCACATTGATACAAACCCCTGAGGATACTTTTACCTCATCACATCCTCAAGATCCCACGTGGCTTTCTAAAGCATATGTCTTTTCCACAAAACATTGATCGGTTGAGTCGTATTGTCTCATAGAATATACCCCATATTATCAGTAACATTCATTAGTTTTTACTTATATAAAATATCATGCTCTATCAGTTTGACCTCTGGGTTTTGTACATGTTATTTATCAGGTATGTTCTTCCTCGTGATAGATACATAGAACACATCCTAAACATGATATAGGTTTAGTAGAAGTGCCCTGTGATAAGCTATTGTCCTGATATGATCAAGAATATAAAAGGAACTGAAATTATAAGGTATTAACTTTCCTTTCTTCTAGAATCTCATAACCTTAATCCATGGATAAATTCATAGGAAAAATTTCTCACCAACTTCAAACTCTAGGTCATGTTGACAATTATAATAATAGAATTTTTTCCAATTCTATGCTACATTTATGTGCAGTTGAATGGAACCAAACTTTTCTGTTAGTTATTTATCTTGCTAGAATCCTAGTAGATTTCTTTCTCCAACTTCATCTCAGTACATTGTAGTTCTGAAATTCCTTCCATATATGGCTTTATAAGTTTTCATTTGGATGCATGACTGTAATATATTATTGTAAGAAAAATCAACTAGATGAATGGTTTGATCCCATTTACCTTTAAAAACCATAAAACAAGATATCAAGGTATCCTATACTGTTTTAATTGTTCTCTTATATTGACTATCTATCTATGTATGATACATAGTGATAAAAATCAACTTTGTATCCAGATCCAACTACTTAATTCTATAGAACTTAAAGATAAACCTAAAATCCAAATTGGGAATAATAAAATGTGGTACTCTATACAACCTAACAACTTCTTTAATGTATTTCCAAGAAATATTATCCAAATAGATATTATTTGATGGCTATGAAGTGTGTTGAATTTGTAATGGGATCAACTGAAAATCATACATCATTGTTACTTTTAGATGTTTATGGGAGTCTAGTGACAAAATCCATGGTTATTTTTCCCATTTCAATTCTTGTATGGATAATGGTTATAACATCCCCTTATAATTTTGTCTCTCATCCTTAATATGATGACATACCAAGCACTATGGCACATACTGATAAATATTATTCTTCATTTTTTTTCCAATAGAAATACTCTTTCATATAGGTATGTGGTAGTTGTTTTCATCCTTTCTAGGTGGGTTCAAGCCCCACGGCCTTCGTGGAAATAATAATGTCTCACTACATATGGGTTATCCATTTTCTAAAAAATTATTAATATAATTACTATAACATTCCAAAATTTTAATAACCCAAAATTACCCTAATAAAAAAGATAAGATAAACCCTTAAGGTAACAAATACCGTTAATCTTATATCCAGAAAGTGTAATGGTATTCCTTATCTAATAACGTTTTAACTAAAAATAAAAAATAAAAGGGTTGTAATACTGAAAATGTTTCCCAATATATCCTTAATTTTTGAAATAAATCCCATCACATATATCCTCATAAGGGGTGTATAAGAAATAAACATATGATCAACCTTAAACTCATAAATCTATGATGGTATTCACAATAATTATATTAATTTTACATGGATATAAATATACTTTCAAAATAAAATTCACCCTTAATTCCTTAAAAAAGTTATTTTTTAGACAAACAAAATTACATTGGAAGAATGGGTTTATCCCATCATAGATATAATACCAAATGTGATTTCATTATTCTATAATCCATTTATAGGGAAATAACCAAAACTCAGAATAACATCAAATTTTAGAAAAGGGTAGCTGATAAGATTTTTCTTAATCATGTTCATATAAAATGAAACAAAAAATTCCTAACTATAGAGTGAAGTATATGTGTTAGCTAATTATCATGATTCACTTCAACTATCAAGATTTAATAATATTACCCTTTTTCCCTTGTTTTTAGAGTATTTACTATCTTATCATCCTCATTATCCCATGTATTATGGAATTCATTCCCACAATTCCCATAATCATTTCATTTGAAACACTAGAGTGTGGGTGGTGCATTTTTTAGAGAGTTATCTAAGTCAGTTTCATTAGATAACTTATTCCCATCACATCAGAATTCAAAAACCTAATTACCTTCCATTTAACTATTATATCATTTACCAATTCCCCTAAGGAAATTTCCTCCTTAATTCATTCCACACTTTGAGATTGACATAAATTTCCTCTTCTTTTCTACATGGTTTTTATAGTTTCCATTTAATTCTATATTTATTTTCTTATCGAAAACATGAGATTAATTGTAATTAAAATCTTTATTTCCACCTTGGTAGCACATTGAATGATTTATTCATAGTTACTAATTTCCCTTATGGAAAATTACTTTCTAATAATTGGTTTAATTATAATTAATAATCAATTAACCTTATATTAAGTTTGGATGATAATACAAGAAGAATCCCTCGCATGTATTGTATCACCTCATAAGTACCAATAGATTCATAAAAAGTCTTCTTTAACTCAAGTAATTAATTCCCAATTTTTTTATAATGAATATTGGGAAAATAATTATTAAATAATTATTTCTTAAACGCATCCCATTAAATGGATTCAATTTCAACTTATTGAATTGTTTTCTTAATAATATTCCACAATTGATCTACTTCACCTACAAAATGATAGATAACCAAAATGATTTTTTTATACTCAAAACACTAGAGAATAGAAAATATATTTTCAAAGGTAGATATCTATTGCTTATAAACTAATATAATAGTGGAACCAGTAAAATAGGGTGTAAATTTTCTAATTAAGGACTTAACAAAACATTGTTCCCTCTTTTTATCATTTGGATGTTTATCATGACTCATATTTTGAGAAAGATGTGTGAACCTTGAAATGTGATTTTTCATTATGAATAACATAAAATATCTTTTCATATAAGTAAAATAATTTCATTTTCAATCACATTTATCATTAACATGGTTCCTTCAAGTTCAATACCTTTACTAAAACCCAAAGATCATATTATAAGAAATAATAATCTGATTATGTAACCACATAATAATGAATAATAACTTATAGGTTATCTAAATAATGACACATTATTTTCATTCTATGAACCCTTAGTTTTATCCTAGTTTATTCATGTTAATAATCTATTCAATTACATTATAATGGTTTCAAAAGAAAATATGAATTAACCAATGTGTATACCTAGGGAGTCTCATACCAGGTGTGTGGTAGGGGAACACTCATTATGAACTAGAATTATGGTCATGATATAATCAACCAACTCTTTTTAATATTCTATCTACTAGATGAATATAAACTAAAACCACAATCAAAATTAGTATCTAGATGTGGTTGTATTGATAGGAAAACTATATAATATCTTCTTTACCAAAACTTTAGGATGTTATCCTATATAGAGACTAATCTTATGGGTTCATCACTAATGTTTTCTCATCCATGTTTTTAAAGCTTAATTGAACCTCTCGTTAATACAAACTATAGTGACATGAAAGTTTCATAAATTAATATTAAATCTTAATAGATGAATTTTCATTGCATTATATATCTATCAATGCGAAAAAAATATAGTTCCACTACCTTTAGAAAAATAATTACATAAATAACCATTTTATGAGTGATCAATAGCATCTCCCACTATGTTCTACATGAAATTAACCCTTATTATACTTGACATAAATAATTCTATTCTTCATATACTAGTAAAAGTAAACAAAATAAATAGTGTGATAAAATTCTTATTAAGGGTAAAAAAAATGGTATATCACTATAAAATGTGCATAATGTAATGAGAACAAAAGAAATACATTTCTAAATAATACCTTATAAATAATATATCATAAATTTGATTCATAGAATAAATCAAGGTAGTTCATAATAAATGAATAATAAAGGAATAAAATAACATGAGTGATGAGAACTTATCATTGGTATAATACATAGATTTTTTGATACACATAATCCTAAATAATGACTTCCTTAGTATCAAAGACTAATTTATAGTATTATTTTTTATTGGGTTTACTCCCCAAACCATTGTAGGGGTCAATAATCACACCTAAGATAGTCATAGTGGATTTGGTTCACTACCAAAACCATCATAATAGTCATGGATCACTCCCATGACTATGATATTTTACAAATTCTCTTACATAATTAGGTTCACTACCCATTAAAATTCATTTTATCGCATGAGATATCAATCTTAAAGTAATTCATTGGAGGTATATATAGGTCCCACTAATTCTTGGTTATAAAGTAACCACCATCCATGGTAATAACGTAATAACAATCCTTAGTTATAATGTAACCCCATAAAAGAATAAAAAAGTATAAATAAGTTTGTGAAAATATCATAAAACAATCATCATCTCAGAACCCTTGAAAATTAATGGGTTTCATAAAGAATTTATAATATTTTAATCCATGAGAAGAAATAGGCTTCATAAAAATTACATCATTTAATCATTAAAAACACCATCAAAAAAATGGGATTCATGGACATCATATCATCATAATCATAAAAACCTATAGAAATTATAAGGATGTTATTAATGGATAATATCTACGTTAAATATTATTTTTCATCAAATTATGTCATATTACATAGAAAATGATTTTAGACGATCAATTGGAACATTTTTTATAGAAAATAAATTGTTCACATTCAAAGTCATCTTTTTAAAACTAAAATTTCCCAAAACATTTTGAAAATAATTACCTTTAAAATTTAAATTGGAAAAATTTAAATGAATATTTAATGCATTAGGTGATAATAATAGTGGGAAATTTTTTACTTGATGTTCAGGTTTAAAAATTATTTTTTAAAAATTTCCAATAAAATAAAAAGAGGGATTTTTTATAAAATAACATGAAAATTCTTTAGAAATTGTATTTTAAAAAGTAAAACAAGGGTAAAAATGAAAATAAATAATCATATATGAATGTTAAAACATTCTTGAAAGATTTTGAATAAAACATATATATGTAAGAAAAATTGTTTTCAATCAAAAAGAAAAATAATGACCATTTTCTTTAAAACGTTCTTTTAGAATCATAGGTACATAAATAGAGGAAAATTAAGTTAAAACATGTATTCTGAATAATTTACTAGAGTATAAAAAAATTAATGACTTTCTATAGAAATATATTCTAAAGTATCATCATCTATAGCCAAATCATAATCAATCCAGATAAACAGTGAGATTAAAATATCAAATTCTTTCAACTTTGGTAACTTTTGAATCGTAAGACCCATGAATGAGATAACCCTAGACCATTATGTATGTTAAATAATTTTCATTAAAATTATCATGAAATTCATTCATGGGTAGTATATACACCTTGCAAATGAAACATGTTTTGAAAATTAAATATATCTCCGAGAAATAAAAGGGAGACTAGAAATATCATACCTTTTGTCTCAAAATCCTCCATACATGTTTTAACATCTGATATTATAAATAAAATATTATTATACATATATTTTATTACCATAATTATATATATATATATATCATATATTATTTACTGTTGACATTTTATTTCCATTTAATTAAAAATTCATTGTAAAAATCATGTTTCGGGTAATAATTGATTTGATTTTCATATATGTTTTCATTTGATATTTTCGAACCTTTTACGTTAATTCGGGTTTCATAATATCTATAATATTAAAAAATTGTATAAATATAATATATATTAATTATATATTTATTCATAAAAATCTATACAAGTTAGAGATATAAAATGAATTACATCATTTATGGAGACAGTATGTCGTATGTACACATGAACGTCGTTTTCATTTTCTCAAAAGATGAAAAAAAAGGTAGGTAAATAATATATAATATTTATGGAGTAATTATTATTCTGTATATATCACATATATTCATTAAATTAATCCTTATTACTTTTATAAGTTTAAAAGGAATCACATCCCTTCCTGAGGTGGTAGTCCACCATACACATGAGTGATGTTATTATATTCCCATGGAATGGAATGTAAGCAATTATATGTGATATAATAATTCAAAAATTAAAATAATATCTTAAATATCATATATAAATAACAAATATATAATTATATACTACCATGATAGGTCGTGAATGAAAAAAATAACACTGGTTCGTGAGGTGGAAGTCTGTCGTACACATGATAGATTGTTTTGTTTCAAATTTTATTAAAGAATAGATGGATATAGGTTATTCCATAAACATAATAGCATCATTGTATATGTTATAAATTGGAGTTATTATATATAAATTATTAGTACATTAATGGAGTTGGTAATATAATAACTAAAATGAAATATATTACTGAATAAAATTACCTTCACTTAGAACAACCACATTTGGATATCTTATTAAGGACCCTAGTATTTGTCTTTTTGTATAGACCAGGCCTTAAAAATTATATATTATAGTAATTTAAACTATAATTGAATTTGTTACCATTGTAAAGACCATTTTTTATAGTTTTAGATAATTAGGAAAACTCATACAAAGTAAACCTCTACATTACAAGTGCACAATTATACTCAGTATCCATTTTCCCACCAATCAAAACTCTTTAAAATAAAACATGACTCATTTTCATGAAAAATCTTCATAATTTTAATCTATAACTCATAATAGTCCCTAATATTCCTTAAAACCTAATTAAAACATTTTAAAATGTGGAATAAGAACAAAAATCTTAGTAAGGGATATAAAAACAATAAATATGTTAGTCCAATAAAAAACATTAAATCCCATGAAAACCCATTTCTCAAAACATACCTTTATACCCAAAAAAAGGAATAATATTTTATTCCAAAATTTAACTATCAAAAAATTTTAAAAATAATTATATTTCAATGAAAACACATTAATAAGTAAATAAAACTTATATAGGTAACTTGGGATGTCATTATTCTATATCACACTTATATTTTGAATAACCACTATATACAACTTGAATCTCTGGTGTACCCAATGCATTTGAGGTTATAATGTAACTATAATGCCCCGACCCCAGTTACCCAGATTTGGTGCATTATTTTAATACATTGGAATGATTACAAGGAATCAAGTCCCAAAGGGCCAATCATTTTAGTAGTCTTGGAAAAATAGATCACATACACGAATGTTACATTTGCACTTTAAGATGTACAAAAAAACATAAATAATCTTTATGAATGCCATTATTCCCTTGGCTTAACCCTTCATATCAATCACATTACACTTCTTGGAATCTTGGAAAAAATAAAGCATAGAAAGGGGTGAGCTCAAATGCTCAGTAAGGGTAATAAATATAGCGGAAACTTTCAAAAATAAGCATAAACATTTAAGGAGATGTATAAAACTAAAACAAAAGCCTTTTAAACTTGAACTTAAGCATAATATGGCAGATATAAAATGAAATAATTCCATTTAATTATTCACATGGATATTCTACTAATCGAATAATCACATGCATTTTCACTAACCACATTCATAATGATGGAATGCATAATGCTAGACTATCATAACCACATAGCCAAGGCCTCATGCCAAGACTACAAATACGATTTTGTCAAGGCCTTGTGCCAAGAAACTAGTTTGTCTCATTAGACCTACCGATGCATCGAGGAGCTATAGCGGTCTCCACCCGTCACATATTAAGTCCAATGCATTCCTCATATGAATAGGTTTAAACATAACATAAACATTCGTATTAAAACTAGCATACGAAATGTCAATACTTTCTCTATAAACCATGAATGGTATAAAAATAACACATCCACAGTCAAAAATATCACAAAACCTTCAATACAATATAGAAGTTTTGTATTATAATAAATCAACTTAAAATAATCGTAAAATCCATCAAAGGATGTTGACATAGATGAAATCAAAACTCTTTTTAGAGAAATATCTCTTTCTATTTTGAAATCATTTAAGAGTCATATATTTATAAAATAAAACATTTTTTTTTGAAAATATTCTTATAAGCTTGTAAGGGAAGCTTTGACGATTTTATAATGGCGGAAAATAGCCGCAGCCGTCGTATAAGTTAAAAAAACATTCTTACCTTAATTCTGTCGAAAAGGATAAAAAGAACCTTGTTTGGAAAATGACAGAAATATTCCTTTATAAACCACTTATAAAAGTCAACAAGGGTATAAATGACTTTAACCCATATTCTAGTAAATATTAAAAATGTTTTGAAATAAAGTTTTAAGAAACATGGATGTGGATGATAAAGAAATCCCAGTAGATTATTATGTATAAACAACCTCGAATAATGAAGAGATTTCGAAATAAACCCTTACCTTGTACTTTTCCTTGGTTGGGGGTAGGTTAACCTCCTTTATAATGGTGAAATAATTATTATTAAATTATACAAGAATCATATATATGATATGATCTTTTAACATTGATTTGTTAATAATATCTTAGTATTATCGTTGTTTCGGGTGTTAACTTACTCATTTTCTTTTATATTTTTTGTTACGTAAGCCATGGTTGTCATGTATAGGTTGTATCTTATTAATATCCATAATGATATCAAGTCCTTAAACAATATTTTTAAATCATAACATGATAATTATACTTTAATGGATACGATGGAGAATGAATCTCATCGCGTTTGTGGAGATAGTAGTCCTTACGTACGCACGAGCGACAATATCATTCTTTTGATATTAAAATAATATATAATTTGATGTTATATCATATATACATGATAATTATCATGTTATATTTATTATTTACATGAATTACACATCATTATTATACCCATCCAAATAATAGTTTATTGAATTACAATTACACCATGATGTGGAGATGGTAAGTCGTACGTACGCACGTATGGTGACATGTTATTAAAAGGATGGATAGAATACTGAAATATGGTTGTAAAATGTTTATAATAACATCCAAGTATATATAATATACTAGATTTATTATTTTATAATGGTGATAACAAAGAAAGAAGAAGTGGAAGAAGAAATGAACTTGAAAAAGGGTGGTGAAATCATTACCTCTTCTTCGTGTTCTTCCTTTTGATTTGATCAAAATGGATCCTTAGGTCGGCTTTCTGACTAAAGGAAGTCCTCTAGGATTAATTTAGGGAAGTTTAGAGAGTATTTGGGAAGAGTTTGGCCGAACCAAAAGGCTTTGAAGGTGTGAGTTAATGAGAAGGGAGAGTGCCATTTTATAAGAGGGGTGAGGGGCACCTTTGGAAAAGCTAGAAATATTATTTTATAATAAATTCATATTCGGTTTCTAATGGATCCAAAGTGGATTCATTAAAGGTTAATGTGGGTATGGGTCATAAACCACTCAACAAATATAATTTAGACAGGTATGGGTCATTATATTAACCTTATCTTTAATTATTAACTCTTAGTTAATTAGTTTTACTTTTACAATGTCTCTTTGTATGTTTATATTATATGGTAAATAAACATACTATATACATCCAAGAGACCCCCAAGTGGTCCATTAATGATACACCTATTATTAAATAAGTCTCTTGGTCGAACATTATATTTCTAGGAATTTAATATCAATTAATAATATAATATTTGTTTTAAATACTCTTTTATGTCAATTTTGAAACTATTCAATAATTAATTTTTGTGAAACTTATAACAGAATGATTACTTCGAAAAAAGTTACTTAAGTCAATAATAACATGTTATATTAACCTATAAAATTAGTTAAATTCATAAAAAGTCTCAAATTATATTTATTTGGGTATTTATAATATCTATTATTCTAATTTTTCATTAATTAGGTAATTACTGCATCATCATTGCGTCATAAATAAATTACATTATTTAATGTTTAAAAATTATAAATAAAATATCATTATGTAGGAAATTATTTTATATTTCTAATGAATATTTACAGTCGAATTTATATTATGTATGACACTATATTAAAAATGTTTTAGTAAATAAACTTTGATTTTAACTCTTTTAACTCTTCTTTGAATTATATAATAATAAATGTCCTAATCTAATCCAAGTGGATATAAATTATAATATTTTATTCCTAAGGTTGTTTTTGGTCGAGATAAACCTTTCCAATAGAATTAGGACATGTGTTAGGGTAATATTAATATCATTTTTACCCTTAATTACCCTATTTACTTTTAACCGTGGTATAGAAAAGTAAAAAGTTACTATTCACCAAAAATTATTTTCATCTCATTGAACCACATTTTACTCCTTGATATACACCGTGTCTCTCATATTTTCGAAATTCCAATCACTGAAGCGGTAAAATTATGTTTTATGAAAAAATCAGTTTTTTAACTACCACTTAGTAGTTTCACTATTCATCAATAATTGAAGTTTTTCAGAACAATGCCAAAATATCACCCTAAGCTATAATTTATATTCTGAATTCAAAAATGATGTCTATTTTACAAAATTCCAAACATATAAGTTTCATTAATTAATTTTATAATTATTTCCCGTTATTACAATAAATAGCGTGTTTTTAAGAAACAATATATATCAAAAGATTGACAATTGTTTATGTCCAATTTCAAAGTGAAATTAATTCTAATGAACACCATTGAATAAAATGATAAAAATATATTCTAATTATACTTTGAAACCACTAAATAATATAATTTATCACTATAAATTATTTTGATTAAAAAATTTGTTTTTAAGTATTTTTCTCTATTTATAAAAATTGGAAGTTCTCAGAAAAATACCAAAAATTCAACATAGGATAATTTCGATATTCTGAATCCAAAAATGAAGTCCATTTTGAAATATAAAATATATATAATTTCAAAATTTAGGTATTACTATTCATAACAGCTAGTTTTATTGGTTGTGGTGTGTTAGAACTCGATGTTGCGTACAACACACGCTATCACATTATTAAAAGAGAAGTGTACCGTAGAAGTTTGGGATGTTTCATTGTAAATTTTGGATGTCAACATTCTAAAAATTAAATTTATTTATTCAAATTTAATATATAAAAGTTTAAAATATTGGATCTAAAAAGGGATCACTATTAAAAGTTTGTAAAAGTGCAATACTGAAAATGAATTTTTTCTTACATTATGTCTAAGAAACTCATAATATGGATTCTAAGGATTATATAAAGTTTAAAATTTAGTTAATACTATTCATAATCTCTTTTTAACGGCTTGTTTAGTAAGTCATGGTGCGCTTGAACTCGGTGTTGCATGTAGTTCAAGTTATTGAATTATTTTGAAGAAATAACACACTATGAAATCATGGGGTGTTAAAGTAACCACCAATACATGGTTTATCATGGAACCACGCATAATTTAATAATAACATACCAACCCATCCTTTTTTTATAATAGAACCACCTGTCATCATAACAATCCCCAAGAACTGTTACATATTCATAAATTATTAAAGATTGCATCATATAAACAATAATAAGAAAAATAATCTTTTAATTTTGAAATAAATTATTAAAATCTAAAAAATTACCATATATTATGTAATGAAAATTTACAAAAAAAACAATGAAAACTTATAAATGAAATATCTAAGCATTGATTCATCTTGATGGTAGGAAAATAGGATCATGTTGTATTAGTTAAAAACATTCCATCCATATTTTTTTTGAAAACTCACAAAGTACCTCATTCAGAAAACAAAAGAAGTATTCCTTTAAAAAAATTCTTTAAACTAAAAAATTGAAAAATATTAATATATAAATTCATAAGAAAATATTAAATACCTTATTTAAAATATTTTTAGAAAATCCGTATATTGAATAAAGAGAGAGTTTTAAGGGAATCTATAAATGTTAAATTTTAAAATAAATCCCCTTAGCATAAGTCCGACTTGAAAAAATTATTACTTATATTACTAAATAGTAAACATGGTTTATTTATTTACTAATTTAGGAACCTCTTTAAAATTTATTATTAACTCTATATCACTAATTTCTATGTTAATTATATTTACTTAATCACTTAAATTCATGTTAGATATTTTAACTATATTCCGTATGTATGTCCTGAATGAATTTGTTAAGTATAATATTGTAAAAGTGGTCATTCATACATAATATAAACAATAATAATCATGACATAATTATAATATTAATACATCAACTATAATTTTAAATCAATTTATTAAATATGGTTTTGAAAAATGAACTATGTTACAATCATGTAGAGGGTAGGTTGTACTTACGCATAGTAACGTTCCAATTCTTCAAAGATCATTATGTAAATAAGGAAGGTATAATTTTAACATTAATTTACTATAATAATTTCAAAAATATCTTTTTAATCCATTAAAATACTTATATATATCATCCATGTGATGTTGTGATGAAAAACGAATCACATCGCTTTATGGAGGTGGTAGTCCACACGTACCCACAAACAATGTTATCATTTACTAGTATATGGAAAGGTAAGAAAATATGTGTTATATTATATATACATAATTTTAAATATATAATTAATATTATATATTAATATTAATTTCATAATTATAATCCATCCATGGGAGATAGTGAGAAAAAATAAATTATATCAGTTCGCAAGGCAGTTGTTCATCGTACACATGAAAGATGATTTATTTTCCCATTTTATGGAAAATGAGATATATATATATATATATGTATATAAGTTGTGATATTTAACTAATATCATCTCATTATACTTATAATAATTTTTTATCATTTATACAGAATATTTGAAAGAGCTGGAATAATTAAAAAAATAGAAATGCTCGATTAAAAATGATACCTCTTCTTATTTTAATCACATTTTATTAATATCATAATACAAATATGGTGGGTTTTATAACTAAAAAATACCTCTAAAATGTGGATAGGTATTCAATTATTGGATTATTTAAGTTCTTGTTTGAAAAAAAGGATCTTCTATGTATGAATAAATGTGAATAATTGGTTCCATTTTATAAGAGATGGGAGGGGAACACTTTGAATTTCATTAAATATTAAATTAATATAAATTAAATTTAAACTCTAAATGGTTAAAAAGTGATTTATATTAAATATAATATGATTATGGGTTGAAATAACCTTATAAATTAAAAAATAGTCAAGAACTATCTAAATTTATACCCTAATTTTTTGGTTTTAACCCATTTAACTCTTACCATAACAACATGGATTTTTATTCTCTGAGGCTTAATATAGTTACTCTAAAAAAGACCCATAAGTGGAAAACTATTTTCATTTAAAAAAAATTCCTAATAACTTTATAGAATTTAAAAAAATTATAATTTAATATCATTTAATAAAATATTATTTACTATAAAATATCTATAATGTCAAATTTTTTAACAACTATTACTTTGACTATAATAATATCAAGATAAAACTTAAAACTGAAAAAAAATATTTCAAAATATCACTAACTTGTAAATTTAATCAATTAAATTTATTTATTGTATAAACCATCTCAATATATATTACTTTTAATATTTTTAATAATATTTATTTGACTTTCATACTAATTGAATAATTACTACATCATTGTTGTCGAGACATTTAAGGTAATTATTTCATCATTCAAAATTTTAAATAAATTAACATGACGAATATAAATATTTTATATTTCAAATAAAAATTTATATTTGAATATATACTCTAGATAAAACTATATTAAAAATAGTACACTTATAAAAAACAAGTGTGTAACATGTTTGGCTTTCCTGTAAATGAAATATTATAAAAGCCATAATCTCATCCATGAAGCCCTAAAAGGGAATAAAGTATACTCTTAGATAATTATATTTGAAATATATGCATAAAATAAAATTTATTCAAGTGTTTCAATAATTTAATAGTTCTTATCATTTAATTTGAAACCTAAATTACCAAATTTACCGTTTATTATGCTAATAAAATTGTTAATTTTACTATTTATATTGATGAAAATTAAAAGGTAAATATTTATGAAATTTGAACCCACTTGTTCTAAATATTGAATCTATTTTTCAATATTCAAAATATATAATTTTCAAAATTTAATTTATAATTAAACCACCAAAACGCAATGAAAAATAAGTTTTTAGAAAAATTCCCTTATAAATATATAATATTTTTATACTAAATTAAATTATAAAATCCATTTAAAAATAATAATTGGATAATTATAAATTATAATTAACTATTTAAAATTCGAAACTATTCCAAAACATAATTTTTCCTTGCAAATACATTAAAATACAAAACAATTTTAAAAAAATCACCATTTTTTATTATTTGTTGAAAAATAAATTTTATCATAAATTTATCAAAAATTCATACTAATATAATTATGAATGATGAATATTAAAATGAACCTATTATTTCTAAATTAAAATTATATAATTTTAAAATTAATCCTTTGCATAAAATAATATAAGAAATCTGTTTAATAAACCCATTTATTTTTTTATTTTAAGAATTCATTAACATATTTATAATGAATATCACTACATAATTCAGGAATATTAATAAATATTAAAATTATTTATTCATTAATTAAATTTGTTGGTACATTCTACCCCCTTTTAAATTGTGTCCTTGATATTTTGAACTCGGGCACAGTAACAAGGGTTTGACTTTTAAATATACCATTATTGGAATTTCACATCAAAAATGGAATAATAAAACTTCCTCTTCAAAATAGAGTAAGGTAAGTATAAAGGTTATCTTGAATAACACATACTAGGTTTTTTTGTAGGAGAATATAATTTGGATGTGAAAAAATTGACATATAAGAGAAAAATACTTCCTAATGACTAATAGAGACTGATAGAAAACATAGTCAACAAAATGGTCACCATTACAAAATCATAAATTTGTGATGGGTCAAAAGGAAATTGATTTATTTATAAGAAAATTAGATAGAAAATGTTTCTATTCCAAAATCATTTTCCTATTGTTGAAGAATTATTTTACTACCTTGAGTAAGAACGAAGGTAAATATACTTACATGATAAGTAGATTTTCATCCCTTAATAAATTTACTCCACAATATCATCATTGGATCCAAAAATGAGTTTTTATATCATTCCTATGTCATTAAAATAAACATTTATAGATCAAAAATTCTAGAAAAGAGTATATATTTATTTATCCTATATTTATGCATTAACCAAAAATAAAATTGTTAGCACAATATCTATTAATTTACAAAATGAATAATCTTTCAAATGCTTAAAAACTACTTCTAATATCCAAAATTCAATAGTAATAACCAAAATTCAACATAGATCATTCAACTAATAACTACCCTTAAAATTCTTTAAAAATATTCAAGAATAAGATTGAAACCAAGAAATCAAAATAGTTGATCATATAAATATCCAAGAAAATTTTAATATTTCACCATAAATATTATCAATTACTCGTAAAGTCTCATAGAAAATTGAAAATTCCATATTCACATAATATCTTAGACTAGATAATCATTTCCATAAATCATCTGAATCACTATAAATCCACATTATGAACATATATTCTTCCAAAAGATAACTAAAATATTATTTATAAAATAAAATCCAATAGTATCATACATGGTTCCCAATATAATATTGATGAGAAAATCAATTTCTGATAAAATATATGTTCCCAAACTTTAACAAATCATAATTACCTCAAAATCAAAAATCATATAAAACCATAAATTATAACAATACCATTAAACATATGTCCAAAATATGTAAATGAATTGTTTACCAAATAAAATTTTTCATATCATAAACATAAGGGTTACATGTACTTCAAACATTTATCAAAACATAATAATTGTCTCCAAAAAATTATCACCTTTCCACAACACCACTTTTCAAAGGTATCGATTCAATCTAACATATGTTTAATTTTTTTTAAAAAGTAATATCGAAAAATCTTTGTCTATTTCATGATTCCAATAATATTAATAAAATACCACTATATCATAATTTTTAAAACATGATACATAAACACATGTATCCTTAAAATTTCTTCTTAAACCTTTAACCTTGTTTCATTTACTTATTCCTTAATACGCCATTCTTATAATCAAAGATATTAATAATATCCTTATAATTCATTAATATCAACCCAAACATATTTCATACTTACAACATAATAAAATTATTTATAAGATCAATCAAGAAATTAGGATTTCATTGATATCCCCTTCATCATCTAACATGATGCCCATCTTATAGAAAGTAAATGGTTATATTTGTTGTAGAATTTTACTTTTTGATAGTGTTGGTAGATTTTTTATTTTTAAATCAAATTAAAAATATATTGTGATCCATAAAAAATTTTGAGAAATTATTGTGGTTTAGATAAGTCAAATAATTTTTTACAGGTGATTTGAATACTTAGAAATATGACAAAATCATTTGGATGAGCTTTTGAAATAATAGTGATAATCAAATCATCTGAATGGGATAAGAAGGTTTTGAAAGATCTAATTCCTTCTTTTTTGATTAATGATCCTTAATATCTATAAAATAGAATCACGAAAAGATAAAATGAATTATTTCATGTTAAAATGAAAATGGTCCTTACAAATATGATACCCTTATAAATTCTAAAATACATTAATCTTTAAATACTTTATTCCTAATTGTATTACCCTTCTAAATATAATCTCCCAAAATATAATTAATCACCTCAAAATCTATCAAATAAAACAAAAAAAAATTATTTATAAAACATTAAATATATAATAAACCATACACTTATAAACCCAAAATTGTGTCTAAAACTCCTAATAAAACCTCACATGAAAACTTCATAATCTATAATGTTTTCTAAACCTTTATCTAATACCAACTATAAGGTCCCAAATATAAACAATATATATTAAAGTAAATCAAAATATAATTCACTTTATTATATTCCCAGTGATATTTTCAACATACAATATTGTACAATTAGAAAAAATCTTACATATTAAACTCAAGCATTACAAGTGGACACTTATAATCAGTATTGATTTTTCTAACAAAACAAAACTATGTAAAATAAAACATTATTTTTTTCATGATAAATCTTCACAATTTTTATCTTTCACTCATCTATATCCCTACTCGTACTTAAAATCATATGAAAGAACTTTTAAGACCTAAAATGTGAAAAAATGGTCAATAAAATACATAAAAATAAGAAATATTTTAGTCTAATTAAACACATGAAATCTCATGAAAACCCATTTCATAAAACATACCATTATACCCCAAAAAGATATTCATATTTTTAAAAAAAATCATTATCACACCTTTTAAAAACCAAAAAAATTTCATTAAAACTCATTAAAAAGCATATAAATGTTATATAGGTAACATGGTACATAATTTTTTTCATATCACTTTTACATATTTAATTACCAATATCGTAAACTTCAATCTCTAGAGTATCCAATGTCTTAGAGGTTATAATGTAACCACCTATCCTTAGATTATCATAAAACCACCCTTCGTCAGGTAATAACATAACCACCCATAATTAATTTATAAAATAACCACCCATCATCATATTAACTCACAATAACCTTAATATAATATTAAATTATAAAAAATTTCATCATAAAAACAATCATAAAGAAAATAATCATTTCATTTTGAAGTCACTTATTAAAATATAACAACTATACACATCTTTACAAAACATTTTCCTTAAAAAAATTGAAATATTATAATTTATACTTCAACCCATTATAAAATCATGATTATATCAAAACATTATCTTGTCGTATAAGTGAAATAAACATTCCTTTAATATTTTTTTCGAAGAAGTCAAAACTTACCTCAATCATAAAATTATAAGATTATTCATTTGAAACAATTTTTTTAAAGGTAAAAATGTGTAAAATTTTATTAAAATAATAATAATATAATATTAAAACCACTTATTTAAAATATTTCTATAAAATTTGGATATTTAATAAAAATATAGTTTTAAGGGAATCGTTGAAAATTATATCTAAAAGAATGCCCATCGCCTTAAGACCAAATTATCATGTCTGTTTTTTATCTTCCAGAATAATAAAATTATTTTAATTCTTTATTTATTAATAACCATTATAAATTTTACTTTCTTTATATACCAATAATTTAGATGATATATGCTATTATTTAATCGCTTAAGTTTATGCCGAATGTTATGGTGATATTTAGTACTTAAATCCAAAATGACTTCGGTAAAATGAATATGGTCAAAGTGGCATTATTAAATCATGTATAAAAAAGAATTATAATTTAAATACAAAAAAAATTACACTAATTTCAACCATTAAATATGGTTATTAAAAATTAACTATGTTAAAATCATGGAGACAGTAGGTTTTATGTATGAATGAGTAACATTTCAATTTTTTTTTAAAGTGATGACATGAACCAGTTTCCTGGTTCATGTTATCAAGGGAATTTATTAAAATCAAAAAGTTGCAGTACAAGCATGAGGTGTAATGTGTTTACACCAGTGGGGATTTAAAGAGAGAACAATTGAAAACATGAAAAATAGACAAAAAACAAAGAAACATATCTATCGAGGTGAAGTCCTTCAAGGAGAAGTTTCATCCAACCTCCATAAGAGTGAAGAAGAATTCCAGATACAGCCCTCCATGATTTGCCCAGTAAGCGCGTAAATAGAAAGAACCGGCCAGAATGAATACCTCAGAATCTTCAGCAACAAAAACAGCCAAGTAGCATGAGGGGTTCTCCAAGAGTGCAGGAGAAACGAATCGCATCGCTTCGTGGAGGTGGTAGTCCACATGTATGGACAAATGATGTTATCGTTTCATTGTTTAAGGAAATGTAAGAAAAGATGTGTTATATTATCTTTAAATAATTTTTAAAATTAAATTAATATTAGATATAAAAATTAATTATGTAATTATAATTCATCCATGAGATATAGTGATGGAAAATCAATTACATCGGTTCATGTAGAAATAGTTTGACGTACACACGAACAATGAATTATTTTCTAGTGTTATGGAATTGAAGATGTAGATAGGATTTGTAATTTACATAATAACATATAATTATATTTAGTATGTTGGGGTTATTATTATACAATTATTGTATAATATTTTAAGGATTTTGAAGGAGAAAAAAAATAGAAATGAATGATTAAAAATGATACCTCTTCTTTGGACAATCTCTTTTTAATAACGCCTTAAGACCACTAAGGTTGGTGTTCTACCTAAAAAAGACTGATGGAATATGCATAGGGATAATATAAAGTTATTTTTAATGGTATTTTATGATTCAAATGAGTATTTATTTTTATTATATGAGAGGAATATGTTACTTTTTATAACATAGGATAGGGGAACTCTTGGAATTTCTCAAAAAAAATAAATTAATATAAATTGATTTTCAATTGAAAAATGATAAAAAGTGAGTTATTTGGAATATAATATTCATATGGTTCAAAATAACACCATATAATAAAGATTATATGATATTTTTCTAAATTTATACCCACATCGTTTGGTTATAACATCTATTTAACCCCTTTAACTCTTTACTTGACAATATGAATTTTCAAACGTTGAGGGTTAATATAGTTACTATAAAATGAAAAGCCACCAATAAATAGAACATGATTGATATTTTAAACATTATCCTAACAAAATTATATAATTTAATATTTTTATGATTTTTTATCATTTGATAAAATATTATTTACCATAAAATATCAATAATATCAATTTTTAAAATTATTTATTATATTGACTTTATTAATATCAATATAACACTTAAAATTATAACCATTTATTTTTAAATATTCCAAAATTTTAAACAAAATCTAAAAAATTCTTTAATTATATTAATTATCACAATTTATATCACTTTTAATATTTCTAATATCATTTCTTTGACTTTTCCATTAATTGAATAATTACTGCATCAGCATTGGGAAAGAATTTAAGGTAATTATTTCACCACTAAAATTTAAAGATAAATTAAAATGAGTAAAATATATATATTAAATTTCAAAACACTATTAATATATTAAACTTATCCTCTGAATTACACCATATTAAAAATATTAAGCTTATTAAAATAAATAGTGTGACATGTTTGTCTTTTAATTCAATAAAATATTTTAAAGGTCATAGTCCTATCCATGTGGCCCCAAAAGAAATTATATTGTAAATTTTAATTATATTATTTAGATGTATTCATATAATAATGTTCTGTTATGTTTTTCAAGGTTAATTTATAGTTCTTATCATTTTATTTGTAACCAAAATTAGTTGATTTACCCTTTATTGGGGTAATAAAATTACTATGTTACTATTGATATTAAAAAAAATTAAAATGGGATATTTAAAAGTTTAATTATAAATTAAACTGGAAAACACAATAAAAATATTTTTTTTGAAAAATACCCTTTTTAAAATATAAAATTGTTTTATTCTAAATTCAAGTATAAAATTCATTTCAAAACCATAATTTTTTTATTTTAAATAAAACTTAACTACTAAAAATTTAAAAAAAATCAAAAACATAATTTTACATAGTAAATACTATAAAGTAAAAATTTATTTTTCAATAAAAACACTATTTTAACTATTCCTTGAAAAAATAATATTTTCAGAGAATTATCAAACATTCTACCTAATATAATCTTAAAATGATGAATTTAAAAAAAAAATTCAAATTAATATTCTATAATTTTAAAATTAAACTTTTAAATAATATATTATAAGAATTGATTTTAATAAACCAATTTTCTTTTTTATTTTAAGAATTAATTATTATATTTATAAGGAATATGACTACATATTTCAAGAATAATAAATAAAATAAAAATGATTTATTATTTAATCACAAAGGTTTTTAAAATTTTGGGTAGATAATATTCTCAAAAGTGTGGATAAGGATGTTTGGGATGGATTTTGGTAGGTTTGAGTCAATCTAGAGGGGTTTTGATGAGTGAATAAGTGAGGGGAGTAAGTTCTCATTTATAATTGAGGAGGAGTTTAATTTTTTAATTACAAAAAACTATTAAATAATTGGAAGTCACAGTAACCCCAACTACCTCAAAAAAATAATAATTTAAGGATAGGAGGTAATATAAGGTCAATTCATAAATTTGACATAGAAAAAACACATTTTTTAAACCATTTAATTCCTTAGAATTTAAGGTTTCTTAATCTTACCATTTTATTTCTCAAAATGGTTAATATTTTTTAAATTTTTTACCTTGGTGATCTATACCTTATGTATAAAAGAAAAATTAGTATTAATAGATAATTTTAATCCATTTATAATGAATTAGAAAACCAATTTAAAAAATAAATATATTATATGTGTGGTAAATTAATTTTAACACAAGGGCATGCAACACACAAAACCTTTTTTTGACTTTAACCATAGTAAATAATTTTTGTGTTTTTTACTATTATTTAGGATGATAAATTAATTTGACATTAATATATGTTATAAATTATGATTATTAAAAATATAGAATTCTTTTTTCAAAATTCATTTCACAAAATTTCCAATACTTAATTTAAAATTAAATACATAGTCACAATGAAAAATAAGCTTTTTATAAAGAAACTTTTTAAATTTAACAAAAATAATGTAAAAAATAAACATTAAATTCATTTAAATGACTTATATGATATTAATGATTATATAATTGGATTAATTTTACATTTTGAAAATAAATTAAATGAAATGAATATTGCAAATTCTTTAAATGAAAGGGTAGTTTTTAATAAAAATCAAAAAATTACTATTAATCAAATAAATTATAATTTCATAAAATTGAAAAAAAATTTAATCATAGATAATTTAGACATGTAATTAAAACATGATGGTTATTTTTTCAAATAAATCTTCTAAAAATGAAAAATTTATTCAGTATTATTCATTCAAAAAATGAATTAAAAACATTTTTTTCATAAAAATGTTTTAATGAAACATAAAAATAAATTATTTAAAATTTAGTATTTTTTTATCAATATGATTTCATAATATAAAAAAATAAAAAAAATTATTTAAAATGTTGATATTCCTATTAATACCATGACATTTAACAAAAAAGTTATAATAGTCATGTTTAAATAAATATTTTAAAAAGATATTGTGGCTTGTTAAAACTCAGTGTTACGTGTAACGTGTGATATCAAATAATTTAAATATTTTTTTGAAAAATTATATAATCATGTGGTTTTACATGAAAATTTCTTGAAAAAAGGAAAAATAATTGAGAAAATATTATAGATGGTCGAAAAAGGCATTATCCACCCATTCCCAGAAATTTTTAAAAAATTTTTTAAACTCATTATAATTATATTTTTTAACTTTTACCCTTTTAGGTTTTATTTTGTTAGTTATCTTTTACATAAGGAAACAGATCTTATATGTAAAAAATTATAATGGCCCTTATTACTTAATTTGGACCTATTGAATACTAATTTTGAATCATTTTTGTTCAATTAAATTTCTAAAAATGATATTAAAATTTAATATACTAAATGTATATTTTTTATAAAAAATAATAAAAATATCCTTCATTTTATGAAATCTAAAATATAAATTTTTAAATAAAATATGTGATTTTTATACTTAAGATTTCATATATAAAATATATCTTCTTTTATAAAAGTTTTTTTCATAAATTTATAAATCATACTTATAAACTAATAATTCCATAAAAGTAATTTTATTTTTGAAAATGTTATATAGTATAATTCACCTAAAAATAAATATTATAAGAAAAATAAAAAAAATTATGCCAAGATAATATGGTTATACTGACTACAAAAATTATTTTTTTCAATTTAACATTAAAAAATATAAAAATTAAATATTTTAAATAAATATATAAAGCATTGAGAAAAACTATTTTTATAACAAAGTAACATTTTAAAATAATAGTTTTTCTTATTATTAATTTATTTAAAAATATTAATAATATATATCATTAATAAATCAATATTGTATTTCATTAGAATCATCATTTAATAATAATATTAATAATTTTCTTTTATAATATGTGTAGCGCATGAAATGATATATTCATAACCACATTAAAGAATTATGTAAATTTTTCTAAAGTAACATTTATACATAAGTATATATATTATTATTATTTTTAATTTAGTTACTTCTATTCATACTTAATAATTTAACTATTAGTTTTAGTAGCCATATTTAATATTAATAAAATATATTTATTTATATATACCACAGTTTAATTATTGTTCGGTGTTGCATGTAGAGAAAACTATTGAACATATATTACTTAACTAGAGAGAAACATATATTATAATCTTGGTTCATTACATTCTACCCCTTGAATAAATTTCATTGGATAAAATTTTAATTATTCATAACTAATGAAATTAAGTGAGTATATTCTTAACATATACGTAATTTATGTTATAAATTTGAATATGAAATCTACATTACTCTTTTAGTATATATCAAGTAACTCCCCTTTACTCAAAAAATATTTTCCAATCATACAATCATGTACCCCAATATATATCACTCCAAAATCCATTTGAAACTCCAAGATGTTAAACAACTGTGATATTATATATTCCTCTAAAATTAACTATATATTTAAACCTTAAATGTATTATTCACTACTTCTAAATTTTACAAACTAATAAATATATATTATAGTCTCACTGAATAGATAAACTTTACAAAAAAATTCAAGGATATGTTTTTCACTAAATCAATAATAAATTCAAATGATATCAATACTATCAAACTCACTTTTCATAAAATAAATCAACCCTATATCACCTCAACCTAAAACATATATTAACCCTAATAGTTTTCCATCAAGTGTTTTGTAAAATTTATCCCCAAAATATATCCTTATAATAAAATTATTTTTTAAGGTTTTTTATACCACATAATATTTTTTCACAATCCTTAAAAAATATTTTTGAGAAAAATACTTATATTTTCACATATTTCTCATTGTGTATAGAGTATACCTTAATATTGTCAGTAAATGTCACTCACAGTTGAAAATATCTAAGAGTACCAAAAATTAATTTCTATTATGATTTTATCCTCACTTCTTAAGGTATTACTAGGAAACTCACATTTTCCATCATTACAAAAATATAAAATGATTTTAAATTCTTTTTGTACACCCTCTTATTCAGTTATAAGACATCGTAGTTTTTATATTTAAGCAATTATAATTTAATTTTCGTATTCATTTTCAAACAAATACTAAAACCCAAAAATTTTATCCTTAAAATACAAGTAAATATTCATGTGAATATGAAAACTCAATCTCAATAATTTTTCTATAATTAAACCTTCATTTAATTATTTGATACATTCATTTTAATTAATATTTATTTATGATAGTTTCTCTTGTACTTATAATCCAAATCACTAAATTTTAATAGTAAATATATCATTCATAATGGTTCATAAAGTGAATGTGATTGACCAAATAATATCAACCTAATGTTTCAAACTATGTGTGTAGTTAGGACTCTTTGTCACGCACCAGGTGGAGATTGAGTTAATAGAGAATATTCCCTTTTCAATGGTATTACTGCTAGGTAAATTTTTCCTAGTGGCCACATACAATTATACTAGGATTTAATTTTAAATAAAATCATTATATATCTACCTTACAAAATTTTACTAATATTATATTATAGTTAGACTTAACCAATATAATAACCCCTTCGGTTTTTACTCATGATCTATTATTTTATTCCCCATAGTATTTCCTCACCCAACATTAAGTGATATCTATACCATTGAAATGATAATCAACCTTAATTTATCAACCTTTGATGACATTTATAACTCTTTTTTTGTTCTAAACTGATATCATCCTATTCCCCAATGTGATCCAAAACCAAGATATGATTCCAAATATTAAATCCTATAGTTATGATCATCTCAATTACATAAACATATGATCATAATTTATTATAATAAATTCCCAAGACCTTTTAGTTTGAGATTTTTTGATAATTTTGATAATAATTTAACAAAACCCCCTCTTTATTTGTTTTACTAACATGTATATTTTAAACAATGTAAGAAACTGATTACTCTATAAAAAGCCCTTATAATATTCCATAAATTATCTACACATGATACTCCTTATAGTATATAATGCATATTACTTTTCCTCAAAACTTGGGAAATAGAAACATAATAATAGGGTGAGATCAGATTCTCAGAAATGTTAAAACTAAGTGATAAGCATCAAAGATAATAAATGAGCATAAGATGAGAATATAAGTATAATCAAGAAAGATATGCCTATAAAATAATATATCATAAATCATGGAATATTTCTTGACATAACATAATATGATAACTAAAAGAGTTCAGAAACATTAGTAAATAAACATGATCCAAGAGATCATATCATATTCATAATAATTAGCATAAAATTATGGCATCTTTCAAATATTGAATAAAAATAAGTATAGAAACCAAATGTAAATACTACCTTTTCAGACATTCATCTAATAGTTGGTTTGGTTTAAAACTCTACATACCTTCTTTGATTGGGGATTATCCTCTAGTTTACCCTTGGGATTGGGATAAATCCTACAGTATTCCCCTATTCTTGGGATAAATCCTCATGTGTCCCTTTTGGCATTAGTTAAACCCTCCCTTTTACCAATTTTAATGAGATAAATCCTATTTTATACCATTTTATCTCTTAAATATAATCCAATTAATTTTAGGGTGATATAAGACCCCAATCATCGTCATCTATATATATGTGTACCCTAAAAAATAATTCATTATATCCTAAAAATCCTAACTAATGAAAATAGGTTTCAAATACTTTAAAATAAAATAACTTACGGAAAAATTTCATAATTTACTAAATAATAATAACATGATAAACTCATGTACAATAAATGTAAATCCAATGACATAATGTAACTCTTTATGTATATAATATTTAATAGAAATAATAAATCATTTGGTATTTACACCGTATATGTTAAGAGGGAAAAAATAAGAAAATAAATTCCCCAAATAATCGATGTTTCAAATATAAGTGACCACCCTTCAATCATATGAATAAAAAATAGGTTATCCAAATAAGGGAAATAATTGGATAAAAAATTATTTTATAGAACTTCAATAACAAATAAATAATAAAATGTTGAATCAATTTCATGATGAAAAAAAGTTCATCCATTTGGAGAAATAAGGTAAATGGTATCATTTGAAGAATATCCTTTCTCAAGAATAATTTTTTTCAATGGAAAATAACCTTCATAAAAACCCATTCTTAGGAGTTTTAAGATACTATATTTTAAATAGGAAATATCCTTGATCATTTTAAATCATTTTAAAATATATATTTTATAAATATAGGAGAAATTTAATTTCTTTTTGAAACTAAAAATTTCTAAGCCAAGTTCATGATGAATGTAATGATCTCTTTCAATAATTTTGATGGTTTTATTCTCATTTAAGAGGTCTCTAATGTTTTTTAGTGACATAAAATACGGTTTTTGGATTTTATGGTAAAAATGGGTTGGACCATGTAGTCTTCCAATCCATGTTCTATTAGGAGTTCACTTATGTTAAACAAGTTGAACCAATATTCCCATTATGGGGATTAGTCTTGGGTGTGATGCATGAGAGTTCCCATGTATGATAGAATATGTTTTTCCACTATTACACCAGTGTCTAGCATATGTTGAGCCTAAAATAGATTACTTTCCCACAACATTTTATTGTTATTCATCATTTTGGGATCATGGATGTGGCCCAATTGAGATGACCATGTGCGTCATGAGTGCCAACCATGCCTTGGTATCGTTGATTTTATGATTTTTTATGGGATAATTGGAAACTTGGTCATATGAATGGGGGTAATTTCAATTTATTTGGGCATGTGTGATCATTAAAGTATTTTAATAATGCATACTTGAATAATTTATTCTTCTAAAAACCCTTTTATTTCATCTCAATCAAGATATTTTGGATAAATATATTCATAGGGTGAATTTTGGGCTCTCTCGTCTTTGTTTTAAGATGAATCTTAGATGATCCATTATATTATTTTTTTCCCTCTTGTAATGATTTTGTACTATATTCATATTAGAGGTATGTATTTTTTCTTTTAAACTATTAACCTACTGATTTTTGGTTCTATGTTTCATGGCATGAATATTATATAATTTACTTCTCTTTCTACTTTGGAGTTTTATTACGATTTGTCATGTAGATTCCCTGATATTTTGTGGATACCAAGTGTTTGTGGTTAGTGGTATCAATTTATCACTTATGGTCTATATGATTTTTACTATATGAATATGATTTTTTGTAATGATGATATAATGAATGCAAGAGCCTATACAGAAACTTTATTAAGTTATTTATGAGTGGATTGGGTCGAGGATGTTAAAAATTGGTATCATATCCACCTTTTCTTATATCTTAGTATTTGAACTTGGAATATATGAGATAGGTTGTTTTCATATCATGATATAGAACATGTCACTTAGATTATCTACATTATATATGAATAAAACCAATTTCACCCAAGGTGATATTGCTATTTGATATTCACTATTACTCTTGATTGACATCACCTCAAGTGATGCACTTGATTTTTGATATTATTATTATTTATAAGATTTTAATCATGGGTGGTAAGGGAATGAGGGTGATTTTTCTTACACCATGATAGTCACATATGGTTTTTTATTTATTTATTATTATTTATGATAATTAGTTTAACAAAATTGATCATTTTAAAACATATAAACTTCGGAATAAAAGTTTCATAATGTTATTCTTTGTGTCACTTCCTTTAAAAATGATGTTCTAATTTTCATATAATGCGGATAAAGGAATGTATTGTACAATGAAAAGAAATTCCTCTAAGATAACTTTTGGTATTATGAGAAGAGGTTGTAAATGATCACATATTTCCCTCTAACTATAAGCCCAGAGCCTCAAGTAGTTCTAGAAAATGAAATAGTTGACCAACAATGGACCGGATTATTTCACATTATGAAGTCAATATAGAAAGGATATACATGAGATTATACAACTGTGTTTGGCCTCCCAAAAGGTATTTAATTTCAAAATAAACCATTCATTATAGGGGAATGTGGTCCCCAATATATTATTTTCAATGTGGAATCGACATGTATTTTTTTTTATCATAAGGAGGCTCTTCTAGAGAGGAGAGTAAAACAATACTCTTAAGAGAAAATAAAAGAGATTATTGGGAATCCTGGACTTGGAAAAATAATAGTAGGTCATATCCTATAAGTACTTCTAGACTTGCATCATTGGTTATTTTCATTTAGAGACCTTGAGTAAGACAATCTAAAGGCATTCATACTCTTTCAGAAATGAGATATAATTGTGATGGATTATACAAACTATTCCATATAAATGCAGCATTTTCCTTCATTTTTTTAGGAGATGAAGTAAAAGTTATAAAGAAATTTGATAAATACCTTAAATATGAGACATGTGAATTTATTTTTATTAATAAATATTTCAAAATTGGTGAAGATGGATGTTATCACTAAGGTAATCCTGTAGTATGTCCCTAGTGGTGGACAAATAGTTTCATCCATGAGATCTGGTAGTGAGTCTTCTAAAGGTAGGAAGCACTACAATGTGAATTATCTTTAGGAATGTAGGGCACAGATAACCCAGGGTTGTGAATATATGAAATTTTATCTG
The DNA here is from genome assembly GCA_963277665.1 of Viscum album. Classification (NCBI taxonomy): domain Eukaryota; kingdom Viridiplantae; phylum Streptophyta; class Magnoliopsida; order Santalales; family Viscaceae; genus Viscum; species Viscum album. The sequence goes on from OY728138.1 coordinate 771,827,286, forward strand.
TGTTTCAATCTTGGATAGAAGAAACCTTAGTATGATCAACTACATGTAGTGTTTCAATCTTGTGAAATAATAGAGTAACTTATAGATTTTATATAAGAAATAGTATCATCTATTTGTTATTGATATGTTCAAGTAGTCATGAAATTATATGATGGGATTAGTTGTGTTTTAGTGAACAATTAGTTGGAGCCTAGAAGGTCACACGTGATGAGGTGAGGGATGTGATACCACAAGGTTAGGGTAGCAACTCTAGTAGAGTTGTGTAGTCCAAGGGGGGGGGGGGGGGGTTGGGACTAAGGATTGTGGAAAAATTACATTTTATATCATACAACATATTCCATCCAAATAATATGTCAGAATAGATACTATTCATGTTTCGGTTATGGTGGAATCTATAATAGAATCTTATTTATTTTACTTGTTTATGGTTATTCAATTCATTAAAACATTGGCCTGAATATGGGTCACATGTTTGGGATTACTACATTATAAACACCACTAGACAAAAATTTGGTGTAAATCAATTTTTGTTGGGAATTTAGTCTGTAATTAAGTGGTAATCAATTCCATTAGTAATTTTATAAACTTGATATTAATAATATATATATATATATATATCATAATGGATTATTTATTGATATATCAATATCTTATCAACTATTAACATTATCATATTTAACCCACATATCCTAATGGTAGTAACCATTTTCAATTGGTGTAGGGGGGTTTACAAGTTGTATTTTCAGGACCTAACCTTTGGTAGTTTGGTGAAATTAAGACTCTAGTTGATAGGGTCATATTAGATGAAGATGTGGCACAATGGGATGTGTACCCTCAAACTTTCATATATTTTTGAAAAGTTTTCCTTAATTAATTTTTAGTATTTCCTCTTAAGAGAGAGGTGGAGCTGACCATAGTGCTCATGTTGTGGGTGGAGTAGGTTTTTATTCACCCTTTTTTGATAACTCCCATGGAGCATCAATAATTAAAAGTATAAGTTAAAGACTTAGAGGATGAAGGATTTATTCTGATGAGTACCTCACTATGGGGTTCTCTAGTCCCACTCAATGTAAAGGCGGGTGGTTTCATGATAACTTGTGGGTATTATCAAAGTATAAACCAATTGATGATCAAAATTTCATAACAATATCCATGTATAGATAGTTTTTTAATCAAATCAAATGATTAGTTGGGTTTTCCATGTTATAATTAAGATTATGTTGTCACCAATTGATGGTTTGGACCATAGATATACCCCATACTCATTTTAGAAGTATGTATATCCTATATGAATCCCTAGTCAATCCTAAAAGTATGATAAAAGAACCTGAAGTTTTATGGTTTTGATGAAATTATTCTTCTCCACATTTCTAAATATTTTTTTTATAATTTATGTTAATGATGTTCTCCTGTACTCTATGACAAAGTTGGAGAAATAACATTGTATATAATTTTTTCTGAAAACCTTGAGGGAACATTACTTATAATTTATGCTATCATATTTTCAATTCTATTTCAACCATGTAAATTTATTAGGGAATTATATATCTAAAGATGGAGTGATTTTGGTTCCCAATAAGGTGAGTTTTGTAATTTCATAGGAGTGTCCCATGATTATTTTTGAGTTTTTTTAGTTTTCTGAGTTTTTGTTATTATTAAAGGATGTTAATTTATTGCCTTTAATTATTTAAATCATTGATGAAAAATATGACCAAGGTGTGACATTCATGTGGGTTGATTCTTGTGAGAATTAATTCTAATATTTGAATACATGGTTGACATCAACAAAAATTCTTATCTTACTTAAGTCGGGTAAATATTACACAATATATTTCAATGAATATGTAGTCTATAGGAGAGTATTCTGGATGTGTGATGGTTATCTTGTTACATATGGGTCATGGTTATTGAGTTTTAATGAGAGAAACTATCAGACACATAATTGGGGATTTGATGTTTTGGTTCACAATCTAAAATATTGGTCGAATTATTTATTTGGAGAAATATTTATGGTATTTATAGGCCATAAAATCCTGATTTATATTTACTCGTACATTATTTAAATATTTTTTATATGGTTTGAGCACCAATTGTTTTTTGATTTTGATATTCTATATATCATTGGTAAAGAATAAAGTATTTATGATTCTTCAATAAGAAAAACATATACTCAGGCTTTACAGGAGTTCACTAGGGAGTGAAAGATGATGAATATTTTATAGAAATTCATTTCTCTATGTAGGAATATCAATTTTGAGTAGCTATTACATCCATATACATTACTTTTACCTCCTAAAATAGATAAAGATGAGATAGTTGTTAGATCTAGAGTGCATATCCCAAATATAAAGCATATAAAGTGGTGGGTATCACTAGAATGTACTATCAATGATGATGAGATTATTCATGTACATGGTTTTGTCTTAGTTCCCAAGGTTATACATGAGGAAATGATAAGAGTTTCAAACTTCAAAGTGGGTCGTACACCCTGATCAATCCAATATGTATCATGACTTTCGTAGATAGTACTAGTGGCTATGGTTGAAGAAGGAGATAAAAATATTTTTAATGTGGTGATCTACCTATCATTAGGTGATGGTTGAGAACTAGTGTCCAACGGGGATACTACAGCGTATTATTATATATAAGTATAAAAGATATGATGTTACTATGGACATTGTAACTAGTATACCATGGTCACCTTGATGGATTGACACTGTGTGGGTTTTAATTAATTAGTTGACTAAGGAATCTTATTCCATACTAATTCAAGATAATTTCACTATGGATGAGTTGTTTAAGATTAAAATTTTGGATATTTTTAATCATTATATAGTAACTCAAATTATAATGTTATATTAGGATTCTCTCTTTACCTCACACTTTTAGAAGGGGTTAAAAAAGGCGGTGGTAAGAAATAACATTTGAATACTGCATTACATGATCAGACTAATAGACATTATTAGAGCCTTATTAAAATTTTGGAGGACAGAATAATAAAATGAATCTTGGATTTTAGTGGTTCTTTGTAGTACTTCATGGATTTAACATAGTGTTATTAAAAAAATTCCTTGATTTTTTTTAGATTTCTCTAATTGAAGAATTTTGTAGTAATTTATTCCTTTCATGGTTATTTTAATTATAATATAGTGGATAAAAACTGGTATGATGAGCCTTATATAGGATACATCATTTCATGTCTAGTTTATTAGGAAGTAATTAGAGACAACTTAGAGTCAACAGAATTTATATTTGAATCATTGGTGATAAACTCGGGAGTTCAAAGTCTAAGATTGAGTATTATTATGTTTGTCACCAATTTTAGGATATCACTAAGTATCGAAATAGGGGGGTTAGAACCTTGGTATGTTGGGTTGTATGAGGTCATGGAGTGTTTTAGTGTTTGGGAATACAATTTTTTCCTTATGTAATGTCTTGATTCCATGTATAGTTTTTTCCAACTTCTAGAATATTGAAGATATCACTCTTATACATCGCATGTGATTAAAAAATTTGATATCAAGATAATTACTAATACATTTTTTATGAAATTCTAGCTCATATAGTGTATTAGATAGAAATTACACCACATAAGAAGATGATTCCTCTTGTATAACTATTGTGGAAACATAGACACATATAAGAGGAAACATGGGAGTGGGATACCGATATGTGACCTTATGTTCCTGTGTTATTTTCTGATAATTCCCCATAATGATCACAATGATAGCTCATAGAACTGCAATTATATGGTGGTGTGAGTTCCACAACATTTATTGAAGTTCTGTTACTTTTTTATAATTGTGATGGTTTTATTCTTTGAAATGTATTATATGTTTTATGGTGACTTAAAACGTTGTTTTGGGATTTTATGGTACAAAATGAGCTATACCACACAGTTTTCTATGCTATGTTCTATTGGGAGGTTACCTATGTAAAACATGAAGGACCAATATGCCCAATATAGAGTTTGGCTTTAGTTATGTGGTCGGAGGGTCTCCATATTTGGTATATCTTGTTTGGTCCCCACCATGACATGGTATTGGTCATAATGAGTCTAAAATAACTACATTTCTTACAAAATTTTGTAAATATTTAGTATACCAAGGTCCTAGATTTGGAACAATTGAATCCACTATGGTCTTAGTGAGAAACCACCATGACATGGTGTTATCGATTTCAAGACTATTTATGGATGAATTGGCCACCTGGTTTTATGAAGTGGGTTATTCCCATTTATGGGGATTCTTGTAATCATTAAGAGATGTTTTTAATTCATACATGTCTCATTTATTATTCTAAACATGACTATACTTTCGTGAAATGTTAAATATTTTAGATCTTGATTGATATAAGGTAATTATAAGGTGGAATAATCTTTATTTAATTGATAACATTATAAGATCACTTCATCTTAATGTTGATCCAGTAAGGATTTAGTGGTGTAGACATATTAGAAGTATGTGGTTTCGCTTTCATACTGTAAATCTAGAACTTATTTGATATGAGTTTTATGGATTGAGTCTTATGTCAGGGCCTTATCTTGATTCGTTGGAGCCCTCTTTTACGATGTATATAAGATCCCATAATTTTTATAGAATAAAATGATTTTGATGTGTGTGATTTTGATTTATCCTTTATAGTCTTAAAGGTTTTTTTCATTTGTATATGATGTGTGGATGCACTAACATATTGAAAACTTGAGTCCATGTAGTGACTGAATTTAGATAAATTTGAGTGGAATAAACCAGGGAAATTATGACATAGAGAGAATGATTCCTAAAAAATTAAAAATGTGTTCAAATGACCAGTTAATATTGAAATTATAAATTTAGAATACTTTTACATTATTATGAAAACAACATAATAAAAAATGTTTAAAATAATTCAAAAAAAATTTAATATGAACATGTAGTATAATATCCCATTAATAATTTCGGTGAGTATAGATAAGAACATTTAAAAAATTATACAATTAAAATGTAAATATAAAAATAAATTTTCCTGGATGAGAATAAGGGATGGGGTCAGTTTCACTTAAAATTGAAACTTTAAGTAAAATAAGAGATAAGGGGAAAATAAATTTTTAGGGAACTTTACGAAACCACATTAATTTCCAAATAAAATTACAATAGGTTTTTAGAAAACAAAAATTCTAAATATTAATTAATTTTCATTAACAATATTGAATTGAAATATGGATTGTAATTAAAACCCATGTGGTTTGATTAACTTGTTAATTAGTGACCACTTATCAACTTCAGAATATTTTAAATAAAAATAAATTTAAATGAGATAATTATATAGATATTTAAATACCAATGAATATGGTAAAATACCATCATTATATAGTAGGTACACCATTCCAAAAAGAAACAATTTATAGTAGGAAATTTGTCTCAAGGGGTAAATATTTGAGACAATATTGAAGGTTCCGGGCGCAGCGGAAGCGCGTGGGTGGATGTGCCCACTTGGCTTTTTGTCATTAGCAATGATCAATTCGGGATCAATACGACGATAAACGCCAGTCTCCACGGATCGAATCACAGAAAAAGACAAAGAAGATGGTTTTTTCCGGAACCACAAATAAGGATCGTTACAGGTTGATTATAATTAATTTAATTAATTATAAAGAAATACCTTTTGGGGTGTTCTTTCTTCGTTGATGTTCTCAATCACGTTGTCGATGTGATCCGTCGTTGCGTCGCAGAAGCCAAGTGTAGACTCCATCTAGCGGTGATCCACACGTGTACCTCGTATCGCTGGACGTCGCCAAAGGATTCTCCGGGTGCTAGCATGGAGAAGCCTTTGCTTGCGTTGTCCGCCTTAGATTGTCTTGATCCGATGGAAGAGGATCTCTCTCGGTCTTGAGAGCATTCTTGGAGGAAGAGGTTCTTTCGGCCTTGAAAGAATTCTCCAGAGATGTTGTGCACAACGATTCTCTTGTGTCAGAAAAGAGTTGGGGTTGTGAGGATATTTATAATCGGGTGTGTGGGGTTATAGAGTTATGACAATAAATAAACGCGTTACGCGTTTTATTTATTTCATTGACTCTTTATTTAAAACCCCATGTCGAATAAATAATTCCTTTACATGCGCCCACGCTGATTATAATAAATATCATTTAAAACAATATTATATCCTCAAAATCCCAAAAAACAAAACTACACGGCGTGTATTAATAAATACACGGCGTGTACTTGTTTTTCATTGAAAACTACACGGCGTGTACATTAAATGTACACGGCGTGTATATCTTGTTTTCATTTATTCATTTCCTTTCCAAAATAAAACTACACGGCATGTAATAATAATACACGACGTGTACTTGTTTTATTTTCTTTTTCCTCCATCATTTAAAACAACTTAGGCTTCTTTGAATAATTATTAAACCACGTACGAGAATAATCTTTATTCAACTTGAGATACTTGGATACACTTAGTGTGAGACCCTCTAGGCCACTTTCTCGTTGGCATTAGGCGGGCTTGCCTAAAGTCCAAGATTACTGTCTAGCAACGGGTCAAGGCACCCAAGAGAAAGAAGTTGACGCCGCATTGACGTATCACCTCATACGAACGCTTACTGTGTAATTTAATCCCTTTGTCTCAATATCTCATCAAGCAGGTTTCATGGCAGTGTCATAAACCTATATGCTTGATATGTCATTCTTTGACTACCTGAAATAAACTCATCGTTTACACCATCGCCATGGAATTTAATGCGACAGTTCTATTTCAATCAAAGGGCCGAGATATCAACTTCCATAAATGGAAGGGACAAATCCTTCCTTGACTTATCCATTAACAACATGTCACTCGTGACGCACCCAACGTACCCTACTTCCCGCCAACTGTCTGCGTGACGGTTTTTGTCAGTAAATCTAAGTGTGCGAGTCATGACATGAGTTAATGATAATCTTCCAGTCTAAGGACCATTACACACGCTCGTAGATAGCAATATCCGATGACACCAAGACATGCGGAATTACTACTGGCGGGTCTGTTCTCATAATCTCCCATCTTGGAGATTACCAAGTGCGAACTCCATGAGAGAGAGTCTCGTCTTCTTATGAGTACTCGCACATGATGGTCTGTACACTATGTGTCCTATCATAGTATGTCATCCAACCGCAGAACTTTATTTAAGAATATTTTTATAGCATTTCAAGGTTCTCATCATAGCGGGGATCTGCTATGACCTTATTAATGCAACATATATTTCAGGACATTATTATATTATAGTCATGCAGAACAATGAACAATATATAATAAGTGAACATTTATGTAATCAAAGTACAAAACAGTTGGTTCTGAGGACCCAACCCTTACAAACTCCCACTTGGACTAGAGCCAACTCCCTACGACTTTTAGTCCGCTAGACCTCACATGATGATCATGTTTCTGCTGAGTCAAGGATTTAGTCAATGGGTCCGCTACGTTGTCTTCCGTGGAAATAGTGCTCACTGCAACTTCACCTCTCTGAGAAAAATCCCTCAAGAGATGATACTTCTGAAGTATGTGCTTTGTCCGCTGAAGTGACCTTGGCTCTTTTGCAAGTGCCACTGCTGTAGTATTATAACAATAGAGTGTGATAGGATCTTTACTGCTCGGTACAACATCCATCTCTTGGACGAATCTTTGCATCCATACTGCTTCTTTAGCTGCCTCAGAAGCTGCGATATACTCGGACTCCGCTGTAGAATCTGCCACCACAATTTGTTTTGAGCTCTTCCAGCTCACTGCACCTCCATTCAAACTGAAGATGTATCCAGTCTGCGACTTCATGTCATCTTGATCAGTCTGGAAACTAGCATCTACATGTCCTCTAATGACTAGTTCCTCATCTCCTCCATAAACCAAGAACATATCCTTAGTACGCCTCAGATACTTAAGGATAGTCTTGACTGCCATCCAATGGCGGTCTCCTGGATCAGCTTGATATCTGCCTACCGCACTTAATGCATAAGCAACATCTATCCTCGTACATAGCATAGCATACATGACTGACCCAATCGCGGATGCGAAAGGGATCCTTGCCATTATCTTTCTTTCCTCATGTGTCTGAGGACACATTTTCTTGGAAAGATGAATGCCATGTGACACTGGCAACAATCCCCTCTTGGACTGTTCCATACTGAATCTCTTCAGTATCTTGTCAATGTATGTACTTTGACATAGGCCCAGCATTTTCTTGGATCTATCACAATGGATCTTGATCCCAAGAATATATGCTGCCTCGCCCAAGTCTTTCATGGAGAAGCATTTATTCAACCATGCCTTAACTGACTGTAAGATAGGTACTTCGTTTCCAATTAGCAATATGTCATCGACATATACTATTAGGAAAACGACTGCACTTCCACTAAACCTTTTGTAGACACAAGGCTCACATTCGTTCTTAACAAAGCCAAATTCTGTAACAGCTTCATCAAAACGAATGTTCCATGACCTTGATGCTTGCTTTAATCCATAAATGGATTTTTGAAACTTTCATACCTTGTTGGCATCCTTTGAAGTCACAAACCCTTCAGGTTGGGTCATGTAGACATCTTCCTGGAGGTTCCCGTTAAGGAAAGCTGTTTTGACATCCATTTTCCAAATTTCATAGTCATGGTAAGTAGCAATGGCCAATAGGATTCTGATAGACTTCAGCATTGCAACCGGTGAAAAGGTTTCATCATAGTCAATTCCTTGACGCTGTCTAAAACCTTTTGCAACCAGTCGTGCCTTGTAGGTGCTGACTTGCCCCTCCATGTCCAGTTTCTTCTTGAATACCCATTTATTACCAATAGGCTTTACATCAAATGGAGGATCTACCAAAATCCAGACTTGGTTTTGGTACATGGAATCCATTTCAAAATTCATGGCTTCTTGCCACTTGGCAACGTCTGTGCCTTCAACTGCTTCCTTGTAGGTAAGAGGATCATCATTGTCAACCAATAATGAGTCACCATACTCAGTGACAAGAAAACCATATCGTTCTGGTTCTCTCACCTCTCTCATGCTCCTACGCAGTTCTTGTGTCTCTGGAACAGATTGTTCTTCCACGGGGCTTTGTGGAATCTGTTCTTGTACCAACTCATGTGTATCTTGAGCCTCGACTTCATCGAAGTCTATCTCGCTCCCACTATCTCTTCTGGAGATGTGCTCCCTCTCAAGGAATATGGCGTGTCTTGCCACTGTAACCTTTTTGTCTGAGGGGTTGTATAGGTAATATCCCCTTGTTTCCTTGGGATATCCTATAAAGATACACTTTGTGCCTCGGGGTGGAAGTTTGTTACCTGAAGAGGCCTTAACAAATGTTTCGCTACCCCACACGTGTAAATTCGATAACATGGCTTTTCATCCACTCCATAACTCGTATGGAATACCATTTATCGATTTAGTTGGTACTTGATTTAGTATGTGTGTTGCTGTTTGTAATGCATATCCCCAAAAGGATAATGGAAGACTCGCATGACTCATCATTGATCTCACCATGTCCAACAGGGTGCGGTTCCTCCTTTCACTTACACCATTCCTTTGCGGTGTGTAAGGAGGAGTGAGTTGAGATAGAATCCCAAACTCCCGTAAGAAATCAATGAAGTCTTGATTAAGATATTCTCCTCCTCTGTCTGAGCATAGTTTCTTAATCTTCTTACCAAGATGGTTCTCAACTTCATTCTTTTATTCTTTGAACGGATCAAAATAATCTGACTTATACCTCATTAAATAGATATATCCATATCTACTAAAATCATCAGTAAAAGTTATGAAGTACAAGAACCCACCCCTTGATTCAACTGGAAATGGTCCACACACATCTGTGTGAACTAATTCTAGAAGCTCTTTAGCTCTTTCACATTTCCCACTAAATGGGGCTTTGGTCATTTTGCCTTGTAGACACGCATGACATACACCAAGTGGTTTTAGTTCGAAAGAATCTAAATACCCATCTTGATGTAATTTTGTCAAACATTTCTCATTGACATGACCTAGCTGGTGATTCCAAAGTTGGGTGTGGTATGAGTCATGTAAATTAACTTTGTTATCAATTGCCATTACTTGGTTTGTGTAGTCTAACACATAAAGGCCGTTATATAAATGTGCCCTACAAAACAAATGCTATCTTTATAAAAGTAGCAACATTCATTTCCAAACTTGAATATGAATCCATCAGTATCTAATCTGGATACTGAAATAATGTTTTTGGTTAAAGAGGGTACATAATAACATCCTTTCAAAACCAAGACCATCCCGGTAGGCAATGTGAGGTGGTAGTCCCCGACAGCTACAGCAGCATGTCTGGCTCTGTTGGCTGCTCGTAGATCTATCTCCCCTCAATCAATCTTCCTGAATCTACTTGGTTCCTGTATTTGGATACAGATGTGAGCACCACAAGCAGTATCTAATACCCAATTAGTAGAAACGGATAGATTGCATTCGATAACAAACGCACCTGAAGCTTCCCCTTGCTTCCTTGGCTGGGTGCAATTTTTCTTCCAGTGGCCAGTCTTGCCACATGCGAAACAAACAGCATCCTGTTCCTTTGCCTCCCCTTTGATCTTCCTTTTCTTGGAAGGCCTTGAAGAATCTTTGGGCTTAAATCTCTTCGCCTTCCCCTTCCTTTTATTCACCATAAGTACCGAAGGCTTTTCACGCTTCATGTCATTGTCCACTTGGCGAATAAGGATAAGAAGATCAGATAGAGACTTCTCAATATTGTTCATGTTGAAATTAACAACAAAGTTTGAGAAGCTCTAAGGGAGTGATGCGAGAATGAGATCGGTACCCAGTTCTTCAGGGAGTTTAAACCCTAGAACCTCCAAGCGCTCAATGTAGCCAATGAGCTTGACTACATGAGGCCCAGCTGGGGCACACTCTCCAAGCTTGCTCTGAAACAGAGCCTTGGAGATCTCAAACCTTTCCTGTCTTGCTCTCTCCTGGTATAAACCACGGAGGTGCTCGAGCATGCTGTAGGCATCCATGTCTTCATGAGACTTCATGATCTCACTAGACATAGATGACAGCATCAAACATTGAACGTCGAGAGCATCGTTCAAATGTTGATCATAGACTAGGAAATCTTCATCACTTGCCCCTGGGGCAGGAGAATCAGGAAGTGAGGACTCCAGCACATAAAACTTCCGTTCATGGCGTAGGATAACCCGAAGGCGCCTAAACCATTCCTGAAAGTAACTGCCGGTGAGGATGTTGTCTTTATCCAGAATTGATCGCAGAGAAAATGTGGTTGATGTGTTTGTCATTTTGATTCTACAATTTAAAAGAGGAGATTCATCAGTACTTTCTTGATTACATTTTATGAGAAATAATAAAGTTTATTAAGTTTCCCACTATTTTATCAATTCCCAATGGCCCTCACCATTGAGCTTGGAATGTCCAGTTGCTTTGACATTCTAATGGCAAGGATCCATATTTCCCTTCGCATAACCCCAACAAGGGTTGGTCAAGCTATTTGAAGGTATTTAGGTAGGCGGGTCTTTGCCAACTGTGAGCTTACAGTTCCTTGATCTGTTGAGTGGACTCCCCAATCCTGAAATCCTGACTTGGATTTCCTCAACTCTTGCCTCCAATATTACATCAAGTCTAGTAAGGGCTACTTCTCTTGATGTAATATGGTTAAGTCAACCCGAAACCTTTCATAAGGGCTTCCTTTATAAAAGTAAGTGTCCCAACAAGGGTTGGTCAAACACATAGTTTTATTGATTCTTGCCCTTAATCAAGTAACGGAAGGCTTGGTCTGACTTAATATGGTATTTGAGGGATTTTATTCTTTATGCGTATCTTTGCATTATCACATTCTTGTTAATATTAAGTGATGCTTGCTTAAGTGATTAACCATGTTCCGATAATGTATACGCATAGACCGGTTTTTATTTTATTCCATCTTTTCATGCTTATTCATTTTATTAATTATGTGATCGTGACAACACATGCATAATATATAAACCATGCAATCAGACAGAAATAAAATAAGATGGCATGATCATGAGCTTCTATTTGGTTAGTTTATCTAGCAGTTTTGATAAGCTTACCCTGACCTAGGGAAAACACCTTGAACCTGATGGTTCGTGTTTTGCAGCTCCCACCTGTCCACCTTTGTATCTTCTTGTGTCGGTTTCGCCTCAGCTTCGGGATTTGAACCGTCTCCTCTGGCTTGGGAGATCCTCCATTACATGGGTTTACATTAAAGAAACCATGGGCACGTAGGCCCTACATTTTATTGGAATAAGGCTCGCAGGCCAACAAATTTAAATTAAATAAATTTAAATGAAACCATACACATACAAAGGGTCTTTGGTCTAGCTCATGATCATCCATAGTATGCAACGACATTTACGCATATTTAGAATTCAAATTCTTTTAATCGTTCTTTTATTTAAGATAAGACACGCTCGAATTCAATTAATTATGATCTTATAATTAATCAATTATTTATCTTAAATTCCTTTCTGAATTTCCTTGAGATTCTTCTCATCCATATTCCTTGTACGGGTCTTTGTACATTGGAGGAAACCTGGTGAAATTCCATTTCTGGAAAGTACACGGCGTGTAGTTTATAATTACACGGTGTGTATTTTTCTTTTCACCCTTTGTCCAAAGTACACGTCGGGGCTTTGGCGTGTTTTTCTGTACTTTGGAAATTTTAGAGTACATGGCATGTAGATGAATCATACACGGCGTGTACTTCCTTGTTACGCGGTAACCGGCCTGGCGATCCCGTATACGCGGTACGCGACTTATCTTTGTACACGGTTTCACCTGGGTCAGAACGGACTACATGGCATGTTGTTCCAACATACACGTCGTGTATTCCGGTTTCCACGTGCCGTTCTATTCTGGTCAACACGGCGTGATTAAAACTTAGGCATAATCAATTCACACGGCGCGGTTTGGCGGACCAGTGCCGGTTCATTGAACCTAAGTACACGGCGTGTAGTTTTAATTACACGCCGTGTAATCCCGTGTTGTACAGACAGAAAGAGAGGCTCCTCCGGATGAGTTCCTCGTTTTTATTTTAATCAAAATTAAAATTAAAAGGTTGTTTCTGTGATATGAATCGAGAAACGAAGGAGGAAGAATAGATCTCGTTAATTCAGATTTATAGAACGATTTATTTCGAATTGAATCAAATATGAATGCGTAAATTATCAACGAAAATTAAATAACTATAATCAACGTTGTAACCTCCCTCTGATACCATTTGAAGGTTCTGGGTGCAGCGGAAGTGTGGGGGTGGATGTGCCCACTTGGATTTTTGTCATTAGCAATGATCAATCCGGGATCAATACGACGATAAACGCCAGTCTCCACGGATCGAATCACTGAAAAAGACAAAGAAGATGGTTTTTTCCGAAACCACAAACAAGGATCGTTACAGGTTGATTATAATTAATTTAATTAATTATAAAGAAATACCTTTTGGGTGTTCTTTCTTCGTTGATGTTCTCAATCACGTTGTCGATGTGATCCATCGTTGCGTCGCAGAAGCCAAGTGTAGACTCCCTCTAGCGGTGATCCACACGTGTACCTCGTATCTCTGGATGTCGCCAAAGGATTCTCCGGGTGCTAGCGTGGAGAAGCCTTTGCTTGCGTTGTCCGCCTTAGATTGTCTTGATCCGATGGAAGAGGATCTCTCTCGCTCTTGAGAGCGTTCATGGAGGAAGAGGTTCTTTCGGCCTTGAAAGAATTCTCCAGAGATGTTGTGCACAACGATTCTCTTGTTTCAGAAAAGAGTTGGGGTTGTGAGGATATTTATAATCGGGTGTGTGGGGTTATAGAGTTATGACAATAAATAAACGCGTTACACGTTTTATTTATTTCATTGACTCTTTATTTAAAACCCCATGTCGAATAAATAATTCCTTGACATGCGCCCACGCTGATTATAATAAATATCATTTAAAACAATATTATATCCTCAAAATCCCAAAAAAAAAACTACACGGCATGTATTAATAAATACACGGCGTGTACTTGTTTTTCATTGAAAACTACACGGTGTGTACATTAAATGTACATGGCGTGGATATCTTGTTTTCATTTATTCATTTCCTTTCCAAAATAAAACTACACGTCATGTAATAATAATACACGACGTGTACTTGTTTTATTTTCTTTTTCCTCCATCATTTAAAACAACTTAGGCTTCTTTGAATAATTATTAAACCACGTACGGGAATAATCTTTATTCAACTTGAGATACATGGATACACTTAGTGTGTGACCCTCTAGGCCTCTTTTTCGTTGGCATTAGGCGGGCTTGCCTAAAGTCCAAGATTACTGTCTAGCAACGGGTCAAGGCACCCAAGAGAAAGAAGTTGACGCCGCATTGACGTATCACCTCATACGAACGCTTACTGTGTAATTTAATCCCTTTGTCTCAATATCTCATCAAGCAGGTTTCATGGAAGTGTCATAAACCTATATGTTTGATATGTCGTTCTTTGACTACCTGAAATAAACTCATTGTTTACACCATGGCCATGGAATTTAATGTGACAATTCTATTTCAATCAAAGGGCCGAGATATCAACTTCCATAAATGGAAGGGACAAATCCTTCCTTGACTTATCCATTAACAACATGTCACTCATGATGCACCCAACATACCCTACTTCCCGCCAACTGTCTGCGTGACGGTTTTCGTCAGTAAATCTAAGTGCGCGAGTCATGACATGAGTTAATGATAATCTTCCAGTCTAAGGACCATTACACACGCTCGTAGATAGCAATATCCGATGACACCAAGACATGCGGAATTACTACTGGCGGGTCTGTTCTCATAATCTCCCATCTTGGAGATTACCAAGTGCGAACTCCATGAGAGATAGTCTCGTCTTCTTATGAGTACTCGCACATGACGGTATGTATACTATGTGTCCTATCATAGTATGTCATCCAACCACAGAACTTTATTTAAGAATATTGTTATAGCATTTCAAGGTTCTCATCATAGCGGGGATCTGCTATGACCTTATTAATGCAACAAATATTTCAGGACATTATTATATTATAATCATGCAAAACAATGAACAATATATAATAAGTGAACATTTATGTAATCAAAGTACAAAACAGTTGGTTCTGAGGACACCAACCCTTACAAATATAACCTTACCTAAATTTCTAATTTGTCAAAATACACTCAAAACATTGGTATAAAAATTTAGATATCATAATAACCCATTTTATAACCTTTTAAAATTATATAACCATTTATATATCTCAATAATGATTATTATATAATGAATATTAGTTATAAATTATCTATTTTAATAATAAGAAATGATTAATCATGGTGGTTTTGATCTAGTTTCATAATATCTGTTTTTTTATCATTTTCTTTAAAAAATCATCATTACTATATTATAACTATTATATGAATTGAGTATTATTAATTTTTTAAAATTTTTCAATTTAATTGTATTTTTTTATGATCTTAGAAGATGAATTTGGAGATGAATTTTTTTTGAATATTTTAAGTGAACGGACGATGTGTTGTAATATAATGAGTTAAAGTTTTATATTAACATTATAAAACAAAATATAATTAATTTAAAATTAATATAATATATTAATATAAATTAAATTCTCATTTTCATATATTATATAAATTTATTACATTTTCCTTGTAGGTAGTTAAAAAATCCAAAATTTGAACATTCCATAATTACTAGATGATTATAAACTAGTTATTTTTTTATATCATTATACCAATAGAATAATGATACTATTTAGTCATTATATAGGATTTATATTATAATTGGAGTGAATTAGAATAATATTATAACTTATACTATGTTCTTTCACAATATAAATAAATCAATTAATTCTAATAAAATGCACTTTTAGACGGTTGACTTTACCATGATTGTATGTTAGTCATATTTTTAGTAGATAGTCCAATTTAAATTTGTATAACCTAATTAAATTCATATACAACATATTTATACATTAAACCCATTCTCATACCATTTATGTAGGGAGTCGATTAAAATAAAAATATCAATCTATCATTCCATGGAGGGGGTTGTCTACAAGTATGCATGGATGGTGATTTCAATTTCCATATAATATGGAATAGGCATAATATAGTTACCATTTAATAATATAAAATATATTCTATGTATCATAGTTATATATTATATTACCTTTTATAACAGTCCATGTATTATGGTGAATAATAACCAAACATGTTTCATCACAGAGCCAATAATCTACAGAACATAAGAATGATAGTTTTGTTTTTCTTAATAAAAAGGGAAAAGTTATTACTACGTGTAAAGTATTTATAATAACCCGAAATTATAATAATTAAACATAATTTATTATTTTAATATTTTTTAATATAATCTTACGGAGTAAAATTTCATTCCATGAAATTGAAATTAGAATTTAGTGGTTACACATTGATACATCACTTCGTGGATTATCTTCTTTATAATAGGGAATAAGACTTTGAGAGATGGACTTTTGAGAAGACAATACCATATTTTAGGTGGATAATAATTCTTAGTAGATTTATGGGAAGATTTTTTTTAGATAAATGTGGTATTTGTTCGCGGAAGTGAAGAGAGGTGCCTCATTTTTTAAAATGAAAAGGATGGTATTTTTAAGTACAAAAAACATATCAAAAATGGGATGTCACTCTAAATGAAAATGGATCCAAATTTGATTAATTATTTGGATAATAACATATATGGTTGATATAGTAAATATCCACCCATTCCCACACATGTTTTAAAAATGATATCTACTCATTGTAATTATATATTTTCAATTTTACTCTTTTAGGCTTTACCTATGAAAATTTCTTTCAACTATGGTAACTTATCTTTTATTCCCTAAAATAAAATTCCACTTATTATATAAATTGGGACTAATAATTAAAACTTTTAAATAAATTTAACTTCATTCTATTTCTAAAATTTTAATGAATTAAATTTAAAATAAAACACATATACTATATTAAAATCAACATTAATTAGAAAAATAACACTTATGTTCTAAAATAGTAATCATTGGTCTGTAAACCAAAATTGATATTCATTAATATATAATTTCACTTATAAAATTCATAATTCTTAAATAATATTATTCTCAAAAATTTATAAATCATTCATATACACTAATAATTTGGTAAAGGCCACATTATTTTTGAAAATTTTATATT
The DNA here is from genome assembly GCA_963277665.1 of Viscum album. NCBI lineage: Eukaryota > Viridiplantae > Streptophyta > Magnoliopsida > Santalales > Viscaceae > Viscum > Viscum album. Next base: position 771,844,462 of record OY728138.1, read on the forward strand.
ATATTATTTATCTTAAAATCAATCATTCTAGAAAAATACAAAAAAATTATAATAATATAATATTTATATTATGATTTCAATAACTAAGTTTATTTTTTATATTTAAAAGTCTCAAATATATAGATTTTAATTTTTAATAAAACTATAAATTAAAGTAAAAAATAATTTTTGTAGGAAAATTAATTCTTAGAATACTAGTTATTCTTGTTAATAATTTATATAAATACTAATAAATCTGGAACTAAATTATCGAAATTACAATTTATTAACATTATAATTTAAAAATAAAAAAAATATAATATTTATAACACATAAAAACTATATATTCATAATCACGGTAATGAATTAACTAAATTTAATTTAAAATAACCTTTATATATGAATATATATATATTGAAATTCGATTAGTATTATTTATACTAACTAATTAAAATTCTAGTTTTAGAATTCACATTCAATATTTATATAAAATACATATTTATTTATATTGTGATTTCATTTTAGTATGGTGTTGTGTGTAGTGAAAACAATAAAACATATTTGACTAAATTAAAAGAAATCATATATTAAAATCATAGTTCACCTTCACATTTGATTTTTCAGAAGCCTTGGATGTTTACATGGGAATTCTAGGTACTCATGATGCACTAGTTCATGATAACACATTGAATACTGGAAATGGGGTATATATTAGTCTTTTTATTTGATATTCCCCTCTATTAGACCAGTGAGTGTAATAACAGGTGTATTGGATAGTTCATTGCTATTGTTCACTATTCTTGTTTACTTTATCATATGAATTTATCCCAGATTTTACCCCACCAATAGCTCATAGGTTAAACTAATATGATATTTTAAACTTATTTATGTTTTAATATTTTCATCATTAAAAATATAATTAGTTTCAAATTGTAACATTGGGTTCTTCATTTAACTTATGTAAAGAAGTTGTTTTTTTATTAACCCTATCACGCTCACCAAGAATGTCTACATTAATATATATATATATATACATTCTTCATTGTTAATTCATATGAAAATTCATAGGAACATAAATATGTGTGTATTCTAGATATATTTGTGTGTTTATAGATAATTCCTGGAATTACTTTTTAAAATATGTTTTTGGAAATGTATAGAATTTTATTTTTTCCCTATAAAAACTGAAATAATATTTTAATTTTATGCCTATTTTAAAAGTGGAATGACAAATTTTCAATTTTAACATGAATGCATGGACCGATGGGTGGGGACCTACTAGGAAATGTTTCTCATAGATCTTATTATTAATGTTTTCTCATGTTTACCCAGTTTTTTGTGTATAATGTTGTTTGGTCTCAAAGTTTTAGATTATGTTGATAGTGACTTCTAAAGGTGTTTCCCATGGATCTTTGGGATAGATATGGGGGATTACACCTTAGTTGTTTGTTTTTATTATCTCAGCTATATTGGGGTTATATGATTCAAACTATAAACTATGAATTATGTAATTGTTATCTTATTCATCTATTTTTATTATGTTTCGATTTTTATATCTTTTATAGAATATTTAGATTAGTTCATACATTGATTCAAATTATTTGAAGTTTTGGCGATTTAATATATGGAATTCTGACACTGGTATTTTGATTTTATATAAATTCATTTATATCTTTTCATTAGTTGAAATGATTCTCATTGGTTCTTATTTAATCCATTAACACTTGTAAAAAGATCAGGGGAGTCGGGAATGCCTCATTGGCCCCGTCTCAAGCCAACTCAGTAGCTCATTTCATAGTTTTCCTCGGATGGTTAATGACTCAATACATATAAATTTAACTAAATATTCATCATTATTATACTAATGGGATAATATATAAATGTAAAACTCGTTATTTATTTCTTTTAATTCTCTACGTATAATAAAATAAAGTGGATTTAGCGTACATGCAGAATACCACCTCCAAAAAATGGAATTCTTTTTTTCCATCACTAGCTAACATAGTTGGGTATAAAAATGTATTTTAGTTACAAAAATTATTTTCATGAAAATAATAATTTTATATGAAAATTATTTTGTTCATTATATAATTTATATTAACAATAAATGTTTATATTAATCTAGACATCCTAAAATGAACATATAGAAGAACCTCCATAATATGAGTTCATTTTATAAAAACTTATAAATTTGTATAAATTTTATTGTCATACAATTATAAATGATATAAAACCCTACACTTATTAATATTATGAAGTTATTTTCCAAAAATTTAACCATGATCAACATTTCAATAATGTTATGTAGAAATTCACTGAGCCATCTAAAATAAAAAAAAATTAAAAAAACTGTATAATAAGTAAACATCTTATGAAAATAAATGGTCCTTATTAAATTAAATATTGCTGAATATGTTTCTTTAAAAGGTAAAAAATTTGATAAAATATATTATTCAATAAGTTGGGTGCATTCTCAATGTGAATTATCGGCAAGAAAAGGGTTTGTGATAACTTAGTTTTTTCCATTAAGTTTCAATATTTATTATTGAAATATATTGTTATAATTTTAATTTACACTACCGGATGAATACATTTATTTAATTAATCATTATTTTATATGATTTTAGAATTATTTATTATAACAAAATTATCAAATGATTATAACCTGAATTATTATGTTACTTGTGAGGGTGTGTTGTCTCAATTACCTTTCTTTGAGGTATGCTTTCTTGGATTTCACTTAATAATATTTGATATCGTGTAACCAAAAATAATTAAAATATTTCCTAAAAAATCACCATTAATAATGTGTGTTTAAAACTGATTTTCAAAATCACACCTTTTCCATATTTCAATCCAGTTATTACTCGTATTGTAAGGGGTTTTTCATATCAAACTTCTTTCTTTGATATCTGTTTGAATTATGAACCTAATTTTGTTTATATGGTCTATATACTATATATTTTATCTTTTATTACATGAAATATATTTCATATATGGTATTATTTGTTAAATTTAAATTTATTACTCATTTAAAGGATTTCTGTTAGATTTTTACTATAGTTATAACAAATTTCCTGAATTAATTTCTTTTTCAATGAGTAATAAATTCACTAATTGGTTATAATCATCTAAGCCCTTTTTATACATACATTCACTTTTTCCAATGGTAATTTATCATTATCATCAATGTCCATGTTTTACTTCCTAACAATGTTTTTATATTTTTTTGGGAACTAGAATATTGATTAATTAATGTGATTCTCTTACTTCTCATCACCAATTTGCCATGAAAATTTTATTTCCTTATTTATAATGTGCATTTTAAATAAACATATTTTAAAATTTTAAAAGACTTTATATAGGATATATTTATTATTTTATACCCCATGTTTTATTTACAATTTTTTTTCAATTTTTTTTTACTATACATTCCTTAGAAAGTAATTTTTAATACATGAAAAAAATTTCTATCCTAATATTTTAAAAATCAATTTCTAAATTTAATAATATTATTTTTCACTTATATTTTTTATAATCAATGGAAAATTAAATTATTTTTAAAATAATTAGCACATGGAAAGATTTCGTATTATTTTGAAACATATTTGTCTTTTTTTATGATTTTATAATGTAAATTATTTTTCCATTATTTAATGAGTTTTATTTAAAAGGATTTTCATAGAAAATGGTTATTTTCACAATGATTTTTAATATAAAATCCATTGTTCTTATTGAAGGACCCTGTAACACCCTGATAGAGGAGGGTTGAATGAGGGTGTCAACTTCTTATTTTTAAAGTTGCGTATCTTGTTCCCAAATTGGTAGTAACTTATTAAATCTGTCAAACAAATGAAAGTAGGGAGATGACACATCACTTTTATTTGGTTCACCGCAAAGGGTTGTGTCCAAGGAGCATATATTGGTAGTTTTTCTATCATACCTAAATCCACTAATATTTACTAGTTTTAGTTACAATATTCAGTCATATTCACTCTAGGATAGGCGCACTACCTTCAGAAAGGTTCAAGGATATCTCATTTCATCCCTCGAATCACTTCCCTCGACTCCCCCTAGCACTCTACTATGAGAGAAGTCAAACTCAGTTTATCGACTTGAAGGTATATTTAATAAATTTGTATTGAAGCCATCATTACTGTTCAGTATGGGACATTGCTTGCATCGAAGTTCGGAATTGATGAACTTGAAGCCATTGATCACACAAATTAGATAATCCAAATCTTGTCAAAATCATAACACCACCCTTGCATTCAATACGTCAACTTGTGCGCAAGATTTGGGAATTGTCAAAAAAGATGAATTTTGTGCCACCCCTACTTTCCTCACAACCGTTATCTTTCACGGAACTACACTAAAGGGTTCACTTGGTATTTTTGAACTAAAGGAACACCTTTCGCACAAGATTAACTTTCTTCTGATCTTTCACACACAAATATTTCTTGTGGTAGAGCAGCCATATTTTCGTTGGAAAATTATTAAGTATTCTATGGGGGTAGCTTACAATTTATAAGCCTCGATGAACCCATGCACAAGTTTCTGACGCATCTTTGTTGGTGCATGTAAGATTCTTCATGAGTACGCAAAACCCCTTTTGACTTCGCATTGGGCGCGTAAGATTATTCTGTGCAACCTCATCTTTCATGCACATTAAAGGATTGCCCACACTTGTTTCCTTTAACATATTTTGATATTATGATCCCAAAAAATTCCTTGCATACAAGTGTCCAAGACACTTACAATATTGTGTGCAACATTTTTTTCCCAAACCCGCATTTCTCCATTTTCCAATTTTTAGGCCCAAAAAATAGGAAAATGCTGGGAAATGACACCACCTTCAATATTGTTCTCCGCTTGAACTGTATGATTCCTTTCCTGGAAAACGTTTTGAACATATATTGAGTATTGACAACAAACTCAAAACATACTCCATTTCCAGCATAGAAAAACCATGGTTCCAACCCTTATAAAATTATTTTTCATCCATATTTTGATTCATTACATGTGTTTCAAAATTGATAAATGTTTGATCATTATAATTGAAATGATATACCACTACCTATGACTTGCCTAATTATCATTAATGTATAGATAGAATTTTTAATCCCATGACACTCCACTATGAATACCCTTTTGTATTCCTCTAACGGATGGGTGTTTATCTAGATTCAATACATCGATTGATTGGGGAATTTATTGAATTGACCATACACCCATTATCTATACTGTGTGTAGAAAATATTATATATAATATTGATTTAATGGTATTTACCTAGAATGTTATTGAATATCATTATACTCCAAATTATTTTTCATAGGTTTATCATGTCATTATTATAGATGGAATTTTGAATGATTTATTTATCTGGTCCCTTTTGAAAATAATATGATTTTTTTCATCCCAGGGGTTTTTAATTATATGTTTATTGATAAATATATTTTAGAATACATATTTATGGATAATGATGGGGGTATTCCATTATAGTCCCCTAATGAGTTTCTTAAAGATTTATATCTTATAATATGATGAGGTGTTTACATTCATTGATTTTTCTACAATTAATACAATTATTTTTTTACAACATAAAGGGTTTACATACTTCAATTTTTCACAATGTGTTCCAATGCTTTGTGTTTTACTAAATTTATATTCTTATTCTCACAAAAATAGTGTACTATAATTGATCATGTTTATGGATTCATGTTATCATGCTCATTTGATTCATTTATTTTGTTATTAAACTATAAATTCCATGAATAAAGTTTTATCATATATGATTTTTTGAGTTTGGTTTTATTATTTATGTTGGAAATACCCATATACTCATCTTATGTTCTCTTATGATCCTTATCTATCATCTCTTATGTTTACCCTTACTATGTATTTGAGCTTAAAACATTATTATATTTTCATTTCTCTAGGTTATGAAGAAAAGTAATATGTATGACATGTCTAAAAGAGTATATTGTGTGGGGAATTTGTAAGAGAATTTGAAGTCTTTTTAGGGATTAATTAGTTTATTTTATAGTTTTAAAAACCACTTTAGTTGAATAAGACAATGGTTTTGTTAATAAATATTCCATCCCTATTTATCCAAAAATATATACCTAAAGACCGAGGAAAGGTATTTTTAATCAATATTTTATATAATATCATGTAATTGATATTTTATCATCAATGGGACATCATATTATCTCTTACAAGCACTCTTAAAAATGAAATAACCTTCACGATTAATTTCAACATATATTCCCTATAGAAAAAATCATTACCCAATGCATTGGATAACTATATTTGGATCAACCATCATCATAAATAATGTAAAAGGACAAAATATATATATAATTATATAATATTTCACTTTCATCACAAAAACACAAAAAAATATTATTATTGACACATATACATAAACATTTTTATGATTTTCATAGAAAAGCAAAAAATTACTTTTTATTTGAAAATGAAAAAATAAAAAAATATCCCATAAAAACAAGAAATAAGATTTATTTTCAAAATCATGAAATATTATATAAATATTTTATAAAAATAACTATAATTATTTTTTAAAATTACATTCATGTCTCAAAAGTTGAAATATTCTTTTCACACCTTTTCAAAATAACCTATATGGTATATGATAAAATGAAACATTATTTAAATCACTGATAGAAATTTCAAAGATAGTTTAAAATTACCATAAACAAAATTTTTTGTATAAAAAAAAGTAAACCAATTTAGAAAATATGTATATGGGTGGGAAATATTTAGAAAAAAACATTGAAACATTTAAAATAAGGGTTTTTAAAAGAATCACTTACCTCAAATCAGACTCACAACATAGTTTCTTTATCAATGATATAATAAAAATATATATATTTATTTACTTTATTACGAACCTTTTATGTATTATTGCCTTATTATATATCCTTTAATTTCATTTATTATAATGTCTTATATAGTTACTAAATCAGTTAAGTTCATGTTATTCATTTCGAGGATGTTTGGTTCATAATCCAAAAACAACATCGGTAGGTTGTCTATGGTAAAATGGATCATGATTACATAAACTCTAGAATATTAATCATGAAATAATTATGATTTTTTTATATAAAATACCTGTTTTTAACCATCCATTAACTTAATTTGTAATGTTGTGATGGTGAAAAAAAATTCATGAGGTGGTTGTGAATTATAATTTTAGAACATACTTATAATTTGCATCACTATTAAGTATTAAGATAATTGTATAATATTATTACTATGGAAATAAAAAATTGATAATTTTTTAAATTTTTTTGAGTGTAAATATTACGCTAATGAATACATGAATTTTATTGAAATTCTTTTTTCACAGCGTAAAAAACATTGGTATTTTAATCATCTGTTAAAAGACTAAAAAGAGTGGAACTTTAACTTTTCTAAATTACAAAAAAATAAGTTTTTTAAAAAATATAACTATTGTTCAAAAAAACAAATAGTATAAGTTAGCCAAAATATACTGCTATAAAGGTTATTTATTAAAAAAATACTTTTATTACAAAGTAGAAAAATAAGATCTACATACCAATTATAAGGTATCCAGAAATTTTAACCTTCCATAAGGTATCCCTGATTTTATACCTATCAAAAGATATTTCTTTATATACCTAGAAGTTATCAATTATACCTATTGATTCTAGCTCATATATTAACTTCCAATAACCTGAAGTTCCTAATATCTATCTTCCAATCCATGGAATCCATCGATTATATTTACAAATTTTACTTTTTCTTCCTATACTCATAATCCTTCAGTCACATAGGACCAGTAGTAGAATGAATACAATGGAAATACTATGATATTTAAAAGGATAAACTAACATAATAATATTTCTTTACAGAAACACTCATAAATAAAATTACACTAATTGAAATCCCACTCAAGAATAATAAAATGAAAAGATTCAAGATGAATTTCATTTTTCAGACTGATCTTTATGTACTTCAAACTTTTCTTATTCTAATTTACAAGGTTTAGATTAATTAATAGGTTATATTTTCAAAAACTCCAAAGGTAGAATTATATAAAACTCAAGATCATTTGTAACAACATTAGTAGTGATATATTATAATGAACATAGTATTAGTTTAATCTATCGATGGTTTAGTTCAACGCCACTATAGTTCTCCATAAATCTTATGCAGGTTGTATGATTTTTTATCTTCATGACACTTTATTTTCATAAATTAGAGAAATTTTTTTTCATAAATCACTTACTGGAAGTTCATTGTGTAAAAAACATATAAATGTAAACATAAACTTAAGATGGATAATTTTCTTATGAGGTGTATTAGGATTTTTCAAATAATGAAAGAACTGATTAATTGAATTAAAGGTCTCCCTAAAAAATACCACACTTTTGGAAATAAAAAAACAAACAAGAATATTTAAAAGATTTATTTGAATTTAAAAATTAATTTTTTATATATACTTTACAACATGAAATTATTCTTTGGTTCTATCGTGTTTTAAAACAAGGTCTTAGAAAACATAATATGTGAAATATAATACATCCTAACAATCTACCCCTTCAAAAATTAAAAAAAAATTAAATAATATTATTATGGAAAATATAATAAGCTTATAAAAAACCTATTTCTTTCCCATTTTGATAAAAAAATTAAAAAAACATAAATTAGGAATGTTATCAAGAAGGAAAATTATTTAAATCACTCCCCAATTATTATTATCCAATACAAATACAAAATAAATAAGATTAGTATAAAATAAAATGATATAAAATTGAAACTATAATTTTTATTTAGTTAGAGAATATTTATGATAATATGTTTTAGTTGCCTTTGGAACATTTATATCTTCAGGACATGTCTTTTTTGAATAGTGTACACAATTGAATTTTTAAACATAAATTTTGGTGCAACCGTAATTTCCAATCCAATAATATTTTCTTATAAGTTGAGTTTAGGTTGAAAATTGAATTCTTTATAAGCCATATGAATCTTATCAGAAATATAGATATAACAAATGATATGAGTCTATATTATCATACTTTTAACTTCACCTTCTTCTCTAATGTTATAGTGAACTAATTTAAATACATCTAATTAAATTTCACTAGAAAGCAAGGAAACATCAATTATCATTATCAAAAAATACTCCCAATGTAAAATATTCTAGTATAAAAGTGAAGGTAGAATGATATTTAAGATAAGAAATATTGATATTGATTTATTTATATATGAATTTGGGATTTCTATCCTGAAAGTAATTGCCTTTTATGTATGAGTGATCCACATGTATTTTGAAAAAACTAAAAGGCCTAAAACAAATATTGTACTTATTATTTTAGTTAATAAAATTTATTATTTAATTAAATATAAAAGGCTACCATTTTAAAAAATTAAATAAAGTTTCTTTAAAATAAATTTTACAAGTTTATCGATAAAAATATTTCACTAAATTAAAAAATAATCAAAATATAGACTTTAAGTATATACATAAAGAGATAAAGAGGTATTTAATTTAACTTACAAGAATGATGGATAGTATTCCTCTTTAAAATATGGTTAAAGAACATTTTAGAAAATAAATGAAATTAATTTAATGAAATGTAATGATAAACCATAAATTTGAAAAATATTTTAAAAATATAAAAAATAAAAATAAGATAGATTTTAAAATTAGATAGACTGGAAATTGGGATATATTTAGAAATTTTGATATATTTTGAATTAAGAATTGTTTTGAAAATTACAAAAGTTGTGAAATTCACAATGGTTTTGAAATTCAGAAATTTGTTTAAATATTTAAATGTTTTGAAATTATAAATTTTTTTGAAATTCATAATTTTATGGAAATTAATATTTTTTTTGAATTTGGATTTTTTTTAAATTCTCAAATTTTTTAATATTAAAAAATGTTTCAATATTAAATTTATTTAAATTAGGAATAAATTTAAAATTCATAATTTCTAAGAAAATTTGAAAAGATGAAAAATATATAAATTTAAAATATTAAAAAAATTATCACATTTTTCTGGAGTAGTATATGATGTAAGGAGATAGATAATAAATTTTTAGGACTTAATATCACATAAGTTAGTTTATTCCCAAGTAATGCTTAGTGAATTGTAATAAATCAAAATTCATGGCTTTGGTAAAAAAAAGTAGTAATAATTTGTTTTCTCCAAGAAAGTAAATATATATCTCCTTTTAGTATATGATCTCTAAGGAAATGGTGTCTTACATATATGTTATTAGCTCGTAATGTTTCTAGTTCCTATATAAATAAATGTAACTAGTATTAGGGAAAATAATTAATGATTAAGTAAAATGGAGTCTAAAATCTATGAGTAAGTTTTACATAAATAAGACTTGAGAATAACAGCTTTCAACTGATGCATATTCTTTTTTAGTAGTGAAATGAGAAAAAAAATATTTTTTCATTCTCAAACAAGTGAATAATACATATACTAATAAATTACTTATTTATATGTTTTATTTTCAATGTAATTTATGGCCTTCAAATTCATCATCTGAGTAACTTTTTGAAACAAAATCATTTTTTGATGAATAAATTAATCCAATTTATTGTGTACCTTAATGTATATGAAAATTCATTTTACTACTTTCAAATGGGATTATTTTGGATTTTAATAAAGTATCACACATAAACATACATTGAATATTATATATAGTCTACATGAAATAAGGTATAGAAAACATCTAATCATACTTCTATAAAGTTTGTAACCATCTTATTCACCAGTTTTATCAAATTCAAATTTGATAGATGTTTCAATTGGAGAAAATATTTTATATATTTTAAAAAAGAAAATGTTTTAATAAATTATTATTAAAATTATATTATGTTAATATATTTCCTTATATATTTTGATAAATGTAAAAACCTAGTATATAGTTATGTTTTCTCATCATGCTCAACTCAAACTCATTTTTCATATGAGTTGAAAAGTTATTTAAAAGATATTTATGACTTGACCAAAACATTATTTCATCAACATAAATTTGGATAATAATTGTGATTTTGAAAATTTTCTTTATTAAAATTATTGGATCGACACATCCTTTAACAAAGTTATATTGAATTAAATATCATGAAAGTATTTCTTACTAAGATAATAGGGCTTTATTAAGTACATAGAGTGCTTTAGTTTGTTTGATTACCTTTTTTGAAATTTTATTATGTTCAAAATTAGGAGGTTTTTATTTATAAATATATTCATTAAGTTAAGAGCGTTTCACATCCATTTTTAATCATTTTAATTTTATATTTTCTAGAAGGGATAATAATATTATTATAGATTATAATCTAGCTACTAGTGTAAAACTTTCTACACAATCTATTCCTCTTTTTTGAAAAAATCCTTTAGAAAAAAATCAAGATTTATTTCTAATAATGTCTCCATTTTCATCACTTGTGTTAAAAAATCCATTTTACTTAAATTATCTATATATTAGTATGACATTAAACTAATATTCAAACATGGTTTTATTGAAAATGCTTAGCCTTTTGTTGCATGTATGTTATTCATCATTTATTACCTGAAGAATTGTAACACCTTATCCCAAATTACATTAAGTTGACATGATATTTTAATAAAACTATAATTAAATTCACATTTTAATATTTCATAAAACAAAAATTATAATTTTATTAGATGAATATCAATTTTGAACTTACATCATTAAAATAATCCAAGAATGAATTTTTGAAACTTTTCATTAGAAATAATCATTATTAAATAATTTAAATTGTAGTATTTAAATATACCTAATTTTATTTTTAATAATATTTTATAATATTTCTAATTAATAATTTTCAAACTATAGGTTTAATATAAATAAATATAAGATCATTTGGATGTAAAAATGGGATTTTTTTTAGAAAAGTATTTTAAAAAGGCATAATGTATTCTCATATTAATTAATTAAAAGAATCATTAATTATGAATTATTTAAATGAAATGTATATAATTTGTGTCTAAATATATTAATTTAAATACAAATAATTATTATTATTAGCCATATAGTTTATATAAGATTATCATATTCTTGAAAAATACATTTATTGAAATAATATTTTTTAACACGGTTTGTGGGTTCATTTTTAAATTAAATTTTGTTAATTTTTTTATTGGAATTTAATAATATTTATTTCCTATTTATAATCATAAAAATTAATATAATTTAATAAGTTCAACTAATATTTATTTCATAAATAATAGTAAAATTAGTAAAAATAAATGGCCACAGTTAACGATAAAATGAGGTTTTTCACATAATACATGCTTCTGTAAAAAATAATTTTTCTACAAAAAATATTTTTTTTGAATAATTTTACTTTATATAGATAATAATTGGGTCTAAATTATCGAATATGGGTCATTTTATTTAGGTCTTAATGAATAAATTACCTAGGTTAATAAACTTGTGACTGTCATGAAAACTAAGATGCTTAAAAAGGGTAACCAATGAGGTAAAATGAATAAAATGTTTAAAAATGTTTCTTTTTAGTGTTGGAGATATGTATTTTCTTTATCATCCATTAAAACCATTAATTATAAATTTTAAAGGCGCTTTGGTTGAATGTGACTTCAAATTATTGAATAGTTTTCCCTTTTTACAAAAATGTCACTCCTCCTCATTTATAAATAGAACCCCTATCCTCGCATATTCACACCTCTCAAGCCATTTAGATCTACCAAAACCTGCCAAAATCTTTCCCCAACATCCATAAGAACATTATATAGCTTCTGGTCTTCTGAAAAAGATCAACCCTAGGGTCCTAAATAATAGATCCCAAGGAGGTTCTTCTAAGATAAGTTAATTGTATTCACTTTGATATTAGTTTTTTATTAATTATTTTACCACATTAAATTATGTATCCGTACTAAAATATAATAACACAAGTATATTACATATACTAATATGTTACGATTTTATATAATTGTAATGTCTCAGATCTGGGTTCCACTCAACTGGTGCCTCGTACCCGGTTGGCCATAGGGCCTCAAGCGCATTTCCCCAAACACCTGAGCCTACCGACTAGCAGCGAGGTCCTAGGGTCTGATAGTGGGGAAAATATTCCCTAATTGGAAGAGTGTAACACATCAGAATAATAATATACAATAGCAGAAGTAGTAAACTACATACAACTAAAATAAATAGGGGAGGATATATAATATAAATAACCAAGCATCATTCCGTACCAAAGATGATGCAGCAAGTCACATGTTCGTGGAAAGAAGTCAAAAAATAAAACTATAGTAATACACAATATATGTCTTGAAAGAACAAAAGAAACAAAAATAGACTAGGAATCATCGCAAGCCTCCACTTGGTCTCGGGCTCTCTGACTCCTAATCATCACATCAAGTACCTATAGTAGGGAACTTTCCCTAATCAACACATAAAATCATATGATATGTGTGGGCCCAAAATCATGACTCAAACATGGTGTGAGAGTAAATCCCAGTGGGAAACCACCCATGGTCTGTGCCAATATTTCGTTGAATATATATAACAGGCAGTGTACAATAGTGAAAATAGTAAATAGTAGGTACTTAAAAGTAAGAAAAACAAATGTCTCAGATGATAATGTAATCAAGTATAGGTGATAACCAAATCCAAGCTTTCTATTTGTCTTGGAAAACACATCATTAGTCATTATATATCATTATTCAAGTTCCATGAATTATATAAAGTCTCAAGATATGGCCTAGTCCCATCTACCACCCATATAAAAGTAATTGTCAACTCATGACATAATAGTCATTTATTAGACATTTTCCAATAGATCCCATCATGGGTATCCCTAAATAGATCCCAGGTTCGATCGACATTTTAATGAAGACTCAAGTAGCCCGACCACCGTACATGTGGATCTCTCACGACCTACACATAACTAACCTCTTGAGCCCATCCATTATCTTTTCAGTGAGACAATAGTTCACCCAAGGTATATAAGATGAAATTAGTCACATGAGCCCATCCTTATCTTTTAACTGAGCCGGTGGCTCACCAATTGCTAATTACCTCTTTTTACCATTTAATTCAATTAGACATTCCATCTCATAAGAAACACATGTGAATTAAAATATCACATGGATTTAACATAATCAACTCACATGGGCTCATATGACATAATAACCAACACATGTAAATTAAAATATTACATGGTTAAACAAGGATAACTCACATGGGAAAAGAATATAACAAGCCTACTATGAAATTTAAACATTTTCAAGTCTTAACATAACAATTATCTCTTGTAAGAAAATTATATAATGAGAAATAAATTTTTAACAACCAAAGAATGGAAATAAAGTCAAGATTCAAAGGAATTTTCAGTAAAACAGCCATCCAAGGGAAACACACCCATGGGGTGGCCCTAAATCAAGGTTCACAACCCTAAACATGGTTTTAATAATCTAATTAATTACCTAATCATCAAAAGTCAATCACAGGGTTCATTATTCAATTAAGAGACACCCTAAAGTGGTCGCACAACACTCTGGAATATATAAGCATCATGAAAATTCTTGAAAGGTACAAGACCACCTACCTCGTACTTGTATGACTCCCCACGTCCAGCATCAGGCTCTAATTCTACCTACAATGGAGTAGATATACAAAATGGGTAAAACTAATTGACCTTAAATAACTAGATCGAGAGAATAAATAATTAAAAAAGGATTAATAAGAATATTTATATCTCTGAGGGGAATCTAATGCATCTGATGGTGTTCGAATCAGAGATTAGACAATGAAACAGGAGGCAAAATCCTATTCAGATTTTGCTGGGCGTGCTGCTCATTGAAGAGGGTTAGTTTCTGTAAATCTGGAAAAATGATGTTACTACCCAATTTAATCAATTAAAAAAAGTACATTGCATGTACTTGAGACTACACGCCGTTTTTGTACAAATCCTTTCCAAACCATCACAAGTTTGTGTACATGGATTACATGGCATATATCCTTCCATACACAGTGTGTACATATAAGTACACAGTGTGTAGTTCCCAGTCACGTTGTGTAACAAGCTTACAACCAGCCCCTTGACCTCTTTACCCCCATTTTCTTAAGTATGTACTGAAAAAGAAAAGATCCATACCTCAAGGAAGAACCAGGTTCTTACAAATTTCCCCCCTTAAAGCAATTTGTCCCTGAATTTCCCTTCCAAGGGTGATGAGGAAATATCAGAGAATAAATCCAGTCATTGCAATCATACGCCGGAATCCCTCTCCCATGTCTCATCATTCACTCATTCGTGCCACCATAACACCCATACCAAAGAAAAAAACTAGCCACAGAAAACCTTTATGCTATGATCCACAATATGAATGGGACTCTCCTCAAAGGACGCATCATTCTACAACTCCACTTACTCGGGATGAAAGGTGTGAGATGGGTCTAAAAAGTAACATCACAATTGAGAAACATGGAATATGTTTTAAAAATCCCTATACCTCTAAGTTAACTACAATTTATAGGAAACTGGCCTGACCCTCTCCAGAATCTCAAACAGACCGACGTATCTCGACAAAATCTTACCTTGTCTCCTAATCCTCTTGTGTCCCAACCTCGGTGCAACATGTAGGAAAACACAATCCCTGAACTCAAACTCCAAAAATCATATATCGTGATCGGTATATGATTTATTTCGAGATTGTGCAGTATCTATCTACTTCTAAATCATCTGAACCTACTCAGTGGTCTCCTAGACAACGTGAGGTCCAAACATTACTGCCTCTCCTACCTCCATCCAACATAGGGGTGATTGGCATGGACTACTATACAAAGCCTCATATGGCTCCATATGAATAGTATACTAGAATCTATCTTTGTTTGAGAACTATAAAAGTGTTATATGTGTCTCCAAGGAACCTCTAAAATACAATATGCATGTCTGAAGCATGTCCTTCAGTACCTTAATCGTGTGATCTGACTAGCCATCAATCTAGGGGTGGTAATTTGTGCTCCAAAGTACCTATGTACCCAAATCCCTCTGTAGAACCTTCTAGAAACAATAATTAAACTGAGTATCCCTATCTAAAATGATAGAATGTGGAACCCCATACAGTCGTATAATCTCACAGATGTACAACCTTCTGAGCATATCAACATCGAAGGTTTCCTTGATAGGATGGAAATGTAAAACCTTCATAAGCTTGTTAGCCACAACCCATACTGCATCATTACCTTGGTGTGATCTTGATAAACCCATCCTAAATTCCATCATGATTTTATTCCATTTCTACTCAAGAATGGGTAACTACTACAAAAGTCCTACTGGTCTTTGGTGTTCCTCCTTCACCTACTGACAGGTGGAACCTCTCATGATAAAACTAGGTACATCTCCCTTCATGTCTGGCCACTAGTACTAACAATGTAAATCATGATACATCTTGGTTACACCTAGATAAACTTCCCAAAATGAATCATGAAAATCCCACATCAGTTCCTTGTGCATGTCTGTCGACACCCATATGCGACCATGTAACTGAAAAACCTCTTCCACACCTATTGTTCAACTCGGAGAAGGGTAATCTCCTGACATACTCTATCATAAAATTATGCCTTATGAATCTAATATCTACCTCATATTAACTCTATTTAGTAAGGTATAGGTAATAACTATGAATTTAAGAAAATTCATCCCCTGCCTGTCGCTCACATCTAGATGCATCTTAGAGAACAATGCCATCAACTGTCACTTTCTACTGGCATGCTGCAATGCATACATCTGAGTCCTCCTACTCTGTGCATCGGCCACTGGATTGCCTTTCCCCGGAGTGTAGTAAATCTTGAATTCAAAAGACTGAAGGTATTCCAACCACCTTCTTTTCCTCAAATTTAGATCACACTGAGTAAATATGTACTAGATACTTTTGTGGTCTGTATACACCACAAAATGATCTCCCAACAAGTAATGTATCTAACTGCCTAAGACTTGAAATACCATAGAAAAATAGAGATGGTTTATTGGGTAGTTCCTCTCATGTGACCTCAGCTTCCGAGACTCATACACAATTTCCCAATCCCCCTGTATAAGCACTACTCCTAGCCCGATACCAGATGCATTGTAGTACATAGTATAACTCCAACCCGGCTCTAAAAAAATCAGTATTGGCATTGACATTAATCTCCATTTCAGCTCTTGAAAGGCTGTATTGCAATAATATGACCATATGTACTTCACACCCTTATTTTCCAAGCCCTTCATTAGCACCACTCATCATGAGAAGTTATGTATGAAACGCCTATAATAACCAGTCATCCCAAGAAAACTAAGCACCTCAAAGATGTTCTTGGGATTCTCCCAGGTAACTACTACTCTCACCTTCTCTGGGTCCACTAATACTCTTGTATCTAAGATGACGTGACCTAGGAAGTGAATATGATCCATCCAGAAGTGAAAATTTGAGAGATTATCATATAACTGATGATCTCTAAGTGTACTCAAAAATGATCTCATGATGTGTGGCATGGTCGTGTCGATTATAAGAATTCACCAAGATATCATCCACAAAAACCACAACAAAAGAATCAAGATAAGGATAGAACAATTAGTTAATCAGGGTCATGATAACTACTGGAGTATTCATGAGACCAAACAGAATAACAACATACTCGTACAGACTATACCTACTTTATAATGTTGTGCGAGGTACGTCTGATGATCTAACATGCACTTGATGATAACCAAATAACATATAAATCTTAGAGAATACCCTAGCTCCTTGGATATTATTTAAGAGATCATCTATTCATAGAAGAGGATACCGGTTCTTTATTGTTAACTAGTTCAATTTATGATAATCTACCCATAGTCTAAGGGTATCATCCTCCTTTTTCAAAAAAAGTACCGATGAACTCCAATGAGAAGTACTGGGTTAGATAAACCGATTTACCTCTAAATCCTCCAACTACCACTTGAGCTCTTGCAACTCCACCATATCCATTGTATAACTAGGAATGGATAGCAGTGCACCTCTTGGTACTAGATTGATAGAGAACTCTACCTCTCTTACTAGAGGTAAACCTGAAAAGTCATTTAGGAAGATGTCCCTGAAATCATCAACCATTGGGGTAAAGTCTATCTGACGTGTCCCTTGTTCATCTAGATATAAACTAGAAAAATGTGATATAATCCCACTCAACTCACAATTCTAAGGTCCATCTCGGCTCTCCTGGACATCTCATTCACCCTTGTGTAGAAACAATATGCCCTCCAGTGACATAAACTCACCCTGCGGCGATAACAATCAACAAAGGATTGAAAAGAGACTAAATAAACTATTCTGAGTATGAAATCAAAGCCTGTCATCTCTATATTATAGTGATTCCAAATGAATTTACACCCACCAATTTCAATGGGGAACTCCTTGCAATGACTCACACCTTCCGTTCTAATTCATATCAGTGTATCTTGTTTCATAACATCATCAGAAGTAAAAACACGAAACCCTAGGATCTCTATAGTGGGAACATATATAAAACTATATGGATCCCCTATATCAAATAGTGTATAAGCTAAAAAAAGGTGACTATAATAGTACCTCTAACAGTAGAAGTTCCAGGATCCTACTACCACCAGTTCTGTCGAACTACCTAAGTCTGGCCTATACTGTGGCACTGTGACATCGCATGACTACCTTGAGTTGACCCGCCTTGATGTCACTGAGATCCTAGGGTTGGGTTACCATGGTCGTGACCACCACCTCGGCCTAATAATCTTGAAATATTCTATTTCCCTAACTGGTGATAATATTTTGACCCTACTCCTGAACATGGAGTTAGTGAAGACCCTTTCTCACTAGATGTTGGTGGAAGAGTCCTATACAAATGATGTAAATGGCTCATCTTTCTACAAGGTCGGCACTCGACTGGGTCCTTCAGGAACTGAGTTCTAGTATTCTCAATTCTTCCTCACTAGAAGCACCTCACATAGCTACCAAAAGATATTTTATGAGTACTTGATTTTCCACATGTAAGCTTCAGTAGATGCTTGATGCTACCTTTAAAAACAGTAAAATATCTTTGTGACTAACCACCTTAGATCGCACCTCTAGATTCCATTTGATTCTGATTATTAATCATCTCATAGTTCACTATAGTAGATACAGTAGTCAGTTGGAAGATATTCACTTGTGAGCAGATGTCGTACCTAAGACCATCCTCAAATCACCTAGCCTTTAACAAATCGTCACCCATAAGAATAGGTGCAAAGCGACAGAGCTCAGTAAAGAGGGCTGAGTAATACATAACTAATAGAGCACACTAATACATATGCACAAACTCACAGGCCTTGTCATCCCTCATCATCTTGGGATAGAAGTAGTCATAGAAGACTATTTGACCATATTTTCATGCCATGTCCCACTGAATCTCTGTCTGTGTGGTAACACCCCACCACCTCTTGGAAATATCACGTAGCATATAAGTCGTGAGCTTGAACCTCCTCTTAGGATGCATCTCAAGATTATAGAAGATCGATAACATGGCCTTTATACATGACTATATATCCTATGGCCCACCTTCCCTAGAAATGTGGGTGGATAATGCTGTTGGAACACTCATGTCAGTTTTTCCATAAACATGATAGGATATGGTGACCCCTAAAAGGTTTGCATGAACATCATAAATCCTTCATGGAAAATTGAATCAATACATGCATATAGTATAAAATACGGTGCCACAACTGGCATGACTGGATGGTTTACTACTAACCCATGGCCTACCACTTTTGGGGTATGATCATCACCACCCTCCTAGTGTACTACTAAAGGTCTTCATGGTGGAATTTCTATGTAAATTCCAGCACATAAACCTTGGTATAAGTTTATTCATCAAGGTACACAGTTCAAGAGCACAAGAACGAAACATGAGAAGAAAAGCCTCACAGTTTCACAAAAGTTGGGTAAACAGCATGTATTAACTAAACACGGTGTGTCCCATTAAACTCTCACATGGGAGGGTAAATATACCTTCCTTGGTCATGTAAATGTCCTAGGTATGTGGCGTGTCTATCTAAAACACAATGTGTACTCAAGTCTTCCCCAATTTCTAGGTACTTTTACATGTCCATAGCCACGCAGTACTACCTATGCAAAACTACATGGGGTGTATATAAGGTACACTATGTGTTGTGATCAAAACTCAACAACTCGTTTTCTCTCTCACATGGATGGTCAGATGTTCAAAAACCACACGGATTGTAATCAGAGTACATGGTGTGTATGTAAAAATGATTTTCTTCCTGAATAGAAGAACAAGTGTGTTTGTTCATAGCATTGCACGCCGTCTTGTCTATGTTTATGTACAATAAGCCTCAGAAACTTCCCTAGAACACCTGTTTTTGATAAATAAAGAAATAGTGTTCCAAATTCGGATCCTTGGGGGACCATACTCCCCCCAAATCTAATATTTTAATCCGCATATAGCACATAACAACACAATATATATCCCATGTCTGAAACATGATCTACCAAATTCCAATCCCAGAGGGAACATACTCATCAGGGACCAAAGTTTGGCACCCATCCAATTCAACCATAACATCTACTGATACACCTATCACTACATCAGGCATATCTATCATGGTACATATCACAATAGCATGAATATATAGCATGACATCTACCACAACATCATGCAATCGGTAATGCTCTCTAAATGGATGGAAAGAATGTATGGCATGTGATTTATAACAAGTGCTTGGATGAAGTATCAGATGGAATACCTTCATGTCATCATGTTCCAACAATATAGAACCAAAATGATATCAATAATATCATCACAAAACATTTTATTCACCCGATGGTGAGATTGAGTCATCTATAATAGCTCAAAATCTATAAATTTCAATTTCATTCAAGGTAATTTGCCATTACCTTGTACACGGGGTAGCAAATCTCAGGAAAAACATAGTACTAAATTCCATTTCCTTTATATAATTTCTAAATAGTAAATAATACCATGAAATAAATCCTCTTATACCACATTATAATGTCCTGGATTCAGGTGCCACTCAACTAGGGCCCCATACCCAGTTGGCCACATGGCCTCAAGCACATTTCCCCAAATGCGAGAGACTACCGACTAGCAGGGAGGGCATATGGTGTGATAGTGGGAAAAAAATTCCCTTATTAGCAAGGTGTAACACAAAGGAATAATAATATAAAAAAGTAGAAGCAGTAAACTGCATGAAACTGAAATAAATAGTAGAATGCTGATAATATAAATAAACAAGTATCATTCTATACAAAAGATGATGCAGCATGTCACATATTCTAGGAAAGTAGTTAAACAAGTACACTGCAGTAATACACAATATATATCTCAAAAGCACAAAAGAAACAAAAAGATACTAAGAATAATTGAAAGCCTCAACTCAGTCCCATGATCTTTGACTCGTAAGCAACACATCAAGTGCATGTAGAAGGGTTCTTTCCCTGATCAACACCTGCAATCATATGATATGTTTGGGCCCAAAAACATGACCCGAACAGGGTATGAGACTAAATCCTCGTAGTCAACCACCCAATGTCTCTCCCAATCTGTCAACGAATATATATATAATAAGCAGTGTACCATTGTGAAAGTATTAAATAGTAGGTACTCAAAATTAAGCACAATAGATGTATCAGAAGACAATGTAATCAAGTATAGGTGAATACTGAATCCAAGCTTGTGCTTTGTCTTGGAAGATGTTTCATTAGTAATTCAATTTAATTATTCAATTTCCATGAATTATATAAAGTCTCAATTTCTGGACTAGGCCCGTCAACCCCCCAAATAAAAGTAACGGTCAACTCATGACATAATAGTCATTTAATCATTTAGTCATTTTCCAATAGATCTTGGCCTGGGTATCCCTTAATGGAACCAAGGATTTCTCTATATATTAAAGAAGTCTCAATGAGATAAACCACCATATATGTGGCTCACTCACAGACTTTAAATAATCAATCTCTTGATCCTTTCCATTGTGTTTTAATTGAGATAAGGATTCACCCAATGTATATAAGGTTCAATTATTCACATGAGCCCAACCTTGTCTTTTAAGTGAGACTATGTCTCGACCATTGCTAATTACCTCTTTTTTCCATTTAATTCAAATAAACATTACCTATAATAAGAAATAAATGTGAATCAAACTATCACATGGATTTAACATAATAAAATCATGTGGGATTAGATGACATAATAACCAACACATGTAAATTAAACTATTACATGGTTAAACAAGGATAACTGACATGGAAAAAGCATATGTCAAGCCTACTATGAAAATTAAACATTTTCAAGGCTTAACATAACAAGTATCTCACATGAGAAACTTATATAATGAGAAATACATTTTTAAAAACCCAATACAGGTAAATTAAGTCATGCCTCAAAGGAATTCTCATGCAAACATCCATCTAAGGGAAACACACACATAGTGTGGCCCTAAATCAAGGTTTACAACTCTAAACAAGCTTTCAATCATCTAATTAATTAATTAATAATAAATAGTCAATCACAGGTTTCAGTATTCAATCAAGATACATCCTAAAAGTGAGATCACAACACTCCGGTATAAAAAAACATCATGAAAATTCGTGAAAGGAACAAGACCACCAACCTCATACTCATACGAGTCTCTTCATCCAGCATCGGGCTCTAATTTTTCTCTAGAATGGAGTGGATATAAAAAATCGGTATAAATGATTGACCATGAATAACTATATTGAGATAAGAGATCAGGAATAAAGGATAAAATAGAATCCAGATCTCACCGAGGGGAATCCAACGCATCCAATGGTGTTCGAATCGAAGATTGGATGACGAAATTTGAGGCAAAACCCCATTTGGATTTTCTTGGGTGCACAGCTTGTTAAAGGGGGTTTGTTTCTGTCTATCTAGAAAAATGACACTACATCCTGATTTAATAAATTAAAAAAAGTTAAATTAATGTAATTTAGACTACACGCCATGTTCATACATCTCCTATCCAAACCATCACATGGACATGTATAGGGATTACATGGCGTGTAGTTCCCAGTCACTTCATGTAACCGGCCTACAGCCAACCCCTCGACCTCTTTTCCCCCATTTTCTTATGTATGTACTGAAAAGTAAGGATACATACCTTAATGAATAATCAGTTTCTTACATGAATAAAATTTATCCATCTCCTTCTCCACCAAATGGGATACAAATCACTGATTCTGTGTACGAAGAACTACCACCTTGTAAAATGATGTAATTTATTTTCCATCACACACCCACATGGATAGTAATAATGATGGAAATAATAAATGTATATGAGTAATATATAATGATACTACTTCTATAAAATTGATATATAAAACTATTTTTTAACCTTTCACCCATTAAGTGAATGATATCGTCCCCCAGTTATACGTACAACCTACCGTCTCCATGAAGAAATGGGATTAATTTTACATACCCAACATTAATGAATAGTTATAAAAATTTATGTAATGAATAAATGTGATAATTATATCATTAATATAATTACAGATATTATGGGTTTATATATGATGCACAATAACTGAAACCTCAATAAAAAAAACATGCAAGAACAAATTATGCAGTTAACAACTGAAACAGTGGTAATAATGAAATATTACTGACGAACTATTAGTAAGATGTTATAATAGGATCATATATGATATAATATATATTAATATGGTTCTATTATGAATTAATATCATTATTAAACAAATTATTTAGGAGAATAAATAATGGTTTACTAAAAAGAAGCATGAGGGAATGGAAGTCATCTCAATTTCCATTCAATTGAGCCATATTTTTTATTATGCACATATTCAATTTTATATAGTTTTTATGATACCCCATTTTTATATTTACCATTAATACCTATTTATTCATGATTATTTAGTTTTCAATTCATGTTTATTTTTTAAAAGGGTTAAAATTCAAAAGTTACCAAATATCTAAGAATTTATTTTACAGTCTCACATTTTTTGGATTTCTTACATTTTTTTGAAAAAAATTTATCATTTATCCTTCATAATCTCCAATATTTTTTAGTATTTATGTAGTTTCCATATTTTCTTCCAAATGTTTTACTCTTTTTCACTTGAATCATGTAATGAAGTGTTTATTGGGGAAATCAATTTTATTTTTCACTTAATTGGGTATAATTTTATTTCATATAAATATTTTTCAAAATTCTTTTACAAAAGTAATTTTAATACTTAAAAGATTTATTAAGAGGATTTTAAGATATATTTTACATTTTAAAAAATTTTGAAATAAATATTTATAATTTTTTATAAAATTTAATTTTTTATTTTCATTACAAAAGTAAAAAAATGTAATTTTTTTAATTTATAAGGATTTAACATACTTTCAAACCATCATTGAAATTTTATGATATTTTGTTTCTTCTACACATTTGTTATTTTTTTACAAAGAAAAATATTTTTTGAAAGATTAATTTAATATTTCACATTCATTTACTTTATTCATTCAATTATATGATTTTATTATAAAACCTATACTCAAAATGAACTAATTTTAATCTCTATTCTCATATTATTTTTTTGGTCATTAAAAATATCTTGAAACCTTCACTTTTTTGTGATAATTTTACATTTGATTTATATTAAATATCCATATTATTTTTTATCATGGATATGATAATTTCTTAAACAATGTACTATTTTTTCATATAGGGTTATATTATGAATGTTATTTGATTGACTGTGTGAATATTGACATATCATATTCTTTATTCAAAAATAACATTTATTGATAAGGAATATTATTTATTAAATGAATTATCATAACATATACAAGAAATTAACATGACATGCATTGGTGGGTGGGTCCTAATTATAGTTAGCCACTCGATGCCTCGATAGGACTCATAACACAAATCAAATGGACAAAATAAATGGGAATTTTTGTATATCTAGGCATAGTTTTAAAATATCAAAGTGATTGATTATTAAATAATAGATATCATTATGTCTGATAAGATGAAACTAAATTTTAATAATTTTCTTCATTGATAGTTTAATTTTAATTGTCCATTTGTTCTTTTCTTTACTAGTATTCATGAATTCATTTCATGCACATGATTTTTATTAAATGGCATGTGATTTCAATTATTTTCCTTTACATATTGATTATTAATTATCTAATCATGAAAGCTTCCACTATAAATAAACCATACTACAAAATTTACCTCACCTTACTTGGTTTAGTTTCCCCATTATATAAATAAGAATTATTTGAATGAGTTCAAGAATGCCTAAGGTTTTCAATCACTATTTTTTATATTTTATTCGTAATGTAAAATTACAATCAATAATGTATTTGGATCTTCATAAAATATTAAAATGAACATTACTTTTGTAACGCCCTGACCCCAGTTACCCAGAGTCAGTGCATTATTACGTATTATTGGCATGATCAAAAAAGATCAAGTCTCTAAAGACTGATTTTTTTAGTAGCCTTGGAATCACTAGATACATTTATAAATGTTACATTACATCATAAATTGAAAAACTAAATTAATATAGTCTCCATGGTCCACACTCATTTCCCCTTCAGACTATCCCTACAGTTTAGTCATAAAATATTTCTTCACGTCCTGGGAAAAATAAAACATAGAAAGGGGTGAGCTCAGATGCCTAGTAAGGATAACAATATAGCAGAAACTTTAATAAATAATCATAAACATTTTAGGCAATGTATAACTAAAACAAAAGCCTTTTAAACTTGAACTTCAGCATAATATGGCAGAAATAAAATGAAATAATGCCATTTACTTATTTACATGGATATTCTACTAATCGAATAATCACATGAAATATCAATAACCCCTTTCATAATGATGGAATTCATAATTTCAGACTATCATAACCATGTTGCCAGGCCTCGTTCCAAGACTAAAAATAAGATTTTGTCAAGGCCTCCTGCCAAGACACTAGTTTGTCTCATGAGACCTACCGATGCATCAAGGAGCTATAGCAGGCTCCACCAGTCACTTACTAAGTCCAATGCATTCCTCATATAAAAATTATGAAACATAATGTAAACATTCGTATTAAAACTAGCATAAGAAATTTCAATACTTTAACCACAAACCATGAATGGTATAAAAATAGCACATCCAGAGTCAAACATAACTCATTCGATACAATATGGAAGATTGTATTGTATTAGATTAAGCTCAATCGAGAATAATGAAGGATATTGACATAGATTAAAACAATCATCAAACTATTGAGAGAAATATCCCCCTTTTCTTGAAAACATTTAAAAGTGACACTATTTGTCAAGAAGCCATTTAAAATAGATTATTGAATCAAAGTGTCCCGTACCACTTTGAATCTTTTAAAAGAAATTTTGATTTAAAAACTTTAATTTCCATATAAATAAATCCTTAAAACCATTTTTAAAACATGGACATTAATGAGAAAGATTTAGAATAATAAATCTTTGAACCATTTTAAAATGATATTTTAGTTAGAGTTCCTAACAAAAAGAGAGACACTTGAATAAAAATAATTGAGGTAATAAAAACATTTTAATATCATGAGAATAAATGGATTCATGATATACTATGTCAAAATAAATTATATACATCGCATAAAAGTGATTTTCTGTATAACAACAAAGGAGTCTCAATGGAATGTAAAATGAGGTAAAATCTCTCATAAAAATCATATCCTTAGGTTAAGGATAAAAAAACGACATAATTATGTGTAAAAAATATAAATACACTCAATATGATTGGATATTCAGTGTAAAACAGTAAAAGGACATTCACACATATTCTTGTAAAAACAACACCAATGAATTGAATGTTTAACTCAACAAATGGAGATTGAGTAAAAATTACTCTTATCAAGTTCATACTGATGACTTGAGAATTTATCAATTGAGTGATTATGTGTATCAAAAGTATATCCACAGAAAGGGGAGTGGAAATTATGACATAAGCAAATGAACAGTGATTCCACACATAATCTTGGAGTAAAATAATCAATGAAGTATGAGTAAAGCCGAATGAGTGGAAAATGAAATTTCAAATTCCCTTATTGATTTGGTAACTTAAGAAACATACACCCATGAAAGAAGGATCATACAATGATGATGTAAATATCCATGAATTAATTTATATTACACAATGAATACAAACATGGGCAGTACACACACCACATGCAATAAATAAGTGGTGAACAATGTAAATCTCACGGAATTAAAAGTGAGATAAGAAACCCCTTACATTGTACTTTTTCCATGGTCGAGGGTAGGTTAATCTCCTGTATAATGGTGAAATATTTTTTATTAAATTATACAAGAATAATATACATTAATATGATATCATATATGATCTTTTAACATTTCTTTGTTAATAATATCTTATTATTATCGTCGTTTCGAGTGTTAACTTACTCGTTTTATTTTATATGTTTTGTTGCATAAGTCGTTTTTGCTATGGATAGGTTGAATATTATTCATATATAGAATGATAAAAAGTCCTTAAACATTATTTTTAACCATAAAATGAAAATTATTCTTGAATGGATACGATGGGGAATTAATCTCATCGCGTTTATGGAGACAGTGGTCCTTACGTACGCACGAGCAACAATATAATTCTGTTGATATTAAAATAATATATAATTGGATGGTATATAAAATATACAGAATAATTATTATGTTGTATTTATTATTTACATAAATTACATATCATTATCATAACCATCCAAATAATAATGTTTTTGAATAACAATTACACCACGACGTGGAGACGGTAAGCCGTATGTACGCACGTATAGTGACATGTCATTCAAAGGATGGATAGAATACTGAATATGGTTGTAACATATTTATAATAACATCACAGTATATATAATATACTGGAGTTATTAATTTAGAAAGGAAATAACAAATAAATAATAAGTTGAAGAAGAAAGAAACTTGAAAAATGGTGGTGAAAACATTACCTCTTCTTCGGGTTCTTCCTTTTGATTTAATCAAAAGGGCTCCTTAGGTTGGATTTTTGATAAAACTAAGGCCTATAGGTTGAAGTCAGTGAAGTTGAGAGAGTATTTAGGTAGGGTTTGGCTGATGAAAAAGGCTTTGATGGTGTGAATAATTGGTTAGAAGTTGTGTCCTTTTATAAGGGGAAGGAGGGGATCTTTAGAAAAAACTTAAAGTATTAATTTATAATAAATTCATATTCAGTTTTCAATGGAACAAAAGTGGATTATTTAAAGTATAATCTAGGGGTGGGTCTTAATCCCTTCAAACAATATATTTTAGACAGTTTTGGGTCATTATATTAACCTTATTATTTAGTTTTAATTCATAGTTAATTAGATTGATATTTACCATGTAACTTTGTATTTTTATATTATATAGTTAATAAACTTACTATATATATCCAAGAGACCAAAAAGTGGTCCATTAATGACACACCAATCATGATATAAGTCCTTTGTCTGATCCTTATATTTTTATGAATATAATATCAATTAATAATATAATACTTGTTTTAAAAACTCATTTATGTCAATTTTGACAATATTTAATATTTGATTTTTGTAAAAGTCTTAAAAACATTACTAATTCAAGAAAAATTCATTTAAGAAATAATAAAATGTCATATTAACCAATAAAATTCTTGTATGGAATCAAAACTTTAAATTATATTTATTTTAACTTTTATAATACAAATTATTTGATTATTTCATTAATAAGGAAAATACTACATCATTATTATGTCATAAATAAATTTAACTATTAAATGTATAGAAATTATAAATAAAATACCATTATGTAGTAAATATTTTTATCTTTATAATGAATATTTATAGTCAAAAATATAACATATATAACCCTATTTACAAATTGTTTTTCTAAAAGATATATGCTTTTGTCAATTTTGTATTTACTTTAACTTAATTAATATAAAGTGTCTTTATCACCTACAAGTGGCTCTATGGGGTCACCAAATCGACAAAAAGAAGCACATGGTCGTACATGTATCACCCAATAAGGTTAGGACACCTTTTAAGGTAATTTATTATTATTATAATATTATTTTTTACCCTCATTTACCGAATTTACCCTTTAACCATGGTAAATAAAATATTTACAGAAATAATTATTCAGAATGTCTAAAAATAAAATTTACTAATTTAAACAATTTGGACATCCTAATTCAAAATATGTAATCCATTTTTCCAAATTCAAAACACATAATTGGCAGACAATAATTTAAAATTAATTCCTGCTGTCAAAATAAAAAGCGTGTTTTTAAGAAATAATAACTATTAAAAGATTGACACTTTTTTATGTCTGGTTTAATTTTGAAATTTTGTCCAAAGACCAACATTGTATTAAATGGTTAAAATATATTCTAAATATACTTTAAAACCACTCAAATTCATAATTTATCACTATTAATTATATTTATTTAAAATGATGTTTTTAATTAAAATTTGGTAATTTTCACTATTCATAAAAAAAATAAAAGTTATCCAAAAAGTACCAAAATTTCACTCTTGGCTAATTTCGATATTCTGAATCCAAAAATGAAGTCCATTTTGACAGATAAAATGTATAAAATTTCAAAAATTGGGTATTACTATTCGTAATGGTTAGTTTGATTGGTTGTGGTTTGTGTTAGAACTCAAAGTTGCGTACAACACACACTACTGTATTATTCAAAGAGAAGCGTACAGTGGAAGCTTGGGGTGTTACATTCTCCCCACCTTCAATAAATTGTATCCTCACAATTTTTTAAATTGGTCTTGGGAATATAATGGAAAGTCCCACATCGGAAAAATAGTCAGTAAAACTATCACTTTAAAAGAAAGAAAGAGAAGTACAAAGGTCACCTGAGATCACCTATACTAGGATTCCATGTAGAAAAACATGTATATGAATGATAAACTAAGTATCAAGTTCTGATGGAGATGGATATAAAACATGATCAGAAGAAATTTAACAATAATAAAGCCACAAACTTGTGATGGGACAAATGGTCATTAGTTTCCATGTAGGAAAAGAAAACGGACAACATTTTTTTAAGTTACATTACATAAAGATGGGGAATTCATTTATGATATTGACTAAGAACATATAGAGATATACTTAATTTTTAAGTAAAGGTTCATTCTTTAATAAATTTCTACTACTAACTCATTTTTAAACGATGAGTATTCCAGAATACTTGGTCACACTAGAAGAGCTAGAATAAACTTCTAGAGAATAACATGATCCACAAAGGATAAACTATATATTTAACTTGTCTTTAGAGAATAATCAAAACCAAAACGATTATTACAAGATCTGATGATCCCCCAAAATTATATTCCATTAGATAAAGAAACACTAATCTTAATTTCTAAAATTAAACCAACAATACCCCAAAGTTAAATAAATACCATTCAATAAACAATTTTCCTAAAAATCCATCAATATAATCCAAACTAATATTGAAACCCAAAACATAGAAGAATTTGGTTATGTAGTCTTCTGCATTAAATTGTATCTTCAAATGAAATCAACTACTCTTAAATTCACAATCATAAAAGTAATTAACCTAATCACATATTCTCTATTATAGTATAATCATTTCCATAAATAACCCAAATCACTATAAATCCATAATAAAAACGTAGATAAAAATCCACCATTACTCCTCAAATTAAAGCCCATAGTATTCTATTTTCATTGGGCATATAGTGTTCCCAACAAAGAGAACATCTTCTAAAATAACATTTATCACTTAATCACCAAATCATTTTCTTATACTAATGGTATTCATTTGATAAGACATAAGATCCCAAATCAACTTATTTTTTATCAATAAAATCATTTAACTAAAAATAATTAGTCACACTAACCAGGAAATTCGCGTAGTCCAGTGGTATGCGATAAATCCCAATCGCACATCGGTTGTGGGTTCGATTCCCACAGCTTTGTCCGACGCGAAGGGTTGTCACATGGTCTGCATGTTATTCTTTTTCAAAAACTATATTTTATAACATTACCAAAATGAGATAAATTTCTCAAAATAATCATAACATAATTTAACCACAAATGTTATCTCATACCTTTCATTTTCATCCCAAAATATAATAACTTGTAATTGCCTCAAATTCAAGGATCATATAAAACCAAATGGTTATTTATAACTATATCCACAAGAGAAAAGATAATTATTCCTCAAATATCATTTTCACATGATAAATTGTAGGGTTACACATATAAGATAAAATTAAACCAAAGTAATCTCAACAACAAAGAGCACTAATACCTTTAAACATTTTTTCATCCATTTATTTCTACATAGATTATTCCTTAAACAAAATGTTATCTTATATAATAGGGAATTTACTTGGGTGATGCCAAGGTCCCTTACATTTACGAGAAATGACCGTAGTTAGAATCTTAGGATCATTTTTATTTTCTCCTATAGTAATCTTCATTTTTCCTTAGAAATTATTTACTTTATGCCCTTATTTCCTACACATAAAGCATTTCTTTGTTCTATTGAGACACTTTCCTAGGTGTCTCCTTCCACATTTCTGGCATGATGGAAATTGAGCTTTCTTCTCTCCATGGTCTCCATAGCTGGAGCTCTTATCATTCACTTCCTTTCTCTTCTCTGTTCAGTCCGGGAGTTGGTTAATATATATGTTGTTCATCATATTTTTGGATAACTGATTAGGCATGAAGAGAATATATTTTATGCCTATCCACATTCCATTTCTTTGCTCATTTCCACTACCTTTACCACCTTTTACATCATTCTCAAAGTTACTATAACTTCCTTGGAATCCATCCATTGACTAAAACCATAAATCATTGTGTGAGTAACAGTAGTCATAAAATCATTTAGAGAATATCATGACACCATATTCTTAATTTTAAACACCTTAGGAATATCTAAGGTCATTTATTATCATATTATATTAAAATACTTCAAATCATTTTGTAAGGAAAATGTAAATTATCCTAATCATGTCCCCTATGAGTTTTGTAACCAAGAGTGCAGCAATGCCCGTTTTCGTGAACCAGTTCCCATTCGACTCTATCTAAAAGTGGTGTTTTCGGGTTTTACCCCTAGGTACATCTGTTCCAAAGCCGCCTCTACCTGCTCGTATCCAGACAAGGATGTATTTCTTTAAAAACTCACTAAATATATACAATACCAAAATTCTAGGAAGTTCTTAAACACTAATCCTCAATGTATATCTTAGGGCTATGTGATCTAATTAGAGTTTATATAAATTTAGTTTCCAAGGTTTGTACTAAACTTCCTCTGATACCAACTGTAACGCCCTGACCCCAGTTACCCAGAGACAGTGCATTATTACGTATCATTGGCATGATCACAAAAGATAAATTCTTGAAAGACCAATTTGTTTAGTAGCCTTGGAATCACTAGATACATTCAAAAATGTTAAATTACATCATAAAGTGAAAAACTACAATAATATAGTATCCATGGTCCACACTCATATCCCCTTCAGACTATCCCTGCAAGTCAGTCATAAAATATTTCTTCACATCCTTGGAAAAATGAAACATAGAAAAGGGTTATATCAGATGCTAATAAGGATAACAATATAGCGGAAACTTTCATAAATAAGCATAAACATTTAAGTCAATGTATAACTAAAACAAAAGCCTTTTAAACTTGAACTTCAGCATAATATGGCAGAAATAAAATAAAATAATGCCATTTACTTATTCACATGGATATTCTACTAATCGAATAATCACATGCAATATCAATAACCCCTTTCATAATGATGGAATGCATAATTATAGACTATCATAACCACATATCCAAGGCCTCATGCCAAGACTATGAATAAGATTTTGTCAAGGCCTCGCGCCAAGGCACTAGTTTGTCTCATGAGACCTACCGATGCAGCGAGGGGCTATAGCGGGCTCCACCTATCACTTACTAAGTCCAATGCATTCCTCATATGAAAATTATAAAAAATAACATAAACATTCGTATTAAAACTAGCATACAAAATGTCAATACTTTAACCAAAAACCATGAATGGTATAAAAATAGCACATCCACAGTCAAACATAACTCATTCAACACAATATGTGAGATTTTATTGTATCAGATTAAGATCAATCGAGAATGATGAAGGATATCGACATAGATTAAAACAATCATCAAAATATTGAGATAAATACCCCCTTTTTTCTTGAAAACATTTAAAAGTCACACTATTTTTCAAGAGGCCATTTAAAATATATTTTTGAATCAAAGTGTCCCATACCAATTTGAAACTTTTAAAAGAAATTTTTATTTTAAAACATTAATGTCCATATAAATAAATACTTAAAACCATTTTTAAAACATGGACATTAATGAGAAAGATTTAGAATAATAAATATTTAAAACATTTAAAAATGATATTTTAGTTAGAGTTCCTAACCAAAAGAGACACACTTGAATACAAATAATTGAGGTAATAAAAACTTTGTAATATCATGATAATAAAGGGATTCATGATATAATATGTCAGAATAAATTATATAAACCATATAAAAGTGATTTGGTGTATAACAACAAAGGAGTCTCAATGGAATGTAAAATGAGATGAAATATCTCATAAAGGTCATATCCTTAGGTTAAGGACAAATCAACGACATAATTATGTGTGAAAAATATAAATACACTCAATATGATTTGATATTAAGTGTAAAACAATAACAGCGCATTCACACATATTCTTCTAAAAACAACACCAATGAATTGGATGTTTAACTCAACAAATGGAGATTGAGTTAAAATTACATTTATCAAGTTCATACCGATGACTTGAGAATTTATCAATGGATTGATTTTGTGTATAAAAAGTATATACACAGAAAGTGGAGTGGAAATTATGACATAAGAAAATGAAAAGTTATTCCACACATAATCTTGGAGTAAAATAATCAATAAAGTATGCGTAAAGCCGAATGAGTGGAAAATGAAATTTCAAATTCCCTTATTGATTTGGTAAATTACGAAACATACACCCATGAAAGAAGGATCATAAAATGATGATATAAATTTCCATGAATTAAATTATATTACAAAATGAATACAAACATGGGTAGTACACACACCACATGCAATAAATAAGTGGTGAACAATGGAAATCTCACGGAATTAAAAGTGAGATAAGAAACCCCTTAAATTGTATTTTTTACTTGGTCGAGGGTAGGTTAAACTCATGTATAATGGTACAATAGTTGTCATTAAATTATAAAATAATCATATACATCAATACGATATCATATATGATCTTTTAACATTGATTTGTTAATAATATCTTATTATTATCGTCATTTCAAGTGTTAACTTACTCGTTTTCTTTTATATATTTTGTTACATAAGTGGTGTTTGTTATGGATAGGTTGAATATTATTCATATACAGAATGATATAAAGTCCCTGAACATTATTTTTAACCATCAAATGAATATTATTCTTTAATGGATGTGATGGGGAATGAATCTCATCGTGTTCGTGGAGACGGTAGTCCTTACGTACGCACGAGAGACAATATCATTTTTTTGATATTAAATAATATATAATTGGATGGTATATAAAATATAAAGAATCATTATTATGTTATATTTATTATTTACATCAATTTCATATAATTATAATACCCATCCAAATAATAATGTTTTTGAATTTCAATTACACCATGACTTGGAGATGGTAATCTGTACGCATGCACGTATGGTGACATGTCATTCAAAGGATGGATAGAATAATGAATATGGTTGTAACATATTTATTATAACATCACATTATATATAAGATACTGGAGTTATTATTTTAGAAAGTAAATAACTAAGAAAGAAGAAGTTGAAGAAGAAAGGAACTTGAAAAAAGGTGGTGAAAACATTACCTCTTCTTTGGGTTCTTCCTTTTGATTTAATCAAAACGACTCCTTAAGTTGTCTTTCTGATCAAAATAAGGCCTATAGGTTGAATTCCAGGAATTTTAAGGAGTATTTGTGTAGGTTTTGGCCGATACATAAGGCTTTTAAGGTGTGAATAATTGGTTAGAAGTTGTGTCCTTTTATAAGGGGGGGAGGGGCTCTTTAGGAAAAACTAAAAGTTTTAATTTATAATAAATTCATATTCGGTTTATAATGGATCCAAAGTGGATTATTCAAAGTATAAGGTGGGGATGGGTATAAATCCCTTCAACCAATATATTTTAGACAGGTTTGGGTCATCATAGTAACCTTATATTTTAGTTTTAACTCTTAGTTAATTAGATTGACATTTACCATGTCACTTTGTATTTTTATATTATATAGTCAATAAACATACTATATACATCCAAGAGACCCCCAAGTGGTCCATTAATGATAAAAATATTATTATTTAAGTCATTTTGTTGAAATTTAGATTTTTATGAATAGAATATCAATTAATAATATAATACTTGTTTTAAAAACTCATTTATGTCAATTTTGACAATATTTAATATTTGATTTTTGTTAAAGTCTTAAAAACTTTATTAATTAAAACCAAATTCATTTAAGCACTAATAACATGTAATATTAACCAATAAAATTATTTTATGGAATTGAAACTTTAAATTATATTTATTTTAACTTTTATAATACCAATTATTTGATTATTTCATTAATAAGGAAAATACTGCATCATTATTGTGTCAAAAATAAATTTAATTTTTAAATGTCTATAAATTATAAATAAAATACAATTATGTAGGAAATATATTTATATTTATAATAAATATTTATAGTCGAAAATATAACATATATAACCCTATGTAAAAATTATTTTTCTAAAAGATATATGCTTTTGTCATTTTTGTATTTACTTTAACTTAATTAATATAAAGTGTCCTTATCACCTACAAGTGGCTCCATGGGGTCCCCAAATCGACCAAAAGATTCCCATGGTTGGAAATGTATCACCCAATAAGGTTAGGGCACGTTTTAAGGTAATTTATTATTATTATAATATTATTTTTTACCCTTATTTACTGGATATACCCTTTAACCATGGTAAATAAAATATTTACCGAAGTAATTATTCAAAATGTCTAAAAATAAAATTTACCTATTTAAAAATTTTGGACATCCCGATTCCAAATATGGAATCCATTTTTTCAAATTAAAAACACATAAGTGGCAGAGATTAATTTAAAATTAATTCCCGTTGTCAAAACAACAAGCATATTTTTAAGAAATAATAACTATCAAAAGATTGACACTTGTTTATGTCTGGTTAATTGTGAAATTATGTCCAATGACCAACATTGTATTAAATGGTAAAAATATATTCTAAATATACTTTAAAACCACTCAAATTCATAATTTATCACTATTAATTATTATGATTAAAAAATATGTTTTTAATTAAAATTTAATAATTTTCACTATTCATCATAAAAATAAAAGTTATCTGAAAAGTACCAAAATTTCACTCTAGGATAATTTTGATATTCCGAATCCAAAAATGAAGTTTATTTTGACATATAAAATGTATAAAATTTCGAAAGGTCGGTATTACTATTCATAATGGCTAGTTTGATTGGTTGTGGTTTGTGTTAGAACTCAAAGTTGCGTACAACACATGCTACTGTATTATTCAAAGAGAAGAATAATGTGGAATCTTGGGGTGTTACATTATGCCCTCCTTCAATGAATTGTGTCCTCGAAATTTTTAAAATTGTTCTTGGGAATATAATGGAAAGTCCCACATCGGAAAAAGAGTCAATAAAACTATGACTTTAAAAGAAAGAAAGATAAGTACAAAGGTCACCCGAGATAACCTATACTAGGATTCCATGTAGAAAAACATGGATATGAATGATAAAATAAGTGTCAAGTTCTGATGGAGAGGGATAGAAAACATGATCAGGAGAAATTTAACAACAAGGAAACCACAAACTTGTAATGGGAAAAACAGTCATTAGTTTCCCAGTATGAAAAGTAAACGGACAACATTTTTTTTAAGTTACATTTCATAAAGATGAGGAATTCATTTCTGATATTGACTAAGAACATAAAGATATATACTTACTTTTTAAGTAAATTTTCCTTCTTTAATAAATTTCTACTACTAACTAATTTTTAATCGATGAGTCTTCCATAATACTTGGTCACACTAAAAGAGCTAGAATAAACTTTTAGAGAATAACATGGTCCACAAAGGATAAACTATATATTTATTTTTTTCTTTAGAGAATAATCAAAACCAAAACGGTTAGTACAAGATCTAATGATCCCCCAAAATGATATTACATTAAAGAAAGAAACACTAATCTTAATTTCTAAAATTAAACCAACAATACCCCAAAGTTAAATAAATACCATTCAATAAACAATTGCCCTTAAAATCCTTCAATATAATCCAAAGTAATACTGAAACCCAAAACATAGAAGAATTTGGTTATGTAGTCTTCCACATTAAATTGTATCTTCAAATGAGATCAACTACTCTTAAAGGCGCATACTTAAAAGTTATTAACCTAATCACATATTATATATTATAGGTTAATAATTTCCATAAATAACCCAAATCACTATAAATCCACAATAAAAACATAGATAAAAATTCCCCATTACTCCTCAAATGAAATCCCAGAGTATTCTATTTTCATTGGGCATATAGTGTTCCCAACAAATAGAACGTCTTCTAAAATTACATTTATCACTTAATCACCAAATAATTTTCCTATACTAAGGGTATTCATTTGATAATACATAATATCCCAAATCAACTTATTTTTTATCAATAAAATATTTTAACTAAAAATAATTAGTCACACTCACCAGGGACTTCACGTAGTCCATTGGTAGGTGATAAATCTCAGTCACAGTTTGATTGTGGGTTCGATTCCCATCGATTTTTCCGACGCGACGGGTTGTCACATGGTCTGCATGTTGTCCTTTTTCAAAAACTATATTTTATAACATTAGAAAAATGAGAGAAATTTCTCAAAATAACCATAACATAATTTAACAACAAATTTTATCTCATACCTTGCATTTTCATCCCAAAATATAATAACTTGTAATTTCCTCAAATTCAAGTATTACATAGAACCAAATGGTTATTTATAACTATATCCACAAGAAAAAAGATAATTATTCTTCAAATATCATTTTCACATGATAAATTATAGGGTTACACATATAAGATAAAATTCACCCAAAGTAATCTCATCAACAAAGAGCACTAATACCTTTAAACATTTTTCCATCCATTTATTTCCACATAGGTTCTTCCTTGACCAAAAGGTTATCTTATAGAATAGGGAATTGACTTGGGTGATACCAAGGTCCCTTACATTTATGAAAAATGACCATAATTGGAATCATAGGATCATTTTTATTTTCTCCCAAAGTACTCTTCATTTTTCCTTGGCAATTCTTTACTTTATGTCCTTCTTTCCCACACATAAAGCATTTATTTTTTCCATTGAGACACTTTCCAAGGTGTCTCCTTTCACATTTCTGGAAGGATGGGAATTGAGCTTTCTTCTCTCCATGGTCTCCATAGATGGAGCTCTTATCATTCACTTCCTTTCTCTTATTTTTTGAGTCCGGGAGTTGGTTAATATATATGTTTTTATCATATTTTTTGGATAACTAATTCGGCATGAAGAAAATATCTTTTATTCCTATCCACATTCCATTTAGTTGCTCATTTACACCACCATTCCCACCTTCTACATCATTCTCAAAGTTACTATGACTTCTTTGGAATCCATCCATTGACTAAAAACATAAAGCATTGTGTGAGTAACGGTAGTCATAAAATCATTTAGAGAATATCATGACACCATATTCTTAATTTTAAACACCTTAGTAATAACTAGGGTCATTTATTATCATCTTATATTAAAATAATTTAAAACCGTTTGCAAAGAAAATGTAAATTATCCTAATCATATCCCACGGGAGTGTCGTAACCAAGAGTGAAGCAAGGCCCGTTGTCGTGCACTAGTTCTCATTCGATTCTAGCTCAAAGTGGTTTTTTTGGGTTTTACCCCTATGTACATCTATGCCAAAGCCGCCTCTACCTACTCGTATCCAAACAGGGATGTATTGCTAGGAAAACTCACCAAATCTATACAATACCAAAATTCTAGGAAGTTCTTCTATACTAATCCACAAAGTATATCTTAGGGATATGTTCTCTAATCAGAGTTTATCTAAATTTAGTTTCCAAGGATTGTACTAAACTTCCTCTGATACCAACTATAATGCCCCGACCCTAGTTACCCAGAGTCAGTGCGTTATTACGTATCACTGGCATGATCACTAAAGATCAAGTCTCGAAAGACCGATTTGTTTAGTAGCCTTGGAATCACTAGATACATTCATAAATGTTACATTAAATCATAATGTGAAAAAATACAATAATATAGTCTCCATGGTCCACACTCATCTCCCCTTCAGACTATCCCTACAGGTCAGTCATAAAATATTTCTTTACATCCTGGGAAAAATAAAACATAGAAAGGGGTGATCTCAGATGCCAGTAAGGATAACAATATAGCAGAAACTTTCATAAATAAGCATAAACATTTAAGGCATTGTATAACTAAAACAAAAGCCTTTAAAACTTGACCTTTAGCATAATATGGCAGAAATAAAATGAAATAATTCCATTTACTTATTCACATGGATATTCGACTAATCAAATAATCAAATGCAATATCAATAACCCCTTTAATAATGATGGAATGCGTAATTCCAGACTATCATAACCACGTATCCAAGGCCTCGTGCCAAGACTACAAATAAGATTTTGTCAAGGCCTCGTGTCAAGAAACTAGTTTGTCTCATTAGACCTACTGATGTATCGAGGATCTATAGTGGGCTCCACCCATCACTTACTAAGTCCAATGAATTCCTCATATGAAAATTATGAAACATAACATAAACATTCGTATTAAAACTAGCATACGAAATGTCAATACTGTAACCATAAACCATGAATGGTATAAAAATAGCACATCCACAGTCAAACATAACTCATTAGATACAATATGGAAGATTTTATTGTAGTGGATTAAGCTCAATCGAGAATAATGAAGGATATTTACATAGATTAAAACAACCATCAAACTATTGAGAGAAATATCCCCATTTTCTTGAAAACATTTAAAAGTCGCACTATTTGTCAAGAAGCCATTTAAAATAGATTTTTGAAAGTGTCCCATACCACTTTGAAACATTTAAAAGGATTTTTGATTTCAAAACTTTAATGTCCATATAAATAAATCCTTAAAACCATTTTTAAAACATAGAAATTAATGAGAAATATTTAGAATAATAAATATTTGAAACATTTTAAAATGAAATTTTGAGTTCCTAACCAAAAGAGAGACACTTGAATACAAATAATTGAGGTAATCAAAACTTTTTAATATCATGAGAATAAAGGGATTCATGATATACTATGTCAAAATAAAGTATATACACCGTATAAAATTGATTTGGTGTATAACAACAAAGGAGTCTCAATGGAATGTAAAATGAGATGAAATCTCTCATAAAGGTTGTATCCTTAGGTTAAGGATAAATCAACGAAATAATTATGTGTGACAAATATAAATACACTCGATATGATTTGATATTCAGTGTAAAACAATAAAATGACATTCACACATATTCTTTTAAAAACAACACCAATGAATTGGATGTTTAACTCAACAAATGGATATCGAGTAAAAATTACTCTTATCAACTTCATACCGATGACTTGAGAATTTATAAATGGAGTGATTATGTGTATCAAAAGTATATCCACAAAAATGAGAGTGGAAATTATAAAATAAGAAAATGAACAGTGATTCCACACATAATCTTGGAGTAAAATAATCAATGAATTATGCGTAAAGCCGAATGAGTGGAAAATGAAATTTCAAATTCCCTTATTGATTTGGTAACTTACGAAACATACACCCATGAAAGAATGATCATACAATGATGATGTAAGTATACTTGAATTAAACTATATTACAGAATGAATACAAACATGGGTAGTACGCACACCGCATGTAATAAATAAGTGGTGAACAATGGAAATCTCATGAAATTAAAAGTGAGATAAGAAACCCCTTACATTGTAATTTTTCCTTGGTTGAGGGTAGGTTAACCTTTTGTATAATGGTGAAATAGTTGTTATTAAATTATGCAATAATCATATACATTAATATGATATCATATATGATCTTTCAACATTGCTTTGTTAATAATATCTTATTATTATCATCGTTTCGGGTGTTAACTTACTCGTTTTCTTTTATATTTTTTGTTACATAAGTCATGTTTGTTATGGATAGGTTTTATATTATTCATATACAGAATGATATCAAGTCCTTAGACATTATTTTTAACCATCAAATGAAAATTATTCTTGAATGGATACGATGGGGAATGAATCTCATCGCGTTCATGGAGACGGTAGTCCTTACGTACGCACGACCGAAAATATCATTCTTTTGATATTAAAATAATATATAATTGGATGGTATATCAAATATATAGAATCATTATTATGTTATATTTATTATTTACATCAATTACATATCATTATTGTAACACCCGAGACTTTTATGTTATATAAATCATCAAAGGAATCTTTTTCTACACACAACACTTGCTTGGCTTGCTTTACACGAAATCACGACCTTCTTCGATAGCTTGTGTCGTACGCAATACCGAGTTTCACTAAACAATGATATGCTAATAAAATATTATTAAAACTAGCCGTTATGAATAGTAATAACCACTTTTTGAAATTTTATAAATTTTATTTTTCAAAATGGACTTCATTTTTGGATTCGGAATATTGAAATTATCCTAGGGTAAAATTTTGGTATTTTTCTGAAAACTTTCAATTTTTGATGAATAGTGAAACCACTAAGTGGTAGTTAAAAAACTAAATTTTTCATAAAACATAATTTTACAGCTTATGTGAGTGGAATTTAAAAAATCCGAGAGACACGGTTGATGTCAGTAAGTAAAATGTGGTTCAATGAGATGAAAATAATTTTTGGTGAATAGTAACTTTTTACTTTTATTTACCACGGTTAAAAGTAAATCGGGTAATTAAGGGTAAAAATGATATTATTGTTACCCTAACACATGTCTTAATTCTATTTGATAAGTTTAATTCGACCAAAAACAAACTTAGGAATAAAATATGACCATTTAGGCCCACTTGGATTAGATTAGGACATTTATTATTAATTTATTTAAAGAAGGGTTAAAATAGTTAAAATCAAAGTTTAATAGGTAAATAATTTTTAATATAAGGTTATATATAAGATAAATTCGACTATAAATATTCATTAGAAATATAAAAATATTTCCTACATAATGGTATTTTATTTGTAATTTTTAGATATTAAATAATTTAATTTATTTATGACACAAAGATGATGCATTAATTATCTTATTAATGAAATATTGACATAATTGATGTTATAAATACCCAAATAAATGTAATTTGAGACTTTTTATGAATTAAACTAATTTTATAGGTTAATAAGACATGTTATTATTGATTTAATTAACTTTTTTGAACTAATCATTCTGTTATAATTTTCACAAAAATAAATTACTAAATTGTGTCAAAATTGACATAAAATAGTTTTTAAAACAAAAATTATATTATTAATTGATATTTTATTCCTAAAAATCTAAGGTTCGGAAAAATGACTTAGATAAGGTTATATATGTTAATAATAAACAAATTGGGGTTCGTTTGGATTGTTATAGTAAGTTTATTAACCTTATAGTGTAAGAACACAAGAAGACATGGTAAAAGTAAAATTATTTAACTTAATGTTAAATCTAAATGATAAGGTCAAAATAGGAACCTAAACTTGTCTAAATTCTATTGAATGAGATGATATCGACCCATCCCCACCTTAGCATCGAAATAAATCAATTTGGAGCTATTTAAAACCGAATGTGGCTTTATAATAAAATAATATTTTTAGTTATTCCAAAGGTGCCCCTCTCCTCCCTTATAAAAGGGCACCTCCTCCCTCTCTTCCTCACACCACTTTGAGCCTCAAAGATCGTCCAACCCCTGAAAATTTCTCCTCTCCACTTCCCTAGAGACATACTAGAGGTCCTGGTCTTCTTCAAAGACCAATTTTAGTGCCCTAAAAGGATGTCTCGAAGAATAACTTCAAAGAAGAGGTAATGCCCGTTACCGATTCTTTCATCTTTATTTCTTCTTGCACTTCTTCTTATTTAGTTGTTTCATTATGAAGTAATAACATCAGTATCACTCATATACTGATATGTTATTATAAGTATGAAACAACCCTATTTCACCATCTATCCATCCTACAGAAAATGAAATCACTGCGCGTGCGAACATACGGAATACCGTCTCCACGCCGTGGTGTAATCTAATTTCCACCACCACCTTACTTGTATGGGTATAATGGTGTAAATAATGACTATATATGATTATTGTAAAGTGATATTGATTCTGAAATAGTATACATACACTCCAATACAATTCCATGATCATGGGAATGATATCATCGCTTGTGCGTACGTACGGAATACCGTCTCCACGATGTGATGTGACTCGTTCTACATGATCTTCATTGCATAATGATTATATAAATGAAATGAATGAATGAATATGATATATATTACACTAATAAAATTCTGGAAATGACTTATCTATAACCTAAAGATAATAATAAGAATTTTTTCGACAAAACACGCATAAGAACAAAAAGTAATAAACACCCGAATAACAAGTTGTAATGAAATATTACTAATAAGAAGCTAATAATATAACCATATTATATCATAACAATAATTATGATTATGTAATAAGTCAATAACATTATTTAAATCATTATACAGGATTTTTGTACACTTACGAGGCAAATCGGACCTAATGTAAGGGAAATATCACAATTTCATTTTTATCCGAGATTGTTTATACTTTATTTTTAATCAACTTCTATTAGTTTAAAATTTTATGACATGTTAAGAAAGGAAAAATGTTTTTGAAGTAGAAAGGATATTTTCCTCAAGAATGG
The DNA here is from genome assembly GCA_963277665.1 of Viscum album. Taxonomy (NCBI): domain Eukaryota; kingdom Viridiplantae; phylum Streptophyta; class Magnoliopsida; order Santalales; family Viscaceae; genus Viscum; species Viscum album. Next base: position 771,888,602 of record OY728138.1, read on the forward strand.
AGTTCAAGAGTTTTATCAAAATTATTTTCCATCTAAGATAATATAGGGTTCTATTTCTATCCATATTATTACATGGATTTTATTATGTTGTGAAGGAAATATTTTTATGAATTCCTTTATCTTATATGAATTGTTTTATGATGTCACGATGTTTAAGATTCCCATTTTTATTACATGGGTTATGCTATGATGTATGGTTTATGATTTTGTGGCACACATAAGAATGTTATCATTAAGAGATGGGTGGGACCTATATCTCCCTCCAATTTATTGGGTAAAGATTTTATATCTCATGAGATAGACATGGCTGGAACGGCAGGTTAAACCGGTTCAGTAAAATAGGACTGAAACGAGGAGTGAACTCGGTTCAGAAGTGGACTTTGTCCACTAAGATGGTTTTGGAAATGAGTCTTGACTAACAAGAAATGATTATCAATGATTATGTGTGTATGCCACAAAGTTTCATGTTTTAAGTTATGATTATTGGGACTACATTTCACTACTATGATTTATCCCATGTTATGAAATTATGATCTCTTTTGCAGGTTAAGATCTCCAAAAGTTATGTACTTATGTATATGATGTGATTGATATTTCTTTTTTTTACCCTTACTGAGCATTTGAGCTCACCCTTTTGTATGTTTTATTTCCCCAGGTCAGGAAGAAGGTTATTAAGTAGAATATGACAAAAAGGGACTCTAGATATGATGAAATAAATAGGAGGCAAAGTAGATGCTTTATGAACCAGTTGTTTATGATTTCCATTTTCTAAAGACACTATACCTATACCGTCCTTTCATGTTTTTGTTATATGTTGTAATAAGTGTGCTTCAATTTTGAAGTAATAACAATGTATGTAAAGTATGGGACGTTATATTTGGTATCAGAGGAAAGGTATAGTCAACCTTTGGAAACTAGGATGTGAAAGCCTTAGTAAGAACCCTAAGGAAAATTCTAAGCATAGAAAACAATCTTAGTGTTTTAGAAATGACCATGAATAACCTAGGATAAGACCTTAAGTGTGAAATTTTATTCTTGATTATATGGTTTCCCTATTATAATTAGTGTTTCCCACACTATTCTTCTTGGTTTTAGTCAATGGTTGGAACCTGAAGGAACCGTGTTAATGCGGAATGCGACGGGCAATGCAATGATTGTCCCCCGGAGAAACCAAATGTTATGGGAGCTGGAATGAAAAATCTTTTAGCCATTCTCACACAACTTTCTCAATCTATGAATCATGCAGGACTTCCAAATTAGCAAAGGAAGAAGCAACATTCTGTTGAATCCTTCATGAGGCAGCTTCCACCTTCTTTCAGTGGGTATACTGATCCATTAGTTGCTGAACAATGGATTAGTACTACTGAAAAGATATTTTCAGTTCTTCAATGTTCTGAACATGATAAATTTATCCTAGCAGTGTATCGTTTAGAAGGATATGCTGATCAATGGTGGGATCTTATTAAGAATACGAGGCAAAGGGATGAAATTGAGTCCATTAAATGGGATGAGTTCAAGAACTTATTTTTCAATAAGTACTTCCCTCGTATTCTCCGAACAAATATGGAGAAAGAGTTTCTTGAACTGAAGAAAAAGGATGATGAATCTGTTGGTACTTATGAAGCAAAATTTACAAGACTTTCAAGGTACGCTTCTAGTATTATTATCCAACCTGAGAGTAAGATCGATCGATTCTTTAATGGCTTAAAACCAAGTCTTCGAAGGGAGTTATCCATAAGGGACTTCAACAGCTATGAGGAAATCATTCGATGTGCTATCAAATTCAAGATGGAGATTGGAGTAACCCATCAGTCATATGGGTTTGATAAGAAGAGGAAAATGGAATTAAAAGGAAAATCTAAAGAGCACACTGAAAAGAAGATGAGCTTTCCCTTATGGTCAAAGTGTGGAAAGAAACATGGAGGGAGTTTTCTTAAAGGGACAAGTAAATGTTTCAAATGTGGAAAGGAAGGTCATCGGGCATTTGAATGCCGCAGTCATGGGAAGAAGATGTCTAATGATGAAAAAAAGGAAGGGATACACAGAATGACCCTACTACACTTCAATGTTTCAAGTTCAAGGAGATGGGGCAATATGCCAATCAATGCCCAAATCCAAGGGTTGATGATGATGGTCGACGTCAACAAACTCTTAAGGCTAAAGAAAAAGGAATTTCACATGCAATTTCTATCAGCGATGTGGAGTACAAAAACGATGTGGTGAAAGGTACACTTACCATCAACTCTAAAGTAGCAAATGTTTTATTTGATTCTAGATCCACCCACTCCTTTATTTCTGAAGAATTTTCTAAGGATATCACCATATTACCTCAATAGTTAGATGTTGAGTTAGCTGTGACAACCCCTAATGGCACAACAGTCGCATCAAAAGTTTATAATTCTTCTCCGATTGAAGTTTGTGGGAAAGTGCTTCCTGCAAATCTTGTGATCCTTCCTATAGTGTAATTTGATCTGATTCTTGGCATGGATTGGCTTTCTCTACATGGAGCTCATATCAATTGGCAAATAAGGGAAGTCACATTTCATATTCCAGATCAATCTATGATTGTCTATCGATGTAAGGATGAACATAACCTTCCAGTGGAAATATCTTCCATTTTATGGGTATTGATTCCACTAAATGAAGGTTATTTATCTCAAATGGTTGGTGACAAAATCACGATTAAGAATATGCCCATTGTACGGGAGTTTTATGATGTCTTTCCGGAGGAATTACCGGGTCTTCCACCGAATTGTGAAGTTGAGTTTTCAATAGTTTTCTTACCGGATGCTTTCCCTATTTCAAAGACACCTTATAGAATGGCCCCAATTGACTTGCAGGAATTGAAGAAGCAACTCCAAGAGAATCTTGATAAGGGGTTCATACGCCCTAGTGTGTCACCTTGGGGAGCACCTGTTCTGTTTGTTAAGAATAAATATGGATCAATGAGACTCTGCATTGATTATCAAGAACATATCAAGATCACTATCAAGAACAAATATCCTCTCCCGTGCATTGATGACCTATTTGATGAACTACGCGGAGCTCAATACTTTTACAAGATTGATCTTCATTCAGGGTATCATCAATTAAGGGTCAAAAGGGAGGATATACCAAAGACGGATTTCCATACAAGGTATGGACACTATGAATTTATAGTGATTCCATTTGGTCTTACTAATGCCCCTGCTATATTCATGGATCTAATGAATAGAGTCTTTAGAGACTATCTTGATCAATTTGTGGTAGTTTTTATAGACGATATTCTTGTCTATACAAAGAGCAAGGAAGAACAAGAAGATCACTTGAGAATTATATTGAAGACCCTGAGAAAGGAGAATCTTTATTCCAAATTTACCAAGTGTGAATTTTGGCTTCAAAAAGTTTCATTTTTGGGTCACAAAATCTCAAAAGAGGGGATATCTGTGGATCCAGCAAAAATAGAGGTTATTGAAAGATGGTCGAGACCAACAATAGTAACTGAGATCTAAAGTTTTCTTGGTTTGGCTGGATATTATCGACATTTTGTGAAATATTTTTCACGATTATCTAATCCACTCACCAAGTTGACTCGGAAAGGAGTTAAGTTTGTTTGGACGGAGGAATGTGAAGAGAATTTGAAGGAGTTGAAAAGAAGGTTATCCAGTGCACCTGTGCTCACACTGCCTTGTAGTGGAGAAAGGTTTGTGATCTACATTGATGCATCCAAGAATGGATTGGGGTGTGTTCTTATGAAAAATGATATGGTGATAGCTTATGCCTCACGACAGTTGAAAATACATGAGCAAAATTACCCAACTCATGATTTGGAGTTATCTGTGGTAATCTTTGCATTAAAGATTTGGAGGCATTACCTTTATGGTGAAAGGTGTGATATTTATACTGATCATAAAAGTTTAAAGTATATTTTCACACAAAAGGAGCTGAATATGCACCAAAGAAGATGGTTGGAGATGACTAAGGATTATGACTGCTCAATTCATTACCACCCTGGGAAATCAAACAAGGTGGAAGATGCATTAAGTCGACAAGACCATGCTAGTTTATCCATGATGAGGATCACAAAAGATCCAATATTTATGGATTTAAAAAGGATGGATCTTGGAATTGTAATGAAAGGGGAAAAATAATATCTTTCTCAAATGAATGTTCAACCATCTATACATGTGAAGATTAAAGAGGCATAGAAAGAAGATGTCTAGTTACAAAAGATGGTGAGAAATGTTCCTGAATTCAACCTTGATTGTGATGGGATAATAAAGTTCAGGAATCGGGTTTGTGTTCCTCCCATCCCCGAATTAAAGAAGGAGATGTTGGATGAGGCTCATAGTTCTTCATTATCTATTCATCCTGGAAGCACGAAGATGTATAGAGACCTAAAATAGTACTTCTGGTGGGATGGAATGAAAAGAGATGTTGCTGAATATGTCTCTCGATGCTTGGTTTTTCAACAAGTTAAAGCTGAGGGACAGAAGTCTAATGGGATGTTACAACCATTACCCATACCCGAATGGAAATGGGAAAACATCACTATGGACTTTGTCACATGACTTCCTAAAACATCCAAAGGCAATAATGTTATCTGGGTCATAGTTTATCGTCTTACCAAGTCTGCACACTTCATTGCTATTAGAAAGGATTTCTCTCTAGATCAGCTTGCCAGGATATATGTAAAGGAAGTGGTAAGATTGTATGGAGTACCACTTTCTATTATATCTGATCGGGATCCGAGATTTACCTCGATGTTCTGGTGAAGTCTTCAGCATACTCTAGATACAGAGTTGAGTTTCAACACTACTTATCATCCTCAGACAGACGGTCAGTCTGAGATAACAATTCAAACTCTAGAAGATATGTTGAGAGCTTTCTCTATGGATTTCAAAGGTGGTTGGGATCAACACCTACCTTTGGTGGAATTTTCTTATAATAATAGCTTTCACTCCAGTATTAAGATGGCTCCTTATAAATCTCTCTATTGAAAGAAATGTAGGACTCCAACTTGCTGGGATGAAGTTCGGGAAAGAAATCTATTAGGACCCGATCTCGTTGATGAAATGGCAGAAAAGGTCAGATCTATTCCACAACACATAAGAGCAGCTCAGAGTCGATAGAAAAGTTATGCCGACAACCGAATAAAAGACCTAGAGTTTGAATTAGGTGATAAAGTGTTCTTACGAATATCTCCGTGGAAGAGGGTCATGAGATTTGGAAAGAAGGGGAAGTTGAGCCCTAGATATATCGGTCCTTTTGAAATACTGGATCGTGTTGGGAAGGTAGCTTACCGATTGGCGCTTCCACTGAATCTCTCTCAAGTTCACGATGTGTTCCATGTATCTCTCCTGAGAAAGTACATACCTGATCCTTCACATGTACTCAGCTCAGAAGTTGTACCGCTAGACCAGGATCTTTCTTATGAAGAATAGCCGATAGAGATTATGGATCATATCGAAAACGTCCTACGAAAAAAGACCACTCGATTGGTGAAAGTTTTATGGAGGAACCACCAATTAGAAGAAGCTACATGGGAGCTTGAGGATATGATGAGGGAGAGGTATCCTCATCTGTTTGTTACAAAGTGACGAATTTCAAGGGCGAAATTCATTTTAAGGGGGGTAGAATGTAACACCCGAGAATTTTATGTTATATGAATCATCAAAGGAATCTTTTTCTATACACAACACTTGCTTGGCTTGCTTTACACGAAATCGCGACCTTCCTCGATAGCTTGCGTCGTACACAATACTGAGTTTCACTAAACAATGATATGCTAATAAAATATTATTAAAACTAGCCGTTATGAATAGCAATAACCACTTTTTGAAATTTTATAAATTTTATTTTTTAAAATGGACTTCATTTTTGGATTCGGAATATCGAAATTATCCTAGGGTGAAATTTTGGTATTTTTCTAAAAACTTTCAATTTTTTATTAATAGTGAAACCACTAAGTGGTGGTTAAAAAACTGAATTTTTCATAAAACTTAATTTTACCGCTTCTGTGAGTGGAATTTCAAAAATCTGAGAGACACGGTTGATGTCAGTAATTAAAATGTGGTTCAATGAGATGAAAATAATTTTTGTTGAATAGTAACTTTTTACTTTTATTTACCACGGTTAAAAGTAAATAGGGTAATTAAGGGTAAAAATGATATTATTATTACCCTATCACATGTCCTAATTATATTGGATAAGTGTAATTCGACCAAAAACAAACTTAGGAATAAAATATGACCATTTAGGCCCACTTGGATTAGATTAGGACATTTATTATTAATTTATTTAAAAAGGGTTAAAATAGTTAAAATCAAAGTTTAATAAGTAAATAATTTTTAATATAGGGTTATATATAAGATAAATTAGACTATAAGTATTCATTAGAAAGATAAAACTATTTCCTACATAATAGTATTTTATTTTTAATTTTTAGATATTAAATAATTTAATTTCTTTATGACACAAAGATGATGCAATAATTATCTTATTAAGGAAATATTGACATAATTGATGTTATAAATACCCAAATAAATGTAATTTGAGACTTTTTATGAATTCCACTAATTTTATAGGTTAATATGACATTTTATTATTGATTTAATTAACTTTTTTCGAACTAATCATTCTGTTATGATTTTCACAAAAATCAATTACTAAATAGTATCAAAATTGACATAAAGTAGTTTTTTAAACAAATATTATACTATTAATTGTTATTTTATTCCTAAAAATCTAAGGTTCGGCCTAATTACTTAGATAAGGTTATATATATTAATAATGAACAACTTGGGGTTTGTTTGGATTGTTATAGTAAGTTTATTAACCTTATAGTGTAAGAACACAAGAAGACACGGTAAAAGTAAAATTATTTTACTTAATGTTAAATCTAAATGATAAGGTCAAAATAGGAACCTAAACTTGTCTAAATTCTATTATATGAGATGATTTCGACCCATACCCACCATAGATTCTAAATAAATCAATTTGGAGCTATTTAAAACCGAATTTGGCTTTATAATAAAATAATATTTTTAGTTATTCTAAAGGTGCCCCTCTCCTCCCTTATAAAAGGGAACCTCCTCCCTCTCTTCATCACACCACTTTGAGCCTTCAATCTTAGCCAACACGTTCCACTTTCTCCTCTCCACTTCCCTAGAGAAATCCTAGAGGTCCTGGTATTCTTCAAAGACCAATGTTAGTGCCCTAAAAGGAGGTCTCAAAGAATCACTTCAAAGAAGAGGTAATGTCTGTTACCAATTATTTCATCATTATTTCTTCTTCCACTTCTTCTTATTTAGTTGTTTCATTATGAAGTAATAACATAAGTATCACTCATATAATTATATTTTATTATAAGTATGAAACAACCCTATTTCACCATCTATGCATCCTATGGAAAATGAAATCACCGCGCGTGCGTACGTACGGAATACCATCTCCACGCCGTGGTGTAATCTACTTTCCACCACAACCTTACTTGGATGGGTATAATGGTGTAAATAATGACTATATATGAATATTGTAAAGTTATATTGATTCTGAAATAGTATACATACACTCCAATACAATTCCATGATCATGGGAATGATATCATCGCTCGTGTGTACGTACGAAATACCGTCTCCACGATGTGATGCGACTCATTCTACATGATCTTCATTGAATAATGATTATAAAAATGAATTGAATGAATGAATATGATATATATTACACTAATAACATTCTGGAAATGAGGTATCTATAACCTAAAGAGAATAATAAGAATTTATTCGACAAAACACGCATAAGAACAAAAAGTAATAAACACCCGAATAACAAGTTGTAATGAAATATTACTAATAAGAAGCTAAGAATATGACCATATATGATATCATAACAATAATTACGATTCTGGAATAAGTCAATAACATTATTTAAATCATTATACAGGAGGTTCTGACACTTACGAGGCAAATCGGACCTAAGGTAAGGGAAATATCACAATCTCATTTTTATCTGAGATTGTTTATACTTTAGTATTTACTGGGGTTTATTTTATCATCCACATCCATGTTTCCTAAATATGTAATATTATTTCCATCCACCTAAAGTTTTTTAAATCCAATTTTACCCTTAGGTGAGTTTTTAGTAAAAGATATGAAAGGAATCTTTTGTCATTTTTTCATACGAGGTACTTTTTTACTTTTCCGACAAAAGTACGAGAAGAATTTTTTTTAACTTATACGGCATGAATGGATTTTTAAAAAATTATTTCCAAGAAGCTTCCTTTACAAGTTTTCAAGTTTATTTTTAATCAACTTCTATTAGTTTAAAATTGTATGACATGTTAAGAAAGGAAAAATGTTTTTGAAGTAGAAAGGATATTTTCCTCAAGAATGTAGTTCAAGAGTTTTATCAAAATTATTTTCCATATAAGATAATATAGGGTTCTATTTCTATCCATATTATTACATGGATTTTATTATGTTGTGATCGAAATATTTTTATGAATTCCTTTATCTTATATGAATTGTTTTATGATGTCACGATGTTTAAGATTCCCATTTTTATTACATGGGTTATGCTATGATGTATGGTTTATGATTTTGTGGCACACATAAGAATGGTATCATTAAGAGATGGGTGGGACCTATATCTCCCTCCAATGCATTGGGTAAAGATTTTATATCTCATGAGATAGACATGGCTGGAACGGTAGGTTAAACCGGTTCAGTGAAATAGGAATGAAACGAGGAGTGAACTCGGTTCAGAAGTGGACTTTGTCCACTAAGATAGTCTTGGCAATGAGTCTTGACTAACAAGAAATTATTCTCAATGATTATGTGTGTATCCCACAAAGTTTCATGTTTTAAGTTATGATTATTGGGACTACATTTCACTAATATTATTTATCCCACGTTATGAAATTATGATCTCTTTTGCAGGTTAAGATTTCCAAAAGTTATGTGCTTATGTATATGATGTGATTGATATTTATATTGATTAACCTTACTGATAATTTGAGCTCACACTTTTGTATGTTTTATTTCCCCAGGTCAGGAAGACGGTTATTAAGTATAATATGCCAAAAAGGGACTCTAGATATGATGAAATAAATGGGAGGCAAAGTATATGCTTTATGAACCAGTTGTTTATGCTTTCCAGTTTCTAAATACACTATACCTATATGGTCCTTTCATGGTTTTGTTATATGTTGTAATAAGTGTGCTTAAATTTTGAAGTAATAACAATTTATGTAAAGTATGGGTCGTTATAATTATCATACCCATACAAATAATAATGTTTTTGAATAACAATTACACCACGACGTGGAGACGGTAAGCCGTATGTATGCACGTATGGTGACATGTCATTCAAAGAATGGATAGAATAATGAATATGGTTGTAACATATTTATGATAACATCATAGAATATATAAGATACTGGATTTATTATTTTAGAAAGGAAATAACAAAGAAAGAATAATTTGAAGAAAAAAGGAACTTTAAAAAGGGTCATGAAAACATTACCTCCTTTTCGGGTTCTTCCTTTTGATTTAATCAAAAGGGCTCCTTAGGTTGGATTTCTGAACAAACTAAGGCCTATAGGTTGAATTTAGGGAATTTGAGAGAGTATTTGGGTAGGTTTTGGCCAATCCAAAAGGATTAGTAGGTGTGAATAATTGGTTAGATGTTGTGTCCTTTTATAAGGGGGGGAGGGACTCTTTAGAAAAAAACTTAAAGTATTAATTTATAATAAATTCATATTCAGTTTCTAATTGCTCCAAAGTGGATTATTCAAATTGTAAGGTGGGGATGAGTAGAAATCCCTTAAACCAATAGATTTTAGACAGGTTTGGGTCATTATATTAACCTTATCTTTTAGTTTTAAGTCTTAGTTAATTAGATTGACATTTACCATGTCACTTTGTATTTTTATATTATATAGTTAATAAACATACAATATACATCCAAGAGACCCCCAAGTGGTCCATTAATGATACACCTATCATAATATAAGTCCTTTGGACGAACACTATATTTTTAGGAATAGAATATCAATTAATAATATAATACTTGTTTTAAGAACTCATTTATGTCAATTTTGACAATATTTAATATTTGATTTTGGTTAAAGTCTTAAAAACATTATTAATTCACCAAAAATTCATTTAAGAAATAAAAACATTTCATATTAACCAATAAAATTATTTTATGGCATAAAAACTTTAAATTATATTTATTTTAACTTTTATAATACCAATTATTTGATTATTTCATTAATAAGGAAAATATTTCATCATTATTTTATCATAAATAAATTTAATTATTAAAAGTCTAGAAATTATAAATAAAATGCAATTATGTAGGAAATATTTTTAGATTTTGAATTAATATTTATAGTCTAAAATATAACATAAATAACCCAATTTTAAATTTTTTTTTCTAAAATATATATGCTTTTGTCATTTTTGTATTTACTTTAACTTAATTAATATAAAGTGTCCTTATCACCTACAAGTGGCTCCATGGGGTCCCCAAATCGACCAAAAGATGCCCATGGTTGGACATGTATCACCCAATAAGGTTAGGACACATTTTATGGTAATTTATTATTATTATAATATTATTTTTTACCCTTATTTACCAGATTTACCCTTTAACCATGGTAAATAAAATATTTACCGAAGTAATTATTCAAAATTTCTACAAATAAATGTTACCTATTTAAAAAATTTGGACAAACTGATTCCAAATATGGAATCCATTTTTCCAAATTCGAAACACATAAGTGGCAGAAATTAATTTAAAAGTAATTCTCGCTGTCAAAACAAAAGGCGTGTTTTTAAGAAATAATAACTATCAAAAGATTGACACTCGTTTATGTCTGGTTTAATTGTGGAATTATGTCCAATGACTAAAATTGTATTTAATGGTAAACATATATTCTAAATATACTTTAAAACCATTCAAATTCATAATTTATCACTATCAATTATTTTGATTAAAAAATATGTTTTTAATTAAAATTTAGTAATTTTCACTATTCATCAATAAAATAATAGTTATCCGAAAAGTACCAAAATTTTACCCTAGGATAATTTCAATATTTATAATCCAAAAATGAAGTCCATTTTAAAAGATAAATTGTATAAAATTTCAAAAATTTGGTATTATTATTCATAACGGCTAGTTTGATTGGTTGTGGTTTGTGTTAGAACTCAAAGTGGCGTACAAAACACGCTACTGTATTATTCAACGAAAAGAATATCGAATAATCTTGTGGAGTTACAACTTTGGGTTTATACCCCTTTAATCTATGCCAATTTTTTAAAATTGTAACCCCCCAAGATTTCATAGTACGTTATTTCTTCAAAATAATCCAATACATTGCAGTACACGTAACACCAAGTTCTAGTGCACCACGACTTACCAAACTAGTCGTTCAAAAGTAGTTATGAATGGTATTAACTGAATATTGAACTTTATATAATCCTTATAATTTTAGAATCCATATTATGAGTTTCTTAGACATAATTTAAGAACAAATTCATTTTTTTCAGATAAAAGAAGTATTTTTAAAAAAATGAAATTTTACTACCTTTTAATAGAGAACCCTTTATAAATCCAATATTTGAAACTTCTATATATTCAATTTGACAAAATAAACTTCTTATTTATAATTGGGACATAAGAATTTAGTTTCGATAAATATTTGGTGTTTTTTCTGATAACTTTCATATTTTGTTGAATAGTTAAAAATACTATATTTTAACTGAAAACAACTTTTTTAATCAAAATAATTTGTAGTGTTAAATTATACATTTTAAAGTTTTTTAAGTATAAATATATTATATTTTTACCATTTAATATAATTTTATTCATTGGAAATAATTTCACTTTGAAATTGAACAAAAACAAGTATCAATCTTTTGTTAGTTATTATTTCTTAAAAACACGTTTTTTGGTTTTGACAACGGGAATTAATTTTAAATTAATAAAATCAACTTCTATGTTTTGAATTTGGTAAAATAGGATTAATTTTTGTATTCAGAATATCAAAATTAGCTTAGGGTTGAAATTTTGGTATTTTTCTGAAAACTTTCAATTTTGATGAATAGTGAAAATCATTGAGTTATAGTTTAAATCAGAATTTTTATTTAAATAATTATTTATTTAAATGTTTTTAGGTATAAATAGATATATAATACCTATATAAGTTAAATGTAATTAATTGGATTCATTTTATAATAATTTTAGATATATAAAAGTTTTATTTAACTTTTTACCGTCTTTTACGCACCTCCTAAAAGGATTTGCAAATTTACATAAAACATAATTTTACTACTTATGTGAATTGAATTTCAAAAATCCAAGAGACACTATTGATATTAGTAAGTAAAATGTGGTTCAATAAGATGAAAATAATTTTTTTTGAATAGTAACTTTTAACTTTTATTTACCACCATTAAAAGTAAATAGGGTAATTAAGGGTAAAAATGATATTATTATTACCCTAACACGTGTCCTAATTCTATTGGATAAGTGTAATTTGACCAAAAACAACCTTATGAATAAAATATGATCCTTTAGGTCCACATGGATTAAATTAAGACATTTATTATTTTATAATTCAAAGAAGAGTTAAAAGTGTTAAATTAAAAGTTTAATAACTAAACCATTTTTAGTATAGGGTCACACATAATATAAATTAAAATATAAATATTAATTGGAAATATAAAAAGATTTTCTACATTATTTTATTTTATTTATATTTTTTAGACATTAAATAATTAACATTATTTATCACATAATGATGATGTAGTAATTACCGTATTAATGAAACATTAAAATAATTGATATTATAAATATCTAAATAAATGTAATTTGTGACCTTTTATGAGTTCCACTAATTTTCTAGGTTAGTATGACATTTTAGGGTTGTTTAGATAAAAAAAAATCGAATTAATAATGCTGTTATGAATTTAGCTCAAACAAAATACCAAATAGTGCCAAAATTGACATAAAAGAGTTTTTAAAAGAAATATTATATTATTAATTGATATTCTATTCCTAAAAATCTAAGGATAGGAAAACAGACTTATATAATGATATGTGTATCATTAATGAACCACTTTGGGTTCTCTTGGAAGTATACAGTAAGTTTATTTACCATATAATATAAAAATACAAAGATACATGGTAAATGTCAATCTATTTAACTAAGAGTTAAATCTAAAAGATAAAGTTAATATAGTGACCCAAACCTGTATAAAACCTGTTGGTTGAGTGGTTTTCGGCCAATCCCCACCTTATCATTTAAATAATTTATTTTTGAGCCATTAGAAACTGAAAATGATTTTATTATAAAATAATATTTCTAGCTTTTCCTAAGGTGCCCCTCACCCATCTTATAAAAGGGCACTCCCACTTCTCTGTAATTCACATATTCAAATCCATTTAGCTCGGCCAACCCCTACCCAAATACCCTCTCAACTATCCTCCATTAATCCTAGATGGATTCCTTTAGTCTAAAATCCATCCTAAGGATCTCTTTTGATCAAATCAAAAGGAAGAACTCAAAGAAGAGGTAAATATTTCATCACCTCTTTAAAGTTACTTTCTTCTTCCACTTCCTTTTTCTATGTTGTTTCCATTCTAAAATAATAACTCCAGAATATTTTATATACTGTTATGTTATTATAAATATGGTACCACAAAATTCATTATTCTATCCATCCTTTGAATGACATGTCACCATACGTGCGTACGCACGGCTTACCTTCTCCACGTCGTTGTGTAATTGTTATTCAATACATTATTATTTGGATGGGTATAATAATGATGTGTAATTGATGTAAATAATAAATATAGAATAATAATGATTATTTATATATGATATACCATCCAATTATATATTATTTTAATATCAAAAGAATGATATTGTCACTCGTGCGTACGTATGGATTACCGTCTCCACGAACGCGATGAGATTCATTCCTCATCGTATCCTTTCAAGACTAATTTTCATTATATGATTAAAAATAATATTTAAAGACTCTATATCATTTTGTATATGAATAAGATACATCCCATCCATAAAAATTATGACTCACATAATAAAGAATATAAAGGAAAATGAAACCGTTAACACCCAAAACAATGATAATAATAAGATATTATTAAAAAAGAAATGTTAAAATATCATATATGATATCATATTAATGTATATGATTATTTTATAATTTAATAATTATTATTTTACCATCATATAAGAGGTTAACCTGCCCTCGACCAAGGAAAAGTACATGGTAAGGGTTAATTTTACAATCTCTTTACTACCCGAGGTTGTACTTATGTAAGAATCTACTATGACATCTTTATCATCCACATCCATGTTTCTTAAAAATGTATTTCAAAACATTTTTACTATTTACTAAACTATGTTTTAAAGTCATTTATACCCTTATTTTAATTTTTATAAAATGGTTTCAATGTAATCTTTCTGTCATTTTCCAAACAAGGTACTTTATAACCTTTTCGACAAAACTAAAGTAAGAATGTCTTTTTTTTACTTATATGGCAGGTGTGGCTATTTTCTGCCATTATATAATCATCAAATCTTACCTTACAAGCATATAAGAATATTTCCAAAATTAATGTTTTCTTTTAAAATTATATGAATTTTGGAAGATTTCAAAATAGAAATAGACATTTCTCTAAAAAAATGTTTTGATTTCATATATGTCAACATCCTTTGATGGATTTTAAGATTATATTAAGTTGATTTATTATGGTACAAAACTTCCATATTGTATTGAAGGTTTTATGATATGTTTGACTCTGGATGTGTTATTTTTACACCATTCATGGATTATGGATAAATTATTGACATTTCGTATGCTAATTTTAATATGAATGTTTATGTTTTGTTTAAGCCTTTTCATATGGGGAATTCATTGGACTTAGTATGTGATGGGTGGAGCCCGCTATATCTCTTAGATGAATCGATAGGTCTCATGAGAAAAACTAGTGTCTTAGCACAAGGCCTTGACAAAATCTTATTTTTAGTCTTGGTGCAAGGCCTTGAGTATGTTGTTATGAAAGTCTGGCATTATACATTCCATCATTATGAAAGTGTCTATTGATATTTCATGTGATTATTCGATTAGTAAAATATCAATGTGAATAAGTAAATGGAATTATTTGATTTTATCTTTTCCATATTATGTTGAAGTTAAAGTTTAAAATGATTTTATTTTAGTCTTATACATTTCCTTAAATGTTTATGCTTATTTATGAATGTTTCTGCTATATTGTTATCCTTACTGAGCATCTGAGCTCACCCCTTTCTATGTTTTATTTTTTCTAGGATGCGTAGAAGTATTTTATGATTGACTTGCAGGGATAGTATGAGGGGATATGAGTGAGGTTTATTGAAACAATGTTGTTGTAGTTTTTCATTTTATGATTTAATTTAAACCATATGAATGTATCTATTACTTGCAAGGCTACTAAACTAATCGATCTTTAGAGAATTGATCTTTTGTGATCATGCCAATGTTATGTAATAATGCAACAACTCAGGGAAACTAGGTTCGGGGCATTATAGTTAGTATTAGATGAAGTTTAGTACAAACCTTGGATACTAGATTTAGGTAAACTCTGATTAGAGCACATAGCCCTAAGATAGACTTTGAGGATTAGTATAGAAGAACTTTCTAAAATTTTGGTATTGAAGAGATTCTGTGAGTTTTCCAAACAATACATCCTTTTCTAGATATGAGTAGGTAGAGGCGGCTCTAGCACAGATGTACTTAGGGGTAAAACCCGAAAACATCGCTTTGAGCTAGACTCGAACGAGAACTGGTGCACAACAACGGGCCTTGCTGCACTCTTGGTTACGACACTCCTGGGGGATATTCTTAGGATAATTATCATTTTCTTTACAAATCATTATGAAATATTTACAACTATATACCTCCTCAAATAAAATATTTTTATGATTATGGATTATATCCATAAACTGTTCAATTTACGTTAGGTATTTTACAAGTTTGGAATTATTAATTTCAATTCATAAAATGACCTTGTGTATGACCTAGTAAAGAAATGGTGCCCAGTAGAAGGAATGTGAACTCCATAATACGTATGATCTAAAGAGTAAGAAGGATCCTATCTTTCACGGTATTAAACCAACATTTAGAAGGGAAATAGTCTCCCATGTATTCTCAACATTTGAAGAAATAGTGTCATGTGTTAATAAGATAAGTAAAGAATTCTCTGAGTCATATGGCTTTGATGGGAAGTAAGAGAAGAAAAGGATGGAAGAGAGAAGGATGGATAAAGGGAAGAGGGAAGATAAGTATTTTCTCATATTTGATAATTGTGGAAAGAATCCCCTTGGTAAATGATGGAAGGGAATGAGAGTTTGTTATAAGTGTGGAGACAAAGGACACGAAGTACGTTATTGCAAGGGTCAGAAAAAAGTTTCAAATGTACAATGCTTCATCTTTAAGAAGTTAGGACACTACGTGAATCAATGTCCAAATCATCATAGTATACCGAAAATGATGTTATTGGGTTATAAAAAAGTTATGATACTACCGAATATGAAGAGGAATGATTATATTTCTTCTGTTGTTATTAAAGTATTGTGTCATTTGAGTATTGTATTAATGATGTACATGTTATAAGAATTATAGATTATATATGGATTGTATTGTAGTATTATTTCATTAAGGACTTCAGATTGTGTGGAACCAAGAAAAGTGACTCAATAAAAGGTTGAATTTTTGGAAAATATATGGTTGAGAGAAAGATAAACCATAATATAGTTTTGATACTGAGGTTGTGATTTTAGAATAATACATGATTGATTTGGATAAATTATATTGGATATTCTTGACTACCTTGAAACAGATTAATGATTTGTATATTCCATAATTGTTGGAGTTTACAACAATTTTTGATAGAAGAAGTATATCCAGTATTCAATAAGGAATAAGAGAGCATGAATTTAATTAATAAGTTTTTATGGTAATTTTGGATGTTGCGTTATTTTAAAAGAATACTTGATGAAGGTGTTCACATGTTATTACGTGGAAAAAAAGATATTCATTTTGTTTACCTTCCTTATAAATTTTGGACTATGATTTTGGACAGAAGTATTTTGGATAAGTCTAGTTTGAGATTATTTTTGTATTTCCATACAAAGGACAACCTAGACATCGGGTGGCAACCCGTCGCGTCCGGCAAGGCCGTGAGACTTTAACCCGCAACTGAAGGGAGACAAGGGTGTATCACCTACCACTGGCCCACATGATTTCATTGATTGAATAATGTAGTTTTTTTTAAAAGGTTTTGTAGATAAATTATAAATTCATTTTTTGGGAACCCTATATGAATAGGATAAATAGAATATATTTTTAAGTTCTATTATCTTTTAGAGTGAAAGATGAGTTTGAGGTAGAAATTAGTTAAAGGATAGAACTTTACTTGTCAAGTATATATTTTTTTATTCTCTTATTCTATGAATAAATTAATTCTTAAACTTTATGTGAGGTATATTAAAACAAAAAATGTGTTATCCTAATACCTTATGTTTTTTTGAACGGATGATATTTAAAATCATCATAGATTGATGGCATTAAGGCCCTCAATCATACAATATTTTGTGATTGATGACCTCAATCACTCCCTATAAATATTTACTTTTTTGCTCCAATTATGTGTCTCTAATTTCCACAAATTTTCTTTTAATTGAGATCATAATTTGGTGGTGACTTTTTCATTCCCCTTTTCCTATTATTAAGACTAAATTTTATTAACCCAATTTCTGATGTGGGTTTTCCCACAATGGTATTTTATATTTTCAACCTTTAATTTTCAAAGAACTATTTAAAATTGTGAGGATGAAATTTATTAAAGGAGGAAAGAATGTAACCCCCCAAGTTTTCATAGTATGTTAATTATTCAAAGTAATTTAATAACTTGCACTACACGCAACACCGAGTTCAAGCGCACCACGACTTACCAAACTAGCCGTTCAAAAGAAGTTATGAATAGTATTAACTAAATTTTGAACTTTATATAATCCTTATAATTTTAGAATCCATATTATGAGTTTCTTAGACATAATTTAAGAAAAAATTCATTTTTTCAAATTAAAGAAGTATTTTTCAAAAAATGCAATTTTACCGCCTTTTGATGGTGAACCCTTTTTAAATAAAAAAATTGAAACTTTTATATATTCAATTTGAAAAAATAAACTTCTTCATTATAATTGAGACATAATAATTTAGTTTCAATAAATTTTTGTTGTTTTTCTGATAAGTTTCATATTTGGGTGAATAGTAAAAAATACTATATTTTAACTGAAAACAACTTTTTTAATCAAAATAATTTGTAGTGTTAAATTATAAATTTTAATGGTTTGTATGTATAAATAGATTATATTTTTACCATTTAATTAAATGTAATTAATTGGAAAAAATTTCACTTTGAAATTGAACATTAACAAGTATCAATCTTTTGTTAGTTATTATTTCATAAAAACATGTTTTTTGGTTTTGACAACGAAAATTAATTTTAAATTAATAAAAGAAAATTTTATGTTTTGAATTTTGTAAAATAGGATTAATTTTAGAATTCAGAATATCAAAATTATCTTAGGGTGAAATTTTGGTATTTTTCTAAAAAATTTCAATTTTTGATGAATAGTGAAAAACATTGAGTTATAGTTTAAAATAGAATTTTTATTTAAATAAATATTTATTTAAAAAAATTTAGGTCAAAATAGATACATAATACCTATATATTTTCAATGTAATTCATTGAAGTCAGTTTATAATAATTTTATATATATAAAACTTTTATTGAACTTTTTATCGTCTTTTACGCACCTCCTATGAGCATTTGCAAATTTACATAAAACTTAATTTTACTACTACTGTGAGTTTAATTTCAAAAATATGAGAGACACAGTTGATGTTAGTAAGAAAAATGTGGTTCAATAAGATGAAAATAATTTTTGGTGAATAGTAACTTTTAAATTTTATTTACCATGGTTAAAAGTAAATAGGGTAATTAAGGGTAAAAATGATATTATTATTACCTAAAACATGTCCTAATTATATTGGATAAGTTTAATTCGACCAAAAACAACCTTAGGAATAAAATATTATCCTTTAGGTCCACTTGGATTATATTAAGACATTTATTATTATATAATTCAAAGAAGAGTTAAAAGTGTTAAATTCATTGTTTAATAACTAAACCATTTTTAATATAGGGTTACACATAAGATAAATTCAACTATAAATATTCATTGGAAAGATAAAAATATTTCCTATATAATGGTATTTTATTTATATTTTTTATAAATTAACTAATTTAATTTATTTATGACACAATGATGATGCAGTAATTATCTTATTAATGAAAGGTTAAATTAATTGATAGTATAAATATCCAAATAAATGTAATTTGAGACTTTTTATTCATTACACTAATTTTATAGGTTAATATGACAGATTAGGGTTTTTAATATGAATTTTCTTCCAAGTAATAATGTTTTTATGAATTTAGCAAAAACAAAATACCAAATAGTGTCAAAATTGACATAAATGAGTTTTTAAAAGAAATATTATAATATTAATTGATATTAAATTCCTAAAAATCTAAGGTTTATCCAAAAGACTTATATAATGATATTTGTATCATTAATTAACCAATTGGGGTTCTATGGTAAGTATATTTTAAGTTTATTAACCATATAATAAAAAAATACAAAGAGACATCGTAAATGTCAAACTATTTAACTAAGAGTTAAATCTAAAAGATAAAGTCAATATAGTGACCCAAAACTGTCTAAAACCTATTTGTTGAGTTTTTTTAGACCCATACCCACCTTATCCTTTAAATAAATTATTTTGGAGCCATTAGAAACTGAAAATGATTTTATTATAAAATAATATTTCTATCTTTTCCTTAGGTGCCCCTCACCGCTCTTATAAAAGGGCACTCCCCCTTCTTTGTAATTCACACCTTCAAAGCCATTTAGCTCGGCCAAAAACTACCCAAATACCTTCTAAAATGTCCTCCCTTCATCCTAGAGTCCTTAATTTAGTCATAAATCCAACCTAAAGAGCCTTTTTGATCAAATAAAAAGGAAGAACCCGAAGAAGAGATAAATATTTCATCACCTCTTTGAAGTTGCTTTCTTATTCCACTTCATTTTTCTTTATTGTTTCCATTATAAAATAATAACTCCAATATCTACTGTATACTATGATGTTATTATAAATATGGTACAACCAAATTCATTATTCTATCCATCCTCTGAATGACATGTCACCATACGTTCGTACGTACGGGTTACCGTGTCCACGTCGTGGTGTAATTGTTATTCAATACATTATTATTTGGATGGGTATAATAATGATGTTTAATTGATGTAAATAATAAATATAACATGATAATGATTCTTTATATATGATATACCATCCAATAATATATTATTTTAATATCAAAATAATGATATTGTTGCTCATGCGTACATACGGATTACCGTCTCCATGAACACGATGAGATTCATTCTACATCGTATCCATTCAAGACTAATTTTCATTAGATGATTAAAAATAATGTTTAAAGACTTTATATAGTTCTGGATATGAATAAGATACATCCCATTCATAAAACATATGACTCACATAACAATGAATATAAAGTAAAATGAATATGTTAACACCTAAAAAATGATAATACTAAGATATTATTAACAAATTAATGTTAAAATATCATATATGATATCATATTAATGTATATGATTCTTTAATAATTTAATAACAATTATTTAACCATTCTTCATGAGTTTAACCTACCCTATACCAAGGAAAAGTACAAGGTAAGGGTTAATTTCACAATCTCTTTATTACCCAAGGTTGTTTTTACGTAAGTATCTACTGGGACAACTTTATCATCCACATCCATGTTTCATAAAAATGTTTTTCAAAATATTTTTACTATTTACTAGAATATGGGTCAAATTCATTTATACCATTATTTCAATTTTTATAAAATGGTTTGAAAGTAATCTTTGCGTCATTTTCCAAACAAGGTACTTTATAACCTTTTCGGAAAAACTAGGGTAAGAATGTCTTTTTTTAACTTATATGGCAGGTGAGGCTATTTTCCACCGTTATATAATCATAAAATCTTCACTTACAATCTTATAAGAATATTTCCAAAATAAATGTTTTCTTTTATAGTTATATGAATTTTAAAATATTTCAAAATAGAAAGATACATTTCTCTAAAAAAGGTTTTGATTTCATCTATGTCAACATCCTTTGATGGATTTTAAGCTTATTTGAAGTTGATTTATTTTGCTACAAAACTTCCATATTGTATTAAAGGTTTTATGATATGTGTTATTTTTACACCATTAATCGTTTATGGATAAAGTATTGACATTTCTTATGCTAGTTTTAATATGAATGTTTATAGTATGTTTAAACCTTTTCATATGAGGAATTCATTGGACTTAGTAAGTGACAGGTGGAGCCCGCTATAGCTCCTCGATGCATCGGTAGGTCTCATAAGACAAACTAGTGTCTTGGTACAAGGCCTTTACAAAATATTATTTGTATTCTTGGCACAAGTCCTTGACTATGTGGTTATGAAATTCTGGAATTATGCATTCCATCATTATGAAAGTGGCTATTGATATTTCACATGATTATTCGATTAGTAGAATATCCATGTGAATAATTAAATTGAATTATTTGATTTTCTCCTTTCCATATTATATTTAAGTTCAAGTTTAAAAGGCTTTTGTTTTAGTCTTATACATTTCCTTAAATGTTTATTCTTATTTATGAAAGTTTCTGCTATATTTTTATCCTTACTGAGCATCTCAGCTCCCCCCTTTCTATGTTTTATTTTTCCTAGGATGAAAAGATGTATTTTATGCTTGACCTTCAGGGATAGTCTGAGGGGCTATGAGTGTAGTCTATGGAAACAATGTTGTTGTAGTTTTTCATTTTATGATGTAATTTAATCCTTATTAATGTATCTAGTACTTCCAAGGCTACTAAACTAATTGGTCTTTCGAGACATGATCTTTTGTGATCATTCCAATGTTTAGTTATAATGCAGCGACTCTGGGTAACTGGGGTTAGGGTGTTACAAAAATAACCATTAACTACGGATAATTGGATTTAGGGTTATTGTAGTTAGTATCATAAATTTTTTAATAAAAACCATGAGAAATAAATTTAGGAAAACAAATACTATGAAACATAACCCAATTATCAAAATAGAGGATAATTATAAAATAACAT
Organism: Viscum album; assembly: GCA_963277665.1. Lineage (NCBI taxonomy): Eukaryota > Viridiplantae > Streptophyta > Magnoliopsida > Santalales > Viscaceae > Viscum > Viscum album. Next base: position 771,910,924 of record OY728138.1, read on the forward strand.
CCTAATGATTAGATAAGGAATAGACTGTGTGGTTTTGTCATTCAACTACATAACTTTATAGATACTTTTACTAGATATGGATCAGGAATAGTTGTTGTTATGGGTGATAACTTCAAAAAGTTTATATTAGTATTTGACTCAATCTTCACCTGATGTTCGACTACGGGACTTGTTACACACTAGGTTTGACAATCCTAGTGTATATTCTTTGGTCAATTCATATTTTCATTAAAAACCATTATTTATCATTTGAAAATAATTTTATGATTTTAGGATATCCCCAAATAAACCATGTTAATGATTATGAGGTTAAAAATGCATAAATTTTAAATTTATGTTATGTGTAACACCAGATTTAGAAGTATACATTATGATTTAAAATTAAAAATGTTATAAATTAATTAAATATATTTTATTGTGTAAAAATTTCCCCAAGAATAAATAATGGTATTAAACTCATGGTAAATTTAGAATTTTACCTACTGAGTTAGACAATCAAAATGGTACTGAATATGAGTATATTATAGGTATATTAAGGAATATTACTCAGGTTAGGACAAGTAACCTTTTAGGAATTTATAGAACTATTATTATACTATGTGAGTATCCTATATTAAGTCACCTTATGTGATAGAATACTCCATTATTTAGTGGGACTAATAATCCATTGGTAGCAGAGTAATGGATTATATCCCTTAAAATATATATCTATCCTTGGGATATGATGAAACCAAATTTTATACTAGTAGTAAATTATATCAAGGGAAATGATAGCTATTATAGGACATTATTCTAGAATACTATGAAGATATAACACATATATTATAGATATTTTAAAGAAATATGATTTGATAAATATTTCCCTTGTGAGAAACAAACTAAAACAAAGATAAATCTCCTTAGATTAAATTAAAAGGAAAAAATAATATGTTTTGGTTTATGAGGATACCTTTACAAGACTATCCATGTATGCCATAGATTGCATATATAATACAGAATGAAATATTAATAACTTCATTAAAGGGATTAACCCAAGTCTCTAAAGGAAATATGTTTCTCAATATTTTTAATCATATGATGAAATATTTTTATGTGACAACAAAATGGAGAAGGAATTTTCAAGATCTTATATATTCAAGGAGAATCAATATAATTAGAGGTTTTATATACACTAAAAAAAGGGAACATATTAAATAAGGATAGTAAAATGAATAAATTTACATTATGTAAAAAATATGGAAAGAAACATCTCAGAAAAAAATGAAGGGAATGAGAGTGTGTTATAATTGTAGTGATAAGGGCCATCCTTCCCATGAATTTAAGGGAACGAAATAAACCATTATTATCTAGTGGTTTAACTATACATAAAAAGATAATTATTCAAACCAATTTCCCAATAATCAAATGAACATACTATATAAGAGGCTTAGGAGCGAACTCTATGCTTATGTGACCACTACAGCTATAATTGAAGTTCCAAAATATATGGTGGAAGGTACTTTAATCAAAGCCTAAAATTTAGCTAATGATAAATTTTATTCTATATCCTATAAATATTTTATATATTTTATTTTTTCAATAAAATTGGATATTTCCTTACAACCATAAGAAAGGATTTTTTAATCAAAAATCTCAGTGGAAATCTCACTATGACAAGGATGTATTAGGAAGTTACCATTTTTTCAAATAAACATGCACTATTTTTTGACATTATTATGATATCTATGGTTTAATTTTATATAATCCTTTTCATGGATTGGATTTCAAAATATTAAAAAAAATACAATAAATAGAAGAAAAATTACATTTCAGGATAATTATATAGAACTCATTATTTTTATTGTGGAGTCTTCGCCATCTGAGTCATGTATAGATCCAGCATGAGTAGAAATTATAAATGGTATTATTAGGGAAGAAGATCACACACAATCTATTTATATATAATTAAATCAAAAAAAATATTAACTTCTTTGTTATAAAAAAAATACATTAATGTATATCTTTAAGAATTACCTAGACATCCACCAGACTGTGAAGTTTAGTTTTCTATTAATTTAATATCTGGTTCAAGAACTATATCATATAATCCTTGTATAACATACGATATATAATTATTGGAGATAAATAAATAGCTATAGGTGTTTTTTAAAATTTTATTTATTCACCCTAGTGGTTCACCTTAGGTATCCCTTGATATTTTCATTACAAAGAATGATGGATCTATGAGGTAGTGCATTGATTATATACAAAACAATTATATTACTATCAATATCCAGTTTTATGATCCTCTCATTGATAAATTATGTAATAAAATTCAGGGGTCTAAATATTTTTCAATGGATTTCCTTATCTATGGGTATTATCACATATTTTTAAAAAATGAATATATTTTGAAGATATCAATTTTTTGAGCAATATATAAATTATTAGTTTTTAGTAATCCCATTTAGATGGACTAATAAACCCTTTATTTTTAAGCATCTAATTAATATAGTATTAAATGAATATATTGATGTTTTTTAGGTTAATAATTGATGATATCTTTATGTATTCTAAAAGTATGAGAACTATAAAAATCACATGTAGACCATTCTTAGGACTCCTGAAGAAAAAAGGTTATATAGGAAGTATTTTAATTAGAAATGTTTTCTTTATGAAGTTTATTTTCTTGGTAATATTTTCTTCATGATGGAATATTTATTAATCCTATGAAGAAAAAGGAAGTCAAATAATGGACTACACCAATAAACATAACTGAGCTATGTTGTTTCATTAGTTTGAAAAGTTACTATTGATGATTTCATTTAAAAAGCCTTAATTTTCTAACACGTTAACCAAGAGTACATATAAAGGGGTTAAGTTCATATGGAAATTGGAATGTGAATATTGTTTTGAATAAATGAAAATGAGATAGGTTAATTCATCTAATTTGAATCTACCATCAGGAAATGATGGATTGTGTATACATAGTGATGCATCAAAGAAGGGAATTGGTTGCGGCCTTATGAATAATGTTAAAGCTATTTCCTATTTATCATTGTAGTTAAATACTCATTATAAGAACAATATAGTTGATGGTATTTATTTGGATTCTATTATATTTACTTTGAAGATATTGATACATTTTATCTATAGTAAAATATGTGAAATATATATAGACCATAAGAGCCTAAAATACATCCTTTTACAGAAATATATCAACATGAGGAAAAGGTGATGGATAGAGCTACTCAAGGATTATGAATGTTCAATACACTACCACCAGAAGAAGGAAAATAAGGTAGTTGATGCTTTTATGAGTAAATAACAAGGATTTCATGCCAAAATATGGATTGATAGCGATCTTATATTCATTGATCTAGTAAATATGTATATGTTAGTTATTAAAGAAGGGTATACATCACTCATATTTCAAATGATGTTGAAAACTTAAATTTTTTAAAAAATAAAAATTTACATATCTGGTAATGACAATTTTCAAAAGAAAATTAAAGTCATGAATGATGGGTAATTAGCATACTTCATTTGTAAAGATGAAATTATGAAATTTGGAAAGAGAATATGTGTTCCATATATACCTAAAATAAAAAGGGAATTGTTATATGATGTTCAAATCTTTAATTTCACTATACATTAGGGTAGCACCAAGATTTATAATGATTTGAGGGAAACTTTTTAGAGGGATAATATGAGGTGGGAAATTTCTCATTATATATCAATTTTATTGTTTTTCTTATAGGTAAAGGCAGAGAGACATCATCCTAGAGGATTCATATAACCTATTTATATTCATATATGGAAATGGGGTTACATTACTATATACTTTTTCACAAGATTTCAAAATTCTCATATAATAAAAGATTTTATATTTCTAATTGTCGATTACCTTACCAAATTTTCACATTTTCTCACTATAAGAGAATACTTACCACTTGATACCCTCGCAAGATTATATATTAATTAAGTTGTAATAATTCATTGTGAACCTCACTAAATTGTTTCTAATTGTGATCCTCATATTACATAATAATTATGGAATATTATTCACAATTCTCTTGATGATGATCTTTTTTCAAGCACCACTTACCTTCCTCAAAGTGATGGTGTTGCAACCCCAGTTTAAATTAAGAAACCCTTTATTTATGATTTTAAAGTATGTAAAGTGGTTGGGTGAAGTTTTTGAGGGTTTAGAGGACTTTTTAGTGTTTTAGATATTTTATAAAGGTACAAGGACGGATCATATATATTAGAAACCGTGAAACTCCTATAAGAAATCATACAAGGTGGAACATAGGCTTTTGGGCTGGCGCATGGTTAGGTGTATGGTTTGTCTAAACCATTTAGTCACCCATGAAAAGATATGTGAAGTGGTATATAGGGATTAAACTTTTTTGTAAAATGGTTTGTTTAGTTGAGTATTCCAACTATGTGAGGTTCTCTAAGATGCATAGGTTGGTGCATGGTTAGCACAAAGTTTTCCTAACCGTGCAACTAAAATGCACAGTTTACAATTGAGATCACAAAAAAAGTGAATCTCACTTGGATTTACCCCTAATCACCTAGTTTTATTAAATTTTAATACTAATTTGATTTATTTTCCTCCAAAAGTTATGGAGTCTCTCCCCATCAAATAGTATGCAATATTAAGGTACTTCTTGGTGTGTTGAAGCCTGATTACCTTGGTAAGTCTTCTTTTGTGATCATTTTTCTTAAATCTACTTATATTCCCTATATTTATTTCATATATCTAGTATTTGGAGATATATATGATATTTCATTCCAATAATTTTGATATATAGATATTTTGATGTTAGGTAATGAGATCTCATGTTGGGTTTTGGAGATTTAACCCGATTTTATTGAAGAGTTCATGTTGTTCGTCGTTTTAGTCATAATTCCCAAGGTATGTGGCTTCAATATTAAATCCTAATATTATAACAATAAGTGTTAGTTTATAATTGATCATTTTTCTTGAAATTTATTGTGAAATTGTTTTTAAATGGTTGAGGGAAAATTTATTTGGTGACGGTTTATAGAATTGTGAAAAATTGGTGTTTTGGTTGAAAGTGTAAATGCTAACAGGATTTTAAAATGATGATTTTAAAATGGTTGTTTGGTTTTGATGGATGGAAAAAAATTAAATTAAAGGATATCTTTATTGAAAATTTTTTTCAAATATGTATTAGCATGTGGTTGGATTAAATGGTTAATTGTGAGTTAAATAGAATGGATAATTTTCATGAAGTACCACCATCAAATGGGATAGGTTATGGATGTGAAGTTCCACAATAAATGGTAAAAATGATCTTGTGCGATTGATTTTGAGTTTGTGGGGTAAAGTGAAATGTAATGGGTTATTCTAAAATGGAATTTTAGACATGGTTAAATGACTTGTTTGGTTTCTTTATTTGGAAATTGGTTTTTTTAATAAACTATTTTTCTATGTAATTTTATTTTATATTCTAATATAAACTTTTATCCTTTGTTTTATATGATTTTATTTTGTATAAATTTGTTAATAAGTCTTATCCAAGGGGATTTATTTGGGAATTCATTTGGGTAAAGCCTATTGAGTTTCATTAATCACCCCAACATTGACATGTTTATGCTCTTGCAAATTTTTTCTATTAGGATACAGGTAAATGAAAGTTATCACCTTTATTTTATATTGCTTAATGATACTAGGGTTGTATTGTGATGTTGGGTCATGGAGAGTGTTGGGAGCTGTATATTTATGTCTTGGAGTCTTGGAGTTTTTTTGTTTTTACCTTCCGTTATGAACATTGATGTTATTAGTCTTCCATGATGGTACTCTATTATTGTTTGGTTTTGGTATAAATGTTATTAAATTGAGTTGTTTTACATTTTTATAATACATCATATGGTATTTTTTTTATTGTATGTTTGGTTGTGGTTATTTTATTTCCAAAGGGAAAATCATCCCCCAATTCTGTTAAAGCCCTCGGTATTTATTTATAGCCTTTGGTGTCTTTTGGATTTCTCCTAAGGCTATGTATAAATTCTGCCTTGACTCAAGGAAATTAGGAGGGGTGGGATGTTACAAGTGGTATCATCTTGTTCGGTCATTGACTTATAAATGGTTTCTGTTTTTTTATCCTTGGTGATCATTTATGACAATATTGGAGTAGACAATTCATTATGGTCTAGTCCTTAAGTTGGGATGCTAGAAAGGAGTGTGATTGATAGGACTTGAAATGTTGAGCATAAATATAAATAGTTAACCAACTTATGTGGAACTTCAAGTTACTAGGGATTTGGGAACAAAAGTGTTTTTGAGACACTTATTGGAATTCTAATCTCATTGTCATGGGTTTATCCAATGAGATTATCATGGCATGTAATTTATAAATTAATCCCTAATATGAAAAAATATTTTATTTTGAGTAATTATATATGATTTTTTGAAAATGTTTTTATTTTTTAACGATCTTAAAGTTGTTTTATAATCTGAGATTTTAAAAAGGTGTGATGTGAGTATTTTGAAAATGGTTTGATTTTAAAATCATGGAGGAATTTTGAAAAATGGTTGAATGTTGAAAATGATTAATTTTTTAAATAAATGTTGTGATATATGAAGTGGTAGAATTTAAAATTGTTTTCCTTTAGTTTCTGTAGAGTGAGACTTATGGAATTTTTTGTTTTATAAAATGGAACCTGGTAGGTTTTATATAAACCAACTAGAAGAGGATGCTAAGAATGTGGTTCCACCTAAGCCACAGGTTAACCAACATCTAGATTAGAGTATTCACTAATATTTTTAGGCTATAAATGGAGGGAACTGAAGGAATGACCCAAGGAAAGTGGATCATTCTGTTCAATTTTAGAAGTAGAATCCACCAATCTTTTAGGGTGATTCAGAACCAGATAAGGAAGATGTGTGTCTGGAAATGATAAATCAAATATTCTATTTCCTTGTAATAATAGAATAGATGAAATTCAAGTTAGTGATGTATGTAATAGAGTATCTTCTACAACCATGGTGGGATTTAGTATTTCATTCTAAATTAGATAAAGGAAATTCATTGTAGAATTTTGAATAATCATTCAATAAAAAATTCTATTCTCACATGTTAAGGATTTTAATAGTGACAAAAGTTTTCATCTTGAAACATGAGAGCCTTATAGTGACCATGTATGTGGCTAAATTTATGAATTTTTTCTGTTTTCCACCAGTAGTTGTTGTTGGTTTGTCCACAAAGGCACACATTTTGGCATCAGGGATGTGGCAGGAGATTCACTTGAAGATTTATGTGCTTTGTATAATATATTATACAGAGATGGTCAATAGGGATCCATGTTAGAAAGGGAATTCTCAGGATCTTAAGGTGGAGGGAGAAACTTGATATCTTTTGGAAATAGAGGGAACTCTAATTCTGAGAGAAAGTGGAATAGGGACACCTATTTCCAATGTAGTGGAATGGATCAAAATAATATGGATGGATTTTTAAATCTTCCTCCAAAACCGAAGAGTAATCTAGGATTTTTGCAATATGGTTCTTTAGACCACATGAAATGAGATTATATGGAACCACCGAGATCATGCCACAACTGCAACAATATGGGCGGGATCTTTGGTACTATTGTCATTGTGCTTCGAGGTTGGGTGCTCGGGACACATCTCATGTGTCACCGACATCATATGCTTCTACATAAAAAAGAATATGGAATACCTATCATCAATATAAAAAAGTTATCCACGGTGGTTCTAGGAATACCATGACTCCTCAACAAGGGAAATCTCAATAAGGAAATAGAGAACAAAGTACAGTGAGTATACAATTATATATAGTTGAACAAGTTGTTGTGGATGATTAGTCTAAACCATCAATGGTGAGAGGTATGATTATTTTTAATTATAACCTTATTGAATATTTGTTCCATATGGGTGCATCCCATTAATTTATAGATTCTCCTATTATCGATCTTCTCAGTTTAAATGTTGAGATGATGCCTTCTATTTTAAAACTTAAAACTCTTCTTGGTCAAAGAGAATGTTAAGCCTTTATATGTACGGAATATTCTATAAATGTTGATGTGGAATAGTTGATATGGTATTTCTCTATTATTAAGATGAATTTATGTGATATAATCATGGGTATGTATTGGTTCATAGTTTTCAAGGCACACATCGACTACTATACATGAATGGTCAGTTTTATGATTGATGACGGTGTCTAACTTCTCTTTAAAGGAGACCATGATGTAAAAAGAGGGTGCAACAAGCATGATTGTTCCAGTTATTGGAATTATCTCATACCAATTGGATGCTTTGACGTTGTCATTGATGGAAGATACTGTGAATAGTAATTTTCCCACAGTTATTGATCAGTTTCAGGATGTTTTTTCCAAAAAAATCATAGTGTTGCCACCCACAAGAGAGGTGGATTTTATGATTGATCTCATTATGAGGACCAGTCCTATTTCCATTCCCTCTTAAAGGATATAACTACTAGAATTAATGGAATTTAAAGTGTATTTGGAGGAGATAGAAATAAAAGGGTTTATTTGGCCTAACATGCCTCCATGGGAAGCACGGGTCTTGTTCATCGAAAAGTTGTATGGAACTCTAAATCTATGTGTCGACTATCATAAGCTTAACCAAGATACAATAATGAATCAGTATCAACTTCCATGAATTTATTATCTATTTGATCAATTTAGGGGAGCCCAGTGGTTCTCTAAAATTGGATTATGATTAGGAGATCACCAAATGTGGACTCAAAAATACGATATTCTAAAGATGGATTTCCGAATTAGATATGGCCATTAAAAGTATGTGGTGATTTCTTTAGGTCTTGAAAATGCACCATCAGTATTTATGGAATTGATGAATCAGTTATTTCAAAAATATTAGGATTATTTTGTGGTGGGGTTTTTTGATCACATATTAGTGTATTAAAGGATAAGGTTCGAGCATGAGAAACACTTGGCTACAGTGTTGATAATTTTTTAGGATCATAATTTTTATAAAAAATTATTAAATTGTGATTTTTGGACAAAATAGGTATGTCTCCATAACCATTTTATCTCTAAAAGAGGTGTTTCTATGGATCTTGAAAAGATAGAGGTTGTTATCTCTTAGAAACTGCCAAATAGATTCTTTGAGATACGTAGTTTCCTGGGCCTAGTTGGTTATTATAGATGATTTGTTCATGATTCTCATTACTAGATTCACCAATTATAGATTTTACATGGAAAAATGTTCCATTACAATGGAATGATGAATGTGAGAAGTGTTTTGAAGAGATAATGTTTCTCCTAACATCATCATCAGTCTTGATATTTGCAGAATCAGGACAAGGGTTTGTAGTGTGTTGTGAGGCTTTAAAATCTGGGTGGGGATGTGTTCTCATGCAAGGAGATCATATTTTTTCTTATGGCTCATGACAATTATGGTTGCATGAGAATAACTACCTAACACATGACTTGGAGATAAATGATGTAGTCCATTCATTGAATACTTGACATAAGTACCTCTTTGGTGAGAAATTTATAGTGTTTAAAGATCATAAAATATTGAAACATATTTTCTCACAAATTTATTTGAATCTTAGACAAAGAAGATGGATGGTGTATCTCAAGTGTTTGACCTTAACTTGATGTATTCATCAAGTAAAGGTAATTTCTTAGTAGATGCATTATGATTAAAGTCATATGGTTAGTTTTCAGAAGAGGATTTAGATCAGTGGTAGTTTATGTCAGTGATAGATGACATTAAATTTTATTATAAAGACCAAGGTAGTTCAGTGGTTTTCTTTCAAGTTTCATTGGTTCCTAATTTGGTTGAGATAGTTAAAGAGGCACAGAAAAATCTGATTCAGAATGTGTTTCTATGAGATCAAAACTTAATGGTGGGGAGACCATTAACAGATGGAAACTGAATTATAATTTAGTTTTATGGGTCACATATCATATGGTTATACCTATGGATTATCATGAATAACTTATTCATGATAACCACCATTACAGATGGTTTTTTCATCCTAGAATATAGAATATGTATATAGTGTTGAAATCATATTTTTGGGGGGTCGATATGAAAAGGACGGTGGATGAGTTAAATATGAGTATGGAATATAATCCTAATATGGATGAAAAATCTGAAAAGATGACACAAACATTGGAAGACATGTTGTGGGATTGTGAAATGGATTTTTGTGGCTCATGCAATGAGCATGTACAATTTGTGGAGTTCTCATATAACAATAGTTATCATACCTCGATACATGTAGATCCATTATAAGAATTGTAGGGGCATCATTTTTTGTCTCCACTTTATAAGGTGGACACAAGTGATACTTCATTTGTTGGATTGAGCCTTTTCAAAGAGATAATGTAGAATATATTATGGATCAATAAATGGATGGGGATGGCTCACAGTCATCAGATATCGTGTGTGATTCATCAACGATGACTATTGTCATTCGAGGTGTGTGATCATGTGTTTTTGAGGATCTCTACAAGGATTGGACATCATCATTTTTGGAATCACTAAATGTTATCCCCTTGATACATAGACCCTTTTTAGATACTTGAATGGGTCAGGGAGGTGGGAAATTGGTTGGAATTCCCACCATGATTCAGTGTTGTGCAGATTTTTTTTATGTATCTCAGTTGAAAAAGTATCAGTCTGATCCTAACCTTCTGAATTGATGTGATCACATTGACCTAGAGTTAGATCTTTTTTCATGTTCATATCCTAGTATAGATTGTGGATAGACAGGAGAAAGTATTTTATAGTAAAATAATCTGTCTAGTGCAGGTTTTGTGGAAATAATGTCATATTCTGGAAGAGTATTAGGAATGGGAGAAGTAAATGTTTAATCAATGGTTGGAACTCTTTTAGTAAATGTTTTTATTCTACTTTATGAGGACATAAAATCCAATGGTGGAGAGAATATAGCACCCCCAATTTTAATCAAGTAACCCTTTCTTTGTGATTTTTAAGTATATAAAGTGGTTGGGTAAAATTTTGGAGAGTATTAAGGACTTTTGGAATGATTTGAGGATTTTATAAAGGTTCATGATTGGATAACGGATAGTAGAAACCATGAACCTCCTACACGGAAATGGGAAAGGTGAAATAAGGGCTTCTATGATGGTGCACAATTAGGTGCATAGTTTTTCTAAACTCTGAGGACACCCAGGAAAAACTATATGAAGTGGGGAAGAGGGATTCTACATAGTTGAAATATGGTTTTTTGACTCTGTAGGATAACTACGTGTAGTGCTACTATAGGAATAGGTTGGTGCATGTTTAGCGTATGGTTTTCCTAACCATGCGACTAACTATGCACATTTTAAAAGCGAGATCCTATAAATGTGGATATCTCTTAGATTTTCCCCTAATAACCTATTTATTCCTCCATTTATGCCTTAATAATATTTTTCTTCTTCCTAATGTTTTTGGAGTCTCTTCCCTTCAAATCAGAAGTAAACTCAAGGCAATTCATACTGCATTAAATCCCTATTCTCATGGTAAGTCTTTGTTTGTAGTAGTTCTTCTTAGATCTACTTCCATTACCTTTATTGCATTCATATATCTTCTATATTGGGGTTATATCTATGATAGTGGATAATAATAATGTTGATATATATTTGTGTCGATATTAGGGAAAGAGATCTAATGTGGGTTTTTTGAGATTGAACCCATTTTTTATGAAGAATTCATATTGTTTTTCAGGTTCATCATAATTTTTAAAGGTAGGTGGATTCACTATAAAATCCTCTACTTATAAAGTGAATTATTATTTTGAAATTGATCATTTTTATTGAAATTTATTTTGAAATTATTATGAAATTCTTGATGGAAACCATATTTGGTGATGGTATATGGAATTGTGAAAATTAGGTGTTTTGGTGGAAAGTTTAAATGGTAACATGATATTAAAATGATGATTTTAAAATGGTTTTTTGGTTATAATGAATGGAAAAGTTTTTTAAATAAAAGGGTATTTTTTATTTAAATGGTATGTAAAATATGGATTGTTATGTGTTGGATTAAATGGTTAAGTGTGAGTTGAAGGGGATGGATAATGGTCGTGATGTACCACCATCAAAGGGATTGGTTATGGACATGAAGTTCCATCATCAATGGTAACACCAAGATTGTGTGGTTGAGTGTGATTGATTGTGGTTATTTGAAATGGAATGGGTTATTACAAAATGTAATTTGAGAAAAAGATAAATGACTTGTTTGGTTTCATTCTTTGGAAAAAAAATTAGAAAATGGTTTTTCTATGGAAATTGTTTTATATTCTCATATAAAATGTTTTCAATAGTTTTATATAAATTGTTTTATATAAATTTTATAACATGTTTTATCCTAGTGGAATGAGTATAGAAGTAATTTTTCGAAAAACCAACTAAGTTTTATTACTTACCCCTTCTTTGGCTCATTATTGATCTTACAAGTTTTTTCTTTTGGGATACAGGTAAATGAAAGGTATCAAATTTATGTAGTGTGAATTCATGATACTTGGGAATTTTTTTGGAGTTAGATAATAGAGAATTTTAGGAGTATTATAGTTATTTATTTAAGTCTTTGGGATTTTTGGTTTTGTCTTTCACTGTGAACTCTGGTGTTATTAATCTTTTATTATTGTACTCTATTGTAGTTTTGTTTTGGTATAAATGGCACTACATTGAGTTTTCTTACATTTTTATCATGCATCATATAGTACTTTTGGTTATGGTATGTTTGGTTGTGGTTTTTTTATTTCAAAATGGAAAATATCCCCCAATTATATTGAAGCCCTCAACATTTATTTCCATCCATTAGCATCTGGCAGATATTGCCTAAGCCAAGTAGCAATTCCTCCTTGACTCAAACCAATGAGGAGGGGTGGGATATTACAAATGGAAAATTCTAAAGAAATATTAATGCATTATAATATATGTTGATGTCATGATCACTTTACATTAAAGAAATGTGGGATCATTATATACCATCAGTATAGTTTTTTTATAACATTATTTCTATTAAAGTATTTAAATGGAGTCATATGAAGCATTATATTGAAATTTAACTCAAACACCAACTTTTTGGGAAGAAATTTTTGAAAGAAAACTTATAGGGTCGAAAATTATTTTGGAGACAATTAAAAAGGAAAAGACGATTTATATTCATATTAAAGAAACTCAAATCTAGTAAAAGAGTTATACTAAAAACTGGATGAATTATTTTGATTTTACATTGTAAGAACATGTTTTCTTAAAATTATCTCACATTATGGGAATTATAAGGTTTGATAAGAAAGGGAAACTGAGCCTCAAGCATGTCATTCCCATTAATGATTTAGAATGGATTGGAACTAAAGTATAAATATTTTTAATTCCACCAAAACTCTCTAATGTAAATGTTGTGTCCTATATATCATTAATAAATGAGTAAATGCAAAAACTTATGCATGTTCTCACCTCTAAAGTAATAGAATTGGAACTTAATACACTACAATAAAATCGCCGTTTAGCGGGGGGGTTTTCGCGGCGGTTTTTAAAACCGCCGCGAAACGCTTTTTCAGGACGCCACTTCGCGGCGGTTTTAAGAACCGCCGCGAAAAAACCGCCGCTAAACGGAAAAAAAAAATTATTTATTTTTTTATTTTTTTTATTTTTTTTAATTTTATTCGAGGATTAGTGGCGGTTTTTAAAAAAACCGCCACGAAATAGCGGCGGTTTCGGTAAAACCGCCGCGAAATGAAGTGAAAAAAAACGCGAGAAACCCCGAAATCACTAAAACGACCATAACTTTTGATCCGGGCGTCCGTTGAAGCGCCACGACCAGTCAAATCGAATATTATGAAGAGATCTAGAGGCACATATAATCAAATCCGTGAGAAAGTCTAAGGTGTGGAGGATATTAGAGTTATAAAAAAGTTGAAAAAAGTTCTCCAACTTCAAACAGCCATAACTTTTGCTCCGGGTGTCCGTTTGGGCTCTACCACATATCAAATCGAATCTAGTGAAGAGAGTTACGCACCAATTTGACACAAGAAAGCTTCTGTTGTGTTTTTCGACCCCAAAAACCCCTCTAAAGGCCTCCAAAACCCCATTTCTGTCACCGGTGTCCCGTCGAACTTGTCTTCAAACAGACCTAACATTCGATCCACGTGTCAGTTCGGCCTCCTCCACCTGGAAGATCATAGCTCGTTCCATGAGCTTCAGTTTGACTGGTCGCGGCGCCCACATGCACTATTAGATCATATGTTATGGCCTTTTTAGTGGGTATCGGGTTTGTTATGTTTTTCAATGCCTCGTTTCTAGCACCCGTTCTCCGTCAGCTTTTTTTAAATGGTCATAACTTCTGATCCGTCTGTCCATTCGGACTCTTTCACCTTTCAGGTTGAAGAGAGTTTCAGGATCTTTGATTTGACAGGTCACGGATCTAAAACGGACTCTCAGATCATAAGTTATCTCCATTAATGTGAGTCCAATGTTTTTGTCTCTTTATGACCGTTTTGACGGGTTTTAACGGTAGCTCCATTTATTACTGTTTATTTGGGTTTCCATGACTTGTTATCTTTATCAATGGTTTTTTATGGGTTATTATGATGATTATGTTGAATTATTAAGGAGTTTTCCAGAGTTGTCACGAGTTTTCATGCGTTCTCATTTTTTCTAATGTCTCATTCTTCATATGTTTCTCCATCCTTTTTCATGCGTTTTCATGATTTTTCATCCCTTATCACGTCTTTTCATACTTTTTCATGTGTTTCCTTTATTATTTATTATTTATTATTTATAATATACTTTAATGTATTTATTATCTATTATTTGTAAATGGTTATTTATTATTTATTATTTATTATTTATATTTATTTATTAGTTGTTATTTATTAGTTATTATTTATTATTTATTATTTATTAATTATTATTTATTAATTATTATTTATATTTATTTATTATTTATTTTTATTTATTATTTATATTTATTTATTATTTATATTTATTTATTATTTATTATTTATTATTTATTATTTATTATTTTTATTTATTTATTATTTATTATTTATATTTATTTATTATTTATTTATTATTTATTATTTATATTTATTTATTATTTATATGTATTTATTTTTTATTTTTTATATTTATTTATTATTTATTATTTATTTATTATTTAGTATTTATATTTATTTATTATATTTATTTATTTATTATTTATTATTTATTATTTATTATTTATTATTTATATTTATTTATTATTAATTATTTATATTTATTTATTATTTATTATTTATTATTTATTATTTATATTTATTTATTATTTATTATTTTCTATTTATTTATTATTTATTATTTATTATTTATATTTATTTATATTTATCTATTCGTTATTATTTATTAGTTATTATTTATTATTTATTATTTATTATTTATTATTTATTATTTATTATTTATTATTTATTATTTATATTTATTTATTATTTATTATTTATTATTTATTATTTATTTTTATTTTTATTTTTATTTATTTTTATTTATTATTTATATTTATTTATTATTTATATTTATTTATATTTATTTATTATTTATTATTTATATTTATTTATTATTTATATTTATATTTGTTATTTATTATTTATTATTTATTTATTACTTATATTTATTTATTATTTATATTTATTATTTATATTTATATTTATTTATTATTTATTATTTATTATTTATATTTATTTATTATTTATTATTTTCTATTTATTATTTATTATTTATATTAATTTATTATTTATTATTTATTATTTATTATTTATTATTTATTATTTATATTTATTTATTAGTTATTATTTATTAGTTATTATTTATTATTTATTATTTATTATTTATTATTTATTATTTATTATTTATATTTATTTATTATTTATTATTTATTATTTATATTTATTTATTATTTATTATTTATTATTTATATTTATTTACTATTTATTATTTATTACTTATATGTATTTATTATTTATTACTTATTATTTATATTTATTTATTATTTATTATTTATTATTTTCTATTTTTTATTTATTATTTATTATTTATTATTTATATTAATTTATTATTTATTATTTATTATTTATTATTTATTATTTATTATTCATTATTTATATTTATTTATTATTTATTATTTATTATTTATTATTTATTAGTTATTATTTATTAGTTATTATTTATTATTTATATTTATTTATTATTTATTATTTATTATTTATATTTATTTATTATTTATTATTTATATTTATTTATTATTTATATTTATTTATTATTTACTGTTTATATTTATTTATTATTTATTATTTATATTTATTTATTATTTATTGTTTATATTTATTTATTATTTATTATTTATCATTTATATTTATTTACTATTTATATATATTTATTATTTATTATTTATTATTTATTATTTATTATTTATATTTATTTATTATTTATTATTTATTATTTATTATTTATTATATAATATTTATTATTTATTATTGATTATTTATTATTCATTATTCATTATTCATTATTTATTATTTATTATTTATTATTTATTATTTATTATTTATTATTTATTATTTGTTATTTGTTATTTATTATTTATTATTTATTTTTTATTTTTTATTTTTTATTTTTTATTTTTTATTTTTTATTTTTTATTTTTTATTTTTTATTTTTTATTTTTTATTTTTTATTATTTATTATTTATTATTTATTATTTATTATTTATTATTTTTTATTTTTTATTTATTATTTATATTTATTTATTATTTATTATTTATATTTATTATTTCTTATTTATTTTTTATTTTTTATTTTTTATTTTTTATTATTTATTTTTTATTATTATTGAGTTTATATCTATTATTTATGTATTATTTGTTTTTTCAATTAATATATATAAGTATATTAAATTCTGTTTATTAACCACATGGCGAGCTTGCTGGAGTGGTAAAATGTTTGGAAAATATGCAAGAGGTTAAGGGTTCAAATCTCACCAAATTCAGAATTTCTTTATATTGCATGGGTATGCATGTGCATGTGCATGGGATGTGCATGCATGGATAAATAAAGTAAATAAAATAAATACGAAATAAAAAAATAAATAATAAATACGAAATTAGATAAATAAATAAATAAAATAAATAAAATAAATACGAAATAAAATAAATAAAATAAATAAATACGAAAAATAAATAAATAAACAAATCAATAAATACGAAAAATAAATAAATAAATAAATAAATAAAATAAAATAAAATAAATAAAATAAATGCGAAATAAAATAAATAAAATACATAAATACGAAAAATAAATAAATAAACAAATAAATAAATATGAAAAATAAATAAATAAACAAATAAATAAATACGAAAAATAAATAAATAATTAAAATAATTAAATAAATAAATAAAATAAATAAAATAAATAAATAAAATAAAATAAAATAAATAAAATAAAATAAATAATTAAATAAAATAAAATAAATAATTAAATAAATAAAATAAAATAAATAAATAAAATAAATAAAATAAATACGAAAAATAAATAGATAAATAAATATATAAATAAATATATAAATAAATATATATATATATGAATAAATATATATATATGTGAATAAATATATAAAATTAAAAATAACAAAAATAACAAAAATAACAACAACAAAAACCGCTGCTAAATGCCTTTTTTGCCGTAGTGATATATCTTACTGTGAAGATTCTATCAATATTCTTGACACTAGAGAGAAATTATTGAGGAATTAAATGACAATATAGGTAAAGTTACATTAGAGAAATCATAAAATGGAAGATCCTTTGTGGGAACCAGATGATGTTATGAATAATAACCACCCTAATTTGTTTAAAAGGTAACATCCAAAAAAAATCAATTATGGAATTTTTATAGGAGGGAATAATGTATCACCCAAGAATCAATTATAGTATGTAATCATTATATTTTAATAACACTATAATATAATGAAAATTTATATGTTTAATGTCAAAAAAAATCTAATTTTATTTAACGTATATTTATTTTGAACATATGTAGTCAAAATAATCCTAGAATGTTTTGTTGAAATTTTCCCATAGAAATAGTATTTATGAAAATTTAAAATAAATTATTTAACAATTATTACATTTATTTATAATAATTTATTATAATATATGGATATAAGAATTTATTGACTATAAATTTTATTGAAATCAATATATGATCATTTGGAAGTAAAAATATGGTATTTTTTCAGAAAACTGTTATTTTTAAAAGTCATAAAGTATTCCCATTATAATTAATTAAATTAATATTTAAGGAAGAATAATTTAAATGAAAATTTTAGAGTATATATGTAACTATATGAATTTAAATCCACCTAATGATAATTATTAGTTCTATAGTTAATATAAGATCGCCTTATTCTTGTAAGTTTAATTTCTTGAAAACAAATTTTTCGACGCAATTTACAGGTTTGTCTTTAAACTAAATTACATAACAGTTTTGATTTTAATTATATAAAATGTATTGATATTTTGAATTAAAATATTTAATATTATTTAATAATGTAAAATTAATCCTTGTTCATAATGAACAGTCAAAACTAACTACTGCATTGAAGGTTAAAAGAGTTGTATGTGTGTTATATGTGTGTTTTAAGATTAATTTTCCACACACATAGAATTTTTATTTTATAAATTGTAATTAATATTTAGATAATTTAGCTCTAAATTATATAATTATTCTCATTTAACATTGGGCATATTGGATAAGTTACCTAGGATAAAATAACTAGTTACCATAGTGGAAACAAAAATGTTAAAATTGAGTAACCTTGTTGGTGAAGGGAATAAAATGATTCAAACTTGTTTTATATTATTGGTGGAGGTTTAGATACACCTTATCATACCTACAAAGTATTATTTATCCATATTTTATGTACTTGGGTTGAGATTGATTTCCCGTAATTGAATAGTTTTAGGCATTTAAAAAATGTCACTCATCCATAATTATAAATGGGAACCCCCTCCCATAACTTCTTCACATCTATAAATCCATTCAGATCAAAAAAAAATACTAATAAAATATGTAAAAAACATCCTTATACACATTATAGATCTTATTTTCTTCCCAAAATACCAACCCTAGGGTCTTTAATAAGAAATCTGAAGGAGGTTCTTCTAAGTGAAGATAATTATCTTCACCAATATCTTTCTATTTTGACTTCTTCTTTTAACACATTCAATTATGTCTTAACACTTCCAATATATTATCAAAATTATCTCCCAAATATTTATATTTTATTATTTTGATTTAATAGTACTTATCAATCACCTTCTCTATTAAATGGAAATCAAATTCATTGCTCACATGTATAGCGGACTACCACCTCATGAACCTATGTAATGTTTTTGATCTCACCTACTCACATGGATTGTTATAATGATGAAAATAGTGAATATATATTATATATATGAAATGTTATTATTTATATAAAATTAATATGCCCTAAAATTACTTACCCTTTCACCCATTAAGGGAATGATATCATCACTCATGCATACATACGACCCACCATCTCTATGAAGCAATGTGACTCATTTTTAATATACAACTTTTATTAATGGTTATAAAATGTTATATCATTAATAAATGTTATATAAATAAAATTAATATAATTCTAGAGACAATTTAATTATATCCTATTCACAAGAACCATAAATTTCATGAAAAAACAAGCATGATAAAATGAAATAGTTGACAACCAAGACAAAGTTAATAAGGAAATATTATTCACCAACATGTGGTAATATGATATAAGAGGATAATATATGAGATTATTAATATTAATATGGTTTTGGTGTAAATTAATAACATGTTTATAACCATTTTATATGAGGTTAAATCATGTTTAACTAAAGGGAAGCATTAGGTAAGGTACATCATCTCCATTTTCATTCCATTGAGCCATATTTGTAATTATGCACCTAATAACTTTTATGTGGTGTATATGAGACACCATTTATATAATTAACATAAATACCTATTTATTATATATGATTTATGTTTCAATTCAAGTTTATTTTTACAATTATTTACAATTCATAATTTACCAATGTAGTAAGAATTTATTTTATAATCTCATTTTATTTTGTGATTAATTGTAGTTTCATTGATGGAATATTATCATTTATTCTATAAAATCTTCAATAAATTTAATTCTTTATGCATTTTCTATATTTTATTACATATTTTCCTCTCTTTTTCACTCAAATCAATAAATGAAAGTTTTATAAGGAAAATCAATTTTCTTTCTCACTTAGTCAAGTATATTTTTATACCATATCCATATTTATCAATATTGTTTTAAATAATTCATTTTATTACTGAAATTATACATTTTAATTTAGCTTTAAATCATTAAAATTTTATTAAAGTAATCTTTCTAATATTGTCCATATGTTCATTTTTGACTTACTTTACAAAATTAAACATGACTATTTTTTAACGTATACAGTGTTAACACACTTTCCCACCATCATAGTCATTCTATGATATTTAGATTGTTCTAAAAAAATCAATAGTTTTACAAAGAAACATCTTGAAGGAAATATTATATTAATATTTCACTTTTATTCCTATTATACTTCCAAATGAAAAGATTTTATTACAAGACCAATATTTCCAATGAACGGATGATCATCTCTTGTATCTTATTAATTTTGTAGTCATGAAATTTTCCTAAAACATTTACTTTAATGTGATAATTATAAATTAAATTTCTCATAAATATCAATATTATTTGTATCATATATATTATCAATTCATAAAATTTATACCATTTTTACATATGGTGTTTTATTGTTAAAGTTATTTTATTAACTTTGTAAATATTGATATTCTTTTTCTTTATGTAATAAAAACATTTATTGATAAGGCATGTTATTTATTAATTTAATTGATCATTAAATATACGAGGAATCAATTTTACACGCAATGATGGGTGGGGGTATGTTATAGATAGTCACTTGATAAACTAATAGTTCTCATTATGAAAACTTGTTGGTCGAAAAAAATGGGTTTTTGGTGTATACCTACTCATAGTTTTAAACTGTCTTAGAAAATGGTCGTAATAGTAAAGATATCATGATGTCTAACATAAATACACACAATATTAATAAATTTATTCTTTGAGAGTTAAATTATTATTATCCATTAGATTTTTTCATTGATATTATTCTTGGAAGCATTTCATTCAGATTTTATTGATTAAATGGCATGTTTTTTAGATAGTTTCC
Source organism: Viscum album (assembly GCA_963277665.1). Lineage (NCBI taxonomy): Eukaryota > Viridiplantae > Streptophyta > Magnoliopsida > Santalales > Viscaceae > Viscum > Viscum album. The sequence goes on from OY728138.1 coordinate 771,932,217, forward strand.
TTTTAATATTAATTATGTCTTATCTAACTATGATAGATTCCACTATACATAACCCCTACTAGGAAATTTTTCTCACATAAATTTTCTATACTTTCCTTATTATATGAAGAAGAATTTTGTGAATGAGTTACTAGATAACAATTTTTTACCATTACAATGTTTTAGATTTTATTCTTAATGTAAAATGGGAATCATATATGTATATGGATATCCAATACTACAAAATAGATTAATTATTTGGGATTAGACCACTTATACCTATTCTAATGTATTAAAATAACCCCAAACTGTGGGTTATTGTAATTGGGGTTATCATATTCTTTATATACTTCTTTGGGGTCAAGTTTTAATTAGAAAGAATGATTATCACAATGTTATCTAAAGGGACTTCTACTTTCAACTGGTTTATTTAAATAACCAATTATATTATAGGAAGAATGATTCATTATGATGGATTTATTTTTGGATTAAATTGTATGTTGATCATTAGTTATTATATGTACATCTTCAATGAATATAACATTTGGATATTGAAATTATTTTGGTTTAACTTCTAGATATTTTAAAATCATTAGTTTTAGATTATCTTTAGAAAGGAAAATTGATAAATATTAAATACATTTTTTGTATTTTGAAATCTTGATGATTTCTTAATAACAAAAAGATATAATTAATCAAAAATTACATGAACCATTTAAACAAAAACATTAGTTGTTTTATTAAAAAAACTATATTTCTTTCTAGTTACAAAATAACCCATAAAAATTCAGATAATTATTTTGGAATAAAATTTATATAACTGATATTATATATTTAGATTGAATACTTTATATCCAAAAACATTGAAGTAAGAATATTTTTGCTTTATTGAGGTCAATAACACAAAAACTATTTTTTTAATAAATGGGATAAAAAACATGATTTATAATAAAAAAATAAGTACTTTCACCCTTAACCCAAAAATGTCTTGCAACATAAAACCCTCTTTCCAAAGATCAAGTACTATATTTAATAATTATATTTCTTCTTTTAACTATGTATTTCTTCCATGTTATTCTTACTATAGAAAAATTATGAGTAATTCTATTTTTTCTATAAATTTTTTGAAGAAAACAATTTAACAAACTCACCACCATGATCATTTCATATAGTCACCAAATGTAGGTTTTTTACATTTTTAAACGAATAATAAACAAAATAAAATGTATTAAAGATTTGAATTATTCGGTGATAAAAAAATCCCAATTATATCAAGAGTAATCATTAACCAAAAGATATATATATGAAGTAATTTCCTCTAATACATCTAGGTTTTATAAAACCAAAAATATCCATGTGCACTGATAATAATTCTTTGGTTTTTGAGACTTAAATTTTATATTTAGTACTTCAATTGTGTATCTTTTCATATTGAAAAGGATCATTAAACATTTTTTATTTAAATTTATGTTCTGTTAGATCCTTAACAAATATATTTTAATAAAAAAAATTAATGTTTGGTAGTTTCAGTGTCCTAATCTCCTATTCCATTACCAAGATAATTCTTCGGTCTCACTTTAAAAAAATCTAATTACATAATTTTTAAAATTCGAGTATGTAAACATTTTCAAGACTATTATAAGGTAAAATAAAAATACCTTTAAAATTTTGAATATTATATTTTTTATATGTAAAGTTTACAATATATCCCTCATTACATAACTAAGTTATTCTCATAAGGTTGGTATTAAGTTCTAAAATATAAAAAAATTGGATAAGATATTTTCCTTGATAAGAGATATCACCAATTTTGATTATTTCACTCTATGAATTATCTTTAATAGTAACATTTCATCATATGAACATACTGATATTTGGGTGTTTTTTTCTCTCTGGTCATATGTATAAAACAACCACTATCCCTGTATCATTTTTTAAACTAATTTTACTTGGCATATTGTCCAAAAATAGATAAATTTATGTTATTGTTTCGTATACATACTTCAGTCCAGTTATGTTAGAATATAGAATTTTGGGAATGTCATGAACCAGGAAGAGATGTCATCCAACCCGAAATATGATCCAGTATAAGACATGTCCTGAAGGGCATTCCCAATCCCCACTAGTTAGAAACAAGTTTCAAGTGTAAAAGTAATCACTATGGTAATGATTCTATCCAATAAAACAAAATAAAATAAAAAAACTAAACTAAACAAACTGATCATGCAAAAATAACCAAAAATTGACCTAAAATAAATACACAAAATGACTTAGATACAACAGCTGAAAAACAAGAAGAAAATAAATACAAAATGAAACCAAAACACACAAATATGATCTATATGTGACCACTTGGTTGACCCAATCCATAAAACCAACCCTCTCTAAGAGAAATTGAACCAGAAACCTGAACCTACAAAATAGATTGGTTCTACCAATGTTGAGTGGAACAAGTAGGGTGTGAGCATAAAAATCTCAGTAGGTAATCACCATAGAATCCAAGGGTTTCCTTTCCCAAAACTATCCAAAAATACTTGTTTTGAATACACATATAAAAATAGGTTTTTCTCATTTTTCATAAGAATATACAACTTTCCCTTTTAAAAAAACACACACAACTTCTCTTTTCAAGAAGGTTTTTACTTTCCAAAATCCGGTTTCAATACCAAAACCCATGAGAAATCCATACCAAGTAATAGAAAGGGTTATACTAAAAATAAGGTAACAAGGAAGTCAAGAAACCAAGTACCATAGGAAAAATCAACAATAATGTATAAATAATAACCATAGGAATTTATTAAACATCCCTAAAGTAATCCATGGGAATACTCATATCGGACTCACCTATCAATGTATGGTGGATCTTCAATGTCTATAACCAAATGGCCAATGTAATCTATCCAATATAATAGAACACCCCACCAAGCCCTATCAATTCAAGGGTGTATCTACCCATCTCATCTAGGTTGATAATTAACCATCACTCGACCCTCTAAAAGATTCCCACGATACACATGGTAATAGTATATGGTGAAATGAGGAGGCCCTCGCACACATGACTCACCTTACCTACCACCACCACACTTTCCAACCCCAATCACTGACACCACCCACCGCAATAACCTATATCATGTAAATACTCCATAGGGATTTGCCATTTTATAACAATCCATTCATAAGTGCCAACTGGTCCATCACATCATTTAAGCTTCAAAACATTTATCAAAATATGTTGATATGCTAATCAAAAATTTACATTCTGAAACCCATAAATTTTTTTCAAAGCATTATAAAGTAAAAATCAGCCTTGTATCACATTTATTTATAATAATTTTACAAAAAATTTCTAGAAAATTTCCAAAATAATATGAAACACCACTTTCAGATGCACATGACCAAACGGGCCCTTACCTTTATAAATCCAATTTCACATCCAACATTATTTCAAGGCTAAGATGAAAACACACAACGCACTTAAGGATGCCAAATGGTCTGTCACACTATTTAAAATGAAACCATATACCAACATGAAAAATGGGCCATAACTTCAAATATAATTTGAAACAATTTCTATATCATTCGAAAACCAAAAAACAATTAGTAAATTATCAAGAGTTTAAATAAGGAAAGAATGAGGGAGAAGTGTTTTGAAATTTAGGTTTTTAAGTTCACCAAATTTATTCAAGAGCATTATCATTTGTGTTCCCATCCATGTTTTCACATTGATCACGCATGGATGTTCCCACATACAATGTAAAAACAAAAGTATCCATGAAGTTACCTAAAACCATTTTTTAAGGAAACCACACATGCTCTACCATCAGCACACAATCTATACACATGTGCCAAACCATAAAAAACACTGAAATCCTCACATAAGGATAATATCTCAATCAAAACATGCCATTAAAACATAACCAATCAAAAAACATGCTAAAAATACCCAGTCTCATCTAAAATTCCACTATGAATTTTTTCCAACATGTTGAGTGAATATATACATATGAATATTTAAAGAATCACCTTAAAACCCATTTTTTTACCAAGTTTTACTAACAATAAACCACTACAATAAACTAACCAAGTGTAAAAAACCTACGAAATATATTTATAAATTTATTAAAAGCACCCAAGAATCAATGGAATGGATCAAAAAGTAAAATAATGGAATCACCAACCATAAGGAGTGAGGATGCGACGAAAATCTAGGAGAAGGTATATCCAATCACCAGACAAGATCTGCACACCCTAACATCCATGAAATTGAATTATAATCAATCCTTAACCCCTTGGGTTACTCCAAAAGTTAAACCCCATAAGTAAACCAAAGTAAACCATGAGAGGAGAAGAGAAGGAAGAGAAAGAGGATTTAAATGGCCAAAAACCCTAAAATCCCACCTTAGATTCGAAGTAGGAGCACCGATGGGGGATGAGAATCTAAGGGAGAGGGGTCTTGGGACCCCTTAATAGGACAAAAAAGACCCAAGTAGAGAGGGGATTGAGTTAGGGTAAATAGGTAATAGATTATTATGGATTTAAATATTTAAAAAATATGGGCCGCTAGCATGGTTTTCCCACACGGTTTGCTAAACCATGCGCAAACTGTGTGGTAGCCATTATCCAAATGGATAGAACCGCTCACACGGTTTCCACATGGTTTACCAAACTTTTTGAAACCTATGTGCCTTACCCATATACCCCAAAATAAGCTTCATGGTCACATGGGAAAAGCCGCACGATTTCCCTTAACTATGTGCTGCCCGTGCGACCCGCACTTCCAATCCCCAAAACATTATTTTGAAAACATAAACCCAATAATTTAAATTAGGACTCAAACCAAACCTCTACTAAAACATCCAAAGACAATAAAATATTAAAATAAAATAATTAAAAATGTTGGGTGGTAACAATTCTCCCCACCAAAAAACATTCTTCTCCCATAAAGTTTCCCAGTCGAATAATAAAAAAACTTGATTCCTTGCATGATCAAAAATCCAAATAATACATAAACATTGGGGTGATATTTCTCTCAAAAAGTCACACCCGACCAATTAAAAATAATACCATGGAATTAATTAAAATGGGAGAACATTAGAGATTTACCCCCACTATAATAATTCAACTAACAAAACCAAGAAAACCATAAATGGGAATGAGGGAAAACTCACAACAATACCACCTCGGGGTGACCCAGACAGGAACTAACCCAACCTTTCCATCTTATCTGAGAAAAACTAATACTATAACCAGGAACTCCCACACAAAAAGAACCCCCAACACATGATGGAAACCCAATAAAGTTACTTTAACCAAATGAAAAACTAGAACACATAGTACAACCATTGATTAGTAATATAATGGGTATCTTCAAGAAAATGAAACAGAAAACAAGAAACTAAATCACGAAATTTGAACCATTGAAATGTCCACATCCATGGTATGAAATGGGGATACAAGAAAATAGAATCATTGAGTTTATTACATAGATTAATGAAACTCAAAATAAAAGGAAAAAATACACCAAGAAGCTAAAATTTTCTCTATTCCAACACTGGAGATGAAAACAGGACCACGGTTACTCACACCTTTAACAATTCATAACTATGTGAGAACTTCACTTTAAGGTTTGTGGCTAGATCCCTATTGACTAAAGCATCTAATTCCTCAAATACAAAATCTAACATCCTATAATAAAAACTTCTTTGGTAAATGATTCCCATGAAAATTCTCTATAAGGCCCCAACCTTAAACATTACTTAATCTTGAGATATTTCAAGAATACACCTTGAGGATCTTTTCAGGTTTAGTGTTTTAGAGAATTAGATCATAAAACATGCATTACATCCCACATTTAAACAAAGTGGTTACAATAAAAGATAGTACTAATTATTCCCATCAACGGAGACATATTTAAAATAAAACATAGATTCTTTCTTGACACTTCTTTGACACTATCATCATATCATGTACCATTCCCTTGACCTGTGGAAAACATTTCAAAAACTTGGGATGAGCATAAAAAGCTCAATAAGGGTTATAAAAATATGTAAAGGAAACATGAGTTCATATATACATAAGAATGAAATCATACTTTACCCATAAAACATAAGCACTTTAACATACCTTATAAAATCATGAATAAATCATAGAAATCATTGGACATAAAGTTAACTTGAGGCATTCATAACATTCTTACGTAGGGAGTAACCCTCTTGGTTACGTTTGGAATACCCATCAAGTATATTCCCTAAATCTCTTTGGAGAAACCTTAACATTTAACTCCTTCATGTTACCCAATGCATTGGAGAGCTATATCGGGCTCACCCGCCCTTAGTTTATCATGGAACCACCCGTCTTCATAATAATTCCCAGGAACCATAACATAATCGTATCACATAAAACGTACATAAAGGAAACATAACATTTCCACTATTCAAGCACAAGATATCAATACAACACATTGATATAAAAACATTATGATAACCATTTTCAATACAAAAATAAAAGAAAAGTAAAACTTGGTATTTAATTTTCTTTTAAAAAAATTTATGGCTTGTAGAGGAATCTGAAACTCAAATAATGGTCATGGCAGTGGAGAAGTCGTTGTCGCTGCATACGTACGACAAAAACATTCCCTTTTGTCTTTTAGTAAAACGCTACGTATAAAAAAAGATTCCTTTTGGATAAACGTAAAATTCAAAGGGGTTTATACACCATATAAAATAAGGTTGTGTATAAAACAAAATATGCCTCAATGAAAGGAGATTGAGACGAAGTCCCATACAAAGACGACATCCTTGGATTAAGGATAAATCAATTAAATAATTATGTGTGAAAAAAGAATACACCAAATATAAGTGGATATTAAGTGTAAAACAATCGCAGGTTATTCACACATATTCATATAACAACATATTCAAGGAGTACAAGTTTATCCCAAAGAATCAAAATTGGGTTAAGAAGTTCCCTTGCAAAAATTTGACAGCCTAACGGCATCACATTAAAATTCAGAAAAAGAGTTGATGAGAGATAAAAAGGGTATCTCATCACTTGGAAATTAAAATTTACATTAATAAGGATATATAAGAACATATCCCAACTTAATAGTATGTTAATTAAAAGACATAACAAAATAAGTCCTTTAAAAAGAGGATGGTGAAAGGTTCCCTTACCGACTTGGGTATCTTTCAAAACATACACCCCATGAAAGAAGAACAATACAACATTGATGTAAATACTCATAAAAGAAATTATATTACACAAATAGTAGAATAATGGGTAGTACATATACCACTCAAAGGAAATGGTGGAAAATGTAGCATAAATCTCACGGCAATAAAAGTGAGATGAAAAATCCCTTACGAAAACTCAGCAGCCTAACGGCGCCACTTAAAAATTCTAAAAAAATTGATGAGAGTAAGAGGGGGTATCTCATAATATAAAAATACAAATTACAGTATGGTTAATATAAAATAACATCCTCCAACATAAGAACATTGATCATAAATGAAATGACATAAAAGAGGGTACTTGAAAAGAAAGCGAGAGGTCGGATCCCTTACCTCAAGTCTGACTTGTCTTGTTCATTTATTTATATTCCTGAATTATAAACTTTGGTCAATTTATAATTTATTAAGGAACTCTTTTAAATATTATTATTCAGTTAATATCACATATTATAATGTTATAATAATTGTTTAATAATGTTAGTTCATATCAGATGTTTTTGCCGATGTTTGGTACATGACTAAACAAAATGTACTTGTTTGAAAATGATTGACCATGTAGTTATAAGTAAATAATTTACAGAATATTATTAATGGTTAAAATATCATATTTACCCATTACATATTCATTTTATACTATTCCATAACATTTGGAGAAAAAAAATGAAAAGCACCATTCTTGGAGACGGTAGGCCGTACGTACGCATGAATGATACTTTCATTTTTTTGTCATATTAATTGAATTAAAAATAAATGAGATATATATATATATTATAATTACATTATAATATATATGTTATATAGGTCACATATTTTCATTAATTTCATTCTTTATACATTCCATGTATTGCATTAACGAGTCACATCACTTGAGGGGGCGGTAGTCCACACTTCCTCATATGAAATTATCGCATTTCCACAACATGAAGAAAATAAAGGTATACTTTAAATATAAAATAAAGAAGCATATAGTAAACATAAATACCATATATATCATATATAAAATATAGTGAGATCATAATATCCGCCTTTAAAGGTGTTAAAAGAATATTGAACAATCATCGTTTCGTGAGGCAGAAAATCGCCAACCACAGAAACATTATGTTCTTTAAACATTAAACGAAGGTGTGTGTAAGTGTAGCTAGAATAATTCACATAAAAACATCCTAGTATATTGAATATACTGTTTTTGTTACAAAAGAAAAGAATAAAAAGAGTTTATGGGGTTGGAGAAGCAAAATAAAACATAAGAACACAAGAGAAAACACTACCTTTAAAACGGGTAACTCTCTTTGATTTAAGCTCAAAGGCTTCCTTGGAAATGATTATGCCCAAAGTGAGGCTTAAATGATGAAGATACAGATGTGGAGAGATGAAATGGGAAGTGTTTGGCCGATCAAAAGGCTTTGTAAGTGTGGGTAATTTGGTAGAGGTGGGGGATTTTTATAAGAGGAGAGGAGGGGCACTCTTGGAAAGTTATAAAAGTATTCTTTATTATAATATTATTTTCAGATTTTAAAGGTCCCAAAATTATATATTTCGAGGATAAGGTTATAAGAATTCGAAATCCATCCATACAATAGGTTTTTGAAAAGTTTAGGTCTTAGATTTTACATTATATTTTCATTTTATTTAAATCGGTAAACAATGAGGTAATCGATGCATCATCATGGTGTCATAAATAATTTAATTTATTTAATGTCTAAAAATAATAAAAAATATCTCATGATTTAGTAAATCGTTTTATATTTCTAATGACTATTTATAGTCAAAAATATGACTTGTATAACCCCATGTAAAATTTGTTTTAGTAAAACAACTCATGTTTGTGACATTTTTACTTTTACTTTAAATAAAAGGCATTAATGTCATTATCTTACCCAAGTGGCTCCATGGGGTCGCAAAAATCTACCCATGGGTTTTATTGGTCGGCCATGACACATCCAATAAGGGTAGGATATGTGTCTATGTCATTTCATATTATTAAAACATTATTTTTACCTTAAACTACACTAATTATCTCTAATCGCGATTAAAAACTTAAAAGTTACTATTCACCAAAAAATTATTTTAATCCCATTGAAAAAAATTTTACTTCCTAATGGAAACCATGTATATTGTATTTTTGAAATTCAAAACACATAGGTGGTAGAATTTCATTTAAACGAAAAATCAGTTTTTTAAGTACCACTTAGTGGTTTCACTATTCATCAAAAATTGAAGTTTTTCAGAAAAATACCAAAACTTCACCCTAAGCTATATTTGATATTCCGAATTCAAAAATGATGTCTATTTTAAAATATTAAAAACATATAAGTTAAATTAATTAATTTAATAATTAATTCCCACTGTCAGAACAAATAGCATGTTTTTATGAAACAATAAGTATCAAAAGATTGACACTAGTTTAAGTCCAATTTCAAAGTGAAATTAATTCCAACGACCACTATTAGATTAAATGGTAAAAATATATTCTAATTGAACTTTAAAACCAATTCAAAATATAATCTAATCATATAAATAAATTAGATTAAAAAAATGTTTTGAACTAAAATACAACATTTTTCACTGTTCATTAAAAAATGAACTTTATCGGAAAAATACCAAAAATTTACACAAAGTAAATTTTGATGTCCCGATTCTAAAGAAGAATTTTATTTTGTCAAATATAACACATAAAATTTTCAAAAAGTGGATTTAAAAGAGGTTCGCCATCAAAAGGTGGTTAATCGACCTTTTAAAGAATATTAGAATGTTTACACTTAAAAGTGGATTCATTCGCATTTTTAATCCACTAACATTTATTGTAAAGAGTAAAAGTATTTGAAAAACATATATAATCATTTTGTAGTTAGTTCTGTTCATTCCTGCCATTACAACGGCTAGGCGTTAACTACCATTTAAAATAATATTATTTTATTATTAGAGTGCAATGTAAGATTCCCAAGAAACTCGTTGTTGCGTATTGGGTACGCCATCGAGCATAGAGTCCCCTTTAAAGTAATATTAATATTTTATTCACAAATATGGATAAATGTGAAAATTTCATATTCTTTATTTACCTGGGGTGTTACATCCTTCCCCCCTTTTGGGAATTTCGTCCTCATAATTTTAAAATTGGGCTTGGAAACTTCATTGAAAATCCCAAATCGGAACAAGAGTCAGTAAAACAATCACTTTAAAATAAAGAATGAGAAGTACAAAGGTCACCCGAGTTAACCCATACTAGGATTACATGTAGGAAAACATGGATATGGAGGAAAAAACAAAGAGTCATGTTCTGAGGGAGAGTGATAGAAAACATGTTTAGGAGAAAGTTAACCACAACAAAATTCACATACTTGTGGTGGGTTAAACGGTATTCGATTCCCCCGTAAGAAAAGTTTATAGACAACATTTTTGTTTTAAGTTAATTTTAATTAAGGAATTTATTTTTGATCTTAAGGAAACATACTTAATTTTCATGTTGACTATCAAATTTTACTAGATTTCTTACACAAAATCGTACTTTCTCCAAATGATGAGTATTTAGGAAGACTTGTTTACATTAAGAGAGCTATAATAAACTACTAGAGAATCACCTAATCCACAAAAGAGAACTATATACTTCCCATGTATTTAGACCTTAACCAAAACTAAAACCTAAAAGGTTAGTATGAGATCATATAATACCCAAAAAGGATAAAAAACTCTATTCTTAATCTCCAAAATTTTTCAAACAAAACCCAATGTTCATCAAAGACCATTCAATAAACAATTTGTCCATAAAATTATTCAAAGTAAACCAAAATAAGATTGAAACCCAAATATTTGAAGGATTTAATCACATAGTCTTCCAAGGTACAAATTAACACTTATCTCCAAATAACATCAGTTGCTCTTAAAGTCTCATATTGAAAAGTAATTAACCTAATCACATATCCTCCATGATAGGTTAATAATTTCCAGAGATAACCCAAAATCAACTTACTCTTAATTCATAAAATCATATAACTAAAAAGAATAAGTTATACTAACCAGGGACTTCATGCAGTCCAGTGGTAGGTGATAAATACTAGTCTCACTTTGGTTGTGGGTTCGATTCCCACAACTTTGTCCGACATGACAGGTTGTCACATGGTCTGCGTGTTGTCCTTTTTTATAAAACTCCAAAAATAACCCTAACATGTTTTAACCTCAATATTTTCCTTATACCTCTCATTTTCATCCAAATTCATTACGATCCCAACATCTTAATTCTTGAAGTCTTATTTCACCACCATAAGATAAAATAAAACGATTTCCAAAATGAATAACATCATACCTTGATCATGGCATCCACTCAGTTTCATCGTCATCTTGATCACGTAGGTAGAAGTTCCATGCATTACAACAATGATTTAGAGATCCTTCAAAATCATTTTCTTCCTCCATCCAAATACACCTTGTACAACATGGGTCATATGGGTGTTCATAGAAAAATAGTTTTGGAAAATAATCATGTATGACATATAATTCCAAAACATCTGATAAAACATGATTTCTATAAAATAGTCGAACAGAATTTGAGTTGAAACTTTATATTATTGGTACTTCTAAAATACCATAAGTATGTGCTGAGAGACTATATTTTAAAATCAAATATAAATAGGTTGCGCAAGGGTCTCCTTCCTCATCACCATTTTTAAAATCATAATATGCTTCAAATTCTTGTGATAAGGTAAAATATTTTAAAATACCTTGATAATATTTACCTTTCTTGAAAATATGAGAATATTTTGAAAATAGTATTTGTCTAAATACAACCCATGATCCACGATGATAACGAGGTATAATGGATGTGTTTGATATCTCAAACAATTTCTTGCAAGTGAGTTGTATGCTAGAAAAAGTTTCACAATCATCCGAACATGACTTTGCAATAATTATTTCAAGCATGTCATCAGAAAGAGATAGGAATGTCATTTGATATCCTTCTCCTTCCATTCGTAACCGACTTTACTTGACCTGAAAAAATTTATAAAATAAGGATTTAACTGAAATAATAGATATAGGGACTAATCATGTGTCTAACAAAAACTCCTTATCCCTAAGTTGTCTAAACCGACCTCTGATACCAACTATAAGGCCCCATCCTTAAACATTACTTAATCTTGAGATATTTCAAGAATACACCTTGAGGATCTTTTTAGGTTTAGAGTTTTAGAGAATTAGATCATAAAACATGCATTACATCCCACATTTAAACAAAGTGGTTACAATAAAAGATAGTATTCATTTTTCCCATCAATGGAAACATATTTAAAATAAAACATGGATTATTTCTTGACACTTCCTTGACACTATCATCATATCATGTATCATTCCCTTGAGCTGTGGAAAACATTTCAAAAACTTGGGATGAGCATAAAAATCTTAGTAAGGGTTATAAAAATATGGAAAGGAAACATGAGTTCATATATACATAATAATGAAATCATACTTTACCCATAAAACATAAGCACTTTAACATACCTCATAAAATCATGAATAAATCATAGAAATCATAAGACATAAAGGTAAATTGAGGCATTCATAACATTCTTACGTAGGTAGTAACCTTCTTGGTTACGTTTGGAATACCCATCACAGTATATTCCCTAAATCTATTTGGAGAAACCTTAACGTTTAACTCCTTTGGGTTACCCAATGCATTAGAGAGCTATATTGGGCTCACCAGCCCTTAGTTTATCACGGAACCACCCATCTTCATAATAATTCCCAAGAACCATAACATAATCGTATCACATAAAACATGCATAAAGGAAACATAACATTTCCACTATTCAATCACAAGATATCAATACAACACATTGATATAAAAACATTATGAAAACCATTTTCAATACTAAAATAAAATAAAATTAAAACATTGTATTTATTTTTCTTTTAAAAAATGGTATGGCTTGTAGAGGAAGTCGAAACTCAAATAATGGTCACGGTGGCGGAGAAGTCGTTGTCGCCGCATACGTATGACCAAAACATTCCCTTTTGTCATTTATTAAAACACTGCATATAAAAAAAGAATCTTTTTGGATAAACGTAAAAGTAAAAGGGTTTTATACACCTTATAAAAGATGGTTGTGTATAAAATAAAATATGCCTAAATGAAAGGAGATTGAGACGAAGTCCCATACAAAGACGGTATCCTTGGATTAAGGATAAATCAATTACATAATTAAGTGTGACCAACTAATACACCAAATATAAGTGGATATTAATTGTAAAACAATCGCAGGTTATTCACACATATTCATAGAATGACATATTCAAGGAGTACAAGTTTATCCCAAAGAATCAAAATTGGGTTAAGAAGTTTACTTGCAAAAATTCGACAGCCTAACGGTGTCACTTCAAAATTCAGAAAAAGAGTTGATGAGAGATAAAAAGGGTATCTCATCACTTGGAAATAAAATTTACATTAATAAGGATATATAAGAACATATCCCAACTTAATAGTATGGGAATTAAAAGACATAACAAAATAAGTCTTTTAAAAAGAGGAGGGTGAAAGGTTCCCTTACCGACTTGGGTATCTTTCAAAATATACGCCCCATGAAATAAGTACAATACAACATTGATGTAAATACTCATAAACGAAATTATATTACACCAAGAGTAGAATAATGGGAAGTACATATACCACTCAAAGGAAATGGTGGAAAATGTAGCATAAATCTCACGGGAATAAAAGTGAGATGAAAAATCTCTTACGAAAACTCGGCAGCCTAACGGCGCCACTTAAAAATTCTAAAAAAATGATGAGAGTAAGAGGGGGTATCTCATCATATAAAAATAAAAATTATAGTATGGTTCATATAAAATAACATTCTCCAACATAAGTACATGGAGCATAAATGAAATGACATAAAAGAGGGTACTTGAAAAGAAAGCGAGAGGTCCGATCCCTTACCACAAGTCCGACTTGTCTTGTTCGTTTCATTATATTCCTGAATAATAAACTTTGGTCAATTTATAATTTCTTCAGGACCTCTCTTAAATATTATTATTCAGTTCATATCACATATTATAATGTTATAATAATTGTTTAGTAATGTTAGTTCATATCAGATGTTTTTGCCGATGTTTGGTACATGAGTAAAAAATTGAACTTCTTTGAAAATGATTGCCCATGTAGTTATAAGTAAATAATTTACAGAATAGTATTAATGGTTAAAATATCATATATATCCTGTACATATTCATTTTATACTATTCCATAACATTTGGAGATAAAAAATGAAAATCACCGTTGATGGAGACGGTAGGTCGTACGTACGCATGAACGATACTTTCATTTTTTTGTCATATTAATGGAATTAAAAATAAATGAGATATATATATATATTATAATTCCATTATAATATATATGTTATATATGTCACATATTTTCATTAATTTCATTCTTTATACATTCCATCTATTCCATTAACGAGTCACATCACTTGAGGGGGCGGTAGTCCACACTTCCTCATATGAAATTATCGCATTTGCACAACATGAAAAAAATAAAGGTATGCTTTAAATATAAAATACAGAAGAATATTGTAAACATAAATACCATATATATAATATATAAAATACAGTGACATCATAATGGCCACTTTTAAAGGTGTTAAAAGATTATTGAACAATCATCGTTTTGTGAGGCAGAAAATCCCCAACTATAGAAACAGTATGTTCTCTAACCATTAGACGAAGGTGTGTGTAATTGTAGCTCAAATACTTCACATAAAAACATCCTAGTATATTTAATATACTGGTGTTGTTACAAAATAAAACAATAAAAAGAGTTTAGGGGGTTGGAGAAGCAAAATTAAACATAAGAACACAAGAGAAAACACTACCTTTAAAACGGGTAACTCTCTTTGATTTAAGCTCAAAGGCTTCCTTGGAAAAGATTCTACCCA
Source organism: Viscum album (assembly GCA_963277665.1). Classification (NCBI taxonomy): domain Eukaryota; kingdom Viridiplantae; phylum Streptophyta; class Magnoliopsida; order Santalales; family Viscaceae; genus Viscum; species Viscum album. The sequence continues at coordinate 771,947,350 of OY728138.1, forward strand.
AAGTTAGGATTCAATGATGAATATAGGTATGTGGAGAGATTAAATGGGTAGGGGTTGGCCGAGCCAAAGGCTTTGGAATTGTGGGTAAGGTGGTAGAGGTGGGGGCCTTTTATAAGAGGAGAGGAGGGGCACTCTTGGAAAGTTATAAAAGAATACTTTATTATAATATGCTTTTCGGATTTTAAAGGTCCCAAAATTATATATTTCGAGGATAAGGTTATAAGAGTTCTAAATCCACCCATCCAATAGTTTTTTGACAAGTGTAGGTCTTATATTTTACATTTTATTTTCATTTTATTTAAATCGTTAAATAATGAGGTAATCGCTGCATCATCATGGAGTCATAAATAATTTAATTTATTTAATGTATAAAAATAATTAAAAAAATCTCATGATGTAGTAAATATTTTTATCTTTATAATGACTATTTATAGTCAAAAATATTACTTGTATAACCACATTTAAAATTGTTTTAGTAAAACAACTCATGTTTGTGACATTTTTACTTTTACTTTAAATAAAAGGAATTAATGTCATTATCTTACCCAAGTGGCTCCATGGGGTCCCAAAAATCGACCCATGGGTTGTCTTGGTCGTCCATGACACATCCAATAAGGGTAGGACATGTTTTTAGGTCATTTAATATTATTAAAACATTATTTTTACCTTAAACTATAATAATTATCTCTAATCGCGATTAAAAACTTAAAAGTTACTATTCACCAAAAAATTATTTTAATCCCATTGAACCAAATTTTACTTCATAATGAAAACCATGTATGTCAGATTTTTGAAATTCAAAACACAGAGGTTGTAAAATTTCATTGAAACGAAAAATCAGTTTTTTAAGTATCACATAGTGGTTTCACTATTCATCAAAAATTGAAGTTTTTCAGAAAAATACCAAAACTTAACCCTAAGCTATATTTGATATTCCTAATTCAAAAATGATGTCTATTTTACAAAATTCAAAACATATAAGTTACATTAATTAATTTAATAATTAATTCCCACCGTCAAAGCAAATAGCGTGTTTTTATGAAACAATAAGTATCAAAATATTGACACTAGTTTAAGTCCAATTTCAAAGTGAAATTAATTTCAACGACCACTATTGGATTAAATGATAAAAATATATTCTAATTTAACTTTAAAACAAATTCAAAAGATAATCTAATCATGTAAATAAATTAGATTAAAAAAAGGTTTTGAATTAAAATACAACATTTTTCACTATTCATTAAAAATGAACTTTATCGGAAAAATACCAAAAATTTACATAAAGTAAATTTTGATGTCCTGATTCTAAAGAAGAATTTTATTTTGTCAAATATAACACATAAAATTTTGAAAAAGTTTATTTAAAAGAGGTTCACCATCAAAAGGCGGTTAATCGACCTTTTAAAGAATATTAGAATGTTTATGCTTAAAATTGGATTCATTCGCATTTTTAATCCTCTAAAATTTATTGTAAAGAGTAAAAATATTTGACAAAAATATATAATCATTTTTTAGTTAGTTTTGTTCATTCCCACCAATACAACGGCTAGGCATTAACTACCATTTGAAATAATATTATTTTATTATTAGAGTGCAATGTAAGATTCTCAAGAAACTCGTTGTTGCGTATTGGGTACACCATCGAGAATAGCGTCCCCTTTAAAGTAATATTAATATTTTATTCACAAATATGGATAAATGTGAAAATTTCATATTCTTTATTTACCTAGGGTGTTACATTCTCCACATGACCTAGATGGACACAGTGATGATAGGTCTTTGGAGGACTGTGACCTGATAGATTTGAATGCTCAAACTGGCTACACTAATGGCACACAAGAAAATGATCAGATGAACTAGAATCCAGAACTAATGAAAGTGGCTTTTTAAAAATATTTTCTTCTAGCACACCACTATTTCAATATGGGGAACCATCATGAGATCCAACCACCACTAACTGCACCCTGATAACCAACTCCGTTAAAAATGCCTCATCCACCAACTTCTCAAAACTGGTTTCACCAGATGAGAGAACTTTTTCTTTGATATATGGATGAACAAGTCAAATGAAAATAGGATCTTTAAACTCATCCTATAAAAGTGCCTCAATAAAGAAGAAAACCAACTCTTTAAAGTGGTAAATATAAGTTTTCACTGATCATCGGCCCTACCAAACATCTTGCAGATCTACCACATTCCTTGTATTTTCCTCCATAGGTATGAACATTTGAAAGAAATTGGTCATAAACACTTCCCACATCCTCCCAACTTTCATCAATAATGGAGAAAAAAACTAACATTCTTCTAAATTTAGACCCTTAAACCAACCAAGAATAGCATAGACTCTAATAGATTTGAGAGATCCCAATGATTGTAAGACACTCTTGACTTTCTCAAGACACTCCACTACCTCTAATAGACGTCAATCACTATGATAGGAATGAAACACTTGGGATGAATTAGAAAGTAGTAATGACTCACTATAAACTATGGGGACATTTTTGGGTGGAATATTCTGAATAATATAGGATATATGAAACCAAAATCAATATCATCTCGAAACACAATAAAAAATAATATCTCAATCCAAATTGATAGGCTCATAAGACAAACACATACAGGAAAACCAAAAATATCCTTTTCAAAAACCATCATTTCATTTAAATTTTCAAAACCACTATCTTTTATAGAAACTTTCCAAATACCAAAACCAACATTCTAAAACAAATTAAATTCCCAAAATCATTTTCCTATTTTGAAATCAATTCAAAAAACAAGTCTAAGCCTTTAATTTAAAATACACACCCATGGAATCCTATGAAGCATTTAATATGTGTTCATCCATTTCTATCCACATGTGTCAACATACAATTTTCACACACACCCATACATATGTAAAATTTCATAAGGAGTACCAAGGGATAAACATTTCTTTTCCTCATAAAAACCCAAGCATTTACCAAATTTTCAATCAAAAACATTTCCCTTTAAAACCCAATTTTTTATTATGAAACCATTAGAAACAAATCACCTCCATTTAGAAAAATCTTTTTATTTTAAAATCTCACTTACACCAACCAAAATTAAACCAAATTATAATGCACACCAAACAAGCATAATGAGGAACTAGTTTCCATGCCTAACCAAGTGACATGGTAGTGAACCATGTCCCAAGTAAGAATCAACACTAAGAGGGCCTTTGAACCATGTAATTGGACACCACATGGGTCACTACTCCATGTGAGATCACGAAATAACACCGCCTTCCTCCATTTTTATTCTCAATCTAAAAAAATACAAAAGTGTCAAATCCTAAACTACCATAGGCAACTCAAGGATCAGAATGAGAAATATTTCACGACGCTCTCCTTGTTCCTACCTCTTGAGTCCCAGCAATCCTAATCTACAACTACCTAAAACCCCAAATAACAATGATCTACTCTGATACCAGTTTTTAAAAACCAGGCTGGTATTCCATCCAACCCAACATTTAACCCAGTCCAAGACATATCTCAAAGGGTGTTCTTGATCCCCAATAATTGGGAAATAGTGTCTGGCATAAAAGTAATCACTATAGGAATGATTTTGTCTAATAAAAAAGGATAAAATAAAAAACTAAGCACACCAAAATAACCTACGACTGGTCTTAAATAAATACCCAAACTAATCCAGATAAAATAACAAAAAATCCAAATAGAAACTGATTAAAAACTGAAATTGAAACATGATAACAATATATCCATGTGACCTCTTGGTCACCTCCATCCACAAAACCAACCTTCTCCAAGAGAAATTGAAACAAAAACCTGAACTTGAAAAATAGCTCGGGTCTACCGACCTCGATTGACATAAGTAGGGTGTGAGTTTAAAAAATGTTAGTAGGTAATACCCATAGAATCCATGTGTTTCCTTCAACCAAATATTCCAAAAAAACTAGTTTGAAATACACATTCTAAAATAGGTTTTTTCTTATTTTAGTAATCAAATAAAACTTCCCTTTTCAAAACAAAACATGAAACTTTACTTTTCAAGAAGGGGTTTACTTTCCAAAATCTAGTTTCAAAACCAAATCCAAAGAGAAATCCATAACAAGTTATAGAAAGGGATATACTAAAAATAAGGTAACAAGACAAGCATCTAACCAATTGAAAGATGAAAAATAGACAAGAACACAAAGATAATAACCATGGTCATTTCTTAAACATACCTATAGTGATCCATATATGTACTCAAATTGGACTCACCTATCAGGGTATGGTTCAACTCCAAAGACTATGACCAACTGGCTAGTCTAATCTATCCAATCTAGTGGCACATCCCACCATGCCCTATCAAGTCAAGGGGGTACCAACCCATCCCATCAAGGTTGATAATTAACCATCACTTGACCCTCCAAAAGATTCCAATAAAACCCTTGGTAACAGTAAATGGTAAAAGGTGGAGGCCCTCACATATGTGACTCACCTTAACTATTTACATCGCACTTTCCAACCCCAAACACTGACACTACCCACCATGAAAACCCGCATCGGGAAAATCCTCTATAGTGGTGCCAATTGTATAACAAGACATTCAAAAGTTCTAACTAGTCCATCACATCATTTAATCATCAAAAAAATTATCAAAAATATTTTGAGATTCCAATCAAGGATTTAAATTCTCAAAACCACAAATTATTTTCAAAACATTATAAAGTTCCAACCTCCTTGCATCATGTCCATTTCAAATACATTTAAAAAACATTTTCAAACCATTTAAAAATAATTTGAAACACCACTTTCACATGTACACGACCAAATGGGACCTTACATTAGAAAATCCAATTTCACTTCCAATATTATTTCAAGGCTAAGATGAAAACACACAACACACTTAAGAATACCAATTGGGAATTCAAACCATATGAAAACCAACCATATCCCAATGTTCCAAATGGTACATAACTTCAAATATAATTTGAAACCATTTCTATATCATTCAAAAAGCAATAAAGCATTAGTAAATCATACAAAGTATGAATAATGGAATAATGAGGGAGAAGTGTTTTGAAATTTTTGTTTTTAAGTTGAGAAGATTTATTCCAGACCATTATCATCTGGGTTCCCATCTATGTGTGCACCCTAAGAACACATAGATGTTCCCACATCCAATAGTGCACCATAATATTCCATGAAGTTACCCAAAACCACTTTTAAGTAAACCACACATTCTCTACCATAAACACACAATCCATAAACATGTGTAACCCCATAAAAATCATTGAAATTCACACATAGAGATCATATCACAATCAACCCATTCCATCAAACCATAACAAAGCCAAAAACATGCTAAAATTCCCAATATCATCTAAAAAGGGAACAAGTAATTTTATCAAACATGTTGATTTCATATATATATATATATATATAAGAATATTTAAATAATCACTTTGAAGACCATTTTTTAACAAGTTTTTCCAACATGAAACCTCCGTAATAAACTATCCAATCGCATCAGAAACATGAGAAACATATTTATAAATTAATTTAATGCATCAAATCATAAATGGATTGGATTGGAAATGAAAATAATGTAAACACCTACCCCATAAAGTGAACATGTGACTAATCTCTAGGATAATGAAGATCCAAGCCTGATATAATATCCACACACCCTAACATCTAAGAAATCAAATCATTAAAAAAACCTAAACCCTAGGTTTTGACCAAAAGTAAAACCCCATAAGGAAACAATAAGAAACTAGTTCTTATTTTAAGGTTTAGATCTTTTCTTTTTAGTTTTTATTTAATAAAACTGGATAAAAGGATGTTAAGGGATAAATGAAAGCCTATTAAACAACGTGACTAGGGGTTACATGCAATGTAATCCCAATACACGTCATGTATGAAAAGTAGGAAGGACTCTTAATGATGTGTAAATGAATTCAAATAAGGGAGGGAAATGGAATATACATTGCACGTATATTCAGAGTACACACCGTGTATTTTGTAAAATTTGTTAAAATGGGTAGTAGCATCATTTATTCATTTCTAGAGAGAGGGATAATTGGGTTCTCTCCAACAGTAGTGTTAGAGCTCGTTTTGGCTCCTAAATCATCATACCAACTCTGATTCAATTTCCATCAGATGTGTTGGAACACAATCGGTAAGCTCTCAATTCCTCTTGAGTAATTATTCATGATTTCATTTCTTGACCTAGTTATCAAAGGTTGTGAATTTATGCTCATTCTATAGATCTACCCCATTCTAGGCCAAATTAGAGGCTTACGCTAGATAAAAAGAGTTATATGACTATGAGGTAGGTGGTCCTGTTCCTTTCTCTAATTCTCAAGTTTATTATATGTGTCGGACTGTCATGCACCCATTTTTAGGGTGTCACCTTGAATTAATTTTACAAAATTAAATTTCTTATTGTTTTTTATGTAATTTATTAATTTTTTTAGATAATATTTAGGGTTGTTAACCGTGATTAGGGCCACCCCATGGTTGAGTTTCCCTTGGATGACCAATTATAGTTGTTTGGCCTAGGAAGCCTATGAGGCATTCCCTGCTTCCCATTTGTGGGTTATTTAAAAATGATTTTGATTAATAATTAATTTTCCTTGTTTTTAAAATGTATTAAATTGGTTTAGAATATGGGATAGATGACTTTCCCCTTGACCCATGTTTATTCCTATGATTGTTTAATCATGTTTGTAATGTTCTTCTCCAATTGTGAAACTACCCATGTTAGTTCAGTTATTTTAGGGCCTTGTAATGGTTTAGATTACATAATATGATTGTTATATAAATTGTTCCCATGTCAGTTATTATTTATTAAACAATGTAATAGTGTAATTTAAATGTATTTCTTTTTATATATATTTTTATGTGAGTTTATTATTGTTAAAGCCCTGTAATAGTTTAAATTACATGTGTTGCTTGATTTGTGTTTTCCCATGTGAGTGATAAAAATGAAAATCCTGGTGAGTTTGGTTGTGCTATTATGTTCAAGTCGTGAGTGATCCACATGTGTAGCGGTCATGCTCATGAAGGCTTTATTTATTTTTCTGAGTGAAACATGGATCATTAATGGATAACATGGGTGGACTCTATTAGCTTTGTTTATATGTCATGAGTGATACATAAGGATTACTTATAAGACTTCCAGTAATGGGAATAGTTGGCATGGACTTATACAATATCTAGAGTGATAATAGGATTCCATAGAGTTTTGCCAGTACAGGCTTGTAGGATGTTGGTATGTTTTCACCTAGAGTGATACCGGGATTCCTGAGAAGTTTCACTGGGATTGGCTTGTAGGTTGTAGATAGAATTTCACCTAGAGGGATAATTGAATTATAACTTAGGAATTTCATATATGGGATGGGGTTATAAATTTAATATTTAAATGAAATGACTTATGATGTGTCTTCTGAGACAAAGTACAAGCTTGGATTCGGTCTTCACTTACATGTTTAGATAGCCTTCTGAGGTATATGTTGTGCTTTCTTTTACATGAGGATTTCCAGGCTTTGTCCATATCCCAAGACTTATATAATTCAATGTAATTGAATTAATTAATGAACATGAAATGGATGTAAATGGGAACCAGTGCTTATAGGACCATTTACTTTTGAGTACTTCTTAGCTTACTACTTTTACTTTTGTACACTGCCTGTTATATATTTTCACTGACAGATCGGAATAGATCTTGGGTGGTTGCCTAATGGTGTTTAGTCTCATTCCATAATTGGATCATGTTTTTGAGACCAAATATATTATATTGTTATAGGTCTCAGTAAGGATAACAACCCTCTTACATGTACTTTATTTGTTGTTAAGAATAGGAGAGCATGGGACCAAGCTGAGGCTTTTGATGCTTCTGAGTCTCTTTGGTTCCTTTTTTTCTTTTGGTACTTGTATTGTGTATTACTAAAATATATCCTATTTAGATATTTTCCTAAAACATATGACAAGAAACATCATCTTATGAATGCTATGACATCTAGTTATTTAAATTATTTTTCTTCCACTATTTAGTTTTATTGCCTAGTATTACTAATTACAATATTGTATTGTTGTTGTTTCCTATGCGTTACACTCTACCAATGGGGGAACATTTTCCCCAATATTACACTTAGGATCTCACTTCTAGTTAGAAACCCCTAGAATTTTGGGAAATGTGTTTGAGGTCATGTGGTCAACTGGGTACGGGGTACCTTTAAGTGGGATCCAGATCTGGGATCTTACAAAGTGGTATTAGAGGATGTTCCTTTTTGGTTTTCCTTTTTGTTTGATAACATTAGATAGGGATATGAGAGAAATGGAGTTTGTTAATAAACTATGCTTGGTGGTAGCTACCCTTTGTATTGGGAAAATCTAAATTGCCTTGAGTTGAATTGTGATTTTTAGATTTTGAGTTGTTATAGTTGATTTGATTTCACCGTTGGGTGACACACTTGTATTGTGTTGTTATTTTTGATATCATTGGGGTTATATTTTGTTGAAACTCAATGAGATTATGGAATAACATCTCATGCATCATATAGGGACTTGTTAAAAATCATATGCCATGAAATCTAGACATGCCATTTAGAGAGAATTATCGATTACATGCTGTTTTGATTGATGTCATGCAAGATATGTATGTTGTTGTGATAGGTACCATGATAGATATACCTGATGTTGTGATAGTTTATTGATATGTGTAATGTTTCAAATTGGATGGATGCCAAACATTGATCCTTGAGGTGTATGGGCCCTCCTTTATCAGAATTTGGTGGATCATGTTTTGTCCTTAAATTGTTTATGATATTCTATATATGGATGAAAAACATTGATTCGTGGGGAGAATGGGCCCTCATGAAATGGAATATGGTATACCATTGGATTAGTTTTCAAAAATAGGGGTTTTGGGGAAGTTTCAGAGGTTTACATCCTGGAAACCCAGACAACATGGTGTGTGATTCCATGAACACATGACATGTGTTCTTTTATTTGGGAAGAAAAACTTTTTTGAAGTACACACCATGTACTATGTGTACATGACATGTAGTAAGTGAACGCATGTTCGGTCATGTGAAGGAGAACACGAAATGTTGGTTTTTGGTCAATGCATGTTGTGTACTATAGGTATACTCTGATTAGTGTTACTTAGGTAGAACTTGTGTGGTTTCGGGTATGTAAAAGTACATAGATAGTAGGGGAGACTCACGTACACTCTCCGTGTATCAATAAAACACAATGTTTATCTTGTGTGGTTACATGCCCAGTGTGGTGGAAGTACACGACCGGGTATGATATTAAGGGTACACGTTGTGTATGTTTTCTACAAACTATGTACTCCTCTTTTGGTAACCTTTTAGGGTTTTCTTATCCTTTCTAGTTCATGTGCTCTTGAACTGAGGTGTGTTCTTGACTTTCCATAGTCGTGCCTCCATGAATACCTCTAGTTGTACACTAGAAAAGTGGCGATGATCATACCCCATAGGTGTTAAGCCATGGGATACTAGTGGATCCTCCATTTTTTCCAATTACAACACCAACTATAATACTGGAATTAGGTGTTTATGCATAGTTTGGTGAAGGATTTATGAGGTTCATGCAAACCTTCTAGGGAGGACCATAGCCTTACATGTTTATGGGAGAGATGACATGAGTTTTATAGCAGTAGAATCCACCCACATTTTTAGAGGATGGTGGAACATAGGCTATAGAGTCATGGATGTAGTCCATGATTATGATCTTCAAGAATCTAGAGATGCCTCTCGAGAGGAGGGTAAAGTTCATGACGTATATGATGTGAGATTCTTACAAGATATGGTAGGATGTTAACACTCAGGTAGAGTGTCATTGTGATATAGTATGGGGAGAATTTCAGATAGTATTCTATGATTAATTCTATCCTAAGATATTGTTGGCTGAAAGAACCTAGGATTTCATGCATCTGGAGTAGAGCGCTTTATCAGTGATGGACTACATGGCCTGCTTTACTAACCTCTAGATATTTTCAACTATTTTGATGGGTGGAGATGTATTGAAGGATTATAGATTCAAGGATGGTATTAGGTTCGGCATCTTATCTCATGTGAATGTCTTCAAGTTGCCTTCTATATCTACTATTATAAATCAGTGACTAATTACCAAATGTGATCTGAGGGAATATGGAGGTGCAAACTACGGTGGTTTGGTATCGAGATCAGGTATTGTCTCAACCAGTAGTATGAAGCTTCATATGGAGATTTCTCATGGTGGCAGTAGTATTCATAAAGTAACTTCATGTTTCCAAGTGAGGTGATACTAGTGCGGTAGGCCAGGGCATATGAGAACATAGTGTCAGTGGGACCTAGTCAGGTGTCGATCTTGCTGCAAGATGTGTCATCTTCAACACTTTTTCATGATGTTTCTACCAGTATCTGGTGAGAGAGGGTCTGCACCGACTCCACATTTAGGATCAGGGTTGGCATAATCTCATCATTCAGGGAACTAGAATGCGACAGGTCACTCAGGCCGAGGTGGTGTTCATAGTTGTAATAGCTAGACACCAGGTTCTTAGAGATAGTAGGGTGGATCAACTCATTGTATTCAGGTAGTGTCACAAGGTCATGGTATAGGTTAGACTTATTCAATGCAATATAACCAGAAAGAGTATGATATCGGACCCTCTACTATTAGAGGGAATTATTCTAGTCGCCTCTGTTTTAGATTCTGCACTATCTAATACAAGGGCTTCACATAGTTTCATATACGTACTCATTGTGGAGAGACTTGGGGTATGTGGTTCTACTTCTGATGACGTTATGATGCTAGACACCCCATTAGGGATTATAAATTAAAGTGTGCATTAGTGAAAAGAGTTCCCTATTGAGATTGGTGGGTATCACTTATTATTAGACCACTAGGCCTTAGATATGATAGGCTTTGATTTCATTCTCGGAATGGACTAGTTGGTATTTGTTCAAGACATTGTCGATTAATATCAATAAAGGGTGAGTTTTACATCACTAGCGGGTAGATCGTTTCAACACAAGGGTGAATGGGATGTCCAGGCATGTTGAGCAAGACCCGAGAATCATGGGTTGGGCGGGATAATAGCCCAGATTATGAGTTTATATCTAGATGACTGGGGAACATGTCAGGTAGATTTCACTATAGTAGTTGATCATTTTAGGGATGTCTTTCTGGATGACTTTTCAAGTTTACCTTCGGTGGGAGATGTATATTTCTATATCAATATAGTTCCAAGAGCTGCACTAGTATCCATTCCTCCTAATAGGATAGATACGACAATGTTTCAAGAGATCAAGAGGCTGTTAGAGGATTTGGAGGCTAAGGGTTTCATTTGACCCAGTACTTCTCCTTGGGGTTAACAGGTCCTTTTCGATTAAAAGGAAGATGGTACCATCAGGATATACATGGATTATTTGAAATTGAACTAGTTGACAGTTAAGAACTGATATCCTCTACCGCATGTATATGATATCTTCAATCAGCTCTAAGGATATAGGGTATTCACTAAGATCTATTTGAGATCCATTTATCATCAATTTTGTGTTAGATCATCAGACATACCTCACATGGACTTTTGGAGTATGTATGGTTTTTATGAGTATTTGGTCATGTCATTCGGTCTCACGAATGCACCTACAGTCTTTATTGAAATAATGAACCACATGTTCCATCTTTATATTGACTCATTATGTGTGGTTTTCATGGTTGATATCTTGGTTCATTATCATAATAGACAAGACTAAGACAAACATATTGAGATCATTTTGAGTACATTGAGAGATCATCAGTTAAATGATAAGCTCACAAAGTTCCACTTTTGGATGGATCATATTCACTTCCTGGGTCACATCATCACAAAAACAGAAGTATTAGTGGACCCAAAGAAGGTGATAGTAGTATTTCCAAGGAGCATACCAAGAACTTATTTGAGGTACAGAGTTTTCTAGGGCTGGTTAGTTACTACAGGCACTTCATATAGGACTTCTCATGTTTAGCAGTTCCACTGATAGGCCTGTCAAAATTGGGTGTGAAGTATGTATGCACATATTCCTACACTATTTCCATTCAGGAGATAAAAGGTAGATTGAATTTGGTGGTGATACTAATTATTCCAGAGTCTGATAGAATTTACAATGTAACTATGACGCATCTGGTATCATTCTAGGAGTAGTTCTTATATATGGGGGTTGATTTGTCGTGTATGGATCTCGGCAGTTGAGGCCTCATGAGAAGAATTACCCGAAACATGATCTCAAGTTAGTGGTAGATGTTCATGACTTATGATTTAGGAGACATTAATTTCTGGGAGAGAATTTTCTGTTGTACATGGACCATAAAAGCCTCAAGTACATATTTACATAGTCTGATCTAAATCTGAGGTAATGAAGGTGGGTGTAATACCTTCAATCCTTTGACTTCGAGATTTCCTACACACTTGGTAAGGGAAACGTAGTGGATAATTCTTTGATCAAGAGTACCCAAATATAGGTAGTACAGCGGGCTAGTAGTGACTGGAAACTTATAGTGTTGTTCTCTGAGATGAACTTGGAGATGTATGATAGTTAGGGACATACTTTTCTATCATCCTTAGTTATTACCTATACCTACTGGATAGAATGAGGATGAGGCAGCACTCAAAATCCAAAGTCCTAGTTCTATGGAAGAGTGTGGCATGTGAGGACCCTCATTCTAATTGGACTGTAGGTGAAGATGAGGTTCTATGACTACACAGTTATGTATGGGTTTTAGCAGACATGTTCGAGGATCTGATGAAGGATTTTCATACCTCTTTATGGGCAGTGCATCCTGGAATCACCAAGATGTATTGGGATTTAAATTTTTAGTATTGGTGGCTAGATATGAAAAGGGAGGTAGCTGGTTTTTTCATCAGGTGATCTATCTATCAGCAGGTGAAGGCGGAACACCAATGACCAGATGGATTTTTATAGCAGCTACCCATTCTTGAGTGGAAATAGAATGATGTCATGATTGATTTCATGATTGGGTTACTAAGGTATCCATGAGGTTAATTTTTAGTATGGTTTTTTTATAGGATCTCGAAGGTTTCACATTTCTTTCCAATCAAGGAAACCTTTAGTGTTGATGAGATTGGTAGGTTGTACATCTGGGAGATTCTACGACTGCACGGGGTTCAGCATTATATCATTTTAGATAGGGATTCCCAGTTTACTTCCCATTTATGGAAAGAGCTACAGAGGGTGCTGGGTACATAGGTGATTCTAAGAATAGCTTACCACCCTCAAATAGATGGCCAAAAGGAATGCATGATTTAGGTTATGGACGATAAGCTTCAGGCATTCATCCTAGATTTTAGGTGTTCTTGGGAGAAACACATACCCTTGGTTGAGTTCACCTATAATAATAGATTTTAGGCTACTATTCAGATGGATCCATATGAGAAATTTAATGGTAGACCATGTCGATCACCCCTGTGTTGGCTAGAGGTAAAAGAGGAATTCATGCTGCGACCTCGTCTTGTCTCGGGGACCACTGAACAGGTTTAGGTGATTTGGAAGCAAATGGATATTATGAAGTCTCATCGTAAATTTTATGATGATCAATGTAGACAACCTCTAGAGTTCGAGGTCGGGGATCGAGTTTTCCTATGTGTTGCACTGAGGTTGGTACATAAGAGTATTAGGAGATAGGGTAATCTTTCATAGAGTTAGGTTGGGCCATTTGAGATTCTGGAAATGGTCGGGCCAGTTGCCTATCAGTTGAAGTTACCTCAGAGGTACTAGGTTATGCACAACAACTTCCACATTTCTCAGTTGTAGAGTTACTTTTCGAACTCTTCTCATGCTTTTCAACCTAAGGAGGTTGGGTTATAGGAAGGTGCGTCTTTTGAGGAGCATCCTATTCTAATTGTGGATCATAGAATGAAGGTTCTCCATAGACGGTCTATTTCTTTAGTACGGGTGTTATTTCAGCACGGCTAAGTGTAGGACGAGACCTGGGAGAGGGAGGCCGATGTACGATTGCAGTGGCTGGAGTTTTTCAAAGATATTTCTTCACCACCCTTGGAAGGTAAATTTGAGTATGAATTTCTTTAAGGGGTGAAGTTTGTAAGAACCAAGTTCTTCCTTTGAGGTATGGATCTTTTTTTCAGTTTTTATTTAAGAAAAATGGAGAAACAAAGGGTAAGGACTGAATGAAATCTTCTTACACAACATGAATAAGGGTTACATGCCATGTAATCCTAGTACATGCTATGTACAACAAGTTTAAAAGACTCAAAATGATGTGTAAATGAAGTCAGTGAAAGGAGGGAAAATTGGAATATAGACATCGTTTATATCCATAGTACATGCCGTGTATTTTGAAATTTTTGTTAAAACAGGATGTAGCCACATTTCTTCATTTCTAGACAGAGGGCTCACTGGGTTCCTTCAAACAGTATTGTGAGAGATCATTTTGGATCCCTAATCATCATCTGACTGCTGATTTGGTCACTGTCAAGTGCATTGGAACCCAATTGATAAGATCTCGATTCCTCTTGAGTCGTTATTCTTGATTTCATCTCTTAACCTGGTTATCAAAGGTTGATAATTTATGATTTTTTTTGTAGATATATCCCATTCTAGGTTGATTTAGAGGCTGACAAAAGACAATGAGAGTTTTACGACTATGAGGTAGGTGGTCTTTTGCCTTTTTCTAATTTTCAAGTTGATTATATGTATTGGAGTATCATGGGCCCATTTTTATGGTGTCATGTTGAATGAATTTTTTCAAATTCTATTGCCTATTGTTGTTTAAGTAATTTATTAATTACTTTGAATCATGTTTAGGGTTGTAGACCTTGATTACGGCCACCCCATGGGTGTGTTTTCCTTGGATGATCGATTATGGTCATTTGGCCTAGGATGCCTATGAGGAATGCCTTGTTTACCATTTTTGGGTTGTTTAAAAATTATTTTTATTAATAATTAAGTTTCTTTATTGTTAAAAGGAATTAAATTGGCTTAGGGTATGAGATATAAGACTTTCCCATTGACCCATGTTTATGCCTATTCTTGTTTAAGCATGTTTGGAATGTTCTGCTCCAATTGTGAAACTGCCCATGTGAGTTCGGTTATGTTAAGGCCTTGTAATGGTTTATATTAGATAATAGTCTTGTTATGTAAAATGTTCCCATGTGATTTACTATTGTTTTAACAATGTAATAATGTAATTTTATGTGTTTCATGTTAAATGAATTTACCATGTGGTTTTATTATTTTTAAAGTCATTTAATAGTTTAAATTACATGTGTTTCTTATTGTGTGTTTTTACCAAGTGAGTAATCGAAAGGACAAGCCTTATGAGTTTGATCAGGCTATTATGTTCAATCTATGAGCGATCCACGGGTGTAGCAGTTAAGAACATGGAGGCTTTACTTATTTTACCAAGTGAAACATGGATCATTGAGAGATTCCATGGACAAACTCTATTGGCTTTGTTAACATGTCATGAGTGATACCTAGGGATTCCTTATATGACCACCAGTAATGGGATTAGTTAACATGGACTTATACCACACCTAGAGTGATACCGTTATTTCGGAGAGGTCCATCAGGATGGGCTTGAAGGATGTTGGTAGGATTTTACCTAGAGTGATATTGGGATTCCTGGGAGGTTCTTCAGGATAGGCTTGTAGAGTTATACTTTAATTCCAATATAAAAATATCATCAATGGGATTTGGTTATAAATTCAATATTTAAATAAAATGACTTATGACGTATCTAGAAATCCAAAGCACAATCTTGGATTTGGTATTCACTTACTTGTTTAGATATCCTTCTGATGTATATGTTGTTCTTTCTTTTACATGGGGGTTGTCAGGCATAGGCATGATCCCAAGACATATATAATTCAATGTAATTGAATTAATTAATGAACATGAAATGGATGTAAATGGAAACCATTGTTTGATGAAATTTTTACTTTTTATAAATTCCTATATTACTGCTTTCACTTTTGTACACTACCTGTTATGTATATTCACTAATAGATCATCACAAATTATGGGAGGTTTCCTACTAAGATTTAGACTCACACACTATTTGGGTCATGTGTTTATGCCAAAACTGATTATATTTTTGTAGGTGTCGATATGGGTCGGAACCCTTATACAGGTACTTGATTTTTTGTTGGGAGAAAAAGAGCACGGGACCAAGCTGAGGCTTGCGATGCTTCTTTGTCTATTTTGTTCCCTTTGTACTTGTGGTACTTGTATTGAATATTACTAAAGTTTATCCTGTTTGGATGTTTTTCTAGAACATTTTAAATGGAAAATCATCCTTTTAATGCTATGATATCTAGTTATTTATATTATTTGTCTTCCACTATTTACTTATGTTTCCTAGTATTTCTGCTTCCGCTATTATATTTTTATTGTTTCCACTATGTTATACTCTGTCAATGAGGAAATAGTATCCCCACTATTACACATAGGCCTTCGTTGTATGTCAATAGCCTCGGGCTTTTGGGGAAATGTTCTTGAGGTCATGCGGCCAACCGGGTACAGGGCACCTTTGAGTGGAATCTGGATATGGTACATTACAGAAACCCAAGGAAACCAATATTGCAGATGAGAAGGAATATAAAGATGAGGAAAATTGTCAAAACCCTAAAATATAACCTTAGATTCAAAGGATGAGCACTAATGTTGGAGGAGGATCTAATAGAGAGGGCTCTTGGGACCCCTTCTTGTGCCAAAAATGACCGAAGGAGAGAGTGTCTCAAGTTAGGGTAAAAGGAGGGTAAAAATTATTAGGGATATAAAGATTTTAAAATTATGGTCTACTCATATGGTTTGGCCACATGGTTTTCCAAACTATGCACTAATCGTGTATTGTCCACTATCTAAATGGATAAGACCGCTTGCATGGTTGCCACAAAATTTTCAAAACCATTTACAACTTGTGTTCCTTACTCTTAGACTTTAAAACAAGTTTCATGGTTACCTGGGTGAAGCTGTATAGTTTCCCTTAACCGTGTGTTTCCCATGCAACCACTACTTTCAATCCCAAAAATATCATTTTTCTACCCTAACCCCAAAATTTTAAATTGGGACTCAACCCAAACCCCAACCAAAACATCAAAATCCAAGAAAAAAGTAATATAAAATAATTACAATGTTTTAGGGTTTGATAGAAAACCCACATAAATTTAACCCTTTTATATTAAATATATTTTTTTTCTTATGAGGTAAAATCATTGTGGAAAAAATAATTAGAGTTAATTTGAAGAATAATATTTACTCGTGTGACCTCATCTTTGACATTTATTAATAATGTTTCACTTTTAGGTAGATAATAATTTTATAGAAAATAAGGTTCATTAGATTTAAAAAATATTCAAATATAGGTTCTAAAGGGTTTTATTTTATTACAATGTTATCAAAATGTTCTTTTCCATAAGTAAATTATATAATTGTTTCATTAAACAATAATAATTTATTTAATTTGAACAACCAAATTCTTCTTGTCATCATTATATTTCTAATAAATAAAATTCCAATTATTGAAATTATGATCTATTGAAATTTGATTATCTAAATTTCATCCAAATGATTTTTGATACATTGATTTTTTCCTGAGAATAATTAGTTTTGAAATCTAATTTATTTTAATGTTTTGAAATTTATAATTTTAATTTTTAACTTCAATTATTATTTTTATTAATATTACCTTTAAAAAACCTTCTATGTTTTTTTAGATTATGAATATTTTGATTCATAAGAGTAGCATATATATCCATTTCCTAAATATAAGGTATATTTTCTTCAAGTTCTTATGAATTGACTTTTTCAACATCTAATGAACCATCATTTTCATCTTTTGATGAAGTTGAATAATAATTATTAGTTTTTAGGTAAATTTCTAATCAAGTATTAAATTAATAATAGATCTATAGGTACCATCACCAAGAAACATGTTTCCTTCCTTGGAATATTTGTTTAGAGTCCAGAAATTTTCTGAATTTTTGTTCCACTATCTTATGATGAGCTAAGTGATGATTTGTTACCTTCACTAGAGATCTAAGTACCTAAATATTACATGATTTTTTCCATTGGATTTTAGAATACTGCCTCATCATAAATTTCTATTCTTTGATTTAGAAAATTCATTTCAAACATGACCATCCTTCTTAAATTAATAACTCATAACATCAAAAGAATACTTTTTATATTTCATCCCTTTCATTACTTTTCTATAAGTATTTAGTAATTTTTATTTTTCAATAATCTTATTTATCCTCCTTGAAATTTTATTAACTCCACTAAAGATATATTTTGAATCACTAGTATTTCAATGATTATATTTTCTCATTGAAATAATTGATTTATAATTTTTTGTATATAAATTAAATGTACTAGTATTAGGATTACCTAAAGTAGATGAAAATGATACTCTATTATTCCATTTATATTTTTAAACATATTGTTTTGGTGTGATATCATACTCCATTACTGTTCTGATGAATTCATCAAGAATAAACATTGTAAAATTATTATTATTAATAATAACTATAATCTTAGAGTCCCCATTATTTTGGAATAATATCAATAATTTTTTTATATATTTTTATCTTATTATAGCTCTTCTCATCAACATGTTATTAACTTTTATACATTTTAATAAATCTTTGATTTATTTTTTTACATTTTCTCTAGGTAGAAAATAAAATTCTTGATAATTACCTCTATGTATAGCTCAATTGGTTATTAAAACATTCATAGTACTAGCTTCATCCAAATTATTTTTATTGTTTCACATGAATAATTTTATTAAAGATATTCTTAGTAATAAAACAAAATAAATTACTACGATATTTATGGTATACCAAATATTCCTATTTTCCTTCATGAAAATTTGAATTATATTCTTCTTTGAAATATTGTTATTTATTATCAGAATGATCATGTTTTCCACTCTTGTATTAATGATTTAATATGTCATATCATCACACCAACAATCATAATCATATATATCAAATATATATATTCTTTTAGTTTTAAATTATCAGTTGTTCCAACAGATACTCATGTCCTCTAAAAATGTGTTTCCTCAAACAACATGGTTATTGTATGGAAACTAAGTTGAAATTATGATAAAATATCAAAAATATAAAATATATTTTATTTAAAATTAAATTATATAATCAGTGTAAAGAAACACTCTGATTTAAATTATTTTTGGTTTTGATCATAAACAAAAATACAAGTGGGGTGAAATGTATATTTAAAACAAGCATATATTTTTCATCCTCCTTATGTATTATGTAATTATATTTTCTTAGTTTTTATGAAATCATTGATTTATTATCTTTTAAAATTAGTGATTAGATCAATTATCGGAGTTACTAAAATGAGTACTATATTGAAATATACTTTTAAAAGTAAAAAAATGATCATTATTTTAAACTACTGATAAAAGAGTCAAAGTAGGGGAGCATTAACCAATCTGAATTATATAAATTGAAATTTATATAACAATACAACAAAATTTTAAAAATAAAACATAGAGTATGGGTTTCTTAATGCTTCTTTCCATCACAGAGTCCAACGAATGGCAAAGAGGAATACCTTAAGCACAAAGAGAGTCATCCTTTGAAGAACATCAAAAATTGATAAAGGCATGAACAAGGAACCCATTAAGAAGGAGTCGCGCAAGTTTTCTTCTCGCCGCACAAGTCACTTGCATGCCACATATTGGTCGCGTAAGTCACTTGCACGCCCTATTCATTTTTTCACCAAAGGTTCCCATTGGCCTATAAATATCCCCTTTGGGCCCCCCATTTCAAGGATGAATTTTACAAAACTCAGGTTCAAGCTCTAGTCGCCCAAGTGTTTTTCTAACATCTTCCGAACACTTCTAAGGTAATTCTTTACCAAGAAGGGAAGCTCTAAATAGGAAGAATATGGCCTAAGTGTTAGAACTCATTAATACTTTCATGCCTAACTGTCCATCCCTTAATGTAAATGAAGACACTTGAGAGTCGCCTTGCCCTCTCAAGGGAACTTGTGTGCCATCCTTCTGAAAGCCTGTAGGGATGATATTAAGGGCTTGAGTTCAAAGTCGCCCAATTGTTACCCTGTGGATTCTTCGTCGTCCAAGTTAACTCATGTCATGCAAGTATACTTGCATGACCAGGACTTTCGTTCCAGAACAATACTTGTGTGCCTCCTTCCTGGTCATCTCCTTTCCTCAAATCCACCTCTCATCTTCAAGATATAGCCTTCAAAACCCTATTCAAAGCCATTTATGGCATGGTTCCTTTGTTGGTTTCCTTATCTGAAAGGAATTCTGTGAGAACCTCTCCCAAAACCTATTGACTTACAAGATTTATGTCACCGCGGTTAGGGGTTTCCTATATAACTTAATCCTTTGAGATGAGAAGATCTCTGGGTTTGGGCCTCCTTCTCAGGAGTAAGCCCCAAGTATCAAGTCCCTTTAACCTGGGCCTCCTTCTCAGAAGTAAGACCCAAGTCTCAAGGCACTTTAACATGGGCCTCCTTCTCAGAAGTAAGCCCCAAGTTACAAGTCTCTTTAACCTGGGCCTCCTTCTTAGGAGTAATCCCTAGTCATAGTTTCCTTAAATATTGGGCATCCTCCTCAGGAGTAATCCCCAACCTTAATTTATTTTGATTTGGGATTCCATATCAGGAATAAAACCCAATCATAAGTCCCTCCTAATTTGGGCTTCCTTTTCAGGAGTAAGTCCCGGGTTAAAATTACAAATCTCTATAAAGTACAAATACCTTTTTTGACCCTGCTCTTGGGCTTCTTTCCCAAGTCATGGTCTTCATTTACTTGGGTCATCGTACATACGTAAACCCCACATCATTTCTCATGACTCAATATTTCGTGTCACCATTGTCAAGTTTACTGATACCTCTTGTTTCTCACACAGAGCATGGCTCACGTGGGCTTAGAGTGTAAAAGTAATCACGACATCTCTGTTTGGTCCATTAACTATGAATAAACCACATATTTCATTGCCTGAAATATGTGGACTTTGATATCTGCCTTAAAAGTAGAGTATGTAGGAAGCCTTTATAAGGTTCAATCCCATATTTAATTTATTATTTTCCGTCCCATATGATGTTAAACTATATCCTTTTTATCGAACTATGTGGGTTCTGATTCCTTTTTAACAAGGATACATAGGTAGCCCATCTACGAGTACGATCCCAAATTTGAAATAATCCAGGTCTTTCTGAATGACAATAAACTTAAAGTGCCCCAATGAGTGGCTTTAAAACCAGTATGGTCATTATAGTGACCAAGAGATTTCTATATAATGTATTGAAGGATACCATTGACTAATAATCTCCAATACATATGGATGATTCTCTATCAATGAAGAACCTAAAATACATATATAAGATTCTCTAAATCCCATACATATCAATCTTTGATTTCCAAATCTAAATGAAAACTCATTTTCATTCTTGGTGAATTAATAAGGATTCGTGAACATAAATTAAATCTATAAGAGAGTCCCGAAGTAGGAAATAATTCCCCCCAAAAAGGTGTGATGAGCCTGACCTCTCATCCTCTTGACCAATGAAAATTCTTAATCCTCATCGGTCCACAACTAATGAGCACCTACCATTGAAAAGTAGGTCCAAATGGATATAGAATCATTAGATGTTTCCGGTTCTACGAATAAACCCATTAGAAACTGATTGGAAAGTTTGAACATTAAACAAACAAGGTCATCCCCATTTCTAGAAGAAACAGGGTTAACAAACCAAATACTCATATAAATTATATTTATTAAAACTATTATTTTAAACTAATGTTATAATTAGATCGATATAAATGATATGAACTATAAAAAAATCTCAACCTATTGTATGTTATCCCTTATTTTATATATATTAGAAGGATTTTCTTCCTACCACTAAAATACCTTGACTATAGATATAAATATAATATCATATATAAAAAATAAAATCCTCATAAGTTCCTGAGATCTGTCTTCCTAGAAAAAAAATCCCTTGAGTCGATGATTAAATTTTTCCTCTATCATATAATCCATAAAATCCCTTGATCACGCAGATTCAATGGTATAATTAATACATAAAAATTCTAATATATTTACAAAGATAATATCACATAATTATAACTCTTCCCAAAAACACATAGAAATAAAATCACACTAATCTTTAGAGAAAATAGAAAAAAATGAATTAAAAGGCTTCAAGTTAAGAAGAAAATATTATAATTCTATTTTTATACTTCATAATGTTATAATTAATATTCTTGAGGAGGGGAATAATTTTTTGGAAATTATAGAGTAAACTCCAATGTTAAAATTCTTAAAAAAGTATCAATTGTGAAAATATAAATAGAAATATATTTATATGAATAAATCATTATATTCATCTATTGATGGGTTAGATCATCACCACTACAATAATCCATAAATATGATGTAGGTTTTTTTACATTGTAACTTTAGAATGTAAGATTTTTATAAATCATATTGTGTTAAAATATTACAAAAATTAGTTACTAGAAGTTCATTATATAAAAACATAAGAAAAGAAACATGGGTTGGATTATTTTCATGTGAAGTGTATTTTGATTGATCAAATAAAGAAAATAGTGCATTGTTGAATTAATAATATCCCCAGCAAGGAAGAAAAAATAAGTAATCACATCACTTGGTATGAATTGTTGTTCACAAAAATTCCTGAGTGACATTATCATTTTTTAAATGATGGAAATGTAAGAATTTAGGTAATATATTATGTTTATAGAACCATAATAAATTTATATGCATCATATAATTTCATTAAATCTAATGTAATAATTTTTCATGTGAGGCGGTGATGAAAATCAAATACATTTCTTCTTGAAGGTGGTGGTTTACATGATTTCATGAGTATAGAGACTCAGGCTTAACATACATGGATATTAAATCATTTTTTATTAATATTCATCACATTAAAAATTATATACCTTGGGACTGTAATAGTTTAGTGTCTTTGGGAACTTTTGAACGCAATCTTCTAGTCTAGTGAAAGATCTTCAATTTTTCTAACAAAGGTTATCCCATTTAGTACTCCAACTTAAAAAGTTTCTTCATATACTAGGTAAAGTAAAGATAAGAAAGTATTAGATCATATACTCAGTAACGGTAAAAATAAAAGAGATATATAAGATTTATAAGGAAATAAGGGTATGGGAATGTGAGTGTAGAATTTTAAGATTATAACCTACATATAAAATATCATAATCATGATTCATGGCATAAATATTGGCAGTTCATATGTCATTAATCATAATATAATCAAAGAACATGAGTTATTAGAGAATAAAATTGGCATAAGACATAGATTTTTGGCATAAACATCAACTTATATCATTATGATCATGTAAAAATAGAAACAGGTTCACTCATTAAGTTGAGGACATAAAATTGTGTCTTTTAATAATCTTGCATACATGAATCCAGGTCCACATATAACATTGTAAACATGTAATCATGTTCATTCATAACATCATAGTATTCAAGGTTCACCGCCAAGACTATAAACATAGTGGATCAGGACACACATTTTCCCATTGTTCATCATATTTACCCTTATTCCCATAGTGTATTGAGTTTCCCCTTCTTCCCATAATGGATTGGGTTTCCCCTTCATCCCATAGTGGATCGATTTTCCCCTTCTTCCCATAGTTGATAAAATCTGTCAACTTGTTTACCATAATTATATAATAAGATATAAATCTTTACCCAATTTATTGGAGGGAGAAATAGGTCACAACCATCACATAATGAACCATGCATACATGTTTCATAAGATAATAAAACATTAATTTAATCATTACCCATAAAAAAGAAACGAGTTCCATAAACTTCATTTCATAACCCATTAAATGAAATGGGTATCATAGTTTTTTTCCTATCATAAATTTTGTAAAATAGATAGGTTTTATTATTATTTAATCATAGAATATCCCATGAAAGGAAACTGGTTTCATAATCATTTTATCGTGATATAACCTGTGGAAGAGAAATAGGTTTTGTAAATAGATTTTCATCTTAATCATAAACCATTAAATGAAATAATAAGAATGATATATTTCGATTTTATCACAAGTAAAGTATAAAATATGTGAAATGATATCATTTTAGATAGTGAATTATTCAGAAATATCACTAGGAGAATCTCCTAAGGAAAATAACCCTTCTTTGGAAATCATTTTTTTATAACATAAAATTTTCAAAATACATTTCATTGTAACCCACTTTTAGAACTTATGAAGTAATATTTAAAATTATTTAAAACATTTCTTGAGTAAAATATCATTTTCCACATAAAAAATTCCTTTTAAAACATAAAATATTTTTAAAAACTTTTTCTTTAAATATATCCTTAAAAACATATAAATGAATCTTGAAAACCTTTTGAAAACCTTTTTCTTTGAAAATAGGTTTGAAAACTCAAAAAGGGGTCTTTTAAACCGTTTCAAAAACAATTTCATTGAAATATATATTTGAAAAAATTATAAATAAATCTTTGAAAATATTTTGAAACCCTTTTCTTTAAAAATAGCTTTGAGAACTTATAAAGAAATCCTAGAAACATTTTGAAAACCATTTTCGTTCAAAATGACTTTAAAAAAATTAATTTCGAGAATATTTATAAAAATAATTTATTTAAAAATAATCTTGTAAAATTTAAAAGGAAACTTCAAGGAAATTATGGTGGGTAAATTCATACATGTCATACATTTTTTTCACTATAAAATGTTTTGAAAAGTTCCTTGATCAAAAAATGATAAGAATATTCCTTTTAAAACCATTTATAAAATGTTAAAACATGGGTAAAAATTATTTTAAAAATCATAGGATAATAATATAAATAATATTGAAAATATTTTTAGAAAACATGGTTTTTAAGGAAAAGATATTTCTAATTGAAGAGAGAAATAAGGTCGTATTTTCTTAAAAAATTATAAATAATATTAAGTGCCAAATAATGTGAAAATGGTACCATTACATGAAGATATCATGAATAAAAATATGATTATAAAATTCATGATATTTCTTGAGATATGAATCATATTATTTCATCCTTGGAAGCATAATCATAAACAATCCTGATAAATTATGATATTGTAGCAATAAAATTTTACCAATTTGGTAATTTTGAATCATAATCCCCATGAAAGACTAATATTAAATGAAATATAAAATATCATAAAAATAATTATATTCATGATATAAAATTTAAAAGGATAATATATACACCTCTTAGAAAAATATATGTGCATAACATGCCATGTGTCTCAGAAAATAAAAATTAAGACAAAATTACTTTACGATTTATTAACTTGTGAACCATAAACCCCATAAAAGATAGATCAAAAAATAGATATGTAAATACCTCTAAATTTAAGTATAAAAATAATATAATACATTAATTTTTAGTATATATACCACACAAAAGAAACGAGTGGTAAATATTCTATAAGTCTCGCAGAAATAAAAGTGAGACTAGAAATCCCCTTACTACATGAGTAACTTTTGAATCATGGTCCCCATGAAATAATAAAATCAATAGAAACATATAATATAATTAAATAATGTAAATTCATTATATAACTTGTTTTAGGTCAGTATGTACACTACAAAACATGAATAAGTGGTCAATATATCATATATCTCATAGAAATAAAAGTGAGATGAGAAAACTCATACCTTAAGTCTTTAATTTCTTCATATGCATTCAATCCTTATGTATACTAAATATAATTTTATTATAAATATTCCATATAACCATATTTTTATATCTCAAACCATATATTACTTTATTATGACTTTATATTACCAATTTATTAACAATTACATGTTAAGGTTACGTTTTGGGTAATATTCATTGTGTTTTTCGTATATGTTTTGATTTTTTATTCATGATCCTATTACTCAGATAATTATTTACATATTTCTAGAATGTAAAAAATGAAATAAATATCATATATATTCATTATATAATTATTTATAATAATCTATAAAATATTTAAATATGAAATGGAATACCCATTTCGTGGAGATGGTGGGTCGTACGTACGCATGAATGTTGTTTCCATATTATTATTGTATTGAAAAAATAAAGTAATTGATATATATATATATATATATTGTCATTATAGAAAAATTATCATTTATTATATATCATATAATTTTACTAAACTCATCCTTCATATATTCCATGTAAAGTGTGAATGAATCACATCGATATGAGGTGGCGGTAGTCCACATGTCAAAAAACAAAGTTATCGTATTCCCAAAAAATGGAAAGCATAAAGGTATGTGTTATATAATAATTCTATAAGAAAAATACATCATAAATATCATTTATAAATTATAAAAATATTATTTCCATCTTTATTCACAACCTTTAAAGTTGGTAATGGAAGAATGAATGATGTCGGTTCGCAAGATGGTAGTCTGTCTACACACAAACAATGATTGTGTATCCCATTTGATGGAAGTGTGTGAATTTGTAGGAAAAACCCATAACATAAAAACATATTATTATATTTAGGATACTGAGTTCATTATATAATAATTAAATAATAAAAATAGAGTGGGTGCGTAAATAAATAAAACAAAAGTGCTTGTTGAAGGATATTACCTCTTCTTTGGGAATTTTCTTTTGGATTGCACCAAAGGACTAATTTGTTTTTCTTTACCTCTAAAGTGAGGATTCTAGTTTTAAGGGAGGGAATTTTTATCTTATTATATCTAATAATGGATGATAAAAAAGTCTTTATAGGTGTGAATAAGGGAGGGGGTGAGTTCCCTTTTATAGTGGAGGAGGCGTGGCATTATTATAAATATAAAAATGTAAACATTATTCAGCAATATCCGTTAAGTGATGTGTATACAATAATTTTAAATTTTAGCTAAAAGAGAGGATATGGTGTAAATATTTCCAAAAAAAATTATTTTTTACATGTTTATAGGGTATTTTCCCCCCCATAAGTTAATGTTTAACTACTAATTAAACTAGTTTTTACCTTAATGATTGTAATTAAAATTTAAATTACTTTCATTAATATTTTTTTGTCAAAATTTAAGTTGAAATTTTACTAAATTACAAATTATGTTGAATAAATATGGAATCCATTTTTCCAAATTATAAACTTTTAATTTTCAGTAATTAATCTAAAAATTAATTCCATAGACGGGAGGAAACAACTGGTTTTTTAATTGAAAATGTTCAAAAGTTCAAATTAGTTTTATATTTGAGTTCAATGTTAAATTGTTTCAAATAACCTATATTGGATTAATTTATGTAAAATATATCTAAATTAACTTTAAAACCAATTAAAAATATAGTTTAAATATATAAATAAATTATAAAAAAAATGCATTTTTCAATTAAAATTCAGTGTTTCATCACTATTCATCAAAAAATGAAACTTCATAGAAAAACACCAAAAAATTAATCAATGTAAATTTTTTTATTAATATTTCAAAAATAAAGTTTTATTTTTAAAATTAAATTAAAAAAAGTTTCTATAATTTTATTTAAAATGAATTTACCAATAAAAGGTAGTAAAATTACCTTTTTTAAAAACATATCTTTTTATTCATAATATTGGATTAATTCTTATATTATGTCGATAACACGTATTGGATGAGTATAAAGAATTATTTAATATATAATATATTAATTTTATATAAAAATTCCTCAAAATTTTTTTGTTTAATTTAATGAGATAAAATTGTGTTTTCACAAAAAAAAAATTTTCTTATAAAAAGAATTTCTTTATTCTCAAATAGTTATTACATTAATTTATAACTAATTAATAATAAAAATATTAATTTTATATATATGAGTAATCCATAGTTTCATAATTTATTCAATCTCATTCATATCTTCCATTCTAAAGGCTATGTGGTAATAATTATAATATTTTAATAATATTATTAATACTACACTATAGTTTGGTAAAACTCGGTCATGCGTATAACATAAGATATCAAATGGAATAAGTATTGTATGTAACACAAGATGAATATAGTGTTGTGTGTACTACAAGATAATCTAAGTGTTTTTTTAGTGTGATATTAACTTGGTGTTTCATATAACATAATCCAAACACAGTGTTTCCATAGAACAAAAGCTATATTCTGTGTTGTGTGAAAGGGAAAATATCAAAGAGATTAAATTAATTCAAAAAAACATTTCTCCAAATCTTAGGGTGTTACATTATACCGCCCTTAAAATTAATTTCTCCCTTGAAATTTTTCTGGGTTATCAATGTTTTAATAATTTAAAGTGTATTTCATAGAAACCCAAATATTAAAAATGAATACTAAAACTTTGTTAAAAAAAGGAAATTTAGAAACATAACAATTACCCACGTAACTCAAATCTAGGTTTCCACATAAGATAATATATGTAGAAAGTGAAAACATGGACATGAAAGAGAAATCTAACCATCAAGTTTTTATAGAGAGTGATAGAGAACATGGTTAGAATATAGCTAATGATCCTAAATCCATAACCCAAATATAATTGAAAAACGCCATTGATATCATAAAACAAATGGTAACATGACAACATTTTTCTTTATAGACCCTTTTTCCTAAAGTTAAATAATTTTAATATAAGATATACTTATATGATTTCAAGACAATATAACCCTTTTTTCCTTGATTAATTTCTACTTCATCTATTTTTAGAAGAAATTAAGGTTAAATTGTCATTTCTAAAGTGTTAGAAATTCATGAGGCCCCAAAATATAATGATAGGTTATTTCATCTATTTTATCACATCAAAAAAAGAAAGAACAATTTATCCAATATGTGTAAATCCTTATATAGATAGATAATACATTAATCTCTAAATCATCATATGAATTTTAACATTTACCATTCTATAAATAGTTATCCTTATAACCCTTCCTAAAGGTGAAAGTATAAAACTTTAGAAATAAGGTCCCTAAATTTCTAAAAAATATCTTAGAATTGATCCCCCATGAATCATAAATTAGCTCTTGGTTTTCACGTACCAAACATTTGAATACCTTAATCATGTATTCTATTGAAAAAATATAGTTAACATAAATAATTTTTTAAAAATTTCATTATTTCATATTTCAAATATTATTGCATATACTCCTTAAATCCAAAAAAAATCTATAAACTTCATCCATGACAGAATAATCCAATTTGTTAATAAATCATTAATCAGTTCCATGGTAATTAGTACTATCCAATTTATTTATTTATATCTAACATATATTTATCCAAACATCATTATCTAAATATTAGGAACATATTAAAGGTTATATTTCCCATAATCACATGTTTCCCAGGAATATCACCTTTCCATTAAATCACTTTTCTACTCCATCATAACCATTCCGCATATACTTGTACATCCTTAGCGAAAAACAAAAACTGGATAATCCTTATATATTTCAAAATTCACAATTCTTGAATCCAAATACATAAACAGATTGATTATTCCACTTTATCCTTTATCCATTGGTAAGGCTACCTCATCATATTACTTAATACCTATTTCCTTTCACATTTCACATATAGTCTCATAATTATTAGAAATATAAACATTACTCATACCACCTTTCTAATTATCTTTGGAAGATTTCCACTTAGGACATCAATTTTCAGAATTCCTATTCATTCCACATTTAAATCATTCAACCATCGATGATGTCTTAGGGTGTCCATTATTCTCATTAATCATGTTAACCTAAATTTTCATTTTCCATTTGTTGTTACATGCTTTATGTCTTTATTTTACATAGTCAAAACAACTTCATATTCCTCTAATACATTCACTTGGGTGAGTCTCTCCACATTATCAACACAATGGAAATTGAATATTCATTTCTCCATGGTCTCCATTACCAGAACTCTTAGTGAAATAATTTCCTCTCTTATTTGGTGAGACAGGGAGTTCATTAAGGTACATGTTGTTAATCATGTTCAATGAAAATGATTAGTCATTATCCCAACGTCCTTCACTCCAGTTATCATCCCATTTTAGTGCTCATTAGAATAAAAAAATTCATATTCAACATTAACCCAATGCCTTCTTGTAACCTCCATTGACTAAAACTAGAAAGGATAGTGTAATAAGAACTTATCATAGAAAAAATCCACAAAATCAGGACAAATCACTTATAAGATGTCTAAATCATGACACCTTCTTTTAAATCTATGACACCCTAGGCTTATCCAAAGATAAATCCCCAGACACATCCTTAGAAATATCACTAGGGATCTCACTAATGTTTTCTCATACTAGTATACAAAGTTTGACTAAACCTTTCCTTTGATAATAACTATAGAAAACTAGTCTTAACATACATGGATATTACATAATTTTTTAGGAATATTTAGTACATTAAAATTGTACATGCTTGAGGACCAAAAAAATATCATGAAAATAAGGGTACCATAACATGAGCATAAAATTTTAAGATCATACCCATCATATCAAATAACATAATCATGAGTCATGGAATAAAGATTAGTAGTTAAAAAGACATAAATACTAGTATAATCAAAGAACATCAGTCATGAGATCATAACATTGGAATAAGACATAGATTTTTGGAATAAACAACATCTTATAACATTTTGAACATGTATAAATAGAAATAGGTTCAGTCATTAAGTTAAGGATATGAAATTGGGCCCTCGTATAAACTTACAGGCACGTCACCAGGTCCATGAAAAACATTATGGACATGTAATCAGGTTCACACATAACATCATTATATTCAAGGTTCACTTCCAAGACTATAAACATATTAGATTAGGACACAAATGTTTCCCATTTTGGAATGGGTTTCCCCTTCTTCACATTGGGTAACGGGTTTCTCTTTCTACCCATAATGGATCGGGTTTCCCCTTCTTCCCATAATGGATCAGATTTCCCCTTATTCCCATAGTGGACCGAGTTTCCCCTTATTTTCATAGTGTATCAAACCTATTGACTTGTTTTTAACTATTACCTAATGAGATATAAATCATTAACCAATGCATTGGGGAGAGATATAGGTTACACACGTCACATAATTAAATAATACATACATGTTCCATGATATAATAAAACATTCATCATATCATGACCATAAAAATAAATTGGGTTTATAAACATCATGTCATAACCCATGAAATTAAATGGGTATCATAAAAATTTTATCCTATAATAACATGTGGAAAATAGACAGGATTCAAAATTATTTCATCATAGAATAACCTGTGAAAATAAGAAAGTTTCATAAGCATTTTATCAAGATATAACATGTTTAAGAGACACGTGTTTTATAAACACATTATTATCTTAATAATAATACATTCTAAGAAATAATAATAATGGTATCCTTGTATTATATCCCTAGTAAAGCATAAACTATATCAAATAATATCATCATAGATGGATAATTATTTCACTTGGATAATTTTCTAAGGATAATAACCTTTCTTTGAAAATCATTTTTTTATAACATAACATTTTCAAAATCATTTTTTTCTTGAAAATCACTTTTAAAACTTATAAAGTATTCTTAAAAATTATTTAAGACATTTCTTGAGTAAAATATGATTATCCAGTCTGAATAATTCTTTTTAAAAGATAAAACATTTTGAAAACCTTTTTCTTTAATAATATCCTTGAAAACTTATAATGGAAGCATGAAAACATTTTGAAAACGTTTTTATTTGAAAATATATTTTAAAACTAATAAATGAATATTTTAAAACATTTAAAAAATATTTTATTTGAAAATATATTTTAAAAATTATAAATAAATATTTAAAACGTTTTGAAATACTTTTCCTTGAAAATAGCTTTGAAAACTAATAAACAAAGCTTGAAAACATTTTGAAAACTTTTTAATTGAAAACCAAATTTAAAAAAATAATTTCCCAAATATTTAAAATTAAATTTAAAATTAATCTTTTAAACTTGAAAAATAACCTTCAAGGAAATGACAGTAGGTGAATCCGTACATGTTCAACATTCCTTTTTCACCCTAAAATGTTTATAAAAGTTCCTGGATCAAAAAGGACAATAATATTTCATTTAAATTCATTTGTAAAAAATTAAAACATGGGTAAAAATGTCTTGGAAATTCATAGTAAAATGTTGTAACATTTTTGAAAAATATTTTTAGAAAATACGGTTTTGAAGGAAAATAGGTTTACAACCGAATAGATAAATAATGTCAAATTTTATTAAAAACATTTTATTAATTATCATAAGTACAAAATTCTGTAAATAAGGTACCATTACATGAATATATCATGAATAACCATAGGATAAGAAAATTTATGATATTTATTGAGATATGTAACATAATATTTCATCAATAGAAGCATAGTCATAGATAATCTCGATAAACAATGAGATTGTAGAAATAAATTTTTACCACTTTGGTAACTTTGAATCATAATCCCCATTAAATAATAAAATAAAATGAAACTTAAAATATCTAAAAAATAAGGATATTCATGCTATAACATGTCAATGTGAACTAAATACACCTCATAGAATAATATAGGTTCATAACATGGCTTGGGTCTCAAAGAAAGAAAATTGAGACAAAATTAATTTATTGATTTGGTAACTTTTGAACCATAATCACAATGAAAGAGAGATCAAAAAATGGATATGTAAATACCCATAAATTGAAGGATAATAATTATATAATAAATTTAGGGGCCTTATATATACCACACAAAAGAAACAAGTGGTGAATGTGAAATAATTCTCGCATAAATAAAAGTAACATTATAGATCCCCTTACTAAATGACTAACTTTTGAATTGTTATTCCCATGAAATAATAAAATCTATAAAAACTTTTTAAATCATTAAATAAAGTAAATTAATGATATAACATGTAATAGGTTATTATATACACCACAAAACAAGAATAAGTGGTGAATATTTCATATATCTCATCGAAATAATAATCATATGAGAAAACCCTTACCTTAAGTGTTGACTTTATTCATACACATTCAAATCTCATGTATAATAATTATAAGTTTATTATGAATATAACACATAAAAATATTATTATATATCATAGCATATATGATTTTATTATTACTTTATATTACATTTTTATTAATAATCCCTTGTTAAGGTTATGTTTCAGGTAATATTTAATTTGATTTTCTTATATGTTTTGATTTTTTATTAATATTCCTCTTACATAGATCTATTTTAGTTATTTATATATTGTAAAACATGATTTAAATATCATATATATTTATTATATAAATTTTTATAGTAATCTATAAAGTATATAAATATTAAATGGAATACACCATTCATGGTGACGGTAGGCCGTACATACTCATGCATAGTGTTTTTGTTTTCTTGTCGTATTGAAAACAAAGATGTAAATGAAATATATGTATATATAATATCATTACAATAAAATTATTATTTAATATATATCATATAATTTTACTAAACCTATCCTTAATACATTCCATATAAAGTCTGAATAAATCACAACGCTTTGAGGAGACGGTAGTCCACATGTCCAAAAATGAAGTTATTGAATTCCCACAAAATCAGAAGCATGAAAGTATATGTTATATAATAATTAAAAGGAATTTATACATAATAAATATAATTTATAAAAAATAAAAACATTAATTTCATCATTATTACTAACCTTGAAATGATGTAATGGAACAACGAGAAACATCGGTTCGCAAGGCAGTAGTGAGTCATATACAAGAATGATGATTGTGTATCTCATTTGATGGAATTGTGTGTAGGTTTAGTATGAACCATTATCATAAAAAATATCAGTATATTTTGGATAATTATGTTATTATATATGCATGGAATAATTATAATTTATGGGGTGGTGAAAGAAATTAAACAAAATTTCTTATTGAATGATGTTACCTCTTCTTTGGGAAATTCCTTTTGGTTTGCACCAAAGGACTAACTTGGTTTGTTTTATGAATAAATTGATGATTCTAGAATTAAGTGAGGGAATTTGGGATATTATTTTTTCAGGGTTTTTATGATCCAAAATTCATTATATTTGTGAATACCTAAGGGGATGATTTCCCTTTTATAGTGGAGGAGGAGTGGCATTCTTGTAAACATAAAATGGAAAACACTATTGAGATGTCTCCCTTACATCATGTGTCCCCAATAATTTCTCATTTTCTAGAAAATGGATTATATGGTATAAATATAGCCATAATAAGTATTTTATAAATATGTCTATGGTATTTGACCCATTAAGTTAATTCTTACCAGCTAAGTAAACTCGTTTTACCTTAATCGCAGTTATTAATTTTATTTACTTTCACTAATATTTTTGGTAAAAAATTAAGTTGACCATATTATAAATTAAAAAAATATTAAAAATAAAAACATGGAATCAATTTTTCCAAATTCAAAACACATAAGTTTAACAAATTAATATTAAAAAGTAATCCTGCAGACGGGATGAAATGACGAGTTTTTAAAGTGAAATGCTCAAAAGTTTTGATTTTTTATATGAAATTTCAATGTTAAATAGATTTAAACTACCTAAATTGGATTAATTTATCTAAAATTGACATAAATTAACTTTAAAATTAATTAAATATATAATTTAACAGTATAAATAAATTATATGAAAATTCAGTTTTAAATTAATATTCGATGTTTTTTCATTATTTATAAAAAATGAAGCTTCACATAAAATAAAACAAAATACACAAAGTAAATTTTGATCTTTCTATTCCAAAAATGAAGTTTAATTTTTCAAATAAAAAATAAAAAAATTTAAAATTTGTATTTAAAATGGGTTCTCCATTAAAATTTGATACAATTTCCTTTTTTAAAAATACATATTTTTATTCATAATATTGGATTTATTCTTATCTAATGCCAATAAAATATATTGGGTGAGTGTAAAAAAATTATTGAATATATAATATATAAATTATATTAAAAAAATAATAAAAATTGGTTTGTTTAATTTATTCAGATGAAATGGTATTTGTGTATAGAAAATTAGTTTTCTTAGAAAAGAAATCTCTCTACTCTCAAATAGATCTTACATTCACTTCTAAATAATTGATAACAAAAGGATTAATTTTATATACATGTGTTAAAAATAGTTTCATAATTTATTCAAATCATTCATATATTCTATTTTAATGGAAATATGCTAATTATAATACTATTTTAATAATAATATTAATAGTTTATTATATTTTGGTAAAACTCAGTCTTGCATGTAACACAAGCTATTGAAGGGACTTGATATTGGGTATAACACAACACAACATAGGGTTGTGTGTACTAAAAGCTAATATAAGTGTTGTGTTTAGTTAAAGATTGATATTTTGTCATGTATAACGTAAGAAAAACTTAGTTGTTTCGTGAAAAGAAAAGTTTTGTTTAGTATTGTGTGAAAAGAAAAATATCAAAAATATTAAATTAATTTGAAAAAATTTCACCAAATCACAAGGTTTTACAACGATAGATGTTTTAATTTATTTTGTTAATAAGTTCCCTTATGAATTTTCTATTTATTTATTTTTGAAAATCACAAACACATTTTCTTTAAGGAAAATTATCCTTCTCTAAGAATTATTTTATTAGGGAAAACAATTTCTCTAAAAAAAGTTTTATCTTTACCCTTTGTTTTCAATGTCTTAATTAATGTCTTCTAAAACCTAGTCTAACCATTTTTTCTTCTTAATCCAAATAATCAGATCCTTACTTCTCTTAAATCCTTACAGTTTCTTAGACTCTAATTTCCTTAGAATTTAGACTCCAAATTCATCAGAATTCAGTCTCTGAATTCTCTGAAATTCAGACTATGAATCCTATAAAAATCAGATTCCAAATTCCCTGTAAATAAAAATCCGATTATTTATATTATTAGACTATGATTTTTAATTTTCATGGATTCTGATTATTCATATTTTTGAAAGTTATTTTACCTTCTTAATATATTTTTTCAAGTTTATTGGATCTTATT
Source organism: Viscum album (assembly GCA_963277665.1). Classification (NCBI taxonomy): domain Eukaryota; kingdom Viridiplantae; phylum Streptophyta; class Magnoliopsida; order Santalales; family Viscaceae; genus Viscum; species Viscum album. The sequence goes on from OY728138.1 coordinate 771,983,377, forward strand.
TTCTTAAAAATGATATTGTTTTCCTTACATATTATTGTATGATAATGTTTCTCAAGACTTATTACATTAGATGATGTCATAAAATTTGTTTTTTAACTAACCATTGGCTGAGTGACATGTATTCAGGTCCCTCCAAAAGTCAATGGAAAATATGACTGTTGGAGGAGGATATGTCCATTAGAGTTTTCTGACTATAAATACCCCATCCATTTAAATATTTTGAGATATTTATATATTACATAATGTAATTCTATGAAGTGATTTCTATAGAGACAAAGACTCTGATGATTTGTGAAAACTGAGAATAACTTGTTCAACCATGAACAACTTGTTCAGCCTACCTTATGAGAATCTGATTATTGCTGAGTATAATCGAGGACATCTAGGGATAGGAAGAAAAAGGTGTTGACTTCCTTAAAGTTTGAGTAATTCCAGGGATAAGAAGATAGAGGTTCCAACTATGTTAAAGTCCAAGGGCTTGCAGGGATATCAAAATAGATTCTAATATTCTTATCAAGGGAATTACCTAATGTGGGTAAGAAAGAATTTCATAAAAATATAAACCAAGGGAACTTTATATATGGTTTTTGGATACGCTTCTCTTTGGGTTAAAATATTTTCTACTCGTTTACTTTTTCTATTAAAAGTTTTATTTCTAATTTATTTTCTTACATAAATAAAGTATAACTTTCTTATACATTATTATACTTGATTAACTCTGATATAAATAAGATTCTATATGCTTTAAGGTATAATATTTCTCTAAGTAAAACATGCTTATGTTTTATTATGTTTAACTTGTTTAAGTTTATGTTTCTTATAATTGGACCTCATCCCTTCCAATTATCACTTCGAGTTTGAACCAAAGAGTGTTTTTGAATTTACCTTTTTTAACTTTGTTAAACATATATTTCCTTTTAGGCTTAAAATGGAAAGTTTTAAAACTATAATTCACCCCCCCCCCCTATTGTAATTGAGCATCTAAATCTATATTTCTATCCTATGATTGGTATCAAAGTAGGTCCTTGAAATACTTATACTTTCATATAAGTTTTCTTACTCAACTTTTCTTGCTTAAATTTACTTTTTCAAGTTTTTTTCTTAAGATTTTATTTCTTTATAATATTTTTAAAATAATTGTTTTTGTGGAAAAGATATTTTATTATAGAAATAGAAGGTATGAATGTTGGTTCTATAGACAATTTGAATCCTACCAGACCACTATTTTTTTATGGTAATGATTATGAGTACTGGAGAGATTGGATAAAGACCATTGTTATAAACACTGGAGTAGAAAATTTTTCTTCATGCTCACTGGTGAATACAATATTCCTAACAAAGAAGTTAGAACATTCACAAATTAAGAAAAAAAAAATATCAACTAAACTAACAGGAACACAATACTCTTTTATGTTCCATGACTAGGAATATCTACATTCAAATGTATTCTGGTGAATATACCAATATCATTTGTAAGAAACTTTAAGTTACACATTTTGGAACTTCTACAGTGATTAAAACTAGAAGAGATATGTTGAGAGCTGAATATCATGGATTTTTATTTCCTTATGGAGAACCTGTTTGAAAAGTGAAACTAGGATTTAAAACTATTGTCAATAGTATTCAATCTATGGGAGAGAAAGTTCTTGATGATGAAGTTCTTATAGACAATATAATTGATATCATGCCCAATGAGTGGGGATCAAAAAGTACATCTATTGATGAAAATAGGAAAGTATCTAACATTACTCTTGATGAGTTATTCAGAACTCATTTTCAGCATGAAACAATAATGAAGAGAGATTCTAACTTCAATAAGAAAAATAATGGTAATAGAATTGTTGCTTTCACTACTAAATCTAAAGTCCACCCTTTGAAAAGGGTAACTAGATCAAAAACTAAGAAATTTTTGGTTGTATCTGAATTAAGTGACAATGATCAGTCGGAGAATTAATTATCCTATATTTCTTGAAGGATGAAAAATATTATGGGAAAGAAATATTTTTAGTACAGATATAAGAATAAAGATAGAAAGGATAAGAAAGATTCTAAAGTAACTTGTTATTAATGCAAAAGGGTTGGACATATCATAACTGGTTGTCTTAGGCTTAAGAGAAAATACAGAAAGGATAAGAATTATGAAAGGAATATAAATAAGTAATATAAATCGAAGGATAAGAAATTTCTAAAGGATAATGACGCCTAGAGTGCCAGTGTTGGTGACTCTTTGAATGAATCTTTAGAATATGAATCTTCTGGTTAGAAAAATATTGGTCTTATAGACAGATTACCTACTTAAAATCATTGTCTTATCGATAATGTCCACAATACTAAATCGTTAAATAATATTTATTTAAACAAAAAAATTTCTAATGAATAATATTATGATTCTTCAGATGAATAATCTTGTTAATCATAAGAGAATACCTTACCTTCATTTAAATAAGTCTTTAGATTTGAAAAATTACTTGAGAATGAGAACTGTAAGATAAAAAATACGGTGGAGAAAGGAAATTCTAGAATTTCAGTTTTAACAAAAGTTATATTAGATCTTTCTAAAGATCTTGATAAAAAAACTCTTGATTTTAAAAATGTTTCTAAGAACCTTAAGTAAGTTAATTTTGAGAAGGATAAACTTTATAATTATCTTAAAAATGTTTTTTCTAAGAAAAATATTTTAGAGAATAACTCAAGTTCTAAAACTAATGATTATGAGGATAAGAATTTAGTCATTAGACTAAAAACCAAAAAAATCATTAAAGAAACTTTTATCAAATTTCACTTCCAAAAGGAAAGAATTTGATAAAATGTATTCAAAACTTCACCCTCTTAAGAATAGTTTTGGATTTGGTTATACTCAGTCACAACATATTTTTAGTCATAATTATTTTTTTCCCCAAAGTGATCATTTTTTTACCAATTGTCAATGTGAAGGACATTGGTAGAATATTTTTCCTTTAAATAAAACCCAATCGTTAGGTTTTTATAAAGCTTATTTTTCTAAGAAAATGTGGATACGTAAGATTTTACTTTCTGAAATTTCTATATCCAATAATGGTTGTATTTTAAAAGACTAACTTTTTATTTTTAGGAAAATAAAGGTAGTACCAACAACAATACATGGTACATGGATAGTGGATGTTCCCGAAATATGCCTGGTAACAAAAAATTCTTTGAAAAGATTATCAAGATGAAAGGAAGAAAATTAACTTTTAGAGATAATCCTCAAGGAGAAATTTTTGGTATAGGTAACAATGTTCTTCTTGGAAAAGCTTTAATTAAAAATGATTTATTTATTAAAGTGTATTAAGCACAACCTTATAGTCATAATCCAATTATGTGATGAAGGTTACCAAGTGAATTTAAGGAATGATAAATTCCTAGTACACAATTACAAGGAAGAGTTTATTCTCTCTGCCCAAAGGCAAGAGAATGTTTTTAAACTTAACTTAGAAGACCTTAGTAGCCAAGATCTACCTAGACTTAGTGAAATGAAAGATCAATCTTGGTTATGGAATAGAATACTAGGAAAATATAACCTTATAAACCTATGAAGACTCTCAAAGAAAAGACTTGTTAAGGATCTACCGGAGCTTAGATTTTATTCTTTAAAAGTTTGTGATCCTTATCAATATCTAAAGCACATAAATCAAGATTTAAATCAACCAGTAAAGTCTCAACTTCTGATGCATTATAGATATTTCATATGGATATTTTTGGTCCAACAAAAACATGATGTATTAGAGGAAAAAACTATGTATTTGTTTTAGTTGATTATTACACAAGATTTACAAGGGTCTATAATCTAGAAAAGATCATGGAAGACTTTTCTTATTTTAAATTTTTTTCCCAAAGTTAAAAATTAGAAAAAACTTCCATTAAAAAGTATTCATAGTGATCATGGGAGAGAATTTAAAAATTCAGATTTTGAAACTTTTTTTTAATAAGAAATTAATTAGTCATAACTTCTCGAATCTAAGAAATCCTCAACAAAATGGTGTTTTTGAAAGAATAAATTGAATTTTTAACGAGATGACAAGAACCATGTTGAGTGAAAATTATTTTTATAAACACTTTTGGGATTAAGATATAAGTACTTATTGTTACACTATAAATAGAGTAGTAATTAGACCTTTTCATAAAAAACACCTTGTAAATTGTGGATTGGTCCAAAACCTAAAGTTTCTTACTTCAAAGTATTTGGATGCAAAGTATTCATCTTGAATACTAAAGATAACTGAAAAAATTTCTCACCCAAATTTAATGAATGATTTTTCTTAGTCTATTCCACTACTTATAAGGATTATAGAGATTTTAACAAAAATTCTTGTATTTTTGAAGAAATAGTGCATGTTAAATTTGATGAAATTGATCCTTTTGTTTTTAAAAAACCCCAACCTACAACCTTGGATGTGTTTTCAAAAACTGATTTTTATTCTTTGATGGAAAATTCTTTTAAAAAGAATAATACTCAAGAAAATGTTTCTAAAGTATTTACCCCAGAATATTTTCTACCTTACGTTGATGTATAGGTTTTACAAAACCCAAAACAGTTTTTTCTTAAGAATCATCCCAGTGATAGTATCATTGGTGATGTAAATTAACCTTTAAGGACTAGAAGTTCTTTAATAATTAAGGTAGAACATCTAGCATTTATTTCCCAATTATAATGTAAAATCACTAATGAAGATTTAGGTGATGATTATTGGATTAAATCCATGCAAGATGAACTAAATTAATTTGAAAGGAACAAAGTTTGGACCTTGGTTGAAAGACCTAAAGAAACTTTGATAATTAGTGTAAAATGTGTCTTCAAAAATAAATGTGATGAAAATGGAATCATTGTAATAAATAAAGAAAGATTATTTACTAAAGAATATAATCAACAAGAAGGAGTATACTTTGAAGAAACCTACACTACAGTTTCTAGACTTGAATCTATTAGTATTCGACTAGCCTTTATAGTGTTCTTTAATTTCAAAAAAAAATCAAATAGACATGAAGTGTTCTTTCCTTAATGGATATTTTCAAGAGGAAGTTTTTGTTGAAAAAAATTCTAGTTTTGAATGTATAAATCATCCTAAACATGTTTTCAAACTTACAAAAGCTTTATATGAACTTAAATAAGCCCCTATAGCCTGGTATGATAAAATTATAGTATTTTTGTTACAAAATTATTGTGTTAATGGAACTGTTGATCCAAATATTTTTATAAATAAAGATAAGAAAAATGTTTTGATTTTTCAAATTTATGTTGATGACATTATATTTTAATCAACTTATAAATCTTTAATTAATTCATTTGTGAATCTCAAGAATTCTGATTTTGAAATGAGTATGATGGGTGAGTTAACATTTTTTCTTTGTTTTGAAATTTCTAAAAAATTAGAAGGAACCTATGTATCTCAATATAAGTATGTTAAATTTATTCTTAAGAAGTATGTATATAAAAAAACTATTAGTATAAGTACTCTAATTGGTACTATAAGCTCTCTTGATCTTGATGAAGCTTGGAAACTAGTAGATCAAACATCCTTTAGAGGTATGATAAGAAGTTTATTATAATTAAAATCTAGTCATCCAGACTTAATGTTTTCAGTATGTTTATGTACAAGATATCAATATAATCCATATTAATACCATTCAAAAGTAGTGAAAATGATTTTTCTCTATTTAAAGGGAACCATGGACTTATGAATTTTTTATTCTTTTGGAAATGATTTTGTTTAAAAAAAATTCTGGATGCTAATTTTGGTGGATGTAGAATGGATATGAAAAGTATATTCTGAACTTGTCATTTCTTAGGAGATTCATTGGTTTCTTGGAAATTCAATAATAAAAACACAATATAACTTTCCACTATTGAAGCTGAATATGTATCAGCTAAAAGTTTTTAGGCTCAAGTGTTGTGGATGAAACACACACTCAAAGACTATGGCATGAGTTTTACCAAAACATGGATATTGTGTGATAATAATAAATCCATTTACCTAAGAAAAAACCAAATACATCGCTCTCATTAAAAGTACATAGATATTAGGCATAAATTTATTAGGGATCACACACTTAAAGGATATATCATTCATCAATTTATCAGAACACAAGATCAACTTGATGACATTTTTAAAAAATCTTTACCCAGTGATAAATTAGAATATATTAAAAAAAAGTTAGGAATGATAACTATAAATTAATAATTCATATTAACTTTTTGTTGAAACATATCTCCTTACATTAAGACGCTCCTTTTCATTAGGGTATTATATTTTTTTATTCTTTCAAAAATTTATTTGACTAATTTTTTTTGGAACCTAAATTTTTTTTCTTTCCTTAATAAAATTTTTTAGAACCTAAAATTTTTTCTTTCCTTAATAAAATTTTTCAGAACCAAAATTTTTTCTTTCCTAAGTAAAATTTTTTGGAATCTAATTTATTCAAGAAGAACCTTATCAAAATTGACAATTATTTTTAATAAATTCGGAATCTGTGTTTCCTTACTTAAATCTTTATATATTTTTTTACTTGTTGGTATTTCTATCATGTCTTGAGAAAAATCTATCGAATTCAGTTTCCTTAAATCCAATTTTTCATTAAAACCTCAAAATATTAGAACCTTCAAATTCTTATTTGACATTTATATCAACTGTTAGATCAGTTCAAGCTTATATAAACTATTGGATTGATTTGGGAATTTGAATTGTCACCGTGAAGCCTATATAAAGGCCCCCTATATTCGCATCCCGCACTAGTTTTTACATGGGTTTTTTGCTAAATATCTACCTACCTTAAAATCAGTCATTCATACTTATCAGTTTTCTTACATTATAGATGTTCCTTGAAGTTTCCTCACAAAATCAGATGGATTCAAACAAGGAACTCAAAGATTAAAAAATTTATAGAGAAAGGTTGGTCGAACCAAATTTCTTTCTAAAGTATGATTCCCAGATTTCAAAAGTTATAATAAAGAATAGTCGAGAAAGTGTTTGTATTGTAAAACTAAAAAAATTAGGATACAATTTATTCGGATCTCCTTATAGAATTCTATGATACAGTCAGTTTTTATGAACAAGTAAAAAGAGAATGTTTTTCATTTAAGAGTTATGGGAAAACTTACTATTTATCTTTCAACAAAGTTGAAAGTATTCTTCTTATTCCTTATGAGGGAGAGGCTATCTTTTTATCTCACAAGTTTTGAGACAAGGAAGGAATTTTTGAAAAGGTTAAATATATTTAGTGTATAGGACTTAAAGGAGTTAAGTCACCCAAGATCAATCACCTTACAACCAACTACCATTTGTTGGATTTTTTGATAAAAGGATTTCTCATTCTGAGAAAGGGAGATAAGTATTCCCTTAAAAAAGTGTGATATTTTTATGATGGACTTCTTGGTGAATCCAATAAACGTAAAACTTATCAAATATATTCTCATAACCATCAGCAATATCAAGAATGGCACCCTTAAGTCTGTGATAATTATATATCTAGGGATCTTGTTGAAGATCATTGTTCTTTGTTTAGAATCCATCAAAATTCATGTTAGTTCAAAATATAGAACCTTTAAGATTATGTTGTTCATTGATGACACTCTAAGGAGGATGAAAATTGGTTTCAGTATTAAGTCAAGAAAGTTATATGATCTTCTTGAAAGGGAAATTCATGCTATCACCAAGAAAGGGGAAGTGGGTTAAACATCCAAACAAACTCTAAAGAAGAGAAAAGAGAATGAACCAAAATCAAAAGAAAAACCACCCATTATAGAAACTCAGTCAGCTCCACCCAAGCCAAAAAAGAAAAATACCCTTTCTAATGGAGTGGTAGCCAAGTGGAGAGAGCATATGAAGAAGGAGGAGGGAGATGCATGTTTTGGTTTAGACCCTACTGAGGCTAAGTCCTTGAAGATTCAAGCAGTAGAATAGATTGATAAGAAAGATAAAGAGAAAATGATGAAGAAATAATACATTAGAAGATAAAATTATCCAAGACTCTCTTAAAGATATAGAGAAATATTCTGAACAAATCTGGGAACCAGAATCCTTCTTGCAAGAATCAGTTCCAATATAAACTCTAGGAAAGAAAGTTTCAATTCTGGAAACCATTTCTGAAGAAGAAATACAACAACAAGAAGAATAAGAATATGAGGAGGAAGTGGAAAGTGAAGATATAATAAAAATGGTGGAAGAATATAGAGATAAGGAAAGTCCTTAAGATAAGTTTTCAATCAGAACATCACAAGTTAAATCAACCAAAATAATCTCAGAAGGGAAAGATGATGATGCACAGGATGAGTTTAATAAACCAACTGATGATAAAAGCAGCAATCATAATATTATTCATCCTAAAGATGTTAATTAAGGTGCATATAAAGATGATGTTTATGATGATAAGATAATACAAGTCTCTGATAGTGATCATAAGACTCATAAAGTCATGAAGGAAATCTATAGATCTAACAAAAGAAAACAAGTGGTTGTTGATTCGCCTAGAAAATTTGTGGCTGTGAAATCTAAGAAACATGTGGTTACAACATCCAAGAGGAAAGTTGAAGAGCAATATAAAGTTTCCTCACTAATAAATGAATCTACTTCTGAATATTTATCTTCCCTAGGAAAATATTTTTTTGTTCAATCTTTGAAAAATTTAGTGAACCTCATTCCCTTATTTTCAATTATTGATTTTAGATGTTAGTTGCTTCAGCATACTATCAATGAGAAGTCATATTCGATAATAATTCCCATGGAAAATTATATCAATGTTGAAGAGTAATTAAAATCTTTTTACATTGGTCATGATACTCATAGGATATCATGCAAGGAAATAACCAAATGGTCTAAGTAAGTAATTAGTGATCTGAAAATCATGGATGATTTCTAGGATTTAGTAAAAGATGCCTTTGATTAATCAGATGAAACCATGAAGAACCTTACCTAAAATCTTTTAGGAAATCTGAATCAAGAGCAAGATGATCAGATTCAAGAAGATAAATACCTAAATGGAAAGTTCAATACAGTTTCTCTAAATTTAAAAAGGGAAATAGAACTCAGGGAAGAGTAAGAAGAAAAATTTAAACAACAAGAAGAGTTAGTAAATTTTAAATCCGAATTTCTTAAGTCCTAAGAATAAATAATTAAAGTTCTCAAGAAGGATAATCAGGATCAGTATTAGTTGATCAAGAAATTTGAGGATGATCTCAAAGAACTGAAGAAGTTGAAGGAAACCTAGAGAAAGAATATTTAGAAAGATAAAAAGGATGAATGATTCCTTAAAATATGAAATTTTGTTGTATTATCCTTGTAAAAAAATTTCCAATCATAATAAAATTTTGTTTTCCTTCCATTTGTTTGTCTTGTATATTTATAACCTTTTAGGAATAATTTTTTCCATTCTTTCTATTCCTTTTTAAAAATCACAAAGGGGGAGAAAAGAATGATCAAAATAATATTAAGTGAAAATAAGAGGATGCCCTAAGTAAGGGGGAGATTAAGTAAGGGGGAGATTTCTTAAAAAATATTTTCTTAAGTAAGAATAAGTAAATTATCTATGAAAAATAAGAATACGATTCTTTGGGATGTCAAAACCTAAGGGGTATTTATTTATATTCATTATGGGTCAAAGTAAAGGGAGATAAGTATTTATTTTAAAGTTAAAAATGTGAAAACCTTATTCCTTTTTTTAGAAAAGTTGTTTGTGATTTCTAAAGAGGTTGATATTATTGATTCATTAATTTCCCTTATGACTTTTCCATTCCTTTATTTTTTTAAAATCACAAGAACATTTTCTTTAAGGAAAATTATCCATCCCTAATAATTATTTTCTTAGGGAAAATCTTCTTTCACTAAGAAAAGTTTTATCCTTGCCCTTGGTTTTCAATATCTAATTTAATGTATTATCCAACTAAGTCTAACCATTTTTTTCTTAATCCAAATAATCAGATCCTTACCTATCTTAAAACCATATAGTTTCTTATACTCTGATTTTCTCATAATTTAGACTCTAAATTCATTAGAATTCAGACTCTGAATTCCTTATGATTTAGACTCTGAATTCATCATAATTCATACTCTGAATTCATTAGAATTCATACTCTAAATTCATCATAATTTAGACTTTGAATTCATCAGAATTAAGAATCTGAATTAATTAAAATTTAGAATCCAAATTCTCTAAAATTTAGACTCTGAATTCTCTGAAATTCAGACTCGGAATTCTATGGAAATCAGATTCAGAATTCTCTATAAATCAGAATCTTATTATTAATATTATTAGACATTGATTTCTAATTTTTCTAGATTCTGATTATTCATATTTGTTAAATTTATCTTACTTTTTTAACATATTGTTTCAAGTTTATCAAATCCTAGTTTCTTAAACATGATATTGTTTTCCTTACATATTATTGTATGATAATGTTTCCCAAGTCTTCTTACATGAAACGATGTTGTAAAATCTATTTTTTTAACTAACCATTGTTTGCATGACATGTGTCCAGGTACCTCTAAAATTCAAGGGAAAATATGACCATTGGGGGAGGAGATAACCGTTGGATTTTATGCCTATAAATTCCCCCATCCATTTGAATATTTAGAAATATCTAGAGATTAAATTATGTGATTCTATGAAGTTATTTCTATATAGAGAAAGTATCTCATGATTTTTGTGAACTATGAACAACTTCCTCAACTATGAATAACTTGTTCAGCCTACCTTATGTGAATCTGATTGTTGTTGAGTATAATCGAGGACTTATAGGGATAGGAAGATTGAGTTTCCAACTACCTTAAAGTTCAAAGACTTTCAGGGATAGGAAGACAGAGGTACCGACTACCTTAAAGTTCAAGGGCTTATGGGGATATTAAGACAGATTCCAGTATTCTTATCGAGGGATTACCCTAGTGTGGATAATACAGACATTCTTGAAAGTATAAATAAAGGTTCTATTATCCAAGGTTGTTATATACCCTTCTCTTTGGGTTAAATATTTCCTAATGTTTACATTCTTTATTACAATTTTTATTTTATTTTTATTTTGTTAATGAAATAAAGTATAACTTTCTTATACTTAATTATACTTTTTTAACTCTAATATAAATAAGATTATATATACTTTAAGGTAGAATATTTCTATAAGTAAAACCTACTTAAGTTTTCTTAAGTTTAACTTGTTTAATTTTAGGTTAATTATAATTGGACTTGAGATCTTCTAATTATCCATTTGAGTTATAACCAAAGAGGGTTTGTGAATTTACCTTGTTTAACTTTGTTAAACATAGATTTTTTTTAAGATTAAAAGGGAAATTTTTTAAAGCTATAATCCCCCCTCTTATAATTAAGCATCTGCATCTATATTTTGAACCTACATAATTTACCATAGAGTGGAAATGAGTTTATAATGTGTTGTACCATAAACATGACAATATTTTAGTATATTATATCTTCAGATTTTTTTATATCTACATGGTTATGACAAGTTTGGTGGAGGAGAATATGAAATAAACATGAAAGAAAGCGTCTATGAGTTATTAGAATTATTTGTAAGACAACCTTTTGATTACACCTTAATCCATTATGGTTGGCCTTTTTGAGGGACTAAAACCACTAGAAAGTATCTAGGGATATTGGGGAGGTATTTTTCAAGGGCTTGGATGAGTTAATGTGAATGGGATATTTTTTTCAAGGGAAAAATGAGGGGGTATTTATACCTTAGGGGATGTGTGTATTAGGGTTAAAATAATGGTTATTTTATCCTTTTAGACTAATAATTTTTAGTAATGAGGATTCCTATAAAAAAATTGTTTTATAATTAAACAAAATAATTTCATATGTAATTTAAAACATGTAAAAATTAATGGAATCCCTAAAAACCATATTTAAGTTAAATAATTAAAATAATTTTTTTATTTGATAAAAATGTAATTTAGGAATCAAAATATCAATTTTTAGTTTATATTTTAAATTAATAATTTAAAATTAATTATTTCACTACTATAATTCATCTTTGGTCAAGAAAAAGTTTCTATAAATTTTTAATCCATGATCACAACATAATGATGTCATAGAAGTTTTGGTATACATAAAAATAATAGTTTTCACAATTATTTATTCAACTCTTTTGAAAAAAATCCAACAAAACAACCTGAAAATAATTTGAAAATTTAGAATTTTAAAATTAATTCCATTTTATATAATTTAAATTATAGTATTTTGAAATATAACATTTAAACAAAACCTTATAATACAAGAGAAAACAAATTATTTATAATTAATCTATTTCATTTCTTATGAGTGATTTCATTTATATTTTTTTTTATATATTAATTATTATTTTATTTAAAATTAATTATTCATTTTTCTAAAACATATAAATTTTATGAAATTGTTATTATAATTAAGTGGATTTTAGTTATTATTTACTTAATCAAGAAAATGGTTTTTATATAATATATTTTATATGTTATGATTAAAATTATTTTTTTATAACCATTTTACTTCTCAAAAAAACTACATTACCAAAATTTATTTAACCATTTTAAAAAAAAATATAGTATATATAATAGGAATCATGTTCTCAAAAAAAGTATAATGTTATATTATTTAAAAAACATGAAATATATTGTTTTAAAATGTTACTTTTATTAAATGTATACATATAGTGAGTTTAAAACTATTTATAAACTAAATTATTTATAATGAATTTGAAAATCAAGGTAATTTTTTATTTTACAATTAAAAATAATTTTTAAACATTTATTGTATGTTTCATGTAATATGTGTTATGTCATTACCTTTAATTTGTAATAAAATTGTGACTTTGAAAACACATATAATACTTTGTTAACCATTATATTATAATGAATTAATGACTATGATGATATGAAAATAATATAAAAAAGTAATTCATTTTTCAAATAAAACTATATATGTAAAAATTATGGAATAATGAAGTAGAACAACATATGGGCTAGTGGTTGGTGTTTTTCCCTTGATGTTATTTGAACATCGGTTTGAGCCTTTCAATCTTACTAGATGTGATGAGTTCCTTTCTAACATGAAACCTTCACTTTTTTTATTACAAACATTTAATAAATAAGAAAGATATTCATTTATAATATATATTTACTATTTAATAAGGAATGTTTATATAAAAATATAATGTTAAATTCTCTACCTTATAGAAATTTCTACCAATCAATTTTTATTTATAAATACATAAGATAAAATAAAATGACTCATATATTAAATTCTAGTATACAGGTTTTCTTTTTCAATTTTTATATTTTCATCATCTTGTGGAAAAAATTCCATAAATCAAGAAAATAATAGGTGATGTATGTTTTGGTATTTCACTTTTTCAGTTGGACTGAAGGGATTATATCTTAAAATAAAATAAAATAAATACCAAGATCAACTGAATAATTGAATATATTAAAAAGTTTTAGAAAGATAAAATAGTTTATTATATAATATTTGGATATTTTAAAACAGTTAAAAAACATTTAAACTCTCATTTGAAATTATAATGATGAATACATCATTTATATAATGTCTTATACTTTAAATTAAGATATTACTTCAACATTGAAGAATATTTATTAAATAACATAAAAAACTACTCCAGGACTTTATAGGTTTAGTGTATTTAGAAACTGTGAAACATAAACAACTGGTTTATAAAACATCAACATTATCTCCCACTTATTTCATCAAAACTAGAATCATTTTTAACATATCTTACATAATACCCTTTTCCTGACCTGGGTAAAAGAAACATATGAAAGGGTGATCTCAAATGCTCAATAAGTGTAAACAAGGGAAATATCAATCATATCATAATCATAAAAACACAACATTTGAAAATATTATCCTTCCTATAAAAGATCAGAATATCATGTCATGGGATAAAACATAAAAGTGAAATTTAATCCAAATAGTCATAACATAAGACATGAAATTTCATGTCATACACACATAAGCATAGAAAATCATTTCATATTAGTCAAGTCTCATTGCCAAGACCATCATAGTGGATAAAGTTCACTACTAAACTGAATTAACACCTCGTTTCAGCCCTATATTATTGAACCAGATTTAATTTCCCTTAAATTAATGTCAATATATGAGATATAAATCATTAACCATTTCATTTTCAGGATATATAGTTCCCTCCCATCTCATAATGAAACCATTGTTACGTGTTTCACAAAAACCTAAATCATTTATCATAGTATAACCCATGAAATAAAATGGGTTTCTTAAACATCATTTCATCATAATCTATTTAAAATAAATGGATTTAATAAAAATAATTCCATTATAAACACAATAAAATAAAATTAATAATAGTTATATAAACATAACCCTATGGCATCTTATATGTAAAATAAGTTTTATAAAACACTTAAACTTAATTTATAGGGAAAATATCCTTTCTTTTTCAAAAATGTTATCTTTTCACAAAATGACACCTAATTTTAAAAGAAAATAATTTAGTTGAAAATAATCTTATAATATTTTGGAGGAATATTCATGTAAATAATATGTCATGAAACCATAAAAATCTATTTATGCCATATAATTTAAAAAAACATTATCATCTTACTTTTGCCAGAAAAGTCAAAAAGTACCTCAAATCGATTAACGGTAAAAAATATTCCTTTCACACCGTTTAATAAAAATTCAAAAATGGCTTAAATTAAGTTGAAAAAATTGTAGAATAATATAAATAATATTACATAATTATGAAACATGGATGTGAATGATAAATATACCCTAGTAAATACTTAACTATAAACAATCTCATAGAAAAATGAGCTTGTAAAATTATCACTTACCATAGGTCTGATATCCTTCATAAGTATTTTAACCTCCTGTATAATGATTTAAATAAATTTATTGACTTAATAAAGAATCATAATCATTTTTATGATATCATATATTTGTATATTATCATCCATTTATTAGTAACATTTCATTTTCACTCCTTATTCAGATATTAACTGTATTATGTTCTTTTGAAATATTTTTCAGATAAGTACATGTTCTACTTATTAGGTTATTGTTAAATCATTAATATAATGATATTATTATAATATATATCATATTTATTCATTAAATTAATTTATATAATCATGGTTTAATGAAGATCACATAGAATGAATCGCATCTCATTGTGGAGACGGTAGGTCGTATGTACGCACGAGCGATGATATCATTCCCAAAATTGTTGAATGGTATTGAAGTGGATAGTGTATAATATTTAAGAATTAGTAACATGTAATAATAATCATATATATTTATTATTTCCATCATTATACCCATCCAAGTAAGTTGGTAGTGAAAACAGATTACATCATGGCATGGAGACAGTAAGTCGTACCTATGAACGTACGGTGGTGTCATTTTTCATAGGATGGATAGAAAGTGAAATATGGTTGTTTAATATTTATAATAACATATAATTATATGAGTTATACTAATTTTATTACTTTATAATGAAACAACTAATTAATATGAAGTAAAAGAAGAAATAAGTTTGAAAGAATCGGTATAAGATATTACCTCTTCCTCGACTTGCTTCCTCTAAATCTGTTCTTAAAGCACTAGAGATGGTCTTTGAAGATGACCAGAACCTCTATAATAAAAATAGGGAATAAAGGAAATATTTTAGGGTATGGATAATATTTAAGGCTCAAAATGAAGGGAAAATGTGAGGTAGGAGGTTCTCTTTTATAATTGAGGTGAGGACCACTTTTGGAAACTCTATAAAAACAATTTATAATAAAATCAAACCCTACCCGAAAACCTCTAAAATTTACCAATTTCAAATATGAGATGAGACAGGGTTTTAATTTTATCAACTAATAAATTTTTGGCATGTTATTTTTTCAATTTAAACCATATCTTTTTAATTTAGACTTAGTTATTCTATTTAATTTTAATTGTGGTAATAACATTATAAATATTTAATAGTTATTAATATTTACTTATATGATTTTAGTTGAACATAAATGAATAATTTATGACATTAATACCTTATAATTATAATATTGAAATTTTTAAATATTTTTATGATTTTTAAATAATTTAATAACATTTTATTTTTATAAAATATCAATAGTGTCAATTTCAACACTATTCTTTTATTTGACTTTAAATAAAATCCAAATAGAAGATAAATTCAAACCAAAATATTTAATACACTAATAACATGTCATAGTGACCTATAAAATTCGTGTAGAACATTAATTAGTTCATATGATATTTCATTTAATATTTTTAAAACCATTTTTTTATATTTCTATTAATAAAATAATTTCAACATCACTATTGTGTCATCATTAATGGTAATTATTTAATCTCTAAAAATTATAAATAAATTTATATGATGTGTGTAATTATTTTATATTTCTATAGACTGTATATAATTGATATTATTTTCTATTTATCTATATATTAAAATTAATATACTTATATAAAATGAGATTGAGATATTTTGTCACATTCATTAGTTTTTATTATATTCATGTCATATTCATAGGTAAGTGGCCATTAAGTTGTTCCATTTCTAAAAATAGATGATAAGTATTGGATTTATTCCTCCAATATAATTTTTAAAGGTTTTAAAGTAAGTTTATAATATTATTTTTTACCTTTAATTACCCAATTTACCTTTAACCATGGTAATAAAAATAATTACCAAGTAACTATTCATAATGCCCAAAAATAAAATTATCCTATTAACATAATTTGGATATACTGATTCCAAATATAGAATATATTTTTCAAAATTCAAATCACAAAATTTTTATTAATTAATTTAAAATCAATCTCGTTGTTGAAATGAAAAAATGGGTTTTAAAAGTTAAAATATTGCATAAGATTAAAATGTTTTCACTTCTGAATTTGATGTAAGATTAATTACAATGACTTACATTATATTAAATGGTAAAAATATATTATATTTATACTTTTAAACCATTAAATAATATAATCTAACCATATAAGTTATTTCAATGAAAAAATTTATTTTCAATTAAAATTTAATATATTTTTAGTATTCATAAAAACATAAAATTTATCATAAAAATATCAAAAATTCATCCAAATTAATTTTTTATATCCCGCTTAAAAATAAAATGTTTTTTTTCATATAAAAATTATTAATGTGTCAAAATATTAATTTAAAATGGGTTCTCTATTCTTAGGTGTAAAATTGAAGTTTAAAAAAATTGGTTTTTATACATCAAATAAGGTTTTATTCATAACCTATAACTAAAATATCCATTGGATGAATATCAAAAATATTTTATTAAGTATATAACACATTAATTTCATTACCAAAATTATTTCACTAAAAAATAAAAATATCTAATTGATTTATATTTTTAATAAATAATTGATAGCCATTGAATTCACAATGCATTTTCATAAGTTATTAATAATTATTCCCGCTAACCTAATGACTAGGCTATAATGGAAATTTTCTAATAAAGGCATCTCATGGTTCATTTAAACTTATGATTTCGTGCAAAGTAAGCTACTGAAGAATAAAATTTATTTAATGAAAATATTTCATAAAAACATATGGGTTTTACATTTTACCCCCTTAAACTGAATTTCAACACTAAAAAATCGTCACTTGGAAACAAATAGATGAGGATACCTTTCCCTTGTAATATCCTAAAGTTACCATGTAGCTTTTTTAAATTGGTGGTTCCTCCATAAAACTTTAACCAAGCAATTGGTCTAGTTTTGTAGAACTTTTTTGCTATGATCTAGAATATTTATTAGTTGTTATTCGTAAGAAATATCTTGCTCCAGCGGTAAAACTTCAGAGCTTAGTACATGTGAATTATCTGGTATGTAATTTCTCATGAAATATACATGGAACATGTTATGAACATGAGATAGAATTGGTGTAAGTTCCAATCGATAATCTACCTTCCCAACATGATCCAGAATTTAAAAAGGAATGATATACCTAGGGCTCATCTTGCCCTTATTTTCAAATCTCATTACTCTCTTCCAGAGAGATATTTTTAAAAACACCTTATCACCCAATTTAAACTCTAGGTCTTTGCTTCAGTTTTCAGAATAACTTTTTTTCGACTCTAATATTCTCTTATGTGTTGTTGAATAGATTTGACCTTTTCTTCCATTTCATCAAGCTTTATTTCCCTAACTTCATCCCAATAAGTTGGAGTTATATATTTTTTTTAATAGAGGACTTCATAAAGAGACATCTAAATACTGGAGTGAAAGCTATTATTATAATAAAATTCCACCAATGGTAGGTTTTGATCCCAACCACCACTGAAATCCATAGAGCAATCTCTAAACATGTCTTCTAGAGTTCAAATTGTCTTATTCTACTGACCATTTGTCTAAGGATTATAAGAAGTGATGAAACTTAACTTTGTACCCAGAGCATACTGAAGACTTCCCCAGAACTTTGAGGTAATCCTAGTGTCCCAATCAGATATAATGTAAAGTGGTACTCCATGAAATCTTACCACTTATTTTACATATGTCATGGAAAGATGATCAATAGATAAATCCTCTCTAATAGCAATGAACTGTGTCGACTTCATAAGGTGATAAACTATAACCTATATAGCATTATTTCCTTGGGGTTTTTTGGGAAGTCTGATGAAAAATTCCATAGTGATATTTTCCCATTTCTATTCTAGTATAGGTATTGTTTATAACATCCCCTAAGACTTTTATCTCTCAGCCTTAACTTTTTGATAAACCAATCATTGAGAGACATATTCGGAAACATATCTTTTTATGCCATCCCACCAGAAGTACTCTTTTAGGTCCTTGTGCGTATTTTTTCCTCCAGGGTGAATAGATAATGAATAAATATGAGCCTTATATAATAGATCCTTCTTTATTTCTAGTATGGGTGGAATAAAAACTTGGTTCCTGAACCTTATTATTTCATCACAATCAAGGTTGAATTCAGGAACATTTCTCACCTTCTTTTCTATCTCTAAATCTTTTTTATGTGCCTCCTTAATATTCACATATATTGATTTTTGAAAAATCATTTGAAAAAGATAAGATTTACACCCTTCATTTAAAATTTTAAGATCCATAATTTTCAAATTCATAGATATTGGATCTTTTTTTATCCTCGTCATGGATAGGTTTGCATGGTCTTGTTTACTAAATGCATCTAACACCATGTTTTCTTTCCCATGGTGGTACTTTATTGAGAAGTAATAATCATTAATCAAATCCAACCATATTATTTGGAACTTATTCATCTCCTTTTGTGTAAAAATATATTTTAAACTTTTATGATTAGTATTAATATCACATATTTCACCATAAAGATAATTCCTCAATATATTTAATGCCAAGATTACAACAGCTAACACCAAATCATGAGTAGGTTAATTTTTATCATGGATTTTCAATTTTCATGAGGCATAATCTATCACCATATAATTTTTCATGAGAACATATCCCATCCCCTTCTTGGATGCATCACGATAAATCACAAACATTTCTCCACTACAAGGAATGGTGAGAACAGGTTCACTGGATACCCTTATTTTTAGTTCATTTAAATTCTCTTCATCTTCTTCCATCCAAATGAAAATAACTCCTTTCTGAGTCAAATTGGTGGGTGGGATATATAATTGTGAAAAATATTTCACAAAACGTCAATAATATCCAACCAAACCAAGAAAACTTCAGATCTAAGTTATCGTTGTTGGTCTCGAAATTCTTTCAATAACATTTATTTTTTATGGATCCATAGATATCCCCTATATTGAGATTATTTAACCCAAAAATGAAACTTTCTGAAGCCAAAATTCACACTTGGTAGATTTGGAATAAATCTTATTTTTTATCCAGGTCTTCAATATAATTATCAAGTAATATTCATATTATTCCTTGATCTTTTAATAGACAATAATATCATCTATAAAGACTGCCAAAAACTGATCAAGATAGTCCCTAAAGACTCTATTCATTAGATCCATAAAGATAGTGAGGGAATTAGTACGACCAAAAGGCATCACTATAAATTCATAGTGTCCAAACCTTGCATGGAATTTCATCTTTGTAATATCCTCCTTTTTAACCCTTAATTGATGATATCCTAAATGAAGATCAATCTTGGAAAAGTATTGATCTCCTTGTAGTTGGTCAAATAAGTCATCAATATGGGGAAGAGGATATTTTTTCTTAATAGTGATCTTTTTAAGTTATAGAAAATAAATGCAGAGTCTCATTGATCCATCTTTCTTCTTAAAAACATAATAGTTGATCTCCAAGGGGACACACTAGGGCATATGAATCCCTTATCAAGATTATATAATAGTTACTTCTCCAATTCCAACAACTTAATTTCGGCCATTCAATAAGGTATGTTTGAAATAGGCATAGAACCTGGTATGAGTTCTATTGAAAACTAAACTTCAATATTTGGTGGTAGACCTAGAAATTCCTCCATAAAGACATCATAAAACTCTTTTACAATGGGTGTATTCTTAATCATGAGTTTCTCCACAACTATTTGAGATAAATAACCTTTATTTATAGGAATCAAGACCCATGAGATGGAAGAAATTTCTACTGGAAGGTTATATTCATATTTTCATCGATAGATGATCATTAATTTATCTAGAATATGAAATGTGACTTCCCTTCCTTGGAAATTGATATGACCTCCATATATAGAAATCCAATATATGCCAAGAATCACATCAAATTCCACTATAGAAAGGATCACAATATTTGTAGGAATCCCTTTCCCACAAATTTCAATCGGAGAAGAATTATAAACTTTTGATGTGATTGTTGTTCCATTAGGAGTTGTCACAACTAACTCAATATCTAATTGTTAAGGTAATACTACAATACCCTTAGAAAATTATTTAGAAATAAAAGATTGGGTGGATCAAGAATTAAATAAAACATTTTTTACTTAGAGTTGATGGTATGTGTGCCTTTCACCACTTCATTATCGTACTCCAGGTTTTCAATAGTGATTTCATGTGACTTTCCTTTTCCTTTGACCTTAAGAGTATGTTAAAATCAATCATCATCAATAACCCTTTGATTAGGGCATTGATTGTAATAATTCCCTATTTCCTTGCACTTTTAGCATTGAAGTGTAAGAGGTGTATTTTGTGTATCCTTTTCATTGTTCGCATCATTAGACATATTTTTCACATCACTTCGGAATTCAACTTCCCAATGACCATCTTTTCCACACTTAAAACATTTAATAGTCCCTTTAAGATAATTCCCTCCATGTTTTTTTCCACACTTTGAGCATAAGAAAAAACTCGTCTTCTTTTTAATGTGGTCTTTAGATTTTCCTCTGAATTCCATTTTTCTCTTCTTATCAAACCCATATGACTAATGGGTTACATCAATATTCATCTCAACCTTGAGAGAACATATAAAAATTTTCTCCTGGTTATTGAAGCCCTTTATGGCTAATTCCCTTTGGAGACTTAGTTTTAAGCCACTAAATAATCAATCAATTTCACTCTCAGGTTGGATAATAATTCCAAAATCATACCATGAAAGTCTTGTAAAAAAAAATTTGTTGGTACCAACGGATTAATAATCCTTTTTTTAAGTTCAAGGAACTCCTACTCCAAATTTTTTTAAAAAATAGGAGGAAAGTACTTATTGAAAAATAAGTTCTTGAACTTTTCCCATTCCATGGACTCAATTTCATCTCTTTGCCTCGTATTTTTTATAATATTACACCATTGATCAGCTTTTCCTTCTAAATGATAGACTTCTAAGATAACTTTGTCATGTTCAGAACATTTTAGAACTGAAAATATCTTTTTAGTGGTACTGATCCATTGTTCAGCCACTAATAGATCATAAGACTCACGGAATGAAGGTGGGAACTACCTCATGAAGGATTCAACATAATGTTTCTCCCTCATTTGGTCATTTGGAATTATGATATGATTCATAGCTTGTGAAATCTTTGTGAGAATGGCTACAAGATTTTTCATTCCATATCCCATAACATTTGGTTAATTAGGGGGAAAATCATTTCATTTCCCATCACATTCAACATTAAAGCAATTCCATTGGGTTCCAACCATTAACTAAGACCAAGAATCATAGTATGATCAACACTAATCATAATGGGAAAATCACATGATTCAAGAATAAAATTTCAATTTAGGACACTTTATGTTTTATCCTAGGTTATTCGTGAATATCTCTAAAACACTAGTATAGTATTGTAACATATACTTAGACATATCCTTAGGGTTCTTACTAAAGTTATCTCATCCTAGTTTTCAAAGGTTAACTATACCTTTGATCTGATACCAACTATAGTGGCCCATAATTTACATGTATATATTACTAAAACATTTTAGAATATTTATTACATAACAACACAAAAACCACGCTTGGACTATATAGGTTCAGTGTCTTTAGAAACTGGGAAACATAAACAACTCGTTCATAAAACATCTACATTGTCTCCCACTTATTTCTTCAAAACTATACTACTTTTTGACATATCTTATATATTACCCTTATTCATGACCTGGGGAAAAGAAACATATAAAAGGGTGATCTCAAATTCTCATTAAGGGTAAATAAGAGAAATATCAATTATATCATAATCATAAGAACACAACATTTGAACATCTTAAACTGCATATAAAATATCATAATATCATGTCATGGGATAAATTATAAATGTGAAATGTAATAAAAATAGTCATAACATAAGACATGAAATTTCCTATCATATAAAAATAAGTGTAGAAAATCATTTCATATTAGTCAATGCTCATTTCCAAGACTATCATAGCAGACAAAGTCCATTACTGAACCAAGTTCACTCCTTATTCCTTCCCTATATTACTGAGCTTGATTTACTTTCCATTCCATTCATATATATCTCATGAGATATAAATCTTTACCCAATGAATTTTAGGGAGATATAGGTCCCACAAATATCATAATGAAACCATATTTACATGTGACACAAAAATATAAATCATTTATCATAGCATAACCCATGAAATAAAATGGATTTCTTAAACAACATTCCATTATAATCCATTTAAAATAAATAGATTTTATAAAAATAATTACATAATAAATACAATAAAATAAAATTAATAGTAGGGATATAAACATAACCATGTGTCATCTTATATGAAAAATAATTTTTATAAAACACTTGAGCTTAATTCTAGAGGAAAATGTGCTTTCTTTTTCAAAAATGTTTTCTTTTCTCAAAATTCCACGCAATTTTAAAATAAAATAATTTAGTTGAAAATAATCTTGAAATCGTGTATAGGAAGATTTATGGAAACAAGGTTTCATAAAACCTATAAGTTAAAAAAATATTCTCTTCGTACATTTGCTGAAAAAGTCAAAATATACCTCAAATCGATTAACGACAAAAGATTCATTTCATAATGTTTAATAAAAATTTAACAATGGGTAAAATTAACTTTAAAAAATTGTATAATAATAAAAATAATATTACATAATTATTAAACATGGATGTGGATGATAAATATACCCCTGTAAATACTTACATATAAACAATCTCAGATAAAAATGAGATTGTAAAATTGTCCCTTACCTTAGGTCTGATATCCTTTGTGTGTATCTAAACCTCAAGTATAATGATTTAAATAATTTTATTGAATTATTCCATAATAATAAATATTTTTATTATATCATATTTGATTATAATATCAACCGTTTATTAGTAACATTTCATTGTCACTTGTTATTCGGATATTAATTGATTTATGTTCTTATACAGGATTTGTCGGATAAGTTCATGTTTCACTTATTAGGTTATAGTTAAATAATTTATATAATAATATTAGTATAATATATATCATATTTATTCATTTAATTCATGTATATAATCATGGTTTAATGAAGATCATGTAGAATGAATTGCATCGCATCATAGAGACGGTAGGCCATACGTAAGCACAAGCAATGATATCATTCCCAAAAATTTTGAATGGTCTTAAATTGGATGGTGTATAATATTTAATAATTATAACATGTTATAATAATCATATATAGTTATTATTTCCATAATTAAACCCATCCACGTAAGGTGGTGGTGAAAAATAGATTACACCACGGCGTGGAGACGGTAAGTCGTACGTACACACGTGTAGTGATGTTGTTTTTCATAGGATGGATATAAGGTGAAATATGGTTGTTTCATGTTTATAAAAACATATCAGTATATAAGTGATAATGATGTTATTAATTTATAATGAAACAACTAATGAAGATGAAGTATAAGAAGAAAGAATTTTGAAATAATCAGTAGAAGAGATTACCTCTTCCTCGATGTGCTTCCTCAAAATCTATTCTTAGAGCACTAGAGTTGGTCTTTGAAGATGACCAGAACCTCTAGAATAAAAATATATAAGTTGATAAGGAAAAATGGCTCGGGATTTCTAAACTTTAAGTCTCAAAATTAAGTGAAGAGGTGAGGGAGTAGGTGACCTTTTATAATTTAGGTGAGGGGCACTTTTGGAAACTCCAAAAATAATAATTTATAATAAAATCAAACCCTACACAAAAAACCTCCAAAATATCCCAATTTTAAAGATGAGATGAGAGAGGGTTTTAATATTATTAACCAAAAAAAATTATTGGTTATTTTTTCAATTTAAACCATATCCTTTTAGTTGAAACTTATTTATTCTATTTAATTTTAATTGTGGTAATAAAATTCTAAATATTTAGTGGTTTTAAATATTTAATTATATGGTGTTAATTGACCATAAATGGATATTTTATGACATTTTTACCTTATAATTAACACTTTTAAATTTTTAAATATTTTTATGAATTTTAAATAATTTAATAAAATGTTATTTTTCTAAAATATCAATAGTGTCAATTTTGACACTATTCATGTATTTGACTTTAAATAAAATCTAAACAGAAAATAAATTAAAACCAAAATATTTAATAAACTAATAAAACTTCATATTCACCTATAAAATTTGTGGAGAACATGAATTAGTTCATATGATATTTATTTTAAAATTATTAAAATCTTTTTTATGTTTCTATTAATAAAACAATTTCAACATCACTATTGCGTCATCATTAATGGTAATTATTTAATCAATAAAAATTATAAATAAGTTTATATTATATAGGTATTTATTTTATATTTTCATAGACTATCTATGGTTGATATTATCTCCTAGTTATCTATATATTAAAATTAATATAATTATATAAAATGAGATTGTGACTTTTTTCACATTCATTGGTTTTTATTATATTCAAGTCATATTCATGGGTAAGTGGACATTAAGTTATTCCATTTCTAAAAATATATGATAAGGGTAAAATTTAGTAATCCAATATATTTTTTACAGGTGTTAAGGTAATTTTATAATATTATTTTTACCTTTAATTACCATATTTACCTTTAACCATGGTAATAAAAATAAATACCAAAGTTACTATTCTTATTGCCCAAAAAATAAAAGTAGCATATTAATATAATTTATACATACTAATTCCATATATGGAATACATTTTTCAAAATTTAAATTGCATAATTTTAAGTAATTAATTTAAAATTAATCTCGTTGTTGAAATGAGAAAACGGGATTTAAAAGTTAAAATATTGCAAAAGATTGAAATGTTTTTACATTTGAATTTGATGTAAAATTAATTCATATAACCAAAAATACATTAAATAGTAAAAATATATTATATTTATACTTTAAAACTTTTCAATAATATAACTTAACCGTATAAATTATTTCAATGAAAAAATTTATTTTCAATTAAAATTTAGCGTATTTTTACTATTCATCAAAACATGAAAGTTATCTAAAAAATATCAAAAATTCATCCAAAGTAAATTTTTATATCCCAATTCAAAATAACATGTTTATTTTTCTTGTATAAAAATCATTAATATGACAAAATATTAATTTAAAATGGGTTCTCCATTCAAATTTGTAAAATTAAACTTTTAAAAAAAGAGGTTTTTATACATCAAATAGGGTTTTATGCATACCCTGTTAATAAAATATACATTGGATGAATATAAAAAATAATTTATTAAGTATATAACACATATATATCACTTTAATTTCATTACCAAAATTAATTCACTAAAAAATAAAAATTTCTAATTGATTTATATTTTTCATAAATAATTGATAGTCAATGAATTCACAACGCATTTTAATAAGTAAGTTATAATTATTCCTACTAACCTAAAAGATAGGATATAACAGTAATTTTATAATAAGAGTGTATTATGGTTTATTTAAATTCACAATTGCATGTAAATCAAGCTATTGAAGAATAAAAAATATTTAACGAAAATATTTCATAAAAACATATGGGTGTCACATTCTACCCCCCTTAAACTGAATTTCTGCCTCAAAATGCATCACATAAAAACAAATAAATGAAGATACCTCTCTCTCATTATATCCTCAATTTCCCATGTAGCTTCTTCAGATTGGTGATTCCTCCATAAAACATTAACCAAGTGAGGGGTCTTATTCTGTAGAAGCTTTTTGCTACGATCCAATATCTTTATCGGTTGTTCTTCATAAGAAAGATCTTACTCCATCAGTACAATTTATGAGCTTAGTACATGTGAAGGATCGAGTATATACTTTATCAGGAGAGATAAACAGAATACATCGTTAATTGAGAGATATTCAATGGAAGCGTCAATCGGTAAGCTATCTTCCCAACACGATCCAGAATTTAAATAGGACCGATATAACTGGAGCATAACTTTCCCTTCTTTTCAAATCCCATTACTCTCTTCCAAGGAGATATTCCTAAGAACACCTTATCACCCTCTTCAAAATATAGATCTTTTCTTCGGTTGTCAGCATAAAATTTTTTCAAATTCGAGCTTCTCTTTTGTGTTGTGGAATAGATTTGACCTTTTCTGCCACTTCATCAACAAGATCAGGACTTAATATCTTTCTTTCCCCAACTTCATCACAGAAAGTTTGAGTTTTTCACTTTTTTACATAGAGGGCTTCATAAGGATCCATCTGAATACTAGAGTGAAATATATTATTGTAATAAAATTCCACTAATGGAAGGTGTTCATCCCAACCACCTTTGAAATACATAGAGAAAGCTCTCATCATGCCTTCTAGAGTTTGAATTTTCCTCTCAGACTGGCTGTCTGTCTGAGGATGATAAGTAGTGATGAAACTTAACTCTGTATCTAGAGCATGCTACAGAATTCCCCATAACTTCAAGGTAAACCTTGGATCTCTATATAATATAATGGAAAGTGGTACTCCATGCAATATTACCACATACTTTACATATATCCTATCAAGATAATAAAGAGATAAATCCTCTCTATTAACAATGAAGTGTGTCAACTTTATAAGGTGATCAACTATAACCCGGATAGAATTATTGACATAGGTTTTTTTTGGAAGTCTGATGAAAAATTCCATAGTGATATTTTCCAATTTCAATTTCAGTATGGATAATGGTTGTAACATCCCCTTATAATTCTGTCTCTTAGACTTAACTTGCTGATAAACCAAACATTGAGAGACATATTTGGAGATATCTCTTTTCATGCCATCCCACCAAAAGTACTATTTCAGGTCCTTTTACATCTTTGTGCTTCCAGGGTGAATAGAGAATGAAGTACTATGAGCCTCATCTAAAAGATCCTTCTTTAATTATAGTATGGGAGGAATACAGACCTGGTTTTTGAAACTATTTATTTCATCACAATCAAGATTGAATTTAGGAACATTTATCACCTTGTTTTGTAGCTCTACATCTCTCTTCTGCACCTCCTTAATATACAATTTTATTAATGGTTGAACATTCCTTTGATAAAGATAATATTTCCCCAATTATTTTAAAATTTAAAGATTCATCCTTTTAAAATCCATAAATATTGGATCTTTTTTGATCCTCATCAGGGATAGGGTGGCATGGTCTTGTTGACTTAATTCATCTACCACCATGTTTTCTTTCCCAGGGTGGTAATTTATTGAGCAGTCATAATATTTAATCGACTCCAACCATCTTATTTGGCACATATTCAACTACTTTTGTGTGAAATTACACTTTACTCTTTTATGATTAGTATAAATATCACACATTTCAACATAAATATAATTCCTCCATATCTTTAATGCAAAGACTACTGCGGATAACTCCAAATCATGAGTTGGGTAACTTCGCTCATGGGTTTTCAACTACCATGAGGTATAAGCTATCACTATATCATTTTGCATGAGAAAACATCTTAGAACCTTATTAGATGCATCACTTTAGATCACAAACCTTTTTCCGCTACAAGGCAATGTGAGCACAGGTGCACTAGCTAACCTTTTTTTTAGATCTTTGAAATTATCTTCACATTCCTCCGTCTAAACAAACTTAACTATTTTCCAAGTCAACTTGGTGAGTGGATTAGATAATCATGAAAAAACTTTCACAAAATGAAAATAATATCCAACCAAACCAAGAAAACTTCTAATCTCAATTACCATTTTTGGTCTCGACCATCTTTCAATAACCTATGTTTTTTTTGGATCCACAGATATCCCCTATCTTGATATTATCTGACCCAAAAATGAATATTTATGAAGCCAAAATTCACACATGGTAAATTTTGGATAAATATTCTTCTTTATTAGGGTCTCTATTACAATTCTCAAGTGATCTTTATGTTGTCCCTTACTCTTTGAATAGACAAGAATATCTTCTATAAGGACTACCACAAAATTAACAAGATAGTCTCTAAATACTCCATTCATTAGATCCATGAAGATAGTAGGGGAATTAGTAAGACCAAAAGGCATATCTATAAATTCATAGTGTCCATACCTTTCATGGAATGTCATCTTTTTTATATCCTCATTTGTTATCCTTAATTGATGATATCATGAATGAAGAGCAATCTTGGAAAAGTATTGAGCTGCACGTAGTTTGTCAAATAATTCATCAATGTAGGGAAGAGGCTATTTTTTCTTTATAGTGATCTTGTTAAGTTTTCTATAATCAATGCAGAGTCTCATTGGT
Organism: Viscum album; assembly: GCA_963277665.1. NCBI lineage: Eukaryota > Viridiplantae > Streptophyta > Magnoliopsida > Santalales > Viscaceae > Viscum > Viscum album. The sequence continues at coordinate 772,012,432 of OY728138.1, forward strand.
CCATCATTCTTCTTAAAAAAACATAACATGATCTCCCCAAGGTGACGCACTAGGGCGTATAAAACCCTTATCATGATTCTCTTGGATTTGTTTCTCCAATTCCTACAACTCAATTGGGTCCATTCTATAAGGTATCTTTGAAATAGGCATAGCACCCAGTATGATTTCTATTGAGAACTCAACTTCATGATTTGGTGGAAGACCTAGAAATTCGTCTAGAAAGACATCATCAAAATCCCATAAAATGGGTGTATTCTTAATTATGAGTTTCTCCCCAAACATTTGAGATAAATAACTTTCATTTATAGGAATCAGTCCCCATAAGATGGTATCAATTTCGACTGGAAGGTTATATTTATCTTTGAATCAATAGATGATCATAGATTGATCTGGAATATGAAATGTGACTTCCCTTCTTATAAATTGATATGAGATCTATATAGAGAAACCAAATCCATGCTAAAAATCACATCAAATTCCACAACAATAAGGATCACAAGATTTTCAAGAATCACTTTCCCACAAACTTTAACCAGAGAATAATTATAAACTTTTGATTTGATCGTTGTTCCATTAGGATTTGTCACAGCTAACTCAATATCTAATTATTGAGGTAATATAGTGATACCCTTAGAAAATTCTTCTGAAATAAAAGAGTGTGTGGATCAATAATCAAATAAAATATTTGACACTTTAGAGTGTATGGTAAGTGTACCTTTCACCACTTCATTATCGTACATCACTAATAGTAACTGCATGTAACTTTCCTTGCTCTTTGAACTTTAGAGTTTTTTGACAACGATCATCATAAATAATTATTTTATTAGAGAATTTATTGTCATAATGCCCCCATTTCCTTGAACTTGTATAATTTAAGTGTAGGAGGTACATTCGGTGTAGCCTTTTCTTTGTTCACATCATTAGATATCTTTTTCTCATCACTTCGGTATTCAATTACCTGATGACCTTCTTTTCCACACTTAAAACATTTATTACTACCTTTAATATAATTCCCTCCGTGTTTCTTTCCAAACTTTGAGTATAAGGAAAAATTCATCTTCTTTTTAATGTGGTCTTTAAATTTTCCTTTGAATTCCATTTTTCTCTTCTTATCAAACCCATATGACAGATGGGTTACTCTAATCTCCATCTCAAACTTGAGAGCACATTGACCAATATCCTCATAGCTATTGAATTCCCTTTTGGATAATGCCCTTTGGAGATTTGGTTTTAAGCCAATAAAGAATCGATCAATTTTACTCTTTGGTTGGATAATAATTCCAAAATCATATCTTCAAAGTCTTGTAAAATTTGCTTCATAGGTACCAAAGGATTCATCATCCTTTTTCTTAAGTTCAAGGAACTAATTCTCTATATTTTTTTAAAGAATACTAGGAAAGTACTTATTGAAAAATAATTACTTGAACTCATCATATTCCATGTAATCAATTACATCTCTTTTCCTTGTATTCTTGATAAGATTCAAACATTGATCAGCTTCCCCTTCCAAACGATAGACTGCTAAGATGAATTTATCATATTTAGAATATCGTAGAACTGAAAATATCTTTTTAGTGGTATTGATCCATTGTTCATCCACTAATGGATCAAAATACCCTCTAAATTAATGAGGGTGTTGCCTCATGAACGATTCAACAGAATGTTGCTCCCTCCTTTGGTCGTTTGGAAGTCTGGAATAATTTATAGCTTGAGAATTTTTTTTTGAGCATGGCTACAATATTTTTCATTACAGCTCTAATAACATTTGGTTTCTCATAGGGAAATCATTGCATTTCCCATCGCATTAGGCATTAACGCGGTTCCTTCAGGTTCCCGCCATTAACTAAGACCAAGAAGCATAGTGTGAGAAACACTAATCATAATGGGAAAACCACATAATTCAAGAATAAAATTTCAATTTAGGACACTATAGGTTTTAATCCTAGGTTATTCATGAACATCTCTAAAACACTAGGATAGTTTTGTAACCAATAATTAGACATATCCCTAGGGTTCTTACTAAGGTTCTCTCATCCTAGTTTTTAAAGGTTGACTATACCTTTTCTCTAATACCAACTATAACGGTCCATACTTTACATATAGATATTACTTCAACATTAAAGAATATTTATTACAAAACATAACAAAAACCACTCCAAGACTGTATAGGTTTAGTTTCTTTAGATACTAGGAAACATAAATAACTGTTTCATAAAACATCTACATTGTCAACCACTTATTTCTAAAAAAATAGACTTCTTTTGACATATCTTACTTAATACCTTTCATTATGACCTGGGGAAAAGAAACATATGAAAGAGTGAGCTCAAATTCTTAGAAATGGTAAACAATTTAAATATTAATCATATCATAATCATAAGAACATAACATTTGAAGATCTTATCCTCCATATAAAAGATCAGAATATCATGTCATGGGATAAATCATAAAATTGAAATATTTTCACACCCATATTTTCTAATTTATTTATTTTATTTAATTTCTTTGCATCGAGTAGTTCGGGTCCAAACCTGACATAAGATTTTTTTTTTTAGTTCATTGTGTTTGGGCCTTGTTTGCGTCCGGCGCAGCGCGGTCGAAGCTGTGTGGCCTCGCCTAGCTCGCCACGTGACCCCGCCCGGTTCACCGCATGCCTTGTTGATGTTTAATTAATGAAATTATTATTTTTATTATTATTATCTTGGATAATAATTTAATTGAGAGTTATTTTTATTATTTTGATTTTCTTAAGTTTATTATTGTAAAGTTTCGTATTATTATTATAATTACTATCTTTATTATTATTAGTTTTTTTATTTTATTTTTGTTTTTGTATTTGTTTTATTTTATTTGTTTATTTATTTATTTATTTTTATTGTTTAGGGTAGGGTTCCCCCCCCCCCCGATTTCCTGTTGCGCCGCACCCCTCCCCTTTTTTTATTTTCCCGTCGAAACTGCACCCCCCCCCCCTGATTTCCTCTTCTCCCTGTCGCAGCACCACTTCCCATCTCTTTCTTCTCCTCATTGCGCCACCCACATCTTACTCCATCCAGCAACCAGCCCGTCAGACCAGCCCTCCCCTCTTCCCTGTTGCACCTTGCTCCGCTCGGACCCGCACAAACACTTCTGCCTAACTCCTTCGTGTTGCCTCCCCTCCCTCGCTGGCGACCTCTCTTCGGCTCGGCAGTGCACCGTGCAGCGCCTTCAGCGAACAACCCCTCCCACCAACTTCCATCTGCCGCTGCACCTTGCTGGTCGCGGCCTGGTTTCGACGCCCCCTCTCTCACCGACTAGCGCGGCCCCAGATCCCCCATCGGCGCGTCTCTCTCTTCCCACACACGCAGTACCCCCTTCGGATAAGTCCCTCTCCTCGTTTATTTGAGTGTTGGTTTTTTTTAGCAGGTAGGATGTTCATTATGGGGTTTATTCTTGTTTCTTAGGGTCCAAATTTAGTGTCTTATACTCTTGCATCATTTGTTTAATTTAAGGTGTTTATTTTTTTCATAATGGTATTTTATGATAAATTTTGGTAGAGATAAACTTATATTTGGGGTGTTTGATATGTGTCCAATTGAGAAAATTTTATTTTGGTGTGTCCGCCTTGTTGCACAACTTTGAAAATTTATTTCAAATTGTTTGGAAATGGAAAACATGTTTTTGATAAGGTTAGCTTGTGCATCTGGTTTTTGAGTGGTGTTTTATATAGAACAATTGTGTTTTTGGTAATGACTCCTTGGTTTGGTTTTTAATGTTTTGTAAATATTTTGTTTCTAAGGGTGCGTTGATTGGAAATTGAAGTTTCATGTTGTTGTTGTGATGTATTCTACACTCGAGGTAGGTGGTTCCACGTCTAAGTTATTACTTGATGAATTTAATTGCAAGCTTAATTTGTTTAACATATTAGTAAATTAATTTTTGTATTGCAAAGTGGGTTTACATTGAATTTTGTTTTGTGTTGAAATTTTTTGGTACCATGTTTATGTTACGCATTTGTTTTTCGTTCCAAACTTTTATATAGTTAGTTGTTAGTGATTTTCTTTTAAAAATTATGTGGTTAGCTTATTAGTTTGTGCAGATGGTGGACATTTTATTTTTGGCATGACGTTGGGTGTGTTTAGTCGTAAAAGAAGGGTTGGTGTGAGTTTAGTGGTTAACGCCAAGTGATTTATTTTCAATTGTTTTATATGATTTTAATTTTGGATAGTTTATTATTGTTTTGTAAATTGTGCAGTATGTGAGTTAGGGAGTGCAAATGATGTGGTTTATATTTTGGCCTGTGTCAGAATATGTTTTATTATGGAAAGGGTTTTTGAATGACTTTTTTCCCTTTAAGAGTTTTGTGACATATTTGAAACCTGTTTACTAAATTCTCTCAGAGGTTTTCTTAATTATCAAAGTGTTTTTGTTCAACTATGCATCTAGTTTAGTTTAACGTGAAAGCAGTGCAGATTAAGTTTTAAAATGATTTTGGTGTTCCTATGGATTTAAAAGCGGGTTTGGTTGTGAAAAATGTGATTATGTGTGAGTAAATATCCTGTTTTACTTTTATGCATTAGTGTGACATGTGACATGAACTTGAAATTTGTTTGAGAACAAACCGGGAAGCCCGGGTAGCTAGGAGGGTAGACTAGACTAGTGGGTTAGTGTTCCGGAGGTGACTCGACCTGGTTTCACCGGCAGGACTTACGATTGAAACACTAACTAAACATATGAATGACTGAGGGTCGTGGCCTTGTAAGCCACGTTTTCTGAGGGTCGTGGTCTTCTAAGCCACGTTTTCTGAGGGTCGTGGCCTTCTAATCCACGTTTCACCGAGACACGGAGATCTAGGGACCCAAGCTAGCTGATACCCATGAGGCCTCTCCCATATTAGTGCTCATTGGTTACTTTGCGCTTGTCTGTGTGACATATTGGTTATCTTAAAAAAATAAGGGTGCATGTGTTTTAATTTAAGTTGTTCCATTTAAAAATTGTTTTCATTAAAATTCTTTAAAAACTTGTTTATTTTTATTCTGTTAAATTACAAATGTATTTGTCTTTTAATAATTATGTGTGGAACCTCTTCTCGGTGGCATCCCACTGGGCTTTCAGCTCACACCCTACATACACCCTTGGGTGTATGTAGACTCTGTTTCTTCTGCTTTCCAGGTTGTGACTTCGTGCTCAGTGATAGTGGTTTGGGTTACAGTTGGTCTTCTCATGGAGAGTGGTGTCGTGTGGCCTCTCTTTTTCCGGGTGGTTTGAGTAAGAGCTTTATTTTCCACTGTCATCTTTTCTTTTTAGTTCTTGGTTCAAGTTGTAGAATTTAAAAATGTTCATAGTTTAAAGACGTGTTTGGTTTTCCTTTTTTCCAGTTTCAATTTATTGATATGGATAGTTTTTTTTCTATATTTTATTTTAGGTAAAATCATTCCCACTTGTTACTTACGATACCCAGGCACTTGTGCCAGCCCGTGGGGATCGGGAACGCCCTTCGGGCCATGTCGCGGACCGGGTCGGCACCGGGTCAGATGGCGACTCGGCCTGGTTCCTGAAAAAATGGTATCAAATGGAAAGGTTTGCTCTCTTGGGTCGTGTTATTTTGAGATAGAGTCAGTGTAGAGAAAAGTTAAGGTTTTCGGGACTCGATGGTCTGGCTACGAGTAAGGTGCCTGGCCAGCACACCTCGTGGCGGGACTCAAGTTACCAAAGTATGTTGAGGTTTGTCCGAGTCTTTGGTTCTCATGGTTAATCGTGTCTAAGGGAAACGAAAAGGGAGTAGGGTCAGTGGTCCTAGTGAGCTCGCAGGGTCTAGCAAGCCATGTGGAGTCGGGGATGCTATCCTAGAATATCCTTCGTGGCGGTGGCGTGACTGGTGTATGGCTGCCAACCATACGTTTCAGTCACCCGTTGACACTAGTTTTCTCTTGATTCGTTTCTCGTCTCTTTGTTTCAGATTTGTGGAAACTTGGTTTTTAAGTAAAAATGATTTGATCTTGTAAAGTTTTTTGGAAAATGTTTTCAAATAAATCACTTTAAAAAGAAAATGGGGAATGAGGTTTGAAAAGTGTGGGTTGTATGTTTTGGTTTTGAAAAAAAATGGAAAGATTTGGTTTTTATCCTTGTGTTCTCGTGGGCCACAACATGCATGAGTGTATATGGAAATAGAAAGGGGTTATGGAACGAGCAGATGAGTGCCTGGATGGACATGAGGTGGGTGCTAGTGCGGCACGAGAAAATGCATGTGCGGGGCTCAGGGGATGCCATTGGTGTTTTTGCAACCCAATGGGTTTGTTTATTTTTTAAAATTTTTTGTTAAATGAAAAATTTGGTGTTTTAGTAAACGCTGTTTGTGTGGCGTTTCCTTGTGTTTTTGAAATGTTGGATGTGAGGCGTTTTGAGCCGAGGATCCTTTCTGAATGATTTGTGTCCCATGTTTCAATTCTTATTTGTAAATTGGTATGCAAGTGTGTGGTTAGGTAATTCTTTTGAAAAAGTACATCGGGGGGCCCTTGTAGTGGTTTCCTATGCACGTTTGGTGTTCTCTTGTGGTATGTCTCGACCATTGGACCAGTTTGGTTGGGTCCATGGTTTTTTTTTTCTTGAATAGTGTATGCCCTCCCATAGAGCGTTAACATGTGATTGAAGTGTGGCCATAGGCAATTTGTCATTGGGCGACCCTCCAGTTGATCTAAATAAGAACTCTCCTTTTAGGGAGATAGTGATAAGTCTATCCCTTGTCTTTTTTGGTTAAGCGGATCCTCTCATTGCAGGATGACAGACACGAGAAGAGTTGAAGGGGACCTTGGTCTCCTTGAGTTGTCTTAGTTGTCAGGTATGATGGTTGACATCGTTGTGTCTGAATGTTCCCCCTAGAAGCGGTGAAAGTAATTCCGGCGGGGAACGGCGAAGGCGGTTCGGAATTTTCAGTGTGGATTAGTGTCTTGAAGGGATTTTTAGTATTTACATCGGCTTCAAGGGTCATGTTCAGTGACTTCTTGCAGTGTGAGGTCCCTTTGGTAGTCAACGGTGGTTTGGAAGCGGTAAAGGAGACTCCAGTGGGAAAAAGGTGGAAGCAACCCTAAGTTGTTGGTGCGGTCTATGGTTCTAAATGACCTCTGGTCTTTGGTTTGTTTAGTTTAAGGAAAGGTTCATGTTAGGATACTAGTTTGGAAGACCCAGTCATATGAGGCTGCTATGTTTGTTTGCAGGAATCACGTGTTGTTCAAGACGCGGTTTAAAGTCTTCCTCAGCGTAATGTTCCTCTCAACAACAGCGGTCATGTTCGGTGACAATTTGTGATGTCATGTTCTCATTCATTGTGACAAAGGGTGATGCACATGCACCATTTTAGCTCTTTTGATGGTAAATGTTATGTGTATGATCAGTGAGATGTTGTAATGTGTTGTGTTTTCTGGTGTTGTCTCAGTTGCAGTGAGGTTGCGTGTGACACCAAAAAGAGAAGCTTTGCACGGGAGTCCTCAATACCTGACTGCGAGGCAGGAGATGCTTCAAATATCAAGGCTCCAGCCATAGGCCTCGGAGTGAAGCTGGCGCGTGGTCAGGAACCCCGGGAGTGTATGAGACCCCAACTTTATTTCTGTCATCAGTCTTAAAAGTATAGGCAGTGTAAATTGTTTCTATGGTTGTTCCGCTCCGAATGAGCCATCTGGTTGTGTAATGTTTTCGTGTCCATGTGGAGGCATGTTCGTCTCGTGCCTTAAAGTCTTGGGGGTTGCATTCCACTGGATGAAATCGCTTGAGTTGTCCTTATGAGAGTCTGTTGGGTAACTCAGTCTCAAATTTGAATGGAGTTCATCCAGAAAATTTTGAGATTTTAGTTTGTGGTCGGTCATGGTTTTGACACCTAGTGGTCGGGCCCCTCCCTCCCCACCCCTTGTGGTGAGGTTTTTGGTCACCATCGTGAAATTTTCAATGTTATGTATCTCATGTTAGTTTTAATGGTGGGGAGACCCACATTGGGTCTCGCACGAATGTCCCTAGAATGAATCAGTGCTGGACTTTTCTTTAATGGTGGAGAGTCCGCTCAAACCTCTCCCTGTCGGTTTTCCAGTCTCGTTTCGAGCGTCAGTGACTTCCTAATGGTGGGGAGCCCACGAGCCTCCTCATGTTGATCTGTAGCTTCTGTTTTCAAAGATGGTTCGGTTATAAGTGATAGGAGTGTTCCGAGGATGTGTTTTGACCTCTTTTGTTCATTCTAGCCAAATGGTGTGGTTTTGGTTTAATAGCGCTTGAGGTGTTCCGGCTTGTGAAGTTGATTTCTGTGGGTGCGAGAGATCCCTTCCTTGATCAGTAAACTGAAGGCATTCTAGGTCTTCGGTGCGGGAAACACATATCAGAAAGTCTTTTTGTGAGTTTCATGAGGTTTTCTTTAAGTCACTTTCTCTGAGTACGATGCTTTGCCTCTCCTTGCTGGATGTTTGTGGAGATCCACTTTGAACCTTAAGGGAGTGTGGTTTTCTTTTTTGGGGTCTGGTCCTAGTTGTGGCTTTCCGGGGACGGAAAGATTTATGGTGGGGAGAATTGTCACACCCATATTTTCTAATTTATTTATTTTATTTTATTTCTTTGTGTCGGGTAGTTCGGGTCCAAACCTGACATAAGATTTTTTTTGAGTTCGTTGTGTTTGGGCCTTGTTTGCGTCCAGCACAGCGTGGTCAAAGCTGCGCGGCCTCGCCTGGGTCGCCACACGACCCCACCCGGTTCACCACACACGTTGTTGATGTTTAATTAATGAAATTATTATTTTTATTATTATTATCTTGGATAATTATTTAATTGAGAGTTATTTTTATTATTTTCATTTTATTAAGTTTATTATTATAAAGTTTAGTATTATTATTATAACTACTATCTTTATTATTATTAGTTGTTTTATTTTATTTTTGTTTTTGTTTTAGTTTTATTTTATTTGTTTATTTATTTATTTATTTATTTTATTGTTTAGGGTAGTGTTTCCCACCCCCTCGATTTCCTATTGCATCGCAGCCCTCCCTTGTTTTTTTTTCTTTTCCCGTCGAAACCGCACCCCCCCTGATTTTATCTTCTCCCCGTAACATCACCACTTCCCATCTCCTTCTTCTCCTCATCATGCCACCCACATCTTGCTCCGCCCGGCAACCAGCCCGTCGCACTAGCCCTCCCCTCTTCCCTGTTGCACCTTGCTCCACTCGGACCCGCACAAACACTTCTGCCTAACTCCTTCACGCCTCCTCCCCTCCCTCACCAACGACCTCCCTTCAGATTGGCAGCGCACCATGCAGCGCCTTCAGCGAACAACCCCTCCCTCCAACTTCCATCCGCCGCTGCACATTGCTGGCCACGGCCTAGTTTCGATGCCCCCTCTCTCACCGGCTGGCGTGGCTCCAGATCCCCCATCGGCGCGTCTCTCTCTTCCCACACATGTCGTACCACCTTTGTATAAGTCCCTCTCCTCATTTATTTGATTGTTGGTTTTTTTTAGCAGGAAGGATGTTCATTATGGGGTTTATTATTATTTCTTAGGGTCCAAATTTAGTGTCTTATACTCTTGCATCATTTTTTTAATTTAAGGTGTTTATTTTTTTTTCATAAGGGTGTTTTATTATCAAATTTGGTGGAGAGAAACTTATATTTGGGGTTTTTTATATGTGTCCAATTGAGAAAAGTTTATTTTGGTGTGTTTTCCTTGTTGCACAACTTTGAAAATTTATTTCAAATTGTTTGGAAATAGAAAACATGTTTTTGATAAGGTTTGCTTGTGCATCTGGTTTTTGAGTGGTGTTTTATATGGAACAATTGTGTTTTTGGTAATGACTCTTTGGTTTGGTTTTTAATTCTTTTGTCAATATTTTGTTTCTAAGGGTGCGTTGGTTGGTAATTGAGTTGCATACTGTTGTTGTGATGTCTGCTACACTCGAGGTAGGTGGTTCCAAATTTAAGTTATTACTTGATGAATTTAATTGCAAGATTAATTTGTTTAACATATTAGTAAATTAATTTGTGTATTGCGAAGTGGGTTTTCATTGAATTTTGTCTTGTGTTGAAATTGTTTGGTACCATGTTTATGTTACGCATGTGTTTTCCGTTGCAAACTCTTATCTAGTTAGTTGTTAGTGATTTTTTTTAATTATGCAGTTATCTTATTAGTTTGTGCAGTTGGTGGACATTTTATTTTTGGCATGACGTTGGGTGTGTTTAGTCGTAAAAGAAGGGTTGGTGTGAGTTTAGTGGTTAATGCCAAGCAATTTATTTTAAATTGTTTTATAAGATTTTAATTTTGGATAGTTTATTATTGTTTTGTAAATTGTGCAGTATGTGAGTTAGGGAGTGAAAATGATGTGGTTTATATTTTGGCATGTGTCAGAATATGTTTTATTATGGAAAGGGGTTTTGAATGACTTTTTGAACTTTAAGAGTTTTGCGACATGTTTGAAACTTGTTTACTAAATTCTCTCAGAGGTTTTCTTAATTATTAAAGTGTTTTTGTTCAACTATGCATCTAGTTTAGTTTAAGGTGAAAGCAGTTAAGATTAAGTTTTAAAATGATTTCGGTGTGCGTATAGATTTAAAAGCGGGGTTGGTTGTGCAAATTGTGATTATGTGTGAGTAAATATCCTGTTTTGCTTTTATACATTAGTGTGACATGTGACATGAACTTTAAATTTTTTTGAGCACAAACCGGGAAGCCCGGGTAGCTAGGAGGGTAGACTAGACTAGTGGGTTAGTGTTCCGGAGGTGACTCGACCCGGTTTCACTAGAAGGACTTACAATTGCAACACTAACTAAACATATGAATGACTGAGGGTTGTGGCCTTCTAAGCCACGTTTTCTGAGGGTCGTGGTCTTCTAAGCCACATTTTCTGAGGGTCGTGGCCTTCTAAGCCATGTTTCACCGAGAAACAGAGATCTAGGGACCCAAGCTAGCTGATACCCATGCGGCCTCTCCCATATTAGTGCTCATTGGTTACTGTGCGCTCGTCGGTGTGACATATTGGTTATTTTAAAAAATAAGGGTGCGTGTGTGTTAATTTAAGTTGTTCCATTTAAAAATAGTTTTCATTAAAATTCGTTAAACACTTGTTTGTTTTTATTCTGTTAAATTGCAAATGTATGTCTTTTAATAATTATGCGTGGAACCTTTTCTCGGTGGCATCCTACTGGGCTTTCAGCTCACACCCTACATACACCCTTGGGTGTATGTAGACTCTGTTTCTTCTGCTTTCCATGTTGTGACTTCGTGCTCAGTGATGGTGGTTCAGGTTGCAGTTGGTTTTCTCACGGAGAGTGGTGTCGTGTGGCCTCTCTTTTTCCAGGTGGTTTGAGTAAGAGCTTTAGTTTCCATTGTCACCTTTTCATTTTAGTTCTTGGTTCGAGTTGTAGACTTTATAAATTTTCATAGTTTAAAGACGTGTTTGGTTGTCCTTTTTTTCTAGTTTCAGTTTATTGATCTGGCTAGTTGTTTTTCTATCTTTTATTTCAGGTAAAATCGTTCCCACTTGTTACATACAATACCTGGGCACTTGTGCTAGCCCGTGGGGATTGGGAACGCCCTTCGGGCCATGTCGCGGATCGGGTCGGCGCTGGGTCAGATGGCGACCTGGCCTGGTTCGTGACAAATATAATCAAAATAGTCGTAACATAAGACATGAAATTTTGTGGAATACACACATAAGCATAGAAAATCATTTCATATTAGTCTAGGCTCATTTCCAAGATCATCATAGCAGACAAAGTCTATAACTAAACTGAGTTCATAACTCATTCCAGCCCTCTATTATTGCAACGTATTTACTTTTCGTTCCAGTAATGTCTATCTAATAAGATATAAATCATTAAAAAATTAATTTTATGGAGATTTAGGTCCCACCCATCTCATAATTAAACCATTTTTATGTGTTCCACAAAAACATAAATCATTTATCATAGCATAACCCATGAAATAAAATGGGTTTCTTAAACATCATTCCATCATAATTCCTTTAAAATAAATGGATTTCATAAAAATAATTCCCTCATAACCACAATAAAATAAAATTTATAATAGTGATAGAAACAAAACCTTATGTAATCCTAGATGGAAAATAATTTTGATAAAACAATTAAACTTAATTCTTGAGAAAAATATCCTTTCTTTTTCAAAAACATTTTCTTTTCTCAAAATTCCATGAAATTTTAAAAGAAAATAATTTAGTTGAAAATAATCTTGAAACTATATATAGTATTATTTTTTGAAATAAGGATTCATGAAACCATAAAAATCTATTCATTTTTTATAAGTCAAAAAAACATTCTCTTCGTAATTTTGTGAAAAAGTCAAAAAGTACCCCAAATCGATTAACGACAAAAGATTCCCTTTTTACTGTTTAATTAAAAATCACCAATGGGTAAAATTAAACTTAAAAAAAATTATAATAATAAAAATAATATTACATAATTAGGAAACATGGATATGGTTGATAAATATACACTAGTAAATACTTATGTATAAAAAATCTTGGATACAAATGAGATTGTAAAATTATCCCATACTTTAGGTCTGATATCCTTCATATATATCTGAAAATTCTTTATAATGATTTAAATAATGTTATTGAATTAATATATAATCATAATAATTTTAATTATATCATATATGATTATATTATCATCCATTTTTTAGTAACATTTTATTGTCACACGTTATTCAGATATTAACTGTTTTATGTTTTAATGCATGATTTGTCTGATAAGTTCATGTTCCAATTATTAGGTTATAGTTAAATCATTTACAGAATGATATTATTATAATATATATCAAATTTATTAATTCATTTCATTTATATAATTATAGTTTAATGAATATCATGTTGAATGAATCGCATCGCATCATGGAGATGGTAGGTCGTACGTACGCATGAGCGATGATATCATTCCAAAATTGTAGAATGGTTTTGAAGTGGATGGTGTATAATATTTCAGAATTAAAAAAATGTTTTAATAACCATTTATAGTTATTATTTCCATCATTATACCCATCCAATTAAGGTGGAGGTGAAAAACAGATTACACCACGGCGTGGAGACAGTAAGTCGTACGTATGCACAAGTGGTGATGTTGTTTTTCATAGGATGGATAGAAGGTGAAATATGGTTGTTTCATATTTATAATAAAATATAAGTATATTATTGATACTAATGTTATTACTTTATAATGAAACAACTAATGAAGAGTAAGTAGAAGAATAAATATTTTCGAAAGAATCGGTAGAAGAGATTACCTCTTCCTCGACATACTTCCTCTAAATATCTTCTTAGAGCTCTAGAGTTGGTCTTTCAAGATGACCAGAACCTGTAGAATAAAAATAGGTAAGTTTATAAGGAAATATGTAAGGGTATTTCTGGTATTGAAGGCTCAAAATGAAGTTAATAGGTGATGAATTAGGTGCACTTTTATAATTGAGATTAGGGTCACTTTAAGAAACTCCGTAAATAATAATTTATAATAAAATAAAACCCTACCCAAACACCTCAAAAATGTACCAATTTAGAAAATGAGATGAGATAGAATTTTAATATCATCATTCAAAAAAAATTATACAAGTTATTTTGTCAATTTAAACTATATCCTTTCAATTGACACTTAGTTATTCTATTTAATTTTAATTATGGTAATAATATTCAAAATATTTAATAGTTATAAATATTTACTTATATGGTGTTAATTGACCATAAATTGATATTTTATTAAATTTTAGATATTATAATTATAAATTTTTAATTTTAAAGTATTTTTATGATATTTAAATAATTTAATAAAATGTTATTTTATAAAATATCAATAGTATCAATTTTAACACTATTCAATTATTTGACTTCAATAAAATCCAAACATAAGATAAATTTGAAAAAATAATAATACACTATTAAAATGTCATTTTAACTTACAAAATTTTTGGATCACATTAATTAGTTTATATGATATTTCTTTTAATATTTTTAATACCATTTTTTTTAATATTTCTATTAATAAAATAATTTCAATATCACTATAGTGTCATCATTAATGGTAAATATTTAATATCTAAAAGTTATAAATTAATTTCTATGATGTATGTAATTATTTTAGCTTTACATAGACTATATATAGTCTATATTATATCCTAGTTATCTATATATTAAAATTATTATACTTATATAAAATGAGATTGTGATATTTTGTCACATTCATTGGTTTTTATTATATTCATGTCATATTCATAGGTAAGTGGCCATTATGTTATTCCATTTCTAAAAATATATTATAAGTTTTGAATTTATTCATACAATAAGTTTTTTACTGGTGTTAAGGTAATTTTATAATATTATTTTTACCTTTAATTACCTGATTTATCTTTAACCATGGTAACAAAAATAATTACCAAAGTTACTATTCACAATGCCCAAAAATAAAAGTAGCCTATTAAAATAATTTGGACCTACTAATTAAAAATATGGAATCCATTTTTCAAAATTCAAATAACAGAACTTTCATTAATGAATTTAAAATTAATCTCGTTGTTGAATGGGGAATTGGGTTGTAAAAGTTAAAATATTGTAAAAGATTGAAATGTTTTTACATATGAATTTAATGTAAAATTAATTCAAATGGAATAAATTTTATTAAAAGGTAAAAATATATTCTATTTATACTTCAAAACAATTCAATATTATAATTTAACCATATAAATTATTTCAATTGAAAAGGTTGTTTTCAATTAAAATTTAGTGTATTTTTACTATTCCTCAAAACATGAAAGTTATCAGAAAAAATATCAAAAATTCATCCCAAGTAAATTTTTATATCCCGATTTAAAATAAAATTTTAATGTTGTCATATAGAAATTATTAATGTTTCAAAATCTTAATTTAAAAGGGTTCGTCATTCTAAGGTGTAAAATTTAACTTTTAAAAATAATAGGTTTTTATACATCAAATAGGGTTTTATTCATACCCTATGACTAAAATATCCATTTTATAAATATCAAAAATATTTTATTAAGTATATAACACATATATATCACATTAATTTCATTACAAAAAGTAATTCACTCAAAAATAAAAATATCTAATTGATTTATATTTTTCATAAATAATTGATATCCAATGAATTAAGAATGTATTTTTATAAGTTTATTATAATTATTACTGATAACCTAACAGCTAGAATATAACTATAAATTAATAATAAGGTCTTCTCACATTTCATTTAAACTCACGTTTTCATGCAAATCAAGCTATTGAAGAATAAAAAAAATTAAAGAAATTATATCATAAAAACATTCGGGTGTTAAAATTTATATAGGATAAGTAGGTTATGAGAGATCTTTTTTCTTCTATATTGATAAATATTCATTAAATGTATAGAAAAAAACTTCATGAAATAAAAATATTTCATATGTGTAAAAAAAATTCAAATAAATTATATAATACATTAACATTCAATTACTTCATTACAAATAATACCATTATTTATGGAAATGATGATTTATATTTTTATCCTTCTTAATCCAATCCCATGAATAATCATAATTATCCTTAACGTACAAACCATAAGGTTATATAAGTATTATATCCTCTGATCCATAACCATCATATTAACTCCTTAAATTTATATCAAGAAGCATCCTAACCATTAATTTTGTCTAAACCTTTTCTTTAATACAAAATATAATAATATGGTCTCATACCTAGTGGGTTATAGAGGATACCTTTTATAGAAATCCATTACGTGGTACACCCCATAGGTAGAACACTAAATAACATCCCAAGTGGCATCTCTTTTATCATGATTCCTTTGTAAAATGAGTTAGTATTAATCTAATATTCACAAGCTAGAGTTACCAAGCATCAAATTCACTCCTTCACTTAAATTCCAACTATATGGACATGTGTCTTAATTAACCCATAATTATGAGTTTAATAGAAATGATTGAATTTTTTTATAATACCATTATCATTTACAGTTTTTTGTAGAAAGAAAAAAATACAAATAAAATCTTTTAAAAAATGAAGTGGATGCTTTAACTAAATATTTATTTTTTATCCAATAATTAGCATTCTTAATTTTAAACTCTTGTTTCATACAATACACATTCACTAAATTTAATATGAATACCCATATTAATATGATAGACCGTTTTATATTTTCTAATAATCTTTAGGTCATATGAAAATAAATTACAATATGGGATGAGCATAAAAATCATATTAATGGATAAAAAAATAAATAATCCACTTATTTCTTTTTGAAAATCATGAAATTTCCAATAAAATTTTATTTTATATATTTAACCTTGATCTCAAAAAAATTATTTATGTGATAAAAGAATAAACTTCACTTCACAATTAATTTTATAAAACATCACATAAATAATTTTAAAGGAAAAAATTCAAATCATGAGGTTTATTTAGAAAACATGTGAACCCAGGAAAATAATTTCCTTAAAAACAAACCTAATACACTTAAAAGTGGAATAAATATCACTTTAATCATATGCTCATTATATTACATTATTAAATCAAAAATCCATCCATGTGAACTCCTTTTCAAGAATAAAAAATTCTTGTATGTACCATGGTAAATCATCTATATATCACCCGTATAATCATTCTTACACATGAAATAACCTACCTGGTTATTAAAAATATATATTCCAAAGTGAACAAAATCAATAACCAATTTTTTAGAGTGCTATACTAGGTTTTCCCATCATTAAAAAAATGTTCAAGGACCAAAATAAAAAAATATATAATCATAAATTTCTATCATAAAAATCATAAAATATTTATTTTAACGCCTATAAAGAATCACTATCAGGTTTCTTTCATAATTAAGTATAAAATTCATTTTTTTTCAAATCTCTTAAAAAATCCCAAAATAATGGGATATAATATTTTCCATGAAAACCAATAAATATTTTATAGGAATATTTTAAAATAATTATGGTCAGGTTTTTTTGAGATTATTATCATTCCACATATATTAAAATTTCCTTTCTAGCTTATTCAAAAATAAAAAATATAGAAATTGATTAAAAGATACTTTTCTAACCGATTTAAGGAATGTGAACTCAAAAAATATATATGTTTCACCCTAAGGTAATTGTTACAATATGAATTCAAAAAATATATATGTTTCATAAAATTGAAATTATAAAATTTTGAAATTTATATTTTAAATAAAATAATATAACACATATATTATTTATATTAAAAACTATTTATTTTTTTATGAGTGATTACATTTATATTTTTTATTATATATTAGTTATTATTATATTTAAAATTAATTTTTTGTGGTTGTAAAACATACATATTTTATGAAATTATTCTTCCAATTAAGTGAAATTTATTTTTTTCTAATTACATAATTGAGAAAACAATTTTAGTATTAATAATTTCATATGTTACGATTAAAATTATATATCAAAGATCATTTTAATTTTAGAAAAAAATTATCAATTATTTATCACCATTTTTTGATAATAATACACTATACATAATTGGAATAACACTCTAAAATAAAAATATTAATTTTTCTGTAATGTTATTTTATTAAATAAATCTTGTTGATTAATGTTTTAAAAAGATATTTTTGATTAAATACCTACATAGAATATAATAAAACCCATTTAGAAATTAAATTAGTTATAATGAAATTAAAAAATCATGAGAATTTATTATTTTAGTGTTAAAAATTATATTTAACCATTTATCATATATTTCATATAAAAGTTTATATAACATTACATTTAATAAGTTATAACATTTTGACACTGAAAACATGTTTCATATTATGTCAAACATTAGATTATAATTACTTAATTACTATGAATATATGAAAATAAAACTATATATTTGAATAGGATAGATATTACAAGAATGATATCACATGGGCTAGTGGTATGCATTACGATATTGCTTTCCTTTGGTCATGGGTTCAAACCTCATGTCTTTACCAAAAGCGATGGGTTGTAACCCAGGTTATAGAATACCCTTTTATTAATAAATTTTTTTAATAAATATGGAATACATTACATTTTAATTTACATTTATAATTTAATATAGAATATTCATAAGATAATTGTGATGTTACAACATTTTCAAACGAATCAACTGTATGTCTATCCGATAGGCTATAGAAGAATAACTATAATAGGTAATAGATCATAGATGATTTACCATAGGTTAATCCAAGTGATCATCTAGATATAATCAAAAAAAATATAAGTATCATATCGATGGCGTGATATACTATAGTGACCAGAATATATATTTCTAGTAACATTATAGACAATTGACCACATACAATCGATGATATGAGAATTTTATATTTCTTTTAAAGATAGAGTCAAAATTATTGTTTATATTGGATTGAAAAAAAACAACATCAATCTATTATTGTTATCCTATCAAATTAAATAGCATTTTTTATCATGAGAATATATAAAAGGGTCAATTTGATCTATGTTAGGGTAATAGTACCGCATGAAGATAGTGATCGACCATGTCTAAGTACAGAACTATGAAGAACCAATATTTTATATTTAATGAGTTTTTTATATTATTTTATATCTTTTCAAATACTTATGATTATGTTACAATGGAAACACGGAGATTTAACATATTTAAGAAGAATCCTTGAAAGTGACTTTTTGTGGTGCTTTAGTTCTCAGATATTATACTTCTTAATTTGTTCATGAAACCCTGTTTTATGAATGGCATTGAAGAATCCATTAAGTAGGCCTGATTTACTTCAATTATCACTTCATAAATCATTTTAATGATCATTCATGGAGAATAACCTGACTAATAAACCAAACAAGAAAATAGATTGAGATGAATCTAAATTCTCACAATCTCATCGCACTCTCTATTTTTCCTTACATTTTAAGTTATTATTATTTTTCTTGTATATATTTTCCAAATAATTATTTTATGTAAAAAAGATTACTCAGATACTCTTTCTCATTATATTCATTATACATGTATCCAAGAAATAACTATGTAAGATTCTAGATTTATCCAAGATTTCATTGTCTATAGTTATATATATCAAACCTGATATATGTTGTGGATATGCTTAATTTATTTACTAAATGTTCTTGTAAGTAGCTTACTATAAAGTGGGAAGGAATAATATCTTTTATAGAGATAACCAATTTTTTAATTTCATGTATGTGATTTAAAATAATTTCATTCACTGGGTATTTTATAAGTAATGTTTGAAAAAATTAACATTGAATGTTTTTATTTATAAGAGATATATAATTTTTTGTGATTAAAAATTATTTTAAAATACAAATTCATTTCAATTATTTTAACTGGGTATTGATCGTGAATTCAAGAAACTATTTTAAATTAAAAAAATTATATATACCTATTATATTTTTAATCTCGTTCATACTTTAAATTGAGGGGATTTAAAATTTATGATTTCAAAAATAGAAATTTATATATTTTAATATCAATTCATGCCCTTCATGATAATTCCACTCAGAAAAATATTTTCCAATAAATGGTTTATTAATTTATTCACAAATGAAAGGTATGGGAAAAATTCAAGAAGGAATGTCAATAAATCGGGAGTTTGGGTGTATTTTATAAAGATCAACAACATGATTAAAAATATTATTTCTAACTTCCATTCCTTGATAAAATATTTAAAATTATTAAATTTCATGATCATTTTTTCTTTCTAGATGGGTATTTTGGGTGCACCAAAGTTCCAATTATCTTGCAAACAAAATGAATAAAATATTGATATTTCCTTATGAAGAATTTTCTTTCAAAATAATTATAGTTGGACTATGGGTAATAGGATACCTTTAAAAGATATATGATGACCATTTTATCATAAATGGAAAAAATAATCATTAATGTTTTCATAGTTTATTTTTTTCATGGGAATGACATTTGATGAATGTTTGGAGAATATATAAATAGTGTTAACATGATGTGAATAAACCAATTTAGTCTCCAATTTTAAAATATCACAATTCATGGAGAGAGAAGGAATTTTTCATGGACATAAAATTTCAAGGGAGGAAATTGAAGTGGGAAATGAAAAAATATAAATAATTTAGTCACCACCAACATCATTTATGGTAATTAGGGGCTTCCTCCAACATTTTATGTGTTAAAAATGATTCAAACAAATCTTTATAATTATTACTAGACCGTTTTGATCACTTATAGATTAGGATTCCAATATCATGTCTAATGAAATATTCCAAGAAGATTTTAACTGATTGAAAATTGTAGTAGACTCATCACCTATCATCATAACACTAAATTAGAGTCGACCTTTTTGAAATAATGTATGATGTTAGTGATTATCCTATTGGAAATGATCTTTGGCAGAAAAATTAAATGGAAATTATGTTATATACTATATATGTAAGCTATTGAATAGAGAAGAACTCATTTATTCAATAATTTAAAAAGGTATTTTTTTACAGTTTTCTATATTTTTTAAATATTTATGCAGTATCTCATCAAAATAATGGTAATATTGTAAATATATAATTCATCATTGAAGTGCCTTTTGTGAAAAAAAGAATTAAAATATACATTTCATTATATATTTGTTTGATATAAAAGAATTTAATCTTCTGATTAAGGATAAAAATATAGAATAGAATCAAGTCATGAATAAATTATCAAGATTATAATATTTAATGGAATTTCCAACTCATTATATTAAAGGATAGTTTTAGATGATATATTATTTTTAGGAACAACCAAGGTACATTTATAGTGTTTTGAGTTTGAAAATAATTTATCTACTCATAGGAATATAAAGGTGATGACATTAAATGTGAAAAGGTGATTTAAATTATATAAAATGTACAACCTATGATAAGATCGATTTTTATATAAAAATTACCTGATGGAATTTTAGATAGTGTCTTCCAAAAGATAAGGTTTTTTCAACTCTTATCCATTTCAACACATTAACATGTGGTAAAAATTATGAAAATTTTAATATATATGATAAGGTTATACAAAGTAGTTTCTTCTAGCCAAAATGTTTTAGAGATTCTAAACAGTTTTTTGAGAACTATGCCAACTATAAAAGGAAATTAAATATTGGGAGAGGGAAAGATATTTCTTATAAAAAATATAATGGATGTTGAAATGTTTTATGTTTGGGGTCTAAATTTTATGAAAAAACTTATAAAATATTTTGGACATCAGTATATACTAGTGGAAATAGAATATATATCCATATAGGTATAAGTAATTTCTATATCATTCCACTTAGATAAATCTCTAATAAAATTTATATATAATAAGATATTATATATATATAGAGTTATTAGGGACATAATCAGTGATAATGGGGTACACTTCATGAATAATCAATTTTGAATTCAAATGGAAGACATGGATGAAAATAAAAGACTAGATTAGTGTATCATTTACAAAAAAATGGATAACATCGAATGAAAATATTTATTTGAATGATAATAAATATAAATTAATTAGATTATTAAGGATGGATGAAATTTAAATGCTAAAATATTCTCATTATTTATATAGAAAATCATATAAATCACCCAATATTATGACTCATTTTAAAATTATATTTGAGAAAACTAGTAATCTCCTAGTATAGAGTGAGTAAAAATCCTTTTGGGATATAATAATCATTAACATGGACTATATGAATTCCATGTAGAAGATGATGTTTGAAAAAATGAACTACAATAGATATAAATGGGGTAAAATGAAAATATAGGGATTGGGAAAAGAAAAGGATGAATTGTTCCATGATAGGTTAATTTTGTAATTTCTCTGACCATGTTCAATCCACTATGAGAAAACATCTTTGCTACATACCTCATCCATGACTCCTCATACACCATAGGTTATTGAATAGTATTGAGAATATAATGATGGTTTGGGAAGAATATACCCATAGATCAAGAAACCATACATATTAATGAAAATAAAAATAATATATAATATCCATATAAACTAGAAAAAATACAAAAAAACTAAACACCAATGAGAAAATATATCACCTTAATCAATATCAATATGAACAACTAAACATGTCATATAAATAACACAAACTTAATTATTATCTCTGATAGGAAAATAAAATGCATTAATGTCTAAAATAATCAAAATTAATTAAAATTAGTATAGTTGAAAACTATTCCTGATACCGAACCTAGTACCATCTCCTAAATCCATCTTATATTTTCAATTAAACCACCAATAATGGGTCCCCTTCCCTTGTCAAAACATGCTCTCATAAGGTCTTATCATGTTATTACAAAATCTAGATCAATGTGTGGCCACAAATTATTATTCCACCACCAATGGTTTCTCAAAATATATCCAATATAATCAAAGTTCATAATTATTTATTGAAATAAATAACATAAAGCACAATAAAATAAGTCACTCATGATCTTTGGTTACACAATTACACCCAGAATTGACCATCCATAATTCATTACATGTTAGGGATTCCTTAAACATGATCCATCAACACCTTGGGGGAAATATGACCCTCTCTAGAATCATATCATAACATCCCAAAACTGGGGGGAACAAGGCCTCTCTTTGAAACATCTCAAATATATCAATACTTTGGAAGAATATTTTTCATTCATAGAACCCTCTAAAAAATTAAACACTTAGGGGGAATAACATCATTCCCTAGAATGATGTCAATTATATCAACACCCAAGGGACTATAGCACCACTCCAAAAAAATCTCAAATATATCAACACCAAGGGGGATTAACAACCCTCCTAAGAAAAATCTCAAATAAATTAATACCTACTGGAAATAACACCCCTCCCTAGAACAAATATATCTACACCCATGTGTGAATAACACCCGTTTCCTGAACCATATCAAATATATAACAATATTATTGTCAAAAAATTATGAAATAGAATAATAATTTAATAAAATTAAACATAAAAGAGTTATGAGCCATTTTTTTAATTTTCTGGACAAAATAAATGAATTCATATACTTAACATGATATTCATTCAAGGAGTTGTCACTCTCCCAACATAATTAGATGTATACTTCTTAAATAATTTTGTTACACACTCAACCAAGTCCCAAACCAATAATCAACTATGTTTGATTCCATGCTACCATGAATTTAACACACATTCTTAGTAAAGGGATCATCCTAGGGAATCATCATTCTGTATACTAGGTCATAGATCTATATAATTCATAATCTGGGTTGCCTTCAACATCATCCATCTTGTTTATTACAGGAACACCTTGTATATAAGATAAAGGTTTAGGCTATAGATTTATCATCATACTACATGTGGTTTAAAATACATGATTCCTACATGAAATAAAGAAATTTTTTTTTTTGAGATATTGGTTAAGAAAAAATTAGGTTGGCATCACTGCTCATCACACACACATAAGAAATGATATTAGACCTTATAGATATATCAGGTACTACCAACACTATTATCTATAGTGACCCATAAATTTCATACATAAATATTTATTCTTATTAGATGAATATTCATTACATAACATTATGATCCAAGCTAGATTCATAATGTTTTTGTGTATTTGGAAACATGGAAACATAAAAAATGGTTTATAATATATCTAAATTATCTCTCGCATAATTCTTCCCAACTAGAACCCTTTATAAACATGTCAAACTTAAAACAATTCTTAATATTCTGGATAATACAAAACATAATAATGGGTGTGCTAAGATGTTTTGTAAGGGTAAAAATTGAGATATTAATGATCATTTAAGCTTAAGATGAGCATAAGGGTATGAGAAGGTGAGATTAACATTTGAAAATTATTCCCAAAAATTCTTAGATTATATTCATGAGTCATGGTATAAATATTTTTAGTTTATAAGACATTTATAATATAGGGATCAATGAACATGATCCATGAGAACATAACATTGGATAATATCATGTCATAAAAGAGTATAATAAAGTGTGTAATAGTCACGATAATAGGAATAATATTTCAAGGCTTCCTATCAATACATTTTCAAAATGTTAGGCTTAGGATAACCACCTATGTACCATATTTAACCTTGGGTTAAAATCTTATGTACCCTGTTACAGGTTTGGGATAACCTCCCACATAACCTCTTTCAGGATTGGGATAACTTAACCTATAATCTCTTTTGAGCTTGGGATAACCTCTCTTGTATCCTTTTATATTATAGAACACTAATCTTTATCCAATTAATGTTAGTTCTATATAAATATAATTTCAACAATCACATAATCCTAAATCCATTCATATATATGTCACAATATCATAAAAACATTCACCAAAACAAAACTTGTGGAAATGGAAATGTGTTCCATTAATATTTCATCATTATAATAAAAACCCATCCAATGAAATAATAAATATGGAAAAAATGGATAATATCCCCAGTAAATCATAAGTAATATTAATATATCTCATCTTATATGAACAATCCATTAAAATATCACTTGTAATATTTCTTGAGGAAAATACTATTTTCATTTTGGAATCACTACATTAAAATAAAAGAATTTGAAATTTTTTATGGAATAATTTTCTTTTAAAATAACCATGGAAAAATATAAAGTATATTTAAAAACATTAAGTAGTTATGATGGTGGAAAATTACATTCTTATCATGTTTGTTAAAAAATGATTTTATTCATATTTTTGTTAAAATTTTAAAGTATATTATTAGGAAAAAGAAAAGGAAAATGTTCACGATCAATAAACAACTATATGAGAATAAAATTAAAGGTATTTATAAGGAAAATATGTTATAACTTATTTTAATGGGAATTGAAACTTAAATAGCCTAGATTAAAATGAGATTGAAACATAAATCCCTTACCTCAAGTTTGACTATCTTATAATGTAGTCTAAACTTATATATAATAAATTTATATTTATTTTAGTTATACAAACAATAATTTAGATACTTATAATATCATATATGATCCCTATATAAAATTCTAGTGCCAATTTATTAATAATTCATTATTAAAATCATTGTTCTGTTGTGTTAACTCTTTCATTTTTTCATAAGAAATTTGGTTATATAGTTTCTATCTTTTTAATTTTATCATGGTTACATAATATTTATATTATTAATTATTATATAAATATAATACATATTTTTAGTTACCTATTAAAGATATAGATAGAAAAATAAATTACTCTATTTATGAAGATGGTAGGTTGTATCTATATAAGAATATTTTTTTCACATTTCGATGAATGGAATGAAAGAAAGTTAAATAATAATTAAACTTTCATCAATCATTATCATACCATACCTATAATATAAATTAATTAAATCTATCTTTATTACTATTTGTTTAACATAGAATTTAAAAACGAACCAGATCGCTTCATGGTGGTGGTTTTCAACTTATAATCATGAGTGGCATTATCATTTTTCAATGGATTACAAGGTAAGAAATAAGATATGATATTATAGAAAAATATTAATATATTTTTCATAAATTTAATTTAAAAACATTAAAACCATCATAATATCCATCAATGAATGATGATGATGTAAAATTAATTGTATCGTTGTGTGGAGTTAGTAGTCCTCAAGTACAAAGAGTGACACTTTCATTTACTATTTAATAGAATAATAGGTGGATATTGGAGGTTTCATAATCATAATAACATTTTAATATATTTAACACATTGATGTTATTATTTTATGATGAATACCACATATTTATAAGTTGTATATGAAGAAATAAACTGAAATAGGTTGGGTAAGATGATTTCCTATTCTTCGGTATACCTCCTTTAGATCCATTCTAAGGACCCTTGGAATGATATTTTAAGAAAATAATAACCTGTAATTTGTGTCTAGGGGAGTTTAGAATATAATGTTTTGGGGTTTTTTAGATCATGACAGAAAAATGTAGTGTAGAGAAAGAAGATAAGGGTTGTTTGTCTTTAAGGGGGAAAAGTCACAGTTGAAATTAAAAATATATATATATATAATTATGTAATTATCCCAAAAAATCATAAATATGACCAAATGTTCAATTAAAATGAGAATAAGGACTAAACATAACCATCTAATGAAATTTATAATGGTTTTGGTGTCATTTTAACTCTTGTATTTTGGTTTAACTCATTCATTAACCAATTTTAACATCCACTAATGTACTTTTTTTCAACATTAAAGGGAAATAATTTTAAATTTAATTTAAATATTAGATAATAAATGGATAAGGGGTAAAATTTTAGACTATTTATCACCATAATTGTCCTCTTTCAAGTATTTTATGATTTTTTAATATTTTCATAAATTTTTATTTAATATAAAATATTATTAATGTAATTTTTGAAACTATTCACTAAATTTGAAATTAAAGACACCAGGACAATTATTAAATATTAATATAAACCCACCACACATCCCTAACATGATATATTTATCTATATAAATTTTGAAACACAATAATTTATCAAAATTTTATTAATTTTCATATTTTTTAAATCATTCATTTTATTTTTATGTTAACTGAATAAATAATGTGTCGGCATTGCATAATAATTTAAGATAAATTTTCAATTAATAAAAATTCTTAATAAATTAACATTATAAAAAATTTAATCCCTATTTATGATCAACCTTTATAACCAAACATATCTTCTTTTCATCTGTATGTTTTAATTTTAGAGATATTAAATTCAAGAGAGTGACATTTTGTGATTTTATTTATACAAAATAATATAAATAACTATATGAGAATAAAATTAAGGCGATTTATTAGGAAAAAATATTATAATTTATTTTAATGGGAATTCAAGCTTAAACAGTCTAGATTAAAATGATATTGAAACATAAATCCCTTAGCTCAAGGTCGACTATCTTATAATGTAGTCTAAACTTATATATAATAATTTTATATTTATTTTTGTTATAAAAATAATAATTTCCATACTTATAATATCATATATGATCCCCATATAACATTTGAACACTAATTTATTAATAATTCATTATTAAAATCATTGTTTTTTGGGTGATAACTCTTTCATTTTATCATAAGAAATTTGGTTATACAGTTCCTATCTTTATAATTTTATCATAGTTCCATCATATTAATATTATTAATAATTATATAAATATAATATATATTTATAGTTACCTATAAAAGATATAGATATAAAAATAAATTACTTTTTTCATGGAGATGGTAGGTTGTATGTATGCAAGAATATTGTTTTTACATTTCGATGAATGGAACGAAAGAAATGTAAATAATAATTAAACATTCATCAATCATTATCATATCATACCTACAATATATATTAATTAAACCTCTCTTTATTATTATTTGTGTAACATAGAATTTAAAAACGAACTAGATCACTTCATGGTGGTGGTTTTCCACTTATAATCACGAGTGACATTATCATTTTTCAATGGATTTCATGGTAATAAAGAAGATATAATATTATAAAAAAATATTAATATTTTTTTCATAAATATAACTTATGAAAATTAAAACCATCATAATATCCATCAATTAATGATTATTATGGAAAATTAATTGTATCTCTACGTGGAGTTGGTAGTCCTCAAGTACAAAAGAGTGAAATTTTCACTTCCTATTTAATAGAATAATAGGCGGATATTAGAGGTTCTATAATCATAATAACATTTTAATATATTTAACACATTGATGTTATTATTTTATAATAAATACCACATATTTATAGGTGGTATAGGAAGAAATAAACTAAAATAGGTTGGGTAAGATGATTTACTCTTCTTCAGTATACCTCCTTTAGATCCATTCTAAGGACCCTTGGAATGGTATTTTAAGAAAATAATAACCTATAATTTGTGTCTAGGAAATTTGAGAATATAATTTTTTTGTGTTTTTTAGATATCGATAGAAAAATGTAGTGTAGAGAAAGGAGATAAGGGTTATTTGTCTTTAAGGGGGGTAAAGTCACAGTTAAAATTGCAAAATATATATATATATATATATATATATATATATATAATTATGTAATTATCCCAAAAAATTCAAAAATATGACCAAATATTCAATGAAAAGGAGAATAACGACTAAATATAACCACAAAATGAAATTTATAATGGTTTTGATGTCATTTTAACTCTTGCATTTTTTGTTTAACTCATTTATTAACCAATTTTAACATCAATTAATGTACTTATTTTTTCAACATTAAAGGGAAATAATTTTATATTTAAGTTAAATATTAGATAATAAAACGATAAGGGGTAAAGTTTTAGACCATTTATCACCATAATTGTATTATTTCAATAATTTTATGAGTTTATAATATTTTAGTAAATTATTATTTAATATAAAATATCATTAATATAATTTTTGAAACTATTCACTAAATTTGAAATTAAAGACACCAGGACAGTTATTAAATATTAATATAAACCCTCCACACATCGCTAAAATGTTATATTTATCTATATAAATTTTAAATCACAATAATTTATCAAAAGAAATTTAATTTTCAATTTTTTTAAATCATTTATTTTTATTTTATATTAACTGAATAAATAATGTGTTGGCATTGCGTAAGCCTTTAAGATAAATTTTCAATAAATAAAAATTGTAAATAAATTGAAATTATAAAAAATTTAATCCCTATTTATGATCAACCTTTATAACCAAACATATCTTATTATCATCCTTATGATTTAATTTTAGAGATATTAAATTCAAGAGAGTGACATTTTTTGATTTTCTTTACACAAAATAATATAAATTTTATTATCAAGTGAAAATGGTGTAAATTGTCATATATTCTAATTTAATATGTATATGGTCAAATTTATTCCATAAAATGAAATAAATTAAAATTTTGGGTTGATTTTGAGACATTATCTCGTTGTTTTAACTCCGGTTTACCCATTTTACCCATACCGAGGTGAAAAATATTTACCACAGTTTCTATTTAAAATGACCAAAAATAAAAGAGACCTATTTTAAAATTTAAACCACATGATTAAAAATTTATAATCTATTTTTTAAGGATCATTTTCTAAAATTGGTATGATTTAATTTGAAAATAAGAGCACAAAACATGATGAAAATTATTTTTTAGAAAAAAATACACTTTTAAGGAAAAAATAGAATTTATTCTTATCTCATGATAAGAAAAAAATAGATTAATTATAAAACATTTTATTAAATATATAATATATAAATTTTCCTAAAATAATCCACTATTATTTAATAATTTAATTTATAAATACAAAAACAAACTCCAAGCATAAAAACAAATTTTCATAAAAAAAACATTTCTTTTACTTTCAAATCAATTGATTACCAATGAATTAACTTTATACATGTGTAAAATAGTAAATTTTTATAATTTAGTTAGTCTTATTTAAAATTTCCAATTCAATATTTGAGTGATAAATATCCAATTAAATTATAATATTTAAATAGTATATAGATTTTCATTTAAACTTGGTGTTGTGTGTAAAGAAAGGTATCATATAAATATAATTTATTTATAGAAAATTGTTTCATAAATTTTTTGGGTGTTACATTATACCCCTAAAAATTAATTTATACCTTTGAATTCCATCACTTTGATACCAATAAATTAAGATATATCTACCTTTAGAAATCCATAGGTTCTTATGTAGCTTCTTCAAAATTTATGTTTCCCCTAGAGAATATTAAACTTGTGAGTAGTATTGATTGGTCACTATTTATCTCTATGATCCATGATTTATACTAGTTATTAATCATAGTAAATATCATGACCCAATGGTAAAACATTATAGTTCAGTACTAATGAATGATTAGGTATGTAATTCCTCTGGAGACATACATGGAACACATTGTGAACTTAAGAAGGGTTTGGTGGACATTCTAAATGATAAGCTGCCATTCAAGCTCAATCAAAAATATAAAATGGTCCAATATACCTATTTCATATCATTCCCATTTTTTCAAATCTCATTAACTTCTTACATGGATAAAATTATAGGAACACTTTCTCAACAACATTATATTCTAGATTTTACAAGTGATTTCCAACACCACAATTCTATCATCTCTAAGCTACCATGATGTGTTATTGAACTGCTCTAACATTATCTATAATTTCCTCATCTATATCATGTCCCAATAGATTTATTTATTTGATTCAATCATCATTTATTTTTGTTATACATCTCATTATATAGATGTATTCCTAAGGATCCATCTAAAAGCTAGAGGGAATGCTATATTATGGTAATAAAACTCAAAAATATGAAGTTTTTGATCTTAAACAACTTTGAAACCCATATAAAAGGACCTCAATGTATTCTATGGGGTTTTAATGGTTATCTAATACTATCCATCTATCTGAAGACGATATGTTGTACCAAAACTCAACTAGGTATATTT
The DNA here is from genome assembly GCA_963277665.1 of Viscum album. Taxonomy (NCBI): domain Eukaryota; kingdom Viridiplantae; phylum Streptophyta; class Magnoliopsida; order Santalales; family Viscaceae; genus Viscum; species Viscum album. Next base: position 772,042,836 of record OY728138.1, read on the forward strand.
AATATGCTAAAGACTTCACAATAACTTTTTAGTGAACCTTAGATCCTGGAAAGAGTTAATAAAATGTGGTATACCATGAGAACATAACACTACATTAATATATATTCTATAAATATGATCATGATATAAATATTATCTGATAGTAATTAAGTGTGCTAAATTTTTAAGGTTATAGAATATATCCCAAATAATATTATGGTCATTATAAATTTTGGGGATTCTAACAAAAAAATCCATGATGATGTTTTCCCATTTTCATTCTCATAAGAGTAATGGTAGTAACATGCCATTAGACTTTTTTCTCTTCTAATTTACATTTTAACATACTATGAACTGGGATACACACTCTGTAATGTATCTATTCATGTTACCCCACTATAAATACTCTTTCATATCTCTATAAATCTTTGTACTTATAGGGTAAAAAGAGAATCATTGACTTTTCACTTCATCAAATAGCTCCTTTTTCAAATCTAGTATGGATATAATAAAAATATAGTTCCTGAACCTTATCATTACATCACAATAAATGTTAATCTTAGGATCATTTCTTACCTCATTTCTCAACTCTACATCTTCCTTCTATGCCTCTTTAATATTCACTTTGATCAATTGTTGGACACTCATTTGATCAAGATATAATTTATCCACTTCATATTAAATTTCAAAATATATAATTTTAAAATACATAAATAATATATTTATTGATATCATAATCATATATATTCTTATATGATCATTTTTACTCAAAGAATTATGCATCTTGTTTTCTTTCCTATGGTGGTAATATATTGAGCAGTAATAATACTTAATAAACTCTAACCATATTCTTTAATTCATATTCAACTCTATCTGAGTGAATATGTAATTTAAACTCTTATTATTAGTTTATATGTATCACCTTTCTTTGTAATTAAATGGTGCCATATTGTTAATAGAAAAAATATGATAGCAAATTCCAAATCATAAGTTGGGTAATTTTTCTAAATAATATTTCATTTTCATGATGCATAAGTTATCACTATATACATTTTGCATGAGAATGAATTTCATTCCCTTCTTTCATACATCATTATATATCACAAACCCTTCACTACTACAAGGTAGTGGAAGTATAGTTGTGATGACTAACCTTACCTTAAGTTTATTGATATTTTCTTCACATTATTATATCCAATGTAACATGGATCCCTTTAGTGTTAACATAGTGATTATATTATATAACTATCATAATTTTTCAAAAATTCATCAATAATATCAATCCAAACTAAGAAAACAATAGATATAAAACACCGTGGATGTCCTGGGAAAAAATTTAATAACTTCTATCATTGATTGATCCATTGATATACCTTTTCTTGAGATTATATGATCAAAAAATAAAACATTATGTCACCAAAATTCACACCTAGTAAATTTTTCTTACAAATTATCCCTCATTAGGGTATTTAGTAAAATCTTCAATAGATCTTTATGCTCATCATTTCTCTTCAAATTTATTAGAATATACTCTATAAATAATACCCCAAATAGATCATGGTAATCTATAAAAACATTACTCATTAAATCCATCAAAATAATGGGATAATTGGTAAGACCATATAGAATCACAATAAATATGTAGTTTACATACCTCATATAGAAGGATGAATTGGGTATACCCTCTTTTCATACCCTCAGTTGATGATATCAAGAATGATGGTCAATATTGGAAAAATATTGAGCTCTATATAGTTGATCAAAAAAGCAACAATACGAGTAAGATAATACTTATTCATGATTTTTTTCCTGTTAAATTCCTTATAATAAATAAAGAGTCACATTGATCCATATTTATTATTAAAAAATCAACATGTTCACCATAAGGTGACACACTTGGTGGAATGAATCCCATATTAATATTATATTAGTGATTCTTCTTCAAATCTTATAACTTAATTAGGTTAATTTTATATTGACCCTTTTAAATAGGTGTGTAAATAGTTATGAGTTATATTTAAAACTCACCTTAATTATTTGGAGGAAGTTAGAAAAATTCCTGAGGTAAACATTAAAAAATTCATGTACCATGTCCATATCTTTGATTTTGAGTATCTCCCAAACCATCAGTGATAAATATACCTTTTGACTGTGAATCAATACTCATACAATGGATTAAATTTCCATCATAAGTTTATAATTATTATCTCATTTTTATATGATCATAGGATGGTTCTGAATATCAAATTTCACTTACCTTCCCTATTAATTGATGTGGGGTTTATGTAAATAAATCCAATTCATGGCTAAGATAACATCAAATTAAAATAGAGAATCAATAACTATATTTTCAATAAGAACATTACTAAAAAATTCAATCAGAGAAGAATCATAGACTTGAGATGTGATCATCAAACAATTAGGGTTTTCACTATTAATTTTGAATCTAATCATTGAGGATATGAATTAAAATTCCTAGATAATTTTAATGATATAATTGAACTTATATAAATATTCTCAAATAATATACTTTGATATTTGATAATACATGTCACCACTTCAACATAATTTTCTATCTTCAATATATTTATATAATAAAAAAGGTTAGCATGACCATCATGACTCGTTAATCAGAGTGATCAATCATATAATCATGAAAATATGTAATTAGATGTCTAAATCCTCCCAACTTATTTTCAATTTATGACACACTGGGTTATTCGTGGTCATTGTCTATTTAAATCATTAAAGATGGTTATCAAATAAAATGCAAATTATCAAAAACAAATCCTGAGGAAGTTTCAAACTGGGTACACAATAAGGGAAAAACACCATGAACTAGATATATATTCGATATATACTTGAAAAAATATTTTCAATGTTATTACCCATAGATACATCTATACCAAAACCACGTCCACATACAGTATTCAAGAAGGTGTATTTCTAGGAAAAAATATAGTCATTTATTTACCATTAAATAGTACAGTCCCTAGTACATATAATTATCTTAAGGGTTCTCACTAATGTTTTCTCATCCTTATTTCCAAAGGTAACTAAACCTTTCTCTGATACCAAATATAGTGACCCATAATTTTCATATATTAAAATTACATATTTTTCAATGAACATTCATTATGTAACATTTCAATCCATGCCAGAACCATAATGTTTTAGTGACATTAGAAACATGACTACATAAACTACTGGTTTATAATAAATCTGCATCATCTCCCATATATTTATTCATAATTATCACCCTTCTTAGACACATCATATATAAAACTATTCTTGATATCCTTGGGAAAACGAAACATAATAAAGGGTGGGATTAGATGTTGAGTAAGGGTGACTAAGGGAAATATTTATGATCCTTTAAACATAAAATGTGAATAAAGAGTTGGAGGACATGATATTAATATTTTAAAATCATACCCAATAATTCTTATATCCTAAACATGAGTAGTTGAATGAATATAAGAAGTTTATAAGACATGAGTTGTAAAGGGGTCAAAGAAAATGATACATGAAAATATAAAAATTGCATAAGATCATTTCAGAAAAGAGTGACATAAAGGGTTTCATAATGATAACCATAGATATTTTATATGAATTCTACCCATCAAGACACTCATTACATGTTAGGTGTGGTTTAAAAACCCATGTACCTACTTTGTTATTGGGATAACCTCTCATGTCTTGGGATCACCTCCTCTATACCCACATTTGGGCTTCGCATATCCTCATGTGTTTCGTATTACAATCTTGATATAACCTCATATATACCTTTTAACTATTAAAACATTAACCTTTACCAAATGCATTGGAGAGATATATAATTTTAGAAACACCAGTCACATAATCATAACTCAATTCATATATTTGACACAATATCATAAAAACATTCACCATAACTTAACCCTTGGAAAATAATTTTGGTTTCATCAATATTTAATCAATATATCTAGATATCATATATGGAATGAATAAAGGTGGTATCATTATATCATATCCCAAGTAAATCATAATAATCATCAAAGGATTCCATCTTAGTTGAAAATTCATTTAAAAGGTTGCTTGGAATATTTTTTAGGGAAAATACCACTTTTCATTTTGAAATCACTTCAGCAAAATCTAAAAAATTACAAAATATTGTAGAAAAAAATTAATTTGAAAATAACCATGGATGAATATAATGGAATCACTTAAAAACTTTAATGGCTATTATGGATGGAAAATTTTGTTTAGTCATTGTAGGTTAAAACAATCATTCCTTTCACATTTTTAGTAAAAGTCAAAAGTAACTCATTTGTTAAATGGAAAGAAGATCACTTTTCAAAAAAAATTGTAAAAATTTAATAAATGAGTCACAATTATTTAAAAAAATCATACTTTAATATTAAAAACATTCTTCAAAACATTTTTAGAAACCATGGAAATTGAATAAAATGTATTTTCTACTAAATATAGAAAAAAAATCTGTTTTTCTTTAAAATGTTATTTCGGTATCTTGAGTACAAAAAATTAGGAAAATCAAATTATAAAATTTCTTCTAGAGAAATAAATAGAGGATAATAAAATTTTGGTGATTGATCAGTAAATGATCTTATAATTTCCTTTAATGTAAATTTAAGTATTAACAATCCTATTAAACTAATATTGAAACATAAATATCTTTCCTCAAGTTCAACTTGTTTCAAAAGCTATATAAATTTATGTATAATAAATTTTAATTTATTACAATTATATACCAAATTTGTTTAAAAAATTTTAATATCATATATGATCCCCTTATAAAATTTCAAGACCCATTAATTAATAATCGCTTATAAAATTCATCTTTTCTTAGTGTTAAATGTTTTGTTTTTCATGAAAATTTGGGTTCAGTAGTTCTAGTTCATTTACATTGATCAGGGTTCTACAATATCCATAATGTTAATAATTATATATATATAATATTTATTCACTTTATTTTTATTTAGAGTTATCCATGAAATATCGTAATATAAATATTAATTATATTGTTCACGGAGATGGTAAGTCATACATATGCATGAAAGCATTTTTCACTTTTCATTAGATGAAATAAGAGAATGATAAATAATAATTCACCAATACAGAATCATTATTATATAATATATATCATATATATTTACTAAATATATCATTATTACCATTACTTTAAAGTCTAATTAAAAAATGAATCACATCACTTAATGGAGGTGGTAGTCCACATGTAAGCATGAGCAACAATATCATTTTCCAGCAAATTGGAAGGTAAGAATATATATATAATATTATAATTATAAAAATATAATAAGAAAATAAAAATAATTTGTAAAAATTAAACCAATCAAATTAACTATCCATGAATTATGGTGATGGAAAATTAATTGCATCGCTTTGTGGAAACAGTAGTCCACACGTACACACAATTAATAATTTCACTTCTAATTTGATGGAATTGATGGTGTATATTCAGGGTTACATAATAATAACATAATTTAGTTATACTTAATATAATTAATTTATTATTTTATGATGAATTACACATATTTATAGGAGGCCAAACAAGAAATAAGTTGAAATCATTCAGGTAAGACAATTGTCCCTTCTTCGATAGGCCTCCTTAAAATCAATTCTTAAAATCCCTTGGAATGGTCTATTAAGAATAAAATAACCTATAATTCATGTATAAGGAATTATAGAAGTTAATTTTTTTGTTTTTTGGTTGATATATATTCCATAAAGTGGTGTGATGAAAAAATAGAATGAGTGCACTTTTATTATGTAAGGAAAAGACACACATAGAATTAGGAAGAACAATTAAAATATAATTAAGTTATTCTCAAGGAAAATATGTCCAAATTGATATATATTCTCATAAAAAGATCCTAATTTATAAAAATCATCATAAAATAAAACTAATAAAGGTTTTTGTATGATTTTAAAGCTTATCTTTTCATTGATTCCCTTCATCAACTAAGTATAACCTTAACTGCAATGATGAGTTTTTCAATATTAAAGGGTTATAAATTTACTTAAAAGTAAAAATATTTATCATAATTTTTTGAGGGGTGAAATTTTAAACCATTGTCTATCCTAATTGTATTATTTAACTATTTTTATTATTTTTAAATAATTTTATTAAATATTATTTTACATAAAAAAACATTAATTTCATTTTTGACACTACTCTTTTAATTTGACTTTAGAGAAATAAAGATAGTTAGGGAATTAGACTATAAACATTTAAAAAATAACCTACATGATATATTTAACTAATAAATCATGTAATATAATAATTCATACAATTTTAGTTACATTTCATATTTTGAAATCCATTTATTTTATTTTTCAATTAATTGAATAAATATTCCTTCAGCGTTGCATAAATATTTAAGGTGATTATTCTATAACTAAAAATAAAAATAAATTACCAATATAAAAAAATAATGATTATTTAATATAAAACTTTATATTGAAACATGTCCTCCTTTTATGCTTATTTCATTATTTTAGAGATATTAAATTCAAGGGAGTTAAATTTTGGAATTATCATTACTTAAAATAAAATATATTTCATTATCAATAAAAAATTGAACCAAAATGTCACATATTAGAATTTAGGATGCATGATGGTCTAATTGAATACATAATATGTAATAATGGAAAGTATTGGGTTGATTTTGATACCTTATCTTCTGGTTTTAACCCTGTTTTACCCCTTTTACCCTTACCGAGGAGACAAATATTTTCAGCAGTTAATATTCCTAATGACAAAATATAAAAGTGACCAATTTAGAATATTTTATCCTTATTATTAAAAATATATAATCCATTATTCATGATTTATTTTCTATAAGTTTTATCAATTCATTTTAAAATAAGTTCACAAAACTCGATGAAAATCATTTTTTGGAAAAATGTAATTTTAATAATAAAATTATATTTATTCATATATCTTTGATAAAAAAATATTAGATAAATATTAAAACCTTTTATTTGATATATAATACAAAAAAATTATTAAAACTATTCATCAATAGTTATTAATTTAATTTATTAAGATAAAAACATATTCTGGGCATAATAATAGTTCTTCAGAAAAACTTCACTTTAGCATTCAAATAAATTTATGACCAATGAATTCATTTTCTACATGTGTAAACCATATCGTTTTCATAATTTATCCAAATATATTTATATGCACTACTATAATGACAAGGAAATATCTACAACATTATTGAATAATATTTATATAGTATTGTGATAGTTCTGACCTTATAGCCTATTACTTTGGATAATTCTGGTGGTGGAGGTTTCCAGGGGATATTCTAAAGAGTTGGTGAGTAGGTGGTGAATTGTAGATAGAAATTTTTCTAAGTTTATTCTATAGTTTGTGGCATGGGGCATCACTATAAGTATGTATGCTTCAATGTGGAGAGTTCAGATGATGTGTCCATGGCTCAAAGGAGGAGTCTCGTGCTACTACCAATTTCAGAATATATATGATGTAGAGGCCCTATCTACTGAATAGGGTCCCAGTGGTGATTTTTTTATGATTTTTTGTTTTTTGTATAGATTCACCATGGATTTGGGCTATAGTTTTGACCCCTTCATGTTCATTGGTTTCAACGGTGTAGTGGTCATTACTGTGTCGTGGCCCCTTCTCCTATTTTATCATATTTGTGGCATAGAGATAGACAAAATTCTTAGAATATATTCTGAATATCCATAATACAGCATGGTACATCCCATTATGTCATAGTCTTCACTTTTTTAGTAATGTTGTGAAATAGTGAAGGAGACTGTATCGTGGTTTTGTGTATTATAAACTAGGTAAAATTTCCAAAATCCATAGGAAACCCATCATTGTTTTGATGTTTTTCTAAGTTCTCTAGAAGCCCAAGTGCATCCTAGGAAATTCATTCATCCCTATTTCATTGGACTTTAATAACGACCTTGGGGATCAATCCTTAAAAGTTTTGGGTATGTTTTATTATTTCATTATCTCTATTTTATCAATGTTATTTATCTATAGATGGTTTATTTCAAAGGAGTTTTTTGTTTTGGTTATGATCTGATAAAGTAATGATGTGGGATGTCTTATAGGAAGATCCATTTGGTTCCCTTTGTTATGGTTCTTGGCATTTTTATCCCTCTTGTTCCAACCTAGTGCAATGTTTTGGAAATTTTAGTTTGAGGTAGGGGATCCTTAATTTCCTATCTAGTTATATCATATTTGAGGTTTTATTCTCTTGTTATCTTTTTCAAAGATAATATATACCATACTAATCAAAATAATTAATTGTTTTAATTAATATTGAAGGGATAAATGGATTAAAATCAAATTTTTTATTGTATTTTATATTATTAATAATGTTATTGTATGTGATCGATGCCTTACATAAAATTGTGGTCGTTGGGGGATTTTTTTACACTATATTTTTTGTGACCTTATAACCCTTATGTGGTGTTTTTTATCACCATTAATTTAATTTGATAACCACTTATATTTAGATAATAAATTAGTTTCGCATAGAAGATCTTCTTTTGTGGGAATAACATTGAGAAGTAAAGTAGAATGTGGTGAAATCCCTTTGATAAATCTGAAATAACATTAATGGTGGTGACGTGTTATTGTTTTGGGTGGTGGTGATGTGTTTTTAAATTGTATTATGTTGATGTGTTGTTGTGTATGTGTATCATTTGATATGAAGGGGTTTTGATGTTGTGTTTTTTATTATAATTGGTGGTGATGTGAAATGTTTTCATTGTAGTGCCAGTTTTCATGAGGAGGATGGTTTGTTGTGTTGTGGTGTGTTGTGTTAGTTTTACTATAGGAATGGAATCAAATTGAAAATGAATAATTGAAAATATAATGTGTTGAAATGTTTAATAAATTCTTGAAATAATATGTGAAGCGTTATTAAAATTTGTTTTTCAAAAATATAAAATTAATGGGTTATAATTATGAATTGGTTGGTAATGGTAAATCTATAATTAGATTAATATTAAATTAAAGTTAGAATTTGGTTTGTGGATTTTGGATTTCTAGTGTAGTGGTATGAATTTAATGGTGTTAGTTAAAGTGGTGGATATTGTGAGGCTTAGTGGTGATGTTGTGAGTTGGGTTAGTTTTTATACTATGATCCCATAGGCTAGTCTTTTATGTCTATTATATATAATTTTTATATTCCCTATGATTTATATATGCACACCACCCATGTCAAGAACTGTGTTCCAATAATAAAGAAAATTTGGGATTTTTTTCCAACATCCTAGTATTGAGGTTAACATTTGATGCACACACTTCCCCACTATCTCTTCTAGGTGGCATTAACATGCATGAAATGAGATGTCTATATGTCAAAATTTCTCTATGATGATGTTTGATGATATGTCATTATGGTGGCAGTCATTCATGGTATGAGGAGGTCATGAGATTTTTTAACATCATTTTCATGATACCCTATAATATTTGTTATGGATGAGATGTGATTCGATGGCCTACGTGTCATTGGGTGAGATTTGTTGTAATGGACTAGTTGTACTCAAGCGATATGTGTAGTGATGGACCGGGTGTCTTTGGGTGAGATGTGTTTTAATGTCCCAAGTGTTTTATAGAGAGATGTGTTATGATGGACCAACTATCTATGGTAAGGATTCTATAAAAAAAGGATATAGTTTCACTAGGATATATGGTATTGGGGTGTGAAATTTAAAAACAAGTGGGAAATCAGTGCATGATACCCTTTTATCAATATGATTCTTATTATGTTACTATACATGGATGCATTATTTGGTTAGTGTGCCTCAATGAGAATGGGTTTGGAAAGTTGAAATATTTAGTCGGTATCAGTACTAATGTTTGATCATTGGTGCATTAAGATTCCCTTTTCACATGTGCATGAGGGACTTTGGGTGTGATCATATTGAGTGTACTTGTACTCTCACTATACATGTATACAAACTATTTTTTAGGTTTCCATGAGGACTTTGTGGGATGTATTTGACATTACTATAATGAACCTTTAGAGCTATTCTTAGTTCACTATTATAAGAATTTTCTTTTACCTATTTATTTGGTGTATCTTGTATTTTTTACCTTATTCATGCATTATAAGATGGTTTTGGTTACTATATTGTATGTTATATCTTGGATTTGAATGGTTTTTTATATCTTATCTCCTGATCTGATATATTATATAGAGAAATGGCTCCCATATTTGAGAATCCATTCCCTCGATGCTAGTCACAAATCATGATCCTAGAGAAGGTAGGAATCTGAGGTCATTATTCTTCTTCCTTAATTGTCAACCCAGGTAGTATAACTTTGGAGGGAGGGGGTGTGACATAGTTGTATCAGAAGATTTGGATGAGGGATAGGATGGATTTCGGAGTTTGGCACAATAATTATTTCATGGATTGGTAAGGAAATTTATTATTTGGCCTTGATGTCTAACATAGGCCATGGATGAGAAGCTAAGACAAGGGATTATAGTCCCCCCCCCATGATCCAATATAAGAAAATCGATCCTACTAAATGGCCCAATCCTAGAAGAGGTACATTAATCATGATTTCTTCTATTTATATTTTAATTGGGTGGTTTTGGGAATGATAACATTTATTATATTAATATTAATGAAATTCCATACTACCAGGATTAGGAATCCTTTTTTCCCATTTCATATATGGCACCTGGTGTGCATCCACGTGTTTTTCAAGTAGTGGAAGTTCAACAGTCCAATCTAGTTAATTGCTGAAGGTAAGATCTAATTTACAAGGATGATCAGTGGTGGAGGATGGTACACACAAGTCAATGGAAGGATTTTTAAATGTATGTGGGAAGTGTTTCTAATATTGATATAGATATCTAGTTGGAGGAACTCTATATTTCATTCAATTTGACCACATCCCTGGAAAATTTCTAAGTTTTGTTGTTTGTTAGTCAAATGTGAGGGGTTTCGCATCAGTGGTGGATGTTATATCTAGCTGACTAGAAGGAGGAAGATATTACATGGGTCAATATATAGAATGAATTCTGGTTGGAGTTCCTATCATCGACCATGATAGTGCTGAAGTGGAAAGAGATCCTCTCTCATTTTTTGGGGAGTATTTCTATGCAGGATATGGAAATCATGTTCGTAGACCTTTTAAGGTTCTCCCTAGATATTTTTCCGATGAGTATTCCAATGTGAGGCACTTGATGAGGCAATGTAACATTCTATCAGATATATAGTTACTCCTTTTATGTTTCCAATGTATCTAGAGGTTCAGAAGATGGTGGACGTAATCTATAATATTTACTCTTGGGGAGAATTATCGAGAGAGGGGAACTATTGGGGTTCCTTAAGGATCATATTTTTCAGTGGTTGGTCTCATGAACTATGGTTTTTGAGGATATGACCAGTAATAAGTCTACATCAGTATCTTCCTTTTCATGCTTCTAGGGAGAATGGTTTTGGTGTTTTTAATTGGTTAATTAGGATACTCTGATTTGTATGTGAGGGATATGGTTATCATCATAAGTAGTTCATTGCAGTTTTTAACTTAGTATGATAGAGGTAGTCTAGATCAGCATCATATTTAGAAGAAGTTGTTGGACTCAGCCTATTTTAATCATGTTTTAATGATCACAAATCTTATATGTCCTGCAAATCTTGTTTAATCGGTTTCCAGTCATGTATAAAGATGGTTGGTTTCCTTATGCTTTAAATAAATTTTCTCATGATATTGATTCCTAAAAATCATGACTGATTTTTATAAACTATATTTAACTTTGGTTTATAATGATTTCTTTTATGAATGATTAAGTCTAATTCATTATATGAATATCACTTCTTAAGTCTATATACAGATATTTGGCTATGTCTGAGAAACCATGAGTCTACCATCGTTTCTAGTTTTCTGGAAAAGGACTCAGTCACCATGACCTAGACACCATGACCAGACATCGTCATCAAACACCGTGACCCAGACACCTTGACCTAGACAACGTGACCCAGACACCGTGACCCAGACACCGTGACCCATACACTATGACCCAAACACCATGACCCAAACACTGTGACTCAGACACTCTGACCAGACATCGAGACTAGACACCATAACCAGTTTCAAATATGTTGAAGTCTGTGACACTGGTTCCTTTCTAAGACACCATTCAAAGTTTGGAAAATGACTAGACACTGTGATCCTAACACCGCATCTGTGTTACCAGTTCTTGATCTATATATAACTATGCCATCATAACTATCTCACTGCTCAAAAGAAAATAAGAATACATAGTTTTTTGGTGACACTGTTTCCAAGTGACATTGTTTCCATACAGACTGTGACACTGTTCTTTAATCTATTTTGACATTTTCGATTTAATTTCTAATGGTCATATTTGAGTCTTTTAAATGCACTAACATAATTAATATTGCTTTCTAGACATGTAACCTGGCAGTATGAGGTACGAGGTATAGAATACATTCATAATGTTGGCTCCAACACATGCACTCTAAGAATAAAAAGAAAAGTGTGGCCCTAAAACAAAAAGGTGGTAGAGTAGAAGAAGCACAATCATTCTTGAGAAAAGAACTGACACATGCAACAATATACATCTGAAGAACACACGAATAATTCATGAATCCTAAATATGGAATACCATAGATCAGAGTCAATAACATATTCTCAATACATACTCCATGAATAACATGATCCATATCTAACTGGAAACTAGAGTACCAGACTTACAATACTCTGTTTCTCACAGGAGGACTCGATACTTGCATCTTCTTCATCCTAGAAGTCCATATCTATATAGAATAACACCCAGATCATTTATAAATTTATCTCATCATCTTTTCTCTATTATTTATTGTTTTTAGCATTTGAGCAGTGTGTGTGTGTGTGTGTGTATTAAAACACACATTGTATCCTTCACTAAACTGAATGATACAATATTTCCTTCCTCTCATATCTTTTTACATTTGTTTACTCCAATAGATAAGTGTGGAAGAGGTCCCTGTGTGACCTGGTAGTTTATACCCATGAAGAACTGTGGAAGATATCATGTGATCTAGATAGTCATGTGCACTGTTGTTTACCCTGATCCAAGGTGTGGATCAAGTTTATTAATATAAACTTCTTGGTTTCAAGTGATCACCAAGTGGAGTGGATTGCGACTCGGTTTGAGACTGAACCACTTTTTTTATTTCTGTTGTGTTGTTTAATTTAGTTTTCCTTGTTTTACTATATAATTAAGAAATCAATAGATTTACTTTGATAGTTAATCTTGGACATAAGTTATAATAATTTTGACTTATTAGAATAGCTTAAAAAGTAATATCCATAACTGATATTGAGATTACTAAGAATTAATAAATCTTCTGAGAAATTATTTGAATAGTCAAACATTCATAGCCATATTTCCTTGATTTACTAGGTTTTATTTATTTTATTGGGAAAAATTTTAAGAAAAAAAATTAAATTGAAATTTTTGTAGATACTCAATTCACCCCTCTCTTGAGTACTCTACTCCAACCAACATTTGGTATCAGAGGGGTTTGTTATTCTTATTAAGACTATATTATTGAAACTATTCGACTATAATTTTAGTTGTACTTTAAAGATCTCTAAATTTCTGTTAATTATAAATTCATATCTCTTTCAAAGTATTTCTTTATTATGGATAATATACTGGAAGGTGCTGTAACAAACATACCACCATTCTTTAATGGAACCAATTATTCCCAAAGTAAAATTTAAATGAAAATGCATTTAGAAAGTATGGGTTATAAAATTTGGTCTTCAATTATAGATGAGTATAAGATTCCTGATACTGATAGAATCACTTGGGATTACCCAACCAAGACTGCCTACAATAAAAATTGAAAATTCATGAATACTTTATATTTCTCTTTAGGAGATGAGGAATTTAACAGAAACTCTATATGTAAAACAACCCATGAAATTTGGGATACTTTTCCTGTTTCACATGAAGTAACTTCTAGTGTGAAATAAATGAGACTTAATACTTATACTATTAAATATAAAAACTTTAAAATGAAACCTGAAGAGCCTATTTCTGACATGTATCTCATATTCAATGAAATTTCCAACATAAGGATTTCTCTTTGAATAGTAGTTACTTCCAAAGAACAAATCATGAGGATTCTCATATGCCTACCTAATAGATGGATATGAACCTCTATCTCTATTAGATACTCATGAAACATCATCAAGTTACTTGTAAAATAACTCATTAGGAAACAAATGATGTATGAAGAGGAGCTGAGAGTCAATAAGGAAGAGTAGGATGAACCCAAAAGAAAACCTATTTCATTTGAGACCACCACCTCTAAACACAAATAAAAAGGGAAATTGGAAGTCTCTGTAGAAAGTTCTAGCAGTGGATAATCATCACCTGACAGTGATGAGTAGATGGATCAATTATCCCGAAGTTTTATGATATTTTACAAGAAGAATAAATTTATCATAAATACTAACTTTAAAGAAAGATATGATCAAAAGGGAAGCTAGAAGAAAAATTGGAAAAGAAGTGACAAGTATAATGAGATAGTATGCTATGAATGTAAGAAAAAGGGACATGTAAAGGCTTATTTTCCCAAGCACATGTACAAAAAGAAATATGAGGACAAAGATAGAAAGTATAAAAAGGAAATGAAAGCAACATAGAGTGCTTCTGAGGACAGTTCAAGTGAATCAGAATCTTCACATGATGAAAATGCCAACAAATCCAATATGTGTTTTATGAAAAACACATCTGAGGTAACACTGTAATCACCTGTATGCAATTCCTACTATTCTGGAGATGAAATTGATTCTGAGAATATGTCTAAAGAATAAATTTTTGAGTACTATAATATGCTTGAAGAGAAATTTAATGAACTAAATGATAAATACAAGTCTTTAAAGAAACATTATGCTCTTACCTCAACTGTTAAATTTGAACTTACTGTAGAAAGATAAAAAATGTTCAATTACTCAAAGAAAATAATGAACTAAATCTATATAATGAGAAATTGAAAAAGGACCTTGAAAAGTTTACTAATGGTAAAGATACTTTGGAACATATTCTAGGTAAAAATATTTCTCGTAAATATACTTCTGGTATTGGCTATCAACCTAGTAAAAGAAATTTTGGAAAAACCAATTTTGTTTCTAAATCTAGGATATACAGCTTTACTCCTGGTTCTAGAAAACATTCAGCTAGTGAAAATTATGATACATTATCTACTGATTCAAGCTTTTTTGGACAAAATAGAGTTTATTTTTCAAGAACTTTACATAATGCTTATAAGAAACCTATGAGGTAGATGTGGGTTCCTAAAGCACTAGTCACTAATATTACTGGACCCAAACAAATATGAGTACCAAAGTCTATTTTTATTTTACTATTATGTAGGAAAATTACTTAAAGAGCTCCTATAAATACTTATGATATTTGGATAGGGGGTGTTCAAGACACATGATAGGAGACTATTCATGCTTCAAGAACTTAATAAAAATTGATGGTATACATGTCACCTTTGGTGACAATTCCAAATGAAAAATCATTGGCCTTGGCCAAATCGGTAACTCTAACTCAGTTTTAATTTAGAAAGTACTTTTTTTGATGGATTTAAATATAATATTCTTATTATTTCACAACTATGTGATGATGGATTTCATCTTAAATTTGAAAATGATGTTTTCAATTTTTTTAATTCTAAAAATGAATTAGTGTTTTCTGCGTTGAGAAATGAAAATATATACTCTGTTAACTTAGATTATTTAGTTTCTCAAAACGATTCATGTTTAAGTGTATTTCAAAAAGATTATTGGCTTTGGTATAGGAGTCTAATACATTGTAATATTCACTCCCTTAGAAAGATAACTAGAAAACTATTATTCAAAGATCTACCCAAACTTGAGTTTCCAAATGACAAAGTGTGTAATCCTTGTCAAAAGGGAAAGAAACACAAAATTTCCTTCAAACCGAAGAAATAAGTGTCAACTTCTCAACCTCTCGAATTGGTTCACATGGATTTTTTTGGACCATATAGAGTTTCTGGTTTAAATGGGAAGAACTATGTTTATGTTCTTGTAGATGAATTTTCGAGATATACTTGGACTTTTTTTAGCTCACAAAAGTGAACCATGCTCTCATTTCATCAAATATGCTAAAACTGTATAAAATCTTGGTGGAATTAGAATTAAATCCTTAAGAAGTGATCGTGGATGTGAGTTTGAAAATCAAGAGTTTGAAACATTTTTCTCACAAAATGGCTATAGTCATAATTTCTTTGCCCCTAAAACACCTCAACAAAATGGAGTTATAGAAAGAAGAAATAAAACCTTACAATAGATTGCAAGAACCGTGCTTAGTGAATATGAATTACCTATTTATTTTTGGGATGATGATGTAAATACATCATACTATATTATTAATAGACTTTTGATTTGACCCATTCTTAAAATAACTCCATATGAGTTATGGAACAATAGAAAACCCAAAGTAAGATACATCAAAGTTTTTGGTTTCAAAGTTTATATCCTTAATAATAAAAACAATATTGAAAATTTTGAATCCAAGAGTGATGACGGAATATTTCTAGGATATTCAATATCTATTAAATACTATAGAATTTTTAACAAAAGAACGTGTAGAATAATATGTCTTTGTAAAATTTGATGAGACATGTCCACATGAGCCTAAGACCACTCTAGATAAATTGGAAGATGATTTATCAAATATGGACATCAATTAAAAATCCTCTAACCATCTTGTAAAGGAATCTATGAAAACTTCTAGTTCTGGAAATTCTTTAAATTCAAGTCATAATGAACCTGAACCTGTTAAAGAACCTGAAATCATTGGTCCTTCTTTTTCTAGAGTTGTTAGAACCCTTAAGATCCATCCTTTAGATTATTTTGTTGTATATTTAGATAAAGGAACTCAAACTAGAGCTTCTCTTAGAAATTAGGTTGACCATCAAGTCTTATTGTCACAACTTAAGCCTAAAAACATTAATTATGCTATTAATGGTGAGTTTTGGGTGATGGATATGCAAGAAGAAATTAATCAGTTTGAAAGGAAAAAAGTTTGGCAACTGGTTAACTGACCCAAAGACACATTTACCATCGGCACTAAGTGTATGTTGAGAAATATGGTAAATTATACTGGTAACAAAGTTATAAACAAGGCTAGATTGGTTACACAGGGCTATAGTCAAGAAGAGGGAATTGACTATAATGAGACCTTTTCACTAGTAGCTGGACTTGAAGCCATTAGAATCCCACTTTCTTATGCTGCACATCTGAATTTCAAACTATATCAAATGGATGTTAAGAGTTCATTCCTAAATGGGTATATATATGAGGATGTATTTGTTTAGAAACCCCCTGGTTTTACAAATCTACAATTTTTCAAATCATGTTTTTAAAAAATCCAAATATTTATATGGTTTAGAAGAAGCTCCAAGAGCTTGGTATGATAGATTAAGTACTTTTCTTATTTCAAAAGGTTTTAAAAAATGAATAGATGATCCTAACCTTTTTATAAAATAAATTTTCAATGATGTTTTAGTAGTTAAAATTTATGTAGATGATATTATCTTTGGATCTTCAAAAAATTATTTATGTATTGAATTTTCTAAACTGATGAAAAATGTATTTGAAATGAGTTTAATGGGTGAACTAAAATTATTTCTTGGATTTCAAATATTTTAAAATAATGATGGAATTATTTTCAATCAGAGAAAATGTAATACAGATCTTCTAAAATATTTTCACTTGGATAGAACTAAAAGTAGTGACACTCCAATAAGTACTACTTATAAGTTGGATCTTGATGAAGATGGAAAATTTGTTGATCAAACCACTTACAGATGAATTATTGGAAGCTTACTCTACTTAACTTCTAACTAACCTAACATTATGTTTAGTGTATGTATGTGTGCTCATTTTCAAGAAAACCCTAAGGAATCTCATTTAAATTCTATTAAAAATATTTTCAAATACCTCAAGCATACAACCAATCTAGGACTATTATATCCCAGAAGAAAATAATTTGGGTCAGTTAGCTATTCTGATTCTAATTTCAATGGTTGTAAGTTAGATAAAAAGAGAACCTCTAGAACATGTCACTTTTTTGGCAAGTCACTAGTATCATGGTGTAGTAAGAAACAAAACTTTGTTGCATTATCTACTTCTGAAGCTGAGTACATAGATGCTGGTAGTTGTTGTGCACAAATGTTTTGTATGAAACACACATTACTAGATTATAGATATCATTTTAGGAATGTACCTATAAATTTTGAGAATACAAGTGCTATTAACATCTCAAAAAATCTTGTTTCACACTCTAGGACAAAACATATTGAGGTAAGACATCACTTTTTTGAGAGACCATTATAAAAAAGGTGATATCACTTTGGAATTCAATGGAACTGAATATCATCTTGCTGATATATTCACCAAACCATTAAATTCTGAAAGAATATATTACATCGTACATGAATTTGGAATTATAAATCTTATGTAGAAATTGTACTATTTCACAACTTATTATTTCATAGTTTACGGTTTCACAATTCATTGTCTTAAGATTACTATCTAACTCTTATAGTTCTATAGTTTACTATTTTAAAAGTTGTTGTTTCATGTTTACGGTATCACCGTGAAAACCTGTTATGGTCTCACCGTGAAAGTTTGTTCTATTCTCACCGTAAAGACACTTTTTTGTTTTATTTACATATTATAACTCATTTCGCTGTGATTGATTATTTTATTCTTTTACTTTCTCACACTTTTGAATTTGCGATGCTTGATATCCCTAAATGATAAAAACGAAAGAAGTTTCACTTTTTTCTTCACTCAATATCTCTTCTCTCAAATTGTAATCCCTCCTTCAACCCTTCACTTCTCTCTCTCCCTCCCTCTCTCTCTCAAACCTTTATTGAATGCCCAGGAGGAAGCGCCCATATTATTTGACTCCTGAGAAGTGTATATCTGAGAAGAAAATGAAAAGATCACCGAACATAGCACCCGAAGTTCCTCTGAATGTGAACCTTGTTGACAGAATATTGGTACCAGAAAAGGAAGTATTCCTTAAGTGGCTAATGTCAAGTAAGTCTCTAGTTTTGAAAGTACTGAAAGGGTAGGGATGGCTGGATTGCTTCACAAAGGAGACAAGGATGATTTTCCCAAATTTGTTTCTCATTTTTATCAGTTATTTCAATTCTCATTTGATACAAAAGATGGTTTTATTGTAAGAAGGTGGATCAATGGCCAAAGATGTATATTTTATTCAATGTTATGGGATAATTGACTAAGGATACCTCATGAGGGAATTTTTTAGGACTACCAGAGAGGTCTTCCTCCTCCAAGTGACATATTTTTTTATAAGAAGCCTTGGGAATCTTGACTAGAAATAAAACAAAGAGAAGAGCTATTTCTGCTGAGCTAGATGGTGAAACCAGACTATTGTTTAATTTTATTTAGAATCAGATTTGTCCAAGAAAAGAATATTTTTCTACACTCAAGTATCAAGATGTATTTTTGATACATATTATGAATAATGGAAACAAGATTAACTTATGTAGGTATGTTATACTTCATATGTGTGAGTTGATAAAGACAACCTCAAAATCAACCACATTGTTCTACTCAAGGTTAATCTCTACTATGATTCATGCTAAAGGGTTGGTTGGACTGGATTAATAATTCATTAAGGACTATTATTTTTGAATCTCAAAGGTTACAGTAAAAATAATGAAAATCAGTTGGAATCAATGGAGAAAAGAATGGGTGGAGGATAATGATAGGGTTTATGAAAAGTTCAATCTGGTTGAGCATTTTTAAAGACCTAATAACGTCTCTGATTCTAGTTTGGAACTAGTTGAAATTGTTGACTATCCTGTTGAGGAGGAAGAAGAAGAGGTTGTATCACCTACAGGGGAAACTATCCTGGATAAGGAAGATAGTGGACCTATCCCTCAAGTCATAGCTAAGTAGGAAGTACCTATTCCTAGGGAAACTATTTTTTTGTAAGAATAACCTCCTTCTAGAAGAGAGTATGTTGTTAATGTGAAGGAAAAGGCTATTCTGGAAGAGTATCTAGAATAATATCTTTCTCTTAAGAAAGAAGCTACTTTTGATGAACACTTAGAGGAACAAGTTGTTCTAGAGATTATCCCATATTCTAAGGAAAGAATTTAGAAAACCTTTTAGTTGGCTAGAAAAGACATGGGTGAAGCTATTAGGTATGAAATCTTGGAAACAGATCAAAGAACTGAATCTCTTAGTCCTATGAGAGATTCACTTATTGTGGGGGAGAAGCACCCTAATATAGAAAGTTTTTAAATTCCTAATCCAGTTGATCAAAGAATTATGGATACATGGTTTAAATTACCTAGCTAATTTGATGTGAATGATTCCCAAGAAGCCTTAGTTAAAGGCATAGATATGTCTACTATGTTTCAATTGAAACTGATCTCTACTCTTGAAGTTGTCTCTACAAAGAAATTTGAGCCTATCTCAGCACTTGTTCTTGAACCTTCACAAGAACCTTCTACCTTAGTGAGTAAGGATGATTTGAAATCCTTTGGAGCTACTTTATTGGCTAGAGTTGAAAAGATCATGAACACTCAAACTTATCCTATAACAAACCTAAGTGAAATAGATGATTCCCTATTTTTAGAAAAGATCATATGGAAGATTCATCCAAAAATGATTCATGAAATTCAAGAGGTCAGAATTGAGAACAAACAATTGAGTGATGAAGTGAAGTCTCTCAGAGCTATGGTTGAATATATGCAGAGAGTGTTGAAATAAAGACTAGATCCTATTTTCCATTCTCTTGAGTATGTTAATGGTTAGATTACATAGGAAGTTTTCTCTCTAATTCAATATAATCTAACTTCTTTAACTGAAAAAGTGGATAAAAGAAACAAGAAAATAGTTAAAGAAATGCATGAGCTTGTTATTGGTCTCAAAAAATTGAATAATTAGTATAAGGGATATCTACAAAAAGTTATGAATCAACTAAAGTCCCTTACTTTAGTTTTTACAGCCTTTAGTGCATCTGGACAGTCATCTCAACCCTCCTTTGACAGTGATCTTCTCAGAAAGGTTGTTGAGTAAGAACTTCAATCAGTGATAAGTGGATTTTAAAACGAGTCTCTATCTGTGGTTGTCAAGAATAGTGACAGAGTTCTTGATTTGGTAAGAATTCATTCCAAGATTTAAAATGATGATGAGGAAGAAATTACTAAGAAGGTGGATTTCTAATTCAATAATCTTTTCTCTAAGCATGATATGATAAACCATTTCAAGTACCTTGTAGAGAATCTGAAAATCCCTCCTGCCACTCAAGCTTTCAAAACTCAAGTTCAAAAGCTGAAAGATTTCACTCTTTTGTTGGACAAGTTCAGGGAGAACAAAGATAACTTTGAGAAAGTGTTGTAGTATGGTGGTGAGATTATTTCTAACTTAATCAAGTTATTTAAGATTTATCTTCATGTGCAGAGCACTGCTATTGTGGCTCCTAAAATTATGCACTTGTGGCCTAGCTTTCCTCCTTCCTCATTCACTACCTTTTCCTCTACCTTTATGTCTATCTCTCAGGATCTTAGTTAGATCAGACCTGTTATCCTTTACCAACAATTACCTCAGTCTTCCACCAAACCTACCTTGGCCCCTTCTATTTTTGGATGACTCCCTCTTCCTTCTCTAACAGTTGGTTCACTCTCTTTTTTAACTTCTACCTCTGATCATGTGGCTTCTCTTGATTCTATTTCCAAGGGAAAAGAGAAAATAGCAAGTGCTGAAGAATAGTGAACACTATCTTTTGACAGGGATATCTTTTTTTATTTTTGTTGCCTACTGTTTATAATTACACATCTCTCTCCATATAATTTACATTGACCTATTATTGTCTATTCTCTTATTTCCCTTTGTAATCTTTTTGATAATCCCAAAAGGGGGAGAGACACATACACTAAGAACAGATATCTCACTCATATGATATGTGATCATCAAAAAGGGGGACATTGTTAGACTCATCCTATTTTAATCATGTTTTAATAATCAAAAATCCTATACATCTTTCAAATCTTTTTTAATATGTTTTCAGTCATGTGTAAATATGGTTGGTTTCTTTATAATTTAAATAAATTTTATCACGATCTTGATTCCAATAAATTAGGACTGATTTCTGTAAAAATAAATTTAAATTTGGTCTATAATGATTTATTTTATGAATGATTAAGTCTAATTAATTCTTTTAATATCACTGCTTAAGTCATTATACAGATATTTGGCTAAGTATAAGAAATTGTGAGTCTACCATTGGTTTTGGTTTTCTGGAAAAGGACTTAGACACTGTGACCTAGACACTGTGACCAGACATTGTGATCAAGCATCGTGACCCAGACACTCTGACCCAAACATCGTGACCCGGATATCGTAACCCAGACACCATGACCCAGACACTGTGACCCAGACACCATGACCCAGACACTATAACCCAGACACCGTGACCAGACACCGTGACCAGACACCATAACCAGTTTCAGATCTGTTGAAGTCTATGACATCAGTTCCTTGCTAAGACATCGTTTGAAGTTTGGAAAAGGACCAGACACCGTGATCCTAACATCGTATATATGATACTGGTTCCTAATCTCTATAAAACTATGTCATCATAACTATCTCACCACTCAAAGTAAAAAAAGAAGACATTGTTTTATGGTGACACCGTTTCCAAGTGACATTGTTTACAGATAGACTGTCACACTGTTCTTTAATTTATTTTTTCATTTTTAATTTAATTTCTAACTATCATATTTGAGTATTTTAAATGCACTGACATAATTAATATTTCTTTGTAGACATGTCACCTAACAGTATGAGGTACGAGGTGAAGAATACATGGATCTTGTCGGATCCAACACATGCACTCTAAGAATAAAAATAAAAGCATGGCCCTAAAACAAAAATGTGGTAGAGTAGCAGCACGATCATTCTTGAGAAAAGAACCGACACATGCAACAAGATACATCTAAATAACACATGAAGCATTCATGAATCCAAAAGCTGGAATACCATAGATTATATTCAATAACATATTCACAATATATACTTCATAAAGAACACGGTCCATATCTAACTGGAAAACAGAGCACCAGACTTGTGATACTCTATTTCTTGCAAGAGGACTCGATACTTGCATCTGCTTCATCCTAGAAGTCCAAATATTCATAGAATAACACCCAGATCATTTCTAACCTTATCTCATCATCTTTTCTCTATTGTGTATTGTTTTTAGCTTTTGAGTAGTGTGTGTGTGTGTGTGCCTGTATTAAAATGCACATTGTCTCCTACACTAAACTAAAAGATACAAGATATACTTCATCTCATATCATTTAAAACTTGTTTACTCCCACAGATAAGTGTGGAAGAGGTCCCTGTGTGGCCTGGTAGTTTATACCCATGAAGAACTGTGGAAGAGGTCATGTGACCTGGACAGTCTTGTCCACTATTTTTTACCCTGATCTAGGGTGTGGATCAAGTTTATTAATATAAACTTCTTGGTGGAAGGTGATCACTAAGTGGAGTGGATTAGGTCTCGTCTTGAGACTAAACCACTTGTTTTATTTCCTATGTGTTGGTTTTCTCTGTTTTACTGTATAATTCAGATATCACTAGATTTACTTTGATAGTGATAGTTAATCTTGGACATAAGTTATAATTGTTTTTATTTATTATAATAGCTTCAAAGGTAATATCCATAACTGATATTGATATTATTGAGAATTAATAAATCTTCTAAGAAGTTATTTGAACAGTCGAACTTTCCTAACCATATTACCCTGATTAACCGGGCTGTATTTATGTTATTTTGGAACCTTTTAAGAAAAATTTTTAAACATAAATTTTTATAGATACTCAATTCCCCCCCCCCCCACTTGATTAATCTACTCTGACCAACAAAAAACACTAGTGATGTTAATTTAGTAGCACTAGTGAGGTTTATTCATCACCAATGGAAATAGGCTTCTACTCTACCTAGAGTAGATGGGATAGGCAGAGGATGACCTTAGAATATTCCCCATTTTCAAGGACTCTAACATCAACATGGCTATATATTTTTCCATTATCAAATAGGTAGAGTATATGGGAACGGTCAGTTGGATGAGATGGATTTGAAAGATCCAAAGGAGAAAGAGATCAGTAGAGGTATGACATTCCTATTATCTAAAAATGTTTGATTTATGTACCTCTCACATTTTTTTACACCTGCTCTAGTTTGTTCTTTGGGACAAGTCTTAGAGAGGCTTCTCATGTCCCTAGTGTTTACTATGCCAGTCAAAGTCCAGACCATCTTTTTGATGTGTTAGGGGGTGTGGACTGATAATGGTTTCACATCATTCATGTGGGGATATTTTTTTACTATATATTTCATTATATGATGTCATTATTGGAATTCAATTGATGTGTTCTATGCATGAAATTATCGACTAATTCTAGAAGAGAGGCATATTATCATATATGGATGGTTGGAATGTGTATTTCATTGGTGAGTGTAATTCTCCATCAGTTAGTAGATGTGTGGATATCTTTATTTCCTTAATGGTCACATTATTTATGGATTTAGTAGGTGGTGTGAATTTCTAGTTTCTCAGTGTTTTCAAGGATTTTATTGATTCTTTCCTTATTAAGGTAGTGATGCTACCCCCTCGACATGATATCAAGTTTGGAATAAATATAAAACATGGTTCTTATATGATTTTTAGGGATCCTTATTGGATAGAACCCTCTAAGTTGTTGGAGATGTGGATTTAGGTATAATATTTGAGGCATAAGGGTTTCATCTAATGTAGTATGTAAGTGTGGGGTGTTCTAGTTTTATTCTCTAAGAAGGATGATGGTATTATAAGGTCGTATATTAACTACCAAAGGTTGAATTAGATGATTATCAGGAATTTCTACCCTCTACTAAGGTTTGGTGCTCTTTTCATCCAGTTGAAGGGATCTTGTTAGTTTTATATGACCGATCTTCAGCTTGAATATCACTAGTTGAGGTTTAAGGAGAATGATATCCCAAAGACCACCTTCAAATGTAGGAAAGGGGACTTCAAGTGTTTGGTCATGTCATTATTTGTCCTGAAGGCACCATTTTTTTATAGGGATCTTGAAATATATGTTTTGGAAATTCCTAGATAGATTTTTAGTCTTTTTCATCAATAATTTTTTGAACTACTCGATGTCAGAGGTGGATCATGTTCATCAACTTAGAGATTTATTGAAATTCCTTTGATACTGCCAGCTCTATAAATGGTTATACTAATGTATGTTTTGGATATGAAAGGTTTATTTCCTCAAGCATGTAGTTTCCTATAAATGTGATCTTACATACCTTTCAATGATCGAGGAAATTTTTTCTTAGAAAACACCCAATTATATTGTAGAGTTTTGTAGCTTCATTGGTCTTGTGTGCTATTATTATAGGTTCATTTCATATTTCTCATGGATTTTGGACCACTAAAATCATTTACCAGGAAATAAAATGATTTTATCTAGAATAATTTATGTTAGGAATAATTTCAATACTTGAATAAGAGATTAATCAGTGCTTCATTTTCTAGTGGAGGGGTGATGTTTAAGGTGTTTTGTGACAATTATTTCCTGGGATTGGGATTTTTCTTAATGCATAATAGGGTAGTGAACTCTTATGGGTCTAGGAATTCATGGCCTCATGAGTGTAACTATGCCACCCAATATCTTGATATAGCAGTGGTTGTGTTTTCAATAAAACAATAGTGACATTACAACATTACGTATCACTTTTTGGTCTTCATGGATCACTTGATCTTAAAATATATATATTTACCTTATATGACCTAAATCTATAAAAATTAATGTGTATGGAGTTTCTTTAGGACTATAAATATTATATTTACTTTACCTTAGGAAAGAATAATTTCATGGCTGACTCTTTGAGTAGTAATTCATGAAAGGATGATATTTAGTAGTCTAAAGATACTTGGTGGGTGATAGAGGAGTTTTCAACCTTAAAGATACATAAAAGTGTTGTTAATGATGGAGGTTCCTTATTTAATATAAAAAATTATTTGTATCTGATACCATAGGAGGATGAGTCTTAGTTGGGAAACTCGAAGAAAAAGTGATTTGTAACCATATTGTCCATAGTGATTATATAAAGGGATGTTTGGAACCAAATTTTGTTTTTGGGGAGGTTGTTTATGTAGGTGGTAATGTGAGAAGGAGTCCTTCATGTGTTTCATATCCCACCTTTTGATATACACCTAAGAGTATCTAATATGTAATATGGTTTGAAAACATAATTGTTGGGGCCTGTAATGAAATGGGTGGTTGTGGAGTTTGTGGCTTTCTATTTGGTTTTCTAATAGGTAAAGGTCGAGTATCGTGTTCATGGAAGTTTTTTTCAAACCTCATATATTTCCGAGTAGAAATGGGATTACATATCAATGGAAATCATCACAGGGTTTCCCTTATATTTGAGAGGTTTTGACATTATCTAGGTAATCATGGATTGGTTGAAGAAGTTAGCTCACTTGATAGAAAAAAAGGATTCAGGTATAGTGAATTTATTATCAAGGAGTTATTTGGATGAGTTTATGAGGTTCCATGGAGGTATAAGTTCTATTTTTCTCGAATTGGGATTCTCTTTTTACCTTGTGAGTATAGACAGTACTGCATCATGTTTCCGGCACTCAGTTAACCCCATCACGACTTTATACCCTTAGATGAATAGGTATATATGAAGGAATATCTAGAAACTATAGGATATGTTGAGACCATGCATCTTATACTTTTTTGGATCTTGTCAAAATAATTTTCCATCAGTTCATTTTCTTATAACAATATATATCACTCATCAATTGATATGGACATGTATTAGGGGTTTTATAGGAATCCATTTCATTCTCCATTGTATTGGTACATGGTTGGGGAGTCATCATTTCTCAGCCCCAATGTGTTTCAGATCATAAAAAAGAAGTTTGGGGTTAATTGTGATAGGATGAATGAAGAATAGGATTGGAAGAATTATTATTTTAATTGTAAGAGGATTAACTTGGAGTTTGAGTTTTGGGGCCACATTTTTTAAAGGTTTCAACTTTAAGTGGGTGGAAAAGATTTTCTAGTTGGAAGTAATCACTTTCCCTAGTCTGTTAGACCTTTTGAGTTGTTGGGTGCATTAGCAAGGAGGCTTATCTATTATATCTCCCTCTATGACTGGGCATGATTCATGTAATTATCATTATATCTTAGCTTCATTGGTATCTTTATGATAAATCCTATTTCATTGACTTGGTATAGTTTCATATGCATAAAAATATGACATTTATAGAGCAGGTAGAAGGTATCCAATATCATTAGGAGAAGGTTTGGTATAGATGGAACATTCCTTTTTTTAGTGTGTTGTAGAGTAATGATTTCATATAGGAGATTACATGGTTGTGTGATTCACATATGCATTCCCAGTTCCCTAAGTTGTTTTGAGTTTTGTCTTTTTTTCCTTATTGATGTGAAGTTCTGATCTTTTTATTTTATGAGATGAGATTTTCTTTGATAAAGATGTTTGAATAAAGCTTCCATCAAATGAAGAGGGTAAAAATTAACTCCCAATTAAGATACATGATACTACGACACATATTAATATCATTTGAGTGAGTTAGTACCACATATAGGGGAAAATATTTTGATATGGAAGATATAATTCCTTGATTTTTGTGTTTTGGTTGTATTGTGTGATGGTTGTGGTGATCATTTTCTTAGGCTATTTTGAGGTTGTGAAGGTGATCTGAATGGTTATTTTAAAAAGGGGGTTATTTTGGATTGTTGAGTGGTGTGGTAATGTGGTTGTGAGGTATTTTTTGTGAGTATTTTCAATTAGGTTTGGTGTGTTTGGTTAGTGGAAGTGTTTATTTGTAATGGGGTCTTTGAGATATATCATTTAGGATAGTTTTTCATACCATTTTCCCTTTTTCCTATTGGGTTGGTTTTTATTCTTGAGGGTGAGAATAGTGTGATAGGTATCTGATGTGATGGTACAAACCATATATCTAGATACATTATCGTATTTAAGGTGGTGGAGGTTTCTAGTAGATCTTCTGAGTATTTAGGAAGTAGGTGGTGGTGAGTATCTGAGAAAATTATTTAGGGGGATTATATGGCATAGAGTACGAGGTTGTGCTATAAGGATGGATGTTGAGGCGTGAAGAGGCTGGTTGTGGAATAGGTTTATTGGAGGAGGAGTATGGTGTTACTTCCAATTTTAGTATAGGTGTGGAGTGGAGAGCATTACTATAGGGTGGATTCATGTGGTTGAGTTTTTTAGGGGTTATTTGTTTTTTGGGGTAGTTGTATCGTGGAGTTGTACTGGAACATAGCACCCTTCATAGTCATTAGGTTCGATGTTGTAGCAGCCTTTACTAACCTAGAGTCCATTTTCATATTTTATCTGATATTTAATGTAGAGATAGCCATAATTTTCATAGGCTTATTTGGAAATCAATAATGTACTAATTTTTTAAAATAAAACTATGTTCGATATCTTTCTTAACACACAACATTGGCATTTAACTAATTGATATATACCAAAAAAATATGATTATTTATATGTGACTATTATAATATATCTATTGAGTTGGTAGGAATGAATAGGATTAACCAAATTATTAAATATATATATATATATATAAAGGTATTAATAAAGACAAAATTATTGATAAATTCTTAATAATAACTAATTTTTTAATAAATTCATTTTACTCTTAAAAAATACATTTTCCTCCAAAATGTTTTTATTGTTTTTTTTTAGAAAATACTATAACTAATTTCTAGGTATTTTATAAATTTTATTTGAAAAAAATATTTCATTATTTAAATCATTATATTATAATAATCTTATGGATAAATTTTAATAACTTTCTAAAAATTTTAATTTTTCAATTAATAGTGAAAAATACTTATTCTTATTGAAAACTATATTTTCTTTCATGTAATTACAAAGTAAAATTCTATTTTGGATTAGTTTCAAAACTTAATCAGTTAATTTTTATTAAAAAAAATCTAATTGTCCCATTTCTAATTAATTTTATACTTGTATATAGCATAAAAACATTTTACACTTACAAAGACATTTTTTTGAAAAAAAATGTTTTTCATCTTGTCTCTAAGGTATAATTTTAAACTAAATTCTACAACTTCTATGAATTTAGTATTGAAAATTATTTCCCATAATTAGAATTAGGATTTCCAAATTTGGTATATGGTCCCCTTTTATTTTTATTCATTATTAATAGTAGTTGTGGTAAATAATGATCACCATAATAACTGTAAATTAGGTGATGAAGTTAAAAAATATATGATAAGTAATAAATATTGATTATAACACTTTCCATTATATTATTGGATTGGTGTATATCATCTTTTTTCATCAAATTCTCAAATATATGACCACTTGGTTTCATATTGTGTTTAATTTTGAACTTTTTAAAATTTAAGTAAAAGATAAAGACAAAAATGTTACCTTCTTTATTTTAATTTCTATAATATTTTGTGACAGGGATAAAATAAAATTATGTTTTGTTCTAAATATCCATTTGATATATAAATATTTTTTATCAATTTATTTCTTATTTTTAGTAATGAAATGTTTACTTTAAATACTTCTTCAACACCGAGACAAAATTTATTCAATTAATAGAAAAATAAAATAAATTATTTAAGAAATATTAAATGTAATATAAATTTAGTGAATTATT
The DNA here is from genome assembly GCA_963277665.1 of Viscum album. Classification (NCBI taxonomy): domain Eukaryota; kingdom Viridiplantae; phylum Streptophyta; class Magnoliopsida; order Santalales; family Viscaceae; genus Viscum; species Viscum album. Next base: position 772,072,629 of record OY728138.1, read on the forward strand.
ATGATCCATGATTTTTTAGACATATATAACATATTTTTTATGTGTTAAATGATTATATTATAATTTCATTGTTTTCATATTATATTCAATGACAAACTAAATGAATAGTTCCAAAAAAATAATTAATTATATTTTATAATAAATAATATTTTATTAAATGATTTAAAATTTCTAAAAATACTATATTCCACCATATAATTTGAATATGGTTTAAATTATTATAAATGGTAAAATTTTTGGAAAATTTATCTTTTATAGTAACAATCATGGCCCCTAAATAGTAGAAAAAATATTATCATGGTAATTGTCACAAAGGGTTAAATGGGATAAAAAAATAAATATGGGTAAAATCCTAATATAAACAAGTTAAAATTTTAATGGATGATATAATTTAAACCAATAATAATCCTATATTATAATTATATTAGTTTTGAGCCTTTTTTCAATGGAAATTAATTTATGTTAATTTAATATTTTCTAAAATTTGACAATTACCCCTATAACTTATGAAAAAAAGACCTCCTCACTTTTTTAATCACACATAAAAAGAATTTTGGATCAGAAAAAACCTGCCCAAATAACTTTACTACATCCCTTACCACATATTAGAGTCCTTGTTTTGATTCAAAACCCTCCTAGTAAGGCTTCTAATATAAACATAAAGTGGTAGTCTGAAGAGGAGGTATCATTCTTAATCGAACATTTTTGTTTTATTTCTCCTTCAACATCCTCCAAATATTTTTTAACCAGGATGATATAATAAAATCAGTATATATAATATAATTATATGTTATTATGTTAATTTAACAACCTACATGCATCTCCTCTTCCCTGAAATAAGAAACAAAACCTTCATTCTAGTGTATGGAAACCTACCTTCTTGTGAACCAATTTAATTCATTATCCATAATTGCCTCTCATAGATATTTATGGTGATTAATTTAATGTATATATAATATATTAATTATATTTTAATCAATATTTAAATTTAACATATCATATATTTTCTTATCTTTCCAATCATTTAAATATGATAACATTGTTTATGTGTACGTGTGGATTACCACCACCACAAAGCGATGTGATTCATTTTTCATTACTGCATCACATGGATGGTATATAGATGTATATATACAGAAATAAACTGAAATTTATGATATAATGATAATTTTGGATAGATAAAATAACACTTAACATCTTTCCATCATGATCATTGAAAATTGAAATGTTAGTCATGAATATATAGGGTATATCGTCTCCATGATTATAACTATGTTAGTAATAATCATGTTTCATGGCTGGTTTTAATAATATATAGGGTATATCGTCTCCATGATTATAACATAGTTAATTATCAAATGTTTAATAAAAATATTTGGGAATAAAGGTCGATTTATTCTGTAATAAAATGTTTATTTTGAGCCTAGAGTTAATTTCAATAAATAAAAATCTTGTATAATTATTCTTGAACAAATAGATTTATTTTTTTACCTTACTTAGAATTTTTTTCTCATCAAACATTTAAAAAATCATATAGTGTTTTAAGTATTACTATGGATAAGGATTGGGTATAGATTAAAATTGTGAAGATATGTTATGAAAATAAAACTTATTATATCATACAAGTTTTATTTTGTGGGAAAAATAAATACTAAGTGAAATTTTCCATATTATGATGCAATATTCATTTAGGTAATGGTGATGGACTAATTATCTAAATATATAAAATGTAATGATCCTCAAATATAATAAAATTAATTCTTAACTTAAAATTGAATATTATAAAATTTTTAAGGTTGGGTTGCTATAATTGGTATAATATTAAAGGTTTAGATACTTTAAATATTAATATTAGAGAACATTAGGGAATAAATTTTGAATAATCATGAAGTATGTGATAACATCACAAAGTTTTGTTAAAATGTTTATTGTGTGGTTTAACTTGAAATGAATTCATGTTTATATACAATAAGTGTACATGGTTTTGAAGAGATTCATCTAGGGTTAATAAGCCTGAAAATAGTCAATTAACTATATCTTATCCATCATTATATAAAATGGTGAGTGTTCCCTTACTACACACCTGGTTTTATACTCTTGGGGGATATTCTTGGGTTAATTTGGATTTTATATATGAAAAATCATTAAATATTTTAATAGATGATGATCATGGATGAGCGAAGTTAAACCTAATGTATCATAGGTTGAAAATAAGTTGTAATAATTTAGACACCCTTTAAATTATTTTAATGATTATGATTAATGTTCCCTGCATAATAATTTTTTGTTTTAGTCAATGTCTTGAACCAAGATAAATGATGTTAACACTAAATGTGATGATTATGAGTAAAAAAATGGGATGAGGCTTGAAGTGAAATATATTTTTATTATGTATAATAATTTTTCAAGATATATAATTAACAAATTATACCTTAAAAAACTCTATAACTCACCAAAAGAGATAAAGATATAGTCTAATAAGATCTTAGGTGGTGGATACCATAGAAGAAAGAAGGCTCAATTTCCTTCATGTCAGAAATGTGCAAAGTAACACACATTAGAATGTATTAATAGAATTTGGAAATTTTTTCTATGAGGAAAGTAATATAATTGAGAAACAAATTTCTAAGGAAAAATGTAGATTTCGATAGAGAGAGAAAAAATATATCCTAGAGATCCATTTATTTTTTGTTATCTTAAATGTGGGGAACCAGGGCAATATCAATGTCAATGCTCTCTTCTATAGGTTAATTATTATACTAAGGAAGTACATATGTTATACCAATCATTGAATTAAAAATATTTTAAGTATTTATGTATTGTTTTACAATAATTATATTTTAGAATCATTTTTATTAAAGGTATTTTGTTTATAAGAATCATGAATGATCTGTGGATTTCTCCATGATATTTTTTATTTAAGGATTCAAAAACATATGATGAATGGTACTAATAACCCATAAACATTATTTAGTGATAAAGATATATTTTTTGAAAAAACATGATATAGGGGAAGGTAACCCTTAATATATTCCTATTGTTGAGTTAATAATGCATAGTTGACAAAAATAGATGGTTGAATTTGATGAATTAAATGAAATAACATGGATAACCTTCAGTGTTCATAATAACTTTCATTATTATGTTTATTTTATAAGTATTTTAATAATATTTTTAGGTATATTATAATAATTATGTTAATATAGTATTCATAAAAAGGAAAACTTGTCTCATCTGTAAATGTCACAAATCTTGAACCCACAACTAAACGGAGAAAAGGGTGTAATGTCAATCACTAGACTACATGATGTATTGGAGTGTGTGACATTTATTTCTTTAAATGAAATGATATATAATTATTAAGTATATTTTGGAAACATATTTTTTTCATAGAGATAACTGTGGGATTGAAAATTTATTTGGTGATTAGGTGATTTAGGTTTCTTTGGAATAAGATCACTATTTTAAGAAACCTATATGATTAAGGTAAATAGACCATTGTGGTATTTTGTTTGGGGAATAAATGTTGATTTATATTTTGGAAGTATATACATTATTAATGTTTCTTTATTGTAATTCATTGTATTTATGGAAATGATTATCATATCTTGGAGACTATATGATTATGGCATATACATTTTAGTATGAGACATTAAGATTAATTGGTGTTATTTGGTGATAAATGATAAATTTATCTTGGAAGAATATATGATCAAATAATTATAATCATTATGATTAATTATTATTATAGAATATTTTGAATAATATTAATGTTATTTGTTTATAAAATTATTGAATTTAAACTTTCTATGTTATTATTGAAGCTTTGGTTGTTAATATACTATTATTTCATATGATGGATTACTAATTTGAGAATTATCTTTTCATAACCATTTTGAATTATTTTAATGTCAAAATATATGAGGAATATCTTGTTATATTTTTTTGATTATATTATCCAAATGGATTTTATTTTAGGGATTCATACATAAAAAATTCATCTTAAATACTCATTATTTGTAGAAAAAGGTGTATTGTGGTTGAAATTGTGTAAAGGATGAAATTATATATATCATGTAAGAATATTTCCTTATTTTATTCTTCTAGATGGTAAATTAATTCCTCAAATATTGTAAAAATATATTGGAAGAAAAAAATTATCCTATTTATTTATTTTTGATGAATCATTGATATTTTTCACACCTCATCGGTTTATGGTTTTGTGGTAAAAAGCATTCTCATTATCATTCTCTTTATTGTGATAAATGATCTCTATCACTTTCTATAATTATTTGTAAACTATTTTTTTATATATGTCTATATTTTCATTCCCCACTAATGTTATGCAATTTGGAAACCTAGTTATGTGTGATTCCAAATTACCTTCGTATTTCCCTTTCTCTCTTTCCAATTGTATGTTTTATTAAACCTTTTTACGAAGTAGGATTTCAATAAAGGTATTTTTAAATTTGAAACCCTTGTTTATTGTGACTAGTTTAAAATTATAAGGATTTGATTTATTAAATTTTGGAAGAATTTGAAACCATGTGTTTTTAAAATAATATTATTCTTTATATCTTGGTTAACACAAAACATCGGGCTTTAAGAGAATTAAGATATACCATAAAAATATTATAATTCAATTGTTACCATTATTATCTATACATTGAATTAATGGGTATGAATAGGAATGCCTAATATATAAAATATATATAATGGTATTTATCAATCTATATTTATTGATAAATTCTTAATAAATAATCACTTAATTTTTAATAATATCATTTATTCTTAAAAAATATGTTTTCTTAAATAAAGGTTTTTATGGTTTTCTGCGCAAAAATTATTATAATAAATTTATGGTAAATATATAAATCTCATTTGAAAAGAAGGATATCATTTTTGAAATCATAATATCAAAATTATATTATTGGGAAATTTTGAGTTTTTTCTAAAAATATTTATTTTTCAATGACTAGTGAGAAATAGATATTTTTATTGAAAATTGTATTTTTTTTTCAAGTATTTTTAAAGTAAAATTCTATTTTAGAAAATTTTAAAATTTAATTAGTTACTTTTTATTAAAAATAGTATAATTATGGACTTTGTAATTAATTTTATGCTTGGATATAGTGTAAAATTAGTTTACACATAAAAAGGCATTTTTATGGAAAAACTATGTTTTTTATCGCGTCACATGAGTCAAGTTTTAAATTAAATTGATTGAATTATTTGAATTGAACCATTAAAAATATAATCCATATTTGGAATCTGGATGTCCAAATTTGGTAAATAGTACCCTTTTATTTTAATTTATTAGGAATATTAACTTCAGTAAATAATTATCACCATTGTAATGGTAAATTAGGTAATAATGGTAAACAATAATATGATAAGGACTAAATATTAAACCTAAAAATTTACTTTACCCTATTGAATTAGTGGTGTTATTCTATGTACATCCAAGTCTCAAATATATTTCCACATGGTTCCATATTTCTTTTATTATGACCTTTATAATATTTTTGTAAAAGATAATGCTAAAAATATCACATTATTTCCTTCAATATCTATGATATTCTGTGAAATGGATAAAAAACACCATATTTTCAGTTCTAAATATTAACTTGAAAGGTAGTTTTTTTATCATGGTAATTAATTTAAAAATTTATTCTAATTAAACAATTACATTAAATACTTATGCAATGCTGACACAATGTTTATTCAATTAATATAAAAATAAAATTAATGGTGTTCAAAATAATGAAATTAATATGAAAATAATGAATGGTTATGATCCATGAATTTTATATCTATATATAACATATTAGTGACGTGTCGAAGGATTATATTTTAATTCTACTACTATGATGTTTTTTTCAATGTCAAATCAAATTAATTGTTCCAAAAATGGAATTAATTATATTTTAATATAAATAATATATTATAAAATGATTTAAAATTAATTAAAATACTATTTTTAGAAAAATAAATTGATATATGGATTAAAATGCCAATCATGGCACATTAATTATCCAATTTTTCTTTTATAGTAACTATCATGATGTATAAATAGTAAAACCTTTTTATTATGGTAATTGTCAAAAATGGTTAATGTGGGTTAAAAAAAGAGATAAGGGTGAAAAAATAATCTAAAAGTTCCAAAAATTTATTTTATAATTGTATTTAGACTCATCATAACCCTATATTAAAATTATATTAGTTTTTATCCTTATTTATATGAAAACTAATTTATATTAATTTAATATTTAAATAATTTCCAAAAGTGCCCCTCACATACTTATAAAATTGAACCTACTGTCCTATTTTATTCACACATAAAACTTTTTTTGGATCAGATAATTCCTACAAAAATCCATGCCCCACTTCCATTAAAATTTCCTAAAGGCCTTAATTTGATTATAAAACAATTCTATGATGGATTTTGGTGTAAACCTAAAGAGGTTGTTTGAAGAATAGGTATTGTTCTTAATCGAGTATTTTTGTTTCGATTCTTCTTCCACCTCCATAAATTATTATTCAACCATGCTGATATAATAACATCATTATCTTACATATTATAAAATTTTATATTGTTAATGTAATAACCAACTACAATCTCCTCTTCTATCAAATGGGAATGGAAAAACCCATTTGTGTGTATGGATGAATTCCATCTTGATAACCAATGTAATTCATTTTCCATCATCATCTCTCAAAAATATTTATGATAATGTATTTAAATTATATATATGATATTCATGACAAATTAATGATTCTTGAAAATTAATATATCATTTAATTTCTTATCTTTTCATTCACTAAAAGATGATAATGTATTTTGTGTGTACGTGTGGATTACCACCTCCATGAAGGGAAGTGTTTTTTTTACATTACCACATCACATTGATGGTATATATAAGTGTAGATAAATAAATAATATTATATTAATGATATAAATATCATTCTATAAAGATAACATAAAACTTACCTTATTACCATCGGGATCATTGAAAAATGGAAACATTACTCATATGTACGTATGACTGTCACACCCTGACCACAGATTCCCTTATTTTACTTCTTTTTTTGTCTCGGTTTGAATTTTTTTTCAAAGGTTAATTGTGTTGGTGGTTTCGCGCCGGTGCGCGGTCACCGCATCGTTAGCGGTGACCGTGAGTTCGGCTCGGGTGACCGTGTGTTCACCCGGTGTTTTAAATATTAAAAATGTTAAGTTGAATTTTTATTATTATTATTATTATTTAAATTGTGTTATTATTATTGTAGTTATTCTTATTTTATATATGTTTATATATGTGTATATGTATGTATATATATATGTCTATATATGTATATATATGTATATATATGCTTATATATGTTATGTCTATATATGTATATATATATATATATGTTTATCGTATCTATGTTTATATGTTTATATATAGGTATATATATATATCTATATATGTATATATATGTGTGTGTGTGTGTGTTATTTTCAAATGGTTTTATTATTTTAAATATTTTGATTTTAATAATTATTATTATAATTAACTAATTTTTATTTTATTATCATTATTATTGTTATTATTATTATTATTATTATTATTATTATTATTATTATATTTTTTTATCTTATATATATATATAGATATTTCTTTTTTTTGGAACCCTAGTCTACCCCTTACCCAGCCGTCGCCCCCACTCCCTTCTCTCCTCTCTCCCTGCAGCCCCCCCTCCTCTGCGCAGTAGCCCAGCCCCGGCGGCTCCTTCCCCTACCTCCAGCGCGAGTCACCCTCCTCCTGCGCTTTCCCCTCCCCTCCGGCTTCACTCCGCCCCAGGAGCGCTCGCCACCAGCACCCGGCCTCCGTCCGGCACCCCGCTTCCCCTTCGCCACGCCCAGCCGCAGCTCCCAGCTCTCGCATCCCCCCCCCTGTGCCGGCGCCTGCTGCCCGCACCACCGAACTCTGCCGCACCCCTCTCTACCCCGACGCCCTCCGTAGCTCCCCCGCACGAACCTACGCTGCCGCCGACCGCACCTCTGGCAACCCCCGCGGCTACCGTCCGCACCTCCGGCAACCCCGCTACCGCCGACCGCACCTCCGAAGACCCCGCAGCCGCTGTCCGCACCTCTACCGACCCCGCTACCCGCTGGCTGAATTCTCCGGTGAGCCCCCACTCCATCCAGCGGCCTCCAGTACCCCTCGGGCCTCTTCCAACTTGTTCCCGGCACTCCGGTGCACCGCCCCGGCCCACGCATGACCCGCCTCTGCTGTCTGACGCTGTTCCGGTGTCCCCTGCCCTGTTCCGGCGACCCCGCCGGCATTTTCCATCCCTGCTGGCACCTCTGATCCGCTCTGGTACCGCCCTGTCGGCGTCCCCCGTTCCTTTTCGGCGCTCTGGTCGGCTCTGCCACACCTTCGTCCGACTGCATACCGGCTTTCCGTGGCCCGGCTAGCCGCTGCCGCCTTGCGCCGGCCAGCGGCGCACCCGGTAATCGGTGCGTGACCCCCCCCCCCCCCCCCGACAATCTCCCTGCAAGTGTGAGCCGCCTCTTTTGACTGGCGCGCGACCCCGTGTGTCGAGTGCGTCTCTGCACCAAGGTATGTTTTGTGTCGTCCTTATTTATTTATTTATTTATTTGTGTTTTGTTTATATTTATTGTGTTTGGCTGTTTTGGTTATGTGGTGTTGTTGCAGTGTGTTGGCGGAATAATTCCACAATGCTGAGGTCTTCAGCTTCTGTACGCATATGCGCCTGCGCGAGGTGTTTTGCGTTGTCGAGTTTGGTTTGCGATTTTAGGTGATTTTTGCCTTGTTTCTTACTTAAATTATTTTATATCAACGTTTATATATATATATACACTTTGTCTTATGTGTTCTCATTCTTTTGGACTTTTTTTTAAATCGGTGTTTACGTGTTTTAGTTATTCTACTTTTTTTGCAGCGTGTTCGCGAGGTATCTTCGCGTTATCGAAGTTTCCCGCTTGCGTTTTCTTGTGCGCAAGTGTGAGGTGTGTTGTTTCATCGCAAACTAGTTGCAAGTCAAGGTAGGTATCCCACTGCACTTGCTTTTAAATTTAGAAATTTATTTATTCCTTGTCATTTTATTATTTTTCAATAAATTTATAGTAGTACTAGATAGCTATTACTTGAGTCGTGACTTGTTGAAATTGAAAACTGTTTACTCCTTGCATCGCATTGAAAATATTTTCATGAATTTAATTGTGTGACTGTCTTGTGATGTTTCTAAAAGAGTACTTTATGAAATGTGAAAGTCTTGTTGAACAGTGTTTTGAAATGGTTTGGTGTGTGTGAAATGGCAGGTGCATCGTTTATGGAAAATGGTGATTCTTGAAAACTTGAATAGAGGAAATGCCTATTTGGCCTTTAAACTGGATTTTTTTTTGGAATTTTTTTTGTGGTGGTTTGGTTTTCCTTAAATGGGTTTCTAAGTATGTTTTCTGGTTTTCAACGTGATGGCATGTGTTATAGCTTTTGGAAACGCTTTGGTATTAAATGGTTTAAATGTTAAATGATGTGGCAGCCCATTTGTAACTTTATTGATTGTGAACTGACTACATATATATATATCTGTACATATGGGGCATCTCTACAGGGGGACTTCCCTTCAAGTATTGTCGTATAGCGGTGTCCGTGTAAGGGGTTGGCAAGTGCGGTGAGATGAGTCATGCGTGCGAGGGCCTCCCACTTACACAGTATTATTAAAACCACCATGGGTTTCTGGGCATCTTTTAGAGAATCGAGTGATGGTTGCTGGCTAACCCCGATTAGACGGGTTAGTCCCCCCTTGGTAGGTAGGCCTTGTGGGGCATGCCACTAGTTGGTTGTTAGGGAGGCTAGTTGGTTATTGACTGTGGAGTACCGTGCCAGTAGGTAGTCTGAACCCGAGTATGTCCAGGGGTTTTCTAGGGATGTTTAGGATCACCCATGGTTACTTGATTTTCCCCTGCTTGTTTACTTTCAGTTGTTCTTTACAGCTTATACTGGTTACTTCGTGAAAATGGCTTTCAAATGAAAATGTGTTATTCTCTTTGTGTAAAATTTGAAACTGTAACACTTCTTTCTCTTTTAGAATGAAATTGGGCACCAATGAAAGTAATTCAACTTTTGAAAAAGAATAAGAGTAATGTCTCATGTTCTGACCTTCAAGTGAAACATTATGAAAGCATACTTTTATACATTGTATTTCAAACCTAGAATTTATGGATTCTCTATTTTCTGGCAGTGCTTTGGGAATTGTTGTTGGTCTCACCTACTGAGTACCTTTTTGTGCTCACGCCTATATTTTACCATTCCAGCTTCAGGTTCCTTGTGTTCAGGTTTTCTTGGCTTGAGTCGCTCGGTGATGGAGTGATGATGGTGTTTAGTTGGGTGGTGACTGTGAGGTCACGTGGAGGTATGTTTGTCGTGTAGTTTTTGTTTTCTTTTGTTTTTAGTGTTGTTTATTTTGTTTAGTTTGCTTTCTTTCTTTTGATCCTGGTATTGTTCGGGTTGAAATCGTTCCCAACGATTAGACTTTTTTTTATGCCCGGCACTAGTTGCCATCCCGGGGGGATCGGGAATGCCCCTCGGGACTTTCCGCAGACCGGCTCGGGTGACCGGTTCAGGGTCGACCCATGCTGGTTCGTGACAAAATGGTGTCAGAGGGAGGTTCTTGTTATTTGGGTCATCCGGTAGAATGAGATTAGGACTGTCGGAACTCGAGAGGTAGGTGCGGGAAGAGCATTGTGAACTATTACTCACACTGATCCTCGAGTTACCAGGGGTAGTCCGGAAATTGTGTCTTTTGACCTCGTTTTGGATTGAGTAATGAAAAAGGAGACGAGCCAATGTCACGTCGCGATTTCACATGGAGTAGTGACCCATGTGGAGTCCGAGTACACAGTTTAAGTTCCCCCTAGCTGTTGATGCTTAATTGGGGCGTGGCTCACTACCATGTCGTCGGGTTAAGCGTAACTGCTAGTTCCTCATTCTGGTGATTCTTTGTAAGTTGTACTATGTTTGGTTCTGGTTGGTGTGATCGTGTTTTTGAAAATTAAAGTTGAATTTTGAAATGGAAGTGTTTTCCATAAAATGGGTTTAAATCAGTAAAGGGTATTTTTGCAATTTAAAGTGTTCTGGTTCCAAAATCGGGTGTTTGCTTGGAATTGGTAGGGAAGTGGTTTTAGTGCGACCCTTGGTTTTCCTTATGAATGATCGCATGTGTGTGGGTTTGTGTGAAAAGTGCATGAGAGGCACTTGTTCATGGATGACGTGAGTGGAATGGATGGACACGCATGCGACGATTCATGAGATTCTATGGGTGTTTATTTGAAACCAAAGGTTTGACCTTGTCTTTCTAAAATGATTTTTGAAAGAGGAAAATGTTTTTGTAAATTGGATTTTGTTTCGGAAAGTGGGTTTTGTGTTTGGAAGTAGTCTTGAAATGAAATGGTGATTTTTTGAAAGTGGATTTTTGGCGTGCGAGCTAGTTGTTGGTATGCGATTGTCCTTTTGATTAAGATTTGATTGGATGCTGATTTTTGGCCTTTTGTTTTTATGTTGTTCAGAGAATGTCGCGCAGAAAGATCCACAATGTTTCTAATGAGTCATTCCCAGTTTTTGGTCCTTCTTGGACGTTGCCTATTCTTCGTGGTGATTGAGGCCCGTTAGAAGCAGTAGAGTGGCTTGAAGAAGTGGAGAGTATCTTTAGAACATTGGGAACTCCCGAGACTGTTAGGGTTCGTGTTGTTATAGGATTGTTTGAGGGTCCATCTCTGGACCAGTGGAAGGTGGTTTCCCCACCATCAACGCAAGTCGGAATGATGTGGGATGGCTTTAAAACCATCTTCGTCCAAGGATTTATGCCTGAAGAAGTGAAGGAAAAGAAAAAGGGAGAGATCATGCATATTCAACAAGGTCAACAGACGGTGAAATCATATTTTGACCATTTCAAGGAACTGATTGCCTTTTCTCCTGAGGTGGCGTCGCATGAGCTCATGAAGGCCTCTCTTTTTAACGGGGGTCTCTGTCCAGAAATCAAGGAGCGGATCTTCCTTTCTAAAGACCATCGTTTCGAGAAGCTGGTGGAGGAATCATTTTTAGCTGAGTTGGTGTCCGGAGCGCAGGTGGTTGGTAGTCCAGCGTACCCAGTTGTTCGTGGGGTTTCTCCATCTAGAGAGGAAAGGATGCCAGAGAAACCGGTTCCTAAGGAGTTATCTCCTTTGGTCCCAGCTCCCGATTCATCAGATCGTTCAGTGGTATGCTATCAGTGTGGTCATTTTGGACATTTGAAGCCATCCTACCACAACCCTCCGAAGACATGTCATCGTTGCGGCTATCTGGGTCATTTGGAGAAGTTTTGCAGGAAGCGTCGCTTGAAGAGGACGCCGTGATTTGAGAGTGTCAGTACCTGACTGTGAGGCAAGAGATGCTTCAACCATCAGAGCCCCAGCCATAGGTCTCAGGGTGAAGCTCGCGCACATTCAATAGTCCCTAGGGGTGTGAAGCGTTGGTCCGGGTTTTGTGTTCTGTGTTGGCAGTGGAACAATTAAGATCTTTTTGTACTTGTTTTTCTGCTGTTAAATTTTTGACGTTATTGTAAGTTCATTGTTTTACCTTGGGGTTATCATGGACTAATTCTATTCTGATCTAAGTAGTCCCATTTGTGTGGATGTGGTTATGTTTTGTGGATTTCAATGGGTCATGTTTTCACTCGGTGTCTTATTAAGTCTTTTCCATGGGGTTGAAGGTCGTTACTTTGGTCGAGGATTCAACGTTTCGACGAAGGTGTCGTTTTTCACTCGTGCTATAAGAGTTGGTTTAAACCGGTTGGGATTTCCCACGTCGACCCTCCCCCCCTTTTTCCTAGGGTTGTCTATTTAGATGGTTAATTTTTTTCTACACAAGTTGAGCTCTTATGGTGGGGAGAACCCCTTTGTGTTCTCCCATCAACCTCGGACTTCAGTTTTCTCTTGAATCGGTCGGGTGTGACCTGTGTAGAGTAAGGTCATCTCGAGAATCTCAGTTCTCTTCGGTTCCTTTAGTTTTGTTTGGGCATGGACCTGAATCTTGACCGACTTTTGTCTTGGTGACTTTCTGGGGGCATAAAGTGTCTGTGGTGGGGAGAATTCTCACACCCCGACCGCAGAATCCCTTATTTTACATCTTTTTTTGTCTCGGTTTGAATTTTTTTCAAAGTTTAATTGTGTTGGCGGTTTCGCGCCGGTGTGCGGTCACCGCATCGTTAGCGGTGACCGTGCGTTCGGCCCGGGTGACCATGTGTTCACCCGGCGTTTTAAATATTAAAACTGCTAAGTTGACTTTTTATTATTATTATTATTATTTAAATTGTGTTATTATTATTGTAGTTATTTTTATTGTATATATGTTTATATATGTGTATATGTATGTATATATATATGTCTATATATGTATATATATATATATGCTTATATATGTTATGTCTATATATGTATATATATATATATATGTTTATCGTATCTATGTTTATATGATTATATATAGGTATATATATATATCTATATATGTATATATATATATATGTGTGTGTATATGTATATATATATGTGTGTGTGTTATTTTCAAATGGTTTTATTATTTTAAATATTTTGATTATAATAATTATTATTATAATTAACTAATTTTTATTTTATTATCATTATTATTGTTATTATTATTATTATTATTATTATTATTATATTTTGTTATCTTATATATATATATAGATATTTCTTTTTTTTTAGAACCCTAGTCTACCCCTTACCCAGCCGCCGCCCCCTCTCCCTTCTCTCCTCTCTCCCCGCAGCCCCCCCCCCCTCTGCGTAGTAGCCCAGCCCCGGCGGCTCCTTCCCCTACCTCCAGTGTGAGCCGCCCTCCTCATGCGCTTTCCCCTCCCCTCCGGCTTCAATCCTCCCCAGGCGCGCTCGCCGCCAGCGCCCGGCCTCCGTCCGGCGCCCCGCTTCCCCTTCGCCACGCCCAGCCGCGGCTCCCGGCTCCCGCATCCCCCCCCCCACCTCTGTCGGCGCCTTCTGCCCACACCACCGGCCTCCGCCACACCCCGCTCTACCCCGGCGCCCTCCGCAGCTCCCCCGCTGCCCCCGGTCGCACCTCCGGCGACCCCGCTGCCGCCGGCCGCACCTCCGGCGACCCCGCAGCCGTTGTCCGTACCTCTGGGGACCCCGCTACCTGCTGGCCGAATTCTCTGGTGAGCCCCCGCTCCGGCCAGCGGCCTCCAGTAGCCACTCGGACCTCTTCCAACTTGTTCCTGGCACTCCGGCGCAACGCCCCGGCCCACGCATGACCCGCCTCCGCTGTCCGGCGCTGTTTCGGCGTCCCCTTCCCGGTTCCGGCGACCCCGCCAGCATTTCCCATCCCTGTCGGCACCTCTTCTCTACTCCGATACGACCCTGTCAGCGTCCCCCGACCCTTTTCGGCGCTCTGGTTGGCTCCGCCGCACCTTCGTCCGGCCGCATATCAGCTTTCCGCGGCCCGACTGGCCACTGCCGCCTTGCGCCAACCAGCGGCGCACCCGGTAATCGGTGCGCGACCCCCCCCCCCCCCCCGACGGTCTCCCTGCAAGTGTGAGCCGCATCTTTTGACTGGAGCGCGACCCCGTGTGTCGAGCGCGTCTCTGCACCAAGGTATGTTTTGTGTCGTCCTTTTTTTATTATTATTTATTTGTGTTTTTTTTATATTTATCATGTTTGGCTATTTTGGTTATGTGGTGTTGTTGCAGTGTGTTGGCGGAATAATTCCGCAATGCTGAGGTCTTCATCTTGTGTGCGCGTATGCGCCTGCACGAGGTGTTTTGCATTGTCGAGTTTGGTTTGCGATTTTAGGTGAGTTTTTCCTTGTTTCTTACTTGAATTATTTTATATCAACGTTTATATATATATATACACTTTGTCTTTTGCATTCTCATTCTTTTGGACTTTTTTTTAAATCGGTGTTTACGTGTTTTAGTTATTCTACTTTTGTTCTGGGGTGTTCACGAGGTATCATCGCGTTATCAAAGTTTCCCGCTTTCATTTTCTTGTGCGCAAGTGTGAGGTGTGTCGTGTTATCGCAAACTAGCTGCAAGTCAAGGTAGGTCTCCCACTGCACTTGCTTTTAAATTTAGAAATTTATTTATTCCTTGTCATTTCATTATTTTTCAATAAATTTATAGTAGTACTAGAGAGCTATTACTAGAGTCGTGACTTGTTGAAATTGAAAATTGTTTACTCCTTGCATCGCATTGAAAATATTTTCATGAATTTAATTGTGTGACTGTCTTTTGATGTTGCTAAAAGAGTACTTTATGAAATGTGAAAGTCTTGTTGAACAGTGTTTTGAAATGGTTTGGTGTGTGTGAAATGGCGGGTGCATCGTTTATGGAAAATGGTGATTCTTGAAAACTTGAATAGAGGAAATGTCTGTTTGGCCTTTAAACTGGATTTTTTTTTGGAATTTTTTTTGTGGTGGTTTGGTTTTCCTTAAATGGGTTTTTAAGTATGTTTTCAGGTTTTCAACGTGATGGCGTGTGTTATGTCTTTTGGAAACGCTTTGGTATTAAATGGTTTAAATGTTAAATGATGTGGCGGCCTGTTTTCCACTTTATTTATTGTGAACTGACTACATATATATATATATATATATATATATGTACTTATGGGGCATCTCTACAGGGGGACTTCCCTTCTAGGATTGTCGTGTAGCGGTGTCCCTGTAAGGGGTTGGAAAGTGCGGTGAGATGAGTCACGCGTGCGAGGGCCTCCCACTTACACAGTATTATTAAAACCATCGTGGGTTCCTGGGCTTATTTTAGAGAATCGAGTGACGGTTGCTGGCTAACCCCGATTAGACGGGTTAGTCCCCCTTGTTAGGTAGGCCTTGTGGGGTGTGCCACTGGTTGGCTGTTAGGGCGGCCAGTTGGTTATTGACTGTGGAGTACCATGCCGGCAGGTAGTCTGAACCTGAGTACGTCCAGGGGTTTTCTAGGGATGTTTAGGATCACCCATGGTTACTTGATTTTCCCCTATTTGTTTACTTTCAGTTTTTCTTTACATCTTATACTGGTTACTTCGTGAAAATGGCTTTCAAATGAAAATGCGTTATTCTCTTTGTGTAAAATTTCAAAATGTAACACTTCTTTCTCTTTTAGAATGAAATTGGGCACCAATGAAAGGAATTCAACTTTTGAAAAAGAATAAGAGTAATGTATCGTGTTCTGACCTTCATGTGAAACAATATGAAAGCTTACTTTTATACATTGTAGTTCAAACCTGGAATTTATGGATTCTCTATTTAATGGTAGTGCTTTGGGAATTGTTGTTGGTCTCACCTACTGAGTACCTTTTTGTGATCACGCCTATATTTTACCATTCCAGCTATAGGTTCCTTGTGTTCAGGTTTTCCTGGTTTGAGTCGCTCAGTGATGGAGCGACGCTGGTGTTTATTTGGGTGGTGACCGTGAGGTCACGTGGATGTATGTTTGTCATGTAGTTTTTGTTTCCTTTTGTTGTTAGTGTTGTTTATTTGGTTTAGTTTTCTTTCTTTCTTTTGATCCTGGTATTGTTCGGGCTGAAATCGTTCCCAATGATTAAACTTTTTTTTATGCCCGGCACTAGTTGCCATCCCGGGGGGATCGGGAACGCCCCTCGGGACTTGCCGCGGACCAGCTCAGGTGACCGGTTCAGGGTCGACCCGGGCAGGTTCGTGACAATGATCAACTATCTCTATGATTGTAACTTGGTTTATATTTTATAAACACAATTCATTATAGGTTATAAAAGTATAATTTATGTATATAAATTATAATTATTCCATTATAATTATTAATTATATTATTAAACATTTAACTCATTGACTATAATAAACCAACCAAAATCATTTTTGGACTTATGAGTTGAATATCACCAAAATGTCTGACATAAACTTAAAACATTAATTAATTGAATATAACATGATAATAATTAAAATAAAAGTGATAATAAAATTTAAAAATTGTTTTAATAAATTAAATAATTATAATATTTTTATTATTTATGAATATAATTAACGTACGCGGTGATTCAGACATGAGGTAACAGAATTTATTTTTAAAAACCCACTTTTAAAGTTTCCCTTACAACTCTTTTTCTTCCATGTCCAGGTGCATCTAAATTTTTCAAGAAAAATTTTATTTATGATTAAATGGATAATTAAGTTCATTTTTTACCATATTTTACTTTATTTACAATTTTTATAAAACGGTCTCTTTTAGGGTTTTATGTAAGAGAAAATTTACTTTAAAAACCTCATTATAAATGTTTTAAATATTGATTTTTTTTATTAATTATCTTACATTCTCATATTTTTAAAATTATTATATTAATTTATTTATACATACATAAATGAATTATAAAATACATTTTATATCTCTTTTTACTTAATTTTAAATTACTTCAATGGAATATTTTTATGGATTTTATTCATTACATTTTGACTTTCTAAAAAAAGAAAAAAGGAATGTTTTATTTTCTCATATATGATATCTATGGATTTTCCTGTCACCATAAGCATTATTTTACATTTGGATTTCATTATAATATTCCATGATTTATTCAAATAAAAACACTCTTTCTCTTTGTTCTAATTATTTTCAAAAAGGGTTTCAAATGGAATGGATATTTTGATATCTAGATATGTTTTTCTTATGGGTTCAAGGTATCTCTATGAACCACCATTTTTATTTGGTTTCTGACCTTTCTCACTCTAGCTTGAATTCTATCTATCATTAATTTTATGGAATTATTTTAAATTCTATATATATGTCCTTCACATATATACCTATATAATTATCCCTTCCTTATATGGGATATTATATGACTTATGTTCATTTCTCAAATTCCATCATTTTTAAATTTCATTTCATAATATGTATCCCATTTCATTCCATGGGTATTCTAATGTTTATTCTCTATGATTTATTTAATTTTATAGAGCACGTAGTCATGAACCTTTTATGATGGGTGCACCTAGATAGCACTCTATTACCTTGGATAAAGATTTTTTCTCAAGATACATTATGTATGGGATTAGTAAGTAAACCTAATCCACTATGGGGCTGTCTATATAAACTAAATTTTTTCATTTTAAGACTTTAAACAATATTAAAGAGTATTTTAAGATCCACATGCTAAGATAGTGCATGATTACTAGGTTCAGTGAGACCTAAATTAATTTTTAAAAAATAATAAATATATTTTATATAAATTGCAAATAGTTATTTATAAATAATATAATATATCATAAAAAAGTCCCAAATTGAAAATTTGAGAACATGGTTGAATCTAGATTGTGGGTTTTACCCTATGTGTGACCAAATATTGGTTGACGTCGGATGTTTGAATGAGGCAGTTTTGGTGGGCATGTTAAGTTGATTAATTATTTAATTCATTCATTTAATTCATTTAATGTACATAAATTATTTTTATGTTTAAATTTTCTGTTATATAAAATCTTCAAGGATAAACACATAACCCTAGGATCTTTGAGAGGAGGTTTATTTGTTCTTCATTAGCATATTGATATTGGGTGATGACCAGTGATTAGATCAAGGTTAATTGATAGGTAGAGAACACAACGGATCATCCTCAATCACTAGAGAATTAATTATTCACCAACAATTAATTCAATATTGTGGTTGTGTTTTTAAATTGGGGGGTTTTCCCTTGATTATAATATTGATCATTTTCTAATATTTTATTATTTTATCTGTGATTAATTTAACACTCTGTATGAGCTCGTGTATTGAAATAAATTGTTTATGCGGTTTATATTTGAATTATGGAATATTTATCAACCAAAAAATCTATAATATTTGATCGGTGGACAAGAATTATTGGCCAACAATTGATCTAACTTTTTTCTTATTCTTTTCCCACACCTAATCATTAGAATCCTCACCATTGGGATATGGGGTCACAATTCATCATTGTCGACAAGGTCCTAGAGTGATCAAACCCTCAAATTCATGGTGGATGTGCTCATAATGAATGGATCAATGTTTTATGGTCTGATCATGATAGAACATAGATGATACTCTATGGAACTGAAATATTGAGAGATAAAGATGAAAGTATGTGCATGAGAAATGTGGTGGCTTTGACTAGAGAATTAGAAATATGATTTCTATCCATCAGAGACTAGGAATCGATGGCCAGAGGTTAACCCCTTTGATTTTAGGTGGTTAAATGGCATAAAACTTAGTGGTAGATTCAAATATGGAATCCTCATAGAGACCCAAACTTTTGGAGAAAAATATAACTACATGGAGTGTACTGGGATGAAAACATGTTGTGTACTATCCTAGTTGTGGCAGATAGGGTTTCCATGTAGAGATAAGTATCACATGCCATGTGAGCCCCGACACACTATTTCGCTCAATGTTGGATATCTGGTATGTAATCTAGGATCACACGATCATTTTCATGTCTAGAAACATAAACATGTCCAGGTATACAGTTATGTCTCGATACTAGAGCATGGTGTTGTATACAGCCAAGCACACTGACATGATCTGAAGGAAACATGCACATCTAGAAGTATTCGGGTATACCCTAGGTGGATGATAAATGTCATGTACATACTGTAAATATTGTGTGTGGTGAAATGGCCCCCAATCTGTGCATATAAATGAACAATTCTAGGATTCTAGGCAGGGTCACACATTGAGTGGACCCCCATACACACTGTTTACTTCCCTTTGAATCAACTACCTTTTCTATCTCCCTTGTTTTGACTTATATTTTGGCCTATAAGTAGCCTATACTTAGCGTTTTTATCCATAGAATATAATGGTAGCCTTCATAATGGCGTTTGTGATATGATACGAGATGTTCAGAGCAGAAATATTCTTTAGGATATGATCAATGATGATAGTGATTGTCTAGGATTATCAGAGTGTTCATATGAAGATGGTACTCCCCAATCACACTAGGGTGAGAGTCCTCTATGCTCATTGTACATATAGAGTGGCAGGACTACCCTATCACACTAAGGAATTATCCCACTATCCATGGAGATGATACTCCCCTATCACACTAAAAAGTGGGTCCTCTATACTCTTATAAAGATAGAGATGTGGTACTTCCCCTATCATATCAAGGTGTGGGTCTACAATCTAGGGAGACGGTACTCCCCTATCATAATAGGGAATGGGTCCTCCATAATAATTGTTCAAATATAGAGGCAGAACTCCCCTATCGAACCAAGATGTGTATCCTCTGTCCACATATATATTACTCCCCTATGGAATCCTAGTGTGGATCTTCCATGCTCATTGTACAAATACAGAGTCGGTGTTCCTAATTTTTACTAGATCAAGTATCTTATATCTTTTGTAGATTATCCTTCATCAGTTTGTAGAGCAGTGGCAAGGTGCAAACCCCCTTCATGACTTATTTAAATAGACACATGAGATATTGGGATTCTATGATAGATTATTGTATCTGTATAAAGACTCATCATCCTAGGTTGTTCTATGATATGGAGATCTCATTTATTTCTCATATGATATTCTTATATGGGCATTTTTTTTGTTTCATTTCCCTCTTTATTTGGTTTGTAATAGTTACTTATATCATGTTTTGTATCACTCCCTCTTCTATTTTAAGGGTGTCCTACTAGGTATGTATATACTCACACCTCCATAGTATTTTCCCATATATGTCATGTATTATGTGGATGATATATAGGTAAGTGGTTTCATTGGAGGTTCTTAGGGGCACATGGGTGCATTTTACCCCATACGGTGGTTGGGGTCCAAATATTATGAGTCAGGATCTCTGATCATTCTTTATTTTCTAATGTCTGTTAGGTAGGGACATCCTTTCTAGTTGGGCATGTATTTTTTCCTTTTCTTATAATATCACATTGTCGCACTCTTTTTTATTCCCTAAATCTTATTGCATTCATGGTTTTTATTCTATATGTTATTGTTTTATTTATTATTCCTCTTCTCTTCTGTATTGATATGGTCGAGTGCATTGTAAAGGTTCTTTTGGAAAAGGAATCCCATTTTATTTATACCTTCTCAGTGCTTTTCATTATCCCCTAGCTTGTAGTACTCGGATTCGGGTTGTGGTGGCTTAGTCTTCCTCCTAGAATGTGGGCCTTGATGGGTTGGGTAATTAAAAATTGGTATTAAAAGTGGTTCAACCTCAGGATGGTGTTTGAAGTTTTTCCCAATATTTGGTTTGTTTGGAAATTTATGTAAATGGTTTCAAAGTATTTTTAGTGAAAATATTAGTCTGGATAACCTAGTTTTGTGTGGCTACCAATGTATCAATTAACTAGGACTCTGACTACCTGCTTATCGACTCTTCATACCGAGATATTGGTTGCCAGGAGAATTGGTACATGCATTGTAGAGGATTTATTCATTTGACTATACTTCTTGAGTCATATCTCCATATATATATGATCAATGACCATGGTACATCTTGATTAATTTCAAGGATTATTCTATAAAGATAACCAGCAATGTTACCAATTTAGGACCATGATGATGATCAGATGAGTGATGAGGGTTAAAATCTGGAGCCATATCATGAGATCATTCCTCCAGGAAGGTAGGTAGTATCACCCTTTATTTTCAAGAAGTAATTTATGCTATAATATCATGATTATTATGAATATAGTCTTATAATAATCTATGATTACCAGTACTAGAGTTCGTTGTGGTTTTGTAAGGAACCAGATCCCCAAGCATTGTAGGATTTTTCATGAGTCGGTGATCCATGTTTTTAGACTTGTGTGGACCTCGACTAATCATATGATTGTGCTGGAAGCCTATATATTCTATGGAGTGTTTATTTAACGGTGGAGTAAATTTGGGTAGACACATGATGATTCATCACTCTTATGGTATAACTTCTAGTAGTTGTTTCATGAGGAGTAATACCCCTCATTATTATTCTCAATTTAGATTCAAGAGAAGTTAGAGATGTTCCAAGGAGGGATGATAGTTTTTGAGTATGATTTGAGGCTCATTGACCTTACACGGTACTCTCTCAACATAATTAAGGATGGTTAATTCTAGGTGTGTAATCTTGATTATGTTCTCCGTAGATACATTTGTGTCAGTGTGGTACCCTTGTGCATTCCCACATATACTAGATTGCAAGAGCATGTGATGGTTATGGAGATCTTCCTATGTGAGGTATGAAATGTGTTTAGTGCCCTAATTAGGCATCTTGGGTCTGATTCATATTTAGATACATTCATTTTGATAGGTGTTATTACATAACAGGCGTACCCATGCTTGAACTTAGGCATGTGGTCATCCGGCTTAGGGACAATGTAGAGGACTATGGGATTTCAAAGAGGGGTTATGTTATGAATATTATGGGTGAGGTCACATGGAATGTGATTTCCCAGCCCAACATTTTGATAACGGATGAAAGATAGTGAAGGAACTTCCATGTAAGAGGCAAGACTATGATTAGGGTTCCTCGGGGCATGCACAGGATAGCCCCAAGGAGGCAGTGATGGAAGAGGAACAAGCGTAGCTCTGAGGAAAGGAGCTATTAGTGCTTAATGATGTTATGATCTACTTACACCACAACCACCCCTAGGTGTACCATTATAGGATCAAAGATCTAATAGTTGGGTTCATTGGTAGCTTTGGTATATGGTGGCTTATGAACCAGTAGCTCACAATATGATTAGAGGTACGATGTGTGTTTATTCTAATCTTTATTTATTACTATTAGACATAGGTGTGAGTCATTATTTCATCTCCTTTCTCATTGTGTGAGGTATGAATCTCCCAAATGATAATTTAGCCTATAATATTTAGCTTTATGTTCTTATGGGGGATCACTACTGAAAAACTAGCCTTTAACAGTGCTAGAAATGACCTTTATCAGCACTAGAAAAGCATTGACTACATAAGCAAGGTTAAAAGCCCTGGAATTTTATTAGTTCTTCTATAAGCTCTAATAAATTATAATTTTATCCACTATTTTAAAAGCACGAATAAATTTGGCCTTTATGAGTGATTTTAAAAGATATGATAAAGGTCCATATAGTAGTGTGTTGTAACATCACACCACAACACCAGAAACACACAAGATATCAACATAAACAAGTATAAATATAGGATTTAAATGAAAATAAATTTATAACACAAACAAAAGAATAAAATACTATATTATAGACATTTCAAACATTGGTTCATACAATTACATAAATACAAATTATTACATACATTCAAAAACATCAATTTTCCTTTTAATCCTCACTCGACGCATGGTATTTCCGAACAAACCAGCACTACATGAGCAGAATAATTCACCTATATAAGAAAAAAATTCTTATGTTAGTAATAATATACAGAAATAAATTAACATAAAGTGTTAATTTTACTCAAATTGATGTCAAATTTAAATAAAAAGACGCACTCAGAGTCATACTGGTCACACTATGCATCGGATTGAGGTGTGGATGATCCATACACATCAAAAATTACTTATGGGTCATTTTGCAAAATTATTTAAATAATTTGAATGCGTTTACTAAGTTTTGAGTAGGTTAGTTGGCCTTTTACTAAAATTGATGTCAATTTTAAATAAAAACATGCACATGGAGTCATATCTGTCACATCGTGAATAGGATTGAGGTGAGGCTGGCTCATGCATGTCTCAAATCACATATGGATCCTTTTCTAAAAGTATCAAAACAATATGAATGTGTTTGTTAAGTTTTGAGTAGTTTAGTTTGTTTTCTTTACTAAAATTGATGTCAAATTTAAATAAATATGCACTTAGAGTCATATCGATCACGACGTGCATCGGATTGAGGTGTGTCTTATTCCTATACATTCCAAATCACTTATGGATTATTTTACTTAATTATCAAAACAATATGAATGTGTTTTCTTAGTTTGGAGTACGTTAGTTTTATTTTTTACTAAAATTTCATTTTAAACTTAAAAAACGCACTTTGACTCATATGAATCACATAATGTATTGGTTTGATGTGATGCTGATTACTACACATCAAAAATGATTTTTCAATCAATTTCCTAAACTAAAAAGAAAATATGAGTATTTTTTCTTAGTTTTCAGTGAGTGAAGCTTTTTGAAGTCAAATATCAATTTTAAACTCATAATGTACACATTGAGTCATTTATATTTTTTAAGAAAATAAATGTCAATTTAAAATAGAAATAAGTACTTGGAGTTATACCGATCACATCATGTGTCGGATTGAGGTGAGTTTGATTTACAAACATCCCAAAGTATCAAAAAATCCTAACTGTCAATGTTACTATAATTTCCATTGACTTTATTTGTCAAACTTCCAACACTGCATGAGAATCTTTGAACAAACCACATCAACTCTAAAAAAGAATCCACCTGTATAAGAAAACAATTTGAATGTGAGTAATACTAAAATGAAAAAATTTAACATAAATATGAAATAACACATTAATTATATAGAAAATGATTTTACTATATAAACATCGAGATTACCTCTGTAATTGAACAGAGGCAGTTTCATTGGTCTTACTTCAATGTAAGTGGAGGTAACTTGAAGGAAAGTGATAAATGCACCACTACATGGGTGAAAAGGTTTTAAGGGAGAAAAAGTATGAAAGTTGGACAGAGCACCCCAAATCTAAAAAAATAATCCACCAATATAAGAAAATAATTATTATGTGATTAATAATAAAAATAAAAAAATTGAATATAAATATGAAAAAATACATTAATTCTATAGAAAAATGATTTTACTATGCAAACATCAATATTACCTCTGTAATTGAGAAAAGGAAGTGTCGTTTCTCTTCCTACAAAGGTAGTGGAGGTAAATTGAAAGAAAGTGATAAATTCACCACTACAAGGGTGAAAATGTTTTAAGGGAGAAGAATCATGAAATTTAGACATAGCGCCCCAAATTGACAAAAAAATAATCCACCTATATACAAAAACAATTATTTTGTGAGTAATAATAAAAATAAATAAATTAAACATAAATATAAATGAATACATTAATTTTATGTATAATTATTTTATTATGAGAACATCAAGATTACCTCTTTAATTGAAAAGAGGTAGTGTCGTTACTCTTCCTAGAAAGGTAGTGGAGGTAAATTGAAAGAAAGTTATAAATTCAGAACTATATGGGTGAGAAGGTTTTAAGGGAGAAGAGCATGAAAGTTGGAAAAAGTGTCGAACTTGAAAAAAAAGAATCCACCTTTATAAGAAATAAAATATTATATGAGTAATAATAAAAATAATTAAATTAAACATAAATAAGAAACAATACATTAATTTAATGGAAAATTATTTTACTGTGACAACATCAAGATTACCTATGTAATTGAACAGAGGCAGAGTCATTTCTCTTCCTACAAAGGCAGTGGTAGGTAACTTGAAAAAAATGATAAATTTACTACTACATGGGTGAAAAGGTTTTAAGGGAGAAGAGGCATGAAAGTTGGAAAAATCACCCCAACTCGAACAAAAGAATCCACCTATATAAGAAAACAATTAATATATGAGTAATACTAAAAAGAAATAAATTAAACATAAATATGAAATAATAAATTAATTCTATGGAAAATAATTTTACTATGAAAACTTCAATATTACCTCTATAATTGAGTAGAGGCAGCGTCGTTTCTCTTCCTACAAAGGTAGTGGAGGTAACTTGAAAGAAATTGATAAATGCACCATTGTAAGGGTTAAAATGATTTTAAGGGACAAGAAGCATGAAAGTTGGATATAGAACCCAAACTCGAACAAAAGAATCCACCTATATAATAAAAAATTTATTATGTGTGTAATACTAAAAATATATAAATTAAATATAAATATGAAACAATACATTAATTATATGGACAATGATTTTACTGTGAAAACATCAATATTACCTCTGTGATTGAGAAAATACAGCATCATTTCTCTTCTTATAAAGGCATGACACATGGAAATAAATCTTTTAAAATAAATGAAATCTGTAAAGAATAATTAAAATTAAATCAAAATTTCATTATATAATATTTTGGTAAAATAGAGAAAGTATATTGTAATATTACCTTTACATTTTTTCAAAGGGTTTCCTTCATTATAGTTTGTTCTTCCATCATGTGTAGAAGACATTGTCTTCATGAGTAGTCAAACATTTAATTTAGATTATGTTAATGCAGTAGAGAAAATATAATATTACAAGGAAAAACATAATATATTAAAAATCACTTTTACCTTCTCATTGTAACCTATTTATTTTTTAAAAGGTTTCAAGGATTTGGATCCTATATTGAGAATCCAAATCCACTCTTTTTCCCCTCTATTGTATAATAAGTTGTCTACATTGGGACTAACATGAACTGATTGTGATATCCCAATGACAGGGTCATCCTTGATTGAATTTATATTGGAATCAACATTTGTTTTAGTCTCCAGCAAGACAATCGACCAATTCTTGTTTGTTGGATTAGAGACATAAAATTCTTTCACTTCTTATGATTCTATTATGAAGGAATCATATTTTTTCCTTTCTATAATGAAATTCACCTTCACAAATCCCATTTCATCAAATTTCACTCCATTTATATTTTCAAACCATTTTCAATTGAAAATTGGCACTTGAAATGTCATATAATATAACTCATATATCTATTTGATAATGCAAAAATATGATATATTTTCATAAATTGGATTTATATCCTTGGAACCAGATATGTGCATCGCTTTAGCCATCAGTGTAACACCACTTTTTTACATCGTACTGAATTTATCGTCTTCTTTTTTATAGAACATATAATCATTGATTACAAAACCAGTGTAAGATATAACATTTTCATTCGGTCATCTGGTTATCCATTGAAGTTGTTCAGAAATTGAATTTGGATTTTTCCTATAACTATTTATAAATTTGATCTATGAACCATCCTATAAACTGTTGATTATGTGTATTTGATATCCATCCTTCTTCCCTTGATGGATTCAAGTATATATGAATTTATTTGTGGGGTATAATTTTTGAATCAAAATATTCAATATTATGTAATATGTAAAGATGTTCTTTCTCCTACCCTTTCAAGGTAATTGTAACAACATCTCTTCTAGAAATAACTTCACCCATAAGGTGATCATTGTGACGAGACTTTAAAATACCAATGATTTCAATATATGATAGGTAATTAGTATGGAATTCAATAGCTTCTTCAACAATATATCATTCTGAAATACAACATTCTAGCCGACTTCGATTCTTGGCATACCCTTTCAAAATCTTCATATACTATTCAATGGGGTGCATCCAACCTTAATGGACAGGACAACATAGTTGAACCACTCTAACTAATTAAACCATCAGGTATACCATTATATCAAAAAATTATGGTGGGAATAACATCTATAATTCACCTAATATGACTAAAATATCCTTATTCATGATGGGAAACTTCAGTAGTTCTACAACTTCACTACATATATATTTGAAAAAGAAGAAGATTCTAGTTAATGTATGTCATAAATTTTGAATAAAAATGCAACATAAATCAGAAGGCATTAAATATTTCATCAAAACACAATATATATGATATTTTAGTCCCTGTAACATCAAATCATTCATTGAAATGACATTATTGATTTTTCATGAATACCCTTGTAGAACTTTTAAACTAGGAAGTAAAATAAAAAATTGAAATTTTTCCGGTCTATATAGAGTGTAAGTTGTTGGAGGAAGAAAAGTCTTCCTTTTACCCTTCAACAATTCCAAATCTTCGATTATCCCCATTTCAATCAATTATAACCTAGCCTTGATGCAATATTTCATTTCTATCAAGAACATTTAGTAACATTCAAATAACACTATCAAATACATTTTTTTCTACATGCATGACATCAAGAAAATTTCTCACATACAAAAAATTCCAATATGGTAATTAAAATAAAATTGATCTCTTCTTCTAACCTTATTTTGTAAGTTTTTTCAAAAATAATTTACAAAAAATAGTGTCAATCCTTTTTAATTTTTTCTACAGTTGATCTCCTATTGCTGGAGATGGTATTATACCTTTTTCGATATTCCCATCTAATGTTTTCATCCTGGATTAGTATTTATGTTGTTTATGTAAAAATTTATAATGTTCTGAAAATACAGTCTTCAAAGAATGTTTCTACCAAACTGAGTATGTACATTTTTCAAAAATGGGATACCCTAATATTCCTTTAATGCTATATCCTTATAAATTTCCATAAGTGGGGAAGTCATTTATCATTCCATACAACATGGCCCTCAAGGTGAATTCTTAATTTATATGAGCATCATACATTGTAATACCTTTATACCACATCAATTTCTATTCTTCGATCAATGGATCCAAATAGACACCAATATCATTATTGGATTTATTTGGACCAGATATAAGCAGAGACAATATAATTCATTTTTTATTCATGAATAACCATGGAGAAAAGTTATAATTTACCAACATGATAGGCTATGTACTGTGAGTACTACTCAATACACCAAAAGTATTTATTACATCTGAAGATAATGAAAGTTGATAGTTCCTCAGCTCGTCTCTAAATTCAGAAAACTTGTAATCAATTTTCTTTCGTTGAGGAGAATCTATTGGGTGATGTAGGTTCCCATATTTAATTCTTGTATCTTTATTCCATGTTAATTGTATCATAATTTCCTGGAATCCATATATTCTTCCAAACAATGGAATTATAGGAAAGTACCATACATATTTCAAAGGACTTGAATCATTTTTCTTATATCAATCTACACCACACTTAGGGTATTTTATGAGTGATTCTTGGTTCTAGAGAAACAATATGCAATTATTTGGAAAAGAATGTATTTTTTAGAGATCATTCCCATTGAACATAACATTATTTTAGCTTCATATGTTTGGCATGGTAGTTCATTTTCTTCTGGTATAATATCTTTCAGAAGACCAAGTAGTTCTATAAAGCTGGTATCACTCCATCCTCTACTAGCTTTCAAATTATAAAACTTCAATACAGGTGACAATGTTATGTATTTAGTACAACCAATATAAAATGGTATCTAGTAATAACTATTTAACTTCTCAAACAACCTTGGAAAATCATGAAGGTCATATTCAATTTTCATTATCATTTCTTTCATGTGATCTCCATAATCTTTTACAATGGTATTCATATCAAATTATTCATAAACTGTAGTATCATCCCAATTAATTTCCACGTTCATTTTTCCCCATGTTTAGTCCAAAATTTATAGATTTTATCTATTCTGTGAAAAATAAAATGTTCTTCCAACTATTCTAGACTAATATTTCTTGAATAAAAACAATGTAAACACAGACATAAGACTTTAGAAGGGTTGTCTGCATGCTCTATTACAAACTTGATGAACTCCATAACTCAATCTTCATATTCTTTTGTCAAATTATTAGCATGCATCCATTTTCAGTTTATATCCATCATATTGGGTTCAAAAAAAGATTAATTTTATACAATATATAAATAAATTCACATAAGATATTCATTATCAAAAGTAAAAGTTATAGACAATTATAATAAGGGAAACTCAATATTTGATTGTTTCAAAGAATTTTAGTTTGTTGAAGAAAATGGGTAATTGAATTTAAGAAAAAATTAATCCACATCAAATCCTTCTTAAATCCTATAAAAAATGAAAATATAATATAATAAATTGGGTAGTAATGAGAAACTAAAATATGATAAACAATAATAATAAACTCTCAATCAATAAACCAGAAGATATAAAACTGTATTGGAATAAGTGATGTAGAAACCTAAGGAATTATTACATTTAAAATAAATGTAATATCAATATTTGAAAACATATCAAGACTCTTAGGATTTCATATCACTATACTGACCCATCCCAAGGAAATTCAAGGTACTTCAATAGGATGTAAAATTATCATTTACTAATGGATGACATGAATATGAATTTTATATCAAACAAACAGATAGTTTTCTCATTATTTAATATGAGAATAATGTTTTTAAATTGAAAAATGTTATGTATGAATTGAAACAAGAACTAAGATCTTGGTATTGAAGGTTAGATGAGTTATTAAAGAAACATTAATTTAAAAATGAGGAATTGATCATAATCATTACATAAAAAATAATTTTATGGATAGACTAAAAGTGTTAATCAATGTTCATGACATAATATTTAGAGGTCCAAGAGTTTAACGATGATAATAATTTTCTACATTAATAATGACCATTGTTTAAATTTTGATGATTAGTTAGTTAACATTTTCCTTAGTTTATAGGTGACTCATAGAATTCATGGGATATTTATTCCCTAATCCATGTATGTGGGGGAAGTGTTTTATAGATTTAAAAAGGATGATTGAAAAAAATGTTGACACCCACTGAAAATCAAATAAAATTTTCAATTTTTGTGGATGGAATTTCAATTTATATCATATATTTTGGAAGATTCGTTATATGATGACTTTTTTATAGTAAAAATGTTAGACGTACTATTTTATACATTTCATATAGCTAGGTATCAATGTGATTCCATGAAAATATCCTAGTTATTAGTTAAATAAATACTAAAATGGGGGTAAATTTCTTGAAAATATATATTTCCAATCAATAAATTATAATGTCTTATAGTGGTATATAGGTCTCAAAAAAATTGGTATAACTATAATGGGGTAATCTCAAAATGATTTTTTTTGTAAACTACTGAGAGTATGGGAGTAGGATGATGATGAAAATTATAATGTAGTTGGAAAATGGTATATAGCATGAAGGTATAATATTTAATATATTATTATTAAAAGGATTTATAAATAATTTTGGATTGATCTAAAGAGGGAGAAAAATAAAATATATTTCTTAAAAAGTGTAGAGACATGGGAATTTGGATTATTGAGGCAAGGTAAAACACATTTAACAATAGTAATAGTTTTCAAAAAAAACCCCAAGATTCCCATATATAAAACACTTAATATGGTCCATGATAGTGTCCAAGGGACATTCTTGATCCCCCTTAGGCTGGAAACAAGCACCAGGGCATGAAAAACAACACAGTGGGAATGATTTGGCCCAGAAAATAATAAAACTAGTATAAAGAAAATTTAAATAAAAACTACCATGATTAATCCATACATTGGATTCCCACACCAACCTAGAGTAGTAGAAAAAAGAATATATTAATCAGTATAATATAAAAGAAATCCATTAACCTATCTTCAACTCCCTCACACACAAAATCCCCAGTTTCATTTTCTAAAATTTCACATGTATGGAATAGCATTGATAAAATATAGAATAAAAAATATATATGATATCTTTGGGTGATCAATTTGGGAAATGTAAACAAAATTAAAAAAACAAATAAACTTTATGTGACTCTATGTGTCACCATCAAGTCCATAAACAATAAAATTTTCATGAGCGATCAAGATTTGAATCAAAATTGGAAACAAAGAAAATAGAAAGGACTACCTTGCTAGTATAAAATCACTCAACTAAAAATAACAACGTCATAGACGAATAAATAAAAAATGAAACCAAAATACACCAAAAAATTGGAAGGAGTACCTTGATAGGTTGAAGAAAATATGAAACCCTCTTTAGAAACTATAACATCAATTGAACATCAGATGTCGGATGAGATGTTAGAGAGGTAGTCGGGTGGTGTGATTCGAGGTTAGATTCACCGAGGAGGAGCACCGACGGTGGGTGGATTCCACAAAAAAACTTCTGATATCACAATGGGTTCACAAATGGTTAGGATTTTTTAATTAGATCAGGGAACTTTTATCAGTGCTTACAAATAAGCATTGATAAGAAGTCCTTTTATCACTTATTACATAAGCACTGATAATAAGACTCTTTATCAGTACTTTTTTAGCACTGATAAAGGTAGGTATTTATCATCACTAAAAACGCTAACAAAATCAATCTTTACTAGTGCTAAAATTATAGCACTAATAAATGTTAATTTTATTTATGCTCTTTTTAGTACTAATAAATCCTCATCTTTATCAGTTTGAAAAAGCATTGATAAAGATGCTTTTATCAGCACTTATTACTTAAGCGTTGATAAAGGATTTATAATTATAATTATAAATAAAAAATGTAAATATTTATATATACTTAATAAATATATGTATATATTAAATATATTACTTTTTAAATATATTTATTATAATTTTTTAATTATTTATTTATAATTATAGAAATATTTTTTAAAAATAATATTTTATCATTATATATATTTATATAATTATACATATATATATTTAATAAATTTATATAAATATAGTAAATATATTCATTATTTAAGTAAATTTATTATAAATTTAATAATTATCTAAATATATATAATTATATAAATACTTTTAAAAAATATATTTATTTATTTATAATTATAAATATGTAATTTTATAAATATAGTAAATGTACATTTCTAAATATATTTATTTATGAATATATTTTTAACATTATTAAAGAATATACAATTTTAAGTGAATTTATATATGTTAAAAATGAGTGAAATTGAATAAATTAATAATATGTATACTTTATCAATATTAAAAAAATGGATAAGTTTTATGTGTGTTTATTTTGTATAAAAATGTATTAATTATGAATATGTGAAATCTATATAACAAATATTTGATCTATATATGTTAAATTGAAAAATTAAATGACATTTAATTATATGTTGAGTACTATTTAATTAGTTAATATTTTTAATTCATATTAATTTTTTATTATAAACCATTATTCAAAAAACATATGACTATTTAATGTAAAGCACATAAATATTTTGTAATAAGTGAATCATATTTATATAAATTAATATATATCAATATATTTAATATATACAATTTAATAACATTAATTATCATAATTATCTAATTGATATAAATGTTTAAAATTTAATAATTTATAATCAATTTATTCATTTTTATCAATAATTATTTAATTAATAAAATTTGTAATATTTTTTTTAATAAACTCATTTTTTATTTTTTATTTTTTATTTTTTATTTATTATTTATTTCGTAATTTCATTTTATTTATTCGGGCCTTTATCAGTACTAAAAAAGCACTCATGAATGAAATATTTATTAGTGCTATAAATAAAGCGCTGATAAAAGGTTAAATTTCTCCGCTCTTTCTTTAGCGCTAATAAATATTCCATTTGTCAGCATTTTTCTAGCATGGATAAATACCATTGTTGCACTACTGGAAATAAAGGATATACCAACGGTTTAAAACCGTTGGTATAGGCTGGAGAACCGTTGGTATATTCTATACCAACGGTTTTCCAAACCGTAGGGAAGTAAGGCGTGGGGAAAGATATATACCAACGGTTTGAAGTAAACCGTTGGGGTAGCCCACTGTAGGTGTGGATTTGCCAATGGTTCTTGTTGAACCGTTGGTATAGGTTTACCCAACGGTTTAGAACCGTTGGGAATACTATTATTCTCATCTTATACCAACGGTTCACAACCGTTGGTATAATATTTTTCCCAACGGTTTTCATCAAACCGTTGGGAATTCAATGGTTTTTATTTTATACCAACGGTTGTAAACCGTTGGTATAGATATTTTCCCAACGGTTTCATTGAAACCGTTGGCATATGTTTAAGTATGGCAAAGTATACCAACGGTTTACAACCATTGGTATTCAGTATTTTCAGAATTGTCAGCAGCCCCTCCAGTGGCCCCTCAAGTGCATACACCTGCATAAAAAACAACACTGAAAAGAACACCACCTCTTTGAATAGAGTCATGCTGAATAATTCCCCATTTGAATCTTCATATGACAAAAACACTGACTCACTTAAAACAACAAAAAAGAACACCACCTCTTTGAATAGAGTCATGGTGAATAATTCCCCATTTGAATCTTCATATGACAAAAATCATCCAGTATAGTTGAATCAGAGTTTCAATAAATCAAATATTATTTACACCCATTTCAATCTTCATATGACAACCACTTTTATAATATATAGTGAAAAGGTATTTTCATAGGAGTCTCATCACTTGTGACTCAGTAAGTGCCACACCATGCCTCAAATTGAGGCTGGGTTGACTGGTACACATCAAATATGATCCATGGATCATTGTCCTTAAGTTTCAACACAATCAAAATCCGTTTGATCGGTTTGGCATATGTATGTAAAATATTAATCCATTTTGAACAAATGAGAGGTAGTTTGGGTGGTCCTCGCCCCACGGTGACTCGTATTGAGGTGGGGTTGACTCGTACATGTCACATATGACCCATGGATTGTTTTACTAAAGTGTCAAAAGAATTAGAAGGTATTTGGTCTGTTTCCCATATGTCAGTTGTTGATATCACTTACAATTTAGTCCCTTTTCAAGAAAAGAGAGATAATTTGAGTGGTCCTGGCCACACCGTGGCTTGGATTGAGGTAGTTTTGATTCGTAAAAGTTAAATATGACCCATGGATCGTTTTTCTAAAGTTTCAATAGAATCCTAATGCGTTTGGTTGGTTTGGCGTTTGTCAACAGTTGTTTTCACTTAAAGTTATGTCCATTTTAAACAAAAGAGAGACACTTGGAGTGGTGTCGGCCCCAATGGACCTCATATTGAGGCGGGGTTGACTCGTACATGTCACATATGAGCCATGGATTTTTATCCTAATGTTTCAACACAATCAGAATTTGTTTGATCATTTTGGCGTATGTATGTAAAATGTTGTCCATTTTTAACATATGAGAGACGGTTTGGGTGGTGTTGGCATCACCATGCCTCGGATTGAGGTGGTATTGACTCTTACACATCAAATATGACCCATGGATTGTTTTCCTAAAGTGTAAATAGATTACGAAGGCGTTTGGTCGGTTTCCCGTATGACAGTTGTTGATTTCACTTACAATTTAGTCCATTTTCAACAAAAGAGAGAAAGTTTTAGTGGTCCCAGCCACACCGTGGCTCGGATTGAGGCGGGGTTGACTCATAAACATCACATATGACCCATGAATTGTTTTCCTAAAGTTTATACAGAATCCGTAGGCATTTGGTCAGTTTTCCGTATGTCAGTTTTTGTTTTCACTTAAAATTAAGTACATTTTTAAAAAAAGAGCCACTTTCAGTGGTGTCGGCCACACCGGGCCTCGGATTGAGGCGGGGTTGACTCATACACGTCACATATGAGGCATGAATCATTGTCCTAATGTTTAAACACAATCATAATCTGTTTGATCGGTTTGGCGTATGTACATAAAATATTGTCCCTTTGGAACAAAAGAGAGGCAGTTTGGGTGGTCCCGGCCCCACGGTGCCTCGGATTGAGTTGGGGTTGACTCGTACACATCACATATGACCCATGGATCGTTTTTCGAAAATATAAATAGAATCCGAAGGTGTTTGGTCAGTTTCCCGTATGTCAGTTGTTGATTTCACTTACAATTTAGTCCATTTTGAACAAAAGAGAGACAGTTTGAGTGGTCCTGGTCACACCGTGGCTCAGATTGTGGCAGAGTTGACTCGTACACATCACATTTGATCTATGGATCATTTTAGTAACATTTTAATAGAATTAGAAGTCGTTTGGTTGGTTTGGCGTATGTCAGTTGTTGTTTTCACTTAAAATTATGTCCATTTTAAACAAAAGAGAGATAGTTTGAGTAGTTCCGGCCACATCGCAGCTCGGA
Source organism: Viscum album (assembly GCA_963277665.1). Lineage (NCBI taxonomy): Eukaryota > Viridiplantae > Streptophyta > Magnoliopsida > Santalales > Viscaceae > Viscum > Viscum album. The sequence continues at coordinate 772,108,330 of OY728138.1, forward strand.
TTGAGGCGATATTGACTTGTAAACATCACATATGACCCATGGATCTTTGTCCTAAAGTTTCGATAGAATCTGAAGGAGTTTGGTCCATTTCTCGTATGTCAGTTGTTGATTTCACTTACAATTTAGTCCATTTTTAACAAAAGAGATACATTTTGAGTAGTCCTGGCCACACCGTGGCTCAGTTTTTGGCGGGGTTGACTTGTACACGTCACATATGACACATGGATTTTTGTCCTAAAGTTTAGACATAATTAATAGGCGTTTGGTCGGTTTCTCGTATGTCAGTTGTTGTTTTCACTTAAAATTAAATACATTTAAAAAAAAGAGAGGCACTTTGAGTTGTGTCGGCCACACCGGGCCTCGGATTGAGACGGGGTTTACTCGTACACATCACATATGAGCCAGGTATCATTTTCATAAAGTTAAAACACAATCAGAATCCATTTGATCGGTTTGGCGTATGTACGTAAACTATTGTCCAATTTTAACAAAAGAGAGGCAGTTTGGATGGTCCCGGCCCCACGGTGCCTCAGATTGAGGTAGAGTTGACTCATACACGTCACATATGACCAATGGATTGTTTTACTAATGTTTCAATATAATCCTAAGGCGTTTGGTCCGTTTCCCGTATGTTAGTTGTTGATTTCACTTACAATTTAGTCCATTTTGAACAAAATAGAGAGAGTTTGAGTGGTATCGGCCACATCGTGGCTCGGTTTGTGGAGGGGTTGACCCGTACACATCACATATGACCCATGGATCATTTTACTAAAGTTTTAACAGAACTCGTAGGTGTTTGATCAGTTTGGCGTATGTTAGTTGATGCTTTTCACTTAAAATGATGTCCTTTTGAAACAAAAGATGGACACTTTGAGTGGTGTCAGCCGCACCGCATGTCGGATTGAGGCGGGGATGATTCGTACATGTCACATAGGACCCATGGATCATTCTCCTAAAGTTTCAATGGAAACTGAATGCGTTTGGTTGGTTTTCCGTATATACTTAAAATGACGTCCATTTTAAACAAAAGAGAGACACTTAGACTGATCTCGGCCACACCACAACTCGGATTGAGCCCAGGTTGGCTCGTACAGGTCACATATGACCGATGGATCATTGTGATAAATTATCAACAGATTTGGAATGTGTTTGGTCAGTTTTTCATATGTCAGTTGTTCTTTTCACTTATAATCCTGTCCATTTTAAACAAAAGAGACACAGTTAGAACGGTGTCGGCCACACCACTCCTTGGATTGAGGCGGGATTGACTCGTACACGTCACATACGACCCATTGATCCTTGTGCTAAAGTATCGACACATTCAGAATGCCTTTGGTTGGTTTTTCGTATGTCACTTGATGCTTTTCACTTAAAATGACGTCTTTTTGAAACAAAAGACCGACACTTTGAGTGGTGTCGGCCACACCGCGTCTCCGATTGTGGCGGGGTTGATTCGTACACGTCACATATTACCCATGGATCGTTCTCATAAATTTTCAATGGAAACCGAATCCTTTTGGTCATTTTTCCGTATATACTTAAAATGGTGTCCATTTTAAACAAAAGAGAGCCACTTAGACTTATCCCGGCCACACCGCGACTTGGATTCTTCCTAGGTTGGCTCGTACACGTCACATATGACCCATGGATTGTTGGGATAAATTATCAACAGATTCAGAATGCGTTTGGTCGGTTTTCCGTATGCTAGTTGATGCTTTTCACTTAAAATGACGTCCTTTTGAAACAAAATACGGACACTTTGAGTGGTGTCGGCCACACCGCGTCTCCGGATTGAGCTGAAACCACCATGAGACATTCTAATTATTATTCGTGACGTGTACGCGCATAGGTCACGTCAATCGGACGTGCGGTTTGCGCGGTACGGCTCAATATTCGTGTATTAAGTGATGAGCGTGCTTCGTAAACGCGCGTGAGGGGGGTCCAAACAGGCCGAATGAAGTCAGAATGGCATGAAATCAGACAAAAAATATAGGTGAGTGATTTCTGAAGTGGTCGAGCAGACGGCACGTCAATCGGACGTGTCGTGTGCCCGCGGTGACCGACAACGTAGTTCTGGTGTCAAAAACGGCCAAAACAGGCGTCCAATGGTCAAATTCATAGCAGACGACCTCTGATTGAGCTGAAACCACCGTTCAACATTATAATTATTATTAGTGACGTGTACGCGCAGACGGCACGTCAATCGGACGTGCGGTTTGCACGGTACGGCTCAATATTCATGTTTTAAGTGATGTGCGCGCTTCGTAAACGCGCGTGAGGGGGGTCCAAACGGGCCCAACGATTTCAGAATGGCCTGAAATCAGATGAAAAATACGGTTGATTGATTTCTGAAGTGGTCGAGCAGACGTCACGTCAATCGGACATGCCCTATGCCCGCGGTGACCGAGAACGCAGTTCGGGTGTCATAAACGGCCAAAACGGGCGTCAAACGGTCAAATTCATAGAGGATGACTTTGGATTCACCTGAAACCACCGTGCAATATTATAATTATTATTCGTGACGTGTACGCGCAGAAATCACGTCAATCGGACGTGTGGTTTGCGCGGTACGGCTCAATACTCGTGTTTTAAGTGATGCGCGCGCTTCGTAAACGCGCGTGAGGGGGGTCCAAACGGGCCTAACAATGTCGGAATGGCCTGAAATCAGACGATAAATACGGGTGAGTGATTTATGAAGTGTTCGAGCAGACGGAACGTCAGTCGGACGTGCCGTGTGCCCGCGGTGACCGACAACGCAGTTCTGGTGTCATAAACGGCCAAAACGGGCGTCCAACGGGAAAATTCATAGCGGACAACCTCGAATTGAGCTGAAACCACCGTGAAACATTCTAATTATTATTAGTGACGTGTACGCGTAGACGGCACGTCAATCAGATGTGTGGTCTGTGCGGTAGGGCTCATTATGCGTTCTTTAAGCGTTGCGCGCGCTTGATAAACGCGCGTGGGGGGGGGGTCCAAACTGGCCTGAAATCGAACGACATCAAAGGGTGAGTGAATTGTGATGTGGTCGAGCAGACGACACATCAATCGGACGTGTCGTGTGCCCGCGGTGACCGGGAACACCGTTCTGGTGTCATAAACGGCCAAAACGGGCGTCTAACGGTAAACCTCATAGAGGACGACAGTGGATTGCCCTGAAATCACAGGACAACAATACCATTATTATTCGCGACGTGCACGCGCAGAAGGCACATCAATCAGACGTGCGGTCTGCGTGGGAGGGTTCATTATGCGTTCTTTAAGCATTGCGCGCGCTTGAGAAACACGCGTGGGGGGGTCCAAACTGGCCGAATGAATTCCGAATGGCGTGAAATCGGACGACATCAAAGGTTGAGTGAATTGTGATGTGGGCGAGCAGAAGGCACGTCAATCGGATATGCCGTGTGCCCGCGGTGACCGTGAACGCCGTTCCGGTGTCATAAACGGCCAAAATGGGCGTCTAACGTTCAAACTCATAGCGGACGACATCAGATTGACCTGAAATCACAGGACAACAATCCCATTATTATTCGCGACGTGCACACACAGACGGAACGTCAATCGGACGTGCGGTCTGCGCAGGAGGTCTCATTATGCGTTCTTTAAGCGTTGCGCGCGCTTGATAAACGCGCGTGGGGGTGTCCAAACTGGCCGAATGACAAAACCAAATAGGAACACACCCTCATGTTATCATATTAATAACTCTTCTTGAATCATTGAGAGTCACATCCCAATGATCATAGGATCACTAGCCTAATTGATCACTAACCATGAAACACATGTATGTTGGTCATGTCACCACATGCATCATCACTCATGCCACCATATCAATATATCACAAGGAATTCTCCAGGATAAGACAATATTTGATCACACATCATTCACATTTAGTTATCATAATACAAATTATATTTACATGATTATGATATAGAATGAATCCACATTAGTAAGACCCACCCCTCTCATAAGTTACCATCACATCACTACAACCCATCCTAGAAAGCACCCTACCGCATACAAATTCACCCAATCTAGGGTCTAATACCCAACATGATCTTACATACTAGGATACACATCATGGATCACTATCAAAACCATAAAAACATTGAAAGATCTCAAAAAATTAGTGCATGCCATCATTAGCTCATAGAATTGAAAAACGGTAAGTAACAAGCAATATATCTCACTACTCCATACTCACCCAACAACATAAGGGTCTCACATTACTAGGGAATAATTCTATCCAATACTAAATGATCTTGATCCATTTTTCATATACATATATGATTCACCTCACCAATTACTAAATATTAATAACATAAAAAATTATGATTCCATTTAACTAGAATTAAACCATCAGGTTTTACAAGGAAATTCTATATAAGTATTTGTTTACACTTTAAATAATCTGACCCCATACCATAAATAAGGTGTTCAACAAAAATCAAGAACATGAATTTCATGTTAACACCCAACATTGACTCATTAATAAATTTTATTCGAATTTTATGGAAATACCAAAATAAATTAGTGAATCAATGTACCTATAGTGGTGCACATGACCACCATGAAACAATCATAAATTTTTACAAAAACCCTAATAATTGGGAATAACAAAATCAAGAATAGAAGTATATGATTTATAAGAGCTGGAACTATATCGTTGATAAAATATAGGAGTCTAACCTGGTAGGTGCTGATCTGATGGACGATGTGGGGATTGGGAGGTCCTTCTGCAAGGAATCGCTCCAGGAGGACACGAGGCGAATGCTTCTGTAATGTGGGGAGGCCACTGGCTCGATTTGGTATTTGGGGCTTTTTTTTTCCAACGGTTTTTAATAACCGTTGGGAAAGACCAACCTTTCCCAACGGTTCCATAGAACCGTTGGGAAAACAAGGTTTCTTCACCACTTTTCCCAACGGTTCTTAGAACCGTTGGGAAAAACCTATCTTTCCAAACGGTTTCCATATAACCGTTGGGAAAACAAGGGTCCTTCACCACTTTTCCCAACGGTTCTTAAGAACCGTTGGGGCAAACCTATCTTTCCCAACGGTTTCATACAACCGTTGGGAAAACGATGCATTGAGGGGTTTTTCCCAACGGTTTATAGAAACCGTTGGGAAAGACATGATATGACAACGGTTCTTTGAACCGTTGGTACACAACTGTTGGGAAAGATCCCTTTTCCAGTAGTGTTGTTAAACATGGGTTTTGTACAAGTAAATGATTCTTCGATATTACATATCTGATGGTAGTGCAAACTATCACTTGGTAGAGATATTTTTTCATGGGACCTGTTGGTCATTATAATGATACCATATGATTTAATCTTGGATATAGACTAGTTATCCATGGTCCAAACCTAGACTGACCATCACCAAAGATGAGTCAGATTACTTTGGAAATATGGGGAAAGATTCTCCTTTATGGGTGAGAGATATCTCATGGCATAGTGAGTGGGTCATGAGAGTAGTAAACTACAACCCATCGCCCATAATTTGGTGGTTTTATCCTTAATAGAAGTGGGATCTTTAGGAATTTGGGTTCCTTTAGTCCTGGAGTATTATACGGATAAAATCCCTAATGTCGTATTGGGACAACCTCTAAGAAGGGGGATGTATTTTTACCACAACTTTCACTCTAGAAATGCTCCAATATTTTTATGCAGTATATCAGATGGTCCCTACTAGGATCTAGGAGATGAGGGTGTAGTTAGAGGACCTTCGAGATAAGGGTTTTATCATACCCACTTTGTCTCCAAGGGTAGCTCTTATTTTTTTCATGAAAAAAGGTGGATGGAATCTTATGGATTTGTGTTGATTAACATCACCTGAACCAAGACATGATAAAGAAAAATTACCACTTTTCAAGGATTTAAGCCCTCATTGATCATTTTCAGGGTGTGAGACTATTCTTGATGATTGACCTCATGTATGGCTAACACCAGTGGAGGGTTTGTGAGGATGATATTCTAAAGATGGCATTTTTATAATGCAGTGAAAATTATGATTTCTTATGGATTTCTTATAGTGTGACTAATTCCCCCGCTACATTTTATGGATCTGATGAACTAGATATTTTATCAATAGTTGGTTCAATTTTTGGTTGTCTTCACTATTGATGTACTCATTTACTCTACATATGTGGAGGAGAATGCAGAGCACTTGAGTATGGTCATATATTTTCTCTAGGAGCTCCATATTTATGGTAAGATCTCAAAGTGCCAGTTATGGATCCACAAGGTTTAATTTCATGGGAATGTAATTTCAGAGAAAGGATTAGCATGGAACCAGTGAATATCAATGTAGTGGTTTCTTGGGATCCACCAAAGAGCGTTTCATAGGTGTAGAGTTTTCCTATCATGTAAGGGTACTATAAGAGATTTATGATATAATTATTTAGGATTTCATCCCCTTTAACCACCATAATAGGGAAACTATATCCATTTACTTGGAAAGAATATTTTTAGAGATCCTTTGAGGAGTTGAGGATGAGGTTTACTTGTACTCCAATTTTGAGACAACCAGAGGAGGTCATGGAATATATAGTATATTGAAATGAATCTATATCTAGTCTTAACTTCATGTTAATTAGAGGAATAATTTTATCACATATGGGTTGAGGCAACTTAGATCCCATGAGAAAAACTATGTGACTTATGATATAGATTTGGTAGTGTTGGTATTCACTCTAAGGATTTGAAGGTAAAATCTTCTTAGAGATTACTTTGTTGTTTACTAAGACTATAAGAGACTCAGGTATGTATTCATACAGAGTGATCTGATCCTGAGATAGAGGAGCTAGTTGTAGTTTCTGTAGTACTATTACTTTGAGATAGTCTATACTCATAAGAATGGAAATTTAGTGGTAGATGCCCTTAGTACGATGTCTTGTTCTCATTTGGTGGAAGAGGCATCTAAGTAGTTCGCATCATTGCACCTAACCATGGTAGTAGAGGAGGGTGAAACTTTTCATCAGCTGATGGTGTTGAATCCTCTTTTCCTCTAGTGTGTGATAGATTATATGTTGGGATACATAGACTGTAAAGTCCTACGTGACTAGATATCCTATTAAGATTCACCATATGGATTCTATGAAGGAGTGAATCATGACATCCTTTTCCATGGATAGAAAGTGGTTCTGGTTGTGTTGGGAGAGGAGGTGATGAAGGATTTTCACACATATCATTTGGATACATATATTAGTATAGGGAAGCTATATAGGTACCTTTAGACAAAATTTTGGTGGTATAGAATGAGGTTGGGTGTTGTTGAGTTCTTCTCTCAGTGTCTCACATATCGGCAGATGAAGGATGAGCACCCAGTTTTGGTGGGTATGTTACAACCTATTGATATCCTAGAGTGTAAATGGGATGAAATATCCATGGAATATTTGGTAGGGATTCTATGGAAAATAATAGGAAATGAATTAATCATGGTGATATTTGACTGACTTAAAAAGTAGGAACACATCCTTTCTATCAAGTAGAATATATTGTTGGAGTGTTTGGGGATGTTGTATATGTATAATATCATCAGCATTAATGGGGTTCCCTATATGATTTTATCTGACTATGATTCCCGGTTCATGTAACTATTTTTAAGAGGCCAATAGGATGCATTTGAGACTTAGTTGAGGATGAGTATAGATCCCCCCCCCAATACTAATGGGTATACTAATTACACAAACCAGGTTTTAAAGGATATTTTGAGTCCATTATTGTTATACATCATCCAAATCTAGGAGGATCAATTAACTTTTGCTTATTTTTTTATAATAATAAATATCACTCTACTTTTAGTATTGAACCTTTTGAAGCACTATATGGGAGACCCTACAGGTCAACCTTGTGTTGGAATGAGATTGGTGAGGCATCTCTTATTAGGAAAAAAATGGTGTAGGTGGTGATGGAGAAGTTCCATGTGATTTGTGAATGGGTGAGGATAGGCCATATGATACAAAAATTGTACAAAGATCAACATCGTAGGCCCTTGAAGTTTGAGCAGGGATACCATATTTTCTTGAGAGTCTCTCTGTGATAATGATTGAGGATATTAGTTTAGGGAGGCAAGCTAGCCCCAAGGTTTATTATTATTTTTGATATTTTATAGAGGGTTGGAAAACTTACTTACCACTTAGCCTTACCCCCATAGCTGGAGTGGGTGCATGAAATCTTCCTTCTATCAGAGATAATAAGATATGTGCATGATCCTATACACATTATTGACTTAGATGAGATAGACATCAAGCATGGACACACCATTTAGGATTACACATTAGTGATTGAGAATCATAAAGATATGTTCCTTTATATATAAACCATTGCCTTGGTTCATGTGGTTTGGTGGTATGGGAGCATGTAGGAGATCTCTAGATAGAGAGAGAGAGAGAGAGAGAGATGAGGGCTCAGTATCCGCACCCTTTTTCTTAGTTTTTACTTTTCAAAGAGAATAATATTTGAAAGAGATAATAATTTTGAGAATCTAATTTTTCCATGTAGGATATTAAAATGTACTAAGGAATATTTTTAGAGTCATGAGATGAGATAGACCATGATTCTAAGGCTCAGTGATCCTAGAATTAATTTTATAAAAATATTCTATATCAAGCATGCATAGTTTTTTAGAAATAAGAGAATATCTCCTAAACATATTATTAGATCAAAAATCTAAGACCATAGTTGTATCTAGAGCATAGGGTTTACCCTTGGTGCGACCTAAAGTTAGTTGGTGTTGGACGTTTGGATGAGGTATCTGTTGCAGGGCACATTAAGTGGATTAATTCATTCATTCATTTTATTCAAAAAACCAATTTTCCACTTTAAATTGTATGTTATTTCATATCTCTTGGGTTAGCCTCATAATTGTAGTATCATTGAGAGGAGTATTATTAAATCTTTTTTGGATTATTGAGAAAAGACAATGATGGGTGATCAGATTGAGGAGAATTGACAGGCAGAGGACACAGTGGGTCGTCCTCAATCACTGGAAAACATTTTAATCACTAATGATTGATCCAATATTGAGTTAGGGATCATAAATTGTAGTTTAGTCCCTTGAATAAATTATTTATTATGTTCTTATCTTCTTTTCTTTGAGTATTGATTAATTTAATCCTTCTAATGAACCCATGTATCGAAATAAATTGTTTATTTGATTTATTGTTGAATTATACCATCTTTCTCACCTTTAATATCATTAATCTGTGATCATTGGTCAAGAAATATTTTCCAAAGATTGATATAACTTTATTATTATGTCTTACAATGACTTTTCTTCACGTTCTTCATCGTTGGGCTATGGGGTCACAGTTATTCATTTTCATATGGATCTAAGCGCGATCTGACCCTCGAATTTTTGGTGGATGTGCACACAATTAATAGATTAGTATTTTTCAAATGGATCAGAATTTAAAGTGGTTTATACTCCATAGATTTGAAATTTTAATTAATGTTGACAATAGAATGTGAATATGGTGTGTGGTGGCTTCGAGAGGATAATTAGAAATCTAATTTTTAGCCTCTAAAGACTAGGTTTAAATGGATGAAGGTGACCCCCTTTGATTTTTAGTGGTCAAATGGTGTAAAATGAAGATATATATTTGGATCTAGAAACTTTATGGAGATTCAGAATTTCTACGATAATCATGAATACATGGTGTGTACTGAGATAAAAACACCTCGTGTGGTACCCTAGTTGTATCATTCTGGGTTTCTAGGTAGATATAAGTATCACATAACATGTGATACCCCAACACACCATGTTATCCACTTCTAACAGCACATAATTTACTCTAAGAGTTCATGGGCATGGGAATGGCCAGACACATAGACATGATCAGGTACACAGGCATGTTATGGTACACATCCAGGCACAAAGACACAGCCCTAAGGACATGATCATGGCTAAGAGTACACAAGAAGACCTTGAGAAACTGAGACATGTTGTGTGGGTCTCATATACAATGTTTATGGTGAAATTTCCATCGATCCGTGTAGAAAGGAGAACATGGCTAGGAGTCCAGGATAGGTCACATGTCGTGTGGACCCCTATACATGCCAATCCTAGAAAATTATGCTTTATAACATATCATAAGTTTTCTCATATATAATTAAATGTATAATTCATAGTATATTTTGAGATATTAATAATAATTTTCTAATATTGGCACTTCTTTAGGTGACACTCAGTGATAACAATGATCAAGAAGGAGCATCAGAGAGTTTAGACGGAGATGGTACTCCCCTATCACACCAAGACATGTATCATATATCCAAGGATATGGTACTCCATTATCACACCAGTTAAAGGTTCCTCCGTACTCATTATATATATATATATATAGAATTGGAACTCCCTTATCAATCTAGGGTGTATGTATTTTATCCATGGAGACAGTACACCCCTATCTTCCAAACTCATTTTACAGATACAGAGGTGGTACTATCCTATCATGTTAGGGAGCGGGTCCTCTATCCATAGATATAGTACTCCCTTGTCACACTAGGACACGGGTCCTCTATACTTGTTATACAGATATAGAGGTGGTAATCCCCTATTTTACCAAGGTGTGAGTCCTCAATTCATGAAGACGGTACTCTCTAATTACACCAGGGTGCGGGTTCTCCATATTATGTGCACAGATACTAAGATGGTACTTACTTATCATAATAAGGCATGGGTCCTTTATCTTATGAATATTATTCTCCATTGAATTATAGATTAGTGGTGAGGTGTGGAACCTCCACATTAATTATTTGGACAAAAACATGTGATGTTGGGAATTGATGATGGACCTTTTGAACTATATGAAGACTAATCATCATAGGATGGATTTTCATATGGATATACCCTTTCTCTCTCAATTAATTTTTTATATGAAGATATATCATTTTTTTGGGTTTTGTTTCCCTCTTTCTTTGGGTTGAGCTGAATACTTCTATCATGACATCTATTTATCTCTCTTTAGTTTTTGAGGTATCATAATGGGTATGTATATACTCACCCCTACATGGTATTTTACCATACATGTCATGTCTTCTATATATGAAGGCTATTTTGGTGCTGGAATTATCAAAATTTAAGGATACTTGGGGGAATTTGATCTTGTATGGTGTTGGGGGCCTCGATATCTAGGGTCAGGCTCTCTTAGCATTCTTTCTTTTCCAGTTATTGTCACGTTGGGATATCTTTTCTTATTGGGTGTGTATTTTTTAATTTACTTAACAGATCACACTATTTTAATATTTTTTATTCTCTATAGGTTTTTACATTCATGGTATTTACTCTATATTTTAATATCTTTTATTATTATTATTCATCATCACTTCTGCACAGAGTTGGTTGGGTGCATGCATATAGGTACTTTAGGAAAATTCCTACCATTTTAGTTATTTATTATCAGTGCTTGTCTCTAGCCCCTAGCTTATGGAGGTTGGATTGGGTTTGTGTTTGACTAGTCTTTCACCAGTCAGGTGGACCTTAGTGGTTCTACTCATTACAATATCCATGATTTGATGTTGTTTTGAAAGTTAGACTTGACATATGTTTATGTCATGTTTTGTGTTGAAACCACATTTCATATGTTTCCATGATATTATGATACCATATTCATTATGTTATGCATTCATTTTAATACTCATTAGCATATATTTAAAGGATATTATATGCTTCTTCATAAGGTTGAAATATATAAAAAAAATTATAAATTTTTTTTTATTTTTTTTGTGATTGAAAAGGAACATTAATGATATTTTGTTTTTTACTTTAAAATTTCTTATGAAATGTTTTTTGAAAAGGTTTGGGTAAAATATTTGATTTATTAGGTAAAAAAATATTTATTTTTATCCAAAAGTTACTTTTGAAGAAGGATAATGTGTCTAAGTATTCATGAACTAATAGGTTTCTTTTGTTATTTTTATATGTCCCCTACTGAGGTTTTTATGCTCATCCTGTGTTTTAAAATGTTTTTCATAGGTTTTAAGGATGATTAAGGAAATATATGAGGTCAATATTAAAATTGAGAAGATATTTCATGAAAATAAAACATTTTTGTCATAAAATTTTGGATTTCTGATAAAAGTGGATGCTAATTGAAAGTTTCTACATTGTTATTTAATATTTATTTATGTAAGGTCAATAGCCTGATTCCAAAAATATCTAAACCATAAAGATCTTAAGATGTAATAAAATGATTTCATGACATAAAAACAATATTATGTAATTTTTAAGTCCAAATCACTATACTAACTAGTATGTGGCATGGTCCATCCCACTGGGTTCTAGTCTTCTTTTTCTATCAATTATGTGGTGTGGTGAAGGAAGCTTCACCATAGTGTTGGGTTTTGTAGAATGGGTATGAATTCAAAAATCACCCCAAACCCCATAATTCTCTTAACATTATTATGAGTTTATAGGTGACCCAAGATCTTCCAATTGAGGTCTTTTGGCCCCCTTTTAGTGGATTTAAACACCATTTTTTAGGGGTTTATCATTGAAGGTTTTTGGTGAGCTTACTTGTTTACTTATCCATTTTTTTCAATATTCATCATCTATAGAAGGCGTCTATCAAAAGAGTTATTATTTTGGGTGGTTCTCTAGTATAGGAGTGATATGATATGTTTTTTAGGGTGATCATTGATTTTTCCTTTATCATGGTCCTTGGTGGTTGTATTCATCTTGTTCTAACCTATTACATCAATTCGAAAAGAATTTTTTGTGGTAGGGGATCCTTCGTTTCTCATCTAGTTGTATCATTTGTGATTTTTTATTCTCTTTTTATCACTTGGGAAGATATTATGTTCTAACCTAATAATGAAAATGAATTTTTTAATTGAAATATAAGGGGGAATGGGAATAAAATCGTATGTTTTTTCATCATAGAAATTATTGATATTGTGATTATATTTTCTTGATTCCTTGATGAAAATCATGCTATCTAGGGGAATTGATTGTGTTATGGTTATGGTATATATGGAAAACTTAAAGTGTGATTGTTTTTATCCCCATGTATTAATGTGGATAATCACATATGTTAGGATAATAAATTTTTTTCCCATGTAAAATTTAGTTTCTGTTGGAATTCCCTTGAAAAGTATTGTGGACTACTATAAAAGCCCCTTGATAAATCTTAAATAAGTTTCATAGTGATGATATTTGTTTTTCTTAGTAATGTGTTGTTGTATTTTGTGGTTTTATCATTTGGTTTTATTTTTTGATAGTGATTTTTGGTTTTGTTTGTGATGAATGTGATCGAGAGTGGTTTTGATATGGTGGTTGTGATGAGAAGTGGTAGTGTTATAAAATGGTGGCAGTGGGAGGATGGTTGGAATAAGTAGTATCGTTTTTTGTATTATTTTTTGTTGTGGTGGTTTCATATTAGTAATGGAATAAAATTGAAAATGATGAATTAAAAATGTGATGGGATGAAAAGGTTAATGAATCCTTGAATTAATATAGTTAGTTTTCTTAAATGTGGTTATTTAATAAATATTAAATAAATAGGATAAAATAATTAATTGGTTGGTAATTGGAAATATGGAAATTGGATTATCCTAAATTGAAAGTAGAAAATGTGGTATGTGACTTATGGATTGCTTGTGTGGTATTATTTATGTAGTGGTGGAAACAAAAGTGGGGGATTTTATGAGGCTTTATAGTGATGTTGTGAGTTAGGATAGTGTTTATGTTTTGAACATTACTATAGAATTTTGTGTTTCTATTATTTATAATTTGTATACTCTATGTGATTTCTATATACACCCCACCCACATTGATTACTTTATGCTAACAACCAAATATTTTGGTGGTGTTTTTCTCAATATCCCTATGGTGGGGAAGTTTGGTCGAATACCCCCCTCTTCCCTGGTCTCTCTTCTATGAAACAATGACATGCATGAGTTGTGATGACCCAAAGTCAAAAGTGTATTGTGGTTATTCTTAATGAGTTGGATTGTTGTGGGAGTGATGCATAGTAGGAGGAGGGAACAAGATTGATGTCCTTCATGTTTATTATACCATGATATTCTGTTTATGGCTGAGATGTGATGTGATTTCCCTAGTGTCTTCAGGTGAGATCTATTGTGATGGACCATGAGTATTCTGGTAGGATTTGTGGTCATGTCCCAGGTGTCTTTGAATGAGATGTGTTGTAATAGGTCATTTTTCTTCTGGTGAGGTGTGTTGTGATATCCTAGTTGTCTATGGGTAGCATGATATACAGATGATATAGGAGCACCAGGACATACGAAATTGGGGTGTGAGAGCGGTAAAAAAGTGGTAAAGAGGTTCTCAGTACCCTTATATCGATATGATTTATATAATGTTACTATATATGGATTTTTTATCTATTTAGTATGTCATTATGGGGATGGGATTGGTTAGTTGACCTGTTTAAGTGCTTTTGGTTCTACTATTTAATCACTGGCGCATTAGTATGATATTTTCATATGTACATGAGGGAATTTTCATGTGAAACTGTCAGGTATAAGTGTATACCCACCCTATGTATGTAAAATAGAATTTTCAAGATTCCATGAGGAAATTTTGGACCTTGTTGGACATTACTAGCTCAAACATTTGGAGATTTTTTTGATTCATTTTTATAGGACTTTTATTTTGGGTATTTATTTGGAGACCCATGTACTTTTTTACCTTATTCATTCATTTTGGGATGGTTTTGTATAATTTATTTTATATTATGTCTTGAATTTTCATGGAGGTTGATATCTTATATCTCAATCCAATTTATTAAAGAGTGTAATGCTTCTCATATTTAATATTTCATACCCTCTGTGCTAGTCACCAACCTAGATCCTACTAGAGGTGGGACTTAGGGGATATTTTAATTCTTCCTTTATTATCATCCAATGAGAGTTACCTTTGGATGGAGGAGGTCATGAAAAGTATATCATAGTTTATTTAAAATTGTTTTTGCATGTAAATCATGTTATTGATGAAATAAAATTTATTTATATAAAATTATATAATTAAATGTTGGGGTTTTATATACTCGTAATAAATATCCCATTGATTATCATTAGAATATCCATGGAAAAATGTAAGAAATTAAAGAATTTTAAAAAACTGGAATAAAGAACTAACATCCATAAATATTAATAGTCTAAAATATTTCATGAGAAATGATGGAAAGACACAAGAGTTTAGGTAGACTCATTGGAGATGATCATATAGAATGAATGATAAGAGAAAAAATTTAAGAATAATTGAGATATTTATTAAGGAAAAATTAAATTCCTCATGAATATAGTTTTTTTAATGCATAGTTGGATATTACAGCATGACCACCCTAGTCATGATTAAAAAAAACATAAGAATAGTGTGGAATTATAGTGTGATACTATGTTCATGTTTCAATGCCTCCTTCTATAATAAAACAAACTAACCCACATATCCCAGACTACATGTCATGGTATTTCCCTTTATAGTTCAACAAACTCCCTTGGTTTTGATTTATGGTGCACCCAAAAATCATGATGTGTCTATACTTCCCTAGCATTACATTATTAGTCATATAAAACCATAACCATAACCTAGGTATCCTGTCTATAGAATACACTCACCTCATAAGACTTAAATAGTTGATCCTTTGCAGCTTTCATCATTACATTATTCCCAATGAAATGACATAGTAACATCCCTAGATTTTATGAGATATATTCTTTCAAGTTAATTTAAGTTATTTAATAGATTTTTTACAAGAAATATATATTTTATCTTGCATCACACACAACACCAAGTTTTTCCAATGTTTCATGTAACATTGAGTCTCTTCGATAACATGTGTTACACGCATGACCTAGTTTTACAGGACAACAATATAATATTAAAATTTAATATTATAGTTATCACCTATATATTGGAATGTAGTTAATGAATATGATTAAATAAATTATGAAATAATAGTTTACACATTTTTATAAAATTAATTCATTGGTTACCAATTAATTATAAATGAAAATAAATTCCAATTTATTATAGAGGATGTGTTTTTATGAAAACTATTTTTATGAAAACTGTTTTTATGACCAGAATGAAATTTTATCTTAATAAATTAAAATAAACACTATTATTGAAATAAATTGATGAAATTTATATGTTATATATTTAATAAATTTTTTATATTCATCCAATAAGTTTAATATCATTAATATAAGAATAAATCCAATTTTAATCATAAAAAGATGTATATTTTTTAAGGGCGGTTTTACTACCTTTTAATGGCGCACCTTTTTTAAATATAATTTTTTAAAATTTTATAATTTAAAATAGAAAAAATTAAAATAAATTTTTAAAATGGAAAATAAAAATTTACTTTGGGTGAATTTTTAGAATTTTTCCGAGAACTTTTATATTTTGATGAACAGGGAATGTTACCGAATTTTAATTGAAAACTTCTTTTTATGAATAAATTATAGTATTAAATTATATTTTTATTGTTTTTAAAGTATAATTTGATAAATTTTAT
Organism: Viscum album; assembly: GCA_963277665.1. Classification (NCBI taxonomy): domain Eukaryota; kingdom Viridiplantae; phylum Streptophyta; class Magnoliopsida; order Santalales; family Viscaceae; genus Viscum; species Viscum album. The sequence goes on from OY728138.1 coordinate 772,124,816, forward strand.
ATCATTAAATTATATATAGGTAATTTGAATCATTTTTATAGTGATTTTAGATATGAAAACTTAGAAAACTTTTTAACATTTTCACTTTCAAAACTAGCTTTGTCATCCCATCTACAGGATTAATTTTAAATTAATTTATACCAATTATGTGATAAAAATTTGGAAAAATTGATTATATATTTTAATAATAATAATTTATAATTTATAATAATGTTAACATGGTTTTTAACCAAAAATATTAGTGAAATTAATTAAAATTAATTACAACGATTAAGGTAAAAATGTGGTTACTTTGTGGTTAAACATTAATCTTAAGAGTCAAAATGACCTAGAAACTTGTAAAAACCCCATTGGATGGAAATTATTAGACCATATAACCTATTTTATCTAATTGTTATCATTATTTTTGGCACATTATGTAATTTAGACCTCTAAATAGTGTTTACCTTTTTGTATTTATAAGAATATCACTCCCTCGGCTCTATAAAAAGGCAATCATCCTCCCCACTTATTTACACCTATAAAGACCTTAATCTCCTCTAAAACCTTACAAAATAAGTTCCTAAATCCCCTAATCAAATACTAGAATCCTGAATTTGTGTATAAATCAATCTAAGTAATTCCTTTTGTGTAAACTAGTAGGAGTTACCCAAAAAAGAGGTAACATTATTCAACGGTCGCTTTTTTTCTTTCTTCCTCAATACACTTCAATTATTCTTATTAAATTATTATATAATAACATAGGTATCCTAAATATACTAATATATTTTTATTTTAGGGGTTTTACCAACACCTACACACACTTCCATCAAATGGGTAATGAAATTACTATTCTTGTACGGCAAACTACCGCCTCGCGAAACAATGTCATTCATTTTTTCTTTACAACCTATAATGGTTGAGAATTATGTTGTAAATAATATTTTTAGATTATATATATGTTATTTATGTTTTATTTATAATTTTTTAATTTTTATATAACACATAACTTTATGCTTTCCATTTTGTGTAAATACAAAAATATCATTTGTGGACGTGTGGACTATGGCCTCCTCAAAGCGATGTGATATGTTCACACATTACATGGAATATATTAAGGATGGGTTTAACTAAAAATATGTGAAATATAAAACATATATATTATATTCATGAAATATTTATCTTTATTTAAATATAATATATTGTTTTCTTTATTACCCCTTCACACACTAAAAAAGTGATAACGTCGTTCGTGGATGTGTGGACTACCACCTCCTTGATGTGATGTGATTCTTTTTACATCAAAAGAATTATATATATAAGTATATATGATTAAATAAAATGGTATTTATGATATAATTATAATTATTTAAAGATAAATGTTATTTAACTTATTTCCATAATGATCATTGAAAAATGTGAATGTTACTCTTGCATACATATGGCCTGTCATTTCCATGATTATAACATTGGTTCATTTTTTATAACCATATTTCATGATTGGTTTTAAAAGAATAATTGATGTATAAATATGATAATTATTTCATGATTATTATTCAGGATATTTTTTAATAATGGCCCTTTTGACAATAGTTGACCTACCAATGTCATTTTTGACACATAAATCGAATATGGTCAAAACATCCAACTTAAACATTATTCATAATGTAATTGTATATAATTTTTTTATAAGTGAAATAAAAGAAATAGTAAACTTGAAAATGTTATGAATCAAGTATATAATTAACACCAGATTATTATTCATGAATATAGAGGAAGATCATGATAAATCAGACTCAATGTAAGGGATTCTTGTCTCACTTTTACTTTCATGATACATACATCATAATCACCATATATTTATTTTGTGTGGTGTATCTACTTACCATTTTGATATATTATATCATTAATTATTTTATCTTCATGTTATTTAAATGTTTTATTTTATGATTATTAATTTTGGGGGTTTTGATGTAGATGTTACCACAGTTGTGAGGGGATTTCTAGTCTCAATTTTATTTTTGTGATACATATTCCATAATCACCATTTATTTTTATTTTTTGGTGTATCTACTAACCATGAATGAATTTTATTATTATTATACTTAAATTTATGGGATTTTAAAAATCCTTTTAATGATCTCTCATTCATGGGGTCTACGGTTTCAAAGTTACCAAAGAGGTAATGGACTTTTGTCAAAATTTTCCTTCTTTGAGACATTTGTTATATTATACACCTATATTCTTTAATAAGGTGTATATACCTCTCATTTGACATGTTATATAAGTAATATAATTATTATAATAATATTACAAGTTTCCTTTAATTTTATTCCCTTCATGGGGTTAAATATTCAAATGTTTCAAAGCATTATGGGATGCTTTGGAATGTTTAAAATTTGTTTTCCTCAAGAATGTTTTTAATGGCCTTTTAAGTTCATTTCCATTCATCAACTTCAAAAACACTTGTTGTTAATTATCCTCTACTAGTGATATTTTTTATTGATATCATCCTCACTAATTAGTTTTATGGATTATGTTTCTTCCAAAGATATTTTTATAAATCTCATTTTTTCCACAGCTTGATTATGTCCTAAAGAGATTGTTTTGAAAATAGTTTCTTTTCCATTGGTTGATTATTTACTAAGGAGATTTTTATTTAACCCATTTAGTTTCCATGGTTTAATAATTTTTCAATGATATTTTTATTTAACCCATTTATTTTACAGTGGTTAATCATTTTTCAAATATATTCTTATTTATCTCATTTCTTTTCCTTGGTTTAATCATGTTTCAAAGAGTTTTTTATTAAACCCATTTCTTTTTATTGGGTTATTAGTTTTTTAAAGAGTTTTTTATTGAATCTATTTCTTTTTATTAGGTCATTTATGTTTCAAAGAGTTTGTTATTAAACCCATTTCTTTTTATTAGGTGAATCATGTTTCAAATAGATTTTTACATAACCCATTTCTTTTCCATGGATTAATCATGTTTCAAAGAGTTTGTTATTCAACCCATTTCTTTTTATTATATTAATAATGTTTCAAAGGGATTTTTTTGGAACTAATTTATTTTAAATGGTTTAATCATGCTTCAAATTTATTTTAGTGGAACATATTTCGTTTTCATGGTTTAATCATGTTCTGAGAAGAATAAAGGTTGTTTCAATGAGTTTTGATGAATTCTCTATGTATTTGGTTATTGTACATTGTAAATGATGTGTGTACCTAGATATCATTAGGTGAGACTGTTATATCTTATATGATAGGTGTTTCGAGATAGTAATTTGATGCATTGGGTACTCTAGAGATGTAAGTAATCCATATTGGTTATTCTATTTTTAAGGGTTCTATAAGGGTTCTGTAAGGGTTCAATGAGATGATGTTCCAAGATACCAATATGTTTTATCATTTCTTGTTATGGGTTTATAATGTTTCTAATGATTGAGATTTATATTACATGGCTCATGATTACTAATTCTAATGAGTCTTTCCTTTTTCATGTTTTCATATATGATGGTCTTGGTATTGGTGGGTATGAGTTCTTTTATGATTCTTTCATGCACTTTGATTATGTTATCATACCCTTATTTGCTCTTATTCTCGTTTATGACATTTAATTGTTAATGTTTATGTTTACCCTTACTGAGTATCAGATGTCACCCTTCTTGTGATTAATTTTCTCCAAGTTTTAAAGAATGATGTTTAAGGATTTATGTATATAAATGATTTCACAAGGATGATTTTGATGACTTATTGTGAAATAATAAAAGATGGGTTAAATACAAGAAATGTAAATTTGACAACTTATGAGTCCAAGTGGATATGATTTGTTTATGTAAGAGTTTGTTCTAATTCTCTAAAACTTTAAACATAAATGTTACTCATGGTTGTACATGATACAAGTTTTCCTTTTTATGTTGTAAGGTTTAGAAGAAAAATTTGGATCACAATTATCAGCATCAAAGCTGGAAATGTAAATTTATGGATTTCAGCACAAGAACCGGGAGTGTGGGTTTTGGGAAATTATAGTTGGTATCAAAAGTCGGTTTAGACAACCTTAGAGATTATTATGTTTTCATGTGAGGATATCTTAAGAGTTATGGATACCATCATAGGTCTATAATCTTAAGGATGATCATAAGTTCATAGTATTAGACACCCCCATTGATATTTTAAGTGATGAGATCTTAAAGTTATTTTTGGAGATGTTTTTTTTGGATGAGGTATTTTTAACCCCTAGGATCAAAATGAAGAGTTTTTAGGGAGGATTTAGTTTTCATGCTTAAAAAAAGGGACAACCTGTATGATCAGTGAAAAATTTTCTTATCTAGTAAGGTAGTGGGGATTGAACCCATGACTGAAGGATAATAAGGGTTCCATGCACTACCACTATTCTACATGATGACCGGGTTAGTATGAACTTTTTTCATATAATGATTATATTTATTTAGAAAACATATGGTATTTTATTTGAGGACTAATGGATTATTTTTCTTGGAAGAATATAAGATAAAATACTTCTAATATTTTGGTATCGAACTTAGTTAGAAATGTTTGAAGGATTTTATGGATAGTTATTTATGGAATAGTTTAGTTTTAACTTTGGGTATTACTTTTTAATTTTGAATATTAGTGTATCATTTTAAGGTTTAATCATTTAGAGAATTATCTTAACATGTGATAAAAAATTTTGTTTTTTTTAATGTGTAAAGATAGCTAGAATAGCTTGACTATCCCTTATATGGATATGTGGTCCTTAAAAGTTTATTTTAGTGCTTTAGGAATTAAAACTTCATCTTGAATACACATCATTTGAAAAAAAAAATGATATTTTGGTGTAAATTTATTAAACTATGAAATTATAATCATCAAGTAAGTATATTTACTCTTATAATAGATGATAATATGATTATTTAACTTTAAGAGGTGATCTTGAAATAAAATGTTACCCTACTACCATATTTTTTTATGACATCAATTACCTTTTCCACACCTAATTATCCTGTGGTTTTGTCATCATTTACTTCCTCTTGACCATGATCTCTATCACTATCTATTATTTAGTGGGAATTATTCTTCCTTCTAAAATAATCTTTTAATTTCCCACAAATTCTCTACCTTTGTGGAATCCTAGTAAATTGCAACTTCTGGTGACCTTTATATTTCCCACATTCCTTTTTAAGAGGTTGTTTTATTTTTATCATTCCATCTTTATCTAAAGATATATACCATTTAAATTTTTGGTTTAATTCCTTAAAACAACTCTTTAAATTATACCAAGGATTTTAGAGGAGTTTATGGGCCATCCGGGGCTTGTTTGAAGCATGGAGCACCAGAAAATAGGAAATCAGGCTAGGTTGTAGTGTTTGAAAAACCGTGTAGCCAGTTTCAGGTCTTGGATAGTGACCTACCGCACGGTTTGTACATGGTTAGTCAAACTGTGTAGTGGACCAAGTGAAGTTCCCAAGTAAATTAGAACCTACTGCATAGTTGGCACGTGGTTTGGATAATCGTGCATAAACCATTTGACACCTACTTTGTGGTTAAAATTTTAATTTTGTATTAAAATTAAATTCTTTAAACACCTATTCTCTCCCCCTCCTCTTTTTACTTGGGATTTACCCCTCCTCTAGGTGCAAGAACTCACCCATCCTCTTCCATTGGTGTTTTGTGATTTCTTCTTCATTCCCACTCTGTTTCATTCATCATCATAAGCTACTGACTCCTCTTAGTAATCTCTTCCTTCCACACCATTTGATTTCAAGGTTCCTCTCCTTCTAGCCATGCTCAATCCATGTGATGGACCTTTTCCCTTTTTTAGGGGTTTCCCAAAATCTCTTGATTTCTGCCGTACTAGGTTGAATCAAGTTGTGTTGTCAGACATGTGTAGTACTGCCATCATGAGGTAGGGTTTCTCCTCCTTTTCCTTATTTTTCATTGCTTTATGGCATCATGTCCTTGTGTTGCTAACCATAACATTTCGATGAGTCCTCTATCTTGCATATTAAATTGAACAAAATGGTTTTTGATGCCCATAGTGATATGTGCTTATGGAGAAACCAAATCATAGGTGTTTGTTTTGCCTTTGGACACTGATTTGGTTATGCCAACTCAAATGGAATAAAATGCATTATTATTTGAAATGATTTTCACCTTTATTTAATTTCTTTAATTTATTAAGGGATTTAATATGGATATTAAACAATGAGACCCACATTTCATGGAGATTCCAATGTATAAATAATTAATTGGCCCTTTAGTAATTCCATATTCAATTATCATGCTTATGGTTTTATTATGAGTATCACTTTCCAAGTATTTAAATACCCACACTAGTGTTGTAAACCTTGTTCCTTATAGTACTCTCTTGAGAATTTATTTTCAAATGATTACATCCCTTTTTCACATGTCATTTCTTGTTACTTTATATTATGCCTTGTTAAATTCTAAGTACTCAATCCATGTTTTGGTTTTATTTAAAATGGAAAGTCTGGTCATTCTTGATAGCTTGAGGTATTATGATTTCATTACTGATATATGGTAAGATGCATGTTAATGCTCTGTGTCTTGTTATATTTCTTTAATTACTCAAATCAATTTATGATTATTCCATCATTGTATGGATTGAATTATAATAATTCTTTTGTAATCTTATTAACTTGTGCTCATAAATTACATGTGATGACTTTATTTTGTTTAAATATTAAGCTGTGTGGATATTTATCCTTATTATGTGAATTATGCCATGTTAATGTCTTGTATTGCATCCTTTGGATAGCTTTATATCTTGGTATTTTACCATTACCTTGATGGGATGAGGTGTTTAATTGATGGAATGAAATATTATAAATTATTTTCCTTGAATTGATATGTATTACTTGATGTGGGCTAGGAGAGAACATGGGTTATTTATTAAGGACTCATGGATGAACTTTTCATGCTTGGGGAATTATGAAATGGCGCACCGGGAGCAGTTTAGTTTCTAGGTGACGTCTGACCGAGATATTTATATTACTCAAGAGTGCTACCGGTTCCCCAGGGGAGAAACTTAGGATTGGCATGTTTGGAAAGATGGTTATACCATGACTCAGGTGATACCCGGTCCCCTATGTGAGATACTTAGTATGGACTCAGAGTCACCATCCTTGAGTGATACATGGGACGTCGTATGGGTCTCCTTGGACATGCTCAATGGTATTGGTTTATTTGATGTTCTCATTACAACCCTTGGGATTCAGATATTATCACCAAGGATGGGATCGGGACTCTACCTTGGATTTTAATGGTTTGAATGATTGTATTCTTGTTTGATATTAATATTTTATAAATTATTTTGAGGTTTCTTATGCATATGTGTTGATTCTTCCTTGATAATGTGCACACCTGGATTATGACATGAGTATTGGACCTCATGAAGAATCACAAGCTTGGTGGTATTCATTCTTGTTTCAATCTGTTTACTTTTGGACATTGTATACATTAAATGATTTTCATAGGTACCTCGATCAGGCTTCCAGCATAGTCCAAAGAAGGTAGTATGGGACAGGTGTCCATTAGGAACCCAGAAAAAGTTATTAAATGTTTATTTATTTACTTTTTGTATTTATTTTATATGTAACATTATTATCTAAATGTTTCATGAAATGGAAATTTCTATACACTATGGTTGGCAGCCTACTAGGATTTATATCTCACACCCTACTCGGGCACCATTTGGTACTCAAGTAGACTTTAGGATTTCTTGATTGGATAAAGGGAAGCGATCTGCTTTCGATGCTTTATTACTTTGTTGTTTAGGAAGGATATTTGGGGGAAGAGGACCAAGACTATGTTTGAGATGCTATAGCATAAGTTTTAAGTATTTAGTATTTTTTTTCTGCATGTTGTATATGATTTTACACCTAACCCACATTGCACACTCATTTTTTATAGATTCATGACATTCCATCTTTATTATTGTATCTTTTATTGATATTTTATTCCACTGGTTGTTTCTTATATTGCATGGTTTATTCTTTTACTTCAGTTTTTTTCCTCTTTTGCTTATGATTTCTCTATTTCTTTATATTTTTTTACCATTGTGCATATTGTATCTATAAGGGAATAGTATCCCCATGGATACACCCTTGGCCCTTGCTACTAGTTGGCAGTCTTTGATATTCAAGGAGATGTTATTGAGTTCATGTGACCAACCAATTTTGGTCATAGATCAATGGCACATGGGTCTGGTACGTTACAGAGTGGTATCAAAGTATTATTTTCTTTTTTCTTAAAGGTTGGGATTAGACAGAAGATTAGCACATAGGAATTTGGATCTTACCATGCTCTTGGATGTAGCTAACCCATGTATAGGGGGAATCCAAATTTCCTAGGATGGGAATTGTGTTATTGGTTATACTTTTAATGTTGATACGACTTCACTATTGGGTGATGCACTTGAATTCTGCTATTATTGATAGTGGTGTTATCGAAATGATGATTTTTATTACTTCATCCCAATGATAAGAGGGTGTTTCAATACATGTATCATACTAAGAACCATAGTAAATTAAATTTCATGCATATTTTTATTCCACGTCTACTTTTATCATGCATTTTTATGTTTTCATGTGATCGTTGTTATGCCTAGTTAATATATTTCATATTACTTATTTTCTTATAAATATAGAATTATGCCAAATTAAATTGTGGGAGAATGTTATAAATTTTATTACTTGGACCTCCAATTTAAATTTATAAGGTGTATGGGCCATTATAAATTGAAATGGTTATCCACATAATTCAATATGATTAAAAAGGATTCAAATGTTTAAATTAATCAAGTGAATCCCACCTTTTAAAATATGATTTTCTAGTATAAATTTCTAGAAAATGTTATAGTTTGGGTTAAGTCGACCCAATTTCAATTCATTAGGTGTGTGGTCCCTTATGAATTAGAATAGGGATCCACCTAATTCATTCAGGTTTAAATGGAATTAAATGCATAAATAGATCAAAGTGAAATGGACACCTTATAAGTAAAATGAGACCATGACTTGAAATTTACTTGGGAAATGGGTTGTATTCTAAGTATCTTGTGATCCTTTTGGGGTCACTCATTTCTATCTAGACCTATCACTTTAAGAAGTCGATCTATTGTGATTCTTAGAGGCAAGCCATGTACCTTTCCTATTTACTGCTTTCTTTATCTGTTTTTCCATGTTCAGGGAGGATTTGTACCTTCCCTTCCTTGAATCTTTCCTATTTGATTTCCTTACCTATTATGGAAATCATGTATGAGGTGCACTCTTGGGAATTTTAGAGTTATTTCACTACAAACTCTTCATGTTGAATGCCAAGAGAGTAGAGATGATCACACACTAGAGGTGGTGGTCCCTGAGACACCTGTTATACCTCCCATAGTACCACCTAAGGAACCTCCTTCTTAACTTCCACTGGGCATCAATGATCAGTTTCATGAGAGTTTTCTTAGGTTTATCTAGTCTATTCAGGGTTATCCCAGACCTTCCCATCTATGGAAGAGCTTACACGGGACTTCTAGAAGCAGTATCCTCACACTTTATTAGGGATGGAGGTCCTTGTGCTGGGAGTCATGGATAGAAGCTATGGAATTCATCATTTATCATCTTGAGACACCTTCAAATAATAGGGTCAATATTTCTACCTATATTTCATGTGACTTCTCCAAGTATTGGTGGGATTTTATTTCTCAGTCATAGCATTACTGAGACATGATTTGGGTAGACTTACGAACAGCTTTCTATGATCAGTTCTTTCCACGGACCTTGAGAGTGGATCATGCCAGGGAGTTCTTGCATCTTTAGTAGGTCTCTATGACTATGATTGAGTATTTTTCTTATTTCACCAAACTCCAAAAAATTTCTCTTTATCTTTCCAGTGACGAATTCCTGTCTGTGAGGTGTTTTGAGGATGGGATTGAGCATTTTGTTCAATCACAGGTGAATATATTTTGGTTCAAGACCATTATAGAGATCGGGTACAATGATTTTATTATGGAATGCAATCTTAGAGAGGATGGTAGTGTGAGCCAGGTCAGTTTTGTTCCACATCAAACTGATAATCCTTTTGGTGGTTGGAAGCATCATTTTGAGGGTGCATGTGGGGGAAGTTATAGCCTAATGAAACTTACTGATCCTATAGTGTGTCACCAATGTAGAAGGCCAATACATAAGAAACCCCAGTGTATGAAGAACCCAATAGAATATCAATCATGTGGCCAGATGGGTCATATTCCTCACTTTTGTTGTTCTTTACCTCCAGCATCCAATGACAGGAGTTCTGCACCGGCACCTACATCAAGAAGGGACATGTGACTCCATATCAGTTTGGGAGTTTCTCTTCTACTATTCAGTTAGGATGGTGTAGAAATTTTCATAAATGAGGTAGTCAGGCCCTAGAGCTTCAGCATCAGCCAAGTAGATTTGCTCATGCTAGTCTGACTACACCTCAGGGTCGCAGTTCAGGCCATATATATAAAGTGTAGGCATTGCTAAATGCATATATTCTAGATACATATGTAGTTATATTTATTACCTTGTAAACCTCTATTTCAGTTTCTATCTATTTTATGTAGTGTTATTATTCTGAACCCTTTGTTGTGGGTACATTAAATCCTTTTGGTGTTTTCATGATTTTTTCATTGGAATAGAGAATAATCATTCTGTGGGCCTCTTTCTTCCTATGTTTGGATAATAAGATAGTCTATTGATCCATTGACCTCATTTTGGGTCAATTTTTTTGCTTTGGTTATGGGATAGCCATTTTAGGTAGCACCCTTAGACTCTTAAATCTCTTGTTTCATGCTGCAAATAGTTTCTCTTTCTTGGTTTTGTTTGGGTGTCATTGTCCCTCTTAGAAATCTTAAATTTTTAAAAGTGAAACCTTTGTCAAGATGGGTGGTCACTTAGTTTCTTGACTCTTGTTATCGATGTGAGCTTCAGGTAATTAAACTCTTGGGTTAATCCTTGGTGTGGGCCATCAATACTTGAATTTATATGGCTGATAATCCTACGTTAAGTATCAAGGATGTTTATTTTTCTCATATAATCTCATGGTATTATACACATATACACACGTTTCCCATCATACTATTAAATGGTGTATCAAACTAGTAGGGTTTAGATTTAACCCTTCAATATACTGTTAAGGACCCTCATAAGGTGGGGAGAGTCACACTGACTTTAGGTAAGTGTTCCCTTCCTATAGAGGGGGGGACAACCTAGAGGACCATTAAAAATAGTTGTCCAATATTTCCTTTTACTTTAGTAGGGTTGGTTTTAAGTTCTTTGGAGCACTTTATCTCCTTTTTGAAATTTTCTCAAATCCTTTTGGAGTTATTAAATCCGATTAATTTTATTTTACTCTTGGTTAAGGCAACCATGTTCCCTATCTTGGTGTCGTATGAGTACATCGGAAGAGAAATAGCCTTATTCCATGCCAATTTTTTAAAGACATTGGGTATAATATATTATATTTTATCAAATCCATGCTATAGAAGCATGGTTGTTTCACAAGATTGGTTGATCCTGAGTGATACCCAGTTTCCCTGGTAGGAACACCATTCATGGACTCATGGTCATCAGTTGTTTTCCTCCGGATTTGAATGCCTGGAGGTTGTATCTTTGGTTTCAGACAATATTCTTGAGGTAGAATGTTTGACTGGTATCAAATTCTATCTTAATGGATGAATATGTTTTTCCTTAAATGATTTCCTTGGGTTCCAGTTGTTAACTTTGAGGTTACCCCAGACTTTGTCAGGATTAGAAGGGTATTTTTAACCTTATTGATCCTAATGTATCAGATTGAGGGTTGTTTCATTTTCATTTTGGGGAATGGTGGTTAAATGGGCATTTTGTCTTGATATTCCACTAAAATTGGGTTACTAACTTTGGTGTTCATGCTTGGGGAAGTCTTATATGTCTTAATATAAAGGAATATTTTCCAGCTTTTGAATTCCACCGGCCTCTAAGTTGGGTGCCTCGAGGATAGTTTACCAAGGATATTGAAACTTGAATTCCTCTCTCTCTTTTCATGTTTGGTCAGTATAGAACCACTAGTTGGATCATTTCAGGGTGCGAGATGTGCTTTGGAAATTTTTAAATGCAACACTGCCATTTGAGCAATACATCATAACCCTTTTAGTTCTGATGATGTTTTTGTTATTTTATAAGGATTCTTAGGGACTAAAAGTTCTAAGGTGGGGATAATGTAACATACAAGATTTATCTAAAGGTAAAAACCATTTAAAATTTTGTTTTAATTCTTTAAAACAACCCTTGAAATGATTCCATGGAGGTTTGATGAGGTTTTGGGGGTGTTTGGGGCTCGTTTGAAACCCAGAGCACCAAAAAAAGAGGGAAACAAGCTAGAATGCACAGTTTGAAAATTTTTTCCTCAATTTGTAGGTCTTTTATAGTGACCTACTGAACTGTTTTCACATGGTTAGTCAAACCATGAGGTAGACCATACGAAGTTCCCCAGTGAAACAGAACTTGTTGCACGGTTGGTCCACAGCTTCAATAACCATGCGCAAACTATGATACACCTGTTGTGTGATTAAAATTTTAATTTTATATTAAAATGAAATGTTTCAAACACATTTTCTATCCTCATCCTCTTTCCACTCAAGATTTACCCCTCCTCTAGTCGCTCGAACTCACCCATCCTCCTCCATTTGGGTTTTTTTATTTCTTCTTCATTCCTACTTTGTTTCCTTCACCATTGGAAGCTACAGAATCTTCTTGGTAATAATTTCCTTCCACACCCTTAAATTTCATGGTTCCTCCCCTTCTTTTCACTCTATCACCATGCGATAAACCTTTTCCTTATTTTAGGTTTTTTCCTAAAGCTCTTGATTTCTCCCATTGTAGGTTTAATCAAGTAGTGTTTTTGGATGTGTCTAGTACTGTGACCACGAGGTAAGGTGTCCACTCATTTTACCTTAATTTTCATCACTTTATGGCTTTGTGCCATTATACCACTAGCTGGAACCTTCCGGTGAGGCCTCAATCCTACATATTAAATTGATCAGGATGGTTTTCCATGCCCATAGTGATCTGTGATTATGGAAAAACCCAATAGCGAGTGTTTGTTTTTCCTTTGGACATCCCTTTGGGTGTGCCAACTCAAATGGCCTAAAATTAATTATTCCTTGGAATTATTTTCCCCTTGGTTTAATTCTTTAATTGATGAATGTATTTAATAAAGATATTTAACCATGCGAAACACCATTTATAGTGATGCCTATACTTATTTAATTAATTTTCCCTTGTGTAATTCCATATTACATTAGCATGCTTAAGGTTTCATTATAAGTATCACTTGACTAGTATTTAAATTATCACACTAGTGATGTAAATGGTTTTACTTATAGTACTCTCTTGTGACTTTGTTTTCAAATGATTACGTCCCTTTTTCATATTCCATTGCTTTTTTACTTTATATTATGCCTTGTTAAATATTAATTTCTCAATCCATGTTTTGGTTTGACTTGAAATGGAAGGTCTAGTCAAACTTGATACATTGAGATATTAAGATTTCATTGTTGACATGTGGTAAGTGGAATGTTAATTCTATGTACCATGTAATATTTTTTTTATTCAAACTGCTTTATGATTTTTACATTTTTGTAAGGCTTGAACTATAAGAATTTCTTAGTAATCTTATTAGCTTGTGTTCAGCAATTTCATGTGGTGAGATGATTTTTTTTAAATATTAATCCTTGTGTATCTTTCTTCTTTCTATTTATATTATGTCATGTTAATGGATTTTATTTCATCCTTTGGCTAGCTTGGTAACTTGGGGTTTTACCATGCCCTTGATGGAATGAGGTGTTTAATTAATGGAATGAAATATTATAAATGATTTGGCTTGAATTTATATTCCTTTTTGATATATATTACTTAAAGTGGGCCAGGAGAGAACATGGGTTTTGTATTGATGACTCATGGACAGACTCTTTGTTCTTGGAGAATTACGACTCGACGCACCGAGAGTGATGATTTGGTTTCCGAGTGAGGGATGCCTAGGTAGTTTTTATTAATCATGAGTGATACTGATTCCTTAGGGGAGAAACTAAGGATGGGAACATTTGGAAAGATGGTTATACCATGGCTCGAGTGATACCTGGTATCCTATGTGAAATACTTGATACTGACTCAGAGTCACCATTCTTGATTGATACAAAGGACATTGTATGGGTCACCTTGGACGGGCTTGATGGAATTGGGTTATTGGATGTTCTCGTTGCGACCCTTGGGATTTAGATGTGATCTCCGAGAATGGTCTCAGGACTAAACCTTGGATTTTAATTGTTTGAATGATTGTATGCTCATGTGAGATGTAAATTTTATAAAAAAAAATTGAGCTTTATTATGCATATGTGTTGATTCTCGCTTTCTGAGCACACCTAAATTATAACATGAGTATTAAACCCCAGGATGAAGCACAAGCTTGGTGGTATTCCTTCTTGGATCGTTCTGTTTACTTTTGTTCCTTGTATACATTACATTATTTTCACAGGTACCTCTATTATTCTTCCGACATATGTTATAGAAGGTGGTATGGGATGGGTTTCTGTTAGGAACCCTGACCATGTTATTAAATGTTTATTTATTTATTGATCTGTATTTGTTTTATAGGGCACACTCTTATCTAACTATTCCATGAAATGGAAAGTCCAAGTCACCATGGGTTCCAAACTACTGATATTTATATCTCACACCTTTCTTAAGAATCATTTGGTACCCAAGTAGAATTTATGATTGAAAGACTAGATAAAGGGAATCAAGATGATTCTGATTCTTGATTACTTTTTTGTCTAGGATTGAGCTTTGGGGGAAAAGGACCGAGCTTATGGTCGAGATCCTATAGCAGCAATTTTTGGTCTTTAGTAGTTTTTTTCATCATGTTCTATATGCTTGTACCCTTAACCCCCCTTGAAAACTCAATTTGTATAGATGCATAACATGACATCATTATTATTTTATTTGTTATTTATATTTTCTTTCACCAGCTTTGTCTTATATTGAATGGTTTATTATTTTACTCCCGTTTTTTGTTTGCTTATGGTTATTATTCCTATATTTCTTTATATATTTTTTACCCCTGTACATGCTGAATCTATAAGGGCATAGTCTCCCCATGGACACACCCTAGGACCTCACTTCTAGTAAGTAGCCTCTGCATTCAGGGAGATTTTCTTGAGGTCATGTGACCAACCAGGCTTGGGCATGGATCAGTGGCACCCAGGTCTGGGATGTTTCATTATTAACTCTTTGTAAAATGTTGGTTTCAATAAAATAATATGATAAATGTTAATCATTTGATAACAAAGATGAATTTCGATGGTGAAATTCATTTTAAGAGGGGTAGGATGTAACATCCCAAAATTTTATAAAATATCTTATTTCAAATTAATTTTAATTATTTAATAGATTGTTTTTACATATTTTATCTTGCATCACTTGCAACACTAATTTTATCCTTCATTTCATGTAACATTGGGTCTCTTTAATAACCTGGTTTCCGAGTGAGGGATGCCTAGGTAGTTTTTATTAATCATGAGTGATACTGATTCCTTAGGGGAGAAACTAAGGATGGGAACATTTGGAAAGATGGTTATACCATGGCTCGAGTGATACCTGGTATCCTATGTGAAATACTTGATACTGACTCAGAGTCACCATTCTTGATTGATACAAAGGACATTGTATGGGTCACCTTGGACGGGCTTGATGGAATTGGGTTATTGGATGTTCTCGTTGCGACCCTTGGGATTTAGATGTGATCTCCGAGAATGGTCTCAGGACTAAACCTTGGATTTTAATTGTTTGAATGATTGTATGCTCATGTGAGATGTAAATTTTATAAAAAAAAAATTGAGCTTTATTATGCATATGTGTTGATTCTCGCTTTCTGAGCACACCTAAATTATAACATGAGTATTAAACCCCAGGATGAAGCACAAGCTTGGTGGTATTCCTTCTTGGATCGTTCTGTTTACTTTTGTTCCTTGTATACATTACATTATTTTCACAGGTACCTCTATTATTCTTCCGACATATGTTATAGAAGGTGGTATGGGATGGGTTTCTGTTAGGAACCCTGACCATGTTATTAAATGTTTATTTATTTATTGATCTGTATTTGTTTTATAGGGCACACTCTTATCTAACTATTCCATGAAATGGAAAGTCCAAGTCACCATGGGTTCCAAACTACTGATATTTATATCTCACACCTTTCTTAAGAATCATTTGGTACCCAAGTAGAATTTATGATTGAAAGACTAGATAAAGGGAATCAAGATGATTCTGATTCTTGATTACTTTTTTGTCTAGGATTGAGCTTTGGGGGAAAAGGACCGAGCTTATGGTCGAGATCCTATAGCAGCAATTTTTGGTCTTTAGTAGTTTTTTTCATCATGTTCTATATGCTTGTACCCCTAACCCCCCTTGAAAACTCAATTTGTATAGATGCATAACATGACATCATTATTATTTTATTTGTTATTTATATTTTCTTTCACCAGCTTTGTCTTATATTGAATGGTTTATTATTTTACTCCCGTTTTTTGTTTGCTTATGGTTATTATTCCTATATTTCTTTATATATTTTTTACCCCTGTACATGCTGAATCTATAAGGGCATAGTCTCCCCATGGACACACCCTAGGACCTCACTTCTAGTAAGTAGCCTCTGCATTCAGGGAGATTTTCTTGAGGTCATGTGACCAACCAGGCTTGGGCATGGATCAGTGGCACCCAGGTCTGGGATGTTTCATTATTAACTCTTTGTAAAATGTTGGTTTCAATAAAATAATATGATAAATGTTAATCATTTGATAACAAAGATGAATTTCGATGGTGAAATTCATTTTAAGAGGGGTAGGATGTAACATCCCAAAATTTTATAAAATATCTTATTTCAAATTAATTTTAATTATTTAATAGATTGTTTTTACATATTTTATCTTGAATCACTTGCAACACTAATTTTATCCTTCATTTCATGTAACATTGGGTCTCTTTAATAACATGTGTTACACATAAGACCTGGTATTATGGAACAATAATATAATATTAATAATTAATATGATAGTTATCACCTAGCTTTTGGAATGGAGTTAATGAATATTATTAAATAAATTATGAAATCATATTTTACATTTGTTTATAAAATTAATTCATTGGTATCCAATTAATTAGAAATAAAAATAAAGACTAATTGAATATAAAGGATGTGTTTTTATAGAAACTATTTTTATGAACATAATGAAATTTTATCTTAATAAATTAAATTCATTACTATTATTGAAATATATTAATTAAATTTATATGTTATATATTTAATAAAAAAAATTTAAATTCACCCAATAATCTTTATATTTTTAAGATAAGATTAAATCCAATTTTAAGAATTAAAAAGCTATATATTTTAAGGGTAGTTTTACAGCCTTTTAATGGAGTACCTATTTTAAATATAATTTTGGAAAATTTATAATTTTTATTTGATAAAATAAAATTAATTTTTGAAATTTTAATATGAAAATTTACTTTGGTAGAAGTTTTGGTATTTTTCTAAGAAATTTCATATTTTTATGAATAGTGAATGTCACTGAATTTTAATTGAAAACTGGTTTTTATTCTGAATTATTTTGGTGTTAAATTATATTTTAAATTTTATTTAAATTATAATTAGATATATTTTATATCATAAAATTCAATATAGGTAATTGGAATCATTTTTATAGTGATTTTAGATATGAAAATGAAGTAAACTTTTGAACATTTTCACTTTAAAAACCCACTTTGTCATCCCATTGATGGGATTAATTTTAAATTAATTTATGACACTTATATGAATAGAATTTTGAAAAAAGGATTCCATATTTATATTAATAATAATTTATAATTTATAATATGTTCAACTTAGTTTTTTACCAAAAACATTTGTGAAAGTAATTAAAATTAATTATAGCAATTAAGGTAAATATGTGGTTACTTAGTGTAAACTTTAATCTTAAGAGTCTAAATGACCTAAAATTTTTTAAAAAACATTGGATAGAAATTATTAGATTATATAACATATTTTTTAAATTTGTATCATTATTTTATTCACATGATGTAAGGGGGGCCTCTCAATAGTATTTACCTTTTTATATTTACAAGAATATCACCCCCCCGCTACAAAAAGGCATTCACCCTCCAAACTTCTTCACCCCATTAAATCCATTTGGATCATCCAAAAACTATAAAAATAATATAAAAAATTCCTTAATCACATCCTAAAATCCTCACTTTGGCAGAAATTAATCCAGGGAAGTCCTTTCATGTAAACCAAAAGGAATGACCCGAAAAAGAGGTAACATTCTTCAACGGTCAGTTTTGTTTTTTTTTTTTATAAAAACAATTCAATTATTCTTAATAAATGATTATATTTTAAAATATTTATCCTAAATATACTTATATTATTTTATTTATATGGTTCTACCTATACCAACACACACTTCCATTAAATAGGTAATGAAAGTACCGTTCGTGTACGGTGAATTACGGCCTCACGAAATGATGTCATTTGTTTTTCCATTACAACCTATTATGGATGGTAATTATGATATAAACTCTATTTTTATATGATATATATGATATTTATGTTGTATTAATACTTCTATAATTTTTATATAATACATTCCTTTATGCATTCTATTTTTTGTAAATACGATAACATCATTTGTGGACGTGTGGATGATCGCCTCCTCAAAGAGATGTGATCCATTCACACATTAAATGGAATGTATTTAGGATGGGTTTTAATAAAAATATGTGACCTAAATAAAATATATATGATATTAATGAAATAATAACCTTTCTGTAAATATAATATATCATTTTCTTTATTACCATTTCACACACAGAAAAAATGATAATGTCGTTCATGGATGTGTGGACTATTGCCTCCTCGACGCGATGTGATTTCTTATACATCACCAGAATTATATATATAAGTATATATAATTAAATAAAATTTTATTTATGATATAATTTTCATTATTAAAAGATAAATTTCATTTACCTTCTTTCCATAATGATCATTAAAAATGGGGACGTTAATCATGCGTACGTACGGCCTACCATCTCCATGATTGTAATGTTGGTTCATTTTTCATAACCATACTTCATGATTGGTTATAAAAATAAAATTTATGTATAAATATGATAATTATTTAATTATTATTATTTTTTATATGTTTTAATAATGAACCCTTTGATCATAGATGACCTACCAAAGTCATTTTTGACGCATAAATCAAATATGGTCAAAACATCCGACTTAAACATTATTGATTAAATAATTGTATATAATTTTTTTATAAGTGACATAAAATTAATAATAAACATATAAAATGTTGTTAAAAAATTATATAATTAACATGAATTCATTATTTATGAATATAGACTAAAATCATGACAAATTAGACTTAAGATAAGGGATTCTTGTCTCACTTTTACTTTTATGAGGTATACGTCATAATCACCACTTATTTATTTTTTGTGTTGTATATACTAACCCTTTTGATATATTATATCATTATTGATTTATATTGATTTTATTTAAATGTTTAATATTGTGATTATTACTTTTTGGGTTTCAAATTTAGATTTTACCACATTTGTAAGGGGATTTCTAGTATCACTTTTATTTTTGCGAGACATATTCCATAATCACCACTTATTTTTATTATGTGATGTATATAATTCCCATGAATAAATTTGATGATAATTATCCTTAAAAATTTTGGGTGTTACATATCCTTTTTATGATCTCTCTTTCATGGGGTTTATGGTTTTGATGTTACCAAAGAGGTAATGGACTTTTGTCATAATTTTCCTCCTTTGAGACATTTGTTATGTTATACACCTATATTCTTTTATAAGGTGTATATACTGATACTTTGACATGTTATATCATGAATCTCATTATTCTAATGATATTATAAGTTTCATTTAATGTTATCCCCTTTATGGTTTTAATGATTCAAATGTTTCAAAGTGGTATGGTGCGCTTTGAATGTTTAATGATTATTTTCCTCAAGAATGTCTTTAATGATATTTTAAGGTAATTTACATTCATCAAAATCAACAAAAATTATTGTTACTTATCCTAAACTAGGGATATTTTTTATTGATACCATCCAAATTCATTATTTTTATGGATTATGTAGCATCTGACCCCGAGTACCACCGAAGCAGGCCTCGAGATGGTGGGCCACAAGACCTCAATTGCATCTCCCAAAACGCCAGAGCCAGATGAATAAAAACGAAGGCCTTAGGTAAGTTAGTGGGTAGACTATTCCCTAATAGTATAAGGTATTATAATATATTAAATAATATATATAATAATAGAATAAGCATAGAGAAAAATCAAATAGTAGTAGAAGTGGATAAATGACCCAGTAGAATAAACAATTAATGCAGAAGCTTAATAGTCATAACAGAAACCAAGATGATGTCAATGTATGATGACAAAATAAAATAATTAAAATTGAAGGGGTAAAGGGTAAAAGAATATACTATATGCTAAAAAAACTACCAAAATACCAAATAGGAACTGCGACATGGCATCTCTAGCATAGGATTGGTCTTCTACCCCCAAGATTCATCCAAAATAGCAAAGTAATCAAGCATCGGGAGTGGAAGCCTTCCATGTATCCATTTATGAAAATATAAAGTCTAATTGGGTACCAAATGGAACCTGATCAAGGTGTGAGATATAATCTTATTATTCTAACACCCATGATTTCTAGACCTTTATATTTCATGTTGTAGACAAATAGCAGTGTGCCATATATATAATGAATGCAAGAAACTTAAATAAATAAAAAATAATTATAACTTTGTTCAGGTTCCCAAGATGACCAATGTCCCATACCACTTTCTTTTGCCTAATTTGGAAGTCTGAATGAGATACCTAGTAAGGCAGAATATATATACATAGCAAGTACATAAAAATGTGACAAAGAAAAGAAAAAGTCATACCCCCAAGCTTGTTCTTTGGCTTGAGGGTCTAATCCATATGTCAAAACTAAGTGAAATAAATGCAAAAGAGTAGTATCAAAAAGAATAAGTAAACTTTATACAATATCAAAAAAATAATCTCAAGCATTTATATTAATAATGAAAATTTCATAGGTGGATTCTGATCCCATGTTGAAGGTATCTCTACAGTACATCCATTCAATTATATCCAATGCCACGAGCTCATCCATGGATATTCTTTCAAATTTCCAAGTATCTCTTATGGATAGTAACCATGAGTCTGTCCCGGGTATCTCATGTAAGGGACCATGTATCAGTTGAGTATTTGTGTATCCATGTTTCTAATGGGTCCATCCTTAGTTTCCCCTTAGGGAACCGATGTTAGCCAATATTATAGTAAAAAACCTGGGGAAATTCCTTGCCTAACGAGCCTAAAACATCACTTTCTTAGTGGGTTTTTTGGTAACCTATTGAGTACGGAGAGCCAATTAAGGGTTCCTAATATGGGACCCATGTTCTCTGCCCAACCCGATTTCATTTAAAACAACAATAGAGGCATATATATATATCGCAAAGAAGCATTCATGATTGCAGTCATCTAATTAACCATTTAATGTAATGCTTACTAATAATTCAAACCCAATAGTCATAGTTAATAATAATGACACAATATTAAATAGAACTAAAAATTATTAGTGAAAGAAAAGGCAATGGAATTTAATAAAGGTAAATCATGACAATACTTATAGAAATAATTATTTTTGCAATAAAAATCAAAGGAAAACCAAAATAATGTATTATGATTCATCCTAAAAAATTAATTCAATATAAAACATGAACCAAAATTTATCCCACATGCACATGTAATTAATAATTTAAAGACTCAAAGCCAAAGGTAAATAGGCCAATTATTTCAGTGCACCCAAAAGGGTGTCCAATGATAGGGAAAAAACCTAGGAAGGGGTTCGCCTTAAACAATGGTCACAAGGATCAAGGAAAATAATTTAATTAAATTAATATGCATTATTAGGGATTTACCAGTAGGCACTGATGATAGTAATAATGGTGTAAATTAAACGAAGCAACGAAATGATGGAAAATAATAAGGATACCCTACCTCATTGTCGTATTCCATCCAACTCCCCGCAGAAACCTTTGATTTGACCTAAAATGGAAGAAATCAGAGGATTTAAGAAAAACCTCAATTTTGGGTAAAAACATTTTTTGTAATATTTCAAAATGGTTAGTGGATGAAAATAAAAAAAATTTGGTGTTAAATATTAACCTTACCGATATCTTCATAACACTTCTGATGGATTTGAAAATGGATAAGATACGGAGGTGCAGCGGGCTTCCGAAGCGGCGAAGGGGGGTGGCGCACCACCTAGAGAGGAGGGGGAATGATGCCTAGAGGGAGAGGAAGGAGAGGGGAGGAGAGAAAATAAAAAAAAGGAAGGAAAAAATAAATAATTGAGAGGAAAAAAATTAAAAAGAAATGTAAGAAAAAGGAAAAAATAAAATAAAATAAAATAATAAAAATAAAAAGGGAAATTGAAAAGAAAAATATAATAAAAATGGATTAAGCCTATTTTTAATTATTCTCATTTTTCTCCTGAACAATTTTTATTTTATTATTTATTTTCATTTATTTTTCATTTATTTTTATTTCTTTAAATTTATTTTTATTCCTTTTAATCCTTTTAATTATTTTTAACCTGAAACATTGTGTGAGGGCATGATGAATTATTTTGCATAATCCCGTCCAACTGTTAAAAAAATTAATTACTACTCAAGACCTATAATAGACCATAGGGTATGCACCCTGGGTTGCTTTAAGGAATTGTTCTTAAAATTAAAAATTAAATGGTTTGTACCTTGGTTAATGCTGGGATGTTACAACCTCCTCTCCTAAAGAAAACTCATTCCCAAGTTTCCCTTCTGAGGGTAATGGGACATCATGTGAGAAAAGTTTTGGTCACTAAGCATGCACATTAGTCTCCCGCCCCCATGTCTCTTCCTGAACACGTCCTTGATACCATAGTACTTGGACCAGTGGAACAGACCTTCCTCGAAGAACATTCGTACTGCAATCAATGATAAGAATCGGACGCTCCTCGAAGGATGCATCCACTTCAAGATTTATGTCATCAAGACTAAATGAATGAGATGGGTCTGGATGATACTATCAAAGTTGAGATATTTGGAAGATTTCATGCATGGTAAAGTATCTTTGAAGTAATATCAACTGATAGGCTACCAGCCTAACTCTCTCCATTATCTTAAACAGTCTGAAATATCAAGAAAATAACTTCTCATATCTCATGATTCATCTATGACCCAACCTCGGAAAAACATGCAGACAAACCTGATGTCCCACCTCAAACTCTAGGGGTCTAAAATGATGATCGGTATAAGAATTCTTTTTGGACTGATATGTATCCATATGGTTCTGAATCAGCTGGACATGTTCAGAAGTCTCTTGAACGAGATGAGGACCTAGAAGAGCTAGCTTTCCTACTTTGAGCTAGCATAGAGGTGAAAGAAACTTCCTTCCATATAGGGATTCATATAGAGCCATTTTAATTATTGTATAAAATATGTTATTATAGGAAAACTCAACTCAAAGAATATGCTTCTCCTAAGAACCACCAAAATAAAGGATACAGGCCTGCAGCATATACTCTAACACTTGTATGGTCCTCTTGGATTGTATATTAGTCTGGGGATGATATATAGTACTCAAAATCACCTATAAAACCAGTTCCTTCTACAACCCATTCCATAATCGTGATGTCAAACGGATATCTCGTTCTGACATGATAGAATGGGGCACGCCATGAAGTAGAACTATCTCCTGAATATAAAACCTCCATAACTCATGAAAGATAAGGTCTCTAGGATAGGTATGAAGTGAGAAAAATTGGTTAACCTATCAATAATCGCCCATACTACATCACTACCTTGAAGAGTTCTTGGAAATCTTGTAATGAAATCCATGCTAACGTCGTTCCATTTTCACTCAATAATGGATAGAGTTTGTAGAATTCTAGCAAGTCACTGATATTGTGTCTTAATATACTAATAGTTAGAGAACCGGGTAATGAAATCCACTATTTTCTTATTCATACTAGTATACTAGTATTGAATATGCAAATCAATGTATATCTTGGTAATTTCGGGATGGACTTCCCAAAAATAAGCATGGTATTCCCTTATCATCTCTTCCTGAATATCAAAAGGAACACATACATGGCCATAATAGTTTAGAGTTTTACTACCATCAATAACCTAACCATGAGTTGGGTTCTCTCCTATGACGCTCTCCCTAAAAACGATCCCCTCCAGATCAGATAACTATCTCATACAGACTCACTCGATATGAGAGGACATCACTGCAAGAGCTGTTAGAACTGGTTATCCATGCTACTCCTGAACCTCCATGTGCATCTTAGAAAACAAATCCATCATATTTCACTCATTGTTGGCTTCCTGGATGTCTTGTGTCTACATTTTTTGACTCAAAACCTTATCCACGACATTACCCTTTCTAAGGGTATAAGAAAGCTCAAAGTTTAATGTCTACAGGTATTCTACCCACATGTGTTGTCTCAAATTTATGTCTCACTGTGTGGAGATTTATTTCAATATTTTATGATTCGTATAAATAAGGAACATATCTCCTAACAATTAGTGTGTCCAAAAACGCAGAGCATGAACCACAACTGCTAATTAGAGATTGTGCATAGGATAGTTCTTCTCATGAGGCCTCAACTGGCGGGATCCATAATCCACAACTCAATCACCTTGCATCATAACTACACCTAGTCTGACTCCTAAAGGATCAAGGTAAATAGTATAAATTCTTTCTATCTAAGGTAGAATTAGGATCATATCTTAGGTTATTCTTCCCTTTAACTCCTTAAAATATTTTTCACAAACTCTAGACCAGATGAACTGCACACCCTTCTTAATCAGGGTCTTAAGAGGCACTGCTAAGTGGGAGAAATCCTAGATGAAATTTCTGTAATAGCCAACAATCCCCAAGAAGATATGTGTGTCAAACACATTCTTGGGTTGATCCCAAGAAACTATTGTACTCACTTTTTTTTTTCTGATACGCTTACCTCATATATGATATAACCCAATAAGTAAACCTTATTGATCCAAAAGTGGCCTTTACTGAGCTTCACGTATAGTTCGTACTCTCTTAGTGTCCTCATCACAATATTTATATGGGTTACATGGTCATTTCTGGAGAGCAAGTACATCAAGATGTCATCTACGAAGACTAACACAAAGGAATAAAGGTACAGGTGGAAAACCTGCTTAATCAAATCCATGAAAATAGTTGATGAATTTGTCTCAACGAATGGCATAACCAAAAATGTATACAATTTGTACCTACATTAGAAAGTTATACGTGGAATATCTATTGTTCACACATGCACCTGATGATAGATTGACCTTAGATTGATCTTGTAGAAAATAGTTTCTCCTTGGACCAATTTGAAGAGGTCATCTATACAAGGAAAAAGATATCAATTATTTACTAAAATCTAGTAGAATCAATGGTAATCCATGCACAATCTGAGTGTATCATCAGCCTTCTTAGAGAAAAGGACTAGTGAACCCCACGATGATGTGATAGGTCTGATGAAACTCTTAGCCTCAAGATCTTCAAGATTCATCTTGAGTTCTTATAGCCTTATTAGTGTCATCCAATAAGGAGGATTGGACACTATTGTCGCACTTAGCACTAGCTCGATAGTGAACCCAACTTCCCCCATAAGAAGGTAATTTAGATAAATCATTAGGGAATACATCCCTAAAACGATCCACAATGGGAGGGAATTCCAATAACTACATTCTCTGATTGCTCATAAAGAGACTTTCTAGCTGAACTATCACTATGCACATCCCATAATGTTTAGGTCCAGCTTGATCTGCCTAGATTTTTTATTCTCCCTTGTGTACATAAATTCTATCCTCGGGTTTTGTGAAATACACTTGGAGGTGATAGAAATCCCCTTGGGCATGATAAATAATGAGCCATTCCATACTGAAAATGACATGAAAGCCAGTCATCTCAAGTATGAAGAAATTAAAAAAGAAATGTTACATGCCTATCTCAAGGAGTCAATTTTGGCACTAGTATATGCCCTCTATTATGACTCACAAAGGATTCTCGAGAGACATAATTCCATATAAATAATTGATGGAAAGACCAAAAATCTCAACAATCACATCAGATATGAAAGAGTGTGAATCACCAATATCAAAAAAGGGAAGAAACTAAAGTATAGGACACAAGGATGGTACCTTTAACCGTAGAGAGCCCTGGACTCTGCTCCACTATAGTTGGTTGCACTGCATTCATATATCCTAAACCTTGGCCCTAACATTATACCTAACTAGCATGACAAGGTACTCTCTAATGATGCTAGTGTTCTAGAACATGGTTGCCTCAGCCACGACCTCCATGGCCTTGGCATGATTGGCCAGTGGAAAACGAACTCCCAACCTGACATGGATCTGTACATCCCATACCCGATGGAGGCACTGTCATGGATCCTATACCACTGGATATTGAAGTAAAATAATGGTAGAAACACTAAAGGTGACACATATTTCAACAAGTTCAGCACTCCATCAGGTTCCTCGTGCATTGGGGATTCTTATGGATGATCCTACAACATTGATGACATATTATAGTAATATTAGTACAAGTCATTTAGTTGGAATATCCCCCATATTCACCCTTGAAGCAGAACTTTTTACTACCTTAAGAACTATTACCCTACTTTGGAATTGAACTTCCTTGGATCACATGATCATCTTCCCTGAGATTTTGTTCCATAATTAGGTAATTATTCATGATCTCTATAATGATTTAAAAATTATAGATGTTCACCTATGATTGGATATCATATCCAAGTCCATCCACAAATCATCTCATAGTCATCTGTAAATCATCGGTTAGAGATAGAGAAAAACTTTGGAGCTCAATGAAATGATTAGAATACTCTAACACTATCATATAGCCCTACTGAAGATATAAGAAATATCTATCATGGTCTGATCTTAGAGTTTGTGGGAAGAAGTGGTCATAGAAAGTTGTTTGGAAGTGTATCCAAACCATGTCTTGGGGTTGGTCTGCCTGAGAAATGGCATCCCACCAATTCTTGGAGGAGTCACGAAGTATAAAGATATCAATTTTGACCCTCCGCTCTAGAAGTATCTCTATATGGTTGAAGATAGATTTCATGTCTTCTATCCATGACTATACAGTATTGGGGCCACCATACCCTAAGAAAGTGGAAGGATGCTACCGTAGAAAGTCCCATGCAAGCTCTACCATAGTCGGTGTAGGCCAGGAAACACTCTGAACCAACTATATGAAATTGATAATATTATCCCTGAACTAGGAATCATCACACAATGGAAGATCAATACGAGGTTTCACATGAGCCACTATATGTGTTTCTACATGAATCATTATAGGTGGTTCTTAACCCACTAACTCTAGAATGTGCTCATCGCTACTCTCCTGTCATACTTAATGAATACGTCATGGAAGAATTTCCCTATAATTTTAAAATGCACACTTTAGACTATATTCTATTTTAGAATAGGTAAAAAAGTAAAGGATCAGTAATTAAAACTGTAGGTGAAAGGCCTCCCTGAACATGGAATAGTAGGTAAGGAGAGAAAATAAAGAGGGTATGTACATGAACTACCTCTGAGTTTTACACAATAGATACCCCACTCCAAGAGCTTGGTCTAGATAAAAAGAGAAGAGGTCTTAGAAGGATCACTATGACACAAACACACATTATATTTATAAAAAACAAATATGATAAGACATTATAACTAAACACAACATCACTCACATGAAAACAGAAATATGCACACTAAAAATAGATACTGCATGGAAATATACATGTCATTTTATTCCCTATGGTGCCTAATATTATGAATGTAAATGAAATACCCTCATATCATCGGGTTGAAATTTTCAAAATCATCATCTTAATAATAACAATACCAGTAATATCATAAATCAAGTGTGTGACCTAATGGTGAAGTCGTATCAATAATAAATGACATAATCAATAACTAAAATCCCAACCCAAGAAATTTGAGTTTCCCTTGTACATGGTTTAGCTATGTCCAAGCATAGATTAAATTCCAAATTCAAATTTCCTAGTCTTCTTTCTAACCCAAAAAGTAAGACAAATGTAAAATAACCCCTTTGATACCACTTTGTATCATCTAACCTTGAGTACCACTGAATTGGGCCCTGAGACGGTGGTCTACAAGACCTCAAGCGCATCTCCCCAAATTTTAGTGGTTGCTGACTTGGAGTGATGGCCTTGAGTAAGTATGTGGGGAGACTATTATTGTCATGACCTGAATTGTACTGGGGCTCAAGCTGCAACTAACCCAAGCCTTCCTCCATAGGCTTGGGGATAGAGATCAATGTTGAAGTCATATGAACTGAGGGAGGCATTTTCCTAAGTACATGTACACACATACGTAGCCAACTCAATGAAAAAGTGTAGAGGGAAAATGGAAAATAAGATAAAACACTATTATATATATAAAACACAAATATACATCGACCTATAAATAGTAAAAGTATAGTAAAGTAAACTAAAATGGAAAGGGGAAAAAATACACACCCAACCAAAAACATGCCACAACCCGGCAATAGGTGGAAAAGTAAAATAGCTGAGAGAGCCCTACTTCTGAATCCCAAGCTATGACCACCCCACATGGTCCAAGCACCTCATATCCATATTTTCCTATGAATTCACAATCATCATGTCCATCATCTATAAGGGCACACCAAGTGTGGGAAAATTAAAAGAAAGGGTGCGTATAAAAATACTTAGTAGGATTCCCCGAAGTATCAAGGGAGCAGAAAAAGATATACTAAATAGGGGAGTGGTAGATAGAACAAGGTAAAGTAAAATAGTACATCTCAACCCAACTAGAGAGTAAAGTAAGCTCATTCAAACACAATGATCTAGAAATAGTGAGAATATGAACTTCTCTTAAATTATTCACTGCCTATAGTAGAATATTAGACTCATCCAACCATGAGAAGCTAGACACAGAAAGCACGTGACATACCTCACACATCTTCAGCTCTCCTGGAAGGAGAGTAACCAAAGACCAAGGAGTGGGTACTGTAATATGATATATATATATATATATATATATATATATATATATTCTCAACCAAATAATCCCAAACAAGAGGGTAAGTGGATCTCTGTATCACATCTCAGCCCAAGAAAAGAGTCACCAATAGTTCTAGAACTAAACATCGATGCCTAGAATCCCACATGTCTACTCTAAACTATAATTCAAAGGGGATCAATAACCGCACCTTGATACTATCTTCTTTGGGAAGGTCTATCTCGGTCACACAGTTTTAGGTCACGTCACAAGGATGCATCTTGGTGGGAAAATCACCCCTCTTTCTTGAGAGTCCAAAGACACGTCAAGCATATCTTGTCACTATTCTGTACAGTTGAGAGATCGTGTCACAAATTCATGAACCCACTACCCATCTTTGCTGGAGGGTATGCTCAGAAGATTCATCGACAAACCCACTGCCCATCCCAGTCGTAGGGTAAGCCTGAAAGTGTAAACGAAGAACCCCACTTCCCAGCCCTACTGAAGGGTAAGTCGTTAAAGAGTAACTAGCGAACCTCATAGTCCATTCGCACTGGAGGGTAATCCCTAAAGAGAGAACAGTGGACCTCACTGCCCATCCTCACTAGAGGGTAATCCTAAAACAACCATCGGGGACCACTTCCCTACCCAGTTGTAGGTAAACCCAGAACTTCCATCGGAGACCACTTCCAAGCCTAGATGGAGCTAAACCCAGAACTACTCGGGCCATCCCTACTGGATGGTACCTCTCATAAAATCATCAAGTAACATTGTCCATCCCTATTGTATGGTACCTCTCGAAAGAACATCGAGGAACACTAGTCATCCCTACTGGATGGTACCACTCAAAAGTACACCAAGGAACATCTTGCATCGTAACTCGTGCGCCACTATAGAGGCCACCATCATGTTCTATGTTGAAACACACTCACGATTGGCTACTCACTGGCCATAATCTGAGTCCAAAAGAAAGAGATATGAGTGATAGAAGAATTCATAAAGTAGTACACGGAACACTTGGGTCCCACACAATATGTGACCCTGCCTCATTTTTTGGCCATGTACTTATATTTACTTGGGTATTAAACTATGAAATAGTAACCACAAGGCATTCCAGTGTACTCTCAGAGTACAAGGAACCTCTATCTGAAATGAAAATGAGCACACGATGCTCGTCTTTGATCCGAAGGGCCAAAAGCATAATTAAAATGGAAAACCAACTCAAATAGCTTAAGAACATTTGACTACATCTCTTCATACAGCTTCTCCACTCTCACAAGAGTCAAGGTTGAACCAAGCCATGGTTTCTATTCAAACATGTCAAAAAGATATTCCATAGATATTCCTTTCATGTTTCCACATTTAATGACATCGAGAAAAGGCTTCATAGATCTAAACGGATCATGTCATTGTGATCCTTGTAGAAAAACACACAAGATCGATTATTTACTCTTCCCAAAGGACATCTAATTGAAAAGTTGTCACTTGGTGCATTGTGCTCGAAAGGCATCTCATGGGGACCATGTCATGGTCTTGATATAAGTTTTACGGATTTCTCTATTGTGATACTCTTGGAAAATCCCATGGGATGGGCTACTCATTCATCCAAAATTGATACTCGGTGAAAAATTCTCCTTTCACCACAAAATGTGTGAAGCGGCCTCAAGGGACCCGCACCTAATCTTTGGTTTAAAAACCAGAAAGTTTTCTTTAAAATTCTACCTCAACTCTAGGGTTGCAACGCCTCAGATGGCATCTCAAACGGACCTCTTGCTTCGAAGGTAAGTCTGAAACAAGTTTTCCAAATAATAATAATTTAATTATTATTATTTAACTTAGATGTTTCATGTACCAACACCCCAAGACCAAGAAAAAAAGTACTTAAATACTCTAAAATGATCCCCCTCAATGAGAGGATTGTGTGCCTGAATATGAAATGTGAATTGGATGCTCAAATTGTGAGATCCGGTCTTTTTAAGGAGCTCCGGGCAAAACCAGGCTGACCCACCTCGATCGGCCCGATCCGAACCACCGGCCCACCTTCCGTGACCCACTCGCACTTTGTGACCTACCTGCTCTGGTTCACTATCCCACCAGCTGGTTGGTCTGCCTCAGGACCTCGCACTGATGTTGACCCACGCTTCGCGGGTCTCGGTCCCCTGGTCGTCGCACGACCGCGACACCTGTGTTGCCACGGCTCTACCTTGCACCTCCACCCTGGCCACTGACCTCTTCCTTGAACCTCCTCCCTTGCCACTAGCCTCTACCGTCCTCACCTCCAGCTACGTTGTGCTGACCCCAGAGCCCCACCAGCGTCCGCCGACCTCGCCATCTTCCACGACTCGCATCGTCGCACGCCCAGCACACCCGCTATGCCGATGCTCAACATCCGCCACATAGTCGACCCTTGTTGGTGCTACAGTACTGGACCCGCCTTCCCCTTTCTTTATCATGACATACTAGCTCATTTTTCAGCCTTATTTTAGATCCTTGGATGGATCTACATTCCCTACGATGAATCCTTCAAAACACCAACCTTTTATCGGTGATCCGACAAACGATTTATGCGTCCAAAAATTATAGTGGGTATCCGTGAGGAACATAATGAAGAATGGGGTTCCAAACCAAGATCTATGGCCATGTTCATGTGGAAATAAATGATTTTGAAATTATAAAATGATGAAAAGATCATATGAACTGATATTCTAAGTAGAAATTTAATCGGAACTCAAAACGAAAAAGATCTTACCTCGAATCGTTGTTCTGTCGTTGGTGACACATCCATAGAGATCCCACTTCAATCCGCTGATGATCCATTCTAGATTCATCAAAGAACGGATGATAGATAGATTAGAGAGAGACTTAGTAGATAGAGAAAGATAAATAAGGGTTAACCATAATTCTATTTCCCTAAACTTCTATTTATAGAAGCCCCGCTCGGTACGGAAATCTAAAATTCCCACGCCCCTTCTTTTAATATCACACCTAGAAAAAAACACCCCATTTTAAACTCAATGATAGTCTCAGATTTCCAATATAAGTCCCTGTTCTAAATTTATTCGATTCATCACTCATGATAAAATAAGTATGTTTAATTATTTTAATTACCATTTTTCCCCAGCATGGTATTTTTCATAGAAGTCCCACACTGACAAAAGTTATACCCCACCTAGGGTAAACGGCACATTCTAAACTCAAAGGTGGCCTCAAATTTTTGATCTAAGCTACCATTTGATAGATATCTTGTTTCAGACCTGTAAATAGTACAAAAACACTTAATATTTTTTTTATGATTCATTCTGGGAATATCAGGCCTTAGAATTTCACGTCGTCTCAACACCTAGCACTGGAAATAAATGTTGAAATATTATAAAGTCTTACAAGGTAAAAACCAAGTCTCTATATCATTCCCTACTTCAATATTTTTGTCCCTGAAAATCAAAACTATGGAAAACAACTCGGAATACTGAGCTCACACCTTGCTCTCCCGCTCCCAAAAACTCTCATACACATTTCTATGCTACCAAAACACATGAAATAGGATATGACCCATCCACATAAGGTTCGATCATGATGATGATGTTCGTAAAAACATGCATGAATATTCTTATCTGTGACACATGGGAGATGTTCTTCACCCACTATAACTATTGGGGGGGTAAGGAAAGGTATTAGGAAACCTCTATAGCCATCTTCACAATCTCGAATGACCCAATGAACCTAGGATGAAGTCCAAGGACATGTCATACAATTTCCACTCAGGGATTTCAAGAGGCTACAACAAACTACTGAAACTCGGTGCTCAACCATCACCCACATTGCAACTAGAACCATTGTTTATCCCTGGACCAGGGTCTTGTGATTCCATCCTTCATAATATCCATCTGGTGAAATGCCTAAAGATATCTGATCACGGAGGATTTCTCAGTCGATGTCTCACAACTAAGAATCTCTTACATGCTCAAGAAGCGGAGTCAACACCATCGACTAAACAAAATTTTACCCTCCTGGTCAGCTAGGGTTATCTTTAGGGAATCTAACTCCTCCAAAACTTCCCATATTTTAAGATCCTAGGACTTTTTGTTAAGGGAATATGCTACAACACTACCTCTTTCCAGAGCATAGACTATCTCAAAGTCGTAGTTCATAAGGAAGTTCAACCATCATCACCACCTCAGGTTCAAGTATCTCTGGAGGAAGACACACCTAAGACTCTTGAGGTCAGAGAAAACCACAAAGCACTCTCCTAGAAAATAGCATCCCTATATCCTCAGGGTGTGGACTACTGCTTCTAGAACCACATAGTGAGTCATGTAGTTATGTTTATGGGGTGTCCATCACCTTAAACTGTACGTGATAACTATAGTGTTGAGATAGACATTGAGCATGAAAGGTGCCCAAGAACGAGGCAAGTAAGTAAACTCATCGAACCATAAGAGGCTAAATATGGAAATCATGTGGCATACACCACACATATTTTCCCTTATTAGAAGGAGAGTAATCCCAAAAATAATCACTTTACCAAACCCACTAGTGGAACATCAATAAAAGGTAGATCAAGTAGAAAATCCCCACAAGCAAAGCCAGGACCTAGTCCGACACTCCACTACATAACCCTGCCATGAACAAAAAAGTCAGAGGGATTCATCCACCACACCTCGATACTATTCTATTTAGGTGGCACTGACTCTCCCTCATGGTTTTACTCACATTACAAAAATGTGTCTCAGTGGGGGAAGTTTCCCTCTTCCTCATGCATTCAAAGATACGTTGAATAACACCGACACAAGGTTACATAGACGCCCCGTGTCGCTTGGGTAACTCAAGGAGTCGGAAGAAAATAATACCTCATGCATTGTCTAACAATTTCTACTGTAAAAGGAAGAAAAGATATATAGTTTAACTCTTATCATATTACGTGCTACATAATTATAGACATCCATAGCATGCAGCTTCCCACATCCCCAGTCGCCAGATCCCTAAGCCTGACGTGGTCCACCTAGTGGTGGTGGAGGGATCTCACAACATTGTCCACCAACCATAGTTCTTCCTACTCTTCTGCCAACACTGCCTCCCTAGGGACCACCCTATCCCCTCCTGGGAGATCTCTGATCACAACATTGCTTCTACCGTGGCGGTGCATCTACCAACTTCCTAGTAATATCAGCACATCTAGTTGGGTAGTATCATGCCATGTGACCTCACCTACCACAAGCATAGAACTGTCCCTCCTTAGGTTGTCCTGGTTCTCTATGTTGTCCCCAACCATGTTCCTGAGTCTTATTAAGTGGATGCCTCATACATCAAGGGCCTGCCAAATGATGTCTGCTAGCTGCATCAAATGTCCCAATTCTATTGCACCCACTAGAAAAACCATCCAACTGGAGCCCCTCTGATAGAAATATATCTATCACCAGTTATGGATCTAGAACCCTAAGATAGGTGGGGATGCACAAGGGCACTATGATGGTGTGAATTTCTTCTATAGAGACCCTACTAAAACTTTCATGCCTATAAGTTTTTGTCATGGATCATGTCTAAAGATTAGTGTGTAAGGTTTTTGAACCTAGTTTCATACTCATTCACCATCATCCACCCCTAATGAAGCTCCAGAAACTCCTGAAACTGGATAGATGTAAGCAGGAGTGGTAGTGTTCCTCAGGAAATAGCTGTTGGAAGTCATCCCATGAGTATACTGACTCATCATGCATCTAAGTAACCTAGCTCTACCAATGCCAAGATGGTCCATGGAAAAAGACTAACTGCTGAAGCCACCAACTGATCTATTGGTGTCCAAACAGGCCTAATGATTCAAACTATAGACTCTAGCCAAACCTCCACTGCCTGAGGGTATGGCTCACTTTGGAACCTCAGTATTCTCTGATGTTGGAACTCACAGAGTGCGCTCGACCTATGCTCATCATCAGCATGTGCTACCGGTACTAAAAACTACTTCATAGGTGGAGGAACTAATACCTACCCTTCTGTAGAAAGGGTAATCGTATTATGGATTCTAAACTAGGGGCTCATCACTCATGAAATCATTGACATGAACTGGAGCTTGTATCCTGGCTAGCTTTCATCGCGGAGGCATCCTGAATCCAATCAAGGAGTACTGCAGTCAAATGAGCATATATATATATCAACAATGGTGGGGATATGACTCAAGAAGGAAAGTCAAAAAATCAATCCTATATGATAAATGTAAAATTGTTCCATGAAACAAGTGTCTCATCATGACAAGTCGAAAACCAGGTAATCAGGGTCCTGGTGAATGGCTATGTTAGCCTCCGCACAATCACTGGTCTTCCTAGACTGAGAGACACTCTCAAGACACGTTGACTCTATTGCCCTAAAACCTAAACAATTTCTTTTTATGGATCATCCACACAATATCATAAGGAACAAACTACCTCTGATTCCATATTGTCACAACCTTAT
Organism: Viscum album; assembly: GCA_963277665.1. Lineage (NCBI taxonomy): Eukaryota > Viridiplantae > Streptophyta > Magnoliopsida > Santalales > Viscaceae > Viscum > Viscum album. The sequence continues at coordinate 772,160,481 of OY728138.1, forward strand.
GTATACCAGAGCTCGAACCACAACTACCCCAAGCTCACCTCTATAGGCCAAGGGTTGGAAACTAGTGTTGAAGGAATCACAAAATTAGGGAGGCATTTTCCTAAGTACCTGTACACACACACACATCCAACTCAATGAAAAATTGTAGAGGGAAAAGAAAAACAAGATACAAAACTACTATATATAAAAACCACAAATATACATTGACCTCTAAATAGTACAAGTACAGTAAAGTAAACTGAAATGGAAAGGGTAAAAATACACACCCAAATAGAAAAGTGAAACAACCCAGAAACATGTGGAAAGGTAAAATAGATGAGAGATCCCCACTTCTGAATACCAAGATACAACCACCCCACACAGTCCAAGAACCTTGTATCCCTATTCTCCTTTGAAGTCACAATCAACCTGTCTGTTGTCTGCAAGGATACACCAAGTGCAAACAAAACCCAAGAAAGGGTGAGTATAAAAATACTTAGTAGGATTCCCCGATGGCTCATCCAAATACTAAGAGCTAGAAATGGTGAGAAGATGAACTTATCATAGAGTCTTTTCTACCTATAGTAGGAGAGTAGACTCATCCAACCATGATAAGCTAGACATGGAAATCACGTGGCATACCTCACATATCTTTGCCTCTCCTGGAAGGAGAGTAACCAAATCACAATGAGTGGGTAATGCAATACGATATATATATGCTTAACCAAAGAATCCCAAACGATAGAGTAAGGGGATATCCATAACATAGATCATCCTAGGAAAAGAGTTACCAATAGTTCTAGAAGTAACCATTGATGCCTATCATCCCACATGTCTGCTCTAAACTACAAGTCAAAGGGGCTCAATTACTGCACCTTGATACTATCCACTTTGGGTGGGTCTGTCTCACTCACACGGTTTTAGGTTGCATTACAAGGATGCATCTTGGTGGGAAAAGCACCCCTATTTATTGAGAGTCCAAAGACATGTCAATCATGTCTCTTCACTATGTCGTACGGTCGATAGATTGTGTCACAAAGTCGTAGACCCACTACCCAGCCCTACTGGATGGTATGCTCAGAAGAGTAATCAGAAAAACCACTACTCAGCCCAGCTGAAGTGTAAGCCTAAAAGAGTAAGCAACGAACCTCACTGCCTAGCCCTGCTGGAGGGTAAGTCTTGAAAGAGTAACTGGAGAACCGCACTGCACAGCCACATTTTTGGGTAATCCCTAAAGAGATAACAATGAACCTCATTGCCCAGCCTTGCTGGAGGGTAAACTTGAAACTTCCATCAGAGACCACTTCCTAACCCAACTAGAGGTAAACCCAGAACTTCCATTGGGGACCACTTCCAATCCCAGTTGGAGGTAAACCTAGAACTACTTTGCCCATCCCTACTGCATGGTACCTCTCAAAAAAGTATCGAGGAACACTGGTCATCCCTGTTGGATGGTACCTCTCAAAAAAACATCGAGGAACATTGGTCATCCCTACTGGATGCTACCTATTAGAAGAACATTGAGGAACACTGGCCATACCATCTAGATAGAACCTCTCATATGAAAACCAAGGAAAATATCTCATCATAACTCATGATCCACTAAGGATGTTATAATCACGTTCTATGCAGAAAAAAATCAGGATGGGATACTTGTGAGCTATAATCTGATTCCAAAAGAATGAGATATGAGAGATGTAAGAATTCATAAAGTGTTACATGGCACATGTGGGGCCCACATGATGTGTGACCCTGCCACATCATCTGTTCATGTACCTAGATGTACTCGGGTACTAAACTATGAACTAGTACCCACAAGGTGTGCCAGTGTACTCTCAGAGTACATGGAACCTCTAGCAAAAAGGTTAACAAGCACACGATGCTCGTCATTCATCCAGAGGGATAAAAGTGTAACTACACTAGAACACCTCATCAAACGGATCAAGAACATTTGACTACATCTCTTCATACATATTCTCCACTCTCACAAGAGTCGAGGTCGACCCAAACCATGGGTTCTCTTCAAACACATCAATAAAATCTTCCATCGATATTCCTTTCATGTTTTCACAATTAATGAGATTGTGAAAAGGATTTAAACATCCAAAAGGATCACACCATTATGATCCTTGCGGAAAAACACCCAAGATCAACTATTTATTCACCCCAAATGGGCATCCAATGGAAAAGTCGTAAGTTGGCGCATTGCGCTCGAAAGGCGTCTCATGGGGCCCACACCTCTGTCTCAAAACAAGGTATTCAGATCACTCCATTATGATCCTCTCATAAAACACACGGGATAGACTACACATTCATCCCAAATTAATACTTGGTGAAAAATTCATCTTTCACCGCAAAACGTGTGAAGCGACCCCGTGGGGCCCACACCTCAACTTTGGTTTAAAAATCGGAAACTTTTCTTGGAAATTCTTCCTCAAATCTAGGGTTGCAATGCCTCATATGATGCGTCAAATGGACCTCCCTTTTAAAAGCTAGGTCCAAAACAAGTTTTCAGAATAATAATAATTTATTTATTATTATTATTATTTAACTTAGGTTTTTTGTATACTCACACACCCGAGACCAAGAATAAAAAGTACTGAACTAGTCTAAAAATATCCACCTCTATGAGAGGATCATGTAGACATAGACGGCATGTGAATTAGATGCTCGGATTGTGAGATTCTTTCTTTTTAAGGAGCCTTAGGCCAAACTGGGCCGACCCGCCCCGGTCCACCCGGTCCGGCCCGCCTGTCGTGACTCGCCCGTACGGCACGGCCCAGCCCACATGTCACGACTCATCTATGCTCCATGACCCACCTGCTCCAGTGCACTAGCCAGCCGGCTAGCTGGTCCGCATCGGTACCTCACACCTATGTCGACCCATGCTTCACGGTTCTCAGCCTCCCAGTGGTCGCTCGACCAAGAAACTCGCACCGCCCTGGCTCCACTATGCACCTTCATCTTGGCCACCGGTCTCCACCAAGCCCCTCTAACTTGGCCCCCAGCCTCCATCGACCTCACCTCCTACTACGTCGTGCTAGCCCCAGCACCCCACCAGCCTCCACCGACCTAGCCAGCCGCCTCGGCTTGCATCGTCACACACCTAGCACACCCACCACACTGAAGCTCCACAGCCACCACATTGTGCCACACATGCGGCCCTTTCTGGTGTATTCGTGCTAGAAATGCCTACCCCTTTATTTTTCATGACATACCGACTCATCCAGAAGCCTGATTTCAGATCCATGGATGGTTCTACGATCCCTGCGACGAAACCTTCAAAATGTCAGCCTCTGATCGGTGATCTGACAAACCATTCACACATCTGAAAATCATAGAGGGTATTTGTGAATAATGGAATGAAGAACGGGGTTAAAAACCGAGATCTATAGTCATTTTCATGTGTCCATCAATGATTTTTAAATTATACAACAAAAAACATAGAAAATGAACCAATATTCGAAGTAGAAATTGAATCAAAACTCAAAATGAAAAAATCCTACCTTGAATCGGTGTTCTGTCATTAGTGACGCATCTACTGTGATCCCTCTTAGATCCTCCAATGATTAGTTCTTGATTCTCCAAATAATGGATGAGATATGGATGATAGAGATATAGTTTTTAGATAGATAAAGATAAAAAAGGGTAAACCCTAATTCTATTTCCCTAAACTTCTATTAATAGAAGCCCCACTCGGCACGGAAATCAGAAATTCCTAAAACCCCTATTTTTACATCACGCCTAGGAAAAAAACCTCATTCCAAATTTAATGGAGGTCTTAGATTTCCAATCCAAGTCCCATTCAAAAGTTATTAGATTTTGCACTCATGATAAAATAATTAATTTTAATTATTAAAATTACCATTTTTCCCCTACATGGTATTTTTCACAGAAGTATCATGCCAAAAAAAATTATACCCTAGCTAGGGTAAACAGCATATTCCAGACTCAACTGTTGCCACATATTTTTGATCGGAGCTACCATTTGAGATATATCCTAATTCTGACATGTTCATAGTACAAAAACACTTAATATTTTTGTATAATTTATTCTGGGCACACCATGCCTCAAAATTGCATGTCTTCCCTACGCCTAGCTCTAGAAATATATGTAAAAAAAATCCAAATTATTACAAGGAAAAAGCTAGGTCTCTAAAATTCCCTTATTGGATAAGGTATTACACAATGGTAAATAATATATATAACAATAGTGGAATCATAGAGAAAAAATAAGACAACATAAAAAGTATATATAGGACCCAACAAAATAAACAACAACTGTGGAATCTAAATAGTCATAACAAATAGCATGATTATTTCAATGTATGATTCCAAAAGTAAATAAATAAAAGTGTAGGGGTTTGAGGTATAAGAAAATACCGCATGCTAACAAAACTACCAAAAGACCAAATAGAAATTGTGAAATAGGATCTCAAGCATAGAATCTCCAGCATAGGCTCAGTCCTATTCCCCCAAGCTCCATCTAAGACAGCAAAGCAATCAATCATTGGGAGCATCATGCTTTCTTATATCCATTCCTACAAACATAAAGTCTACTCAAGTACCAAACGGTGCCTAACCAGGTTGTGATATACAATATCAGTAGGCCAGCACCCACGATGTCTAGACCATTCCATTTCATGTTGTAGACAAATAGAAGTGTTCCATATATATAATAAATGCAAGAAACATAAAAAAAATAAAAAATAACTATAACTTGGTCTGGGTTCCCAAGAAATCCCCTGTCCCATACCACATGCTTTTCCCTAATTCAGAAGTATAAATGGGATACATGGTAAGGGAGAATATATATACATAGAAAGTCCAGAGTAATGTGACAGACCAAAGAAAAAGGCATACCCCCAAGCTTGTTCTTTGTAATGGGGTCTAATCCATATGTCAAAACTAGGTTCACTAAATGAGCAAGAGGAGTATCACAAAGAAAAAAGAAAATTTATGTAGTATTAATAAAAGAATCTCAAGAATTTATATTAATAATGAAAATTTTATAGGTGGAGTCTGAACTCATCCTAAAGGTATCGCTACGGTACATATATTCAATTATATCCAATGCTAAGAGCTTGTCCAAGGCGATCCTTTTGAAATTACAAGTATTGGTCATGGATAGTAACCATGAGTCTGTCCTGGGTATCACACGTAAGGGAATGAGTATAATCCCATGCTTGGAATATCCATGTTTCCAACTATTCTATCCTCAATTTCCCCTTAGGTAACTGGTGTCACCCAATATTATAGAAACAAATCCTGGGGAAATCCATTGCCTGGTGAACCTAAAACATTACTTTCCTAACGTGTTGTGTGGTATCCTATCGAATACGAAGAGTCCAATTATGGGTTCTTAATATGGAACCCACAATCTATCCCTATCATGATTTTATTTAAAACAACAATAGAGACATATATATATCACAAAGAATCATTCATGATTGCACCTATCTAACTAATCATTTAATGTAATGCTTACTAATTATTCAATCCCGATAGTCACGGATAATAATAATAACATAATATTAAACATAACCGATACTTATCATTGAAAACATAATAAAAACATTTAATAATGGTAAATCATGATAAGAATTATGGAAATAATTATTTAGGAAAAATATTAAAAGAAAACTAAATTTATGGTTTATGATTCATCCTAAACAATTTATTCAATTTACAACTTGAAGCCAAATTTATTGCACAGGCACATGTAATTGATAATTTAAAGACTGAAAGCCAAAGTTAAATAGTCCAATTATTTAGGTTAAGCTAATGAGGTGTCCAACAATAGGGCAAAAACCTAAAAAGGGGTTCAGCTTAAACAAAATTCGCAAGGATCAAGGCAAAAAATTTAATTAAATTAATATGCATTATTAGGGATTTGCCAGTAGGCACCTATGAGAAGAAGAAGTACAAATTTAATTAATCAATGAAATGAGGAGAAAGAATAAGTATTCTCAACCCCATTTTCTTATTATATACCATGTCCCGTGACAACCTTTGATTTGACCGAAAAAATTAATCATAGAATTTAAGAAAAACCCTAATTTCGGGTAAAACCTTCCATGTTAGGTTGTGAAATGAAGAGTGGATGAAACTTAAATATTATTGGTGAGGAAGATTAGACTTAACAATTATTTTATAGTGCTTCTTATGGCATTTAAAATGAAGAAGATACGGAGGTACATCAGGCTTCTGAAGCAGTAAAGGTGGTGGTTTAGCACCTAGAGAGGAGGAGGGTGACGCATAGAGAGAGAGAGAGGAAGGAAAGAAGAGGAGAGAAAATAAAAAAAATGAAGGAATGAAAATAAATAATAGAAAGGGAAAAAATAAAAATAAAAGGAATAAAATGGAAAAAATAAAATGAAATAAAATAATAAAAATAAAAGGGAAAAGAGAAGAGAAAAGTAATAATAAAATTGGGTTAAGCCCATTTTTAATTATTCTCATTTTTCTCTTGATCAATTTTTATTTTATTATTTATTTTTATTCATTTTTAATTTCTATTGATTTATTGAAATTTATTTTTATTAATTTTAATCATTTTAATTAATTTTAACCCAAAACATTGCATGATGGGGCGATCAATTATTTTTCATAATCCCACAAAACTATTAAAAAAATAATTGATACTTGGGACTTGAAACAAATTGTGTGGTCGTGTGCCCTAAGTATCTTTAAGGAATTAGACATAAAATTAAAAATTAAATTTTCCACACCTTAGTTAAAGTAGGGATGTTATAGATTATGTTTATTTTGAATAGATTGTTGTGAAATCGATTTCTTTTCCACATATTAATTATATACTAATGATATTGTTGTGAAAACCATTTTTTTAATTGGTTGATTATTTACTATAGAGATTGTTATTTAACCCATTTTTTCCATGGGTTAATCGTGTTTCAAATATATTTTTATTTAACACATTTTTTTCCATGTGTTAATCATGTTTCAGAGAGATTCGTATTTATCCCATTTTGTTTCCATGGGTTATTCATGTTTAAAAGAGATTATTATTTATCCCATTTATTTTCATGGGTTATTCATGTTTCAAAGATATTATTATTTAAACCATTTGTTTTCCATGGGTTATTCATGTTTTAAATATTTTTTTATTTAACCCATTTCTTTTTCTTGGTTTATTAATTTTTAAAAGAGTTTGTTATTGAACCCATTTCTTTTTCTGGGGTTATTCATGTTTCAAAGAGTTTGTTATTTAATCCATTTATTTTTCTTGGGTTAGTCATGTTTCAAAGATATTTTTATTTAACCCATTTATTTTCCATATATTAATCATGTTTTAAATATATTTTTATTTAACCCATTTATTTTTCTAGGTTTGATCATTTTTCAATGAGATTGTTTTAGAACCCATTTATTTTTTGTCGGTTAATCATGTTTTAAAGAGATTGTAGTGGAACCTATTTCCTTTTCATAGTTTAATCATTTTTTGAAAAGAATAAAAAAATCAATGAGTTTTGATGATTTTATATGTATTTGGTTCTTGGGCATTATAAATGATGGTTGTTCCCAAATAGCATCACATAAGCCCATTATAGCTTATACAATGGGTGCGCCCAGTTAGTGCTCTGATGCATTGGGTACTCTAGAGATGAAATCCATCCATATTGGTTATTCCATTTTTAATGGTTTTATAAGGGTTCAATGATATGATTTTCCAAGATACCAATATGTTTTATCTTTTCTTGATATGGGTTTATAATGTTTCTAATGATCATGGTTGATATCAGATGGCCACTGATTATTGATTCTGATGAGTCTTTCCTTTTCCATGTTATCATATATGATATTCTAGGTATTGATGGGTATGATTTATTTTATTATTATCTCATTCACTTTGATTATGTCATCATACCCTTATGCACTATTATTCTAATTGATGACATTTATTTGTTAATACTTATGTTTACCTTTACTGGGAATCTGAGGTCACCCTTTTATGTTTTCTATTCCCTGAGTTTTAAAGAATGATATTGAATGATTTATTTCTATAAAGGATTTCATAAGTATGATGTTGATAACCTATTATGAAATAATAAAAGATGGGTTAAATGGGAGAAATGTACTGTTGATAACTTATGAGTCCAATTTGATATGAGTTTCTTATGTAAGATTTTGACCTAATTATCTAAAAATCTAAACCTAAAAGGTCATTGAGTTTGTACATGATCAAAGTTTCACTTTTTATGTTGTAAGGTTTATATAAAAATTTTGGGTCATAATTATTGGAATCAATGCTTGAAATTTAATGTTATGGATTTATGCATAGGATCTGGAAGTGTGGGTTCAAGGATGTTATAGAAATATTCCTTAACCCCTCATAGAAACATAATATTACACAAAATCAAAAAGTAATCTCACATAGGCCCTACCATACCCTAATTACCTAGGCAACGATGTGATTTTTCATAATGATGAAAATATTAAATCACATGCATGAACCCATCTCGGTGTAATATTTACCCTTTAAAATGTGATAAGACAGCTATATGGTATTTCCATCTTGGTTTCTGGACAAAATTTAGAAATGATTATCACTTCCCCCAATAACACCTCAACATTCATAAATTTCAAACATACATGGGGTTTATAAAGAACTATTCCAGGTTTATACCTAGATATGGTATAATTTTTTACAACCTATCAAACATATAGTTTCTCATCCTCGAACAGTATATTAGATCATCAACATGCCTCATCAATAAATATATCATACCATTTGTGCATGTATATCAAACTCTTTCTCTATCATCTCCACCTATAATTTCACATTCCACCACTATACTCAGATTATAAGAACCTTTATCACATGCATGTCTTGTTACTCTGATCCACAATTTGTCTTGGAAACTCCCCAAATGAAAATTCACACACTATATAGACACCATCAGTACTGATCACATGGGAAGAGTATATATGTAATATCTAAAGTTGTGAAACATGAAATACATTTCGTGTAACAATAAAATGAGGACTAAGAGCCAATCAATATGTTACTGTAACAATTTTTTACACAATCTAAAATATCTCCATGAATCAAGGTGACAATTTCTCCTACCTTTGAATGTGATGATTCCATCATCTAGGTGAAACTTAAAGGATTTTCTAATATTCCACATTGAACTCAATAGGATGGAATCACAGGTTTCTTATGACCACTTTATTCTCTGAGTGGTCATGAACCATGTTTAAAATAAATGGATATACTATGATGTCTTCAATATAATACTTGGTCTTATAATCACTAACTCTCTAACCTCAAGAAAACATAGTGGTGATTGGCACGACCTATCCTATATGGCCTAAAAAGTATTCATTTGAATTAAAACTTGATAACTATTTTTTTAGTACAATATCAAAAGTTCTTGGTGACACTCTCATAAACCCTATAAATCTTATACACATTCACACATCAAATAAAATAATATCTAGATTATAATATTAAACTATCCATTTTTCTTATGATGAAAAGAAGGGATTAGACTCACTTAAATGTCATGCTTCATCTATAACTGATGTGGTTGTATTTTATACATGTTTTCCAAAACTAATTATAAATAAAATATGATGTTTTTTCTTTAAATGTGACTTTATTAGTAAATTTTTGATTTTCTATCATTCTATGTTGTAAATATAAATATTTTTATAATTTGGTGAAAATTTCTATTTTATGGGATAAATTATTGAATGTTTTATTCATTAATTTTAATGTATCATTTGACCAATAATTTTATTTGTTTCTATATATAATTTAATTGAAATATTATTTTTTGGATAAGTTTGAATGGATATGAATTTGGAAATAATTTTTCTAGTCTTCGATGTTGTTATTATAATTTTCATTTTGTTAATAAAATATATGCATTTAATTGTTGGAGTCTAAATTTTTTTGATTTATTCTAGTTAAAATAATTATTACAAAATTAATTTTTTCATTAATCATTAAAAAATTATCACAATTATTTAACTTTACTTTACAGATAATGATATATAATAAATTCATATTGATGTGTATTTATTATGATACATAATATCATCTATCAATGCCATATTTTATAGATTATGACCTAATGATAATATAAATTTTATTCAAGTGATATATAATGATTTTATTGATTGAATCATATGATAATTTCCTTTTATATATTTAATGAATGATAAAGTGTGGGTTCTATATAAGGGTTTTCAAGGGGGATACATAATAATCAATATTTTATAATATTTTCATCTACGTTAGGATTTGAATTTTTTTTGAATCTAATACACAGGGCTTTTAAATAAAAATTAACGAATACTTTCATCTTCATACTAATGAGGGAGTTAGACTAATCATTCTATAAGTATAAATTTCAGAATAATCAAGGATGAATGAATTGTTCTGAAAATTACTATTTAAATCAAGAATAAATGTAGTAGATTTGATTTAATATGTGGTAACATGAATCCTTTAATCGAAGAGATGAAAGTAAGACTCGGAATCTAGGAATATGAGTTTTCCTAATAGATATTTATCTAATGGTTTTTTAATTGTTTTCGTGTTCTAATTTAAAGTATTCATATTGATATGGTTTTTTTAGATTGAATTGGAATAGATTCATATAATTGTTAATAAATGAATTATTATAGTGATGTTTTATCACTTAATTATGGAATAGGTTGAGTGTAAGCTACGTAAAGTTAGTTTCTATTAATGTAATTCCAAGGAATGTATCAAAGAATCGTTGTGAGAGGATGTGATGAGTATGATTTAATTTTATGGTGTATTTTCATATTTGATGATTTAGAAAACCCACATATATTAAGTGATAAAGAGTGTGATATCCTATTGTGGTTGAAGGTAGATTCAATTAATTCCAATATTTTTGGGAGGGTGGAAGATGGAAAAATTATTAAACCATTGATAATATTGAATGAAAAATTTCATGTGGAAGCGATACATGGTCCCGTAATTTTTTACCACTAAAGTAAAATGAAAATAAAAATGTTTCAAATTTAAAATTATTCAATTTATGGAAATTTCATAGGTCCTAGAAATGTAATTATTCTGGATGAAGTGGTAATCCTAGATTTAATTAGAGTTTTTAAATCTCATATTTTTGGAACTAGGATCAAAAGCACATAAAGGTTTGAGTTATGTAGAATCACATAGGATAAATTTATTTGGTTAAGAGTTGATCTAATGTATCATGTATTTAATCTACAGTGAGGATATATACATTAATAAATTCTATAAAGTGGATTAAACACCTTCTTATTTTGTTCTTTTAATGATCCCATGTTTTTGTTTTTAAATGTGGAATGAAGATATTATTTGGATGAGGTATTCATTATTATATATTATAGATTCTCAATATGAGGTATGGAATTATATTCAATAAATTAATGTGTGATATTTTTCTCTCATCACAGTAATTTTCATCCATTAGTAATATATGGCTAACCCTTTAACTAGTTATAGGATACGAATATTGATGTTATTTAAGGAATTTATCACCAAGATGATCATAAAATTATTCTTTACTCTTAATTTTATATAATTATGAAGTGTAAGTTTCTATAAAAGGTGAAATCTTGAATATTATATACTTATTTCTTACCTTAATTATTACCTCTATATTCATTCATTTTCACTCTATCTTGTGTGGTGTTTAATGGTGTGTGACATGATGTAATTGATAGGATCATTTAAACTTGAAAAATATCTATATGTGAATTTTCAATATTTATAGAGAGATATGTGATTTTAGTCAAGGAATCAGATAAATAATGTTGTTTAGTTTCATGTTTGATGACTTAACCCTTTAGGTAACTAAATTATAGGTAGTAGAAAAGTGGTAAGACCAATGATTGGATGAGATTCATTCTCACTATTTTTTCGTTTTTTATCTATTTCATCTTCTTGTATTCATTTTGATGAGTCCTTCTCATTAGATAGATAAATAATACAATTATTAAATCCCTAGATATAGAATAGTGGTGAACCTAAAGATGATTTAAAGGAGTCATGTGTTCATTAGAGTAAAACCTCAAATATATTTTTGTATATTTTTTTACTTTGAAAACAATTAAAAAAAGTAAAATGGTTGAAAAAACTAGAAAAAAATGAAAGATGATAAAAACCTATGCATTATAAAAGATGAAATTTTATTAAAAAAATCAATTTCATTCTTTTTTTCATCCATTTTTCTATTATATATCATATATCTATTAAAGAATTTAATAATCAATAAACAATATCACTTGTTGAATGATAAATGTCTCAACTAAAACAATAATATAAACATGAAAAGTGAACACTCAAACAATGATTTATAAAAATACAATAAATATTCTCCCATACTATAACAATAAACACTTAATTAATAAACATCTAAAAGGATGTAATTAAAGTGGAATTTATCATTTAGAGATCATATAATCATGAAACTACACTTGAAAAACATGATAAAGTGAAAAAAAATAAGGAATATATAAAGAATTAGGGTAAGATATTAGAAAATGAATTCTCATAGTAAAATTTCTATCAAAAAAATATACATCGCCATCACTTCCAACTATGTGTGAGGAATAAAATGATAATAATATAGGTGTTCTAATCTCAAAACAATATCATGATTTATATCCTAGTACTATTTTGTGGGTTATCCCATTATTACTAAAATATGAAGATACCAAGAAGAGAGGTAAATGCCAAACTTTTTTTAATAGAATGTTATTCCACAAATAATATCTAAAATTTGGAATACACAATATATAATACCTTGTCTAATAACACCCCCATCCCCAATTAAAAATAAAAACATGTGAACATTAAAAAAATCTATAAAGAAGTTTTAACCATGTGGAATCTCCTTTATATGTTCTTCAACATACAATATATGAATTATGAATTAATTTACATTCATCTCATAACCGATGTAGTTTGCAACACATGATTCCATGTCTATAGATCCTAGAAATGTAATTTATTATTGTTCATGTACCAAAGCCATGTTAATTCTACACTATATTTTGTTTACCTCTTCCTATAGAATAATTTCATTTAGTAGGCCTATATCAATCAAAAAAAAATCTTGTATTTCAATGTTATTCTATATTATTTACTCTTGTCATTATTGATAATAAATCATGGTACGCCATATCATTTTAAGATGAATTTTTTATTTCCATATTCTAAATTTCTTAAATATTTGGTTATCCTGTACCCATCCAAATCATTTGACACTAACCTATTGTGTCTTCAACCACAGTCAGATATAACATTCTCTAGACTTGACCTCATACAATCTCAATAAATCCTTAAATATATAAATCCTCCAAAATATTTAATCAATCTCATCATGAATTCATACACTTATTCTTCCATGCCTTCCCTGACATGACATCGATCATCATTAAATTTAATTATCTTACACTCAATTTCCACCATCATCAAGTGATTATAATTCAATGTGATAATTTATCAATCACATGATGTGTGAATAAAATATTCTTTAATATAAAACAAAAATAGATGTCTTAATCCCCAAAAAATAAACTATAAGTATTATATAAATCATAAAAAAACACAATCAGCTCCAATCAAATTCCTTTCCTCTACCATTATTTTTATGGTCTTCAATAAATGGGTCATCAAATCTTCACTATGTTCATAAAAATTAGATTTATTATATAGATAGTTGTAGAATTACCTTCACACATGTCGAAGATCAAATAAACTCCACCCAATGAATCTAAAGCCTCAGCATCTTCATTAAATGTCACCATCAATAGGTTTAATTTACTTCAATATTCAATTCTAGGATACACTTGAATAATTCTAGAGTTGCAACTCCTATATTTTCTCTTGATTTAAATTTTAAAGTAAAAACTGATTTGATCAAATTTGGTTCTTTTATAATTGATACTCAGAGATAAACTAGTTCAACTCACTCAATAGTACAAAAAAAACAACACACAAATTTTTCTTTAAAACCCTTACATGTCAGGTTCAAAATCATTACACATTACACTTCAAAAAAAATTAAAAAAATATGATATATTGTGTGTCTTTTATATACAAATTTATGTATAGCACATTGTTTTTAGGTTCTTCAAAATTAAAAAAGGATAATATCATGCATAAAAATCAAAAAACTTAATTTATGACCAACAAAACATTTACATATCCATAGCTCCGCTTCTATAAACATAATGTTAAAAAGTGACATTTTGTAACCATAAATTTGATGTGTATCAAAACAAATTTCTTATGAATTAGAATGTGAAAATAAACATTACACTCTTTTGAAAATTTATTAATACATAATAAAATTTATTTAATAGGTAATAAAACATCCAACTATATTCTGTTAGGAATTTTTAAACATCAACTAGAAAATTAGAAAAAAAATCCAAAAAAATATATTTTTAATAAAAACATGTGACATTGAAAAAATTGATTCCAAATCAAAAACCATTCATACTTATCCAAAAATAAAATTTCAATAAATTATTCCAAGAGAAAACCAAAATAATTATTCAAATGGTATATATAAATTATAGACCATAACATTCATCAGTTAAGCCCTTAAAACTGTTCTTCAAATAATTATTTATTGAATTATATTTCAAACATATAATGTAATGACCCAAAATTTTATCAATGGAAATTTCCTTATTATAATTATTTCATATAGTATAAACCACACAAAATCACTTGTAGAACATAATAAAAACTTTATAATTTAATAATGAATGAAATATTAGGTATTTCTAGAAGTTAAGGAACCGTTACCAATGGAATAGTAACTTGACCCTTGGAATAATAACATGGCCATTAAGAATAGTAATTCAGCCAATATAATAGTAACCTCATCTATGATAGTATGATTAAAATTTAGGAATCTTATAAATTACAATATGATATAATTATATCATAGTGTACGTAAATAAATAATGTAAAAATTATTAGTTAAGTGTTGATATTATTATAAAAAAATGTTCATTTATAATTTATTAATTAATATAATTATTTAAAATAAAATTTATTTTCATAAAATACATTCATAAATTAAATTTTTGTTCTTATTATTATAAGATAATTTTATGAGACCTTAATTAAAATTTTAAAGTATTATAAAATCGGTTATAATTTTAAAATCAGTATTTTCCAAGGAAATGATGATTTTAATTCAAAATTAAATTTCTCAAATATATAAAATTATTTTAATAAAATGGAATTAAATTTATAATTCTACACATAAAAAAATTAGGGTTAATTTTTGGTATTTTTCTAAAATACTTGAATTTTTTTGTGAATAGTTAAATATGGTAATTTACAATATATATACAGTATAAGTTAAATACTCTATTACATGAGTCATCTTTGATGTGATCACCATAATATAGAAATATACTTCATTATTTTAATATATTTAGTGATGAGTTTCAATCTATTCATAGTCTTGATCCAAAATAATAAACTAATGAATAAAATAATGTGAAAACACCCATATCCTCCCCTTTAAATACCACCCCTCACCACCACTTATCCTCACACAATAAAAGATTTGAGAATTGTCCAAATTTTTTCCAATAACCTTACCAAGACCCTCCCCCACATATATAATCCCTTGGTCTCATCAAAATACCAAACCCTTTTCCCTAAGGAGGTTCTTAAGGAGGATAAATTCAAGAGGTAAAATCATCTTTCTTTTTCTTTTATTTTCTTTTCATTTTCATTATTTTCTTATCATCTCATCAAATCTACCATTAAAAGAGGCATGATAAATATAGTATATTTTATATACTATAATTTTATTATGTTTATGGAATAATTCATCTTTTATACTCCTCCCTTTTTATTTTTTATAAACATGATAATATCGCTCGTGGTGTGTCAATTTACCACCATCGTGGATGATGCATTTTCATTTTTCACTACCTCCTTCAAGGATGATCATAAAACCATAAATATGGTTAAATAAGATTTTATTATACATATTATAAGTTATATAATGTTTTGGAATCAATATATAAACATGATATAAAATAGAATGATATGAGTTCATGATGGTTGTAAAATCCTCCAAATAAATTAAATCATTTTCATTAACTATTTATATAATGATTCATCCTCATACCATATAAAAAATGATATATAAGATTATTTAATCTACTTAAATTTCATTAATAATATATAATTTCAATTATGGATAACTATTTTAAGTTTACATGAACATCTATACTCATATACAAGTGAATCGATCATGAAAACCAAGAAAACAAACTCTCACGAATGATAAAATTGAACTCTATAACTCATAAAAAGGCTATAAATGAACTTTATAAATTTAAAATAAATAAAATTAATGTATAAATGGTTCTTTATTTGTTAATTAATGAATTTAATTTGATTATCCATGATATTAAAGTGAAGACAGTATTAAGATATAAGGTAAGGGGATTCTCAAACTCAAATATATTTCTTTGGGCTTTCCCTCTTTCACTAACTTTATAGTATGGTTGTTCCATTAATGCTCCTTATATATAATTTCATTTTCCTTATAATTTAATTTCTTGGATATAAATGATTCCAATCTAATTTTATGACAAATGCAATGGTTTTTCCAAAATAACTCTTCTTTCTAAAAAAATACATCTTTTACTTCTCTTGAGATTGTTTCTTATTAACTCAATATTGATAATTCTTATACCAAAAAAGTTTATTCATGAATGTATGATTTAGGAAATTAAACCCATTAATTTCCATGGGTTATTTTATGTTATTATTGATATACTTTCTATAGGCTATGCATGATTATGTAAATGTTATAATGTACATGGGTGCACCTGAAATTATATAGCGCATGTAAATGTTATGATGTGAAAGGTGCACCCTGAATTATATAGCACTCCACTGCATTGGGTAATGTGATGTATCTCATGTGATAAATTTAAATATGTATGAAAATGATGAAATATTTGTTCATAACTATGTTTGATATTTGACCACTAAGACATGATGTTTTATTTTTATGCATTGGAACAATACATGAATTTATATAATGTTTCCTCTCATGGTTATTATGATGATCCTATGATTAAGTTATGATGATTATTATTATTCTCACCCACATTATATTGATTCATGTTATTATTTATCCTCTTAATGGGATTTTATCCTACCCCTTCTTTTGATTTATATCCTCAGGTGAATACTAGTACTAAGGAGAACATGAGTGTAGCGTCCCCATCCTGGGAACCACCTGAATGGTTCCCCAAGATGGGTTGTCCACATAACCTCAAGCGCATCTCCCAGAATTCCAGAGGCTACTGACTAACAGCGAGGGACTTATTCAAATCTGTGGGGGAGACTATTCTCTCATAGGTAATAGGTACTATCACAGCGGAAGTAAAAAAACAATTAATAATAAATAGCAGAAGCATATAAATGAATAAAATATAGTAGAATAAATATAAATAATCCAACTGAATAATAATCATGTGCGGAATCTCAAAAAACAATGTCATGTTATGATGTCTGTCTAAACTGTAAGTATGGAAAACAGAAACCCAAGCATACTATTAACTAAAAATAAAATACACAAGGTGAAACAACTGCATCACGAGCAAGGATAGGTCCTCTGCCCCAGTCTCTATCCTAAGCAGCAAGAAATAATCAAGCATTGTTAGCATCACGCTTCCATTTTTCAATACCTGCAAGCATATAATATACTCAGGTGTCAACAACTCCTGAGTAAGGTGTGAGATAAAATCCCAGTAGGCCAACACCTATGGTGTCTAAAAATTTCCATTTCGTGCAGTAATAAAATGCAGTGTGTCGTTATATAATAAATGCAGATAATTAATTAAGCGAAATAAAATAAAATAACTCAGCCCTGGTTCCCAATGGAACCCATCCCTAATCACTTGCTTTGTCCTAAGCCAGAAGTCTGAAAGGAGTACCTATAATAAGTAGGATGCACATATTTATATATATAAGCCTGGAAAAGCAAGGTAAAACAAGGAAGAGGCATACCCCCAAGATTGTGCTTTAACTTGGGGTCTAAATCATGTGTCAATTAAGTGTGCTTCAATATACCAGAAAAATATCACAATTCTCAAGTGACACAAGTGGCATTAACATAAACCTTCAAGTTAATATTTGTAGTTTGAGACTGTCCTGAAGGTATCGCTATGGTACATCCTTCCAATTATCCAATACCACCAAGCCCGTCCAAGGAAAACTTCTGAAAGACTGATTATTTCTCGATGCATGGATTTACCATGAGTCCATCCCGATCTCACAAAAAGAGGGTTGAGAATCATCCAAGGCTGGAATAGCCACATTTCCAATAGATCCATCCTCGATGGGCCCTTTTGGAACTGGTATCACTCATAAGTATTTAGAAAGCCTGGGGAAGTCTCAGTCTGGCAAAGCCTGAGACACTTCCCTTGACGCGCAGTGGTAACCAGTCAAGAATAGAGATCTCATGCATTGCCCTTAATACAAAACCCACATTATCTCCCCAGCCTGAATTTAATTAAAATTTCATAGCAGCAGATGTTCCATAGTATGCGTATGTAATTATATCTTTAAATCTAAGCAGATACACCCGTGCAACACATGGTATTAATTTAACATTACAGTGTAAGACTTAACAAGGAAAGATACCATATCAGCATAAGAATATAAATTAAAATTTTAATATATAAATAATTTATCACAACCAACTACCAAAAATCCTACAATTCTAGGTTCATAATTATTCTAAAATAATTATTTAATTTAAACACAACTAAAATGGGTTGCGCAACACTTGCAGTTAAATAGATTAAAAGCTTAGGCTAACAGAATTTATATTGGCCATGTAGTCACACCCAAATGGGTGTCTTACCATGTTGAAAAAATTTAAAAAAATTAATTTATGATAAAAAAGGATACAATAATTAAGTAAAATAATTAAATTGAAAATATTGGGTGAAATCGCACAAAGTCGGTAGGCACCGACGAATGACACAACTGTGATTTTTTATAAACCACAAAAAAACAAAGGGAAAGTGAGTATACTCCCTACCTTATGGTATAAAATGATCCTATGATCTATGGTAGGCTTTTATTTGACCTAAAATGGAAGAAAACGGATGATTTTAGAAAAACCCCAAAATAGGGTAAAATCCTTCTATGGCAGACTACGCGAAGGATACTCAACGAAACACTACGATTTCAAATGCGTAAGATTATCCTTTCCTTAAGGTTAACATATAACCTTATTGAGAAGAAAATAGATGATGAAAAAATGCGTGGAGGTCTTACGAAAAGGGGAGAAGGTGGTGTGCCACCTAGGGAGAGGGGGAGGCGCGACGTGAGAGGGAGGAGAGGAAGAGATGAGAGAAAAAAAGAAAGAAAGAAAATAAAGAAAGTGAAAAGAAAGAAAAAAATAGAAATTGAAAAAAAAGGAAAAGGTAAAATAAAATAAAAAAAATAGAATAAAAGGGATGAAAAAGGAAAGATGATAAAAATAATAAAAATGGTAATCTCCCACTTTAATTATTTTTACTTTTTCTGTAACCCCCTTTCTATTTTATTTCTAAATTTATTTTTATCCCTTTTTCTTTCTTTTAAATTTTATTTAAATCTCTTCTAATTTATTTTTAATCCTTAATTAATTATTTTAAACCCGAACACTGTGCTAAAGAATGATATAACATTTTTCATAAATTCTATGAAATTATTTAATTAATTTAAATAGCTTCCTGGGACCCACAGCGGGGTGCACAGAAGCGCGTCCTAAGTCACTTTAAAGAATTAGACAGGAAATTTTAAAATGGTATGTACATGATTAGAGCTGGAATGTTACAATGAGGGACAAAAACAAGATAGAGAAGAATTAATTAAATAAATTTTTATGTTTTATTATATAAATGTTATGTATGGTCATAATTTTCCCAAGACATTAAACGGCATGATCCTGGATTTGTAACACCATTATATTTTTTATCTTTAAAATGATGTAATGGCCATGTAAGAAAAATTCAGGTCACTATAGTTAGTATCATATAATGTTTTAGTTAATTTTTTAATTAGGATTGGAGAACCTTAGTGAAAACACTTAGTATGAGATTAAGTATAAGTAATCACCCAATAAGATTTGTTTTAGAATAATGATAAACATAGGGATCCCATAAGAAATGGATTTAGAGTTAATTTCACAATGGAATAAATTATTTTTTAATGACTTGTTGAATTATGTTTTCTTTTAACCTTTTCTATCATATAAAATGGTGGGAACCATGAGAAACCAGGCCAATAAACCATGTAAGGGACAATGTAGCAATTGCCTAAATGAAATCTTTGATGCTTTAGGAGGTAGAGTTCAAAATTTTATGGTGTTACTTACCCAACTTTCATGGTCTATGAACAATAACCTGAACAATGTGGAATGTATTTCTTCACCTAATAGGGAGGAACTAGGTATTAGGTCTTTTATATAGTAATGACCATCGACATTTAGTGGATCTTCTGATCCACAAGTCACAAAATAGTGGGCTAACTCAATAAAGAATATTTTTTCTATTTTCTACTATTCTAAGAAGTAAAAGTTGAATCTATCCATTTATCATAAATATTTTGAGGCTTATCAATGGTGTGAGTTTATTAAAAACACCAAATTGAAGGATGAAATTGAAGACATGGAGTGGTAAGACTTCAAAATAATGTTTCTTAACAAGTATTTCCCTCAAACTCTTCATAAAAATATAGAGATAGAATTCATAGATCTAAATAAAAATAAATGTGAATCTTTTAGAGCCTATAAATAAAATTTCACAAGTCTTTTAAGGTATGCTTCGTGTTTTTTTTATCAACAATGATAGAGAATTTGATATATTTCTTATTGGTTTAAAATCATACCTTCGAAAGTATCTATCTATCTAAGACTTTTGAAGATATGAAGAAGTGGTTATATGTGATCTTAAAGTGGAGATGGAGTTTGGTGAATGGTCCCAGGGATATGGTGATAATAAATGAGATATAGAGTTTCAAGATGGGGGGTCTAATGAGAAAGGTTGAAAGAAATATCAACCACTCACATGAAAAAAAATGTGGGAAGAAACATCATCAGAACTTCTTAAAAGGGATGGGGAAATGCTAGAAGTATGAGAGAGAAGGAAACCAAACTCATGAATGCTGAAAATATATGAGGAAGTAGAACAATATGGTGGAGAAAAGGAGGGAACTACTATGGTTCAATTCTTAAATTGTAAGGAACAAGGGAACTATGAAATCCAGTGCACTAAACCTCAAGTTCTCAAGGGTAATTAGTGTCATCAGCTACCAAATAAAAAGGAGAAAGATAAATTTTATGCCATAACTACTTCTAAGGTGGATCCCAAAAATGATGTGGTGATAGGTATGTTGGTTTTTCATTAAAGAATAGAAAACTTACTATTTGATTCTAGTTCTATGTGTTCTTTCATACCATGCAGTTTCAATAGAACTATTAAAACTTCACCAAAAAATATGGAGGTTTATTTATCTATGATAATAGAAAATGGGGAAATTATTATATTCAATGTATTTAATTCCTCCCTAGTTAATGTTTTTGGATTTAACCTACCATAAAATTTGATCTTACTTCTTTTAGTGTAGTTTGATGCTATTTTGTGGGATTGGATATCTTTATTCAAATCCAACATCAACTTTCTAGAAAGAGAGATCACTCTTCACATCCCGAAGCATACTCCAATTATGTACAAGTGTAAGTAGAAGGATGAATCTCCTTTTGAGTCATCATCTCATGTGCAGATATTATTGACTTATGAGAAAGCATATCTAGCTCAAATGATTGAGAAAAAGGATAAAATCATGCTCTAAGACATGCCCATTATGAAGGATTATAGTGATGTGTTTCTTGAAGAATTTTCTAGTATTTATCCTAACCGAGAGGTTGAGTTCTCAATTAAAATTATTCCTATATCTTTTAGTATATCAAAGAAACTTTATATAATGTCCACCATTAGGTTGGTGGAACTAAATAAGTAGTTACAATAGAATCTAGACAAGGGTTTTATATGTATGAGTGCTTCACCATGGGTTTAACCAGTCTGCTTTGTCAAGAAGAAGGAAGTATCAATTATTCTCTTCATTGATTATCGTGAGCTCAAAAAAATCACGATAAAGAATAGGTATCCCATTCCATGAATAGATGACTTGTTTGATCAACTTTGTGGGGCCAAGTATTTATCTAAGGTGGAACTTCATTTGGGATATCAATAATTAAACGTGAGGAAGGAATAAATTCCTAATATAGCCTTTTGAAAGAGGTACGGACACTATGATTATATAGTGATTCCTTTTAGACTCACTAATTATCCAGTAATATTCATGGACTTACTGAATAGAGTCTTTAGATATTACCCTAAAAAAATTGTGGTAGTCTTTATTTGTGATATTATAATATACTCTAAGAGTAAGGAGGAACATGAGGATGATTTTAATATTATGCTAAAGGCTTTAAAAAGATATATTCTATATTAAAATACAATAAATGTGAATTCAGGATGGAGGAAGTATCATTATTAGGGTATGTCATCACTAGAAAAGGAATATAAATGGACCCTTCTAAGACAAAGGTAATCGAAGAGTGTCCCAAGAAAACATTTATAATAGAGATCCGTAGTTTCCTTAGTATATCTGGGAAATACTGGTGATTTTTGAAGAACTTATCATGATTGTCAAACCCACTAACCAAGTTGACTCATAAGGGAGAAAAAAAATTATAGACCAGTTAATGTAAAGATTGATTCAAAGAGTTAAAATAGAGGCTTATCATCGCACCAGTACTCACACTTTTGAAAAGTTTGGAACTCTTTATGGTTTACAGTGATGCTTCAAATAAGGTCTTACGTTGCTTACTGATGCAAAATGATAAATTGATTGCCTATGCTTTAAGGTAGTTGAAAATTCATGAGCAAAAATATCCATTGCATGACATGGAGTTGGCAGTTGTGATCTTTTCGTTGAAAATATGGAGACATTTTCTCAATGGGGATAAGTGTGAAATATATTCTGATCATAAGAGCCTCAAATATATATTCACATAGAAGGAGATTAATATACACCAGTGAAGATGGTTAGATCTCATCAAGGATTACAACTTTTAAATCCACTATCATCCTAGAAAAGTAGATACTGTGGCGGATGCTCTAAGTAGAAAGTATCGTACAACATTATCAATGAATGGAATTGATAAGGATATGATCTTATTATATTTATAAAGGATGGATATGGGAATCATTAAGGAAGTAATATAACCAATAATTTCTCAAATTATCGATCAAATATCCCTTATGGATAAAATAAAGGATTCTTAAAGAAATGATGTGGAAATTCAGAAGAAGGTGGAAGCTATGAGAAAAGGGAAATACTCAAAGTTTAAAATTAATGAGGAAGAAATTATAAGATTTTTGTCACAATTTTTCGTACCAACCTTTCAAAATAAAAATAAGGAGCTTATGAATGATGCACATGGATCAACCTTCTCTATTCATCCTAGGAGCATAAAGATGTTTCGAGGTTTATGAGAGAACTATTGGTGGGAAAAAATGAAGAAGGAGATAATTGAATATACATAAAAGTTCCAGGTATGTCTGCAAGTGGAGTTTGAAAGAAAAAAGACTAATGGTATGATGTAACAATTACCCATAATAACATGGAAATGGGAAAATATAACCATGGACTTTGTCACCAGACTTCCAAAGACATCCAGAGGAAATGATTCTATATGGGTTGTTGTGGATAATCTTATAAAGATAGATCAATTTATTTCAATTCTATGGGACTTATCATGGATCAACATGCATGGATATATATGAGAGAGGTGGTAAGGATGCATGGAGTACCACTATTTATTATATCCAATCGAGATGAATGATTCACCTAGAAGTTCTGGAAAATTTTCTAACATGATCTAAACACTGAGCTGAACTTCATTATGGATTAGCATCCTAAAACTGATGTCCAATCAAAGCAGACTATTCAGACATTGGAATAAATATTGAGAGCATGTTCTATGGACTTTAAAGGAGTATGGAACCAACATC
Organism: Viscum album; assembly: GCA_963277665.1. Taxonomy (NCBI): domain Eukaryota; kingdom Viridiplantae; phylum Streptophyta; class Magnoliopsida; order Santalales; family Viscaceae; genus Viscum; species Viscum album. The sequence goes on from OY728138.1 coordinate 772,184,580, forward strand.
TACCTCTGGTTGAGTTCTCTTACAATAACAATTTCCAATCGAGCATCCAAATAGATTCATATGAAGCCCTTTACAGAAAAATATTTAATACACTGGTATTTTGGGCTGACGTTTGGTGAAATTAAGCTGTTAGGTCCCAAAATGGTTGAAAAATGGTGTAAAGGTGAAAACCATTCAATATCACATCAAGGCATCGCAAACTCGATATAAGATCTATGAATATAATCATCGATGCGACCTAGATTTTAAGGATAAATACATGGTATTCCTCTGTATATATCTATGGAAGAGGATCATGAGATTTAGGAAGAAAAGAAATTTTAGTCTCAAGTACATAAACCCCTTCTATATCCTTGATCATGTTGGATTTTTGGCCTATGAACTGGCACTTCCACCTACCATGTATTAAGTACAAGATGTATTCCATGTATCCATCTTGAGGAAGTACATACCAGATCACTCACATGTACTGAATCTAGAGGGGTATATTTGGAAAATGATCTCTCTTATGAGGAGCATCTAGTGAAGATCTTTAACCGTAGAGATAAGGTTAAATGTAACAAGACCACTTACCTAGTCAAAGTACTATGGAGGAACCATAAGTATGAGGAAGAAACATAGGAACTAGAGGAAGTGTTGAAGGAGAGTTACCCTCACCTATTTTCAAATTAAAATATAAAATGAAATTTCAAGGGAGAAATATCATAAGGGGGGAAGCATGTAAATACCCAAAATTTTATAAATGGAAATTACCTTCTTACAATTATTTCATATAGTATAAACCGCATAAAATCAATTTGATAACACAATACAAACTTTATAAACAAATAATTAATGAAATAAGATGAATTTCTAGAAGTTAAGGAACCTTTACCAATGTAATAGTAACATCACCCTTGGAATAGTAACATGTCCATTATGAATAGTAATTCAGCCAATAGAATTATAAACTCATCTATGAATGTATAATTAAAATTTAGGCATTTTATAAATGATAATACTATATAATTATATCATAGTATAACTAAATAACTATTTTAAAAATCATTAGTTAAGTGTTGGTATTTTTATAAAACATAAATGTTTATTTATAATTTTATTATTAATATAATTAATAAAAAAATTATTTTCATAAAATAGATTCATAAATTTACAATTTTTTTTCTTATGATTATAAGATAATTTTATGAGACCTTAATTAATATTTCAAAGTGTTATAAAATAAATTATAATTTTAAAATTAGTATTTTCCAAGTAAATGATGGTTTTAATTAAAAATTAAATTTCTAATATTTAGAAAATTATTTTAATAAAATTTACTTAACTTTTTAATTCTACACGTTTAAAATTTTATAGGGTGAATTTTTGGTATTTTTCTAAAATACTTAATTTTTTGTGAATAGTGACATATTGTAATTTATGGTGTATATAAATTATAAGTTAAATACAATATTCCTTGATTAATTGTTGATGTAAGCACCATAATCTCAAACTATCCTTCATTATTTTAATAAATTTAGTGATAAGGTTCAAAATATTCATATTCTTGAGCTAAAATAATAAACTAATGAATAAAATAATCAGAAAACACTCCTCTCCTATAAATACCACCCCTCACCACATATTCTCCTCACACCTTCCAATCTTTCATCCTTATACAAATTCTACCTAGTATTATTTCCAATCCCCTCCCTCATGTCCAAGATCCCTTGGTCTCATCAAATGAGAAAATCCTTTTCCCTGAGGAGGTTCTCAAGGAGGATAAATTCAAGAGGTAAGATCCTCTTTCTTTCTCATTTATTTTCTTTTCAATTTCATTATTTTATTATCCTTTCCTCACCTCCACATATCTAATAGGAATGATAACTCACATATATTTTATATACTATAATGTTATTATGTTAATGGAATAATTTATCTCTGAGTCTCTTCCCATTTCTTTTTTTCTAAACATGAAAATATCATCTATGGTGTGTCGATTTACCACTACCGTGGATGATGCATTTTAATTTTTCACTAACTCATTTAAGAATGGCCGTAAAACCATAAATATGGTTATTTAAGATTTTATTATACATATTATAAGTTATATAATTTTTTAGAATCAATAGGTAAACATCATATTAAATAAAATGATATGAGTTCGTGATGGTCGTAAAATCCATCAAATAAATTAAATCATTTTCCTTAACTATTTATCTAATGATTCATCCTCATACCATAAACAAATGGTTTATAAGATAAAAAAATATTATGAATGTTCATTAATAACATTTAATTTAAATTCTAGATAACTATATCAATTTTACATGAACTTCCATACTCATATACAAGAGAACTGATCATGAAAACCAAGAAAACAAATGCTCTCGAATGATGAAATTGAACTCTATAACTCATAAAAAAGGATATAAATGAACTTAATAAATCTATAATAAATAAAATTAATGTATAAAATAATATTTATTTTTAATTAATTAATTTAATTTGATTATCTAGGATATTAAAGTGAATAAATCATTCGAACATAAGGTAAGTGGATTCTCAAACCCAACTCTCTTTCTTTGAGTTTTCTCTATTTCACTCCATTTAAAGTATGTATGTTCCTTAAATATAATTTCATTTTCATTAACTTTTCATTTTTGGGATATAAATTCTTCTAATCTGATTTTATGATAAATGTAATGGTTTTTCCAAAATAACTCTTCTTTCCAAAAAAACAAATCTTTTACTTATCTTGAGATTGTTTCTTCTTCACTCAAGATTGATGATTCTTATACCAAATATTTTATTCATGAATTTATTCTTTATGAAATGAAACACATTCTTTTCCATGGGTTATTTTATGTCTAAAATTGATATATGTTCTATGTGGCATTCATGTGATGTGATGGGTGTGCCTGGAATTATATAGCAGAAGTAAATGTTTTGATGTAACGGGTGTGCCTGAAATTATATAGCACTCCAATGCATTTTTTAATTTTATGTATATAATTAGATAAAGTGAAATATTCATAAACATGATATTATCTTTATTCACAACTATGTGTTGTATTTGACCATTAAGACATGATGTTTCATTTTTATGCATTGCCACATTCCATGCCTTTATCTAATGTTCCCTCTCTTCATTATGATGATGATCCCATTATTATGTTATTATGATGATGATTATGCTCACACATGTTATATTGATTAATTTTATTATCTATATACTTATTGGTCTTTTATCTCTCCCATTCTTTTGTTGTGTATCCTCAGGTGAATACTTGTACTAAAGAGAACATGAGGGATAATAAGAATCCAGAGAAGAAGGAATTAAATTAATGGTTATGTTTTATTATGTAAATGTTATGTATGGTCTTAATTTTTTTCAAGACACTAAACCAATTGATCCGGTATTCGTAACACTATTATGTTGTTTATCTTTAAAATTATTTAATGGTCATGTAATTAAAAGCAATGTCACTAAATATAATGACCAAGAATCAATAATTTTATAATATAAAAAAAATTAAAATATTAATTTAATATTTTCATTAATCAATATGAGGAACACCTATGTAAAATAAATCATCATCAAATACCCCCACACTTTATCCATCACTTATTTAACACCTTAAGATTCTAAATTATACTTTTCGTGGAAACCTAATTTTTTTGATAGCTTGGTTCATCAGAAAAAATAAATCATAGAGAACCGTGAAATATTATATAACCATTAAAATGTATCTTAATAATTTTAAGGTAAAAATTGAGTTAACCGAATTATGAAAAATATACAAAAATAAAAATAAAGGTCATTATTAATATTGATTCATTGATAAAAATTAATTTAAGTAGTTAAGTAACTAATAAGATTGATTTATGCTTTAAAATATAAACCTTATAAAAAAATTTATATACATATTATTTTAAGATACTAAATATAATATTAAAAAATGATTTTATTGATATGAGAAATATTTTAACACCAAATTTTTATTTGAAAATTATAGGAAATAAGAATAATTATAGTTAATATTTATAAATGTTATTTTATTATGAAACTGGATTACATTATATATTTTTGTTTTTATTTAAAATTAAATCCACAAATGTTGGAATTTTAATTTGACCAAAAAAATAATGATTTTGAATTTGTAATATTAATAATATATTATGATGAATTTTTTAGATTCTCCATAATTAATTTCATAGATGAATAATGAAGATTGTAGTTTTTTCTAAAGTCATATATTTAATGGATATATCGATACTTAAGTATAACATAAATACATATAAATTAATTATATGATCAAATATTTTATTAAGGAGTAAAAAAAATAAATTTGAAAATACTATTATGAATTTATAAAACCTATATTTAACATTTTATAATCGTAACTAATATTTCCCAATAAAAGAAACTATTTTAATTTTTATTTTTATTAAAAGTTATTATGGTAAAATTTGGTTTTGGATTTCATTGTAAGACACATAGAATTTATTTTTTATAATATTCCAATTTTTATTATGAAAATCTAAAACATTGAAAATTTTATCCTATTCATAAATTTTTAGCATAAAAATACACTTTTTCTAAAAACTAGTTTTTACATGTGAAATATGTTAATATTGAAATATATTTTTCTTACACATAGACATTATATTTGATAAAATTAATCTCATATTAATAATAAATATGTAAAAATTATTTAATGTGGTCCATTTTAGTTTTTTCAATAAAAGTAAATTACATAGGTAAATATTAATTGCATAGTAAAAAAAACCTAATACTCTTCCTTTTTTTCTCATAATATTTTAATTTTTTAATTTTATAATCCTATGTTTCTAATTAGTGAGAATAAGGCCTCCATTTCCAAGGATATTTCACAGAGAAATCCTATTTTCTAAATATAAGTATTTCTTTCTCCTTAGACTTTTATTATTAATATTCCTTTTCTATCATTTTTCTAAACACCCTAATATAATTAATTTAGAATTTTTATACTAAATTTTATTATTTTATTGTTTAATAATTAACAAGATCTTCCCTCTTCCATTAAGAAAAAAAAAACTACATTCTTGTGTCTGTGCAGACTACCTCCTCCCAGAAGTATCATATATCATTTTTAATCTATTTTTTTATTTATTAAAATATATTAATATGTTATCCACCAAATAGAAATAAATATTTAAATAATATGATTTTTATTCATTAATAATGTTATTATACAAAAATAAAAAACTTTCATAACTATACTCATCCATTAATTATGGTATGTTTATGTTTGGGTTGGTCTAACCACCTAATTGAAAAATGATATAAAATAATATCATTGTTAACTATGAGAACCTAATTAATAATAATATATGATATAAATAAGTAAATAATGATTTTATTTGTTTCTATGTTATTAAGATTACTAGTAAACTTCTTAGTTAATATACCAATGTCTGTTTATTAAAAATCATCAAAACATTCTAATAACTGATTTCATATTTATGGATTATATACCAAACTACCATATAATGAAATTATATCAATATAAATAATTTTAAATCATAATTTCTAGTAGATTTTATGATATGGGAATGATGATATTTGGGTGGTTAATGAATAACAACATTGTTATTACGAAACTAGTTTAAAACGATCAACATTACTCACACATGATATTGAAAATAAATAATAACTACATAATACACATTTAGAGAGTAATCATAAATTAAGTTTATTAATAGTTATATATTTGAATAATTTTTTTAAATAGATTATTAATATAGCTATTTTTTATAGGAGATTCAACCGCTTTAGTGGAAGTCTGGAATTAATGTAAGAGGTTACTTGTCTCAAATTTAATTTCATAAGACACATTTCATATTATGTACCATGATATCTTTCATATTGTGTGATTTCTAAAAAATAAATATATTTTACCATATTCATTTAATTTATTATTTATAAAGTGGCATGTATTTATTTCCTTTAAATGTATTTTGATTCAAATTATACCAAAGTTGTAAGGATTGTCTATCTCTATTTTCATTTATATGAGACATATTTGATACTAAATATTGTTATGTCATTTGTATGGATTACTAACTTAACAAATTTCATCAAAATATAATGAATATATTTCATTTCATGATACTTTAATTTCAATTTCATGGAAACCCTCTTATATTCCTTTTATTATTCTATTATAATTACCATAAGTTTTTTTCATCACAAATTCCTCTCTTTGATACATGTTTTCTTATATGCACCTAATTTCATTTAAATAGATTATATAAAATAAATTTTTCATATTATATCCTGAATTATACATCATTATTGATATTTTAATTTTAATTTCATGATCTCTCTCTTAGAGGTTTTTTTATTAGAATGTTTCCCATTGTGTAATGGATCATTCATTAATCTCAATTTTAAATTCAGGATTACATTTAAAATTTTCTCATTATAGGGAATATTAATGATATTTATTTATAAAACCAAAAAAATTTATTCTCTTCTAGTTATTTAAGGGATTTTAAAAGTCTTCTCATGATTTAATTTTCCTACTTTACTCATTATTTACCAGTTTTAAGGAAACTGATCGCAATAATTCTTTTTAGTTGGGAATCATCCTCTTCCATGAACATATTAATTAGATGATTTTACAAATGTCCTTATATATCCAAAAATAATTTATTAAGTTCATTTACTATTACTTTGATATTATTTAATAATATTGGAATCAAATCTCTAAAATGGAAATCATACATCACTCCCTTTTTCTTTCCAAATATTCCTCTGTTATAGGCATGATCTTTCTTCTAATGACTTTCCTTTATGAATACCCTAATTTAAATTACTTTTATTGAATTAAATTAACTTAAATTCCCATTAATCTATAAATATTTTAAAATTATTAAATTAACTATATACCATTACTTTATATTGTTTTAGGAGAAGATAATTACATAGAAAGATATTCGACTTATTGATTAGGGAAAAATTAACAATCAGTAAACTTGTAATTCTGATATGACTACTTATTGATTAGTTATCCAAGTTGATTATGTATTTTTATCCATAAGCTTTATTTATCTAGATGTAATATGTTCAATTATTGAATGGAAATTTATTGTAATTACATCTGTTTATATCTCAATAGATGTGATTATTGTTTAATAAGGCTTATTGTTTATGAATTGTGCTATTATTTAATAATTTGATATAAATAAGTAATAGTTTGGGCCTGGTATTATATAGCCCCTTGATTCCTCGTTTGGTCTCGTCAGAAAAAAGGTTTTACTATTTGTATGGAATATGTTTTTATTTGGTTAAATAATTTGACATAAATAAATAATAGTTTGGGATTAGTATTATATATCCCATTGATGACTCTGTTGGTCTCATCAGACAAAAGGTTTTGGTATTTGGTATTTTCCTACTCAATGAAAGCATTATGTGTTGGTTGTGACCTTTATTCCAAGAGTAATGTCATGGGTTTTTCTTTGATGATGATGATCATGATGTCTGAAATTATACATTCAATCACCCAGAATTAAGTTATTGTTATCCATGTGAGAATTCATATTATTATATCATGCATGAATTTGTTTCAAACTCATGTGATCAATTATATGAAATTATCTTATTGTAATATATTTCCTAAAATACTATTCAACGCTTGTTTATTATATAATAATGTCTAGCATATGATTCTCCTTACTAAGCATTTGAACTCATCCTTATTATGTTTCAATTTTTGTAGGATATTAAGAAAATTATTATACATGATAATTCTATAATAAAATAGCATTTATTTTATTTTATTTTTTTTGAGTTTTTGAAAACTTATTATGGATTAATTAGTTCCTAATATAGTGGAAAAATATATATTTATTGATAAAGACGTGGGATTTATTAGTTAACATTTTTTTATAATTACCTAAATATCTAGAACTAAAATTTTATTGGATTGTATGTAATGTAATAGTTGTTATAAATCATGAAATTATTGGATGGTTATGTTTGAGATATCATAGTTGGTACTAGATAAAGGTTTGGAAAATATTAAATATTATTATTTTATCAGTTTAAGATAATTTATTAGTTATAAATATCCCCAAGGTTTGATAAATTATGGTTGATTATAATTTCAATGATATAGATAACCATTTAGTTTGGTTTGGTAATATTGAATGTTTTATACTATTTTGGTATTAGGATATGAGAACATTATTGAATGGACTAGGGATAATTCTAAGAATAGTATAAATTCCATTATTTTGGTAAGGTAGTGATTGTGTGGTTTTAAACAATTACAACCTTGTATGGATTATAGAAGGTGGATGTGGCAATATAATAGATACACCTACTAGAAATCACCCTAGAAATTATAATTGTTTATTAAACCAATATTCACTAGAGTACAACATGAGTGGGGAAAAGAATACACACCTTTCTAGACACTCTTAGGGTATATAAAATGGTTAATCACATTCAAATTACAATCCATCATGAATGATTTATTATATTAAGGAATTATATAAAGGAATATGAAAAAAATCAATCTAATAAATCCAATATTGAATTGAGAGTGATTTATTTCTAAATGATTGATAATGAAAAAATTTCAAAGTGTAGGACAGTTTGAGGTTGGATTTTTCATAGAATAATTCTTATATGCTTTAAATTTCTCATCAATCATGATTAACTCATTTTGGTTTTACTAATGGATAAATCCTGAAGGAACCAAGTTAATAATGGATTACATGGTCAATACAGAGATTTTCCCAAAGATAAACCTAACATGATAAAATTTAGAGTGAGAAATCATATTTTTATTTCTAATCATCTATCATAAATTATGATTAACAACATGAACTTAGTTAAGTTTTAAAATTTCTAAATAATACAAGTATGGAGTCCCATGGTAGTTCTGGTGATGAAGATGATATAGGAAAGAAGATTTAATTTCCTTCATGTCAAAAATGAGATAAGAATCATATAAGGTAATGTCTCAATGAAACTGGAATATGATTTATTTTTGGAAAATGAAGGCAGGGAGAAACAAGTTTCACAAGAAAGATAAAGCAATATATTAACATGATAAGGGTAAAAGATGTTTTTCATTTTTCTACCAAAGATATTAAGGCCAAAAACTAATTTTATATTATATATAGAGTTGTTATTATCTTCTAGATACCACAAAAAAATTATAAAGTTAATCAAAATTGGAAGAAAAAATTCATTTATGGTGGGGACAATGTAACACCCTGAAATTCTAAATTATATTTTCCTTTTAAACCTATTGTCCTTGATATCCCTCTTTGTAACAACACCAAACCACAAAAAAACCATGGAAAATTATAATAATGTTATTATATATCCATAAAATTGGTGGGTAAAAAGAGAGGTATCCAAATTTTGAAATATTTGTATAAATAAAAATAAAGGTTAATATTAATATCAAGGCATTTAAAAAATTTCATTAGTGTAGCTTAATAAAAAATAAGATTGATTTTTTTATTAAAAATTTTACCCTTATAAAATTGTATTTTTTTAATTATCAGAAATAAAATTTATTCTTGATAAAATATATTATTTTTAGGAATGATATTCTGACACCAAAATTTATTTTTAATTGAAAATAAATAATAATAATAATATATAATAATATAAGCCGTTATTTTCCTATGAAAAAGGTTTTCATTATATATTAATTTTTTTATTTAAAAGTTAAATTCACACATTTTAGAATTTTAATTTTACAAACAAAATTTAATTTTTTTATTTATAATAATAATATTAGAATAATATGAATTATTTTAAATTTTTCTCAATAAATTATTTAATATTAATACTGAAAAGTATGGTTTTTACTAAAGATGTAGAATTTATAGATATATCAAGAAGTATATATAACATAAATACTTATAAAAAATTTCCATGTTCAGATATTAATTTAATGAGTAAAATTATATTTTTAAAAATAATATTATAGATTTAGAAAATCTATTGTTAATATTTTATAAACATAAGTGTTATTTCACAATAAATGAAAATGTTCTTGACCTTTTCTTTTAATTAAATTTTATCATGGTAAAATTTGGTTTTTGATTTCATTGAAGAATATATAATTTTTTTATAATAAAAAAATTTATATTATCAAATTCTAAAACATTTAAAATTTTATCCAACACCTTATTTTTAAGATTAATTTTTTTTCTAAAAATAGATTTCTGGCACTATAAATACACTAAGATTAAAATTAATTATCCTTAAAAATATAAATATTATTTTATAAAATGGATCTCTTAATTAAAATCATTAGGCCTAAATGATGGAATAATACCCTTTTTATTTTAACTCATTAATAGTAAAATACATTAGTAAAAATTAATTACCATGATAAAAAAGAAAAAATGGTAGAAATGAGAAAGCTAAGAGTAAAAGGCTTGATACATGTTTAACATAGGATTTAAAATGAACGTTAAAGGTTTTAAAGACCATATATCACCATATAATTCATTATTTCACACATTTTGAGCATTTGATCCTTGAATGGTGATATACCATTATTGATATTTAGCATGTACTTCCAAAAATACCCTTCTCTCCACTTATGAAAGGGTATCACTTAGACCAGTTGTTGTTATACCTATCACATAAAATTCTATCCTTAAACTCTAAAAATTTTATCCACCTAGAATAATCTCCCATGTTCATAATCCAATGATCTCAATTACTTATCATAAGGCCTCTATTTCCAAGGATATTTCTAAAAGAACTCCCAAGTTATCAATGTGATTATTTATTACTCTTTAGTCTTTTTATATTAATCCTTATCACCCAGATTTTTTATATCCACCCTAATATAATAACATAATTATTATTTTTATAATAAATTTTATTACTCAAAATTAATAATCATTAGCTAACTTTCCCATTTTACATTAATAAGAAAGACATCATTATTCTCGTATTTGTGCATACTGATGCTTCCATAATATAACAGATCTAATTTTTCATCTAGTTGTAATATTATATATTAAAATAACTTAAAATATTATTCCACAACTTAAAAATATCTAAATAATATCATTATTCTTCTGTATGAATGATACCATTCTAAAATAAACCACTTTCATAACCATACTCATCAATTAATTATTGTATGTTCATATTTGGGTCAGCCAAACCCTCTAAATAAAAAATACTATAAAATAATATCATTGATACCAATGAGAACGTAATTTCTAATAATATAATATATAAATTATTAAATAATAATTTTATTTTGGTTTTTAGTAGTAGAATTACTATTAATCTCACTAATTAAGATTCCAACATTTTTTCATTAAAAATAATCAAAACATGATCATAGTTGATTTAATCATTAATGATCGTAAAAAACTCCACTACAATGATATTATAATATTATGAATAAATATAAAAAAAATTATTTATGTATCTTGTATGATATGGGAATGAGTAACACAAGAATAAGAACAAATAACGGTACCTTTATTATGATACTAGTTCAAAACGAACAGGATTACTCACACCAGATATTGAAAATAAATAATATTAACTAATATTAATAAATAGAATAATTATAATTTAATTTTATAAAAGGTTATATATTTTAATCATATTCATAAATAGGTGATTATGATGGTTATTTTTGGTGTATAGGATATTCAAGAACATTAGTGGATGTCTTGATTTAAAGTAAGAGATTATTTTTCTCAAATTTAATCTAATGAGAGGTATTTAATATTGTACATGATGACATCTTTGATTTGGTTTGATTACTACCTAATGGATTTTTTTACTATATTCATGTAATTCAGAGTGTTTTAGGATCTATATTATGTTTTTCTTCTTAAAATGTTTTTTGATTCAAAGAATACATAGGTTTTATGGTTTATTTGTCAAAATGTTAAATTCAGTGAGACATGTTTGATATTTTGAACCATTATTATCATTATATAGTGTATTAAATTCCATAATTTACTCCATGTATAATGAGTATATTTAATTTCATGATATTTTAATGACTATTTCATGGTAACATTCTTATGTTCTCTTGAATATTTCTCTCAAATTAGCATAAGATTTTTTCATATCAAATTATTCTCTTTGAGGCATGTGTTGTCCTATGTTCTTAATTTCATTTAAATGGGTTTTATACTACAAAATCGTTATATTATATCTTTAATTATCCTTTATTTAGGATATTTTAATTTCAATATCATGATATCTCTCTAAGATATTTTTTTTATTAAAATCTTACCCAATTCACGATGTTTCCTTCTCAAATTTCAATCTCAAAAATTGTATTTCCATTGAATTATAATCTCTATGGGTAATTATAATAATTTTTCCTTATAAAACACCCATAGTTTTATACTCCTCTTTTTTTATGGTTTTAAATTTCTTCCCAATTTTTCATTATCTTTTATGACTATTTATTCACTAATTTTATAGAAAAGAATCTTACCTCCTATTTTTGTTTAGAAATATTCCACTTATGTGACTATATTCATTGGATGATTTTTTTAATGTCCTTATCTAAGCCTCAATAATTTATTATTTCCATATCCTAATAAATCATCCTTTTAAAAAATATTTCAAATTAATATCTATAAGATAAATTTTCAATCACTTCATTTTTATTAATAAATCATCCTCTTTTTGAGGTATGGTCATTCTTCAAATTTTCTTTCCACTATGAATAAAATTTTATTCATTAATTTGATTGGAGGTAATTCACCTAAATAATAATGAATCAATAAATTTGGGAATATTATTGACATAATAGTATACCATTTCTATATATGGTGTTTTTTAATATACTTACAAAGAAAACTATTCCACTTATTGATTTGGGAAATATTGATAGTCGGAATACTTATTATTCCATGAAAAGTGTTTATTGATTACTGAATCATGATGATTTTATATTTTCTATATATCCAATTTTGTTCTATAGGATTATTTTGTTCATTTTTTTTTAATTATTGACATTTAATATTTTTTTATCTTAATACAAATTATTATTGATTACTTAGGTATGTTGTGTTATACTAAATACCCTATTGTAGTAGGTAAAGAATATATACTAGAATATCACACTCTAAGTGAATTTAATAAATACTTAATTTAAAATAAAATTTTTAGAATTTGAAATTAACCAAATTTATTACATTTTTTAATTCATCATATCAAAATTAATTTAATATGAATTTTTTAGGTTTTTCTGAAAAATTCAGTTTTTAGTCGAAAAATATAGTTTTATTGAAACTTGTAATTTGTATGATTTTATTATTATATAAGAAAGAAATATTAGTTTAAAAAACCTTTTATGTAATCAAATATTAATTTAATTAAAAATATTATTCATTTTAATATATTCATTGAATATATGAAGTCTATGGAAAACATTTTTAAAACTAATTAAAATGTTCTTTTAATATAAAACTTGTTTTTGAACTTTTTAGGGGATCTGGGCAATGAATGATCCCCAAACACACCTAATATATTATTAACTTTATTAGGCATCACTATTATGGTTGTTTAAAGAAATTAGAATAAAAAATTTATTGTTCGTACCTTTATGAAAAGTTGGGATGTTACATCTTCCCCTCATTAAGACAACTCTCCCCTGAGTTTCCCTTCTGAGGGTAGTAGAATGTCATATGAGAAGAGTTCTGAACACTATGTACATACCTCAGGTTCTCACTCCCATGTCTCTTCCTATATGTATATGTGCTTCCATAGCACCCGGACCAGAGGAACTGACCTACATCAGAGAGACTTCATACTATGATTAACGATACTTATTAGATGCTCTTCGAATTACACATCCACTTAAAGATCAATATCCTCAGGTTCAAACGAATGAGATGGGTCGGCATGATAATAGAGAATATGATATACATGGAAGAGGTCATGCATGTAATGATACCTCTGAGGTAATAGAAACTAATAGGCTATCGGACAAACTCTCTCCACTATCTCAAAAGGCCTAACATATCAAGGCTATAACTTTACCAATATCTAAATTCATCTAATACCCAATCTAGATGATACATGTAGAAATACATGATGTCCCACCTCGAACTCCAGAGGTCTATTGTGATGATCGGTGTAAAACATATTCATGGACTGAATCTCATGAGATGTATTTTCAGGAGTTAAAAAGAAGACTCACATCAGAACTGATCCTGATTCTACCAGATCCAGGAATAAGTTATACAGTCTATTGTGATGATTTATATATCATTATAGGTGTAGTTCAAATTCAAGTTGATCGATTCATGTCATATGGATACTTCTAGCTGAGACCTCATGAGAAGAACTATCTTATACGTAGCTTTAAGCTATCAGTTGTGGTTTATTCTCTATGCTATTGGAGGCACTATCTTTTAGGTTAGTGAGTCATCATCTACATAGATCACAGTAGTATTAAATACAACTATACTCAGTGACACTTGAATATGATGAACCATAAGTGGTTGGAATACCTATAATTGTCTGATTTTGATCTTTCTTACCCACCCTAACGAGAAATGTTGTAGATTATGCATTGAGCTAAAAGACTCAGATGCATGCCTTCAAGGAGGATTGAAGTGAGTGGAAGTTAATAGATCTATTCTTTGAGGTGCATATCGATTTTCAGATATAGTGGGACGTCTTGACCCGGGTGACACTAAATGGTGCCCGGAGCTGGTTGGACACATGCACTCAAGTGTGCCTCCCCATACGCTAAAGGGTTCCAACTAGCAGTAAGAGTCTGTTAAGTCAGTCTTGGGGAAACTATACCATCTTTTATCATAATAAAACACCAACAAAATCAAATATCAATAAACAATTGTATAAGTGTATAAATAACTAGAACAATACCATGTCATATGATATCCAAAACAAGAAAATACAATACTCAACTGAAAGGTAAAACATGTTATTACAAAGAGAATTTCAAGTGTCTACAATGAAACTAAAATTAAATACACAATGACTCCCAAGCAGGTCCCAAACCACATTTGGTTCCTTCTCCCGTGCTCCAATTGCAAACAGAAACCTATCCCAGGGCCTTTCCCTTATCATGTCCTGCAACAATAAAGTCTACTCAGACACTGATCAGGCAGCCCGAATAGGGTGTGAGTATAACTCAGTAGGATACCAACAACGGTTAATAAAATAATTCCAGTAAAACGATCATGTATGTAGTTTTATGAAACAATAAATACAATTCATAATTAAATAGTTATGACATTGTCATTTAATCTTTAATCATCACATTAGGCCTAGTTTTAATTCATATTTTTTATTTGAATCATCATTTATTATTATAAATAATTTAGTTTTGAACGTCATGTCAAGCACCCAAAATATCATTAAGTGTAGGTTGTCATGCCTAACACTCCATATCTCATTTATTGTAGGTCGTCATTTCTAGCACTCCAACATCTTACGCTTGGATAACTATTGGGGAGGAACACCATGTCCAAGTCCTAACTTCTAATCGGTCTAGAACTCCATTTATAACACCAAAAAAATAACATCCATTTAATCATTCTTTAATTCACAAGAAATATCCACATAATTCCATTACTAATCCAAAAATTAGTTAAACATTTTAAAATCCATTAGTTAACTCAACAATTAACTAAGCACATAACCCATTAATTAATTCCTCAATTAATTAATCAATCAACACAAGTCTCATTCCATAATTAATTCTTCATAATTAATTATCCATATCAAATATCAACATTTCATAATTAATTATCACAATTAATTATCTTTGATCAACATCATGTAACATATTTAATTCTCATAATTCATTATCTTACATAGACAGACATTATTTTATAATTAATTTCCCCCAATAAATTATCTTAACACAATCAATTCAATATCTCAATTACAATATTTCAACCCATAACAAATTTCCAAAACAAATATCTATTTGGGAAACCCCCCTTCATTTGTTTCATAATTCAATTATCAATTAATCACCAAGGAAATCACAAGTCAATTCCATATTCATATTTACTCCAATTGAGGAAATCAATTATCAAAAGAACCTAGAAAATCCACAAAGTCACATTCATATATCAAATCCTTAAATATGGTAGTTCAATTTAAACCACCTAACTTGGTTTATTGACGGATTTTATCCCAGTGTAAATCCTCAAAATTCAAGTGGCACAACATTGTCGATCAAGCCCCGAATCTAAATCCCTAAACCAAAATTAAGATCAAAGGCATCAATATCTTTCAAAACTAGATCTAGATATAAAATAATATATCTATAACTCAACTCATAGGTTCATATCCACGGTAACAATGGATATCTTCCCTTAAAAGATCAAGGAAAGATATAGGAATGAACGGGATAATCAACAGGATGAAATCCACTTACCGGGAAGAGAGTGAATCTTCAATATGGGCTTTCGATATTGAAGAACGATGTTAAAATCACCTTAGAATCCCTCTAGAAAGATCTAGGATCGCCTATAATTTTTCAAGCCTGAGACAAGGTTGAAATATGGGAGTCTTGGGGGTTTGGGTGGTTTTAAAATAGATTTTCGGATAATTAATCTCGTGTGCACAGTTTCCTGGGTAGGGGCGCACGGTTAGGGAAAACTGTGTGCCAACCGTGCGGACCTCTATGTCAAAGTTTTCATGGTTTTTATGGTTTAGTTACATGGTTTATTAAACCATGCACAAACCGTGTGGACCTATCTATCCATATTTTCATGGTTGGCACGATTTAGTCGCATGGTTTGTCAAACTGTACGCAAACTATACGTAGCCCATTGTCTATTGGTTTTTCTTAAAAAAAAATCACCCAAATGGACCCCAATCTACTACTCCAAAACAAAGGTACTTAAAAGCCTCAAAAATTACCTAAAAATGCACCCGAGACGACTCCAGAAAAGGATGAGATCTTACAATATCCCCACCCTATAACAACTCTTCATCAAGCTGCACACCTGAAATTCTCTAAGATTCTAAGCCAAATAGATTGGACCATTGAGCCCTCGTGTATTCTTCCAATTCCCAAGTTTCCTCTTGAACACTTACATTCTTCCATAACACATGAACTAACAGCACGGTCTTTCTCCATAACACTTTCTCACTACGACCTAGCACGCGTATCAGATGCTCCTCAAATTATGCATCTATCTCGAGGTCAACCTATTCCACATCAATCACATGAGAAGGGTCGGGGTGATACATCCATAGTTGTGACACATGGAAAGAATCATGCATAGTGATGAATTTCTATGGAAGGGATAATTGGTATGCCACTAGCCCGATTATCTCCAGTACCTCAAATGGTCATACAGACCTGGGTGCCAACTTTCCATGCCTCAGTATTCTGTGGTGACCAAATCTAGGAAACACCTGAAGGAATACATGATCTCCCTCTCTAAACTCTAGGGTCCATCTCCATATATCAGTATACAACTTTTTCCTACTCTAATTCGTAGCCATATGTTTCTGAATCAACTGCACCTACTCTGATGTCTCTTAAATGGGACTCAGTCCCAACAGCTCTAACTCACCCACCTCTAACCAACATAGCAGTGGTCTAAAAGGTATACCATAAAGTGTCTCATATATTGCTATCTATATAGTTACCTAAAAACTATTATTATAGGCGAACTCCACAAAATTCAAGTTATTCTCCCAAGAACCACCAAGGTCAAGCACACATGCTCACAGTATATCCTCTAACACATGTATGGTATGCTTCAATTTCCCATATGTTTATGAGTGGAAAGTCGTACTTAAAAAAACCTATGTACCAAGCGCCTTCTGTAAGCCCTGCCAAAAGCATGAAGTAAAGCATTTCACAATCTGAAACTATAGTCTGTGGCACCCCATGAAAACGAACTATATCTCATACATACAGTTCTCCCAACTGTTCTACTATAAAGGTTTACCCGATATGCAAGAAATGTGCTCCCTTCATTGGTTGATCCACAACAACCCAAATATCATCATTCATCCTAAGTGTCTTTGGAAGTCCTACCACAAAAATCATAGACACATCATCCCACTTCTATTCTGGAATGGGAAATGGCTGCAATAGGCCTTTAGGTCGTTGATTCTCTGTTTTCAGCTACTGACTGGTGAAACATCTTGTTACGAACCTTACTATCTCCTTTTTCATTCCTATCCACCAAAACTATCATCATAGGTCACGGTATATTTTTTTCACCCCAGGATCCACCACCCACTTTGAGGCATGAAATTCTTTCATGAGTTCCTCTCACATACTCGTAGGCACAAAAACCCTTTTTTCACATGGATACTCTCATCCCCATCTATTATCTAATCTGAAGGTGTCTCCCCACCTTCAAGGCTTTCCCTTAAGGCTAAACACTTTGGATCCTCATACTGCTTGTCCCTAATCTATCTCAAGATTGTACACTCCACTACTATAGAAACTAGAGTCATCCTCTCTTAACTCTCCTAAACTACCACATGAATTTTGTCCATCAAATTCATCATTTTCCACTCTATAATAGACTCATATACCAACTAAGTCTGAGTTTTATTGTTCAAGTCATCAGCCACACTATTCCCCTTTTTAGGTTTATATGCCAGTTCAAAATCAAAGGACTGCATATACTCTACCCATATTCGATGCCAAAGATTCAAGTCACCCTATGAAAATATATACTTCAAGATTTTTTTATCCATAAAATGTAAACTTTTAACCCAAAAGATAGTGTCTCCAGCACTTAAGATAATAAACCACTACTTCCAACTCGAGGTCATGTGTAGGGTAATTTCATTCATGTGGACTCAACTTCCAAGACCCATAAGCAATGACTCTATCCCCTTGAATCAACACAACTCCAAGTCTGATCCAAAAAGTGTCACAATACACTATTTACTCCTCACCTGACTCAAGTAAGATAAAAATTGGTGCTGATGTCAAGCACTTATTCAAATACTAGAAAGAATCCTCACATGATTCTGTCCAATCAAAATTTATCCATTTATTTTTCAAACCTGAAAGCGGTGCTGCTAATCGAGAAAATTCCTAGATGAACCTCCTGAAATAACCAGAAAATCCCAAAAATATTCAAATATCAAAAACATTCATAGGCTTCTCCCATGAAATCACTACCTATAATTTTTCTGGGTCCACTTCCACACCTTCTTCTGAGATGATATGCCCCAAAAAGTGTACCCTATCAATCCAAAACTGACATTTATATAGCTTTGCATATATTATATGTTATCTTAGTGTACCTAGGACAATGTTAAGATCTTAGGAATGATTTTAATGGATCTTATAGTACACCAAGATGTTTTCCACAAACACCACCACAAACTGATCCAAGTACGGATGAAAGATCTGGTTCATTAAGGCCATAAATACTTCTGGAGCATTTTTTAACCCAAACAGCATTAAAACAAACTCATAAAGGTCATACCTGCTTCTGAAAGTAGTTCTTGGTATATCATAAGTCCAAACTCTCGCCTGATGATACCCTGATCTCATATCTATCTTTGAGAACACACAATCCCCCTTCATCTGATCAAACAGATCATCGATACATGGAAGAGGATATCGGTTCTTCACAATCATTTTATTCAACTTT
The DNA here is from genome assembly GCA_963277665.1 of Viscum album. Taxonomy (NCBI): domain Eukaryota; kingdom Viridiplantae; phylum Streptophyta; class Magnoliopsida; order Santalales; family Viscaceae; genus Viscum; species Viscum album. The sequence continues at coordinate 772,204,200 of OY728138.1, forward strand.
CAATAATTGACACACAATCATAAATTCCCATAGGCCTTATTTTCAAACAATACAGGTGATCCCCAGGGAGACGTACTTGTACAGATAAACCATTTATCCTCTAACTCCTCCAATTGCATTTTGAGCTCTTGAAGCTCAGTCAGTTCCATTCTGTAATGTGGAATAGATACCAGATCAAACCCCAGCATGATCTCAATAGTGAATTCCACATCACTCTTAGGTGGAAAGACTAAAAAGTATTCAAGAAAGACATCCTAAAATAGTTCTACTAATAGTGTAAGGATATCTTTCCTACTTCTCCCATCATCTAGAAAAATACTAGAAACATGGGTTGTGAGCTCTACCAATTGCTGAGTAATTGGCCTAGTTCGGCCTGTATAGATATCCCATTCTCCACGATGAACATACTAGTCACCCTTAGAAGATAAAAAGGTCACTCTCTTGTGGTAAAAATCTATGTGGGCTCAGTATGCGACTAGCCAGTCCATACCCATAATTAGTTTGAAGCCCATTATATCAAGGACATAGATATCCCAAAGAAAACTATACTCTTCGATCTCTATCAAACATCCCTTGCATAAATAGATATCCCTAGACCATGTTCCCAATGGTGTATCGATATTCATCACCCTTATTACGGACTCTACCTCTAGGCTCAAACCATTAACATGATTTGAAGATATAAAGGAATGAGAGGCACCAGTATCAAACAAGGCAGTATCTAAAGTATAAGAAACTAGAATAGTACCTCTCACTATTGATGGACCAGCCTCACTCTTCATAAGTGTAGGCTACACTACATGTAACTGTCATTCCCCTCTTCCCTATAGAGTCATATGACTCTCTTGAGTAGCACCACTCTGATGATATGGGTGCTCATACCCTAACGCACCATGTCCACTACCTCTACTGCCTATGCCCATAGAGTTCCAGCTGCCAAACCTATATGGTGTAGAAGACCCCCTTCTCACACTCTAACTCTGAGAAGTTTCTCCCTCAGCACCATCTTTCCGCTACTTCCTGCAGAACTTCTATAGGTGCCCCATATTTCCATAAAACTGGCACTCCACTGGTGGTCGAGGAAAATGTATACGATAGTGTCTCTGCCTACTACACTGGTGGAAAAGCACATGAGTAAGATCTGGTGCAACTGTTCCTCCTGTTTTTTCACCTTTCTTTCCACTATCCTTACTAAGGTTCTCGTAACGACACTTCTTGCTCTTGGAAGGCACACTCTATGATCGTCCAGTGATAGCTACCTATCCAGTACTGGAATCCTTCTTCTCCCTCTGAAATGAGAGCCTGATTAACCACTTATGAGAATTTCTTCAGCCTAAATATATTTACCTGGGACTTAATTTCACACCTAATTCCATCCTGAAATCGTTTTGCCGAAGAAGCCTCATCTTCTTCCAAAGATGAAGCAAAATGTTGTAAATCTATGAAACATTCAGCATAATCCATTATGGCCATGATTCCTTGGGCTAGATGCATAAACTCTAAATCCTTCTCTTGTCTCATCATCTTTAGATAGAATTGTTCTAAGAACTTATCTAAAAATTCCTTCCATAACATATCATCAGTCTATCCAGATCGTACCTAAATGTCCCACCAGTGCTTCATTTACCCCCATATCATATAAGCATCTAACTTGACCCTCCTCCTAGCCAGAGTCTCCAAATGGTCAAGTATCATCTCTATGGATTCAATCCATAATTCAACTACCTCAGTTCCACCCTCACCAATAAAAGTAGAAGGGTGATACAGCTGAAACTCCCTTTTCAACTCAGATATTCTTTTTATAACCTTTTATGGTTCTCTCTCCATGAATTACATGAAACGAGAAAATTTCTCTCAGAACTATTCCCCTTCCTCCTCATCTTTCACCAACGGTGCCTCAAGTTCTCTGTATGGAAGTTCATTCTTGTCCATACCCCTTGGTCTCTCCCTCAATAAGCATCGTGGAGACATATCTCTACAAATACAAACATGTGTCTTAGGTCTCATAAAGCAACCTTATAACATTTACATAAGAGAATAAACTAACACAATAAGTTTCAACATGTCATTTCCCCCTTTTTCTCACCACACAGTCAATACCGAGTCTTTATCACTACCCTTAACCATCCTACTCCTAGGTATTGGTTAAAAAGGGTACATACATTCTCATTAATTTATTCAACCATTAATTAATAACATTGTCTCAAATTAATTAATTCAAAAATTAACTAATTAATCATACTCATTTAATCAATCAAATTTCTCATTAAATACCCAATTATTTTAATTTTTCATCATTATTTCAATCTCACAACAAGGAAAAATAGTTCAAGTTCAACAACTTACATATAACCCACCTGTTTTCTTGTGATTTCCTAGAATGATGCATGTCACAACAACCTTGAGTTCCTAGAATGATGCATACAGACTCAAGTATCATACCTATTTAGGCCACACATCAAAATTCAATAACTGTAAAAATGAATATCACATCACACCACAAGTGCATCACCCAAGGTGAAATAATATCCAACTGTAACAATAAACAGCAATCACAACAATCCCACCCTGAGTACTCATATTTTCCCACATACATGGGTTTGCAACTCCCAGGAACAAGCTCATTACCAAGCCTTGACTCTTCCTAGTATCCTATCTACCTTTCCCAAAATAGTAAAACAAAATAAGAAGAAATAAAAGAAAAACCCTTTAATACCACTTTGTGATGTCCTAACCCAAGTGCCACTAAACGGTGCTCCAATCTAGTTAGTCACATGCCCTCAAGCATGCCTTCCTATAAACCAAAGGGTTTCGACTAGTATCTAGGGTCTGGTAAGTCAGTCTTGGGGAGACTAAACCCTATTTTATCAGAATAAAACACCAACAGAACCAAACAACAATAACCAAGTGTGGAAGCATGTAAGTAACTAAGCCACTACCATGTCATATGATATCCAAAACAAGAAAATACAATTCTCAATTGAAAGTTAAAACATGCTATGACAATGTGAATGTCATGTGTCTACAATACAACTAAAAGTAAATATAAAACAACTCCCAAGTAGGTCCCAAACCACGTCGAGTTCCATCTCCCATGCTCCAATCACAAACAACAACCTATCCCAAGGGCTTTCCCTTATCCTGTCCTACAACAAAAAAGTATACTCAATTGTTGATCAGGCAGCCCGAATAGGGTGTGAGTACAACTCAGAATGCCAATTCCAACGGTGTCTAAAACAAGTCCAATCAAAATATAGTGTATTAATTTTTATGAAGCAATAAATACAATGCCTAATTAAACAGTATCACATTGTCATTTAATCTTTAATCATCGCATTAGGGCTAGTTTCAATTCATGTTTTCCATTAGAATCTTCATTAATTATTATCATTAATTTGGTGTTGAACGTCATCTCAATCACCCAAAATCTCATTGAGTGTAGGTCTTCATTCCTAACACTCCATATCTCATTCGGTGTAGGTCGTCATGCCTAGCACCCCAACATCTCAAGCTTGGATAACTATTGGGGAGGAACACCATGTCCAAGTCCCAACTTCTAATCGGTCTAGAACTCCATGTCTATTACCACGAAAATTTCATCCATTTAATCATTCTTTAATTCACAAGAAATTTCCACATCATTCCATTACTAATCCAATGATTAGTTAAACATTTCAAAGGCCATTAGTTAACTCAACAATTAACTAAGAATATGACCCATTAATTAATTCATTAATTAATTAATCAATAAAAAAATTATCATTCTATAATTAATTATCCATATAAAATCTCAAATTATCATAAATAATTCTCACAATTAATTCTAACAATTAATTATTTTTTATCAACATCATAGAACATATTTAATTCTCGCAATTAATTATATTACATAGCCAAACATCATTATATAATTAATTTCCCCAAATTAATTATCTTAACACAATCAATTCAATATCTCAATTACAATATATCAACTCATAGACAATCTCTAAAACAAATATCTATTTTGGAAACCCCCCATTTGTTTGTTCCATGATTCAATAATCAATTAATCACAAAGGTAATCATAAGTCAATTCCACATTCCTAATTACTCTAATTTAGGAAATCAATTATCTAGGGAATCTAAAAAATCCATAAACCCACATTCACATATCAAATCCAAGATTATGGGAGTTCAATTTAGACCACCTACCTCAGTTTATTGATGGATGTTAGCCCAATGGAAATTCCCAAAATTCGAGCGGCACAACGTTGTTGATCAATCTTCAGATCTAAATCCCCAAACTAAAATTAAGATCGAAGGCTTCAATATCTTGAAAAACTAGATGTAGATCCAAAATACTAGATCTATATCTAAACTTGTAGGTTTATATCCATGGAAATGGTGGATATATTCCATGAAAATATCAAGAAAAGATAGAGTAATGAACGGGAGAAGCAACGAGATGAAATCCACTTACTAGGAAGAGAGCGGATCTTCAATCCGGGATTTCGATCTCAAATAACGATGTTTGAATCACCTTGGAATCCCTTAATAAGGCTATGGGATCACCTAGAATTTTTGAAACTCAAGCCAAGGTAAAAATATGGGAGTCTTGAGGGTTCATTGGTTTTAAAATAGATTTTTGGATAATTAATCCCGCACACATGGTTTCATGGGTTGGGGCACACGGTAAGAGAAAACCATACGCCAACCATGCATAACTCTCTACCCAGTTCATCATGGTCATCATGGTTTATTCACATGGTTTGAAAAACTGTGCACAAACCGTGTGGACCTCTCTGTCCAGGTTTGCACAGTTGGCACGGTTTAGTCGTGCAGTTTGTCAAGTTGTGTGCAAACCGTGCACAGCCCACTATCCATTAGTTTTTCTTAAAAAAATCACCCAAACTCACCCCAAGACACTAATCCAAAACAAAGTTACTTAAAACCCTCAAAAATTACCTGAAAATGCACTAGAGATAACTCCAGAAAAGGTTCAGATCTTACAAATAGCATGGGAAACAAGTTCTAGAAACTCTAGTAGTGACATCTTCTCTTATGGAATGGGTTCAGATGAGGCAGTTATAAGATTCTAAAGGCCTCATTTTTAGTTAGATCATTTCAATATATAACCCACCTCCTGGTTGGGTTGTGGATGAAAGTGAATCCCTTCTCTTTTGTGGTTTTGCATGGGTGCCTTCAGATATATGGAAAGAGATGATGATGGAATCACATTCATTTGTATGGGAAGTTCATCCTGGTCTCACCAAGATGTAAATAGATATATGTTGTTAGTACTTGTGTCCAAGTATGAAGAGGCGGATAATAGGTTTAATCACTAGGTGCTCCACCTGTCAGCGGGTGAAGGTCGAGCACTAACGACCTTCTGGACTTCTATAGCCCCTTTAAATTCTTGAGTGGAAATGGAATGATTTCACCATGGATTTGGAAACGATATTGATGAGATGTCATCAAGGAAGTGATGTAGTATGGGTGATCTTTGATAGTCTTACCAAGTTCATGCACTTCTTACCAATCTAGGATACCTTCTTTGTTGATGAAATAGGGAGGCTATAAATTAGGGAGATAATGTGACATCATGGTGTTACCCATTCTATCATTTAAGATAGAGACACTCATTTCACATCATGGTTATGGAAAGGGTTGTATAAGGAATAGGGTTTACAAGTGATCTTGAGTATTTCATATCACCCTCTGACCAACGGGCAGTCCGATCAGACCATACGGGTGTTAGAGGATATTCTATGGGCATGTGTCCTTGATTTTGTAAGTTATTAAGAAAGGAATATTCCTATGTTAGAGTTTTCATAAAAAATGGTATCCAGGAAAATATGGATTCATCCTGGGTACCTTACATAGAGGCCTAATTCTCCCTCAATGCATGGTTCAACCAAAGTTCCTTCAATCCCATACAAGGGGTCTCCCCTAGGAAACTAGTGTCACTTGTCTGGAGGTAAAATATATAATTCTCAGAGATCCCATAGTAGTAATATATGACTTCACCCCCAATGTATTTAAAAAAATTTATAATTGTACCATGAAGGAATGAGAGCCTATATAAGAGGTCCTTAAATCAAAACCCCTTGATTCACCATCAGCACTAAAGTGAAGCATCTAAACAAGCATTACATCTTTAACATGTTCAAATGAATGGTGTCCCATTTAAATAAATCCATTAGATAAATTTAGGCACATTAGTTAGGGAATGCCATTGGAAATATTCTATTTAGTTCATAAGGCACAAGACCATAAGAACTTGTCTAATTCATTCAATTAGATCGTTTCACATATGGCATAGGTATAGTGGCCTAACACTTGGGTTGTGACCCAAACCAATTAAATCTTACAATTCAAGGAATTTATTAAATAGAAAATCCCTTTAAGTGTGATAAACAAGCTAATAAAATAAGGTTAATTAATCCTTAATGGTGAATCGCACCCATTAGGGTGGAAATGGTCAAGGTGATAAACCCAAGGGGTTAATTCTCCAATCACACGGGTCTCTAATGGCATAGAAAGACTACCAATTTAATTAAATTTGACATTTTAAAGGTGATTCCAAAAGATTATGTATTATAGAACAATGGTTCATTTATGTAAATTGACAAAATGATGGTAAAAAAGTCGAGACTACCTTCTTTAGCCTCATAGAGATTCCTTCATCTAGTCTCAACCTTTGATTCAAGCTAAGTTAAAAGAAATCGACGAAACTATCAAATACCTTAAAAATTGGGAAAATGATATTGCACCCAAATATCACCAAATATGGGATGAATAAATTGAAATATATTATAGAGGATTTAATGCCATACTTATATATTTTTGTTGGATCCGACGGCTAATGAATCAGAGTTTGTTTGAAGGAGTTGGCTTGAAACCTAGGTATAGAGGGAAAGGGGAGCTTGTATGTGGGAGGAGGAAGAAGATGTTGAATAATTAGGATAAAATTAATAAATAATAGGTAAAATCATTAAAGGAGTAATAATTTATAATTTCACCCCAAAAAATCATTGTGCACATTTTGGCTGCACGGTTGGCCAAATTGTGTGTTAATTGTGCGCTAGTCGCTACTATAGGGTGACACTTCACACTGTTTGCCGTAGAGTTTGTCTAACTATGTGAAAAATATGAAAAATAAATTTTCCAATAATTTGATATGGATCACATGATCATGCTCCCTAGTTTTCATGGTTTCAGACAAACTGTGTGGCCTCTACAGATCCACTATCTGAAACTGTATAGTTTAGGGAAAATGTGTGGGCTGGGATGCATGGTTTACTCTAACCATGTAGCCCAGTATTTTCTTCAATTTTCAGAGGATCTGGGATCCAAATGATCCTTGGATACACATGATATATCATTTACTTTATTAGGAATCATTATTAGGGTTGTTTAAAATAATTAAAACCAAAAATTTATGGTCTTTACCTTTATGAAAATTCGGGATGTTATAGGTATATATTGTTGCAATAGTGGGTTCCCTAGACCTAAAATAAATAGTACTTTTTGATAACCATGCCATGTGTATAGTGAGTTATGCATGATGTATTCATACCATAACAGTGTTAATATTTCTACATACACTATTTATGCAAATGTCCTTAGATTACTTTTCATATCAAAAGGTTATTGTAGTTCCTAGACTATAATCAAAACCTTGAGATATTATGAAAATAATCTTAAAAATATGTTCAATTGTCTAGTAACATCATACTAACTGAATAGTGATGATGTGTGAAAATAATGTTTTGGGGGATCATAATAATTTAAACTTATTCTCTGGATGTTTACACATTGTGATCTAGAGTAGATGAGATCATGGGAGCGGTACTAATAATTGGAAAACCACATGTTTTATGTGTAATTGATAGTTCATATCTATGAACATGTACAATGCTCTCATGAAATGATATTTTTATTATTTTATACCAATTTATCATGTACTATGATGCAACACCAAACCTATGGCATTAATGACATAGTGAGGTAACCTGTATTGGGTGCACCATTGGCGGTATGAAATTAATTGAATAATCAAGATATAAATTTTCACTCATGGAAGGAAGTGATGTCTCGAGCCTATTTGATTATGACAATAGTACCCTCACTAAATCCATGGATATGGTATAGAAAGGTAAGTTTTTCAATTAATTCAATGAATTATAAGTGAGAAAGGGTGATGACACAATGTGTTCATCCTACTTCATGAGATATCGTAAAACAATGTGATTGTATTATCATGACACTACTAGAAATTTGGGTATTTACAATGGGTCAATTGTGATAGGACTTTGACTCATCGCAAATAGTCTCCGAATAAGAACTATTTTATATAGAACAATTATTTCATCGGAACTAATGAATATTTGAGATTGAATAATTGTTTTTTTTTGTAAATAGTTTTGGTAAGAATTCCCACCACCCAATGCCAAATATAGTAGCGACATGAATTTGTGATGGACTCCTACTTCCATCAATAATTTATGTCTACTTGGAAGTATTTTCAATGGGAATTAATGCTTGTCACAAATACTTTTGACCAAATGACTATTTTCAATGGAATAAATTTTGTCGCAAATAGTTTGTCCTAATAAATTTTTTTATTTAACCTATGTGACCCTTTCTTCTTCCCCCTCCCCTATTTCAGACTCTCTTGCACAGTCGTGATGCAATGCCACCCCAGGTCACCCCACTCCATTCAGCTCTGTCACACTCTATTTCCACCGAATTTTAATAGATTTGGGTTGGAATCTCTTTTGTACGAATTCCTATTGTGTATGTTTTAATTATTTTGGGGTTTACTCATTTTATTACATGATTTAATTTTAAAATACCCTGTTTTAGAAATTTATCTGGTTATCATGCTTGATTTAGTATTTAGTATTGGTAAAAATTTATTATTTTCTATTTTCATGTCAATCGGGTTCGTATGATTTATTTTAATTGATATTTAGTTATTTTTCTAATTTTTTAATTTTTATATTTGTATGTGTGTGTGTGTGTGTATATATTAACACTTGAATATTTATATATGTGTGTGTGTGTGTGTGTGTGTGTGTGTGTGTGTGTGTGTGTGTGTCTGTATGTATGTTTATATCTATGTATATATAAATATGATATGTATATTGGTTTAAAAAAATTGTCAAAAAAAATTGATGTATTTATATTAATTAAGAAATCTTTTAATATAAATATATATAAATAATACCTTATGAATACACATATATAAATGTTCTAAAAAATGTATAAGGTTGTTAATATATATAATTAAATATGTATGTATGTATGTATGTATGTATGTATGTATGTATGTATGTATGTATGTATGTATGTATGTATGTATGTATGTATGTATGTATGTATGTATGTATGTATGTATGTATGTATGTATGTATGTATGTATGTATGTATGTATGTATGTATGTATGTATGTATGTATGTATGTATGTATGTATGTATGTATGTATGTATGTATGTATGTATGTATGTATGTATGTATGTATGTATGTATGTATGTATGTATGTATGTATGTATGTATGTATGTATGTATGTATGTATGTATGTATGTATGTATGTATGTGTATTAACATGTGAATATATATATATATATAATATTTAAAAAACGTGCAAAGTTTTTGATACATACACACACACACATACACACACACACATATACATATATAAACATTTTAAAAAATGTATAAGGTTTTTGATATACATGTGTGTGTGTGTACTGATATGATATGTATATTTGTTTAAAAAAACATGTAAAAATATATTTGATTGCGAAATCTTGTAATATATTTTCTAAACATATATTTATTTATAAATATGTATATATAATCATTTTAACAAACCTGTAATATTTATTATATATATATATATATATAAATATAAATATATGTTTATATAGATTTTATATGTATATTTTTTTTTAAAAGTGTCTGAATATATTTGATGTATTTATATTAATAATGAAATCATGATATACATATATATAGTAATTATTAAAAATATAATAATAATTTAAATAATTAATAATAATCGTTAAATTATTTATAATAACTAATAATTAATAAGTTAATATTATTAATAAATAGTAAATATTAGTGTTAATTACAAAATATTATTAATAATATAAAAATTTGAGGAAATTATGAAAATTTGTAAAAGGAAAAAATATGAAATAATAGTGATCGTTAAAAAATAGTAATATTTACTATAAATTAAGTTATAAATAGTAAATAATTAATAATACTTAATAAATAATTATTTTAACCAGTAAAAATTTTAAAAAAATGAAATTAATACAAAAAATATTATCAAACCATGTTAAAAAATATTAAAAAAAATAACTATTATAAATTCAAAAAAAATCATAGAAATTTTTTATTAATTAAAATAATTTGTATTAATAATTTTTATAAATGATGTAATATATATATACATAATATTAATAAAACATTAAAAATGATACTCTCATGTTCGATGTTATCAAACACCCAATGTGCACAAATGTTATGTCGCTCCTAGGGTAAACTCAGCATATCTAATCTAATGGCAGTCTTAGATTTATGATATGATACACTATTATAGAGATACTTCATTTATTTGTAAACAATTATATTAAAAATATTAAATGGAATTACCATCCTGCATGATGTTACCAAACTATCAACGCACAAAAATGTTATGTTGCGTCTATGGTAAATCCCACATCTCGTACCTCGAGGTGGTCTCCAATTTTTCATACGATACACAATTTGTGAGATATATTATTTTTTATAATAAATTATAATAAAAATATTAAATGAATTACCCTCACATGAAATGTAATTAAACACCTGACGCACACAAATGTTATATTGTGCCTAGGTTAATCTCAGTATCCCGGACTAAATGGTGGTATCATATTTCCCATATGATACACTTCTCAAGAGATACTTCAATTTTTAGATAAAAAATTATAATAAAAATGTAAATGAATTACCATCCTGTGTATTGTTACCAAACTCTTGATGCACATAAACATTATGTCACATCTAGGGTAGACCCCACATCCCAGACCTAACGGTGGTCTCTAATTTTTTATATGATACAAAATTTGTGAGATACTTGAATTTTTTATAAATAATTATAATAAAAATATTAAATTAATTGCCCTCTTTTTCAATGTAACCAAACACCTGACACACATAAATGTTATTTCATGACTAGGGTAACCCCAGTATCCCAGACCTAATGATGGTCTCATATTTATCATACGATACACCATTTAAGAGATACTTCAATTTTTTATAAAAAAATAAAATAATAAATAAAATAAATTACCATCGTGTGTGATATTATCAAATACTCGATGCATACAAATGTTATGTCATGTCTAGGGTAATTCTTACATCTTAGACCTAACGGTGGTCTTCAATTTTTCATATGATACATAGTTTTTGAGATACTTTATTTTTTTATAAAAAAATATAATAAAAATATTAAATGAATTACCCTTGTGTGTAATTTAATCAAACACCCAATGCACACAAATTTTATAACAACCCAGTCTTGACGTATATATACATTACATCATTTTTTCTGAATAAATAAAATATTACACAAAAATATTCCCAAATACCATATTAGTTAGTTCCTTTGGAATCATGTAAACATAAATGATGATACATGATTGAGATAAATTATCTCCCACTATGTTCTCTAAGACTATCACCCCTCTTGGATATATCATACATGAAATATATCTTCATAACCAAGGGAAGAAACAATAAAATGGGTGAGCTCTAATGCTCAGTAAGGGTAAACAAGGGATATATGTAAGCATAAACATGAGTATAAGGGTATGATAACGTGATGATAACATTATAAGATCATAACTTACATATCAAAGATCTTACACATGAATCATGGAATAAACATTAGTATTTAATAAGACATGATTCATGAGGGAAACAATATTCATAAGCCATAAAAGCATAATATAGGAATAAGATATGGAATTGTGGTATACACATAAACATGTAATATTATTACCTATATGTCAAGACACATTGCTAGAACTTATCAGGGTACTTCATGGGGATTACACCTACTGGGCAGGACACACCACCATCCCCAATTATAGTAATTTCCTTGTAAGGGATTGGGTTTCCCCATATTCCCATAGTGGATCGGGTTTCCCCATCTTCCTATAGTGTATCAGGTTTCCCCATCTTCCATCTTAATGGTGACTACACCTCCTAGGATAACACACCGCCATCCTAAGTCATAGTCCTTTCCTTATAAGGGATCGAGTTTCCCCATCTTCCAATAGTGGCTCAAGCCTGTTGAATTGATTATTGTCATTTTATCATGAGATATAAATATTTACCCAATGTATTGGAGGTATATATAGGTCCCACCCATATCATAATGAAATCATGTATACATGTGCCACAAAATCATAAAAAATCATATCATAACCCATGAAATGAAATCGGTGTTATAAATATGTAATCATATCATAACCTGTGTAAAAAATATAGGTTTCGTAATCATTTAATCAAAGCATAACCCGTGAAAAGGAGTGGGTTTCATAAGTATATAACCTGTGAAAGTGAAATGGGTTTTATAAACATAATGTCATCAAAACATAAACCATTCAAAGAAATAATATGAATGGAACCATTGGATCATTTCCACAGAAAGTTAGAAGTAACAATAATGGATTTAATCTTAAATAGAAAATAATTTTCAAATATCCTTTAAATATATTTCTTGATAAAAATATCCTTTACACTTTAAAAAATTGTTTTTTAAAAAAATAAAACATTTTGAAGACAATTTTCCTTGAAAATAACCTTTAAAACTTATAAAGAATCATGAAAACATTTTGAAAACATTTTTCCTTGAAAGCATATAAAAGAAGCTTGAAAAAATTTTGAAACCCATTTTCCTTGAACACATATAAAATAATAATTAAAACCTATTCAAAACCATTTTCCTTGAAAACTTATAAAATAATATCAAAAAAAAATTGAAAACCTTTTTTCTTAAAAACTTATAAAAGAATCTTGAAAACCTTTTGAAAACCTTTTTCCTTGAAAACTTATAGAAGAATTTTGACAACATTTTGAAAAAAGTTTTCCTTGAAAACTTATAAAATAATCTTAAAAAAAATTAAAACCATTTTCCTTGAAAACTTATAAAGGAAGCATAAAAATATTTTGAAAACCTTTTTCCTTAAAAATACTTTGTAAGCATAAAAAATGATTGAAAAATTTTGACAAAATTTTTCCTTGAAAAACATTTTCCTTGAAAAAGGTATAAAATAGTATTGAAAATATTTAAAACAATTTTTAAACATAAAAAAATTTTGAAATCCATTTTAGAAAACATAATTTTTAAAGAACACAAATTTTCGATCGAAAAGAGAAATAAAGTAAGATTTTCACAAAAGAATTTTCTTAGTCATATTAAGTACCAAAAAGTGGGAAATGGTACTAATACCTGAATATATCATTGATAAATAGAGAAAAATAAAATTAATGAGTGTTATTGAGAGATGGATTATGATATTTCATCAATGGATGGATAATCATAAACAATCTCGATTAATAAATAGATTGTAGCAACAAACCATTACCGCTTTGGTAAATTTGAATCATAATAAAATAGAAATAATAGAATTAAATTAAGATTAAAATATAATTAAATAATAATATTCATGGTATAAAATTTCAAAGTTAATATATACACCTCATAGGAAAATATAGGTGCATAACATGGCATGTCTCTCAAAGAAGGAAAATTGAGACAAAATTACTTTATCGATTTGGTAACATTTAAAACATAAAACCCATGAAAGAAATGTCATAAAATGTATATGTAAATAACCATAAATATAAGTTTAAAAATCATATAATAAATACATGGGTAGTATACACACCACACAAAATAAATTAGTGGTGAATATGGCATGTATCACACGGAAATAAAAAGTGAGATGAAATTCTTTTACTTTAAGTCTTGAATTTATTTTTACATGTTCAAAACTACAGTATAATAAATATAAGTTTATAATAAATCTACCAAAACACCATATTATTATATCTAATACCATATATGATTTACTCATTACTTTATATTTCTTGTTTATTAACAATTCCATGTTAAAGTAATGTTTTGGGTAACAATATCTTTGTTTATCATATGTGTTTTGACTTGTTATTCTTGATCCTCTTACATATATCATGATATAATTATTTCAAGAATATAAAAAATTATATATATATCAAATATATTAAGAATATAAATATTTATAGTAATCTATAAAAGATATAAATATTAAACAAAACACACCGTTCATGGAGATGATAGGTCGTACATACACATGAACGTTGATTCTTTTTTATTGTCATATTGAAAGAAATAATGTAAATAACATATATGTATATAAATATATAATATCATTAAATTATAATTATTATTTATTATATATCATATAATTTTACTAAACTCATCCTTAATACATTCCATGTAAAGTGTGAACGAATCACATCATTTTGAGGAGGCGATAGTCCACACTTCCACAAATGAAGCTATTGTACTAACACAAAACAGAAAGAATAAAGGTTGAATTTATATAATAACTAAAAAAGTATAAATACATCATAAATATTATTCATTTTATATAAAAACAAATTTTCCATCATAATTCCCAACTATGATAGGTGGTAAAGTTAAAATTAGCAACATCGTTACGTGAGGTGGTAGTTCGCCGTACACAAGAATGGTAAGTTCGTTACCCCATTAGATGAAAGTGTATGCAAGTGAAATTAGAAAAATTATAATAAAAACACATAATTATATTTATGATACTGTTTTTATTATATTATCATGTAATAATATTAATTGTGGTAAGGGTGAAAGAAAATAAAGTAAAGGATCTTGAGGAAGGATGTTACCTCATCTTTGGGTAAATACTTTTGGTTTGCACAAAATGGATTCCTTGGTTGGATTTATCCATAAATATAGGCTTAAATGATGAAGTTAGAGATGTTGGGAAGTTAATTGGGTATATATTTTCCAAATTTAAGTGGATTGATAGGTTTTAAGAAGCGGGAGAGGTGGTGACCTTTTAAAAGGGAGGGAGGGGACACACTTAGCATTTTTTTAAACAAGTTAGGTGTACCCATGTTTTTACCTAAAAAAAGTCATCAAAAACCAATAACACTAGATAATGGAAGGTTTATGGCCTAAATATGTCCATAAAATTATTTTTTGATAAGCTTATAAGTACTTTTGATCCTTAAGTTTAAGGTTTAGTCCATTGTTAAGCTTAATTTTACCTTAATCGTTGTAATTAATTTTAATCACTTTCACTAATATTTTTGGTAAAAATTTAATTTTGTCTTATTAGAATATAAATATTATACTTAATAAAACTTTTTATGTTTATTTTTATAAATTAACTTCACTGAAGTGGAAAAATTATGTTTAATTCTAATATCATAGACACGGTGAGAAAGCAGGTTTTTAAAGTGAGAATTTTCAAAAGTTCATTAAGATTTTATATCTAAATTTAATATAAAAAAATATTCCAATGACATAAATTGGATTAATATATGTATAATATATCTATTTTTACATTAAAACCAACTTAAAATATAAATTTATTATAAAAATAAATTTGATGAAAATGAAGTTTTGAATTAAAATTCAGTATTTTTTACAATTCATCCAAAAATGAAGTTTCTTAGAAAAATACCAAAAATTCACCCTAAACTAATTTTGCAATTATGAATTCAATAATGAAGTTTATTTTTTAAAATTAAATTTCTCAAATTATATAAAATTAATTTTATTATTGTTCATAGAAGGATATAAAAATGAGTTCTTTTAAGAAAATAATATTTTTAAATATATAAAGACTTTTATAAAACAATTGTATATATTATAATCAATATCATTTTTCTATTTAAAACCATTATAAATAATATTTAAAAATTATTTATTACTATTAATATTACTAAGTTTAATGGATATGTTATAACTATCCTGTTTAAATAATTATAATAATAAAATGTCATTTCATCGAAATTCAGTGTTGTGTGTAATGAAAGCCATGTCGGTGTTGCATGTAGTGTAAGATTGACTTGGTATAGAATATAAATAAATATTAAATTATTATATTATGCAATGCATGACATCAAATAAAATTAATTTATTCAAAAAAAAGGTTCCCAAAAACTCAGGGTGTCACATTATACCCCCTTTAAAATGAAATTTTCCCTCAAAATTCGTTTGGATTATAAATGGTTTAATAATAGTAAGTTAAATTAATAGAATCACACATCATAAAAGTGAATACTAAAACTTACTTTAAAAAAGTAATGTTGGAACCATAATAGTTACAAAAAGTAACTCATAACTAGTTTTTTTCATAGGAAAACTGTAACACCCTGGGATTTTATGAGATAAATTATTTTTAATTTTTTTATGTCTTGGGTTGTAAGTTACACCAAGATTATATTGATTATATGAAACACCGTATAATCTTGCAGTATACGCAACACTATACTTGGCTTGTGTTACACACAATTTCAAGTTCATTTGATAGAATTAATTTCACGCAACACTAAGTACAGATTTTGTTCAATGTATAAAAGAACTATGTTTTGGATTATGTTATAAGAAACACCAGAGGAATGTTTCACTAAAAACAACACTGACTTGTCTTGCATTACATGCAAGATCAACCTTCCTCGATAGCTTGCGTTGTACGCAATACTGTTTTTCACTAAACAAAAACATATTATTAAAATATTATATAAGCTAGTCGTTATGAATATTATTAACCTAATTTTGAATTTTATATAAAATTAACATTCATCTTATGTATTTTCTAGAAAATTATATAAGAACAAATTCAATTTTTCAGATAAAATAATTATTTTACAAAAAATACAGTTTTTCCGTCATTTGATGGTGCACCAATTTTAAATCTAGTTTTTATCACTTTAAAATATTCTATTTGAAAAAATAAATATATTATTTAGAATCAGGACATCAAAATTTAATTTGGTTGATTTTTTTTTTGTATTTTTCTGATGAAATTCACATTTTGATGAATGTGAAAAATACTGCATTTTAATTCAAAACTTCCTTTTCATATAAATTATTTATATAGTTATAGTATTTTTTTAATTTGTTTTAAAGTGTAATTGGATTATTTTTTTGTCATTTAATACATTTTTTATCATTTTAAGTAATTTAACATTTAAATTGGATATAAACACATGATAATCTTTTGATAAGTTTTTACTTTTAAGAAACCCGCTTTTTGGTTTTGACAATTAGAATTAATTTTAAATTAATTTCTACTAATTCTGTGTTTTGAATTATGAAAAATAGAATCCATATTTGGAATCAGTGGTTCCAAATTATGTTAATAGGTTAATTTTATTTTTTTGGGATATTATGAACAGTAACTACGGTAATTTTTATTTACCATAGTTAAAGGTAAATTAGATAAATTAGGGTAACTAAAAATATGATAAAGATTCTAAAATTACCCTAACACCTTCCAAAATCCTATTAGAATAATTAAAGTCTACCAATATAACCTAGGGGTATTAATTGATTCATTTAATGAACTTTTTTCCATGAAAGGGGTGTAATTATAATTAAAACAGAATAAGGTGACAACATGTCACTCTCATATATCATATAAGTATAATAATTTTAATATAGTAATAAACATGATAAAACTTCAAAAATAAATAGTATCTATAAATTTGATGAAATTATATACATAATTTTAATTTTTTCTGAATTTTTAGAAATTAAATAATTACCATTAATGATGACACAATAATGATTTAGAAATTATTTTATTGATAGAAATATCAAATAAATGGTTTTAAAAATACTAAAATAAATAAAATATTAACTAATTAATGTTATACATGAATTTTCTAGGTAAAAATGAAATTTTATTAGTGTATTAAATATTTTTTTTTTTTTTGAATTTATCTTCTGCTTGGATTTTATTTAAAGTCAAATAAATGAATAGTGTCAAAATTGACACTATTGATATTTTATAAAAATAATATATTATTAAATTATTTAAAAATCTCAAAAAAAATTGAAAATTGAAAATTGAAAACTATATGGTCTAAAATTTCATAAAGTATCCAATTATGGAAAATTGATAACACATAAGTAAGTATTTATAACCATTTAATATTTACTGCTGAAAATTAATTTTTTTTTATTAGTATAAACCCCCTTTTGAGGGTAAGGGGGAACCCAACATGACATAAGTAACTAAAACACTCAAACAATCCCTCACGGTCCAAGATCCTGAGACTAAAAACAACCAAATTCAATACAAGGATAACTCCTCCCCAGCATCAATCACGTTAAGACTAGCTTTCACCATCACAACACTGCTCAGCAAACGTCTCGTGCAGAACTACGTGGGCCTAAAACCAATGAAAATCATCATACCCTCTCAAACATCAAAATCCAAATAGTGCTGGATAGTGAAAACTCCTTGCTCTAAACCACTTCTGAAGTAGCCCTGTATGTGAACTAGTTGCCTTGCCCCAATAACCACTGATCGCAGAACCACATCGAAAAACCCCTCAAAATACAATCCCCACAAACAAAAGGATCAACAACCAAACTGAAAAATCTTCACAGATCAAACCAATCAACAACATGAAGCCTTTCATATACCATTTTCAGATTCAAAATCATGATGGAAACCAATGCCACTGCTGAAAAACCACACCGTTTCCACAACGCCGAAGCAGACCAATCACAAATCACAAATCGAGATCTGAACCAGAAAATCATCCAAAACTCCAACCAAAATCAAGAAAATCAGACAAATAAAATATAAAACAATAATCTTCACTGAAAATAGCACCGGAACAAGATCCGCCGCAGGCCAAAGATGCAAATCTCGTCGCTGCCTTCAACGCACACGGAGACCAGATCCGCTCAAAATACCTGAAACAGACGTATAACGAGGCGAAGACCTTCATCATAGCGTCCGGAGTATGAAAAATGGACCATCACCATGCCTCCATGAATCAAGGCCAGAAAACGGTGAGATTTTCTGAGTTGTTTGAGCCCAAGGATCGGCGCCGCTGCAGGAAGAAACCGCACACCATGAGGTCGCCAGGACGAAGAACCAAGGAGAGGACCACATCCGATCTGCAGTAGGGAAGGAAGGCAATGGGTGGGTAACCCTAGTGCAGATCCCCTTATGGACCCATCACCATTTAATATTTATAATTGTATTACCACAAATAAAATTAAATAGAGTAAATAAGGATAAATCAAAGTAATAAGGATTAAAATAAAATCAAAACATGTATAAATTTTATTGGTTGTAAGTATTTCAACCCATAATCCTATTATCTTATAAATAAATGAGTTTGGGATCATTATTGTCTGAAAATTAATTGATAATAAATTAATATTTCAAAACTTTCCAAAGGTGCCCCTCCCCTCTCTTGTAAAATATAACATATCCTTATCTTTTAATCACACCTCCAATGCCCTTTGTCTTGGACAAACCCTACCAAAATCTCCTCCAAAATTCCTTAAATTAATACTAGAGGACACACTTTGGTCATAAATCCATCTTAAGGATCCCTTTTGTGCATACCAAAAGGAGATACCTGAAAAATAGGTAATTGTTTTATCACCTCTTCCAAAATTATTTTCTTCTTATACTTCCTCTACTTATGTTTTTCTCATAATAAATTAATAAATACAGTATATTCTACATGTTTAGATATTATGATAATTATGGTACAACCTTATACCTCCTTTTATCCATCTTACGAATAATAATATCACCATGTGTGCGTGCGTAAGGCTTACCGTCTCCACGTCGTGGTGTAATTTGTTATTAAACAATACTTAATTTGGATGGGTATATTAATTATTATAATGGATTTAAATAATTAATATGACATAATAACTATTCTTTATAATTCATATAACATCCAATTTTATACTATTTAACCATCAAGGGAATGATATCCTCGCTTGTGCGTACGTACGACTTACCGTCTTCACGACATGATGAGATTCATTCTCCACATTAACCATTCAAGAATGATTATAAGGTATATATAATAAGTAATAATGAAATATATGACCTAATAATTATAATTTATTTATATTTATATATATATATACTCCATTTATTTTCTTCCATTCAATTCAATAAAGAAACGGAAACAACTTCCATTCATGTGTACGACCTACCAACTCCATGAACGGCGTATTCCATTTCATTTATCTATCTGTTATATATATTTCTATACTGAATATATATGATATATAAATCATTTTTTACATTATTTAATTAATTAAATAATTATCTCAGTAATAAGATCTAGAATAACAAGTCAAAACATATACGATAAATAAAACAACTATTACCCAAACAGTTTCTTTAACATGGAATTGGAAAATAAAAGGGTAATATAAAGTCATAAGTGAATCATATATGATATAATAAATAATATTATGGTTCTTTTACAAGTTAATAATATTTTTAAACCCATTATATAGGAGTTTCAGACACAAATGGAAGAAAGCGTACTGAAGGTAAGGAATAACTTTACAAATCTTATTTTTATCAAAGATTGTTTATTCGTAAGTATTTACTAGGGAATATTTATCATCCATGTACATGTTTACTAAATATATATTTCAAAATATTTTTTATATCCTTCTATAATTTTGTAAAGTCAATTTTACCAATTGGTGAATTTTTACCAAACGGTATGAATGGAATATTTTGTCATTTTTGGTACGAGATACTTTTTGACTTTTCCAGAAAAAGTACGAGAAGAATGTTTTCTTAACTTGTATGGCATGAAAATATATTTATGCTTTCATAACACCACATTTCCTTGAATATTACCCTACAATATTACAACGTTATTTTCACATAAAATGATTTCCTCTAAAAAAATTCATTTGAGAAAGGAAAACATTTTTGAAGAAGAAATCATATTTTCCTCAAGAATTAATTTCAAGTGTTTTCTCAAAATTATTTTCCATCTAAGATGACATTATTTAAATAGGGTTATACCTATTATTATAATGATTTGGTTCTATTTATTATGTAATGTTATTTATTAAATCCATTTGTTTTATATGAATTATTATGGAATGATGTTTAAGAAACCCATTTTATTTCATGGGTTATGGTATGGTGAATGTTTTTTTGTTTTTGTGGAACACATAAGAAGGGTTTAATTATGATATGGGTGGAAATTATATCTCCCTACAATTAGTTTGGTAAAGATTTATATCTCATGAGATAGAAATGAGTGGAACGGTAATTAAATCTGGTTCAATAATATAGGGCTGAAACGAGGAGTGAACTCAGTTCAGTAATGGACTTTGTCTACTATAATGGTCTTGGAAATGATCTTTGACTAATATGAAATGATTTTATATGCTTATGTGTGTATGCCACGAAATTTCATGTCTTATTTTATGACTATTGAGATTATATTTCACTTTTATGATTTATCCCATGACATGATATTATGATCTTTTATATGCAGGATAAGATTTTCAAATGTTATGTTCTTATGATTATGATATGATTGATATTTAACTTGATTAAACTTACTAAGAATTTAATCTCACTATTTTATATGTTTCTTTTACCCAGGTCATAAATAAGTTTATTAAGTAAGATATGTCAAAAAGGAGTCTAGTTATGAAGAAATAAGTGAGAGACGATGTAGATGTTTTATGAACTAGTTGTTTATGTTTCCTAGTTTCTAAAGACACTAAACCTATATGGTCCTATCATGGTTTTTGTTATGTTATGTAATAAATATTCTTTAATTTTGAATTAAAATAAATATGTAAAGTATGATCCATTATAGTTGGTATCAGAGTGAAGGTTTAGTCAACCTTTGGAAACTAGGGTACGAAAACTTTAGTGATATCCCTAGAGATATTTCTAAGTTATGTATAAGTATATAACTAAGGGTAATTATAAATATAGGTCATAGTACTATAATTATAGTAATGATCATTAATAACCTAGGATTAGTCCTAAGATGTTAGAGATTGAAATTAATCCCCCTTGATTATGTTGTTTTCCTAGTATGATTTTTGTCTATCACACTATTCTTTTTGGGTTTTAGAAAATGGTTGAAAACATAAGGATTCGTGTTAATAGAGAATATGATGGATAATGTAATGATATTATTAATGAGAAATCAAATGAAATGGTAGTTTTAAGGAGAAACATCATTATTATTCCTAATCAACAATCTCATAATATGATAATTAATCTCAACTTTGGTGAGTTTTCTAACCCAGCTAATAAGATAAAGATAGAGTTTTGTGGTAATCATAGGGGAAATAAAGTTCAATTTTCCTCATGTAAATCATGTGGGGAGAGGCATCAAGGAGAATTTTTCAAATGAACTATAAGATGCTTTAGGTGTGAAAAATAAGGACACAAATCTAGTAATTGCAAAGTAAAAGGTTCAGTTAACACAATGGACAAGGATAATTGTATTGCTAAGACATCAACAATGGTTAAATGTTTTAAATGTGTAATGTATGGGCATTATGAAAATAAATTCCCTAAGGTAAAATTTAATGAAGAGAATTAGCATGGTCGTATGGGTAGTATTTATGTTAATGACTATGAATATACTAAAAATGATATATGAGATGAAATAAGTATTGAGGAATAAAACGATAAATCTCGGTCAATGGTTTAAGAATATAGTGGAATGATTGTGTGTTTATCAAAAATAATGTTGTATAAGTAATTGTATGGTACTATAGAATAAAGAAACATCTAAGGATTGTTACACTATTTTTTTCCTTAAGTATTTAAAAGTATTTGATGAATGGTACCAGTAACCATAAAAAGTTATTCAGATATTTTTAGAAAACATGTGATATGTGAATAATTATGGGATAAGAAGATAATGACTTATTTTATAGTATTAATGACCTCATGACTGATATAAGGACAAAGTTATATCATGGTTTGAGTATATAGAATTTTTTTTATTTTTTGTGTGTGTAAAGAGTTAATTTTGACAGAATAAATGTTTTCACTAAGGTTCTATAGTAATTCATATTATTACAATGTTTCAAGAGGATAAATGATTAAGGTATTCACATGTTTGGAATGTGACAACCAAGAACTACCTTATGAGATATGGGAGATAAATGTTAAGTCAATTTAGTTCACCTCTTTTTAAAGTTTTATATTTTCAGTTTTTGGAATGATTGTAAGGTTATCCATTTATGGATAGTATGAGTTATACTCTGGTTGAAGTTTGTTGGATCAATATATTATCTCACTATAGGTGAACTTATTCATATTTGATTACCTATGAAAACCTCTTTGTTGAGACCAATGTAATGACATATCATTCTATCGCATGATCTACTAAAACTTCAAGAATGATAAATTCAACTTCATTTCTTTAAATAAGAGATAAGTGGAAATTGTTCAAGGCACGAACAATGGTGAGATTATACCAAAATCAAGTAAGTGTTTATTCGCATGAAAAATTATTCAACTTTAGGAAAAGGATCTTGAAAACCAAAAATTTTATTTTAGTGCCCTCTTATCTGATGAATCATATGGTCCCATAAATCATTGTGGATTTATGGATTTTTGGTTGTTAACTTTCTCCAAACCATTTTCTCTATCATTATCCATCAGAACTTGATGGTTAGATTTTTCTTCCATATACATGTTTTCACTTCCTACCTATGTTCTCCTATGTGGAAACTCAATGATGAGTTACTTTGGGTAACCGTTATGTTTCTAACTTTCCTTTTTAAAATGAAGTTTTAGTATTCCCTTTTAAAATGTTGGTTTCTATGAACAAATCATTCAAGTAGTAAATCTTTTATAACTCCAACGAATTTTTAGGATGAAATTCATTTTAAGGGGGGTATAATGTAACACCCTGAGATTTTATGAGATAGATTATTTTTAATTTCTTTGATGTCTTGTGTTTTATGCTAGAACAATATTATCATGCACTATATGAAACATCGCATTAGCTTGAAGTATACGCAACACTATTATAAAGACCCATAAATTACATGGAAATTTTTTTTCTTAAATACATGGGAATTTTACGAGTCTACAAAAACTGACGGCGCATGATTCCGAGGCCTGGTGTGCCCGAAATCAATTTCTGAAGTTTTGTTCGGGTAGGTTCAGTAAACATACGAGCGGGTTTTTATAAATTTTGAACCGATACTCGGAATTGAAATCTGAGGACACCGTTGAACTCGCAATGTTGGTATTCTCTTAAGAAGACTATCACCTCGACGATAGTGGGTCGAGGTTAAAAGTTAGTTTTTGGGTTTTCATGGAAAATAATAAATAAAGTGAGCTTCGCTTTATTTTTATTTGAGCTGCCATGTGGGTGTTTATAGGTGGTTCCCATTTGATCTATAACCTCCTTGTGGAGGTTGGAAGTTTTACGTGGGACCACCACACCTTAACCTCCCATAAGAGGTTATGGTGGTGGGGTCCACCTGAACCTAACCTCCTGCAAGAGGTTATGACGTGGGGATCACACGGGACTAAACCCCCTATTAATGGGAGTAAAGGAAAACCTCTCAACTCTCCCTCATTAATGAGGGAGAGCCTCTTGACTCCTCTAACTTTAATGTTTCCAACGCTCCATCCTTATTACGCCAACCTAAGTTATTAATTTCCCCAATTTGAATATTGTTCCAACAATTAAATTGGGGAAATGATATCACTTTTTGGTTGGCATTGCTCATTTGGTGGAATATCGGGGAGAGGAGAGCTTGGGAGGATTATAATTATCCAATGAAGAACCTCATCTCCCAACTAAGAATGAAGAACGAAGAACGAAGAATTAAGAACGTGTTCTTCCAACAAAGAACACTGACAATGATCCTCTTCAAACTTCTTCCCCAAACACCTATCGACGTGGAGCATCCTCTACAGCTGACGCAACTTGGGATTGGAAGTGTGTGGTGGATGTGACGAACGACAATCACCTTCGTCTTCTTTCTGCAACTTATTCGATGAACGACAAACAAAGGTAGGGGTTTATTTTTGTATTATTCCTTTTCTTATTCTCATCTTTAGTTGGAAAGAAATTTATGCGGAGGTTGTAAAATAATTTTTGTTCATCGTACTTCTTGATGAGCCAATTGTTACCACCCTAAACGCGGAGGGTGCAGGCCAAACCAACATGGCCTAACCCCTCCTCCATTCTTGTTTGTGATGAACTTCAGCATGCCGATGAAGCAACGGAACGATGAAGGCGGTGATGAAAAAACTCGCACTACTCGCGGCCTCCGCGAACCGCGATGCCCCTGCGGCGCTCCGGTGCTCCAGGTCGAACCACGCCGGCCCGGCCTCCTGGCCGCCCGCGCCTCCCATGCGCCCCAGCCAAACTCGCCAACCCGCGCTAATCGCGCCTCCACCCGGCTGCCCACCGGCCCACCTGTCGTCCTGCCCGGCCGCCTCATGGCCACCCGAGACACCCCCTGACCGAACTGGCGCCCTGGCTGCGCCAGCCTCCCAAGCTGGCCTACGGCCCCCCTCACGGTGCCCTGGCCGAACTGGCCCAGCCGCGCCGGACAGCACCCTCGCGGCGCCTTGGGCCGAACTGGCCTCGAGCTCAGGCCGAACCGCCCATGCAACTTGCTGGGTTGGGACCAGCGGTCCGGGCCGAACCTAACAGGCTGGTCCGCCCAATGGGTCAGGCCAAACCCAACTGCTCTGACCGGGTCAGCCCAGTCCGAGTTGGCCCAGACTGGGTCGGATCGGGTCAGTTCGACTGGGTCAGATTGGACCCAGGCCCACTACCGACCCCCTTTACTTTCTTTGACAATATCTTTGGAACTGGACGACCATTTGACGAACCGTCAGTGGTGCTAGTTTTATTCAAGCATGATTGTCCCTTTTAGTATACCCCAATGGAGTTCAGGGTTTAGTTGAGATACAGTCAGGTTGGATCGTGCACGAATCCAACTAGGCCCCCGGGACCAAAAGGCTAATAACTCACAGACCGGGCGTCTGATTGACGCATCGTCTATTGCGTTGAGACCTATATGACATGGATGTCCTTTGAGATACTTCTTCATGGTAATTCGTGACCATTGGAGTATCGACTAGTAGCTTGTGGATCAGATCCTCCCAGAGACGAGCGTGCGTAGTGCAGAGACCTAGTAGCTGGCTAAGACCTGACGACTACTGATCGTTTTGACTCGGACTGACTCTACTAGCCCAGCAGGGAGTGCCATGGTGTCATGGTATACCCATAATGGGAGCGCCTTAGTGTCGCAGCAGACCCACGGTACTCGACAATAGGATTACCTCAGCAGGATATGAGGGGGAGCGCCATGGTGACGTGGTAGACCCAGGGTGGGGAGCGCCTTGGTGACGTAGCAGACCCACGAAACTCGACAGGAGGAGTACCTCAGCAGTCCAAGATTAGTGGGAAGTGCCTTGGTGTCATGGAAGGACCACTGTACTCGATTGAGCATGATTTCTCCAGTAGCCATGGTTTCGATAATGTGAATAAAAGCTTGGTTGAGCTGAGCCAGTAACTTTTGTGTTTACCTCATGGTTGAGATGGATTACTTGATGACTTAGGTATATGTATGTGCATATACCTAAGTGGGGTTATCTGTTGAATTAATAATTTGTGGTTTATCCTTGTTGTATTTTGTGAGACCTTGAGGGTATCGGGGTCCCTACTAAGTATCGTTATACTCACCCCTACACGAGATATGCCTGCACCTCATTATGTTGGTTACAGACAACAGAGAGCGCTGACTGAGGCCGAGAGTATCAGGACTGGACAGTACCCAGAGGTGGACCTTACGACGAGTTGGTATACGGAGAATACTGACAGACGTGGAGTACTAAGGAGGCTATTTGTACCTACCCTTCAGGTAGAAATTCCGGAGGACGATCCAGCAGCTGTTTTACCATTCTTCTGATGTACTTGTTTTTCAGAATTACTTGTACTTTCCTGTTGGGATTGTATTCTAGCCCATTTAATTTCAGCACTCTATTTTGGTTATAAAATTTTCTTAGTGTTTCGTATCCAGTTGTGTGCTCTGTTGTGTGTGTTTACACTTTATAAAGGAAATGCCTTCCCAGTTTTAGGGAATTACGCCTTTGGTGCTAGTCTCCATCCCATGGCCTATGGAAGGCGGGCTTGGGGTAGTCAAGGCATGGGCCCCGAGGGACGAGTCCTGAAAAATTGGTATCAGAGGAGTCGGTTCTACTGCAGAACTTAAGACTCTGATCTTTTCTGTGAGGTAATAGTGTTAAGGGTACTGAGTGTGGTTTTCAATTCAGGGAGTCCAGTGTTGGTGCGGCGACCGACATATCCATACACCAAGACCCAGACTTCTGATTTCTGAATTAGTGCACGAAAACACTAATTGCGTGTGTGTTTTCAAAAAATTTCTTTAACTCAGCTCAACCAGGTCAACTCACCAGGTATAATATTTGACTGTGTCGCATTTTTTTCTTTTAGGATGCCTCCCCGCAGATGACCAGTGAGAGTCCCGAGATTAGTATGCACAGATATCCCACCAATCGATGAGGCTTCGGTGCAGGGCCCTCTTCCAGTATAAGCACCAGCGGTACCATTACCCGTTGGGCCACCTATGCCACCAGCCCCAGCAGTAGATGGTGCACGCCACTTGAGTGTGTTTCATGAGTTCCAATGCCAGAGGCCACCCAAGTTTAGGGGAGAGATGGACCCACAGGCAGCTGAGGATTGGTTGGAGGCTGTGGTGAGAGTTTTCCAACCGGTAGGGACACCAGCAGACTTCATGGAGATTCTTGCTTCCATCCTTCTACAGGAAGTAGTGGGAAGATGGTGGAGCTTGATGCTCCAGGTCCATAATGAGATGACGCTTCTCTAGGTAGACTTCGAGAGCCTATTTCAGGCAGAGTTTGTTCCAGCGACTCTCCGTTCAGTGTGTATTAAAGAGTTACTTCATTTGCAGCAGGGCAGTATGATGGTGGCACAGTACTCAGGGAGGTTTACAGACCTCTCATGCTACTCCACTGATATAGTGCGGAACCCATTCTTCAGGGCCCATAACTTTGATCCAAGACTCAGGTGAGAGATCAGAGCTTCAGTTATCTCACTCATCATCCCGACTCAGGTAGGGGTGTTGGAGCGAGCCCTCTTAGTGGAGATTTTTCTTACTGAGAAGTCTCCAGCAGCGAGACCCACCACTAGTCGACATGTAGCGGAGTCTTCTACAGCTAGAAATAGACAGATGTCACAGAGTTACAAGAGGACCAAACCCATAGGTGGACGACCACATGACTCAGGATCGGTTGTGTGGGGAACCCAGAGCAGAGACATACATGCCAGGAGAAGGAAGTGTTTCTCATGCGGCGGATAGGGTCACATGGCTCGTGACTGTCCGACCCACCGTTCAAATGATCAACAGACAGTTGAGGGACCTCACAGAGGCAGAGGTTCTATTGAGGCAGTCTACAGGGAGAAGGTGGACGTGGAAGAGGAGCTGGTTGTGCAGCTGGTGGTGGGTGACATTTCAAGGTGTTACTGCCACCACCACTAGGAGGTCCACCTCGACCGTAGGGAGTAGGTGGACAGGTGAGAGCTCATCTCCAGGCAACTGAGGCATACAATCATAGCGCTCCGGAGATGATTCGAGGTATGGTTTGTGTCTACTCTACCTTAGTTTCAGTACTTATAGACATAGGTGCCAATCACTCTTTCATTTCCACTTCCCTTGTTCGGATCTCAGAGATTCTGACGGAGCAGTTGGTTCGATCCTTACGGCTAGAGACTCCTACGGGAGAAGACTCGATGATTACGTACTGGTGTCGGTAGTGTGAGCTTACTCTAGGAGGCGAGAGCTTCGGCTAGGATCTCCTCGTAGCGGCATCAAGTCCTTACGACGTCATCTTGGGTATGGACTGGTTATCTACAATCCATGCTCATATCGACTGTATTAGGCGCAAAGTGCGGTGTGTATGCACGGATGGGACCAGGTTCACCTTCACCAGTGAAAAGGGAGCCTTTTCAGCACAAGATGGACTTTCCCGGAAGAGAGTACAGTCAATCACTCATCAGTTGGCTTGCCTTACCCTCAGAGCAGTTGATGTGGAGAGTCTAACTTATCCTGTAGTGGTGGACCAGTAAGCAGATTTTTTCCCTAATGATGTTCCAAGTCTACCTCCTCGCAGAGAGGTGGACTTCAACATTGACCTATACCACAGGACGACACCGATATCTACACCAGCATATCGGATGGCTCTCGCAGAGCTTCATGAGCTGCGGGTAAAACTAGAGGACTTGCAGGAGAAGGGATTCATCTGGCCTAGTGTTTCTCACTGGGCAGCACCAATTTTGTTCGCCAAGAAGGAATATGGGATCTTAATGATTTATGTCAACTACAATCGCCTAAACCAGGTGACTGTGAAGAACAATTACTCACTACCAAGTATTGACGACCTCTTTGATTAGCTGAAGGGAGCACGGTGGTTCTCAAAGATAGACCTCAGATCAGGCTATCACCAGCTCAGAGTTCGAGATGAGAATGTGTAGAAGACATCCATCAGATGTAGATACGGAAACTACGAGTTTTTGGTTATGCTTTTCTGCATAACCAACTCTCCAGCAGTGTTCATGAGACTCATGAACAGGATCTTCGAGCCATACCTCTATCTCTTTGTCTTAGTCTTTATCGACGACATTCTGATCTACTTGACTACTGAGAAGAAGCATGCCTATCATTTACAGGTAGCATTGGACACACTCCGAGAGCACCAACATTATGGTAATCTCTCGAAGTTCCAGTTTTGGATCCGAGAGGTTCACTTTTTGGGACACGTCATCTCAAAGGCTAGAGTTGCAGTGGATCCAGCGAAGATTGAGGCAGTACTTGCTTTAAATCCACCCAGGAGTGTGATGGAGGTACGAAATTTCCTGGGATTGGATGGTTACTACCAGAGGTTTTTTCCAGACTTCTCCAGAGTTACAGCACCACTATCAGCCTTGATGAAGAAGGAGAAACCATTTGTGTGGTTGGAGAGATGCCAGTAGAGCTTTTAGGATCTGAGGTAGAGGATGACTAGTGCCCCCATCTTGAGGCTTCCAGAGGAAGGTGTAGGGTATGTAGTCTACTGCGACGCATCAGGGATCGGACTCGGGTGTGTCCTAATGCAGGAGCGAGTAGTGATCGTTTATGGTTCTCGACAGCTAAGACAGCATAAGCAGAACTAAGCTACCCATGACCTGGATTTAGCAGTAGTGGTCTTCTCCTTGATGATGTGGCGACACTATCTGATGGGTGAGCGTTTTACCGTGTACTCTGGTCATAAGAGTCTCAGGTATATCTTCTCTCAAAAGGACCTGAACCTGAGATAGTGACGATGGATTGAGTTCCTCCAGGACTATGACTTCGAGATATTCTATACTTCTATAAAGGGGAACGTTGTAGCAGATTCACTCAGTAGAAGATCTGGTATACATCTGTTAGGTGAAGCGACAGAGCAGCTGGCTGCCTTATAGATATTCTTTGTGGATAGAGACGGAGAAGTATTTCTACATTCTCTTACAGTCACTCCCCCACTTCTTTAGCGAGTCAGGGAGGCACAGCGTGGAGACGCTGACTGCAAGACACAAAGTTCTCATATATCCTTAGGGCATGCACCTAATGGATTTTCTAAATTTGGGGGGCATGTCATCCTCTTCAGAGGATGTACTATGGTACCAGTGTCACTTCAGGAGGAAGTGTTGAGGGAGTTCCACACATTCCCTTTAGTGGTACATCTAGGAGTGGCGAAGATGTACCAGGACCTTCGATGACAGCATTAGTGGCCAGGTATGAAGAAGTAAGTAGCAGAGTTTGTATCTCGATGCCTCACTTGTCAGCAAGTGAAGGCGGATCACTAGGTACTAGTAGCCTTGGTTGATCCTTTAGAGGTCCCAAGGTGTAAGTGGGATGGGATATCCATGGACTTAGTGACAGTACTTCCACATACATCCATGGGTCACGACTCGATTTGGGTGATCGTTGACTGACACACCAAGTCACCCCACTTCCTACCGAGCAGAGAGCAGGGTTCAGTAGAGAGCTCGGGAAGCCTCTACATGCAGGAGATTGTGCAGTTACATGGAGTACCTTCTTCTATTCTCTCTGGTATTGATGCACGGTTTACTTCCCGACTATGGAAGGGGTTGTAGGAGGCTTTCGGAATGCAGCTTTGTCTGAGCACTGCCTTCCATCCTTAGACGGATGGCCAGATTGAGCAGGCCATTTAGACCCTTGAGGACATGCTTCGTGCTTGTGTCCTCGACTTCGGTCGTAGCTGGGAGGATCACTTACCTTTATTGAAGTTTTCATAAAACAATATTTATCACTCCAACATAGAGATGGAACCTTTTGAGGCGTTATACTGGTGACCTTTCAGATCACCTTTGTGCTGGACCGACCCTGGGGAGTCAGCACTAGTGGGACCAGAGATGGTATGGGATACCACATAGAAGTTTCAAATCATCCAGGAGCAGATGAAGACTGCACAGAGCAGACATAAGTCGTATGATGACAGGAGACAGAGACCTCTGGAATTCGAGGATGGAAACCACGTCTTTCTACGGGTCTCACCTCGACGAGGGCTACAGAGGTTTGGATGAGGTGGAAAGTTATCTTCGAGATTCATCAGACCTTCTCAGGTCCTCAGCAGAGTTGGAGAGGTGGCTTACCGCTTAGCTCTTCCACCTCAGTTGCACCAGGTGCATGACATTTTCCACGTATCTCAGCTGAGTAGATATGTGCATGACCCTTCTCACATCATCGACCATGGAGAGATGGACGTCGACGATGGGGAGACCTTCACGGAGGTTCTAGTGGAGATTAAGGATCGAAAAGAGTGGGTCCTACATGGATGGTCAATACCTTTGGTACGCGTTCGCTGGCAGCACAAGAACCTCCAGGAGACCACATGGGAGTGGGAGGCTCAGATGCGTGCTCAGTACCCCCACTTGTTCCCTTAGTTCGAGTTGTAGCTTATGGGGACATAAATCCCTAAGGTGGGGAGAATGTAAAGACCCATAAATTCCATGGAATTTTTTTTATTAAATACATGGGAATTTTACGAGTCCGTGAAAACTGACAGCGTGTGATTCTGAGACCCAGTGTTCCCGAAATAAATTTCTGAAGTTTTGTTCAGGTACGTTCAGTAAACGTAGGAGTGGGTTTTATAAATTTTGAACTGGTGCTCGGAATTGAAATCTGAGGACACCGTTGAACTCGCAACACTGGTATTCACTTAAGAAGATTATCACCTCGACGATAGTGGGTCGAGGTTAAAAGCTAGTTTTTGGGTTTTCATGGAAAATAATAAATAAAGTGAGCTTCACTTTATTTTTATTTGAGCCACCATGTGGGTGTTTGGAGGTGGGTACCACTGGATCTATAACCTCTTTGTGGAGGTTGGAAGTTAGAGGTGGGACCACCACACCTTAACCTCCCATGAGAGGTTATAGTGGTGGGGCCCACCCAAACCTAACCTCCCGCGAGAGGCTATGACGTGGGGACCACACGGGACTAAACCCCCCTATTAATGAGAGGAGAGGAAAACCTCTCAACTCTCCCTCATTAATGAGGGAAAGCATCTTGACTCCTCTAACTTTAATGTTGACAATGCTCCATCCTTATTACACCAACCTACGTAATTAATTTCCCCAATTTGAATATTGCGCCAACAATTAAATTGGGGAAACCATATCACTTTTGGTTGGAATTGCTCATTTGGTGGAATATCGGGGAGAGGAGAGCTTGGGAGGATTAGAATTCTCCAACGAGGAACCCCATCTCTCAATGAAGAATGAAGAACGAAGAACGAAGAATGAAGAATGCGTTCTTCCAACGAAGAACGCCAACAACGATATTCTTCGAACTTCTTCTACGGACACCTACCAACGTGGAGCGTCCTCTATAGCCGATGCAACTTGGGATTGGAAGTGTGTAGTGGACGCGACGAATGACGATCACCTTCATCTTCTTTCTGTGACTTCTTCAGTGAACAACGAACAAAGTTAGGGGGTTTATTTGTGTATTATTCCTTTTCTTATTATCATCTTCGGTTGGAAAGAAATCGATGCGGAGATTGTAAAATAATTTTTTTTCATCGTACTTCTTGATAATACAATTGTTACCACCCTAAACGCGGAGGGTGCGGGCCAAACCAACATGGCCCAACCCCTCCATCGTTCTTGTTTGTGATGAACTTCGGCATGGAGATGAGGTGATGGAACGACGAAGGCGGTGACGACAAAAGCTGCGCTAACCACAGCCTCCACGAACCACGTCACCCCCACGGTGCTCCGGTGCTCCGGGCCAAACCCCGCCCGCCTGGCCTCCCGGCCGCCCGTGCCTCCCATGCACCCTGGCCAAACCCACCGGCCCGTGATGGCCGAGCCGCCACCTGGACACCCGCCGGCCCACCCGCCGGCCTGCCTGGCCGCCTCCCGGCCACCCGGACACTCGGCCACCCGAGCCACCACCCGACCGAACCGGCACCCTGGTCGGGCCGGCCTCTTGAGCTGGCCCACGACCCCCCTCACGGTGCCCTAGCCGAACCAGCCCGGCCACGGCCTCCAGGCCGAGTCGCGTCGGGCCGCACCCTCACGGCACTCTGGGCCGAAATGGCCCTAAGCCCGGGTCGAACCTCCCACGCGGCCTGTTGGGTTGGGGCCTGCGGGCTGGGCCGAACCTAACAGGTTGGCCCAAACAATGGGTCGGGCCAGACCCAACTGGTCTAACCAGGTCGACCCATACTGGGTCGGCCCAGACTGGGTCAGATCAGGTCGGTCCGACCGGGTCGGATTGGGTCAGACCGACCGGGTCGGACCAGACCCGGGCCCACTACCAACCCCCTTTACTTTCTTTGGCCATATCTTGAGCATCAGACGACCGTTTGAAGAACCATCAGTGGCGCTGGTTTTGTTCGAGCGCGGTGGTCCCTTTGAGTATACCCCACTGGAGTTCGTGGTTTAGTTGAGATATGGTCAAGTTGGATCGTGCATGAATCCAACTGAGCCCAGAGGACCAAAAGGCTAATAACTCACAGACTGGGCGTCTGATTGACGCGCCGTCTATTACGTTGAGAACTCTATGACATGGCGGTCATTTGAGATACTTATTCATGGTACTTCGTGATAGTTGGAGTATCAACCAGTAGCTCATGGAGCGGATCTTCTTGGAGACGAGCGTGCATAGTGAAAAGACCTAGTAGCTGGCTGAGGCCTGATGACTGCTGACTGTTTTGACTCAGAGTGACTCTATTAGCCCAGCGAGGAGCACCAAGGTGTCATGGAAGACCCGCAGTGGGGAGCACCGTGGTGTCACGGCAGACCCACGGTACTTGACAGGAGGAGTACCTCAGCAAGCTATGAGGGGGAGCACCTTGGTGATGTGGAAAACCCGTGGTGGGGAGCGCCTTGGTGATGCACCAGACCCACGGTACTCCACAAGAGGAGTACTTCAATAGTCCAAGGTTAGTGGGAAGCACCTCGGTGTCGCGGTAGGCCCACTATACTCAATAGAGTAAAAGTTCTCTAGCAGCCATGGTTTCGATAATCTGAATAAAATCCTGGTTGAGCTGATTCAGTAACTTTTGTGTTTACCTCGTGATTGAGATGGATTACTTAATGAATTAGGTATATGTATGGGTATATACTTAAGTGGGGTTATCTGTTGAATTAATACTTTTTAGTTTATCCTTGTTGAATTTTGTGAGACCTTGAGGGTATCAGGGTCCCTACTGAGTATCGTTATACTCACCCCTGCACGGGCTATGCCTGCAACTCGCTGTGTTGGTTTCAGATGACGGACAGTGCTGACTGAGGCCGAGAGTAGTAGGAATGGATGGTACCTGGAGTTGGACCTTACGACGAGTCGGTACACGGAGGAGAATGACGGACGTGGAGTGCTGAGGAGGCTATCTGTACCTACCCTTCAGGTAGGAATTCTAGAGGATGATCCAGTAGTTATTTTACCTTTCTTCTGTTGTACTTCTTTTTCAGTTGTACTTGTACTTTCCTATTGGGATTGTATTCTAGCCCCTTTACTTTCAGCACTCTCTTTTGGTTATACAGTTTTCTTAGTGTTTCGTATCCAGCTATGTGGTTTGTTGTGTGTGTTTAAACTTTATAAAGGCAATGCCTTCCCAGTTTTAGGGAATTATGCCTTTGGTGCTAGTCGCCATCCCCTGTCCTATGGAAGGCGGGCTTGGGATAGTCACGGCACGGGCCCCGAGGGACGGGTCTTGACAACTATACTTGGCTTGTGTTACACATAATTTCAAGTTTGTTTGATAGAATTCATTTAACACAAAACTAAGTATAGATTTTGTTGAATGTATAAAAGAACTATGTTTGGACTATGTTATACGCAACACCAAAGTAATCTTGCACTAAATAAAACACTAACTTGGCTTGCATTACACGCAAGAGTGACCTTTCTCGATAGTTTGCGTTGTACGAAATACTAAGTTTCACCAAACAATGGTATGTTATTAAAATATTATATAAACTAGTCATTATGAATAGTATTAACTGCATTTTTAATTTTATATAACATTAACATTCATATTATGCATTTTCTAGAACATTATATAAGAACAAATTCAATTTTTTAGATGAAAGAAGTATTTTTCAAAAAATGTAGTTTTGTCGCCTTTTGATGGTGCACTAATTTTAAATCTAGTTTTTAAAACTTTTATATATTCTATTTGAAAAAATAAATGTATTATTTTGAATTGGGAAATCAAAATTTAACTTGGTTGAAATTTTGGTATTTTTCTAATGAAATTCATATTTTGATGAATAGTGAAAAATACTGCATTTTAATTCAAAACTACCTTTTTATCTAAGTTATTTATATAGTTAGATTATATTTTTAATTAGTTTTAAAGTGTAATAGAATTATTTTTTTATCATTTAAGCCAATTTTTTTCATTGGAAGTAATTTAGCATTTAAATTGGATATAAACACATGACAATATTTTGATATGTTTTTACTTCTTAAAAACCCGCTTTTTGGTTTTTGACAACGGGAATTAATTTTAAATTAATTTATGGAAATTATATATTTTGAATTATGAAAAATGGATTCCTTATTTGGAATCAGTGGGTCCAAATTATGTTAATATGTTATTTTTATTTGTTTAGATATTATGAATAGTAACTATGGTAATTTTTATTTACCATAGTTAAAGATAAATCGGGTAAATTAGGGTAACTAACAATATGATAAAGATAATAAAATTACCCTAAAACCTTCAAAAATTATATTGGATGAATTAAAGTCTACCAATATCACCTAGGTGTTGTAATTGATTCATTTAATAGACTTTTTTCCATGAAAGTGATGTAATTATAATTAAAACAAAAGAAGGTGACAACATGTCACTCTCATATATCTTATAAGTATAATAATTTTAATATAGTGATAAACATGATAAAACATCAAACATAAATTGTCTCCATAAATATAATGAAATTATATACATCATGTTAATTTATTTATAATTTTTAGAGATTAAATAATTACCATTAATGATGACACAATAGTGATGTAGAAATTATTTTATTGATAGAAATATCAAATGAATTGTTTTAAAAATATTAAAATAAATATAATATGAACTAATTAATGTACTCCAAGAATTTTCTAGGTGAAAATGACATATTATAAGTGTATTAAATATTTTTTTCGAATTTATCATCTATGTGGATTTTATTTAAATTCAAATAAATGAACAGTGTCAAAATTGACACTATTGATATTTTATAAAAATAAAATATTATTAAATTATTTAAAAATCATAAAAATATTTAAAAATTTAAAATTTAAAATTATATGGTCTAAAATTTCATAAATTGCCCATTTATGTAAAATTTACAACACATAAGTAAATATTTATAACCATTTAATATTTATAATTTTATTACCACAAATAAAATTAAATAGATTGAATAAGGATAAATCAAAACGATAAGGTTTAAAATAAAATAAAAACATGTCTAAATTTTATTTTTTGATATTATTTCGACTGATAATTCTCTTATATTTAAAATAAATGAGTTTTGGAACATTATAAATAGAAAATAAATTTATAATAAATTAATATTTCAATACTTTCCAAAGGTGCCCCTCCCCTCTCTTATAAATGGGCGCTTATCCTTCTCTTTTAATAACACCTCCAAATCCCTTTGGATCTACCAAACCCTGACCAAATCTCCTCCAAACTTCCCTCACTTCATTCTAAAGGCCACCCTTTGGGAATAAATCCATATTAAGGAGTCCTTTTGTGTATACCAAAAGGAGACACCTGGAAAAGAGGTAATTGTTTTATCACCTCTTTCAAAATTCTTTTCTTCTTATACTTCCTATTCTAATGTTATTCTTATACTAAAGTAATAAATAAAGTATATTCAACATTATGAGATGTTATTATAATTATGGGACAACCTTATACCTCCTTTTACCCATCCTATTAATAATAATATCATCATGTGTGCGTGCATACAGCTTACCGTCTCCACACCGTGGTGTAATTTGTTATTCAACAATACTTAATTTGGATGGGTATATTGATGAGTATAATGGATTTAAATAATGACTATAACATAATAATTATTCTTTAAAATTCATATACCATCCAATTCCATACTATTTAACCATCAAGGGAATGATATCGTCGTTCGTGCATATGTACGACTTACCATCTCCATGACGCGATGAGATTCATTCTCTATATTAACCATTCAAGAATGATTATAAGGTATGTATAATAAATAATCATGAAATATATGACCTAATAGTACTATTTTATTTATGTTTATATATATATATATTTCATTTACTTGCTTCCATTCAATTCAATAAAGAAACGGAAACAACGTCCATGCATACATACGGCCTACCGTCTCCATGAACGGTGTATTCAATTTCATTTATATATCTATTATATATATTTATATAATGAATATATATAATATATAAATAATTTTTTACATTTTTTAAGTAATTAAATCATGATCTAAGTAATAAGATCAAGAATAACAAGTTAAAACATGTATGATAAATAAAATGATTATTATCCAAAACTTTGCTTTAACATGGAATTGACAAATGAACGGATAATATAAAGTCATAAGTGAATCATATATGGTATAATATATATTGTTATTGTTATTTTACAAGGTAATAATACATTTAAACCCACTATATAAAAGTTTTTTACACAAATGGAAGAAATTGGACCTAAGGTACGGGATAACTTTGCAAATCTCATTTTTATCTGAGATTGTTTATTAATAAGTATTTACTGGGGAATATTTATCATCCATGTACATGTTTTGTAAATATGTATTTAAAAATATTATTTATATCCTTTTATAATTTTTTAAATTCAATTTTACCCATTGTTAAATTTTTATTAAACGATATGAATGGAATCTTTTTTCGTTTTCGATACGAGGTACTTTTTGACCTTTCTGGAAAAAGTACGAGAAGAATGTTTTTTTACTTGTACGGCATGAACAGGTCTTTACGCTTTCATGAAACCTTATTTACTTTAATATTAACCTAAAATATTACAATTTTATTTTCACATAAAATTATTTATTCTAAAAAATTACATTTTGATGAAGGAAAACATTTTTGAAGAAGAAAGCATATTTCCCTCAAGAATTAACTTCAAGTGTTTTCTCAAAATTATTTTTCATATAAGATGAAATTATTTAAATATACTTATACAAGTTATTAATATGATTTTATTGTGTTTATGATGTAATGTTATTTAAGAAAACCCATTTGTTTTATATGAATTATGATGGAATGATGTTTAAGAAACCCGTTTTATTTCATGGGTTATGCTATGGTGAATGTTTTTATGTTTTTGTGGTACACATAAGAATGGTTTAATTATGAGATGGGTGGGACCTATATATCCCTAAAATTAATTGGGTAAATATTTATATCTCATGATATAGACACGACTGGAATGGAAAGTAAATCTAGTTCAGTAATACAGGGCTGGAACGAGGAGTGAACTCGGTTCAGTAATGGGATTTGTCTGCTATGATGGTCTTGGCAATGAGCCTTGACTAATATGAAATGATTTTATATGTTTATGTTTATATTCCACAAAATTTCATGTCTTATGTTATGAATATCGGGATTACATTTCTCTTTTATTATTTATCCCATGACATGATATTATGATCTTTTATATGCATTATAAGATTTTTAAATGTTATGTTTTTATGATTATGATATGATTGATATTTCCCTTGTTTAACTTTACTGAGCATTTTAGCTCACCCTTTCATATATTTATTTTCCCCAGGTTATGAATAAGAGTATTAAGTAAGATATTTCAAAAATTATTCTAGTTATGAACAAATAAATGGGAGACAATGTAGATGTTTTATGAACCAATTGTTTATGTTTCCTTATTTCTAAAGACACTAAACCTATATGGTCCTGGCGTGGTTTTTGTTATGTTATGTAATAAATATTCTTCAATATTGAATTAAAATTTATATGCAAAGTATGGGCCATTATAATAACATATATGGAACGAGAAAACTTGGACATAAAATAGAAATAAAACTATCATGTTTTGAAGGGAAGTCATAGAAAACATGGTTAGGAGAAAGTTAAAAATCACAAATCCATAAATATTCAATGATCTAAGTTTCCATTTGATTCATCAGAAAATAAGGTACTAGGTTAAAATTTTCAGTTTCATGATCCTTTTCTGGAGTTGAAGAATTTTCATGAGATGAAGTACTTACTTGATTCCATTATATTTCTTAACCATAATCTTGTTCTTTTTTGTGCCTTGATAAATTTCAAATTCATATATTAGTTTAAGAAATCAAGGTGAATTTTTCATTCCAAAAACATTAGAAGATCTTGAGATCCATAAATAGAATGATAGTTCATTCCATAAATCACAATAAAAAGGTTATCATAGGTTATCCAATATTCATAAATCCACATATGGTGAGGTAATACTTTAATCTCTAAAACCTAATCCAAATTTTGACATAAACCATTAAATAAATGGTTAACATTATAACCCTTTAAAAAGATGAAAATCCAAATATTTAGAAAGAAGGTCACTAAATCATCTTAACATTGATCCCCCGTATCATAATGTTGATTTTGGTTGTCACATTCTAAACATGTGAATACCCTCATCGTATATTCTATTAAAATATGATAATAACATGAATTACTATAAAACCATATTAAAAACATTAATGTTTCCATATTATAAAGTATATTATCTCCATTACTTAAATAAAAAAATGTTTTCAAATTCATCAATGGTGGCATAAACTACTTGTCCAAAAGTCCTTAATTAGTTCCAAGATAATCAGTATTGTCCAATTTACTTATTCATATCCGAAATATCTTTATCCAAACAACATTATCTTAATATAAGGAACATATTAAGGGTTATCTTACCTTAGTCAAAATATCACCTTGTAATTAAATCACTTTTCCAGTCCATCTGAAACATTAAACATGATCTTGTAAATCCTTAATGAAAAACCTAAACTAGAAAATACTCGTATATTTCACCATTAATATAACATAATTATTCAATACAAATACATAAAAAAATTGATTATTCCACATCATCCATAATTCATAAGAAGGATACTTAATTATATTAATTAATACCTATTTCCTTTCATATTTCATCTATAGTTTCATCATCAAAAACAATATAACCATTACTCGTACCACCTTTCTGATTCTCTTCAGGAGGTTTCCACTTATGAAATAAATTTTTATAATGAACATTCATCACACACTTAAATCATTTATCCTTTGATGATGACTTAGAGACACCAATATTCCCATCCATTTTGTCAACTTAACCCTTCATTTTTCTTTTGGAGTTACTTGCTTTATGTTATTCTCTTCCACAATCAAAACATCTTATTGTTCCTCTAAGACATTTAATTGGGCGATTATTTCAACATTCTTGACACAAAGGGAACTGAATCTTCTTTACTCCATGGTCTCTATTACCAAAATTTCAGTGAAATCCTTCCTTATCTTCCTTGTTGAGTCTGAGAGTTGGTTAAGGTACACGTTGTTAATCATGTTCTGTGAAAAATGACTAGGCATGATCACAACATCATTCGCTCTAGTGACCATCCCATTCGACTTATCATCAGAAATTTTTTTGTCACATTAAAAATTAACTTAGTTACTTATAGTTCCCACCATTGAATAAAACCATAAATAATTTATTAAGATTAATTATCATAGTGAGGAACCACATAATCATGAAAAAATACTTATAGAATATCTAAATTATGAAACCTTACTCAAACTATGGAACCATAGGTTTATCCTAGGTTATTCATAGCCATATTATTTTTAAATCCTTCATGATAGTCCCTAAACAAATTGTGAATTCTCAAAGAATATCCCCTGTGAGTGTCAAACCAAGTGCATAGTATGTCCCATTTTCATGTACCAGGTTATGCTCGAGTCAAGCCTGGTGCACCTAGTTGAAGTTGTTACTCATAAGTAAATCTATTCCAGAACCATGCCCACTTACATTATCTAGAAAAGGATGTATTTTTAGGAAACCACTTTATTTATCCTTTACCAAAATTTTAGGACATTTTTTTATACTTTTCCTCATCCATGATTTAATCCTTAGATACATCCCTATAAATATCCTTAGAAATATTCCTAAGGATCTCACTAAAGTTTTCTCATCCTGGTTTCCAAATTTTTATTAAGCCTTTTCTATAATACCAACTATAAAAACCCAGTCTTAATGTATATTGACATTACATCATATTTTCAAAATACTTATAACATTACACAAAAAGATTCCAAAAGACCATATTATTTTATGCGTTTGGAAACATGGAAATGTAAACGATGAAACATGAGTGAGCTGTATTATCTTTCACTAGGTTCTCTAAGACTATCACCCCTCTTAGACATATCATACATGAAATATATATTTATAACCTTGGTAGGAAACAATAAAAGGGGTGATCTCAGATTCTTAGTAAGGGTAAACAAGGGAGATATTTAAGCATAAACATGAGAATAAGGGTACAAGAATGTGATCATAACATTAGAAGATAATACCCAACATATCAAAGATCCTAAAAATGAGTCATGACATAAATATTAGAAGTTCATAATACATGATTCATAAGGGAAGCAAGAGTCATAATCCATGAAATCATGACATAGGAATAAGACATGGAATTGTGGAATAAACATAAACACGTAA
This sequence comes from Viscum album, assembly GCA_963277665.1. NCBI lineage: Eukaryota > Viridiplantae > Streptophyta > Magnoliopsida > Santalales > Viscaceae > Viscum > Viscum album. The sequence goes on from OY728138.1 coordinate 772,246,583, forward strand.
CATCATTCTTTATAAGTCAAGATGCATTGCTAGAACTTATAAGGTCACTTCATGGGGAAAACACCTACTGGGCGAGACACACCACCATCCCCAGTCATAGTAATTTCCTTGAAAGGGATTGGGTTTCCCCATCTTCCCATAGTGGATCTGGTTTACCCATCTTCCCCTAGTGGATTAGGTTTCCCCATCCTCCCATAGTGTATCAGGTTTCCCCATATTCCATCTTCCATCTTCATGGTAACTACACCTTCTAGGCAGGACACACCACTATCCCCAGTCACAGTCCTTTCCTTGTAAGGGATCAATTTTCCCCATCTTCCCATAGTAGATCAAGCCCGTTGACTTGATTCCCATTATTATCTCATGAGATATAAATCTTTACCAAATGTATTTGAGGGAGATATAGATCTCACCCATCTCATAATTAAATCATACATATATGTGATACAAAATCATAAACAATCATATCATAACCCATGAAATGAAATGGGTGTCATAAACATGTAATCATATCTTAACCTATGGAAAAATATAGGTTTTATAATTATTTCATCAAATCATAACCTGTGAAAAGGAGTGGGTTTCATAAGTATATAACCCATGAAATTGAAATGGGTTTCATAAAAATAATGCCATAAGAACATAAACCATTCAGATAAATAATATGAATGAAACCTTTGGATCATTTCTATAGTAAGTTATAAGTAACAACAAATTATTTCATATTAGATGGAAAATAATCTATAAATATTATTTTAATATATTTATTGAGGAAAATATCCTTTATTCTTTGAAAAAATATATTTTAAAAATAGAAAACATTTTGAATACAATTTTCCTTGAAAATAAACTTGAAAACTTATAAATAACCTTGAAAACATTTTGAAATCCTTTTTTCTTGAAAACATATAAAATAATATTGAAAACACTTTGAATACCTTTTTCCTTAAAAACTTATAAAAGAAGCTTGAAAACATTTTGAAAACCTTTTTCCTTGAAAATATAAAAATAATTCTTGAAAACATTTTGAAAACCATTTTACTTAAAGAATTATAAAATAATATTGAAAATTTTTAAAACACTTTTTAAATATAAAAAAAATTAAATCCTTTTAGAGAACACAGTTTTGAAAGAACACATATTTATGGTTGAAAAGAGAAATAAAGTTGGATTTTCGTGAAATAAATTTATTAATCACATTAAGTACCAAAGAGTGGAAAATGGTACTAATACATGAATATATCATGTATAACTAGAGTAAAGGAAAATCCATTATTGTTCTTGAGAGATGTATTATGATATTTCATCAATGAAAGCATAGTCATAAATAATATCGATAAATGATGAGATTGTAGTAATAAATTATTACCACTTTTGTAAATTTGAATCATAATAAAATGGAAATAATAACATCAAATTAATCTTAAAATATCGTGAAAATAATAATATTAGTGATATAACATCTCAAAGGTAGTATATACACCTCATATAAAAATATAGGTGCCTAACATGGCATGTGTCTCAAAGAAGAAAAATTGAGACAAAATTACTTTATCGATTTGGTAAATTTAAAAACATAAACCCCATGAAGGAAGGATAATAAAATGGATATGAAAATACCCATAAATTTAATTAAAATAATCATAGAATAAATCCATGGTAATTATATATTCCACACAAAATAAATGAGCGGTGAATAAGACATGTATCTCATGAAAATAAAGTGAGATGAAATTCTCTTACCATAAGTCTTTTCTTTCTTTATACACATTCAAAACTTCTATATAATAAATATAATTTTATTATAAATATACCACATAACCATATTATTATATCTAATACCATAAATTATTCACTTATGACTTTATATTACCCATTTATTTACAATTCCATGTTAAAGTAATGTTTCAGCTAATAATTGCTTTGTTTATCATACGTATTTTGACATGTTATTCTTGATCCTATTATTTAGATCATTATTTACTTATTTAAATAATGTAAACCATGATGTATATATCATATATATTCACTAAATATATATTTATAATAATATATAAATTATATAAATATTAAACGAAATACACCGTTCATGGAGATGGTAATCCGTACATACTCATGAACGTTACTTCTGCTTTATTGTCATATTGAAAGAAATAAAGTAAATGGAATATATGTATATAAATATAAAATATCATTATAGTATAATTATTTTTTCGTATATATCATATATTTTTACTAAACTCATCCTTAATAAATTCCATGTAAAGTGTGAACGAATCACATCGCTTTGAGGAGGTAGTAGTCCACACTTCCACAAACGAAGTTATCATATTTACACAAAAATAGAAAGCCTAAAGGTATGATTTATATAATAAATAATTAAGTATAAATACACCATAAATATCATATATATCATATAAAAATATATTCTCCATCATAATTCCCAACCGTGAGAGATGGTAAAGGAAAAATGAACAATATCATTACATGAGGCAGTAGTTCACTGTACACAAGAATGGTAAGTTAGTTACCCATTAGATAGAAGTGTGTGTAAGTGAAGTTTGAACCATAATAATAATAATAAATAAGTATATTTTGGATACTGGTGTTATTATATGATCATTTAATAATATTAATTTAGGTGGTAGAGAATGAAAATAAAGTAAAGGAGCTTAAAGAAGGACGTTACCTCTTCTTTGGGTAAATCCTTTTGGTTTTCACCAAAGGGATTCCTTGGTTGTATTTCTTCCAAAAGGGAGGATTCAATGAGAAATGGAGGGATTTTGGAAGTTAATTTTGTAGATCTTTTTTGAACTTATGTTTCTTGAGAGGTGTGAAGAATAGGGAGAGGTGGTGGCCTTTTATAAGGGATAAAGGGGACACACATGACATTTTTTAAAACAAGTTAGGTGTACCCACGTTTTTACCTAAAAAAGTCATAAAAAACCAAAAACACTCAATAATGTTAGTTTTATGGATGAAATATGCCCATAAAATGGGTGGTGGACAACTGTATTGGCCATTTATTCCCTTATGTTTAAGTTTTAGTCTCTTGTTAAGCTTAATTTTACATTAATCATTGTAATTAATTTTAATCATTTTCACTAATATTTATTTCCAAAAATTAAGTTTGTCATATTAGAATATAAATATTATAATTATTAAAACTGTGTATGTCCATTTTCTGAAATTTAATTCATAGAAGCATCAAAATTAATTTTAATTTTAATCTCACAGACGTGGCGAGAAAGTGGGTTTTTAAAATGAGAATGTTCAAAGGTTCATTAAGATTTATATATAAATTCAATATAAAAGTGAATCCAATGACCTAAATTAGATTAATACATGTATAATTGATATATTTTGACATTAAAACCAAATTAAAATATAATTTATCTATATAAATAAATTATACAAGAATTCGGTTTTGAATTAAAATTCAATATTTATTTACTATTCATCAAAAAATGAGGTTTCTCAGAAAAATCCCAAAATTTCACCCTAAGATAATTTTGGAATTATGAATTCAAAAAATAAGTTTATTTTATCAAATTAAATCTCTAAAAGTGTCTAAAATTAATTTTATTATTTATTTACAGAAGGACATAAAAAGGAGTTCTTTTAATAAAATAATATTTTCAAACATATAAAGTCTTTTATAAAACAATTATATGTATTATTATAAATATGATTTATCTATATAAAACCATTATAAATAATATTTAAACAGTATTTATTACTATTCATATTATGAAGTTTAACGGCAATGTTATAACTATCCCATTTAAATAATTATAATGATAAAATGTTGTTTCGTAGAAATTCAGTGTTGTGTGTAATATAAGCCAAGTCGGTGTTGCATGTAGTGCAATCTTATCTTAGTATAATGTATAAATAAAGTTTGACATAGTGTATCATTCAATACACATCATCAAAGAAAATTAATTTATTTGGAAAAAAAAGGTTCACAAAAACTTAGGATGTTACGAATGTTATGTTGTGCCTAGGGTAACCCCAGCATCCCAGACCTAATAGTGCTCTTATATTTCCCATATGAAACAATGTTCAGGATATACTACAATTTTTTGCAAAAAATTATAATAAAAAATTAAATAAATCACCATAATTTTTCATATTACTAAACTCTCGATGTGTCTAGGGTAAACCGTACATCTCAAGCTTAATGGTGGTCTCCAATTTTTCATATGATATGTAGTTTGTGCGATACTTAATTTTTTTATAGAAAATTATAATAAAAATATTAAATGAATTACCCTCACGTGAAATGTAACTAATCACTTGGCACACACAAATTTTATCTTGTGCATAGTGTAAACTCATCATTCACAATCTAATAGTGGTATCATATTTCTCATATAAGATACCATTCATGAGATATTCAATTATTTCAAAAATTAGCATGTGTCATATATAATATATTTAATATTTTTATTCTATCTGTGCCCAGCCTCTATGGGCCTCGTAATCTATTATTAACCCAGTGACTCACTTTGATCAGTAGTAATTATTTTTATATCTATTATTTTTTAGATTACTATGGACTCAGGAAGTAGAAACCAGTTTTTATTATAAGATCATGATTGGACAAATCATCGCAAAAATAACAACAGATCTAGTATAAATCTTTTCTACATTGAAGGTGTTGAAACATTTATATCATTTGTATCTTTGAAGTTAGATTATGTTTCTGAAGGAATAATTAAATGACCATGTCAGAAATGTGATCTTAGGATATTCAAAACCTTTTACAATGTTGGAATTTATCTATTTCATTTTGGTTTTTGAAAAGATTTTTTTTGGTATCGACGTAGTAAATAGAATTTGGTATAAAATATAATTTTTTTCATTTTAGATCCATAATTTCATAATTTAGTACATTAGGCTGATGGTCTGCTTATTCAGGAAACGACAACATATAATGATATTCCAAAACCTAAAATATAACCTCCTAAATTTTGTGATTTGTTGAAATCTGCTGAGGAGGCCTTATATCCAGGATGTCAGATGAGAAAACTTGAAGTTCTTACAAAATTTATGGCTATTAAATAAGATTTTGGAATATAAAATAGTTGCTTTGATAAAATATTATTATTGGTTAAATCATTTTTGTTTGACGGAAATACATTACCTATAAGTTTATATGAAAGTAAGAGGTTGGTTTATAATTTGGTTCTTAGTTATCAGAAGATTCATGCATGTTCAAATGATTGCATATTATATTATGGTGATAATAAATCCTTGGTTATTTTTCTAACATGTGGAGAATAAATATGAAAAGTGTAACAATAAGGAAAGTCTAGATTTCCTATGAAACAATTGATGTGTTTTCTAAATACACCCCGTTTACAACATTTATTTATATATCGCAACACAATTGTATTGATGAAATGGCGTAAATAAAAAATTCACATAATTAATTGGTTAAATCATCCATTTTATGGTGATTCATGGAAACACTTTAATCATATGAATCCTTCATTTGATTCATAACCTCATAATATATGGTTGGGTATTTCTACTTATGGTTTCTGTCCATTTGGTGCTTACGATTGTCAATATTTTTGTCGACCTATTTTCATTACTCCATACAACTTACCTCCCTAGATTCTGATGAAGTAACCATATATATATATATGGAACTCTTAATTCTAGGACATCCAATTAAGAATATTGATGTTTAATTGAATCCATTAATTGATGAGTTATTTTCATTATGGAACAGCAGTGTGACTACATTTGATATCATTGAAAATCATAATTTTACACTGAAGGTTGCATTAATATGGACTATTAGTGACTTTTTGACATATGGTATATTATATGGATGGAGAACACATGGTATAAAATCATGTTCATACTTCATGGTTGAGAACAAATCATTTATGGTTGGTAATGGGAGAAAGACTAGCTATTTTGAATTCTATTGGAGATTTATTCCTAAAGATCACTCTTTTCGAAGGAATAGAAATAATTTTAAAAAAGGTATAATTGAAAGAGATGAACCTCCAACAGTGTTCTTAGGTATTCAGGTAAAATTTATCATCTCTACATCACCACCTGTTACTTTTGGACCAACCATAAACGAACAAAAAATAAATGGTTTTGGGAAAGTTCATGATTGGATAAAGTGGAGTTTTTTTTCAACCTTCCATATTGGTCTAATTTGTTTATTCATCACGTGTTAGATGTAATTTATATTGAGAGTATTTTTTTTGATAGCATATTTTATACTGTGTTGTACATGCCCAGTAAGACCAAAGATAATTTAAAGACACGGTTAGATCTTTCCCAGATTTACAGACGTCCTGAACATGAATTATTTGAAGATGAAAGATCACATAATTTAATGAATCTAAAAGTAGATTATAATATTTATAAATAAATTTGTTTATTATTTTTCAGTGGATTTGATATTTGAGGTTACCATATGGTTATTATTCTAATTAGTCTTGCTACGTCAGGAATGGGCATATTACCGGTTTAAAAATTCATGACTGTCATGTCATAATGGAAGATTACTTCCTGTTGATATTAAAGGGCTAGTGAATTATTCAATTTGGGATGTGTTTACTAAAATATCATATATCTTCTAAGAAATTTTTTTGGAAATATCAGATTATGATTCATTGAGTATTCTAAAAAAGTAATTTGTTTTAATTTTATGTAAATTGGAGAAAATATTCTCGCCAGGGTTCTTTGACTCAATGGAACATTTAATACTGAATTTGTCATATGATGATAAATATGGAGTACTGGGTACAATTCTTATGGATATAACCATTTAAGAGATGTATAAAAAAGTTAAATAAGAAAGTACATAACAAATAATCAATTTAAGGGTCAATTGTAGAAGTATACTTGCATGAGGAAATTTCAAATTTATGCTCTTATTATTTTCAATCAGAATATCCTTTAAAATATAAATAGATGGGTCAAAATGAGACAAATTTTGATGAAATCATAGACCATCAATTATCATTTTCCAATCAACATGATCTTGGTTTTGGTGGTTATTGTGCACGATATATTTTAGGTGAAGAAATCCACAGAGCTCATACATATGTTCTTCTAAATTGTGAAGAAATGAAACAATTTGTGAAGTGAGTACTTATTTTATATTATTTTTTTAAATATTTATAAAATATTCCTTTACTTACATTAATTTTTATCTAGAATATATGATGACCATATGAAAAAACAATTTATACAAATTACATTTGCTGCTCTTGAAGAACCTCGTCAACAAAATTTTTCATATTAGTTTCAATGACTGGTAAGTTAAATTTCTTTCAATAGAATAATAAGTCAATTTTTCAATGATATCTATTATTAATAATTTTTATTGTTTACAAGAAACACAATATGAAAATAAAATTGATTGTTGATTATGTGTTCTCAAAAATCCTATATAGAATTTGGTAAAATATTATAATGGGTATGTGGTTAATGGATTTTGATTCCATAAACGCATATATAATGGCTCAAAAAATCAAATAATAGTGGTGTTTTTTAAAGGATATCATCAAAAGGAAAGTGAATTTTACTTTTATGGTGTGTTGGATGAAATAATTGAGTTATGTTATCTTGGACTAAATTATGTAACAATGTTTAAATGTCATTGGTTTGATAATGATCGAGGGTTTTGATTTCATCCATGACATGGAGTAATTGAAATTAAATATAATATAATCCTTACATCAAATGAACCATTTATGTTGGCACATCAAGAACATTATGTTTATTATGAAAATTATTGTGATTCTTCTAGATATTTGAATGACCGGTTGGGTGTGATAAAAATGAAATCATGTGGCAATCAGTTTATTGAAAAATAAAATGGTTCTATGGAAGTGAAACATATTGAGATTTTTCATGAAATGTCCCAAAAATATATATCTTACCCAATGAGATATAAATATAAATGATGAAACTACCCAATCAAGGGTTGTTGATATATTTAATTTTGATAAAGTAATAAAGAATGATGAAAATGAAAGTCATATAGAAGTTGAAAATGCTGAATATGAGTATGAAAACATAGTTCTTGATGAAAATGATGAATATGATGATTATTGATGCATTATATTTGGGTATTTATTTTTAGAAAATTATTATATTATCATTTTTATTAGTTTTTTATATTTGATATTTGTATTAGAAGTTTTTTATAGGTATCATTATTATATTCTGGTATTTATTAGTTTTTTATATTTTATATTTGTATTAAAAATTTCTTATAGGTAATAATATTTGTTTCAGATGGATGGTGATGATCCTGATGATCTATTTCATTCTCTCACTAATGTCAAACTTCATGTTGATGAGCCTGATTTAGATTATCCTTAGGATAGTGCGCCTATTAGGAGGGGACACGGTCTTGCTTGATTGAGGATTTTAGATCATGTTCTAGCGAGAAGACGATCTGTTGATTTTGATCCTCGTTTACAGAGGTATGTTTAATTTTATAAGATATTTATTTTATATTAACTCTATGTATTAATTTTGGTAATAATTTTATGATTTTTCTTATTTTCACTTTTTTTGTATTTAACTATTGGTAAGATTGATTTGATTCTAAGACATTGTTTTTCTAATCCATGGGTTTCATGGGACCTTGTTCCCATAAACGCGCGTTACTAGACGTTTGACCACTCGATTGTACATTATTAAATAATATATACTTTTTAAAATTTATTTAATTACTAAAGTATTGTTTTTAATTGTATTTCAGAATTTATTTTCTCTGATTCTTGATATCCTAAGATATCTTATCCAAGAGGCATGGTATATTTGTATACATGAGTTCTTTCGATCATTTCTACACAACCTCAAAATTTTATCTATGGATCAATCTTCTGCTATTGTTTGTTGACCAGTCTTGCATCTCTCATTGACCTGACTATATCTTAGCTCAGGTATACGATGGATTATGCTCCTACTAGTTAGGGGATACTTTTATGATGAGTTCATCATTTGGACGTCAGAGCCAAGTGAGGCAAGAGGTCACACATAGGGCCATAATTCATACATTTTTCATACATCGATGACATATGGTAAGTGATATTATTTATTAATGTATATATAATTTAACTTTAGAATGTTTTCTATATTTTAAAGGATGGTACTGACCAATCTATTATGGAGTTTGATGTTTATAAGAACATATATATGGATCCCCGTACAGGAGAAGCTGTATGCGACTAACAACACCATATTGTGGTTAGTAATTTTTAAAAAAATCAGGACTATTAATTTTATTGTTATTAGAATTTGTCATTATATTTAAAGGAAATGTATGAGGTTGAACCTTCTCATTTACAGAAGATTCCAGTAGAGAGTGAACAAGATTACACTGGTGATTTGGGTTTCAATGAGAGGGATGGATATAAGTGACTTTGCATGGTGTTGAAAAAGTTCGAGTGATTGGTATTGGTTCCCAACTAACACCTATGAGTTATCAGGGTACTTATATGATCTCACCAGTGAGAATGAAGGGAGATCATAGAGAGTTGTTACCATGAACTTCCTTATTCAGGATGAGGCTTGGGATAGTAAGGTGTTGATACCTTCCTTCCTAAAGATGAAGGAGAGATAATGACCCCCAAGTCCCGCCTTCAATAGGCCCCAGGGTGGCGACCACCACCAAGGGTATAGATATCTAACCAAAGTGGGAGTGATTACCCTTTTTATAGTAACCAATATTGGGAGATATGATGTATCAACCTAAAACAACTCCTAGGTATATATATATATGGAAACCAAAATCCATCACACATGCATGTTTAAGTAAAACTGCTAGAAATACAAAGAAAACTTCAAAGTAATTAACAAAATAAAACTATGAAGCAACACACCAACCATACCCAAAGTCCGAGCTATTAAGGTCCTTCACGGTCCACGTAATATCCCTAGAAACCTGAAAATAGTTTTATATACGTAGGGTGATCATACAAGTATACTCAGTAGGGAAAACCAAAGTCACCCATGAACACGTGGGAGAAGCATAATAATTCCCCTATGAGAAAACAACAAAAACTAAAAAGAACCTAACATGGTATACTATCCACCTCAACCTCACCAAGGAATTATCACCAAATAACACCATTCAAGTAATATAAAGTATTAAGCACATAGATATTTGAGTACCTCTCACCACTTCCCATTGGTAAACTACTCATCCCTAATGGAGAACATCCTAACGCTGCCATGATCTTCCATAAGATCCACTGGCACAACTTTCCCACACACACCTGATCCACACACCATATCCCGCCCACAAACACCTGGCCCACAACCACCACACGTTTTACCCGAAAACACCTGGGCCTCATCCTGAAGACACCTTAGAAACAAACCACCTCTCACACAATGAATACCATAAATATGATCTTAAAACTCAATCCATTACAGCCTTCTTTAAGATTCTTGGGTGGTAAATTCCTAGAAGAGGGAGTATTGTAAATTTAGTAACCAACCATCCATCCTCCCACAACGATTTTGGGAAAGACACTCTCTCCCATAATAATGGGGGTGTTCGATACATATTGTTAAACACATGTGGGGTGCATATAGAAAAAATAAGAAACTACAAGTTTATACATATAGGTAATAAACACTCAAACCATCCTATGGGATTCTAAACATATAACCAGCCCACTCAAAACTACCTTTTCTACTACCCCTACAAGCACATACCACCACGAACAACGATCACTTGAATGCTACTTCACTATAATCCCTAACTTGAAACATACCCCCGTCCAATTCATTTAACCAATTATCATTATGCATTATCAAATCATTCATTTATTTATTTACATCTCTACCTGGGAAACCACCAAACACTGCAAACATTATAAGGAGAAGCTACCATACCAACCACTGCCCAAGACAAACAAGGAAAGAAGGGATGATGGTAAGGGAACACATTCTAACACTCACAAACCTAAAATCATGACACAGCCCAATCCTGTATCCATGCTGCCCAAACACTACCCAGATTCAATCCCACTACATAATAAGTCCATCCATTCCATAATCAATCAATATCTCAACCTAATATTCTATCACACCTCCTACACCACCTCATACACAAATCCCACAAAACCACCACTAAACCATAGCCCCACTGCACACACATACCACACCCTTCTCATAGAACCAACTCCATTTCCCACCCTTGTTCCCACAACCATGCTACCAACAACACCACCAAATTACCCTCATAATTCAAAAAAACCAAAAAGGCCCACACAACACACAACCACACCAAAACAAGCTGAGTGTATTTTGATTTATCCAACAAAGGTTCTTTAATTCCACTTTGATAAACACGGGTGATCATAAATAAATTTTGATACTGGGGCATAATTTTCATTTAACCAGGTATTCATGATTAATTATATTTCATGTTTACATTAATTTCAAGAGAGAATAAACAATAAGCATGAAACATCATAGGTACGCAAGAAAAGAACACCAATGGCCATGATTTTTAGAGGGATAAATTCCATACAATTCACATTATATATCAAAGATAATAGATAAAAGAAAGTGATCATAAACATCTTCCGAATCCCAATTTATTCTTTCATATTATCTTCTTTAAATTGGTTTCATCCATATATACAAGAGTAGATAATTACACCCACCCTGCATGATACACAATTAAAGGAGATATGAAGTAATCCCTACTTAGAACAACAGGTGACCAAAATTCCTCTTTGTGCCAAAATATGGGGGGTCGTGTGAGTAGGAGACTCTAAGGAAAACCAAATAAGGGGGGCTATAGCATAGGCACATGGCTAATCTGGGAAGAAAAGTTCTTTGTTCGCCTAGAGAAAATATAATATAGGACCTAAACTTTAGAAAAATACAGATCCTATATCAAAGGTACGAGAAATGGTTTCAAGGGCCATTAAATTCAGATCATGGACAAGACCACATGGTTCGACTATTTCAAAGTCCCCAGAGCATTAAGATATTAAATATATAATTAATATCCTTTGAAATACCTTTAAAACTCCCAAACAAGGCTTTAAAATAAATTTACATCAAATAAAATGTAAGAGGGGGAAAACAGTAAAAACTAGAAAAATTGGAAATGAGTCATCGATGGGTGAGTCACTAACAGCAAGCCACTAACAGCGAGCCACGGACAGTGAGTCACCAACATTGAGATACCAACATTGTTCCATAGATGTTGGTCCACTGACGTGACCTACTGACATATGACTCATTGAAATGCTGACTCACTGACACCATGACTCACTGACGCCCTGACTCACTAACGCCCTGACTCACCGATGCCCTGACTTGCTGACAAGATGACTCACCGATGCCCTAACTCACTGATGCCCTAAATCACTGAAGACCTGACTCACGGACGCCTCAACCTACCAACGCCTTGACCTATTGATGCCTCGACCTACCAATGCCTTCAACCTACCGACACCTTTGACTTACTGATGCCCTGACCTACCGACGCCTTCAACCTACTGACGCCACCGAAGCCTTCGACCTACCGATGCCTGGACCTACTAATGCCTCGACCTATTGATTCCTTAACCTACCAAAGCCTTAAACATACCGATGCACTGACCTACATATTCCTCAACCTATCGATTCCCTAACTTACCGACGTCTTCAACCTACCGATACCCTGACCTACTGACGCCTTGGCCTACCGATGGAAAAACTGTACTTTTGAAAAACTCTTGAAATGAGCTATAGTTGCCTCATAGAAAACCCTAAACACTATATTTTGAAAAGATAATGGACCATGGTGGTCCAGGACATTACATCATAAACCTCTCAAACTATTCTCGCCCTCAAGAATTAAAACCCAAACCCAGAAGAAAGTGGGCTATAAACAACCACCTTTTAAGATACCTCCCACGAACAAACCACCACATTGGAGTAAAACCTCAACATCCAAGAACACCTCCTCCTAGATTTTCCAACCCAAAAACCACAAGACATACCATAAAATAACTAAATGTTACGCTACCCAAACATATGAATTAGGGAATTTCTTTCCCCCATGACATGATACTATCCACTTTGGGAGGAGTTGACTCTCCCACATAGGTTTAATCGCATTCGCATTAATGTGCCTTGATTAGAGATCATGTCCTACCCTCCTCATATTTCAGGAAATTATTAAATGCCGCATAATAAGGAAAAAACTCATCTTATAGAAAAAAAGGTTCAATAATTACATCACAAAGTAAAGCACACAAGTAAAACTCAAAAAAAAACTTCGGGTACTGGGAACACATCTGCATCTCTTGATCCCAAGTACTCTCCTCCAGGGCACCATGCCTCCACAACACACAAACCAAGGGAATGATCGGTCTATGCAGCACCTTATCTCGATCATCCTGGATCTCCACTGGTCGCTCCACAAATGTTGTAACATCCTCGATATCCAACCAATGACATGGGAGTAATCATGAAGATACCGACAAAGCTGGGAGGCATGAAAGATGTCATGGATCCTCCCAAACTATAGTGGCAATGCCAACTGATATGTCACCTCACCAATCCATCCCAACACCTCAAAAGGTCTGATGAACCTGAGAGAAAGTTTACTCCCTTAGTCAAACCTATGTTGCCCATGTCAAGGGGAAACCTTCAAGAATATGTGGTCCCCAACCTCAAACTCCAAGGGCCTTCTCCTGTGATCAAAATACGTCTTCTTCCAGTCTTGTTCTTCCTTTATCCTCTCAAGGACAAGTTGCGCCTTCTCTATCATACTCTACACCATGTACGAACCAAGAATATCTACCAAGGGTAAACTCTACCAAGGGTAAATGTTGCACCCAAGACCCACTAAAGTTCAGAACACATGTCCGCAACATTTCCTCCAACGTATGGATGGTCCTATCTATTTGTGCATCCATATTAGGGTGGAAAGTAGTGATGAGGCGTAACTGAGTGCTAAAGGCATATTAAAATCCCCTATAGACTCACAGCGTAAAACTTGTATCACAATTCAAGACAATGGATCATGGAACTCCATTCATATGCACCACCTCATCCACATACCTCCATGCTAAGGAAACCACTGTGCTCGACTCCTTGATCGCTAATAAGTGAGATAATTTCATCAACTAATCCATTACTACCCAAATAGAATTGAATCATCCCTGAGCCCTAGGTAATCCTGTGAAAAAATCCACTAAGATTTCATCCCAATTCCACTCAGGGACATCTAGGTGTTGCAACAATCCACCTGAAACATGGTGCTCAGCCTTCACTTGATGGCACACTAAGCACATTACCACAAACTCCACCACTCCCTACTTTATCCCAGGCCACCAAAACTATACCCTCAAGCCCTAGTACATCTTGGAAACTCCTAGGTGTACCACTAGGGTTGAGATATGAAACTCATGGAGAACTTCCTCATGCATTTCCACTAAAAAAAATAGCTTCCCATGGAACAACATTCGATTCTAACCATCCTCAGACCATCCCCTCAGAGCTTTACCTTGTTCAATGTGACCACGCATCACCTCTGCCTCTGAATCTCTAAAAGTCTATAGATTCCTAAACCAATTACTTCTATGACTTCCTTATCAAAGAATCAACCACAACATTCCACTTTCTCAAGGTGAATGAGATCTCAAAATCATAATCCTAGAGAAACTTCATCCACCTCCACTGCCTCATGTTCAAATATTGCATAGAAAAGATGTACCTCAAGCTCTTATGATCCATGAAGACCACAAAGCACTTACCAATGAGGTAATGTTGCAAAAGATTTAGTGCGAACATGATCGCTGCTAGTTCTAGATCATGGGTGGAATTGTTATGTTCATGGGGGCATAATTGCTTAGACTCATAGGATATCACTCCCCATTGATGCATCAACACACACCCCATGCCTAGACGGGAAGCATAAAAAACACCTCGAACATCAACCCTTCCTCTAGAAGCTTGAGCACTGGAGCATTAACCAACTTCCCCTTCAGATAGCCAAATTTTTCCGCATAATGGTCACTCCACACAAAAGATTGGCCTTTTCTGGTCAGAGCCGTCAATCAAGCCACTACTCACGAGAAATATGGTACGAATCTCTAGTAGTAGCCTTCTAGACTGAGAAAACTGTGAATCTATACCACATTCTTGGGTGATTCCCAAGAAACAACTACCTCAACCTTCAATAGGTCCACTTATATGCCTTGTTTATGCACCACATGCCCAAGGAAGTGGACCTCCAATGTACAAAAATTTCACTTAGACAACTTTCCATTGATTTGGTGGTGCTGAAGGATATCTAGGACAGTCCTAAGATGCTTGGTATGTTCTTCCTCAATCTTCGAGTAGATCATGATGTTTTAAATTAATACAATGACGAACTGGTCCATGAACTCATGAAATACAGAGTTCATGGGCCCCATGAACATGGTTATTGTATTCGTAACACCGAACGACATAACTACGAACTAGAAGTGCCCACACATACACCTGAAAGCAGTCTTCGGGATGTCACCCTCCTTCACCCTCAACTGGTGATGTATAGAGCATAGATCCATCTTGGAAAACCAAATCACTCCCCTTATTTGGTTGAAAATATCATCTATACTTAGGAGAGGGTAGTGGTTCTTGATCGTTACGTGATTCTGTCTCCAATATTCTATACACGGCCTTAGACCACCACCTCCCTTATTCTCAAACAAGAAAAGAGCACCCCACTATGATGCATTGGTTCAAATTAAAATATTCTTCATTAGGTCATCAATTTGGATCTGAAACTCCTGAAACTCAAAAGGTGCCATACTATAAGGATCCATCAAGATCGGATGAGAATCAGGCTATAATTCTATCCCAAACTCAACATCATGTCGAGGGGGAAGAGTCAAAACCTACTCATGGAAAACTTGCAAAAACTCTTTGAGAAATCCTATAACCTCCACCATTTCAGCATCCATTGATCCCATTGACAGCTCGACTAATAAGGAAAAAGAGGCTCCATGCATCGGCTACCCATCTGACAGCTCTGCTCACCAAAAAAGGCTACACGCTTTCCTTTTGCGTAAGAAAACATGACTCTTATCTAGAATCATTTGATAATAGCACGAAAAAATTACAACTAGTCGATGCCAAGGATAAAATCATATGGCTAAATCAGTAGTAGATAGAGATCCCCACTGGACTGATACATCCCCAACATCAGTCTACGTCCCCAGCAAACATCAAACAAGCTGGTCTGAACTTCAAATGGTGTACTCAACACCAAGGGCATAGAAAGTATCTCTATGTATAGTCCTAATACATGGGCTATAATGGGTGAAAATAAGGAGTGTGAAGCTCCCAAATCAAATAAGAAACAAGCATGCATACCAAACAAATTGATCGTACCTCGAATGATCTCCAGCCCTATTAGAATTGTTGCCTCTCCAGGGTGCAACTGACCATGCCCAACTCCTCTACCCTCAGATATCAAAATCCTCCTCGAATAGGCCTTGGTGGAGGTCCTTGAGGATCATACTGAGTTCTACATCATCCTACATCATCCGCACTTGGTGGAGCAGGGACCTGTTGTCCCTACTACTGGAAAGGCCTGGTTGGAAACTACTATGGAGGAGGGAACTGAACCTACCCACCTCCACCATACTGAGCTTAAACTGGGAATTGACTCCAAAGGTTCATGCGGCCTTCATAAGTGAAATAACTCTACCCCAATCCCATGGAGAAAGGGCAAGGACCATAGGGTTTAAACTAAAACTGCTGGGGTCGACTCCCTGTTGGCCAAAACTTGGAAGGCCCTAATATCGGAGACTTTCTGATGATGGCCTTCCCTTTCAAGAACTTAGCTAACTTCCATCTCATTTCAGACCTCCTCTCAAGTGCATCCTTCCCACAACCTCATCCTTATTTTGAACCTCTAAGTATGTCGATAGGGTGAAGACAGTAACTATATACTAGAGAGGAGGATGAAGTACCTCCTCCAAACATCTTTCCTGAGACTCCTCAACTGAAAATAGATCCAGAGAAAAACATATGAGATCCTTGAACTTGATCCCAAATTCCCTCACTGACATACTCCCCTACGGTAGGGAGAGTAGATCCTACCACTTCTCATCTTTCATCGTGGAATAAGGGAATTACACCCAGAACTCCTTCTCAAAGTAAGCCTATGAAAAATCGCTCTCCTTCCTCTTCCTAAGGTAAAGAATCCATCACTAACATGTTGCTCCCCTCATCTGGATCACTTCCAGATGAACCTAGTACTCTATAGGAGCCTAGATCAAGTTGAAAGTGATCATCATATCCTTGATCAAGCTCTCCATATCTATGTATGAAACGCTACCCTCGTACTTCCCCAGAGTTTATAATTAGAAAGCATGAGGTTTCTTCTGCCACTGATCATCCTCCTCTGTTATATTGACCCTTCGCCAGTCAACTAGGCTAGCCTGTTGACCCTTCACTACTCGTACCACACGCGGGCGATGTTCAGGATCCATAACTGAAAGGAAAACAAGGAACTCCTAAGACTGGGTAGTATGAGATTTATTTAGGATTCATTTTAACTCATTGTTTATTTTAATTTTCTGAAAACACCCAAATCAAACAAGAACACAAGTCTTAATGATGCATGTACATGTCCTAGGGACTCTACCCTACAATCAGTGTAGCCTCAATTGGTTGTTTGGTAAGTTCAAAGTCCTTGTTCAGATCACGGGGGGGGGGGGATAAAATCTTATATCCTAGTTGATCTTCCCTAGAATATGTCATGCACCAAGATCACCTAACAGTATTGCCCTACCAACCCATACAATCCTCATTGTGCTTAACTCCAAACATTATCCTACCTCTCAGCCATCACCTCTGATACCATTCTTTCATGACCCACCTTCTTCATGATAAGGTAAGGGATAACAAGATGCTAATATCATACTTCTTAGGGTGAAGGAGAGATAATTACCCCCGAGTCTTGCCTTCAATAGGCCCTAGGGTGGCAACCGGTACTAAGGGTATAGAAATATCACGAAAGTATGAGGAATTGCCCTTTTATAGTTACCAATATTGGGAGATAAGATGTATCAACCCCAAACAACTCCAAGACATATATGTATAAAGAAACTAAAATCCATCCCACATGCATGTATAAGTAAAAATACTAGAAATATAAAGAAAACTCCAATGTAAGTACCAAAATAAAACTAAGCAGCAACACAACAACCGTCCCTAATGTACAAGCTAGTAAGGTCCCACATGGTTTATATAATGTCCCTAGAAACCTGGAAACAATTTTATATATGTAGGGTGATCATACAAGTATACTCGGTAGGGAAAACCAAAGTCACTCATGCACAAGTGGGAGAAGAATACTAATGCCTCTATAAGAAAACAACAAAAACTCAAAATCACCTAACAATGTATACTATCCACCCCAACCTCACCAAGGCACACTCACCAAATAACGCAAGTCAAGTAAATTATTAAGCACATTGATATTTGGGTACCCCACACCACTTTACACTGGTTAACTACTCGTCCATAACAGTGAACGTCCTGACGCTACTACACAATTACACAAGCCCCACTATCACAAACTACCTACACACACCTGATCTAAACACCGCATCCTACTCGTAAACACTTGGGCCACAACTACCACACGTCTCGCCCGAAAACACCTGGGCCTCCTCCTGAAGATACATGGTAAACAAACCACCTCTCACAAAACCAATACCATAAATCTAGTATTAAACCTCAATCCATTATAGTCTGCCCGAAGAGTCTTGTGCAGTAAATTCTTAGAAGAGGGAGAGGGTTAAAGTTAGTAACTGTCCATCCATCCTCCCTCTGGGATGTTGGGAAAGACACCCTCCCCCATAACTGTAGGGGTTTTCAGCATATAGTGCTCAACGTGAGTGGGGTGCATATAGAAAACATACGGAACAATAAGTTTATAAATATAGGTAATAAACACTCAAACCATTCTATGGGACACCATAAATACAATCAACCTACTCAAAAACACCTTCGCTTCTACCCCTACATGCACATACCACCACGAACGATAGTCACTTGAACACCACTTCACTACAAGACCTAACTCGAAACATACCCCCATATGATTCTAACCAATTATCATTATTCATTATGAAATAATTCTTTATTTATTTCCATCCCTACCTAGGAAACTACCAAACACTGCAAAAATTATAAGGTAAAGCAACCATACCAACCATTTCCCAAGCCAAATAAAGAAATAAGGGCTAATGAAAAGGTAACTCATTTTAACACTCACAAACATGAAATCATGACATGACCCAGTCCTACAGCCCCACTATTCAACCACTGCCCAGATGAAGTCCCACTGCATAACATGTCCATCCATTCCATAATCAATCTATCTCTAAACCTAAGATTATATCACACCTCCTGCACCACCTCATACACAAATCCCATAACAACCACCACTAAACCACAGCCCTATTTCACACACATACCACACACTTCTCCAAGAACCAACCCCACTACCCATACTTGTGCCCACAACCATGATACCAAAAACACCACCATATAACCCTTATAAAGTACAAAACCCAACAAGGCCCACACAGCACATAGCCACACCAAAACAAGCGGAGGATATTTGGATTTAGCCAACAAAGGTTCTTTAATTCCACTTTGATAAACAGGGGTGATCACAAATCATGTTTGATTCTAGGGAAACTTTTTTATTTAACCAGGTATATGTGATTAATTAGATTTCATGTTTATAGTAATTTCAATAGAGAATCAACAATAATCATGAAGCATCACGGGTGCGCAAGAAAAGACAACCAGTGAACATGATTTTTAGAGGGATACAACCCATACAATTCACATTACAGATCAAAGATAACAGATAAAAGAAAGGGATCATCAACATCTTCCCCATCCCCATTTATTATTCCTACTATATTCTTTAAATTGGTTTCAGCCGTATATGCAAGAGGACATAAGTACACCCACCCCACATGATACATGATTAAAGGAGAGATGAAGGAATCTCTACTTGGAATAATAGGCGAACAAAACTCCTCTTTACACCAAAACAGGGGGGTCGTGTGAGCTAGAGACTTCAAGGAAAACTGAACAGGGGGGGGGGGATATAGCATAGGGGCACAGCTCGTCTAGGGAGAAAATTTCTCCGTGCACTAAGATAAAAGAGAACAGAGGACCTCGTCTTAGAAAAAGTTAGATCCTATATCAACGGTATGGAGTGTCCTCCCCCTGATCCTTTGAGTGATCCTCCTCTGCCCGATGATAGTTGATAATTTGTGAAGTTTTATGATTGTTTTGTAATTTGGGATGACAAACATATTATGTTTGAAGTGATGTATTATTTTTATGTCTATATAATTTTTTTAATTTTTTTTTAATTTTTTTAACAATTTTTAAATATTTTTAACATTTTAATTTTTTTAATTAATTTTAATTTTTTTAATTAATTTTAATTTTTTAATTTTTTTAATTATTATTTATTTTTTAAATATTTTTAATTTTTAATTTTTTCAAATTTTTAAAATTAATTTTAATTAATTTTAGTTAATGAAAATTTTTAAATTATTTTTAATATTTTCTAATTATTTTTAATTTTGATTTTTTATAAAAAAAATATTTGCGACGGAAAAATGGTATGCTGTAAATAATCAATTGTGACAGACCGTTGCAATTATTTATTTAAACATTTGCGATCCTTATTTACGATGGATGTTTCATCCATCGCAATTATTCTCTATTTGCGATGTAAAGTTGCAAATAACCCCAATTTTGATGTCGTTTTTTACCACGGTTCATTAACGAGAGACTCCCATTGAAAGTAACGTTTTGCGACGGGATTCTGTTGCTAATGCTCCATTGCAAAAATTGGAATCTTTAGCAGTGGGAGTTTGTTCATAGGAAAGGTTATCATTGTTAAGACATTTCTTAATCACCTTAGGGTATTTGATAGGTTTCTAGACTCCTCTCTTGGTCAATGAATATTATTCACTATTATATAGATATGGTTCTAGAGGGTCACATACTAAGCATATTTAAAATAATAATATATTCTAATGAATAAAAGTATAGGACATGGTGGGCCCCACCACTGGGGTCTGAGAGTGTCTGAGAATATATGATCGTCATTAAATAAATAAATTCACTTTATTTGAGTTTAAAATAATTATTATTGAATTTATTTATTAAATTTATTCACAAGATATTATGTAAACTGTAACGCCCCGAACACTTTTAATTTGTAATAATAATATTTTCTTTATTATTATGTTGGTTTTGTTTAACAATTGTGATTTTAAAATAAGAATAAATGAAGAATGAAAACAAAGACATGTTTTATTCAATAAGAATGCTAGAAACCTTACAATGCCATAAGGCCAAAAGAACCTCACTAACCTAGAATGCCTACTAGAAGACCTATCAAAATCACCGAGAGACCCCCAAATATCACAAACAGACCAAGAAAATAGTGAGAGTCCATCGGTTCTATCATAATGAAGAACATTATGGCAAGTGCAAGGACCACCGTACTGAGCATCAAGGGTATATAGAGCACCATCTTCACCAAGTTGTTTCTAAAGTTTTGAATACCCTAAACATCTTTTTATAAGGCCTTTTGTGACTGTTGGTAGCCATTGCAGTCCTTAGATGACTGTTGGTTTTGAAACGGTCATAAAATCTTACAACCATTAGGTGTTTTTAAGAATTTTTTTTAATTCTGTTTAACTTAGGTATTTTGAATGTTTTAAGTATTTTAAGTATATAAGCATTTTAAATGTTCTAAGTTTTTAATTATCTTAATTAATTTAAGAAATTAAAGGTTTTAAATGTTTGAAATTAATCTTTTAGTTAATAAATATATATTTTCAAGTAGACATAAATAATACCTCTCTATGTATTAAAACCGTATACTTATTTAGATTTTGATCACAATGAAGTGTAACCAATTATTTTATGAAGAAATATATATGTTTCACATGTTTTAAATATTTCAAAGTTATATCCTAGGTTAAATAATAACATCATTTTAATTAAGGGTATACTTTAATTTAAATTATAATAACCATGATGGTTATCTTAGAACGAATAAAATCAATGATGTGGTACTTTGAACTTATAATGTTTTACAACTTAAAACGAATTGGAAACCATGTTTTTAAATACTCTTATTAATTAAAAGTTATAATTTTGGGTTAATTGATGACATGGTATGATTTATATGTTGGTTTTTTTATTTTTAATATATTAAAGTTTGAAATGAAGTTGAAAACATGTTTTAGACTAATTAATGGAATGTTTAAATGAAATTAAATATTGCAAAATTCATTTATACTTTCTATGGTTTTAGATATGGTTTGTTTTTGAAAGTTTGGGTTTATAAAAAATATATTACCCATAGGTCATCCCTCTAGCTGAGCTGAGGGAGGCAGCTCGCACTACTCCTTTAGGAGTAGGCGACCGAACCTGAACCCCTCAACCGCAGCACAAGCCAACCCTTGAGGGTATGCATGCCATAGGGATTCATGGAGGACCTGAGGCAGCGGTGCCACCATGCGGGGTAGCATGACAGTAGGGATTGGGTGCAGAGCGTGCTCGTATGGAGAACCAGTACGGGGCGGTACTGGGGAGGGGGAAGAGAACCAATTGAGTGATGGATGGGAGCTTGAGGCATATAAATCCAGCCAGGAATCCTCCTCGTTTTGATGTGGGATGATATTTTTCAACGGGGATTGCATATCAGTCATTCAATCTCACCACGCGAGATCTGGACAACATGATCTGTTCCCGAATTTGAAACTCCATCGTCGTGGTATTAACAATGCGTTTTTTTGAGCCATTCGATAGGGACGCGGTTGAATCTCATCCACCCTTCTATTTTTAAAGCCCCAGTTTTACCATGGTCGTCTGATCAGAACCAAGATCAGATCCCAACCCTTCTTTCTCTTTCCCTATTTTCCTTCTCCCTTCCTCCTTCTTCCTCGTGTCGTCGCTCCTATGCACCAGTCCACGTCAACCTCCTCCTCTCCGCTATTTCTTCCTCTCTCGTGAAACTTTCTCCATCCACAACCCGGTTTTCTATGCTCCTCTTTTGACAAGTCTACGTAGGTATTTTATTTTAATTCAAACCTAATATATTCCATGTAAGTTTTCTAAAAATTATATATATATTTATTACAACAATAAACCCGATTGATTATCATTGATTGGAAAGTTTGTCTTGTTTTATTTTAGTCTGTTTTCATTTTCCTCAAGTCTTTATTTATAATTTATGTCAAAACCGTGTTTTTTAAAATATTCCTATATACATATTATATAAAACCTTATGTTTCACCAAAACCCTTTGGGTTTTCTCCTTCTCATATTCTCTCTAAGATACTTCTCGGACATGTCTCTCACTTGAAGTCAAGTAAGGTGTTAATTGGATTCACTTTTATCATGTAAAAATATTATTTATACCTTAATGTTTTTACAAATATATATATATATATGTGTGTGTGTGTGTAGTTTCTTCTCAAAATCCTAAAATGTTTTTCTAAATGTGTATATCATTGTTTTTGAAAGTGTAAAACTCATTTAAGGGAGTTATTTTTGCTTCAACTTCAACATACAAACCCCCTTTTGTCCACTGTTGTGTTTTCAGAAATTATATATCTATGTATACAATTTTATATGGCTTCCAGTCCTAACTCATTTTTGGGTTTTTTTTAAATATGATTATTAGTATTAAACTGATGTTTTAAGATGTATAGCCCTTGTAAGGGTTAATCTTATTTTTTGTTTGGGTGAAATATATATAAATATATATATATACTTATATTCAGATATACAAAACAAAACCATTTTAGGTTTTTATGATTTTAATTGATGATCGTATGTTTTTTTTTAAATGATGTTCTTAATAAAGGGATTATGTTGGTTTGTTTTCCCATATGAAAAACCTTGTTTACAACTTATGTATATACGGTTATTTATTAAATAAACCTATTCAGTTTTTATAGTTTTTGAATTATAAAGATATTTTCTTAAATGATGTCCTCGATTGCATATAAATCATGTAAGGATTCACCTTTGCATTGTTTAATTGGACCATATAAACATATGTGTGTATTTATACGGTTATATATACATATACATATAGGTTTTAATTACAATCTGAATTGGGTTATCATAAAACCTATTTTATTGATCAAATTATGTTTTTGAAGTGTACAACATTTATAAGGATTTATTAAACCTTTTAATGGGTTGTGCAAATCCCAAGCATACATTTTGTGTATATATAGGGTTTTATATAATTTCTAAACCCATATAGATACATATATGTGTTTCAATCTTGACTCCTTAAGTTTTTAAATGGTATTAGCTATATTAGTAAGTGTGTATTTGTTTTCAATTTTAAGCATATATATATATATGAACATTCATAAAAACATGTGTTTAATTACTTTTTCTTTTTATGCATGAATACTTCACATGAAATAATGATTTTACATCCATAATTTGTATTCCAATTTTCCATAAGTAATGCCTTTAATTATTTATGTTTATGTTTTAATTTATTTGGTATTTCAATTAACATAGTATGGTTTAATCAAGAATAACAAGTATCACAAAGTCCAAAACATGTAAATTGTGATATGAAAAAGGTTAACTTTCATGTGAAAGAGTTTTAATGAAAGAGTTATTATTTTATGTGGAAGCCCATTATTTTATGTGCACTAGTTATTATCACATGTGCAAAAGCATACCGTTTTAGTCCATACATGTCACTGTTAAATCTGATTTAGTCATAACCTAATACTAACAAATCTAGTCATTTTTACATTTATTACATAATTAATTTCAGTTATGAGTATGTATGCAAAAAAATATGGATTAAGAATGTAATTTTCCATTGTAGTATGGGAAACTATGAAAATAATACCATATTAAGACATATGAGGAATGTATTGGACTTAGATGATGTGATGGGTGTGCCTGAAATTATACAGCGCTCCAATGTATTAGGTAAAGTGATAAATCTCATGAGTTAAGGTGAAATGATGCATGAACATGATTCTAGATTTTTTCACAACTATATGTGGTAGTTGACCACAATTATGTTGGCTTATTTACCCGTATGGTCTTGGCACGAGGCCTTGACAGAATGATTATGCACGGTCTTGGTGAAATGCCTTGACAAATTCTAGCATTATAGATTCCCTCATTATGTATTAGTATATGACCAACCCGGGGATTATTCGACTAGTATAATATCCTTTGGTTAAGCATCTATTATGATAATGGTGATGAATTCATATAGCATAAAAAAAGTATGCACATGGCAAGTTGTATAAGGAAAATGTATAAAATGATGAAACTGAAGTAGATGTTACACCTATAAATCCATGAATTGCATATTAAGTTCTAGGTGAATCATGACATTGTTACTTACATAATTTTATGCAAGTGATAAATTTATGTTCTAATGTGTACCTACAACTTTTCATATCACCTTTAAAATTGGTTTGATCAATTTATGGATTATGCATCATTCCATGCATTTTTTGTACATATATGCACAATATGATATATGTTTTACCTAAAAAATTTTAAGTAAATATATATAATTCTTGTGTAAGAGGATTTTCTGAAAATTTCTTCAACTAACCTTTGAAAAATGTTGATGACATGCTTCAAGAAGTGATATTTTCTTTATAAGAAAATGTTTTGTAGGTTGTTTGTTTTTAAAAAGAAATGGATTTTATTATTTTATTTTAAAACCCCTTACTGGGAAATATTATGATCACCCTATGTTTTTAATTTATGTTTATAGGGTTTGGTAGATTTATCAAGCTATAAGTACTCTAATGTGATGGTAGAATTATGAATCTTATCTATGTCAATATTATGTAAGAAATGTATCAATTGTTTCTGGTTTTCCAGAACCTAAACCGAAATGATCCTCTATAATGGAATGAGATGTGTAATATGTATCTGTAAGTTTTATAAGAAAAAATTACACACCATGTTTCTGGTACCGAATCTGGGCTTCTGGGGTCGGGGTCTTTATAGTTGGTATCAGAGGATCATTTTAGATAACTCTGGAAAATTAGAACAAGACTAAAAAATTATTTATACCTTGCTAAATTTTTCTTTCTTAAAATTTTTATATGGTAGGTGAAGGTTCACCAAAAACCCTTTTGTCCCTTCCTTCTAAATTTTTAGAGACCATAATCACCAAGTCATGTCAGGAAGACTATAAACCCTTTGAAAGTTTTCGTTTGGCATGAAAACACCTCTACCACATATCCAACTCTCCTCATGTACTTTATCTCCATAAAGGACCAGGCCTTGACTATTTCCTCATGGTGCATGCCCAATTATCATACTATGCACGTCAAGGGAAGTAATATGAGGGTCTTTTTAAATACTTCAATCTAGCTGAAGGCTTTGTATCCCTATGGTATTTCCAAGAAGCTTCAAGTGTGGGTGACCTCTGCGCAGCTTATATGTGTCAGATTCTGTCCTAAGGTCATGTTGGATGAGACTTTGAAATTCTTGAAGTCAAGTCCTTTTGTTCGTTTTATAGACATCAAGTCTATGCTGACGTATCACAACTTCACACCCCACATGCCTCAATCCTGAGAAATTTTAGATGTCTAGAAGAGCATGACCCAAGCTTCTCGCGTTGCGTTTGGACCAGAGAAGTCGAGAGTTTTGAAGCTGTGCTAACCATAATCTAGGGAAATCGCCGACACCGGTGGTACTTGTAAAGGGACACCATAGTGTATGGAAAAAGGTCAATTTATGTGGGTATGAATGTAATTGAAAGGACTCAATTCTTTTAATGGGTGGATAATGTAACACCCCGAACACTTTTAATTTGTAATAAAAATATTTTCTTTATTATTATGTTGGTTTTGTTTAATAATGGTGTTTTTAAAATAAGAATACATGAAGAATGAAAACAAAGACATGTTCTATTCAATAAGAATGTTAGAAACCTTACAGTTACCTAAGGCCAAAAGAACCTCACTAACCTATAATGCCTACTAGGAGACCTATCAAAATCACCAGGAGACCCCCAAATATCACAAACAGACTGAGAAAATAGTGAGAGTACTTTGGGTCTATCACAATGAAGAACATTATGAAAAGTGCAACAACCACCGTACTGAGAATCAAGGGTATATAGAGAACCATCTTCACTGAGTTTTTTCTAAAGTTTTTAATATCCTAAACATATTTTTATAAGGCATTTTGTGACTGTTGGTAGCCATTACAGTCCTTAGATGACCGTTGGTTTTTCAACGGTCATAAAATCTTATAATTGTTAGGTGTTTTTAAGAATTTTGTTTATTCTATTTAACTTAGGTGTTTTTAATATTTTAAGTATTTTAAGTATATAATCATTTTAAATGTTCTAAGTATTTAAGTATCTTAATTATTTTAAGAACTTAAGGGTTTAAAATGTTTGAAAGTAATGTAATAAATATATGTTTTCAAGTAGACATAAAGAATACCTCTCTATGTATTAAAAATGTATACTTATTTAGCTTTTGATCAAAATGAAGTGTAACCAATTATTTTATGAAGAAATATATATGTTTTAAAATGTTTTACATATTTTTATGTTATATCCTAAGTTAAATAATAACATCATTTTAATTAAGTGTATACTTTAATTTAAATTATTATAACCATGATAGTTATCTTATAACGAATAAAATAAATGAGGTGGTACTTTGAACTTATAATGTTTTAAAACTTAAAACGAATTTGAAACCATGTTTTTAAATGCTCTTATTAATTAAAAGTTATACTGTTGGGTTAATTGATAACATGGTATGATTTATCTGTTGGTTTGTATATTTATAATATATTAAAGTTTGAAATGAAGTTAAAAACATGTTTTAGACTAATTAATGACATGTTTAAATGAAATTAAATATTGAAAACTTCATTTCTACTTTCTATGGTTTTAGATATGGTTTGTTTTCAATATTTTGGGTTTATAAAAAATATATTACCCATAGGTCATCCCTATAGCTGAGCTGAGGGAGGAAGCTCCTACTACTCCATCAGGAGTAGGCGTCCAAGCCTGGACCCCTCAACAACAGCACAAGCCATCTTGTGAGGGTATGCGCACTATAGGGATGCATGGAGGACCTAAGGAAATGACACCACTGTTCGGGGTGACACGATGGCAGGGAGTGGGCGCAGAGTGTGCCCGCAGGGAGAACCGGTACGGGGCGGTACTGGGGAGGGGGAAGAGAACCAATTTAGTGATGGATGAGAGCTCGAGGCTTATAAAGTCATCCCAGAATCTTCCTCATTTCAATGTGAGATGAGATTTTTCAGCGGGGATCGGATCTCAGTCGTTTGATCTCACCGTATGAGATCTGGACTGCACGATCTAGTCCTGGGTTTGAAACTCCACTACCACGATATTAACGCCGCATTTTCTCTAAGCCATCCGATTGGGATACGGTTGAATCTTGGTTTCCCTTCTATTTTTAAAACCCCAATTTTACTGTGGTCGTCCGATCAAAACCAAGATCAGATCCCAACCCTTCTTTCTCTTTTAGTATTTTCCTTCCCCCTTCCTCCTTTTTCTTTATCGCATCATCGCTCTTGTGCACCAGTCCGTGTCAACCACCTCCGCTCCGCTATTTCTTCCTCTCTTGCGAAACTTTCTTTATCCACGACCCAATTGTCTATGCTCCTCTTTACACAAGTCTACGTAGGTATTTTATTTTAATTAAAACCCAATCTATTCTATGGAATTTTTTCACAAAATTATATATATATTTATTACAACAATCAACCCAGTTGATTTTCATTGATTGGAAATTTTGTCCTATTTTATTTTAGTTCATTTTGATTTTCCTTAAGTCTTTGTTTATAATTTATGTCAAAACCATGTTTTGTAAAATATGCTTATATACATATTATATAAACCCTTATGTTGCACCAAAACCCTACGGGTTTTCTCCTTCTTATCTTGTCTCCATGATACTGCTCGGCCCTCTCTCTCACTTGAAGCCAAGGGATTAATTTGATTCGCTTTTATCATGCAAAAATCTTATTTATACCTTTGTGTTTTTACATATATATATATGTATATGTATATGTATGTATGTATGTATGTATATATATATGTAGTTTCTTCTCTAAATCCTAACATGTTTTTCTAAATGTGTTTATCTGTGTTTTTTAAAGTGTAAAACTTAGGTAAGGGGGTTATTTTTTGCTTCAACTTCAACATGAAAACCCCTTTTTGTCCACTGTTGTGTTTTCAAGGATTATATATATATGTATACAATTTTATATGGCTTCCTTTCCTAACTCATTTTTGGGTTTTTTTAAAATATGATTATCAGTATTAAACTAATGTTTTAAGGTGTATATCCCTTGTAAGGGTTGATCTTATTTTTTGTTTGCGTAAACTATATATATATATATACTTATATTCAGATATACGAAACAAAACCATTTCAGGTTTTTTATGATTTTTATTGATGATCGTATGTTTTTTTTAAATGATGTTCTTAATAAAGGGATTATGTTGGTTTGTTTTTCCATATGAAAAACTTTGTTTACAACTTATATATATACGGTTATTTATTAAATAAACCTATTTGGTTTTTATGGTTTTTTAATGCTAAAGATATGTTCTTAAATGATGTCCTAGATTGCATATAAATCATGTAAGGATTCACCTTTGTATTGTTTAATTGGACCATATAAACATATATACGTATATATACAGTTATATATATATATATATTAAGTTTTAATTATAATCCGAATTGGGTTTTCATAAAACTGATTTTATTGATCAAATTATGTTTTTGAAGTGTTCAACATTTATAAGGATTTATTAAACCTTGTAATGGGTTGTGCAAATCCCAAGCATACACTTTGTGTATATATAGGGTTTTATATAATTTTTAAACCCACATATATACATATATGTATTTCAATCTTGACTCCTTAAGTTTTTAAATGGTATTAGCTATATTTGTAAGTGTGTATTTGTTTTCAAGTTTAAGCATAAAAATATGAAAGTGCATAAGCACATGTGTTTAATTACTTTTTCTTTTTATGCATGAATACTTCACATGAAATAATGGTTTTACGTCCAAACTCTGTATTCCAATTTTCCATAAGGAATGCCTTTAATTATTTATGTTTATGTTTTAATCTATTTGGTATTTCAATTAACAGAGTATGGTTCAATCAAGAATAACAAGTATCACAAGGTCAAAAACATGTAAATTGTGATATGAAAAAGGTTCACTTTCATGTGAAAGGATTTTAATGCAAGAGTTATTATTTTATGTGTTAGACCATTATTTTATGTGCACTAGTTATTATCACATGTTCAAAAGAATACTTTTTTAGTCCATACATGTCATTGTTAAATCTGATGCAACCATAACCTAAAACTAACAATTCTATTCATTTTTTAATTTATTGAATAATTCATTTCAGTTATGAGTATGTATGCATAATATTATGGATTAAGAATGTAAGTTTCTATTGTAGTATGGGACACTATGAAAATAATACCATACTAAGACATATGAAGAATGTATTGGACTTAAATGATGTAACAGGTGTGCCCAGAATTATACAGTGCTCCAATGCATTGGGTAAAGTGATGAATCTCATGAGTTAAGGCGAAATGATGTGTGAACATGATGGTAGCTTTGTTCACAACTATGTTTGGTAGTTGACCACAATTAGGTTGGGTTTTTTACTCGTATGGTCTTGGCATGAGCCCTTGACAGAATGATTATGCATGGTCTTGGCGAAAGGCCTTAACAAATTCCAACATTATACATTCCCTCATTATGTATTAGTATATAACTAACCAAGGGATTATTCTACTAATAGAATATCCTTTGGTTAAGAATCTATTATGATAATGGTGATGAATTCATATGACATAAATAAAGTATGCACATGGAAATTTGTATAAGGAAAATGTATCGAATGATGAAACTGAAGTGGATGTTACACCTATCAATCCATGAATTGCATATTAAGTGCTAGGTGAATCATGAAATTGTTACTTACGCAATTTTATGCAAGTGACAAATTTATGTGCTAAAGTGTACCTACAACTTTGCATATCACCTTTAAAATTGGTTTGATCAATTTATAGATTATGCAGCATTCCATGCATTTTTTGTACATGTATGTGTACTCTGATATATGTTTTACCTGTAGTTTTTAAGTAAATACATATACTTTTTTGTAAGAGTTTTTCTTGAAAATGTCTTCAACTAACCCTTGAAAAATGTCGATGACAAGAAGTGATATTTTCATTATAAGAAAATGTTTTGTAGGTTTTCTATTTTTTAAAAGAAAGAGATTTTATTATTTTGTTTTAAAACTCCTTATTGAGAAATCTTATGCCCACCCTAAATTTTCAATTTATTTTTATAGGGTTTAGTAGATTTACCAAGTTATAAGTACTCCAATGTGATGACAGCATTATGAAGCTTATCTGTGTCAAGATTTTGGAAGAAATGTATCAGTTGTTTATGGTTTTCCAAAACCTAAATTGAAACGATTCTCTGTAATGAAATGAGACGTGTAATCTTTATCTGTAAGTTTTATAAGAAAAAATTACACATCATGTTTCAGGCATCGACTATGAGCTTCTGGAGTCGGGGTCTTGATATAAACACATGGAAACTATTATACGAACAAATATTATTTTAATATTTTAGGTTTATTTAAAATTTATGGAAATTAAGAGTAAAGTTAATGTCACCTTTTATCATGTAATATATGAGGAATTTGGTTTCATGTTTTTTTATTTTGTTAATTAAATTTCATTTATTTAATATGTTGTTTTAGTTTGTTACGCGGTGACTATTTTCTAAAATTATCGTCTCAGGTCCAACGATTGGACCTGAGGGTCAGGTACACAGCGGGATGAATTCCACCTGGAAAAAATGTGATGTGGCGGCAGATTTGGTTTTTGATTTAATTTTTTTAAAAAAAATTCAAAATGTTTCATTTGCAACGGTTGGACGATAATACCCCTGCTGTGTAAACTATTTTAATAAATAATTGTAAAATGTAAAAATAAAATCTGTTATTATAAAAAATTGATAATATTAGAAAATAAAAATTGTTTAATAATAATAATAAATATATAATAAATATATAAAAAATGTTTATTTTAGATTTTTCATAATCAATTTTTTTGTGCAAATTTATAGTATAAAATTTTAGTGCAAATTTGAAATTCATATGTGTTTTATATACATTGTTTTATATAGAAATTTTTCCATTGTTTAAAAATAAAACAAATAAGGTTTCGAGATATTAAAATTTATGGCTATTTTTTCATTATTTTATGGGAAAACTAATAAGGTCATTTTTTTAAAAGATTACGTCTTGAAAATCTCTATTTATTATATGTATAGAAAATATAATAATGGTCATTAAATTAATTTTTAGTGAAAATTTAAATTTTTATTTATATATTAATATATTTTCAATTTAATTTTATGTGAAATTTTGAACTATAAATTTCCTATTGAAATTTTCATTGGAAATTTCTAACAAAAATTTGTATTGAAAATTTTCACCATAAATTACATTATTCATATATTAATATAGATACACTAAAAATGTAAACATGTATGTATTTTAGAATTTATTTAATTAAAATTCTAGTATAATTATTGTAAATATAAAGTGGAAATTTTAACCGGAATATATATAATGGAATTTTATAAAAGAAAAAAGAAAATAGTACAGGTAAAAATATAAATAAGAAACACCAAACAACCATAAAGTATGGTTAAGGTGAAAAGGAAAAAAACCAAAGCAAACAAGAAACACCCATTAAAAAATGGTGGGCTCTGTATTGCAAGCAGAAGAAACTATATAATGAAGCCCACAACAGAAGGCTACGACACCCTCTGGAAAACAAGGGAACTTCCTCAGAAAAAACTCCATAACCCAACAACAAAGACACCTACAAGCCCCCAACAAAGGCAGAAAATTTCATCTTCAGATCATGCGCAACTCCCATGAGGTAGTCAGCTCCAAAAGAGCAAAATTCACACCAGGGAAAAAGCCCTGTTGAAGAGCCATTTGCCCAGCCGACTGGACTCAGGGATGTGTATCTTTGATCTCCAAGCTTTATCTTCCAAACCCTTTAGAAGAGAGGGAAGGACAATCTTGACTCCTTGGCCACTAAGCACCGACACTCCATGAAAGAAGCCCCGAAAAAAAATTGCATCTTGAAAACCAGCACAGAAAAAACAGAAGGCCTGCAACTTCAAGAAGTAAACCTCTCCAAAGAATAAAAAAGAATAAAACTAAGCAATCAGACCCCAAATAAAAAAAATCAGAACACAAGGATGAAAAAATCCTTACAAAACAGCCACAAATAGAGACAAGAGACAGCTTAAAAAAGTCTAAAAATGGGAGACTTGTCATAGTCCTTTTTAAGAAAAGGAAGGAGATCATCAGGAACTTGATCATACCAAACAAAATCAACTCCATTAACACCTTTATTTTCTAGGAAATCAGCAACAGAATTGGATTCCCTATAAATGTGAGTGATAATATGATTCAAGGAAAATAGAGTCTCCAAAAAATTAATCCAACGATTAGTTAGCTTCCATGACAATTGAGGAAGACCCATCCTTATGACAGAAACAAAAACAGAATAATCACTCTCAATCCATAAATTATCCCAACCACGCTTCACAGCTTGATCCACATCAACGATAATGCCAAGAATTTCAGCCTCAAGTGTAGAGGCAATGCCACAAGGACTATGAAAACAACCAAGGACATCCCCTTTATGATTTCTGAAAAAAGCACCATAACCAGAAAGCCCTGAATTTCCCCTAGAATCACCATCCGAATTAACTTTTAACCAACCAAAAAGAGTTTCCTTCTAGAGAACTTCTAAAGTACCATGCGGAGGCCTGAAATTTCCTTTAATACCTATCTGGTTCAGAACAGACAAATCATGAACCGAGTTGAAGCAAAAGTGCTTCCTTGGAATATCAACATTACGCATTGCAGCAAGAATAGCTGATAAAACCCCACTTACCGAGAAGGAAAATCTATCATGAATCACTTTATTCTGAGCAAACCAAATAAAATTAAGGAGTTCAGTAGTATCGACTCTAAAAAGATCCATCAATTGAGGAGAAGCAAAATAGAATGCCAGCCTTGAAGGAAATGATGAATTGAAGACATATTAGGCACAGGGATTTCAAAAATATCAAAAACATCCTTCCACATTGAAGAGGCATTAACACAACTAAGAAACAAATGATCAATATCTTCCCTATGTTGATGACAAAACACACATGAAGAATAGAGAGAGATGCCACATTTTTTAAGGAAACAATCAGTAGGAAGCTTCCCATGAGCCAATCTCTAGGAAAAAGTTGTCCGAGAAGGCCTAATAAAGTTCATATGAAGATCCCTCATCCATTTACAACCTATATTGCAAGAAAGAGAATGACTATAAAATTTTTTAGAAGTCAGTAGGCCATTTATAGCAGGTTCCCAAGCCCAAAAATCCTCTCTGTTAGAGAAACAGTAACTATTGATAATAGTAACAATATAATTAGGGAGACCCCCATATTATTAAGTTGATCTTTAATCGTAATATCCAGATCAACATTAAAATCATCATTCGTCAAGGAATCATCTTGGGGACAGCCAGTCCAATTGGCCTTCCAAAAGGATAAAGATGAGTTCCTTGAAGCAAGCCATCTAGCATGAGAGTCAATGGAAGAAAAAATGGATTTAAAATCAGGCCAAACAAGAGAATCCAGATGATTAAAACCCCCATTCCGGAGCCTGTCCCTGAATTTGTTACAGAGAAAGTCTAGAGACTCAGAATTACTATTGACAAGCCTCCAAATGAATGAAGCCTGTAAAGAATCATTAAACACCTCAATATTTTTAACACCAAGACCCCCAGCATCATAGGGTTTACAACAATTATTCCAAGAGACCGTAGCTAATTTCCTCTCCAAAATATTACCACTCCAAATAAAATTTTTAATAGAAACATCAATGCTCTTGATGAGAGAGATCAGCCACTTATAGACCATGAAAGAATAAACAAACTTAGAAATGATCACAGCCCTAACCAAGAAAACATGACCCGCCAGGGAAAGGGACTTACCCTTCCATGTAGCAATATATCGTCTGATTTTACAAATAATATCAAAAAAATAACAAGCTTTAGGCCTCCCCCAAAACATAGGAACACCCAAATATGTAAAGGGAAAAACACCTTCATGAATACCCAAATCCTTGATAATGCCCATCTTCCTAGAAATAGGAAAATTCCTACCAAAATAAACAAAGGACTTGTTCCAACTAATCTCTTGCCCAGAGACTTTTTCATAATGAAAAAGGGAACGCTTAATATTTTTAATATTTCTCTTATCCCCTTTAGTGAAAAGAATAATATCATCAGCATATAACAAGTGAGTGGGAGCAACAAAACCTCTACCAGCACTAATAGACTTCAATTTCCCATTGCCAACCATAATAGAAAGTAATCTACTAAGATAATCCTACGCAATGGAAAAAATAATGGCTGAAAGAGGGTCACCTTGTCTGACACCTCTAGAACAAGTAAAGAATCCCTCAGGGGAACCATTAATAAGAACAAAGATATGGGCTAACTCAAAAATGATTTTAACCCAATTAATGAAAACATCATCAAAACAAAAAAAACGCAGAACCTTATAAATGAAATTCCAATTTATAGTATCAAAAGCTTTCCTGACGTCCAACTTCAGATCAATATTACCATACCTTGTGGATTTATTAAGAAGGTTAACACATTCCGAGGCAGTAATAAGACAATCTTGAATAGACCTA
Organism: Viscum album; assembly: GCA_963277665.1. Taxonomy (NCBI): domain Eukaryota; kingdom Viridiplantae; phylum Streptophyta; class Magnoliopsida; order Santalales; family Viscaceae; genus Viscum; species Viscum album. The sequence goes on from OY728138.1 coordinate 772,282,490, forward strand.
CCCTTAATAAAGACAAATTAATTAGGAGAAACAATCTTACTAGAAATAGAGGACAACCTCGTAGCCAAGATTTTGAAAATAATTTTAAAAATTGTATTGATCATGGAAACTGGTCTGAACAAATGAATCTCATTAGCATTCTCCATCTTTGGAATGAGGGCAAGGAATTGAGCATTCAAGCCCTGAGTAAGAGAACCACCTTTAAAAAAATGAGTAACCAACCTGCAAACATCATCATGAATGACGTCCCAATATGTCTGAAAGAAAAAATTCCCAAAACCATATGGACCTAGGGAGCTGTCAGACTTTAAACTAAAGCTCGCTTCCTTGATTTCAAAGTCCAAATGGATAGATGTAAGTTTGAAATTATCCTCTTGATTAACAAGAGTCATAATAATACTCTCCACTGGATCAGTAAGAGGGACATGACCAGTAAAATAAGTAACAACATGCTGAGAAAGATCCTTTCTATTGTCGAAGACATTATTCCCATTTCTAACCAAAGAGAGAGGCCTTGATACTTTCCTAATTCTCTACAAAGAATTGAAAAATTTAGAATTTCTATCCCCATCTCTCAACCAATTAGCCTTAAAATTGTCTCTTTGTAAAGAATCTTTGAGATTCAACAAATTATTAATCTTGGAAACCAACTAAGTCTCACCCAAAACATCATTAGAGAAGTCATTTGAAGAATTCTGCTCTTGTATTTGTTGAAGAGATTCCTCAAGAGAGGCAATTTCAGAATCAAGAGAACTGAAATGAAATTTACTCCAGAATTTCAAATTTCTTTTAAGGATTTTGAGCTTGATGACGCAAGCAAAATCATTGACCCTACCATTCCAAGAACTCCAAGTTTGTTCGACAATAGTTCTACATTCAGGATGATTAACCCAAGCTTTATTAAATCTAAAAGGCAAAGGAGGTTTGGGATCCTTACTCACAAGGTCAACCAAAATAGGATGATGATCAGAGTTAATTCTGAAAAGAGTCATACAAGAAATAGAACCCCAGAAATCAAGACAAGCCTCATTGACAAAAGCCCTATCAATTCTACTAGCAACAAATCTATCCAAAACTTTCTTGTACTAAGTATACTTAGCCCCAACAAGATTAACTTCAATCAACCCATTATCATCAATACCAGTTTTGAAATCTCTTGAAGAAATGACATTAGTCATAGCTCCAATATTCTCATCAGAATTCATGATGGCGTTAAAATCACCAAGGATAGACCACGGACCAGATATCGAAGAGTTGGGAGATCCAATATCTATACATAAATTCCTATGACCCTGATAACAGTTATGAGCATAAATAAAAGAGCAGAAATATTGGAGCCCTTGAAGATTGAAGGAGCATGTGACATGTTGATTAGTATTAACTATTAGGGAAATATGAGATAAAGAACAATGATCCAAAACCCATAACCATTTAATATCTGATGAGGATCTATTGGATTCCACAAAATGAAAACCAAGATTTTCAAAATTGGAAATATTGGGAGAAAAAACTCTTTTGGGTTCAGACAAACCAATAATAAGGGGCCTATGTTTTAGAATGAAAAGCCTAAGGGACCTCATGGTATCATGATTGGCCAGTCCTTGACAATTCCAAAATAGAAGCTTCATTTAAATCTAAGACCAGGATGATTTCCCCCTTTTTTGACCCCCACATTTACCTGTTTTCCAGACTTAGGAGGCCTTCCAGCCTTTCACTTAGGACTAGAGGCCCCTTGTATAAGATCACTTATATCCAAATTGTTGGTGGTTACTTTTCCATTTTTAACACCAACAGTGAGGATGTCAATTGGACCACTGGATGAATCAGGAACACCCATATCCTGCAATGTCACATCACTAACCAGAACCTCAATTTCCTCAATCGGTGCAGCAGTACCACCAAAAGAAAAAGGGACCCCAATCACCCCTTCCAGAGAAGCAGAATCTGGCTTGAAAGAAGCAGGTTCCATTCCCTTTATAGCAGAATCTGCAATAGGAGAAACAGGATCTCCAGCCACCTGAACTGGGGAAGTGACGGGAGCAACAACAGGATCAAAAAAGACCTGGGAAATCCCCGAATTCTCACTATCCTAAAAAGAAACCACAAGCGCACAAATATTATCCTCCAAATCCTGCCTCAATAAACAATCATCAATCTCTTTTTCCGAAAAAATAACCAGGTCATAAATCTCAGAAGATATATTCTGATCCAAAATGTGATCCTCTATGCACGTGAATCCACCATAATTATCCATTTCCTGACCAATCTTAGCAAGAGGACTAGGCAGATCAGGAATCCTACCTTGTTCAACATCTTCAGATATATCTGCCCAAGATTTATTAGAAGTAGTTATAACTCTAGAGGGACCAGGTATATCCTTTGAGGGACCCTCCTTTTCCACAAAGACCCTCTTATTTTTTTTGTTTCGATTAACCTCCTTCCAATCCTTCTCTTTGGGAACCTCATTAACTTTCTTTTGAAGCATCCTACAGTTCACTACAGAATGACCAATAATCTTGTAGACCTCACAAAAATAAGGAACGCGTTCATATTCTACTTTAACATCAATCTTATTGCCATTAGCAATCAAAGTGACATTATCTGATCTTTTATTTTCCAGGTTAACATCAACCAGAATTCTAGCAAAATAACCAAGATCCCCCTCCAAAGTTTTCTGATCCATTCTAATAGGAATGCCAACACATGAGGTAAGGTCATTAAGGATCTTAGGATGCCAATACATCCAATTCAACCCATGAAGTCTGATCCACATCTGGGCATTGGTTTGCTTAAGGTTAAAGGGATTAAAATTAAAACACCAAATGTCAATGCAAATTTACTTGGATGTTTGTATATAGGTATGGAAAATTTACACAATACAATTTGCGCTTAAAATATATAATTTAATATTATCATGTATATTTGTATTTTTATGTGTTTCTTTGTGTATTTTTAGTTTGCATTGAAAATTTTATCATACATTGAATTTTTATTGAAATTTTTCAGTGAAAATTTGCACTGAATTTTAAATGAAAATATCTAGTGAAAAATGCACATTTAAAATTTCCATTGGAAATTTGAATCGAACCTTTCGCTAAATGTTTTCGATGGAAATTTGCACTAAAGGTTTCTAGTGGAAATTCTCAATGTAAATTTTCGGTGAAAATTTACATTTTGTGTGTGTATTAACATATCTTATTTGTAATTTACAGTGTGATTTTGAACTAGAATTTTCTATTCAATGTTTGCACTGGAAGTTTGCAGAATGAGTATCTTGGAAATAAAATCTTCTACCTATACATGATTTATGAATTATCTATAAACTCTTAGGAATCCATAAATTTTACACCATAAGTTTTTAATGCAAATACTCGATAAAAATTTGGATTTTTTACCTATGTATTAATATATTTTCATTGTAGTTTTAAGTGAAAAATTGAAGTGTAAATTTCATGTGGAAATTTGCATAGGAAATTTTCAATTGAAATTTACACCAAAAATTTTTAGTGGAAATTTACACAGGAATTTCTAGTGGAAATTTGCAAAGGAATTTCCAGTGGAAATTTTGACGGGAATTTTTAGCAATGGCAGCGTAAAAAAAACCCAAAAGTGCATAATGGGGGCATTTTCGTCCAAAACCCCAACCTGAGGGTCAGGTTTAGGTGTCCAACCTAAGACTATTTTAATCCGACTAGTCTCAACCGTCTATGTGTGTTATGTCATGTATCGTGCGAAAATTATCGTCTCAAGTCCAATGATTGGACCTGAGGGTCAGGTACACCACGGGATGAATTCCACCCGGCAAAAACGTGATGTGGCGACAGATCTGGTTTTTGATTTAAAACGCTTTTTAAAATTCAAAAGGTTTCATTTGCAACGGTTAGACGATAATACCCCTGTTGTGTCAACTGTTTTAATAAATAACTGTAAAATGTAAAAATAAAATTTGTTAATATAAAACATTAATAATATTAGAAAATAAAAATTGTTTAATAATAATAATAAATATATAAAAAATATATAAAAAACGTTTATTTTAGATTTTTCATAATCAATTTTAGAGTGCAAATTTATAGTATAAAATTTTGGTGCAAATTTAAAATTCAAATGTGTTTTATATAGAAATTTTTTTCATTGTTTAAAAATAAAACAAATAAGGTTTCGAGATATTAAAATTATGGCTATTTTTTTCATTATTTTACGGGAAAACTAATAAGGTCGTTTTTTTAAAAGATTACATCTTGACAATTTTTGTTTATTATAAGTATAGAAAATATAATAATGACCATTAAATTACTTTTTAGTGAAAATTTACATTTTTATTTATATATTAATATGTTCTCAATTTAATTTTATGTGAAAATTTGAACTATAAATTTCTTATTGATATCTGTATTGGAAATTTCTAACATAAATTTGTATTGAAAATTTTCACCATAAATTACATTATTCATATATTAATATAGCTACACTAAAAATGTAAACATGTATGTATTTTAGAATTTATTTAATTAAAATTCCAGTATAATTATTGTAAATATCAAGTGGAAATTTTAACTGGAATCTTAAATGGAAATATGAACTGCAATTTTCCATTGTAAATTTGCACTAAAAGTTTCTAATGCAAATTTTCAATGTAAATTTCCGGTGAAAATTTCCAATTTTTTTCTATATTAATTCATCTGCATTGTAATTTTAAGTAGAAATTTGAATGGGAAATTTGCAGTGGAAATTTCCACTGTAAGTTTGCATTGTTTATTTGTGTATTGATATATTCTCAATTATAATTTAAGTGGAAATCCAAATTGAAAATTTAAGATGACAATTTTCTTTTCAAATTTTCACTGTAATTTTCCAGTGCAAATTTGCATTGTTTATTTACATATTAATCTATTTTTACTTGTAATTTAAGTGGAAATCCAAATTGAAAATTTGTATTGTACTGTAAATTGGCACTGAATATTTTCAGTATAGATTTATATCAGTAGAGATTTACAATGTAAATGTAAAACACCAAATGTCAATGCAAAATTACTTGGATGTTTGTATATAGGTTTGGAAAATTTACATAATACAATTTGCACTTGAAATATATAATTTAATATTATCATGTATATTTGTATTTTTATGTGTTTTTTTGTGTATTTTTAGTTTGCATTGAAAATTTCATCATACATTGAATTTTTATTGGAAATTTTCAGTGAAAATTTGCACTGAATTTTAAATGAAAACATCTAGTGAAAAAATGCACATTAAAAAATTCCATTGGAAATTTGAATCGAACCTTTCACTAAATGTTTCTGATGGAAATTTGCACTAAAGGTTTCTAGTGTAAATTCTTAATGTAAATTTTCGGTGAAAATGTACTTTTTTTGTGTATTAATATGTCTCCTTTGTAATTTACAGTGTGAATTTGAACTAAAATTTTCCATTCGATGTTTGCACTGGAAATTTGCAGAATGACTATCTTGGGAATAAAATCTCCTACCTATATATGATTTATGAATTGTTTATAAACTCTTAGAAATTCATAAATTTTACACCATAAATTTTAATGCAAATATTCAATAAAAATTTGGATCTTTTACCTATGTATTAATATATTTTCATTGTAATTTTAAGTGAAAATTTGAAGTGGAAATTTCATGTGGAAATTTTCATAGGAAATTTTCGATGGAAATTTACAATTAGTGGAAATTTACATTTTGACATGAATTTTCAGCATTATAATTTTTTTTTGCAAAAGTTCCAAAACCCCTGGCGCGACTACGGATCTCCAACGGCGAGATCTTCTTCTCTGGTGTGGGAGGGGATCTTCTCCTTCATAGGTTATTCGGGAGCTCCAGTGGGCACAGCTCGTCTTTAGTCGGTGGTGTGGCAGATCCGAGCCAGCACGGTGACGGCATTGAGTTCCTGGTTTGCGGCGACATCAAGCGGCGGACAGTGTTGGATCTTCCAGCCGCGGCATATCCAGCTCGGCGACATCCTTCCTCAGCAAGCCTCAGTTTCAGAGGATCTGGATCGTCTTCAAGCTTTGGCGAGGGCTCGGCTCAAGCAGTGGTTTGGGGGCACCAGCGTCGCGATCGGTGGTATCCTTCTCCAAGATTCGGCCGACTCGGTTTTATTCCGATCGACGCTTAGCGAGGGTTCGGTAAAGTCTTCGGAGGACAGCGAATCTGGTTCTTAGCTCGCCTGGGTAGTCGGGGGTTACTGTGGAGAAGCCCCTGGTTTTCCCCAGGGAGAGCGGAGAGCTCCAGATTTTGGATTTGTGGTTCACCGATCGACCTCCTGTTGGTGTTGAACTAATCTGGAGCATCTCGACCTCTAAAATGCCTCAAATCTTGGAGGTCACTGGTTCTTGATCTTGGACAAGGATGATAAAGATAGAGCAACATCAAATCTGGATTGCAGTGAGAAATCGAGATAGATCAGATTAACTTTCACATCACGGGTGTATTTAGACGGTTACAGTGGAACTACATGGCAACGATGGGCCTGGACAATGACATTTACCTGGCGGACAGACCTGGAGGGCTCAACATCTATGGCTATTGACGCCTTGAGCATGGAGGATTTACGGTAGAGGTAAATTCGAACCCCTGGTAAGGGGGGATTGGGTTCAGTTTGTTTCTTTGTCGTTTTTTTTTTGTTTCTTGGTGCATGCTAGTTGACGTTCTCTTGTAATTAATTTCTTTTTCATAGTAAAAGAACCCATGACGACCCATCCCTGTGAACGTAGGTCAATTGGCCGAAACACGTAAATCTATGCGTTCATTTACTGCTTTCCGCATTTTATTCTTCGACCTGTAAATTGCTAAACATCTATTTGATAGTTTTTAATGTTGTTCACTGCTGTAAAATCATTTATTCATTCTTTGTTTTAAGAATGTTGTTAGACGAATTATATTTATCCTAATTGGACTTTTTTTATAAGATCGGAATAATAAAAACAGGTTTTAGATTCCGTATTTTGAGTTTTAAAAAAATAATGTACTCAATGGATCTTGGCTATTCGAATGGGGAATGTCTTGCGCAGTGCAGCCCCTCAACAAGTGGTATTAGAGTCAAATTAGGTATAATTTTGTGTCGTCAAAATTCGGAATCAAATTATTCATTGTTTTAAATGATTTGTTAGTAGCTTTTACTCTGCAGCATGCTTTGATGTTTTGTTCATCTTGGTCGCTTACTTTCTTTGACTATAATTGTGCAAACTATTATTGATTGTTGATTCCCTTGTTGTATCCCTATTTTGAATGCCCTAGTAGAGACCTTAGGTAGCTTTCAATTGTCTGGTTTCTGTCTCGGGTTCTGGGGTAGGGAGGGGTTTGTGCGAGGTTGGTCTCTATGAGAGTTTCTTGGTCAGCAGTGGGGTGTATGGCAGAGTCTGTCTGGTTGTTTGGTCTCTTAGTTCTACCTTTTGTCTTAGGATAGTGAGCCGACAATTAGCTCAGGAGTGTTCCTCTGTTTTCATGTCCTGGTTTTGGGCTGGTGTCTCTAAATGTTGAACTGTTGCGAGTGGTGATTGGGTCTGAGCAATGTTTAGAGTGACAGTGTCATGTGAATAGGTTAAGTGACGATCAGGCTTCATGGCGGTTTTGTCAGGATATCTTTAACGATGTTAAGTGGTTTCTAGATATCATTAGGATGCTAGATTAGGATTGGTTTTCTTAGTCGGTAGCTGGCTGCCTTTGGATCGCCGGTGTTTTCGTGGGTTTAGAGTCTATCCTTAGGACTCATGGGGCTACATGGGATTTGCAGTGGTACCCAGTTGTTGAGGAACTTCTTTTGTTAGCTGGGTTCTAGACAGTGTCTTCGCTTTAGGTGGAGAGTAATCTGAGTCCGTGATGGGTTCAGGTGGAGACCCGTTTTTCTTTTGCTATGCTTTCTTTCTTGGTGTTTATTATAGTGATTCTATTTGAATTATTGTATTGGTTTTCTAAGTTGTATTCTTTATGAATTTTATGAGACATTTGTTATGTCATGGTTTTAGAGGATGGGTAATGTTGTGTTCTGCCTTGTGTTGCAGGTACTGGTTAGCAGTCCGGGGTTACCTCGGTGGCATGATCTTAGAGGTTGACTCTGTTTATGTTTAGAGTTGTTTGATTATGAGCATGTTTAGCTTCTATAGAATGTCATTTGGGTGGCATGTGTCACGTTGATGCATGATGGAGGACTGTTTGGGTCACACCCTATAGGTGCTTTCCGGTTTAGGATGTGATGCCTAAATTAATGGTTGTAGGTGGTGCAGAATCATCATGTGGTTAGATTTTAATTTGCAAAATTGAGATTGTGTAACATTATTTTATATAAAATTGTGGTTATTAATTTTAATTACCAAGGTGGAGAATTGTGAAATTTGGTTTCATGGGTTTTTTATTTTGTTGATTAAATTTCATTTATTTAATATGTTGTTTTGGTTTGTTACGCGGTGGCTATTCTCAGTCATCCGCATGTGTTATGCCAGCCATCCTGGGCTTGTTTTGTTATGCCCGTTGGCAGCTATTTTGTATTAGGGATTCGACCTCATTCTTCACAGGCAGCGCCCTGAGGTCTCCTCTTTAGAAGAGGCGCGACTACAGACCTCCATTACCGAGATATTCTTCTTCGGCGTGGCAGGGACTCTTCTCCTTCATAGGTTCTCCAAGAGCTCTGGTGGGCACGGTTCGTCATCAGTCGGCGGTGCGGTAGATCTGATCCAGCACAGTGGCAGATATGAGTTCTTGGTTTGCAGCGACATCGAGCGGCGGGCTGTGTTGGATCTTCTAGCTGTAGCGCATCCAGCTTGGCGACATCCTTCCTCAGCAAGCCTCATCATCAGAGGATCTGGATCGTCTTTAAGCTTTGGTGAGGGCTCGGCTCAAGTGGTGGTTCGGGGAACCAGCGTCTCAAGCGGCGGTATCCTTCTCCATGATTCGGTTGACTCGGTTTCATTCCGATCGACGCTTAGCGGGGGTTCGGTCCAGTCTTGATCCTAGAGAACAGTGAATCTGGTTCTTGGTTCGCCTGGGAAGTCGGGGGTTACCGTGGAGAGGCCCCTGGTTTTCCCATGGGAGAGCGGAGAGCTCTAGATTTCGTCTTCTTGGTTCACCGATCGACCTCCTGTTGGTGCTGCGTTGATCTGGAGAATCTCGACCTCTTAACTGCATCAAATCTTGGAGGTTGCTGGTTCTTGATCTTGGATAAGGAAGATGATGAAGATAGAGCAACGTCAGATCTAGATTGCAGTGAGAAATCGAGATAGCTCAGATTAACTTTCACATCACTGGTGTATTTAGACGGTTATGGTGGGCCTGCATGGCAGTGGTGGGCTTGGACAGCGGCATTTACTCGGAGGGCAGACCGAAGGGGCTCGACATCTATGGCTATTGATGCCTTGAACATGGAGGATTTGCGGCAGAGGTAAGTCCGAACCCCTGGGAAGAAGGGGGGTTTTAGTTCAGTTAGTTTCTTTATCGTTTTTTTGTTCCTTTGTGCATGCTATTTGACGTTCTCTTGTAATTCATTTCTTTTGCATAGTAAAAGAACTCATGACGACTCTTCCAGGTGCACATATGTCAATTGGTCGAAGAACGTAAATCTCTACATCCATTTGATGCTCTCTGCATTTTATTCTTTGACCTATAAATTATTGAACACCCGTATGCTAATTTGTAATGTTGTTCACTAATGTAAAATCATTTGTTCATCCCCTGTTTTTTTGGAATATTAATAGACTAATTAAGTTTATGTTTATTAGTATTTTTTATAAGATTGGAATGATAAAATTTGGTTTTAGATTCTATATTTTGGGTTTTCGAACTTATTATATATGCAATGGATTATGTATGTTCGAATGGGGAATGCCTTGCGTGGCGCAACCCCCAACAATGTATTTATTTTATTAAAAGAAATTGATAAAAATACAAATGACATTTATGACCGAGTTATTTGGTCATAAAATGTCATTTATGACATATTTAGTGAGAAATAAATATTCAGGGGTTGGAGAGCCATTTTTGAGTATATCAAGTCCCATTATATAAGTGGGAGGAGACACTTATTCCCAACACCATTCATCCTATGATCCTGAGAGTCTCTCTCTCCTCTCTCTAGATTCCTATAGGGAGATGCTCATGATCTGAGCAATTGACCTGAGTTCTCTTTCTTAGATCGAAGGATTGATGTAGCGGCAATCATAGGGACATCGAAGACATTGTGAGTTTTCCGTGTCAGTTCTTTCATTTTGACGATCAATGATTTCACATATTTCTGAAGCATGTGTGGACAATCTATAGGGAATCGACTTCATTTCCTTTGAAAAATGGTCACTAGAGATGTCTATTTTTCTAACTTATCATCAAATCGAATGATGTAATTTTCAATTTATCTTAACACTTAAAATTCTTAATGCGGGATCATCGTCTTATGTACCAGGCTATGTAGTGCCATATAAGGTGTTCTTACATTGATCTGGTAATAAAAAACATTAAATCCCCAGGTCATCTGGTTTCACTATGTGTCATGATACCTTCAATTGGTATCATATATATCATGTGAAATTTTAAGCCAATAAAACTTAAGTTTGCATTAAATTAATAGAGGGCGTTTATACGGTGCCAACACCATGGATGATAGTCCAGTATGATATTTTACAGCTGATGTATGGCCTTCCAATGATAGAATGACAAATGGAAGTCACCATTTCAGAATTAGTTTTTAAGGAATATATATATGAGTTGTTTTTTCGGCCATAATGTTTACTAGATTTTTAGGGGTTCTAGCCAGATTCTAGTGCAATTCCATGAATTTTGGGGAAAAATCGATTTTAAAAATAAATTCCCTATCACATGCTCCAAAGTGCTGCCCTGCCAGTAGTCGCCTCCCGCACGCCGCCCTGCCGATCCAGCGACCCTGGCAGCCTTCTCCCGGTCACGCCTTCAGCTCCACCCGCCACTCGAATGACCTTCAACCGCCCGTCATCATGAAATAAATTATTTGAATTAAAATAATTATTTAATTCAATTATTCGCCCTTAACATACTTAATCATATTTCTAATTTTATTACATATCTAATTTACCCGATTGATCGTGGGCATTGATTGAACAATGTTTCATCATAGATTTATTTTATTTTATTTATTATTAGAATTACTTGCGATGGATGTAATAATTAATTTATTTTTGACGGTCTATACGTTGTATTTCTTTATATAATATGTATAAAGGATTGTGCTTCCATTAATATAATTCTACATGTAATTTTCGCTTCCCCATAACCCATCACATGTGTGCGAGTATTTATGTATTATGACGATGGTGTTATAATACGCGGAGCACGCCGAGTTGAGTTGATAATCCAGATGAGACATGGAAATACTGAACTAGGGTGCGATCTATAATATGAGTTAGATACACCTCAGTTATCATATTCATAGGGTCATGGTTGATCTATTGAGTATAAATGGATCAACAAATACTAAATGATCAAGACCAGTAACATTATTTATTTAATTTATTCTTTTTTACTATTTTTTCGTGAGTATTCAAGTGAGCTCAATCACATAAAATAAAAAAATGAACATATTAAAATAAATTAAGACGCGATGATTTTTTTTCTATTTACATTATAGTCATTTGTGAGTGCAATCACATAGTACGTGAATATTAGATTGAAAAAAAATTATTTCATCAAGAAATAATAAAAGCCCTCAATGTAATATTATGTCGTAAAGTTTTCCGTAGTTTGAATTTGAAAAAAATTGAGTGTTCGAGGTGCTCATCAGCCATAGTTGAGGGTGCATCCTACTACATGAGAGTTCTTATGAAAGAGATGGATCAACTTAACTAAATATGGCTATGAAGAAGTAACCATATCTAGCTTGTTGCATATTTAGATAAAATACATCGAGTAAATTTGGTAGATGATTTCTATAAGTTGGATCTTCGCTCAAAAATTCAAGGAGCTGCGAGTTAATGTTGTTTTCTAGTCAAATGTCTACCTCAAAACTCTCTGAGAAGCGGCGTAGCCATAAATTAGACAATGATCATAGGTTTCAGAGATCCTTTCCACTAGAATATTCTAGTGGCTGAGAATTTTGAAACTGGTAGTGAGTGAAACTAGGGTGTGATAAAATACATGGAGAGTTATAATGATTTAATAAATCAAGAATGTCTAATAACCGGTAATCATGATAAAGTATTTATCTACTTAAGTTTATTTTGTAGAATCATGGAAAGTAATACCATATATACATTGTGATTAATATTGGACAAATTCAATGTCTACACTGGAACCAATTTCAAAAGTGTGGTATAGACACATGTGCAAAGTACTACGATATAAGAATTCAATGTGTCAGAGTCTCCACTACCTGTTGAGCCACCTCAAGAAGGAAGGGTGACAATGATGCTTACAAAAGACACCTGTATATCTCATTTGATGTTTACATCATAATTATATAATCAATGTATAGTGAAAAAAAATTAAAAAAAAATGTATAGTGATTTGTGGAATCAACATTAGTGCATGGTTGATATTGCATGTTGTCTAATCTCCGAGAAACTTGTGAAGATAATGTGAAGCGATATTATAATGGGGTGAAGATTGCACTAAATATGTGTAAATTGAAATATGGATCATGATATTTCAATAAATCCCTTTCTTATATCATTTTCACCCAATTAATCCAATATTTTATAAGATTACAAAATGAATAGTATGACGAAAATGTTGCATTGCCTTTTTGTAAAGGTTATCCAAGTTGTCAAGAACTTATTGAAAAATTAATCTTTAGATCTTATGGTGAACAAGCTTAAATACAAATTAAGAAGGCAAATGAAAAGCGTGACGCAGAAGGATCCTTCACAACATACTTCAATGAAAAGAGGAAAGTAATTAAATAGAAGGTTATTTGCATCGCGTGTTGTGCGATAAGTCTTTGGAAAAATAAATGCAATCAATTGAAGTAGAAGAAATCAATGGCTTCAACTTAGAGTATATTTATCAATATATCTGTGATGTGTTTGTCATAATTATTGGGTATTAAATAAATTATACCTATCAAATATGTGTATTGAAATACAGTAACCATGTATGAAATGAAATGTTATAAGAAGTAAGGTGAATTCTCTAAGAATCTGAGAAAGAGTGATTCATAAGTCTGCGATGAGAAGTCCACAACTTCTAACTGCCATGTTTAATGATTCTAGTTGAACTTTAATTATTACCAAAATATTTATCTTACATTTCCATTTCACATAATGAGATGTTATTCCATTTATACAATGAATATTTTTTTGTAGTCTCTAATGCCTATCTAATGATTTAGTAATGCTTAAATCTTTGTTAGTAACCAATGAATATAAAATGTAAGAATCATTTATACACAGTTGTGGCAAGATAATTATTTTTCTATCAAACTAAGTATTTTTCGAAGATATACCCAGTATGGTTGTTAGACTATTTGGAGTTAAAGACATTAGGTACTATTGACACAATTACTTATTTAGTTTTTGAAAAAGAATCCTTTAGAGGTAAAATTAATCCACAATGCTTTAGGAATTTGTTTAGCTAGATAGCGTAAACTATTCAAAGGATATGGTAGAGGTAAATTCATATAATTCATATGATTACTTTGAGAGTAATAAGGAATGTGAATGTGATTTATGGAATATTCATGGTTAGAAGATATGAGTAGCTTCACGCCAGTGTTCCAAAGAATATTATGATCAAGCACGAATCAATCATGAAATATAGAGTGGACAAATTCCAAAACTCACGTTTCCATAAACCCATCAAAGTTATGATGTTAGTAAAGAGGATAAATGACGAGTCTTACATTCAAACATTAATCATTCAAATGTAGCATAGATTAATTCCTAAATTCACATTTCCATATACACATCAAATTCATGATGTTAGTAAAAGGAGAATCAATGTTGAGAATCATATGCATCGCAGAAAAATCTGTTATTTTTCAAGACATTCTTTGGAAATAGTGGCATTATCCCATAAAAATATACCAAATATAATGATAAATGGATATAATATATAATATGATATAAATACATTATGCCATTATGGTTATTATACAATATATGGTGAATGGATATCATCTAACCATGTGTTTAGATGCAAAGAGTTTGTTAAGAATATAAACAAACTTGCATCAAGCAAAGCATAATGTAAATCTATGTTAGTATCCAAAAGTTCACATAAGATTTTATATAAATCCTCATAATTGAGAAGTTGTGGTCAAGTGATAAACTATTTTTATAAAAGGGTGCACATCTCTATTTGTGATAGCGAGAGAACAATTGAATTGTGTCAAGTCAAGGTTGAAGATGCACAAATTGTTGCCATAAGAAAAAGTTCCACATGAGCTTGTGGAAGAGGAATGTTACAGAGACACATATTGGGTAGGAAAGATAAAACCATGATAATGGTTTTATATTCACCATGGTGGGTGATACATTATTCATTGAGAATAATGAATCGTACAAGTAAGTAGTAAATGGAAACAAGCTAAGATTGAAAATTTCAATTAAAATTCAATCATGGATTTCATGTATCAAAGTACAAGTGATTAGTGTTTTGAATGTTTCAAATCATGATACTGTAGTGGTATTAAAGAGAAACATTACATGGGTGGTACAATAGTGGTCCCAATAAGGCTTGATTAGTTATACCAAGTCATCATGCCTAAACACATTCGAATTCTACTTGTCATAGCTACTTTATATGATCATTATATTGGGCATTGGATACCAATACCACCTTCTTTGTAAAGTGACTATACGATATAACCAAAAATATTTGGTGACACCATAGAATGCCAATAAGGGTTGAAAACCAATAAAATATAGTTTTGGAATGAAGTAAAAAAAAATCATAGAATATTCATTTAAACTCAATTATCTATATGTTTCTACAAGGGGTAAATGGGAGCATTGTTGTTTTCCAAGTAAAATATGTTTGATAACATATGGAAATGACCATTGGTATTATTTTTAGTTAAGAAAAGAATTAAAGTATTTCTCCACATATTAACTTAAAGTAGAAACCTTTGTTTTAGGGAACAAGATCTAGTAAGGTTGATCTAATGGATTGCTTAGCCAATGTCAACATACATATAATAATAAGGTATTGATAAAATACAAGTTAGAATAATTCATGATAGAATTTCTACCAATGTCACATGGCATATATCACTCCAGGAAGACATCTATGAGACATATGAGGAGATTAATGTGGTAAGTATACTTCCATTCTCTTCTTTGACGAATCAACACATATTCCATGCTATGTATGAAATATGATATCATCGATATATACTTTGTGATAGGAAAATATCAGTTATATCTAGGAATACTGCATTGAAAGCTATTAAAACTATATAATTGTACTTAAGAGAGTACAAAAGATGTTTTCCTGGCACTTAAAGAAGGTGGGAGACCATTTTAAGGTGGAATAAACTAGTCATACTTTAAATCAATATGACATTATATTATAGTTAAGCTATGGTAATGGGAAAGAGAAGCTCATTCAATCCAATGGTCACCGTATCTACCAATACTAAGTGCATTGCAACTTCTGATGCAGCTGAAGAAAAAGTGTAAAATACAAAATGATTTGTTCCAGTTCTTAGAATCACAACTAGAAATTAATGTTTTATCATAGTAAAAATTATTATAATCTTACTACTAGTACTAACAAAGATGTCATGTCTTGATAGTGGAAAAAAATTAATATACTCTGGGATATCGTCTCTTAAAATTTTAACTCAAGGAGGTGAAGTCACAAATATAAGAGTGGATATTTAGAGAAGGTGTAAAAGTCCCAATGACTAAATCCATAACTCACCAAAAGTATGATATTATCATGTGAGTCCTAACAAGGCTAGTTTGCATGTTGGATCTAGTGTAATTGGCACTATTTTAATAGTCGGCGTAACTGAACCATCATAAACAATACTGTTTGATTACCATTCCATGTATATATTGAGTTATGCATGATGTATTCTTTTCAAAATAGTGTTGATATTTTTTCATGAACTATTTACAAAAAATTTCATAAGATCAATTATCATTTCAAAAAGGATATACCAGTTTCCATGCTATAATGAGAACCTCGAGATACTATGAAAATGATATTAAAAAATGTTTTATGTTTTAGACATATAATATTTACTAAATAAAGATGATGTGTTACCATCAAGTGATGGGGGATCATAAGCAATGAGAATTAGTCACATGATGTTCGTACTTTGTGATCATAAGTAGATGAGACCATGAGGACCGAACCACCAATAGGAACACTACATGTTTCATATGTCATTGGTAGTTCTTATCTATGAACATATATAATGGTCTCCTGACATGATATTATTATCACTAGTTGATCACGTATGTTGATGCAAGAAAAAAACTATAACATTTATTTCATAGTGAGGTAGCTTGTGTTTGTTGCTGCATTGGTGCTATGAAATTGAATGTATAATCAATATAGAATTTGTTTCTTCCGAAAGGAAGTGATTTCTTGGTCAAAGTTGATTAGGATGGTTGTCCCTTCACTAAATCCATGGTTATGGTAGAAGAAAGTTTGTCTATCCAGTTAGGTCAATGAATAATAAATCGATAAAGGATGATGACATAAAGTTTGTATCCTGCTTTATGAGATATCACGAGACAAAAAGATTATATTACACAATGTGTGTTGTTAGGAATGCTTATCATTTCTATGCCTTTTACATATTTACTTTACGACCTTGATGGGTCACTAGAATCTACTCTTAGTCTATGAATAGTATTCACTACTATCGAGATAAGGGTCTAGATGGTCACACACTAAGCATATTCAAAAGTATTTAATATTCTAATGAATAGGAGTACAGAACATAGTGGGCTCCACCACTAGATTCAGAGGTTCTTAAAAATATATGATCACCATGGAATAAATAAATTCATATTATTCATGTTTAAAATAATTTGTATTGAATTTATATATTAAATGTATTGACAAGATATTACATTAATACTTGGAATAATATTAGAAAAATGAATATTATTTTAATATTCAAGGTTCTTTTAAATTTTTCTATAGTGTTGAGTGTAGTTAATAGCTCACCTTTATCATGTAATATATTTATTATATTACAAGAAAAATATAAAAATATAAATGACATTTATGACCCAGTTAATTGCTCATACAAACTCATTTATGGTTTAATTACCGAGCTATAAATATTTGGTGGTCAAGGAGCTATTTCAGTGTATTTTGGAGTGCCACTATATAAATGGGAGGATGTTATCATTCACAAAACTATTCATCATATGATTTTGAGAGCCTCTCTCTCAGTTATCTTTCTTCCTAGAGAGGGAACCTCTCAATCCACATAATTAATCTATGCTCTATTTCTCGTGTCAAAGGATTGGAAAAGTGGTGATCATCGATACATTGATGGAATTGTTAGTTCTCCACACTAGCACCTAGATTTTTATGATTGATGCTCCCATAGATTTTTGAAGTGTGTCTAGATGATCTATATGGATCTGTATTTGGTTCCTTTGGTAAATGGTTTTTGGTGACGAATGGTTTTTGAAAGTGTCATCAAATAAAACTATAATTTTCAGTTTACTTTCATGTTTAAAATTCTTTACACGGGATCCTCAACTTATGTACAGGGTTGCATATCACCAGAGATTACATATTTACTTTAATATGGTGATAAAATATTTTAAATCCCATGCCCATCTACTTATGTTGTGTGGACTAGTCCCTTAAGTTACTTTGATCATTACTTCAAATATAAATAATTTTTTATTTTATTCATGATCTTTGAACTCTGTTATATCATTGACGGTCTCAAAAAACATTAGATATATCCTTATAACCATATTAAGGGATTTATCAGTTAAGAAACTAGGTGGAAATCTTAGTTAGTTCAAATTATGATTCATACCCTATTTGGAAATTTAGCTATTATACCTATGGTTGAATTTGATACGATCATTGGTATAGATTGGATTTAGAAGTATAATACAAAATTTGTTTCCAAGAGAATTATATTATGATTTGTGAAGTTGAAGTGGAATATCCTGTCTTTATAGATGAAAGATATTTATCTAAATGATTCTTGAATCCTAGCCCAGTATCCCTCCTTAATATTTTTTTTGAAAGAGACAAAGATAAAGTGTGAACTGTGGATAAGGGAGATATCATAAGAATAGTGTATGTGAATGTGGTAAAAATGTTTATTGATAGTTTTCCATAGAATTTTTTAGCCATACTCCATAGTATCTAATTGAGTTCTCCATTATACTCATTCCTGATATATGACCTATATCTGAAACTAATTATATAATGGCACAAGTGGTGTTGGTGGAGTTGAAGAAACAACTGTAGTAGTTGTGTGATAAGGGATTTATACATCATAGTGTTTCACCATTGGGTTCCCCTATATTATTTTTGAAAGAGATGAATGGGTCTATGATATTTCACAAGGATTATATGGAGTTCAACTCCACTACAATAAAGAATAAGCATCCTTTACCATGAATTGATGAATTATTTGATCAATATCAAGGACCCCAATACATTTCAAAGATCAGTCATCATTTTGGTTATCATTAGCTATGGGAAATAAAGGTTGGTATTCCAAAGATGACACTTCAAACAAGTAACAAAAATCATGTGTTTATGGTAATGTCTTTTGGATTGAATAATAATACTTATATATTTATATGTATGTTTAATAGAGTATTAAATGATTACATTGATAACATTGTGGTGCTATTCATTGATGTTATCTTGATATAATCTAAGATCTATGAAGAGAATGAGAGTCAACTGTAAATAATTAGAGAGACCCTTAGGAATAAGTAATTATATGGGAAATATAGTAATTCTAAATTTTGTCATGATGAAATTTAATTTCATCTCTATATTGTTTCCTTGGATATAATATTTGTTTACCCTTCAAAGAAAAATGTTGTCGAAGAATGTACTATACTAATGAACATAATAAAGTTATGAGGTTTCCTAGGTTTAGTAGGATACTATCAACAAATTTTGTAGGATTTGGCCAGGTGGGCCAACCCATTCACCAAGTTAACATATAAAGGGTTTAAATTCACTTAGTCAAGGGATTAAGAGGAAATTTCAGAATAGATGAAGAGGTGACTCATTAATGAACCAATATTAACACTACCATCATACAAGGAATGATTTATAATATATGCTACTACATCAAAGAAATAAAATGGCAACATCCTTATTAATAATTATAGGGTTATGGCCTATACATCAAGGTAATTGAAAATCCATGAACAAAACTATCCAACTCATGACCTTGAGATGGACCTTGTATTCTTTTATTTGAAAATATAGAGACACTACCTCTATAGAGAAAGATAAAATATATACAAATCTTAATAATTTAAAGTATATATTCTCTTAGAAGGATCATAACAGGAGGAAAACAAAATGGTTAAAACTACTCATGGCCTAAAATTTCCAGATACACTACCACCTTAGAAAAGAAAACAAGGTGGATGATGCATTGAGTAGGAGGGACCACGTAGTATTGATCATGATGAGAATATATAAGGATTCTATATATAGAGATCTATTAAATATGGATATGATTATTTTTATGAAAGGGGATCCATATATCCTTTTCCATGAAATATTTAAACAATCCTTGATATAAAAGATAAAGAAGTCCTTGTAGGATGAAGATGACTCAAAAAGGAAGACTAACGAATTAAATAATGTTTAAATGATAAATTTCATCTATAAATATGAATTTTTTATGTTTGTAAAGAGGTTATGTTTTCCATCAACACCAGAGTTGAAGAGGAAACTTTTAGATGCAATAAATAGCTCAAATTTCACTATACACCCCGGTAATCCTAAAGATGTATAAGAATTTATAAGAACACATTTGGTGGGATGATACGATGTTGGAAATTAAATACTATGCGACCAAATTAATAGTACTCCTATAGGTAAATGATGAGAGACAACATATTAAGGGAGTCATGAACCCTCTTACCATAACTATATAGAAGTGTGAGAGTATTGAAATTGACTTTTTCACCAGACTCCCAAAGACTCCATGGGAGAATGATGCTATATAGGTCATCTTTGATTGAATCATTATGTATTCTCATTTCTTAGTGATAAGAAAAGATCTACCCCATGAGTATCTTTCTTAGCATTATATAAATTAAATAGAGAGTCTTTATATGGAAACATCTATCATTCATATCAGATCATGACCCTCTGTTCACATTGAAATTATGGATGATGCATCAAAGGACTCTCGACATTGAGACACATTTAAGCACCACATATAATCCCTAAGCAGATGAGAAGTCTAAAATGACTATCTCAACATTAAAAAAAATGTTGAGATCATGTTCTATTACCTTCCAAGGTATGTGAGATCAATATCAACCATTGGTGGAATTTTCATATAGCAATAACTCCAATTTGATCATCTATATGTCAACATATGAAGCATAATATAGGAAGTGGTTTTGTACTCCAATAAATTTGAAGAAGTCGAGGAAAATAAATGTAGTTGTCCTAGAGTTATTGGAGTAGATGCCTTTTAACGTACAAACTATTAAGGGTCAAATTAAATCATCCCCAAGCAAAATAAAGTGATATGCTATTAATTAAAGAAAAGAATTGGAATTTCAATTTGGGTACCATGTATTCTTGAAGTTTTCACCATGGAATTGAGTTTTGATATTTGGGGAAAAGGGTAAGTTAAGACCTATGTACATTGGACATTTTAAAATATGATAAATAATTAGGGTTTTATCTTACCATGTGACTATACTAAGTAACCTTTTTGAAGCACATGAAGTCTTCCATGTTTCATTTCTGAGGGAATAAATTATAGATCCAACACTTGTTCTCACATGTTAGTGAATAAAATTGGAGACCTAATTTTCTTATAATGAGGATCCAATCCAGATTATCAACACCAGAGAGCAAGAGTTTCAAAATCGAACAACATGATTTGGAATGACCTTTGGTAAAATAAAAAACTAAAAGAGGAAACAAGGGATCCTAAAGAATCTATGAGGAAGTAATGTCAAATTTTTTCAAATGAATATATATACCACAAATTTGAATATGAAATGGTTTGTGGGGGGAGGGGGGGAATGTTATACCCAAGACCCTATTATAATCGTTAAACACCATATCCTAGAAAATCACACTCTAAAGAGCCTTCATTAAAGATTTTATTTAAAATATAAAATTTCTAAATGTTAAATTTACTAAATTAACTTCATTTTTGAATTCATCATATCAAAATTAACTTTGTATGATTTCTTTATATTTTTATGAAATTCTCGATTTGTAGTCAAAAAGTACAGTTTTCATGAAACATTTAATTTGAACGACATTATCATTATATAAGAATAAACTAGATGTTTAAAAAACTATTTAAATAATCAAATATGAATTCACAGAAAAATATTATGTGTGTTAAAATATTCTTTTAACATAAAAAATCTATGGAAAACATTTTTAAAACTAATTAAAATGTTTCTTTAATATGAACAATATTTTCATCATTTTCTTGATTCATGTATTTCCAAGGTGATATTTGGGGGTTCTTACCTTAAAATACTAATATACATTATTTGTTTAATAATAAATTAATTTATGTCATTAAAATCAGTATCCATGATAATTTTATCTTATTTATAAATTTAAATCTTAAAACATTATTTTTTTTAAAACTTTTTATGGGAGTTAGGGCGTTTATTATTAAAAAAAATTCTCATAGAGAAATATTATTTCATAAAATATTTTTTTAACATTAAATCAGAAGTATAATAATCTGTTAAAGCTTAAATCTTATTATTTCATCAAAATTGATTACTAAAGATAAAAATTAATTACCAGGGTAAAATTATTTTAAAGAAAATGTTATTTTTTTAAAAATAATACTTAAAACACTTCTAGTTGTCCCAAAAGGAGTGGTTGATGTGAGTTTCAACCCACAATCAATATCCCCTCTTCTATTGTCTATTTTTTTGGTTATTGACCCATGAATAGTAACATTACATTATAAAAAATGTGTCCCTCTAAAAACTTCCATTATCCTCACATATAAAAGTGTAACATATACACAACATAAATACTCAACAATACTTACAATTTATCCTTTTAAATATTTCATTTTATTTTCCTAGAACCCTATCCTATGTTAAAAATCTTTTGGTCACAATTACTTAGCATAAGGCCTTTATTGCCATGTAGACTTCCTGATGGTTGGATGGGCCCGTAAGGGGCGTTGCAGAGCGCAGAGCGAGGGTTTCTCTACCGCTGTCGCCTCCTGGTTCCGCCCCGGCCAGACTTCGCTCTTCCACCCTTTGTTGTTTGCAGTGGTGGCTTCCTTGGCTCGGCCGTCGTGACGATGCGCTTGATTCAGACACCCTTTGCTCTAACCCTCTCTTTTGTTTGGGTTTCACAGCGGTGCAATCGTCCTGCGATTGAGTCCCAGATTCCGCAGGTTGAGGGAGCCTTTCCATTCTCGGATGCAGGCTCTTGGTGTTGGGTGTGGCCTCTGGGGGTCAGCTGGTTGGTGATGATGGGATTTAGAACAAGATCTGGTTCTTGACCAGGTTCTATTCCGTTTTTCTGTTTTCAGTTTTCTCCCTTCTTCCTTCCTGCTTCTAGTTTTTGTTTTGGTGACTTTGCGATGAAATTTTGTGGATGGATCTGGCGGTTTCGAACCGGCGTTGGTGCTCCGGTGGAGGCAGGATGAGCTCTCCTATTTTCCATCTCAAGATGCGATTTTCTGTAGGTTTACTTACTGTTTTTAGAGATCTGGTGTTAGGATACAGGTCCGGTCTCTTTTTCGAATAAGAGCGGTTTTTATTTTTGTTATGCGGTGATGAAGATGAAGATTTCTTGGTTTCTATTCCTGCTGGATTTGGTGTTTCTGGAAAGGATGATGTTTTTCGTTTTTGTGTTTTGCCTATATTCAATGAAATGGCGATGCTGATGGAGGAGGGTTTGGCCTGCTGTGGGTGTTCCGACATCTATTCTCCGGTGACCTGTAAGGATGGTGATGTACCTGCAAGAATGGTGATGTGTGATGATGGGATCACGGCTCGAGGAAACGTGTGGTGTACGGTGGAGCGAGGTTGGAGCAGATTTTGATTTTGAAATTGGATGATGTCTGTATTTTGATTTTCGGTTTTCTTTAAACCGGCTTCGGGTACCGGGTCCCTCAAACCGGCTTTGGAAAATGAAAAAAAAGATTGCATGCCATGTATACTTCCAAGGAAAATTCAGATCCCCAACATAAGTTTTATAAACCACTTAAATTATCATATTCATTATATTCATTCAAATTAATTATAGTCACATAAATATAATGATACTATTATCATTTATATACTTTAATGTTTCTATATTAAGGTAATTATCATTTTTATTCATCTTTCACATCCATTAAGAAAAATGAAATCATCGTCCATGCATACATGAGGAACACCACCACCACAAGCAATGAAATTAATTTTTCATCCCCTATATAATTGATTATTTATATAATGGATTTAATGACAAGATATAATTCTTGTGATTTCCTTATGGTTTTGGCATAACAAATTGGAGGACAAATTAATGATATGATCAATAAACAATCATATTTAAATCAATTTTATAAAATAAGTGTGATGAGATAATTTTTTTATTCAAATAATGTAATGTATTCATATACAATAAATATTATTCTACATAAATTATTGTAACACCACAAGCATTTATAATATATTTCTTTTATAATAAATTTATCTTCTTCGATATCTTAGGACGAACACAACATCAGGTTTAAACGAAACATGATACTCTATTAAAATATTATTTAAACATGACCATTATAACATAGCCATTAAATTATAGGGTATAAATAGTAATAAATAAATCATGAAAATTATGGTTATTCATTTATTATAAATAAAAAATGTATCATTTAAACAAAAAATAAATGTTTTCAGAATAACTATATATTTTTTTCTAAAGGATTGTTTTGGTGAGCTTTGCGAACATAATTTAAAATTAAATATTAACACTTTTGGATTTTTTTTTAAAAAATACAAATAATTTTTTAAATCATCATATTAAAATTATATTACGGTGAATTTTTGGGATTTTTTAGAAAAGTTTCATTTTTTGATGAATAGTGAAAACATATTGAATTTTACTTAAAAATCACATTTTAATTTAAATAATTTATAATTTTAAATTATATATTGAATTGGTTTTAATGTAAAATCAGTCATATTTTATATAAATAAATAAAATTTAGGTCATTGGAATCCTTTTCATGTTGAATTATTATATAAAAACATTGTAAACGTTTTAACACTTTCTCTTTAAAATCCCTCTTTCTCATCACATATATAGGGTTGATTTGAAATTAAAGTTTCCCTCTTACATGCATGGAATTTGAAAAAACGGATTATATATTTGTAATAATAATTATTTATAATATCTAATAATGTCAAATAAATCTATGACCAAATTGAATAGTGAAAATAGTAAATATTATTTACCTTGGTTAAGGTAAAAATGAGTTTACCGGAGGTTAAACTTAAAAGATATGAGTTAAAATGAACTAAAAACATGTATAAAATAAATTTTATAGACATATTTAGACCTTATCACTTCTAAGGATCTATAATAATCCATTGTGGACCCTTTTAGCATGTAAAAATCATGGGTACACCTTTTTCATTTCAAATATTACATGTGTGCCACTCACATCACTCATAAAATTCCACCCACTATCATCCCTTATTCACACCATAAAACCATTTTGGTTCATCCAATACCTTCCAAAATCACTTTAAAAATCCCCTATCCCATCCTAAAAAATTTAGTTTGGTCAGAAATTTATCCTAGGAAGGCTTTGGTGCAAACCTAAGGGGGGTAACCCAAAGAGGAGGTAACATTATTCAATGAGATTTTTTATTTTATTTCTTCCCCCACCTACTTCATTTATTTTAAAAAATTATGATATAATAACATAAATATATTAAATATATTAATATTATTTTATGTTAATTTCATGACAGAAAACCACCCCCACGTCCATCAAATGTGTTACAAAATCATCATTTGTGTGTACGATGGACTACGACCTCATGAACTGATGTCATTCGTTTTTTCATTACCACCTCTCACAATTGGGTATGATGATGGGTATAAAGTATATATATGATATTTATAAAATTATTATAACTCTTTATTAATTATATCATATATAAATTTTTACTTTCCATTTCCTAGGGGATACGATATTGTCACTTGTATGTATGATAGACTACCACCTCACGAAGCGATGTGATTATCCTTTCACTAACACTATCCATGGAAGGTGATATGGATAAAGTTAATTAATATATGTTATATAAATGAAATATCTATGATATTATATACATATTTATCATTCTAAAATATAATATAATCTTTTTATTTCTTATACTAAAAAATGATAACATCGCTCGTGTGGGCTACCACCTTCATGAAGCGATGTGACACTATTTTTATCATCACACCACATGGATGATATATATAAGTGTATTTAAAGAAATAATATGATATATATATATATATGATATTATGATCATTCAGGAATGATAAAATATTACTTATCTTTCCATAGCGATCATTAAAAAATTGAAATGTTACTCATGCGTACGTACGACCTACCGTTCTTGTGATCATACGACCTACCGTTCTTTTTTTGATGATGAAACTAGACAATATTCATATGAATGGGAACATTGATAAAAAAGAACGAATGAAAAAACACGGCAATTAAGACCCAAAATAATGAAATATTATTAATGAATGGGTTAAAAGATGTTATAAAGAATCATATATGATATTATAAATACTAATATGGTTATATTATATGTTAATAACATTTTTAAAACCAATATACAGGTGGTGAAAGCATGTTCACCCAACATAAAGTTTGAGGTAAATGTACTTTGTCTCAATTTATCTTCACTGAAGAAAATTATAATGCTTTACACCTAATTTCTTTTATATGGTGTATATGCTTCCCATTTTGACATGTAATACAATTATTACTTAATAATTCATGGTATTTAAAGTTTCTATTTGAATTATATCATCCAAGGGGATTTGAATTGAAAATTACCACATGGTAAAAATTATTGAACAATCTCACTTTCTTTTTTGATTGTTAACATTATCTAAAAAAAATCACTTTATTATGATCAATTTTTATTGAGAATTATATTTAACATAAATATATATGTTCGTGTATGATTTATATGATTATTTCCAAAACTATATTGAATTTTTTACATATGGTGTTTACTTTTAAGGTTATTTGATTAATTGGGGAAATATAGATAAATCTGTATATTTTAATCAATAAATATATTTGAGGATAAAAAATATTGATTTATGGATTAAATTGATAATTCAATATGTGAGGAATGATTTGGACCTACAAGGATGGGTGTGACCCGATATTATATAGAACCTCGATACATTGGTAAGTCACATTTGACAAATAAGTTGGCCAAATTAAATGGCCCATTACCTATAGTATTTAAATCGTCTTATGAAAGGAATTGATAGTAAAAGTATAATGATACCTGAGATCATGAAGGCTAATAATTAATAATTTACTTCATTAATAATACAATTATTATTATCTATGAGATTTTTACAATAATATTATCTTTGGATTCATTTCATTATATGTTTATCAATTAAATGACATTTGTTTCCATTTATTTACCTTTCCATATTGATTATGACTTATTTATTTATGCAGTCAAGATATTTAAATGACATATTTTTTTTTCAGTTATGTACCTTTTCATATTGATTATTATATATTTATTCATGATATATTCCACTATACTTAACCCTTAATGATCATTTCATCTCACCCTAACTTTTTTCCTTTCCCCATGTTTTGAAGAAGATATCTTTGAATGAGTTTTCAAGGTTGTAGTTCATTTGAGTTTGCTATGTATTATGTTTTATTTTCTATTCCCAATGTAAAATTAGTATCATGTATGTGTTTGGTTCTCTAAAATTTCTAAAATGATCAATCCTTTAGAGATTGACCATTTGTATCTATGCCAATTTAATAAAGTAAGATACTAGATCTGGGTTACTAGAGTCAAGGTTGTCACAATTAGTATCAGAGGAATATTAGTAGAAACCTTGGGAAATAGATTAAGAAAAACATAGATTAGGGAACATAACCCTATGATATAATTTGAGAATAAGTATAGAAGAACCTTATAATGTTTTGGTAAGGAAGATATTATATGGGTTTTCCTTGTAATACATCACTTTTTGGATACTATAAGTGGATGTGGTTCTGGAACAGAGGTACCAAGGGTTAATAACTCAAAAAGGATTGTTGGGATTGACCCGATCGTCACCTAGTGCATGAAAATGGGCATTAATGTACTCCTTGTTTGACACCCTAGGGTATATGATTAGGATAATTCACATTTTGTTTACAAACCACTATGAAGGATTTGAAAATAATGATATCCACAAATAAACCATGTTTATGATTCTGATATTAAAAAGCATAAATTTTTAATTTATGTAAAGGGTTAAACTATATTTATAATTATACATTATGATTCAAAATTTTATGAGCTAATCCAGTATATACCATTGTTTAGAAATGGAACCTGGAAGGAAGAAGGGTTCCAATACTCATGGGAAATGTAGAAATTTCCCTACTAAGGAAGACAATACATCAGGTATTAGAACTGAAAAAATTATGGTTATATTAGGGAATCTTAATTAGGTTATGAAAAATAACCTTTCCTAGATGGAAAAACCTATCATACAACAATATTCTCTTATATTGGACCACTTTATATGATATAATCCCCCAACATTGGTGGGAATACTAGTCTAATGACATATGAGAAATGGATTATGTCTCCATAGAAGATATTTATGGCTTTGGGATGCGGTGAAAAGGAAAAGGTTAAACTTGTAGTGTATTATCTCAAAGGTGATACTGATAAATGATAGAAATTGTTCCATAATTCTTGGGAGTAAGAGGAAA
Source organism: Viscum album (assembly GCA_963277665.1). NCBI lineage: Eukaryota > Viridiplantae > Streptophyta > Magnoliopsida > Santalales > Viscaceae > Viscum > Viscum album. The sequence goes on from OY728138.1 coordinate 772,310,594, forward strand.
TAGAACCCATGGAATGTAAATCATTTAAGGAGACATTTTGGACAAATATTTCCCTCATGAGAAACAAACCGAAATGAAGAGAATGTTCCTTAGCATAAGGAAAATGAAAATGAATGTATTGATGAGTATGAGGATATCTTTACAAGGTTATCCATGTATGCTATGGATTACATACACAACAAAGAGTACAAAATTGACCATTTATTTGAAGTACTTAAGCTAAAATTATGAAGATCACTGGTCTCTCAATCCTTTTCATCATATGATGAAATAGTTTTATGTGCCATAAAAATAGAGAAGGAATATTATAGATCCAATATATTATAGGGGAGTAAAAGGAATAAGAGTTCATATAAACACCAATATAAAGGTAATGCATCAAAGAAGAATAGGGGGATGGAGAAATTTCCATCATGTGAAAATTTTGGAAAGAATCATCTTGGGAAGTTCTTAAAGGACATGGGAGTGTGCTACAAGTGCAATGATAATGAGAATCTAGCTCATGAATGTAAGGGGAAGGAACAAATAAATGATTACCAATGTTTCAACTGTAATTAAATGATGCATTATTCACACCAACATACTAAGTGTTAAGGGAATCCACTATAGAGGAGGCCAAGGGGAGAATTCCAAGCTTACACAATCACTACGATTATGGGGGAAGTACCCAATGATGTGGTGGAAAGTACATTAATCATATATTAAAATTTAGATAATTATTTATTTGATTATGGATCCTCACACTTTTTTATCGACCCATTTTTCAATGAAAAATAAACATTTCCCTTCTAATTTATGAAGAGAGTTATTAGTCAAAACTTTTAGAGGAAGTATCACTATAAGAAGGATGTGTCAAACATTCCCCATTATGACACATAAATGTTCTTTATTTATTGAAATTATTATAATACCAATGGTTTAATTTGATATAATCTACTGTATGGATTGGATTTAAAAATATTATGAATAATTTTTTTGAAATAAAAAGGAAACTATGATTTGTGAGGAAGATATAGAATTTTATATCATTATAGAAGATACTTCATCATCTGAGACATATCTAGATTCACCCCCAGTAGCTCTATTGAAAGATATTATTGGGGAAGAAGAGTAGAAAAATTCTACGAATAAATAAGGCCATCTTTAAATTATGTACCTATTGTAAATGAACACATTGATTTATCTTCTAAGGAATTACCTGAACATACCCCAGAGAATGAAGTTGAGTTTTACATTGATTTTATCCTTAATACAAGTCCAATATAAAATAATCTATATAGAATGGAAAATGTGTAATTAGTAGAGTTAGAGAAACAACTAGAGGAGTTGGGTGATAAGGGATTTATTCACCCAAGTGTTTCACCATGGGGAGCCCATGTTATATTCGTTCAAAATAAAGATGTATACATGATGATATGCATTGATTTTAGGGAAATAAATGTTATTATAGTAAAGAAAAAGTGTCATGTTCCTCTCATTGATGAATTATTTGATCAACTTCATGGGGCGTGATATTTTTCAAATATTTACCTTTGTTTTGGGGTATCATCAAATGTGAGTAATGAAAGAAGAAATTATGAAGATAACTTTTCAAATGAGGTATGTACATTATGAGTTTACAGTAATTACATTTAGATTGAATAATTAACCCTCTATTTTTATGGTTATAATGAACAATGTGTCATGATCCGTCCTCAGGGCCCATGCCGTGAGTACCCCAAGCCCGCCTTTCATAGGCCAGGGGCTGGCGACTAGCACCAAAGGCGTAAATCCTGATAACTAGGAAGACATTGCCTTTATAAAAGTAACCAAAACACCATAGAGTACAAGCAGAAGTAAAACACCAAGTACAAAGAAAGTGCTGAAAAGTAAATGGGCCAGAATACAAACCCAACTGAAAGTACAGCTACAACTGAACAAAAGTACAACAGAAAAAGACAACAGCTGGAAGAAAGGAAGCAGCTTCTAGGTAGTCGTCCTCGGACCCTACCTGAAGGGTAGGTATAGATAGCGCAGCTCCTGGATCATCCACCATAGATCCTACCTGAAGGGTAGGTACAGATAGCCTCCACAACGCTCTCACCCGTCAACCTCCTTCGAGTGTCGTCTCGCCATGAAGTCCACCTCTGGATACTGACTCGTCGTGTGGTCCACCTCCGGGTACCGTCCAGTCCTCGAACACTCGGCTTCCGTCTGCACTGCCCGTCGTCTGCAACCAACACAACGAGGTGCGGGCATAGCCCATGCAGGGGTGAGTATAAGGATACTCAGTAGGGACCCCGAGACCCTCAAGGTCTCTCTAAAACCAACATGGATAACTACAAAGAATATCTCAACAGATAAACTCTACTTAGGTATATGACCATACATATACCTAAGTTATCAAGTAACCCATCTCAATCATGAGGAAACACAAAGATTATGAAATCAACGGATAACCACTACCCAGGTATATGCCCATACATATACCTAAGTTATCAAGTGACCCATCTCAAACATGAGGTATACACAAAAGATCATAGATCATCTCAAACCAGGATTTTCATTATCGAAACCATAACTGATGAAGAGCCCCATCTCTGGAGTGTACAATGGTCCTGTCATGACTCTGAGGTACTGCTCACTAACCTACGACTGCTGAGGTACTCCTCCTGTTGAGTATCGCGGGTTAGCCACCCAAACACAGTAGTGCTTCCCACCGGGGTATGCCACCCAAACACAGTAGTGCACACCCCCTAATATCCTGCAGAGGTACTCTCTGGACGAGTACCGCGGGTCTGCACTGTCACACAAGTAGTGCTCCGTCCGCCATGGGTCTGTACCCAAACAAATTAGTGCTCTGTCCACTGGGCTAGTCGACTCACTCCAAGTCGAGTCGGTCAAGCAGTCGTCAGGTCTTAGCCGGCTACACGGTCTCCGTACTCCGTACGATCATCTCCGGGAGGGTCCGCTCCATGAGATATAGGTATATACTCCAAGTATCTCAAAGTCCCACTAATAAGTATCTCAAATGACCACCTCGTCATAGGGGTCTCAATGCAACAGATGGCGCGTCAATCGGACGCCCGGTCTGAGAGTTATTAGTCTTTTCGTCCCAGAGGCCCAGTTGGTTTCGTGTGCGAACCAACCCAGCCGTATCTCAACTATACCCCGAACTCTCATAGGGTATTCTCAAAGGGACCATTTATCAACGTGATCACCAACACCGCTGACAGTTCGTCAAACGGACGTCCAGTCTGAAAGTTATCAGCTTTTCTGTTCCAGGGGCCCGGTTGGATTTCGGGTACAATCCAACCCGGCCACTATCCAACTACAACTAAAACTCAGGCGAAGCATGCCAAAAGTTCTATCCCAACAAGAGGTATCCAACAAAGTCGACGACACATCAATCGGACGTCCGGAGCTCAATATTTAAGCGTTTCTGCTCCGAGGGCCCGGTTGGTTTCGTATCCGAACCAACCCGGCCAAACCCAAAGTTCTCCAAAACCATTAGTGTAATAAACCAAAACGACCGTCTCGATCCAAGGATCCCTACGCAACTGACGGTGCATCTATCAGGGGTCCGTAGCCCAAGTTATGGGCAATAGACCGAAAAGTCCGGTATTAGGGGGGTTCGGGTCCGGTCCGACCCGGCCCGGGTCGACCCGACCCGGGTCCGGGTCCGTCCCGCTTGGGCGCGGCCCAGCCCGGCCTGGGCACGACCCGGCCTGGGCACGACCCGGTCTGGCGGACCGGCCAGGGCAGCCGGCCCAGCACGCTGGCGCCAGCAGGTGGCTCGGCCGTTTGGATGAGCGGATAGGGGGGGGGGGGCTGCCCCCCGTTTTGAAACCGCGACCCCATTATGGGGCCACTCAGCTGGCCAGCTGGGGGTTTGTAACCCCCGAATTTTCCCCTGTCCGGCCGGCCCACCCCAGCCGGCCGGCTGTTGCCGCCACGGGACCGGCAAGGCCGATCCCCCCTACTCTGACGCCGGCGGCCTGGTACCAGCCGCCGGTTCCCTTGCTCCGCCGCGACCCCACTCCGGCCGCGGTGCTTTTGTGGTCCTCCGAAGCGGCGCGACGGCGCCGCGTCTTTGGTTTGTCTCCTATGGCGCAGCGCGACGACGTCGCATATTAGTTTGTTTCCAACGGTGTGGTGCGACGACGCCGCGCTTCTCCGCCCTTTCTTTAACAAATCCCGTGCGGTGCTTCGGCACCGCGTTTCCTTTCTCGTGCAGCATCAATATCAAACAACCAAAAAAGGTAAGGAGTGTCGGTCGTGTTCGTGTGGTCCGACCTCCTCCCGTTATTGCGATAACAGGCGGTTGAATTTGGAAGGAAGAAAACGACGGAAGTAATCACGAAAAAGAAACGCATAAAACCCCTACAACTTCCTGCAACAATTTATTCCCAACCCGCAAGGAAAACATTCGCAGATCAACTAGATAATAATTTGATCCGTGTTCTTTGTTTTCTTTAGAATGGAAGAATCAAGGGAATTAAATCATACTTAAATAAAAACCCTACCTCGTCGAACACGGTGAGTGAGGGTTCGTCGCGGAGATAACCATCATGGAAGAAGACATCACGGAAGGAGGAAGTCACGTCGCGGGGATGAAGTCATGCCGTCGATCTCTGAGGAATCCGGCGCTCTTCGCGTTCTTTGCGTTCTTCGTCGAAGAGGAAGAAGTTCTTCAAGCTCCTCAACTTTTCTCCCAAGACTCACACAACAAGCAATCAACCAAAATAAAATCAGTTCATCACTTATTTTATTAACATAACTTAAGCATTTGAAGTTTAAACATTCAAATTAAACTCACTTAATTAAATAAATTAAGTTATCAAATTAATGATGAGTTGAAGGAGTTAGAGAATATGAAGGGGTGGGGTTTGTGTGGGCCCCACCACCCTCATAACCTCCCATGGGAAGTTGGGTGGTTTCCCCCAACTTCCACCCAAAGGTTTTAACCACTTAGAAAATAAAAATTGTAGTTAAATTTTTATTTTAACTTCCATAATTTTTATCAACTTCTCTCATGAAAACACAACTTCGAAAAAGGTGTTCCTAAGAAATTACCAGCACTGTGAATCCATCGGTGCCCTCAGAATTCGATTCCAAGCACCGGTTCAAAAGTTAGAAAAACCCGCTCGTTCGTTCACTGAACGTACCTGAGCTAAACTTTGGAAATTGATTCCGGGCACACCGGGCCTCAGAATCAGGTGCCTTCATAAATTGCGTTCTTGTAAAATTCCAAAGAAATTAAGAAAAAAAATTTACCTTGAAATTTTCGGGTCTTTACATTACTCCCACCTCAGGGCTTTACATCTCCGTAAAGCTTTAACACAAACTAGGGATACAAAATTGGTACTGGGCACACATCTGAGCCTTCCTCTCCCATGTGATTACCTGGAGGTTCCCATACTGCTAGTGAAAGCGCACCCGAGGAATTGACCATCCTCGTAGGATCCACCCCTGTCGATCCTCGATCACCACTGGAATCTCTGTGTATGTCGCCTTGTCATCGACGTCCAACTCCCTGAGGTCGATGATGTGTGAAGGATCATTCACATATCTCTTCAGTTGAGATACGTGGAAGTCGTCGTGCACCTGGTGCAACTAAGGTGGATGGGTCAAGCGGTAAACCACCACGCCTACCCAGCTGAGGACCTAAGAAGGTCCGCTGAACCTCGGAGATAACTTGCCGCTTTGGCTGCATCTCCGTAAACCTCGTCGAGGTGAGACCCGTATAAGGACATGATCGTCATCCTCGAACTCTAGAGGTCTCTAATTCTTGTTAGAACTGAAACTCAACACGACTGCTGCCATGAGGGTAAGGTTGACCGACTCAAGAGTGATCGATCACACCCTCCTGTGCATGGGTTTATCCCGTGCTGCCTGGGGTTTCCTTTTCGCCGACCAAGGAAAACCCATCCTGACATCGTAGTTAAACCACAACCTTTTTTCCTAATACCATCAATTTGTGTATGAACTGTGATTGCCCAGTCTATACTCAAACCAACGTCGTAAGGCCTCAACGCTGCCACCAAGAGATTCCAACCGAAAATCTTGCCTCGAGGGTCTGACCACACCGTCGGCGTAAGTGTGATCATCAAATCTTCTCCCAAGGTATCTCCAGATGTGAGGGTCATGTCTACGGCTTACTGGAAACTCTAGGTCTGGGACAAGATTTGTGAAAGCAAGGAATGATTCATATCAACGTCTGTTACTACGACAGCTAGTAGTGGACACAGACTGTCCCTTGAATCATTTTTAGATCCATTGGGTCACACTCCTTGACCGCATGCAGCCGCACTCTTCCACCACCCTCCAGCTCCCTGAGTCTGGCGGGGAAAACTAAGGCAGGTGGTTGTAGCATGTTAAAATGTACACCACCTCATGATGCTCTCCTAGCTCTGCCTCCACGTCTGCTACTTCGCAGACTCATCTCACCTTTAAGCTTCCTCTTCTTGAAACATTTAACATGCCCGAGTCTCTAAGAATGGCGCCAGTTTCCTGTTTCTACTGCACTGTGCAGTCTTCATCCGCTCTTGGATGATCTGCACCTTCTTTGCCTACGATCTGAAAGAGCTGCTAAAATTTCTCCTTTTCCGAAAAGAGAAACTCGGTCTCATCCCCTAGATGATCCACGCCCATTGCCTAATATAGTCAATCCTGAAATGAATGATGCATTCATGCCATGGATGACATCGTAAGGCCTCGACGTAACTACCAAGAGATCCAACTGTCACTCTCGCCTCCAAGGTTCGAGTCACACTATCGGCATCAGTGTGAGGTCACTGGGTCTCCTCTAGTAGAAATATCGAAAGTGAGGTTCAGGTCAACAGTCTTAACCGGGACCACTTAGTATCAACCAAACAAAAGGAAAGGAAAGCAGACATCACAAAGATAAGTGTCTTTTTATTATTGCAGCTCATAGTACAAAGACACGAATACAACAGAAACATGGAACTAGAAGTATAGGGGACGTATCCACTAGTTCCGCTCCTTTCCACCTTCTCCTGGAGCTCTACTGCCTTGTCCACTGCTTGGCTGTTGCTCAAGCACCAGCCGCTGCTTCTGTCTCGGTGGCTCCTCCAACGCATGTGGATCAACTGTGCGAGGAGTCGGACAGTCACATGCCATGTGACCCTGTCCGCCGTATGTGTAACACAGCATGACAGGTCTGGATCTGTTACTCCCCTTGGTGCCTCACACCACCGATCCTGAGTCATGCGGTCGACCACCTATAGGTCTGGTCCTCCTAGACCTCTGCATCATCTGTCTACTGCCTACAGATGACTTGGCTACTGATGGAAAATCCTGCGGCAAAGGCAGCAGCTCCCGAACACGCTCAGTGTGTAGAGCCACTGGTATAAACTCCACCCTGAAGAAGGTCTCAAAGTCTTCCCATGTGAAGGTCATCCCATCGAAAAACTGGAACACATGGATCCACCATCTCTTAGCTGCTGCCTGAAGGAGGCTGACAGCAAAGATCACCATGAAGTCTGCTGGCGTCCCCACTAGCCTAAAGACTCTCACCACAGCCTCCAGCCAATCCTCAACCGCCTGCGGGTCCGTCTCTCCCCGGAACCTGGGTGGCCTCTGGCGCTGGAACTCATGCAACGTGCTCAAGTGGTGTGCATCGCCTACTGCTGGGGCTGGTGGAATCGGTGGCCCAACGTATGGTAGTACCGCTGGTGCCTCAACTGCAAGAGGGCCCTATACCGAAGCCTCGTCGCTCGGCAGGCTGTTAGTACGCACATCCCTATGGGCTCTAGCTGGTCGTCCATGAAAAGGAATCCTGAAAGAAACAATGTGACATGGTCAAACAATTTATACCTGGTGAGCTGACCTGGTTTGAGATGAATTTTAAAAACTTCTGGAAACACACACGCAATCAGTGTTTTCGTGCACAAAGTCGGAAATCAGTTATCAGGGTCCTGGTGTATGGATACGTCAGCCGCCCGCACCAACACTGGACTCCCTGAACTGAAAACCACACTCGGTACCCTTAACACTATTGCTTCACAGAAAGAAAAATATCAGAGTTATAAGTTCTGCAGTAGAACCGACTCCTCTGATACCAATTTGTCACGACCCATCCTCGGGGCCCGTGCCGTGACTACCCCAAGCCCGCCTTCCATAGGCCAGGGGCTGGCGACTAGCACCAAAGGCGTAAATCTCGATAACTGGGAAGGCATTGCCTTTATAAAAGTAACCAAAACACCACAGAGTACAAGCAGAAGTAAAACACTAAGTACAAAGAAAGTGATGAAAAGTAAATGGGCCAGAATACAAACCCAACTGAAAGAACAGCTACAAATGAACAAAAGTACAACAGAAAAAGACAACAGTTGGAAGAAAGGAAGCAGCTCCTGGGTCATCATCCTCGAACCCTACCTGAAGGGTAGGTACAGATAGAACAACTCCTGGATTTTCCACCACGGATCCTACCTGAAGGGTAGGTACAAATAGCCTCCACAACGCTCTCACCCATCAACCTCCTCCGAGTGTCGTCTCGCCGTGAAGTCCACCTCCGGATACTGACTCGTCATGTGGTCCACCTTCGGGTACCGTCCAGTCGTCGAACACTCGGCCTCCATCTGCACTGCCCGTCGTCTGCAACCAACACAATGAGGTGCGGGCATAGCCTGTGTAGGGGTGAGTATAACGATACTCAGTAGGGACCCCGAGACCCTCAAGGTCTCTCTAAAACCAACATGGATAACTACAAAGAAGATCTCAACAGATAACCTCTACTTAGGTATATGCCCATACATATACCTAAGTTATCAAGTAACCCATCTCAATCATGAGGAAACACAAAGATTATGAAATCAACGGATAACCACTACCCAAGTATATGCCCATACATATACCTAAGTTATCAAGTGACCCATATCAAACATGAGGTATACACAAAATATCATAGACTCAGCTCAAACCAGGATTTTCATTATCAAAACCGTAACTCCTGAAGAGCCCCATCTCTGGAGTGTACAATGGTCCTGTCACGACTCCGAGGTACTGCTCACTAACCTACGACTACTGAGGTACTCCTCCTATCGAGTACCGCGGGTCAGCCACCCAAACATAGTAGTGCTTCCTGCCGGGGTATGCCACCCAAACACAGTAGTGCACACCCCCTAATAGCCTGCAGAGGTACTCTTTGGATGAGTACCACGGGTCTGCACTATCACACAGGTAGTGCTCCGTCCTCTATGGGTCTGCACCCAAATAAATTAGTGCTCCGTCCACTGGGCTAGTCGACTCACTCCAAGTCGAGTCGGTCAAGCAGTCGTCAGGTCTCAGCCGACTACATGGTCTCCGTACTCCGTACGCTCGTCTCTGGGAGGGTCCGCTCCATGAGCTACAAGTCAATACTCCAAGTATCTCAAAGTCCCACGAATAATTATCTCAAAGGACCACCTCGTCATAGGGGTCTCAACGCAATAGACGGCGCGTCAATCGGACGCCCAGTCTGAGAGTTATTAGCCTTTTCGTCCCAGGGGCCCGGTTGGTTTCGTGTGCGAACCAACCCGGCCGTATCTCAACTGTACCCCGAACTCTCATAGGGTATGATCAAAGGGACCGTTTCTCAACGTGATCACCAACACCACTGACGATTCTTCAAACGGACGTTCAGTCTGAAAGTTATCAACTTTTCCGTTGCAGGGGCCCGATTGGATTTCGGGTACAATCCAACCCGACCACTATCCAACTGCAACTAAAACTAAGGTGAAGCATGCCAAAAGTTCTGTCTCAACAAGCGGTATCCAAAAAAGTTGACGGCACGTCAATCGGACGTCTGGAGCTCAAGATTTAAGCGTTTCTGCTCCGAGGGCCCGGTTGGTTTCATATCCAAACCAACCCAGACGAACCCAAAGTTCTCTGAAACCTTGAGTGTAATATACCGAAACGACCATCTCTATCCAAGGATCGCTACGCAACTGACGGTGCGTCGATCGGGGTTCTGTAGCCCAAGTTATGGGAAATAGACCGGAAAGTCCGGTATTAGGGGGGGTTCGAGCTCGGTCCGACCCGACCCGGTACCCCCTGGGTCGGCCCGAACCGGGTTGACCCGACCCTGGTCCGGGTCGACCCGACCCTGGTCCGGGTCCGGCCCAACCCGGCCTGGGCGTGGCCCGGCCTGACGGCCCGGTCTGGCGGACCGGCCGGGCCAGCCGGCCCGGCGCGCTGGCGCCAGCAGGTGGCCCGACTATTTAGCCGAGCGGATGAGGGGGGGGGGTGCCTGCCCCCCATTTTGAAACCGCGACCCCATTATGGGGCCGCTCAGCTGGCCAACTGGGTGTTTGTAACCCCCGACATTTCCCCTGTCTGGCCGACCCACCCCGGCCGGCCGGCTGTTGCCGCCACGGGACCGGCAAGGCCGGTCCCCCCTACTCCGACACCGACGACCCAGTACTGGATGCCGGTTCCCCTGCTCTGTCACGGCCCGGAACCGGCCGCGGCCTTGGTTCATCTGGCGCGGCGCGACGGCGCTGCGCCCCTCCGCCCTGGCCCCGCTCCGGTCGCGGTGCTTTTGTGGTCCTCTGACGCGGCGCGACAGCGCTGCGTCTTTGGTTCGTCTTCTACGGCGCGACGTGACGGCGTCACAGATTAGTTTGTTTCCAACGGCGCGGTGTGACGGCGCCGCGCTTCTCCGCCCTTCCTTTAACAAATCCCGCACGGTGCTTCTGCACCGCGTTGCCTTGCTCGTTCCACATCAATATCAAACAACCAAAAAAGGTAAAAAGTGTCGGCCGTGTTCGTGCGGTCTGACCTCCTCCCGTTATTGCGATAATAGGCGGTTCAATTTGGAAGGAAGAAAATGACGGAAGTAATCACGAATAAGAAACACATAAAACCCCTACAACTTCCTGCAACAATTTATTCCCAACCCGCAAGGAAAACATTCGTGGATCAACTAGATAATAAGTTGATCCGTGTTCTTTGTTTTCTTTAGAATGGAAGAATCAAGGGAATTAAATCATACTTAATTAAAAACCCTACCTCGTCGAACACGGTGAGCGAGGGTTCGTCGCGGAGATAATCGTCGCGGAAGAAGACGTCACGGAAGGAGGAAGTCGCGTCGCGAGGACGGCGTCGTGCCGTCGATCTCTGAGGAATCCGGTGCTCTTCGCGTTCTTCACATTCTGCGTCGAAGAGGAAGAAGTTATTCAAGCTCCTCAACTTTTCTCCCAAGACTCACACAACAAGCAATCAACCAAAATAAAATAAGTTCACCACTTATTTTATTAACATAACTTAAGCATTTGAATTTCAAACATTCAAATTAAACTCACTTAATTAAATAACTTAAGTTATCAAATTAATGGTGAGTTGAGGGAGTTAGAGAATATGAAGGGGTGGGGTTCGTGTGGGCCCCACCACCCTCATAACCTCCCATGGGAAGTTGGGTGGTTTCCCCCAACTTCCACCTAAAGGTTTTAACCACTTAGAAAATAAAAATTGTAGTTAAATTTTTATTTTAACTTCCACAATTTTTATCAACTTCTCTTGTGAAAACGAAACTCCAGAAAAGGTGTTCCTAAGCAATTACCAGTGCTGTGAATCCATCGGTGCCCTCAGAATTCTATTCCTAGCACCAGTTCAAAATTTAGAAAAACCCACTCATTCGTTCACTGAACGTACCTGAGCTAAACTTCGGAAATTGATTCCGAGCATACCGGGCCTCAGAATCAGGTGCCGTCAGAAACTGTGTTCTTGTAAAATTCCAAAGAAATTAAGAAAAAATAATTTTCCTTGAAATTTCCGGGTCTTTACACAATGTATTCAAGGAATATCTTGATGATTTTTTTGTTGTATTCATTGATGATATTTTGGTGTATTCTAAAAGGTATGAGGACTATGGTAATCACTTGTGGATTATTATTGGGACACTTATAAGGAAAGAGTTATATGGGAAATTAAGTAAGTGTGATTTTTGGATTCAAGAAGTTTCTTTTCTTGAACATTTGTCTTTATAAATGGAATCTCATATGAACCTATGAAGAAAAATGCAGTCATAGAATGGCCTATACCAAAAAACATATTTGAGGTATGTATTTTCATTGGTTTGGTAGGTTATTAATGCTAATTCATTTAGAATTTTTACCTATTGGATAACCCATTAACCTAGCCTACATGTAAAGGGGTTATGTATGTTTGGAAAATGGAATGTGAATAATGTTTTGACAAACAAAAGTGGGTATTGGTCAATGATTTGATTTTGAATCTATCATCTGGAAATGATGGGTTTATGATATATAGTGATTTATTGAAGAAGGTACTTGGTTATGTATAAATGAAAAATGATAATTTTATTGAATCTGCATCAAGGAAATAGATGACTAATGAAAAAAACTATCCCACCCATGATCTTGAGTTGGTAGCTGTAATATTTTATTTAAAGATATAGAGACATTATCTCTATGGTGAGAGATATGAGATATAAAAATACCATAATAGCATAGAAATCATCTTTCCACAAAAAATATCTCAATAAGGGGATAAGGAGATGGCTTGAGATATATAAGTATTACAATTTCCCCATACACTACCACCTAGGGAAATCAAATAAGGTAGAAGATGCATTTAGTGGGAATGATCATGGAGTTATGACCTAAATGATGACTGAGAGGGATCCTATGTTAATAGATCTAGAAAACATGTATATGATAATTATTAATGAAGGGGAGAAATCACCAATTTTTAAAATGATTATAAACCCATATTTATTAGAAAAAATAAAAATTTCTCAATTTTATGATGAGAACTTTTAGAAGAAAATTAAAGGTGTTAATGACGGGAAATTAAAAAATTTCATTTGTGAAAATGGTGTTCTAAAATTTGGAAATATATTATGTATTACTTATATACATAATATAAAATGGAATTGTTTGATGATTTTAATAACTTTAATTTCTCTATAAACCTTGATAGCATAGAGATGTATAGATATTTGAGGGAATAGTTTTTGTGGTATAACATGAATCGGGAAATTGCTGATTATGTGTCTAGATGTTTCATTTGTTAAAATGTTATTGTTTTGATGAAATATATAGGAGGAGACATGAAACCTTTCCCTATTATTATGTGGAAATGGGATGAAATTTCTATGAAATTAGTTAAAGGACTACCAAATACTCCTAGAAAGAATGATTTGATATGGGTTATCATTGATTGGCTAAACAAATCTACACATATTCTTTCTATAAGAGAATATTTACCTCTTTAGAGCCTCAGAAGTTTATATATTAATGAAGTTTTAAGACTTCATGGCACAACTATTTCAATTATGTCTAATCAAGATCCCTGTTTTACATTAAAATTCTAGAAGAGTCTTCTGAAGGCTCTTGATACAGAGATTTATTTGAGTACCACTTGCCATCCTCAAATAGATGGGTAGTACAAAACAACTATTCAAACCAAGGAAGACATGTTGAGGTCATGCTCACTTGACTTTCAAGGTATGTGGGATCATTATTTATCTTTGATAGAGTTTTTCTATAACAATAGTTTCTATTCAAGTATTCAAATGGCACTGTATAAACTATTATATGAAATGAGATGTTGAACTCTAACTTGTTTAGATGATGTTGGTGAAAGGAAAATCACAGTACCAAAAACTTTTAAAGAGAAAAAAACAAAAGTAAAGGATGTTCGATCTCAAATTAAATCAGGTCAATGTAAGAAAATGACTTATTCCAATAATCAGAGGAATGATTTGGAATTCCAAGTGGGGGATCATATTTTCTTGATATGATATCCATGAAACAGAGTTATAAGGATCAATAAGAAAGGGAAACTAAGACCCATGTACATTATACCCTTTCAAATCCTTGAATGAATTAGAGTTATTTCTTATCATTTGGAAATTCAGCCAAGTCTCCCCAAAGTACATGATGTGTTTTATATATCATTGGCAAGTAAGTACATGTCAGACCTAACGAATGTGCTCACCACTAATAAAAATAGAATTTTAACATGATATATCTTACTATGAAGAACCCACCCATATTATTGATACTAAAAAGAATTTATTTAAGAATCATATGATATGTATGGTAAAGGTACATTGGATAAATAAAAAAAATGAGGAATCAACATGGGAACCAGTGAATGTTATGAAGAAGAACAACCATAATCTATTTAGAAGGTAATATAAAGAAAAAGAGAGAGGATGATATTTTTTAGTAGGGAAGAATGTAACACCCCAAGACTTTATAATAATTATTTCTTTTAGAATAACATTAACATCTTTGGTAACTTGCGATGAACGCATCACCCGGTTTAAACGAAACACAATACTCTATTAAATTATTATTTAAACACGACCATTATAAACAAGAATTTAAATTGAAGGATATGAATATTAATAACTAAATTAATAAAATTATGGTTATTTATTTCTTATAAATAAAATAATAACCATTTAAAATAAAATTAAATGTTTTCTGAAAAACATTATATTTTTCTAAAGGAAAATTTAGTCACACTTTTCACACTTAATTTAAAATTAATTTTTAACAATTTTAGAAAATTTACCTGAAAAAATAAAATTTATTTTTGAAATTAGTATATTATAATTATCACAGGGTTAATTTTTTTTATTAATCTGAAATTTTTTATTTTTTGATGAATAGTTAAAAATATTAAATTGTAATAGAAAGATTCCATTTTTTTAAATAAGTTATAATGTTAAATTATATATTTAATTAGTTTTGAAGTAAATTCAGTTCAATTTTATATAAATTAATCTAATTTAGGTCATTTGAATCATTTTCATATTGAATTTTTATATAAAAACATTGTAAACTTGTGAATATTTTCTCTTTAAAAACACGCTTTGTCATCAAATCTATGAGATTGATTTTAAATTAACTTTTTCCACTTATGTAAATGGAATTTGGAAAAATGGATTCCATATTTGGAATCATCATAATTTATATTATATATTAAGTTAAAATTAAATTTTTACCAAAATTAATAGTGAAAACAATAAAAATTATTCACCGCAGTTAAGGTAAAAATTGGTTTATTAGGGGTAAAACTAAATAATATGGGTTAAAATGAAAAAAAAACTTGTATAAAATATATTTTCTAGACATATTTCAATCTTATAATGTATAATTATCAATAAAAATCAAATTTGGACCCTTCTTCATGTGAAAAACATGGTTACACCTTTTTCTTTTCAGAATTTATATGTGTTTCAATCACCTCACTTATAACATATAACCCCAATAATCTCTTATTAAAGACTTCAAAACCTTTTACTTATGCCATTTCCTACCAAATAAATTTAAAAATTTACTCCTATAATTTTAGAACCCTTATTTTGGGTATAAATCCATCCTAGGAAGGATTTGGTACAATCCTAAGGAGGTTACCCGAAAAAGAGGTAATGTTCAACAATGATCATTTCTATTTTATTTATTCATTAAACTCCATAAATTATTATTAAAACACGTAGATATAATAAACTTAGTATATTAAATATAATGATATGTTTTTATGTAAAGTTCACGACCTAATTAAACCCCCACTTTCATCAAATGTGTTATAAAATCACCAATTCTGTGTCCAATGAACTACCGCCTCACAAACTGATGTCATTAATTTTTTCATTACTACCTCTTAAGGGTTGGTATAATTATGGATATAAAGTATATATATGATATTTATATCATAATTATACCTCTAGAGTCATTATATAATATATAACTTTTTTACTTTCCATTCGCATGTGATACAATAACTCCTCTCGTGCGTACGACAAACTACCATCTCACGAAGCGATGCAATTCATCTTTTACTAAATCTTCACATGGAAGGTGTCAAGGATAAAGTTAATGAATACATGTGATATTAATAAAATAATTATAAAATTAATAAAATAATTATAAAATTAATAAAATATTTATCATTCTAAAATATAATATATCATTTTCTTTTTTACGTTGAAAAATGATAACATTGCTCATTTACATGTGGACTACAACCTTCACGAAGCGACGTGACTCTCTTTTCATCATCACAACACATGGATGATATATATAAGAATATTTAAAGAAATAATATGATATATATATATATATATATGATATTATTATCATTATGTAATGATAAAATATTACTTACCTTCTTTCCATAATGATCATTGAAAAATGGAAACATTACTCATGCATACGTACAACCTAACATCTCCATGATCGTAACATAATTCATTTCTCAAACCCATATTTCATGATTGATATTAAAAGTATAATTAATGTATAAATATGATAATTATTTCATGATTATTACTCTGTAGATTATTAAACTATATAATATGCATAAGAACTCAAACTTTCATGGAAACTAACGAACGAGAAAACAAGACATTTAACACCCACAATAATGAAAATAATGAAATATTTTTAACAAACGAATGATAAGATGTTACAAATGATAATATATGATATAATAAATATTAATATTGTTCTGGTATAAGTTAATAACACATTTAAAACCACTATAATAGAAGTTAAAGAACATTCACTAACACGTGAATGTCGTGGGGTGTGAAAAAAACAATTAATTCCTAAGATAAAATGTAGTAAATTGGGTAACCTTGGTTGTATCCAAAGTGTAGCACACAAAAATCAAGATGACACCTTAAAATATGAGGAAGAAGTGAGATCATTTTTGAAATTGTTTGTTTTTGAAAAGAAAGAAAGCAATTAAAATAATTTTTGAACACTAATGGATAAAGAGAGTGATTGAGTCATGATAGGAACACCCTTTTTAATGTAATTATAGTTGTAAAGATAATTCCCCCTATCTTTATATTGAATGATAAATTAAATACTCATCGATTGACTTATCTATTACCCTTGGTTGAATAAAGTAATTAAACCCACTCCTATATGCATGGATGTTCATAAAAAATTCCCAAAAAACTAAGTCAAGTCCCGATAAGGAATTATTGATCCTTATAAATCTAGAAATGATTCACTTGTTCCATACACGTTCCAATGATCACTATACTCTCACCACCTAACATAATATTCTCAATTGAGACAAATTGCACTAGGCAGATGGTGTTTAATGTTCTTCAACCCAATCAATAAAAAATGAATGAAAACAAAAACCCAAAATGCAATCACATTAAGAGAGTTGGATATCACTAAAAATATAAATCATTTAATATAAAAATAGAGTTTTACCTTTTAAGCACAATACTCTGACATTACAAAATTGAAACTCCCCCTTCCCAGATCACTCAAAGGCTTTACCCCTCCATGTGAAGGGTAAGAGGGTTGAAAGGGGAAGAGATAATAATGAAATTAAGAAAAAATAAAAGGTAAAACACAAATAAATTCAATAATAAAATCCTCCAACACATCCCCTCTTGCACCTTCTTCAACACCTTTTAATGGAAGTGAACACTCATATTTATAGGCTAGAGGGGTGGAAAATTTTCCATCCAGATTCAATCCTTAGAAAGCTTGAGAAAATTTCTCATAATAAATTTCCTAATATCAGGATTATTTTTTCATAAAACTTGTTCCTATATCTATTTTTCATTCCCCCACAAAATCTCATCTTATTTGGACAAGTTTCAAAAAAGTTATGCCGAAATTACTAAGGAATACTTTTTCTGCCCAAGGAGACTGCTCAACTATATCCACTTTGGTGCGTACAATGGATGACTTAAGGACATAATTTATTCATGAAACTTATTTTCTATATGAGTATAATAGTCCTATTTATAATCCAGATATAATCACTTCAGTTAGAGTAATGTAGGCCGAGATATTCTTCAATAACTGATGTCGGGTCCATTCTGCTAGCCAACAATTGTTTTCCACTTTATTTATTATTATGGGTCATTGTGTATCAAATTGGATATAGGTAAAGTATAAAAACAAGAACCCTACTAACAAAATAATCCTAAAAAAAATAAATCACTCAATTTGGATCAAAATTATTGATGTTATTCCTAAAAAACTGAAGTTCCAGAAAACTTTTAAAATTCCAAAATTTACCAATTTTAAGAATTAATCCCAAAAATCACCAAAAATAATAAAATAATGCCAATCAGATCAAATTAATTAATTGTAAGGGGTTAAATAATTATAATAACACATGAAAAATAATTAAAATATTAACTCTATCAATTACCCACACTTATCACTTGTACTCCTGGATAAGTCAAAATTAAAATAAAATCAAAGCATATTCAAAACACATGCCAATGAGATCCAAAAATTCCATACCAAGAAACAAAAGATATGATTCCTCATAAACAAGAATTATTCCATGTTCTCCATTTATATCAATGAATATTTTTCTTTTCATTTCTTATCCCATGCACACAAGACACCTACCTTAGATGAAGTTTCTCTAATCTGACAAATGTCAATTTTAAAAAAGGATTTTCTCATCCAAACTCATGCAAGGGTCACTATAGGATTGATAAATTCCTACATCTCCACCCGATGTGAGTAAAGGACATGAGTTTCTTAGGAAAGCTTTTTAGGTTTGTTATGTGGATTCTGGTTGGTAAGATTTTGATGTGAACAATTATAAGGCCAAATGAGGGGGCTTGGCTCTTTTTGAAGAAAAATTGAAAGATTCTAATTTTAACTCAAGTATGGTATCCTCCTCAATCCCATTAGTAGAAAACTAGCTCCATCATCATCAAAAATCATGTAAAGTAAACACCATTTAGTATTTCAGTATAAAAAATTTCAATCTTCTCAAACATGATTTTTCTTGAAAGCTTCAAATAGGCATGAATTTCTTTCTCATTGGAAGCTACAGAGATGCACATATTTCAACAAAATGATTTTTTTTGCAATAGAAAACACATATCTTCAGAATTTTATTTCCCATCCAATGATTCACCAAATTCGGTATCACAATACAAGATAGATTCCCCCATACTTAAGTTTAACTAGATCATGAAATTTCATATCAAGTGCTGGTTGGATAGAGAAAATTGGCTTATAATGTGGCTAAAATTACAAGATATTCATGGATTATAAGGACTACAAGGATTAAATGTACAAGGTATGATACAATGAAAAGGATTATCTTGTAAATGGGACTTAAAACCAAATAAATTCCTTAATCATTTAAAACAAAAGTAACTTAAACCCTCAAGTTTTGAAATGAATAAATCAAATTTTGGTTAAAGAAAGCACTGTTTGGTTCTATCAAGAAGTGAGGTGAATGAAAAGAATATGAAAAAATGGTTCATAAGCCTTATAAAAAAATTATTTCAAATATAAATATATTAATATGTGGCATGAGACTAAAAAATCAGAGTACATTCCATGAAATTCTAAAAAAGTCGAACTTGAAACAAATTCAATTCCAGCATTCATTTAAGTTTAGTTTCATGGAATAATTTTTTTCACTCATGGAAATGGGTTTCAAAAATAGAAATGATAATTATTTTATCTTAGAAGTTTCAAAAAAAGCACACAAAAATGAAAAAAAAACACACAAATTTGAAAAACACACACTTTTTTTTGAAAAATAGAAAAACAATAAATGGAAATCCTAAATTAAAAAAATTCAATATCCAATACTTAAATGATGCAGTGTTCTCAATGAATTAAAATGGATTTAACATGGATTAATATTTGAAAATGAATCAAAATAAGAAATCAAGTGTAAAGGAGAGGTACAAAATGATGAATTTTATTGATAAATGGTTTGGAGTAGTGTGATCTCCTCCACTAGAGCTGATGGAATGGTCCTATGGAATTTCCTTATCCTGTTTCCATTAATAATGAATAACTCTTACTATCTATCCTTAACAATATACATGGAACCAAAAGGATATACATGAGTAACTATAAATGGAACTTCCCATTTGAAAAGAAGTCTACCTGTAATCATCTTGAGTCTTGATTTGAATAACATCACTTTGTCCCTAGGATGGTAGTATTTTGGTTGGATTAGATTTTCATGAGACACTCTTGTTATATCTTTGTAAATCCTGTAATTTTCAAATACTTCCCTTCAAATTTCCTCTTTCTCCTGCAACAGAACTATTCTCTCTTTCCCAGTGCTTTTAAGATACAAATTCATCTTCCTCACATCCCAATATGCCTTATGCTCCAATTCCACAGGTAGGTGAAATTTTTTCCCATAAATCAGCCTATATGGACTCATTCCAATCAGAATCTTACAGGTTGTCCTATAATACCACAATGTGTCTTCCAACCATTGTCTCCAATCCTTCACATTTGGTTTAATAGGCTTCTCCAAAATTCCTTTTATTTCCCTATTGGACACTTCAGCTTGACTATTTCTCTGTGGATGATATGGAGTAGATTTTTTATGATGCAACCTGTAACGCCCCGACCCCAGCTACCCAGAGTCGGTGCATTACTTCGTAACACTGGCATGATCACAAAAGATCAAGTCTCGAAAGACCGATTAGTTTAGTAGCCTTGGAAACACTATATACATTCGTAAACGTTACATTACATCATAAAGTGAAAAACTACAATAACAAAGTCTCCATAGACCACACTCATATCCTCTTCTGACAATCCCTGCAGGTCATTCATAAAATACTTCTTCACATCCTGGAAAATATTAAAACATTGAAAGGGGTGAGCTCAAATGCTCAGTAAGGATAATAATATTGCGGAAGCTTTCATAAATAAACATTAACTTTTAAGGCAATGTATAACTAAAACAAAAGCCTTATTAAACTTGAACTTCAACATAATATGGCAAAAGTAAAATGAGATAATTCCATTTACTTATTCACATGGATATTCTACTGGTCGAATAATCACATGAAATATCAATAACCACTTTCATAATGATGGAATGCATAATGCCAGACTATCATAACCACGTAGTCAAGGCCTCGTGCCAAGACCACAAATAAGATTTTGTCAAGGCCTCGTGCCAAGACACTAGTTTGTCTCATGAGACCTGCCGATGCATCGATGAGATATAGCGGGCTCCACCCGTCACTTATTAAGTCCAATGCATTCCTCATATGAATAGGTTTAAACATATCATAAACCATAACATAATCGTATCACATAAAACATGCATAAAGGAAACATAACATTTCCACATTTCAATCACAAGATATCAATACAACACATTGATATAATAAAAACGCTTTCAAAACCATTTTCAATACCAAAATAAAAGAAATTTAAAACTTTGTATTTATTTTTCATTAAAAAAAATGATGGCTTGTAGAGGAAGCCGAAACTCAAATAATGGTCACGGCGGCGGAGAAGTCGTTGTCGCCGAATAAGTACGGAAAGAAAAACATTCCCTTTTTGTCGTTAAGTAAAACGCTTCGTATAAAAAATATTCCTTTTGAATAAACGTAAAAGTCAAAGGGGTTTATACACCGTATAAAATAAAGTTGTGTATAAAACCAAATATGCCTCAATGAAAGGAGATTGAGACGAAGTCCTTAAAAGATCATTTTTAAAATAAAATAGATCTATTATGTGTATTCACTATAGGTACACATAAAGAAAGTAAAAATACAAAATAGGACATAATAATATCATGACATAATTTGAAAGTAGGAGATTAACCCAAATAATGGAAGTTGGGTTAAGAAATTCCCTTACCTCGTGTCTGACTTGACTCAACCATTCTTTAACCTCCTGAATAATAAACTAGAGTTAATATATACCTTATTAATAACCATTTTTAATTTCATTATCCTTTTCATACCACTTATTACAATGTTATGAACATTATGTAATTATTTAAGTTAATAACGGTCGTTTTGTCGATCTTTGGTACTTGAGTAAACAATAAACTTCTTATAATTACAAGTTGTTTATGTGGTAGAATATCCATTATCTCCAGAATTATATTCATGATTTAGATGTCATATATATCATATATATCCAGTATATACATTCATTTATAATATTACATAACATTTAGAGGTAAGAAATGAAATGCACCGTTCATGGAGACGGTAAGCCGTACGTACGCATGAACGCTACTTTCATTTCTATTTCGTATTTAATGGAATGAAATCATAATGATATAAATGTATAATATAATTCCAGTATAATATAGTGTATAATACCATTTACTCCATCCTTTATACATCCCACATATGGCATTAACGATTCAAATCACTTTGAGGGGGCGGTAGTCCGCACTTCCTAAAATGAAATTATCGCGTTTTACCCATAATGGAAATCATAAAGTATGCCATAAACGAGAAATACAGAGGCATAATTAAAACATAAACATATTATATATCATATATAAAAATAGTGACATATTAATGGCCACCTTTGAAGGTGTTATATGAGTGTTGAACAATCATCGTTTCGTGAGGCAGAAATTCGCCATCCACAGAAACCGTATGTTCTTTAACCATTAGATGTAGGTGTGTGTAAGTGTAGCTCGAATACTTCTTCTAAGAAAATCCTAGTATATTGAGGATACTGGTTTTGTTACAAAATAAATTAATAAAAATAGTTTAGGGGTTTGGAGAAGAAAAATAAAACAAAACAACATTAGAGAAGACATTACCTCAAAATCGGGTAACTCTTTTTGATTTGAGCCAAAGGCTTCCTTGGGAAGAGTTCTGCTCAAATTGAGGATTTTAGGAGTAAGAGGGGGAAGTTGGGAGAGTATTTGGGCAGAGGTTGGCTGAGCCAAATGGCTTGAAGGTGTGAATAAGGTGGGAGAGGTGGGGGCCTTTTATAAGTGGAGAGGAGGGGCTCTTTTGGAAAGATTGAAATGTTACATTATTACACAATGCTTTTCGGATTCTAAAGGTCCCACACTTATATAATTAGAGGATAAGGTGATAAGGGTTCGAAATCCCCTCATCCAATTGGCTTTGGACAAGTGTAAGCCTTGTATTTTTCATTATCTTCCCATTTTATTTAAATCGTTAAATAATGAGGTCATCGCTGTATCATCATGATGTCATAAATAATTTAATTTATTTAATGTATAAAAATTGTAAAACAAATACTATGATGTAGGAAATCTTTTTATCTTTCTAATTAATATTTATAATCAAAATTTGGACTTGTTTAACCCCACTTAAAAATTGTTTTAGTAAAATAACTCATGTTTGTGTCAATTTAATTTTAACATTAAATAAATATATATTAATGTCATTTTCAAACTAAAGTGGCTCCATGGGGTCCCCAAGTTGACCCATGGGTTGTATTGGTCGGCCATGACTCATACAATAGTATTAGGACAAGTGTCATGCTCATCTCATATTATTAAAACATTATTTGTACCTTAAACTACACTAATTACCTCTAATCGCGATTAAGAACTTAAAAGTTACTATTCACCAAAAAATTATTTTAATCTTATTGAACCACATTTTACTTCTTAATGACAACCATGTATGTCGTATTTTTGAAAATCAAATCACCGAAGTGGTAATATTTCATTTAAACGAAAAATCAGTTATTTAACTACCACTTAGTGGTTGTACTATTCATCAAAAATTGAAGTTTTTCAGAACAATGCCAAAATTTCACCCTAAGATATAATTGATATTCCGAATTCAAAAATGATGTCTATTTTACAAAATTCCAAACATATAAGTTGTATTAATTAATTTTATAATTAATTCCCGCTGTTACGACAAATAGCGTGTTTTTAAGAAAAAATTTATATCAAAAGATTGACAATTGTTTATGTCCAATTTCAAAGTGAAATTAATTCTAATGACCACCATTGGATAAAATAGTAAAAATATATTATAATTATACCTTAAAACCACTAAATAGTATAATTTATCACAATAAATTATTTTTATTAAAAAAGTTGTTTTAAAGTATTTTTCACTATTCATAAAAAATTAGAAGTTCTCAGAAAAATACCAAAAATTCAACATAGGATAATTTCGATATTCCGAATCCAAAAATGAAGTCCATTTTGAAATATAAAATTTCTATAATTTTAAAAAGTGGTTATTACTATTCATAACGGCTACTTTGATTAGTCGCGGTGTTTTAGAACTCGAAGTTGCGTACAATGCAAGCTATTGCATTATTGAATGAGAAGCGTATTGTGGAAGCTCGGGGTGTTACATTCTACCCTCCTTCAATAAATTGCGTCCTCGAAATTTGAAATTTTTCTTTGAAAATAAAAGGTTGAAAAGAGAAAATACCTTTGAGGAAAACCCACATCGGAAATAAGGTTAATAAATATATAACATTAAAAGAAAGCAAGATAAGTACAAAGGTCACCCGATATAGCCCATTATAGGATTCTATGAAAATATGGATATGGAGGAGAAACAAACCATCAAGGTCTGATGGGGAGTTATAGAAAATAGGATTAGGAGAAAGTTTAACCACAAGAAAATCACAAACTTGTGATTGGTTAAACGGTCATTGAATCCCCAGTTGGAAAAGTTAACCGACAACATTTTTGTTTTAAGTTACCTTTTATAATGTTGAGGAATTTATTTAGAAGATTTACTAAGAACGTAAGGGAATATAAATACTTGTTATGTATACTTTCATCCGTTAATAAATTTTTACTACAAACCCAACTTTTACTCCAAATGGTAACGGAACTCAAAAATATTCTATTTATCCTAATTGTATAAGGTTCCAAATGTTAACACATACCATTTAGATTATTAAAACTATTTTGTAATAACCAGGGACTTCCTGTAGGCTAGTGGTAGGAAATAAAGGCTTGTCACACTATGGTTGTTGGTTCGATTCCTGCAGCTTTGTCCGACGTGACGGGTTATTCCCCACCCTGCAGGTTGTCCTTTTCCTAAAACTATAGTATTATAATATTCCAAAAATAATCTTCAGAAATGCTTTAACCTTAAACAATACTATACATGGTTCAACTTAATCCATTCCAACCTTAATATTTATCCAAAATACCTCCGTCCAGACTTTCTCTAAAAGGTCTCCAAATTCCAAAATCAATTGTAACAACAGATTCCCCAAACAAAGAAAAGTTTCTCTTATTGTCACATACTAAAAATATGATTACCTTAATCATATTAAAACCTTACTGAAATCAACAAGTACTGCAGTACAATCCATATATATATATCACATTATTCTAATAACCAAAATATAATCCATGAGTCCAAAAGCACCAATACATTAGTTATTCTGCTTCAACTGTAGTAACAACATAAGATTGTCCTTGATCCCTTGGCCTTTTCTGAGGTAAGTTTCCCTGACGCTTAGGACATTCATTTGCATAATGACCCATTTCTCTACAATTGTAGCATTCAACTTTGATAGCCTCTTTCTTTCCCTTGCAATCACGAGCCTGGTGACCCTTTTCTCCGCATTTATAACAAACTCCCATTCCTTTTAGGCAAGTACCAGGGTGATTCTTCCCACAATTATCACATAATGGAAAATCCTTCTTTCCCTTTTTCCCTTTATCTGTCTCTTGTTCCACCATTCTCTTCTTCTCTTGCTTTACTTTGTTGTCATAAGACTTAGAGAATTCCTTTTCTGTCTTGATAGCACACGAGACAATATCTTCGTATGATGAGAAGGATTGTGATACTAAAGCTCGACGGAGAAATGGTTTTAACCCATTAAAGAAATGATCAATCTTACTCCTTGGGTTACGTATATAATCGACAGCATGCCTTGCTAACCTTGTAAAGTTGGCCTCATACTTTGCGACATTCTCATCCTCCTTCTGCCTCAGACTCAGAAATTGCCTTTCCATATCTTCTCGATGGTCACGAGGAAAGTATTTTTCTAAGAAAATCTCTTTTAACTCCCTCCATTCCATATTCGATACGTCATCATCTTCCTTTGTGTTTTGAATTAGTGACCACCATTGATCGGCATCTCCAGTGAGGCGGTAAACTGCAATGACAACTTTATCCCTTTCACTACTCCCCAAGGCATGGAATATTTTCTCTAAGGAATTTATCCATTGCTCAGCTACTATAGGATTTGTACTCCCATTGAAGGTTGGTGGTTATTTCCTCATGAAACGGTCTAGCATTGATCCTCCACATTGCGGATCAGGGTGCTCCATACGAGTAAGGTTATTATTCATAACCTGAGTGAGTTGTCCCAGTATGGTATTAAGTTGATCGGCAACAGTTGTATCTCCAGATCCACAATAATTATCTTGAGCAGGAGGGCAATCCCTACACGGAGTTCGTGCATTGATACGGTTTCCATTCCTTCCACTAGGCGCCATTTCTAAACAATGGCATAAACTAGATTAGTTTATGAATCAAAATACATAATCCCATACTTATAAAACACTTAACATAAATTGAACTATTTATGGATATAATCCATAATCATAAAAAGAAATGTTTTCTTTGAGGAAGTATATACTCATAACCCTTCATAGTGGTTTATAAATAAAATGAGAATTATCCTAAGCATATCCCCCGGGGGTGTCGTAACCAAGAGTGCAGAAAGGCCCGTTGTCGTGCACCAGTTCCCGTTCGAGTCTAGCTCAAAGCGGTGTTTTCGGGTTTTACCCCTAGGTACATCTGTGCCAGAGCCGCCTCTACCTGCTCGTATCCAGACCGGGATGTATTGCTCGGAAAACTCACAAAATCTATACAATACCAAAATTTTTAGGAAGTTCTTCTATACTAATCCTCAATGTTCATCTTAGGTCTAGCTTCCAAGGTTAGTACTAAACTGCTTCTGATACCAACTGTAACGCCCCGACCCCAGCTACCCAGAGTCGGTGCATTACTTCGTAACATTGGCATGATCACAAAAGATCAAGTCTCGAAAGACCGATTAGTTTAGTAGCCTTGGAAACACTAGATACATTCGTAAACATTACATCACATCATAAAGTGAAAAACTACAATAACAAAGTCTCCATAGACCACACTCATATCCTCTTCTGACAATCCCTACAGGTCATTCATAAAATACTTCTTCACATCCTGGAAAATATTAAAACATTGAAAGGGGTGAGCTCAAATTCTCAGTAAGGATAATAATATTGCGGAAGCTTTCATAAATAAACATTAACTTTTAAGGCAATGTATAACTAAAACAAAATCCTTATTAAACTTGAACTTAAACATAATATGGCAAAAGTAAAATGAGATAATGCCATTTACTTATTCACATGGATATTCTACTGGTCTAATAATCACATGAAATATCAATAACCACTTTCATAATGATGGAATGCATAATGCCATACTATCATAACCACGTAGTCAAGGCCTCGTGCCAAGACCACAAATAAGATTTTGTCAAGGCCTCGTGACAAGACACTAGTTTGTCTCATGAGACCTGCCGATGCATCGAGGAGCTATAGCGGACTCCACCCGTCACTTATTAAGTCCAATGCATTCCTCATATGAATAGGTTTAAACATATCATAAACCATAACATAATCGTATCACATAAAACATGCATAAAGGAAACATAACATTTCCACATTTCAATCACAAGATATCAATACAACACATTGATATAATAAAAACGCTTTCAAAACCATTTTCAATACCAAAATAAAAGAAAGTTAAAACTTTGTATTTATTTTTCATTAAAAAAAATGATGGCTTGTAGAGGAAGCCGAAACTCAAATAATGGTCACGGCGGCGGAGAAGTCGTTGTCGCCGCATAAGTACGGAAATAAAAACATTCCCTTTTTGTCGTTAAGTAAAACGCTTCGTATAAAAAAGATTCCTTTTGAATAAACGTAAAAGTCAAAGGGGTTTATACACCGTATAAAATAAAGTTGTGTATAAAACCAAATATGCCTCAATGAAAGGAGATTGAGACGAAGTCCTTAAAAGACAATTTTTAAAATAAAATAGATCTATTATGTGTATTCACTATAGGTACACATAAAGAAAGTAAAAATACAAAATAAGACATAATAATATCATGACATAATTTGAAAGTAGGAGATTAACCCAAAGAATGGAAGTTGGGTTAAGAAATTCCCTTACCTCGTGTCTGACTTGACTCAACCATTCTTTAACCTCCTGAATAATAAACTAGAGTTAATATATACCTTATTAAGAACCATTTTTAATTTCATTATCCTTTTCATATCACTTATTACAATGTTATGAACATTATGTAATTATTTAAGTTAATAACGGTCGTTTTGTCGATCTTTGGTACTTGAGTCAACAATAAACTTCTTATAATTACAAGTTGTTTATGTGGTAGAATATCCATTATCTCCAGAATTATATTCATGATTTAGATGTCATATATATCATATATATCCAGTATATACATTCATTTATAATATTACATAACATTTAGAGGTAAGAAATGAAATGCACCGTTCATGGAGACGGTAAGCCGTACGTACGCATGAACGCTACTTTCATTTCTATTTCGTATTTAATGGAATGAAATCATAATGATATAAATGTATAATATAATTCCAGTATAATATATTGTATAATACCATTTACTCCATCCTTTATACATCCCACATATGGCATTAACGATTCAAATCACTTTGAGGGGGCGGTAGTCCGCACTTCCTAAAATGAAATTATCGCGTTTTACCCATAATGGAAATCATAAAGTATGCCATAAATGAGAAATACAGAAGCATAAGTAAAACATAAACATATTATATATCATATATAAAAATAGTGACATCTTAATGGCCACCTTTGAAGGTGTTATATGAGTGTTGAACAATCATCGTTTCGTGAGGCAGAAATTCGCCATCCACAGAAACCGTATGTTCTTTAACCATTAGATGTAGGTGTGTGTAAGTGTAGCTCGAATACTTCTTATAAAAACATCCTAGTATATTGAGGATAATGGTGTTGTTACAAAATAAATTAATAAAAAGAGTTTAGGGGGTTGGAGAAGAAAAATAAAACAAAACAACATTAGAGAAGACATTACCTCAAAATCGGGTAACTCTTTTTGATTTGAGCCAAAGGCTTCCTTGGGAAAAGTTATGCTCAAAGTGAGGCTTCTAGGAGTAATAGGGGGAAGTTGGGAGAGTATTTGGGCAGAGTTTGGCCGAGACAAATGGCTTGAAGGTGTGAATAAGGTGGGAGAGGTGGGGGCCTTTTATAAGTGGAGAGGAGGGGCTCTTTTGGAAAGATTGAAATGTTACATTATTACACAATGCTTTTCGGATTCTAAAGGTCCCAAACTTATATAATTCGAGGATAAGGTGATAAGGGTTCTAAATATCCTCATCCAATTGGCTTTGGACAAGTGTAAGCCTTGGATTTTTCATTATCTTCCCATTTTATTTAAATCGTTAAATAATGAGGTCATCGCTGCATCATCATGATGTCATAAATAATTTAATTTATTTAATGTCTAAAAATTATAATAAAATACTATGATGTATTAAATCTTTTTAGCTTTCTAATGAATATTTATAATCCAAATTTGGACTTGTTTAACCCAACTTAAAAATTGTTTTAGTAAAATAACTCATGTTTGTGTCAATTTAATTTTAACATTAAATAAATATATATTAATGTCATTTTCCAACTAAAGTGGCTCCATGGGGTCCCCAAGTTGACCCATGGGTTGTCTTGGTCGTCCATGACTCATCCAATAGGAGTAGGACAAGTGTAATGCTCATCTCATATTATTAAAACATTATTTTTACCTTAAACTACACTAATTACCTCTAATCGCGATTAAGAACTTAAAAGTTACTATTCACCAAAAAATTATTTTAATATTATTGAACCACATTTTACTTCTTAATGACAACCATGTATGTCGTATTTTTGAAAATCAAATCACCGAAGTGGTAATATTTCATTTGAACGAAAAATCAGTTATTTAACTACCACTTAGTGGTTTCACTATTCATCAAAAATTGAAGTTTTTCAGAACAAGGCCAAAATTTCACCCTAAGCTATAATTGATATTCCGAATTCAAAAATGATTTCTATTTTACAAAATTCCAAACATATAAGTTTCATTAATTAATTTTATAATTAATTCCCGCTGTTACGACAAATAGCGTGTTTTTAAGAAAAAATTTATATGAAAAGATCAACAATTGTTTATGTCCAATTTCAAAGTGAAATTAATTCTAATGACCACCATTGGATAAAATGGTAAAAATATATTCTAATTATACCTTAAAACCACTAAATAGTATAATTTATCACAATAAATTATTTTGATTAAAAAAGTTGTTTTAAAGTATTTTTCACTATTCATAAAAAATTAGAAGTTCTCAGAAAAATACCAAAAATTCAACATAGGCTAATTTCGATATTCCAAATCCAAAAATGAAGTCCATTTTGAAATATAAAATTTCTATAATTTTAAAAAGTGGTTATTACTATTCATAACGGCTACTTTGATTAGTCGCGGTGTTTTAGAACTCGAAGTTGCGTACAATGCAAGCTATTGCATTATTGAATGAGAAGCGTATTGTGGAAGCTCGGGGTGTTACACAACCCATACCTTTTTAGTAAATCATCCATTATACAATTTCAAAATTTAGTCCCTTGATCAATGGTGATGGATCTATGAACTCTAAACTTATAAAATATGTTATCCCTGACAAAATCACAAACAACTTTAGCATCATCAGTCCTGGTGGATTTTTCTTCCACCCATTTGGAATCATAATATACTACAAGTAGATATAAGAATTTCAAAATTATATTGGGAAAAGTCCCAGAAAATATATCCCCTAGACTTCAAAAATATCACAATAATTAATTGGTTGTTAGGTAATTTCTTGTAATGTCTCGGAAATTCAATGTAATTTTTTTGAAAATTATATGGGATTATTTTGAGACTAGGTATTGATGCGGAACGTGATTCTGAGGCCTGATGAGCCTGGAATAAATTCTAAACTTTTTTTAAGTTATTTAAAATAGTGCACCTATGTGGTTCTGGAAGCTTCTAAATGGGTGTATGAATTAAAAATTCGAGGGCACCATTGCATCAGAAATGATGAAATTACCTAAGAAAAGACCTAACCTCGACCGGTGCAAGTCATGGTTAAAAGTTAGTTTCTGAGCATTTAAGAGAAAAATAAAATAAGCTTTAGAAAGTTTATTTTATTCAAATTTGTTTCACTACAATGCAATATCAAGATGGATATTTCATTTAATAAATGAAACAGCGTAACGATGCAGTGACTCAGCATAACTGAAAACATTGAAATACATTTCCCCCATTTAATTATTTAACATAGATACAAGATCATTGGCACAATCCTAGAACCACTCTGAACCTTTAGAGGATTTGTGTTGGCAACCAAATAATGATGAATCGCCACCAATGATGGATTGAGGATCGAGGAATGACTGATGATGATGGTGTGACTCTGATCTTCACCATCGAATAATCCAACCTCAAGGTATGGGTTTTTTATGTGATTCTGTTTCCTCGTTCTCTCTTTCTAAATAAAGAATGTGGATCAACCCACTAATAGGTTGATTTGTGGGTCATTATTTTATGCGGGATAGTTTGTTTATTGATGGGCTTGAAGTGTTATAAACATTGTGTTTATTTTTTTCCTTTCATTCTAACAAAACAAATGAAGGCTGAATGAACAAGGCCAACATTCGTCCCTCAGGTGTTATTGGTTCTTTTACTATCCCCATTCTTATGTTCTTCGCTGACAGACCCATGTGGTCACATTGGAATTTTCAGGGAGGTTATGAGTGTGACCAAGCCCCAAGATCGATGGAAAGGAAAGTTGGATCCTACAGTAGGCGAGATTATGACCTGGGGACTCTGGAACACCTTCCAAATCGAAGAATAGACCACCGGAGTAAGTTCGGTGGCCCGTGAAAGAAACCGCCAGTGGCGTGCACCTAAGGTGCACCACGATGACATAGGAGGCCTGAGACTATGCCGTGGGCAGTGGACAGGGGATACTAGCAATGGATGGTGATAGTGTAGGCGGACGCAGCTAGATGTCGCGATCCATCTGGACCATGGGCGGGACGTGGCACTCACCGCGTCCCGGGCGGATCAGACCGGCCTACTCTAGTAGGTCGGGTTGTACATGAGGGCCAGGATGACACAGTGGTCCGAGCCGGTGGGTTGAGTCAGCGGACCAGGTATGTTTGGTGGACTCGGGTTAGGTCGGTGGACCTCGGGCCAGATCGGGTTGGGTCGGTCTGACCGGACCGGACCGGACCCAAACCCAACAAACCCCTTTCCACTAAAAAACTCATAACTTCTAAATCGTATGTCCGATTGATGAGCTATTTGTGGCGTTGGAACCCTCACCATGAGGAGGTCCTTTTGATATACTCTAAGTGGGTTTTTTGGGGAATTTTAGATATGACCGATGGCTTGAGGAGTATATTTTCTTAGAATCAAGTGCACTATGAGAAGGAATCCTATGGCTGGTGGTGATGAGAAGACAATTATGAGTGATTATAGGTTCCCCAGTAGGTCGAAGTGACGAGCATGTCTAGGTGCCCTAGAAGGCCAAAGTGATGAGCGTGTATAGGTTCCTTCATAGTCCAAAGTGATGAATAGGTCTAGGTTCCCCATCAGGCCCATGTAACAAGCAGGTCTAGGTTCCCCCGAAGGCCTAAATGAAGAATGTGTTTAGGTGCCCCAACAGGCCTAAGTGACTCATTGGGGATGAGTTCCTCTATAGTGAAAGGTGTTCAGTGTTTACGACTAATATTCTTGATTTTCATACTTTAGATTTATACCTGTGTGAGCTAAATCTAGTGACTCTCACTTGAATATACTTATTAGGGATACACATCATGTATCTATTTGGTAGTCTACTTTGTGCATAATTTCCTTTTTTGTAATGCCTTTGTGTTTTGGGGTCCTTAATGAGTATTATGTTACTCACCCCTACATGAGATCCGCTTGCACGTGTCGTGTATTGTGAAGAGGTAGATGCTTCGATAGAGACCTTGGTGGTCCAGGACCAGGCGGTGCCCAGTAAGATCCAAAAGATGAGGCATACTTCTACGGCTTCAGGCAGCACCCCCTTCACCTATGCTTCAGGTAGGGTTTACCATATACGGGCCTCAGGATCCTGTACTAGTATTTTTTGGGCTTGTATTCTGCCCCCTTTACTTTCAGTTTTGTACTATTACTCTCAGTGGTTGTATTAGTGGCACACATGTTTACTTTTCGGCATTTTGGGCTGATATGTGTGTGCGCGTTCATATAGGTACTCAGGAAAATGCCTCCCACTTATGGGATAATGCCTTTGTGAGGTGGTCTTGGGGTAGTCACAACATGGGCCCCGGGGGACGGGTCATGACTGAGTGGTATCAGAGGTGTTCAGTTCTGCCTTAAGGATCTAAGGTTAGTGGATTTTTTGGGGTAACCGTGTTAAATTTTTCAAGTTCAAATTTCAGACTTGGGGAGTCCAGTTTTGGTGCGGCGGTTGACGTATCCATACACCAGGACCCTAAATTATTCTTTTCAACTCGGTACATGAAAAAACTGGTTTCATGCATCATATAGGAATTGAGAGTGTTCTCGTGTCCTTATTGAGTCAGATTCATCTCATCAGGCATAATCTATTAACTATGGTTCATCTTGATTTGTTTCGGGATGCCTCTACACAGACAGCTATCCAGGATTCTGGTGTGTGACTGTGAGGATGGTACGCCTAGCGATGAGGCATTAGTTTAGGGACCAATACTGGAGATGGCCCCACCGAGTGGTTTACTAGTTCTACCACCACCCATTGATCAACAGTTACTACCAGCATTACTAGTAGAGGAAGCACGTAGGCTCAGTGCCTTACATGAGTTCTATAAGAAAAGATAGCCTTTAGATGTCAGTATGGTCACTGTTAGTTCTTGGTGATTCCATTCAGCATGAACAATACTCCAGTAGTTTTTATGGGGCTCATGAATAGGATCTTCCAGCCTTACCATGACCGGCTCATTGTGGTCTTCATTAATGATATCCTGGTATATTTAGCATCTGAGTAGGAGCACACAACACACCTGCAGATAGTCCTGAACACACTCTAAGAGAACCAAATTTATGGGAATCTCTTGAATTGTTAGTTTCAGATTTGAGAGTTCCACTTTCTCAGAAATATCATTTCAGAGGCTAGATTTGCAATGGATCTGACAAATATAGAGGCAGTTCTTTCTTGGGAGCCACCTAGGAGTGTGAATGAGGTGAGGAGTGTCATGGGCTTGGAATGGTTCTATCAGAGGTTTGTGCCCAAATTTTCTAGGGTAGAATCACCCTTATCTACTTTGAAATGGAAGGGAAATACCTTCTTGTGAACATAGAAGTTCCAGAAGAGTTTCC
Organism: Viscum album; assembly: GCA_963277665.1. Taxonomy (NCBI): domain Eukaryota; kingdom Viridiplantae; phylum Streptophyta; class Magnoliopsida; order Santalales; family Viscaceae; genus Viscum; species Viscum album. The sequence continues at coordinate 772,344,781 of OY728138.1, forward strand.
AGGAGTTGAGGCTGAGGCTGACGAGTGCCCCTATCTTGAGGCTTCTTGGGGAGGGCATTGGGTATATAGTGTTCTGAAATGCATCAGGGACTAGACTGGCTTGTGTCTTGATGCAAGGGAGAATAGTGGTTGCCTATGGTTCATGATATCTGAGGAATAATGAGAAGAACTATGCAACCCATGCTCTTGAGCTAGCAGTAGTGGTGTTCTCTTTGAATATGCGGCGACACTACTTGATGGGTGAGCGGTTTACCATTTACTCTGACCACAAAAGTCTCAGCTATATCTTCTCCTAGAAGGACCTAAACTTGAGGCAGCAGTAGTGGCTATAGTTCTTCCAAGAATATGACTTCAAGATAGTCTATACTCATGGTAAGGGGAACGTGGTGGAAGATGCGCTCAATAGGAGAATCGGATTGCAGTTGTTGAGTGATGTATCAAATTAGTTATCCGTGATGCAGATATCCTTCATGGATGGAGATGGGAAAACCTGCCTTCAATAGATGGTTTTAACTCCCCATAAAGTTAGGAATCACAGCTTGGGGATGTCAACTGTGAGGCCTAACATTCTCAGTTATCCACAGGGTAGGCCCCTGATGGATATTCAATAGGTGGGGAGCACGTCGTCCTTTTCAGAGGGTACAACATTGTACCAATGAAATTGAAATAGTAGGTTCTAAGGGAGTTCCACACCCCCCTTGGCAGTGTATCCAGTAGTGGAAAATATTTACCAGGATATACGATATTAGTACTGGTGGCTGGAGATGAAGAAGGAAGTGGAAAAGATCATTTCTCTATGCCTCACTTGTCAGCAAGTGAACGTAGAGCATCAGGTTATAGCTGGATTGGATTAGTCACTTGAGGCGCTGAAGTTGAAGTGGGATGGTATCTTGATGGACTTCGTGATAGGTTTACCACAAATATCTATGGGGGATGATACCATCTGGGTGATCGTAGACCGACTCACCAAGTCGGCCCACTTTCTACCCATTCAGGAGTAGGGCTTGGTAGAGATCTTGGGACATCTCTATGTTCAGAAGATAGTGTGGCTTCATGGGGTTCCTGAGATGATCGTGTCAGACCGTGATGCTTGATCCACATCTTGATAGTGGAATGGATTGTAGGAGGCATTTAGGACTCAACTATGTTTGAGCATGGATTTTCATCCCCAAAAAGATGGTCAGACATAGAGGACTATCCAGGTTTTAGAGGACATGCCTCATGCTTGTATCTTGGACTTCGGTCATAGTTGGGAGGATCACCTACCACTGGTGGAGTTTGCGTACAAAAACACCTACCACTCCACCATTAGTATGAAACTGTTCGAGAAACTATATGGACAACCATGAAGATCACTATTATACTAGATAGACCTAGGGGATTCAGTACTCATGGGTCCCAAGATAGAACAGTCTACCATTGAGAAGGTGAAGATCATCCAAGAGAGGATGAGGACTGCAGATAATAGGCATAAATCTAATGATGACATGATACGAAGTCCCTTGGAGTTTTAGGATGGAGACCATGTATTCCTTTGGGTCTCACCTCAATGAGGATTGTAGAGATTTGGCTGGGGTAGTATATTGCCTCTCAGATTCATCATCCCTTTCCAGATTTTGAGCAGAGTTGGTGAGGTGATGTACCACCTAGCTCTTCCCCCACAAATTCACCAGGTGCATAATTTCATCCATCTTTCACAGCTGAGGAGGTATGTTCATAACCCATCACACATCATTGAATGGGGAGAGCTAGACATTGACGATGGGGTGAAATTTACATTGTTCTCGGTGGAGATTGAGGATCAAATGAAGTAGGTCCTTCATGGGAATTCGATTCCTTTGGTGCACATTCGATTGAAACACAAGAATATCCAGGTGAGTACTTGGGAGAGAGCAGCTCAAATTCGTGCTCAATATACCCAATGGGGTTTTAGACCTTGTTTTGGATTTCAAGAACATAAATCCTTAAGGTGGAGAGAATGTAATGTCCTAAAAATTCAATATAATATTTTTTAAAATTATATGGAATTATTTCAAGACCAGGATCTGAGGTGGAACATGATTCCAAGGCCCAGTGAGCCTAGAATAAATGTTTGAATTTTATTTAAGTTTTTTAAAATAGTGCACGTTTTCAGTTCTGGAAGCTTCTAATGGGTTCCTGGATTAAAAATATGAGGGCACCATTGTTCCCGAAACAATGATATTACCTAAGAAAGGACCAAACCTCGACTGGTGTGGGTTGAGGGAAAAAGTTATTTTTTGAGCATTTAAAGAAAAATAAAATAACTTTATAAAGCTTATTTTATTCAAATTTGTTTCACTGCGACACATCATCGAGCCAGTTATTTCATTTAATAAATGAAACAGTGTAACAACGTAACGACTTAGCATAAATAAAAATGCCGAAACACAATTCCCTCATTTAATTATTTAACATAGATACAAGACCATTAGCATGATCCTGGAACCGCTCTGAACCTTTGGAGGATTTGTGTTGGCGAGCGACGGATGATGAATCACCACCAATGACAGATTGAGGATCGAGTAACGACATATGATGACAATGTGACTCTGATATTCACCATCAAACAATCCAACCTAGAGGTAGGGGTTTTGTTCTATGTGATTCTGCTTCCCTATTCTCTTTTTCTAAATGACGAATGCGGATCAACCCACTAGCAGGTTGATCTGAGGGTCGTTCGTTTATGCTGGATGGTTTTTTTATTACAGGGCTTGAAGGGTTATAAACATGGTGTTTATTCTTTTCCCTTTCATTCTAATGATAATAACTAAGGCCGAATGAACAAGGCCAACATCTGTCACTCAGGTGTTCTTGGTGGTTTTTCTATCCCCATTATTACATTCTTTGCCGATGGACCCACGTTGTCATGTCAGAATTTTTTGGGAGGTTTTGAGTGTGTCTGGGCCCCCGGATTGACGACAAGACAAGTTGGAACCTACAGTAGGTGAGATGATGACTCGGGGACTCCAGAACACCTTTAAAATTGAAGAATGGACCACCTGAGTAAGTCTGGTGGCCCGAGGAAGAATCCACCGGTGGCGGCACACGGCAGAGGCCATGTGTGGGAGGCGGCACGCTGCGACGAGAAAGGAGGCCCACAAATATGCTTCGGGCGGTGGTTAGGGGCCACCAGAAATGGATGGAGGTGGTGAGGGCAGATGCAGTTGGAGTCTGTAGTCTAGCTGGACCGTAGGTGTGACGCAGCGCCTGCCGCGTCCCAGGTGGATCGGATCGGCCTACTCCAGCGGGCATGCCTCGGGCCGAACCCAACCGGTCCGGGCTAGGTCCAGTGTGTCGGGTCGACCTGAAGGGTCGGGTTGAACCCGGAGGACTGGTTCAGGTTGGTTTGGTAGACCCCGGACCGGATCGAGGTCAGGTCGGTCCAATTGGACTGAGACCCAACCAACCCCTTTTCACTAAAAAGATCATAACTTCTAAACCATATGTTCTATTGATGAGATGTTTGTGGAATTGGGACCCTCGCAATGAGGTGGTGTTTTTGATATAATCTAAGTGGGTTTTCTAGGAAGTTTGGATAATACCGATGGCTTGAGAAGTAGATTTTCCCAAAATTAAGCACGCTATGAGTAGGAATTCTGCAGCTGGCTGTGATGAGAAGACAGTGACGAGTGGGTCTAGGTGACCTAGTAGGTGAAGTGAAGAGTGGGTCTAGGATCCCAAGGAGTCCGAAGTGATGAGAGGGTATAGGTGACCTAGTAGGCTGAAGTGACGAGTGGGTCTAGATGCTGCAACATGCCTATGTGATGAGCAGGTCTAGGTGCCCCAGCAGGCCTAAGTGACGAGCATGTCTAGGTTCCCCAATAGGCCTAAGTGACTCATCGGAGATGAGTGCCTCAGAAGTCCAAGGTGTTTAGTGTTTACTATTGATATTATTTCTTTTCATACTCTAGATTTATACCCATGTGAGATGACTATAGTGACTCTCACTTGAATGTACTTCTTAGGGGCTACACATCACGTACCACTTTGGTAATATAATTTGCGTATACATTCCTTTGTGGAATTACCATTTTGTTCTGGGGTCCTTAATAAGTATTATATTACTCACCCCTACAGGGGTTCCACCTGTACATGTCCTATCTTATGCAAACAAAAGATGCTTCGACAGAGACCTTGGTGCTCTGGGACTAGTAGGTTCCCAGTGAGATCTAACAGATAAGGCATATTTATATGGCTTCAGGCAGCACCCCCTTCACCTACCCTTTAGGTAGGTTTTACCATATATGGACTTCATGATCTTTTACTTGTCTTTTTTTGGGATTTTATTCTGACCCCTTTACTTTTAGTTTTGTACTGTTACTCTCAGTGGTTGTCTAAGTTGAATGGATGTTTACTTTTCCTCATTGTGGGATGGGATGTGTGTGTGCATGTGTATAGGTACTCAAGAAAATGACTCCCACTTACAGGATAATGACTTTAGAGCTAGTTTCCTACCCTTATAATTTAGGAGGTAGGCTTGGGGTAGTCATGGAATAAGCCTCAGGGGATGGGTTGTGACATTTCTTGTTTCTTTGATTTTTTTTTTCCAAAAAACTTACATTTTTGACACCTTTTCAAAATTAATGAGAATCTTTAAAAAGGGTGTTCTAATAATGTCCAAATTCAAAAATCTTACTTACAGTCCTTTGAGGTCCAAAGTGTCCTCTTCAAGATAATGTGTGACAAAACTCAAAGACAAAACCAATTTCACTGTCAAGAAAACATCTTCTTATCACTTGGTCATTACAAATCTTACAAAGAAATAGACCATACCAAATGTAATATCTAGATTTAGCTTTTATTTTGTGAATTTGGTGAGAATTGAAATGTTATGGGACCTGAGATGTTACTAGATAATTGACCATTTCAGCATACTAAGACACTTATCCTTAAATCATGTGCAACTACTCTCCTAGAAGGTGATCATTCAATGGTTATTTTTCTAGAATTTAAGCTTCAAAAGTATTGGGAAATCTACTTAAATGATCATCCACTTAGTTCTCATATCCCTTATTATCCTTGATTTCTATGATGAACTCCTATAGAAATAACATGAATCTCACTATCCTTCATTTAGATTCACCTTTATTCATCAAGTACCTAAGATCTGCATGATTTGAAAATACACTGACTTTAGTTCCAAGAATATATGATCTAATTCATTATAAAGAAAATAAACTACTAAAAACTTCTATTATGTGGTTGTGTAATTGCATTTAACCACATACAATGTTATTTAGTCATAGTAAATGACTTGTGGCCTTCCCTCAATTCACTGAGAAAGTAATTCTCCAACTACTTGGTTAGAAGAATCACAAAGTAGCTTGAATGGTTCTTCCAAATTTGGTGGATGCATCACAGGTGTTGTAATCAATATGATCTTCAACTCATTAAAGGATTCCCTAAACACAACATTAAAATCAAAATAAGAATATTTAAAAAGAAATCTAGAGATAGGGGGAGGAATCTTACTGAATTTTTTGATAAACCTCCTGTAGAATCATGCATGTCCTAAAAAGACCTGACATGTTTCACAAAAGTTGGGTTAGGAAATGAATTTATCACTTTGATTTTTGATTTATCCACTTAAATGATTATTTTTGAAATGACATTCCCAATGAAAGTTCCTCTCTCAACCATGAAATGAAACTTTTCAAAATTTAAAACAATATTCTTTTCAATGTAGGTTTTCAAATCTTTTTTTTAGATTTTTCAAACAACAGTCAAAGGAATTTCCAAAAACTATGAAATCATCTAAGAAAATCTCTAAGAAATATTCAATGTGATTAGAAAAAAACTTATCATGAACCTTTGAAATGTACCTATATCATTACATAATCCAAATAGAATCCTTTTATATGAAAAAGTATCAAAGGGACAAGTAAAGGTTGTCTTATCTTGATCCTCCAGAGCAATGGGTACCTGAAAATAACATGAAAATCTATCCAAAAAGCAATAATGAGTTCTTACTTACAATCTCTTTAACATATGGTCAATGAAGGGGATGGAGAAATTATCTTTTTGAGTGACCTAATTCAAATTACTAAAATCAATACACACTCTCAAGCTATTCTAAATACTCACAGAGATTAATTCATTCTTTTCATTCCTCATAGTGGTTGGGCCAATTTCATTTGGAACTATATGAATTGGGCTAACCCATTGTGAATCTGATATTGGATAGATGATCCCATATTCCAATATATTCTCAATCTCTTTCTTCACAACCTCTATCAAGGTGGGATTCAGCCTCCTTTGGGGTTACCTTACAGTTTTGGAATCTCCCTCAAGAATAATTCCATGTGATCATATTTTTGGGTCTATTCCTGGTATATCACCTAAGATCCAACCTATTTCTTGGAAATTATCTCTCAAAATCTCAATCAAATATTTTTCATGGGTTTCATACAGACTATTATAAATTATTACTGGTAATTTATCTACCTCCCTAAGATAAACATATTTCAAATAAGTGGGTAGTGGTTTTAATTCCAAATGAGGGGGATGATCAAGAGATAAAACTACATTAATATTCCCCAATTCTAATGTTTGGATATCCTACACACTAGAAACCATATCATCCTCCTCACTATTTAAAAAATCATCAAATAAATTTGATATTACCTCTTCTTCCCACATAAAATCAAAATATTCAGTTTTTTGGGAATCCACATGTTCAGTGATATTTTCACTGGAAAAATTATCTCATAAGGATATGAATTCATGGAACATACCAAATTATTTAATTGGTTCAGTACCAACATCATGGGATAGTGCAAAGAGAAAGTGATCATCCAATGAGTGCCTTATGGATTTAAAAATATTGATGTGGACAATGATGTCTCCATAATCCATGGAGAGTATCTCTTCATGGACATTGATGATAGTTTTGTCATATTCAATAAAGGTCTCCTAAAAATGATAGGTGAGTATGACGAGATCCTATATTATTCCATATATAGTACATAGAAATCAGCTGTGAATATGATATATTTAACTTTAACCAAGACATCCTCGAAAACTCCTCCTAGGAATATTAAAGATCTATAGGCAAGCTGGACCACCACTCTTGTGGGATTCAAGTCTACTATATGATAATAATTGTATAACGAGTGAGAAAATATATTAATTAAATCACCTAGATTACAAAAATAATTAGACAAATTCAAATAACCAATGGTGAATGGAATGGAGAACGTCCCTAGATCATGACATTTGGTTGAAAATTTTGGTGTGATAAGGGCTGAGACACTTCTTCCCAAGTTGACCCTTTCATCACCATGAAGTATCCTATTCTTGGTGAAATTATCCTTTAAAAATTTATCATACTTAGGAATTTTTTTAGTGCTTCAAGAAGGGAGATATTAATTTACACTTTCTTGAAGGTGTATAGAATTTCTTTTTGAAGTGGTTCTTCCTACAATATCTTTGATTCAATCATCCTTTATGGAAATGGTGGGGATAAGTCTCTATTCTCCCTTTTTTCGTTTCCAATAGTGTTTCTTGTCTCTTCCTCCTCATCCTATCCTTATCCTCCTCTTATTTCTTCTCTTATTTATGGTGCATTTTCATTTAATTTTCATAATTTAAAATTGCATTCTCCCTAAACTAATTTGGTATTGTTTTAGGTTCATGGGCCACTGGTGGTGAGATTTATTTTCCACTTATTGTTATTATCATGATGAAATTATCTTTTGGGTTTGGGATTGTCTGGGAAGGATGTTTTCATGGGTTTTTGGACATGATTTCAATAAGAATTCCCACCTTGTTTTCCATATTATCAACCTTATATGCTAATCCATCATACTTGGATTGTAGATGTTCCAAAAAAGGTTGTGTTATAGTGGATGGTTTCTCATATTATCTTGGGAATGTGGGTGGTTGGTGGTGTGAAGGCTGATTATAATATTACTTTTGTTTAAATGGTGGTGGGTTTTGGAATTGGTTTTGGTATGGGGGTATATCTTGATTCTGCTAATTTCCAAACCCATATAGAACTTGGTTAGGATCTCTTCATCCATAATATTATTGGAACTAAGTTTTATTAAAGTATTATACACAAGTTTCCATTCCCTTTATTTCAACACATTGGTCAATGAAATAATCAGGTGAAGAGAATAAACCACATACCTTAGCCGGTGCTTGTTGGTCACTCACTTGCTTCAGGGTCACCTGTCTCACCAAAATGGTTAGCTTATAAATATTAGTTTCCCATAAATGTGATGTATAATAAGTTCATTACTCATTAATATCTCTTGTTATAGTACCTATTTTACAAAACTATTGTGAGTTCTGGGTAATCATATCAATTAGGCCCTTAGCTTTTTCTGGAGAATTGTCAATCAATGTGCCTCCAGGTGATGCATCAAGAAGGTTTCTGTCATTGTCCAGTAATTATTGATAGAAGAAGACAAGAAATTGATGATATTAAATGGATTGATTTGGGAATATGGCATATATATTTTTAAACATTTCCCAATACTCATAAAGATCTTCTCTAAATGACTTTCTGTGGACATAAATATCTATTCTGATGCCTGTGCTTCTAGAGGTGTGGAAGAATCTTTGTATGAATAATCTTACCAAGTCATTATAATCATTAAAATATTTGGGTATTATGTTATAAAACAATTATTTGGTAGCTCCTTACAATGAAAATGAGAATTCATTCCACTTTACCTGCTCCTCAACTACTCCACGGGGTCTAAAGGTGGAGCAGATATGTGTGAACTCTTTAATATGTTTGTTTAGATCTTCACCTAACAAGCCATAAAACTTTGGAAGCAACAAAATCATGTTAATTTTCATCTAAAAATAATTTTATAACAATTTAATTATATATTTATTGTTTTTATTAATAATATTTGGTGCACAAAGGTCTTTATGGTCTGGGTTTTTATTTCCATACATGACGTCAGGCTCAAAGTGAATACTTGATGTTTTACTTGAGTCTTCAAGAGAAATGACCCAAAATTCAAATTTAAAATTAAGGTTTTTAAGTCTATTAAACAAGGATATTTCAATTTATGGATATAGGGGTAAAGGGTCAATGATTGAGGTTCCATTCTTACAATTTTGAAGAAAAAAATAAGAAAAGAGAAAAGAAATAGAGAGAGAGAGAGAAAATGTTGGCACTACCTCCCCAGTAAAAATGCCAAGTTTTGAAACATTAATAATGTGGGGTGTGACAAAAACAAATATTTCCTATGTTAAAATGTTGTAAAGTGGGTAAACTATTTTTTCTATAGAGATAAGCACACAAAAATCAAGCTGTCACCTTAAAATTTGAGAAATAAGTGATATTGTTTTTGAAATTGTTTATTTTTTAAAAGAAAGAAAGAAAATAAAATAAAGTTTGTAAACTAATGGATGAAGAGAGTGAAGGGGTAAGGGTAGGATCACCTTTTTCAATGTCATCATAGTCGTAAATATCATTCCCCCCTCTTCCTATTGAATGATAAATGAAATACTCCTTGATTGAGTTATCAATCACCCTTGGTTGAAGAAAGAATTGGAACCCACTCCTATGTGCATAGAAGTTTATAAAAAATTCAAAAACTACTAAGGTAAGTCCTGATCAGGAATTTTTGATCCTTATAAATATATAATTTATTAAATAGTTCTACACACATTCCAATAATCTCTAGACACCCACTACCTAACACAATATGCTTGATCGATATAAATTTCACTAGGCATGGGGAGTTTAAAGTTATTCAAGAAAATCTATAAACAATGAATGAAAAAAAAATATAATAAAATTAATAGAATTGTAAATAAGAAAAAATATAAATCATTAAATATATAAGAGATTTTTACATTTAAGTACAAGACTATGACATTACAAAAGTGAAACACCCCCTTCCCCGATCACTAAAAGGCTTTACCCCTCCATGTGAAAGGTAAGAGAGTTGAAAGGGGAAGAATAGAGCATAATAAAACTAAGAAAAAATAAAATAGAAAATACATAGAAATTCAATACTCCTATCCTCTATAACAACCACTCTTTCACCATCTTCAACACCTTTGAATGTAAGTGAACACTAATATGTATAGGCTTGAGGGGCAGAAAATTTTCCCTCTAGATTCAGTCCTCAAAATTTTAGAGTCCATTTCACATAATATATGGAAAAATATTAGAAATATTTCTTCATAAAACTTTTTCCCTTATTATTTTTCATTCTCCTGAAATATCTCATCTTATTTGGACAAGTGTCACAAAATTTATTCCCGAATTACTATGAAATACTTTTTCTACCCGAGGAGACTGCTCAAATATCTCTACTTTAGTGCATGAAATGGATTCCTTAATGACCTAATTTCTTTATGAAATTTATTTTGGATATGAGTCTTGGAGTAATGTTTTCAATAAATATATAATCACTTCATTTGGAGCTATGTAGGCTGAGATATTCTTCAATAAATGTTATAGGGTCCATTCTGTTGGCTAACAAACCTTTTCCACTTTATTTATTTTGTGGGACACTTTTTGTTCAATTGGATCTAGGTATAGAAGAAAAACTTGAATACCACTAAAAAATTAATAATAAAGGAATAATTAATCAATTTGGATCAATAATATAAATGTTAGTCCTGAAAAACTAAAGCTTCATAAAGATTCTAAATTTCCAGAATTAACCAATTTCACAATTAAGCCCAAAAATCACCAAAAATACTAAAATGATTTCAATAAAAATAAAATTGATTAATTTTAAGGGATTAAATAATTAAAACACTCATTAAAAATATTGAAAATATTAACTCTATCATTCACCGAAAAGGAAGCATGAGGTAAGGGACTTCGTCTTAATTTCTCTTTATTTAGGTATATTGTAATATTATAGACCTAATTACTTTTATATGGTTTATATACTGTACCTTTATACATGTAATACCATGATTATTTAACAATTCATGATATTTTATGTTTCTATTTGAATTTTTTTATCCAAGTGGATTTGACATGAAAATTACCATGTGGTAAAAGTTATTGACCAATCTCACTTTCTTTTATGATTGTTAATATTCTCTTGAAACGATAACTTTATTATGATTATTTTTCATTATAAATTAAATTCATATTAAATATATATGTTCTTGTATGATGGATATAATTATTTCTAAAATCATTTTCCATTTTTTACATACTGTGTTTAGAGCGAATGTTATTTGATTAAATGAGAAAATATTGATAAATCTGTATCGTTGAATAAATATGGATATTTAATGATAAGGAATATTGATTCATGGATTAAATAAATCATTATATATGTGAGGAATGATTTATAACTATAGTTACATGTGGTTCTTGGTATAATATAGCCCCTTAATGCATTGGTAGGTCTCATGAGACAAATAATATGGCCAAATTAAATTGGGTTTACCTACAATACTTAATCTAACTTATAAAAGGTCTTGATAGTAGAGGTATCATGATTAAATAGATCATGGAATATAATAATTAATCATTCAATTCATTAATTATTTAATTATTATTATCCCTGAGTTTTTCACAATGATGTTATCTTTGGATTCATTTCATTCTCATTTTATTGATTAAATGACATGTGTTTCCAATTATTTACCTCACCATATTGATTATGAATAATATATTAATTCAAAAAATATATTTAAATATAATTTGTGTTCAATTATTTACTTTTCTACATTGATTATTCTTTATTGATTCATGATATATTTCGCTGTACTTAACCTTTACTAAGAATTTGAGATCACCCTTATTTTTTTTCATTTTACCAGGTTTTTAAGAAGAGATATTTGAATGAGTTTTAAAAGTGGAAGTTCATTTTTTTGTTATGCATTATGTTTTATTTTCTATTACCAATGTAAAATGGGTATCATGTTTGTGTTTAGTTCTCCAATATTTCTAAAAAACATGGTCTCTAGTTTTTAGAAGGATGATTAGATCTGAATTTTTTTAATAAAATTAAACCATATTTTTTTTCAATCAAATTCCCTTCCAAACAACTCTTTTTCTATATGGTGAACCAAAAACCACTAAATATTTACACATAACATAGATACACACCATAATTAAACCCAAAATGATGGATGAGTGAGCATAATTAATAAATAACTATTTAATTTAATTGAGCTCAATAACCAGTTATAATGCACATATCATAACTATAAATAGGTGTTCATTTATCAAACCATATGAATGAAATGTTTATATGTTTAAATAAAATAAAAAAAATAAAAAATCTAATTAAAAATAAAAAATCACTCTAAAAATTTCACCAGAAAATGATTTTCAAAAGATAAATATAAAAGATATTTATAGATTGAATCGATGGGACAAAATAACTAACAAAAAATTATAGAAAAACCATATCCAAATTATAGAAAAAATTACACTCATAGGATATGTAAACCAATGATCAAGAATGATTCATTGGGAAAATGAAGGAACTTTTATGCGTACTATATTAAGAAAATTTTATCACATTTGAACCACCATCCCACACACATAAACATATAAAACTAAATTTTTCCCCAACATTGAAATTCATGGTGGTGGGTTATAATTATTAAATTAATCTCCATAGAATATTAAATATCCAAGATGTTAAATTCCTACACAATATAAAACAAGTGGTTCAAAAAATGTAATTTTTAAAAAATTTAAAATAAAAAAATTAGTTTTAAAGGTGTAAATGAATGGTGATTAACATGGTTTAAAATGATTTCAAAATTCATTAATAGAAGAAAGAATATCACGCAAAAACATATAAATATAAAGTCTAAATTCATCAATAAAATATTATCCTTTTAATCATAATATGGATCCATATGCAATGATATAATTTAAATTCCACCCACACATATCTTCTAATATACTAATCAAAAATAAAATTATCCAATATTTTTATCCTAATTTTTTGATTTACATTTTTTCATTTAACTCATATTTTATAATCATTATTTAAAAATACATCAAATAGAGAAATTTCATAATTTTTTTTTCATTGGAAAAATATTTTTTTTATTCATCTTATAAAAATTCCAATAATGATATAAATGGTAAAAATATTTTTTTAGGATTCCATTATTATTTTACATCATTTAATTCAACTAACCCAATTATTAAATCTAACCATTAATAGTGTAAATCATGCATTCAAATTTGAAAATCCTTGGGATGAATGAATTTTACAATATTCAATAAATTTATCATATCATGGGATATAATACATAAAATAGAATGATTATAGTTTTAAATAAATATAACTAGTAGGTCCATATCTCCAAAAAATACCAAGGCAATATTCTATTATTAGGGACATTAATTGGTGACTCAAATTAAAGAAAATAGAATCTCCTATAATGAAAAATAATTATTAATTTATTAATTAAAACATATCTATTCATACACATATATAATAAAACTAGAAATAAGTTGGAGAATATTAATGATACTAGTAGATATCTTTGTAGCTGATGAACATTCAGGGTTCAACTGTCTATGGGGAGATAAATGCGTTCTATGTCAATGGATGGAATTAGTGAAAAAATATATCAATACATTGTCTTATAAATTAGTTTCTCTATATCGATTCAAGGGGATATAAACATTTAACATGGAATAGAGGAGGATAGTCACTTCTAAAGGAAGATAGAGACATTCCCTTGATGTATTATTTTTCCATCTTCTTCTTTATTATCACCATGTATATCTGGAATCCCTTGTGTTTGATCTTGGGTGTATATCTTGATATAATCTTAAAAACTATATTTTTACTCCTTTGGGGATTAATAGAATTTTTCAGGTTTGTGTAATTGTCATAAAACTACACAAATTACTTGACTACTCAAAACATGAGTATGTCTGAAACATGGAATGAATGGAAAAACCAATCCCCATGGCTTAAAGACAACATCCTAGGAATCATTCAATACTTTAGGGAATTATTTTACCATAATGAAACCTAAAAATAATGACATGAAGATAGGAAATTTTATTATTCTAATATAATTCCACAATAGAAGAGAAAAAATAGTAATATAAAAAGGTGTACCAAACCATAAGGACAAACTAGAGTAAAAGAAATTGTATGAACCTCAACTATATGTGATATTTAGTCACCACCATACTCCCTTTACTTACTAAAAATAAATCCTACCACTACCTTGTAGCACCTTTTCTTTACTTTACTTAGTCCATAAAACATCTACAAACACCCAAAGGTGTATGTAGGGTGAGAGAAAAATAATTAATTTAAGATTCTACCATTCACTTCATAAGATGACTTTATAAAATAAACCAATTTTTCTCAATGAAATATAAACAAGGAATGAGATATATATTTTCAAATTTTGATATAAAATATTAAAATTTGTCCCCATTCATAGTTTTTAAAACATTTCAATAAACAACTTTTAAAATAAAATCCATAAATAGTCCAAATACCCATTCCATGGAAAATAATAGGTAAAATATTACGTTATGTTAACATGAATACCAGGTTATTTTAGATTCTCTTACAATTTATGGGATTGGTAGGACACCTAGTGTGCACATTAACATAGAAAAACCTATCCATTGGGTAACATTTCACTCCTAAGAGTAGCTTATTACAACAAATTAGGAAATATAGTGCACACATTATCCAAGAAGAAAAAGTGTTTGGGGTAAGAGTTAATCATTAAGGATTCCTTCCCACCTCATAATTGATCAGAGTCAGGTTTACCATATCAAATTCAATTCAATATAATTTCATATTTAAAACCATATAAATAATTTTTTAAATTCATTTCCATATCAATATTAAAGAAAGAATCCATTTTCTGAAACATTGCAATTTTTTTTCAAGTCATCCCTTTAAATCCATTTCAAAATCTATTTTCACAATAAATATATAAACTATGTTTTCCAACCATTTATAAACCAATACCAAATACAAATAAATTATTGTTAGTAAAATAAATACTATTCATGAAACCAGCTACCTTGAAACACTTAAAATAAAAAAACTCACATGGAACTATAAAAAATGATGAAATGAGGATCCTAAGAATCAATTAAGCTTACTAAAACAAGAATCCTAAATCACGAATCACCAAGTTTTCACTTTCTATAATGTAGTATTCCTAATTAATTACTAACCACCACAATTACCAAACAATGCACCATGGGGGTTGGACATATTGATAGGAACCTTCAATTACATGTTGGATCTAAAAGTAATAACATTATAAACTAGTGTTAAAAAATGCACCATCATTTTCAATGTTTATCTATAGGGAGAAACAAGAGTGATACAAATGAGAAGGATATCTGGGATCATAATAGTGATAAAAATACCAAGATAAGACCATAACATTGATCAAAACTTGAATCCACTATATAATTGAGTTGGAGATCAAATGGTGTCCCAAGAGAGTATCCATGTTTAGATATAATGATTTTGGATTTATGGGTAGGATTATTAAATTAAATATGGGTTTTAGTTGAATAAAAAAGAGACATCACATATATTATTCCAACTCTAATTAGTACCCCCGGTAAACTGATGGGATCCCACTAGCTAGCCAGTGGCTCTCTAAGAAATGTAGTATCCATGGTCCAACATACCCATGGGATAGTGTCTATATCAATTTTTTGTAGAAATTTAGAACACTAATTTTCTAGTGTACCTCATAGGAGAGATAGTACTCCACTTTATGTTCTACTAGATCCATTTTTAGGTTTACCCCCCACCAACTCCACATGACACACTCTTGACCGCTTTTATAAACTAAAACCATTTGAAATGTCCTAATAATGGTGAAATGAAGAATAAAATAAAACATTTTTATGTAAATAACTAAAAAAAATACTAGGATGATAAAATTTTCCCCACCATATTTATTTTTTCCCCAAGAATGTTAAGTTGAAGAATGTCGGTCTATAAAGAGATGAGACCATGACACCCTCATTATAGACTCACACTCCCATTTTTCATTTGAGTATAACCCATGCAACTATAAAAAATTAAAAAATTAAATAGGATTCCCATTTAAAACCATAAAATTAATATCAACAACACACAATGGTTTCTCGATGACAAGCATATCAAGTTCTTTGTTGAAGTCATCCCGATTAAAAAAAAAATTGATGGGCCAACCTATGAATTTTTTATTTAAGGCACATGGAAAAAATTGTGGATATAAGATAAATATGGTGTTAATTACAAGATATATACCACCTTCACAAGCCATTATATGATCTAAAACAGTTATGTAGTCATAAGAGTATGCTTCCTTTCCTTTCTGAGCTGTTGGAGACCCAACTGGGGTGAGATCCTTTAGAACACCAGGCCACCAACCAAAAAGATAAAAAGGATGATGAAGATGATATGTATATGTTTTTTATCAACTTTGAGCCCTTACCAAACATGGAATAATCAACTAAATCTTCACACTTTATTCCTAAACCATAGTTGGTTATATAAATGAAGCTTCACTAACCTGATACCAATAGATAAACGAGTTTTAATTTTATCTATAAAAAGATTTAAAAGGTTCCATCCTAATGGATGATTGGAAACTATTAATATAAGAAAATAAACTAGTTTTAAGTGTCTATATGTAGAACCTATTAAATAAAAGACAAAGGAAAATAGAATATACTCTAGAATTTTATTTTCCCTTACAATCTACCCATATGTTTAGGGATGATATGTCATGATCAATTTGATCTACATTCCCATAACCTCTTTTAGGAACTTCTAAAACCATGAGGTAATGTATGGGTAACTACCCAAGTAAATGGTCATTGAATTCCAATGAAACCTTACCATCTTATCTTCATATAAAATTACTAGGTATTATACTTTATGGAGTCATAGATCAGTATAGAATGTGATGAATTGGTCAACTGATCATTCTGTAACGGCCTGAAATTTTGAATAAATCTTGTTTCCTAATTTCATGTGTTATTTTATTTTATTTTTATACTCAACAAAAATGTTTTATTTGATAAACATGATTATAATTAAAATGAGACCATTGGGTTCTGACTGTTATATGACCATCGGTTAATATGACCGCTGTGAACAAAATGTTTCGATTATTGTCTCTAAATACAAGTAATCTTGGTTAATTAATATAGAAAGAAGATTCGATGGCCTCAACCAGTAGTCTTGGACCGATCGAAGCCCATATAACAGAACTTGGGAAGGAGGTAGCACCACTGGGCTTTGCTCTGGACCAAACCCAAGCTGAACTTCATCGTGTGAAGCTAGAACGGGACCGCCTTCACGAGAAGTTCAAACTGATAGAAATTACTACTCGTGTGATGTTAGCCGAGCCTCCCTAAGATTCTCTCACCATAGCACACCTTACACTTAGGTCCTATGCTGGTGTGATAAGGGGCTATGTAAGGAGACCGTAACTACCTTGTGTAATCCTTTGTTTTAAATAAAAATTGGTATTTCTTCTTATAATGACGTTTATGAATTTTCAAATGACCGGATAAATATAGTATGCATATTTTTGATGAATTTTAGAAAAATTATATTTTAAAAATGTTTTTGTAAACTTTAAATAATTAAAAATGTGTAATAATTTGCAAAAAATGGTCTTCTACAATTATGTTCAGTACGAAATTTAGAGTCTAATAAGATCAACTTGATTTTTGATTAATAGTAAATTATGAATAGTGATTTTATGATTAGGATTAATAATGTGTCCAAATGGATTAGTAATCTCACTTAAAGAAAGTATTAAAATAAGCTGGACACTTTGATTAAGTAATGTGATTCAATAAAATGGTTAAATAACGGTTTCATAAATTATTATTCAAGTATTAGTTTTTTTGAATGAATAGTGTTTTTTAATTAAAATTTTATTTAATAATATTTAGAAAATTATTTTTATAAAATGGACTTCATTTTTGAACTCAGAGCATCGATATTATGTTAAGGTAATTTTTGGGGATTTTTCTGAAAAAAAATAAAATTTTGATGAATAGTGTTTTTAATTAAAAATTTAATTAAAAATATTTAGAAAAATATTTTTATAAAATGGATTTCATTTTTGAAATCAGAGCATTGATATTTGGTTAAGGTGAAATTTTGGGATTATTCTGAGAAAGTTGAATTTTCGATGAATAGTGAAAATACAGTTTTTAAGTTACGGGTGTTTAATGACATCATTAAATGATGTATTAAGTATGTAATCAATATGGTCGACTTATGAATATTAAGATAAGGTATGAGGTTCCCCAAGTGGCCAATACCATGGGCAAATACCATGGGAAAGCCCATGGTTTTGCCAAAACCACTAATGAGGTGTCCCTTGGCCATTAATGCCTTGTCCCCTCACTTTCCCTATAAATACCAAGCCATCCTCTCATCCATTCGACTCCACACTCTTCCCCAAAGAAGTTCTGGTCTCATTACCTCCCAAGGAGTCCTCCCAAGGTGCCCCCAAGCCCTCAAGGTCCCAACATTTGAGGTTTAAGAGTTACATTTTAAGGTAAGGGATCCGACCCCTCTCTTTGTTTTCAAGTGATCTCTTTTATGTCAATTCTTTTATACTCCATGTTCTTATGTTGGAGGATGTTTTTTTATATTCATTATACTGTCCATTTTATGTTCATATGATGAGATCCCCCTCTTACTCTCATCATTTCATTTTATGAAGTTTTAAGTGGCGCCGTTAGGCTCTCGAATTTTTAAGGGATTCTTTCACCCTCCTCATTCTTTTCAAAGTTCTACTTTCATGTCAAGTCTTTCAAGTTCCTTTTTATTATGTTGGGGTATGATCTCTATATTTATCATACTGATATTTTATGATATAATAATGAGAGACCCCATTTGATCTCTTCAATTCAGTATTTCGAAGTTTTAAGTGACGCTGTTAGGCTGCCGAATTTTTAAGTGGTTCTTCACCCTTCTCATTTTGAAGTTCTACTTTCATGTCAATTCTTTCAAGTTCCTTTTATTATATTGGGTTATGATCTCTATATTTATCATACTGATATTTTATGATATAATGATTAGAGACCCCATTTTATCTCTTCAATTCATTATTTTGAAGTTTTAAGTGACGCCGTTAGGCTGCCGAATTTTTAAGTGGTTCTTCACCCTTCTCATTTTGAAGTTCTACTTTCATGTCAACTATTTCAAGTTCCTTTTATTATGTTGGTGTATGATCTCTAAATCTATCATACTGATTTTTTATGTTCATATGATGAGATACCCTATTTGATCTTGTCAATTCATTTTTATTGAAGTTTAAGTGCCACCATTAGGCTGCCGAATTTTCATAAGAGAAATATTATTTTGTCTTCATTTCATGTTATTCTTTTCACATGTTACATCTTCCAAATTTCATTACCATGTTCATAAATCCTTCATATTCTGTCCCTCTAATGTTTTATGGGTCATTTATGAATGTTTGACCCATGTCCCCTCTCTTTTCAATGTTTACTAAAACCCCAAAACGTAGCCGTTATGGTGCAGGATTTTCGTCTCAAAATGCCTCTCTCTTTTCTCAAAATTATTTTATGTTATTAAGTTAATACTCAAAGATCTTATTTCTACAGGATTATTCACATATATATTAAAATGTTCCATTTTAAATTCTGGGATTTACATACATGAAACCTGCTTTCCCTTTTTGTGGGTTTAAAGTGACGTAAAGATCATGTCTTTAAAGTAGTTTTTTTAAAAACATTATGATTATGAAATGAAACCCATTTATTTTATGCTATATGGGTTATTTATGAAATGTTTGATGATTATATTTGTGGATAACATGATAATAAAGGCAAATTTAAGGGTGCGCCCTGATAGCGCTCCAATGCATTGGGTAATGATGTAACCATTAGAGATTACAATTTTCACGATATCTTGGGGAATAACCTTGGTAATTTTCAAATGACACCTTGGGGATGGACCTTGGTGATATGTTCATGATTGTATATGTTAAATGATGTAGACACATCTTAAAGTTATGAAAAATGTTATTTTTATTATGATATGCCTCACAATTTCTTTCTCATGCCTTAAAGTTCTTTTCATGGCCTTATTGAAGTATCTCAAGTTCACATGTAAAATGTTTCTCTTGTTTCCATTACTGGGCCTTCTGCTCACCCTTTCTTTTGATGTATGTCCCCAGGTTATGAGATGCAGTAATGAACCTAGGATGAACATAAGGAGAAGCATTTCAAGTGTTTAAGAAGAATGTTTTTTTGTTGTTTCATGTTTTAAGTTCCTAGTTTCCAAGACACTAAACCTTAAAGATCCTCGGTTTTGTAAAATGTAATGAAAGTTTATGTGATAAAAAGGCGGGATGCTATAGTTGGAATCAAAGGATGGTTTAGTTATTTGTGGAAATTAGGATATGAAAACTTTAGGAAGAACTATATAGAAAAGTTTAAATATAGGAAATCTTCCTGGTATTTTGGTGAGTATTGAGTAAGGGGTTTCCAAGCAAATACATCCCTGTCTGGATACGAGCAGGTATAGGTGGCTCTGGCACAGATGTACATAGGGGTAAAACCTGAAAACACCGCTTTGAGTTAGACTCGAACGGGAACTGGTACACGACAACGGGACTTGCTGCACTCTTGGTTACGACACTCCCGGGGGATATGCTTTGGTAAATTCATAAGCTTAGTATGAACCATTGTTAAAGGAACAAAGATAAAATAAAATAAAGGTTCACATAAGAATATATGATCATGGATAACCTAGATGGGAACCTAAGGGATCACAAGTTAGGGTATACTTTTCTTCTACAAGTTATCCTTATATGATTTAAGTTTCTTTTCATAATTATTGGCTAAGTATTTAAGCCCCTAATTATAGCTTCCTTTCTTAGTTAATGGCGGGAAATGGAAGAACATGTCCCAACAACCAATGTGATAGGAAATGCTACGATTGTCATATTAATACGACATAGATGATTAGGGGATTAAAAGATGATTATTATTTTGGAAGACGTTTACTATTTTGAGAATCCTATATGATCAAGGTAAATAGATTACTACGGTATTTTCATTGAGGAGTAAGGTTGACTTATATTTTGAAGAATTGATGAATTTAAGGTGGACTTATAGTAATTTAGGTTACTTATGGGAATGATTAACCTATCTTGAGTAAAATATGTTTAGGTTAGCTACTTTTGTTATAAGATGTTAGGAGTGGTTGATGTTGTTTGGATATGAACAATGAAGTTTATTTTGGAAGACTATGTTATCAAATCCTTCTTGTATTTGGGTTTCAATCTTAGTTTGGTTTATTTTGAGTAATTTTAAGGACCGTTATTTATGGAATGGTCTATAATGAACTTTGGGTAGTACCATGGAACTTTGAAGATTTAAAAGTAGTTTCCATTCCTATGGGATTCTTTCTTTTTGAAGAGTTGTTTTACCTTAACCTTTCTATTTTTGGGATAATGTTTAAAGATAGAAGAAATAGATAGTTAATCTTTTGTGGATTATGTGATTCTCTAGAAGATGATTCTTGTGTTTTGATGAGACCAAGTAGTTTTGATTGCTCATAGTTTGGAGAAAAGATTAGTTTTGGGTAGAAACTTATTAAAGGATGAAACTCTACATAAAGGTAGATATATTTCCTTATGTTTTTGTTCTATGTTGTAAATTAATTCCTCAAAGTTATGAAAAGGAACATAAAACAAAAACGTTGTTGGTTTACGTTTCCTACTAGGTAATCAAAGACCACTTGCACACATCATAATTTTGGGATTTTCTGATGGTTAACTTCCTCCTAATCATGTTTTCTATCACTCTCCTTTAGGACGTGACCCTTTGTTTTCTCCTCCATGTCCATGTTTCCAACATGGAATCCTAATATGAGTAAACTCGGGTGGCCTTTGTACTTCCTTTTCTTTCTTTTAAAGTAATGGTGTCACTGACTCTTTTTCCGATGTGGGACTTTCAATGAAATTTCAAAACCCAATTTTTTTAAAATTGTGAGGACGCAATTTCTTAAGGGGGGAAGATTGTAACGACCTGAAATTTTGAATAAATCTAGTTTCCTAATTTCATGTGTTATTTTATTTTATTTTTATACTCAACAAAAATGTTTTATTTGATAAACATGATTATAATTAAAATGAGACCATTGGGTTCTGACTGTTATATGACCATCGGTCAATATGACCGCTGTGAACAAAATGTTTCGATTATTGTCTCTAAATACAAGTAATCTTGGTTAATTGATATAGAAAGAAGATTCGATGGCCTCACCCAGTAGTCTTGGACCGATCTAAGCCCATCTAATAGAACTTGGGAAGGAGGTAGCACCACTGGGCTTTGCTCTGGACCAAACCCAAGCTGAACTTCATCGTGTGAAGCTAGAACGGGACCGCCTTCGTGAGAAGTTAAAACTGATAGAAATTACTACTCGTGCGATGTTAGATGAGCCTCCCTCAGATTCTCTCACCATAGCACATCTTGCACTTAGGTCCTATGCTGGTGTGATAAGGGGCTATGTAAGGAGACCGTAACTACCTTGTGTAATCCTTTGTTTTAAATAAAAATTGGTATTTCTTCTTATAATGACATTTATGAATTTTCAAATGACCGGATAAATATAGTATGCATATTTTTGATGAATTTTAGAAAAATTATATTTTAAAAATGTTTTTGTAAACTTTAAATAATTAAAAATGTGTAATGATTTTCAAAAAATGGTCTTATACAATTATGTTCAGTACGAAATTTAGAGTCTAATAAGATCAACTTGATTTTTGATGAATAGTAAATTATGAATAGTGATTTTATGATTAAGATTAATAATGTGTCCAAATGGATTAGTAATCTCACTTAAAGAAAGTATTAAAATAAGCTAGGCACTTTGATTAAGTAATGTGATTCAATAAAATGGTTAAATAACGGTTTCATAAATTATTATTCAAGTATTAGTTTTTTCAAATGAATAGTGTTTTTTAATTAAAATTTTATTTAATAATATTTAGAAAATTATTTTTATAAAATGGACTTCATTTTTTAACTCAGAGCATCGATATTATGTTAAGGTAATTTTTGGGGATTTTTCTGAAAAAAAATAAATTTTCGATGAATAGTGTTTTTAATTAAAAATTTAATTAAAAATATTTAGAAAATTATTTTTATAAAATGGATTTAATTTTTGAAATAAGAGCACTGATATTTGGTTAAGGTGAAATTTTGGGATTATTCTGAGAAAGTTGAATTTTCGATGAATAGTGAAAATACAGTTTTTAAGTTACGGGTGTTTAATGACATCATTAAATGATGTATTAAGTATGTAATCAATATGGTCGACTTATGAATAGTAAGATAAGGTATGATGTGTCCCAAGTGGCCAATACCATGGGCAAATACCATGGGCAAGCCCATGGTTTTTCCAAAACCACTAATGAGGTGTCCCTTGGCCATTAATGCCTTGTCCCCTCACTTTCCCTATAAATACCAAGCCATCCTCTCATCCATTCGACTCCCCACTCTTCCCCAACGAAGTTCTGGTCTCATTACCTCCCAAGTAGTCCTCCCAAGGTGCCCCCAAGCCCTCAAGGTCCCAACCTTTGAGGTTTAAGAGTTACATTTTAAGGTAAGGGATCCGACCCCTTTCTTTGTTTTCAAGTGATAACTTTTATGTCAATTCTTTTATACTCCATGTTCTTATGTTGGAGGATGTTCTTTTATATTCATTATACTGTCAATTTTATGTTCATATGATGAGATCCCCCTATTACTCTCATCATTTCATTTTATGAAGTTTTAAGTGGTGCCGTTAGGCTGCCGAATTTTTAAGGGATTCTTTCACCCTCCTCATTCTTTTCAAAGTTCTACTTTCATGTCAAGTCTTTCAAGTTCCTTTTTATTATGTTGGGGTATGATATCTATATTTATCATATTGATCTTTTATGATATAATGATGAGAGACCCCATTTGATCTCTTCAATTCAGTATTTTGAAGTTTTAAGTGACGCCGTTAGGCTGCCGAATTTTTAAGTGGTTCTTCACCCTTCTCATTTTGAAGTTCTACTTTCATGTAAATTCTTTAAAGTTCCTTTTATTATATTGGGTTATGATCTCTATATTTATCATACTGATATTTTATGATCTAATGATGAGAGACCCCATTTTATCTCTTCAATTCATTATTTTGAAGTTTTAAGTGACGCCGTTAGGCTGCCGAATTTTTAAGTGGTTCTTCACCCTTCTCATTTTGAAGTTCTACTTTCATGTCAATTCTTTCAAGTTCCTTTTATTATGTTGGTGTATGATATCTAAATCTATAATACTGATCTTTTATGTTCATATTATGAGAGACCCTATTTGATCTCGTCAATTCATTTTTATTGAAGTTTAAGTGCCATCATTAGGCTGCCGAATTTTCATAAGAGAAATATTATTTTGTATTCATTTCATGTTATTCTTTTCACATGGTACATCTTCCAAATTTCATTACCATGTTCATAAATCCTTCATATTCTGTCCCTCTACTATTTTATGGGTCATTTATGAATGTTTGACCCATGTCCCCTCTCTTTTCAATGTTTACTAAAACCCCGAAACGTAGCCATTATGCTATAGGATTTTCGTCTCAAAATGCCTCTCTCTTTTCTCAAAATTATTTTATGTTATTAAGTGAATACTCAAAGATCTTATTTCTATAGGGTTATTCAAATATATATCAAAATGTTCCATTTTAAATTCTAGGATTTACATACATGAAACCCGCTTTCCCTTTCCGTGGGTTTAAAGTGACGTAAAGATCACGTCTTTAAAGCAGTTTTTTTAAAAACGTTATGATTATGAAATGAAACCCATTTATTTTATGCTATATAGGTTATTTATGAAATGTTTGATGATGATATTTTTAGCTCACATGATAATAAAGGCAAATTTAAGGGTGCGCCCTGATAGCGCTCCAATGCATTGGGTAATGATGTAACCATTAGAGATTACAATTTTCACGATGCCTTGGGGAATAACCTTGGTAATTTTCAAATGACACCTTGGGGATGGACCTTGGTGATATGTTCATGATTGTCTATGTTAAATGATGTAGCCACATCTTAAAGTTATGAAAAATATTATTTTTATTATGATATGCCTCACAATTTCTTTCTCATGCCTTAAAGTTCTTTTCATGGCCTTATTGAAGTATCTCAAGTTCACATGTAAAATGTTTCTCTTGTTTCCATTACTAGGCCTTCTGCTCACCCTTTCTTTTGATGTATGTCCCCAGGTTATGAGATGCAGTAATGAACCTAGGATGAACATAAGGAGAAGCCTTTCAAGTGTTTAAGAAGAATGTTTTTTTTGTTGTTTCATGTTTTAAGTTCCTGGTTTCCAAGACACTAAACCTTAAAGATCCTCGATTTTGTAAAATGTAATGAAAGTTTATGTGATAAAAAGTCGGGATGCTATAATTCACCACCCAAATGGATTTCTTAACACATCTAAGTCAATCCAAAAATATAATCTATTAACATCTCATTTTATTTCCATGTTGGAATCATAATAGGAAGAATAATATGTTGGATCAAATATGTATAAATGTATATCTATTAGATGGAACAATACAAGAGGGGGGGTGAATTGTAGGTTTAAAAACCTATGAGTTTTAGCAATTAAGAGATTAGTTTAAATGATCTTAAACTAATACAAATACAAATACCCACAATTTTATTGAATGTAAAAAGGTATGATGTATTGTAATACTAATGTAATGTAAAACAATTGTATTCAAGATGAACACAATAATCAGAGTAATACAAAGATGAATGATTCTACCTTAAAGAGTATAGAATCAATAAATACAATATGTAATAGAATGATTGTAATTGAAACAATTACAATTGAATATGTAAAGAAGAAAGGAAATAATACAAATCCCTTTCTAATACAAGTAGCAGCGGAAATGTAAAAGTATTACAATTCTTTTAACCCAAAGAGAAGGGTTATCATTTCACCTAGGATAAAAGGTCTGTCTCACCAGCACCTTGGTGAGCCCTCAATACGATGATCGGCATGTCTATCTGCCTATCCCCGGCAGCCCTCGATACGATGATCGGCACGACTGTCTGCCTATCCCCGGAAGCCCTCGATTTTGTAGGTAATCGGCACCTCTGTCTTTCAATTACTTGAAAGCCCTCAATACGATGATCGGACGCACAAGGTAGATGAGAGAAGTCACAGTGTCTCTCTCTAGAATCTTGTTAGTTCACAGAGTCTCTTCATTCGTTCTCTTTGTTCATCGTTGTTCTCTCAGCTTCAAATGACCTCCTATTTATAGGCCTCGGGTTCCAACGGTCATATTGCCTCCAACGGTCATATTGAAACAGAAAGCATGACATCGCTTTGATTAGTTTGTAACTAACTCAACGACATTGTTTTGTTAGGACATAAGATATATAGAAATGAAAAACATGAGTACAATTCATATACAATAAGTGTCTTTGACTAAGTATTGAAATAAGAATGTAACACAAGTTATGAGTAATAGAATCAATACAATTTTCATATTTAGTATGATCACCATTGTACGATTTGCATGGTAAGTACGATCAGTATTGTACGATACGATATGGTCAGTACGATCAGTATTGTACGATACGATATGGTCAGTACGATCAGTATTGTACGATATGATATGGTCAGTACGATCAGTATGATCAGTACGATCAGCATGATCAGTACGATCAGCATGATCGGTAAAATCAGTTTGATTAGTATCGTACGATACGATATGGATAGTAAGATCACCATTGTACGATACGGTAAACAAAATAGAAGACAATTGTAAATTCCATAATATGATAGAATGCATTTGTGATTTCCAAAACATGATATAGAAGTCAAAAGAGAACTTTTGACTCAACATAATTTTATAAGGCTTTTGGTTCTCAATATTAATCATTTCTATATGTAACATTGATATATAAAGTCAACTATGTCATATTTTATACTCGGCCACCAGAACCGATAGTTAATGTCTTAAAACATCTTTGTATTTATAGTGTGGATCATTTAAAAATACTTTTTAAAATATAACAAAATTTCAATCCTCATAGTTGATGAAAAAAAATTAGTTTATAAAAGACACCTTATACGGAGAGAGACCACTCAATGATGGTCAACCCATCATATAAGAAATCTATGATATTTCAGAACTCATTATCTTGTTGTTAATCTTAGAAAATAAAATCAGGAGAGGATATAAAATGAGAAATAGTAATAAAATTTAAATAATCCACCTCCTTAACCCCCCACATATATCTAAGAAAACATTCCCATCAAGTTTAATTAATTCTTTTCTTCATTCAAATCCTGATATGGAAATATCTTGTTAAGAGTGTTCATAACCACATTACCCTTTCCCAGAGTATATAATATAAAAATTATGAACCACTTTAGTTATTTTACCCATCTTATCTACTATATGTTTAAATATTTTTGATAAAAATTGTTACCCAATATTTTAGGGTCAAATTAATTAAATTTTTTCCATAAAAGGATAGAAAAACTAACATTTATGGGAATTCAAAATAGTTGAAAGTTCTAAATCATGAGTGGGATAATTCATCTCATGAGGTTGAATCTAATATAATCCATATGACACTGCATGTTCTCCTTGAATTAGGATTCAACTAAAACCTACAATTTAATTATAATAATAAACCATGTATCCATGTATAGCCTCTGGTATTTTCATTTTTGATAATGATTTCAAATGACACTTTAGTTCATCAAAGGATGTCTTATACTAAAAATCCCACAAGAAAATCACCCCAATCTGGGAGATATCATTTAAATATATATAATGTATTAATAAATCCATTATAATCCAAAGATAATACCATATTAATCCAAAAAAATTCAAATATCAAAATTGATTTATGGTTATTCCCATGAAAAAACAACTATCACCATTTAAGTATCAACTGAGATATCATGTTCCAAAATCATGTGTCCTAAGAACTTAATTTATCATATCCAAAATTGTAATTTTGAAATTTTTTCACAAAGGACGTGATCCCATAGAATTCAAAAAACATTTATCATGTAAAAATAATGATCTTTATTAGTCCTATAATGCACCATGATGTCATACATTAACACCATGAAATCAATTCCAAGATAATATAGGAATATCTGGTTCATAAGTTCTATGAAGACAATAGGATCATTAGTGAGGGAAAAAGGAATCATGTGGTACTCTAAATTATTGTACCTACACATGAAGGTGGAAATTGTAATACTAAACACCTTAATACAGAGTTGGTGATATCCTAACTGAAAATTAATTTTAGAAAACCAATTTTACTCTTTTAATTGATCAAAAAATCATAAATACATTTTAAGGTGTTTTTATAATTACTTTATTGAGATTCTAATATTGATTTACTAAGAAGATAATTTGATCAGCTATATTTGAAAATAACATAGGGGATACCCAATGTGACACACTCTAGTGTATAAACCCCTTGTCTCTCAAATCAACCAACTGATTTTTCATCTACTTAAAATAAACTGGATCTATGTAGTAAGATGAAATCAATATTGATTGAGTTCCCAACAAAATATTAATAGATAACTCTACATCCCTCTCTAGAGACAATCCCAAAAATTTATCATAAAAACATAAGGAAACACATTAAATACCATAGGTAGAACAACACTAAAAGAAACATATCCCATTTAACCTATATAGATAGTCAATAATATACCAAGCTCTTATAGGGGATGTCCCACTATAAATGACCTTGGGCCCCACTCGCCTTGAAATATATTGGGGTTTACATGAAGGGAAATAACATAAACCCACCGATGATGAAAATTGATCTAAGAATCACATAATCAACCAGTCTATCCCAATAAAAACATATAAGAGGTCCAAGGCTATAAAAAGAAAACACCAAATTATCCCAATGTTACACACAAAGAAAGATCATGGAAGACAGTAAAAACACCAATCCTACAATCCAAGATGCATATCCTATTGTATAATGAATGACATGAGATCTATTGGATGTTTGAAAATATCCTCTATATGAGTTGAAACTAATGATTGAGAGGAAACTATATCAAAAAGAGAATTATACTATGTAAAAGTAATATAAATTCTAGCTATGATAGTTATAGGACTCACATCAACATCTATTGTATACTCTTCCATGGCGTGTAATTGATTCATTCAAGAGTCTTATGGTTGGAAAACTGTTTTTCATAAAGAGTATGATTACACTAAAAATAATATAGGTTTATATAAAACTATTATAGAGCATGGAGAAGAAAAATCATGATATAACCTCTTCATGTGACCATGATGTTGATAATATTTTCCAGTATTTGGATGAATGGAACAAAAATACATCATTTTTTTGGCTGGACACATTGATAACAAGTCAAGCTGCTAACCAAAAATTATGTTTCATTAAATCACTTCTAAGAAGAAACACCACTACATCCCATTTAAAACTCTCCCCACTTACACTTCTAGTTAAAAGCACCACTAGAACTACCATGAGAAATAAGATTAACTCTTGATAGCCCTAACTTACCTCCCAGGTCAATCAATTCCATCCACTCTATATCTACCACATCCGTATAGGTAGTCATCATTAACATTAATTCTTAAGAGAATATATTATATTGATAACCAGTCTGAATCCTCTAATCCTTCATATTATAATTGGACAAAAAATCATGTGAGAATATGTAGATATTAATAGAGTTTTTAGAATTCTATATCAATATCTGATTCTATTTCTTAATATTAGGATCTATATATATTTCACAAAGTTCAAAGAATCTAGGTATAATTTCTCAAGATTTTTTCCATGATTTCCTTCCAATCCAACCCCTTATGCTTCTTTTCTAGAAAAACTTAGTCCCATGACCTTCTAATTAGACCTTTAATATTGAATACATCATACCTCACCTAAAAAGAATAAGGTGTATCCTATAATTCAAATAGACTTTAAATATTACTAAATCCATCTTATTCCTGTTAAATAATATTCAACTCTTGGAAATATGGTGGTTTTAGATAAATAAAGTATTTGGTTTATTTTATACACTAATCCCTTTGAGTTTCATCCCATATTACATGAATAGGGGAAAGTTCCACCCTATGGACCATATATAAGAGTGTGTGAACCACTACTTTGATGAGATTTGGTCAAATGGAGTATTTCAATACCATGTTTCATTGGAATCAAACTCCATGGAATATCTAGAAAAATTTTATGAGGAATGACACTAAAAGTAAAAGAACAAAGCGACACCAAAATCTGAGATCCTAGAGTTAATTATTATTTAAAATAGAATAAGTCAACCGGAATTATAAAGAGGAATATAAAATGAAATGCTCAGATCAAAACACTCTAAATATCAAAAGACTCTTTTCCCAATCACCTGTGGTAAATTAAGGCTTTTCACAATGTGATCTGGGTAGACACTCACTCATGGTGTACCACTTAAGTCCCCATAACTATATCTCATATCTATCAAGGCATATTAAAATGCATACCAAAAAAAGAAAAAAAATAAAAACATCCCTCTAGTAAAAATTTATCATGAATCAACTTATATTACAAAACTACCTAGAACTGAATCCAATTTTTATCATAAACTAAAGGTAATTCCTGATCCCCACAGGTAAGAGATAAGCAAAGGGGCATCAATAACTACCATAGGAATTTTTTTCCACAAAACTATAAATAATATATCATAAACAAAGGAAAATTTTATATTATATTAAAATCACACAATGGAAAATAGATAAAAGTAATAATTTTTTTTCTAAAACCACAATGATAAAACAAAGTATAAGGTACTTTAATAACCAAAAAATAATATAGCATGTAGTCACTGATATTCTCTCTCATCCTACTAATGAGAAAACACACTAATTACCTATATTGTCTTGAATATACCTGCATCAGATGAAGCATGATCTATATATATCCAATGGTGTATTCATGATGTGAGAAAAACAACCCCAATAGGATCCCACTAAGCATTTCATAAAAATAATTTTTGAAATTAACAAATTATGATCAATGAAATAATTTCAATACATGAGATATTTTTTTACAAATTGGTATAAAATATGGAAAATATTCCCCTTTTATATTTTATAACACATATCAATAACCTGGTTTTCAAATTAATTCCATAAAAATCAAAAATATACATTTCAAGGGTGACAAAAGGTAAAAAATTCTATCAGGTTAACATCAATTTTAGTTTAGTGAGGATCCTCATATAGTTTATGTGATCGGTATGCCACCTGGTCCGCACATTACCCTAGCAGAACAGGTTTAGGGGGTAGTATTTTCACTCCTGAGTGTGGAACCATGCCATAATATTGGAAACCTAATACACACATTACTCTAGTATAATAGGTCTTGGGGGTAAGATTTTACCCATAAGTATGGATCCTTACCACATCATTGATCATTGTGGATTTTACCATATCAAAATCATTCAAAGATAATTCTATCTTTAAACCTATACAAATTATGATTTAAGGCCAATTCTGCTAACAAAACCAAGGGAGGAATCTAGTTTCATAAACATTACCAAAACCACCATATTTCACAAGATAATCCTGTAAAACCATTTCAAAATCCATTTCCAAGATAAATCGATAAACCAAATTTTGAATAATTTTTAATCCAATTTCAAAGAGAAATAAATGAAGGTTCATAAAATAAATTCAATTAATGAAACCAAATTCCTTGAAACCCTTATATTATCAAAAATCACATGAAACAATAAAAAAAGGTGAATCATGTATCCTAGGAATTGAATAAAGATCTTATTATAAAAATCCCGAATAAAGAATCTATAAACTATCACTTTCCAGAATAAAGGAATCCAGTGGAATTACTTACCACCAAAATCCTTAAATAATGAACCAAGGGGGTTAGAGATATGGAAAGGAACCATTAATTCCATGATGTGTCTAAAATTAATATTGTTAGATAAATGGAACTAAAGAAATCCCATCATTTTTATTGATGATCCATAGAGAGAAACAAGAGTGATACAAAGAATAAAGATATCCAAGATAAAAATATAGATTAAAATAGAAAAAGTGGACTGCAACTTTGATCACCTCTTTGATCTTCAAAGGAATTCATTTGGAGAGATAAAGGTGTACCAAGAGAGTCTTAATGTTTGAATGGATCAATTTAGGATTGAGGGAGGAGTTTTAAGAAATTAAATGGGTTTTTAGTGGCATAAAAAGATTATATCACCCCTACAAAGACACCCTATATCAGTGAAATAAGAAATATGATGGGAGACCACCGATTAGAAAATAACTATTATAGAAATGAATTAGATACTGGACTACCTATCGATAGGCCAATATAGGTACACTAGTAGTCTAATGGCTATATTAGATTATAATATCCATTTCTATGCCCACCGAATGGTCATTGGCCCTCACTAGAGAGGTGGTGGACCATGTACAACTCAATTATCTATAGAATTCGGTCTATGACCCTCGACTACACAAGACACACTCTTTACCCTTATTAAAAAAAATCCATTTGAAACAAAAAACAATATATTAAAATAAGAATGAAATGAATTATATATAAGTGTATACCGGAAAATAATATAGGTATGTAATTTTTTTCTTCACATTTTTTTATATTCTAGTTAAATATAATAATATTGGGTAGTGGTGACTAGAATAATAGATAAAAACACTAGATGCATGAACTTAATTTCACTAGAACATCATATCCACTTATAGTAATGCATTTTAGAATTTTAACTATAATAACATTACTAGAGAATTATACCATCAGAATTAGGAAGCCTTATACGAACTAATCACAAATTTTAAAGTAAATAACAATTAAACACTTTAACTCAAAATAATATAAGATTATCAAGAAAAGTAAAAAAGGAGACAAATGATCACATGTTTTATTCTTTCATCCAATATCCATAGGACAACACCACGAACATTTATATTAACGTAAGTATAAAGGAATTACAAACCACTATATCTAAGGATCCAATGATTAATCAAAATATATGTACATGTTCCATTAAAGAAACTAGTACATATTCTACTTATACAGGTAAATTCCTAGTCAAATAGGTTATAAAACCATCCTATATTTACAATCATCCATTCATTTACTTCATAATTCAGCTAAGTATTCTACCAACTCAACCATTATAACCAATTGAATTTTCATCACACTTAATTAACATTCTACTCAACAAATTAGTAGTACATGTTCTACTAATAAACTGATCCACATACTGATGGTTTTAATTACCACTACTCTAAAAAGGATGAACTGAACTACTATATTCTAAAAATATAGTAATTTAAGTATATTTTCTTGAAGATTATTTATAAAACAAAAAAAATCTCCTAGTTAAATATTTATTTTTGGAATCTCTTAGTAATACTTAACAACTTTGGATAGAACCCCATCCTCTTTCAACATTCATGTAGATTTCTACTTCGACATTTCGTTCAGATGAGTCCCATTAAGGCACACTGATTCCTCAATAATTCATATATTTACATAATCAGGGACATATTTGATATATTTTTCATCTATGTGAACTTTTATACCTCAAGAATGTTTTCCTCAAATAGATTCATGATGAAATGGAATTTTATGCCACTGTGTTTCTTTCTTCCATAAAAACCATATTATTGGAATGTTGGATAAAACTATCACTATTGAAGAATACAATTTATCCTTTTGATTATTTTATGATTTTCTTTATCAAGTACTCTAACCAGATCAACTCCTTTACATCTTTTGTACGTACAACATATTCTGCATTCTACATAGATAATGTAACCACTAGTTATAGTCAGGACATCTAGCTGATAGTTTTTTATATTGAATATAAAAAAGAAAACTAAAATTCATTTTTTAGTTTTGAAATCATTAGAAAAAACCCCATAAACAAAACCTTATAGAGGATATTATTACCTAAATCATAATATTGTATATACTAATCTATTTGAGAAACTAATGCCCCACTTAAAATATTACCAATGCTTCTTATCATGGTTACATGTAAACCATATTAAAATAATCACTTAAAAGAAAATATATGGATGAAAACATGTCATCACATACATAAATGTTCCTATAAATGAAGTATAAATTATATTTTCCATGTACCTTACCTCTTCTTCTATATAAGGTTCTTGTGCCTTTGATAACATGAATTTCTTCGGAAGACAACTTCTGTTAGGCATAAATTCAATCATCTAAAATATAAATATGATTTCATAGATGTTTTATTTTTAGTATATCATCATATTACTATATATTTAATCCCATTATATCCTTATCCCAAATATTTACTTAGCATGGCATAAATCATTTATTTAAAATCTTTTAGATAAATTCTCCTTAATCTTTTGAATCCATAGAATCTTTTGAACAAAAGCATCATTTCATCCACATAGAGTAAGATTAAAATGTATGTTCCATCATTCAAAAAATTCCAATAACAAAAATTATTAGAGTTTCTTCTCATAAAGATTTGTCCAATCACCACAACATCAAATTTCTATTTTGACTATCTAGGTTCATGTTTAATCCCATAGAGGATTCACTTCAACATAAAAACAAGTCCCTATTTATAACAATCATCAAAACCAATGGGATAAAACATGTAGATATCCCCCTAAAAATATCCAAGAATAAAGGTAGTGTTAACATCCACCTACTCCATGTATAATTCATCAGATGCAATAATGATAAAAACTATTTTGATAGTAGTATACTTATCTATTGGTGAAAATATTTCAAGGAAATTGATTCCATATCATAGAATAATTTCACCCCCAATTGTGACTTGTATATTATACTCCCATCAACTTTTTCCTTCAAATGATACAACCATTGTTTCTATAGTTCTATTTTACCACATATATATTCTATGAGCTCCCATGATCCTTTGAACATTATGTAATTCATTTATTCTTCCATGGACAACTCCTAATGCTTCATGTAACTGAGAAATTACACATATTTTGGAAATTCATATTTTTGGTAACCTTTAGAAGAAAAAAGTTCATGCCCACCCCATATCGATATAATAGTCATCTAACTCAAGAAAAATATTTATAGAGAATTTTATACATAGTTTTGAACTTCAATTTCCAGCACTCCTGCTAATGATTTCTCTGCACCTAGATATTTATCTTAGTCTTCTATAGTTCTTGATAATTATAATACATCTAATGTTAATTGAATTACTGGTGAATTATCAATAAAATCTAGTATCATGGGTATTTTTAATCAATATGTGTCATCATAAAGATCAACTTACAATAAAATTTATAATTTTTTTAGCTATCTTATGATTTATCTTAGTTCTTGGTTTCCCATAGAATATTTACATTGATTATTACCTTTTGAATTCTGATTTTATTTTATTGTTCATAATTCAACAGTGTGTTACCACATTATTCATTTCCATAGAATTTAATAAATAATTTTTTTGGCATTTTTCTCTAGAATATCTATATTCTTTTCATCGACATGAAAATAAGCAATGACACTATAGACTATGAGGTTAAATACTTATAATGACTTATAGAACCATAAATATTCCTATAAAATCTATCCCAATAGGGAGAATGTGTATGTTATAGCCATGAATACTGCCATGATAATTTATTCCTCAAATATGTATTTAGTAATTTTAGAGTGTACACACATGCATATTGCTTTACCAGTGAGTCTTTGTTTCATACTTTTTTCAACATCATTCTATTATAGAGTTCTGGGTACAATTATCTTCTGGATGATCCACTTTTTATATCCGAAGTTATAGAAATTGATGCAATTTTACTCCCTAACATTATCATATCTAATGAAATTAAATTTTCAACAACTATCCAACTCCACTATGGTGTTCCACTTTATAAAGGTACTGAACACATTATATTCATTTATTAAGAAAAAAACCCATACCTTTATCATGGAATCATCAATAAACTTGATAATATAATGTAATCCTATATGATATTTGACTGAGTTATGTACCCATAAATCCATGTGAACTAATTATATCTTATAGTCTTTGGGATTTTATCCATCCAAGTTAAATCAAACCCTCAATTACTTTCAATGTTCAAAAGTATCAAAATTTCTAATCATTTTATGATCAAGCTGATGAATTCCATTCCTTACTAGAGCCTTCATGTTATTCTCATTAATTTGACCATATCTGCAATGAAAAACCTCTAGATATTCAACAGCTGAAATTCCAACCATTTTACTTCCATCATAATTTAGTGTTAATTAAATTGTTTTATACCTCACTCCCCACATTTATACCATAGATACTCAAGTCACTTTCTATAATCTATTGAAAAAATCTATAATTAATCCTTCATCATTTATATACCCCACTAAAATGAGATTCATCTGGATATATGGTCTATTTCATATGATCTTAAATAAGAGAAAAATTCTATTCTGCATCTATATTCTAATACCCCCCTTTATAAGAAAATCTAAAAATTCTATAACAATATGATTAACTATATTAATTCTTCATGATGGATAATTCACCATGTATCCATGATATAATATTGAGTAAAAGGATTACCAGAGTCAAAAATCCATGAATCCACTATATTATGAATAGTGAAAATTAGATTGTTTCATAAATACATTCAACAAATAAAATTTAAAAATATTAAATCCATTGTTCTAGTTAATTCCATGAGTTTTTTTAATTCCTTAAGATATGTCACTATTTACAACAACACCTTCTGAATATTTCTGTACTAGTTTACTTTCTACACCCCTTATCCCTAGGTTTCTCTTATGATCATCATATATTCATTATATAAGGGGATTATCCCATTTTTTAGTGCTCAAAGCATCTCTAGGAGGTACTTTGATCTCAAATATTCTATGATCCTCCTTAAGAATCAAATTCTCAACATCCTTGAATTAGAGATTAGACTTTCTATAGGAATTAATTATAATAGTAAGTAGGATATAAAAATATAGTAGTAATGATAAAATTTGTATGATTACCCATACATCATATATGAAAGAAACTATAACTACTTCAAGATGACTTATTTTCATTTTGATGTCTTTCATATGATATGTTTCCTCTAAAATACTGAAATTTTAAAATATGAAAAATATATTTAGTATCTTGTAAACACAACACCAAGAGTAGAATGGAATATAACACCCATATACCATAAAATATATATTTCTATTTTAAATAAATTAAATCTATGATATAGCTTCCAATGCACGCAACACTGAGTTAGCTTTTGTTATACATAAGAATGAATTTCTTTGTTATCTTGTGTTACAAAAAAGATCAATTTTTACTGAATACTATTAATATTATTTTATAAAATGAAAACTATATCATAGAAATTAAATTGGAGGTTATAATTAGGACTATTAACTTATGAAAATATATGGTTGAATTCATTGGATACTAATTAATTATAAATTAATATAAAAACCAATCGAATAAAAAAGAAATATTTTTATAAAAAAACTATTTTTATGCGCTAAATGAATTTTATATTAACAAATTAAATTAATTAATATTAATATATGATATTAATTATATTTATATATTATATATTAAATTAATTTTTTTAATTCATCCAATATATTAAACATTCATAAGAAAAGAACAAATCTAATTTTACACATAAAAACCTGTATTTTTCTAAAGGCAGTTTTGCTACCTTTTAATGATGCATTTATTTTAAAAAATAAATTTTGAAACTTTTATAAATTTTATTTGAAAAAATAAACTTAAATTTATAAATATGAGTATCAAAATTATCTTATGGTGATTTTTTGGTATTTTTCTGAGTAGTTTCATTTTTCAATGAATAGTGAAAAATACTGAATTTTAATTGAAAACTATTTTTTAGTCTAAATAATTTATAATGTAAATTTATATTTGAAATTGGTTATAAAGTAAAAATATTTAAATTACACATATATTATTACAATTTTGGTCATTTTTATCATTTTTATTTTGAATTTAGATATAAAAACATAGTAAACTTTTGAACATTTTCACTTTAAGAAATCACTTTTTCATCCCATATGTGGGATTAATTTCAAATAAATTTATTCCAATTCTTTGGTTTGAATTTGTAAAAATGGAACAAATATTTAGAATAAGAGTAATTTATAATATATTATAAGTCAAACTTAAATTTTTATCAAAATTATTAGTTAAAGAAGTTAAAATTAATTACAGTAATTAAGTGAAAAAGTAGTTTGCCAAGGGACTAAACTTTAAACTTAAGTAGATAAATAGCCTAGAAACTTGTCCAAAAAAATATTTTATTGACAAATTTACTCTTTATAACTTATATTATAGAGTTTTTTGATTATTTTATCCACTTTACATGGGAAAAAATTGGTTGGAATTAACTCTTTTAAAAATTTACAAGTTTTCCACTCATCCCACTTACAAAAGGGAACCCACTCCCCCTTATTTACACCTCTCAAACCACTTTGGATCTATAATTAACTAACCAAATAAATCCCTAAATTACTTTACATCATTATAGAATAATTATATAGCTCAAAAATAAAAATTAGGATGTCATTATTTCAAACCTAAGGAGGATACCCAAAGAAACAACAATGTTTTTGTAAAATCGTTTTTATTTTATTTCCTTATCCACCTCATTAAATTAATATTATATCATTATTATATAATAAATTTATTATATTAAATATTATTATATTTTTTAGGTTAGTTTTATGACCCACAACTTCAAAAAATTATATAAAATGGTTTTTGAAATCATCGTTCGTGTGTACGACAGATTACGACCTCACGGACCGATATCGTTTATCTATCCATTACCACCTATCAAGGATGGGAATAATGATGGAAATAATATTTATATATTATATTTATGATATTTATTATGTCTTTATTATCCTTTAATTATTATATAACACATACATTCATGCTTTCCATTTTTTTGGTAATACGATTACATCGCTCATGTTTGTGGCGGACTACCACCTCGTGAAGCAATGCGATTCATTAACACTTTACATAGAATTTATTAAGGATGGTTTTAATAAAAATATGTGATATATATGACATAAATATTATACTATAATTATAATATACTATATCTCATTTACTTTTATTTCTTTCAATACAACAAGAAAATGGAAACAACACTCATGTGTACGTACGACCTACCATCTTCATGAACAACATATATCATTTCCTATCACCAAATTATATGGATTACTATAAATTAATATATAATAAATATATATGATATTTAAATCACGTTTCATGTTCTGGATATTACTAAATAATGATCTATGTAAGTGAAGAAAAAACAAGTCAAAACATACTCGACAAACAAGGCGATTAACTCCCGAAACAATGAAAATAATGAATTATTATTAAAAAATGGTGATAAGATGTTATAAAAGGATAATATATGACATTATAAATATTAAAATGGTTATTTTATAAGTTTTTAAAATGATTAAAACCATTATACATTAGGATAAATGGATTTAAACCAAAATAAATCCTAAGGTAAGGGATTTTGTCTCAATTTGCATTCTATTGAGACTTATTTGCTATTATGCACCAATTCAATTCTATGTGGTGTATATAATTACACTTTTACATGTAATATATTTAATACGTAATTATTAATGGCATTTTAAGTTTCAATTTGAATTATTTTCTCCATGTGTATTTGATTTGAAAATTACCAAGTGATAAAAGTTATTGAGAAATCTCACTTTATTTGTGATTGTAAACTTTATCTTGAAAAAATCACTTTATTATAATAAATTTTTATTGGAAATTACATTTATATTAAATATACATATTATTTTGCAATTTATATGATTATTTTATAAATAATATACCATTTTTACTTATGGTGTTTACTTTTAAAGGTATTTGATTATTTGTGGAAATATTTATAAATCTGTATCCTTACTCAATATAGATATTTGATGATAAGTAATA
The DNA here is from genome assembly GCA_963277665.1 of Viscum album. Classification (NCBI taxonomy): domain Eukaryota; kingdom Viridiplantae; phylum Streptophyta; class Magnoliopsida; order Santalales; family Viscaceae; genus Viscum; species Viscum album. The sequence goes on from OY728138.1 coordinate 772,384,811, forward strand.
TTGATAATAAATTAAATTTATTGTTTTATATATGAGGAATGATTTGTACATTTGGATATGGTTGGGTCCTAGACTTTATATATCCCCTTAATGCATTTATAGGTCTCATGAGACAAATCAGATGGTCAAGTTAAATGGGTTTCTATCTGTAGTTTTAAACTGTATGGAGGATAGTTCTTGAAAGAAGAGGTTTTCATGTGTCCGATACATGACATAAAATAATTAAGAAATTTAATTTATATATAATTAATTCATTATTATCCATGATATTTTCTCAATGATATTATATATGGATGCACTTGACTCTTAGTTTATTAATTAAATGGAATGTTTTTTCATTTTTTTACCTTGGCATATCATTTATTCATTATATAGTAATTAAAATGGAATGTGTGCTCATTTATTTACCTTAAAATTTTGATCATTATTATTTATTAATGATATATTATTCTTTACTTAACCCTTACCGAGCATTTGAGATTACCCTTGTTTTGTTTCGTTTCCATAGGATATTAAGATGAATTCTTGGAATGAGTTTCAAGGATGATGATCTTTAACTTTTTAATGCTTTATTTTATTTTATCAATGTAATACAAGTATCATATATATAATATTGTTTTATAAAATTTCTAAACTGATTAATCCTTTAGGATTTGAATCTTATATCTATGCTAATGTAATAATTTAAGGCACCGGATCTAGGCTATTGGGGTCAGGGGCATTATAGTTTTCATCAGAGTAAGTTTAGAAGAAAACATGGGAACTAGATTTAGAAAAACATAGATTAAGTAACATAATCATATGATATAGTTTGAGAATAAGTATATAATAACATCCCAAAGAAACCATGTTAATTATTATGTGATTGGCTATAAATATTTTTTTTTTAATTTATGTTAAGTAGTTTACTAGTTTTGGAATTATTAGTATGTTTCATAATGATATGATCTAATATAGTGTATTTATTTATTTAGAAATGGAACCTATTATAAGGAATATGAACCTCCCCAATTAATGTGACCCAAAGAGTAATAATTATTGTGTCTTTTAAGGGATGAAGCCAATATTTCGAAGGGAACTAATACCCTAAAAGGTTTCATTGTATGGGGAAATAATATCATATGATAACAAATCATAGAAAGACTTATATAAGTATTATGAATTCATAAGGGAGAATGATAATAAGAGGACAACTATAAAAAATATTAATAAATAAAATAATACAAGGAATGATTTTTTATATGTGATAATTGTGAAAATAAACACCCCGGTACTTTCTTAAAGGGAATGGGAGTTTCCTACAAGTGTGGAAGGAATAACCACCATGCAGGTGACTACAACGGTAAGAAAAAAGTTTTTAATATAACATGTTTCAACTATAAGGATATGGGTAACTACAAAAATAAATTTCACAAGTGTTAATGGAATATACCCCAAAAGAAGCTAATAAATCATGGTCAATCTTATGCTACCACCACAAATGAAGAGGAATGATTAATGTGCTTGTGTTTGGATTCAATAATTGTGTCATTTGGGTATTTTATCAAATATTTAATGGTTATAAGAATTATAAAATATATAAATATTATACTATAGTATTATTTCATTAATTACATGAGATAATATATTGAATGGTACCGATGACCATGAAATATGATTTATTGACAAGTTTAACTTCTTATAAAACATATGATTGAGGGAAAGAAAACCCTTAATATGTTCCTAGTGTTGAGATAATTATGGTTGGATAAAGACATCATTGTTATAGATGAGGTAAATTGGATATTATTGACTAACTTGGAACTGATTAATGATTTATTGGAAAAGTGGTTATGTTATCATTTATGGAGTCTACAAGTTTTTTTTTGGATTTATGAAATATATCCAATGACATATGTTTTACATAAGGAATAAGGAATCATGCATGTTTTCAATAAGGTTTTACAGTAATTCAAGTTATTACCAGGTTTTAAGAGAATACATGATAAATTTATTTACATGTCTGGTATGTGATAATTAAGATCCACTTTATTTTGTCTATGGAATATAATGTTTATTTAGTAACCTTCCTTGTAAATTTGGGCATATATATTTTAGACAAGCTTTAAGGTTAACTATTTATGAAATTTATTTAGTTTAAATTATAGTGTTATTAGATAATTTTTTCTAATAATTTTGGTTTTAGTAAAGACAATATGAACATCTTTTCAATATTTTACAGATGATATGATCTGTTAAAGGGTAATTTTAGTACTTCATGTATAAAGGTTCATTTTTGGATATTCATTTCTTGGATTTTTGGATGAATTAGAAAATTATTCAAGCACAATAAAATGATTAAATTATGTTTATAAAATATAAATTTATCAAGTATATTTCCTTATATTCTTAGAGAGTGAAATAATTCTTCAACTCTAGGAAAAAGGGTCTTGAAATAAAAATATTATCCCAATACCTTCATTTTTGTTGAACCAATGGTCTTTTAAATCATAAAATATTTATGAATTTTAGGCCCTAAAATTTTCATTGATCATTCACTTGTTTGTGATTAATGACCTCAATCACTCTCTATAAATATTTACTCTTTTCATCCATGTCCATATCTTAAATTTCAACCAATATTATCCAACTTAAAAACCTAGTATGTGTTATTATAGATGATTTTTATACTTACCTTAACTATTATTAAGAGGATATTTTATTATATATTTTATAATGTGGGTTTTTTCAAAAATAATATTTCCAATTATTGAACCCTTGATTACCGAGATCAAGTTTAAATTTATAGGATGCAATTTATTTAAGGTATATAGAATGTAACACCCCTATATTTTAAAATATAGACATCATATTCAATATCTTGTATTAAAAAGAACACCAAGTGTAGAATGGAATATAAAATCATGATACCTTAAAATATATTTAATATTTTAAATAAATTCAATATATGATATAACATTAAATTCATGAAACACTAATTTATATTTTGTTACATGCATGGATGACTTTCTTCGATTTCTTACGTTACACACAAGACTGAGTTTTACTGAATACTATTAATATTGATATTTAAAATGAAAATTATCTTGTATTATTTAAATTTGAAGTTATAAATAGGATTAAATAACTTATGAAAATATATGTTTAAAATTATCAGTTACCAATTAATTAGTAATTAATTTAAAAACAAATTGAATATAAAGTAATTTTTTTATTAAAAAACCATTTTTATGCACCAAAGGAATTTTATATTTATAAATTAAATTAATTTAAATTACTATATGATATTAATGAAATTCATATATTATATATTAAATAAATATTTTTTTACATTCGTAAATAATATTTGATAGTCATAATAAAAGGACAAGTCTAATTTTACGGATAAAAGTTGTATTTTTCTAAAGGCAGTCTTCCACCTTTTAATGGTGCACTTGTTTTAAAACAAAATTTTTAGAATTTTATAAATTTTATTTTACAAAATTAACTTTGTTTTTGAAATTTTAATTTCAGTATTATCTTAGGTTGAATTTCTTTTATTTTCTGAGAAATTTCTTTTTTTGATGAATAATGAAAAATATTGAATTTTAATTGAAAACTACTTTTTTGTGTAAATAATTTATAATGTTAAATTATATTTTTAATTGGTTATAAAGTAAAAATATTTCAATTATAAATATATTAATAAAATTTAGTTCATTATAAGATTTTTTATATTGAATTTAGATATAAAAACATAGTAAACTTTTGAACATTTTCACTTTTAAAACCTACCTTCTCATCCCGTCTACAAGATTAATTTCAAATTAATTATTTCCAATTATGAGGTTTGAATATTGAAAAATGGATTGAATATTTTTAATCATAATAATTTCTAATTTCTAATATTTTCAACTTAATTTTTGACCAAAATGATTAGTCAAAGTAATTAAAATTAATAACAACAATCAAGAGAAAAACGAGTTTATTAAGGGACTAAATTTTAAACTGAAGAGGAAAAATGACCTAAAAACCTATCAAAAACCCATTATATGGAAATATTTTGACCTTATAACTTATATTATTGAGTATTTTTCAATATTTGATCCTTTTAATATGAAGTAAATATGGTTAGAATTCACTCATTCAATTTTTTTTGTGTTTTCCACTCAGCCCACTTATAAAAGGGAACCCAATATCCACCTTCTTCACACCTATAAAACCACTTTTGTTCAGAAAATACATGCCAAAATAACTTCCCAAATTACCTAAACTCACCTTATAATCCTTAATTTGGAAAAAATAATACTTTTGAAGGAATTAGTGCAAACATAAGGAGGACACCCAAAGAAGAGGTAATGTTTTTCTAAGAGTTTTTACTTTATTTCATTATCTCCCCCCTTAAATTATTTATATATCATGATTATATAATATAATATGTATATAAAATATAATTATATGTTTTTATGTAAAGGTTCATACCTAAAACATCAAAAATTTCCATCAAATGGGTTATGAAATCATCATTCGTGTGTATGGCGGACTACCGGCACACAAACCGATGTCGTTCGCTTTTCCATTACCAACTATCAAGGTTTAGTGTAATGATAGAATTAATATTTATATAATATTTTAATGATATTTATGAATTATTTATTCTTATGGAATTATTATATAACACATACCTTCATGCCTTCTATTTTGTGAGAATACAATAATGTCGCTTGTGTGTATGACAGACTACGACATTGTGAAGCAATGTGATTCATTGAAGATTTACATGGTATGTATTAAGGATGTTTTTAATAAAAATATGTGATATGTATAAAATAAATATGATACTATAATTATTATATATATATATATCATTTAATTTTCTTTCTTTCAATACAAAAACAAATTAGAAATAACGTTCATGCGTACGTACGGTCTACTATCTCCATGAACAATGTATTTCATTTACTATCACCAAATGAAATGAATTACTATAAATTCATATATAATAAATATATATGATGTTTAAAACATTTTAAATATTCTGGATATGAATAAATAAAAATATAATTAAGAGGATCCAAAAAATAACAAGTCAAAACATACTCAGAAAACAAGGCAATTAACACCCAAAATAATGAAAATAATGAAAGATTATTATAAAAAAGGTGATAAGATTTCATAAAAGGATAATATTTGATATTATAAATATTAATATGGTTATATTATAAGTTAATAACATGCTTAAACCCATTATATAATATGTTAAATGGCATTCAACCAAAATAAAGCCTAAGGAAAGGGATTTCGTCTCAATTTGCATTCTATTGAGACTTATTTGTTATCATTCACAAATTCACTATTTTTTGGTGTATATAATAACCATTTAACATTTAATATCACTAATACTTAATTATTTATGGTATTTTAAGTTTAAATTTTAATTATTTCATCCAATGGGTTTTTAAAAAAATTAAAAAGTGATAAAAGTTATTGAGATATCTCACTTTATTTGGTGTTTGTTAAATTTATCTTGAAACAATCACTTTATTGTAATAATTTATCATTGTAAATGAAATTTATATTAAATATCTATATCCTTGTGTGATAGATAAGATTATTTTCTAAACTATATACCATTTTTATATATGTTTTTTTCTTTCAAAGTTATTTGATTAATTGGGGAAATATTAATAAATCTATATCCTTACTCAATACAAATATTTTTTGATAAGGAATATTGAACATGAATTAAATTGATTATTCAATATATTTGGAATTATTTGGAAAAGAATATATGGGTGGGTAAAAAAATTTATTTATCCCCTCGATGCATCGACAGGTCTCATGAGACAAATCAGTTAGCTAAATTAAATGGATTTCTAACTATAGTTTTAAAATGTTTGAAGGATAGATAATGATAGTAGAGGTTATCATGTGCCTAAGACATGATGTACAATAATTAATCATCTTAATTTATTCAGAATTTATTCATTATTATCAATTACGTTTTCTCTATGATATTATATATAGATGCATTTCACTCTCATTTTGTTTCCTTCTAATACATGAAGATGAATTCTTATAATGTATTTCAATGATGTTGAGCTTTCACTTTTATTAGGATTTATTTTCTTTTCCCAATATAATATGGGTATCATGTATGTAATCTAATTTTAAAAAAATACTAAATTGGTTAGTCCTTTGGGATTTTAATATAGTATATATGAAATGTAATAAAGTCACTAACTCTGGGATAATGGGGTCAAGGGTATTACATTTCTGACCATCCTTATAGTAACCTAATGTAAAAAAATTCCTTATGACTCCTAGAACTCAAAATCCTAGAATAAAGTGTGAATAAACACCTTATTTTTATAATTAATTTTAAATGAATTGATGTGACCCAATTTTAATTGTCAATAATTATAGTATCACTGATAAATATTGACTCACGTACATTAAAATAAATTTTTAGGTCTAGAGTTTTAGATATTTAAGAAAAACTTTCAACTAAAAAATAAAATTAATTTCTCATAAAATGGAAATTTTCCCACTTTATAAAAAACTAATTAATACATAACTAGTCTTAAACATATCCCATATAATTCTTCATGAAATCTATTCTATTATACATATGATGTGTAATAAATTTATTCATAAACTGGTGAAGGTAAATATAATAAGTAGAAAGATCAAATGATTATAAAGGTATAGATATGTGATAATAATCAGAGATCATAAGTGAGAATAAGATGATCATAAATTTTATGACATAAATAATTAATCAAAATAATACCACAATCAAATTATGTTTTGATCATAACATATCCATGGATTACATATAAATATATTAATGTATGGATAACTAAAACTAGTTCCTTAGTGATGAAATTCATAATTCCATAAATTTAATTATATCCCCTAACCAAGACATAATTATCTTAAATATAATAATATTACCATAAAATACCAATGTTTCAACAATATTCTATTTTAATAAGGCATACCCCAAAATACACAATCTAGTTTGTCTCATGAGACCTATCTATGAATTAATGGGTTAATCTCATACTAAACAAAAACTAATTATGTCTAATTCATTATTCATATTATGGAATAAATAATTTATACAATACAAAACCAATATAAATAAAAAATAAAAAAAACATACATATTATAATAATTATCATTTAGATATTTAATTTTTACACAATCAACAATTGGAATAGAATTCTATGTAAGCATCCTTCAAACTAACACTATAACACCCCTTGATCCGGTACACTATCACATGGCCAGAAAGGGGTGGTTACAAGACCTCAATTACACCTCCTCATATTCCAAAGGTTGACTAGGGGTGTGAAATATATAATAGGGAGACTATACCCCCTGGTATGATGTGTCATAGCAGTAAAAATAAACCATATAAATTAAATAAATAAAAGTATATACACAGAGGAAAACAATAATAAGATCCAACTGAATAATCCAATAAATAATAACATAATAATATAATGACATTCTAGATTTGAAATAAATGTCATGCTAGAAACAACTCAAGTAAAAGACTAGAAGACTCAAAATTCCTTGGTATCAAACCCTATGTTGGTCTCATATTCAAACTCTATCCCATCTAGCATGCAAACAATCAACATAAAGTACCTTTTCCCTTGTCCAAACCTACATCCAAATAATTTTCTTAGGTACCAAAGAAAATCCCAAATAGGGTGTGATTATAACTTGGTAGGTCGACACCACCATGTATAAACTAACAAGACTGATAATAAGTGTATGAAATCAAGTGATCAACATGTGTATTAATTAATTCAATAATTAGTAAATTACTACAACAACAACCTGCTTTGGCTCCATAGAATAATATCTCAGACCAAGTCTTACAAACATGCCAATCACAACCATATAACCATGGTAAAATAACCTGCTTCGGTACCATGCTAGAATATCTGAGATCAAGTCTTATGACCATAAATAATAAAAAACATATAAACATGGTATAGTCACAACAATCTGGGTCAAATCTATATAAGAATTATAACATCTAGGTCAAATCCCTATAAGAATTACAAAATGGGACTAAGAAGAGCCCGCTCTCTATAATAATTGTAATATAGGACTGGGTTGATTCCAATCAATATAAACACTACAGTATATAAGTGTGCATGTTACAGGTTTGAGCATGATTTATAAGTATTTCAGCATATAACACAAGTCTTTTCATAAAGAATGGATATAACAATATCACATAGTAAATATCAATGGTTAATGTACTAATTAGCATTTATATTTCATATACCACATTCAATTAAATTATAATTCATGAAAAATCATAGCAATAAGAAATAATCCACAACTTAGTGATTCTATATCATGCAATCACCTAAGGTCTCGTGTCATGATAAACACACTTTATCCATGATCCAATTCAATTTTATTCATGGTTCTCTCACTCGATAATTATACATAATCCTGGTTAGATTCCAGTTGAAAAAAAGGACTCTTAAGAATGATCCCATTCGTTACATGATTAATTTTGGCACAAACTACATTGCTTCAATCATAATATTTCATAAACTTGAAAATTATCAAAGCATAGAGTTAATATTTAGACCTCCAACCTTTAACTAAGGATATAATAATGATTCTAATGATAAATTACTATGAGGAAGAAGGTGAATATGATCACAAGAATGATTCTAGATCAAAACATACCAATATAAAAAAAATGCAAAAAATAAAGATATTTCACCACAATGGTTGGAGAAACAAGTGAGAGAAGGAAAAACCTAACCAAAGGGACTTACCAGTGATTGATCATGTAAACTGTACATTTTGGAAGAGAGTTTGGCACTCTAAATTCACCTAGAAGATGCCCTAATATTAAGAGGAGAAGGATAAAATGTGAATAGAATAAAATTCAGTCTCACAACATAATTAAAACAAAAGGTTAGAGAATTACACAACATGTAATGTAGTTACACATTGTGTAAATATTATTAATGGGATATTACAAAAAAACCCTTACCTTAGATTATTTTTCTTAAAACACCCAAGAATTACATGACATATAATTCATTTACATAGCGTGTAATTTTTTTAGATGGTTTCTCAACCCATTTTCCCTTCAAACAACCCAATCCCCTTTTAAATCTTCTCAACTTACCAAAAACCTTTAAAACTCTAATCCAATTTATACCTGAACTACATTATTCAAACAAGCATACATCCCTAAAATTTAGTTCATTTTCCTGAAAAAGGATCTCCACGTAGATCCTCTCCGATTTCATTAAGTTTCCTCATAACCCAAGACTGTTTTTATTAAAATAGAAAACATCCACGATGAAAACACAACCAAAATAAAACATAGTGCATGAAATAATAGCACTATGGAAGGGATAAACAGTATGAAATTGGGTCAACCCTTGCCACTATCTCAAAAAACCTGAAAAAATTGGGTACTATCTTTCTATTCTTCGTGACACAACATTAACCCAACCTAGGAGACAACTGAACAAAAAAATGATGACCAACCTAGAATTATAGAGTTCATCTTCAATGGTTAGTATATTATTTCTTCCTACTCTGTGTGGCCACCAAATGCAGTCTGATCAACTGAACCTCCTCAGATGTCTCCAACATGAGACTAGGCCCAACAAGTACTGAATCACATGCCTTTATCCAACAATGAGGTAAACAAAATGGCCTTCCACACAAATCCTAAAAAGGTTCCATTTGGATCGATGCTGATAAGATATTATTATATGAAAACTCCATGAGTGACTTATTTTTCTCCCATGAACAACTAAAATCCAAAACATAGGCTCATAACATATCCTCCAAAACATGAATAGTCTACTCATATTGACAATCGGTATATGGATGATAGTATATTCTCAAAATAACCCATGATCCTAGAGCCTTTTGAAGACTCTTCTAGAAGATTGAAATCGGCTACTGAAGAAAATGGATCTTACATGGGGTGTAGAGATGAATCTGGTTATTATGATATGTAAGTTTCACTTGTTTTTGGTTGGGTTGTATGTTGGGGTACCAGAAACCTTAAACCGGATTTTTAAAATAAAAAAAGACTTGCTTCTAAATAGGGATCTCTGTCTAAAACAATACTCCTTAGAACACCATGAAATCAAACCACTTGACACACATAAATAATTCTCAGATCATTAACTATGAAGGTTTCCCTAATAGTAATTAGTGGGCTACCTTGGTCAGTAAATCCATAATAAACCATAAAAAATAATTCTTATGGGTTGTCCTAGGTAATCCTATCAAAAAATCCATTGTGACATCATCTCATTTCTACTCAGGAATGGGAAAAGTATGAAAAATACCAGCTAGCCTCTAATGCTTAGATTTCACTTGCTGACAAGTAAATCATCCATCCATGAATCTTTCCAACTACTTATTTATTCCTAAAAAACAATACTATCTATGAAAAACAGGATACATATTTGTTAAACCAGGATGCACCACTCATGTAGAAGCATGAAACTCTCTCATCATATCCTTTAATAAGCTCATAAGAACCCATAACCATACATAAAAAATAAGATAATTTACACTACAAAGAGACCATCCTAATGGTGTCTCCCCACCATATAAATATTCCCTTATAACTGAACCCTTTGGATCAACCAACTTCTTTGTCTTAATCTAGTCCAAAATAATGGATATAACAGATATTGAAGTCAGAGCTACTCAACCCTTAAACTACTGAACATCATGAAACATGTTTGAAAAGAATTCCATTATCCTCTAGCCATCATAAGACTCCCGTACTACCTATTTATCTGTATTTCATCTCAAAGCATCATCAATGACATTGAACTTTACTGGTGTATAGGCCAGTTCAAATTATAAAATCTTCTAATACTTGAACCACCTCCTATACCAAAGGTTTAGGTCTCACTGAAAAAATATGTAGCTGAGGATATTGTGATATGTGTATACCACAAACTTCTCACCCATGATATTGTGTCTCTAATATCTTAGGGCATTTAAAACTACTGTAAACTCTAGGTCGTGAGTAGATTAATAAATTTTATGTGGTCTCAACTGCTAGGATCCATAAGCAACCACTCAATCCTTCTAAAGTAGAACTACTCTGATTCCAACTCTATATGTGTTACAATATAAGGTAAATTCTTTAAATTTCATAGGTAAATTGAGGATATGTGATGAGTTCAGCCTTCCTTTTAGCTCCTAAAAATCTCTCTCACAAGTATCAGACTGAAAAAACTTCACAACTTTATTGGTCATCTCGGAAATCAGTGCTTCCAACCAAGAGAAATATAGGATAAAGCACCTATAATATCCTTCTAAACCCAGAAAGATCTGAATCCTAATGAATTTCTTAGGATATTCCCAAGATACCATGATTGTGACTTCTATAGGTCTACTGACACTCATTATTGGATGACATGGCCCAAGAAATGCACTTTATTAATCCAAAAACTACATTTTATTATCATGTCCTAAAGATGAAACTCTCTCAATATACTCAATATGATGTTAATATGTTTTGAATGTTCATCTACTTAATGGTAGTAAACATTGATATCATCGAAAAAACTACCACAACCTAGTCTAAAAAGTTTTGAAAGAACCTATTCATCAAGTCCATTAATACCGTCAGTGCATTAGTCAACCCAAACGACATCACTATGAATTAACACAATCCATACCTACTCTTAAAAGTAGTTTAGGGTATGTATTATGGTATCAACATTAATGACACCCTTATCTAAATTAAATCTTGGATAAGATCTTATCATCTCTTAACTAATCGAAAAGATCATCGATGTATAGAATAAGATATCAGTTCTTCACCATCATCTGGTTCAACCTTTGATAAGATACACATAAGATCAAATTCCCACGAACCTTTTTTGTGAAGATAACTAGCGAAACCCAAGGATATGTACTATTTTTTATGAAAAATTTGTATTATAGATATTATAAATGAATTTTCAACTCCCAAAACTCTACTAGTGGCACTTTTTAAAGAGGGAAAAAACTGGCTCTTCTCCCAACACCAACTCGATCATGAAATCGATCTTTCACTCAGGTGGTAAGCCATAGAATTCATTAGGAAAAAAATCAAAAAATAGTCTACCAATGTAGGAAAAGTATCTTTCTACATTCCACCATCATCTAGAGAAATATTGAGTATCTAAGTTGTGAGACAATTCATTCCGTACTGAATTGGTCCTGCATGACCAATATGAAGATCCCACTTACCTTGGTGAATATAACTGCCTCCTTCTAGAGATAGAAAAAAATATAATCCAATAATAATTGATAGGATATTTATAAAAAAATACCCAATATACACCAAGAATCAAGTCAAAGCCTCTCATATCTAGTATTAATGGTTCCTAAAAGAAATGGTAACCACCAATCTCTAGATAACACACCCTACAATATTTGATATTCTATGAATACACTCCCAATTGAATGTCGATGGTTAAAAAACCATCCATGTTTTCCATATCCAATCCCAAACCATTTGAAAGAAGATAATATATAAAATAATTATTTTCTCTTATATCAAACAAAACACAAGCTAAGGTAGATGATACAACAATCGTACCTCTATCGGTAGATGATCTTGCATCCACAATAGTCAGGGTAGTTTGCATAACATAAAAATGAATTTTCCATTTTCCCTAGGCTCCAATACAACTACCCTGAGGTATTTTCATTACCTAGTATTGATTCCCTTGCACTGGGATCCCACATACCTTGCCTTGACCTAAATGACTAGTGTAACTCTAGCTACCAGCCTGCTGAGGGGTAGCTAAGTTCCTTCATGATCCAGGTTCCACTCCTGATTCTCTTCCACCATTATGCTATGGAAATTTGACACTGAACCTTTGATAATGACCTAGCCTACCAAAAATTTGACACTCGATTGTGGGGAAGGACAACGTGGGCGATTGTGTCCAAACATGACACACTTATTTCACTAGAATAGAACACAGTCTTGTGATGGATTTCCACTCCCTAATTGCTCTGACCACTACTTCCTTAGAGGAATATCATAGAAATGCTTCTTTCAACTTGAAGAATAGATCCCAGATCGCCCTGTTGAAATAGTCTGGATACTTCTTGGGGTCTCTCTAATATTCCCTTCCTTAATGAGTTCCTGGTTTATAATATCCTCAATGATACTTAAACATAATATGTTTACTTGTGACCTAATCTCATAGTAAACACTATCCTAAAAACATATCACCCTGGAGATATCGTCAACCTATAATTAATGGAACAAAGTGTTGTAGGTCAGTGAAATGTCCAACATATTGAAGCACTTGAATTCCCTCCGGTGTTAGATGCATAAACACACAATATTTTGCATCCCTCAATATCTCATGATATAAATGGATCAAGAAATTCATCTCAAAGTCTTTCCAAGATATCTCATCCCACTACCTAGATTCTTCCAAAATATTCCACCAATGATTTACAAGTACATGAATCATATATACATCAAGATTTAACCTTTTATCCATGGGTGTTTCAAGATGCTTGAAGATCATTCGGACTAAATCAATTCAGAACTCAGCTACCCAGTCTCCTCATTCTATAGTAAACATTGGCAGGTGTTACATCTAAAACTCTCTTATCATATTACACTTTGAAGGAATGGTACAAACTATCTCCATTTACATAGATTTCATGACCCTCAGAAAGTTTCCATGAATCTGAAAATCCATACGATCCTTATAATCTATAGAAAGTCCTGATTCAACTATGTTAGGAGCGTTCTGATTTCCACTCTCTTAATGATCTTGTCGAATATGATGAGAAGAGAGTTTATATAAAATAAAAAAACATAACTTAGAGAAATTTATAGCAATAAGTTCAACCTCAATGGGTGACTACAACATCGAACCATTTATTCTTGGTCTCTATAAGCATGTATTACAAGTGTTTTAGTATGAAAAGTCAAATCATTTTATTTAAGTAGTGAAACAAATATCTAATATCGTAGTTAAAAAGGAAAGTATATATCACATGAAAAATAGATATGTCCCTATCATGAACAATACATGTTGATATATCCCTATGTTCATATTATGATGCATGTGTTCTTATCTCGCGCCATGCCGAGCCACGAGTAAAAATCCCAAGAAACAATAACACCATAAAACAATAACCTCATAAAACATGTGAATCACATAAGGTGAAATGAAATCATATGTCACAAGCACACAACACAAGCAGTAATCCTGAGAACTCATATTTCCACCCATACAGGGGTTAGATACTCCCACAAACAATCTCATTACCAAGTCCTAACACATTCTATTCTTCTTTATACATTTCCTAAATAGTAAATCAGAGAAAATAAAACCTGCTCTTTTGATACTACTTTGTAACATCTCCCGATTCAGAACTCTCACACTTGGCCAGAAAGGGGTGGTTATGAGACCTCAATCATGCCTTACCATATTCCATAATCTACTAACTTTCCACAAGGGTGTGAAATTTAGTGTTGAGAGACTATACCCCTTGGTATGAAGAGTCATATTAGTATAAAAAACTATATAAATGAAATAAATCAAAGTATATACATAATGGAAAATAATAATAAGATCCAATTGGAAAATCCAATAAGTAATAATGGAATAATGTAATGAAATTATAGAATGTAACTAAATGTAATGATATAAAAAATATAAGTAAATTCATAGAAAACTCAAATAAAGACTCAAAAGTCCTCAGTCCCGAACGCCACTTTGATACCATTTCCAAAATCCAGCCCATCCAATAAGAAAAAAAAATCAATAATAAGGTCCTTTTCCCTTGTCTGAACCTGCATCCAAATAATTTACTTAGGTTCCAAATGGTGGACTGAATAGGGTTTGAGTATAAATTAGTAGGTCAAAAACACCATATCTAAACTAATCAGTCTGATAAAAAGTATATGAAATAAAGTAATAAATAGGTGTATTAATTAATTCTATAATTAATGAAATACAAAAAAAACCTCATTTGGATCCATGATAGAATATTTCTATGCCTGTCTTATAAACATTCTAACCACAACCATATAACCATGGTAAAATAACATGCTTCAATTCCATTCCATAATATCTCAGAGCATGTATTATGACCATGCCAACCACAACCATATAACCATGGTATAGTCACAACAATCTAAGTCAAAGCAATATAAAAATTACAATATCCGAGTCAAATACCTAATCATTATAGTATAGGCCAAAAAATCCCATTATATATAAGCACTACAATTTGGGACTGGGCTGTGTGTGCTCAATATCTGCATTAGAGCATATAAGTGTGTATGTTCCAGGACCAAGCCCGATATATAATCATTTCATCACAGAACAAAAGTATTTCCATACAACATGTATATCACAATATCACATAATAAATATCAATGGTTAATTATAATAATTACCTTTTATATTTCATATACCACATTCAACTAAATCACAATTGATTAAAAATCATAACAATAAGCAATAAGCCACAAATTAGGGATTCCATATCAAGCAATCACCGAAGGTATCATGTCATGTTAAACACACTTTATCCATTAGTCAATTAAACTATATTCATGGATCGATCACCCATCGGGTAGCCATAAGCCAGGTTAGAATCCAATCGAAAACAAAGGACTCCAAGGAATGATCTCATTCATTACTTGATTAATTTGGGTGCACAATACACTGTCATAATATCAATATTTCATAAACATGACAATTGTCAAACCATACAGTTATGATTTAGACCCCCTACATTTAACTGATGATCCAACAATGCTTCCAATAGAAAATTCCAATGAGGAAGAAGGTGAGGATGATCAAAATAAGGATTCTAGATCAAAATAGACTAAGATCAAAACCAAAAATACACATGGTCAAGAGATGTCACCACAACGGTTTGAGAAATAGGGGAGATAAGAAAAAAACTAACCAAAGGGACTTACCAAGGATTGATCATGTAAACAAGATGTCCCAAAGGGAGGTTGGAACTCCAAATTCTCCTAAAATATTCCCTAAGGTTGAGATGAGAAGACTGAAACATGAATAGAATAAAACTCAGTTGTACAACATACTTAAAATAATAGGTTGGGGAATTACATGAAGTGAAATTTAGATACACATTGTGTAAATATTTTTAATGGGATATACTGAAAAACCTATTGCCTCTAAATATTTTTATTAAAAAACCCGAACATTACATGATGTGTATTCCATTTACATTGCATGTAAATGTTTTACATATGGTTTATCAGAACATTTTCAATTTGAACAATCCAAACCCATTTTAAATCTTCTCATATTATAAAGAACCCATGAAACACTTAACCAATTTATACTCAGACTCCATTAATTAAAAAAAGAATACATTCCTAAATTTTAGATCAATTTCCCAAAAAAGGATCTTTATATGGATCCTCTCCAGTTTCCTCAAGTTTTCTCACAACCCAAGACTAGGTTTATTCACATGAAAAACATCCATGATGAAAAATCAAGTGAAATAAAATTTAACGAAAAAATCAGAGAGAGACATACCCAGAGAAAGACAGGATCTTACAAACAATATATAAAGTAATTTGTATATGGAAAATTCATTAATATCCCTAATTAGTTTCCATATGGAATTTAGGTGAACAAACTTCAGTCAAAGGAAGGAAATATAGTTTGTTTATAGAGGAAAGTTATTGGAAGGAAAAGTCATGAACATAATAGAGGATAGTGTGATATATTTCCATAAGTTTAATCTCATAGAATAGAATCATATGGGGGGATTTTGAAAGTAATACATGGCCAATATATACCCTATAAAATGAAACAAGCGATGAATACAAATAATATCTCAATGAAATGACATCGAGAATAAAATGGATAATAAAATAGAAGATTTTCATTATAAATGAAGGAAATATGGTATTGAATACACCATATGAAATAAATGATGGAACCCAATATCAAACATATTTCATAGAATAAATAATATATAAAAATATCTCTTACTACTTTATAAACAATCAAATAAAATCCTCTTAAATGACATAATTTTAAAAGGAACATTAAATATCATTAATAATGAGTAAATGATGATAAAAATATTAAATTGTTATTATATAAACTATAAAAAATAAAAATGGTTTATAATAAGAAATATGTCCTAAGGGGTGAAAATTTGAGAGATTAAACTCCCTTAAAGTAACATAATCTTTAATGTAATAATCATTTGACATCGATTTTAAAAGGCATTATCATAGAAAACTAGAAAGAATTAAATAAAATAGAATATATTCAATTGACAGGAAAAATCAAACATGGAACAATAGTGTTTAATAAAAAATATTGCAACTCAATGGAAGAAAAAAGAGTTAGTATAAACCCTTATGTCTCCTGTAATTTTTTTCCAATCCTCAAGAGATAAATAACATGAAATATAACAACAAATTTAATAAAATATAATAGAATCATGATCCAAATATTATAAGGGAAGTGGATAGATCATTCCTTACACGACCCCATCTCGACAAGGTGTACCCCTCCTGGTTCGGCAATGGGAGAAGAGAGATAGTGACACCTGAGTGCCGCCTCTAGTAGGCCTCAGGTTGGAGACTAGCACTAAGGGTATAATAAATATACAGATGGGAGGTATTACCCTATAATAGAACACATGTAAAAGAGTGAGATAATATAGAAACCAACCAAATCCTTCTTAGACTACAATATAAAATAAAATCCAAATTGCACATATATAATTTTAGGTAAGAACTACTACCACTAAAAGGAAAACAACAATTTCTAAAATAAAGTAAAGACGACAGTGACCATAAATCCCAAAAAACTCTTGCTAAACCCCAAACTAGTATTAAACAGATTGATCTCCAAAATACTCCAACTAAATTGAAAAATAGTTTATATATACATAGGACGAGTATACCAATATACTTTTTAGGATCCTCCCTGAAGCCTCTCATGCAAAAGGTAAATAAACCATGATAAAGCACAATGAACAACAAGTGAAACTAACTCATCTCCTAAATAGGTATACTATGTTCCTAGCCTCACTATGGATATTATAACTAAGTATCTCATATAATAGTATACAATATAATAAAGAATATAATGGGTACCCTGTTACCGCTTCCCCACTGGTTTGCCTTTCTACCCCAAAATTGCACGTCCTGAGAATCGTTCTCTAAAAATTCTAGCCCGCAGACACCTGGGTGAAGTAACACAACATGAACCTCATGAAACAAACCAACACATTCACATAATTAAAAGTAACTAGGTCATTTCCTAGTTCCACCACAACCCATATAATGTGTATCATACATCGAGTATTATATATCAATCCATCACATTCCATACACTGTGTAAGGAACCTCAATCCATTACAACCTACACACGTTATTCCAATAGTAGTCCTTAGGAAAATATATAAAGAATACATGTGTGTGAAATAACCACAATCCATTAGATACCTCTACACAGATTTATGAGGAAATCTATCTTTCGTGCATACCAACATAATTATTTACCAAGAGAAGAGAGTGGGGTCAAAGGGGGGTAGTCAGCCATCCATCCTCTCATTGAGATGTTGGGGAAAACACCCCCAGGGTTCAGAATCCCCGGAGTGTTAGTTTACCTAACCAAAAGGGTGGAGTAGTGTATAAAAACACAAAAATTACATGATATAATATAGCTAACAACCAAACTATGGGTATAACCTAGTCTCAGACTCAACTGCACCTAATGTTTCTCGGACTCCCAAATGACACTGCTAAGATAATATATCCTATAAGTACACATCCATTTAAAGATATAAATCATGTTATTTAATTAATTTTCATTAGTTTCAATTTATGTTAATTAATTAATTAACTATTAATTAATCTTTTCATTACACTATCATTACAAAAAAGTTATATGCCCTCCAGGCATAATCCAACTATCCACGACTTCTCCGAATTATAACCTCAACATTGAATCTCATCAATATCCAACCCCAGGGGTTAAACATTTATTAATTTATTAATAGAATTACTTTCCATATTACTAGGTACACTAGGAAAACACCATAATCTACCAAACAAAGTAAACAACCAATAACATACATCTACCTCAAGCACTGGGGAAAGAAAAGAAGATAAAAAAACAACCAATACATCATCCAAATAAAAGATTAAAACAAGAATCTAGAATTCATATCAAAGGGTAAGCCCAGATTCAACCCATTATATTATCCATGGTGTCCTCCCGACACCCACTTGTATATACCGATGCATCTCACCACACTAGAAATCAACTGCTACCATAACAACTAGGCCTCCCTGCCCCATAACCACAACAATGCTCCAAGCTCAACTATCCCAGGCTCATGTCACATCTGGGCCTCCCTACCCCATAATCCACAAAATCCAACCAGGCTCACATCATATCACAATTAGGAGGAAAAAACATAGAAACTGGGCTCTTGGACCTAAAATAAGGCATCCAGCCTTTACACAGAAGGATATCTCAAAAATAAAAAGAAAAAGGCTCACAACCTTTACAATAAAGAGGGAAAATCAGGCCCTAAAATCCATTTTCTTTTATCACATAATCAATTATTTTTCCATATTGAATTAACCGATTCATTTATTAACGGGTTCCACTGACAGGAAACCTATGGCAACAAGCTATCACAAGCTATCAAAAAATATCACAAGCTATGAAAAATTAATTAAACAATTATTTTAACAAGCCTTTAATAATTTTATTAATAAGAACATACATTATTCAGGTTTCTTAACCAATTCAATTAAA
This sequence comes from Viscum album, assembly GCA_963277665.1. Lineage (NCBI taxonomy): Eukaryota > Viridiplantae > Streptophyta > Magnoliopsida > Santalales > Viscaceae > Viscum > Viscum album. The sequence continues at coordinate 772,404,631 of OY728138.1, forward strand.
TATGAATACTTTCATCAATTTTATTATCATCAAATTATAACAACAAAAAATTCATTAAACATGAATTTTTAATATTTTATCTAATTAATTATCAATTAATTCCATATTCATGTTCTTTAATTATTTCCATGTTCTAATCTAAGAATAACAAGCACAACATAGGTATCAAAATATCTTTCAAAATAAGAGGCAAATCGTTATCATGGTAGAAAACAACAATTCCATACAAATGATATGAATTATTTAATCCAGTTCAAGAAATCATTAGGTTAATTTCATTATGATACAAGAGTATAAATCATGATAGATCAATGATTGCATGAAAATAAATAGATAAGAAATGAATCACATACCTAAAAAATGTGCCAACATTCTTCTCACGAGAATGGACCAACACTACAAATCCCAATCTCCTCTCCTAAAAGAACTGAATCCACCTGAGGATACCACGCCACAAATTTGCCAATAAACAATCAACATAACTCCTTTAGAACATGGAGATCAAGAACCACCACATGGAAAATAGTAATGTGAGGAAACAAATCAAAGAAACCTAAAGTATGGATGTAGAATATACCTTCGATCGAATAAGGATCAAAGGAGGGATGCTAGGGATTGATCCTTGAGGAAGGAATCCCTAAAATATCAAAGATGGGGTCACCAAGTCACTTGGTATAATGAGAGAGGAACTATAGCTATAGGGTTTGATAAACCTTAGTAGCTAAAAACATTTAAAACTTACATCATGAGGGATTTAAAAGATGTGTAATATCTTTTCACATTGTGTAATCGTCAAGGTTTGGATCCTCCAAAAAACACATCGCCTTTTTATTTATTTAACCCCTAAAAATTTCAATTCATGAACTTGAATTAGATGATGTGAAATTATTACATGATGTGTAATTATAACTATTTATAGAAATTCGTGGCCAAACTCCTCTGTACTTCCATTGAGCCTCCTTCGAGAACCTCGGTCTTTAGAAACATGCAAAGGGTCGATCCACGTAGATCTGAGCCCTTACATTAGATACCTCTTAGAAAATTATCATCCTAGAGAATCCAAAATCAACCCATAGAGGGAAAAAAGGGTTCATCCATATAGCCACCCCTGTATATACCTCTCAAGTCTCTCGCCACCAAAGAAGCTTAACCACCTCATCCAAGAACAAGGGGATCAACATAGCGAGTAGATTAAAAAACCATCAATTCATCTCCAACTATATCAAGAGAGCGTAATAATCCAACAATAGGAAGATAAACAAGGAAAGAACATGCCATAACCCGTACATCATCACCTCCCATGGAAAGAGAGTAAGACACAACAAACAATAAGAGAAATCCAACTCATAAAATAGAAAAGGTTTAAAACCACAAAATGAATAGAGTTACAAGAGTGGTGATAAAAATAAAAAAAACTCATGGTATTAAGTGTGTATCTTTGAATCCCATTACTAGGTAATCTTCTCCATGCCACCATGCTACTGCAAGACAATACCCAAGGGGATAGAATTCCCGTGAAACACCTTATCCTTGCAGTTCTAGATCTCTATAGGCCACTCCTCAAAGGTCCCGTAATCATCAACATCAATCTCTCTCACAATAGATGACATGAGAGTTTCACTAAATATAATGAAATTAAAGTGACATGTGAAAAAAATCATGTATCCATCTCATCCATGGGGGATGAACTATCTGATACGCCATGACTCCAATAAAAGCAAACACCTCAAAAGTCCCAACAAACCAAGGATAAAGCTTACACCCATGAGAAAGCCTTCAATACCCACAATGGGGAGCCACCTTTATAAACACATGATTCACTATATCGAACTCCTGAGTTCTCCTCATATGATCTACATAGGATTTATAATGATCATGTGATGCCTTCATCCTCTCACGAATTACCTAAACTATCTCTGTTGTATTCTGTACTAGTTTCAGCCTGAGAATTTCTGAATCTCCGACCCCATTCCATCATAATGGAGAATAGAAAGGTCAGCCATACATAGATTAAAATGGATCCATACCGATGGTAGAGTGAAAACTATTGTTGTAAGTGAACTCTATGAAGGGCAGGTGCCTCATCAAAAAACCTCCAAAATATAGGACACAATATTGCATCATATCTTCAAGAGTCTGGATAGTCCACTCTATCTGACTATCAATCTGCAGATGAAAAGTAGTGATAAGGCATAGCTAAGAAAAAAAAGAATTTTGGAGACCTCTCCAAACCCTGGAGGTGAAATGAGGATCTATATTAGAAATGATCATCCTTGAGACTTTGTGGAGCCTCACCACCTCCTCCAGATATTTCCTTGAAAAAACCTCCACTAAGATCGACTCCTTGATCACTATAAAGCGGGATGATTTTTTCAAACGATCTACTACCGACCATATAACATCATAGTATCCCTAATATAGAGATAAACTAGTAATAAAGTACTTCAATATTTCCTCTCGCTTCCACTGAGAAACATATAATGGTTAGAGAAAACCACCGGGAACATGGTGCTCGAACTTCATCTTATGGAAGAACAAACATCGAGACACAAACTCTGAAACTGCATACTTCAACATAGGGCACCAAAAATGACTTCTGAAAGCTTGTTACATTTTTTTCACACTAGGATGTATAAATAAATTAAAAATATGGAACTCTTTGAGAACCATCTCATGCATCTCCAAAGAAACAAAGATCCTTCCCTAAAAAAACACTTTGTGTTGTACATACTCAGACCAACCATCAAGGGCCTTACCATAAAAAAATATCTTTCCATTCCTACACCTTAACATCCCCCAACTAGGACTCTTTCACCAGTTACACTAGAGATTACTTCCCCATAATTTAAAAAATACAACCTCTTCCCCTAACTTCTCCCATATCTAGGTGAAATTCTAAAAGTTCATCAATCACTCTCCAGAAATCACCTGATTTCCACATTGCATCACTGCACAACATCCTACTCAGTACATTATCCATGAAATTACCCTTTATAGGTGTATAGAAAATCTTGATGTCGTAACCCTATAATAACTCCATCCATCGATGCTGATGCAAGTTCAAGTCACATTGGGAGAAAAGATACCTCAGGCTCATATGATTAGTTAATACCACAAAACTTTCACTACTGAGGTAGTGTCTCCAAAACATCAGGGAAAACAATACCATCTCTAACTCTAGATCGTTAATGGCATAGTTATTCTCATGGAGACACAACTACTGAGACCCATAAGAAAAAACCAATATATATTGTATCAGAACACAACCCAACCCAAGACATGAATCATCACATAAAACCTAAAACTGAAATCCTTCTATTGGTATAAAAAGAACTTGATGAATAACCAAATTATCCTTTAGATACTCAAAATACGTTTGACACGAATCAGTCCACAAGAACACTTGATCATTTATGGTAAATTCTATTAGAGGTGTCGCAAATTGAGAGAAATTGTCTATAAACCTCCTGTAATATCCTTCAAGAACAAGGAAACTTTTCACCTCTACTACCAACTTGGGGGATTCCCATGGTAAAAATTCTTCTATCATCAAAGTATCCAAAACTTCTCCTTGTTGTGATATAACATTCCCTAAGAAATAGACTTCTTGAGCCCAAAACCCACACTCCATAAACTTCACAAACTACTTCTCACAGTGAAGAACTCCCAAAATGGCATAAAGATGCTCTGAAATTCTCCTCCTTATATGCAGAGTACACAAGGATGTAATCAATGAAAGCCACCATGAACTTATCTAGGAACTCAAAGAACACAACATTCATTAACCCCATGAACATATCTGAAGAAATATTCACACCGAACGACATCACAAAAAACTAGTAATGCCTATGATGCCAACAAAAAGTAGTCTTAGGGATATCCTCATCCTTTACATGCATCTGATGATATCTTGACCAAAAATAAATCTTCGAGAACTAACTTGGACCCTATAGTTGATTGAATAAATCATAAATATGTGGAATATGATAGTGGTTCTTCACTATCACTTGGTTAAAGTGATGGTAATCGATACACAATCACAAAATACCATCATCCTTATTTACAAAAAAACTAGTACACCCCATGGTGACACACTTGGATAAAAAAAACTACACCAAAACATACCATTGAGATATATACACAGATATCACAACCCATAAGGTGTCATCCTAAATAATGACATTGAGATAGGAGACACGCCTGAATGTTGTTCAATCTCAAACTTAATCTCTTGTTGAGAGGGTAATGCTATAACCTCCTCTGGAAAGGCCCCGAGGTACTCTTCCATGAAGCTAGGAAAATATGGATTCTGAAATTCCAATGAAATCAACATCATCACAACCATCAATTATGACAAGGATGGAACATTCCTATGACCCATATGAGGGTCTTGCTCGCCAACAAACACCGATGGATATCCATCATCATCAAAGAACACAACCTACCTCCTAAATAAATCCATAATGTCTTGCACCGAATACAACCAAGACACGATAAGTATGATTTTTTATGGTTGAATTAATAAACATAGTAAATCTACCCAATATTGGTGTTTCCCTAGCACTAGCTCATATTATCTACATATATCCAACAAGTAAGCTCGAACTCCAACTGGAGTAGTCAACACCAAGGGCACTGGAAGTCTCTCTACCTCAAGTCCCAAAGCATGGACAAGGGTAGGTGATATGAAGGAGCATTTAACTCTTAGATCAAAAAAAGAATTCACCCAAGTATATAACAAGAAAAGGTTACCTCAAATGCCCTATGGATCGCCTAGAACTAGAAACATTAAAGCATGAAGATAATCACGACATTATCCATGAACTCTCGGACTATGATGAACACCACCTCCAAGGATATGCTATACTCTATAGGGATGGAGATAATCCTAAGGATATATTATTCCATCCCTATCCACTCTATTATGATCTAAAACTAAAGAAACCTACTACTACACCTCTGCTGGAACTACCTCAAAAGAGAAACCTAAAGCAGAACAATTAGAATACAATGACTACTCAAAAAGGTTGGGCACTCTCACCATTGATGAACTCGGCATCCAAAAGAAAAAAATGCATCTAATCCCTTGGAATAGGACTAAGAGCCGCTTCCCCTAGATAAAGGAGACATTTAGTACTCGAACCTACCCTCAGCTGATCTAAATATCTCTTATCCTAACAATTGAAAACCCTAGACCACAACTCTACTTCATGAAGAATCTTGATGACTCCCCTCTCGTGATGATCTAGTTCTGGATAACATCCTCTCGATGAAATATTATCTTTAAAGCACCTTGAGATGCATCTTCATCATAAATGAGGTGACTTGGTACTGGATCTTTGGACATAAAATATCCTCAAAATTCCCAACCCTAACATCCTTATCTAGAAATAGGTCTGAAGTATATTACATAATGTTCTTAAAACAAACCCCAAACTCTCATAAATTGGATCTCCCCTACCAAAGGGTAATCATATCATGGTGATTTTAATCCTCTGATATCGAATAAAGAAACTCGGATCTAAAGTGGTAGTAAATTTCCTCCCATGAGAATGTCGACTCATCGTGATCTCTGAGGAACAAGAACCACCGCTGCCTCACTGCCCCACACAACATTGTCACAACCCATGATACCTGGTGATATTTTAGAGCACAGATCAAATTGAAGGATATATCAACCTCCTCCAACCAGTCTTCTGTGACTACATCTAAAAAAATCCCTCATACCTTTGTAGACTCTAGCACTGAAACTTTGATCTTCTCCTCCTCCAAGTATCATCATCATCAACCTCTAATCTATGGTGATCTACTGACAAAACTATTTGAACATCTTCTACATGAACCTAATGATTACATAAACCTATATCCATGCCTACAAAGAAAAATATAGATATCCAAAACATAGATTATAAAAAACTTTAACATTAATTAATTGTTTTTTTATTAATTTTAGGTTAGCCTATCCCAATCTCTACCCATTCAAACACAGATGCAAAGAAGAATGATGCATGATACTTTCCTAGGTATCCAAAATAAAACCAATATCACCTCATCTAGTAGCTGCTATAAGATTAAAGGTCCATGCATCAGATCATAGGGGAACTTAATTACCCATGTCTAAGATGGTATCCCATTTTTATAGTGCTTTATAAACTTAAATGATACCATTGGACTACCAGTCCATGTAACCTCACCTGTGTCTAACTCCGAAATCCATCATATCCATCAACCAGACCTCTGATACCAATTTGACATGACCTCCTCCCAACAAGGTGTACCCCTCCTAGGATGGCAATGGGAGTAGAGAGATAGTGACACCCAAGTTCTGCTTCTAGTAGGCCTTGGGTTGGTGACTAGCACCGAGGGTATAATAAATATGCAAATGCGAGGTATTACCCTCTAAGAGAACACATGAAAATTAGAGAGATAAGATAGAAACCAACCAAAACCTTCTCATACTATAATATAAAATAAAATCTAATGTTCACATATTTAATATTAGTAAAGAACTAATACAAGTGAAAGGAAAAATGAATTTACCAAAAGAAAGTAAAGTCGACAGTGACCATAAATCCCAAACAGCTCCTATTAAACCCTAGGCTTGTAGTAACCATCTAGATATCCAACCTTCTCCAACTAACCTAAAAAATAGTTTATATATACATAGGGTGATTATAAAATTATACTCAGTATGATCCTCTCATAAAAAATGCATATAAAGCATGCTAAAGCATAATGAACAACAAGTGAAACTAATTAGTCACATAAAACTGTATAATAAGTTAATAGCCTCACAATGGATACTCTCACCAAGTATTTCATACAATAGTATATAATATAATAAAAAATATTAAGGGTACCCCGCTACCACTTCCCCACTAGTTTTCTGCTTTACTCAAACATTGCACATACTGAGCATCTCTCTCCAAAAAGGATAACCCGCAGATACTTGGACGAAGTACCACAACATGCACCTTGTTAAACACAACACCATGTCCAGGTAACCAAAAGAAACCAGGTAGTTTCTGGGATCCACCATATTTCACATAATGTGTATCATACATTGGGTATTATACCTCAAGCCATCACATCCCATACACCATGTAAGAAACTCAAGCAATTATAGTTTACACATGTTATACCTAGAGTATTCCTTAGGAAACTATATCCAAAATACATGTGTGTGAAATAACCAAAAGCCATTACAACCATCTATACACATATTTGGGAAAAAATAATCCCCTTGAATACCATCACAAGTAACAACTAATAGAATATAGAGAGGTCAAAGGGGGTAGTCATCCATCCATCCTCCAATTGGGATGTTGGGGAAAGCACCCCCAGGGATCCGAATCTTGGGAGTATAAATTTCATTAACTAATAGGTGTAAAGTAGAATATAAAAAAATTATATATTATAATATAGCTCACAACCACACTATGGGAACAACCTAGTCTCAGACTCAACTGCAACAAACGTCTCTCAAACTCCCAGCTGCCACTGCTAAGACCATATATCCTATAAGCACACATACATTTAAAGTGAAACATTAAGTAATTTAATTACTTTTCATCAGTTTAAATTTACATTATTTAATTAATTAACCATTAATTGAACAATTTAATTAAAATAGAATTACAAAAAATTTCCACGCCCTCCAATAATAAGAAAATTATGTTCATGACTTCTTTATGCCCTCCACCCTCAGGGATCCATTAGATCCAGGACTAACAATTGGATCAGAGTGGGTTCCCTCAAATTATCCAAGAGAGAATTTTTAGAGATGAATAATAAGAACTCTATCAATAGTTAAGGTGTTCCTACATTCTATGGGATAAATTATCACAACTATATGACTAGGATGATAGCCTATTCTTACTGCATTTTCTAGAAGTGAAAAATCCTACAATATTTTGGTTTTAACTCATTATTGATGGTGTTGAATTGAATCAAGATGACCAGAGGAACAAGGAATTATATGGAATAGATAAAAATGAAATCTTGATGTATCTATTAGAGGATGTATACAAAATGGTTATGGATCTCAAGACAGATATGTAGATCTTAAAAAAATTGACAATATTATATGAAGGTAATGACAATGTCAAAGACACCAAACATCAGGTTTAGAGGAGCTTACTTGAGGAAATTAATATGAAAGATGATTAAGATATTGATATAATTTTCACTCAGGTAAATTATATTGTGATAAATATATGGGGGTTTTGTTAGAAGATATAGGTTTCCATCAATGTCAAGAAAATAATTAGTATTTTTCAGATCAATTTTATTAAAAAATATTAGCATAGAAAGAAATAGGTCACTTAATAATTGGTGAGCTTCACAAAACAATCATAATGTATGAGATAATAAAGGCATAAACATTCCAAAAGAAGGAAATTTATGAAATGTTTTTTGGTTCTAAGATAAAAGTAAAAGTTATTAGAGTAAAGTATAAATAATCTTATGACTCAGATATTTAGGATAAAAAAGACATTGACCAATTTTTTTCTCTTATATCAAAGAGATTCATGAATGGTAAATGGAAAGAAAAAGGTAAGAATATAAAAATATGTTAACATTGTAATAATTTTGGTTATATTTCAAGATATTTTCCAAAGAATCTATTTGAAGAATATGAATCAATTTTTGATAGTGAGAATATTGGAAAACTAAAAAATATTTATAGGTTCAGCTATAAAAAAGAAAATTTCTGAAAAATAAAGAGAAAAATGACTCATTTAGTGATATAGATAATTAAGTCACACTATTTTATCATGTTGACAAAGTATCTTATTAATTATTTAGTAATGATGATTGGGAAGAAAGGTTATATCTTGTATGAGAGATGTGTGAAAAACTTGAATTTTTCATCAGAAAAAAATATCCAGAAAGAAAATAAGAAGATTGAGAAAATAAAAATAAAATGGTGGCTACTATTAAGGTAGTGTATGTCAAGAAAAATATGACATATATTGATGATATCAAGATGAAAAAATAGATAGAAGTTGACCAAAAAAATATTATCATATAACTCCAGGAAGAACTATCTATAATGGAAGAGTAACTAGCTTATACCCAAACCATATGTATCATAGTAAAACCAGAGTTGAACATGTAAAAATAATACTTCACCAAGGATGATGAGGTAAATAACCATTCTTCCCATACTAATGTTTTGAATATTTTATGAAAACAAGGTAAATCTAAACATAATAATTTCAAAATAGTCTTGTTTTACCTAATATTGATAAAACAAAAACAAAATTTGAGGATATTTGGGAAAAGAAAAATAGGATTAAATATTCCTCATCTAAATAATGTAAGAATATTTCAAGGATAACAAAAACACCTAAGAAATTTGATCCTTAAATTACTATATGAAAAAAATCTAGATATAATTAGAGCTAATATTGAAAAACTAATTTTTAACTTTTTTATGGTGTTTTGGAAAAAATTGATACAAATCCTATTCTTTTTTGATAAATATGTATTTACCAAGAAAGATGCTAGAATAATGGTGGAGTTTTAGTGATCATATAAAGACAAAATCTTAGTGGAGATACTCTTTGACCTGGTCTACACCATAACAATTGACTAAAAAAAATTATTTTATGAAACATATATAATGTATATGTAGTTTTGAATGTCACAATTTTGAGTTATGCATGAAATTATTGAGCATAAAGGACTCATATTCTCTATAAAGGAAGATATTTAAAAAAAATAAAAGTATGACTTGTGATTATTCTATGAAGAACGCGATGTCAATAATGATTTCATAGTTTTTCAGAAAAATAAATTAAATTCCCTAAACAATCAGAGGAAGTTGAAAAAATTGATAAGGATAATGGAATGAAAGTGGATTACAATGATGAGGTAAAAAATAATTTGGTTTTATCAACTACTAAACACTTTCTAACCCAAGATAATAAGGTGTGAAAATATATTCCACCTAATGAATAAGTTCAATTAAAGAAAAAAAGGAAATCCATAGGATACGACTCAAAATTGAATGAATATTATAATGAAATTATTCTATACTAATATTAGAAAAAAATGGAAATCCATATTATGAGATTCAAAATTGAATTAATATTCTAATGAAATAATTCTATACTATAATTATAAGAAAAAAAATTCCTATATTGAGAGGAATCTCTCAGTCTAGATATTTTCTCTTAGAAAAAAATTCCTCCTTATTCACTATTATTTTATGCATTTAGAACTATCATGTAGGGAATTTATGGATAATCATGAGAGTTTTATACAATTTTAAACAATGAAAAATGTATTCTCATGGAGTACTAATGAAAATAATTCTCCATTTTGAAAAAAGGGTGAATCCCTTTAGGGGGAGAAAAACTGAGAATTATTCTCTTAATTTTTTCCCAATAAACATGGAATTTATAAAAAAGTTTGAAAACTTCATATCTTAGGTATGGGAATCATGACTAAAACCATTAGTTATGATGAAAATCATAATAGGGAGTGATGGATATTAAAATAAATAGAAAATGGGTGATTTACATGACCTATAGATGATGTATTTTGATTATTTTTTGAGATGTGTATAGGTAACCTATTTCTATTAAGATAATATGTAAAATAAAACCCATATTTGAGAATAAATTAGATTATAGGAATTATATCACATGAATTATAGTGTATGGAAAATATGGACAACCATGATTGTACCTCTCTTCTTGTCTACTAGTGGTTTTATTAATCTTATAACTTCATAATAATTCTTATTTAATATGTCCCATCATGTTTTAGTTTAATTTTTCAAGTGGAGTAATATATTAAATGTAGTTTTTATTTAAATAAATATATTCCAAAGTCTCTGGTTTTCATATACCTCATTAGGAACACTACAACTAATGTTGTTTGTTCTTAACACTTGTCCTCTAGGACTACCATACATCTAGCTGTGGTCTTCTTATCCATGATATTGAAGTCCATATTTTATGATGAAATCATCCACAATAATCAACATTCCTTTATTTACAAATTTTTTACATTCACCTTTCTCCAGCATGAAATTTTTCTCTCCACCCAAAAAAAGTCTGAGATCATTTTGGATGAGATATTCTTCTATCTATATCCTCTAAAATCCATAATCTGCTCTATTTAAATGAATAGTCTATACCTTTCCTTATTCCATTATCATATCACCCAAAGATATTATAACCAACTAAAATCATTATGTATCTATATAAAGTAATAAAGTTAATTTAATTGTTGAGTGTATCTAAACAATATCATTAATAACACTTGTTTGGAAGAGGGTACTAAAAGAGTTGATACGAACATCAAAATATCAAACTTATGTCCACTAGAAATTCATATCAATGGAATTAATATGTTATGGAATTTAAAATACTTTTAGTTCCCATTCAATTTAGAAAACATGAATTGGGAATCACGATTCACCTTAATCACCCATTCTAATATGTACACCAATAAAATTCATCAACTCAATGTAATAGATGATTAATAAGAAATATAAAAAATGAAACACACATGATTATGTTCTATGAACTATTTTCTATTATATATGGAAACAATATTGAGAAATTAATAATATAATAAATTAAATATAATTAAAAACAACTAAATATTAGGATCTAGTGATTACTCAAAATATAAGTACATGTTCAAATAAAGAAACTGGACTAACCTCTATATATAGAGGCAATTTTTCAGTCAAACAACTTTCACCATTGTGCAACACTTGTAGGAATCCATACACTAAAATTACTATTCAAATGAGTATTTCACTAACTCATCCATTGTAGTTGGATGACTGTTTAATATTCACTTAGAATTGTATAAATAACCCATCAAAATTACACAATCTTCTGATTAACACATATTTATTTTATAAGGTTCTATTATCCATACTATAATAATATAGAAATAAACTACACAGTTTTTAACTTTTAGTGAGTAAAATATGGTGTCTCGAAGAAGGTATAATAGTACTAAATATTAGATATGAATCAAAGGAATTCAAATACCCATTATTTTAAGCATAAATGTTATTTTGTGATGATTTAATCCTATTCAGAATTTCATCCACCATTCAATCTTACAATTGTTTTGATTTTCATTGAATGATTAGATCAACAAGATTTCACTCATGAGAGTGAATGTTTGAGTTTGATAAAATTTTATTTATAGATAAAAACATGGAAAAAACATTGATTCCATTATTTTATTCCATTATTAGTTTGAATAATGATATTAGAGACAAATTGATCAATTCTCAATAGTTAGTGGTGAATTACACCATGTTTTAAATTTAATTACCCAAGGCATCCTATTAAAAATTTAAAAACCCTATAGGATTTAAAATTGTATAAGTTAAGGAATATATGATGTACACTACATACTTTAAGAGATATTATGGTTGAGAATCAACATAAACTTACCCAGGTTGGTCATTATTTCTCAAGATATAATTTTTCATTTTAATAACTTAGTTTCAATTATTATTTTCATATAACAAACCCTAGCATTTTCTTCAATATTATTTCACATTTTTTTATTTTTTTATTTTTCCATTTCATGATCTAATGCTTCATTAGGATATGACCTAGGGGTTTCATCTATCTAGTAGAAATTCTAGTATGAAATTGACAATCTAATTTGATGAATTATAAATTTGAGCACAATTTTGATGTCATTATTGAGGAGACTTAAATGATTTATATGGATTATTAAAATATTTACATTCATGAAATCATAGATGAAATAATATTCAATAATCTCACATTTCAATAAGAAATGGTATATCTTAATGTAATGAATAAATATCTTTACCAATTTTATAAAAGAATTATATTTTGTGGAACATATATTTGTGAGTAAATAATTGATTTATGACCACCATTCAATGATAAAACATGATTAAAATATATTCCAACCACAAACATGTACTATTTAATGAAATTATGTGAATTAATTTACAAATAAATGTGATTTTCTTATTCTATTTAAATGTTCATGGAAGAAATTTCTCATGACATACCCATTGATTTATGTGTTAGAGATAAAATATATTTAGATATTAATTGATCTCAAATTGTAGGAACTCATTAATTTTGATCTCCCACAAATTGAGTTTTAAAAATAATTACCATTTACCAAATCTATGATAAATTATTATACTTATTTTTTACTCAATACATTTAAATAAAATATTATGATTCCACTAATCACTCACGAAAATTAATTCCTAGTTGATCTACTTCGATAGAAAGAGTTTAAAGAAAACTTTATAAGAGAGATACCTTTATCAACCATTCGTTTTATTCAACATTCAATAAAAATCAATTGAAAAATTACCTCTATTTTTTTATAGTTTTAGGAAATAAGAATTAGGCCCTAGAAGAATAAGAATTAAAAGAATGAATGAGTGATGTCAAGGATAGAATAAAGGATTCAGTTGGTTTTTAAACTAGTGTATACATACATGAAAAAACCTAGAAATCATTATAGAATAAATTTATGAACCTAAACTTGATTAATAGATACATTATGTTATTATTTCCTTTGTAAAAGTTCAAAATACTCCTACAACCAAATAAGATAGGGATCCCATCTATATTATCTTCAATCCCCCATTACAATTCCATTTTTTATTTATTATTTCTTTGATTTTGGATAATTTATTCTTCATTTCCTTGATGGTTCCAACTCTTGGTATCCAATTAAGGATGGTTGAATAGATAAATTGTGGTGGTTTCTAAGTGAGAATCCCCATACACCATTATATTGGGGATAAAGTACTATCGATATCATGTTGTGTATAGTTAAAATCAAAGCACCCCTAGGGGGTTGGGTAGAGGGTTCATCCCTAGATTATCTTTTCATTACTTGTATTTTGTTTTTATTTAGTATAGTTTTAGTTCAAAAAAACTTTCTTTAGTTTTTTATTGTTTTTGAAGAAGCTAGTCACTACAAGACTAACTCATGGCTTCCAATAATAAATAAATCATAATTTATCTACCATTATCATCAGTTTATCTTCCCTATTCTATTAATTATGCATGAACTAAAATGAATTATGGTTAAATTTAAGGTTGGTTGAGTTTCAACCTATTTATGATTTTTTATATTTTATTTTTATTGTACATATTTTCTTAAAAATTAAGTTTTAGTGAAAATTAATTATCATTTTCACTTTTTAATTGATTCAGAGAGATTTATTGAATTTTTAAGAAATTTGTTTTTAAACTATTGTTAATACGAAAGATTTTTCCTCGATAATGATTTTCAAAAAAAATTGTGAGTTTATAATTTTTTTTAAATCTATTTCCATGAAACCCACCAAAAATACTTTTCCAGTTCAGAGATGCATTATAAACACTATTTTGACATATTATTCCTAATATACTCCCATTCCTAATAAAAACAAAGTTTTTATTTGTGAACTAGAAATTTTTATTATTTCTCTTTTAAATATTTTGAGTTAATGAATTGTGTTGAAAATAATTGATAAATTTCATTTTAAATCCATTATTATGTTATTGAGGAACGAAATTTACATCAACCATTGTTATCCCTTAAAAACCATTAATTTCCTTAAAGTTTTTGGCCACATTATAAAATTATTTATCATTACCTACCTTCACACTTAATTTTTTTGGATGAAAATTTTAATTTTAAGTGTGGGCAAAGAGACTTTATTATGTATTCTTTGGAAAGAAATTCATTAGTGCATGGTATGATGTTTATGTGAATATTAAGGGTAGTGGAGAGAGAGAAATGATAACAAGTCAGTATTTATTATAATTAATTCATATCATCCTATTTTATAAACAAAATAAAAAAATGAAAAAAATAATATTAGATTGAATTATTAATTTTTGGAAATTTCATGAACCATGTACCTCTCAAAAATCAATGGAATGAAGCTTCATACATTCAATATATTCCCATTTCATTTCATATATAAAAGGAAATAATGAAAAAATTAATGAAAACAAAAAAGGTGAAGTATCATGAAATCATTCATTACGTTCAATCATTTAATTATGATCCATGACATTGAATGGGGTGTGGTGTTTCACATCTATATATAGAATTGGGTGAGGTATATTTACCAAATTTTCTATGGAATACTCATGAATCTATATTTAAGTGTATTAACTCCACTATTAGGCCTTTTAGTTTTCAAAAATGGTTTTACACACCATCCCATAATAAAAAAACCTAGAAATGACCTCATGAATCAAAACATTTTTATGAATTATAGTGTCGATAGATAAGAATTTTCACAAGCATATATTGATAAATATATTTTCAATTTATGAGAATATTTCATGATTAAATTTCTCTTATGTGATGAGTTTTTTGAAACTCTATTTGAGGAATGTTGTGAATGGATCATGGATTTTTTTTAGTTTTAGAAAATTAATTTTTTATAGAAAAAATGAATGGGAATTATTTTTCATAGATGAGATGTGAAGAAATTATGTTATGGAAAAGAAATTTTAATGTTTATGACTATTGGTTTATGCGTGGATTGTAATTTGTATATAAAATATTTTTATAAGAGTGTATATAGTGAACCATGCTAAACATGATTTAATTTTACATCCATTACATGATTTAAAACATTACATTTCATAAATAATAATATCCCAATGATATATAAGTTCAGCTTAATTGGGTATTTTCTATATAATAAGCTTATTTTAAAAAAACATGTTCTTATTTATTTAAAGGAACCATACTAGACCATCATGTAGACAACTCATTAGTATATATCATTCTCATAACTTGAGGAATTAAAACATAAGAAATGGGTGACCTCAAAATATCCATAAGGGGTGAATAAATATTCCATCATGTAAGAGTTCATAAGACTAAATAAAAAAATGAGCATAAGAGAAATATATTAACTAATGAATAATAGCCATAAAACATAGGCTAGTTTAAAATTAAATGGAATGATAAATTGAATCCACAAAATATCAATATAGCAACACAATATCCATAACATGGATTGGAATCATTTAACATAAACTTTGAATCATTAGATCATAAGATCATAATGAATAACATATTTTAACAGTGTAATAAACATTAAATAAGGAAATATCACATTCCCAAGCCACACCATTAGTGGAAATTCTTACAAGAGACTAAAATGTACTCACTAATACCTATCTAATGAGATATAAACTATTAACCAATGCATTTGAGGTTGATATTGGACCCCACCAGTCATTCATCCATACTTACATGTTCCACCTAAAAATAATTCAATCATAATATCTTAAAGAACCCATAAAAATGGGTTCTATAAAACATCCAAATGGTAATCATTTAATTTTTATAAAGAACCCATGTAAATAAAATGGATTATATAAAACATCCAGATGGAAATTGTTCTCTTTTCACAAAGAACCCATGGAAATAAAATGGGTTTCATAAAACATCTAAATAGTATAAAATATCATTCTAACTAAGTTATATGATACTAGAAACATGATCCCACAATGTGTTCACATAATTAAATCAAATATAGGGTGAAACATGAACCATAACTCCATTAAAGACTGATCATTTTAAGATAATGAAAACAAAATCATTAAATGATATTCTTGAAAACATTATTTGTTCATCATTGTAAATGTCAAAGTTATGAGTCTCTTTTAAAAAACTCTCATTTTTTTAAAATAAAAACAAGTGAAAATAAAAACATTTAGGGAAATATATTTTGTTCAATAAATTTTTTTCACTAGAAATACCAAGAGGGAATCATTTAAAATTGAAAATTTAGTGAACATAGGAAAAGAAAATCAATAAGAAATCATATAATTTAAAGAAGAAGTTTGAGTTACTAGGTTCCATACATTTTCACTTGATTTTAATAGATGTTATTTAACCTCATGTATCATGAATATAATCACCTTAATGCCCTATTTTAGAGTATTATTCATACAAATTTCAATATATACTCTTCATTATTAACAATTATTTTTATTTACTACATTTTTATAATCTTTTCTCATCATTTGATGTTAATAATCTTGTCCATTTTAACCTACATTCATCAAATTGGTGTTGATATTTTTTTATCTATGAAATATCAACCTATATGGACCATTAAAGTGAAATTAATTAATGTTTCAAAGATACCTATAATTTTATGATTTAACTACATGGTATTTTTAGTATCATTTCATGAATATAAAAATGGCGATAAAAAAGTTTTGACTTATTTACTGTTTTCAATGGATTATGTTATACTGATCATTAAATTTTTTTATCCATAAATTACCATATTCATGGCATATATAAATTACATATATCATAAATGATCATAATAAATCTAGTAATGATTTTTTTAGTGAAAAAAAATGAATGCATATTTCCTTGGATGTGGTAGTGTGTACGTACACATGGTTAATGACACCATTTATCCATGAGTTAATAGAAATAATGAATATGATAAATTATTATTTAAAAAAAATATATATTTCTTAAAAAAAATTATAACTCTTTAAATCCATCCATTTTTCCATCCGTGAGTGGCGGTGGGGGAAAACGAGAAACATCACTTTGTGGAGGTAGTAGTATGTACATACACATGATCGATGTTATTTTTTCATAGTGGATTGAAAGGTTTGATTTTTTTTCCAAATTAACCTAACAAAATTTGAGCATAATAGTGAAACTTATTTCATTATATGAATAATGATATAGATTATTTAAGATTGGGTTGATTAAAATAAAACACTTAGAGAAAGTAATACTTATGTTAGAATCTTGATTTTTCTCTAGGAAAACTCATTGGAAATAAAGGTATTAAAAAAAAATAATGTTGATTAGAGAATAATTAATGTTGGATAGGGTTATAGGAGTAAAATGGTATATTTTCAATAATAATTACAATAAATTAGTCTGTCTGTATGTGGTTGAAGTGTTACATTGTTATAAGTCAATAAAAGGGTAGTTTTGGATGTTTCCATTATATTTTACTTAAGATAATGTTACTATTGAATTGAAAATATTAAAAAATAAATAAAATTGGGGAGTAATTTTATTTTGGATCAATACTCACCTAAAAAATTAATTTTGGAGACAACCTTGATTATTTTAGGGCATTTTCTTTTAGCTTTTTAATTGTTTCCCTAATTTATTTTACTTTGGTAATTAATTTCTAACCATATAGGTTTATTTATATGAATAAAAATATTCTTATAAAATTTACCTAATTTTAAACTTCTGATTTAAAATCTATAAATTATTTTACTAAATAAAAGTTTTATGGGTTTACAATGTTAATTTTAAAATAAACACACATAACTAGTTAAAATTGTTTTCAGAAAAATTATATTTTTATGTTTAAAAAATTTATGTACCTAATAAGATTATCATAGTTACTAATTTTTATGACATATTTCCTTTTTATGAAAAAAATAAATGGTATGTGACTTAGAATTCAAGAAAAAATTGAATTTCACCATAAAAACTCTTTTATCAGAATAAAAGATTAAAAATTATTTTTATCAATAAGAAATTATGAATTAGTTCCAAAAAATGATACAAATATAAATTATAAGCTCAAATAATATGTTAAAATTCATAAAGCTATTACTAAAATTCATATTTTATTACTTAAAAGGATTTTTCAACTTCTAGTATTTTATTATAGAATGATAAAATAAAAAAGTATTAAAATTTTCACAAAAAAACTTATTTTTCAACTAAAAATAAATATTTTTAGAAAAACACAAAAAAATAATGCTATATAAATATTTATGTGAGGAATTAAAAAATTATATTTAGTTTATCAAATTTATATTCTAAAGTTTGTAATTTTTTTATGAAAAAAAATACATAATATAAATAAAATAGAATCTCAAAAACTAAAAATATTTCAGGTCAACTATTATGAATTATTTATCTTTTAAAGGTAATTTTTTTTACTGGTTTACCATATTAGGGTTTATTATATATTTATGAATAGTGATATTATAAGATTTTTGGGTTCTTCTATGTTTTTTGTATCATATAATGCACATTATCAAATATAACACCAGTTTTACAATGTCTAGAATTTAAAGTCATTACATTCTACCCCCATAAAATAATTTCATTATTGAATTTTTATTACATGGAATAAAATAGGTGAGTGTAATTTTATCCTATTATATCCTTGGGTGCCCATACCGATTCCTAAAACTTTTGATTCCTCAAATGGAATGTGACCAAATGAGTGGACATGTTCTGCAACACCTTTTCTCTATGATCTGGGATCTATACTGGTTGTTCCTCATATGAGAGTTTATGATCCAATTTCATAACATTCAAAGTAGTGATAAGTGATAAGATACAAACTTGAAATTATGAAGGATCTTGAAGGGACCAATATACCTAGAGATCAAATTCCCATTATTACCAAATCTCATAACATGATTCCAATGATATATCAGGATGAAAACCTTTTGAACCATATAAAAATACATATATAATTAACATTTATCTAAAAAACTCTTCTTTAAATTTTTTTTTATTCATTTGATGCAGATTGAGTTGAATGTTCTCCATCATTTCTTGGATAAGGTCAGAACCTTTTAACTTCCTCTCTCTAACTTCATTACAACATGTTGGATTCTTACATTTCTTCTTATAAAGAACCTCATATGGTGCCATCTGAATTATATAATGGAAATTATTGTTATACAAGAACTATTTTAGAAGGAGGTGTTAATCCATGCATCCTTGTAAATCCATATAAGATTATCTCAACATATTCTATATAGATTTAATAGTACTATTATACTAACCATCTATCTAGGGATGAGAAATAGTAATAAAACCCTGCTCTATCTTCAAATTCTTATGATGAATTCTCAATAACTTTAAGGTAAACCTTAAATACTAATTAGATAGAATAGAGAGTGGCATTGAATTCATAATTACAAATTTATATACATCTTGGTGATTTGGTTAAGGGATAAATATTGTTTGATGGAAATAAAATTGGTTGAATTTTTAAGGTAATAGACTAAAACATAAAGAGAATTATGTATTTTTTGATGTTTGAGGTTGTTCTAAAATGAAATCCATAGCGATGTTTTCTCATTTATTTTGTGGCATGTTCAATAACAGAAATATATTACAAGACTATTATCACTCTGCCATTAATTATAGGAAAACCAAGCATCAAGATACATATTCTTCAATATCTCTCTTTATATTCTCCCAAAAATAGTTTTTATTTAGATAATTATACATATTAATACTTCCTAGATGAAGAGGAAAGGATTATCTACAATAATTATTAAAAATTTACCTCTTCAGTTCTGGTTTTAATGGAAAATATATCGATGTTTGAAACCTTATAATTTCATCTTTATTAAATTTAAAATGTTTAATATCATCTACATTTTTGTATATATCTAAATTATCTTTTAGGTAATTTTTTTTATCTTGGTGTGAATGTATAATTGAGATATTACTTGGGAATGATAGGATTCATCACCTTCCCATATGACTTCAATATTCATTCTTTGATAATCTATGAATATTGGGACACTTTTAACCTTAATTATAGTTATGGTAGCATGATATTTCCTACTTATAGAATCAACCTCCTTATTTATCTTCAAAAAATGTTAATGTATTTAGTTGTCATAGTCTTTGATCATCTCTTACCATCTCCTTTGTAACATATTTTACTACATATATGTAAATATATATTTCAAAATATTGTGGTTTGTATAAATATCACATTTCTAATCATAAAGATAATGATACAAAATTTTAAATTCAAAGATCACCATCCTAGATCCAAATCATTAGTTGGGTAATTTTTCTTGGGAGTTTTTAATTATAGCGAGGAATATGTAATTTCATTTTTATTTTTCATAAGGATTCATACCAAACCATTATTTTAGGAAATAATTAATATTAAAAACCCTTCCCCACTATAGTGTAATGTAAGTATAGGTGATGTGACCAATCTATTCTGAATTTCCTTAAACCATTTAGGACATTCCTCTATCCAAAGAAACATCACTCCATTATTTTTTAACTTAGTAAATGGATTTGATAGTTGGGAGAAATTTCTAAAAAATCATTGATAGTATCCTACTAACCAATGAATTCTTTGGATATTTGTTATAGTGATTAGTCTGGCCCATTATCCAATATCTTCTATTGTTACAGATCCTAAAATATTCCTTTTTTGTTTTTATATAACCCAAAAATGTCACCTTTTGTAGAAAATAATCACATTTTATATAATTGGTATAAAACGTCTCCTTTATTAAGATCATCAACTCAATTTAATATTGATCTTAATGATCTTACTTTAACCTTGATTATATAAGAATATCATCTATAAAGACATCCTCAAACTAATCCAGATAGTCTCCAATGACCCTATTAATTATATCCATAAAGATGGTGGGGGAATTAGTCAATTAAGATGGAATTAATATAAAATAATATTGTCCATAAATACTTTAGAATGATATCTTTGAAATATCTACCATTTTTATGCTTAAATGGTGATATCTAAATCAATTTTCAATATTCAAGAAGTATTAATCTTCTCTGAGTTGATTTAACAAGTCATAAATACGTGGAAGTATATATTTATTCATAATTTTTATCTTGTAAAGATAATGATAGCTAATGAAAAGTTTCATTGATCCATCTTCCTTCATAATAAAGAGGACTAGTTCTCCCCATGGAGAAACAATTTGGTGAATTCAAGGCTCTTCCAAATTCACCTTTAGCTACTTTTCAATTACAATAATTCAAAGGGATCCATTCTATATAGACTCCTTTAAATAGGAATATTTCCATATATAGGTTGAATCATGAAATCAACCTTATGATCAAGGGGAAGACCAGGTAGTTCATTTTGGAATACATTTGTATATACCCATAAAATGGGAATATCATTAATGCATATATTATCCTAGATCATTTGAGCCAGATATACCTCATTATTAGGAATAATAACCCATATTATAGAATTTTTATCTAAGAGGTATCATCCTTATGTTGATACTAGAATATAATATAATCTGTAATAAAAAATGAGACCTCCTTCTCCTAAAAATTCATATGGGATCTGTGTAGGGATATCCAATCCATACCCATAATTATTTAAAATTCAACCAAGTTAAAATTAATTTGATATGCAATATATATCCTCACAAAAATATCAATCATTTAAGATTTATATATAATATATACGATCATTGTGCCATCTAATGATTTCATATATTGTTTGTTATCCATATCTTGAGGTAGTGATTCTACATCCTTAGGAAACTTGTGTGATATAAAATAATGAGACTAACTAGAATCAAATAAGGAATTTTATAATCTATAATAAAGAGTAAGTGTACCTCACAACATTATTTTATCTTGATCTACCTTGGTGGTAGTGATTTTGAATTCTCTTCCTTATTCCTTATTTTTGGGAGGCTTTATGGGCCTCTTTTTTACACTGGCCTAAGGGTTTGGAAATTTATTCATATTATTTACAAACTCCTTTCACTCAATGCATTGTATGGTAGGTCTATCATCATATGGTTAATTAATATCCCTATTTTTTTAATAGGAATATTTTCCTTAATTTTTCTATTGTGAAATTGGAGTCTTACTATACCAAAATTTAAAAACATCCCCAATACTTTAAGGAAATTACATATATTCTACCTCCCACAATTTTGGTACATATAATGTTGAAATTTCATCAAACTATGTGACTTAAAACTGGGGCTCCCAAGTTATTCTACTTCCTTTTCCCCTCTCTAATTCACAGAGAAACCATAGATTCCAACATTTACTTTAGATCACATTAATAAATTTCTATATAGCTTCTAATTTCTCTAATAGAAAACCCTTTGTATCACTTGGTTTTAATCCACTAAAGAAAAAATTGATTTAACATTCTAGATCAGTGATAAAACCATAGAAATATCTTGTTAGCCTTGTGATTTTTTTACCATATGTTCCAAGGGATTTATCCTCATATTGTCTCAAATATATGAAGTACCTCTCCATATTCATGTAAAGAGTTCGATTAATATAATTGATAAAGAAATAAATCTTAATTTGTTCCATTCCATTAAGTCCACTAATTATTTCTCTATTGTGTTACTAATAAGATTCCACCCTTATTTTTCCTGTAATTATAAATTATAAATATACAAGAAAACATTATCATGTTTTGAGAAATAGAGAATGGAAAATATAATTACCATCACACTGATCCATTACTTTGAGATAAGTGGATTGGAAGAGCCCCCAAAAGAGGGTGGATGCTTCGACAAAAAGACTCAATAATAAGATTATCCTTCCTTGGTTCGTTCAAGATATCTACATGGTTATCATTAATATTTTTATCTTGTGATGGTTTATAGAGAATTTTTATATGGTCTTATACTCCATATTCAAATCCATTGGGTTCTTTATTTGATAAACCATTTCATTCTCCCTTACACCCATTACTAACCTGATTCCTTCTAGTTCCATCCATTACTAAATACAAATTTATTTTACCATGAGTGATGAAAAATTAAAATCATAAGGGAAAGAATAGAAGGGAAGGAATTGAACCATAAATTTATTATTCTTTGACACTATCTTGTTTCACTATAATTATTTTACATCAAAATATTTCTTTCTTGGTTAAAAATTAATTTGGGTTTTCTCATACATTTTAACATAATCCCTCAAATTAAATAGGAAATCAATGCTTAAAAATGGTTCATATACAATATGATATAAAATAAATAATATCCCTTGAGTGTGTCTAGAAGGGTGTATAGTTAGTCCTTTTTTCGTTCACTAGGTCAGAATTGATTTAATACCCAAGATACCCTCTTTAGGGTTATTACTACTAGGAACATCTATTTTAGAGCTTTTATCCACTATCTAGTATCTATATAGGGATGAATTTTATTAGAAAACTAAAAATCCACTATATTAAAAAAACTAGGATGTTATCCTATATATAGAATTACCCCTTAGATTTATTCCTAGGAATTTTGAAAAATATCTCTAATATAATATCTTAAAATAATAGAACCATTAATCTGATACCAACTATAGATACCTAGACTAAACAATAATTTTTTTACATCCTTTAGATTATTTTTTAAAAAATAAAATTTCATAAATAATAATATCATAAGGATTTATAGGTTCAATGTATTTTGAGACTAGATATATAGTAATATTATTTTATAAAAATCACCATTATTTATCCTCAAGGTCTATATACGAGACAATAATATAGACATCTCATTAGTAGTACTAATTATCATAACACATAGAATGAAAATATAAGAAAGGAGTGAGATAAAATTCTCAATAAGGGGTGAATAAAAGCTTTATCAAGGATTAGTTTATAATAATATGTAAAAACATGTGCATAAGGTAAATATATTTACATCATGGGTGATAACTATAAAACACGTGTTAGATTCAAATTACACACTATAATAACAAAAAACCACTAAATATAAACATGGAAATATAATAGATTTAACATGGTCTGAATAATTTAATATAAACCTTAAATCATCAGATCATAACATCATAAATAATAATATCCATTAACTGAGGAACACACAATATCATTATGAAACATTACTTTCATGATACACACCATCATAACACATGGTTATGATAAACTAAAATGTACTCATGAATACCTATTTAATGATGTATAAATTCTTAACTGATGAATAAGATGGGTATATAGGACCTCATCCCTCATTCATTCATACTTATATGTTACACAAAAAAATCATTCAAATTTCATATCATAGTGAACCCATGTAAATAAAATAGGTTTTATAAAATATAAAAATGGAAAACATTTATTTTTCAAAATAAAACCTTGGGAATAAAATGGGTTTCATAAAACATCCAAATGTAAATAATTTTATTTTCATAAATATTCCATGTAAATAAAAAAGGTTTTGATAAATCATCCAAATGGTATAAAATTACATCATGAATTAAAAATTCTGACACTGAAAACCTAATCACCCAAAGAACCACACAATTAATGAAAATAGAGGGTAAAAAGTGAATCATAAATCCAATAGAGATAGATAAATTGAATATAATGAAAACCAAATCATGATAATATATTTTTAAAAATATTTTGTATTAATAAACAAAAAATTAATAGTTATGAGTCATGTTTTGAAAATCCATCTTGGTTATTTTAAAAATAAAATTAAGTGAAAAAAATATCATTGAAAGGGATTTGAATCAAAATTTTTCCCCATAATGTACTTAGATATCATAAATTAAATTTGAAAATGTAAGGACCATAGTGGAAAAGGAATCATAAAGAAAGTGTATAACTCAAAGGAAGAAGAATAAGTAACCGAGTCCCTTACCCTTACCCATGACTTCATTAAAAGTAAATTAACCCATATTATCATGAAGATAAAATATTTAATTACCTATTTTTTGACCTTATTCATATAAATTTTTATTTTTATTCTTCATTAATAGTAATTCTCTTCAGGTAGTATATTGTAATAATAATTTTTAAACACTCAACTTAAATAATATTGAATGTTTTGAACTAAGATCATAAAAATGGTGTCGATATCCCCTTTTATCCCAAATATCATCAATTTAAAACCCTTAAATTTAATTAAATTAATGTTTCACAAATAATTATAATTTTATAATTTCATTTAATTGGAGTTTGAATTTCATTTCCTTTAGATTAAAACTGTGGTGAATTAGTTTTGAGTTGTTTACCAATATTGGTGGATCACCCTATAACAATATTTGATTTTTTGTTTTGTCAAAAAAACCATATTTATTATATATATTAATTATATATATATCATAAATACTCATCAAACATAATATATAATTGACCATTATGGTTTGAGTGAAAAATAAAATGCATTGTTCCTTGGAGGTGTAGCCCGTACGTACTCACGATTAATGACCCCATTTCTCAATTAATGGATGGAACAATATTATAGGATAAATTATAATTATAAGAAAAAAAATATTAAATAATTTAATTACTAATAATTAAATACATCCTTGTTAAAATCCATGATAGGTGGTGATGAAAAATAAACAATATCCATTCATAGAGAAGGTTGTCCACACGTACACAAGATCAATGTTATTTTGTTTTCATAGTGAATGGAAAGGAATGAATAATTATTTTCCAATAATATAATGACAATAAAGAATACTAATTTCACTAATTTCACTATATTAATATGTTTATATATGATTTATTAAGGATTAATGTTAAATAAAATACTAAGATAAAGTAATACTCATGTTGGAAGCTTGAGTTTTATCTTGGAAAAATCCATGGAAATAGAGGCCTTAAGAAAAATAAAGTTCACCAAAAGTACGTAGAAGTGGGATGGTATTATAAGAGGATTTTTAATAGTTTTAATTAGAATTTATAAGGATAATGTTATTCTTTAAGTGTTGTAATTATTACCTTTTTAAAAGTGAAGACAATGGTAGTTTTGGAAGTAACCATTAAATTTTTGATAATTTAAAGTTATTATTCAAGGGTTAATAGAATAAATGGAAAAAATAGTAGGTGGAGTGTGATTTTAGGTATAAAATAACCTCAACCAATAATTTTGGAGACATCTTTGATTTATTTATGCCTTTTTTATTTTAACTTTTTTACTTTTATAATAATTTACTTTTACCTTAGTAATTATTTTTTAACATTAGTAATTAATTTTAATGGATGAAACTAAGATTATACATTTTATCCAATTTTAAACTTATTTTTTAAAATTATTAAATCATTCTACCAAATAAAATATTTATTTTTTTGAAATGTTAATTATAAAATAAATTCACATAACATGTAAAAATAGTTTATTGAAAATTTTTGTTATTATATTTTTGAATTTACATATAATATAAGATTTTCATATATTCTAATTTTTATAAAAAAATTATTTTATTACATTTTTTTTATTGTGGTTTTTAAAATAATGATAAAAGTGAAGTTCACCATCATAACACTTAATTAGAATAAAAGATAGAAAACCGTTCTCTTAGAGAAAAATTTAAATTTAGTTCTAAAAATATTGGACAAAGGATTTATAATCTCAAGGAATATATTAAAATGCATAATGTTATTCCATAAATATATATTTTATTACTTAAAAAGTTTTTTTTAATCTTTTAGGATACACTTACATAATGAAAAAAATCATAAAAATCATAATTTTTGTAAAACCCATATTTTTTGAATAAAAATATATCTTTTTAGAAAGAATTAAAAAATAGATTCTAAGTAAATTTTTTTGTGAGAAATTAAAAAAAATATTTTATTTTATCAAATTTATATTATAAAATAATGAATATAGTTTTTAAAAGAAAATAAATAATATAAAGAAAGTGAATTTTGTTGATAATTACATATTCTAATAGTAACACATATGGAATATTTATTTTATAAAGTTAATAAATTTTAATAGTATAAAAACATAGTGTTTATTATAGATTTATCGATAGTGTTCTTATAATATATTGTGGTTCATTTATGTTGGGTGTATTGTACAAATCATGTTATTGAATGTAAAATTAGTTTTACATGGTATAGAATTTCTCTTCATTATAGTGAAAATGATTATAAGTAGTTATGTGATCACATAACAAATTAGAGAATATTTTCACTTATATTATAACACCCCTATCCCACACTCCTAGATCTGGTTCCTAAAACACATAATTTACATATTTTATTTGATACGAACTATAGATTTTTAGACATAACTATCTTTTAATTACAACCCTTAAAGAAATCATTTCATTATATATAGTCTCAATTTTTTTGGTTTATAACTTTATAGAATTTGGAAAAATCATAAAACAATGAATACCATGTATTTCTTAACTAATGGATTTTTTCTAATATATAATAAAATACATATTCTATAAAAATTCTTCAACATATCCCAAAAATTATCCACACAAGATATTCTATTAGAATTATCATTTTGTAAGAATGCCTCAAAATAACAATGTATAGAGAAAGGGGTATATAGATATGTTAATAATTTCACCAACCAATTGAAACATGGAATCTAGTTGAAGAAAATTCAATCAATGGAAATAAATATAGATTTTTGTAGAGACCCTAGTTTTATTGGATTTTACTTCAAATATTCCTTTATATATATATGGATTTATTATCAAAGTCGACGTAGTGTTTGGGTGTCTCGAGAACCTGGAATTAATATATTAAAAATATTAGTCTATTTTAATGCATGTGTGTGCATCATTTCAGTGTAAATGGATTTACCTATTATTTGTAGAGTGTGTTTCATAATATAATTAATGTAATTTTTTTTAAATAACATAAACTAGAGAATCCACTATAAATACACAATTATATTAAATTTACAAGGTTATTTTCATTACCCTGGGAGTTTTTTAGGTGAGGTATAGAAATTATTAATTGGTGGATCAAACCTGAGAACTACATGTAATCAGATTAAGGGGGGTCGAGAGGTAGTGAATGTGGAAGGTCTTATTCACCACGGAATAATGTTTTCTTCACCAATTATTGATCCAAAAATAAGTTAAGGAATGTTATTTGTGGATTTATACACTTTACAATTTCATAAGCATGGATTTATAATTATCTACATATTGTTCTTCAATATCGGTTCACACAAAAAGTGCTGCAATTTATTGGTTTTTTTGATCTGATATAATTATTCTATTTTAACTTATATCACCATTGATATCCCATTTATATAATCATTGGTTGAGAATGATTGGCCAATGATGTATTAACTATTGTTGTTATTCTTTTCTCCCACTGTTCTTCTCATTATTCATCACTATCCCCCAGGGTCTTGGTTTAACATTTTTTTGGAAGGGTCGAGCAAGATTGAACCTCTGGATTCATGGAGGTTGCCTCAACATTTAATGGGTTGTTCATTTTTGAATGAATCAACATTCACTTTAGGATGAAACTGGTGAAACTATGGATATTGGATCCTGTGTGATGGAAGGCAGTGGAAGGATGTTCCACAGGCTTCATGTATATATTTATATTCCCAATTTTTATCCATTGGTGGATGTATATTTGTTTTTGGAGACTTAACCTTTGGTTTTGGAAGATTTTGAGTGGTCAACATGAGAAATAATTGGAGAAAATTATAGATCTCATATCTAAATGAAGAAAAATGAATATTTTATGAAAAACTTTACTACATGACATATAATACGAGGAAAAAACACTGTGTAGTCCCCTTGAATTAGAGTAAAGGGTTTCAGGTGAAGTAAAAATATCACACATCATGTGGAACTATGCTGGTGTCTTGATATTTACCCCACGAGTACATGGGGATGGACAGGAAAAGGCACATGGGAAAAACCAGAGTACATAGGCACATTCGTGTACTTGGACACTAACATGATACCTAGAAACTGAATTATAAGTGGTAATGTGATGATGTACATGGTCATGATCAGAAGAGAGCAAGAAATACTCAGGTGGATGAGACACACCATGTAGAACCAATACAATCCATGTTAGGTAACATGGTTTCCAAAGTCATGGAATGAGGAGAACATGGATAGGTGGTGAGGTAAGGTCACATTCCATGAGGACCCCTACACACACCATGTACTTCTGCCACTAAATTATTCCTCTAGTATATCCTTCTTTGAGAATGAGATTTTGGCCCACAAGTAACCTATCTTGGGTATTTTTACGCATAGATCATGACGGTGGCCTTTATCATGGAATGCAAGATATGATCTTAAGTGTTCTGAGTGTGGAACTTATTAAGGCAATGATTGATTATAGAAGTGATAAGGGTAGTATCATTAGAGTGATGCTAGGGTTGGTACTATCCTGTCACATCAGGAAAAGAGTCTCCCATACTCATTACATAGATAGAGTCGGTACCCCCATATAGTAGGGAGTGATTCCTCTATCTACCAAGTGGTACTCCCCCATATTCGAGCTCTAGTGGGGAGTAGTTCCTCTACAAGAGTTCTGTCACCCTCATCTGTAGAGCACTATAGTGAGGGGTGTTCCCCTCCACATAGATTCTTGCATGGTTTCGCATGATGTTAAGCATTGGATATGTAAATTTAGAGCTATAGGAGGACTCATCGACTTTTGATTCATTTTGTGACAGAGATTCCATTTTCAATCCCTAAGGGGTTTCTTCATGAGAATATATATATATATATATATATGTTTTGTTTCAATTCCATATTGTATTGGTTTTATCGGACTATTATTTTATTTTATATTTATCCCTTTTTGGGTTTTGAGGCATCCTACTAGGTATACATATATTCAACCCTGTATGGGATCTTACCACATGTTTCATGTATTATACAGATGAAAGGTAGATCAACGGTGACATCAGTGGAGCTTCATGATACTTGGGTGCATTGACCATGTATGACGGTCAAGACTTGGAGACTAGGAGCCAATATCTCTCATTTTTCCTTTATTCAAGATATTTTTAGGTTGTGACTTCATTTCTATTTGGGAATTGATTTTTCCAATTGATTTTTTGTTTTATACTATTATAATCTATTGTGTTATATAGAGGTTATTGTATGCATGGTTTACTCTAGATGATATTGTCTTTTGTTATTCATCCACACTATTTCATGAATATTGTTGGGATCGTGCATACTAAAACATTAGGATAAGGCCACCAATTTTACCTAGCCTATTGGAGGTAGAATTATCATTATGATGGTTTAGCTTTCGACCTGTCAGGTGGGCCCTGGTGGGTTGATTCATTATGGCGTGGTATCAGTGTAGTTCAATTCTAGGGAAATTCGTTTGATATGTAACCTTATGAGAAAATTTACGGGAAGTAGGGAAATGGTGTTGGAGTGTCCTAAGTGATAATTTTAGGCTGGGGAACCCACTATTGGTGTGGTGGATGACATATCCATTCATAAGGACTCTAATTACCTTAGTGCTGTCTAAACATACCAAGAGATTGGTTATACAAAATATTGGTAAAAATATCTTACAGGATTGATTCCTTTGACTATCCTTATTGAGTTATCTTCCTATATATATATATATATATTCTCATTTAACTATGGTACATCTTGATAACTTTCAAGATGCCTCTAAGAATACATCCAGCTAGGTTACTGATTCCAAATCATGATAATGATATAATGAGTGATGATGCCTCATTTCTAGGTCCATATCACAAGTTGTTTACTCTAGGAGGGTAGGGAGAAACACCCCTGCCTATCGAGTAGTAGATAGTACCAACAGTTCAAGATGATGATTCAAGTAGGTTTATCACACATTGTGAGGTCTTATGTCAGAGACCACTTATGTTTCGTGGTGAGCCAGATCCCTTGGTTGTGAAGGATTGGATTGAGTCAGTGGTTCATGTCTTTTAGATTGTTCAAAACTATACCAATCAAATGGTTTCATTGGAATTCATAATATTCTATAGAGTGAAAGAGTGCTGGTGGAGTCTAGTGACACAAACCCAAGATGAAAAGACATTCTCATGGGCTAACTTTTAGAAACTATTTCATGAGGAGTATTACCCCTCATGATTATTCTCAGATACATATACAATATACTATTGATATTCATTTGGATGATATAATAGTGGTAGAGTATTCCAAGAGGTTCACTGACATCATGTGATACTCAATTGACATGCTTTGTAAAGGATTCTTCCGAGAAAGGAAGTTTGAGAAAGTTCTCCACAGATATATTCATTCCAGTTCGATATTTTTATTCTTGTTAACTTATAATGGAGTGATAGACATGGTTCTTGTGGCTAAGATCTTCTTAGAAGAGGGAAATTGGATTGTTGGATCCAATGATGGGCATCATGTGGCTGAGTCAACCACAGAAGGTTATAGGCATCATATGTTGAGGTCTTGAAAGTGGATGAATTATCATTATCAAATATTTAAATGTTGATATATAGATTACGAATATCATAGAGGAGCCGTCCATCAAGTTATGGGTAGATTTTATACCTATGATGGGAGGGTTCACATAGGACATGATTTACTAACCCATCATGCCGATTAAAGTAGGAATAAGGTGGAAAGACCACCACAATAGAGGAAGTGCCGTGATCAGGGATATCCTAAGTGTAACCTAGGAATACCCTAGGGAGGAAATGTAGAGAGAGGAATAGGTGGTTCTCTATAGGGAGGAGCTATTGATGGAGGCTGATGCTATGATCTACTTTCACCACCACCACTACCAAGAAGCCCATTCCAGGATAAGAGAACTGAAGTTTGATGCTGGGGGAAGCTATAAACTATAGAGGGATATGAATAGCTATGAACTAGATGATTCAAGTGACAATTAGTGTATTTTATACTCAATCCCCAATTATATTATACATGGGAGGGAGTCCTTTCTTTATCCCCTTATCCATTGTGTGATATTTGTATCTTCATGTTGAGAATTTATCCTGGAACATAGTACTCAAGGTTCCTATAAGTAGTGATTCTTTAATAAAACACATCTATCGATAGTGCATGTTGGTGTTCAGTGAAGAGAGTTTTTCATAGGGCCTCTTGGTCATTATAAATGAATCGTATGATGTTATATAGGGTATGGATTGGTTTTCCTTGGATAGATATTTGATTGAATATCATCGCAGATGATTTGAATGCATTCATACATATGTGATGACATTCTCTTTTTTAGTTTAGAGAGATATCATGGAATAGCGAGTGGGTCTTTGGGGAAGGAATATGCAACCTAATAACCATCGATTGGTGATTTTATCCCTTAGTGAAATGGTATCTTCAGGCATATGGATTCCTTTGGTAGTGGAGGAATTTATGGATATCTTCCCTAAGGATGTTCCAGGAATACCTTCAAGGAGGGATATTGATTTATACATTCTTATATGGTATATCAAATAGACCTTACCAAGCAACAGGAACTGAGGGTATGGTTTGAGGAAATTTGGGATAAGGGTTTCACCGTAACTATTATGACCCCCCTGGGTAACTCTATTTTTTTTGAAAAAGGTAGATAGAAGGTTAAGGTTTTTCATTGATTATTTTCACCTAAAATAGGTGAACAAGCTTTATAGTAACAAACTTATCATTCCCCGATGGTAGAGTTAATACAGTATCATTGACTAATCTTCTCTTCAGTTCTTAAAAACATTATTCACAATCTTTTTTCCAAACAAATTTAACCCCTTTACGTGTGATCTTGGTTAATGGGTTAGCCAATCGAGCAAAATTCTTGACAAAACGTCGATAATAACCTATTATACCAATAAAACTATGTACCTCAGTTATACTCATCGGTTCTGGAAATTTCTGTATTTCTCTTATCTTAGAAGGATCAATAGAGATTCTATCCTTAGAGATAATATGAAAAAGAAAAGAAATATCTTGAATCCAGAATTCACACTTTCTAAACTTCCCATATAATTCATTTCTTCCAAGAGTCTTTAGAATAGTGCGCAAGTTATTTTCATGATCTTTGTTGCTTTTGGAGTATACCAAGATATCATCAATAAATAACACTAAAAATTCATCAATATATTCCTTTAAAACTCTATTCATTATATCCATGAAGACAGAGGGTGCATTAGTTAGTCCAAAATGCATTACTGTAAACTCATAATTCCCATACCTGGTATGAAATGTTGTCTTCAGAATGTCTTCCTTCTTCATACACAACTAATGATATCTAGATTAAAGTTCAATCTTTGAAAAATATTGAGCTTCATGAAGTTGAT
Organism: Viscum album; assembly: GCA_963277665.1. NCBI lineage: Eukaryota > Viridiplantae > Streptophyta > Magnoliopsida > Santalales > Viscaceae > Viscum > Viscum album. The sequence goes on from OY728138.1 coordinate 772,438,395, forward strand.
CGAATAAATCATCAATGCGAGGTAGGGGATGCTTGTTATTTATTGTTATAGCATTTATCTCCCTTTATTCATTATACAACCTCATAGATACATCTTTCTTCTTAACAAAGAGAACAGGGTCTCCCCATACAGAAACACTAGGGAGAATAAATCCTTTATTAATCAATTCATATAGTTGTTTCTTTAGTTACACTAATTCCACAGTGGCCATTCTATAAGGGGTCTTTGATATAGGCCTTGAACGAGAAATTAAATAAATGGAAAATTCAATTTCTCATTCTGGATGATGTCCAGGTAAATCCTATGGAAACACATCAACATATTCTTGAAAAATAGATATGTCCTTTATTTGAACATTCCTTTCCTCACCCATAGTTATTTCACTCTCTTCCTTCCCAATAATTTAATTTAGTAGAGCTACTGGGGGTGGATCTAGATGAGAATCATATGGTGATGTTTCTGCTCTAAAGATAAGGTATTCCTTATCATCGTCAAAAATTATAACCTCCTTCTTCTTAAAATAAATTTTCGCATCATGGTATGAAATCCAATCCATACTGAGGATTATATCAAATTCAATCATGGGTATGATGATGAGATTAGTAGATAAATCATGTTTATAACTATAATGGTAACTGACTCATAAAACTTTGTTGTAATGATACTTACCTTAGGATTTTTTATTGAAAACTCCCTTGTTAAATGAAATTGTAGATATCTAATTTCTTGGAAAACTAGGAACATATGAAAGAATTTGATGATCCAAAATCAAATAAAGCATTGGCTAAATTTGAGGAAACAATTAATGTACCTGCAACCATGTCATTTGGAACTTTAACCTCTGTAGTTGTGATCACATAAGCTTGGACTTTCTCTCCCTTGGCCTTTTTGGAGGTAAGTTTCTTTGATGTTTAGGACATTAATTTGCATAATGCCCCATTTCTTTACAACTGAAGCATTCAACATTGACAACATCTTTCTTTCCTTTTCAATCATAAGCTTGGTGACCTTTTTATTCACACTTATAAAGGAATCCCAATCCCTTCAGGAAAGTATTGGGGTGTTTCTTCCCACATTTACTTTAGGATGGAAATTCAACTTTTCCGTTCTTCCCCTTATTTCCATTTCTAGAGTGTTCAACAGATCTCTTCTTCTCTTGCTTTACTTTAAAGTCGTAAGACTTAGAGAATTCCTTTTCTTTCTTGATAGCATATGAGATAATATCTTCATAAAATGAGAAGGATTGCGGGACTAATTCTTGATGGATAAATGGTTTTAACCCATCAAATAATCAATGCATCTTACTCCATGGGTTATGTATATAATCTTCATCATGCCTTGATAACCTTGTAAATTTATCCTCATACTTTGCGACATTATCATCCTCCTTTTTTCTTAGACTCAGAAATTGTCTTTCCATATCTACTCGATGGTCACGATGAAAGTATTTTTATAATAAAATATCTTTAAACTCCATCCATTCAATATTTGATACTTATTAATCCTTCTTTGTGTTTTGAATTAATGACCACCATTGATCTGCATCTCCTGTGAGGTAATAAACTTCCATGAAAACTTTTTCCCTTTCACTACTCCCCAAAGCATGAAATATTTTTTCTAAGGAACTTATCCATTTCTTAGCTACAAATAGATTTTTATTCCCATTGAATGTTGGTGGTTTTTTCCTCATGAAGCTATCTAACATTGATCCTCTGCATTGTGGATTAGGGTGCTTCATACAGGTAAGGTTATTATTCATAACCCGAGTGAGTTGTCCTAGTAAGGTTATAAGTTGTTCAGCACCAATTGCATCACTAGCTCCACTATAATTATCTTGAGTAGGAGGAAAATCCCAACATGGAATATGTGCATTGATACGATTTCTATTCCTTCAAATATGATCCATTTCTAAACAATGGAATACACTAGATTAGTTTATGAATCACAATACATAATTCCAAAACAGTAAAATACCTAACATAAATTGAACAGTTTATGCATATAATACATAATCATAAAACAAATTTTTTCTCTGAGTAAGTATTTACTCATAAATTCTTCATGATGGATTATAAATAAAATGTAAATTATCCTAAGCATATCCCCCGGGAGTGTTGTAACCAAGAGTGAAGCAAGGCCCATTGTCGTGAACTAGTTCCCATTGAAGTCTAGCTCAAAGAGGTGTTTTTGGGTTTTACCCGTAGATACATCTATGTTAGAGTTTCCTCTACCAGCTCATATCTAGACAGGGATGTATTTCTTGGAAAACCCACATAATATCTATATTACCAAAAATTTTGGATGTTCTTTTATACTAATCCTCAAAGTCTATCTTAGGGTAATGATCTCTAATCATAGTTTTTCTAAATCTATTTTCTAAGGTTTTCACTAAACTTCCTCTGATACCAACTGTAATGCCCTGACCCTAGTTACCCAGAGTCAGTGCATTATAAAATAACATTTTCATGATCACACGAGATCAAGTCTCAAAATAACGATTAATTTAATAGCCTTGGAAGTACTAGATACATACATAAGTTTTACATTATATCATGAAATAAAAAAACAACATTGTGTCCCCTTTGAAAACACTCATATCCTTTGTCCTGTCCTTGTAGGTTAATCATAATATACTTCTTCACATCCTGGAAAAAAACATAAGAAATGGGTGAGCTCAGATGCTTAATAAGGATAACAATATAGCAGAAACTATCATAAATAAGTATAAACATTTAAGGCAATGTTTAAGACTAAAACATAATCATTTTGAACATAAACTTCAGCATAACATGGAAAATATAAATCAAATAATTCTATTTACTTATTCACATAGATATTCTACTAGTCTAATAATCACATGTAATATCAATAGATAATTTTATAATGATGGAATGCATAATGCTGGACATTATAACCACATAGTCAAGGCCGCCTGCCAAGAATACAAATAATATTTTGTCAAGGCCTTGTGCCAAGACACTAGTTTGTCTCATGAGACCTACCGATGCATCGAGGAGCTATAGCGGGCTCCACCCATCCCTTACTAATTCTAATGCATTCCTCATATGAAAAGGTTGAAACATAACATAAACATTCATATTAAAAAAAGCATAAGAAATTTTAATACTTTAACCATAAACCATGAATGGTATAAAAATAACACATCCACAGTCAAACATATCACAAAACCTTCAATACAATAAGAAAGGTTGTATCGTAATAAATCAACTTCAAACAAGTGTAAAATCTATCAAAGGATGTTGACATAGATGAAATCAAAACTATTTGAGAGAAATATCTCTTTCTATTTTGAAATCATTTAAAAGTCACATAATTATAAAAGAAAAATTTTATTTTGAAAATATTCTTATAATCTTGTAAGGTAATCTTAGAAGGTGTTATAATGGCGAAAAATAGCTGTACCCACCGTATATGTTAAAAAAATATTCTTTCCACAATTTTTCAAAAAGGTCATAAAGTACCTTATTTGGAAAATGATGGAAAGATTACTTTAAAAACATTTTATAAAAAGTAAAACAAGGGTATAAATAACTTTAACCCATATTCCAAGAAATAGTAAAAAAGATTTGAAATACATTTTTAAGATACATAGATGAGGATGATAAATAATTCCCAGTAGATGCTTATGTATAAACAACCTCAGATAATAAAAAGATTGTAAAATTATCCCTTACCTTGTAATTTTCCTTATTCAGGGGTACATTAACCTCTTGTATAATATTAAAATCATTAATATTAAATTATACAATAACCACATACATAAATATGATATCATATATGATCTTATAATATTTCTTTATTAATAATATTTCAGTAGTATCATTGTTTCGGGTGTTAACTGATTCGTTTTCCTTTATATGTTTTATTATGTAAGTCATGTTTGTTATGAATAGGATGTATTTGATTTATATCTAGAATGATATTAAGTTCTAAAAAATTATTTTTATTCATAAATTGAAAATTATTCTTGAATGGTTACAATGGAAAATGAATCTCATCGTGTTCGTGGAGACAGTAATTTGTACGTACGCACGAGCGATAATATCATTATATTGATGGTGAAATAATATGTAATTTGATGGTATATTACATATAAAGAATCATTAACATGTTATATTTATTATTTACATCAATTATACTCATTATTATACCCATCCAAATAATGAAGTGTTGAATAACAAACTACACCACGACGTGGAGACGGTAAGTCGTACGTATGCACGTCTGGTGACTTTATCATTCATAGGATAGATATAATAATGAATATGGTTGTACCATATTTATAATAACATCACATTATGTATAAGGTACTGGAGTTATTATTTTAGTATGGACACAACAAATAAAGATGAAGTGGAAGAAGAAAAGAACTTTGAAAGCAGTGATGAAATTATTACCTCTTCTTCGGGTGCTTTCTTTTTTATTTGATCAAAAGGGCTCCTTAGGTTGGATTTCTGATCAAAGTAATGCCTCTAAGTTGAAGTGAGGATAGTTGTGAAAATATTTTATCATTGGTTGGATGATCCAATTATCTTTGGAGGTGTGATTTTGAGAGAATGGGAAGTACCCTTTTATAAGAGAGGTGAGGTTCACTTTAGGAAAATATTGAAATATTATTTTATTATAAAATCATTTTTGGTTTATAATGGCTCAAAATGGATTTATTTTGAGGATAAGGTGGGTATGAGTCTAAATAATCTCAACCAATAGGTTTTAAAAAATTTTAGGTCACCATATTAACCTTATATTTTAGATTTAACTCTTAGTTAAATAGTTTAACTTTTTACAATGTCTTCTTGTATTTTTATATTACATGGTTAATAAACCTAATATAAAATGAAAAGAGAATCTCAAGTGGTTTATTAATTACATATATATCATTATATAATTACTTTTGACAAACCTTGGATTTTAGGGATATTATATCATTTAATAATATAGTATTTGTTTTAAAAACTCATTTATGGCAATTTTGACACTATTTAGTATTTGGTTTTTGTGAAAGTCAAAAAAACTTGATTAATTAGAAAAAAAATAAAATTAAATCAATACTAACATGTCATATTAAACTATATAATTATTTTAATGCATCAGAAGTTTCAATTTAGATTTATTTGGATATTTATAATTTCAATTATTTTAATCGTTCATTAATAAGGTAATTACTGCGTCATCATTGTGTCATAAATAAATTTAATTATTTAATGTCTAAAATTTATAAATAAAATACCCTAATGTAGAAAATATTTTTATATTTCTAATTAATATTTATAGTTTAATTTATCTTATGTATAACTCTATATTAAAAATGTTTTAGTTATTAAAATTTGAATTTAGCACTTTTAACTCTTCTTTAAATAAAAAAATAATAAATGTCCTAATCTAATTCAAGTTGATAAAAAAGGATCATATTTTATTCCTAAAGATTATTTTGGTCTAAATAAACTTATCCAATAGAATTAGGACATGTGTTAGGTTAATTATAATATCATTTTTACCTTTAATTACCAGATTTACTTTTAACCGTGGTAAATAAAATTCAAAAGTTACTATTCACCAAAAATTATTTTCATCCTATTGAACCACATTATAATTACTAATGAAAACCATTTCTCTTAGATTTTTGAAATTCAATTCATAGAAGCGGTAAAATTACGTTTTATGCAAATTTGTAAATGTGCCTAGAAGGTGGGTAAAAGGCATTAAATAGTTCAATAAAATTTATATATCTAATATTATTACAAAATGACTCGAATGAATTAAATTAAACTAATATAGGTATTATATATCTATTTTGACTTTAAAATAAATTTAAATAAAAATAATTATTATTTAAATAAAATTTGGTTTTAAAAAATAACGCAGTGTTTTTCACTATTCATCAAAAATTAAAAGTTTTCAGTAAAATACCCAAAACTCACCCTAAGCTAATTTTGAAATTATGAATCCGAAAATGAAGTCCATTTTGAAAAATAAAATTTATAAAATTTCAAAAGTGGGTATTACTATTCATAAATATTTTTTAAACGACTAGTTTGATTGGTCATGGTGTGATAGAATTCGAAGCTGCATATAGCGCAAGCTATTGTATTATTCAAAGAGAAGCATACCATGGAATCTTGGGGTGTTACATGAGATCAATACCCACCTCTTCATTAACATGATTTCGGTCCTAGAACCTGAGGCATCAGAAAACACTACATACTTTGTGCCCTCCTCTAGTAGTCACAACACAAGATCACTGGTCAACCTCATCCTTAGCTGCTTAAAGGCTCTCTAACAATGTTCAGTCAAGTTAAATAGTTATCATTTCCACAACAGGGTATTAAAAGGTGCTAAAATCCTCGAGAAGTCTTCCAATAACCTTCTATAGTACCACACTATTCCAAATATACTTTTCACCTATGATACTATCTTGGGTGTCTCCCAAACTTGGAATACATAAATATTTTCTAGGTCCATAGCTAAAATATCATATGAAATGACATTCACAAAAAAATTTAGACTCACGAATCCAAAACATACACTTAAAAATATTACTATAAATCTTGTTCTCCTATATTAATCCTAAAACTATCCCTAGATACTATAAATCTTGTTCACCTATTGATTATTTTTAATTGATTATTTTCACCTAAAAATTCACCTAAAAATATTACTAAGATTGAAACCCAAATATAAGAAGGATTTGATAACATAGTCTTCCAAGATAAACTTTATCGTTCATCTCCAAACAAAATCCACCAATTCCTAACATCTTATAACAAAAGTAACTAACCTAAACATAATTTCCCCAAGATAGGTTAATTATTTCCATAAGTAACCTAAATTAGTATAAGTTCACCTTAAATTCATCGATTCTTCAAAATATAAGTCAACCTTTACTCCTCAAATAAAATACCATAGTAATCTATTTACCTCGATCATATAGGGTTCCCTAAATAGTGAACGTCTTCCAAAATAATAATAATATTTTAATCCCCTAATCATCCTTTTTTTTTCAAGAAGAACAACTTCACAACATCAACATGTGGTACACAAAAATAGATGTTTTATTTAATGATATAAAACCATCTTAGGTAGCGACTGGATTTTCATAAAAAACATTAAAGATATGCTCATAGGACATGAACTAAAATTCAACATGGCATAGACAATTATTACGAAGAAGTTACATGTACTTTAGTCATTATGATCCATCTCAGCATAGGACTTGCATTGTTCCCTTGTCCTTGAAGATTGTTAATGCGCATCATGCTTCTCATCCCTTCCAAGAGAGCATTGCCTTGGATAATGTACAACTTCTTCACATTTAAAACATTGAAAAGTATAAGGTACATTAGATCGAACCTTATCTCTATTCATCGCATTATCCATTTTTAAAGCAATTGGATACTTTATGCCCTATCACCCACACTTAAAACATCTCCCGCTACCTTTGTGACATTATCCTTGGTGCCCCTTTCCACACTTTTTGCACAAATGAAAATTTGGTCTTCTTTCCCTTATCAACTTTATCAGATGAACATCCTTGAGACTTTTTCTTCTTCTTCCTTGATGAATTTGGGCATTCAACTAGGTAGCAATTATTAATTGTGATTTTTGATAGCTGGTTTGGCATAATCACAATATGTTAAACTTGATCTCTCGCCATCTCTGTCATATTAATAGGTCAATCATCACATTTCCTATAAAATTGTTTGTTGGGACATGTTCTTCCATTTCCTTCTATTAACTAAGAAAAGAAAGTAAAATTTTGGGTCTTAAATACTTTTCCAATAATCATGAAAAGGAAACTTAAAGCATAGAAGGATAAACTTGTTGAAGAAAAGTATACCCTAACTTGTGATCCCCTAGGTTCTAATCTAGGTTATCAATGATCATATGTTCTTATGTGAATATTTATTTTATTTTATCTTTGTCCCTTTAATAATGGTTCATACAAAGCTTATGAATTTACCAAAGAATATCCCCCAGGAGTGTCAAAACTAGAGTGCAGAAAGGCCCATTATCATGTACTAGTTCCCGTTCGAGCCTAGCTCAAAGCGGTGTTTTTAGGTTTTACCCCTATGTATATCTGTGCCAGAGCCACCTCTACCTGCTCGTATCCAGACAAGGATGTATTTTCTTGATAAACCACTTACTCAATACTCACCAAAATACTAAGAATATTTCCTATAATTAAAGTTTTATATAGGTTTCTTCCTAAAGTTTTCATATCATAATTTACAAAAATAACTTAACCATTCTTTGATACCAACTGTAACATCCCACCTTTTTATCACATTAACTTTCATTACATTATACAAAACCAAGGATCTTTGAGGTTTAGTGTCTTGGAAACTAGGAACTTAATATATGAGAACATAAAACATTCTTCTTAAACACTTGAAAGGCTTATTCATAGTTCATCCTAAGTTCATTACAACATCTCATAACATAGGATCATACATAAAAGGAAAGGGTGATCAGAAGGCTCAGTAAGGGAAACAAGGGAAACATTTTACATGTGAACTTGAGATACATCAAAAAGTCATGAAAAATAACTTTAAGGAATGAGAAAGAGATCATGAGGCATATCATAATAAAAATAACTTATTTCATAAATTGAATATGTGGCTATAACATTTAACATAGACAATCATTTCCATTTCACCAAGGTCCATCCCCAAGGTTTTATTAAAAATTACCAAGGTTATTCACCAAGGTATCGTTAAAAATGGTCATCTCTAGAGATTAAGTCTTTAACCAATGCATTGGAGCGCTATCAGGACACACCATTAATTTGTCTTTATTATCATGTGATCCAAATATATCATCATCAATAATTTCCTAAATAACCCATATATTATAAAATAAATGGGTTTCATTTCATAATCATAACATTTTAAAAAATGCTTTAAAGACATGATCTTTATGTCACTTTAAACCCACAGAAAAGGAAAGTGGGTTTCATGTTTGTAAATCCCAGAATTAAAATAGAAAATTTTGATATATATGCGAATAAACCTATAAGATAAATATCTTTTAGTATTCACTTAATAAAATAAAAGAATTTTATAAATAGAGAAAGACATTTTGAGATGAAAATTCTGCAGCATAACGACTATGTTACAGGTTTTAGAAAACATTGAAAAGAGAGGGGACATGGGTCACCCACTCATAACTGATCCATAAAATAGTAGAGGGACATAATATAAAGGATATAAGAACATGATAATGAAATTTGAAAGACATACCATATGAAATTAAAAACATGGAAGGAAGAGAAAATTAAGATTTCTCTTATGAAAATTCGGCAGCCTAATGACGTCACTTAAAAAAAATGAATTGACTAGATCAAATAGGGTTTCTAATAATATGAAAATAAAAGAATAGTATGATAGATATAGAGATAATACCACAACATAATAAAAAGGAACATGAAAGACTTGACATGAAAATAGATCTTGAAAACGAGAAGGGTGAAAGAATCCCTTAAAAATTCAGCAGCCTAACGGTGCCACTTAAACATTCTTAAAATGAATTGATGAGAGTAAGAGGGGGTCTCTCATAATATGAAAATGAAAAGGACAGTAGGATGAATATAAAAGAACATCCTCCAACATAAGAACATGGAGCATAAAAGAAATGACATAAAATAGAGTACATGGAAAGAAAGAGAGAGGCAGGATCCCTTACCTAGAAGAGTAACTTCTAAATCTTGAAGTTTGAGACCTTGGGAGGATTGAGGGCACCTTGTGAGGACTCCTTGGGAGGGAAGGAGTCCAGAACTTCGTTGAGGAGGATTTTGGAATGGAAAGGATAAGAGAATGGCTTGGTATTTATAGGGGAAGTGAGGAGACAAGGCATTAATGGCCAAGGGACAACTCATTGGTGGTATTGACAAAACAAGTGGTATTTCCTCATGGTTTTGGCCACTTGGGACACCTAATACCTTATCTTACTATTAAAAAGTAGACCATCCCATAAAATATCTCATGACATCATCATGATGCAGTTATGATGTCATTAAACATACTGAAACCCTAAAACTGTATTTTTACTATTCACTGGAAATTCAACTTTTTCAGAAAACTCCCAAAAAATTTACCTTAACATAATATCAATGCTTTGAATTCAAAAACAAACTCCATTTTATAAAAAAAAATTTCTAAATATTTTTAATTTAATTTTTAAATAAAAACACTATTCACCGAAAATTCAATTTTTTGAGAAAAATCCCCAAAAATTACCTTAACATAATATTGATGTTTTGAATTCAAAAATAAATTCCATTTTATAAAAATAATTTTCTAAATATTTTTAATTTAATTTTTAATTAAAAAACACTATTCACTCGAAAAAACTAATACTTGACTAATAATTTCTAAAACAGTTATTTACTTATTTTTTCGAATCACATTACTTAATCAAGGTGCCTATATTATATTAATACATTCTTTAAGTGAGATTACTAATCCATTTGGTCACATTACTAATCCTAAGCGTAAAATCACTATTCATAAATTGCTATTCACCAAAAATTAAGTTGATCTTTTTAGACTCCAAATTTCTTTCTGAACTCATTTGCAGAAGACCATTTTTTGAAAATCATTACACATCATTAATTATTTAAGGTTTACAAAAATATTTTAAAATATCCTTTTTTTTCAAATTCATCAATAATATACATCCTACATTTTTTCAAGACATTTAAAAATTTACAAACTTCACCATAAAAAAACACAATTTTATTTATCTCAAAGGATTACACAAATCAGTTAAGGTCTCCTTACATAGCCCCTTAATACCCCAACATAGGACCTACGTGTAAGGTGTGCTAAGGTGAGAGAATCTAAGGGCGGCTCAGCCAACATCGCACGAGTATTAATTTCTATCATTTTGAACTTCTCACGAAGGCAATCCCGTTCTAGCTTCACACGATGAAGTTCGGCTTGGGTTTAGTCCAGAGCAAAGCCCAGTGGTGCTACCTCCTTCCCAAGTTCTGTTAGATGGGCTTAGATTGGCCCGAGACTACTGGATGTGGCCATAAAATCTTATTTCTATATTAATTAACCAAGATCACTTGTATTTAGAGACAATAATCGCAACATTTAGTTTCTAATGGTCATATTGACCAATGGTCATATAACAGTAGAAACCCAATGGTCTCATTTTAATTATACTCATGTTATCAAATGAAACAGTTTTGTTGAGTATAAAAACAAAATAACACACAAAATTAGGAAACAAGATTTATTCAAAATTTCGGGTTGTTACAATCTTCCCCCCTTAAGAAATTTCATCCTTGCAATTTTTAAAATTGGGCTTGGAAATTTCATTGAAAGTCCCACATCGGAAAAAGAGTTAGTAACACTATTACTTTAGAATAAAGAAAGGGAAGTACAAAGGTCACCCGAGTTAACCCATACTAGGATTCCATGTAGGAAAACATGGATATGGAGGAGAAAATAAACGGTCAAGTTCTGATGAAGAATGATAGAAAACATGATTAGGAGAAAGTTAACCACAAGAAAATCAAAAACTTATGATGTCTGTAAACAGTCTTTGATTACCCTATAGGAAACGTAAACCAACAACGTTTTTGTTTTAAGTTACTTTTCATAATTTTGAGGAATTAATTTACTACATAGAATAAAAACATAAGGAAATATACTTACCTTCAAGTAGAGTTTCATCCTTTAATAAGTTTCTACCAGAACTAATATTTTCTCCAAACTATGAGCATTCAAAAATACTTGGTCTCAAAAAAGCACAAGAATCATCTTCTATAGAATCACGTAATACACAAAAGAATAACTATCTATCTTAAAACATTTATCCCAAAAACAAAAAGGGTAAGATAAAACAAATCTTCAAAAAGAAAGAACCCCATAGGAAGGGAAACTACTTTAAATCTTCAAAGTTACATGGTACTACCCAAAGTTTATCATAGACCATTCCATAAATAACTATCCTTAAAATTCCTTAAAATAAAACAAACTAAGATTGAAACCCAAATATAAGAAGGATTTGATAACATAGTCTTCCAAGATAAACTTTATCGTTCATCTCCAAACAACATCAACCACTTCATAACATCTTATAACAAAAGTAACTATCCTAAACATATTTTACCCAAGACAAGTTAATCATTTCTATAAGTAACCTAAATTACTATAAGTTCACCTTAAATTCATCAATTATTCAAAATATAAGTCAACCTTTACTCCTCAAATAAAATACCGTAGTAATCTATTTACCTCGATCATATAGGGTTCCCAAAATAGTGAACGTCTTCCAAAATAATAATCATCTTTTAATCCCCTAATCATCATTTTTTTCAAGAAGAACAGCTTCACAACATCAACATGTGGTACATAACAATATATGTTTTACTTAATGATATAAAACCGTCTTAGGTACCAAATTAATGTTCTTAAAAAACATCAAAGATATACTCATAGGGAATGAACTAAAATACAACATGACATAGACAATTATTGCGAAGAAGTTACATGTACTTTAGTCATCATGATCCATCTCAGCATAGGACTTGCATTGTTCCCTTGTCCTTGAAGATTGTTGATGCTCATCATGCTTATCATCCCTTCCAAGAGATCATTGCCTTGGATAATGTCCAACTTCTTCACATTTACGACATTGAAAAGTATAAGGTACATTAGATCGAACCTTATCTCTATTCATCACATTATCCATTTTTTTAAATAAATTGGCTACTTTATACCCTATCACCCACACTTAAAACATCTCTCGGTTCCTTTGTGACATTCTCCTTGGTGGCCCTTTCCACACTTTTTGCACAAAGGAAATTGGGTCTTCTTTCCCTTATCAACTTTAAAGATGAACATCCTTGAGACTTCGTCTTCTTCTTCCTTGATGTATTTGGGCATTCAACTAGGTACCAATTATTAATTGTGATTTTTGATAACTGGTTTGGCATAATCACATTATGTTCAACTTGATCTCTCATCCACTCTATCATATTAATAGGGAAATCATCACATTTTCTATCACATTGGTTGTTGGGACATGTTCTTCCATTTCCCGCCATTAACTAAGAAAAGAAAGTATAATTAGGGGGCTTAAATACTTAGGCAATAACCATGAAAAGGAAACATAAAGCATATAAAGATAAACTTGTTGAAGAAAAGTATACCCTAACTTGTGATTCCCTAGGTTCCAATCTAGGTTATCCATGATCATATATTCTTATGTGAATCTTTATATTATTTTATCTTTGCCCCTTTAATAATGGTTCATACAAAGCTTATGAATTTACCAAAGCATATCCCCCAGGAGTGTCAAACCAAGAGTGCAGCAAGGCCCATTGTCGTGTACCAGTTCCCATTTGATCCTAGCTCAAAGTGGTGTTTTTGGGTTTTACCCCTATGTACATCTGTGCCAGAGCAACCTCTACCTGCTCGTATCCAGACAAGGATGTATTTTCTTGATAAACCACTTACTCAATACTCACCAAAATACCAGGAAGATTTCCTATATTTAAAGTTTTCTATAGGGTTATTCCTAAAGTTTTCATATCCTAATTTCCACAAATAACTAGAACATCCTTTGATAACAACTATAACATCCATCCTTTTTATCACATTAAATTTCATTACATTATACAAAACCGAGGATCTTTGAGTTTTATTGTCTTGGAAACCAGGAACTTAATACACGAAAACATAAAACATTCTTCTTAAAAACTTGAAAGGATTATTCATTGTTCATCCTAAGTTCATTACAACATCTCATAACCTGGGAGAATACATAAAAGGAAATGTTGAGTAGAAGGCCCAATAAGGGAAACAAGGGAAACATTTTAGATGTGAACTTAAGATACATCAAAAAATCCTGAAAAATAAATTTAAGGCATGAGAATGAGATCATGAGGCATATCATAATAAAAATAATTTCTTTCATAACTTGAAGATGTGGCTAAAACATTTAACATAGATAATTATTTCCGTTTCACCAAGGTCCATCCCCAAGGTTTCATTAAAAATTACTAAGGTTATTCACCAAGGTATCGTTAAAAATGGTCATCTCTAGAGATTAAGTCTTTACCCAATGCATTGGAGCACTATCAAGGAACAACCTTAATTTGTCTTTATTATCATGTGATACACATATATCATCATCAATCATGTCATAAATAACAAATATAGAATAAAAGAAATGGATTTCATTTCATAATCATAACGTTTTAAAAACTGCTTTAAAGACATGATCTTTATGTCACTTTAAACCCATGGAAAATGAAAGTGGGTTTCATGTATGTAAATACTAGAATTAAAATAGAAAATTTTGATATATATGTGAATACCCCTGTAGGATAAATATCTTTGAGTATCCACTTAATAAAATAAAATAATTTGAGAAATAGAGAAAGACATTTTGAGATGAAAATTCTGCAGTATAACGACTATGTTACAGGTTTTAGAAAACATTGAAAAGAGAGGGGAAATGGGTTACCCACTCATAAATGATACATAAAATAGTATAGGGATAGAATATAAAGGATATAAGAACATGGTAATGAAATTTTAAAGACATACCATATGAAATGAAAAACATGGAAGGAAGACAAAAATAAGATTTCTCTTATGAAAAATTCGGCAGCCTAACGACGTCACTTAAAACAAAGAAAAAAAAATGAATTTAGGAGATAAAATATGGTCTCTAATAATATGAATATAAAATATCAGTATAATATATATAGTGATCATACCCCAACATAATAAAAAGGAAAATGGAAGACTTGACATGAAAATAGATCTTGAAAACGAGATGGGTGAAAGAATCCCTTAAAAATTTGGCAGCCTAACGGCACACTTAAAAATTCTTAAAATTAATTGATGAAAGTAAGAGGGGGTATCTCATAATATGAACATGAAAAGTACAGTGGGATGAATATAAAAGAACATCCTACAACATAAGAACATGGAGCATAAAAGAAATGACATAAAAGAGAGTACTTGGAAAGAAAGAGAGAGGTAGGATCCCTTACCTTGAAGAGTAACTTCAAAATCTTGAAGTTTGGGACCTTGGGAGGCTTGAGGGAACCTTGGGAGGACTCCTTGGGAGGTAAGGAGACCATAACTTCATTGAGGAGGATTTTGGAATGGAAAGGATGATATAATTACTTGGTATTTATAGGGGAAGTGAGGGGACAAGGCATTAATGGCCAAGGGACACCTCATTGGTGGTATTGAAAAAACAAGTAGTATTTCCTCATGGTTTTGGCCACATGGGACACCTCATACCTTATCTTACTATTCAAATGTCGACAATCCCATAAAATATCTCATGACATCATCATGATGCAATTATTATGTCATTAAACATACCGAAACCCTAAAATTGTATTTTTACTATTCACTGAAAATTCAACTTTTTCAGAAAACTCCCAAAAAATTTACCTTAACATAATATCAATGCTCTGAATTCAAAAATAAATTCCATTTTAAAAAAATAATTTTCTAAATATTTTTAATTTAATTTTTAAATAAAAACACTATTCACCGAAAATTCATTTTTTTTTTCAGAAAAATCCCCAAAAATTACCTTAACATAATATCAATGTTCTGAATTCAAAAATAAAGTCTATTTTATAAAAATAATTTTCTAAATAATTTTAATTTAATTTTTAATTAAAAAACACTATTCACCTGAAAAACTAATACTTGACTAATAACTTCTGAAACAGTTATTTACCTATTTTATTGAATCACATTACTTAATCAAGGTGACTATATTATATTAATACATTCTTTAAGGGAGATTACTAATCCATTTGGTCACATTACTAATCCTAAGCGTAAAATCACTATTCATAAATTACTATTCACAAAAAATTAAGTTGATCTTATTAGACTCCAAATTTCTTACTAAACTCATTTATAGAAGACCATTTTTTGAAAATCATTACACATCATTAATTATTTAAGGTTTACAAAAATATTTTTAAATATCCTTTTTTTCAAATTCATCAATAATATACATTCTACATTTATCCGTACATTTGGAAATTTACAAACTTCACCATAAGAAAAAAACACAATTTTATTTATCTCAAAGGATTACACAAAGCAGTTACGGTCTCCTTACATATCCCCTTATAACTCCAACATAGGACCTAAGTATAAGGTGTGCTAAGGTGAGAGAATCTGAGGGTGGCTCAGCCAACATCACACGTGTAGTAATTTCTATCAGTTTGAAGTTATCACGAAGGCGATATCGTTCTAGCTTCACATGATGAAGTTCATCTTGGGTTTGGTCCAGAGAAAATCCCAGTGGTGATACCTCCTTCCCAAGTTCTGTTATATGGGTTTCGATTGGCCCGAGACTACTGGATGAGGCCATCAAATCTTCTTTCTATATTAATTAACCAAGATCACTTGTATTTAGAGACAATAATCGCAACATTTAGTTTCCAACGGTCATATTGACCAATGGTCATATAACAGTCGAAACCCAATGGTCGCATTTTAATTATACTCATGTTATCAAATGAAATAGTTTTGTTGAGTATAAAAACAAAATAACACACAAAATTAGGAAAAAAGATTTATTCAAAATTTCGGGTCGTTACACTACCTATGCATCACGAAAGTTAAAAATTCATGAACAAAACTATCCTACTCATGATCTTGAGTTAGAAGATGTAATATTTTATTTGGAGATATGAAGAAACTATCTCTATGGTAAAAAATGTGAGATATATACTAATCACAAGAGTTTGAAGTATATTTTCTCACAGAAAGAACTCAACATGAGGTAAAGACGATGACTTGAACTACTCAAGGATTATTATTACACTATACACTACCACTCGGGGAAGGCAAATAAGGTGGAAGATGCTTTGAGGAGAAAAGATCATGGAGTTTTGAACAAGAAGAGAGTTGAAAGGGACCCTATGTTCATGGATCTAGTAAAGATGGATATGGGAATAATCATGGAAGGTGAAATATCAATACTTTTTCAAATGGTTTCCAAACCATATTTACTAGAAAGTACAAAAAGTTATCATACTGATGATGAGGACTTTCAAAAGAAAATTAAAGCTATGAATGATGAGAGATTGATTGACTTCATATATGAAGATGATATTTTGAAATTTGGGAGGAGGCTTTGTGTTCCTGATATACCTGATCTAAAAATGGAATTGTTGGATTATGCTCATAGCTCCAATTTCTCTATACACCCTGGTAACACTAATATTTATAGATATTTGAAGGAACAATTTTGGTGGGATAACATGAATAGGGAGATTACTGATTATGTGTCAAGATGTATGGTTTGTAAATAGGTTAAGGCTAGAAGAAAACATAATGGAGGAGTCATGCAACCTCTTCCTATACCTGAGTGGAAATGGGATGATATTATGATGAACTTTTTCATGGGGCTACCAAAGACTCCTAGAGGGAATAATGGAATATGGATCATTGTTGATCGTCTTACCAATTCATTACATTTTCTTGCTATAAGAGAAGATTTTCCACTTGAAAGTTTAGTAAGACTATATATTAATGTAGTTGTAAGACTTCATAGAGTACCACTATCGATTGTTTCTGATCGTGATCCCCATTTCATATCAAGATTTTGGAAAATTATTTAGAAATCCCTAGACATTGAACTTCGTTTGAGCACTGCCTACCACCCTCAAACTGATAGACAATCAGAACAGACTATTCAAACCTTATAATACATATTTAGATCTTTCTCACTTTACCTTAAAGGTATGTGTGATCAATATTTACCTCTGTTAAAATTTTCTTATAACAATAGCTTCTATTAAAGTATTTATATGGAACCATATGAAGCATTATATGGAAATATATGTCTCACACCAACTTGTTGGGATGATATTGGTGAAAAAAAAACTCATAGGACCAGAACTTGTTGAGGAAACAATGGAAAAAGTGAATATTATCCAAACCCACATCAAAGAAGCTCAAAGTAGGCCAAAGAGCTATGCCGATAACCGAAGGAAGGATTTTGAATTTCAAGTAAGAGATCATGTTTTATTAAAGGTATCTCCATGGAAGGGTGTTATAAGATTCGGTAAGAAGGGTAAATTAAGTCCTAGGTACATTGTACCTTTTGAAATTCTAGAACTAATTGGAGTTGTATCTTACCATTTGGAAATGCCTCCAAGTCTCTCCAAAGTTCATGATGTGTTCTATGTATCACTATTGAGAAAATACCTGCCTGACCAAACACATATACTCACCTATGAAGAAATAGAACTAGAACCCGATCTATCTTACTGTGAAGAGCCTATCAAGATTCTTGATACTAGAGAACAAGTGTTGAAAAACCGAACGAATTG
This sequence comes from Viscum album, assembly GCA_963277665.1. Taxonomy (NCBI): domain Eukaryota; kingdom Viridiplantae; phylum Streptophyta; class Magnoliopsida; order Santalales; family Viscaceae; genus Viscum; species Viscum album. The sequence goes on from OY728138.1 coordinate 772,456,756, forward strand.
TCTGGTAAAAGATCTATGGAGAAACAATAATATGGAAGAGGCAATGTGGGAACTTGAGGAACTTATGATGAAGAAACACCCGAATCTTTTTATGTAGTAATATTTTAGAAATTTTTAGGACAAAATTATTTGAAGGAGGGAAGAATGTAACACCCCAAGTTTCCACGGTATGCTATTCTTTGAATAATACAATAGCTTGCATTGTATGCAGCTTCAAGTTCTAGCACACCACGACCAATCAAACTAGCCATTTAAAAAGCATTTATGAATAGTAATACCCACTTTTGAAATTTTATAAATTTTATTTTTTAAAATGGACTTCATTTTTGGATTTCGAATATCAAAATTAGCTCAGGGTGAATTTTTGGTATTTTTTGGAAAACTTTCATTTTTTGATGAATAGTGAAAACACTGCGTTATTATTTAAAACCGAATTTTATTTAAATAATAATTATTTTTATTTAAATTTATTTTAAATTAAAAATAGATACATAACACCTATATTAGTTTAATGTAATTCATTGGAGTCATTTTATAATAAGATTAGATATATAAAATTTTATTGAACTATTTAACGCCTTTTATCCACCTTCTAGGCACATTTACAAATTTGCATAAAAGGTAATTTTATCGCTTATATGAATTTAATTTAAAAATATGAGAGTCATAGTTGACATTAATAAGTAAAATTTAGTTCAATAGGATGAAAATAATTTTTGGTGAATAGTAACTTTTGAATTTTATTTACCACAGTTAAAAGTAAATAGGGTAATTAAAGGTAAAAATGATATTATAATTAACCTAAAAAATGTTCTAATTCTATTGTATAAGTGTATTTAGACCAAAATCAACATTAGGAATAATATATGATCCTTTTTGATCCACTTGGATTAGATTATGACATTTATAGTTATTTTATTTAAAGAAGAGTTAAAAGTGTTAAATTCAAATTTTAATATCTAAACCATCTTTAATATAGGTTTATACAAAAGATAAATTAGACTATAAATATTAATTATAAATATAAAAATATTTCATATATCATGGTATTTTAATTATAATTTTTATACATTAAATAATTAAATTTATTTATGATACAATGATGATGTAGTAATTACCTTATTAATGAAAGATTAAAATAATTGATATTATAAATATGTAAATAAATGTAAATTGAGACTTTTAATGCATTAAACTAATTTTATAGGTTAATATGACATGTTAGTATTTATTTAATGTATTTTTTCTAATTAATCAAGTTTTTTTTACTTGCACAAAAACCAAATACTAAATAGTGTCAAAATTGACATACATGAGTTTTTAAAACAAATACTATATTATTAAATGATATAATATTCCTAAAAATATAAGGTTCATCCAAAGGACTAATATAATAATATATATTTTATTAATTAACCACTTTAGATTATCTTGGAATTTTATAGTAAGTTTATTAACTATGTAATATAAATATACAAGAAGACATTGTAAAAAGTTAAACTATTTAACTAAGAGTTAAATCTAAAAGATAAGGTTAATATGGTGACCTAAACTTTTCTAAAACCTATTTTTTGAGATTATTTCTACCCATACCCACCTTATCCTACAAATAAATACATTTTAATCCATTATAAACCGAAAATGATTTTATAATAAAATAATATTTCAAGCTTTTACTAAAGTGACCCTCACCTCTCTTATAAAAGGGTACATCCCCTTCTCTCAAAATGACACCACCAAAGACATTTGGATCAGACAAACCCTAGTAATTATCTTTCCAAATAACCTCAATACAACTTAGAGGCCTTACTTTGATCATAAATCCCATCTAAGAATCCCTTTTGATCAAATCAAAAAGGAAGCACCCGAAGAAGAGGTAATAATCTCATCACATCTTTCAAAGTTATTTTCTTCTTCCACTTACTCTTTCTTTGTTGTTTCCATACCAAAATAATAACTCTAGTACCTTCTATATACTTTGATTTTATTATAAATATGGTACAACCATATTCATTATTATATCCATCCTATGAATGACAAAGTCACCATACGTGCGTACGTACGACTTACCGTCGCCACGTCGTGGTGTAGTTTGTTATTCAACACTTAGTTATTTGGATGGTTATAATAATGAGTATATTTGATGTAAATAATAAATATAACATGTTAATGATTATTTATATGTAATATACCATCCAATTACATACAATTTCACTATCAATATAATGATATTGTCACTTGTGCGTACGTACAAATTACCACATCAATGTACATGATGAGATTCATTCCCCATCATAACCATTCAAGAATAATTTTAATTTTATGATTAAAAATAATTTTTAAGAAATTAATATAATTATGTATATGAATAAAATAAATCCTATCCATAAAAAACCTGACTTATGTAACAAAACATATAAAGGAAAACAAATCAGTTGACTCCTGAAACAATGATACTACTGAAATATTATTAACAAAGAAATATTAGAAGATAATATATGATATCATATATATGTATGTGGTTCTTGTATAATTTAATAACAATGATTTAAATATTATAGAAGAGGTTAAATTACCCTCGACTAAGGAAAAGTACAAGGTAAGGGTTAATTTTACAATCTCTTTATTATCCGTGGTTGTTTATATATAAGCATCTACTGGGAATTCTTTATCATCCTCATCCATGTTTCTAAAAAATGTATTTCAATTTTTTTTACTATTTCCTAGAATATGGTTTAAAGTTATTTATACCCTTGTTTTACTTTTTATAAAATGTTTTTAAAGTAATCTTTCCATCATTTTCCAAACAAGGTACTTTATGACCTTTTCGACAAATTAATGTAAGAATGTTTTTTTAACTTATACGACAGGTGAGACTATTTTCTACCATTATAAAACCTTTGAATCTTCCCTTACAAGATTATAAGAATATTTTAAAAATAAAATTTTTCTTTTATAATTATGTGACTTTTAAATGATTTCAAAATAGAAAGAGATATTTCTCTCAAATAGTTTTGATTTCATCTATGTCGAGATCCTTTGAAGGATTTTACACTTGTTTGAAGTTGATTTATTATGATACATTATTCCATATTGTATTTAAGGTTTTGTGATATGTTTGACTGTGGATGTGTTATTTTTACGCCATTAATTGTTTATGGTTAAATTATTAACATTTATTATTCTAGTTTTAATAAGAATGTTTATGTTATGTTTCAAACTTTCATATGAGGAATGCATTGCACTTAGTAAGTGACATGTGGAGCCCACTATATCTCCTTGATGCATTGGTAGGTCTCATGAGACAAACTACTGTCTTGGAACAATGCCTTGAAAAAAATATAATTTTTAGTCTTGGAACGAGGCCTTGATTATGTGGTTATGATGTTCAGAATTATGCATTCCATCATTATGAATTTAGCTATTGATATTATATATGATTATTCAACTAGTAGAATATCCATGTGAATAAGCTAATGAAATTATTTGATTTATATTTTCCATATTATGATGATGTTTAAGTTTAAAAGGCTTGTGTTTTAGTCTTATACATTTCCTTAAATGATTATGCTTATTTATGATAGTTTTCGCTATATTGTTATCCTTACTGAGAATCTGAGCTCACCCCTTTCTTATGTTTTTTCCAGGATGTGAAGAATTTTATTATGATTAACCTGCAAGGATAGGCTAAAGGATATGTGTGTGCTCAAAAGGTACACAATGTTGTTTTTTTTATTTCATGATGTAATGTAAAACTTATGCATGTATCTAGTACTTTCAAGGCTATTAAACTAATCGGTCTTTCGAGACTTTATCTCTTGTGATCATGCCAATGTTATGTAATAATGTACCGATTATAGGTAACTAGGGTTAGGGTGTTACATTTCATATGGGTTGAGAGAGTTTGTACCTCATTATTTGAACAATAGTACACATTACATAGAGTTGAAAGTAGCGATCTTCACTCTGAATATATGGAGGCACTATCTTTTGGGAGAGTGAATTGTTATATACCCTAACCATTAGAGTCTTAGGTATATCTTTATGCATATTGATTTTAACCTGAGAGAGGGGAATTAGTTGGATTTATAAAAGGAACATGATTTTTAGATAATATATACTCATGGGAAGGGTAACATGGTAGATGAATCCCTTACCAGGATGTCCCATTCTCACTTGGTAGAGGAGGCATAAGAGTAGTTGGTTTCTTTATAGCTGACCTTGATAGAGGATAGATGTAAAATTTTTCTTTAATCGATGGTCGTGACACTTCTTCTTTAACATGTGATATAATCTCAGTTAGGATACATTGACTATAGATTTATACATGTCCAAATATCCTTAAGAGATATACCTAATGGATTTTATAAAGGAAGTGTTCATGCCATCCTTTTCCAGGTTTAGATGGTGGTTCCAGTCATGTTTCATGAGCGGATGAGGAGAGAGTTTCCCATATCCCCTTGTATGTACATCCCAATATTGAAAAGTTTTACAGGTACCTTTAGCATTAGTTTTGGTGAGATAACATGTGGAAGATCATAGTTGAGTTTATCTCTTGGTGTCTCACATGACAGTCAGTGAAGGTTGATCACTAGGTTCTAAAAGGTTTGACATAACCTATTGAGATATCAAAGTGAAAATGGCATGGAATATCCATGGACTATGTAATGAGTCTTCCATGGAAAATGAGAAGAAAAAATGCTATATAAGTGATTGATGATCAAATAAAAAATTCTACACACTTATTTTCCATCAATGAGAAGAGTTAGGTGGAGAGTCTGGGGTGTTTGTACATGTAGTAGATTATCCCACTTCATGGGTTACCCATGATTATTATCTCCAACCATGGTGATCGGTTCATATAATGGTTGTGGAGAGGCTTCTTAGAGGCTTTCATGATCTAGTTGAGAAGAGTGAAGAGTTTAAACCCCACAAACCTAGGATGACTAAGCATATAATCCAAGTATAAGAGGGTATATTGAGAGAATTCATGTAAGAGTTTGGATAGATTTGGGAGCTTTACTTGCCATGGGAAATGTTTTATTATAATAACAGTTATCACTCTATGATTAGTATGGATCATTTTGAGAATCTGTAAGGGATAACCTATTGGTAAAACATATAATGGAATGAGATTGGGGATACATCTATTGTTGGTATAGAGATAGTGATGACAATGATGTATAAGGTCAAAGTGATCCATGATCCTATGAGTACAGCTTAGAGTAGACATAAATCTTATGAAAATAAACATCATAGGACAATGGATTTTGGGAAGGGAGACCATGTTTTACTAATATTATCCACATGATGAGTATTATGTAGGTTTTTCTAGGAGGCAAGCTATCCCTGAGGTTCATTAGAACATTTGAGATCCCACATAGGATTGGATAAGTCACTTACAGCCTAACACTCTCACTATAGTTTGATTATGTTCTTGATGTCTTATATGTGTTATAGATGAGGATATTTTTTTATAAAACAATTCACATTATTTACTGGGTTTAGTAGAAAATAAAAGATGAATTCACCTTTGTGGAGTACCAAGTGGTAATTGAGGATCAGAAGGATAGGATCTTGTGCAAATAAACTATTCCCTTAGTTTGTATGATGGGGAAACATTGGAGCATACGGTAGATATCCTGGGAGTGAGAGATTTAGAGACAAACTCAGTACCACCACATTTTCATTTAGCTTATGGTTTTTAGCTAGAAAATATGTGAATAAAGGGATAATGTAGTAATTAAGGTTTTATTAGATGTTTCATTCAATTATTACTTTAAATATCTCTATATTTATTATAGGATTACTGACTTCCATGCATTAGAGTCCCTAGATCGATGACAGTGACCCAACATTTTTTATTAGTAGATTTGAAGTGGTTAACTGGAGAAATTGATGGTAGAAATATAAGATCAAAGATATTTTTAAAGATACATAAGTTTATATGAAAAACATGGTGAGATATAATGTACTATGAAAAACACACACTGTGTAGTCCCTGACTGTACTGACCAGGTTTTTGGGAAAAAAAATTACCACATGTAGTGCACACCCACATCATGCTATATGACCCCATTTTGGTATCTCGATGTGTAATATAAGAGTAAAATATAAGTAAAATGTGTGCAAACATGTACTTAGACACAACCATGATACCCAAACATGGTTATATACACAAGCATGGGTCGATGTACATGTGTACAGCTGAAAGAGAACACACATGCCCCAGGTGGAAAATACATGCTGTGTATAACCAGTACATGACATGTTGAGTTACATTTCTTCCCATTTCATGTCTATATGCAAACATATACTTGTAGTGAGGTGTGGTCACACGTCGCGTGGATCCCTATACACATCTTCTACTTCTCCCAATAACATTTTCCTCTCATATCTCCTTCCTCGGGACTCATATTTTAGCCCATATGTCACCTATCCCAAGTTTTTACTACATATAACACGATAATTTCCATTATTGTGGAATTATAGATATGATTTTATGTTTTACAAGTATTATGTTTATTTAGGAAATTCTTGTTTAAGCTAATAAGCAGGATATTATCCTCAAAGTGATGTTGGGGTCAATACTCTCCTATCACACCAGGGCACGACCCCCCCATACTTTTTACATAGGTATAGTTGGTAATACCCCACAAAAAGGCTCATGTGAAAATCCAATTAATGATAAAATAAATCACTTTCAAATTTATTAATATAATTATATTCATTATAAAAATATTAATTAATTTTTAAATAAAAAGAAAATAGTTTTCATTAAACTCTTTTCTTATAAGGATTTATTTTAATGTTTAATTTCAAAATCATAAAATTTAAATTTTAAAAAAATTATTCCATTTTTAAAATCATAATATTAAAATTATGTTAGGGTGAAACTTCAGGTTTTTTTGGGAAATATTAATTTTTTTGGTGAATAGTGAAAAAATGTTTTTTGTACGAATATTAATTATTTTCAATAAATTAATTAATTTAAAAGTAATATTATGTTATTAATTTTATTTCAACTAAAATAAGTATTCTTTAATTATATTTAATCCAAATAATTAATTTTTAATCATCTTTATATTGGATTTTTTATAATTTTATTTTTTTGGTTAAAAAAATTGGGGTTTTTTGAAAACTTTTCAATGTGCATAATATTTCTCAATTTAAGTTAGTTATAAAACACATAATGAGGAATTATTTAAATTAAATTCATATATTACATGTTAATAAATATTAATTTAAATTTATACAATGATTATTACTATTCATAGAGTTAATATGAAATCATATTTTTCTTGAAAAATATGTTTCTTGAGAAAATGATTTTTCTTCACATCTGAAGGTTTAATTTTAAATTATATTCTACCACTTTTTTGAATTTAATTCTGTGAAATATATTCTATATTTGAAATTAGAATCATTTATATTATCTAATGTGATCAAATAAATGTTCGGTCATAATGAATAGTGAGAACAATAAAAATCTTTTATTGCAGTTAATGTAAAAACAAATTTACTAGGGGTTAAACTAAAAAGATAAGGGTTAAAATGAACTAATAACTTTTATAAAATATATTGGGTGGAAATATTTTGACATTATAATGCATATGTCTTGATAATGAACCATTTTGGATCCTTTTTTCTTTGAAAAATGATGATACAACTTTTTCTATTCAAATATTACATCTGTGCCACTCACCTCACTTATAAAAGTCCACCCACATTCTTCTCCACTTCACACCTTCAAAGACTATTGGATTAGACAATAAATTATTAAATAAATTCATTAATTCTATACTAATTATCTATAGAACCTAGTATGATAAAAAATCCATTATATTAAGGATTTTGGTGCTTTCCAAGGAAGATTGTCCGAAAGAGAGGTATCATGATTAACCATGTTTTTTTATTCTTCCACCTCCTTCAAATTTTATTAAATTATGATGATAAAATAACACCATTATCTACCATATACTTCTAATATGTTATTATATAAATTTAAACAACTTAATCAATCTCTCATTCCATCAAATGGTAAATGAAATCATCATTCATGTGTATAGTGGACTACCACTATACGAACTGATGTCCATCATTTTTCATCATCACCTCTCATGGATTATTATAATGTTTATTAAAAGTATATTTATGATATTTGTAACATAATTATACTAATTTAATTATTATATCACATATAAATTCTTACTTTCCATTCCTTGGGGATGTAATAATATTTATTATGTGTAGGACAAACTACCACCACACATAGCGACATAATTCGTTTTCACTAACGCTTTACATGAAAGGTAATAAGGAAAATATATCTCTTTATTAAATGAATATATATGATATATATGAAATAATTATTATATTTGTAAAATATTTATTATTATTAAATTATAATATATAATTTTATTTCTTACCTTTCATCTCACTAAAAAATGATATTGTCATTCTTGCATACGTGTGGACTACTGCCTCCACAATGAGATATGATTTTCTTCATCACCATATCACATAGATGATATATATATGAATATATTTAATAGAATATTATTTTATTTATGATATTATTTTCATATATTAAATATAAAATAATACTTAATTTCATTCTATAATGATCATTGAAAAATGTAAACGTTAGTGATGTAATATTTAAGGCCAGGTCCTTATAGTTAGCATCAAAGAGAGGATTAAATAATTTCAGAGGTTAGGATAATGTTAATATAACGACTTAGAATTATTTTAGCATATTATTATGTGGAAATGAATTATAATTTGAATATTAGAATGATTCTTTGTTAAAATTATGTCTGTTCAGAATGGGTTTCCATAGAGTAAACATGGAAGCTATAGTGGGAAGGCACAAAGAGGGAAAAATCATTCTAAATATACATCCTAATATGGTTTTAATTGGAAAAAAATATTTATTTTGGAGATAGATCAGTTTAAGTAAGCTATAAATGTTGGTGGAATCCATGATAGAGAGTATCCAGATATACCACCAAGAAACATATCGATAGTAGAGGATTTTATGAGACAACATTCTCCAACATTAAGTGGATCATCTGACCCATCTATAGTCGAAATATGAATCAATTTTATTGAGAAGATATTTTATGTCATGGGGTTTTTTGAATAAAATTTTTTAACCATTTCCACTTATCATTTTGAATAATAATTTGTTTTATGGAGATCATTGGTTAAGAATACCAAATAGAGAGATAAGATTGATTCCATGAAATGGGACACATTTAAGAAACACTTCTTTGATAAATATTTCCCTAAGGTTTTTCAAATCAATATAGAGAAACAACTTTTGGAATTGATGAAAAAGGATTAATAAATTCCATTTCATAAAGTTAATATTTTACTATATTGGATAGGTATGTACCCAATTTTATCTAGTATCATGATATTAAGATTAATTGGTTTTAGTCAATATTGAATCCAAATTATTAATAGGAATTGGATTCCAATGATTTGAAGAAACATGATAACCCTTTCAATGTCCAGAGAAGGTACATGGTTTCGACCAAATTTACCCAAGCTTTAAGGGTCAAGCGGTCGCTTGTAGTGTAGCTTGGGTTGTTGAATCCTCAGAGACCTAAGAAGAACCTTTAGACACTCAATAAAAGGAGATGGATTTTTGGTATGAAGTGGACAACATGGGTTTATTTTAGATGGTTTTAAAAGATCACTAAAAGATCTATGTGAATTCAAATTATGAGAAAATGAGTTGATCCTAGGTTATTTCTCGGGGTGGATTGAATGAATTCCTTTTTTACGATGTTAATTTCATTAACTCGAGAAGGATTCATGCAATGAATTCAAACTAACCTCATAAATTAATGATTAAACACCTCCAAAACACATTCTAATCACTAATAAACTTGTTGGATCATTTTCATGAGCACTCCAAGGTAAAGGATAAATTATCACATGAAAGTGGGGTGAATAAATTCAATAAGGAAGAGGAAGAATAAAAATCATTGAATGAAAGAAACTCAATTAAAAGAAATTAATAACATTTAGAGAGTGATAAATAACATTCCATCCAGCCCCTTTCTACTCCCTTGGATCAACCCATAAAAGAGCTTGCCCTCCATTGATGAAAAGTTCTCAACGGAAGCGGAATGTAGACTTACGAGGGTGGAATTGAAGAAGTAAAAACAACAAAAATAACGATCACTCCACCGTTGTGTGAAAAAAATAACAAGGTTTGGTGTGAAAAAGTTCACACCTTAAGAAAACGGTATCAAGGTGATATGAATAAGAACAAAACAATATAATATAAGAACTTTTATAAAAAACTAAGGTGATTCGAACAACTTACATGGGAAGGAAAAATGCTACAAGACAATTTGACATAATGACATTACAATAAAAAAAAAGATCCAAGATCCCTAAATCCTCCACCAATACTACCTTAAATAGGAAAAAATTAATCCTTGGTCGAGAACCCAACATACCATGTGCCTTTAATTAATTGTGTTGGATAAATGTGGGTGGAACATTAATGTAGAGAGACTTTTCAACTTCTTGCCCCGAAGTTGCATCTAGCTTGCATCCACCAGAAAGATGCGCCGAAAGGACCTTCTAGAATGCATAATTTGAGTGAGCCCAACAAGACTTAGATGAATCCCCGAATGTATCCTAATATCCTGTAAAAGTTCAGCCCAAAATAATAATCCGTTTGAGAGATATGATATAAATAGTGGATTGTTTTTCTCGCACTCAGAATCTGGACCAGAATTGAATCTTCAAATTGGGCCGCATTAATCACCACCATTAAAATGAATTAGCACTGGATCCAGAATAATTATTTGTTCCTATATGTGTCTTCTAGCCTCCCATGAATATTGGGATTCATTGGGCCTGTATTGTGGGCCCCACATTCCCATCAGTGGGATGATACCAATATGCCTTCTCCAAAATTGTTTCCTTTCATTGCCAAATATCCCCATCATACTTTATGAATCTTCCATTGATCCTTGAATAAAAAATGTTCATATTTATGTTTATATCCATTTCAAAAAATATCATATTAAAATATATATAATTACATTCTTTAAAATCATATGAAACATTGGGCCTAAATTGGTGCATATTAGGCATGAAGTGCACAAATGATGAGAATGGATGTTCAAAATTAAAATCCACTAACTCAGGCCCATAAGATCAAAAATGAACATTTAATACCCTTAAAATGAAATCAAAATATGTGTTTTTATTATCTAATCACACCCCCAACTTGATTTTTTCTTGTCCCGAGCAGAATATATCTCACAAAAATGAAATTCGAATGACCTTTTCCAAAAACATTTTAACACACATTTCTCACCCAAAGATATCATACCAAAAAATTATGAAACCCATCAAAATAATTTAAAAAAATCTATGTCCATAGGCATATCTCAATCCCAAGACCATTCCTTTGTTCAAATTCATCTCCATATTTCATCCAAATTCAATTAAGCATGATGAAGTGTTGTGCGTCACAATAAACATGGGGGTTCATTTTCATTCGAGGGAGAAAAGATGGAAGCACTAGGAGAAATAAAATTTTAATAATAAGATGAGTACTCTTTATTTTATTTTATTTGTTTTTTTTGGATTTTTTGGATTTTTTTTGCAATTTTTCCATGGTAATTGAAATTGAACTCAATTGATTCAACCTATGTAGAAAGACTTTGCCGATGACTCCCAGGCTCAAAGACCTTAGGGAACCAAGTGAAGCTCACATACTCAGGCATTATCTCGAGTTAAATCAATCAAAAACAAATTCAAATTACCACAAATAGAGATACAATTCCCAACTCTAGGCCATACAACTATGGAGTCACGATCCCCAAGTGCCGAAAGCCACACATTAGGTCAATTCATTTCTCTATGCGCAATTGATTTTTTTTGAACACTCATGTTAAAATTAAAATTATCACTAATCCTATGCTATTTATTATGGGTCCCCAAGAACTCAAACTAAAACCCAACAATCTAGAGGACATGTATTGTGTTTTTTATTAAATGGATGAAAATACAATGGTGAAAAATCACATCATACAACCGCACTTTCCAATATCTATGCACATGAACATAAACTTGCATTAAAATCAGAATCAAGGAATGAAAAATTATTTGATATCCAATTTCAGAGTTTGGAATGTGTGTTATCATGTTCAAGGTTAATGACATTTTTCCTTCCACGCATTTTCATCTCCCCCCAACTTAGAATAACACAGTCCCAAGTGTTTAAATAATTGAAACATAGAAGGGGAAGGATAGAAGTTCAATGAAGACATTGAAAATGAAAATTATGGAATGAAGTCACCTGGTGGTTGATATTGAAAATGCATTCCCCTGTCTCCCTTCAGTTCTGGTTTGTCTCCCAATGGCTTGGACAGTTTTGACCAGCTTTTCCCAATGACCTATGACATGCCTTTATTCTTTTAATATATATATATATATATATATTTTATATATTTTTTAACCTAAAAAAATGTACAAATAACATAAACTGATGATACATTGTCTTTTCTTAAATTTCTGGGTAAGGTATTACTCAGGGATCACACCGCGTGACACGAATGAATACGATGCTCCCCTTTCATACCCATCCTTACTCATAAAAGAAGAACATGTCAACAATCTATTTTTTTAAATACCTACAAAAAAATAAAATAAGAATAAGCTGATTATACATTGTCTTCTTAATATTTTCTAGGAAAGGTATTACTCAGGGATCACACCGCGTGACACAGATGAATACGGTGCTAACCTTTCATACACATCCTTACTCATAAAATAATAACAGGTAAATAGTCTATTTTTTTTAAAATAACAAAATGAAGAAGAAGGAAACAAAAGATGATTCACAAATATTATAAACATGAAAACCACAGGTTGCCTCCTGTTCAAAGCTTTTTTTTAACATCGTTATCCTGACATGGATCCTAAATCTATCAATTTTTTCCTGGTTCATAGGTTGGATCTATTAGCTCTACCTCTATTTCCTGTTTATTGAATGATTCAATGAATGGTTTTAACCTATGACCATTAACCTTAAAAATGTTACCACTTGTGGGATCCTGAATCTCTACTTCCATATGGGGGTACACATGATGCACTATAAATGGACCTGACCATCTAGACCTTAACTTTCTCGGGTGTAAATGAAGTTTTGAACTATACAAGAGCACATGTTTTCCCAGTTAAATTTTTTTGGATTTGATATTCCTAGATTGGTAGGCTTGAACTCTAGCTTTATTTATCCTTGAATTTTCACAAGCCTCCATCCTAAGTTCCTAAGTTCATTAAGATCTAATTTCCTCTTTTCTTCGGCTAAAGAAATGTCAAAATTCATTTTTTTGATTGCCCAAAATTCCTTATGCTCAATTTCAACAGGTAAATGGAATGATTTTCCATAAACCAACCTATATTGTGACATTCCTAGGATGGTTTTTAATGCTGTATGATATGCCCAAAGAGCATCCAAGATTTTCTCAGACCAATCTTTCCTAGAGGGGTTGATAGTTTTTTCAGTAATTTGCTCAATCTCCCTATTTTCTAACTCAACTTGACCATTGGTTTGAGGATGGTACGTAGTGGAAAATTTATGAGAAATTCCATACTTATACATGAGTGAAGAGAATGGGTGATTACAGAAATGGGTTCCTCGATCACTGATTATAGCCCTAGGAATTCCAAATTGAGAAAATATATGCTCTTTCATAAATTGGATCACAACATGATGGTCATTAGACTTGGTGGGAATGAATTCAACCCATTTTGAGACATAATCAATAGCTAAGAGGATGTAGAGGTATCCCTTATAGTTTGGAAAAGGGTCCCATGAAATAAATTCCCCAACAATCAAAGATTTCAATGACCAGAATGGGAGTGAGGGGAATTTGATTCCTTTTGGAAATGGATCCTAATTGATGACACTGAGGACAACTTTTATAGAATTGGAAGGAATACTTAGTGAGGTTCGGCCAGTATAACCACTTTGGAGGACCTTTACAGTGGTTTTCTTTGTAGAAAAGTGGCCTCCACATGCCTCTCCATAACAAAATTTTAGAATGGAATATTGTTCAGACTCGGGAACACATCTCCTGATGATTTGATCAGGACAGAACTTGAAGTGGTAAGGATCATCAAACACATAGTGTTTGACATCAGAAAGGAATTTCCTCTTAGCTTGGGTCCCCATGAATTTTGGAATGTCACCCGTCACCAAATGGTTTTCTATGTCAGCATACCAAGGGCAATCAATCACTGAATATAGGTGCTCATCGGGAAATGAATCAGACACAGAGAGGTGGTGTGAGTTGTCTTTTAATTCCATCCTAGAGAGGTGATCAACTACAACATTTTCAACACCCTTTTTATCCTTAATGGTTAAATAGAACTCTTGAATAAGATGGACCCACCTAATCAATCTATCCTTGGCATCTTGTTTTTGAAAAAGGTATTTTAGGGATAAATGGTCAGTGAAGACAATGATGGGTGATCCTAAGATATAAGACCTGAATTTCTCTAAGGAAAAGACAACAACAAGCAACTATTTCTCAGTGGCGGTGTAGTTTATTTGTGCATCATTTGAAGATTTTCTTTCATAAGTAATGACACATGGAGTTTTCTCACACCATTGTCCTAATACTACTCCTACAACAAAGTCACTTGCATCACATATGATCTTGAAATGAAGTTTCCAATTTGGATATTGCATGATAGGTGGAGATATAAGAGTTGACTTGAGTGTAGAGAATGATTACTCACAGCTTTCTGTCCATAAAAATGGAGCATCTTTTACCAATAGAGCACAAAGTGGTCGAGAAATAGAGCTAAAATTCCTAATGAACCTTCTATAAAAACCAGCATGTTCTAAGAAGGACCTCACTTACTTAAGAGTTTTAGGATAGGGAAGGTGACGAATGATGTCAACCTTAGCTTTATCAACTTCAATCCCTCTACTAGATACCAGATGACCTAGAACATGTCCTTCCATTACCATGAAATGGAATTTTTCCCAATTTATTATGAGATTCTTATCCTCACACCTTGACAAAACCTTTTCAACATTTAGAAGGAATCCCTCAAAAGTATCCCCAAATATGGAGAAATCATCCATGAAGACCTCTAAACAATCCCCCACCATGTCTGAGAAGATTCCCATCATGCACCGCTGGAAGGTACCAGGGGAATTACATAACCCAAAGGACATGCGCTTGAAGGAAAAAGTGCCAAATGGACAAGTGAATGTTTTTTTCCTTGATCCTCTAAGGAGACTTAGATTTGATTATACCCTGAGAATCCATCTAGGAAGTAGTAGAATTGATGACCAGCCACTCGCTTGAGAACTTGATCTATAAAGGGCACGTGGAAATGGTCTTTCTTAGTACAAGAGTTGAGCTTCCTATAGTCAATACAGACTCTCCATCCACTGCTAACCTTTTTTGGAAGCATCTCTCCATCCTTATTGGTTATTACTATGATTCTATCCTTCTTTGTAACCACATGGATTGGGATAACCCACTAACTCTCAGATATATGATAGATGATACCAGCTTTTAACAATTTCAAAATTTCTTTTCTCACTAATTCCATGAGATTAGGATTGAGTCGCCGCTGAGGTTGACGATATGTCTTTGAATCGAATTCTAGAACAATTCTATGAGTCCCGATAAGTGGAATAATCCCAATAATATCAGATAGGTTCCATCCAATGGCTTTCTTGTGTCTCCTAAGGACATCTAGAAGCATACTATCATGATAGACTTCAAGAGAAGAAGAAATGAAAATAGGAAAGGATTGATTATCCCCTAAGAACACATACTTGAGTGATGAAGGTAAAACATTAAATTCAAGATCAGATCAGTTATAAATTTCCAAGAAAGGATGAGACTTTGTATTGAACTCGGTTTCTTTGTTTAGATTTATTGAAAAAATTAGTTCCTTGTGAAAATAATTTTCATCCACTAAATTAGCTAGAGTAGTTTCATGAATGGGTATGGACTCGATGTTATTGATTTCACCCATGGTATCATTGATTGGTGATTCTAAAAAATCATCAATAGAGCTATCTTAAAGAGATTCAAGACAAGGATACAAATTTCCCTCATGTGAACAAAGAAAATCAATCTCTTCTTGACTTAAACATCCTTCGGTAATTCCTTGATGGTCCTTGAGTTCACTATAAACACTACCTATCCAATTAACCTCATGGATCTCTTCATCATCCCCAATTTGAGAGTTTTCATTGTAGATGTTCAAGTCTAGACTCATGTTTCCAAAGGTGATGGTCATGTTCCCATTTCGGACTTGGATAACAGAGTTGATTGTTGCAAGGAAGGGATGAACAAGGATGATTGGGGTTTTCTCCCTAGGACCTAAGCTTTGGTGATTGTATAGAACAATGAAGTCAGCTGGGTAAATGAAATTTTCAACTTTTACCAAAACATCCTTTAAGATCCCCTTTGGAACACGAATACTATGATCAGAAAGTTGAAGAGTGACAGATATATGTTGGAGTTATTCAAGCCCTAACTGACAATACATAGCATAAGGAATGAGGTTCACACTGGCTCCTAGATCACGCAAGGCTTTGACAACTTTGTTCTCTCCTAGTTCAACATTTATGTAAGGGCATCCTGGGTCTTTCATCTTTGGAGGAAGGGTTCCTTGGATTGTTGTGCTAACATTTGCTTCCACAAGGACTTGGTTCTTATGTGAGAATTTACATTTAAATGTGCAGAGGTCCTTAAGGTATTTTGAGTATTCGGGAATTTTTTGAATGGCATCGAGGAGTGGAATGTTCAACTTGACTTTTGAGAATATTTCCCTCAATGTTTCACTCAATTCAGGCTTGGGTTTCCCCCTCATGCGTTGAGGAAATGGGGCAGGTTGTGGGGTTGTTTTTTGAAGAGTTTTTTCTTTCACATTTTTACTAGTATCTTCAGTTTGTTCATGTATTTCATTTTATTTTTCATTAGAGTTTGATTCTTCAGGTGGGTTTTGAACTATTTGTTTAGGTTTCTCAATTGATTTCCCCCTTCTCAAAACCGTCACAACCTTTAATTGTTCATGAGTTGTTTGAGTGTAACTTGTCTCTCCCCTTGATGTTTGTTGTGAAATGGCCTGTGTGGGCATGGGTTCCTTTCCAGTTTTGATGGTTTGAAGTTCTTGTTTCAGGGAAGAGACTTTTGAGTTCATCCTTTCCATTTTTTTTCACAATTGTTCAAGGATTGGGAGAGGGATAGATTGGGAAGGGTCTTGTGTTGGTTGGGTTATCCCAGGGGGATAATTTGGTTGTTGGATGGGTTGTTGGTATTGTACTGGAGGATTTTGGAATTGGTTATGGTTTTGAGAATTTTGTGTAGGGTAGGCGTTTGGTCCTTGTGGTTGGCTAGGTTGTTGGTTATATTTCCATCGGAAGCCTGGGTGGTCATTATACCTTGGGTTGAATGTGTTTGGGTATTGGGGATTTTGAAAGTTTAGGGCATTGACTTCAGCAGGTGGTCCTCCTAAAAGAACATCCTTGATGGATGGAATAGTTGGGCAGTTGTCTGTTTTGTGGTCATGTTTTTCACAGATTGTGCAAACAGGGTCTACAGTTTGGATTTCATGGATTTTCCTATGGTCTATCTCTTCAACCTTCCTATAGTCTGCAAAAAGTTTCACCATAGGGATTTCCTCTTCTCTAAGTGTATGCATTCCAGCAGTTCTTTGAGACTTTTTAGAATAAGGTGATGTTCCCCGTGTTTGGTTTTTTTCAGTAAGGATTTATAGATATTCGTAAGCATCATTTGGTGATTTTTTAATGGTCCAATTACACATCATGTCAATGAATTGTTTGTTCCCTGAGCCCAAACCTTCATAGAAAATTATTAATTGTTCAGGAATAGAAAAAACATGGTGTGGAACCTTGTTTAGGGTGTCTTTAAACCTCTCCCATGTTTCATAAAATGACTCTCCCTCTTTTTCAAAAAAGTTTTGAATGCTCTTTTTTAGTGAAATGGTTTTGTGATGGGGGAAGTATTTTTTGTAAAATTCTATTTTCAGTTGGTTCCAAGTGTGGATTAATGAAGGCCTCAGATTATTTAACCATTTATTTTCTCTATCCTTAAGTGATAAAGGAAATATCCTCATCTTAGCTGACTCAATTTGATGTGGTGAGAACTTGGTTTCAACAATGTCATTGAACTCCTTGACATGAAGGTAAGACATTTATGACTCCATCCCATGGAAGGTTTGAAGGTGGTTTAGAACATGAAGTTTAAAGACACAATGGGCGTCTCCTAGGGCAGAATGCCTAATGTAATAGGGTGAATTGGTCCAGGTAGGTGTAAGGTAGTCATTCATGGTTTGATCGACTCATTCCCCAAATTTGGGGCTACCTCATTTGGATTTCCATTTTGGTTCCCACCCGGGTTTATGAGTTGGTTTCTTTGAAGACCCTCCATTGAAATTGACTCAATCTTTAACTCTGGGGTATTAGTAATATTAAGATCCAATGGTGTAATTGACTCCCCTATCCTATGACTTTCCACCCTAACTAGGCTATTTGAGTTATCGCAGGTGTAGGCAGACATGCGCCAAAAGAAAAAAAAGTGAGAAAGGGAAAAGATAAGAGATCTTGGGTGGGAATAGAATAATGGGGGTGAGGAAAGAAGGTTTTTGTCTAAGGAACTTACTTGATCCCCAACAATGGTACCAAAATTTGGTTTCTCCCAAATTTACCCAAGTTTTAAGGGTTAAACGGTCGCTTGCAGTGTAGCTTGGGTTGTCGAATACTCAGAGACCTAAGAAGAACCTTTAGACACTCAATAAAAAGAGATGGATTTTTCTCTATGAAGTGGCCAACTTGGGTTGATTTTAGATTCTTTTAAAATAATACTAAAAGATCTATGTGAATTCAAATTATGAGAAAATGAGTTGATCCTAGGTTATTCCTCGGGGTGGATTGAATGAATTCCTTTTTTTACGATGTTAATTTCATTAACTCGAGAAGGATTCATGAAATGAATTCAAAATAACCTCATCAATTACTGATTAAACACCTTCAAAACACATTCTAATCACCAATACACTTGTAGGATTATTTTCATGAGCACTCCACGGTAAAGGATATAATTATCACATGAAAGTGGGGTGAATAAATTCAATAAGGAAGAGGAAGAATAAAAATCATTGAATGAAAGCAACTCAATTAAAAGAAATTAATAACATTTATAGAGTGAGAAATAAAATTAAATCCATCCCCTTGCTACTCCCTTGGATCAACCCATAAAAGATATATCCCTCCATTGATGACAAGTTCTCAACAGAAGCGGAAAGTAGACTTACGAGGGTGGAATTGAAGAAGTAAAAATAAAAAAAATAACGATCACTCCACTGTTGTGTGAACATAATCACAAGGTTTGGTGTGAAAAATTTCACACCTTGAGGAAAACGTATCAAGGTGATATGAATAAGAATATAACAAGAGAATAGAAGAACTTTTATTAAAAACTAAGGTGATTCAAACAACTTATTTGGGAAGGAAAAATGCTACAAAGACAATTTGGCATAATGACATTACAATCAAAACAAAGATCAAAGATCCCTAAATACTACACCAATACTACTTTAAATAGGAAAAAATTAAGACTTGTCAGATCCCCCAACATCCTATGTGCCTTTAATTAATTGTGTTGGGGAAAGGTGGGTGGAACATTAATGTAGAGAGACTTTTTCACTTCTTGCCCCGAAGTTGCATCCAGCCTGCATCCACTGGAAAGACGCACCGAAATTAACTTTTATAAGGTCTAATTTGAATGGTCCCTAGAATATGTAAATGAATTCCATGATGTCCCCTAACAGCCTGTAAAATTTCAGCCCAAAATAATAATCCATTCGAGAGATATGATATAAATAGTGGGATGTTTTTCTGGGCAGCAGAATCTGGCCCAGAATTGAATCTTCAACTTGGGCCGCATTAATCAGCACCATTTAGAATGAATTAGCACTGGATTCAGAAGAATTATTTGTTTCTCTGTATGTATTATATCTTAAAATGAATTTTGGGCTTTATTGGGCCTATATTGTGGGCCCCACATTCCCATCATTGGGATGATATCCAATCTGCCTTCTCCAGAATTGTTTCCTTTCATTACCAAATATCACCATCATCCTTTATGAATCCTCCATTGATACCTGAATTAAAAATGTTCATATTTATGTTTATATCCATTTCCCAAAATATTAAATTAAAATATAGATAATTACATTCTTTAAAATCAGATGAAACATTGGGCCTAAATTGGTGCATATTAGGCATGAAGTGCACAAATGATGAGAATGTATGTTCAAAATCAAAATCCACTAACTCAGGCCCATAAGATCAAAAATGAACATTTAATACCCTTAAAATGCAATAAAAATATGTGTTTTTATTATCTAATCATTTCAAATGAAGTTTGTTTAGGATCAATTATTCTATGAAAAAAACTAAAAAAGTGATTTAGGTGATAGTAAAATCGGAGGAATGGATAAAAGAAGTCCATAGGTAAGAAAATCATGTTCCGATATTTTGATAAGTGTGGTAAAAAGAAACCAATAGAATTTATTAAAAAGTATTTAAAATACTTCTTATGTGGTATAGTAGGCCATATTGCTTATGAAAATAAGAAAAATGTCCATAAAAGCAATGAAAATGAAACAATATGATCTTTTAATTGTAATGAGTTGGGGAATTATGATAATGTGTTCCTGAAGTTGTTAGTCATGGTGGAAATCAATACGATCAAAAGAAAAATGGTTTGGAAAAATATTTTATTACTACAGTTGATGTTGGGATATCAAGTGAAGTGGTTATAGATATGTTACTAGTTTATTAGAATTATTATAATAATATATTTACTATAGATATTCACATTCATTAATTTTTGAATTTTTTTAAGTAGAATGTGAATACCACCACATGAAAAGAATATGAAACATTTGGTGAAATATCAGGGTGGAAATATTCAATAAATTAAGATTTATAAGAATTTTCCTATTATTAGTAGTAGAATGGATTCTCTTGAAAATCATGTTAATATTACCATAATAGAGTCTGATATCATTTTCAGTATGGTTAAGATTTTATTTTATCATGCTATAATTTATTTTAAGGATAAAAAAGCTGTGTTTAGTGATTTCATAGATTTGATAACATACCATGAAGTTGAGAAATTGATTAGTGATGGATATGAAAGTTACCTAGCTCTTATTATTGAAAAAAGATATTTTTTTTAAATTAGTGATGTTCCAGTAGTGAATGAATACATAAATGTATTTTATGATTATTTTCCTATTGTTTTTCTATATTGAGTGGTTGAATTTATAATTGATTTATTTTCTGATGATAATCCTATTTCAAAACCCCATTATCAAATTTCTTAAGGTGAATTTTCATAATTGAAAAAGCAATTTTATGGGTTATTATATAATAGTTTCATTCACACTAGTACTTCAATAGGGGTTTCTCCTATTTTTTGTCAAAAAGAAATATGGTTAAATAAGAAATTACATAGATTATAGAGCATTAAATAACTTCACTATTAACAAAATTATCCTTTTCCTCATATCAATGATTTTTTTGATCAGCTTCAGGGATCTCATTATTTTCTAATTTTTAATCTGAGGCCCAATTACTATTAGCTGAAGGTGAAGGATAATGGAATTACAAAGATAGTATTTTAGACTAGATATAGGCATTAAGATTTTATAGTTATGCCCTTTATGTTCTCTAATGAACCTGCTGTCTTTATTAACCTTATGAATAGAGTTCTCTATGAGTTTTTGTAAATGTTTTTGTTTGTGTTTATTGATGATATTTTAGAATATTATAAAATTCGATAGGAATATGAATAACACCTAAGGATTGTTTTTTAAAAACTTAAAAAAATAAACTATATGGAATATTTATTAAGTGTAATTTTTTGTTAAAATAAATTTATATATATGGACACATTTTTCTAAATATGGAATAACTATTTACCATTTTAAAACTAAAGTTTATTAAGAGTATACAATACCTTCATTTTCCACAGAGATTTATAGTTTTCTTGGTTTAACAGGTTACTATTGGGGTTTTTTTGAAAAATTTCTCATTTTTCTTTCCCATTGGTTAAGTTAACTCATAAATAAATTAAATTCATATGAATATATAAATGTGGTGATTGTTTTTAGGAACTAAAAAGGAAGATTTATGAATGCTCCAGTTGAGGTTGTTTCTTCTAAAAATAAATTTTTTTCATCTACAGTGATCCTTTATTAAAGGTACATGGTTGTGTCCAGATGCATAATGATAAGGTAATTATTTTTTTTTCATATCAGTTGAAACCCCATGACATAAACAACACTACACATGATTTAGAATTAGATCCAGTGGTTTTTTATTTAAAAATCTTTAGGAATAATTTTTATCTACTAATGTGTTAAATATATTATGGTCATAAAGTTATTAAGTAAATATTCACTTAGAATGAATTAAATATGAGACAAAAAGATTTATGGAATATATCAAGGATCATGATTGTAAAATTCATTACCATATTAGTATATAAAAAAGTGTATGATGCATTGTGTATGAAAAATAATGATATAACAACCGTGCAACATTTCAAACATGACCCTTTGGTTAACTATTTGATGATTTTTTCCTAAAATCTATGGATATATGGACATCCTCTATTTAGTTTTAGATTTCAATATAGATGAATTTTATTTAAAAATTTAGGAATCTCAAAAGCTGGATCATTATTTTTAGGAAAATATAGAGTTGGTTAAGAAGGGTAACTTTATTTAGGTTAATATTGATGAAAAATGTGTTATCAAATTTCAAAAAAGATAACGTGTTCCTTATGATTTACTTCTGAAGAGAGAATTGTTGAGTGAAGATCACAATTATACAATTTCTATTTATCCTAGAATAAATAAGTTGTATTGATAATATCAAAAGTATTATTAGTGGTATAGAATTAAAAAAGATACTTCTAAAATTACCATTAAATGTTTGACTTGTCAGTAGTTTAAAGAATAA
Organism: Viscum album; assembly: GCA_963277665.1. Taxonomy (NCBI): domain Eukaryota; kingdom Viridiplantae; phylum Streptophyta; class Magnoliopsida; order Santalales; family Viscaceae; genus Viscum; species Viscum album. The sequence goes on from OY728138.1 coordinate 772,479,830, forward strand.
AAAAATTACTAAAGGTAATTATTCAACCATTTTGTGTGTTAAATTAGAAATGATAAAATATATCAATGGATTTATTGGTGGTATTTCATAACACATATCAATTTAATAATGAGATTTGGGCTATTATTGATCGATTAAATATATATTCATTTTTTCCCCATTCGAGATACTACGTCTTTGAATCAAATTTCTCAAATATATTTAAAAAATATATTTTGGTTATTTGTAGTTTTTATTTCAATTATATTATCCTATTATCACATTTTCACTTTTAATTTTAGGAAAGGACTTCATAAGTCATTGGGTATAAAACTAAATTTAATTACAGTATTTCATCCTCAATCTGATGGACATTCCAAGTGAATTATTTAGACCTTAGATTATATGATTCATTATTTTTCAAGGGATTAACAGGGTGGTAGGGATCACTATCTTTTTTCTATTGAGTCTTCTTATTGTAATAGTTTTCATTCTAGTATATAGATGGCACGATTTGAGGCATTATATGGAAAATGGTGTCAGATGCTAATTTTTAAGGATGAAGTAGGAGAAATTAAGTTGATGGGAATCTATTTGGTCAAGTAATTGGATGATAAAGTTAAGTTTATTTAGCAATATATAGGTACATCTTAGAGTAGTTAGGAAAGTTATGCATTTAACCATAGGAAATATCCTTATTTTGAGGTAGGTGATTATGATTTTCTTGAAGTATATCCATTAAACATTGTGACACATGTTGGAAAAAAGTAGATTTTAAGTCCATAGTTCATTAGACCATATCAAATATTAGAAAAAATTGGATTGATTTCCTACCAAGTGGATTTACTTCTGAGTTTATCCTAGGCACACAACCTATTTTATGTTTCAATGTTAAGGATATATGTGCTAGATTCACCTAATGATTTGATCCCTGAAGTAGTTAAGTTGGAAGATAATATTTCTTATGAGGAATAAACTATTCATATTCATGACTATAGAGTGTAACTTTAATAGAATAAGTATATTTAATTGGTTAAGGTATTATGGATAAACCATATGATTGAAGAAGCAACATGAGAATACGAAACTGCTATGAGGGAAATATATCCCCACTTTTTTAATAAGAGAAGAAAATTGTGAGCATAAAAATTAAAAAGGGAAGGAATAATGTAAAAATTTAAAAAATGATTTAATAAATCAATTTCGTTATTAGTAATATAATTATATTCATTAAAAAAACATTAAGTAATTTTTAAATAAAAAAGAAGCCATTATAATTAAAATATCCTTTATAAGGATTTATTTTAATGTTTAGTTTATATGTTATATAATGTGAATTTAAAAAATTGAGTTTTAATTTTTAAATAATCATATCAAAATTAAATTAGGGTGAAATTTTGGTATTTTTTTAAAAAATATAGTTTTTTGGAGAATAGTTAAATATACCGATTTTTGGAAAAATGTAATTTATTTTCAATAGACTAAGTAATTTAAAAGTACAATTATGTTTTAATATTATTTAATGTTACATAAGTATTATTTATTTATATTTATTCCACTTAATTTCTTTTTAATCATCTTCATATTAAATTTATTATACGTTTATTTGTTGGGATAAAAAACGAGTTATCTGAAAACTATTTTAATGTGCATAATGTTGCTATGTTTTAATTAATTAAAAAAACCACAAATAAAAAATTATTTAAATTAAATATATAGATTATATATAGATAAATATTAATTAAATTTCATATAATTATTATTACTAGTCATATAGTTAGTATAATGTCATATTATGGTTGAAAAATAATTTTCGTGAAAAACCAAATTTTCAACGTGTCTACAGGTTTAATTTTAAATTAAATAATAAAACTTATATGAATTTAATTTATTTAAATGAATTAAATATTTGGAATAATAATAATTTAAATTATATAATAAGTTCGTCTTAATTTTTTTCCTAATTATTAGTGAAAAAAGTAAATATGTTGTTCCGTAGTTAAGTAAAAAATGATTTACTGGGAGCTAAACTAAAAAGATAAGGGTTAAAATGACCTAAAATATTTTATAAAATTTATTTAATGGAAATATTTAGACTATATAATATATAATTATTTATAATTATCTATTTTTAATCCTTTTGACATATTAAAAACATGGGTATATATTTTTCTTTTAAAATATTACTAGTGTTCCACTAACCACACTTATAAAGTCCACCCCATGTCATATTTTATTAAGACTATAAAATAAATTTTATTGGAAAATATATTCAAAAATATCTTATATAATTCCATGAAAAAGACTTATATCCTCTTCTTTATCATAATTCCATCCCATGATGTCTTTTGGTGCTTAATTATGGAGATTTTTCAAAGAAGAGATATCATGATTAACCAAGCGTTTTTATTTTATTTCTTGTTACACATCCTTAAAATACTCTTAAATTATGATTATATAAAAAAATATCCTATATAATGATATTTTATTATTATAATAAAATAAACTAAATCCATATCCAATTCTATCAAATGGGAAATGAAATCATCATTCTTATGTAGAGCAGAGTACCACCTCACGAACCGATGTCATTCGTTTTTCATCATCACCTCACATGGATTGTTATAAAGACATATTTAATATATATATATATATATATTATATTTTTAATGTAAATATACTTTTTTTAATTATTATATCACATATAGCATCTTACTTTCCATTACATGGGGGATACGATAACGTCGCTCGTGTGTATGGAGGAGAACCGCCTCATGAAGCGATTCAATTCATTTTTTACTAACTGTCTACACTGATGGTAATAAGGATAATATTAATGAATATATGTTATATATATGACCTCATTATTATTTTAATGAAATATTTAACATTCTGAAAATATAATATTTCATTTTATTTCTTCTATTTAAACTTAATGAAAAATGATAATGTTGTTTTTGGGTATGTGTGGAATAACTTCTCCACAAAGAAATGTAAATATTTTTCATCACAAAATAATATAGTTTATATATATATGTAAATTTAATGAAATAATAATTTTTATATGATATGATTATTATTCTGGAAAAATAAAATAATACTTAACTTATTTCCATAATTATCACTAAGAAATAGAAACATTATTCATGCATACGTACGACCTACCATATCCATGATTATAGTGTAGTTCATTTATCATAATCATCATTAATTATTTGATTTAAAATTATAATTAATGTATAATAATTATAATTATTTCATGATTATTATTATGGATATGTTGAATAATGGCCTCTTTGACCATAGTTAACCTAACAAATTCATTTTTGACACATAAGACAAATATCATAAAAAACATCAATGTAATATTAATTGATTAAGTAATCATATATAACACAGTAATAAATGAAATATAAGGAATATTAAAATTTTATAAGGTTATTATAAAAGTAAATAATTCACATAATTTTATTATTTTGGATGATAAAGAATGTAAGTGATGAGTCACACTCATGGTAAGAGAGTTCATCTCAATTTCCTTTCATTGAGGAATATTTTGATGTTATGCGACTATATTATTTATAATGTGTATACACATACCCTTAGACATTTAATATCAAAAATTTATCTATTCTAGTGAAATTTAATTTTTTGTTTAATGTTATTCTTTCATGGAGTTATGATATAAATGTTTCCAAATTGAAAAGGGACCTCCTTTTTGAAAATCAACTTTTATAGTTCTCATATTTTTTTCTCCTATTTCTATGTTTTCATAAATTAAGTTATGAATGTACATATATGATATTGAAATACCTATAAATTATATTTTTTTATTTATATAATTTTGTTTCAAAAGGAATCATTTTATGTGTTTTTTATGAAATGTTTTGATAAAAAATAAAAAGGAATATTTTATTTTAACATATATAACAAAAATTAATTTTCCCACCACCATAATCACTATATTATTTTTATAATACTTTAAAATATTTCATCTTTTATAAGAGGAAACCCCTATTTCCATTATTTTGGGTATTTTTTCTATTAGAAATGGGTTCCTAAATGGAGTGGATATTTGAGTATCTGAAAATGTTTTCTTATAGGGGAAAAGAATATTTTATCAGTGAAATATTGAGAATTGTAATATTTTATGTGTGATGATTATGTTATTATTATAAGAAATTATTTATAATTATGGGTGACTCTATTATAAACCAATTATGGGTGGTTCTGTGATAATAAAAGGAGGTCTTGTTACGTTATTAATTGAGAATGGGGTGTTATGTTATAAACCAATTATGGGTGTGTCTGTGATATCTCTCCAATGCATTAGGTAGGAAAGGTGACCATATGGTTATTAAATTTGTAAGAGTGATATAGAAAATTATATCACAAGATACCATTATGTATTATCTATTATTTATATATGTTTTAGTGGAAATATTATGATTTCCAAAAAGGTATGAAATTATTTTATTTTTCAAATGAAAGTATTTACTACATCATAAGGGTGAAAAGTGAAACTTTGTGTATTTTTTTTAATTATTTTTTCATGTTTTCAAAGAAACCATTATGAGTTCTATTTCTCCATTATGTATTATTATGTAAATTTTTTATGAAAATATTTTGTAAAATAAGGTGATTTATTAGGTAATAAAAGTTTTATTTTGAGGACAATGTTTACTTTGAAAAGATTTGTTTTATAATTATTCATAGACTAATGGGTTTATTTATTTTAATTTAGATCCCTTATTGATCTTGTTGAGCTCATCCAAAATTTTGAAATATTGTTCATAGTTTTTAAAGATGGGTAAGAACAATGATAAAGTCAAGGTTAAAGTCACAAATATTTTTCAGGAAAAGAAAACTTGTTTTATATTAAAAGTTTTATATTGTGGGAAAATGGATACTCATTAGAAGTGTCTAATTTTTATATTTGGGTGTTTTTTTAATAATTATTACTAATATATTTAAAACATTAAACCTAAAATATATTTTGGAATATAATAATGTTAATTATAGTTTAATGTCACTATAATATGTAATTTTTAAGGTTGAGTCTTTATAGCTTGAGTCCTCTATATATAGAGTGGTACCCCTATCTTCGAGATCTATTGGGGGTGATAACTATAATGTATTTTTGGATCCCTCAACAGTTTAGTGAAATGGTGAGGAATGGGCCTCTCCATATAGATTTTTTGAGGTTTTTGGTGATGCTGGGCATTAAAGGTGGACTTTGGGAGATGCACGCAGACTCATCGAATTTAGTTGGGGTGTGATTTGGAGATCCAATTTTAACTATATTAATTTTTTACTTATGAGAACATATACATATATATATACACACACACACACACACACATTGAGTTTCATTTTACTCTTTATTTAGGTTGTGATGAACATTTTTTATGATTCTATTTTTCCCTTTGTCGTTTTTGAGGAATACTACTGGGTATGTGTATAATCAACACTTCATGTTCTTTTCATGAATGTATTATGTTTTATGCAGATGAAATTTAGATTAGTGTCAAAATTAGTGGATATTAGTGATACTTGGGTATATTGACCATGTACGATGGTCGGGACATGGAGATCCAGAGTCGGGATCTCCCAAGTTTCTGTTATTTGAGTTGATTTCTAGTTGGTACTTAATTTTTAATTGGGAATTTATTTTTACTATATATGCATTGGTTTATATTATCACGCTATATTGTATTACCTATAGGCTATTTCATGATTGGTTTACTCTAGATTTTTTTTATTTTTTTATTCCTCCGCACTGTTTCTTGAATATGGTTGGGTGCGTGCATACATATACATTATTCCAAGGACTCCCATCATATATTTTTAATTAGTGACATTTGTATCCATACCCATGTCTATTTCAAGAATAATTGGGATTTTGATGGCTTAGATTTTCACTTTTCAGGTGGCCCCCTATGGGTCGGGTCATTACAATTCTTCACAAAGGAAAGGAATTGGAAGAAAAGTTATGCATGTAATAAAGGATGATTTGGAAAGGGAAAGGAAGTAATTTATTTATATGAGTTTATTATCCAAAAATAAAATTGTATAAGGGTATTTTTAAGGTAAACCATGACCAAATATATAAACCAAAGAAAAGGAAAAAATTGGTGAATATGAATCATAACTCAATGAATCAAAAATGTGATATAGAAACCCTTATAGTAATGGTAATATAATATTAAAAAGAACTCGAGTAGGATAACATAAAATTGAGTGATATTAATTTTAGATAAAGTTATTAGGGATTTGAATAAACTATATAAAAGGAAAAATGTTGTACAATATCAAACATGTCTCCTAGAATCATAAATGGAGACAAATAACACTTACTAATTTAGAACATTTTGTTTCAAAAACCCTAAAGGGATATAGTTTAAAATAGAAAATTAAATACCATGAATAATTATAGAATCAAGATATAAAATATAAATTAGTTAGTAAGTACACCACACAATATAAAACATAGAGTATAATATAAATGTCTTAAAGAATTTTAATTTTAGACAAATATTCTTTACAAGTAACATAATCATTCAGCTAAGAATCATTTGATAATGTTGTTATAAGTATTAATTGAAATACTCAAATGAATAATGGGAAAATAATTTACAAATTAATAATTAGGTATAAGAAAAAAATATTGGAATAATAGAGTTATATATGAAATTTGGTAAATCATTAAAATAAAATTTAGTTCGAACAAACCCTTATCACATTCGAGATTCATTCTATATATCCTTCTATATAATAAGAATATGTTTTTAGATACCTTATTATGAATAATATCCTTATATATTTAATTTTATGTTTACTATTTATTATGATATTTTATTAATTTATTTTATATATTTTTCTTATGTTTGATTGAAAATTGATTTTTTATTAGCTTATTTCGGTAATTTTAGCGATCAAAGATGATATATTAATATTAAATTTTATGAATAATATAAAAATTATAGAAAAATAAACCAAAAATATTTTTATTTTTAACATATAATAAATTTATTATTTATGTTCACATAATCATCCACAATATTTTTTAATTATTCAATTTGGTTGTTAAACCATCCCAAACATGAGCATGCTATATATCAATGGGTGAGTATAGTTAAGTAAGTGTATAATCTAATTATAATATAAGAATAATGATATTATATATATATATATATATATTTTATTTTTTTGATTAATATTTAATTTTTTTGGGATAAATAATTAAAATCAAGATGAAAAATGAAAAACATTACTCCATGGAGGCGACAGTCTGTACAACACATAGTTAATATACTTTTCTTGTTCTAAGTGAAAATAAAGGTAATAGTTTTTTAATTAATATAATAACATATCATTATAATAATTAAACTTATGTAAATATATGGGTCTATATATATGATGTTAAGAAGAGGATGATTAAGAAGGAGTTAATACTTATATCGAGAGCTTATGTTTTGTCATATATATCTTCATGGAAATGGATCCAATATGTTATATAATGTTTAATTTAGGAATAAGGATATGGGATGTGGTTCTATGAGTATCTATATGGTTGTGTTTAAATAAATAATTAGAAGGAATGTGTGTGGAATGAAGGGGTGGAAGTATCCCCTTTTATATTTGAAAAAAGAGGTCTTTCATGACCACATATTACTTTTCATTAATGGAAGGTCACTATTCAAGGGCCAAAGGCTAAAAAGGTAAGGATTAAAATAGTTAAGGGTTTTATAAGTTCTAAAAATCATGAAAAACCCATTTTTAAACATTTTATAAATATGGTTCGATCCTTTTAAAACTTGATTTTTACATTTCACCATTTTTTTATCTTGGTAACTGATTGTCCCCTAGTAGTTTATATGCTATCAAAAATATAAATTAATACTTATAAACAAATTTTGGAGTTATTAAAACATATTTAATATCATTTTAATGTAATTAAATTTTAAATAATAGAAAAATTCAAATTAAAATAAAACATTATATATATAAAAACAATTTTCTTAGAAAAATGTTGTTTTATCTATTATGTGTTCTTAATATTTTTTTAGCATTGGTTACCAATTAAATGTGATCTAATATATATATTTTTTAATAATTATATGAGAGTCTTATTTTAAAATATAATAATTTAATTGATTTTATAAAAACTACATAATATTAATAATACAATTCTTTGAAAATAACAGCTCTACCATTATCATGGTTATTAAATATAATCTTAGTAATCAAAAACTTTATTCCATGAAAATAAAATTTAACATATTACATAATATGATCATATTTATTGAAAATATGAAATATCATTTATTGTAATTAAGGATTATAATTGATGAAACATTTTATTAATATAAGTGAATAAATCGGTTTTCATAATAAAATACAATATATGTTTGCAAAATGATATACATGGATTTTATAAATACAATTAAGTAAAATAAAATAATTTATTTTAATTATTAATCAATATATTATATATATATATTTTTGAATTTTTTTATATCATTCTTGTATCATGATAATGTCATAAAATTGATGGTTTTAATGATATCGATATATTTTTAGTATTCTCTAAAAAATAAATTATTTTAAAAAATTATAAATAAATTCATCTTAGGGTAATATTATTATTTTAAATCCAAAAATAATTTTAATTTCATAAAATTAAAATTATAAAATTTTAGTATTTATGTTGTCTATAAAAAAATAAATATATAATAAAAATCATTTTCATTTGAAAAAACATTATTAAAAAATATTAACTATTCTAATTTTTATTTCAAATCAATTATTAATAAAATGTTTGGTAATATATTATTGAAATAAATCTTATATTTTATCCATAATAAAATTATATTCAAAAATAAATTCCATTTTTATAAAGGTTACATTTTAAATCATAAATTACCATTATTAATTATTTAGCTAGAATGGTTTAATTTTCATAAATGCCTTAGTATTAATAATGAAACTTCTATTTGTTTCTAAATATATTTAATAATTAATATATATACAAATTTACCCTCCAATTTTATCACTACATTTTAATGGTTATATATTTTTATATGGTTTGTTTTGGTTTTGTGTTACATGCATCACATTAGGTTCTAAAGGAAATAAAATATATAATCTTTCATCTTGGGTTGTTACATTCTCTAATGTTAAATAAATTGGGTCATGACAATTTTTAATTAATTTCCTTTATGGAAACTAATTGTATATGTCCATAAGATATAAGAGATCAGAGGTTTAATTTTTAATTATATATAAAAATTTAAATTTTAGATACCGAGAAACTCATGATTGGGTATCAATACAAATATAATAAAATTAATTTCTATTATAAGTTCATTTTCAACATCATTATATTTTCATGGATTGATTTGGGAAATATAGAGTGATTTAGGAATATGGAAAATGATGCAATCCCTTTGAAAAGATATTTTAAACTTTACTAATACCACATCACATTAGAGGGAAACAATAAATCTATAAGAAGTAACTTTCCACAAACCATTAGGTGGATTTAATAAAAATTATACAACCAGTTATTTTAATTTATAAAGAAACATCCAATAGTAGGTAAAAATATACATGTTTTAAGGCATTAAAAACCTAGAGATAAGAATCACTATCATTTTTAACAATTTTTATTGCATAGATGTTTCCTTGTTCTCACGGTCTAATCAGTTCTTGGTGACGTTTTCCCCATTAGCCATTGGTTCAGTGAATTGATTTTCATAGTACCCAATTTCCATATAATTAAGCCATGGATTTTTGTATATTATCTCTTTAACTTAAACTCTTGATCTGTATGACCTTATTTTTTATACTTATAGTGGATTACTATTGCATTCATGAAATCCTTAAGGTGTTTTATTCTATATCATGACATGTAAGAAATTTAATCTTCTTTCTATCATTATATTTTTCACCAGAATATCCATGATACTCAAATTTTCTCTTATTTGAGAGTTTTAGAGATTAAACTATGATTAGATTGTTATTTAAAATCCATTGTAGATAATTTTTTATAATCATTGGGTTTCTTACTCTATATCTTATCATGTTAGTTTGATTATTGGAATAATCAATGAATTTTAACTAACATTAATTATTAACATGATTCCTTAAGTATTTAACAATTAAAAAAACCAAAATGAGTTAATCATGAGTGGTGAATAATTAAAACACTAAGTGAATTATTTTTAGATAATTAAATGAACTCTTAAAAATAAAAAATTGTTACACTTTATGTTAATTAAATTAGAATTTATTTCATCCAAAATCACTCTCGGTTCATTCTAGGTTTCGTGAGGTTGGGTTCTCTCATACTACTTATCCTAATTACATAACATAATAAATACATCATAATAGACTATAAATGGAATGTGACTAGAAATGGAATATACCCAAGGTGTGAATCTATGGATCTTTATCCCGCAGTAAGTAATGATTAAATCAACACCCAATCCATGAATTTTGGGGTTATTACACCAAAGTACATATGTTCTAGATCATAAAACCTCTTTTACTTTTGAGATAGGGATATAACTTCTAGTAGAAACACACATTATCTACTTTACAAAAACTTCATGATTTTATCCTATAGTCAAAATTATAGTTTAGAATTATCCCATTGGTTTTCACTAAATTGTTCACATCCCAACCCCTAAAATAATAAATATTACTTCCATTAACCTAAATGGTATTCTATACCTATAAAATTTTTATTCAATTTAACATAACAATCCATAAATTATTCTAAACTAAAATCTTAATCACCAAAGTTTTATAAAATTTTATCGGATACTAAATCTAATAATATAAACCCATAATCCAAATTTTGAAACCTAAAACACATAATTTACATACCTGATTTGATACCAACTATATATTCCTAGAAATAATTACATGGTAATTACATGATTTAAAGAAAACATTGTATTAAATACATTCCAAAGACCAATTTTGTTTATATATTTATAAAATTTAGGAAAATATTAAACTAAAAAAAATCATGCCTTTCTTAACCAATGGAATTTGTTTTGTTTTATAAGAAACTACATAATCTATAATAAATATTTGACACCTCCCAAAAATTATCCTCACATAATATTCTCTTAGACATATAGTGTGTAATACTTTTATTTATAACATAGGTAAATGGAAACATATGAAAGGGTGAGATCAAACACTGAGTAAGGGAGAACATAAATTATAACAATCAAAGACCCTAATAGAGAATAATATGATCATAAATAATATGACAGGAATAAACAATAAAAATAATTCCATAATCAAAAGAAATTGTTATCATAATGTATCCATGAGATAAATTTTAATAAATAAATTAATTGATTATAATAAATTTATACATGGGTGAAATATTAATAAACACATGAATTTAAATCCCAAATGAACAACTTCATAGTTGGTGAAATTTCATTATTTGACTATCAAGGTTGTGAACATTGCTTTCAAAATTAAAAGACAAAATTAGATGGAAAATCTGCTACACCTATTACTTATATATCTGTTCCTCCACTTCCTGTAAAGGTGTTAGAATCATTCTAGAAGAAAATGAGGAGTTTGGTCACATCCATTAGAATACATTATTTTTAAATTTATATTTTATTTTCCCATTTTCTCTTTCCCCATCACCTTATACATCTAAATCCCCCAATAATCCGTCTAGGGATTGTCTCTTGATGTAATCCCAAGCTCCATGGACACAGTCTTTAGATTATTAATAGAAGTTTTATGTTTCTATTGTATTATTATTATTTTTTTATTTTTCTCTATATTCTAGGATGGTATGCTTATATATGAATCAAAATAATATAAATCCTCAGGCTTTCATTGATAAATGAGACTATGTGATGATTTTATTCAGTTAGTCTCTCCACTAAACTTTCTATATTTTGATTTCTCTTTTGGGTTTCATCAACTAAATAAATTTATAATCTTACACTCATGATAATTCATGTTGTTGTATGAAAAAAATCAATTTATAGACACCATCATAAAAAACACATCGATTTCAATGCGTTTTTCCTGGATGAGTTTAGATATTGATTTTGTAAAAAAAATGATCAATTCTAAATTGTTTTCGGTAAATTACATAATGTTTTTAATTGAATCATGCGATGTATCATTTTAATAATTCACATATATTTTTGGGTTAAACATTGAATAAGTCAAGGAATCTATGATATATCCTATATCCTTTGAGATTGATGACAATTCAGCATTAAGGGATACATAACTTAGTTCTTCATAAATCCTCTATATAATAATTTACATTTTAATAGCATAGTTTCAATTATAGTTTTCAATTCACAACCTCCACCATTTTCATAAATATAATTTCTTCTTTTCAAAATCTTTTGTTTTTACATTTCATGATCTAAGGATTCACTGAGAGATGATCTTGATTTATCGATATACTAAAAAAATATTAATTTACAATTAATAATCTAATTTCAAAAGTTTTATAGCACAATCATAGATAATATGACCTTAAATATTAAAATTATATAGGACATATAGATATAAACTCATTTTGGTTGATAGTTTTTTAATACTGACCACAACATTGTGGCTCACACTTCTATATTTCATCAAACCTATAAAATACAACTAGAAAATCATTAATATATGAAAACCTACTAAAATAAGAAACTTGATAATTTTTTAATTCTAGTTGGACATAATAAAATCTTGTGTATATGGATTTCCAAATTAACCTTATAGAATATAATAAAAAACTATTACTTTGTACTGACTAAAAAAGATTGTAAAAAATAAAATAAAAATATAAAAGTATGATGATCTTCATATAACCCCATGTTGTGATATGTTTTTGTCTTCCCTTTACTATATAGTGATACACCATTATTCTCTTTAAGATGGGAATGATGGATGTTTCATATTAACCACCATAATTATTTAACATAGGTGTTTTTCATCTTGAATTGAAAATGGAAACCTCCTTGGATAACTCCCTTTAAATCACCCTCATTGTAATCATAGTTCTTGTAGATTAGTGGAGGAGAAAACAAAATATAGGGGTGTTCTACCTAATAAAGAACATCAATAAAATTATCCAATGGTATCTATAATTACATTCAAGGATGTGATTTATTATTAGTTTCATCTTAAAAAGGTAATTACTCCTTCTAAATTTTCTTGGTACTATTATCCTTCTATACACTAGTTCAGATATCAACTAACATTTCATTATCTTCCTCTTATGGTACTTATGTTATTTCTTCATCCTCCTTAATATCTCCAAAACACGAGTTCTCAAAAAATGGATTTCTAGATGTTCCTAAATAAGTACATTTTATAATTCCTATAAAATATCCAAAATATTATATATATCATATATCTCAATAAAACCTACTATAGTATAAACCACATAAAGTTTAATATCAATATATTCATAATCAAATAAAAATGAATCCTCTAAAATCCAAAAATCATCTCCCTATAAATGTTCATGATGCTATTCTTCATTAAAGAGATTCCTTTAAAGAGTATTCCCAAGATTAGATAGATGTTATAATCCTCCTACAACTTCAATTAAATGTTCGAAATCTCAATAGTTGAGTGCTCCATGGAATGAGGGAGGGAATATCTGACTAGATATACCTGTTTAAGAAGGAAAACATCATGATAAAAACTTGAAAAAAATAAAACATGCCAATAATTACATAGAGATAATTAATCATCCAAAATAGATCTAAAATATTTTATTTTAGAGTAATCACTCTCTTACTTGACCTAAATACTACAAAAAAATTAATAATGAAATTACTACTTACCATAAATTGAAATTTCATATTGACAAGTGGATAATAATATAATTTCTTTTAATTATTCTTCTAATTCGAACTCTATTTTTTGAAACAACTTCTCTCCTACTCTAACAATCATCAATTAAATTTATAGCTTGAACATAAATTAAAATAGAAAATAATTTTTATCAATTATGATCACTTTAGATTTTATTTCATGTATCCAACATTGAAAACCTTCATTTTTTTATTCTTTATTCCCAAACCTATGAGTAATATGACTATGAAAATGATATAAAACCATGAAAATCCATAAATATTATTATTTTCAGTTTATGGAAAAAATATGAGTTACTTCAATAAAGTAACATCCTGGAAAAAACACCAATTTTGATATGGTCTTGTTATGAGACCATTCATGAATACAACTAGAAACTCCTTATATATTAAACATTTTCTAACATCAATGTAATATCAAGGATCCATTTTTTCCATCATAGTGAAACTTCAAAAAAAATTGGTTTTTATTTTTTTTGAAAATATTGGAAACACGATGAAAAGTGATTAAAAAAAACTATAAAAAATAGGGGAAAACATATTCAAGATGGAAGATGAAAAGTTAAAAGTATTCTTTCTAGTCTTTAGTTGATTCACTTTTCAACTATCTATCACACACCTATTTAAGGATTTAATCCTCATCATACAACCTCAAATAATAAATAATCTATGAATAAACTCAAAAACCACCCTCACCTTGAACAATGAACACTCATTCATGGATTTATCATAATAAATGAAATATACTCTCATAATATAACTAGGAACAATAAATCAAAACACCTATAACAAGGATAGTTTTCATGAATAATTGATCTTTTTGAGATCATCTAATCTCACAACCATAATTATAACACTAATTTGATTGAATAAAATTATGTGTTGGAAAATAATAATGATAAAAGATAAGAATAAATATTCCAAGAGTGAAAGAGTTTTTTAAAAAACCCTCACTTAATGTTCAATGCAAAATGTGAATCTTAGTGTGAAACAATGCACTATGGAATCCCATGTAGAATTAATATCTAATATACATATATATTTCTAAGTTCATCAAAATATAAGTTCTCTTAGGTTAATAGAAAATGATAAACCTTAATAAAGTGATCTAAAAAACCCAAATAAAAATGATTAATTAGGATATACTCAATATTATTATCACAAAATTCATGGTCAAATTATCATTATTCTAGACTGGAATGGATAATGAATAGAAAATATTTATGGGACACTAATTCTTATCCTTTATTTATTGATAGGTGGGTAACTATATAATAAAAAACCACTGTATCCCTCTTAATCCTTATCCACATGTACTATATTTGAATATCATGGTATATCCTATTTAGACCACAAACTTTGAGACATTTTATTCCCTCATCATCTCTATGGACATGCTTGTAGAGACCATCTTCTTCCTTTAAAAAAAGTATCTCATTGGAAGAATGAGACTAATCTAGGGGAAGAACCCCACAATATATAAAATACTTCATAACCAGATAATTTGTAATTGATATTTGACCATCTTTCACCCTTTAAGGAGTAAGTGGGTGATATTTTGGTACATAAGTGTCACTCTACCATAATACTATGGAATATTATCATGAAACTTAGTGAAAAGGGTTATCTTCTACCACTCAATGAATTAAGCCTAAACATTTATTGATTAATTATTTTTTACTCAGTGTTTAAACAATGATGTTCCCCTTTCTATGGGTATAATCTAACTAAAAATTGAAATAATGCAGTTAATCATCCCACCATCACATTCAACAGTTCATGTCTTACTATGCGATGATTTATCTCAAAATTTTATGATATGTATATACCACTAACCAATACATTTGAAGATAGTTATACCATCATCTCAATGCATGCACCACTGCTTCCAACCCAAGATCATACATTAGGTAATTATACTCATGTGGACTTCACTTACTAACACATTATCAACAAAAAAAATCTTACATTAGAAAAGCTCTAATCCTGACACCTAAGTCATGATAATAACATAGATACTCTTTCATCGATTTATGTAAGGAAAAGATTAGTGTAGTCATTGAACATTATTTTAGCTCTTGGAAGGCTCTTTTTCAAGAGAATTACCAAAATAATATCACCACCTTCTTGGTCAGGGTTATCATTGAAACATCCAATCAATATAATTATAAGATGAACATTCTAAGTTAACTAATAAATCC
Source organism: Viscum album (assembly GCA_963277665.1). Classification (NCBI taxonomy): domain Eukaryota; kingdom Viridiplantae; phylum Streptophyta; class Magnoliopsida; order Santalales; family Viscaceae; genus Viscum; species Viscum album. Next base: position 772,495,887 of record OY728138.1, read on the forward strand.
TATGAAATTACATATCTAAAAAAATTATTTGGACACTCTTAAGAAACCATAAACCCAAACCTTAAGGGAAAACCAATATATCATCCTTCAGTATCTCCTTACCAAAGAAGCATACTTGGTCAATTAATAAATGAAAGTTTGAGATTTTGGTATATTTTTGATTCTCTATAAGTGTATTCAATATAGTTTCCAGATTCTTAGTTCATTCCTCCCTCAAACAATAGTACAAGAAAATATAATAGAGAGAAAAAACAACAAATGAATCAACATATGGATGAAATAGAAAATTCAAGGGGGCCATAAATACTACTGAATCATTTTTCAAATCTAAAAATATCACACAACACTCATTGACCCCATATTTTCTCCTAGATATAGTATAATATTTTTTAAAAGGTATCATCCTAAGTAGATGATAGCCTGATAAAAAATAAGCCTTGTATGATTCTGTATCCCCTCTTAATTGGTTGAACTGAACATTAATATGATGAAGTGGATACCATTTCATGAAATTAAAATAGTTCAACATCAAATAATCGACACACAATATCAAATAACCTGCCACCATCAGGGATAAAAATAATGGATCACCCCAAGGGGATATACTCGAAGATATAAACCCATTCATATCCAAATACCCATGATGTTAAATTATCTCTTAATGATATAAAGGATCCATCCTATATGGGGGAATAAATATCGTATATATGTCAAAAAGTATCTTAATACAGAACTCAAACTCATGATCAAGTGGAAAACCCAAAAAATACTCTAGAAATAAAACCTAATATTGGTCAACCATGAAAGGAAATCACTCCTAATTTCCCCCATCATCATCATGAATGTAATAAAAAACTGTATTATAATCTACCGATTTTTCTAAATGTATTATCCTACACAACTATCCTACACACACCAATCATCAATATAGATAGAATCTTTATCTTTATTAGATGGGAACAATATTTTTAGTGATATTAGTTGACATTGGACCAACATAAGACCAAAAAATCCATTTTTAAGATTACATAAAATATTTCAATTTATTTTATAAACATATACCAATAGAATTTAAAACCAACAATAACTATGTTATACTATTAACATATCTTAATACCCTCATATATTTCCCCTAATAGTCCTTTAATCAACATCACCCCATACAGTTACTCTGTGACTATCCCTAAGAAATCTTCAACCTGAGAAGACCTAAAAAATTGAATAAACATGTATTAAATAAATATTATTCTAGGTTGACACTACCAAAACTATATCTTGAACTTTAGATAGCCCAACATCATGATCCATGTGAGTAGGTTCATTAACATGATACTGGATCAAACCTCCACTATCATTCCCTTCACGAATCCTCTAAGATGAAACTCTATGCTCTATTTTTCTCCCTTACATAAGGTCATCACATTATATACACCAACATTAATGGAACATTAAACTCTAGAAACCATTATGTAGTGGAACTTCTTATCCTGGACTAGAACCCTTTATCTGAATAGTTACACTAAGACTAGATAACTGTTGAGAACTCCTGAAATACCACCAAAAGTTCCTAATATTTCCATATATTTAACACTCAAGTGGAATTCATATTCATTGAGAATGAATATGAAAATTTCTTCTACAATGAAAAAACTCTAGAGAACATCCATTCCTAGGTGGATGAGATGATTCACCACCATATATACTTTTCTCATCTCTAACATATTAATATTAACTTGACCGGTGATTATTTTTATATGAGGACCCATTTACTTCCCCCTTAGTAGAAGCTAATTGGCTAGTACCTCAACCCTCATTCTAGTTCATCTAAAATATATGGTCCTAATTCAACACCTTTGAGAAGGACGACTAAAGTGATTCTCATATACCCATATCACATACCTAAATCCATCAAAAAATGTATATAACCATTTCTACCTCATTCTAAATCATAATCGATAGAAAATAATTAATCTATAAAATACACACTTCTTACTCTCTAACCATCAACCCTATCCAAGTAAGATGCATGTCCTCTTGATCTCAACCCACCCTCAAGGATTCAAAAAAGAAATGGTCATAATAATAGAACCTAAAAATCATTGAATAATGTACCAAAAAAATGATATTCCAATATTAGTAAGTCCCACTAATAATTATATATTTTTTCATAGCATTTAAGTCACTAACATCACCCTTAACACAAGGGGTATCTCAAAATTATCAAATATGAACTGTATCGACTCCACCAAGAGATTAGTATCCTGGGGTCCACTTAACCCATAAAGATTGTTGTATGCTTCATATAATAATCCATAATTATCTTATTAATATAATATATATCTCTAGGAGTCTCTATATACATTAAATATACACCAAATAATATGATCTCTTGGAAATGATCATCCATATTCATTACTAGTGAACCCAAGGGTTCATAATCAACTACTAGTGAGACATGATCATCGCCACCCTCCAAGTACTCTATTGTAGTATGTCATTGTTTTCATGTCTATATAATAGATAATCAAAACCTAAAAATAAATTTCTATCATATATATCAATATTATATTTTAACATATGTAGTAATAGGTAAAATTTACAATTACCCTATATTCGCACCCCATACCAAAGTCTAAAAACTTGGGAACATTGTATAACCTCATCTATCCACACTCAAGGTCTATAATATATACTGAATCCATGTATTTTAATTTTTTTTACAAAAACAATATCATAACATTCTTATAACTAAATAAAATGCTGATAAAAAAATATAAAGTAAGACACTTTATATGTTTTTATATAATTTTTCTAACCATTACCATATGATAAGTTATATAATCAATCACAAAGAAGAACATAAATTTTATATAAATTATATGTTCCTGATATAATGCATGAGTACACACCCTATTTCCAACCTGTCCAAGAGTAACATAACAAAAATCATAAATTAAAATCATCATGAATCATATTTAGTAATTTAACACAAATATAAAAGATAAAAACAAAAATAGAATTCTCATCCTTGGAAACTTGGAATTACCTCATATGTGGGTTAGCTACCCTCAGGAACATGAACCATTCAATGATTTGAAAAAATCATAACTGATTCCTTCTTTAACAAAATTGAAATGTATGAGAAATGAAATAAGGATTTTATACAAAAATTTAGTGTCTCTGGATTAATTCACCTTAATCATGACTGAATTAAGTTTTTACATTCCTTGTGTGTTCCTACCTAAACATCAGAGGCCATCAAATATCATTGGGGGCCCAATGAAAATATGGGTAGACTGTACCTCTGGATCATATAACCATAAATAAAAATAAAAATAAAAATAAAAACAACCCCAAAAATGAACTAGAATAAAAGTTCATCCTATTTGAATTCCAATAAACACAAAAAACAACCCATGCTATATAATTATAATGAATAGAACATATCATATAATTAAAAAGAAATAATTAGGATCTTATTTGGGTGAACCATATACATCAATGTTGAAAATCTATTAAAGTTAACAAAACCATGATAACCAAAAAACATGTACCGATTCCTAGCCTCATACTATTGCCCATATTTGACATAGATATTTAAGTCTACTATCAAGTGTATTATCATTTACCTTATCTTGATTGGAATCTATAAAGTATTATCAGGTACTCATGACAGCCTGGATAGGGTGTGAGGACACATCAGTATTCAACCACCAATAATGTCCCATAATATATCCAATCTAAAAAGAGTGTGTATCTACATACTATAATATGTACCTAAAAGAGAAATAAAATAATACATTCACAATTCTCATGTTTCATGATGACACTCGATATCAACTACACTTATATTGGCCAGTGTTGGGTTGTATTAGAACATGAAACATCACCACATAGGGGGAAATATTCCCCTACCAAGAACTAATTCATAACATCAACCCCAAGGGGAATAAATCAGATCTTCAAAATAGTCTCAATTACATCAACAACCAGAAACCCACATCCTCAGAACCATCTCAAATATATGAACAAATGAGGGTAATTTCACCCATCCTTGGAACCATACCAGATATATCAAATCCGATGTGGGATTAAATCCCCTCCAAAGAACTATCAATAATATGTCAACACCTTGGGGAGGTAATCCACCCTATAATAATCTCAAATGTATTAATAACTAGGGGATAAATTCAACATTCCCAAGAACCATATCAAATTTATCATTTCCCATAGGGAATAATTCCACTCCTCACAATTATCTAAAATATATAATATCTATAATAAGACTTAGGTATGTGATAAGATACCCATTTAAAATATTTAAACATAATCTAGTTATATGTCTTTCATAGTTTATTACCATTCCAAAACATATAAATTCCTACGATTAACATAATAATCTTTCATGGGGTTGAAACTCAATTAACATGATCACATGAATTGGTCCAAACTAATCCAGCTTTAAGTTCTACCAATCCCCACACCCATACTCACTAAGGACTACCAATATGATTTCTTGATTATAAGAGACATTCTCAACCTATGTATCATCCTATGGAATATACATTTAACCTATTACATCACATTCCAATATAGGCAACCACTTGGGTTTCCTCTAGCTTATCTCGTGTTGTTTGTTCAAATAACACCTCAATTTTAATCCACTGGTCTATGATAATTTTTTTTCATCTGATAGATTACATATAGAACAAGATGATTTCCACATGAAGAAATTATAGAAAATAATTAAGTATGTTTTAGTTGAGGAATACATTATGTAAGCATGACCAAAAGTCATACACAAATAAAAAATGGGATTAATCTTAAGGGACCACCTACATTGATCATATAAGAAACATGCTATTGAATATCATTAGATGGTCCAACATTATATGGATGAACTCAATACATCTAACAGAAGACCTGAAATAAGGAATAAATAAAACTAGAAAGAATAGATCTACAAAATTGTGTGTATAATAATGGAAACAAAAAATATAATATGTTGAATAACCAATAGTAATCTAATGGAATAAATAAAGTGTAGTATTATTGAAGAATGATGGATATCTATCTTAGGAAAAAAGGGATTTTGAGTATATTGAGCTATTTGGGTGGAATGGGAATAACCCATCATTAGGGTTTTTAGTACTTAAAATTCAATTTTAATTATGGATTAAAAAAACAATGCAACTAGGCATTATGGAAGGACTACCAAGATCTTTTTGAAACACCCCTAGACTTGGGTCACATTATGTCTTGACAAGGTTGTTATAGTGTATCACTTCCTTATATGTAAATACCATTGAATATAATTCTATAGGACTTTATGGTATTACCTCCCACTTTATGGAGGAACATGTTCCTCTAACTTGGATCTACGATTCAACATAGTGGTCCTGGCATTATATTCCTTTCCAATATAACATTATTAATCCTATGTGGCTATCAACATGACAAAACACACTAAGCTGTGACAGAGTTTAACTATAAGAGGATTAAGTAGCTAGTCCTATAAAACTATTATAATTACATGCCACTTTAGGCAATAACTTGATCCTTAACGCAGAGTCAAAAAATTATCATTATATAAATATAAAAATAAATACAATGTAATCCTCACCACATCAAAATTAAAATATCCAAGAAATGAATTATACCAACACTATAAAGAATTAATATCATAAAATAACACATCAAGTATTATAATCCAATTATTATAGTCTTTAAGACACTTGTAACAGATTACTAAATTATTCCTAGAACAACACCCAAGAAATACTCACGGGCCCCCACCAACACCTCAAATTTCACACAAAAAAATATGATGTTAGAAAAAAATCAAACCTGGTTGATACCTCAATTTGGTATATATTTTTATATATTTAATTAAATAAATATAAAAATGACAACATATCCATATATTTAATTACATAATAAAGCATATTCTGGGGGTGTAGAATCCTAGATAGTTTAGATAATTTAAGGTGGTTGATGTGGACCCAAATAAATATATATTGACATATATATAGGATATAGAATCATTCATTAGGGATTTTTAGAGGCTAAATATTCATTTTAAATAAGTATAGGGTGGAAAAATCAGTTACATATCATACTTATGACTTGGTAGTATAGGATTCATTTTGATGACTACAAATGATGAACTCATTGGAGACAACCCATGGTCTTTAATTTTATTTATCTGTTATAAAATAAACAGAATTTCTTGGGTTGGGGGTGTTTTTTATAATTTTAATAGTGGATATAAGATTGCAGATTTAATATAAATTGAAATCATACACCATAGAAACTTATCATGTAAGGATGGTTAGTATTTTTCTTTACCTATCACTAATATCTAAAAAATTGATTTATTTGAAAAACCAAAATTATATAAATACATATTTCTTTGTAAAAAACTATGGGTTTGGGAATATGTTGTGTGTATTGATTTAGAAATTATATTCAAAATATCTGTTAATAAATTATCTAGGATATATATCACTTTGTAAACATTAAGCCTCTAGTCATTATACTCATTTAGGGAATTATATAAGGAAAATGTTTTTCTATAATCAGAATCTAATTTTGTATATATGAATTTTAACTTGGATATGGGTGAACTATACACTATGGGGGAACAATACCCTATATAATCAACTCAAAAAATTATATGATTACTCTGACACTAATGTGAAATTGGAAATTAGGATCCCTTATAAAATTTATTTGATGATAAGGCACATGGTGTTTGAGTAAAAATGAAAGGTCAATAATAAGGGTAAATTGTAATTCTAAGAGACATCCAACCTATCTGGCTTCCATTCCCTAGTTTTCACAAATAAACATTGGGGATGAATAATATAAGTGGTGGTTTAATTACAAAATGTAAAAACTAAACAAATACAATGCACATTAATTATCTTATAATAAGGGTAAATTGTAATTCTAAGAGACATCCACCCTATATAGATTCCATTCCCTAGTTTTCCCAAATAAACATTGGGGATGAATAATATAAGTGGTGGTTTAATTGTAAAAATGAAAGGTCAAGAATAAGGGTAAATTGTAATTCTAAGAGAAATCGACCCTATATGGCTTCCATTCCCTAGTTTTCATAAATAAACATTGGGGATGAATAATATAAGTGGTGGTTTAATTAAAAAATTTAAAAACTAAACAATTACAATGCACATTACTTATCTTAGAAATATAAAAAATAGTGTTTGTTCTTTGTTACTAAAATTTCTGGATAATGATGATAATATTCATACTGGATGAAGAATGGTAAAATTGACTTATAATTTTTTCATTTGAGTTATATAGAGGGTTTGAGAAACCAAAAAATATATGAGGAACATCAAGTAAATGGATTAATAATGGTGATTTTTTTTGGAATTATGATACTAAAAAATCCTCTTCATTTAACATACAATGACATGAAAATTAAACTCAACATAATTTGTGATCTTTGTGAAACACATGGATATAAATTACTTATGTAATATTAATCAATAATGTGCGGTGTAATGTATATTAAAAAAATCTATTACTGTTTTTTTGTTTTCTATGTGTTCATGTTTTTTCATTGATTTTAAGATATTAACTACCAATTTATATAAAATTCATACTTTTTAGAATAAGATTATAAATTTTTAAATATATTAAATAATTTTAATTATTTCATGTTAAAATTTTAATCTTTATGTTTTTAAATTCATTAAAAAATGTATGTAAGTATATGTGTACACTGAAATAATTTACAAAATAAGGAATGTAAGATAGAAAAACCTATATTAGATTCATAATTTATGGTTAAGGCTATATTGGTGAGAAATTTATCATGAGATCGGAAACATAATGTTGTGTCCTGATTCTAAAGGAGTCTTGAATTTTTACTTGGTAAAGACTCAATATACCAGCATAGCATTATAGGGAATTGTAAGAATCCATTGAGAGAAATGTCATATCATATAAGGAATATTTAACATATGTTATAGAAAAAATAGTCACACATTATAACAAGAGTGTAAATTATCTCTCCAATGTAATATAATTTTCATAACTTGAGGCCTATATATAATCATTAACAAAAATTGAATCAACATACCTAGACTATTACAACTATGGAATAGTGTGGGGAAATCATGAGAGGAGTTATCATCACCAAAATTATCTTGAATAAGACAACATTAAATATTTTAGATAATCATCATTCAATGAGGGGAAAATAAATGATATGAACTCAAGGAAATTCCCTCCATGTTATGATACTATGATTTTAGGAATTTCAAAATTAATCTTTTTGATGTTATGTTTGTAACGCCCCGACCCCAGCTACCCAGAGCCGGTGCATTACTTCGTAACATTGGCATGATCACAAAAGATCAAGTCTCGAAAGACCGATTAGTTTAGTAGCCTTGGAAATACTAGATACATTCATAAGTTTTACATTACATCATAAAATGAAAAACTACTACAACAACATAATGTCTCCATAGTCCACACTATTATCCCCTCATAATATCCCTACAGGTCATTCATAATTTACTTCTTCACTTCCTGGGAAAAAAATAAAACATAGAAAAGGGGTGAGCTCAAATGCCCAGTAAGGATAACAATATAGCGGAAACTTTCATAAATAAGAATAAACATTTAAGGCAATGTATAACTAAAACAAAAGCCTTTTAAACTTGAATATCAACATAATATGGCAAAAGTAAAATGAAATAACGCCATCTACTCATTCACATGGATATTCTACTAATCGAATAATCACATGAAAAATCACTAACCACTTTCATAATGTTGGAATGCATAATGCCAGACTATCATAACCACATAGCCAAGGCCTCGTGCCAAGACTAAAAATAAGATTTTGTCAAGGCCCTGTTCCAAGACACTAGTTTGTCTCATGAGACCTACCGATGCATCGAGGAGCTATAGCGGGCTCCACCCGTCACATATTAAGTCCAATGCATTCCCATATGAAAAGGTTTAAACATAACATAAACATTCGTATTAAAACTAGCATACAAAATGTCAATAATTTCACCATAAACTATGAATGGTATAAAATAGCACATCCACAGTCAAACATATCACAAAAACCTTCAATAAAATATAGAAGTTTTGTATTATAATAAATCAACTTCAAATAAGCGTAAAATCCATCAAAGGATGTTGACATAGATGAAATCAAAAAACTTTTTAGAGAAATATCTCTTTCTATTTTTGAAATCGTTTAAGAGCCATATAAAAAAAAACATTTTCTTGAAAATATTTTTATAAGCTTGTAAGGAAAGCTTTGAAGATTTTATAACGGCGGAAAATAATTGCACCCGCCGTATAAGTTAAAAAACATTCTTACCTCAATTCTGTCGAAAAGGTTAAAAATGACCTTGTTTTGAAAATGACAGAAAGATTCCTCTTATAAAAAGTCAAAAAGGGTATAAATGACTTTAACCCATATTCTTGTAAATAATAAAAATGTTTTGAAATACATTTTGAAGAAACATGGATGTGGATGATAACGAGGTCCCAGTAGATAATTATGTATAAACAACCTTGGATAATGAAGAGGTTGTGAAGTAAACCCTTACAAAGATCATTTAAATAAAATAGATCTATTATGTGTATTGACTATAATTACAAATAAAGAAAGTAAAAATACAAGATATGACATAACAATATCATGACATAATTTGAAAGTAGGAGATTAACCCAAAGAATAGAAGTTGGGTTAAGAAGTTCCCTTACCTTGCGTCCTGTCCTGACTCGACCATTCTTTAACCTCCTGAATAATAAACTATAGTTAATTTATATTTACTTAAGAACCTTTTTCATGTTCATTATTCCTTTTATATCCCTTATTACCATGTTATGAACATTATTTAATTATTTAAGTTAATAACGGTCGTTTTGTCGATCTTTGGTACTTGAGTCAAAAATAAACTTCTTATAATTACAAGTTGTTCATGTGGTGAAATATCCATTAAATCCAGAATTATATTCATGATGTAGATATCATATATATCATATATATACAGTATATACATTCATTCATAATGTCACATAACATTTAGAGGTAAGAAATGAAATGCACCATTCATGGAGACGGTAAGCCGTACGTACGCATGAACGCTACTTTCATTTCTATTTCGTATTTAATGGAATGAAATCATAATGATATAAAGGTATAATATAGTTCCAGTATAATATCATATATAATATCATTTACTCCATCCTTTATACATCCCACATATGGCATTAACGATTCACATCACTTTGAGGGGGCGGTAGTCCGCACTTCCTAAAATGAAATTATCGCGTTTACCCATAATGGAAGTCATAAAGTATGCCATAAATGAGAAATACAGAAGCATAAGGAAAACATAAACATAATATATATATCATATATGAAAATAGTTTCATCAAAATGGCCACCTTTATAGGTTTTAAAAGAATTTGAACAATCATCGTTTCGTGAGGCAGTATTTCGCCACCCACAGAAACAGTATGTTCTTTAACCATTAGACGAATGTGTGTGTAAGTGTAAACCAAATCCTTATCATAACAACATCCTAGTATATTGTAGATACTTTTGTTGTTACAAAAGAAAGTAATGAAAAGAGTTTAAGGGGTTGGAGAAGCAAAATGAAACAAAACAACATTAGAGAAGACATTACCTTAAAATAGGGTAGCTCTTTTTGATTTGAGCCCAAGGCTTCCTTGGGAAGAATTCTGCCCAAAGTGAGGCTTCTAGGAGTAAGAGGGGGAAGTTGGGAGAGTATTTGGGAAGAGTTTGGCCGAGCCAAATGGCTTGAAGGTGTGAATAAGGTGGGAGTGGTGGGGGCCTTTTATAAGTGGAGAGGAGGGGCACTTTTGGAAAGTAATGAAAAGTCACTTTATTATAAAATGAGTTTCGGATTTTAGAGGTCCCACACCTATATAATTAGAGGCTAAGGTGATAAGGGTTCGAAATCTCCTCATCCAATAGTCTTTGGACAAGTGTAAGCCTTGGATTTTGCATTATCTTCCCATTTTATTTAAATCGTTAAATAATGAGGTCATCGCTGCATCATCATGATGTCATAAATAATTTAATTTATTTAATGTCTAAAAATTATAAAAAAAATACTATGATGTAGGAAATCTTTTTATCTTTTTAATGAATATTTATAATCAAAATTTTGACTTGTGTAACTCCACTTAAAAACTGTTTTAGTAAAACAACTCATGTTTGTGTCAATTTAATTTTAACATTAAATAAATATATATTAATGTCATTTTCCAACTAAAATGGCTCCATGGGGTCCCCAAGTTGACCCATGGGTTGTCTTGGTCGGACATGACTCATCCAATAGGATTAGGACAAGTTTCAAGCTCATCTTATATTATTAAAACATTATTTTTACCTTAAACTACACTAATTACCTCTAATCGCGATTAAGAACTTAAAAGTTACTATTCACAAAAAAATTATTTTAATCTCATTGAACCAAATTTTACTTCTTAATGAAAATCATGTATGTCGGATTTTTGAAAATCAAATTACAGAAGTGGTAATATTTCATTTAAACGAAAAATCAGTCATTTAACTACCACTTAGTGGTTTCACTATTCATCAAAAATTGAAGTTTTTCAGAACAATGCCAAAATTTCACCCTAAGCTATAATTGATATTCCGAATTCAAAAATGATGTCTATTTTACAAAAGTCCAAACTTATAAGTTGCATTAATTAATTTTATAATTAATTCCCGCTGTTACAACAAATAGCGTGTTTTTAAGAAACAATTTATATCAAAAGATTGGCAATTGTTTATGTCCATTTTCAATGTTAAATTAATTCTAATGACCACCATTGGATAAAATGGTAAAAATATATTCTAATTATACTTTAAAACCACTCAATAGTATAACTTATCACTATAAATTATTTTGATTAAAAAAGTTGTTTTATGTATTTTTCACTATTCATAAAAATTTGGAAGTTCTCAGAAAATTACAAAAAATTCAACATAGGCTAATTTCAATATTACGAATACAAAAATGAAGTCCATTTTGAAATATAAAATTTCTATAATTTTAAAAAGTGGTTATTACTATTCATAACGGCTACTTTGATTAGTCGCGGTGTTTTAGAACTCGAAGTTGCGTACAATGCAAGCTATTGCATTACTGAATGAGAAGCGTATCGTGGAAGCTCGGGGTGTTACATTCTCCCCTCCTTCAATAAATTGCGTCCTCGCAATTTGAAATTTTTCTTTGAAAATAAAAGGTTGAAAAGACAAATTACCTTTGAGGAAAACCCACATCAGAAATAAGATTAATAAAATTTAGCCTTAATAAGAGGGAAAGGGAAATGAAAAAGTCACCACCCAATTATGATCTCGATTAGGAGAACATTGGTGGCAATTAGAGACATATAATTGGAGGAAAAACGTAAATATTCGTAGGGAGTGATTGAGGTCATCAATCACAATCAACTATCAAATTGAGGGCCTCAAAGCCTTCAATCTATGTTGATTTAAAATATCATCAGTTCAACAAGACATAAGGTATTAGGATAACACATTTTTGTTTTAATATCCCTTTACTAAAGTTTAAGAATTAATTTATTCATTGAATAAGAGATAGGTATATATATATTTTTATGCTTGACAATTAGAGTTTCAACCATTAACTCATCTTTCACTCAAAAAGATAATAGAACTCAAAAATACTATACTTATCCTAATTGTATAAGGTTCCAAATGTTAACACATACTATTTAGATTAGTATAATTATTTTGTAATAACCAGGGACTTCCTGTAGGCTAGTGGTAGGAAATAAAGGCCTGTCGCACTATGATTGTGGGTTCGATTCCTGCAGCTTTGTCCGACGCGACGGGTTATGCCCCACCCTGCAGGTTGTCCTTTTCCTAAAACTATAGTATTATAATATTCCAAAAATAATATTCAAAAATGATTTAACCTTAAACAATACTATCCAAAGATCAACTTAATCCATTCCAACCTTTATAGTTATCCAAAATACTTCTGTCCAACTCACAGTCCAAATTTTATAAGGAAGGTAAACATAATGAAGATCCTTTTTCCCACGTAACAACATGTGAATACCTTCATCATGTATTCTTTTTAAACATACTGAATTACCATGATCCCTTATTCCTTTTAGAATACTAGATATACTCCTTATATCCAAAAATGTATACAAAACATCAATCAGTTTCAAGGAAGTTAAGTATATCCAATATAATTTATCCAAATCAATCACGTCTTATTCCAAAATCACAATCTCAGTATCAGAACCATATTATGGTCTATCTTTCTCTCAACCATATATTTTCCAAAAATTTAATCCTACTGTGGAGTCACTTTTCTTGGTTCCACACAATCTCAAGTCCTTGATGAAATAGTACTGCAGTACAATCCTTATATACTCCATAATTATTATAACGAGTACATCATTGATACAATACTCAAATTACAAAATTATTTAATAACAACATAAGAACTCTAATCATTACTCCTCATCTGTGGTAGTATCATAACTTGATTATTATCCAATAACATCATTTGGGGCATACTCTGATGATTTGGACATTGGTTTGCGTAGTGTCCCCAATCCTTGCAGAAGAAGCATTGTACATTTGAAACCATTTTCTTACCCTTGCAGTCACGCACTTTGTGTCCTTTCTCTCTACACTTATAACAAACTCCCATTCCCTTTAGGCAAGTTCCATGATGTTTCTTCCCACAATTACCACATATTGGAAAATTCTTCTTTCCCCTCATCCCTTTATCCATCATTTTCTCTTCTATCCCTTTCGTCTCTTGCTTCGCTTCAAAGCCATAGGACTCAGAGAATTCTTTACTTATCTTATTAACACATGATACTATTTCTTCATATGTTGAGAACACATGGGAGACTATTTCCCTTCGAAATGTTGTCTTAATACCGTGAAAGATACGATCCTTCTTACTCTTTGGATCATACGTACTGCTGGAGTTCACATTCCTTCTACTGAGCGCCATTTCTATACAATGGCATAAACTAGGTTAGTTTATGAATTACAATGAATAATTCCAAAATTTTTAAAATACTTAAAGTAAATTGAACGGTTTATGGATATAATCCATAATCATAAGAATGTTTTCTTTGAGGAAGTATATACTCATAAACCCTACATAGTGGTTTGTAAAGAAAATGAGAATTATCCTAAGCATATCCCCCGGGAGTGTCGTAACCAAGAGTGTAGCAAGGCCCGTTGTCGTGCACCAGTTCCCGTTCGAGTCTAGCTCAAAGCGGTGTTTTCGGGTTTTACCCCTAGGTACATCTGTTCCAGAGCCGCCTCTACCTTCTCGTATCTAGACAGGGATGTATTGCTCGGAAAACTCACAACATCTCTACAATACCAAAATTCTAGGAAGTTCTTCTATACTAATCCTCAAATTCTATCTTCGGGATATGTGCTCTAATCAGAGTTTATCTAAATCTAGCTTCCAAGGTTAGTACCAAACTGCCTCTGATACCAACTGTAACGCCCCGACCCCAGCTACCCAGAGCCGGTGCATTACTTCGTAACATTGGCATGATCACAAAAGATCAAGTCTCGAAAGACCGATTAGTTTAGTAGCCTTGGAAATACTAGATACATTCATAAGTTTTACATTACATCATAAAATAAAAAACTACTACAACAACATAATGTCTCCACAGTCCACACTATTATCCCCTCATAATATCCCTGCAGGTCATTCATAATTTACTTCTTCACTTCCTGGGAAAAAAATAAAACATAGAAAAGGGGTGAGCTCAAATGCCCAGTAAGGATAACAATATAGCGGAAACTTTCATAAATAAGAATAAACATTTAAGGCAATGTATAACTAAAACAAAAGCCTTTTAAACTTGAATATCAACATAATATGACAAAAGTAAAATGAAATAATTCCATTTACTCATTCACATGGATATTCTACTAATCGAATAATCACATGAAAAATCACTAACCACTTTCATAATGTTGGAATGCATAATGCCAGACTATCATAACCACATAGCCAAGGCCTCGTGCCAAGACTACAAATAAGATTTTGTCAAGGCCTTGTGCCAAGACACTAGTTTGTCTCATGAGACCTACCGATGCATCGAGGAGCTATAGCGGGCTCCACCCGTCACATATTAAGTCCAATGCATTCCCATATGAAAAGGTTTAAACATAACATAAACATTCGTATTAAAACTAGCATACGAAATGTCAATAATTTCACCATAAACTATGAATGGTATAAAATAGCACATCCACAGTCAAACATATCACAAAAACCTTCAATACAATATAAAAGTTTTGTATTATAATAAATCAACTTCAAATAAGCGTAAAATCCATCAAAGGATGTTGACATAGATGAAATCAAAACACTTTTTAGAGAAATATCTCTTTCTATTTTTGAAATCGTTTAAGAGCCATATAAAACAAAACATTTTCTTGAAAATATTCTTATAAGCTTGTAAGGAAAGCTTTGAAGATTTTATAACGGCGGAAAATAACCGCACCCGCCGTATAAGTTAAAAAACATTCTTACCTCAATTCTGTCGAAAAGGTTAAAAATGACCTTGTTTTGAAAACGACGGAAAGATTCCTCTTATAAAAAGTCAAAAAGGGTATAAATGACTTTAACCTATATTCTTGTAAATAATAAAAATGTTTTGAAATACATTTTGAAGAAACATGGATGTGGATGATAACGAGGTCCCAGTAGATAATTATGTATAAAAAACCTTGGATAATGAAGAGGTTGTGAAGTAAACCCTTACAAAGATCATTTAAATAACATAGATCTATTATGTTTATTAAATATAATTACACATAAAGAAATTACAAATACAAGATATGACATAACAATATCATGACATAATTTGAAAGTAGGAGATTAACCCAAAGAATAGAAGTTGGGTTAAGAAGTTCCCTTACCTTGCGTCCTGTCCTGACTCGACCGTTCTTTAACCTCCTGAATAATAAACTATAGTTAATTTATATTTACTTAAGAACCTTTTTCATGTTCATTATTCCTTTTATATCCCTTATTACCATGTTATGAACATTATTTAATTATTTAAGTTAATAACGGTCGTTTTGTCGATCTTTGGTACTTGAGTCAAAAATAAACTTCTTATAATTACAAGTTGTTAATGTGGTGAAATATACATTATATCCAGAATTATATTCATGATGTAGATATCATATATATCATATATATACAGTATATACATTCATTCATAATGTCACGTAACATTTAGAGGTAATAAATGAAATGCACCGTTCATGGAGACGGTAAGCCGTACGTACGCATGAACGCTACTTTCATTTCTATTTCGTATTTAATGGAATGAAATCATAATGATATAAAGGTATAATATATTTCCAGTATAATATCATATATAATATCATTTACTCCATACTTTATACATCCCACATATGGCATTAACGATTCACATCACTTTGAGGGGGCGGTAGTCCGCACTTCCTAAAATGAAATTATCGCGTTTACCCATAATAGAAATCATAAAGTATGCCATAAATGAGAAATACAGAAGAATAAGGAAAACATAAACATAATATATATATCATATATGAAAATATTTTTATCAAAATGGCCACCTTTATAGGTGTTAAAATAATTTGAACAATCATCATTTCGTGAGGCAGTATTTCGCCACCCACAGAAACAGTATGTTCTTTAACCATTAGACGAATGTGTGTGTAAGTGTAAACCAAATCCTTATCATAAAAACATCCTAGTATATTGTAGATACTGGTGTTGTTACAAAAGAAAGGAATGAAAAGAGTTTAAGGGGTTGGAGAAGCAAAATGAAACAAAACAACATTAGAGAAGACATTACCTTAAAATAGGGTAGCTCTTTTTGATTTGAGCCCAAGGCTTCCTTGGGAATAATTATGCCCAAAGTGAGGCTTCTAGGAGTAATAGGGGGAAGTTGGGAGAGTATTTGGGCAGAGGTTGGCCGAGCCAAATGGCTTGAAGGTGTGAATAAGGTGGGAGTGGTGGGGGCCTTTTATAAGTGGAGAGGAGGGGCACTTTTGGAAAGTAATGAAAAGTCACTTTATTATAAAATGAGTTTCGGATTTTAGAGGTCCCACACTTATATAATTAGAGGCTAAGGTGATAAGGGTTCTAAATATCCTCATCCAATAGTCTTTGGACAAGTGTAAGCCTTGGATTTTGCATTATCTTCCCATTTTATTTAAAATCGTTAAATAATGAGGTCATCGCTGCATCATCATGATGTCATAAATAATTTAATTTATTTAATGTCTAAAAATTATAAAAAAACTACTATGATGTAGGAAATCTTTTTAGATTTTTAATGAATATTTATAATCAAAATTTTGACTTGTGTAACTCCACTTAAAAACTGTTTTAGTAAAAAACCTCATGTTTGTGTCAATTTAATTTTAACATTAAATAAATATATATTAATGTCATTTTACAACTAAAGTGGCTCCATGGGGTCCCCAAGTTGACCCATGGGTTGTCTTGGTCGGCCATGACTCATCCAATAGGATTAGGACAAGTGTCAAGCTCATCTTATATTATTAAAACATTATTTTTACCTTAAACTACACTAATTACCTCTAATCGCGATTAAGAACTTAAAAGTTACTATTCACCAAAAAATTATTTTAATCTCATTGAACCACATTTTACTTCTTAATGAAAATCATGTATGTCGGATTTTTTAAAATCAAATCACAGAAGTGGTAATATTTCATTTAAACGAAAAATCTGTCATTTAACTACCACTTAGTGGTTTCACTATTCATCAAAAATTGAAGTTTTTCAGAACAATGCCAAAATTTCACCCTAAGATATAATTGATATTCCGAATTCAAAAATGATGTCTATTTTACAAAATTCCAAACTTATAAGTTGCATTAATTAATTTTATAATTAATTCCCGCTGTTACAACAAATAGCGTGTTTTTAAGAAACAATTTATATCAAAAGATTGGCAATTGTTTATGTCCATTTTCAATGTTAAATTAATTATAATGACCACCATTGGATAAAATGGTAAAAATATATTCTAATTATACTTTAAAACCACTCAATAGTATAACTTATCGCTATAAATTATTTTGATTAAAAAAGTTGTTTTATGTATTTTTCACTATTCATAAAAATTTGGAAGTTCTCAGAAAATTACAAAAAATTCAACATAGGCTAATTTCAATATTAAGAATACAAAAATGAAGTCCATTTTGAAATATAAAATTTCTATAATTTTAAAAAGTGGTTATTACTATTCATAACGGCTACTTTGATTAGTCGCGGTGTTTTAGAACTCGAAGTTGCGTACAATGCAAGCTATTGCATTATTGAATGAGAAGCGTATCGTGGAAGCTCGGGGTGTTACATTCTCCCCTCCTTCAATAAATTGCGTCCTCGCAATTTGAAATTTTTCTTTGAAAATAAAAGGTTGAAAAGACAAATTACCTTTGAGGAAAACCCACATCAGAAATAAGATTAATAAAATTTAGCCTTAATAAGAGGGAAAGGGAAATGAAAAAGTCACCACCCAATTATGATCTCGATTAGGAGAACATTGGTGACAATTAGAGACATATAATTGGAGGAAAAACGTAAATATTCGTAGGGAGTGATTGAGGTCATCAATCACAATCAACTGTCAAATTGAGGGCCTCAAAGCCTTCAATCTATGTTGATTTAAAATATCATCAGTTCAACAAGACATAAGGTATTAGGATAACACATTTTTGTTTTAATATCCCTTTACTAAAGTTTAAGAATTAATTTATTCATTGAATAAGAGATAGGTATATATATATTTATGCTTGATAATTAGAGTTTCAACCATCAACTCATCTTTCACTCAAAAAGATAATAGAACTCAAAAATATTATACTTATCCTAATTGTATAAGGTTCCAAATGTTAACACATACTATTTAGATTAGTATAATTATTTTGTAATAACCAGGGACTTTCTGTAGGCTAGTGGTAGGAAATAAAGGCCTGTCGCACTATGATTGTGGGTTCGATTCCTGCAGCTTTGTCCGACACGATGGGTTATGCCCCACCCTGCAGGTTGTCCTTTTCCTAAAACTATAGTATTATAATATTCAAAAAATAATATTCAAAAATGCTTTAACCTTAAACAATACTATCCAAAGATCAACTTAATCCATTCCAACCTTTATAGTTATCCAAAATACTTCTGTCCAACTCACAGTCCAAATTTTATAAGGAAGGTAAACATAATGAAGATCCTTTTTCCCACGTAACAACATGTTAATACCTTCATCAAGTATTCTTTTTAAACATACTGAATTACCATGATCCCTTATTCCCTTTAGAATACTAGATATACTCCTTATATCAAAAAATGTATACAAAACATCGATCAGTTTCAAGGAAGTTAAGTATATCCAATTTAATTTATCCAAATCAATCACGTCTTATTCCAAAATCACAATCTCAGTATCAGAACCATATTATGGTCTATCTTTCTCTCAACCATATATTTTCCAAAAATTTAATCCTACTGTGGAGTCACTTTTCTTGGTTCCACACAATCTCAAGTCCTTGATGAAATAGTACTACAGTACAATCCTTATATACTCCATAATTATTATAACCAGTACATCATTGATACAATACTCAAATTAAAAAATTATTTAATAACAACATAAGAACTCTAATCATTACTCCTCATCTGTGGTAGCATCATAACTTGATTATTATCCAATAACATCATTTGGGGCATACTCTGATGATTTGGACATTGGTTTGCGTAGTGTCCCCAATCCTTGCAGAAGAAGCATTGTACATTTGAAACCATTTTCTTACCCTTGCAGTCACGCACTTTGTGTCCTTTCTCTCTACACTTATAACAAACTCCCATTCCCTTTAGGCAAGTTCCATGATGTTTCTTCCCACAATTACCACATATTGGAAAATTCTTCTTTCCCCTCATCCCTTTATCCATCATTCTCTCTTCCATCCCTTTCGTCTCCTGCTTCGCTTCAAATCCATAGGACTCAGAGAATTCTTTACTTATCTTATTAACACATGATACTATTTCTTCATATGTTGAGAACACATGGGAGACTATTTCCCTTCGAAATGTTGGCTTAATACCGTGAAAGATACGATCCTTCTTACTCTTTGGATCATACGTACTGCTGGAGTTCACATTCCTTCTACTGGACGCCATTTCTATACAATGGCATAAACTAGGTTAGTTTATGAATTACAATGAATAATTCCAAACTTTTTAAAATACTTAAAGTAAATTGAACGGTTTATGGATATAATCCACAATCATAAGAATGTTTTCTTTGAGGAAGTATATACTCATAAACCCTACATAGTGGTTTGTAAAGAAAATGAGAATTATCCTAAGCATATCCCCCGGGAGTGTCGTAACCAAGAGTGCAGCAAGGCCCGTTGTCGTGCACCAGTTCCCATTCGAGTCTAGCTCAAAGCGGTGTTTTCGGGTTTTACCCCTAGGTACATCTGTGCCAGAGCCGCCTCTACCTTCTCGTATCCAGACAGGGATGTATTTCTCGGAAAACTCACAATATCTCTACAATACCAAAATTCTAGGAAGTTTTTCTATACTAATCCTCAAAGTCTATCTTCGGGATATGTGCTCTAATCAGAGTTTATCTAAATCTAGCTTCCAAGGTTAGTACTAAACTGTCTCTGATACCAACTGTAACGCCCTGACCCCAGCTACCCAGAGCCGGTGCATTACTTCATTACATTGACATGATCACAAAAGATCAAGTCTCGAAAGACCGATTAGTTTAGTAGCCTTGGAAATAATAGATACATTCATAAATTTTACATTACATCATAAAATGAAAAACTACTACAACAACATAATGTCTCCACAGTTCACACTATTATCCCCTCATAATATCCCTGCAGGTCATTCATAATTTACTTCTTCACTTCCTGGGAAAAAAATAAAACATAGAAAAGGGGTGAGCTCAAATGCCTAGTAAGTATAAAAATATAGCGGAAACTTTCATAAATAAGAATAAACATTTAAGGCAATGTATAACTAAAACAAAAGCCTTTTAAACATGAATATCAACATAATATGGCAAAAGTAAAATGAAATAATGCCATTTACTCATTCACATGGATATTCTACTAATCGAATAATCACATGAAAAATCACTAACCACTTTCATAATGTTGGAATGCATAATGCCAGACTATCATAACCACATAGCCAAGGCCTCGTGCCAAGCCTACAAATAAGATTTTGTCAAGGCCTTGTGCCAAGACACTAGTCTGTCTCATGAGACCTACCGATGCATCGAGGAGCTATAACGGGCTCCACCCGTCACATATTAAGTCCAATGCATTCCCATATGAAAAGGTTTAAACATAACATAAACATTCGTATTAAAACTAGCATACGAAATGTCAATAATTTCACCATAAACTATGAATGGTATAAAATAGCACATCCACAGTCAAACATATCACAAAAACCATCAATACAATATAGAAGTTTTGTATTATAATAAATCAACTCCAAATAAGCGTAAAATCCATCAAAGGATGTTGACATAGATGAAATCAAAACACTTTTTAGAGAAATATCTCTTTCTATTTTTGAAATCGTTTAAGAGCCATATAAAACAAAACATTTTCTTGAAAATATTCTTATAAGCTTGTAAGGAAAGCTTTGAAGATTTTATAACGGCGGAAAATAACCGCACCCGCCATATAAGTTAAAAAACATTCTTACCTCAATTCTGTCGAAAAGGTTAAAAAGGACCTTGTTTTGAAAACGACGGAAAGATTCATCTTATAAAAAGTCAAAAAGGGTATAAATGACTTTAACCCATATTCTTGTAAATAATAAAAATGTTTTTAAATACATTTTGAAGAAACATGGATGTGGATGATAACGAGGTCCCAGTAGATAATTATGTATAAACAACCTTGGATAATGAAGAGGTTGTGAAGTAAACCCTTACAAAGATCATTTAAATAAAATAGATCTATTATGTGTATTAACTATAATTACACATAAAGAAATTAAAAATACAAGATATGACATAACAATATCATGACATAATTTGAAAGTAGGAGATTAACCCAAAGAATAGAAGTTGGGTTAAGAAGTTCCCTTACCTTGCGTCCTGTCCTGACTCGACCGTTCTTTAACCTCATGAATAATAAACTATAGTTAATTTATATTTACTTAAGAACCTTTTTCATGTTCATTATTCCTTTTATATCTCTTATTACCATTTTATTAACATTATTTAATTATTTAAGTTAATAACGGTCGTTTTGTCGATCTTTGGTACTTGAGTCAAAAATAAACTTCTTATAATTACAAGTTGTTCATGTGGTGAAATATCCATTATATCCAGAATTATATTCATTATGTAGATATCATATATATCATATATATACAGTATATACATTCATTCATAATGTAACGTAACATTTAGAGGTAAGAAATGAAATGCACCGTTCATGGAGACGGTAAGCCGTACGTACGCATAAACGCTACTTTCATTTCTATTTCGTATTTAATGGAATGAAATAATAATGATATAAAGGTATAATATAGTTCCAGTATAATATCATATATAATATCATTTACTCCATCCTTTATACATCCCACATATGGCATTAACGATTCACATCACTTTGAGGGGGCGGTAGTCCGCACTTCCTAAAATGAAATTATCGCGTTTACCCATAATGGAAATCATAAAGTATGCCATAAATGAGAAATACAGAAGCATAAGGAAAACATAAACATAATATATATATCATATATGAAAATAGTGTCATCAAAATGGCCACCTTTATAGGTGTTAAAAGAATTTGAACAATCATCGTTTCGTGAGGCAGTATTTCGCCACCCACAGAAACAGTATGTTCTTTAACCATTAGACGAATGTGTGTGTAAGTGTAAACCAAATCCTTATCATAACAAAATCCTAGTATATTTTAGATACTGGTGTTGTTACAAAAGAAAATAATGAAAAGAGTTTAAGGGGTTGGAGAAGCAAAATTAAACAAAACAACATTAGAGAAGACATTACCTTAAAATAGGGTAGCTCTTTTTGATTTGAGCCCAAGTCTTCCTTGGGAAGAATTCTGCCCAAAGTGAGGCTTCTAGGAGTAAGAGGGGGAAGTTGGGAGAGTATTTGGGCAGAGTTTGGCCGAGCCAAATTGCTTGAAGGTGTGAATAAGGTGGGAGTGGTGGGGGCCTTTTATAAGTGGAGAGGAGGGGCACTTTTGGAAAGTAATGAAAAGTCACTTTATTATGAAATGAGTTTCGGATTTTAGAGGTCCCACACTTATATAATTCTAGGCTAAGGTGATAAGGGTTCGAAATCTCCTCATCCAATAGTCTTTGGACAAGTGTAAGCCTTGGATTTTTCATTATCTTCCCATTTTATTTAAATCGTTAAATAATGAGGTCATCGCTGCATCATCATGATGTCATAAATAATTTAATTTATTTAATGTCTAAAAATTATAAAAAAAAAATACTATGATGTATGAAATCTTTTTATCTTTTTAATGAATATTTATAATCAAAATTTTGACTTGTGTAACTCCACTTAAAAACTGTTTTAGTAAAACAACTCATGTTTGTGTCAATTTAATTTTAACATTAAATAAATATATATTAATGTCATTTTCCAACTAAAGTGGCTCCATGGGGTCCCCAAGTTGACACATGGGTTGTCTTGGTCGGCCATGACTCATACAATAGGATTAGGACAAGTGTCAAGCTCATCTTATATTATTAAAACATTATTTTTACCTTAAACTACACTAATTACCTCTAATCGCGATTAAGAACTTAAAAGTTACTATTCACCAAAAAATTATTTTAATCTCATTGAACCACATTTTACTTCTTAATGAAAATCATGTATGTCGGATTTTTGAAAATCAAATCACAGAAGTGGTAATATTTCATTTAAACGAAAAATCAGTCATTTAACTACCACTTAGTGGTTTCACTATTCATCAAAAATTGAAGTTTTTCAGAACAATGCCAAAACTTCACCCTAAGCTATAATTGATATTCTGAATTCAAAAATGATGTCTATTTTACAAAATTCCAAACTTATAAGTTGCATTAATTAATTTTATAATTAATTCCCGCTGTTACAACAAATAGCGTGTTTTTAAGAAACAATTTAAATCAAAAGATTGGCAATTGTTTATGTCCATTTTCAATGTTAAATTAATTCTAATGACCACCATTGGATAAAATGGTAAAAATATATTCTAATTATACTTTAAAACCACTAAATAGTATAACTTATCACTATAAATTATTTTGATTAAAAAAGTTGTTTTATGTATTTTTCACTATTCATAAAAATTTGGAAGTTCTCAGAAAATTACAAAAAATTCAACATAGGCTAATTTCAATATTACGAATACAAAAATGAAGTCCATTTTGAAATATAAAATTTCTATAATTTTAAAAAGTGGTTATTACTATTCATAACGGCTACTTTGATTAGTCGCGGTGTTTTATAATGAGTTTAATAAACTATGTCATTTCTAGTTGGTGAAATGAAATGAAATTTAAATTTTGAGTTATTATTAAGGAATATTTTAAGGATTAAAATTTATATTTGAATTAAGAGATATTAAAAGTCTACAATAGGTGTTTTTGGATGTTTTTAGAGACTTGGGAGGTGTATCAAGTGTTTAGATGATTATTCATGTAGGGTTAGGGTTCTCTTATGATATATTTCCACTATAGGAGATAGTTCACTTTGAAAATGGGGTATTGTGGTGTGGTATGGTTCACATGATATTGAATTTTATAAGATGGGAGAGAGTTTTTATTTGAATTATATAGGTCAAGAACAAATGTTTTGGTATAATATTATATTTTTGGAGTATGGGGGGAACCATAGTGATGCATAAGGATTTTTGATAGAGCGAAGTTTATGTAAGAGTATCTCATGATTTAATTGAGATTAAATATTTTTTCCCTAGATCTTTATTCCATAATGAGGATAATTGAAGAGTACAGTGTTATCACATGCGAAGTATCACACCCCATCCCTATGGGATACACCATGAGTGTTGATTATAGAGGAAGGATTATACAGTAGTAGGTGGGTTCCACCATGATGGGTTACAAGAAGGCAGTAACATCAGGATGATCTAGGTAGTTGTTCACGCCTTGGAGCCTAGGGTTGAGACATAATGGATGGTTGGGGGTAGGCCCTATGCTGTGACCTAGTAGGTTATGTCATAGTGAATAATTTGATGATAATATTGTTTTTAAACCCATTGGACCATGCTAAAATATGCCACTTTTATATTTCTATAATACTAGAGGAGACTCATTATTTCGAGATCATAACCTCTCACATTTTATAAGGTATAGTGCATTTAATGAGTGGTATTTGAATGGATACTCTCTTAATTATTACTATATATATTCCCCTTTAAGAGGGTTTTATTTTTGGTAGTTCCATATATATTTTATTTATAATTTTATTCATCTATAATTCACGTTCTTCTGTGTTGGACACTAATTTGTGATTACTCAAAGCTATTGTTTCAGTGATAATCCCACCAATTCATGGTGGAACCATCCTGAACATTGATGGTTTATTTCATTTTTTACCATAGAAGGTACATGAATGGTTAATTTATTAGTTTTTTTAGTTTCACTTATTACATATACATTTTTAAAATTATTTCTTGATGAATATATATTTAGATGAAATGTATGGATTATTTGAGATTAGATTCTGGGTATTTCTTACTATAGATCATTGTTGATATTGGAGTTTTTTCAAATACCATTTATCAAGAATTAGGAAGATTAATATCTCTTGGTCCTCATGTTAATGTATTTTATCATGTTTACTTCTAATAAAATAGTGAAAATTTATAGCTTCAGTTGAGATAGGAGCTCCCTAAACATCACCCTAATGTTTATGAAAATCATTATGTAACATGTGGTATGCAGTCATGAAACTTCTGTATCAGGTACATTGAGTTAAAAATGATTTTTTCCTTTAACTTATATGATTATAATGGAACATTCTTCGACCATAATGGATCCTGAAACACTAATATTTATTCCATGGTCACTTAATTTCATTGGATTTAACATAAATATGTGTTATGTACTACATTAGCACTGAAAAGAAATAAGGCCAGTGAATAACATATAATGGACCTTGGATTATTTTTCTTGGTGTCATATGATAATTGGATGGGAGTTTTATAGGATATTATGAATGGTTTGGTCAATAACATTTTCTAGGGAACCATGAAATGGGGTGAGTGTTCCTTCATCACCAAAATTTATATTTATAAGAGAGTGACTTAACGATTAATACGAGTCTATATCGAGTATGGGTGGGTTGATCTATGTAAGGATTCAGTATGTGTTAGGAACTATTCCTACCTAGGTTGAGATAAATGTAATAGGGGTTATATCGAGGGGATATATACCTTTTTTCAATGATCCTTAAACCCAATGTTGGATGTGGACTTAAGGAACCTATGAGTAGTGTATCAAGTTGTGTTGTAACCTAGTAGAACATGTTAGGTTCCTTGGTCTCATTCTAATAATTGGGAGATTATTAATTTAAGGATATCATGGAGATATCCTTATTGAATGTGAAATGAGATTTTGGTTTTGTTCCTGAGGAACCAACATAGGAATAATATGTAAACAAAAGGTAGGAATGTTTGCAACCCTTGAGAACCCTTTAACATAGTGTGTGATAAAGACTTAATTTTTTATTTATCATTGAATATAAATTGGATAAAACATGATATATAGTTATACTTAACATTAAAATTATTTTATATATATGGTGGGAATGGTATAATTCCACCCATGGGTATGAGATTTGAGATTTTACGGACACGTGCGATAGTTCATGTTCCATTCTAACTTGGGATATTGTATTTATGTGATGAAACTCAGAGAAGTAACCATTATGACCTTGGTAATTAATGTTATTCAATATTACTATGGGAGGTATCCATTCCATCCCAGGGTATTGATATTATGTATTGGGGATAAGGATGAGAACCATTATGACTTGATGTATTGATTTTACATGTTAAAACCATGGGTTGGTGCTATTCTATGCTAGATTATTGATGCTATGTGATTAACCATGGTGTGGGTTCCACTAAGAATTTGGGTGTTGATAGTACATGACATAATCCATGGAAGAAAAAATTATAAATTAGGGTATTAAGAGTATTGGTGAGTAGTGAATGTAAATAGGGAGAGAACTATTCCAAGTTTTTTTGTTTATGAGATGTGATGGTATCAATATGGAATCTACTCTAACCCATGAAGTATTTTGAGGACATGAGATAATATTAGTGATGAGTACCACTCTAAACCACTAAATTGATGAGTTGAGATTGTAAAAAGATTGTGTTATGATATTCCCCTTATTACTAACATTTGAATAGTTTAGAGACACTATAGGGTCATCCAAATTTGGTATGGTTACCCCTGGGTGGCTATATAGCACTCATGTTCATGATGCATATTAGGTTTATGGCGGTTATTTATTTATATGAATTATATCACATAATTAAATCAATTTTTATACAGGTTATGTATTATAAAATATTGTTGGTGTCCTACTGAGTTTTACTCACACAAAACTTGGGTGTACCTCTCAGTTTCAATTACTAATGGAACATATGTTTCTATTAACTAGTAGGGTAAAGGCCCAATGTTGGTTGTTTTAGCTAGATATCATGGATAGAGTTATGATACTGGACCTGGTTAGGACATGGGGCCAAGTATTGCTTATTTTCTATATTAATTATTTTAATCTGGGTGGTATATTATTATCTTTGGAAAATAATTTTGGTTACATATTTACTCACATAACAATTAGAATTTTCATTTTGTTATAGTATCTTGTATTATTTTTTACCTTTGGATGGCCTTGGATATATTTTTTTGTTCATCAAATTATTTTGATGAATATTTTTTAATTTGTTACCTTATGGTTTATATCATTTGATATAAAAGGTTATAGTATCCCAAAAATAACACCATTGATCTATGATACTATTCAGAAGCCTCTGGTGTACATGGACATGCACCTGAGGTCACATGGAACCCCCTATCAAGTTATCATTGAGTGATCTAGACCAGGGATGTTTCAAAGTTGTATCATTTTCTTTTTATCTTTTCCTTACTATTGGGTATATTGTAGATAGATATAGATCTAGACAAAACATTTTACAGATGATATTTCAGGTTTATAGAAAACATCTACTTGAGATAAGGTCCAAGATTCAAGAGAGTATTGATTTTCTTCTTCTTATTTTTTCTATTATAGTTGAGTTCATTTTTGATAAATATAGTGCATTAATCTTTTGATATTTTATTTATGGGTTTTCTCTTGGACTAGGGTGGAATTAAGTCGATATTCATGTACCATATTGGGATTTATGATTCCATTGAAATTAATGAACTTACTTGTGGTTCTACTCATTTATTAATATATATGGAATAGTTTTTAAAATTTTTAGTAAAGAATTATAAACATTTCCCCATATTATATGATGGTTCATTTCTATGTAAATGGAAATGTATTTTGATTACGTTTTTTCAAATTATAAATTAATTTGTGGAATCATATATGTATCTGGTACATTGCCTTATAGTGGTTAGTTTTGATAGAGTTATAACCAAGAGGTGTGAGACACATATTTTTTTGGGTGAGTATAGAGTAGTAGGATGAATTAACTACTACTTAATTTTTATTTCAATGAGGTTAAAATGTGTTAAAATTATTTTCGAGATCACCATCGATGTTTCTATAGATGTGGTAGTGAACCCATTTGGGTATTCTAGTACATGTATGCGTAGTGAGGACTGTTACACTATAGTGGGTAGTTGGTGTACGTATGAGAAAATTTATATATCTGGGAACCCTATAGTCTGTGTATTGAACTATGATTTTCCAAGTAGTTTCTAATATTGGATAATAGATTTTTTCCTTGATCCGTGACCATCTAGGGACTGGTTATAGGCTAGGCGGGAGAGACTAGTAATATTGAGATATGACTCATGATATTGGTTAGTTGAGTGCCATTGTTAGCTACCCAGTAATATTTCTATTTTATTCAGTATGTGTGTTATATATAATGGAATCACTAGAGATGGGTTAGCATGGGATTATGGGTTTATTCAAATATGGGAACCAAGTATGGATGATTGATGATATAATGATGAGACACAAGAAATGTGCGTGATTCTATATCCATTTATCTATAGGGATTCCTTCACTATTCTAAACTGTAATGCATTGGTATTTATTGATTTATTTTTTATGATATATATTGAAGGAATGGTAAATTATTAGTTAGTTATTTGGGAATATTATATGTCATGTTACTCTTGGTGGTATGAGTTGAGGTATGTGGAATTGCATCATTAGAGTGTATATCTTCCATGTTTTATCTAATCATCAATAAGGGATAGTGAGAATCATTGTAAGTGAGTAGATTTTTTTGAACAATGTGGTATGAGGATAAGTGCATCATAAGAATCAACTAATGATGGTAGAGAAGAACTTTTATTAGGAATTATTTTCCTTGCATGATATGTGAGTCATATTGATGATTGTATTTCATGAAATCCTTGGGATATGAAGATTTGAATTTTAATGATACATGGTTCCTTGATAGTGTTCTTGAAAATTTATTTAAATAAAAAATTATTTAATTTCATGCCATTATAATGTGAGTATAAGATAAATTTTATGTGTGTTTGGATCATTGAGTCCTGTATGTGGTCTTGGACCTTGAGGTGTTTATGTGTGTTGTTGTGAGGTTTAGGACTTTTTAGTTTTGCTGAATAAAGGTAGTTCTGATATGGGTTGTCTATGGGATCAAGGGATGATCACATGTGGATGGTGATTAAATATTAGATGATAGTGTAATACTGTGAGATAAATTTTTGGGATCTAGAAATAGGACATGGTCTTGTACCTTGACCCTATATCATATGTTGGTCATTATAGGGGTTGTATTTCATAATAATCAGGAGTAGAATTTACTGAGGAGGGCTAGTGTATCATGGAATGACCAATTAATGATATTTGTTCACAATAAATCAATAATTAAATGATATATGGGACATGAGGTTGTGGGTATTTTGGGATAAATAGTTCATGTTGGATATACAATATGATCTTTTTTGAATGATGAAATATAGTGTGATGATCGATGGGTTATTTGATACAATGAGGGCTCAATTATCATGGAATGATGTCCAAGGAGTCATATTCAATGGTTTGGGAACTAAAAGATTGTATCTTTTTTTGGGAATAGGTGATTCATGTAGAAAAATAGAATATGATAGTTTAATGGTAAAGAGAGAGGTCATAGATATTGAGTTATATCCGTCAGGACTGAATATAAAATAGTGGATTATCGATAGAGTTCAGAAGTGGTTCTACGAGGAAATTTAGTATCATTGTACTTATTTGAAGAGTACTAGTGACGATAATGATTTTTAGCATTAAACTATTGGTGGGTATCATGATGAGTAATATTTTTTGATTGACGATACATAATCTCTATGGTGGGGAGCATACTATGGATGACCTAAGTGAAATGTGCTAATTTCATGCATTTTTTGGTTGACATTGGGGGTTATATGTTAGTGGAATCAACATGAAGGTGGGCGTTGTTTTATGTATGTTACAACCATGGTTTAATATTTTATATTTATTGGTAGTTTTGGAAGTAACCATTAAATTTTTGATAATTTAAAGTTATTATTCAAGGGTTAATAGAAAAAATGGAAAAAAATAGTAGGTGGAGTGTGATTTTAGGTATAAAATAACCTCAACCAATCATTTTGGAGACATATTTGATTTATTTATGGCTTTTTTATTTTAACTTTTTTACTTTTATAATAATTTACTTTTACCTTAGTAATTATTTTTTAACATTAGTAATTAATTTTAATGGATGAAAATAAGATTATACATTTTATCTAATTTTAAACTTATTTTTTAAAATTATTAAATCATTCTACCAAATAAAATATTTATTTTTTTGAAATGTTAATTATAAAATAAATTCAAATAAAATGTAAAAATAGTTTATTGAAAATTTTTGTTATTATATTTTTGAATTTACATATAATATAAGATTTTCATATATTCTAATTTTTATAAAAAATTGTTTTATTACAACTTTTTTTATTGTGGTTTTTAAAATAATGATAAAAGTGAAGTTCACCATCATAACACTTAATTAGAATAAAAGATAGAAAATAGTTCTCTTAGAGCAAAATTTAAATTTAGTTTTAAAAATATTGGACGAAGGATTTATATTCTCAAGGAATATGTTAAAATGCATAATTTTATTCCATAAATATCTATTTTATTACTTAAAAAGTTTTTTTAATCTTTTAGGATACACTTACATAATGAAAAAATCATAAAAAACATAATTTTTGTAAAACCCATATTTTTTGAATAAAAATATATCTTTTTAGAAAGAATTAAAAAATAGATTCTAAGTAATTTTTTTTGTGAGAAATTAAAAAAAAATTATTTTATCAAATTTATATTATAAAATAATGAATACAGTTTTTTAAAAGAAAATAAATAATATAAAGAAAGTGATTTTTGTTAATAATTACATATTCTAATAGTAACACATATAGAATATTTGTTTTATAAAGTTAATAAATTTTAATAGTATAAAAACATAGTGTTTATTATAGATTTATCGATAGTGTTATTATAATATATTGTGGTTCATTTATGTTGGGTGTATTGTACAACTTATGTTATTGAATGTAAAATTAGCTTTACATGGTATAGAATTTCTGTTCATTATAGTGAAAATGATTAGAAGTAGTTATGTGATCACATAAAAAATTAGACAATATTGTCACTTATATTATGACACCCCTAGCCCACACTCCTAGATCTGGTGCCTAAAACACATACTTTACATATTGTATTTGATATGAACTATAGATTTTTAGACATAACTATCCTGTAATTACAACCCTTAAAGAAATCATTTCATTATAAATAGTCTCAATTTTTTTGGTTTATAACTTTATAGAATTTGGAAAAATCATAAAACAATGAATACCATGTATTTATTAACTAATGGATTTTTTCTAATATATAATAAAATACATATTCTATAAAAATTCTTCAGCATCTCCCAAAAATTATCCACACAAGATATTCTATTAGACTTATCATTTTGAAAGAATGCCTCAAAATAACAATGTATAGAGAAAGGGGTATATAGATATGTTAATAATTTCACCAACCAATTGAAACATGGAATCTAGATGAAGAAAATTCAATCAATGTAAATAAATATATAGTATTGTAGAGACCCTGGTTTTATTAGATTTTCCTTCAAATATTCCTTTATATATATATGGATTTATTATTGAAGTCGACGTAGTGTTTGGCTGTCTCGAGAACCTGGAATTAATATATTAAAAATATTATTCTATTTTAATGCATGTGTGTGCATCATTTCAGTGTAAATGGATTTAACTATTATTTGTAGATTGTGTTTCATAATGTAATTAATGTAATTTATTTATTTTATTTTAAATAACTTAAACTAGAGAATCCACTATAAATACAAAATTATATTAAATTTCCAAGGTTATTTTCATTACCCTGGGAGTTTTTGAGGTGAGGTATAGAAATTATTAATTGTTGGATCAAACCAGAGAACTACATGTAATTAGATTAAGGGGGGTCGAGAGGTAGTGAATGTGGAAGGTCTTCTTCACCACTGGATAATGTGTTCTTCACCAA
Organism: Viscum album; assembly: GCA_963277665.1. Classification (NCBI taxonomy): domain Eukaryota; kingdom Viridiplantae; phylum Streptophyta; class Magnoliopsida; order Santalales; family Viscaceae; genus Viscum; species Viscum album. Next base: position 772,528,788 of record OY728138.1, read on the forward strand.
TTATTGATCAAAAAATGAGTTATGGAATGTTATTTGTGGATTTATATACTTTGCAATTTCATAAGCATGGATTTATAATTGTATACATATTGTTCTTCAATATTGGTTCACACAAAAAGTTCTACAATTTATGGGTTTTTATGATCTTATATAATTATTCCATTTTAACTTATATCACCCTTGACATCCCATTTATATGATCATTGGCCGAGAATGATTGGCCAATGATGTATTAACTATTTTTGTTGTTCTTTTCTCCCACTGTTCTTCTCATTATTCATCACTATCCCCCAGGGTATTGGTTTAACATTTTTTGGAAGGGTAGAACAAGATTGAACCTCTGGATTCATGGAGGTTGCCTCAATATTTAATGGGTTGTTCATTTGTGAATGAATCAACATTCGCTTTAGGATGCAACTGCTGAAACTATGGATATTGGATCCCGTGTGATGGAATGCAGTGGAAGGATGTTCCACAGGCTTCTTGTATATATTTAGATTCCCAATTTTTAGCCATTGGTGGATGTATATTTGTTTTTGGTGACTTAACCTTTGGTTTTGGAAGATTTCTAGTGGTCAACATGAGAAAGAATTGAAGAAAATTATGGATCTCATATCTAAATGAAGAAAAATGAATATTTTATGAAAACATTTACTACATGAAATATAATACGAGGGAAAAACACTGTGTATTCCCCTTGAATTAGAGTAAAGGGTTTCAGGTGAAGTAAAAAATATCACACATCATGTGGAACTATGCTGGTGTCTTGATATTTACCCCACGAGTACATGGGGATAGACAGGAAAAGGTACATGGGAAAAACCAGAGTACATAGGCACATTTGTGTACTTGGACACTAACATGATACCTAGAAACTAAATTATAAGTGGGAATGGGCTGATGTACATGGTCATGATCAGAAGAGAGCAAGAAATACTCAGGTGGATGAGACACACCATGTAGAACCAATACAATCCATGTTAAGTAACATGGTTTCCCAAGTCATGGAATGAGGATAACATGGATAGGTGGTGAGGTAAGGTCACATTCAATGAGGACCCCTACACACACCATGTACTTCTCCCACTAACTTATTCCTCTAGTATATCCTTCTTTGAGAATGGGATTTTGGCCCACGAGTAACCTATCTTGGGTCTTTTTACACATAGATCATGATGGTGGCCTTTACCATGGAATGCAAGATATGATCTTAAGTGTTCTGAGTGTGGAACTTATTAAGGCAATGATTGATTATAGAAGTGATAAGGGTAGTATCATTAGAGTGATCCTAGGGTTGGTACTCTCCTATCACATCAGGGAAAGAGTCTCCCATACTCATTACATAGGTAGAGTTGGTACCCCCATATAGTAGGGAGTGATTCCTCTATCTACCAAGTGGTAATCCCCCATATTTGAGCTCTAGTGGGGAGTAGGTCCTCTACAAGAGTTCTGTCACCCTCATTTGTAGAGCACTATAGTGAGGGGTGTTCCCCTCCACATAGATTCTTGCATGGTTTCACATGATGTTAAGCATTGGATATGGAAATTTAGAGCTATAGGAGGACTCATCGACTTTTGATTCATTTTATGATAGAGATTCCATTTTCAACCCCTAAGGGGTTTCTTCATGAGAATATATATATATATATGTTTTGTTTCAATTCCATATTGTATTGGTTTTATCGGACTATTATTTTATTTTATATTTATCCCTTTTTGGTTTTTGAGGCATCCTACTAGGTATACATATATTCAACCCTGTATGGGATCTTCCCACATGTTTCATTTATTATACAAATGAAAGTTAGATCAATAGTGACATCAGCGGAGCTTCATGATACTTGGGTGTATTGAACATGTATGACAGTCAAGACTTGGAGACCAGGAGCCAATATCTCTCATTTTTCCTTTTTTCAAGCTATTTTTTAGGTTGGGACTTCATTTCTATTTGGGAATTGATTTTTCCAATTAATTTTTTGTTTTATACTATTATAATCTTTTATATTATATAGAGGTTATTGTATGCATGGTTTAGTGTAGATGATATTGTCTTTTGTTATTCATCCACACTATTTCCTGAATATTGTTGGGATCGTGCATACTAAAACATTAGGATAAGGCCAACAATTTTACCTAGCCTATTGGAGGTAGAATTAGCATTGTGATGGTTTAGCTTTCGACCGGTCAGGTGGGCCCTGGTGGGTTGATTCATTATGGCATGGTATCAGTGTAGTTAAATTCTAGGGAAATTTGTTTGATATGTAACCATATGAGAAAATTTATGGGAAGTAGGGAAATGGTGTTGGAGTGTCCTAAGTGATAATTTTAGGCTGGTGAACCCACTGTTGGTGTGGTGGATGACATATCCATTCATAAGGAATCTAATTACCTTAATACTGACTAAACATACCAAGAAATTGGTTATACAAAATATTGGTGAAAATATCATATAGGATTGATTCCTTTGACTATCCTTATTGAGTTATCTCCCTATATATATATATATTCTCATTAAACTATGGTACATCTTGATCACTTTCAAGATGCCTCTAAGAATACATCCAGCAAGGTTACTGATTCCAAATCATGATAATGATATGATGAGTGATGATGCCTCATTTCTAGGTCTATATCACATGTAGTTTACTCTAGGAGGGTAGGGAGAAACACCCCTGCCTATCGAGTAGTAGATAGTACCAACAGTTCAAGATGATGATTCAAGTAGGTTTATCACACATTGTGAGTTCTTATGTCAGAGACCACTTATGTTTCGTGGTGAGCCAGATCCCTTGGTTGCGAAGGATTGGATTGAGTCAGTGGTTCATGTCTTTTGGATTGTTCAAAACTATACCAATCAGATGGTTTCATTGGAATTCATAATATTCTATAGAGTGAAAGAGTGTTGGTGGAGTCTAATGACAGAAACCCAAGATGAAAAGACATTCTCATGGTCTAACTTTTAGAAACTATTTCATGAGGTGTATTACCACTCATGATTATTCTCAGATCATATACAATATACTCTTGATATTCATTTGGATGATATAATAGTGGTAGAGTATTCTAAGAGGTTCACTGACATCATGTGATACTCAATTGATATGCTTTGTGAAGGATTCTTCCGAGAAAGGAAGTTTGAGAAAGGTATCCACAGAGATATTCATTCCAGTTCGATATTTTTATTCTTGGTAACTTATAATGGAGTGATAGACATGGTTCTTGTGGCTAAGATCTTCCTAGAAGAGGGAAATTGGATTGTTGGATCCCATGATGGGCATCATGTGGCTGAGTCAACCACAGAAGGTTGTAGGCATCATATGTTGAGGTCTTGAAAGAGGATGCATTCTCATTATCAAATGTTTAAATATTGATATGTGGATTATGAATATCATAGAGGATCCATCCATCAAGTTATGGGTAGATTTTATACCTATGATGAGAGAGTTCACATGGGACATGATTTACTAACCCATCATGCCGAGTAAGGTAGGAAGAAGGTGGAAAGACCACCACAACAGAGGAAGTGCTGTGATCAGGGATATCCTAAGTGTGACCAAGGAATCACCTAGGGAGGCAATGTAGAGAGAGGAATAGGTGGTGCTCTATAGGGAGGAGCTATTGATGGAGGCTGATGCTATGATCTACTTTCACCACCACCACTACCAATAATCCCATTCTAGGATTAGAGAACTGCAGTTCGATGCTGGGGGAAGCTATAAACTATAGAGGGATATGAATAGCTATGAACTAGATGATTCAAGTGACAATTAGTGTATTTTATACTCAATCCCCAATTATATTAGACATGGGAGGGAGTCCTTTCTTTATTCCCTAATCCATTGTGTGATATTTGGATCTTCATGTTGAGAATTTATCCTCGAACATAGTACTCAAGGTTCCTATAAGTAGTGATTCTTTAATAAAACACATCTATCGATAGTGCATGTGGGTGTTCAGTGGATAGAGTTTTTCATAGGGCATCTTTGTCATTATAAATGAATCGTATGATGTTATATAGGGTATGGATTGGTTTTCCTTGGATAGAGATTTTATTGACTATCATCGCACATGATTTGGATGCATTCATACACATGTGATGACATTATCTTTTTTAGTTTAGAGAGATATCATGGCATAGCGAGTGGGTCTTTGGGGATGGAAGATGCAACCTAATAACCATCGATTGGTGATTTTATCCCTTAGTGAAATGATATCTTTAGGTATATGGATTCCTTTGGTAGTGGAGGAATTTATGGACATCTTCCCTAAGGATGTTTTAGGAATACCTTCAAGGAGGGAGATTGATTTATACATTCTTATATGGTATATCAAATAGACCTTACCAAGAACCAAGAACTGAGGGTATGGTTTGAGGAAATTTGGGATAAGGGTTTCACCATAACTATTATGACCCCCCTGGGTAACTCTATTTTTTTGAAAAAGGTAGATAGAAGGTTAATGTTTTTCATTGATTATTTTCACCTAAAATAGGTGAACAAGATTTATAGTAACAAACTCATCATTCCCCGATGGTAGAGTCAATATAGTATCATTGACTAATCTTCTCTTTAGTTCTTAAAAATATTATTCACAATCTTTTTTCCAAACAAATTTAACCCCTTTACGTGTGATCTTGGTTAATGGGTTAGCCAATCGAGAAAAATTCTTGACGAAATGTTGATAATAACCTGCTATACCAATAAAACTATGTACCTCAGTTATACTCATCGGTGCTGGAAATTTCTGTATTTCTCTTATCTTAGAAGGATCAATAGAGATTCTATCCTTAGAGACAATATAAAAAAGAAAAGAAATCTCTTGAATCCAGAATTCACACTTTCTAAACATCCCATATAATTCATTTCTTCCAAGAGTATTTAGAATAGTGCGCAAGTAATTTTCATGATCTTTGTATGTTTTGGAGTATACCAAGATATCATAAATAAATAACACTAAAAATTCATCAATATATTCCTTTAAAAATATATTCATTAGATCCATGATGATAGAGGGTGCATTGGTCAGTCCAAAAGGCATTACTGTAAAATCGTAATTTCCATACCTGGTATGAAATGTTGTCTTCAGAATGTCTTCTTTCTTCATACACAACTGATGATATCCATATCAAAGGTCAATCTTTGAAAAATATTGGGCTCCATGAAGTTGATCGAATAAATCATTAATGTGAGGTAGGGGATGCTTGTTCTTTATTGTTATAGCATTGATCTCCCTTTATTCAATGTACAACCTCATAGATCCATCTTTTTTCTTAACAAAAAGAACAGGGTGTCCCCATACAGAAACACTAGGGAGAATAAATCCTTTATTAATCAATTCCTATAGTTGTTTCTTTAGTTCCACTAATTCCACACTGGCCATTCTATAAGGGGTCTTCGATATAGGCCTTGAAACAGAAATTAAATAAATGGAAAATTCAATTTCTCATTCTCGATGATGTCCAGGTAAATCATATGGAAACACATCAACATATTCTTGAACAATAGATATGTACTTTATTTGAACATTCCTTTCCTCACCCATAGTTATTTCACTCTCTTCCTCCCCAATAATTTAATTTAGTAGAGCTACTAGGGGTGGATCTAGATGAGAATCATATGGTGATGTTTCTGCTCTAAAGATAAGGTATTCCTTATCATTGTCAAAAATTATAACCTCCTTTATCTTAAAATAAAATTTCGCATCATGGTATGAAATCCAATCCATATTGAGGATTATATCAAATTCAATCATGGGTATGATGATGAGATTAGTAGATAAATCACGTTTATATACCATAATGGTAACTGACTCATAAAACTTTGTTGTAATGATACTTCCCTTAGGATTTTTTACTGACAACTCCCTTGTTAAATCAAATTGAAGATATCTAATTTCTTGGAAAACTGGGAATATATGAAATAATTTGATGATCCAGAATCAAATAAAGCATTGGCTAAATTTGAGGAAACGATTAATGTACCCGCAACCATGTCATTTGGAACTTTAACCTCTGTAGTTGTGATCACATAAGCTTGGAATTTCTCCCTTTTCCTTTTTGGAGGTAAGTTTACTTGATGTTTAAGACATTGATTTGCATAATTCCCCATTTCTTTACAACTAAATCATTCAACATTGACAACATCTTTCTTCCCTTTTCAATCATAATCTTGGTGACCTTTTTATTCACACTCATATCAAACTCTCATTCCATTTAGGAAAGTATTGGGGTGTTTATTCCCACATTTACTTCAGGATGGAAATTCAACTTTTCCCTTCTTCCCCTTATTTCCATTTCCAGAGTGTTCAGCAGATCTCTTCTTCTCTCTCTTTACTTTAAAGTTGTAAGACTTAGAGAATTCCTTTTCTTTCTTGATAGCACATGAGACAATATCTTCATACAATGAGAAGGATTGTGGTACTAATTCTCGATGGATAAATGGTTTTAACCCATCAAATAATCGATGAATATTACTCCTTGGGTTATGTATATAATCTTCATTATTCCTTTATAACCTTGTAAATATAGCCTCATACTTTGCGACATTATCATCCTCCTTTTTCCTTAGACTCAGAAATTGTATTTCCATATCTTCTCGATGGTCACGATGAAAGTATTTTTATAAGATAATATCTTTAAACTCCCTTCATTCAATATTTGATACTTCTTAATCCTTCTTTGTGTTTTGAATTAATGACCACCATTGATCTGCATCTCCTGTGAGATAATAAACTTTCATGAATTTTTTTCCCTTTCGCTACTCCCCAAAGCATGAAATATTTTATCTAAGGAACTTATCCATTGATTAGATACAAATAGATTTTTTTCCCCATTGAATGTTGGTGGTTGTTTCCTCATGAAGCGGTATAACATTGATTCTCTGCATTGTGGATTAGGGTGCTTCATACGGGTAAGGTTATTATTCATAACCCGAGTGAGTTTTCCTCATATGGTTATACGTTGTTCAGCACCAATTGCATCACCAACTCCACTATAATTATCTTGAGTAGGAGGGAAATCCCAACATGGATTATGTGCGTTGATACAATTTCCATTCCTTCAAATATTCTCCATTTCTAAACAATGGAATACACTAGATTAGTTTATGAATCACAATAAAAAATTACAAACTAGTAAAATACCTAACATAAATTGAGCAGTTTATGCATATAATACATAATCATAAAACAAATGTTTTCTCTGAGGAAGTATTTACTCATAAATCCTTCATGATGGATTATAAATAAAATGTAACTTATCCTATGCATATCCCCGGGGAGTGTTGTAAGAAAGAGTGAATCAAGGCCCGTTATCGTGAACCAGTTCCCATTGAAGTCTAGCTCAAAGAGGTGTTTTTGGGTTTTACCCCTAGATACATCTATGTTAGAGCTGCCTCTACCAGCTTATATCCAGACAGGGATGTATTTCTTGGAAAACCCACATAATATCTATATTACCAAAAATTTTGGATTTTCTTTTATGCTAATCCTCAAAGTCTATCTTAGGGTAATGTTCTCTAATCATAGTTTTTCTAAATCTAGTTTCCAAGGTTTTCACTAAACTTCCTCTGATACCAACTGTAATGCCCTGAACCTAGTTACCCAGAGTTAGTGCATTATAAAATAACATTGGCATGATCACATGAGATCAAGTATCGAAATAACAATTAGTTTAGTAGCCTTGGAAGTACTAGATACATACATACGTTTTACATTATATCATGAAATAAAAAAACAACATTGTGTCCCCTTTGAAAACACTCATATCCTTTGTCTTGTCCTTGTAGGTTAATTATAATATACTTCTTCACATCCTGGAAAAAAAACATAAGAAATGGGTGAGCTCAGATGCTCAATAAGGATAACAATATAGCGGAAACTATCATAAATAAATATTAACATTTAAGGCAATGTGTAAGAATAAAACACAATAATTTTAAACATAAACTTCAGCATAACATGGAAAATATAAATCAAATAATGCCATTTACTTATTCACATAGATCTTCTATTAGTCTAATAATCACATGTAATATCAATAGATAATTTTATAATGATGGAATGCATAATCCTGGACATCATAATCACATAGTCAAAGCCGCCTGCCAAGAATACAAATAATATTTTGTCAAGGCCTTATGCTAAGACACTAGTTTGTCTCATGAGACCTACCGATGCATCGAGGAGGTATAGCAGGCTCCACCTATCCCTTACTAATTCTAATGCATTCCTCATATGAAAATGTTGAAACATAACATAAACATTTGTATTAAAAAAAGCATATGAAATTTTAATACTTTAACCACAAACCATGAATTGTATAAAAATAACACATCCACAGTAAAACATATCACAAAACCTTCAATACAATAAGGAAGATTGTATCATAATAAATCAACTTTAAACAAGTGTAAAATCTATCAAAGGATGTTGACATAGATGAAATCAAAACTATTTGAGAGAAATATCTCTTTCTATTTTGAAATCATTTAAAAGTCACATAATTATAAAAGAAAGAATTTATTTTGAAAATATTCTTATAATCTTGTAAGGTAATATTTGAAGGTTTTATAATGGCGGAAAATAGGTGTACCCACCATATATATTAAAAAAATATTCTTTCCTTAATTTTTCAAAAAGGCCATAAGGTACCTTGTTTGGAAAACGACGGAAAGATTACTTTACAAATATTTTATAAAAATTCAAAAAAGGGTATAAATAACTTTAACCTATATTCCAGGAAATAGTAAAAATGTTTTGAAATACATTTTTAAGATACACAGATGAGGATGATAAATAATTCCCAGTAGATGCTTATGTATAAACAACCTCAGATAATAAAAAGATTGTAAAATTATACCTTACCTTGTAATTTTACTTATTTAGGGGTATGTTAACCTCTTGTATAATATTTAAATCATTGATATTAAATTATACAATAACCACATACATAAATATGATATCATATATGATCTTATAATATTTCTTTATTAATAATATTTCAGTAGTATCATTGTTTCGGGTGTTAACTGATTCGTTTTCCTTTATATGTTTTGTTATGTAAGTCATGTTTGTTATGAATAGGATGTATTTGATTTATATCCAGAATGATATTAAGTTCTAAAAAATTATTTTTATTCATAAATTGAAAATTATTCTTGAATGGTTACAATGGAAAATTAATCTCATCATGTTCGTGGAGACAGTAATTTGTACGTATGCACGAGCGACAATATCATTATATTGATGGTGAAATCATATGTAATTTGATGGTATATTAAATATAAAGAATCATTAAAATGTTATATTTATTATTTACATCAATTATACTCATTATTATACCCATCCAAATAATGAAGTGTTGAATAACAAACTACACCACGACGTGGAGACGGTAAGTCGTACGTACGCACGTCTGGTGACTTTGTCATTCATAGGATAGATATAATAATGAATATGGTTGTACCATATTTATAATAACATCACAATATGTATAAGGTACTGGATTTATTATTTTAGTATGTAAACAATAAATAAAGAGGAAGTGGAAGAAGAAAAGAACTTTGAAAGCGGTGATGAAATTATTACCTCTTCTTTGGGTGCTTTCTTTTTGATTTGATCAAAAGGGATCCTTAGGTTGTATTTATGATCTAAGTAATGCCTCTAGGTTAAAGTAAGGATAGTTGTGAAAATATTTTATCTGTGTTTGGACGATCCAATTATCTTTGGAGGTGTGATTTTGAGAGAATGGGAAGTACCCTTTTATAAGAGAGGTGAGGTTCACTTTAGGAAAATATTGAAATATTATTTTATTATAAAATCATTTTCAGTTTGTAATGGCTCCAAATGAATTAATTTTGAGGATAAGGTGGGTATGAGTCTAAATAATCTCAACAAATAGGTTTTAAACAAGTTTAGGTCACCATATTAACCTTATATTTTAGATTTAACTCTTAGTTAAATAGTTTAACTTTTTACAATGTATTCTTGTATTTTTATATTACATGATTAATAAACCTAATATAAAATGAAAAGAGAATCTCAAGTGGTTCATTAATTAAATATATATAATTATATAAGTACTTTGTACAAAACCTTAGATTTTAGGGATATTATATCATTTAATAATATAGTATTTGTTTTAAAAACTCATTTATGTCAATTTTGACACTATTTAGAATTTGGTTTTTGTGAAAGTCAAAAAAACTTGATTACTTAGAAAAAAAATAAATTAAATCAATACTAACATGTCATATTAAACTATATAATTAGTTTAATGCATCAAAAGTTTCAATTTAGATTTATTTGGATATTTATATTTTCAATTATTTTAATCGTTCATTAATAAGGTAATTACTTCCTCATCATTGTGTCATAAATAAATTTAATTATTTAATGTATAAAATTTATAAATAAAATACCCTAATGTAGAAAATATTTTTATCTTTCTAATGAATATTTATAGTTTAATTTATCTTATGTATAACCCTATATTAAAAATGTTTTAGTTATTAAAATTTGAATTTAGCACTTTTAACTCTTCTTTAAATAAAAAATAATAAATGTCGTAATCTAATAAAAGTTGATAAAAAAGGATCATATTTTATTCATAAATATGATTTTGGTCTAAATAAACTTATACAATATAATTAGGACATGTGTTAGGGTAATTATAATATAATTTTTACCTTTAATTACCCTATTTACTTTTAACCGTGGTAAATAAAATTCAAAAGTTACTATTCACCAAAAATTATTTTCATCCTATTGAACCACATTATACTTACTGATGACAACCATTTCTCTCAGATTTTTGAAATTCAATTCACAGAAGTGGTAAAATTACGTTTTATGCAAATTTGTAAATGTGCCTAGAAGGTGGGTAAAAGGTATTATATAGTTCAATAAAATTTACATATCTAATCTTATTAAAAAATGACTCAAATGAATTACATTGAACTAATATAGGTATTATGTATCTATTTTGACTTTAAAATAAATTTAAATAAAAATAATTATTATTTAAATAAAATTTGGTTTTAAAAAATAACGCAGTGTTTTTCACTATTCATCAAAAATTGAATGTTTTTAGAAAAATACCAAAAAATCACCCCAAGATAATTTTGATATTATGAATCCGAAAATGAAGTACATTTTGAAAAATAAAATTTATAAAATTTTAAAAGTGGGTATTAATATTCATAACTGTTTTTTAAACGGCTAGTTTGATTGGTCATGGTGTGCTAGAACTCGAAGATGCGTATAGTGCAAGCTATTGTATTATTCAAAGAGAATAATACCATGGAATCTTGGGGTGTTACATGAGATCACTACCCACCTCTTCATTAATATGATGTTGATCCTAGAACCTAAGGCATCACAAAACACTACATACTTTGTGCCCTCCTCCAGCGGTCTCAACATAGGATCACTGGTCAACCTCATCCTTAGCTGCTTGAAGGATCTTTAACAATGTTCAGTCAAGTTAAATAGTTATCATTTCCACATCAGGGTATTAAAAGGTGCTAAAATCCTTGAGAATTCTTCCACTAACCTTCTATAGTACCACATTATTCCAAATATACTTTTCACATATGATACTATCTTGGGTGTCTCCCAAACTTGGAATACATAAATATTTTCTAGGTCCATAGCTAAAATATCATATGAAATGACATTCACAAAACATTTACACTCACAAATCCAAAACATACACTTAAAAATATTACGATAAATCTTGTTCTCCTAGATTAATCCTAAAACTATCCCTATATACTATAAATCTTGTTCACCTATTGAATATTTTTCATTGATTATTTTCACCTAAAAATTCACCTAAAAATATTACTAAGATTGAAACCCTAATATAAGAAGGATTTGATAACATAGTCTTCCAAGATAAACTTTATCGTTCATCTCCAAACAACATCAACCACTTTATAACATCTTATAACAAAAGTAACTAACCTAAACATATTTTCCCCAAGATAGGTTAATAATTTCCATAATTAACCTAAATTAGTATAAGTTCACCTTAAATTCATCGATTCTTCAAAATATAAGTCAACCTTTACTCCTAAAAGAAAATAATGTAGTAATCTATTTACCTTGATCATATAGGGTTCCCCAAATAGTGAACATCTTCCAAAATAATAATAATCTTTTAATCCCCTAATCATCATTTTTTTTTCAAGAAGAACAACTTCACAACATCAACAAGTGGTACATAACAATAGATGTTTTCCTTAATGATATAAAACCATATTAGGTAGTGAATCTATGTTCTTCAAAAAAATTAAAGATATTCTCATAGGACACAAACTAAAATACAACATGACATAAACAATTATTGTGAAGAAGTTACATGTACCTTAGTCATCATGATCCATCTCAGTATATAACTTGCATTGTTCCCTTGTCCTTGAGGATTGTTGATGCTCATCATGCTTCTCATCCCTTCCAAGAGAGCATTGACTTGGATAATGTCCAACTTCTCCACATTTACGACATTGAAAAGTATAAGTTAAATTAGATCGAACCTTATCTCTATTCATTGCATTATCCATTTTTTTAAATCAATTGGCTACTTTATGCCCTATCAACCACACTTAAAACATCTCCCGCTAGCTTTGTGACATTCTCCTTGGTGCCCCTTCCCACACTTTTTGCACAAATGAAAATTGGATCTTCTTTCCCTTATCAACTTTATCAGATGAACATCCTTGAGGCTTCGTCTTCTTCTTCCTTGATGAATTTGGGCATTCAACTAGGTAGCAATTATTAACTGTGATTTTTGATAGATGGTTTGGCATAATCACAATATATTCAACTTGATCTCTCGCTATCTCTGTCATATTAATAGGTCAATCATCACATTTCCTATCGCATTAGTTGTTGGGACATGTTCTTCCATTTCCTACCATTAACTAAGAAAATAAAGTAAAATTATGGGGCCTAAATACTTTTCCAATAATCATGAAAAGGAAACTTAATGCATAGAAGGATAAAATTGTCGAAGAAAAGTATACCCTAACTTGAGATCCCTTAGGTTCCAATCTAGGTTATCCATGATCATATATTCTTATGTGAATCTTTATTTTATTTTATCTTTGTCCCTTTAATAATGGTTCATACAAAGCTTATGAATTTACCAAAGAATATACCCCAGGAGTGTCAAACCAAGAGTGCAGAAAGGCCCGTTGTCATGTACTAGTTCCCGTTCGAGCCTAGCTCAAAGTGGTGTTTTTGGGTTTTACCCCTATGTACATCTGTTCCAGATCCACCTCTACCTGCTTGTATCCAGACAGGGATGTATTTGCTTGATAAACCACTTTCTCAATACTCACCAAAATATCAGGAATATTTCCTATATTTAAAGTTTTCTATAGTTTTCTTCCTAAAGTTTTCATATCATAATTTCAAAAAATAACTAAACCATCCTTTGATATCAACTTTAACATCCCGCCTTTTTATCACATTAACTTTCATTACATTATAAAAAACCGAGGATCTTTGAGGTTTAGTGTCTTGGAAACTAGGAACTTAATACATGTCAACATAAAACATTCTTCTTAAACACTTGAAAGGCTTATTCATTGTTCATACTAAGTTCATTACAAAATCTCATAACTTAGGAGCATACATAAAAGGAAAGGGTGAGAAGAAGGCCCAGTAAGGGAAACAAGGGAAACATTTTACATGTGAACTTGAGATAAATCAAAAAGTCATGAAAAATAACGTTAAGGAATGAGAAAGAGATCATAAGGAATATCATAATAAAAATAACGTGTTTCATAACTTGGATATGTGGATAAAACATTTAACATATACAATCATTTTAGTTTCACCAAGGTCCATCCCCAAGGTTTCATTAAAAATTACCAAGGTTATTCACCAAGGTATCGTTAAAAATGGTCATCTCTAGAGATTAAGTCTTTACCCAATGCATTGGAGCGATATCAGGGCACACCATTAATTTTACTTTATTATCATGTGATCCACATATATCATCATAAATAATTTCATAAATAACCCATATAGTATAAAATAAATGGGTTTCATTTCATAATCATAACGTTTTAAAAACTGCTTTAAAGACATGATCTTTATGTCACTTTAAACCCACGGAAAAGGAAAGTGGGTTTCATGTATGTAAATCCCAGAATTAAAATAGAAAATTTTGATATATCTGTGAATAAACCTATAGGATAAATATCTTTTAGTATTCACTTAATAAAATAAAAGAATTTTAGAAATATAGAAAGACATTTTGAGACGAAAATGCTGCAGCATAACGGCTATGTTACAGGTTTTAGAAAACATTGAAAAGAGAGGGGACATGGGTCAACCACTCATAACTGATCCATAAAACATTATAGGGACATAATATAAAGGATATAAGAACATGGTAATGAAATTTGAAAGACATAACATATGAAATGAAAAACATGGAAGGAAGACAAAAATAAGATTTCTCTTATGAAAATTCGACAGCCTAACGACATTACTTAAAAAAAATGAATTGACGAGATCAAATAGGGTCTCTCATCATATGAAAATAAAAGATCATTATGATAGATATAGAGATAATACTACAACATAATAAAAATGAATATGAAAGACTTTACATGAAAATAGATCTTGAAAACGAGAAGGGTGAAAGAATCCCTTAAAAATTCGGCAGCCTAACGACGCCACTTAAACATTCTTAAAATGAATTGATGAGAGTAACAGGGGGTATCTCATCATATGAACATGAAAAGGAAAGTAGGATGAATATAAAAGAACATCCTCCAATATAAGAACATGGAGCATAAAAGAAATTACATAAAAGAGAGTACTTGGAAAGAAAGAGAGAGGTAGGATCCCTTACCTAGAAGAGTAACTTTGAAATCTTGAAGTTTGAGACCTTGGGAGGCTTGAGGGAACCTTGGGAGGACTTATTGGGAGGTAAGGAGACCATAACTTCGTTGAGGAGGATTTTGGAATGGAAAGGATGAGATAATGGCTTGGTATTTATATGAAAAGTGAGGAGACAAGGCATTAATGGCCAAAGGACAACTCATTGGTGGTATTGGAAAAAAGTGGTATTTCCTCATGGTTTTGGCCACTTGGGACACCTCATACCTTATATTACTATTCAAAAGTCGACCATCCCATAAAATATCTCATGACATCATCATGATTCAGTTATGATGTCATTAAACATACCGGAACCCTAAAACTGTATTTTTACTATTCACTGAAAATTCAACTTTTTCAGAAAAATCCCAAAAAATTTACCTTAACATAATATCAATGCTTTGAATTCAAAAATAAATTCCATTTTATAAAAATAATTTTCTAAATAATTTTAATTTAATTTTTAAATAAAAACACTATTCACCGAAAATTCAATTTTTTTCTTCAGAAAAATCCTCAAAAATTACCTTAACATAATATCGATGTTCTGAATTCAAAAATAAAGTTCATCTTATAAAAATAATTTTCTAAATATTTTTAATTTAATTTTTAATTAAAAAACACTATTCACCCAAAAAAACTAATACTTGACTAATAATTTCTAAAACAGTTATTTACCTATTTTTTTGAATCACATTACTTAATCAATGTGCCTATATTATATTAATACATTCTTTAAGTGAGATTACAAATCCATTTGTTCACATTACTAATCCTAAGCGTAAAATCACTATTTATAAATTACTATTCATAACAAATTAAGTTGATCTTATTAGAATCCAAATTTCTTACAGAACTCATTTGCAGAATACCATTTTTTGAAAATCATTACACATCATTAATTATTTAAGGTTTACAAAAATATTTTAAAATATCCTTTTTTTTCAAATTCATCAATAATATACATCCTACATTTTTTCTGGACATTTGAAAATTTACAAACTTCACCACAAGAAGAAAACACAATTTTATTTATCTCAAAGGATTACACAAAGCAGTTATGGTCTCCTTACATAGACCCTTATAACCCCAGCATAGGACCTAAGTGTAAGGTGTGCTAAGGTGAGAGAATCTGAGGGCGGCTCAACCAACATCGCACGAGTAGTAATTTCTACCAGTTTGAACTTCTCGCAAAGGCGATCCCGTTCTAACTTCACACGATGAAGTTCGGCTTGGGTTTGGTCCAGATCAAAGCCCATTGGTGCTACCTTCTTCCCAAGTTCTGTTAAATGGGCTTCGATTGGCCCGAGACTACTGGATGAGGCCATCAAATCTTCTTTCTATATTAATTAACCAATATCACTTATATTTAGAGACAATAATCACAACATTTAGTTTCCAACATTCAAATTGACCAATGGTCATATAATAGTTGAAACCCAATGATCTCATTTTAATTATACTTATGTTATCAAATGAAACAGTTTTGTTGAGTATAAAAACAAAATAACACACAAAATTAGGAAAAAATATTTATTCAAAATTTTGGGTCGTTATAATCTTCCCCCCTTAAGAAATTACATCCTCTAAATTTTTAAAATTGGGCTTGGAAATTTCATTGAATGTCCCACATTAGAAAAAGAGTCAGTAACACTATTAATTTAAAAGAAATAAAGGGAAGTACAAAGGTCACCCGAGTTAACCCATACTAGGATTCCATGTTGGAAAACATGGATATGGAGGAGAAAATAAACGGTCAAGTTCTGATGGAGAATGATAGAAAACATGATTAGGAGAAAGTTAACCACAAGAAAATCACAAACTTATGATGTGTGTAAACGGTCTTTGATTACCCTATAGGAAATGTAAACCAACAACGTTTTTGTTTTACGTTCCTTTTCATAATTTTGAGGAATTCATTTACTACATAGAATAAAAACATAAGGAAATATACTTACCTTCAAGTAGAGTTTCATCATTTAATAAGTTTCTACTAGAACTAATCTTTTCTCCAAACGACGATCATTCAAAAATACTTGGTCTCAAAACAGCACAAGAATCATCTTCTAGAGAATCACATAATCCAAAAAAGAATAACTATCTATCTTGAAAAATTTATCCCAAAAATAGAAAGGGCAAGATAAAACAAATCTTCAAAAAGAAAGAACCCCATAGGAAGGGAAACTACTTTAAATCTTCAAAGTTCCACGGTACTACCCAAGGTTCATCATAGACCTTTCCATAAATAACTGTCCTTAAAATTCCTTAAAATAAACCAAACTAAGATTGAAACCCAAATATAATAAGGATTTTATAACATAGTCTTCCAAGATAAACTTTATCGTTCATCTCCAAACAACATCAACCAGTTCCTAACATCTTATAACAAAAGTAACTAACCTAAACATATTTTACCCAAGACAAGTTAATCATTTCCATAAGTAACCTAAATTACTATAAGTTCACCTTAAATTAATCAATTCTTCAAAAAATAAGTCAACCTTTACTCCTCAAAGAAAATACCGTAGTAATCTATTTACCATGATCATATAGGGTTCCCAAAATAGTGAACGTCTTCCAAAATAATAATTATCTTTTAATCCCCTAATAATCCTTTTTTTCAAGAAGAACAGATTCACAACATCAACATGTGGTACATAACAATAGATGTTTTCCTTAATGATATAAAACCATCTTAGGTAATTAATCGATGTTCTTAAAAAAATTAAATATATGCTCATAGGGCACGAACTAAAATACAACATGACATAGACAATTATTGAGAAGAAGTTACATGTACTTTAGTCATCATGATCTATCTCAGCATTGGACTTTCATTGTTCCCTTGTCCTTGAAGATTGTTGATGCTCATCATGATTCTCATCCCTTCTAAGAGATCATTGCCTTGGATAATGTCCAACTTCTCCACATTTACAATATTGAAAAGTATAAGGTACATTAGATCTAACCTTATCTATATTCATCACATTATCCATTTTTTAAAGCAATTGGCTACTTCATGCCCTATCAAACACACTTAAAACATCTCTCGGTTCCTTTGTGACATTCTCCTTGGTGCCCCTTTCCACACTTTTTGCACAAAGGAAATTGGGTCTTCTTTCCCTTATCAACTTTATCAGATGAACATCCTTGAGACTTTTTATTCTTCTTCCTTGATGAATTTGGGCATTCAACTAGGTACCAATTATTAATTGTGATTTTTGATAGCTGGTTTGGCATAATCACATTATGTTCAACTTGATCTCTCATCATCTATGTCATATTAATAGGGAAATCATCACATTTCTTATCACATTGGTTGTTGGGACATGTTCTTCCATTTCCCGCCATTAATTAAGAAAATAAAGTATAATTAGGGGGCTTAAATACTTAGGCAATAACCATGAAAAGGAAACTTAAAGCATAGAAGGATAAACTTATCGAAGAAAAGTATACCCTAACTTGTGATCCCCTAGGTTCCAATCTAGGTTATCCATGATCATATATTATTATGTGAATCTTTATATTATTTTATCTTTGTCCCTTTAATAATGGTTCATACAAAGCTTATGAATTTACCAAAGCATATCCCCCAGGAGTGTCAAACCAAGAGTGCAGCAAGGCCCGTTGTCATGTACCAATTCCTGTTCGAGCCTAGCTCAAAGCGTTGTTTTTGGGATTTACCTCTATGTACATCTGTGCCAGAGCCACCTCTACCTACTCATATCCAGATAGGGATGTATTTTCTTGATAAACCACTTACTCAACACTCACCAAAATACTAGAAAGATTTCCTATATTTAAAGTTTTCTATAGGGTTCTTCCTAAAGTTTTAATATCCTAATTTCCACAAATAACTTAACCATCCTTTGATACCAACTATAACATCCATCCTTTTTATCACATTAACTTTAATTACATTATACAAAACTGAGGATCTTTGAGGTTTAGTGTCTTGGAAACAAGGAACTTAATACATGACAACATAAAACATTATTCTTAAAAACTTGAAAGGATTCTTCATTGTTCATCCTAAGTTCATTATAGCATCTCATAGCCTGGGAGAATACATAAAAGGAAAGGTTGAGTAGAAGGCCCAGTAATGGAAACAAGGGAAACATTTTACATGTGAACTTGAGATACATCAAAAAGTCCTGAAAAATAACTTTAAGGCATGATAAAGAGATCATGAGGCATATCATAAGAAAAATAACATCTTTCATAACTTGAAGATGTGGCTAAAACATTTAACATAGAAAATCATTTCTGTTTCACCAAGGTCCATCCCCAAGGTGTCATTAAAAATTACCAAGGATATTCACCAAGGTATCGTTAAAAAATGGTCATCTCTAGAGATTATGTCTTTACCCAATGCATTGGAGTGCTATCAGGGCGTGTTGGATCTGAATCTACAGATTATACACAAGAGGGGGGGTGAATTGTGTCTTTTGTAATTTTTCAATAACTCTTCTTTTGAACGAGTTCTTCCCTTTAAACTTTATCAGATTTGATTGTATAGCGGAAAAAGTAAAAACAAGAACACAAAGATGTATAGTGGTTTGGGGAACAGAAATCCCATAGTCCACTCCACCAACGCTCTACTCCACGAGCTTGGTGATTTTCACTATCTGGTCCTCTTGTCCACAGACCGATTCACAACTGAGTACAGGCAGTTGAAAACTTTACAATCCAAGGAAAAACCTTCTGGTTCAAACACGAACCTACACAGCTTAGAATGAGAAGCTGGTTACTCAAGAATAAAAAATAGTTTCAGAAAGAAATTTCCGGTTGATCTTCACAATTACAACAAAATGAAATTGACAGCAGAGGGATCAAAGTCTCTAGAAATATTGATCTTCAAGATAAAGCAGTTCTGAGTTGATCCAGTTGTAGTAGATATAGAGATATAGTTCACAACCTCAGCAATAGTAGATCCACAGAAGATATTCGATGTAGAACAGGTGAATCTTCTATCAAGTTCCTTCTTCTTGAACAAACAGAGCTTTTACACTCCTGTTGAATCAGTAGATCAATCGTGAATAGTTGCAATCTCTGTTTTCCACCTTTTTCAATAATAGATCGATCACACCATTTTTTTTTGTGTTTCAGAGAGAGCTTATATAATAAATCATATCTCCTGCACATTTAGATCCATAAAATTCACCTTCTGATTTGCGATATTCAAAAATTTGAATTTACAGAGAAGTTGTATCTTTCCTTAAGACTTGGCATAAAAATCTCTTTTTAATTCGATCTTAAATCCATTAATAAAACAGATTTGAATCAGTCAAAGTCTTAATTTAAAAATGACTTTAAATCCGGCTTGAAATCCGCCCAGAAATCAGCTTACTGATCGTTGTACATAAAAACCATCTGCCGAAAATTCCGACGCCAAAGGTAAGGTTGATGACATGGCTTCCAAACATAGGGTTAATAACATAGTCTTCAAATGTAGGGTTGACAACATAAGGTTGATATCAAACGTAGGTTTGATCATCCATAGTTTTTCTTCAACATTAAAACGTACGGTAAAAGATCCATACTTTTACTTGATCCATACTTTTCCAAGAACGTATGGTTGTTTACAAAAGTAAGATTGATGAACCATACTTTTGAGAAATAAACGTAACCTTTAGAAATTACATACGGTTCTCCTTCCATACTTTGCTGATAACCAAAACGCAGGGTTCCTTCCTAACGTAAGGTTATTCTTCCATACTTTGCTGAAAATGTATGGTTGTTTAACCATACTTTCTCTTATCTCAAAAAGTATACATGCTTTTCATCCTTACGCTACGTTTATCCATGTAGGGTATGAACAGTGATTCCAGAATGCGCTAAAATAGATTCTGCGCTATATTCATCTACGTAAGATGTGAACAGTGTTTCCAGAACGCGCTAAAATAGATTCCACACTATGTAATAAATTCTCGTTATTTAAGGAGTAAAATAAATTAATAAACTCCTGAAAAATACTAAGTGAAATCATTAGAAAATAACTAAGGGTATTTGTGAGCATCAAAATTATCATAAAGAGACAGAGAATTATTTTCAATAATCTCCCCCTTTAAATAACATTAATACACATTGTTAAAAACAATACTTTTCTCAATAATCTCCCCCTTTTTGATGATCACAAAACCCATAAAACAAAACCCATAAAATAATTAAAATTATTTAAACAAAACAAAATTAACTTTCTAAATTTGTTATAAAGTTTTAAATAAAATCTTCTGCACCAAAAAGATAATTATAAATCCAAATGTATCATCTAATTTTCTCCCTCAGTAAAATGAATTCTCCCCCTAAATATTGATGTTTGTGTTTATCCAAATTCTCCCCCTTTTGTGATATAAAAAAGAATGAAAAATCATGGAATTTAACACGTTTAATATTGCACTGAACTATTAGTAAATGCTATTACAAATTGTTTATCAATAATTAAATCTGGAGTACTGGAATATTAAAAACAAAGTTAGTAAAACAAATAAGGAAAGAGACAAATATACAATGAAGACAATTTTCATTAAAAAAAAATATATACATGACAATGATATACACAGGAATCAAGGTTTGGGTAAGATAGGCAACATGGTCTATCTCCTCTGAATTGCATACTTGATTTCTGTAAACTGTTCTCGAAGTCTCTTCATCATCCCATCTCCAAGATTGATAATGAGATCTCTATTATCTTGAGTCATATGAATATCCGCAATTAAATTTACTCTGAAAAACTCATGCATCCTTTCCTCATTTTCAACAAATACTGATAGATTCTCTGATAACTGATCTAACAGAATTCTGATTGATGGCTCACTAGATGTCAGTTGATCCACTAAGAATTTCTGATTGTCCAGCAACACTGACAAAGGAGCACTGTTTCATTGAAGATATTGTATCCTATCATTCATATTTCTCAACTCATCTGTGATAGCTTGAAACCTTCTGATTAAATCAGGTGAAGAACTTGATCCACTAACAGCATTATTTGCAATTGATGCAAATTGGTTTTCCATAAACAACTTCAGATCTGATAAATCTGACTTCATAACCATTTCATATTTTAATTGAGTAACAATAGTCAACATATCCTCTTTAAACATTTCAACTTATTGCCTTAAAACTGTACACTCCTTCAGCTTTTGAAACTTTAAATGTTCTAAGTCTAAAGCATTTCTAAGAAAAGAATTCTCAGATTCCAACTGAGATACTTTTCTGTACAGTTCTTCAACTTCTTCTTTCCTTGAATCAGATGCACCCTGTGCTTGATTCAAATTCTCAGGTTGATGCAGTAATACCAAAGGCAATGATTAAACATCAGATTTATCCTTTTCTTTGTCCTGAGAAGGTTGGTCCAAAGATTTTTCCTTAGAGTTTTCAAACTCTTCCACTGAAAAATCCTCTTGAAGTACCTCTGTTTGAGCTTCAGAAGCATGATCATCGCATTCATCTACATCTTTATATTCCACTTGAATTTGAAGAACAATATCTGTAGATGTTTCCTGAGGTCTGGCCACTTCTTCACCAGGCACTGCCTCCATCTCCCGTTCCTGTTGAAGTGAAACTTCAACATCAGAAAAAATCTGTTCCTGATTGTCCCTTTGGGATTCTTCTTGAGTTTATGATTTCTCTACTGGATCCATTCTCTCAGTAACATATTCCATGATTTTATCAGCAACAACTTATCTCACAAAATAATAAGAAAATAATGGTTCTGTTGGAGTTTCCAAAGCAGTGGAAGTAACTTCCTCATTTACTGGTCTTTTTCTTCTTGATTGAAGTCCCTCCTGGATTCTGTCTTCCTCAACATCTGTCACTTCAAAGCAAATCCTTCTTGCTACATTGCTGACTCTGGATTCAGCTTGTCCCTCCTTGGACTTAGCAGGTTGAGCCTGAGCACTCTCTGAGTCTTCCTCAGCTCCTACTGGCAAAATATTTCCTTTAATTGTGCTCCAGAAATATCCAAATTTTCTCAAGGTTCCAGCATTAAACGTATTACTGTGATGATAGTTAAATCTTGCATCCACTAATCTCACCATGTCTTTCTTAAAAAACTACTTAGAAATAAATCTACCAAAGGGATAGAAATTCATCCTGTCCTTTCTTTGACAACAATAACTGAGATACCTTATCATGTATCTTGGAAAGTTTAACTTAATATCACTTAGCAAAAGAAACATTATATACATATCAGGGTACAAAATCTTCTCCATTTCTACCATCCGTGGAGCTATTCTAGTCTGAATAAATTATACCAAAATATTTTGATCAGGCTCCAAATCCTTAACAAAAAATTTCTTTATTGTCTTGGTACCAAAAATAAAAGACATAATGTCTTCAGATTTATGCACATAATCTCCTATATTCTTCAAGTCAATATGAAAAACTTCCTCATGAGGGCAGTTGAGAATCTGACTAATCTCTACTGAGGAAATTAAGAAATACCTATCCTATATTTTAGCCATCATACTATCTTCAGTATCTCCAAGACTAAACTGTACAAATTTGTAGAAGTATCTAAGTTATACTTCATACAGAAATTCTATATTTTCACTATTGAACATCTGTTCAAGATTCTGAAATGACAGTGCTTGCTTCAACAACAGATTCGTCTGAAATAACCAGTCAAGATCGATTACCTTACCTTGTAAGATTTTTATTCCTTCAGTGCGTTGTCTCTTGGCATTGCTCGGCTCGACCTCACTGGCTCTTTTAGTCCTTACCATTGCAGCGAGAGTCTCTGAAGGTTTGCAGGTTAGGGTTTCAGAAGTTCTAAGGTTAGGGTTTCAGTAGTTCGAAGGTTAGGGTTTCAGAAGAGGAAGGGCAATTTTTGGATTTTTAAAGGGTTTCGATAGAAGTGAAAGGGTTTAGAAGTCAAAAAGGCTTTGACAGCCTTGATTCCCATGTATTCACTCATCATTACATATATTTAAAAACAAATAAAATTTTTATACGACGAAAGAAAGAAAAACTTAAACAGTATTCAATAAACAAAATAGAATTTACAAAAAAATTATTTAAAATTAAATAAACCTAGCTCCCCCTTAATAAAATCAAACCTTGAAATGGGAAGAGGTTTAGTAAAAATATCTGCTAATTGAATTTTAGTATTTAAAAATTCTAAAAATATATCTTTTTTAATAACATGATCTCTTAAAAAGTGATGCCTTATATCAATGTGCTTAGTTCTAGAATGACTAATAGGATTTTTTGAAATATTAATTACACTCATATTATCACATAAAATAGGTGTATTATTAAAATTCAATCCAAAGTCCATAAGAGTGTTTTTTATCCACAACACTTCTACACATCAACTGCCAGCAGAAACATATTCTGTCTCAACTGTTGACAGGGAACTAAATGTTGTTTCTTACTAGACCATGATACTAAGGACTTTACTAAAAAGTGACATGTACCTGATGTACTTTTTCTATCTAATCTACAACTTCCAAAGTCAGCATCTGAATATGAAATCAAATTAAAATCATAAGTTTTAGGATAAAATAAGAGATTGAAAAACATTTCCTTTTAAATATATAAAAATTCTTTTAACAGTAGTTAGATTGGATTCTTTAGGATTTGATTGAAATCTAGAACAAATACATACTGAATACATTATATATGGTCTGCTAGCAGTAAGATATAACAAGATACCAATCATACCTCTATATAACTTGTTGTCAACTGATTTCCCAGTTTCATCCAAATCAAGTTTTATATTAGTACACATAGGAGTTGTAAATGTCTTGATGTTCTCAAGTCCAAATTTCTTAAGTAAATCAGTAATGTATTTTCTTTGATTTAAAATATTTCCAAAATCTTTTTGAAATATTTGAAGACCAAAAAAGAAATTTAATTCTCCCATCATACTCATTTCAAATTCTTCTTGCATTAATTTTGAAAATTCATGACAAAGAGTTTTATTATATGATCCAAAGATTACATCACCAACATAAATTTGAACCAATAAAACATTATTTTTCACAATTTTCTTAAATAGTGTTGGATCTGCCATACCAACAGTAAAATCATTTTTGAAAAGAGAAGAACTTAATATTTTATACCAAGCTCTAGGTGCTTCTTTAAGGCCATAAAGAGCTTTAGTAATTTTAAAAACAGAATCAGGTTTTTGAGAGTTTTCAAAACCAAGAGGTTGCTCAACATAAACATCCTCTATTAAATATCTATTTAAAAAGGAAAATTTAACATCCATCTGAAATAATTTAAAATTCATATAAGATGCATAGTCTAAAAGGATTCTAATGGATTCTAACCTAGATATAGGTACAAAGGTCTCATCATAATCTATTCCCTCTTCTTGATTATATCCTTTAGCTACTAATCTTGCTTTATTTCTAGTTATTGTGCCTTGGTCATCCTGTTTATTTCTAAAAACCCATTTGGTTCCTATTATAGGATAATTCTTAGGTCTTTCAACTAAATCCCAAACTTCATTTCTTTTAAACTGGTTTAATTCATCTTGCATTGCTATTACCTAGCTTTCATCATCTAAAACTTCTTCTATAGTCTTGGGTTCTTATTGAGATAGGAAGGCAGAGAATTCCACTAGGTTTACTAAGTTTCTTCTAGTTTGAAAAACAGTTTCTAAGTTACCTATTACAGTTTCTAAAGGATGATTCTTTAGGGTTCTGGACTGTCTAGGTAGAATATTTAAAGGTTCTTTAGTATCATGTTCCTCTGAACTGGACCGAATTTCTTTTATATCATTTTCAAAATTATTCTTTAAATTCTCAAGTCTCATGTTATCATTAGAGTTAAGTTCATCCATTTGTTCTGTCCTTTTCTCAAAAGGATTAGATTCATCAAATTTCACATGAACTGATTCTTCAACAATCCTTGACTTCTTATTATAAACTCTATAAGCTTTGGAGGTTGCAGAATATCCTAAGAAAATACCTTCATCAGATTTTGGATCGAACTTACCAAGATTATCCTTAGTGTTTAAGATATAAACCTTGCATCCAAAAACTTTAAAGTAATTTACTTTAGGTTTTCTGTTATTCCATAGTTCATAGGGTGTCTTTTTCAAAATAGGTCTAATTAAAACTCTATTAATTATATAACAAGCTGTATTCACAGATTATGCCCAGAAATATATAGGTAGGCTATATTCCTTTAACATAGTTCTAGACATTTATTGAATTGTTCTATTTCTTATTTCTATAATCCCATTTTGTTGAGGTGTTCTGGGTGCAGAAAAGGTGTGTTTAATACCCATATTTTAGAAAAAGGAATTAAATTCCAGATTCTCAAATTCTCCACCATGATCACTTCTTAATGAGATTATATTGAAACCTTTTTCATTTTGAACAGATTTGCAGAAACTTTCAAATAAAGTAAAAGCTTCATTTTTAAATTTCAAAAAGAAAATCCATGTAAATCTTGAATCGTAATCAACTAAAACATATACATATAATTTACCAGCTAAGCTTGCTACTCTTGAAGGTCCAAACAAATCCATATGGATAAGTTCTATAGTTTTAGATGTATCAACCTTATTAACAAATTTGAAGGAAGATTTGTGTTGCTTGCCAAGTTGACATGCATCACAAAATCTATCACTCTCAAATTTGAGACAAGGTAAATCAGAAACTAAATGTTTCTTGGATAACTTATGTAAATCATATACATTGCAATGAACAAGTCTTCTATACCAGATCCAGGATTCACTTACATTAGCATTCAAGCATTTTACTTGTTGTTTACACAAGGAATTTAAATCCAAAGTATAGACATTTTCAGTTCTTGGTGCTTTAAATTTAAATAGTTTATCTTTTAAAAATAGTACAATAATTTTTAGTAAAATCAACAGTATATCCATCATCACAAAGTTGAGAGATACTTATCAGATTTTGTTTTAGTCTTTGTACATAAAGTACTTTTTTGATTGAGACTGTTTTTTGGATCTCCAACAGTTCCAATGCCAATGATTTTTCCTTTGGAATTATCACCAAATGTGACAAGTCCTCCTTCCTTTTGAGTGAGTGAAGAGAAATTCAATGAGTTTCCACTCATATGTCTTGATCAGCCACTGTCCATGTACCATATTTCTTTTCTTCTCTAGTGACCTGCTACCTCATCAGTTTCTACCATGAAACACATGTTTGCCTTTAGATTGACTTCTTCTTTCTCTGAGCTTGATTTAGAAGAGCTACTAGAGTCTTCAGATACACTCCAAGTGGCTTTCATAGATTTCTTTTCTTTCTAGTCAAAGTCATTTCTTTTGATGAATTTCTTCTTCTTTTCATCCTTCAATTGTGGGAAATATGGTCTAATATGTCCCATATTTTTGTATTCATAACATCTCACTTCCTTATTATCTACCTTAAAGGATTTTTGAAGCCTCTTTTCTTGCTGTAGAATTTTCTAAATTTTCTAGCTAGTTGAGCTAGTTCTTCATCTGAGTTGGATGAGTCAGAGCTTTCTGATTTAGCTTTGACTTCTTTGCTCTTCATTTTTCTATTCTTTTGTAGTGAAGTTGCCTTGAAGGAAATATCTTCTCTTTTGATAAGCACTTTATGTTCATTAGCTTCATCTTGCATTTCAGCTTTATACATCATCAGTGTACCAATCAGCTCTCTCATAGTTAGATCTTTGACAGGTGTTGATTGTCTGATTGCTGCAGAGATACCATTCCATCTAGTAGGAAGTACTCTCAGTAATTTTAATGCTTGATCAACCTGTTTGATAGGTTCTCCTAGAGCAGTTATGTTATTGACAATTTCTGTCAATCTCCCATTCATTTGGGTAATGATATCACCTTCAATCATTCTGAAAGTATCAAATTTCAGTTTTGCAGTTGCATAT
Organism: Viscum album; assembly: GCA_963277665.1. Lineage (NCBI taxonomy): Eukaryota > Viridiplantae > Streptophyta > Magnoliopsida > Santalales > Viscaceae > Viscum > Viscum album. Next base: position 772,556,517 of record OY728138.1, read on the forward strand.
CTCATTTGCCTTACATTATCTGTTCCTTCATATTCCACAACTATTGTTTGCCACATCTCATATGCTATCGGGCACTGAGATACTCTGTTAAATTCATCTGGTCCTAGACCGCATATAATTGCATTCATAGCCTTTGAGTTCATATCGTACTCTGCCTCTACAGCAGCACTCCATGCCTCAGGATTTTCAGGAATTTTATAAGGAGTCAGAATCTTTGAATAGACTCCATATCTGAGGTTTTTCAGATATATTATCATGCGTGATTTACAGAAACCACAGTTGTCTCCATTAAAATATGGTGCTCTAACCATCGACATCCCTTCTCTTGTATCAGTCATAATGCTATGTTGTATAATCCTTAAATGCTTCTAGCTTTCTAAGGCTCTGTCAGAAGCTCCTCCTCTAATACCAATTGTTGGATCTGAATCTACAGATTATACACAAGAGGAGGGTGAATTGTGTCTTTTTCAATTTTTCAATAACTCTTCTTTTGAATGAGTTCTGTCCTTTAAACTTTATCAGATTTGATTGTATAGCGGAAAAAGTAAAAAACAAGAACACAAAGATGTATAGTGGTTTGGGGAATAGAAAGCCCCTAGTCCACTCCACCAACGCTCCACTCCACGAGCTTAGTGATTTTCACTATCTGGTCCTCTTTTCCACATACCGATTCACAACTGAGTACAGGCAGTTGACAACTTTACAATCCAAGGAAAAACCTTCTGGTTCAAACAAGAACCTACACTGCTTAGAACGAGAAGCTGGTTATTAAAGAATAAAAAATAATTTCAGAAAGAAATTTCCGGTTGATCTTCACAATTGAAACAGAATGCAATTGACAACAAAGGGATCAAAGTCTCTAGAAATATTGATCTTCAAGACAAAGTAGTTCTGAGTTGATCCAGTTGTAGTAGATATAGAGATATAGTTCACAACCTCAGTAGTAGTAGATCCACAAAAGATATTCGATGTAGAACAGGTGAATCTTCTATCAAGTTCCTTCTTCTTGAATAAACAGATCTTTTACACTTCTGTTGAATCAGTAGATCAATTGTGAATAGTTGCAATCTCTGTTTTCCACCTTTTTCAATAATAGATCGATCACACCATTTTTTTTGGGTTTTAAAGAGAGCATATATAATAAAGCATATATCCTGCACATTTAGATCCATAAAAGTCGCCTTCTAATTCGTGATATTCAAAAATTTGAATTTAAAGAGAAGTCATAACTTCCTTTAAGACTCGACATAAAAAGATCCTTTTAATTCGATCTTAAATTCATTAATAAAATGGCTTTGAATCAGTCAAAGTCATAATTTAAAAACGACTTTAAATACGGCTTGAAATCCACCTAGAAATCATCTTACTGATCGTTGTACATAAAACCCATCTGCAAAAAATTCCGACGCCAAACGTAAGGTTGATGACGTGGCTTCCAAACGTAGGGTTAATAACATAGTCTTCAAACGTAGGGTTGACAACATAAGGTTGATATCAAATGTAGGGTTGATCATCCATACTTTTTCTTCTACATTCAAACATACGGTAAAAGATCCATACTTTTACTTGATCCATACTTTTTCAAGAATGTATGGTTGTTTAGAAAAGTAAGGTTAATGAACCATACTTTTGAGAAATAAACATAACCTTTAGAAATTACGTACGGTTCTCCTTCCATACTTTGCTGATAACCAAAACGCAGGGTTCCTTCCTAACGTAAGGTTCTTCTTCCATACTTTGCTGAAAACTTATGGTTGTTTAACCATAATTTCTCTTTTCTCAAAAAGTATACATTCTTTTCATCCTTACGATACGTTTATCCACATAGGGTATGAACAGTGATTCTAGAATGCGCTAAAACAGATTCCACGCTATATTTATCTACGTAAGATGTGAACAGTGTTTCCAGAACATGCTAAAACAGATTCCACGCAAAGTAATAAATTCTCGTTATTTCAAGAGTAAAATAAATTAATAACCTCCTGAAAAATAATAAGTGAAATCATTAGAAAATAACTAAGGGTATTTGTGAGCATCAAAATTATCATAAAGAGACAGAGTATTATTTTCAATAATCTTCCCCTTTAAATAACATTAATACGTATTGTTGAAAACAATACTTTGCTCAACAGGGCGCACCATTAATTTTCCTTTATTATCATGTGATACACATATATCATCATAAATCATTTCATAAATAACCAATATAACATAAAAGAAGTGGGTTTCATTTCATAATCATAACATTTAAAAAACTGCTTTAAAGACATGATCTTTATGTCACTTTAAACCCACAGAAAAGGAAAGTGGGTTTCATGTATGTTAATACTAGAATTAAAATAGAAAATTTTGATATATATGTGAATAACCCTGTAGGAGAAATATCTTTGAGTATTCAGTTAATAAAATAAAAGAATTTGAGAAATAGAGAAAGACAATTTGAGATGAAAATTCTACAGTATAACGGCTATGTTACAGGTTTTAGAAAACATTGAAAAGAGAGGGGACATGGGTTACCCACTCATAAATGATATATAAGACAATAGAGGTACATAATATAAAAGATATAAGAACATTGTAATGAAATTATAAAGACATACCATATGAAATGAAAAATATGGAAGGAAGACAAAAATAAGATTTCTCTTATGAAAATTCGGCAGCCTAACGACGTCAGTTAAAACAAAGAAAAAATGAATTGACGAGATAAAATATGGTCTCTCATCATATGAACATAAAATATCAGTATTATAGATATATATATCATACCCCAACATAATAAAAAGGAACATGGAAGACTTGACATGAAAATAGATCTTGAAAACAAGAAGGGTGAAAGAATCCCTTAAAAATTCGGCAGCCTAACGACGCCACTTAAACATTCTTAAAATGAATTGATGAGAGTAAGAGGGGGTATATAATCATATGAACATGAAAAATACAGTAGGATGAATATAAAATAACATCCTCCAACATAAGAACATGGAGCATAATAGAAATGACATAAAAGAGAGTACTTGGAAAGAAAGAGAGAGGTAGGATCCCTTACCTTGAAGAGTAACTTCGAAATCTTGAAGTTTGGGACCTTGGGAGGCTTGAGGGAACATTGGGAGGACTCCTTGGGAGGTAAGGAGACCAGAACTTCATTGAGGAGTATTTTTTAATGGAAAGGATGAGACAATGACTTGGTATTTATAGGGGAAGTGAGGGGACAAGGCATTAATGGCCAAAGGACACCTCATTGGTGGTATTGAAAAAACAAGGAGTATTTCCTCATGGTTTTGGCCACATGGGACACCTCATACCTTATCTTACTATTCACATATCGACCATCCCATAAAATATCTCATGACATCATCATGATGCAGTTATGATGTCATTAAACATACCGAAACCCTAAAACTGTATTTTCACTATTCACTGAAAATTCAACTTTTTCAGAAAACTCCCAAAAAATTTACCTTAACATAATATCAATGCTCTGAATTGAAAAATAAATTCAATTTTAAAAAAATAATTTTCTAAATATTTTTAATTTATTTTTTAAATAAAAACACTATTCACTGAAAATTCATTTTTTTCAGAAAAATCCCCAAAAATTACCTTAACATAATATCGATGATCTGAATTCAAAAATAAAGTCTATTTTATAAAAATAATTTTCTAAATAATTTTAATTTAATTTTTAATTAAAAAACACTATTCACCTGAAAAAACTAATACTTGACTAATAATTTCTGAAAAAATTATTTACCTATTTTATTGAATCACATTACTTAATCAAGGTGCCTATATTATATTAATACATTCTTTAAGTGAGATTACTAATCCATTTGGTCACATTACTAATCCTAAGCGTAAAATCACTATTCATAAATTACTATTCACCAAAAATTAAGTTGATCTTATTAGACTCCAAATTTCTTACTGAACTCATTTATGGAAGACTATTTTTGAAAATCATTACACATCATTAATTATTTATGGTTTAAAAAGATATTTGAAAATATCATTTTTTTTCAAATTCATTAATAATATACATTCTATATTTATCCGTACATTTGAAAATTTACAAACTTCACCATAAGAAAAAAACACAATTTTATTTATCTCAAAGGATTACACAAAGCAATTACGGTCTCCTTACATTGCCCCTTGTAACCCCAACATAGGACCTAATTATATGGTGTGTTAAGGTGAGAGAATATGAGGGCGGCTCAGCCAACATCGCACGAGTAGTAATTTCTATCAGTTTGAACTTATCACGAAGGCGCTATTGTTCTAGCTTCACACGATGAAGTTCATCTGGGGTTTGGTCCAGAGCAAAGCCCAGTGGTGCTACCTCCTTCCCAAGTTCTGTTATATGGGTTTCGATTGGCCCGAGACTACTGGATGAGGCCATCAAATCTTCTTTCTATATTAATTAACCAAGATCACTTGTATTTAGAGACAATAATCGCAACATTTAGTTTCCAACGGTCATATTGAACAATGGTCATATAACAGTCGAAATCCAATGGTCTCATTTTAATTATACTCATGTTATCAAATGAAACGATTTTTTTGAGTATAAAAACAAAATAACACACAAAATTAAGAAACAATATTTATTCAAAATTTCAGGTCGTTACACTACCTATGCATCACAGAAGTTAAAAATTCATGAAAAAAACTATCCTACTCATGATCTTGAGTTAGAAGATGTAATATTTTCTTTGGAGTTATGAAGACACTATCTCTATGGTAAAAAATGTGAGATATATACTAATCAAAAGAGTTTGAAGTATATTTTCTCACAGAAATAACTCAACATGAGGTAAAGACGATGAATTGAACTACTCAAGGATTATGATTACACTATACAATACCACTAGGGGAAGGAAAATAAGGTGGAATATGCTTTGAGGAGAAAGGATCATGGATTTTAGAACAAGATGAGAGTTGAAAGGGATCCTATGTTCATGGATCTAGTAAAGATGGATATGGGAATAATCATGGAAGTTGAAATATCAATACTTTTTCAAATGGTTTCCAAACCATCTTCACTAGAAAGGTAAAAAAGTTCTCATACTGATGATGAGGAATTTCAAAAGAAAATTAAAGCTATGAATGATGAGATATTGATTGACTTCATATATAAAGATGATATTTTGAAATTTGGGAGGAGGCTTTGTGTTCCCGATATACCTGATCTAAAAAGGGAATTGTTGGATTATGCTCATAGCTCCAATTTCTCTATACACCCTGGTAACACTAATATTTATAGAGATTTGAAGGAACATTTTTGGTGGGATAACAAGAAGAAGGAGATTACTGATTATGTGTCAAGATGTATGGTTTGTCAATAGGTTAAGGCTAGAAGAGAACATAATGGAGGAGTCATGCAACCTCTTCCTATACCTGAGTGGAAATGGGATGATATTACGATGGAATTTTTCAAGGGGCTACCAAAGACTACTAGAGGGAATAATGGAATATGGATCATTGTTGATCTTCTTACCAAGTCATCACATTTTCTTTCCATAAGAGAAGATTTTCCACTTGAAAGTTTAGTAAGACTATATATTAATGTAGTTTTAAGACTTCATAGAGTACCCCTATCAATTGTTTCTGATCGTGATCCCCATTTCACATCAAGATTTTGGAAAATTATTTAGAAATCCATAGACATTGAACTTCGTTTGAGCACTGCCTACCACCCTCAAATTGATAGACAATTAGAACAGACTATTCAAACCTTAAAATACATGTTGAGATATTTCTCACTTTACCTTAAAGGTATGTGCGATCAATATTTACCTCTATTAAAATTTTCCTATAACAATAGCTTCTATTAAAGTATTAAGATGGTGCCATATGAAGAATTATATGGAAAGATATGTTGCACACCAACTTGTTGGGATGATATTGGTGAAAAAAAACTCATAGGACCAGAACTTGTTGAACAAACAATGGAAAAAGTGAAGATTATCCAAACCCACATCAAAGAAGCTCAAAGTAGGCAAAAGAGCTATGCCGATAACCGAAGGAAGGATTTGGAATTTCAAGTAAGAGATCATGTTTTATTGAAGGTATCTCCATGGAAGGGTGTTATAAGATTCGGTAAGAAGGGTAAATTATGTCCCAGGTACATTGTACATTTTGACATTCTAGAACTAATTGGAGTTGTATCTTACCATTTGGAAATGCCTCCAGGTCTCACCAAAGTTCATGATGTGTTCTACGTATCACTATTGAGAAAATACCTACCTGACCTAACACATGTACTCACCTATGAAGAAATAGAACTAGAACCCGATCTATCTTACTGTGAAGAGCCTATCAAGATTCTTGATACTAGAGAACAAGTGTTGAAAAACCGAGCAAATTGTCGGGTAAAAGTTCTATGGAGAAACCATAATATGGAAGAGGAAACGTGGGAACCTGAGGAACTTATGATGAAAAAACACCCGAATCATTTTATGTAGAAATATTTTAGAAATTTTGAGGACAAAATTATTTTAAGGATGGAAGAATGTAACACCCCAAGTTTCCACGGTATGCTATTCTTTGAATAATACAATAGCTTTCATTGTTTACAGCTTCGAGTTCTAGCACACCACGACCATTCAAACTAGCCATTTAAAAATCATTTATGAATAGTAATACTTACTTTTGAAATTTTATAAATTTTATTTTTTAAAATGGACTTCATTTTTGGATTCAGAATATCAAAATTATCTCAGGGTGAATTTTAGGTATTTTTCGAAAAACATTCAATTTTTGATGAATAATGAAAACACTGTGTAATTGTTTAAAACCGAATTTTATTTAAATATTAATTATTTTTATTTAAATTTATTTTAAATTAAAAATAGATACATAATACCTATATTAGTTTAATGTAATTCATTGGAGTCATTTTATAATAAGATTAGATATATAAAATTTTATTGAACTATTTAACGCCTTTTACCCACCTTCTAGGCACATTTACAAATTTGCATAAAAGGTAATTTTATAGCTTATATGAATTGAATTTAAAAAATATGAAAGAAAAAATTTACATCAATAAGTAAAATGTAGTTCAATAGGATGAAAATAATTTTTGGTGAATAGTAACTTTTGAATTTTATTTACCAAAGTTAAAAGTAAATAGGGTAATTAAAGGTAAAAATGATATTATAATTAACCTAAAAAAGGTTCTAATTCTATTGGATAAGTGTATTTAGACCACAATCAACATTAGGAATAAAATATGATCCTTTTTGATCCACTTGGATTAGATTAGGACATTTATAGTTATTTTATTTAAAGAAGAGTTAAAAGTGTTAAATTCAAATTTTAATATCTAAACCATTTTTCATATAGGGTTTTACAAAAGATAAATTTGACTATAAATATTAATTATAAAGATAAAAATATTTCATACATCATGGTATTTTATTTATAATTTTTAGACATTAAATAATTTAATTTATTTATGATACAATGATGATGTAGTAATTACCTTATTAATGAAGGATTAAAATAATTGATATTATAAATATCCAAATAAATGTAAATTTATACTTTTAATGCATTAAACTAATTTTATAGGTTAATATGACATGTTAGTATTTATTTAATGTATTTTTTTCTAAGTAATCATGTTTTTTTTACTTGCACAAAAACCAAATACTAAATAGTGTCAAAATTGACATAAATGAGTTTTTAAAACAAATAATATATTATTAAATGATATAATATTCCTAAAAATATAAGGTTCATCCAAAGGACTAATATAATAATAGATATTTTATTAATTAACCACTTTATATTCTCTTGGAATTTTATAGTAAGTTTATTAACTATGTAATATAAATATACAAGAAGACATTGTAAAAAGTTAAACTATTTAACTAAGAGTTAAATCTAAAAGATATGGTTAATATGGTGACCTAAACTTGTATAAAACCTATTTTTTGAGAGTATTTCTACCCATACCCACCTTATATTCTAAATAAATCCATTTTGATCCATTATAAACCGAAAATAATTTTATAATAAAATAATATTTCCAGCTTTTCCTAAAGTGACCCTCACCTATCTTATACAAGGGCACATCCCCTTCTCTGAAAATCACACCTCCAAAGAAATTTGGCTCAGACAAACCCTACTAAATTATCTTTCCAAATAACCTCACTAGAACTTAGAGGCCTTAATTTGATCATAAATCCAACCTAAGAATCCCTTTTGATTAAATCAAAAAGGAAGCACCCGAAGAAGAGGTAATAATCTCATCACATCTTTCAAAGTTCTTTTCTTCTTCCACTTCCCCTTTCTTTGTTGTTTCCATACCAAAATAATAACTCCAGTACCTTCTATATACTGTGATGTTATTATAAATATGGTACAACCATATTCATTATTATATCTATCCTATGAATGACAAAGTCACCATACGTGCATACGTACGACTTACCGTCGCCAAGTCGTGGTGTAGTTTGTTATTCAACACTTGGTAATTTTGATGGTTATAATAATGAGTATAGTTGATTTAAATAATAAATATAACATGTTAATTATTCTTTATTTTTAATATACCATCCAATTACATACGATTTCACTATCAATATAATGATATTGTCGCTTGTGCGTACATACAAATTACCACATCCATGTACATGATGAGATTCATTCCCCATCATAACCATTCAAGAATAATTTTAATTTTATGATTAAAAATAATGTTTAAGAACTTAATATAATTTTTTATATGAATCAAATAAATCCTATTCATAAAAAACATGACTTATGTAACAAAACATATAAAGGAAAACAAATCAGTTAACACCCGAAACAATGATACTACTAAAATATTATTAACAAAGAAATATTAGAAGATCATATATAATATCATATTTATGTATGTGGTTCTTGTATAATTTAATAACAATTATTTAACTATTATACAAGAGGTTAACTTACCCTCGACTAAGGAAAAGTACAAGGTAAGGGTTAATTTTATAATCTCTTTATTATCCGTGGTTGTTTATACATAAGCATCTATTGATAATTCTTTATCCTCCTCATCTGTGTTTCTGAAAAATGTATTTAATTTTTTTTACTATTTCCTAGAATATGGTTTAAAGTTATTTATACCCTTGTTTTACTTTTTATAAAATGTTTTGAAAGTAATCTTTCCATCATTTTCCAAACAGGGTATTTTATGACCTTTTCGAAATATTAATGTAAGAATGTTTATTTAACTTATACAATAGGTGTGACTATTTTCTACCATTATAACACCTTTGAATATTCCCTTACAATATTATAAGAATATTTTAGAAATAAATTTTTTCTTTTATAATTATGTCAGTTTTGAATTATTTCAAAATAGAAAGATATATTTCTCTCAAATAGTTTTGATTTCATCTATGTCGACATCCTTTGATGGATTTTACACTTGTTTGAAGTTGATTTATTATGATACCATCTATATTGTATTTAAGGTTTTGTGATATGTTTGACTGTGGATGTGTTATTTTTACACCATTAATTGTTTATGGTTAAATTATTAACATTTCTTATTCTAGTTTTAAAAAGAATGTTTATGTTATGTTTCAACCTTTTCATATGAGGAATGCATTGGACTTAGTAAGTGATGGGTGGAGCCCACTATAGCTCCTTGATGCATCGGTAGGTCTCATGAGACAAACTAGTGTCTTGGAACAATGCCTTGACAAAATCTAATTTTTATTCTTGGAACGAGGCCTTGATTATGTGGTTATAATGTTCGGAATTATGAATTCCATCATTATGAATTTAGCTATTGATATTACATATGATTATTAAACTAGTAGAATATCCATGTGAATAAGTAAATGAAATTATTTGATTTATATTTTCCATATTATGATGATGTTTAAGTTTAAAAGGCTTGTGTTTTAGTCTTATACATTTCCTTAAATAATTATGCTTATTTATGAATGTTTTTTCTATATTGTTAACCTTACTGAGAATCTGAGCTCACCTTATGTTTTTTCCCAGGATGTGAAAAAGTTTATTATGATTAACCTACAAGGATAGGCTAAAGGATATGTGTGTGTTCAAAAGGTACACAATGTTGTTTTTTTATTTCATGATGTAATGTAAAACTTGTGTATGTATCTAGTACTTCCAAGGCTATTAAACTAATCGGTCTTTCAAGACTTTATCTCTTGTTATCATGCCAATGTTATGTAATAATGCACCAATTATAGGAAACTAGGGTCAGGGTTTTACATTTCATATGGGTTGAGAGAGTTTTTACCTCATTATTAGAACAATAGTACACATTACATAGAGTTGAAAGTAGCGATATTCACTCTGAATATATAGAGGCACTATATTTTGGGAGAGTGAATTGTTTTATACCCTAACCATTAGAGTCTTAGGTATATCTTTATGCATTTTGATTTTAACCTGAGAGAGGGGAATTAGTTTGATTTCTAAAAGGAACATGAATTTTAGATAATATATACCCATGGGAAGGGTAATGTGGTAGATAAATCCCTTACCAGGATGTCCCATTCTCACTTGGTAGAGGAGGCATAAGAGTAGTTGGTTTCTTTGTAGCTGACCCTGATTGAGGATAGAGGTAAAATTTTTCTTTAATCGATGGTTGTCATACTTCTTCTTTAACAGGTGATAGAATATCAGTTAGGATACATCGACTATAGATTTATACATGTCCAAATATCCTTAAGAGATATACCTAATGGATTTTATAAAGGTAGGGCGCATGCCATCCTTTTCCAGGTTTAGATGGAGGTTCCAGTCATGTTTCATGAGCGGACGATGAGAGAGTTTCCCATATCCCTTTGTATTTACATCCCAATATTGAAAAGTTGTACAGGTACCTTTAGCATTAGTTTTGGTGATAAGACATGTGGAAGATCATAGTTGAGTTTATATCTTGGTGTCTCACATGCCAGTAGGTGAAGGTTGATCACTAGGTTCTAAAAGGTTTGAAATAACCTATTGAGATATCAAAGTGAAAATGGCATGGCATATCCATGGACTATGTAATGATTCTTCCATGGAAAATGAGAAGAAAAAAATGCTATATAAGTGATTGATGATCAAATAAAAAATTCTACACACTTATTTTCCATCAAGGAGAAGAGTTAGGTGGAGAGTCTGGGGTGTTTGTACATGTAGTAGATTATACCACTTCATGGGTTACCCATGATTATTATTATCTCCAACCATGGTGATCGGTTCATATAATGGTTGTGGAGAGGATTCTTAGAGGCCTTCATGATCTAGTTGAGAAGAGTAAAGAGTTTAAACCCCAGAAACCTAGGATGACTAAGCATATAATCCAAATATCAGAGGATATATTGAGAGAATGCACGTAAGAGTTTGGCTAGATTTGGGAGCTTTAATTTCCATGATAAATGTTTTATTATAATAACAGTTATCACTCTATGATTAGTATGGATCATTTTGAGGATCTGTAAGGGATAACCTATTGGTAAAACATATAATGGAATGATATTGGGGATACATCTATTGTTGGTATAGAGATAGTGATGACAATGATGTAGAAGGTCCAAGTGATCCATGATCCTATGAGGACAGCTTAGATTAGACATAAATCTTATGAAAATAAACATCATAGGACAATGGAGTTTGGGAAGGGAGACCTTGTTTTAATAAGAGTATCCACATGATGAGTATTATGTAGTTTTTTCTAGGAGGCAAGATATCCCTAAGGTTCATTAGATCATTTGAGATCCCACATATGATTGGATAAGTCACTTACAAGCTAACACTCTCACTATAGTTCGATTATGTTCTTGATGTCTTATATGTGTTGTATATGAGGAGTTTTTTTATAAAACAATTCACATTATTTACCGGGTTTAGTAGAAAATCAAAGATGAATTCACCTTTGTAGAGTACCAAGTGGTAATTGAGGATCAGAAGGATATGATCTTGTGCGAATAAACTATTCCCTTAGTTTGTATGATGGGGCAACATTTGAGCATACAATAGAGATCCTGGGAGTGAGAGATTTAGAGAAAAACTCAGTACCCCCACCTTTTCATTTAGATTATGATTTTCAGCTAGAAAATATGTAAATGAGGGGATAATGTAGTAATTAAGGTTTTATTAGATGTTTCATTAAATTATTCCTTTAAATATCTCTATATTTATTATAGGATTACTGACTTCCATCCATTGGAGTCCCTAGATCGACGATGGTGACCCAACCTTTGATAATAGTATATTTTAAGTGGTTAACTGGAGAAATTGATGGTAGAGATAGAAGATCAAGGATATTTTTGAAGATACATAAGTTTCTATGAAAAACATGGTGAGATATAATGTACTATGAAAAACACACACTGTGTAGTCCCCGACTGTACTGACTAGGTTTTTGGGAAAAAAAATTACCACATGTAGTGCACAACCACATCATACTATATGAACCCATTTTGGTATCTCGATGTGTAATATAAGATTAAAATATAAGTAAAATGTGTGCAAACATGTACTTAGACACAACCAGGATACCCAGACATGGTTATGTACACAAGCATGGGTCGATGTACATGTGTACAACTGAAAGAGAACACACATTCCCCAAGTGGAAAATACATGTTGTGTATAACCAGTACAAGACATGTTGAGTTACATTTCTTCCCATGTCATGTCTAGATGCAAACACATACTTGTAGTGAGGTGCAGTCACACGTCACGTGGATCCCCATACACATCTCCTACTTCTCCCAATACCTTTTTCCTCTCATATCTCCTTCCTTGGGACTCATATTTTAGCCCATATGTCACCTATCCCGAGTTTTTCCTACATATAACATGATAATTTCCATTATTGTGTAATTATAGATATGATTTTATGTTTTACAAGTATGATGATTATTTAGGAAATTCTTGTTTAAGCTAATGAGCAGGATATTATCATCAAAGTGATGTTGGGGTCGATACTCCCCTATCACACCAGGGCACGACCCCCCCATACTTTTTTACATAGGTATAGTTGGTAATACCCCAAAAAAAGGCTCATGTGAAAACCCAATTAATGATAAAATAAATCACTTTCAAATTTATTAATATAATTATATTCATTATAAAAATATTAATTAATTTTTAAATAAAAAAGGAAATAGTTTTCATTAAACTCTTTTCTTATAAGGATTTATTTTAATGTTTAATTTAAAAATTATAAAATATAAATTTTTAAAAAATTATTCCATTTTTTAAATCATAATATTCAAATTATGTTAGGGTGAAAATTCAGGTTTTTTTGGGAAATATTAAATTTTTTGGTGAATAGTGAAAAAATGTTTTTTGTACGAATATTAATTATTTTCCATAAATTAATTAATTTAAAAGTAATATTATGTTTTTAATTTTATTTCACCTAAAATAAGTATTATTTAATTATATTTAATCCAATTAATTAATTTTTAATCATCTTTATATTGGATTTTTTATAATTTTATTTTTTTGGTTAAAAAAATGGGGTTTTTTGAAAACTTTTCAATGTGCATAATATTTCTCAATTTAAGTTAATTAAAAAAACATAATGAGAAATTATTTAAATTAAATTTATATATTACATGTTAATAAATATTAATTTAAATTTATACAATGATTATTACTATTCATAGAGTTATTATGAAATCATATTTTTCTTGAAAAATATGTTTCTTGAGAAAATGATTTTTTTTTGCATCTGCAGGTTTAATTTTAAATTATATTCTACAACTTTTGTGAATTTAATTCTATGAAATATATTCCATATTTGAAATTAGAATAATTTATATTATCTAATGTGATCAAATAAATGTTCGGTCATAATGAATAGTGATAACAGTAAACATCTTTTACTGCAGTTAATGTAAAAACGAATTTACTAGGGGTTAAACTAAAAAGATAAGGGTTAAAATGAACTAAGAACTTTTATAAAATATATTGGGTGGAAATATTTTTACATTATAATGCATATGTCTTGATAATTAACCATTTGGATCCTTTTTTCTTTGAAAAATGATGATACAACTTTTTCTATTCAAATATTACATCTGTGCCACTCACCTCACTTGTAAAAGTCCACCCACATTCTTCAACACTTCACACCTTAAAAGACTATTGTATTAGAAAATAACTTCTTAAATATATTCATTCATTCTATAATAATGATCTATAGAACCTAGTATGATCAAAAATCCATTATATTAAGGATTTTGGTGCTTTCCAAAGGAGATTGTCCGAAAGAGAGGTATCATGATTAACCATGTTTTTTTTATTTTTCCAACTCCTTCAAATTTTATTAAATTATGATGATAAAATAACACCATTATCTATAATATACTGCTAATATGTTATTATATACATTTAAACAACTTAATCAATCTCTCATTCCATCAAATGGAAAATGAAATCATCATTCATGTGTACAGTGGACTACCACTATGCGAACTGATGTCCATCATTTTTCATCATTGCCTCTCATGGATTATTATAATTTTGATTAAAAGTATATTTATGACATTTGTAGAAAAAATATACTAATTTAATTATTATATCACATATAAATTCTTACTTTCCATTCCTTGGGGATGTAATAATATTTCTTATGTGTATGACAAACTACCACCACACATAGCGACGTAATTCGTTTTCACTGACGATTTACATGAAAGGTAATAAGGAAAATATATATCTTTACTAAATGAATATATATGATATATATGAAATAATTATTATATTTTGAAAATATTTATTATTATTAAATTATAATATATAATTTTATTTCTTACTTTTCATCTCACTAAAAAAATGATATTGTCATTTTTGCGTACATGTGGACTACTGCCTCCACAAAGAGATATGATTTTCTTCATCACCATGTCACATAGATGATATATATATGAATATATTTAATAGAATATTATTTTATTTATGATATTATTTTCATTTATTAAATATAAAATAATACTTAATTCTATTCTATAATGATCATTGAAAAATGTAAACATTAGTGATGTAATATTTAAGGCCAGGTCCTTATAGTTAGCATCAAAGAGAGGATTAAATAATTTTAGAGGTTAGGATAATGTTAATATAACGACTTAGAAATATTTTAGCATATTATTATGTGGAAATTAATTATAATTTGAATATTAGAATGATTCTTTGTTAAAATTATGTCTGTTCAGAATGGGTTTCCATAGAGGAAACATGGAATCTATAGTGGGAAGGCACAAAGAGGGAAACATCCTTCTAAATCTACATCCTAATATGGTTTGAATTGGAATAAAAATATTTATTTTGGAGACAGATCAGTTTAAGTAAGCTATAAATGTTGGTGGAATCCATGATAGAGAGTATCCAGATATACCACCGAGAAACATATCGATAGTAGAGCATTTTATGAGACAAAATTCTCCAACATTAAGTGGATCATCTGACCCATATATAGTCTAAATATGAATCAATTTTATTGAGAATATATTCGATGTCATGGGGTTTTTTTAATATAAAAATTTAACCATTTCCACTTATCATTTTGAATAATAATTTGTTTTAGGGAGATCATTGGTTAAGAATACCAAATAGAGAGATAAGATTGATTCCATGAAATGGGACACATTTAA
Organism: Viscum album; assembly: GCA_963277665.1. Classification (NCBI taxonomy): domain Eukaryota; kingdom Viridiplantae; phylum Streptophyta; class Magnoliopsida; order Santalales; family Viscaceae; genus Viscum; species Viscum album. The sequence continues at coordinate 772,572,149 of OY728138.1, forward strand.
GAAACCCTTCTTTGATAAATATTCCCCTAAGGTTTTTCAAATCAATATAGAGAAACAACTTTTGGAATTTATGAAAAAGGATTAATAAATTCCATTTCATAAAGTTAATATTTTACTATATTGGATAGGTATGTACCCAATTTTATCTAGTATCATGATATTAAGATTAATTGGTTTTAGTAAATATTTAATAAAAAATATTTATAGTAATTGGATTCCAATGAATTCAAGAAACATGATAACCCTTTCAATGTCCTGAGAAGGTATATGGTTTCGCCCAAATTTACCCAAGTTTTAAGGGTCAAGCGGTCGCTTGCAGTGTAGCTTGGGTTGTCGAATCCTCAGAGACCTAAGAAGAACCTTTATACACTCAATAAAAAGAGTTGGATTTTTGTTATGAATTGGCCAACTTGGGTTGATTTTATATGGTTTTAAAAGAGAACTAAAAGATCTATGTGAATTCAAATTATGAGAAAATGAGTTGATCCTAAGTTATTTCTCGAGGTGGATTGAATGAATTCCTTTTTCTAGGATGTTAATTTCATTAACTCGAGAAGGATTCATGCAATGAATCCAAACGAACCTCATAACTTACTGATTAAAAACCTTAAAAACACATTCTAATCACCAATACACTTTTAGGATCATTTTCATGAGTACTCCAAGGTAAAGGATATAATTATCACATGAAAGTGGGGTGAATAAATTCAATAAGGAGGAGAAAGAATAAAAATCATTGAAGGAAAGAAAATCAATTAAAAGAAATTAATAACATTTAGAGAGTGATAAATAAAATTCAATCCAGAAACTTTCTACTCCCTTGGATCAAACAATAAAAGATCTATCTCTCCATTGATGACAATTTCTCAACGGAAGTGGAAAGTAGACTTACGAGGGTGGAATTGTAGAAGTAAAAACAACAAAAATAACGATCACTCCACCGTTGTGTGAAAAAAATCACAAGGTTTGGTGGGAAAAAGTTCACACCTTGAGGAAATGGTATCAAGGTGATATGAATAAGAACATAACAAGATAATAGAAGAGCTTTTATTAAAAACTAAGGTGATTTGAACAACTTACATGGGAAGGAAAAATGCTACAAGACAATTTGGCATAATGACATTACAATAAAAAAAAGCTCCAAGATCCATAAATCCTCCACCAATACTACCTTAAATAGGAAAAAAATGAATCCTAGGCTGATCCCCCAACATCCCAGGCGCCTTTAATTAATTGTGTTGGGGAAAGGTGGGTGGAACATTAATGTAGAGAGACTTTTCCACTTCTTTCCCCGAAGTTGCATCCAGCTTGCATCCATCGGAAAGACACACCGAAAGGACTTTCTAGAATGCCGAATTTGAGCGGGCCCTAGAAGACTTAAATGAATCCTAGGATGTATCCTAACATAATGTAAAATTTCATCCCAAAATAATAAATCAGTTCGATAGATATAATATAAATAGTGGGCTGTTTTTCTGGGACGCAGAATCTGGCCCAGAATTAATTCTTCCACTTGGGCCGCATTAAGAACCACCATTTAGAACGAATTAGCACTGGATACAGAAGAATTATTTGTTCCTATATGTCTCTTATATCCTCCCATGATGTTTGGGCTTCATTGGGACTGTATTGTGGGCCCCACATTCCCATCAGTGGGATGATATCCAATCTACCTTCTCCAGAATTGTTCCTTTCATCGCCAAATATCCCCATAATACTTTTTGAATCCTCCATTGATATCTGAATAAAAAATGTTCATATTTATGTTTATATCCATTTCCCAAAATATCAAATTAAAATATAGATAATTACATTCTTTAAAATCAGATGAAACATTGGGCCTAAATTGGTGCATATTAGGCATGAAGTGCACAAATGATGATAATGGATGTTCAAAATTTAAATCCACTAACTCAGGCCCATAAGATGAAAAATGAACATTTAATACCCTTAAAATTCAATCAAAATATGTGTTTTTATTAGCTAATCACACCCCCAAACTTGAGTTTTGCTTGTCCCGAGCAAAATATATCTCACAAAAATGAAATTCGAATGACCTTTTTCAAAAATATTTTAATAAATATTTCTCACCCAAATATCTCATACCAAAAAATTATGAAACCCATCAAAATAATTTAAAACAATCTATGTACACAGGCATATATCAATCCCAAGACCATTCCTTTGTTCAAATTCATCGCCATATTTCATCCAAATTCAATTAAGCATGATGAAGTGTTGTGCGTCACAATAGACATGGGGGTTCATTTTCATTCAAGGGAGAAAAGATGGAAGCGCTAGGATAAATAAAATTTTAATAATAAGATGAGTACTCATTTTTTTATTTTATTTGTATTTTTTGGATTTTCTGGATTTTTTTTGCAATTTTTTCATAGTAATTGAAATTGAACTCAATTGAGTCAACCAATGTAGAAAAACTTTGCCGATGACTTCCATGCTCAAAGACCTTAGGGGACCAAGTGAAGCTCACATACTCAGGCATCATCTTGAGTTAAATCAATCAAAAAAAAAATTCAAATTACCACAAATAGAGATAAAATGCCCAAATCTGGGCCAGAAAACTATGGAGTCATGATCCCCAAGTGCCGAAAGCCACACATTAGGTCAATTAACTGCTCTATGTGCAATTTTTTTTTGAATACTCATGTTAAAATTAGAATGATAGGCAATCATATACTATTTATTATGGGTCCCCAAGAACTAAAACTAAAAACCCACAATCTAGAGGATATGAATTGTGTTTTTTTATTAAATGGATGAAAATATAACGGTGAAAAATCACATCGTACAACCGCACTTTCCAATATCTATGCACATGAACATAAACTTGCATTAAAATCAAAATAAAGTAATGAAAAATTATTTGATATCCAATTTCAGAGTTTGGAATGTGTGTTATCATGTTCAAGGTTAATGACATTTTTCCTTCCACACATTTTTATCTCCCCCCCAACTTAGAATAACACTATCCCCAGTGTTTAAAGAATTGAAACATAGAAGGGTAAGGATAGAAGTTCAACGAAGACATTGAAAATGAAAATTATGGAATGAAGTCACCTGGTGGTTGATGTTGAAAATGCATTCCCCTGTCTCTCATCAGTTCTAGTTTATCTCCCAATGGCTTGGACGGTTGTGACCAGCTTTTCCCAATGACCTATGACGTGCCTTTATTTTTTTAATATATATATATTTTTGTATATATTTTTTAACCTAAAAAAACTTACAAATAACATAAACTGATGATATATTGTCTTCTCTTAAATTTCTGGGTAAGGTATTACCCAGGTATTACACTGCGTGACATAGATGAATACGATGCTCCCCTTTCATACCCATCCTTACTTATAAAAGAAGAACAAGCCAACAATCTATTTTTTTAAATACCTAAAAAAACATAAAATAAGAATAAACTGATGATAAATTGTCTTCTTAATATTTTCTGGGTAAGGTATTACTCAGGGATCACACTGCATGACACAGATGAATACGGTGCTACCCTTTCACACCCATCCTTACTCATAAAAGAAGAATAGGTCAACAATCTATTTTTTTTTAAAATAACAAAATGAAGAAGAAGGAAATAAAAGATGATTCATAAATATTAGAAACATGAAAACCACGGGTTGCCTCCTGTGCAATGCTTTTGTTTAATGTAGTTAGCCTGACATGGATCCTAAATCTATCAATTTTTTCCCGGTTCATAGGTTGGCTCTGTTAACTCTACCTCTATTTCTTGTTTATTGAATGATTCAATGAATGGTTTTAACCTATGACCATTGACCTTAAAATTTTTACCACTTGTGGGATCCTGAATCTCTACTTCCCCATGGGGGTACACATGATGCACTATGAATGGACCTAACCATCTAGACCTTAACTTTCCTGGGTGTAAATGAAGTTTTGAACTATACAAGAGCACATGTTTTCCTAGTTCAAATTTTTTGGCTTTTATATTCCTAGATTGGTAGTCTTGAACTCTAGCTTTATTTATCCTTGAATTTTCATAAGGCTCCATCCTAAGTTCCTCAAGTTCATTAAGATCTAATTTCCTCTTTTCATCGGCTAAAGAAATGTCAAAATTCATTTTTTTGATTGCCCAAAATGCCTTATGATCAATTTCAATAGGTAAATGGCATGATTTTCCATAAAACAACCTATATGGTGACATTCCTAGGATGGTTTTGAATGCTGTATGATATGCCCAAAGAGTATCCAAGAGTTTCTCAGACCAATAATTCCTAGAGGGGTTGACAGTTTTTTCAAGAATTTTCTTAATCTCCCTATTTGCTAACTTAGCTTGAACATTGGTTTGAGGATGGTACATAGTGGAAACTTTATGAGAAATTTTGTACTTATACATGAGTGAAGAGAATGGGTGATTATAGAAATGGGTTCCTCGATCACTGATTATATCCCTAGGAATTCCAAATCGAGAAAATATATGCTCTTTCAGAAATCAGATCACAACATGATGGTCATTGGACTTGGTGGGAATGGCTTCAACAAATTTTGAGACATAATCAATAGCTAAAAGGATGTAGAGGTATCCCTTAGAGTTTGAAAAGGGTCCCATGAAATCAATTCCCCAACAATCAAATATTTCAACGACCAGAATGGGAGTGAGGGGCATTTGATTCCTTTTGGAAATGGATCCTAATTGATGACAATGAGGGAAACTTTTGCAGAATTGGAAGGAATACTTAGTGAGGTTCGGCTAGTAGAAACCACTTTGGAGGACCTTTACAGTGGTTTTCTTTGTAGAAAAGTGGCCTCCACATGACTCTCCATGACAAAAATTTTAGAATGGAATCTTGTTCAGACTCAGGAACACATCTCCTGATGATTTGATCATGACAGAACTTGAAGAGGTAAGGATAATCAAACACATAGTGTTTGACATCAGAAAGGAATTTACTCTTAGCTTGGGTCCCCATGAATTTTGGAATGTCACCCATCACCAAATGGTTTTCTATGTCAGCATACCAAGGGAAATCACTCACTGAATATAGGTGCTCATCGGGAAATGAATCAGACATAGAGAGGTGGTGTGAGTTATCTTTGAATTCCATCCTAGAGAGGTGATCAGCTACAACATTTTCAACACCCTTTTTATCTTTAATGGTTAAATCTAACTCTTGAAGAAGAAGGAACCACCTAATCAATCTAGCCTTGGCATCTTGTTTTTGAAAAAGGTATTTTAGGGATGAATGGTCAGTGAAGACAATGATGGGTGATCCTAAGAGATAAGACCTGAATTTCTCTAAGGAAAATACAACATGAAGAAACTCTTTCTCAGGGGGGTGTAGTTTATTTGTTCATCATTTAAATAATTTCTTGCATAAGAAATGACACATGGATTTTTCTCACACCATTTTCCTAAGACTGATCCTACATCAAAGTCACTTGCATCACATATGAACTCAAAAGGAAGTTTCCAATTTGGATATTTCATGATAGGTCGAGATATAAGAGTTGACTTGAGTGTAGAGAATGATTCCTCATAGCTTTCTGTCCATAAAAATGGAGTATCTTTTACCAATAGAGCACAAAGTGGTCAAGAAATAGAGTTGAATTTCCTAATGAACCTTCTATAAAAACCAGCATGTCCTAAGAAGGACCTCACTTACTTAAGAGTTTTAGTAGTGGGAAGGTGACGAATGATGTCAACCTTAGCTTTATCAACTTCAATCCCTCTACCAGATACCAGATGACCTAGAACATGTCCTTCCCTTACCATGAAATGGAATTTTTCCCAATTTAGTATGTGATTCTTATCCTCACACCTTGACAAAACCTTTTAAACATTTATAAGGCATCCATCAAAAGTATCCCCAAATATGGAGAAATCATCCATGAAGAACTCTAAAAAATCCCCCACCATGTCCGAGAAGATTCCCATCAAGCACCGCTGGAAGGTACCAGGGGCATTACATAACCCAAAGAACATGTGCTTGAAGGAAAAAGTGTCGAATGGACAAGTGAAGGTTGTTTTTCCTTAATCCTATAAGGAGACTTTGATTTGATTATACCCTGAGAATCCCTCTAGGAAGCAGTATAATTAATGACCCTCCACTCGCTTGAGAACTTGATCTATAAAGGGCAAGGGGAAATGGTCTTTCTTAGTACAAGAGTTGAGCTTCCTATAGTCAATACAGACTCTCCATCCACTACTAACCATTGTTATAAGTATCTCTCCATCCATCTTGGTTATTACTGTGATTCCAGCCTTCTTTGTAACCACATGGATTGGGAGAACCCACTCACTCTCAGCTATAGGATAGATGATACCATCTTTTAACAAGTTCAAAATTTCTTTTCTCACTACTTCCATGAGATTAGGATTGAGTCGCCGCTGAAGTTGATGACATGGCTTTGAATCGAATTCTAGAAAAATTCTATGAGTCCCAATAAGTGGACTAATCCCAGGAATATCATATAGGGTCCATCCAATGGCTTTATTGTGTCTCCTAAGGACATCTAGAAGCATGCTCTCATTATCCGCTTCAAGAGAGGAATAAATGAAAATAGGAAAGGATTGATTGTCCCCTAAGAACGCATACTTGTCTGATGAAGGTAAAACCTTAAATTCAAGATTAGAGCAGTTATCACTTTCCATGAAAGGATGAGACTTTGTATTGAACTCAGTTTCTTTGTTCAAATTTCATGAAAAATTTGGTTCCTTGTGAAAATAATTTTCATCCACTAAATTAGCTAGAGTAGTTTTATGAATGTGTATGGACTTTAGGTTATTGATTTCACCCATGGTATCATTTATTGGTGATGCTAAAAAATCATCAATAGAGCTATCTTAAAGAGATTCAAGCCAAGGAGACAAATTTCCCTCATGTGAACAAAGAAAATCAATCTCTTCTTGACTTAAACATCCTTTGGTAATTCCTTGATGGTCCTTGAGTTCACTATAAACACTACCTATCCAATTAACCTCATGGATCTCTTCATAATCCCCAATTTGAGAGTTTGCATTGTATATGTTCAAGTCTAGACTCATGTTTCTAAAGGTGATGGTCATGTTCCCATTTTGGACTCAGATAACAGAGTTGATTGTTGCAAGGAAGGGATGACCAAGGATGATTGGGGTTTTCTCCCTAGGACCTAAGCTTTGGTGATTGTCTAGAATAATGAAGTTATCTGGGTAAATGAAATTTTCAACTTTCACCAAAACATTCTTTAAGATCACCTTTGGAACTCGAATACTACGATCAGTAAGTTGAAGAGTGACATATGTGGGTTGGAGTTATTCGAGCCCTAACTGAAAATACATAGCATAAGGAATGAGGTTCACACTAGCTCCTAGATCACACAAGGATTTGACAACTTTGTTCTCTCCTAGTTAAACATTTATGTAAGGGAATCATGGGTCTTTCATCTTTGGAGGAAGGGTTCCTTGGATTGTTGTGCTAACATTTGCTGCCAGAAGGACTTGGTTCTTATGTGAGAATTTACTTTTAAATGTGCATAGGTCCTTAAGGTATTTTTAGTATTCAATAATGGTTTGAATGGAATCGAGGAGTGTAATGTACAACTTGACTTTTGAGAATATTTCCCTCAATGTTTCACTCAATTCAGGCTTGGTTTTCCCCCTCATGCGTTGAGGAAACGAGGAAGGTTGTGGGGTTGTTTTTTGAAGAGTTGTTTATTTCACATTTTTACTAGTATCTTCAGTTTGTTCATGTGTTTCATTTGAATTTTCATTAGAGTTTGAATCTTCAGGTGATTTTTGAACTATTTGTTTAGGTTTCTCAATTGATTTACCACTTCTCAAAACTTTCACAACCTTTAGTTGTTCATGAGTTGTTTGAGTGCAACTTGTATCTCCCCTTGATGTTTGTTATGGAATGGCCTGTGTGGGCATGGGTGCCTTTCCATTTTTGATGGTTTGAAGTTCTTGTTTCAGGGAAGATACTTATGAGTTCATCCTTTCCATTTGTTTGCACAGTTGTTCAATGATTGGGAGAGGGACAAATTGGGAAGGGTCTTGTGTTGGTTGGGTTATCCCAGGGAGATACATTGGTTTTTGGATGGGTTGTTGGTATTATACCGTATGATGTTGTAATTGGTTATGGTTTTGAAAATTTTGTGTAGGGTAGGGGTTTGATCCTTGTGGTTGGCTAGGTTGTTGGTTATCTTTCCATCAGAAGCCTGGGTGGTCATTATACCTTTGGTTGAATGTGTTTGGGTATTAGGGATTTTGAAAGTTTAGGGAATTGACTTCAGCAGGTGGTCCTCCTAAAATAACATCCTTGATGGATGGAATAGTTGGGTAGTTGTCTGTTTTGTGGTCATGTTTGTCACAGATTGTGCAAACAGGGTCTACAGTTTGGATTTCATGTATTTTCCTATGGTCTATCTCTTCAACCTTCCTAGAGAGTGCTGCAAGTTTTGCCCTAAGGCTTTCCTCTTCTCTAAGTGTATGCATTCTAGCAGTTCTTTGAGGCTTTTTAGAATAAGGTGATGTTCCCCATGTTTGGTTTTTTTCAGCAAGGATTTCTAGATACTCGTAAGCATCATTTGTGGATTTGTTTTCAAAGGTCCCATTACACATCATGTCAATGAATTGTTTGTTCCCCGGGCCCAAACCTTCATAGAATATTATTACTTGTTTAGAAATAAAAAAACCATGGTGTGGAACCTGGTTTAGGGTGTCTTTGAACCTCTCCCATGTTTCACAAAATGACTCTCCCTCTTTTTCAAAAAAGTTTTGGATGCTCTTTTTTAGTGCAATGGTTTTGTGATGGGGGTAGTATTTTTTGTAAAATTCTCTTTGCAGTTGGTTCCAAGTGTGGATTGATGAAGGCCTTAGATTATTTAACAAGTTATTTTCTCAATCCTTAAGTGAGAAATGAAAGAGCCTCATCTTAGTTGACTCAATTTTATGTGGCGAGCACTTGGTTTCAACAATGTCATTGAACTCCTTGACATGAAGGTAAGGCATTTATGACTCCATCCCATGGAAGGTTGGAAGGTGGTTTAAAACATGAGGTTTAAAGACATAGTGGGAGTCTCCTAGGGAATTATTCCTAATGAAAGAGGGTGCATTGGTCCAGGTAGGTGTAAGTTATTCATTCGTGGTTTGATCGACTCATTCCCCAAATTTGGGGCGGCCTCATTTGGATTTCCATTTTGGTTCCCACCCAGGTTTATGAGTTGGTTTCTTTGAAGACCCTCCATTGAAATTGACTCAATATTTAACTCTGGGGTATTAGTAAGATTAAGATACAATGGTGTACTTGGATCCCCTATCCTATGACTTTCCACCCTAACTAGTCCGTTTGAGTTATCACAGGTGTAGGCGGACATGCGCCAAAAGAAGAAAAAGCAAGAAAGTGAAAAGATAAGAGATCTTGGGTGTAAATAGAATAATGGGGGTGAGAAATTAAGGTTTTTGTCTAAGGAACTTACTTGGTCCCCGTAAATGGCACCAAAATTTGGTTTCTCCCAAATTTACCCATGTTTTATGGGTCAAGCGGTCTCTTGCAGTGTAGCTTGGGTTGTCGAATCCTCAGAGACCTAAGAAGAACCTCTAGACACTCAATAAAAAGAGATTAATTTTTGGCTATGAAGTGGCCAACTTGGGTCGATTTTAAATGGTTTTAAAAGATCACTAAAATATCTATGTGAATTCAAATTATGATAAAATGAGTTGATCCTAGGTTATTGCTCGGGGTGGATTGAATGAATTCCTTTTTTACGATGTTAATTTCATTAACTCGAGAAGGATTCATGAAATGAATTCAAAATAAACTCATAAATTAATGATTAAACACCTTCACAACACATTCTAATCACCAATACACTTGTAGGATCATTTTCATGAGCACTCCAAGGTAAAGTATATAATTATCACATGAAAGTGGGGTGAATAAATTCAATAAGGAAGATGAAGAATAAAAATCATTGAATGAAAGAAACTCAATTAAAAGAAATTAATAACATTCAGAGAGTGAGAAATAACATTAAATCCATCCTCTTGCTACTACCTTGGATCAACCCATAAAAGTGCTAGCCCTCCATTGATGACAAGTTCTCAATGGAAGCGGAAAGTAGACTTATGATGGTGGAATTGAAGAAGTAAAAATAACAAAAATAACGATCACTCCACTGTTGTGTGAACAAAATCACAAGGTTTGGTATGAAAAAGTTCGCACCTTGAGTCAACAGTATCAAGGTTATATGAATAAGAATATAACAAGAGAATAGAATAACTTTTATTAAAAACTAAGGTGATTCGAACAACTTACATGAGAAGGAAAAATGCTACAAAGACAATTTGGCATAATGACATTAAAATCAAAACAAAGCTCAAATATACCTAAATCCTCCACCACTACTACTTTAAATAGGAAAACATGAAGCCTTGGCCGAGCCCCCAACATCCTATGTGCCTTTAATTAATTGTTTTGGTGAAAGGTGGGGGGAACATTAATGTAGAGAGACTTTTCCACTTCTTTCCCCGAAGTTGCATCCAGCTTGCATCCATCATAAATACGCGCTGAAAGGACCTTCTAGAAGGCCTAATTTGAGTGGGCCCTAGTAGACGTAAATGAAGTCCCGGATTTCCCGTAACAGTCTTTAAAATTTCAGCACAAAATAATAATTCGTTAGAGAGATATGATATAAATAGTGGGATGTTTTTCTGGGCCGCAGAATCTGGCCCAGAATTGAATCTTCAACATGGGCCACATTAATCACCACCATTTAGAATGGATTAGCACTGGATCCAGAAGCATTATTTGTTTCTATATATGTATTATAGCCTCAAATTAATTTTTGTCTTCATTGGGCCGATATTTTGGCCCCCACATTCCCATCATTGGGATGATATCCAATCTGCCTTCTCCAGAATTGTTTCCTTTCATCGCCAAATATACCAATCATACTTTATAAATCCTCCATTGATACCTGAATAAAAAATGTTCACATTTATGATTATATCCATTTCCAAAAATATAAAATTAAAATACAGATAATTACATTCTTTAAAATCAGATGAAACATTGGGCCTAAATTGGTGCATATTAGGCATGAAGTGCACAAATGATGAGAATGGATGTTCCAAATCAAAATTCACTAACTCAGGCCCATAAGATCAAAAATGAACATTTAATACCCTTAAAATTTAATCAATATATGTGTTTTTATTATCTAATCATTACAAATGGAATTTTTTTAGGATCAATTATTCTATGAAAAAAACTAAAAAAGTGATTTAGGTGATAGTAAAATTGGAGGAATGGATAAAAGAAGTCCATAGGTAAGAAAATCATGTTCCCATATTTTTATAAGTGTGGTAAAAATAAACCAATAGAATTTATTAAAAAGTATTTAAAATACTTCTTATGTGGTATATTAGGTCATATTTCTTATGAAAATAAGAAAAATGGCCATAAAAGCAATGAAAAGGAAACAATATGATCTTTTAATTGTAATGAGTTGGGGAATTTTGATAATGTGTTCCTGAAGTTGTTAGTCATGGTGGAAATGAATACGATCAAAAGAAAAATGGTTTGGAAAAATATTTAATTACTATAGTTGATGTTGGGATATCAAGTGAAGTGGTTATAGATATGTTACTAGTTTGTTATAATTATTACAATAATCTATTTACTATAGATATTCACATTCATTCATTTTTGAATTTTTTTAAGTAGAATGTGAATACCACCACATGAAAAGAATATGAAACATTTGGTGAAATTTCAGGTTGGAAATATTCAATATACTAAGATTTATAATAATATTCCTATTATTAGTAGTAGAATGGATTTTCTTGAAAATCATGTTAATATTACCATAATAGAGTCTGATATCATTTTTGGTATGGTTAGGATTTTAGTTTATCATGCTATGATAGATTTTAAGGATAAAAAAGCTGTGTTTAGTTATTTCATAGATTTTATAACATAACATGAAGTTGAGAAATTGATTGGGGATGGATATGAAAGTTACCTAGCTCTTATTATTGAAAAAAGATAATTTTTTTAAATTAGTGATGTTCCAGTAGTGAATGAATACATAGATGTATTTTATGATTATTTTCCTATTTTTTTCTATATTTAGTGGTTGAATTTATAATTGATTTATTTTATAATGATAATCCTCTTTAAAAACCCCCTTATCAAATTTCTTAAGGTGAATTTTCATAATTGAAAAATCAATTTTATGGGTTATTATATAATAGTTTCATTCACACTAGTACATCAATATGGGGTTCTCCTATTTTTTATCAAAAAGAAATATGGTTCAATAAGAAACTACATTGATTATAGAGCATTGAATAGCTTCACTATTAACAAAATTATCTTTTTCCTCATATCAATGATTTTCTTGATCAACTTCAAGGATCGCATTATTTTCCGATTTTTAATCTGAGGTCCAATTACTATTAGCTGAAGGTGAAGGATAATGGAATTACAAAGATAGTATTTTAGACTAGATATAGGCATCAAGATTTTATAGTTATTCCATTTATGTTCTCTAATGAACCTTTTGTATTTATTAACCTTATGAATAGAGTTCTCCATGAGTTTTTGGAAATGTTTTTGTTTGTGTTTATTGATGATATTTTAGAATATTATAAAATTTGATAGGAATATGAATAACACCTAAGGATTGTTTTTTAAAAACTTAAAAAAAAATAAACTATATGGAATATTTATTAAGTGTAATTTTTTGTTAAAATAAATTTATATATATGGACACATTTTTTTAAAGATGGAATAACTATTTACCATTTTAAAACTAAAGTTTATTAAGAGTATTCAAGACCTTCATTTTCCACAAAGATTCATGGTTTTCTTGGTTTAACAGGTTACTATTGGCGTTTTTTTTGAAAATTTTCTCATTTTTTTTCTTATTTATTAAGTTAACTCATAAATAAATTAAATTCATATGAATAAATAAATGTGGTGATTGTTTTTAGGAACTAAAAAAGAATATTTATGAAGGCTCTAGTTGAGGTCGTTTCTTCTAAAAATAGAAATTTTTTCATCTAAAATGATCCTTTATTAATGGTACATGGTTGTGTCTAGATGCATAACTATTAGGTAATTATTTTTTGTTTCATATCAGTTGAAACCCCATGACACAAACAACACTACACATGATTTAGAATTAGATACAGTTGTTTTTTATTTAAAATTTTTTCGGAATAATTTTTATCTATTAATGTGTTAAATATATTATGGTCATAAAGTTATTAAGTAAATATTCACTCAGAATGAATTAAATATAAGAAAAAAAGATTTATGGAATAGATCAAGGTTCATGATTGTAAAATTCATTACCATATTAGTATATAAAAATTTGTATGATGCATTGTGTATGAAAAATAATGATATAACAACCATGCCACATTTCGAACATGACCCTTTGGTTAATTATTTGATGATTTTTCCCTAAAATCTTTGGATATATAGACATCCTCTATTTAGTTTCAGATTTCAATATAGATTAATTTGATTAAAAAATTAAAGAATCTCAAAATTTGGATCATTATTTTTATTAAAATATAGAGTTGGTTAAGAAGGGTAACTTTATTTAGGTTAATATTAATGAAAAATATGTTATCAAATTTCGAAAAAGATTACATGTTCCTTGTGATTTACTTCTAAAGAGAGAATTTTTGAGTAAACATCACAATTATAAATTTTCTATTTATCCTAGAATAAATAATTTTTATTGATAATATCAGGAGTATTATTAGTGGGATAGAATGAAAATAGATACTACTAAAATTACCATTAAATGTTTGACTTGTCAGTAGTTTAAAGAATAAAAAAATTACTAAAGGTAATTATTCAACCATTTTGTGTGTCAAATTAGAAATGATAAAATATATCAATGGATTTATTTGTGGTATTTCATAACACATATCAATGTAATAATGAGATTTGGGCTATTATCGATTGATTAAATATATATTCAATTTTTCCCCATTCGAGATACTATGTATTTGAATAAAATTTCTCAAATATATTTAAAGGATATATTTTGGTTATATGTAGTTTTTATTTCAATTATATTATCCTGTTATCGGATGTTCAATTTTAATTTTAGGAAAGGACTTCATAAGTCATTGGGTATAAAACTAAATTTAATTACAATATTTCATCCTCAATCTGATGAACATTCCAAGTGAATTATTTACAGATTGGATTATACGATTCATTCTTTTTCAAGGGATTAAAACAGTGGTTGGGATCACTATCTTTTTTCTACTGAGTCTTCTTATTGTAATAGTTTTCATTCTTGTATACGGATGGCATGATTTGAGGCATTATATGGAAAATGGTGTCAGATACTAATTTTTAAGGATGAAGTAAGAGAAATTAAGTTGATGGGAATATATTTGGTTGAGTAATTGGATGATAATTTTAAGTTTATTTAGCAATATATAGGTACATCTTAGAGTAGTTAGGAATGTTATGCATTTAACCATGGGAAATATACTTATTTTGAGGTAGGTGATTATGATTTTCTTGAAGTATATCCATTGAAAATTGTGACACATGTTGGAAAAAAGTGGATGTTAAGTCCATAGTTCATTGGACCATATGAAATATTAGAAATAATTGGATTGATTTCCAACCAAGTGCTTTTCATTCTGAGTTTATCCTAGGCACACAACCTATTTCATGTTTCAATGTTAAGGAAATATGTGCTAAATTCACCTAATGATTTGATCCCTAAAGTAGTTAAGTTGGAAGATAATATTTCTTATGAGGAAAAAACTATTCATATTCTATACTATAGAGTGTAACTTTAATAGAATAAGTATATTTAATTGGTTAAGGTATTATGGATAAACCATATGATTGAATAAGCAACCTGAGAATACGAAACTGCTATGAGGGGAATATATCCCCACTTGTTTAATAAGAGAATAAAATTGTGAGAATAAAAATTCAAAAGGGAGGGAATAATTTAAAAATATAAAAAATGATATAGTAAATCAATTTCGTTATTAGTAATATAATTATATTCATTAAAAAAATATTAAGTAATTTTTAAATAAAAAAGAATCCATTATAATTAAAATATTCTTTATAAGGATTTATTTTAATGTTTAGTTTATATATTATATAATGTGAATTTAAAAAATTGAGTTTTACTTTTTAAATAATCATATCAAAATTAAATTAGGGTGAAATTTTGGTATTTTTTAAAAAATATAGTTTTTTGGAGAATAGTTAAATATACTGATTTTTGGAAAAATGTAAAAACTTTTCAATAGACTAAGTAATTTAAAAGTAAAATTATGTTTTAATATTATTTAATGTTACAAAAGTATTATTTATTTATATTTATTCCACTTAATTTATTTTGAATCATCTTCATATTAAATTTATTATATGTTTATTTGTTGGGATAAAAAAAGAGTTATCTGAAAACTATTTTAATTTGCATAATGTTACTATGTTTTAATTAATTAAAAAAACCTCAAATAAAGAATTATTTAAATTAAATATATAGATTATATATAGATAAATATTAATTAAATTTCATATAATTATTATTACTAGTCATATAGTTAGTATAATGTCATATTATGGTTGAAAAATAATTTTCAAGAAAAACCAAATTTTCATCGTGTCTACAGGTTTAATTTTATATTAAATAATCAAAATTATATGAATTTAATTTATTTAAATTAATTAAATATTTGGAATAATAATAATTTAAATTATATAATAAGTTCATCTTAATTTTTTACCCAATTATTAGTGAAAAAAGTAAATATGTTGTTCCGTAGTTATGTAAAAAATGATTTACTTGGAGCTAAACTAAAAAGATAAGGGTTAAAATGACCTAAAATATTTTCTAAAATTTATTTAATGGAAATATTTAGACTATATAATATATAAGAATTTATAATTATCTATTTTTAATATTTTTGGCATATTAAAAACATGGGTATATATTTTTCTTTTAAAACATTACTAGTGTTCCACTGACCACACTTATAAATTCCACCCGATGTCATATTTTATTAAGACTATAAAATAAATTTTATTGGAAAATATATTAAAAAATATCTTATATAATTCCATAAAAAAGACTTATATCCTCTTTTTTATCATAATTTCATCCCATGATGTCTTTTGGTGCTTAATTATGGAGATTTTTCAAAGAAGAGGTATCATGATTAACTGAGCTTTTTTATTTTATTTCTTGTTACACATCCTTCAAATATTCTTCAATTATGATTATATAAAAAAATATCCTATATAATGATATTTTATTATTATAATAAAATAAACTATATCTATATCCAATTCTATCAAATGGGAAATGAAATCATCATTCCTGTGTAGAGCGGAGTACCACCTTACGAACCGATGTCATTCATTTTTCATCATCACGTCACATGGATTATTATAAAGACATATTTAATATATATATATATATATTATTTTTAATGTAAATATACTTTTTTTAATTATTATATCACATATAACATCTTACTTTCCATTACATGGGGGATACGATAACGTCGCTCATGTGTTTGGAGGAGAACCACCTCATGAAGTGATTCAATTTATTTTTTACTAACTGTTTGAACTGATGGTAATATGGATAATATTAATGAATATATGTTATATATATGACCTAATTATTATTTTAATGAAATATTTAACATTATGAAAATATAATATTTCATTTTATTTCTTCCATTTAAACTTAATGAAAAATGATAATGTTGTTTTTGGGTATGTGTGGACTACCTTCTACACAAAGAAATGTAAATATTTTTCATCACAAAATAATATAGTTTATATATATGTGTGTAAATTTAATGAAATAATAATTTTTATATGATATTATTATTATTCTGGAAAAATAAAATAATACTTAACTTCTTTCCATAATTATCACTAAGAAATAGAAACATTACTCATGCATACGTACAACCTACCATATCCATGATTATATTGTAGTTCATTTATCATAATCATCATTAATTATTTGATTTAAAAGTATAATTAATGTATAATAATGATAATTATTTCATGATTATTATTATGGAGATGTTGAATAATGGATTCTTTGACCATAGTTAACCTAACAAATTCATTTTTGACACATAATCCAAATATCATAAAAAACATCAACGTAATTTTAATTGATTAAGTAATCATATATAACACAGTAGTAAATGAAATATAAGGAATATTAAAATTTTATAAGGTTATTATAAAAGTAAATAATTCACATAATTTTATTATTTTGGATGATTAAGAATGTAAGTGATGAGTCACACTCATGGTAAGAGAGTTCATCTCAATTTCCTTTCACTGAGGAATATTTTGATGTTATGAGACTATATTATTTATAAGGTCTATACACAACCACTTAGACATTTAATATCACAAATTTATCTATTCTAGTGAATTATAATTTTTTGTTTAATGTTATTCTTTCGTGTGGTTATGCTATAAATGTTTCCAATGTGAAAAGGGACCTCCTTTTTAAAAATCAACTTTTATAGTTCTCATAATTTTTTTCTACTATTTCTATGTTTTCATAAATTAAGTTATGAATGCACATATATGATATTGAAATACCTATAAATTATATTTTTTTTATTTATATAATTTTTTTTCAAAAGGAATCATTTTATGTGTTTTTTATGAAATGTTTTGATAAAAAATAAAAACGAATGTTCTATTTTAACATATATAACAAAAATTAATTTTCCCACCACCATAATCACTATTTTATTTTTATAATACTTTAAAATATTTCATCTTTTATAAGAGGAAACCCCTATTTCCATTATTTTGGGTATTTTTTATTAGAAATGGGTTGCTAAATAGAGGGGATATTTGAGTATCTGAAAATGTTTTCTTATAGGGGAAAAGAATATTTTATCAGTGAAATATTGAGAATTGTAATATTTTATGTGTCATTATTATGTTATTATTCTAAGAAATTATTTATAATGATGGGTGACTCTATTATAAACCAATTATGGGTGGTTCTGTGATAATAAAATGAGGTCTTGTTACGTTATGATTTGAGAATGGGGTGTTATGTTATAAACCAATGATGGGTGTGTCTGTGATATCTCTCCAATGCATTAGGTAAGAAAGGTGACCATACGGTTATTACATTTGTAAGAGTGATATAGAAAATTATATCACAAGATACCATTATGTATTATCTATTATTTATATGTGTTTTAGTGAAAATATTATGATTTCCAAAAAGGTAAGAAATTATCTTATTTTTCAAATGAAAGTATTTACTACATCATAAGGGTGAAAAGTAAAACTTTGTGTATTTTTTTTTAATTATTTTTTCATGTTTTCAAAGAAAACATTATGAGTTCTATTTCTCCATTATATATTATTATGTAATTTTTTTATGATTTTTTTTGTAAAATAAGGTTATTTATTAGGTAATAAATGTTTTATTTTGAGGACAATGTTTACTTTGAAAAGATTTGTTTTATAATTATTCATAGACTAATGAATTTATTTATTTTTATTTAGGTCCCTTATTGATCTTGTTGAGCTCATCCAAAATTTGGAAATATTGTTCATAGTTTTTAAGGATGGGTAAGAACAATGATAAAGTAATGGTTAAAGTCACAAAGATTTTTCATGAAAAGAAAACTTGTTTTATATTAAAAGTTTTATATTGTGGGAAAATGGATACTCATTAGAAGTGTCAAATTTTTATATATGGGTGTTTTTTTTAATAATTATGACTAATATATTTAAAACATTAAACCTAAAATATATTTTGGAATATAATAAGGTTAATTATAGTTTAATGTCACTAGAATATGTAATTTTTAAAGTTGAGTCTTTATAGCCTGAGTCCTCTATATATAGAGTGGTAACCTTATCTTAGAGATCTATTGGGGGTGATACCTATAATGTATTTTTGGATCCCTCAAAAATTTAGTGAAATAGTGAGGAATGGGCCTCTCCATATAGATTTTTTTGAGGTTTTTGGTGATGTTGGGCATTAGAGTTGGACTTTGGGAGATGCACGCGGACTCATAGAATTCAGTTGGGGTGTGATTTGGAGATCCAATTTTAACTATATTATGGTTTTACTTATGAGAACACACACACACACACACACATATATATACATTGAGTTTAATTTTCCTCTTTATGTAGGATGTTATGAACATTTTTTATCATTCTATTTTTCCTTTTGTGGTTTTTGAGGAATACTACTGGGTATGTATATAATCAACACTTCATGTACTTTTCAAGAATGTATTATGTTTTATACAGATGAAATGCAGATTAGGGTAAGAATTAGTGGATCTTAGTGATACTTGGGTATATTGACCATGTACGATGGTCGGGACATGAAGATCCAGAGTCAGGATCTCTCAAGTTTCCTTTATTTGAGTTTATTTCTAGTTGGTACTTAATTTTTAATTGGGAATTTATTTTTACTATATATGCATTGGTTTATATTATCACGCTATATTGTATTACATATAGGCTATTTCATTATTGGTTTACTCTAGATTTTATTTATTTTATTATTCCTCCACAATATTTCTTGAATATGGTTGGGTGCGTGCATACATGTACATTATGCCAAGGACTCCCATCATATATTTTTCATTAGTGACATTTGAATCCATACCCATGTCTATTAGAAGAATAATTTGGGTTTTTATGGCTTAGATTTTCACTTTTCAGGTGGCCCCCTATGGGTCGGGTCATTACAATTCTTCACAAAGGAAAGGAATTGGAAGAAAAGTTATGCATGTAATAAAGGATGATTTGGAAAGGGAAAGGAAGTAATTTATTTATATGAGTTAATTCTCCAAAAATAAAATTGTATAAGGGTATTTTTAAGGTAAACCACGACCAAATATATAAACCAAAGAAAAGGAAACAATTGATGAATATGAATCATAACTCAATGAACCAAAATTGTGATATAGAAACCCTTATAGTAATGGTAATATTATATTAAAAAGAACACGAGGAGGATAACATAAAATTGAGTGATATTAAATTTAGATAAAGTTATTAGGGATTTGAATAAACTATATAAAAAGAAAAATGTTGTACAATATCAAACATGTCTCATAGAACCAGAAATAGAGACAAATAACACTTACTAATTTAGAAAATTTTGTTTCAAAAACCCTAAAGGGATATAATTTAATATAGAACATTAAATACCATGAATAATTATAGAATCAAGATATATAATATCAATTAGTTAGTAAGTACACCACACAATATAAAACATAACGTATAATATAAATGTCTCAAGGAATTTAAATTTTCGACAAATATTCTTTACAAGTAACATAATTATTCAGGTAAGAATCATTTGATAATGTTGTTTTAAGGATTAATTGAAATACTCAAATGAATAATGGGAAAATAATTTAGAAATTAATAATTAGGTATAAGAAAAAAATCTTGGAATAATAGAGTTATATATGAAATTTGGAAAATCATTAAAATAAAATTTAGTTAGAACAGACCCTTATCACATTCAAGATTCATTCTATATATCCTTCTATATAATAAGAATATTGTAACACCTAATACTTTTATGAGAAATGTTTTTGTTTTTATATAAATCATCAAAGTAATCTTTCACTACACACAACACTAGCTTGTCTTTCTTTACACACATTCGCGACCTTCCTCGATAGCTTGCGTCGTACGCAATACCGAGTTTCACTAAACAACGATATGCTATTAAAATATTATTAAAACTAGCCGTTATGAATAGTAATACCCACTTTTTGAAATTTTGTAAATTTTATTTTTCAAAATGGACTTCATTTTTGGATTCAGAATATCGAAATTAGCCTAGGGTGAAATTTTGGTATTTTTCTGAAAACCTTCAATTTTTAATGAATAGTGAAAACACTAGGTTACTATTTAAAAACCGACTTTTTATTTAAATAATTATTTATTTTATTTAAATTTATTTTTGGTCAAAATTGATACATAATACCTATGTAAGTTCAATTCAATTCATTGGAGTCATTTTATAATAATTTTAGATATATAAAAAATTTATTGAACTTTTCACCGTCTTTTACCCACCTCCTAGGAGAATTTTGAAATTCACATAAAACTTAATTTTACCGCTTCTGTGAGTGGAATTTTGAAAATACGAGAGACATGGTTAATATCAAGGACTAAAATGTGGTTCAATGAGATGAAAATAATTTTTGGTGAATAGTAACTTTTTACTTTTTTTTACCACGGTTAAAAGTAAATAGGGTAATTAAGGGTAAAAATGATATTATTATTACCCTAACACATGTCCTAATTCTATTGGATAAGTGTAATTCGACCAAAAACAACCTTAGGAATAAAATATGACCATTTAGGCCCACTTGGATTAGATTAGGACATTTATTATTAATTTATTTAAAGAAGGGTTAAAATAGTTAAAATCAAAGTTTAATAACTAAATCATTTTTAATATAGGGCTATACATAAGATAAATTAGACTATAAATGTTCATTAGAAATATAAAAATATTTCCTACATAATGGTATTTTATTTGTAATTTTTAGAATTTAAATGATTTAATTTATTTATGACACAATGATGATGCAATAATTATATTATTAATGAAATATTGACATAATTGATGTTATAAATACCCAAATAAATGTAATTTGAGACTTTTTAAGAATTAAAATAATTTTTATGTTAATATGACATGTTAGTATTGATTTAATTAACTTTTTTTGAACTAATATCTCTGTTATGATTTTCAAAAAAATCAATTACCAAATAGTGTCAAAATTGACATAAAATAGTTTTTAAAACAAATATTATATTATTAATTGTTATTTTATTCCTAAAAATATAAGTTTTGGACAAATGAATTAGATAAGGTTATAATAATATATAACTTGGTGTTCGTTTGACTTGTTATAGTAAGTTTATTAAACCTATAGTGTAAGAAAACAAGAAGACACGGTAAAAGTTAAATTATCTAACTTAAAGTTAAATCTAAATGATAAGGTTAAAATAGAAATCTAAACTTGTCTAAATTATATTGGATGAGAGGATTTAGACCCATCCCCACCTTAGCTTAGAAATAAATCAATTTGGATCTATTAAAAACCGAATATGACTTTATAATAAAATAATTTTTTTAGTTTTTACAAAGGTGCCCCTCTCCTCTCTTATAAAAGGGAACCTCCTACCTCTCATCCTCACACCACTTTGAGCCTTCAAGCTCGGCCAACCCCTGAAAAACTATCTTTTCCATTTCCCTAGAAACATCCTATAGGTCCTGGTCTTATTCAAAGACCAATTTTAGTGCCCTAAAAGGAGGTCTCAAAGAGGCGCTTCAAAGAAGAGGTAATGTCCATTACCGATTCTTTCAACTTTATTTCTTCTTCCACTTCTTCTTCTTTAGTTGTTTCATTATGAAGTAATAACATCAGTATCAATTATATACTGATATGTTATTATAAGTATGAAACAACCCTATTTCACCATCTATCCATCCTACGGAAAACAAAATCACTGCGCGTGCGTATGTACGAAATACCGTCTCCACGTCGTGGTGTAATCTATTTTCCATCACCACCTTACTTGGATGGGTATAATGGTGTAAAGAATAAATATATATGATTATTTTAAAGTGATATTGATTCTGAAATAGTATACATACACTCCAATACAAATCCACGATCATGGGAACGATATCATCGCTCGTGCACACGTACGGAATACCGTCCCCACGATGTGATGCGACTCGTTCTACATGATCTTCATTGCATAATGATTATATAAATTAATTGAATAAATGTATATGATATATATTACACTAATAACATTCTGGAAATGAGGTATCTATAACCAAAAAATAAGAATAAGAATTTATTCGACAAAACACCCATAAGAACAAAAAGTAATAAACACCCGAATAACAAGTAACAATGAAATATTACTAATAAGAAGCTAAGAATATGACCATATATGATATCATAAAAATAAGTATGATTCTTTAATAAGTCAATGACATTATTTAAATCATTATACAGGTGTTTCGGACACTTATGAAGCAAATCAGACCTAAGGTAAGGGAAAATCTCGCAATCTCAATTTTTATCCGAGATTGTTTATATTTCAGAATTTACTAGAGAATATTTATCATCCACATACATGTTTCTTCAATATGTAATATTATTTATATCCTCCTACAATTGTTTAAATCCAATTTTTCGCTTTGTTCGGTTTATTGTAAAAGATATGAAATGAATCTTTTGTCGTTTTTTGTATGAGGTACTTTTTGACTTTTCCAGCCAAAGTATGAGAAGAATGTTTTTTTTAAACTTATACGACATGAATGGATTTTTAGAACATTATTTCCATGAATCTTCCTTTACAAGTTTTCAAGTTTATTTTTAATCAACTTTTTTTAGTTCAAAATTATATGACATGTTAAGAAAGGAAAATGTTTTTGAAGTAGAAAGGATATTTTCCTCAAGAATGGAGTTCAAGTGTTTTATCAAAATTACTTTCCATTTAAGATAATATAGGGTTCTGTTTCTATCCCTATTTTTACATTGTTTTGATTATGTTATGATTTAATTATTTTTATGATGTCCTTTTATCTTATATGGATTATGTTATGATAGCATGATGATTAAGAATCCCATTTTTATTACATGGGTTATGCTATGATGTATGATTTATGATCTGTGGCACACATAAGAATGGTATCATTATGAGATGGGTAGGACCTATATATCCCTCCAATGCACTGGGTAATGATTTATATCTCATGAGATAGACATGGATGGAACTGCAGGTAAATCCGATTCAGTGAAACAAGGCTGAAATGAGGAGTGAACTCGGTTCAGAAATGGACTTTGTCCGCTAAGATAGTCTTGGAAATGAGTTTTGAATAATAAGAAATTATTCTCTATGATTATGTGTGTATGCCACAAAGTTTCATGTTTTAAGTTATGATTATTGGGATTACATTTCTCTACTATGATTTATCCCATGTTATTAATTATGATCTCTTTTGAAGGTTTGTATTTCCAAAATGATATGTTCTTATGAATATGATATGATTGATATTTATTTTGTTTACACTTAATAGGCATTTGAGATCACCGTTTTGTATGTTTTATTTCCCCAGGTCAGGAAGAATGTTATTAAGTAGGATATGCCAAAAAGGGACTATAGATATGATGAGATAAATGGGAGACAATGCAGATGATTTATAAACCAGTTGTTTATGTTTCCTAGTTTCTAAAGACACTATACCTATATTGTCTTTTCATGGTTTTATTATATGTTGTAATAAGTGAACTTCAATTTTGAAGTATTAACAATGTATGTAAAGTATGGGTCGTTATAGTTGGTATTAGAGGAAAGGTATAGTAAACCTTTGGAAACTAGGATGTGAAAGTCTTAGTAAGAAACCTAAGGATATGTCTAAGCATAGAACACAATCTTAGTGTTTTAGAAATGGACATGAACAACCTATGATAAGACCTTAAGTGTGAAATTTTATTCTTGATTATGTGTTTTTACTATTATAATTAGTGATGCTCACACTATTCTTGTTGGTTTTAGTCAATGGATGGAACTCGAAGGAACCATGTTAATGCGGAATGTGACGGGAAATGAAATGATTGTCCCCCTGAGCAACCAAACGTTATGGGAGCTGAAATGAAAAATCTTGTAGCCATGATCACACAACTTTCTCAAGCTATGAATCATGCAGGACTTCCAAACGAGCAAAGGAAGGAGCAACATTCTGTCGAATCCTTCATGCGGTAGCGTCCACCCTAATTCAGTGGGTCTACTGATCCATTAGTGGCTGAACAATGGATTGGTACTACTGAAAAGATATTTTCAGTTATTCAATGTTCTGAACATGATAAATTCATCTTAACAGTTTATCGTTTGGAAGGTGAAGCTGATCAATGGTGGAATCTTATCAAGAATAAGTGGAAGAGAGATGAAATTGAGTCCATGGAATGAGACGAGTTCAAGAACTTATTTTTCAATAAGTACTTCCCTCGTATTCTATGAATAAAGATAAAGAAGGAGTTTCTTGAACTAAAGAAAAAGGATGATGAATCTGCTGGTACCTATGAAGAAAATTTTACAAGACCTGCAAGGTATGCTTCTGGGATTATTATCCAACCTGAGAGTAAGACGAATCGATTCTTTAGTGGCTTAAAACCAAGTCTTCGAAGGGCGTTAGCCATAAGGGACTTCAATAGTAATGAGTAAATCTTTCAATGTTCTCTCAAGGTTGAGATGAATATTGGAGTAACCCATCAGTCATATGGGTTTGATAAGAAGAGAAAAATGGAATTCAAAGGAAAATCTAAAGAGCACATTGAAAAGAAGATGAGTTTTCCATTATGCTCAAAGTGTGGAAAGAAACATGCAGGGAGTTGTCTTAAAGGGACAAGTAAATGTTTCAAATGTGGAAAGGAAGGTCATCAGGCATTTTAATGCCGTAATGATGGGAAGAAGATGTCTAGTGATACGAACAAAGAAAAGGCTACACAGAGTGCACCTCCTACACTTCAATGTTACAAGTGTAAGGAAATGGGTCATTATTCTAATAAATTCCCTAATCCAAGGGTTGATGATGATGATCGACATCAACAAACTCTTAAGGCTAATGACAAAGGAAAGTCACATGTAATTTCTATCAATGATGTGGAGTACGATAACGAAGTGCTGAAAGGTACACTTACCATCCACTCTAAAGTAGAAAAAGTTTTATTTGATTCTGGATCCACCCACACTTTTATTTCTGAAGAATTTTCTAAGGGTATGACCGTATTACCTCAATAATTAGATGTTGAGTTAGTTGTGAAAACCCCTGATGGAACAACAGTCGCATCAAAAGTTTATAGTTCTACTCCGATTGAAGTTTGTGGGAAAGTGCTTCCTTAAAATCTTGTGATCCTTCCTATAGTGGAATTTGATTTGATTCTTGGCATGGATTGGCTTTCTTTATATGGAGCTCATATCAATTTTCAAATAAGGGAAGTCACATTTCATATTCCAAATCAATCTATGATCGTCTATCGATGCAAGGATGAATATAACCTTCCAGTGGAAATTTCTTCCATCTTATGGGTCTTGATTCCACTAAATGAAGGTTATTTATCTCAAATGGTTGGTGAGAAACTCACGATTAAGAATATTCCCATTGTACGAGAGTTTGATGATTTCTTTCCATAGGAATTACTGGGTCTTCCACCAAATCCTGAAGTTGAGTTTTCAATAGAACTCATACCGGGTACTTTACCTATTTCAAAGACACCTTATAGAATGGCCCCAATTGAGTTGCAGGAATTGAATAAGCAACTCCAAGAGAATCTTGATAAGGGATTCATATGCCCTAGTGCGTCACCTTAGGGAGCACCTGTTTTGTTTGTTAAGAAGAAATATGGATCAATGAGACTCTGCATTGATTATCGATAACTTAACAAGATCACTATCAAGAACAAATATCCTCTCCCACGCATTGATGACTTATTTGACCAACTACGCGGAGCTCAATACTTTTCCAAGATTGATCTTTGTTCAGGGTATCATCAATTAAGGGTCAAAAGGGAGGATATACCAAAGACGGCTTTCTGTACAAGGTATGGACACTATGAATTTATAGTGATTCCATTTGGTCTTACTAATGCCTCTGTTATCTTCATGGATCTGATGAATAGAGTCTTTAGAGACTATTTTGATCAATTTGTGGTAGTATTTATAGACGATATTCTGGTATATTCAAAGAGCAAGGAAGAACATGAAGATCACTTGAGAATTATTTTGAAGACCTTCATAAAGGAGAAGCTTTATGCCAAATTTACCAAGTGTGAATTTTGGCTTCAAAAAGTTGCATTTTTAGGTCACATAATCTCAAAAGAGGGGATATCTGTGGATACTGCAAAAAAAGAGGTTATCGAAAGATGGTCGAGACCAACAATAGTAACCAAGATCCAAAGTTTTCTTTGTTTGGCTGGATATTATCGACATTTTGTGAAAGTTTTTTCATGATTATATAATCCACTCACCAAGTTGACTCGGAAAGGAGTTAAGTTTGTTTTGACATAGAAATGTGAAGAGAATTTCAAGGAGTTGAAAAGAAGGTTATCCAGTGCACCTGTACTCACACTTCCTTGTAGTGGAGAAAGGTTTGTGATCTATAGTGATGCATCCAAGAAGGGGATGGGGTATGTTCTTATGCAAAATGATATGGTGATAGCTTATGCCTCACGAAAGTTGAAAATCCATGAGAAAAATTACCCAACTCATGATTTGGAGTTAGCTGCGATAATATTTGCATTAACGATTTGGAGGCATTATCTTTATGGAGAAAGGTGTGATATTTATACTGATCATAATAGTTTAAAGTATATTTTCACACAAAAGGAGCTGAATATGCGCCAAAGAAGATGGTTGGAGATGATTAAGTATTACAACTACTTAATTCATTACCACCCTGGGAAAGCAAACAAGGTGGAAAATGCATTAAGTCGACAAGAAAATGCTAGCTTATCCATGATAAGGATCAAAAAAGATTCAATATTTATGGATTTATAAGGGATGGATCTTGGAATTATAATGGAAGGGGAAAAATCGTATCTTTCTCAAATGAATGTTCAACCATCTATACATGTGAATATTAAAGAGGCAAAGAAAGAAGATGTAGAGTTACAAAATAAGGTAAGAAATGTTCCTGAATTCCACCTTGATTGTGATGGGATAATAATGTTCAAGAATCGGGTTTGTGTTCCTCCCATCCCAGAATTAAAGAAGGAGCTACTGGATGAGGCTCATAGTTCTTCATTCTATATTCATCATGGAAGCACGAAGATGTATAGGGACCTGAAAGAGTACTTATGGTGGGATGGCATGAAAAGAGACGTTGTTGAATATCTCTCTCAATGCTTGGTTTGTCAGCAAGTTAAAGCTGAGAGACAAAAGTCTAAGGGGATGTTACAACCATTACCCATACCAGAATGGAAATGGGAAAACATCACTATGGACTTTGTCACCGGACTTCCTAAAACATCCAAAGGCAATAATGCTATCTGGGTCATAGTTGATTGTCTTACAAAGTCAGCACACTTCATTGCTATTAGAGAGGATTTCTCTCTGGATCAGCTTGCCAGGATATATGTGAAAGAAGTGGTAAGATTTCATGGAGTACCACTTTATATTATATCTAATCGGGATCCGAGGTTTAACTTGAAGTTTTGGAGAAGTCTTCAGCATACTCTGGATACAGAGTTGAGTTTCAGCACTGCTTATCATCCTCATACAGACGGTCAGTCTGAGAGAACAATTCAAACTCTAGAAGATATTTTGAGAGCTTGCTCTATGGATTTAAAAGGTGGTTGGGATCAAAACCTACCTTTGGTGGATTTTTTTTATAATAATAGCTTTCACTCCAGCATTCAGATGGCTCCTTATGAATCTCTCTATGGAAAGAAATGCAGGACTCCAACTTTCTGGGATGAAGTTGGGGAAATAAAGCTATTAGGACCTGATGTTATTGATGAGATGGAAGAAAAGGTCAGATATATTCAACAACACATTAGAGCTGCTCAGAGTCGACAAAAAAGTTATGCCAACAACTGAAGAAAATACCTAGAGTTTGAAGTGGGTGATAAAGTGTCCTTACGAATATCTCCTTGGAAGAGAGTAATGAGATTTGGAAAGAAGGGAAAGCTAAGCCCTAGATATATCGGTCCTTTCGAAATACTGGATCGTGTTGGGAAGGTATCTTACTGATTGGTGCTTCCACCAAATCTCTCTCAAGTTCACGATGTGTTCCCTGTATCTCTCCTGAGAAAGTACATACCTGATCCTTCACATGTACTCAGCTTAGAAGTTGTACCGCTGGAGCAAGATCTTTCATATGAAGAACAACCGATAGATATTCTTGATCGTAGTGAAAAAGTCTTACAGAACAAGACCACTCACTTGGTGAAAGTTTTATGGAGGAACCACCAATTAGAAGAAGCTACATGGGAGCTTGAGGATATGATAAGGGAGAGGTATCCTCATCTTTTTGTTACAAAGTGATGAATTTCGAGGGCAGAATTCATTTTAAGGGGGTAGAATGTAACAACTGAGACTTTTATGAGAAATATTTTTGTTTTTATATAAATCATCAAAGGAATATTTCACTACACACAACACTATCTTGGATTTCTTTACACACAATCGCGACCTTCCTCAATAGCTTGCGTCATACGAAATACCGAGTTTCACTAAACAACGATATGCTATTAAAATATTATTAAAACTAGTCGTTATGAATAGTAATACCCACTTTTTGATATTTTGTAAATTTTATTTTTCAAAATGGACTTTATTTTTGGATTTGGAATATCAAAATCAGCCTAGGGTAAAATTTTGGTATTTTTCTGAAAAATTTCAATCTTTGATGAATAGTGAAAACACTGGGTTACTATTTAAAAACCGAATTTTTATTTAAATAATTATTTATTTTATTTAAATTTATTTTAGGTAAAAATTGATACATAATACCTATATAAGTTCAATGCAATTCATTGGAGTCATTTTATAATAATTTTAGATATATAAAAATTTTATTGAACTTTTCACCGTCTTTTACCCACCTCCTAGGAGAATTTCCAAATTCACATAAAAATTAATTTTACCGCTTCTCTGAGTGGAATTTCGAAAATCCGAGAGACATGTTTAATATCAAGGACTAAAATGTGGTTCAATGAGATGAAAATAACCTTTTGTGAATAGTAACTTTTTACTTTTTTTTACCACGGTTAAAAGTAAATAGGGTAATTAAGGGTAAAAATGATATTATTATTACCCTAAAACATGTCCTAATTCTATTGGAAAAGTGTAATTCGAAAAAAAAACCTTAGGAATAAAATATGACCATTTAGGCCCACTTGGACTAGATTAGGACATTTATTATTAATTTATTTAAAGAAGGGTTAAAATAGTTAAAATCAAAGTTTAATAACTACATAATTTTTAATATAGGGTTATACATAAGATACATTCGACTACAAATATTCATTAGAAAGATAAAAAGATTTCATACATAATGGTATTTTATTTTTAATTTTTAGAATTTAAATAATTTAATTTATTTATGACAGAATGATGATGCAGTAATTATATTATTAAGAAATATTGACATAATTGATGTTATAAATCCCCAAATAAATTTAATTTGATACTTTTTATGAATTAAAATAATTTTATATGTTAATATGACATGTTAGTATTGATTTAATAACTTTTCTAGAACTAATATTTCTGTTATGAGTTTCACAAAAATCAATTACCAAATAGTGTCAAAATTGACATAAAATAGTTTTTAGAACAAATATTATCTTATTAATTGTTATTTTATTCCTAAAAATATAAGGTTCAGAAAAATGACTTAGATAAGGTTATATATATTAATAATAAACAACTTGGGGTTCGTTTGGCTTGTTATAGTAAGTTTATTAACCTTATAGTGTAAGAAAACAAGAAGACACAGTAGAAGTTAAATTATCTAACTTAAAGTTAAATCTAAATGATAAGGTTAAAATAGAAATATAAACTTGTATAAATTCTATTATATGAGAGGATTTCGACTCATCCACACCTTAGCTTCAAAATAAATCAATTATGAGCTATTAATAACCGAATATGACTTTATAATAAAATAATATTTTTAGTTTTTCCAAAGGTGCCCCTTTCCTCTCTTATAAAAGGGCACCTCCTACCTCTCTTCCTCACACCACTTTGAGCCTTCAAGCTCAGAAAAACCCTGAAAAATTATCTTTTAAATTTCCCTAGAAACATCCTAGAGGTCCTGGTCTTCTTCAAATACCAATTTTAGTGCCCTAAAAGGAGGTCTCAAAGAGGCGCTTCAAAGAAGAGGTAATGCCCATTACCGATTCTTTCAACTTTATTTCTTCTTCCACTTCTTCTTATTTAGTTGTTTCATTATGAAGTAATAAAATCAATGTCACTCATAAAATTATATGTTATTATAAGTATTAAACAACCCTATTTCACCATCTATCCATCCTACGGAAAATGAAATCACCGCACGTGCGTACGTACGAAATACCGTCTCCACACCGTGGTGTAATATATTTTCCACCACCGCCTTACTTGTATGGGTATAATGGTGTAAAGAATAAATATATATGATTATTGTAAAGTTATATTGATTATGAAATTGTATACAAACACTCCAATACAATTCCACGATCATGGGAACGATATCATCGCTCGTGCGTACGTACGGAATACCGTCTCCACAATGTGATGCAACTCGTTCTAAATGATCTTCATTGCATAATGATTATATAAATGAATTTAATGAATGAATATGATATATATTACACTAATAAAATTATGTAAATGAGGTATCTATAACCTAAAAATAAAAATAATAATTTATTCGACAAAACACGCATCAGAACAAAAAGTAATAAACACCCGGATAACAAGTAGCAATGAAATATTACTAATAAGAAGCTAGGAATATGACCATATATGATATCATAAAAATAATAATTATTCTGTAATAAGTCAATGACATTATTTAAATCATTATACAGGTGGTTCGGACACTTACGAATCAAATAAGACCTAAGGTATGGGAAAATCTCACAATCTCAATTTTTATCCGAGATTGTTTATATTTCAGAATTTACTAGGGAATATTTATCATCCACATCCATGTTTCTTAAATATTTAATATTATTTCTATCCTCCTACAATTTTTTAAATCCAATTTTACCCTTCGGTCAGTTTTTAGTAAAATATATGAAAGTAATCTTTTGTCGTTTTTCGTACGAGGTACTTTTTGACTTTTCCAGCCAAAGTATGAGAAGAATGTTTTTTTAAACATATATGGCATGAATGGAGTTTTAGAAAATTATTTCCATGAAGCTTAATTTACAAGTTTTCAAGTTTATTTTTAATCAACTTCTTTTAGTTCAAAATTATATGACATGTTAAGGAAAATGTTTTTGAAGTAGAAAGGATATTTTCCTCAAGAATGGAGTTTAAGTGTTTTATCAAAATTATTTTCCATCTAAGATAATATAGGGTTATGTTTATATCCCTATTTTTACATTGTTTTGATTATGTTATGGTGGAATTATTTTTATGATGTCCTTTTATCTTATATGGATTATGTTATGATGGCATGATGATTAAGAATCCCATTTTTATTACATGGGTTATGCTATGATGTATGATTTATGATTTGTGGGACACATAAGAATGGTATCATTATGAGATGGGTGGGACCTATATGTCCCTCCAATTCATTGGGTAATGATTTATATCTCATGATATAGACATGGATGGAATGATAGGTTAATGCAGTTCAGTGAAACAGGACTGAAACGAGGAGTGAACTCGATTCAGAAATGGACTTTGTCCGCTAAGATAGTCTTGGAAATGAGTCTTGACTACTAATAAATTATTCTATATGATTATGTGTGTATTCCAAAAAGTTTCATTTTTTATGTTATTATTATTGGGATTACATTTTACTACTATGATTTATCCCATGTTATGAAATTATGATCTCTTTTGCAGGTTAAGATTTCCAAAATGATATGTTCTTATGAATATGATGTGATTGATATTTCTTTTGTTTACCCTTACTGAGCATTTGAGCTCACCCTTTTGTATGTTTTCTTTCCCCAGGTTAGGAAGAAAATTATTAAGTAGGATATTCTAAAAAGGGACTCTAGATATGATGAAATAAATGGGAGAAAATGTAGATGATTTATGAACTAGTTGTTTATGTTTCCTAGTTTCTAAAGACACTATACCTATACGGTCCTTTCATGGTTTTGTTATATGTTTTAATAAGTTTAATTCAATTTTGAAGTATTAACAATGTATGTAAAGTATGGGTTGTTATAAATATGTTTTTAGATACCTTATTATGAATAATATCCTTATATATTTAATTTATGTTTACTGTTTATTATGATATTTTATTGATTTATTTTATAGATTTTTCTTATGTTTGATTGAAAATTGATTTTTTATCATCTTATTTTGGTAAATTTAGTGATCAAAGATGATATATTAATAAATTTTTTTATGAATAATATAAAAATTATAGAAAAATAAACCAAAAATATTTTTATTTTTAACATATAATAAATTTATTATTTATGTTCACATAATCATCCACAATATTTTTTAATTATTCAATTAGGTTGTTAAACCATCCCAAACATGAGAATGCTATATCTCAATGGGTGAGTATAGTTAAGGAAGTGTATAATCTAATTATAATATAAGAATAATGATATTATATATATATATATATTTTATTTTTATGATTAATATTTAATATTTTGGGATAAATAATTGAAATCAAGATGGAAAATGAAAAACATTACTCCGTAGAGGTGACAGTCTGTAAAACACATAGTTAATATACTTTTCCTTTTCTAAGTGAAAAGAAATGTTATAGTTTTTTAATTAATATAATAACATATCCATATAATAATTAAACTTATGTAAATATATGGGTCTATATATATGATGTTAAGAAGAGGATGATTAAGAAGGAGTTAATACTTATATCGAGAGCTTGTGTTTTTTCGTATATATCTTCATGGAAATGGATCAAATATGTTATATAATGTTTAATTTAGGAATAAAGATGTGGGATATGGTTCTATGAGTATCTATATGGTTGTGTTTAAAGAAATAATTAGAAGGCATGTGTGTGGAATGAAGGGGTGGAAGTATCCCCTTTTATATTTGAAAAAAGAGGTCTTTCATGACCACATATTACCTTTCATTAATGGAAGGTCACTATTCAAGGGCCAAAGTATAAAAAGGTAAGGATTAAAATAGTGAAGGGTTTTATAAGGTCTAAAAATCATGAAAAACCCATTTTTAAACATTTTATAAATATGGTTCGATCCTTTTAAAACATGATTTTTACATTTCACCATTTTTTTATCTTGGTAACTGATTGTACCCTAGTTGTTTATATGCTATAAAAAATATAAATTAATACTTATAACAAAATTTGGGAGTTATGAAAACGTATTTAATATCATTTTAATATAATTAAATTTTAAATAATAGAAAAATAAAAATTAAAATAAAACATTATATATATAAAAACAGTTTTCTTAGAAAAATGTTGTTTTATCTATTATGTGTTCTTAATATTTTTTCAGCATTGGTTACCAATTAAATGTGATCTGATATAGTTATTTTTGTTTTTAATCATTATATGAGAGTCTTATTTTAAAATATAATAATTTAATTGATTTTATAAAAACTACATAATATTAATAATACAATTATTTGCAAATAACAGCTCTACCATTATCGTGGTTATTAAATATAATCTTAGTAATCAAAAAATTTATTCCATGAAAATAAAATTTAACATATTACATAATATGATCATATTTATTGAAAATATTAAATATCATTTATTATATTTAAGGATTATAATTGATGAAACATTTTATTAATATAAGTGAATAAATCAGTTTTCATAATAAAATACAATATATATTTGAAAAATGATATACATGGATTTTATAAATACAATGAAGTAAAATAAAATAATTTATTTTACTTATTAATAAATATATTTTATATATTTTTTTAGAAATTTTTTTATATCATTCTTGTATTGTGATAATGTCATAAAATTGATGGTTTTAACAATATCGATATATTTTTAGTATTCTCTAAAAAATAAACTATTTTAAAAAATATATAAAGAAATTCATCTTAGGGTAATATTATTATTTTAAATCCAAAAATAATTTTAATTTCATAAAATTAAAATTATAAAATTTTAGTATTTATGTTTTCTATAAAAAAATAAATATATAATAAAAATCATTTTCATTTAAAAAAACATTATTAAAAAATATTAACTATTCTAATTTTTATTTCAAATCTATTATTAATAAACTTTTTGGTAATATATTATTGAAATAAATCTTATATTTTATCCATAATAAAATTATATTCACAAAAAAATCCATTTTTATAAAGGTTACATTTTAAATCATAAATTACCATTATTACTTATTTAGCTAGAATGGTTTCATTTTCATAAATGAATTAGTATTAATAATGAAACTTTTATTTATTTCTAAATATATTTAATAATTAATATATATATATTTTTACCCTCCAATTTTATCACTACATTTTAATGGTTATATATTTTTATATGGTTTGTTTTGGTTTTGTGTTCCATGCATCACATTAGGTTCTAAAAGAAATAAAATATATAATATTTCATCTTGGGTTGTTACATTCTCTCATATTAAATAAATTGGGTCATGACAATTTTTAATTAATTGTCTTTATAGAAAATAATTGTATATGTCCATAAGATATAAGAGATCAAAGGTTTAATTTTTAATTATATATAAATATTTAAAATTTAGATACTGAGAAACTCATGATTGGGTATCAATACAAATATAATAAAATTAATTTCTATTATAAGTTCATTTTCAACATCATTATATTTTCATGGATTTATTTGGGAAATATAGAGTGATTTAGGAATATGGAAAATGATACAATCCATTTGAAAAGATATTTTAACCTTTAATAATACCACATCACATTAGAGGGAAACAATAAATCTACAAGAAGTAACTTTCCACAAACCATTAAGTTGATTTAATAAAAATTATACAACCAGTTATTTTAATTTATAAAGAAACAACCAATAGCAGGTAAAAATATACATGTTTTAAGGCATTAAAAACCTAGAGATAAGAATAACTATCATTTTTAACAGTTTTTATTGCATAGATGTTTCCTTGTTCCCACGGTCTAATCAGTTCTTGGTGACGCTTTCCCCATTGGCCACTAGTTTAGTGAATTGATTTTCATAGTACCAAATTTCCATATAATTAAGCCATGGATTGTTGTATATTATCTCTTTACCTTAAACTCTTGAGCTGTATGACCTTCTTTTTTATACTTATAGTGGATTACTATTGCATTCATGAAATCCTTAAGGTGTTTTATTCTATATCATGACATGTAAGAAATTTAATCTTCCTTCTATCATTATCTTTTTCACCTGAATATCCATGATACTCAACTTTTCTCTTATTTGGGAGTTTTAGAGATTCAAATATGATTAGATTGTCATTTAAAATCTATTATAGATTATTTTTCATAATCATTGGGTTTCTTACTCTATATATTATCATGTTAGGTTGATTATTGGAATAATCAATGCATTTTAACTAACATTAATAATTAAAATGATTCCTTCAGTATTTAACAATTAAAAAAAATCAAAATGAGTTAATCATGAATGGTGAATAATTAAAACACTAAGTGAATTATTTTTAGATAATTAAATGAACCCTTAAAAATAAAAAATTGTTACAATTTATATTAATTAAATTAGAATTCATTTCATCAAAAATCACTCTCGGTTCATTATAGGTTTCGTGAGGTTGGGTTCTCACATACTACTTATCCTAATTATATAACATAATAAATACATCATAATAGACTATAAATGGAATGTGACTAAAAATGGAATATACCCAAGGTGTGACTCTATGGATCTGTATCCCACAGTAAGTGATGATTAAATCAATACCCAATCCATGAATTTTTGGGTTATTACACCAAAGTACATATGTTCTAGATCGTACACCCTCTTTTACTCTTGATAGAGGGATATAACTTCGAGGATAAACACACATTCTCTACTTTACAAAAACTTCATGATTTTATCCTATAGTCAAAATTATAGTTTAGACTTAGCCCATGGGTTTTCACTAAATTGTTCATATCCCAACCCCTAAAATAATAAATATTACTTACATTAACCTAAATGGTATTCTATACTTATGAAATTTTTATTAGATTTAACATAACAACCCATAAATTATTCTAAACTAAAATCTTAATCACCAAAGTTTTCTAAAATTTTCTCGGATACTAAATCTAATAATATAAACCCATAAACCAAATTTTGATACCTAAAACACATAATTTACATACATGATTTGATACCAAATATATATTCCTAGAAATAATTACATGATAATTACATGATTTAAAGAAAACATTGTATTACATACATTCCAAAGACCAATTTTGTTTATATATTTATAAAATTTAGGAAAATATTAAACTAAAAAAATCATTCCTTTCTTAACCAATGGAATTTGTTTTGTTTTATAAGAAACTACATAATCTATAATAAATATTTGACACCTCCCAAATATTATACTCACATAATATTCTGTTAGACATATAGTGTGTAATACTTTTATTTATAACAAAGGTAAATGGAAACATATGAAAGGGTGAGATAAAACGCTCAGTAAGGGAGAAAATAAATTATAACAATCAAAGACCCTAATAGAGAATAATATGATCATAAATAAATTGAGAGGAATAAAAAATAAAAATAATTCCATAATCAAAAGAAATTTTTATCATAATGTATCCATGAGATACATATTAATAAATAAATTAATTGATTATAATAAATTTATCCATGGGTGAAATATTAATGAACACATGAATTTAAATCCCAAATGAACAACTTCAAAGACGGTTAAATTTCATTATTTGACTATCAAGTTTGTGAACATTGATATCAAAATTAAAGGACAAAATTATATAGAAAATCTACTACACCTATTACTTATATATTTGTTCCTCTACTTCCTGTAAAGGTGTTAGAATCATTCTAGAAGAAAAAGAGGAGTTTAGTCACATCTATTAGAATACATTATTTTTAAATTTATATTTTATTTTTCCATTTTCTCCTTCCCCATCACCTTATACATCTAAATCCCCCAATAATCCATCAAGGGATTGTATCTTGATGTAATCCCAAGCTCCATGGACACACTCTTTGGATTATTAATATAAGTTTTATGTTTCTATTGTATTATTATTCTTTTTTAATTTTTTTCTGTATTCTAGGATGGTATGCTCATATATGAATCAAAATAATATAAATCCTCAGACTTTCATTGATAAATGAGACTATGTGATGATTTGAGTCGGTGCGTCTCTCCACTAAACTTTCTTTATTTTGTTTTCTCTTTTGGTTTTAATCAACTAAATAAATCTATAATCTTAAACTCCTGAGAATTCTTGTTGTTGTATGAAAAAAAATATATTTATAGACACCATCATAAAAAACACATCGATTTCAATGCGTGTTTCCTGGATGAGTTTAAATATTGATATTGTAGAAAAAATGATCAACTATAAATCGTTTTAAGTGAATTAAATAATGTTTTTAATTGAATCATACGATGTACCATTTTAATAATTCACATATATTTCTGGGTTAAACATTGAATAAGTCAAGGAATCTATGATATATCCTATATCCTTTGAGATTGATGACAATTCCGCATAAAGGGATACTTACTTTAGTTCTTCATAAATTCTCTACATAATAATTTACATTTTAATAGCATAGTTTCAATTATAGTTTTCAATTCACAACCTCCACCATTTTCATCAATATCATTTCTTCTTTTGAAAATCTTATGTTTTTTACATTTCATAATCTAAGGCTTCACTGAGAGATTATCTTGATTTATTGGTATACTAAAAAAAATATTAATTTACAATTAATAATCTAATTTCAAAATTTTGATAGAACAATCGTAGATAATATGACCTTAAATATTAAAATTATATGGTACATATAGATATAAACTCATTTTGGTTGATAGTTTTTTAATAATGACCACAACATTGTGGCTCACACTTCTATATTTCATTAAACCTATAAAATACAACTAGAAAATCATTAATATATGAAGACTTACTAAAATAAGAAAATTGATAATTGTTTAATTCTAGTTGGACATCATAAAATCCTATATATATGGATTTACAAATTAAACTTATAGAATGTAATAAAAAACTATTACTTTGTAATTACTAAAAAAGATTGTAAAAAATAAAATATAAATATAAAAGTATTATGATCTTCATATAACCCCCATGTTGTGATATTTTTTTGACTTCCCTTTACTATACAGTGATACACCATTATTCTCCTTAAGATGGTAATGATGGATGTTTCATATTAACCACCATAATTATTTAACACAGGTGTTTTTCATCTTGAATTGAAAATGGAAAACTCCTTGGATAACTCCCTTTAAATCACCCTCATTGTAATCATAGTTATTGTAGATTAGTAGAGGAGAAAAAAATATAGGGGTGTTCCCCCTAATAAAGAACATCAATAAAATTATATAATGGTATCTATAATTACATTCAAAGATGTGATTTATTATTAGTTTCATCTTAAAAAGGGAATTAATCCTTTTAAATTTTCTTGGTACTATTATCCTTCTATACACTAGTTCAGATATCAACTAACATTTCATTATCTTCCTTTTATGATACTTGTGTTATTTCTTCATCCTCTTTAATATCTCCAAAACACGAGTTCTCAAAAAATGGATTTCTAGATATTCCTAAATAAGTACATTTTACAATTCCTATAAACTCTCAAAAATATTATATAGATCATATATCTCATTAAAACCTACACAAGTATAAACCACATCAAGTTCAATATCAATATATTCATAATAAAATAAAAATTAATCCTCTAAAATCCAAAAATAATCTCCCTATAAATGTTCATGATGCTATTCTTCATTAAAAAGATTCCTCTAAAGAGTATTCCCAAGATTAGATAGATGTTATAACCCTCCTACAACCTCAATTAAATGTTCATAATCTCAATAGTTGAGTGCTCCATGGAATGAGGGTGGGAATATCCGACTAGCTATACCTATTTAAGAAGGAAAAAATCACGATAAAAACTTGAAAAAATTAAACCATTCCAATAATTACATAGAGATAATTAATGATCCAAAATAGATGTAAAATATTTTATTTTAGATTAATCACTCTCTTACTTGACCTAAATACTACAAAAAAATTAATAATGAAATTCCTACTTACCATAAATTGAAATTTCATATTGACAAGTGGATAATAATAGAATTTCTTTTAATTATTCTTCTAATTCAAACTCTATTTTTTGAAATAACTACTCTCCTACTCTAAAACCCATCAATTAAATTTATAGCTTGAACATAAATTAAAATAGATTTTTTATCAATTATGATCACTTTAGATTTTATTTCATGTAGCCAACATTGAAAACCTTCATTTTTTATTCTTTATTCCTAAACCTATGAGTAATATGACTCTGAAACTGATATAAAACCATAGAAATCCATAAATATTATTATTTTCAGTTTATGGAAAAAATATCAGTTACTTCAATAAAGTAACATCCTCGGAAAACACCAATTTTGATATGGTCTTGTTATGAGACCATTCAGGAATACAACTAGAAAATTCTTATATATTAAACATTTTCTAGTATCAATGTCATATCAATGATCCATTTTTCCATCATAGTGAAACTTCAAAAAAAAAATTGTTTTTATTTTTTTTGAAAATATTGGAAACACGATGAAAATTGGTTCAAAAAAACTATAAAAAAATAGGCGAAAACATATGGAAGATGGAAGATGAAAAGTTAAAAGTTTTCTTTCTAGTCTTTAGTTGATTCACTTTTCAACTATCTATTACACACCTATTTAGGGATTTAATCATCATCATACAACCTCAAATAATAAATAATCTATGAATAAAATCAGAAGCCACTCTCACCATGAACAATGAACAATCATTCATGGATTTATAACAATAAATGAAATATACTGTCATACTATAACTAGGAAGAATAAATCAAAACACCTATAACAAGGATAGTTTTCATGAATAATTGATCTTTTTGAGATCATCTAATCTCACAACCATACTTATAACAATAATTTGATTGAATAAAATTATGTGTTGGAAAATAATAATGATAAAAGATAATAATAAATTTTCCAAGGGTGAAAGAGTTTTTTTAAAAACCCTCACTTAAAGTTCAATGTAAAATGTGAATCTTAGTGTGAAACAATGCACTATGGAATCCCATGTAGAATTAATATCTAATATACATATATATTTCTAAGTTCATGAAAATATAAGTTCTCTTAGGTTAATAGAAAATGATAAACCTTAGTAAAGTGATCTAAAAAACCAAAATCAAAATGATTAATTAGGATATACTCAATATTATTATAAAAAATTCATGGTCAAATTATCATTGTTCTAGACTGGAATGGATAATGAATAGAGAATATTTATGGGACACTAATTCCTATCCTTTAGTTTTTTATAGGTGGGTAACTATATAATAAAAAACCATTGTATCCCTCTTAATCTTTGGACACATGTACTATATTTGAATATCATGGTATATCCTATTTAGACCACCAACTTTGATACATGTGATTCCCTCATCATCACTGTGGACATGCTTGTAGAGACCATCTTCTTCCTTTAAAAAAAGTATCTCATTGGAAGAATAAGACTAATCTAGGGGAAGAACCCCACAATATATAAAATACTTCATAAACAAATAATTTTTAATTGATATTTGACCCTCTTTCACCCTTTAAGGAGTAAGTGGGTGATATTTTGGTACATAAGTGTCACTCTACCATAATACTATTGAATATTATCATGAAACTTAGTGAAAAGGGTTATCTTTTACCACTAAATGAATTAATCTTAAACATTTATTGATTAATTCTTTTTTACTCAGTGTTTAAGCAACGATATTCCCCTTTTTATGGGTATAATCTAACTAAAAATTGAAATAATATAGTTAATCATCCCACCATCACATTTAACAGTTCATGGATTACTATGCGATGATTTATCTCAAAATTTTATGATATGTATATACCACGAACCAATACATTTGAAGATAGTTATACCATAATCTCAATGCATGCAACACTGCTTCCAACCCAAGATAATACATTAGGTAATTATACTCATGTGGACTTCACTTACTAACACATTATCAACAAAAACATCTTACATTTGAAAAGCTCTAATCATGACTCCTAAGGTATGATAATAACATAGATAATATTTCATAGATTTATGTAAGGAAAATATTAGTGTAGTCATTGAACATTATTTTAGCTCTTGGATGGCTCTTTTTCAAGAGAATGACCAAAATAATATCGCCACCTTCTTGGTTTGGGTTATCATTGAAACATACAATAAATATAATTATAAGATGAACATTCTATGTTAACTAATAAATCATATGAAATTACATATCTAAAAAAATTATTTGGACACTATTAAGAAACTATAAACCCAAACCTTTAGGGCATACCAATATATCATCCTTCAGTATATCCTTACCAAAGAAGCATACTTGGTCAATCAATAAATGAAACTTTGAGATTTTGGTATATTTTTGATTCTCTATAAGTGTATTCAATATAGTTTTTAGATTCTTAGTGCATTCCTCCCTCAATCAATAGTACACGAAAATATAATAGAGAGACAAAACAACAAATGAGTCAACGTATGGATGAAATAGAAAATTCAAGGGGGCCATAAATACTACTGAATCATTTTTCAAATCTGAAAATATCACACAACACTAATTGACCCCATATTTTCTCCTAGATATATTATAATATTTTTTAGAAGGTATCATCCTAAGTAGATGATAGTATGATAAAAAATAAGCGTTGTATTATTCTGTATCCTCTCTTAATTGGTTGAACTGAACATTAATATGATGAAGTGGATACCATTTCATGAAATTAAAATAGTTCAACATCTAATAATCCACACACAATATCAAATAACCTCCCACCGTCAGGGATAAAAATACTGGATCACCCTAAGGGGATATACTCAAAGATATAAACCCATTAATATCCAAATACCCATGATGTTAAATTATCTCTTAATGATATAAAGGATCCATTCTATATGGGGGAATAAATATCATATATATGTCAAAAAGTATCTTAATATAGAACTCAAACTCATGATGGAGTGGAAAACCCAAAAAATACTCTAGAAATAAAACCTAAGATTGGTCAACCATGAAAGGAAATCACCCCTAATTTTCCCCATCATCATCATGAATGATAATAAAAAACTGCCTTATAATCTACCGAATTTTATAAATGTATTATCCTACACAACTATCCTACACACACCAAACATCAATATAGATATAATCTTTATCTTTATTACATGGGAACGATATTTTTAGTGATATTAGTTGACATTGGAAAAACATAAGACCAAAAAATC
The DNA here is from genome assembly GCA_963277665.1 of Viscum album. NCBI lineage: Eukaryota > Viridiplantae > Streptophyta > Magnoliopsida > Santalales > Viscaceae > Viscum > Viscum album. Next base: position 772,615,399 of record OY728138.1, read on the forward strand.
CATTTGTAAGATTACATAAAATATTTCAATTTATTTTATAAACATATACCAATAGAATTTAAAACCTCCAATAACTGTGGTATACTGTTAACATATCTTAATACCCTCATATCTTTCCCCTAATAGTCCTTTAATCAACATCACCCCATACAGTTACTCTGTGACTATCCCCAATAAATCTTCAACCTGAGAATACCTAAAAAATTTAATAAACATGTATTAAATAAATATTATTCTAGGTGGACACTACCAAAACTATATCTTGAAATTTAGATAGCCCAACATCATGATCCATGGGAGTAGGTTCATTAACATGATACTAGATCAAACCTCCACTATCATTCCCTTCACGAATCCTATACGAGGAAACTCTATGCTCTATTTTTCTCCCTTACATAAGGTCATCACATTATATACACCAACATTAATGGAACATTAAACTCTAGAAACCATTATGTAGTGGAATTTCTTGTCCTGCACTAGAACCCTTTATCTGAAAAGTTCCACTAAGACTAGATAATTGTTGAGAACTAAAGAAATACCACCAAAAGTTCCCAATATTTCCATATATTTAACACTCATGTGGAATTCATATTCATTGAGAATGAATATGAAAATTTCCTCTACAATGGAAAAACTCTAGATAACATCCATTCCTAGGTGTATGAGATGATTCACCACCATAGATACTTTTCTCATCGCTAACATATTAATATTAACTTGACCAGTGATTATTTTTATATGAGGACCCATTTACTTCCCCCTTAGTAGAAGATAATTGGGTAGTACCTCAACCCTCATTCGAGTTTATCTAAAATATATGGTCCTAATTCAACACCTTTGAGAAGGACGACTGAAGTGATTCTCATATACCCATATCACATACCTAAATCCATCCAAAATGTATATAACCATTTCTACCTCATTCTAAATCATAATCGATAGAAAATCATTAATCCTTAAAATACACACTTATTAGTCTCTAACCATCAACCCTATCCAAGTAATATGAATGTCCTCTTGATCCCAACCCACCCTCAAGGATTCAAAAAATAAATGCTCATAATAATAGAACCTAAAAATCAATGAAGAATGAACCAAAAAACTGATATTCCAATATTAGTAAGTCCCACCAATAATTATATATATTTTCATAACATTTAAGTCACTAACATCACCATCAACACAAGGGGTATCTCAAAATTATCAAATATGAACTGTATCGACTCCACCAAGAGATTAGTATCCTGGGGTCCACTTAACCCATAAAGCTTGTTGTATGCTTCATATAATAATCCATAATTATCTTATTAATATAATCTATATCTCTAGGAGTCTTTATATACATTAAATATACACCAAATAATACGATCTCTTGGAAATTATCATCCATATTCATTACTAGTGAACCCAAGGGTTCATAATCAACTACTAGTGAGACATGATCATCACCACCCTCCAAGTACTCTATTGTAGTATGTCATTGTTTTCATGTCTATATAATCGATAATCAAAAACTAAAAATAATTTTCTATCATTGATCTCAATATTATATTTTAACGTATGTAGTAATAGGTAAAATTAACAATTACCTTATATTCACACCCCATACCAATGTCTAAAAACTTGGGAACATTTTATAATCTCATCTATCCACACTCAAGGTCTATAATATATACTGAATCCATGTATTTTAATTTTTTTACAAAAAAAATATCATAACATTGTTATAACTAAATAAAATTATGATAAAAAAATATAAAGGAAGACACTTTATATGTTTTTATATAATTTTTCTAACAATTACCATATGATAAGTTATATAATCAATCACAAGGAAGAACATAAATTTTATATAAATTATATGTTCCTGATATAATGCATGAGTACACACCCTATTTCCAACCTGTCCAAGAGTAAAATAAAAAAATCATAAATCAAAATCATTGTGAATCATATTTAGTAATTTAACACAAATATAAAAGATAAAAACAAAAATAAAATTCTCATCCTTGGAAACTTGGAATTACCTCATATGTGGGTTAGCTACTCTCAGGAATATGAACCATTCAATGATTTGAAAAAATCATAACTGATTAATTCTTTAACAAAATTGAAACATATGAGAAATGAAATAAGGATTTTATACAAAAATTTAGTGTCTCTGGATTAATTCACCTTAATCATGACTGAATTAAGTTTTTACATTCCTTATGTGTTCCTACCTAAACGTCAGAGGCCATCAAATATCATTGGGGGCCCAATGAAAATATGGGTAGACTGTACCTCTGGATCATATAACCATAAATAAAAATAAAAATAAAAATAAAAACAACCCCAAAAATAAACTAGAATAAAAATTCATCCTAGTTGAATTCCAATAAACACAAAAAACAACCCATGCTATATAATTATAATGAATAGAACATATCATATAATTAAAAAGAAATAATTAGGATCTTCTTTGGGTGAACCATATACATCAATGTTGAAAATATATTAAAGTTAACAAAACCATGATAACCAAAAAACATGTACCGATTCCTAGCCTCATAGTATTTCCCAAATTTGACATAGATATTTAAGTCTACTATCAAGTGTATGATCATTTACCTTGTCTTGATTGGAATCCATAAAGTATTATCAGGTACTCATGACAGCCTGGATAGGGTGTGAGGACACATCAATATTCAACCACCAACAATGTCCCATAATATATCCAATCTAAATAGAGTGTGTATCTACATACTATAATATGTAACTAAAAGAGAAATAAAATAATACATTCACAATTCTCATGTTTCATGATGACACTCGATATCAACTACACTTATATTGGCCAGTGTTGGGTTGTATCAGAACATGAAACATCACCACATAGGGGGAAATATTCCCCTACCAAGAACTAATTAATAACATCAATCCCAAGGAGAATAAATCACCTCTTCAAAATAGTCTCAATTATATCAACAACCAGAGGGAATAACCCACATCCTCAGAACCACCTCAAATATGTGAACAACTAAGGGTAATTTCACCCATCCTTGGAACCATCCCAGATATATCAAATCCTATGAGGGATTAAATCCCCTCCAAATAACTATCTATAATAAGTCAACACATTGGGGAGGTAATCAACCCTATAATAATCTCAAATTTATTAATAACTAGGGGATAAATTCAACATTACCAAGAACCATATCAAATTTATCATTTCCCATAGGGAATAATTCACTCCTCACAATTATCTAAAATATATAATATCTATAATAAAACATAGGTATGTGATATGATACCCATTTCAAATATTTAAACATAATCTAGTTATATGTCTTTCATAGTTTATTACCATTCCAAAAAATATAAATTCCTAGGATTAACATAATAATCTTTCATGGGGTTGAAACTCAATTAACAAGATCACATGAATTGGTCCAAACTAATTCAGCTTCAAGTTCTGCCAATCCCCATACCCATACTCACCTAGGACTACCAATATTATTTCTTGATTATAAGAGACATTATCAACCTATGTATCATCTTATGGAATATAAATTCAACCTATTACATCACATTCCAATATAGGTAACCATTTGGGTTGCCTCTAGCTTATCTCATGTTATTTGTTCAAGGAACACCTCAATTTTAATCCATTGGTCTATGATAATTTTTTTTCATCTTATAGATTACATCTAGAACAAGATGATTTCCACATGAAAAAATTATAGAAAATAATTAAGTATGTTTTAGTTGAGGAATACATTATGTAATCATGACCATAAATCATACACAAATAAAAAATGGGATTAGTCTTAAGGGACCACCTACATTGATCATATAAGAAACATGCTATTGAATATCATCAGCTGGTCCAAAATTATATGGATGAACTCAATGCATCTAACAGAAGACCTAAAATAAGGAATAAATAAAAATAGAAAGAATAGATCTACAAAATTGTGAGTATAATAATGGAAAAAAATATAATATGTTGAATAACCAATAGTAATCCAATGGAATAAATAAAGTGTAGTATCATTGAATAATGATGGATATCTATCTTAAGAAAAAAGGGATTTTGAGTATATTGAGATATTTCGGTGAAATGGGAATAACCCATCATTAGGGTTTTTAGTACTTAAAATTCAATTTTAATTATGTATTAGAAAAACAATGCAACTAGGCATTATGGTAGGACTACCAAGATTATTATGAAACACCCATTGCCTTGGGTCACATTGTGTCTTGAAAAGGTTGTTATAGTGTATTACTTCCTTATAAGTAAATACCATTGAATCTAATTCTCTAGTCCTTTATGGTATGACCTCCCACTTTATGGAGGAACATGTTCCTCTAACTTGGATCTACGATTCAACCTAGTGGTCCTGGCATTATATTCCTTTCCAATATAAAATTATTAATCCTATGTGGCTATCACCATGAAAAAACACACTAATCTGTGGCAGAGTTTAACTATAAGAGGGTTAAGGAGCTAGTCTTATAAAACTGTTATCATTACATGACTCCTTAAGTAATGACTTGATCCTTAATGCAAAATAGAAAAATTATTCTTATATAAATATAAAAATAAATACAATGTAATCCTCAGCACATAAAAATTAAAATATCCAAGAAATGAATTATACTAACACTATAAAGAATTAATATTATAAAATAACACATCAAGTATTGTAATCAAATTATTATTTTCTTTAAGACACTTGTAACAGATTACTAAATTAGTCCTAGAACAACACCCAAGAAATACTCACGGGCCCCCACCAACACCTCAACTTTCATACACAAAAAAATATGATGTTATAAAAAAATCAAACCTGGTTGATACCTCAATTTAGTCTATATTTTTATATATTTAATGAAATAAATATAAAAATGACAACATATCCATATATTTAATTACATAATGAAGCATATTCTGGGGGTGTAGAAGCCTAGATAGTTTAGATAATTTAAGGTGGTTGATGTGGACCCAAATAGAGCTATGTTTATATATATATAGGATATATAACCATTCATTAGGGATTTTTAGAGGCTAAATATTCATTTTAAATAAGTATAGGGTGGAAAAATCAGCCACTTATCATACTTATGACTTGGTAGTATAGGATTCATGTTGATGACTACAAATGATGAACTATTTGGAGACAACCCATGGTCTTTAATTTTATTTATCTGTTATAAAATAAACATAATTTCTTGGGATGGGGGTGTTTATTATAATTTTAAGGGTGGATAGAAGATTGCAGATTTAATATAAATTGAAATCATACATGATAAAAACTGATCATGTAAGGATGGTTAGTATTTTTCTTTACCTATCACTAATATCTAAAAAATTGATTTATTTGAAAAGTCAAAATTCTATAAATACCTATTTCTTTGTAAAAAACTATGGTTTTGGGAATATGTAGTGTGTATTGATTTAGAAATTATATTCAAAATATCTGTTAATAAATTCTCTAGGATATATATCACTTTGGAAACATTAAGCCTCTAGTCATTATACTCATTTAGGGAATTATATAAGGAAAATGTTTTTATATATTCAGAATGTGATTTTGTATATAGGAATTTTATCTTGGATATGGGTGAACTATACACTATGGGGGAATAGTAACCTATATAATCAACTCAAAAAAATTATATGATTACTCTGACCCTAATGTGAAATTGGAAATTAGGATCCCTTATCAAATTTATTTAATGCTATGGCACATGGTGTTTGAGTAAAAATGAAAGGTCAATAATAAGGGTAAATTGTAATTCTAAGAGACATCCACCCTATCTGGCTTCCATTCCCTAGTTTTCACAAATAAACATTGGGGATGAATAATATAAGTGGTGGTTTAATTACAAAATGTAAAAACTAAACAAGTACAATGCACATTACTTATCTTAGAATAAGAGTAAATTTTAATTCTAAGAGACATCCACCCTCTATGGATTACATTCCCTAGTTTTCCCAAATAAACATTGGGGATGAAGAATATAAGTGGTGGTTTAATTGTAAAAATGAAAGGTCAAGAATAAGGGTAAATTGTAATTCTAAAAGACATCCACCCTATATGGCTTCCATTCCTTAGTTTTCACAAATAAACATTGGGGATGAATAATATAAGTGGTGGTTTAATTAAAAAATTTAAAAACTAAACAAGTAAAATGAACATTACTTATCTTATAAATATAAAAAAATAGTGGTTGTTCCTTGTTACTAAAATAAATGGACAGTGATGATAATATTCATACTGGATGAAGAATGGGAAAATTGACTTATAATTTTTTCATTTGAGTTATATAGAGGGTGTGAGAAACCAAAAAATATATGAGGAACATCAAGAAAATGGATTAATAATGGTGATTTTTTTAGAATTATGATACTATAAAATCCTCTTCATTTAACATAAAATGACATGAAAATTAAACTGAACATAATTTGTGATCATTATGAAACACGTGGATATAAATTAATTATGTAATATTAATCAATAATGTGCGGTGTAATGTATTTTAAAAAAAAATCTATTATTGATTTTTTTTCTATGTGTTCATGTTTTTTCATTGATTTTAAGATATTAACTACCAATTTATATAAAATTCATACTTTTTAGAATAATATTATAAAATTTTAAATATATTAAATAATTTTAATTATTTCATGTTAAAATTTTAATCTTTATGTTTTTAACTTCATTAAAAAATGTATGGAAGTATATGTGTACACTGAAATAATTTAAAAAATAAGGAATGTAAGATAGAAAAACCTATATTAGATTCATAATTTATAGTTAAGGCTATATTGGTGAGTAGTTTTTCATGAGATGGAAAACATAAGGTTGTGTCCCGATTCTAAAGGAGTCTTGAATTTTTACTTGGTAAAGACTCAATATACCAACATAGCATTATAGGGAATTTTAAGAATCCATTGAGAGAAATGTCATATCATATAAGTAATATTTAACATATGTTATTGAAAAAATAGTCACACATCATAACAAGAGTGTAAATTATCTCTCCAATGTAATATAATTTTCATAACTTGAAGACTATATATAATCATTAATAATTATTGAATCAACATACCTAAACTATTACAACTATGTAATAGTGTGGGTAAATCACGAGAGGAGTTATCATCACCAACATTATCTTGAAGAAGAAAACATTAAATATTTTATATAATCATCATTGAATGAGGGGACACTAAATGATATGAACTAAAGGAAATTCCCTCCATGTTATGATACTATGATTTTAGGAATTTCAAAATTAATCTTTTTGATGTTATGTTGTAGAGCTAATGTGTCCCACATTACATTCCAAGGAAATTCTCTCTTAAACATGATCCACATTTCTCCATGATGATACGTCGAGGATCCTACATAATCTAAAAAATAAAATCAAGATATGAGAGTATTCTAATGGATAACTAAGCTCACCAACATGAGACTAATTTTTTTATCAAATATAATTTTATCTCTCTAACCATGTTATATTGATTCTGATGTATTCTTATATAAATAATTTTGAATTTTTTCATTCATCCATTACTATTTTAAAAGTGTACTTGAAGTATTTTTGTCTCCCAAAATCATAGGAAAACAAATTGAAGTGATTAATTGAGATGGAAATAATGGAGCTCAATGATTTAATATTATTGATTATTGGTAAATCTATGTGGATAATACTGACAACTTGTGAGGGAAAATAGAATACCTATATAAAAAATATATCCAATTTATTAAAATTAATAACAAGTTGGAATGATGACAATTGTTCAAAGAGAGAGAGAGAGAGAATATATTTACGTGAGAAATTTAGCGGATCATAAACATGGGAAAATCAATGTTTATGCCTATATTAAGATATCTTAAAACATTAAAATACAGAAGAAATGTTTTTGATAATTTTATGGTGATACAAATGGATAATTAATGCAGCTTAGAAGGCACTATAATTATAGAAGTTCACATAGATAAAATAGGATACTCAATAGTTTAGTGATATCCATTAGAAAAAGATTTACTAGTTATGAAAATTATAGAATATTCTTATTCATTATTAAATATTTATTATTTTATAATGAGTTTAATAAACTATGTCACTACAGGTTGGTGAAATGACATGAAATTTAAATTTTGAGTTCTTCTTAAAGAATTTTTTAGGATTAAGATTTATATTTGAATTAAGAGATATTAAAAGTCTATAATATGTGTTTTTGGATGTTTTTAGAGACTTGGGATGTGTATCAAGTGTTTAGATGATTATTTATGTAGGGTTAGGGTTCTCTTATGATATATTTTCACTATAGGAGATAGTTCACTTTGAAAAGGAGGTATAGTGGTGTGGTATGGTTCACATTATATTGAATTTTATAAGATGGGAGAGAGTTTTTATTTGAATTATATAGATCAAGAACAAATATTTTGGTATAATATTATATTTTTGGAGTATGGGGGGAACCATAGTGATGCATAAGGCTTTGTGGTAGAGATAAGTTTATGTAAGAGTATCTCATGATTTAATTGAGATTAAATATTTTTTCCTTAGATCTTTATTCCATAATGAGGATAATTGAAGAGTACAGTGTTATCACAGGGGAAGTATCACACCCCATCCCTATGGGATACACCATGAGTGTTGATTATAGAGGAAGGATTATATAGTAGTATGTGGGTTCCACCATGATGGGTTACAAGAAGGCAGTAGTATCAGGATGATCTAGGTAGTTGTTCATGCCTTGGAGCCTAGGGTTGATACATAATGGATGGTTGGGGGTAGGCCCTATGCTGTGACCTAGTAGGTTATGTCATAATGAATAATTTGATGATAATATTTTTTTAAACCCATTGGACCATGCTAAAATATGCCACTTTTATATTTCTATAATACTAGAGGAGACTCATCATTTCGAGATCATAACCTCTCACATTTTATAAGGTATAGTGCATTTAATGAATGGTATTTGAATGGATACTCTCTTACTTATTACTCTATATATTCCCCTTGAAGAGGGTTGTATTTTTTGGTAGTTCCATATATATTTGAATTATAATTTTCTTCATCTATAATTCATGTTCTTCTGTGTTGGCCACTAATTTGTGATTACTCAAAGCTATTGTTTCAGTGATAATCCCACCAATTCATGGTGGAACCATCCTGAACATTGATGGTTTCTTTCATTTTTAACATAGAAGGTATATGAATGGTTAATTTATTAGTTTTTTTAGTTTCAATTATTACATATACATTTTTAAAATTATTTCTTGATGAATATATATTTAGATTAAATTTATGGATGATTTGAGATTAGATTCTGGGTATTTCTGACTATAAGATCATTGTTGACATTGGGGTTTTTTCAAATACTATTTATCAAGAATTAGGAAGATTAATATCTCTTGGTCATCATGTTAATGTATTATATCATGTTTACTTCTAATAAAATAGTGAAAATTTAAAGCTTCAGTTGAGATAGGACCTCCCTAAACATCACCTTAATGTTTATAAAAATCATTATGTAACTTGTGGTATGCAGACATGAAACTTCTGTATCAGGTACATTGAGTTAAAAATGATTTTTTCCTTTAAATTATATGATTATAATGGAACATTCTTTGACCATAATGGATCCTGCAACACTAATATTTATTCCATGGTCACTTAATTTCATTGGATTTAACATAAATATGTGTTATGTACTACATTGGCACTGAAAGGAAATAAATCCAGTGAATAAAATATAGTGGGCCTTGTATTAGTTTTCTTGGTGTCCTATGAGAATTGGATGGGAGTTTTATAGGATATTAATAATGGTTTGGTCAATAAACTTTTCTAGGGAACCATGAAATGGGGTGAGTTTTCCTTCATGACCAAAATTTATATTCAGAAGAGAGTGACTTGGTGATTACTACGAGTCTATATCGGGTATGGGTGGGTTGATATAAGTAAGGAGGAACTATTCCAACCTAGGTTGAGATATATGTAATAAGGGTTATATCGAGGGGATATATACCTTTGTTCAATGATCCTTAAACCCAATGTTGGATGTGGACTTAAGGAACCTATGAGTAGTGTCTCAAGTTGTTTTGTAACCTAGTAGAACATGTTAGGTTCCTTGGTCTCATTCTAATAATTGGGAGATTATTAATTTAATGATATCATGGAGATATCCTTATTGAATGTGAAATGAGATTTTGGTTTTGTTCCCGAGGAACCAACATAGGAATAATGTGTAAACAAAAGGTAGGAATGTTTGCAACCCTTGAGAACCCTTTAACATAGTGTGTGATAAAGACTTAATTTTTTAATTATCATTGAATATAAATTGGGTAAAACATGATATATAGTTATACATAACATTAAAATTATTTTAGAGATATGGTGGGAATGGTATAATTCCACCCATGGGAATGCGAATTGAGATTTTATGGACACGTGCGATAGTTCATGTTCCATTCTAACTTGGGATATTGTATTTATGTGATGAAACTTAGATAAGTAACCATTATGACCTTGGTAATTAATGTTATTCAATATTACTATGGGAGGGATCCATTCCATCCTAGGGTATTGATATTATGTATTAGGGATAAGGATGGGAACCATTATGACTTGAGGTATTAATTTTACATGTTAAAACCATGGGTTGGTGCTATTCTATGCTAGATTATTGATGCTATGTTATTAACCATGGGGTGGGTTCCACAAAAAATTTGGGTGTTGATAGTAAATGACATAATCCATGGAAGAAAACATTATAAATTAGGGTATTAAGAGTATTGGTGAGTAGTGAATGTAAATAGGGAGATAACTATTCGAAGTTTTTTTGTTTATAAGATGTGATGGTATCAATATGGAATCTACTCTAACCCATGAAGTAGTTTGAGGAGATGAGATAATATTAGTAATGAGTACCACTCTAAGCCACTAAATTGATGAGTTGAGATTGTAAAATGATTGTGTTATAATATTCCCCTTATTACTAACATTTGAATAGTTTAGAGACACTATAGGGTTATCCAAATTTGGTATGGTTACCCCTGGGTGGCTATGTAGCACTCATGATTAGGATGTATATTAGGTTTATAGCGGTCATTTATTTATATGAGTTATATCACATAATTAAATCAATTTTTATAAAGGTTATTTATTAGAAAATATTGTTGGTGGCCTACTGAGTTTTACTCACACAACACTTGGGTGTAACTCTCAGTTTCAATTACTAATGGAACATATGTTTCTATGAACTAGTAGGGTAAAGGACCAATGTTGGTTGTTTTAGCTAGATATAATGGATAGAGTTATGATACTGGAACTGGTTAGGACATGGGACCAAGTATTGCTTATTTTCTATATTAATTATTTTAATCTGGGTGGTATATTATAATCTTTGGGAAATCATTTTGGTTATATCTTTACTCACATAACAATTAGAATTTTCATTCTGTCATAGTATCTTGTATTATGTTTTACCTTTGGATGGCCTTGGATATATTTTTTTGTTCATAAAATTATTTTGATTAATATTTTTTAATTTATTACCTTATGGTTTATATCATTTTATATAAAAGGTTATAGTATCCCAAAAATAACAACATTGATCTAAGATACTATTCAGAAGCCTCTGGTGTACATGGACATGCACCTGAGGTCACATGGAACCCCCTGTCAGGTTATCATTGAGTGATCTAGACCGGGGATGTTTCAAAGTTGTATCATTTTCTTTTTATGTTTTCCTTACTATTGGGTATATTGTAGATAGATATAGAGCTAGAAAAAACATTTTACAAATGATATTTCAGGTTTATAGAAAACATCTACTTGAGATAAGGTCCAAGATTCAAGAGAGTATTGATTTTATTCTTCTTATTTTTTCTATTATAGTTGAGTTCATTTTTGATAAATATAGTTCATTAATCTTTTGATATTTTATTTATGGGTTTTCTCTTGGACTAGGGTGGAATTAAGTAGACATTCATGTACCATATTGGGATTTATGATTCCATTGAAATTAATGAACTTACTTGTGGTTGAAATCATTGATTATTATATGTGGAATAGTTTTTAAAATTTTCAGTAAAGAATTATAAACATTTACCCATATTATATGATGGTTCAATTATATGTAAATGGAAATGTATTTTGAATATGTTTTTTTTCAAATTATAAATTAATTTGTGGAATCATATATGTATCTGGTACATTGCCTTATAGCGGTTAGTTTGGATAGAGTTATACCCAAGAGGTGTGAGACACACATTTTTTTTGGGTGAGTATAGAGTAGTAGGATGAATTAACTACTACTTACTTTTTATTTCAATGAAATTAAAATGTGTTAAAATTATTTTCGAGATCATCATCGATGTTTCTATAGATGTGGTATTGAAACCATTGGGGTATTCTAGTACATGGATTCTTAGTGAGGATTGTTACACTATATTGGGTAGTTGGTGTACGTATGAGAAACTTAATATATTTGGGAACCCTATAGTTTGTGTATTTAACTATGATTTTCCAATTAGTTTATAATATGGTATAACAGATGTTTTCCTTGATCTTTGACCATCTAGGGACTAGTTATAGGCTAGGTGGGAGAGACTAGTAATGTTGAGATATGACTCATGATATTGGTTAGTTGAGTACCATTGTTAGCTACCCAGTAATATTTCTATTTTATTCATTATGTGTGTTATGTATAAAGTAATCACTATATATGGGTTAGCATGGGATTATGGGTTCATTCAAATATGGGAACCAAGTATGGACGATTCATGATATAATGATGACACACAATAAATGTGTGTGATTTTATATCCATTTAGCTATAGGGATGCCTTGACTATTCTAAACCGTAATGCATTGGTATTTATTGATTTATTTTTTATTATATATATTGTAGGAATGGTAAATTATTAGTTAGTTTTTTGGGACTAGTACATGTCATGTTACTCTTGGTGGTATGAGTTGAGGTATGCGGAATTGTAGCATTAGAGTGTATAACTTCCATGTTTTATCTAATCATCAATAAGGGATAGTGAGAATCATTTTAAGTGAGTAGATTTTTTTTTCAACTATGTGGTATGAGGATATGTGCATCCTAAGAATAAACTAATAACGGTAGAGAAGGACTTTTATTAGGAATTATTTTCCTTGCATGTTATGTTAGGCATATTGATGATTATATTTCATGAAATCCTTGGGATATGGAGATTTTAATTTTAATGATACATGGTTCATTGATATTTTTCTTGATAATTTATTTAAATAAAAAATTATTTAATTTCATGCCTTTATAATGTGAGTATAAGATAAATTTTATGTGTGTTTGGATCATTGAGTCCTGTATGTGGTCTTGGACCTTGATGTGTTTATGTGTGTTGTTGCGAGGTTTAGGACTTTTTAGTTTTGCTGAATAAAGGTAGTTATGATATGGGTTGTCTATGGGATCAAGGGATTATAACATGTGGATGGTAATTAAATATTAGATGATAGGGTAATGTTGTGAGATAAATTTTTGGGATCTAGAAATAGGACATGGTCTTGTCCCTTGACCCTATATCATATGTTGGTCATTGTAGGGGTTGTATTTCATAATAATCAGGTGTAGAATTTACTGAGGAGGGATAGTATATCATGGAATGACCAATGAATGATATTTGTTCACAATAAATCAACAATTAAATGATCTATGGGACATGGGGTTGTGGGTATTTTGGGATAAATAGTTCATGTTGGATATACAATATGATCTTTTTTGAATGATAAAATATAGTGTGATGATCAATGGGTTATTTGATACACTGAGGGCCCAATTAGCATGGAATGATGTCCAAGGAATCATATTCAATGGTTTGGGAACTAAAATATTCTATGTTTTTTGTGGGAATAGGTGATTCATGTAGAAAAATAGAATATTATAGTTTCATAGTAAAGAGAGAGGTCATAGATCTTGAGTTACATCCATTAGGACTAAATATAAAATAGTGGATTATCGATAGAGTTCAGAAGTGGTTCTATGAGGAAATTTAGTATCATTGTACTTATTTGAAGATTACTAGTGATGATAATGAGTTTAAGCATTAAACTATTTGTGGGTATCATGATGAGTAATGTTTTTTTATTGACGATACATAATCTCTAGGGTGGGGAGTATACTATGGATGACCTAAGTGAAATGTGCTAATTTCATGCATTTTTTGGTTGACATTGGGGGTTATATGTTAGTGGAATCAACATGAAGGTGGGAATTGTTTTATTTATGTTACAACCATGATTTAATATTTTATATTTATTGATAGTATATATTTAAATTTAATGATGTAATAAATGATTTGATTGATACTAGGTTAAGAAATTATTTTAGTATCAAAAGTTGGTTTGGTAAATATTTTGGAAGATGAAAAATTTATATAGAGAGAATAAATATTATTTTTGAAAGGGAAATAAATACTATATTCCAAAAAACATTTTTATAGACTAACTAAACTTTTGAATCAGACCATGAAAAGCATGGGTGAAACATTAGGAATGAAAATTATAATTTTATATGGGATAAAGGAAAATTATAGGGCCACCATTTCAGTCATCATGATAGTAGAGGGTAAAAAATATGGTAGATCTACCTTATTTATTTTAGCTATTAGAGGTATTCTTCCTATTATTAAGAATCATCCCAAAAATTGAAGTACTAATGTGGGATGATGCTTTAAGTTAGAACTATTTACGAACCATTTAAAAACTATGATAGGAGTGAGTGGTGATTAAATAAAATAACTCAAAATATAGCATCATCTTAACCCTTGAGAAACCTTATTTTCTACATAAGGGATCATTATTTTGAGAATGTCCTATTTTCAATCCACGACCTCTATAGAGATTTTATATATCTAGAAAAATAGTAAGAAAATTGGTTTTTACTCAAGATAATTTTACTAAGATTGTTTTTTAAAATTGAAAATGGAAATGAGTTTATGCTTGGGTATATAAACATGATCATGCACTAAATACTTAACACAACAACATTGAATGTATAAATCCATGGTACAAGTTGTCTATGTGAGTAAATAGAGTTATTTTATTTTTATAGGAAAATACATGTACAAGCTGTGCAAAATGATGTTTTATTTGTGATGTTTTGACTCTGAGTTACAAATATTTTCAAAGTTTCTTGAAATTATATGAGGTAATTGGGTGTATATAAGGAAATTTAGGTGGTGGAAATATTTATATAAATACTATTGATCACTCTATTTTGAATGCATGGAAAATAAGATGACTGGTTCTCAGATTATAATTTGTTCTTAATTGAAATATTTTGCAACATTTCAAAGGATAATCCATCCAATATTGTGTGAACTATAGGAGATATTTATCCCTTAAATTTTTTTATTCACATACATAATGTATAGTACACACATTTATACTTTAATGAAGATGTAAAACCCACTTTTATAATTTTTTATTTAAAAAATAAGAGATTTTAGTTCCATTTTATTCTTTTAATGAAGGTGAATTTGAATGATATTTATTATAAATATTTACATATAGTGAATTTTTGGAGAAAGACACATCCCTAGAGGTAGTATATTGTGAAATAGTGAGTTTTATTGTACATGTGTATGCATTGGGTAAAATGAAATAGAAAATAAATAGTGACCATGAATTTTTTTTACTAAAATAGAAGTGACAATTACTTATGAAAAGAAGAATATATCATCAAGAGATTCATGTTTTGAAATTTTTTATACATTTACCATACATGAAATGTTATAATAAAATACATGCATGAATTAGGTTGTGAACATTAATAGTTTAATGATAATTTCTCAATGCTTTCAATATTAGAGAGAAGAAAAATAAGGAATACTACTATTATACATGAAAACAGAAGATAGTGAATAGGAATCCTATGATTGATTTAACTAGAGTTATATGAATTATACTTGAAATTATAATTCTAATCATGAAATTATTATCTCTAGGGAGAAATTTTTACAATAGTAATATTGTGGAAGGCAAAAACAAAACTCAAAAATAGTGAATTTTGTATAATCTGGATGGAATAAAGAATATGAGATGCATATTGATGTTCACAGTGATTATATAATGAGACAAATATTCAATGATTTCTTTATGATCATGTATAAACTCTCAAATATTTTAATTTATTTCACAATTCATAGAATTAGTGTAGATAGGTGAAGAAGATGGAATTCCCCTTTGGTTATGAGTATCCTAACCCTAATTACAATAAATATAGTACACATGGTATAAGGTAATAGTTCCAAAAAAATTATAATTTATAATATTTGTGAAGCTTAGTGTGTTTTGTAACATTGATACTTCATTGGTGTATGATATTTGGATATATCCCACTTGGGTGTTCTAATTAAAGTCATTATGTTATATGGTTTATTTACTCTTCAACACATCTATGTTTGTTTACGCAATTGTGTTGATATGTAATAAACTTTGAACATGGTCCCTATTATCAGAGGAACAAAATACCCAAATAAAAATACTAATTTAGACCATACTTAGATTCAACCACACTCTTAGGGTATCTAATGGTACCACAATCGGTATTAGATCGAGAAGGTTATATCATTTTTTTAAACTAATATTTTATATGAAATTATATTGAATATGTTTTATCAATATCCAAGGGTCATTCAACTCAAAAATATATTATGAATGTTCTAGAGAAGAAAATATCAAATTCTCTAAACAATAATGTACTGCAAGTAAAATTGAAAATTGAATTGGAGGGAGTTTTTAATCTTAAGTAGATATTTATGTTGATCATGGATAATTTGATATTAAATGATTGATTAATTGAAATATTTTTGTAATATTGAAAGAATCTACTAGATATATAGATGATCATAAAGTGGATATTAAAAAACATGAATAGAAATTGATATATTAATTGGTTAGTAATGTGAAATCAGAAGCAATAGTGGAGATTAAAATAAATATTGAAGAGAAAGGTAAGGAAATTTATAACATTAATGAAACTAATAAGGAAAAAAATAAGAAGACTCAGTCTCTAGGGTAGGTAGTTTTTAAAAAGATAATCCTTAAGGATCCTTTTTAACATGAGGTATTTGTTATGAAATGTTTTTTGGGAGTTATTTATGAAGATGAGTGACATGATTTTTTTGAAAGTATTGATAAATAAGATCTATACAATATTTCAATAAATGGTGGTGATGATGAGTCTCAAAAAAATATTGAATATATGGAGAAGATACTGAGAGAATATAATGATACTATAAGGAATATCTTTTGTTCTCCCATTGATAAGGAAATTAATGAAGTATTTCTACTTAATAAACAATTTTTTGATAAAAAATGATGTTTTATAAACATTACAAAGTAAGAATTTGGAAGGTAAATAGGAATAAATGGAAGAAGTCTTGAAATTAGGTATTGATGTGAAGAATGATATGCTGATTGTGAAAGAAATGTGGATAAATGATTTGGAAGATAGTATACTAAAGGTAAATCATGTTCCTTATGATAAAATATATAATATAAATATTTAATAGAGAAAAATATTGATCTTAGTTAATTATAATAAAAAAACTTCAACATGAATAACAATGAGATTGAGATTAAACTGAGATATATATAATCCACTCAAGATGAGAATAATCAATAATTTTAAAATAGATATACTAATAAAAAGGATTCTAAAAATGATCATTACAATTAGAAAAAATTATTCATATCTTATACCAATAAATCTAATACAATAATATTGAAGTAGGCAACCTATATTCCTAATAAATATCCTTTTAATAATTTTGTTTTTTCTATTATTGGGGGAACTAAATAAATGTATAGATAAAATGTAATGAATAAAAATTACAATAAATACACCACCTCATCAAGAGTGAGTGATGGTATATTCACGAAGAAAAATTATTCAAATATTTATTAAAATATTCTAACATTTTCCATGAACAATTAGGAATCAAATCTATATATACTGTACCTATATAAAAAAAGAATAATTTCTATTATCCATAGTCGGTGTTGTAACATGTTCAGACACAGATCCATAAAATTTTGGAAAAATTATTAGGAATATGATTACTTTATAAGACCAATATTTAGGGAGATAATATGTATAGAAAAGCTAAATACTCTTGTGCTAAAACAATATTCATAGAAAAGAATAATTCATTCCACTATGATTAGATATTTACAACTTTAAAGATTGTGTGATTGTAGAAAATAAGTGGTCACTATTATGACGTGTGATGGAATATACCAACCAAGAAAAATTATATTCTATAAGAGAGAGAAAAACCCAAATATATTAGAAAAAGAATTATAGAAATACAATTAAGTCCACCTTGGAGAATAATCAGATAAAAGAGGCCAACCAATCTTTATCCAAGAATATTTTTTCAAATTATATCAAAACAAAATAGAAATTAATCTTCTACTATAAGAGTAAAGGCCACATAATAGAACAATGTAAATTGGTCATGAAAATTATTGTGAAAAGGATCACAACGGGTACAAAAAATGAATAAAATTTAGGTGTAGAATAATAATGTTGATTTTGTACAAGACATCCAAGAAGAAAAATTCAAATTTTGTGAGAGGTTATCACCAAAGGGTAACATTAATACTATTGAAGATCTAATTTATGGTGAAAATATTTTGGCCATAGTTTTAACAAGTGTCGTACATGATTACCTAGAAAAGGGGAATTTAAAAAAAAACATAGAGAAAACACCCACAAATTATTATGATGAGAATATTATGGTAAATAAGGGGTCCACACATAAAATTTTGATTGAGAACTTTCCAAGTGAATTGTTAATATTATGTATAGATCAATTTCAATTTATTAGTAAGTTAGAACAAGCATTGAAGAATACCGTGAATTCTTTTGTGATTAATTCTAATAAATATAGAAGAAAAGATGATTCTATAAGTGGTACTATGAAAAAATATATCAGTATAAATACTGGGAAGAAAGTGTTGGTCTATATAGATAAATGAAAATACAAATATGGGGATGGTTGAGGCACCCCTATCCCTATTCATTAAAATGTTTCTAATATTTATTTATTTTAGTGCTTAATTAAGGGGAATATATGATCCATTGAGTTTTATGTACTGAAAATAGAAAACATCTATTAAATAGAATAATGGAGTAAAAACATTTAATAGTTATATTAGATGATGAAGAGGTGAAAAAATTATTATTTTATAGTTTTAATGGTATTAAATTCTAATTTAAGTTAAAAAGGTGACCAAAAACCATTTCCTAGGAGGTATTAGACAACTGGAAGTAGAATATTTTTTATAAGATAAGTAACTTACTTTATATTTTATATGATTATTTTTTATTTTACTATTTTTTTCATCATTTTATCAATTTCTCAATACCAACAAGATGATATAAGATAATATAGTTACCAAAAATTAGATTTCCATACTAAATAAATCACCCCACAATATAGAGTTAAGAGTTGATAATATTTAGGGGATGTTAGTGATAAGAAGACTGAGGTTGTTTAGATATATTTGAAACTAAATTTTACCTATTATTATAGATAGATCATGATATATCAAATGATATAAATACATATAACATGTTTGAGTGATGTAGAAAAATTAGGTTTTTTTTAATAAAAAAAGTTTTTCCCTACATCAAGTTCTGACCCAATATGATCAGGAGATTTGTGGAAATTTCATTGCCATGTGATGAAATGCACTCATTATAAATTTAATGATGTATTTTATCTTTAATATGAAACTGGATGAGAAGATGAATTGCTAATTCAATATTGAAGAGAAAAGTTTGAAGGCGTTGACTTTACTCATAGTGGTATTATTGAAGTATTAATTAAGGGGTACCTTAAAATATATTATTCTATGAATTATTGATGATTTATAGAGATATATATAGTGAAAAAATATTGTTAAAAATGGTAGTGAATATAAGTAAATTAAATCATTCAAACATGGTTGTGTTAATCCCAAAGAAAAGAGAAAATATCCATTTATATTTTGTTGACAAATGATGGTGGGGGAAAATGACTACCAAATACATATACCATCATGATATATACTTTATGGTATACTATGAAAATAATCTAAAGTGGAAGTTTGTTGAAACCATTAGATTAAATGATTGATTTGTTGAAAAATATATGGTGAGATTCCTTACATTCCCAAATGTTATGTTTGATTTATCGAGTAGACTAATTATTGGGATTGTGACCCAAAATTTTCCTAAATAACTATCACATCATTTTTAAGATAAATTTAATAATAAAAATACATTCTAGGATCTAAAGGTTCAGTATAATAAAAAAATTAGGTTCATTCATTATTATCACATAATAAAACATAAACATAATTTAAATTCTTCTTTTATATCCTCCTAAAATATTTTATGTTCTCTTTATTACTTGTATTAACTTGATAAGATACATGAAATAAATGAGTGAGAGGAAAGCCCAGTAAGGGGAGGAATAACAGAAAAAGAATGAGAGACATAAATCATGTCATGATCGGTCCCTCGGGGCCCGTTTTGTGACTACCCCAAGCCCACCTTCAATAGGCTAGGGGATGGAGACTAGCACCAGAAAGGCATATCCCTAAAACGGGAAGGCATTGCCTTTTAACCTGTATAGACACACAATCTAAGAATATAAAAATAAGCAACCACGAAGTAAAATACTCTAGTAAAAGTGTGCTAAAAGTAAAGGGGCCAGAATACAAGCCCAACTTAAATGTACAAGTACAACTAAAAAGTACAAATACAACTGAAAAGTGAAAAACAACTCATGGATTGTCCACCAAGGATCCTACCTGAAGGGTAGGTATTGCTCACGATCAGTAGTCCCTGCATCCCGTCATGCCAAATGGCCCACCTCTAAGTACCATTAGACCTAGCTCCGTCAGCCTCGATCAATGATATCCGTCATCTGTAGAAGACAGAACAAGGCATGGGCATAGCCCGTGAAAGGGTGAGTATAACGATACTCAGTAGGGACCCCAAGACCCTTTTAGGTCTCTCAGAGAGGTCCACAAAGGAAATACCACAAAGAAAGACCACAACTCAAAGCATGAAGTGATAGAAATCAACTCTACTTAGGTATATTCCCAGACATATACCTAATTTATCAATATATACTCATCTCACACATGAGGGAAGAATACAACAAAGGTAACACCACGAAGTTAGAAGTACCACACAGGTAACACTATGATGATAGAAGTACCACACAGGTAACACCATGAAGACAACACCATGAAGGTAGAAGTACCACATAGGTAACAGCACAAAGATAGAAGTACCACACAGGTAACACCAAAAAGACAACACCACGAAGGTATAAGTACCACACATGTAGCACCAAGAAGATATAAGTACCACATAGGTAACACTATAAAGATAACACCGTGAAGGTATAAGTACCATACAGGTAACACCATGAAGATAGAAGTACCACACAGGTAACACCACGAAGGTAGAAGTACCACACATGTAACACCAAGAAGATAGAAGTACCACATAGGTAACACCACGAAGATAACAACATGAAGGTATAAGTACCACAAAGGTAACACCATGAAGATAAAAGTACCACATAGGATCTGACCCTTGCTGAACCACATAGGATCTGACCCACAAAGGATCGGTATGCGCTGACCCACACAGGATCACTAAGCATTGAACCACATAGGATATGATAGAAGCTGACCCACACAGTATCAATTGATGCTAACCCACACAGGATCGATAGATGCCGAACCACACAGGATCAATGTTCTTTCTTCACGTTACAGTCTAACATAGGATTCCTCGCACCCGGTGCACTCAAGTTTCATAGAATCTTCCCCATGAGATATTGGGCCCGAGTCCAGTCTGACCCGGTCGGACCAACCTGGGCCGACTCGGTCTGGGATGACCCGACCCAATTCAGGTTGACCTGACTCGGTCTGGGTCTGACCTGAATGGGCGGGGCCGTAGTAGGCTCGGCCTACTAGGCCGCGGTCCGGCACGACCGGCAAGGGAGCGCGGCCCGTCCCGCAAATGGGGAAACCCGGTCTGCAAGGGGGGTATCCCATCCCGCAAGGGGGCAACTGGAATGTAAGGGGGCGGCCTTACCCACAAGGGGGGCCTGACCTGCAAGGGGGCATGACCTGCTGATCCGGACTACGGTGGGGTCCTCCCTAGCCGACACAGGAGGGGAGCGGCCCCCCATTTGGAACATGAAGTGGCAGGACCTAAGGGTGCTGCCAGGTCACTGTGGAACCCACTATCGTACCATCAGAGCCATGGCTCCTCCAACAACGTGTTGGTCGTGCCGACCTCCACTTCTGCGGTCGACCAGTGTGCCGACCGCCTCTTCTGACCACCATAGATTACAAGCTGTGGCCGGTTCCTCCAGTGGAACAGGTGCACCGCCTCCTTCCTCACAACCTGTTGGTGTGCCAGCCTCCGCCTTCATCCGCCGCGGCTTTGGCTGTGGCCCCTTGATCACCGGAGGCCCGCAACGGTGCACCAAACCTCCTCCATTGTTGTCCAGTTCCGGCCAATCCTCTAACCGCCACGACTTAGTGTTGCAGCCTCCTCTTGCGGCCCGTGATGGTGTGTCACCTCCATCGTAGCCGGATGGTTTCGCTACACTGGAAGTCTTCCATTGAGAAAGCAAGGGTAGCAAGGTAGCGGAGGGTTCAGGCTGGGTTCGTTAGTCCCGCACCCATCACATTAGCTTGTAATAAACACGAGGGAGGAAAAAAGATTCTACAAATCTTGATATGAAAACCAAAAGTAAACCCTACCTCAAGAACAATGGAGAAACACCCGCGGTTGAGGTAGTCGGTCGGTTTTCACCGTCCCCCGCAACTAGCCTCCAACGACTTCCCTCGATCACCAGTCTTTGGTTCAGGGTTTCAGTGTCTTTTATCACCACTCACTAGAACTGGCTCTGTCCTCCAAGGGTTTGGTATGTTAGAACTTTATCAGAACTTCATTGTTTGGTGAAGCAGTGTCGATACCTCTCCCCAAGCTCTATATAAATAGGAGAGGGGGGGGGGGTGTCTAACGATCGTGGGATTTATGAGGGTTCATTAATTTGAAACCTTCCTCATTCCCAATGACTCTATTACTTAGGATTGAAGGGTCAATGCATTTAATGGCTTGACACATCACTAGTCCCATGTTGCTGCTTGTCTGTTGGAGAAAAATATAGAAAGAAAATAAAAAATCTAAATTAGTTTATTATTAATTTAAAAGTCCCAAAATCTATATTTTTTTCCCAACCTACTGCGGTTGAAATGAACCCTCTCTTATGAAAATCCCAGCACTTCAGATTCAACGGTGCTCTCATATTTGTAATCTGATCACTAGTTCAAAAGATAGAATACACCTTACATGCGTTTACTAAACATACCTTACAAAAATTTCAATAAATTTTTAACGTTTACCCTCAACCCGCACCGGTCAAGGTTAGGCTCTGCTTAAGGATAAAAAACCCCAAAGAACTCAACGGTACTCTCATATTTTCAATATGAGTTAATATTTAGGAGTTATGGATTTTAACAATAAGATAATTTTCACTTAATTATTTTATTTACGTCCAAAAACTAACTTGCATAGTTGGCTTGCGTTGGCCAATGTTAGTATCTTCCTAAAGAAAGCATACCCTGACGAGCTCATTGGTGGTATCAGATTTTTAATATGAGTCATCATTCCTGAGTTATAAGAATTTAAAAAATAAAATAACTTTATTTAATTATTTTATTTACGGTTATGCCATTTTTAGGTTTTCTCACCGGAGGCCCGGTCCGACTAAACTTAATTTACGCCTGGGGTAATCCTGCTATCCTGAACACCATGGTGCCCTCAGATTTCTGATATAGGAAACAATTTAAGAGTTATTCTATTTTTTCATGAAACTACTTACACGCTCTAATTAAAGCTTAACAAGACTTCGATGGATCATTCCGGGCACTTTGGGACTCAGAATTATGTGCCGTTAGATTTCACGGTCTCAAAATATTTCCATATAATTAAAAACAATTACATGGAAAATTTGGGTCTTTACATTCTCCCCACCTTAGGGATTTTCATCCACAAAATCCACAACATAGACTAAGAAAACAAATGGGGGTACTGAGCATGCATCTTAGCCTCCCGCTCCTATGGCTCTTCCAGCAAACGCGCACCAGAGGTATCAATCATCCACGAAGGACCCTCTCTTTTCAACCATCATTCTCTATTAGAACCTCAATAAACGTCATCCCATCATCAAAGTACAGCTCGCCATGGTCGATGACGTGAGATGGTCATGCACGCATCTCCTCAACTATGACACATGGAAAAAATTATGTACCCGTTGCATTTGTGGGGGAATAGATAGATGGTAGGCTACCTTGCTCACTCTGATGAGAATCTAGAAAGGTCTTATGAACCTTGAAGATAACTTTTCGCCCTGTACAAACCTCTGTAATCCTCATTAGGGTGATACTTGTAGGAATACATGGTCTCCCTCATTGGGTCTCAAGGGTCTCCGTCTTCTATTGGCATAAGACTTCTGCCAGTTTTTGTGCAGTTTTCACTTGCTGATAAGTGAGGCATCGGGATAAAAACTCTTCCATTTCTTCCTTCATCCCTAGTCACCAGTACTAACATCGGAGGTTATGTTACATCTTCTCCACTCTAGGATGTACCGTTAGTGGGGATGTATGGAACTCCCTCAACACCTCCTCCTGAAGCATCACTGGTACCATGATGCATCCTCTAAAGCGAACAATGTGCTCCCCACCTTTAGGAAATCCTTCAGTAGACCATCCTGAGGATATCTGAGCACGTTGAGCCTCACAGGCAATGTCCCCAAGTAGTGCCTCCCAAAGTCGCTAAATAATTGGGGGAGTGACAGTCATACACTAAAGGTAAGATGCTTCATCTCTATCCACAAAGGATATCTACAATGCAACTAGCCACTCTATCACCTCACTCAGCAACTGCAGACCAGACCTCCTACTGAGTGCATTTTCGACCACATTCCCCTTCCCAAGAGTATAGAATATATCAAAGTCATAGTTCTGGAGGAACTCTAGCCATCGTTACTGTCTCGGGTTCAATTACTTATATGGGAAGTTATACCTGAGAATCTTGTGATTAGAGTAAACAGTAAACCATTCACCCACCAAGTAGCACCGCCACATCTTCAGTGCAAAGACCACTACTTCTAACACCAGCTCATTGGTAGTGCAGTTATGCTCATAATTCTCTGTCTCAGCTATTGAAATATATATTGACACTTCTTCGTCTACAATAAAGGATCCCCCTTCTTCATCAAAGCCGAAAAAGGGCACTGCTACCCAAGAAAAGTCATGTAAAAATCTCTGGCATTACCCCACCAAAGCAGAAGTCCCTCTCCCTTCAGGGAGGTAATCCTGGAAACATATTTTCAAAATATGTCCCTACACTCTTCCACTCCTGTTGGGAACTGAAAACTCAAAACTCCTGCTTCCATGAGGGTAAGGTTGTCCGACTCAAGAGTGATCAAATGCACCCTCTTTTTCATGAGTTTATCCTATGATGACTGGGTTTTTTTCCACTGACTAAGGAAAACCCCATTCAAATGTTGTAGATAAACCAAAACCATTTTTTCTAATACAATCAATCTGAGTATGAACAGTGTATGTCCAATCTATACCCAATCTATCGTCGTAAAGCCTCGACGCTTCCACCAAGAGGTTCCAACTGAAACTCTCTCCTCAAGGGTCAAATCTCCCCACTAGCATAAGTGTGATTACCGAGTCTCCTCCCAAAGTTATCTCTAGACATAAGGGCCAAGTCAACCGTTTAACTAAAAACTCTAGGTATTGAACATGATTCGCGGAAAGAATGAATGATTAGTTCCTATGACTATTAATATAGAAGCTATTAGTTGACACAGACTGTACCTATAATCATTCATGGAGCCCTTTGGTCATACTCCTTGACCACATGTAGCTACTCCCTTCCCCTGTCCTCCAGCTCCCTAAGCCTGGTAGGGACCACATTGAGGTGGTGGTTGTAACATGTCAAAATGTATACCACCTCATGATGCTCTTCTAGCTCAACTTCCATGTCTGTTTCCCTACAGATTAATCTGTCCCTATCACTTCCTCTTCTTGAAACATTTTACATGACCAAGTCTCTAAGACTGGAACCAGTTTTCTGCTTTCCCATTGTTAACATTCACGGGCTGCATCTACTTAGACAAATAATATTCAACCATAAAGGTTCTCTCTATCACCTTAACCTAAGTAGTAATGCATAGAAGAATAATACTAGCTTGGATGTCCCTAAACATGCCCCATTCAGAGGTTTGAGCCCTAAAACACTGATTGTACTGTATTCATCGAGTTCTTGGGATAGTTGGTATACCTCTATGAATACTTAGCTACTGACATGTCTTCCTGCCAAATCTGTAGAATCTATAAGGAACACTCATCCCTTAGCAATTTATGGAAAGAGACCCCCTTCTCAAAGGAAGGTTCTCAAGCTTGTCCATATAAAATTTCACCTCTTCACAAGATTAGGGTAATCTAAATCCTATCATCGTTCTACTAAGACATGTAGAAGGATCTCTACTAGGACCTCCATTTGATCTAATGTTACCCTAGATAGATGGAAACTCGGCCACCTTTTCAAGCCAGTCCTTAGCCGCCCGTGAGTTGATCATGCCTCAGAACCTGAGGGGTATCTGATGTTAAAACACGTGTAAGGTACTAGGCCTACAAGTGTCCTCTACTGGTACCACCGGTTGTAACTATTGACCAACGGGTAGTAGTATATCTAGTACACCACCTGAAGGTGCTAACGCTATAAGAGGGCCTTGCACCGAGGCCTCATCGCTCGGTGGGCCGTTATCGTGTACTCTCATAGGAATCCTAGCTGGCTATCTACGCATTGGCATCCTGATAAGGAACAGTTGTTCCATGATCATTAAGTTATACTTGGTGAGCTGACTCCAAATAAACCAAATAAAAACACTTCCAAAAACACACACAATCAGTGTTTCTGTGCACAGAGTCGGAAATCAGAATTCAGGGTCCTCATGTATGGATACGTCAACTGCCACACTAACACTAGATTACCCAAACCAAAAACACACTCATAACACTTAACACTATTGCCACATAGAAAGGATCAGAGTCCTAGTTATTCGGTAGAACCAAATCCTCTGATACCACTTTGTCATGACCCGTCCCTTAGGTCCCATGCCGTGATTATCCCAAGACCACCTTCCATAGGTCAGGGGCTGGCGAGTAGCACCTGAAAGACATATCCCTAAAATGGGAAGGAATTTTGTTTTAACCTGTACAGGCACTGTAACACCCCAGGTAAATAAAGAATATGACATTTCATATTTATCCATATTTGTGAATAAAATATTTAAATGACTTTAAAGGGGATGCTATGCTCGATGGCGTACCCAACACGCAACAACGAGTTTCTTGGGAATCTTACGTTGCACTCTAATAATAAAATAATATTATTTTAAATGGTAGTTAACATGTAGCCGTTGTAATGGCAGGAATGGGTAGAAATAACTAAAATATGATTATAAATGTTTTTAAATGTTTTCACATTTATCCAATAAAGGATAGAGGCATAAAATACGGAAAGAATTCATTTTTAGGCATATATGCCCTAGTTTTCACTAAAGGTTCACTTATCGCCTTTTGATGGAGAACCGTCATTAAATATAGTTTTGTTCACTCTTAAACATTCTTTTGGACCAAATAAAACTCTTATTAAGAATCAAGACATCAAAATTTACTTTGTGTAAATTTTTGGTATCTTTCCGATAAAGTTCATTTTTTTAATGAATAGTGTAAAATGTTGTATTTTAATTCAAAACCACTTTTTAATATAATTTATTTATATGATTAGATTATATTTTGAATTGGTTTTAAAGTGAAATTAGAAAATATTTTCACCATTAAATCCAATAGTGGTCGTTGGAATCAATTTCACTTTGAAATCAGACTTAAACCAGTGTCAATCTTTTGATACTTATTGTTTCATAAAAACACGCTATTTGCTCTGACAGCGGGAATTAATTATTAAATTAATTAATGTGACTTATATGTTTTGAATTTTGTAAAATAGACTTCATTTTTGAATTCTTAATATCAAATATAGCTTAGGGTGAATTTTTGGTAATTTTCTGAAAAACTTCAATTTTTGATGAATAGTGAAACCACTAAGTGGTAATCAAGCAAACTGATTTTTCAGTTAAATGAAAGTTTACCACTAATGTGTATTGAATTTTGAAAATCCTACATACATGGTTGTCATTAAGAAGTAAAATGTGGTTCAATGAGATTAAAATAATTTTTTGGTGAATAGTAACTTATTAAGTTTTTAATCGCGATTAGTGGTAATTAGTGTAGTTTAAGGTATAAATAATGCTTTAATGATATGAAATGACCTAGAAACATTTCCCAACCTTATTGGTTGTGTCATGGCCTACCAAGACAAGCCATGGGTCAACTTGGGGACCCCATGGATCCACTTCGGTTGGGAAATGACATAAAAAACATTTTATTTAATGTAAAAGTAAAATTGACACAAACATGATATGTTTTACTAAAACAATTTTTAAGTGGGGTTATACAAGTCATCCTTTTGATTATAAATATTCATGGGAAACCTAAAAAGATTTCCTACATCATAGTATTTTTTTTTATAATTTTTAGACATTAAATAAATTAAATTATTTATGACAACATAATGATGCAGTGATGACATCATTATTTAACGATTAAAATAAAATGGAAAGATAATGTAACATCTATGAACTACACATGTCCAAAACTTATTGGATGGGTGTATTTAGAAGCCTTATCAACTTATCCACGAATTATATCAATGTGGGACCTTTTCAAACCGAAACACATTTTCAAATAAAGTAATATTTCTTTACTTTCCAAAAGTGTCCCTCCTCTCCTCTTATAAAAGGCCCCCACCTCTACCTCATTTAACACACTCCTCAAGCCTTTGTCTCGGCCAACACCTGCCCATTTACTCTCTCCACATCCCTCTCCTAATCCTAGAGGATTATATTTTGGCAGAATCCTTTCAAAGGAAGCCTTTAGGCTCAAATCAAAAGGAGTTACACTTTTAAAGGTAATTTATTCTCTCATGTTCATTTGTTTTATTTTGCTTCTCCAACCCCCTAAACTCTTTTTATTTACTTATTTTGTAACAAAACCAGTATATTCAAAATATTAGGATGTTGTTATAAGATTTATTCGAGCTACACTCTCACACAACTACATCAAATGGTTAAAGAACATACGGTTTCCGTGGATGGTGAAATTCTGCCTCCCGAAACGATGATTGTTCAATACTCATTTAACACCTTCAAAGGTGGCCATTATGATGTCACTATTTTTATATATGATATATAATATGTTTATGTTTTATTTATTCTTCTGTATTTTTCATTTTTGTATTACATTTATGGCTTCCATTATGGGTATACGCGATATCTTCATTTAAGGAAGTGCGGACTACCGCCCCCTCAAAGTGATTTGATTAATTAAATACCATATGTGGGATGTATAAAGGATGGAAATATGATATTATATATGATATTATACTGGAATTATAATATACCTTTATATAATTATTATTCCATTCTATAAAATATGAAATAGAAATGAAAGTAGCGTTCATGCGTACGTACGGCTTACTCTCTCCATGAACGGTGCATTTCATTTCTTATCTCTAAATGATTATGTAATGTTATAAATGCATGAATTTACTAGATATATATGACATATATGATATATACATAATGAATACAATTCTGGATATAATAAACATTTGGCCACACGAACAACATGTAATTGTAAGAAGACCACTTTCGACTTAAGAACCAAATATCGGCAAAACAAATATTATTAACTTAAATGATCACATAATGTTTATGACATGGTAATAAGAGGTATAAAAGTAATAATGAACTTGAAAAAGGGTTCTTAAGGAATTATAAATTAACTCAAGTTTATTATTCAGAATATTAAAGAACGATCGAGTCAAGTCGGACCCGAGGTAAGGGATCCTACTCCTCTCTTTCTTTTTAAGTACACACTTTTATGTCATTCCTTTTAAAGCTCATATTTCTTGTTATTGGGATGATCTTTTATATTACAATTAATGTAATTTTTATGTTCATGTGATGAGAGACCCTATTCTCTCTCATCAATCCATTTTGGAAGTTTTATGTGGCGTCGTTAGGCTGCCGAGTTTTCGTAAGGGATTTTTCATCTCACTTTTATTCCCGTGAGATTTATGATACATTTGCCACAAATTCCATTGAGTGGTGTATGTACTGTCCATTATTATACTCTTTGTGTAATATAATTTCGTTTATGAGTATTTACATCAATGATCTATTGTCCTTCTTTCATGGGGTGTATGTTTTGAAAGATACCCAAGTCGGTAAGGGAACCTTTCACCCTCCTCTTTTTTAAAAGACTTCTTTTGTTGGGTCTTTTAATTTACATATTGTTATGTTGGGATATGTTCTCATATATCCTTATTGATGTAAATTTTATGTCCAAGTGATGAGATACACTTTTTATCTCTCATCAACTCATTTTGATGTGATGCCGTTAGGCTGTCAAGGGAACTTTTTAACCCAATTTTGATTTCTTTGGTTTCAACATGTTGTCATTGAATATGTCATCTATTGAATATGTGTGAATGACATTTTATTGTTTTACACTTAATATCCACTTATATTGGGTGTATTTATATTTGTCACACATATTTTTGAGATTTATTTGTCCTTAATTTAAGGATACCTTCTTTATAAGGGATTTCATCACATTTGACATTTCTATTGAGGGTTCATTGTTGTTATACACCAATTCACTCTTATATGGTGTATATAATGTCCTTTGGAGTATTATATCATGAATCCTTTTATTTTCATGATATTATAAAGTTCTGACTAAATGTTATTCCTCGATTATTGTATTCAAGTGTCTCTAATTTTGGTAAAACCCCTTTAACCAAAATATCGTTTTAAATGTTTTAGTTATTTGTTCTTATTAATATCCATGTTTTCAAAATGTTTTTAAGGATTTATTTATATGGATAGTAATGGTTTAAAATTTTAAAAGCTTCAAGGTGGTATGGGACACTTTGATTCAAAAATCTCTTTATTAAATGTTTTAAATGGTTTTGGAAATGGTTTCTTTTTGAATGGATTCATTATTTCAATATCCTAAAATGTTATATTGTGATTGAAATGTGGAAATGTTATGTTTCCTTTATTCATGTTTATGTGATACGATTATGTTATGGTTCTTGGGCATTGTTATGAAGAAAGGGTGGTTCCGTGATAAACTAAGGGCGGGTGAGCCCGATATAGCTCTCCAATGCATTGGGTAACGCGAAGGAGTGAAACGTTAAGGTTTCTCCGAAGAGATTTAGGGAATATACTGTGATGGGTATTCCAAACGTAACCAAGAGGGTTACTCCCTACGTAAGAATGTTATGAATGCCTCAAGTTACCTTTATGTCTTATGTTTTCTATGATTTATTCATGATTTGATATGCCTATGTTTTATGGGTAAAGTATGATTTCATTCTTTTGTATATATGAACTCATGTTTATTTTTATAACCCTTACTGAGATTTTTATGCTCATCCCAAGTTTTTTTGAAATGTTTTTCACAGGTCAAGGGAAAGGTACATGATGTGATGATAGTGTCAAGGATGTGTCAAGAAAGAATCCGTGTTATATTTTAAATATGTTTCTGTTGATGGGAAGAATGAATATTGTCTTTTATGTAACCACTTTGTTTAAATGTGGAATGTAATGTAAGTTTCATGATCTAATTCTCTAAAACTCTAAACCCGAAAAGATCCTCAATGTGTAATCTTGTAATAACTCAAGATTAAGTAAGGTTTAAGGCTGGGGCCTTATAGTTGGTATCAAAGGTCGGTTTAGATAACTTTAGTGGTTAGGGTATTCTTTAAGCATAATTGACAATTACCATAATGGTTAGGATTTCAGAAAGAGTCTTAGTTTTAGATAAAGTGAATGAGTAAGTATATTTTATTGTCTATCTTACTCATTATTACATGATTGTTTTGTTGATATACTCACACTGAAATTTCTATTTTTAGTGAATGAATGGATCTAGCAGACACCAAAGAGACAACAGGTTTGAAGGAAACTGTGGTGGTTCTCTGATTAAGATACTAGATAAAATGGAGGATTCAATGAGGAAACTCGTGGTTGTTCTAAACCAAATATCAAGGAGTCATGATCAACCACTTCAATCTTGGTGAGTTCTCTAATGCATCATGTACGAGATGGCCAATTCGATGTGGAAATTCAGGTAATAATTATTAAGGTAACCATTAGGGTTTATATGATACTTAATTTTTAGGTAATTATGGGTTACTCTATGATATGATGGAAAATGAAAGTAATGAGATAAACTTGAGGTTAAAATATGTTATGATTATTCTTGAAGATTTTATCTCATTTTGGGGAATGTTTTAAGAATTATATAGTTTTGGAAAAAGGACAACACGTAGACCGTGTGACATCCCGTCACGTCGGACAAAGCTGCGGGAATTGAACCCACAACCAATGTGCGACTGGTATTTATCGCCTACCACTGGACTACGTGAAGTCCCTGGTTAGTTTGACTGATTCATTCTAGTTATATGATTTTATGAATTAAGAATAAGTTGATTTTGGGTTATTTTTGAAAATGATTAACCTATCATGGAGGATATGTGATTAGGTTAATTACTTTTCAAAACGAGATTTTAGGAGCAACTGATATTGTTTGGAGATAAATGTTACGATTTATCTTGGAAGACTATGCGACTAAATCCTTCAAATATTTGGGTTTCAATCTTATATTGGTTTACTTTGAAGAATTTTATGGACAAATTGATTATAGAATGTTCCTCGTTGAACTTTGGGTTTTGTTGGACAAATTTTGGAGATTAAGAATAGATCTTCTTTTTATAAAGGGTTATCCTTTTCTGGATTATCTGATCTTGTACTAGCCTTTTTGGTTTTGGATTTGGTTAAAGTCTAAATACATGGGAAGTATATAGTTCCATTTTGTGGATTAGGTGATTCTCTAGAAGTTGATTATAGTACTCTTAATGTGAACAAGTCTTCCTAAATACTCGTCTTTTGGAGAAAATATGAGTTTGTGTAAGGAATCTAATATAGGTTGAAAGTCAATATGATAAGTGATTATGTTTCCTTATGAATAAATTCCTCAATAAAAAGTAACTTAAAACAAAAATGTTGTCTATTAACTTTTCCTACTGGGGAATCGAAGACCGTTTAACCCATCACAAGTTTGTGATTTTCTCATGGTTAACTTTCTCCTAAACATGTTTTCTATCACTCTCCATCAGAACATGACCCTTTGTTTTTTTCCTCCATGTCAATATTTTCATACTTGGAATCCTAATATGGGTTAACTCGGGTGACCTTTGTACTTATCTTTCTTTATTTTATAGTGTTTGTTTTACCAACTTTTGTTCTGATGTGGGACTTTCAAGGATGTTTCCAAGCACAATTTTAAAAATTTCAAGGACGCAATTCCCAAAAGGGGGGAAGGATGTAACACCCCAGGTAAATAAAGAATATGACATTTCATATTTATCCATATTTGTGAATAAAATATTTAAATGACTTTAAAGGGGACGCTATGCTCGATGGCGTACCCAACAAGCAACAACGAGTTTCTTGGGAATCTTACGTTACACTCTAATAATAAAATAATATTATTTTAAATGGTAGTTAACATGTAGCCGTTGTAATGGCGGGAATGGGTAGAAATAACTAAAATATGATTATATATGTTTTTAAATGTTTTTGAATTTATCCAATAAAGGATAGAGGCTTAAAATACGGAAAGAATTCAATTTTAGGCATATATGCCCTAGTTTTCACTAAAGGTTCACTTATCGCCTTTTGATGGCGAACCGTCATTAAATATAGTTTTGTTCACTCTTAAACATTATTTTGGACCAAATAAAACTCTTATTAAGAATCGGGACATCAAAATTTACTTTGTGTAAATTTTTGGTATCTTTCCGATAAAGTTCATTTTTTTAATGAATAGTGTAAAATGTTGTATTTTAATTCAAAACCACTTTTTAATCTAATTTATTTATATGATTAGATTATATTTTTAATTGGTTTTAAAGTGAAATTAGAAAATATTTTCACCATTAAATCCAATTGTGGTCGTTGGAATCAATTTCACTTTGAAATCAGACTTAAACCAGTGTCAATCTTTTGATACTTATTGTTTCATAAAAACACGCTATTTGCTCTGACAACGGGAATTAATTATTAAATTAATTAATGTGACTTATATGTTTTGAATTTTGTAAAATAGACTTCATTTTTGAATTCGTAATATCAAATATAGCTTAGGGTGAATTTTTGGTAATTTTCTGAAAAACTTCAATTTTTGATGAATAGTGAAACCACTAAGTGGTAATCAAGCAAACTGATTTTTCAGTTAAATGAAAGTTTACCACTAATGTGTATTGAATTTTGAAAATCCAACATACATGGTTGTCATTAAGAAGTAAAATGTGGTTCAATGAGATTAAAATAATTTTTTTGGTGAATAGTAACTTATTAAGTTTTTAATCGCGATTAGTGGTAATTAGTGTAGTTTAAGGTATAAATAATGCTTTAATGATATGAAATGACCTAGAAACATTTCCAAACCTTATTGTTTGTGTCATGGACGACCAAGAAAAGCCATGGGTCAACTTGGGGACCCCATGGATCCACTTCGGTTGGGAAATGACATAAATAACATTTTATTTAATGTAAAAGTAAAATTGACAGAAACATGATATGTTTTACTAAAACACTTTTTAAGTGGGGTTATACAAGTCATCCTTTTGATTATAAATATTCATGGGAAAGCTAAAAAGATTTCCTACATCATAGTATTTTTTTTATAATTTTTAGACATTAAATAAATTAAATTATTTATGACATCATAATGATGCAGTGATGACATCATTATTTAACGATTAAAATAAAATGGAAAGATAATGTAAAATCTATGAACTACACATGTCCAAAACATATTGGATGGGTGGATTTAGAACCCTTATCAACTTATCCACGAATTTTATCAATGTGGGACCTTTTGAAACCGAAACACATTTTCAAATAAAGTAATATTTCTTTACTTTCCAAAAGTGCCCCTCCTCTCCTCTTATAAAAGGCCCCCACCTCTACCTCATTTAACACACTCCTCAAGCCTTTGGCTCGGCCAAACCCTGCCCATTTACTCTCTCCACATCCCTATCCTAATCCTAGAGGATTAACTTTGGGCAGAATCCTTTCAAAGGAAGCCTTTAGGCTCAAATCAAAAGGAGTTACACTTTTAAAGGTAATTTATTCTCTCATGTTCATTTGTTTTATTTTGCTTCTCTAACCCCATAAACTCTTTTTATTTACTTCTTTTGTAACAACACCAGTATCTTCAATATACTAGGATGTTTTTATAATATTTATTAGAGCTACACTCTCACACAACTACATCAAATGGTTAAAGAACATACGGTTTCCGTGGATGGTGAAATTCTGCCTCCCGAAACGATGATTGTTCAATACTCATTTAACACCTTCAAAGGTGGCCATTATGATGTCACTATTTTTATATATGATATATAATATGTTTATGTTTTATTTATGCTTCTGTGTTTTTCATTTTTGTATTACCTTTATGGCTTCCATTATGGGTATACGTGATATCTTCATTTAAGGAAGTGCGGACTACCGCCCCCTCAAAGTGATTTGATTCGTTAAATACCATATGTGAGATGTATAAAGGATGGAAATATGATATTATATATGATATTATACTGGAATTATAATATACCTTTATATAATTATTATTCCATTCTATAAAATATGAAATAGAAATGAAAGTAGCGTTCATGCGTACGTACGGCTTACCGTCTCCATGAACGGTGCATTTCATTTCTTATCTCTAAATGATTATGTAATGTTATAAATGAATGCATGTACTGGATATATATGACATATCTGATATCTACATAATGAATACAATTCTGGATATAATAAAAATTTGGCCACACGAACAACATGTAATTGTAAGAAGACCACTTTCGACTTAAGAACCAAATATCGGCAAGACAAATATTGTTAACTTAAATGATTACATAATGTTTATGACATGGTAATAAGAGGTATAAAAGTAATAAGGAACTTTAAAAAGGGTTATTAAGGAATTATAAATTAACTCAAGTTTATTATTCAGGATATTAAAGAACGATCGAGTCAAGTCGGACCCGAGGTAAGGGATCCTACTCCTCTCTTTCTTTTTAAGTACACACTTTTATGTCATTCCTTTTAAAGCTCATATTTCTTGTTATTGGGATGATATTTTATATTACAATTACTGTAATTTTTATGTTCATGTGATGAGAGACCCTATTCTCTCTCATCAATCCATTTTGGAAGTTTTATGTGGCGTCGTTAGGCTGCCGAGTTTTCGTAAGGGATTTTTCATCTCACTTTTATTCCCGTGAGATTTATGCTACATTTGCCACAAATTCCATTGAGTGGTGTATGTACTGTCCATTATTATACTCTTTGTGTAATATAATTTCGTTTATGAGTATTTACATCAATGATCTATTGTCCTTCTTTCATGGGGTGTATGTTTTGAAAGATACCCAAGTCGGTAAGGGAACCTTTCACCCTCCTCTTTTTTAAAAGACTTCTTTTGTTGGGTCTTTTAATTTACATATTGTTATGTTGGGATATGTTCTCATATATCCTTATTGATGTAAATTTTATGTCCAAGTGATGAGATACACTTTTTATCTCTCATCAACTCATTTTGATGTGATGCCGTTAGGCTGTCAAGGGAACTTTTTAACCCAATTTTGATTTCTTTGGGTTCAACATGTAGTCATTGAATATGTCATCTATTGAATATGTATAAATGAAATTTTATTGTTTTACACTTAATATCCACTTATATTGGGTGTATTTATATTTGTCACACATATTTTTGAGATTTATTTGTCCTTAATTTAAGGATACCTTCTTTATAAGGGATTTTATCACATTTGACATTTCTATTCAGGGTTCATTGTTGTTATGCACCAATTCACTCTTATATGGTGTATATACTGTCCTTTGGAGTATTATATCATGAATCCTTTTATTCTCATGATATTATAAAGTTCTGACTAAATGTTATTCCTCGATTATTGTATTCAAGTGTCTCTAATTTTGGTAAAACCCCTTTAACCAAAATATCGTTTTAAATGTTTTAGTTATTTGTTCTTATTAATATCCATGTTTTCAAAATGGTTTTAAGGATTTATTTATATGGATAGTAATGGTTTAAAATGTTAAAATCTTCAAGGTGGTATGGGACACTTTGATTCAAAAATCTCTTTATTAAATGTTTTAAATGGTTTTGGAAATGGTTTCTTTTTGAATGGATTCATTATTTCAATATCCTAAAATGTTATATTGTGATTGAAATGTGGAAATGTTATGTTTCCTTTATTCATGTTTATGTGATACGATTATGTTATGGTTCTTGGGCATTGTTATGATGAAAGGGTGGTTCCATGATAAACTAAGGGCGGGTGAGCCCGATATAGCTCTCCAATGCATTGGGTAACGCGAAGGAGTGAAACGTTAAGGTTTCTCCGAAGAGATTTAGGGAATATACTGTGATGGGTATTCCAAACGTAACCAAGAGGGTTACTCCCTACGTAAGAATTTTATGAATGCCTCAAGTTACCTTTATTTCTTATGTTTTCTATGATTTATTCATGATTTGATATGCCTATGTTTTATGGGTAAAGTATGATTTCATTATTTTGTATATATGAACTCATGTTTATTTTTATAACCCTTACTGAGCTTTTTATGCTCATCCCAAGTTTTTTTGAAATGTTTTTCACAGGTCAAGGGAAAGGTACATGATGTGATGATAGTGTCAAGGATGTGTCAAGAAAGAATCCATGTTATATTTTAAATATGTTTCCGTTGATGGGAAGAATGAATATTGTCTTTTATGTAACCACTTTGTTTAAATGTGGAATGTAATGCAAGTTTCATGATCTAATTCTCTAAAACTCTAAACCCGAAAAGATCCTCAATGTGTAATCTTGTAATAACTCAATATTAAGTAAGGTTTAAGGCTGGGGCCTTATAGGCACACAGTCAAAGAACACAACAAGAAGAAACCATGAAGTAAACAGCTGTAGTAAAAGTGTGCTGAAGTAAATGGGATAGAATACAAGCCCAACTGAAATGTACAAGTACAACTGAAAAGTACAAATAAAACTAAAAAGTGAAAAATAGCTCCTGGATCATCCACTAAGGATCCTACCTGAAGGGTAGGTACAACTCACGATCAGTAGTCCCTATGTCCCATCATGAAAAATGGTCCACCTCCAAGTACCTTCAGACCTGGATCCCTTAGACTTGATCAATGCTATTCATCGTCTGCTTAAGACACAACAAGTTGCAGGAATGAGCTGTGCAGGGGTGAGTATAACGATACTTAGTAGGGACCCCGAGACCTCCATAGGTCTCTCAGAGTTCCACAAAGAAATACCAAAAATAAAGACAACAACTCAAATCAAAAAGTGAAAGAAATAAACTCTACTTAGGTATATTTCCGTACATATACCTAAGTTTTCAAGATATACTCATCTCACACATGAGGGAAGAACACCACAAAGGTAACACCAAAAAGTTAGAAGTACCACATAGGTAACACCACGAAGATAGAAGTACCACACAGGTAACACCACAAAGACAACACCATGAAGGTAGAAGTACCACACAGGTAACATCACGAAGATAGAAGTACCACACAGGTAACACCACGAAGACAACACCACGAAGGTAAAAGTACCACATAGGTAACACCAAGAAGATAAAAGTACCACATAGGTAACACCATGAAGATAACACTACAATGTATAAGTACCACACAGGTAACACCACAAAGATAGAAGTACCACACATTTAACACCACGAAGACAACATCATGAAGGTAGAAGTACCACACAGGTAACACCAAGAAGATAATAGTACCACATAGGTAACACAACAAAGATAAAACCACGAAGGTATAAGTAACACACATGTAACACCATGAAGGTAGAAGTAAAACACAGGTAACACCACAAAGATAGAAATACAACACAGGTAACACTACGAAGATAGATGTACCACACAGGTAAATGAATCAGATCACACCTGGTATAATTTAAGCACAAAAGTACAGATTATTAGTCGTAAGCTAGATCATATTATTCTGTTAAGAGGCACTGTTACTGACCCACATAGGATTGATAGGTACTACCCCCCAATGACCCACACAGGATGTGACCCACACAAGATCAGTATGCACTGACCCACACAGGATTACTGAGAGCTGACCCACACGGGATTGCTGAGTGATGACCCACACATGATCTGATAGAATCTGACCCACACAGGATCGATAGATGCTGACCCACATAGGATCTATATATGAGGATCCACATAGGAACGATTTTCTTTCTTCATGTTACAGCCTGCTAGAGGATTCTTCACACCCAGTGCACCCGAGTTCCATAGAATCCTCCCCTTGTGATATCGGTCATATCTCAACCACCACTATGCTCCACAAAGGAGTAACCCAAAGGACTGCCATGTCATAAGGGTTCCAACATGATAGATGGTGCATCAATCAGATGCCTGGTCTTGGAGTTATAAGCATTTTAGTTTCAAGGGCCCGGTTGGATTTGGGTTCGATCCAACCCGGCCATAATCAAACTATCTCCAAAACTTAAGTAAAGTATACAAAAAGTACCACCTCGCTCCAAGGGTCCCAACACCATGGAAGGTTCGTCAAACAAATGTTCGATTCTCAAGATATGGCCCTTTAAGTGTTTCTGGGTTCGGTTGGGCCTGCGTCCAATCTGACTTGGTCGGCCAGACTCAGCCCGCACCAGTCTGGGCTGACCCGACCTAGTTTGGGTAGCCCCGACCCAGTCCGGGTCTTACCCGACTGGGTAGGGCTATGGTGGGCTCGACCCGTGTAACGACCCGAAATTTTTTAAATAAATTTTGTTTCCCAATTTTATGTGTTATTATTATACTCAACAAAAACGTTTTATTTGATAAACATGATTATAATTAAAATGAGATCAGTGGGTTTTGACTATTATATAACCATCGGTCAATATGACCGCTGTGAACAAAATGTTTTGATATAAGTAATCTTGGTTAATTATTATAGAAAGAAGATTCGATGACCTCACCTAGCAGTCTTGGACCGATCGAAGCCCATCTCACAGAGCTTGGGAAGGAGGTAGCACCACTGGGCTTTGCTCTGGATCAAATCCAAGCCAAACTTCATCATGTGAAGCTGGAACGGAATCGCCTTCGTGAGAAGTTCAAACTGATAGAAATTACTACTCGGGCAATGTTGACTGAGCCGCCCCAAGCTTCTATAACCCTAGCACACCTTACTCTTAGGTCCTATGCTGGTATTATAAGGGGTTATGTAACGAGACCGTAACTACCTTGTGTAATCCTTGTTTTAAATAAAAATTGGGATTTCATCTTATGATGAAGTTTATGAATTTTGAAATGACCGGATAAATATAGTATGCATATTTTTGATGAATTTTAGAAAAAGGATATTTTAAATATGTTAATGTAAACCCTAAATAATTAAAAATGTGTAATGATTTTCAAAAAAAGGTCTTCTGCAATTATGTTCAGTACTAAATTTAGAGTCTAATAAGATCAACTTGATTTTTGATGAATAGTAAATTATGAATAGTGATTTTATGATTAGGATTAGTAATATGACCAAATGGATTAGTAATCTCACTTAAAGAAAGTTTTAAAATAATCTAGGCACCTTGATTAAGTAATGCGATCCAATAAAATAGTTAAATAACGGTTTCATTAATTATTATTCAAGTATTAGTTTTTTCGGGTGAATAGTGTTTTTTAATTAAAAATTTAATTAAAAATAATTAGAAAATTATTTTTATAAAAATGACTTTATTTTTGAACTCAGAGCATCGATATTATGTTATGGAAATTTTTGGGGTTTTTTCTGAAAAAATGAATTTTCGATGAATAGTGTTTTTATTTAAAAATTAAATTAAAAATATTTAGAAAATTATTTTTATAAAATGGATTTCATTTTTGAAATCAGAGCATTGATATTTGGTTAATGTGAAATTTTGGGATTTTTCTGAGAAAGTTGAATTTTCAGTGAATAGTAAAAATACAGTTTTAGGGTTTCAGTATGTTTAATGACA
This sequence comes from Viscum album, assembly GCA_963277665.1. Classification (NCBI taxonomy): domain Eukaryota; kingdom Viridiplantae; phylum Streptophyta; class Magnoliopsida; order Santalales; family Viscaceae; genus Viscum; species Viscum album. The sequence goes on from OY728138.1 coordinate 772,656,821, forward strand.
TCATAACGGTGTCATGATGATGTCATGAGATCTTTTGAGGGTTGGCCGGCCAAGGGTGATGAATTATTGTTTTGGGGGCCCCATGTGGCCTAACTCCATGATAAATGACAAGGGAGAGCACATGGGTTTGAGAAAAGCACATGTGAGGTGTCCCTTGGCCATTAATGCCTTGTCCCCTCACTTTCCCTATAAATACCAAGCCCTCCTCTCATCCATTCGACTCCCCACTCATTCCCAACGAATTTCTGGTCTCATTACCTCCAAAGGAGTCCTCCCAAGGTGCCCCCAAGCCCTCAAGGTCCCAACCTTTGAGGTTTAAGAGTTACATTTTAAGGTAAGGGATCCGACCCCTCTCTTTCTTTTCAAGTAATCTCTTTTATGTAATTTCTTTTATACTCCATGTTCTTATGTTGGAGGATGTTCTTTTATATTCATCCTACTGCCTATTTCATGTTCATATGATGAGAGACCCCCCCCCTTTCTCTCATCATTTCGTTTTAATAATGTTTAAGTGGCGCCGTTAGGCTGCCGAATTTTTAAGGGATTCTTTCACCTTCCTCGTTTTCAAGTTCTATTTTCATTCAAGTCTTTCATGTTCCTTTTTATTATGTTGGGGTATGATCTCTAAATTATCATACTGATCTTTTATGATCATATGATGAGATACCCCATTTGATCGCTTCAATTCAGTATTTTGAAGTATTAAGTGGCGCCGTTAGGCTGCCGAATTTTTAAGTGGTTCTTCACCCTTCTCGTTTTGAAGTTCTACTTTCATGTCAATTATTTCAAGTTCCTTTTTGTTATATTGGGGTATTATCTCTATATATATCATACTGGACTCTTATGTTCATATGATTAGAGACCCCATTTGATCTCTTCAATTCAGTATTTTGATGTTTTAAGTGGCGCCGTTAGGCTGCCGAATTTTTAAGTGGTTCTTCACCCTTCTCGTTTTGAAGTTCTACTTTCATGTTAATTCTTTCAAGTTACTTTTTGTTATGTTGGGGAATTATCTCTATATCTATCATACTGATCTCTTATGATCATATTATGAGGGACCCTATTTGATCTTGTCAAATCATTTTCTTTTGAAGTTAAGTGACGCCGTAAGGCTGCCGAATTTTCAAAAGAGAAATCTAATTTTTTTCTTCCTTCCATGTTTTTCATTTCAAATGGTATGTCCTTGAAATTTCATTACCATGATCATGTATCCTTCTTATTCTGTCCATGTACTATTTTATGGGTCATTTATGAATGTTTGACCCATTTTACCTCTCTTTTAATGTCTTCTAAGACCTCGGAACATTGCCATTATGCTGCAGAATTTCTGTCTCAAAATGTCTATCTCTTTTTCTAAAGTTCTTTTATTTTATTAAGTGAGTACTCAAATATCTTTATTATAAAGGGGTATTCACATATATACCAAAATGTTCTATTTTAAATTCTGGGATTTACATACATGAGACCCACCTTCCTTTTCTGTGGGTTTTAAAGTGATATAAAGATCATGTCTTTAAAGCAGTTTTTAAAAAGTTATGATTATGAAATGAAACCCATTTCCTTTATGCTATATGGGTTATTTATGAAATGTTTGATGATGATATATGTGGCTCACATGATAATAAAGGAAAATTTAAGGGTGCGCCCTGATAGCGCTCCAATGCATTGGGTAATGATGTAACCACTAGAGATTACAATTTTCACGATACCTTGGTGAATAACCTTGGTAATTTTAAAATGACACCTTGGGGATGGACCTTGGTGATATGTTCATGATTGTATATGTTAAATGATGTAGCCACATCTTCAAGTTATGAAAAAGTTTTATTTTTATTATGATATGCCTCATGATTTCATTTTCATGCCTTAAAGTTCTTTTCATGACTTTATTGATGTATCTCAAGTTCATATGTAAAATGTTTCACTTGTTTCCCTTGCTGGGCCTTCTGCTCAACCTTCCTTTTGATGTATGTCCCCAGGTTATGGGATGCAGTAATGAGCCTAGGGTGAACATGAGGAGAAGCCTTTCAAGTGTTTAAGAAGAATGTTTTTTTTTCATGTTTTATGTTCCTTGTTTCCAAGACACTAAACCTTAAAGATCCTCAGTTCCGTGTAATGGAATGAAAAGTTATGTTATAAAAAGATGGGATGCTATAGTTGGTATCAAAGGATGGTTTAGTTATTTGTGGAAATTAGGATATGAAAACTCTAGGAGGAACCCTATAGAAAAGTTTAATATAGGAAATCTTCCTGGTATTTTGGTGAGTATTGACTAAGGGGTTGCCAAGAAAATACATCCCTGTCTGGATATGAGCAGGTAGAGGTGGCTCTGGCACAGATGTACATAGGGGTAAAACCCGAAAAAACCGCTTTGAGCTAGACTCGAACGGGAACTGGTACACGACAACGGGCCTTGCTGCACTCTTGGTTACGACACTCCCGGGGGATATGCTTTGGTTAATTCATAAGCTTGGTATGAACCATTGTTAAAGGAACAAAGATAAAATAAAATAAAGGTTCACATAAGAATATATGATCATTAATAACCTAGATGGGAACCTAGGAGATCACAATTTAGGGTATACCTTTCATATACAAGTTATCCTTATATGCTTTTAGTTCCTTTTCATGATTATTAGCTAAGTACTTAAGCCCCTAATTATGCTTTCTCTTCTTAGTTAATGGTGGGAAATGGAAGAACATGTTCCGACAACCAATGTGATAGGAAATGCGATGATTTTCGTATTAATATGACAGGGATGATTAGGGGATTAAAATATGATTATTATTTTGGAAGACGTTCATTATTTTGGGAACCACATTTGATCGAGGTAAATAGATTACTACGGTATTTTCATTGAGGAGTAAGGTTGACTTATATTTTGAATAATCGATGAATTTAAGGTGAACTTATAGTAATTTAGGTCACTTATGGGAATGACTAACCTATCATGGGTAAAATATGTTTAGGTTAGCTACTTTTTTTATAAGATGTTAGGAGTGGTTGATGTTGTCTGGAGATGAACAATGAAGTTGTTTTGGAAGACTATGTTATCAAATCCTTATTGTATTTGGGTTTCAATCTTAGTTTGGTTTGTTTTGAGGAATTTTAAGGACCGTTATTTAGGGAATGGTTTATGATGAAATTTGGGTAGTACCATGGAACTTTGATGATTTAAAAGTAGTTTCCATTCCTATGGTATTCTTTCTTTTTGAAGAGTTTTTTTTACCTTAACCTTTCTGTTTTTGGGATAATGTTTAAAGATAGAAGAAATAGATAGTTAATCTTTTGTAGATTATGTGATTCTATAGAAGATGATTCTTGTGCTTTTATGAGACCAAGTGTTTTTGAATTCTCATCATTTGGAGAAAAGATTAGTGTTGGTAGGGACTTGTTAAAGGATGAAACTCTAACTGAAGGTAGGTATATTTTCTTATGTTTTTGTTCTATGTAGTAAATGAAATCCTCAAAATTATGAAAAGAAACGTAAAACAAAAATGTTGTTGGTTTACGTTTCCTACTAGGTAATCAAAGACCATTTACACACATCATAAGTTTGGGTTTTTCTCATGGTTAACTTTCTCCTAATCATGTTCTCTATCACTCTCCCTCAGAACATGACCCTTTGTTTTCTCCTCCATGTCCATGTTTTCCTACATTGAACCCTAGTGTGGGTTAACTCGGGTGACCTTTGTACTTCCCTTTCTTTATTCTAAAGTAATAGTTTTACTGACTCCTTTTCCGATATGGGACTTTCAATGAAATTTCAAAACCCAATTTTAAAATTGCGAGGACGCAATTTCTTAAGGGGGGAAGATTGTAACGACCCGAAATTTTTTAAATAAATTTTGTTTCCCAATTTTATGTGTTATTATTATACTCAACAAAAACGTTTTATTTGATAAACATGATTATAATTAAAATGAGATCAGTGGGTTTTGACTATTATATAACCATCGGTCAATATGACCGCTGTGAACAAAATGTTTTGATATAAGTAATCTTGGTTAATTATTATAGAAAGAAGATTTGATGACCTCACCTAGCAGTCTTGGACCGATCGAAGCCCATCTCACAGAGCTTGGGAAGGAGGTAGCACCACTGGGCTTTGCTCTGGATCAAATCCAAGCCAAACTTCATCATGTGAAGCTGGAACGGAATCGCCTTCGTGAGAAGTTCAAACTGATAGAAATTACTACTCGGGCAATGTTGACTGAGCCGCCCCAAGCTTCTATAACCCTAGCACACCTTACTCTTAGGTCATATGCTGGTATTATAAGGGGTTATGTAACGAGACCGTAACTACCTTGTGTAATCCTTGTTTTAAATAAAAATTGGGATTTCATCTTATGATGAAGTTTATGAATTTTGAAATGACCGGATAAATATAGTATGCATATTTTTGATGAATTTTAGAAAAAGGATATTTTAAATATGTTTATGTAAACCCTAAATAATTAAAAATGTGTAATGATTTTCAAAAAAAGGTCTTCTGCAATTATGTTCAGTACTAAATTTAGAGTCTAATAAGATCAACTTGATTTTTGATGAATAGTAAATTATGAATAGTGATTTTATGATTAGGATTAGTAATATGACCAAATGGATTAGTAATCTCACTTAAAGAAAGTTTTAAAATAATCTAGGCACCTTGATTAAGTAATGTGATCCAATAAAATAGTTAAATAACGGTTTCATTAATTATTATTCAAGTATTAGTTTTTTCGGGTGAATAGTGTTTTTTAATTAAAAATTTAATTAAAAATAATTAGAAAATTATTTTTATAAAAATGACTTTATTTTTGAACTCAGAGCATCGATATTATGTTATGGAAATTTTTGGGGTTTTTTCTGAAAAAATGAATTTTCGATGAATAGTGTTTTTATTTAAAAATTAAATTAAAAATATTTAGAAAATTATTTTTATAAAATGGATTTCATTTTTGAAATCAGAGCATTGATATTTGGTTAATGTGAAATTTTGGGATTTTTCTGAGAAAGTTGAATTTTCAGTGAATAGTAAAAATACAGTTTTAGGGTTTCAGTATGTTTAATGACATCATAACGGTGTCATGATGATGTCATGAGATCTTTTGAGGGTTGGCCGGCCAAGGGTGATGAATTATTGTTTTGGGGGCCCCATGTGGCCTAACTCCATGATAAATGACAAGGGAGAGCACATGGGTTTGAGAAAAGCACATGTGAGGTGTCCCTTGGCCATTAATGCCTTGTCCCCTCACTTTCCCTATAAATACCAAGCCCTCCTCTCATCCATTCGACTCCCCACTCATTCCCAACGAATTTCGGGTCTCATTACCTCCAAAGGAGTCCTCCCAAGGTGCCCCCAAGCCCTCAAGGTCCCAACCTTTGAGGTTTAAGAGTTACATTTTAAGGTAAGGGATCCGACCCCTCTCTTTCTTTTCAAGTAATCTCTTTTATGTCATTTCTTTTATACTCCATGTTCTTATGTTGGAGGATGTTCTTTTATATTCATCCTACTGCCTATTTCATGTTCATATGATGAGAGACCCCCCCCCCCTTTCTCTCATCATTTCGTTTTAAGAATGTTTAAGTGGCGCCGTTAGGCTGCCGAATTTTTAAGGGATTCTTTCACCTTCCTCGTTTTCAAGTTCTATTTTCATTCAAGTCTTTCATGTTCCTTTTTATTATGTTGGGGTATGATCTCTAAATTATCATACTGATCTTTTATGATCATATGATGAGATACCCCATTTGATCGCTTCAATTCAGTATTTTGAAGTATTAAGTGGCGCCGTTAGGCTGCCGAATTTTTAAGTGGTTCTTCACCCTTCTCGTTTTGAAGTTCTACTTTCATGTCAATTATTTCAAGTTCCTTTTTGTTATATTGGGGTATTATCTCTATATATATCATACTGGACTCTTATGTTCATATGATGAGAGACCCCATTTGATCTCTTCAATTCAGTATTTTGATGTTTTAAGTGGCGCCGTTAGGCTGCCGAATTTTTAAGTGGTTCTTCACCCTTCTCGTTTTGAAGTTCTACTTTCATGTTAATTCTTTCAAGTTACTTTTTGTTATGTTGGGGAATTATCTCTATATCTATCATACTGATCTCTTATGATCATATTATTAGGGACCCTATTTGATCTTGTCAAATCATTTTCTTTTGAAGTTAAGTGACGCCGTAAGGCTGCCGAATTTTCATAAGAGAAATCTAATTTTTTTCTTCCTTCCATGTTTTTCATTTCAAATGGTATGTCCTTGAAATTTCATTACCATGATCATGTATCCTTCTTATTCTGTCCATGTACTATTTTATGGGTCATTTATGAATGTTTGACCCATTTTACCTCTCTTTTAATGTCTTCTAAGACCTCGGAACATTGCCATTATGCTGCAGAATTTCTGTCTCAAAATGTCTATCTCTTTTTCTAAAGTTCTTTTATTTTATTAAGTGAGTACTCAAATCTCTTTATTATAAAGGGGTATTCACATATATACCAAAATGTTCTATTTTAAATTCTGGGATTTACATACATGAGACCCACCTTCCTTTTCTGTGGGTTTTAAAGTGATATAAAGATCATGTCTTTAAAGCAGTTTTTAAAAAGTTATGATTATGAAATGAAACCCATTTCCTTTATTCTATATGGGTTATTTATGAAATGTTTGATGATGATATATGTGGCTCACATGATAATAAAGGCAAATTTAAGGGTGCGCCCTGATAGCGCTCCAATGCATTGGGTAATGATGTAACCACTAGAGATTACAATTTTCACGATACCTTGGTGAATAACCTTGGTAATTTTAAAATGACACCTTGGGGATGGACCTTGGTGATATGTTCATGATTGTCTATGTTAAATGATGTAGCCACATCTTCAAGTTATGAAAAAGTTTTATTTTTATTATGATATGCCTCATGATTTCATTTTCATGCCTTAAAGTTCTTTTCATGACTTTATTGATGTATCTCAAGTTCATATGTAAAATGTTTCACTTGTTTCCCTTGCTGGGCCTTCTGCTCAACCTTCCTTTTGATGTATGTCCCCAGGTTATGGGATGCAGTAATGAGCCTAGGGTGAACATGAGGAGAAGCCTTTCAAGTGTTTAAGAAGAATGTTTTTTTTCATGTTTTATGTTCCTTGTTTCCAAGACACTAAACCTTAAAGATCCTCAGTTCCATGTAATGGAATGAAAAGTTATGTTATAAAAAGACGGGATGCTATAGTTGGTATCAAAGGATGGTTTAGTTATTTGTGGAAATTAGGATATGAAAACTCTAGGAGGAACCCTATAGAAAAGTTTAATATAGGAAATCTTCCTGGTATTTTGGTGAGTATTGACTAAGGGGTTGCCAAGAAAATACATCCCTGTCTGGATATGAGCAGGTAGAGGTGGCTCTGGCACAGATGTACATAGGGGTAAAACCCGAAAAAACCGCTTTGAGCTAGACTCGAACGGGAACTGGTACACGACAACGGGCCTTGCTGCACTCTTGGTTACGACACTCCCGGGGAATATGCTTTGGTTAATTCATAAGCTTGGTATGAACCATTGTTAAAGGAACAAAGATAAAATAAAATAAAGGTTCACATAAGAATATATGATCATTAATAACCTAGATGGGAACCTAGGAGATCACAATTTAGGGTATACCTTTCATATACAAGTTATCCTTATATGCTTTTAGTTCCTTTTCATGATTATTAGCTAAGTACTTAAGCCCCTAATTATGCTTTCTCTTCTTAGTTAATGGTGGGAAATGGAAGAACATGTTCCGACAACCAATGTGATAGGAAATGCGATGATTTTCGTATTAATATGACAGGGATGATTAGGGGATTAAAATATGATTATTATTTTGGAAGACGTTCATTATTTTGGGAACCATATTTGATCGAGGTAAATAGATTACTACGGTATTTTCATTGAGGAGTAAGGTTGACTTATATTTTGAAGAATCGATGAATTTAAGGTGAACTTATAGTAATTTAGGTTACTTATGGGAATGACTAACCTATCATGGGTAAAATATGTTTAGGTTAGCTACTTTTTTTATAAGATGTTAGGAGTGGTTGATGTTGTCTGGAGATGAACAATGAAGTTGTTTTGGAAGACTATGTTATCAAATCCTTATTGTATTTGGGTTTCAATATTAGTTTGGTTTGTTTTGAGGAATTTTAAGGACCGTTATTTAGGGAATGGTTTATGATGAAATTTGGGTAGTACCATGGAACTTTCATGATTTAAAAGTAGTTTCCATTCCTATGGTATTCTTTCTTTTTGAAGAGTTTTTTTTTACCTTAACCTTTCTGTTTTTGGGATAATGTTTAAAGATAGAAGAAATAGATAGTTAATCTTTTGTAGATTATGTGATTCTATAGAAGATGATTCTTGTGCTTTTATGAGACCAAGTGTTTTTGAATTCTCATCATTTGGAGAAAAGATTAGTGTTGGTAGGGACTTGTTAAAGGATGAAACTCTAACTGAAGGTAGGTATATTTTCTTATGTTTTTTTTCTATGTAGTAAATGAAATCCTCAAAATTATGAAAAGAAACGTAAAACAAAAATGTTGTTGGTTTACGTTTCCTACTAGGTAATCAAAGACCATTTACACACATCATAAGTTTGGGATTTTCTCATGGTTAACTTTCTCCTAATCATGTTCTCTATCACTCTCCCTCAGAACATGACCCTTTGTTTTCTCCTCCATGTCCATGTTTTCCTACATGGAACCCTAGTGTGGGTTAACTCGGGTGACCTTTGTACTTCCCTTTCTTTATTCTAAAGTAATAGTTTTACTGAATCCTTTTCCGATATGGGACTTTCAATGAAATTTCAAAACCCAATTTTAAAATTGCGAGGACGCAATTTCTTAAGGGGGGAAGATTGTAACGACCCGAAATTTTTTAAATAAATTTTGTTTCCCAATTTTATGTGTTATTATTATACTCAACAAAAACGTTTTATTTGATAAACATGATTATAATTAAAATGAGATCAGTGGGTTTTGACTATTATATAACCATCGGTCAATATGACCGCTGTGAACAAAATGTTTTGATATAAGTAATCTTGGTTAATTATTATAGAAAGAAGATTCGATGACCTCACCTAGCAGTCTTGGACCGATCGAAGCCCATCTCACAGAGCTTGGGAAGGAGGTAGCACCACTGGGCTTTGCTCTGGATCAAATCCAAGCCAAACTTCATCATGTGAAGCTGGAACGGAATCACCTTCGTGAGAAGTTCAAACTGATAGAAATTACTACTCGGGCAATGTTGACTGAGCCGCCCCAAGCTTCTATAACCCTAGCACACCTTACTCTTAGGTCCTATGCTGGTATTATAAGGGGTTATGTAACGAGACCGTAACTACCTTGTGTAATCCTTGTTTTAAATAAAAATTGGGATTTCATCTTATGATGAAGTTTATGAATTTTGAAATGACCGGATAAATATAGTATGCATATTTTTGATGAATTTTAGAAAAAGGATATTTTAAATATGTTTATGTAAACCCTAAATAATTAAAAATGTGTAATGATTTTCAAAAAAAGGGCTTCTGCAATTATGTTCAGTACTAAATTTAGAGTCTAATAAGATCAACTTGATTTTTGATGAATAGTAAATTATGAATAGTGATTTTATGATTAGGATTAGTAATATGACCAAATGGATTAGTAATCTCACTTAAAGAAAGTTTTAAAATAATCTAGGCACCTTGATTAAGTAATGTGATCCAATAAAATAGTTAAATAACGGTTTCATTAATTATTATTCAAGTATTAGTTTTTTCGGGTGAATAGTGTTTTTTAATTAAAAATTTAATTAAAAATAATTAGAAAATTATTTTTATAAAAATGACTTTATTTTTGAACTCAGAGCATCGATATTATGTTATGGAAATTTTTGGGGTTTTTTCTGAAAAAATGAATTTTCGATGAATAGTGTTTTTATTTAAAAATTAAATTAAAAATATTTAGAAAATTATTTTTATAAAATGGATTTCATTTTTGAAATCAGAGCATTGATATTTGGTTAATGTGAAATTTTGGGATTTTTCTGAGAAAGTTGAATTTTCAGTGAATAGTAAAAATACAGTTTTAGGGTTTCAGTATGTTTAATGACATCATAACGGTGTCATGATGATGTCATGAGATCTTTTGAGGGTTGGCCGGCCAAGGGTGATGAATTATTGTTTTGGGGGCCCCATGTGGCCTAACTCCATGATAAATGACAAGGGAGAGCACATGGGTTTGAGAAAAGCACATGTGAGGTGTCCCTTGGCCATTAATGCCTTGTCCCCTCACTTTCCCTATAAATACCAAGCCCTCCTCTCATCCATTCGACTCCCCACTCATTCCCAAAGAATTTCTGGTCTCATTACCTCCAAAGGAGTCCTCCCAAGGTGCCCCCAAGCCCTCAAGGTCCCAACCTTTGAGGTTTAAGAGTTACATTTTAAGGTAAGGGATCCGACCCCTCTCTTTCTTTTCAAGTAATCTCTTTTATGTCATTTCTTTTATACTCCATGTTCTTATATTGGAGGATGTTCTTTTATATTCATCCTACTGCCTATTTCATGTTCATATGATTAGAGACCCCCCCCTTTCTCTCATCATTTCGTTTTAAGAATGTTTAAGTGGCGCCGTTAGGCTGCCGAATTTTTAAGGGATTCTTTCACCTTCCTCGTTTTCAAGTTCTATTTTCATTCAAGTCTTTCATGTTCCTTTTTATTATGTTGGGGTATGATCTCTAAATTATCATACTGATATTTTATGATCATATGATGAGAGACCCCATTTGATCGCTTCAATTCAGTATTTTGAAGTATTAAGTGGCGCCGTTAGGCTGCCGAATTTTTAAGTGGTTCTTCACCCTTCTCGTTTTGAAGTTCTACTTTCATGTCAATTATTTCAAGTTCCTTTTTGTTATATTGGGGTATGATCTCTATATATATCATACTGGACTCTTATGTTCATATGATGAGAGACCCCATTTGATCTCTTCAATTCAGTATTTTGATGTTTTAAGTGGCGCCGTTAGGCTGCCGAATTTTTAAGTGGTTCTTCACCCTTCTCGTTTTGAAGTTCTACTTTCATGTCAATTCTTTCAAGTTCCTTTTTGTTATGTTGGGGAATTATCTCTATATCTATCATACTGATCTCTTATGATCATATTATGAGGGACCCTATTTGATCTTGTCAAATCATTTTCTTTTGAAGTTAAGTGACGCCGTAAGGCTGCCGAATTTTCATAAGAGAAATCTAATTTTTTTCTTCCTTCCATGTTTTTCATTTCAAATGGTATGTCCTTGAAATTTCATTACCATGATCATGTATCCTTCTTATTCTTTCCATGTACTATTTTATGGGTCATTTATGAATGTTTGACCCATTTTACCTCTCTTTTAATGTCTTCTAAGACCTCGGAACATTGCCATTATGCTGCAGAATTTCTATCTCAAAATGTCTATCTCTTTTTCTAAAGTTCTTTTATTTTATTAAGTGAGTACTCAAATATCTTTATTATAAAGGGGTATTCACATATATACCAAAATGTTCTATTTTAAATTCTGGGATTTACATACATGAGACCCACCTTCCTTTTCTGTGGGTTTTAAAGTGATATAAAGATCATGTCTTTAAAGCAGTTTTTAAAAAGTTATGATTATGAAATGAAACCCATTTCCTTTATGCTATATGGGTTATTTATGAAATGTTTGATGATGATATATGTGGCTCACATGATAATAAAGGCAAATTTAAGGGTGCGCCCTGATAGCCCTCCAATGCATTGGGTAATGATGTAACCACTAGAGATTACAATTTTCACGATACCTTGGTGAATAACCTTGGTAATTTTAAAATGACACCTTGGGGATGGACCTTGGTGATATGTTCATGATTGTCTATGTTAAATAATGTAGCCACATCTTCAAGTTATGAAAAAGTTTTATTTTTATTATGATATGCCTCATGATTTCATTTTCATGCCTTAAAGTTCTTTTCATGACTTTATTGATGTATCTCAAGTTCATATGTAAAATGTTTCACTTGTTTCCCTTGCTGGGCCTTCTGCTCAACCTTCCTTTTGATGTATGTCCCCAGGTTATGGGATGCAGTAATGATCCTAGGGTGAACATGAGGAGAAGCCTTTCAAGTGTTTAAGAAGAATGTTTTTTTTCATGTTTTATGTTTCTTGTTTCCAAGACACTAAACCTTAAAGATCCTCAGTTCCGTGTAATGGAATGAAAAGTTATGTTATAAAAAGACGGGATGCTATAACCCGCTTGGCCGCGGTTCGTCTCATCCTACAAATGGGGCATCTCGGCCCGCAAGGGGGTGGCCCGACCCGCAAGGGGGCGCCCGACCTGCAAGGGGGTGCCCGACCCGCAAGGGGGTGCGAATCACCGGTCCGACCCACAGTGAGGTCTGCCCTAGCTGGCACAGGAGGGGAGAAGCCTCTCATTTGGAGCACGAAGCGGGAGAACCTAAGAGCACTTCCTGGTTACCGCAGGACCCGCTGCGGGTCTCACCACTGTGGAGTTGGAGCTGCAGCTCCTCTGGCAGTGTGCTGGTCACGCCGCCCTCCACTCCCCCGACCGACTGGTGTGTTATCCACCGCTTCCGACCTTCGTGGCCGGTTCCTCCGGCGGCACAGGTGCGCTGCCTACTTCTTTGCAGCCGACTGGTGTGTCGAATGCCGCCTTCATCCGCCGCGGCTTCAGCTGCGGCCCCTTGCTCACCGATGGAGCATGATGGTGCACCACACCTCCTCCACGGTCGGCCGATGCCGGCCACTCCACTGACCATTGTAGTTTAGTGCCCTGACCTCCTCCTGCGGCACATGATGGTTCAACACCTCCATCATAGCCGGACGGTGCCGCTGCGACAGTGTTCTTCTATGGAGAACGCAAGGGTAGAAAGGTAGAAGAGGGTTTGGACCGGGTTCGTTAGGCCCGTGCCCTCCACGTTAGTTTGTAATCAACAAGAGGGAAGAAAAGGATTCTACAACTCTTGAGATTAATACCAAATGTAATCCCTACATCAAGAATGATGGAGAAATGCCTACAGTTGAGGAAGTGGGTTGGTGTTCGTCGTCCCCCACAACTAACCTCCAATGACATTGCTCGATCGTCGGTATTCAGTTCGAGGTTTCAGTGTCGTTTGTCACCGTACACCGGAACGGGCTCCGTCCTCCAAGGGTGTGGTGTCTCAGCACTTTATCATCAATTCATTTCTTGGTGAAGCGGTGCCGATACCTCTACCCAAGATCCATATAAATAAGAGAGGGGGAGAGTATCTAACGCTTGTGGGATTTATGAGGGTTCATTAATTATGAACTTTTATCATTCCCAAGGATGCTTTTAATTAGGATTGAAGGGTCAATCCATTTAATGGATTGACACATCGCTGGTCCCATGTTGCCGCTTTTCCATTGTAGAAAAAGATAGAAAGAAAATAAAATAGCTAAGTTATTTTATTATTCTTTGAGAAGTCCCAAAATCTATGTTTTCCTCCCGACCTACTGCGGTTAAAGTGAAGCCTCCCTTAAGAAAATCCCAGTGCTTCAGATTCAACAGTGCCCTCATATTTTTAATCCGAGAACCAGTTCAAAAGATAGAAAAGGACGATTGCGTGTTTACTGAACGTACCTTAAAAGAGTTCAATAAATTATTAACGTTCAGCCTTGACCTGTGACGGTCGAGGTTGGGATTTTCTTAAGGAGAAAACGCCTCAACGAACTTAACGACACTCTTATATTTTCAATTCGAGTTACAGTTTAGAAGTTATGGATTTTAACAATAAATTAATTGTTACTTAATTATTTTATTTACGACCAAAAACTAACTTCCATAGTTGGCCTGCGCTGGCCAATATTAGTATCTGCCTAAAGAAAGAATACCCTCACGAGCTCAGTGGTGGTCTCAGATTTTTAATATGAGTCACTGTTCATGAGTTATAAGAGTTTGAAAAATAAAATAACTTTATTTAATTTTTTTTATGATTATGCCATTTTCGGGTTTTCTCACAGGAGGCCTGCGCCAACTAAACTTAAGTCGTACCTTGGGTAATCCTGCTATATTGAACGCAACAGTGACATCAGATTTCTGATCTGGGAAATCGTTTAAGAGTTATTCTACTTTTTTAGGAAAACTACTTAGGCGCACTAATTAAAGCTTAAAAAACTTAGATGGATCATTCTGGGCACTCCAGACCTCGAAATCATGTGCCGTCAGATTTCACGGTCTCAGAATATTTCCATATAATTAAAAAATAATTTACGTGGGAAATCCGGTTCTTTACAAATAAATACTATATGGGTGAGCATAAATATCATCATAATCATCATAACTTAAGCATGATATCATCATTAAAAGTATAGAGAAAAAATATAAAAAAGTTAAGGAATATTCAATATAAATAATAATGAAATATCATAATATAGTTTTGAAAATAGCATATATCTTTTTGAATAATGATAACATCATGTTCATAGATAATATATGTGTATGAATTTGAAAATCATACTTTTGAGCAGGGAAATATTTATGTTTATATATAATCTGGATAATCTCATGAGATATATCTCATTACCTAAGGAATTGGAGAGATACATAATTCTATACCCACCTATCACATCCCAAAATGAACATAATCATGTATGACACATGAGAAGAGATCATATAACAATCATTTTCATGAAATAAACCTAAGAAGAGGAACATGTTTTATAAATGGTTTGTAAATAATTCTTTCATCAATAAAATTTTGGGATCCCAAATGAATTAGAGAAATAATATTTTTTTTTCATAAACACCATCATTCTTAAATGGAGAAGAACAACTCACGAGGAGTCAATGTGATGTTTTGGAAAATAACGTCTTTCTCAAAAATATTTAAAATTGGATTAGAAATCATTTTGAAAAGGTGGAAACATGTATATCCCAAGGAAAAAATGGAAAAGAATAGTGAAAAGACATTTAAAGTACATTAGAGGAATATAATTACTAAAAATAATGTGAAAGTTTAGATAAACCAAAAAGAAGGATTTGATTTTGAGAATCCTCTTACCTTAAATCCTGATTTATTTTTTCACTTTTTACCTCTTATATAATAAAATCATATTTATTAAAATGTAGAACTAGAAGTGATTTTTTTTTTATTTTTTCACACTTGATCAATTTTAATAATTGGATTATATTTATTACTAACCATGGTTGATTGTAAAATGATTAAATATCATATTTTCCATAAACTATCTTGTATTTATTTGATTTAATGACATCACTTTATTTTTATTTAGGAATAAATGATATTACACTATATCCAAATAGGCATTTAGCAGCAGTTTAAACCACCGTTAAATTGTTCTGCGACAATTCAGAAAAACCTCCACTAAATCGTGTGTAAACATTTATTTAGTGTCAGTTTTTCAAAACCCTCACAGAACGATTTAGAGGTGTTTTTTTTAAAATCAAGGGATTCATTTAGTAGTGATTTAAACCGCTGCTATATGATATTACAATGGTTTTTTTAATTTTTGTAAACTTTTTTCATTTTTTTGTAATTTTATTAATTATAATTACTTATTATTTAATTATTACTTATTAGTTAATTATTGATTATTAATTATTTATTTATTAATATTCTTATGGTTATTTTATTACTATTTTATTTTTATTCTCATAATTATTGTATAATTATTGTATTATTATTATTTTATTACTATTATTATTATTTTATTATTATTCTAGTTTTAATTTTATTATTATTATCATTATTATTTTATTATTAATCTCATAAATATTGTATTATTACATGCACATGCACATGCCTATGCACATGCACATGTATATGCCATATATAAAATTTTTGCATTGGGTGAGATTTAAACTCATTACTTATTGCTTATTCTCCAAAGACTTTACTACTCCCACAGACTCCTCATGTGTTGAATAAATAGAATTTAATGTACTTATACATATATATATTGAGGTATAAAGAATAAACAAAGAATAAATAAATAAGTCAATAATAAATAAATAATAAATAAAAAAATAACAAATAAATTTTGAAATAATAATAAAAAATAAATGAATAATAAATAAGACATTACTAATAAATTAATAATAAAATAATAGTAAATTAAAAATAAACAAATATATAAAATATAAACAATAATACAACAACATAACATTGAAATATAAATATCTAATAGATAAAGAATAAAAAATAAAGAATAAAGAATAAAGAATAAAGAATAAAGAATAAATAATAAATAATAAATAATAAATAATAAATGAATAAATGAATAAATGAATAAATGAATAAATGAATAAATGAATAAATGAATAAATGAATAATTGACTAAATAAATAAATAACAAATAAAAATAAAAAAATATAAAAAATATAATTAATAATAAAAAATAAAATATAAAAAACAATTCATTATTAATAGTTAATATTTAAAAATTTAAAAATAATTAATAAATAATGAATAATGAATAATGAATAAATAAATAAATAAATAACTAAATAATAAATGAATAATAAACCAATAACAAATAATTATTTAATATATTAAAAATAAATTAACAAATAACAAATAATAAATAATAAAGAACAACTAATAATTAATAATTGATAATTAATAATTAATAATTAATATTTAATAGTTAATATTTAATATTAAAAAATTATTATTTAAATATTAATAAATTAATAATAAAAAATTAATAAATAGTAAATAAATAATTATTAAATAATTAATAATTAATAATTAAATAATAAATAAATACATAATAAATAAATATAAATAAATAAATAAATAAAAAATGAATAATAAACTAATTATAAATAAATAATTAATAAATTAAATATAAATTAATAAATATTATGTAATATATAATATAAAATAAAGAATAAATAACAAATAAATAAATGAATAAATGAATAAATGAATAAATAAATAAATAAATAAATAAATAAATAATAAATAAATAAATAAATAAATATTAAATAAATAATAAATGAAAAATAAGACAATAATAAAACAATAATTAATAAATTAAAAATAAATTAATAATTAATTTGTAGATAATAACGAAATAATAAATAAATAAATAAAGAAATAATAAAGAAATAAATAATAAAAAAATAAATAATATATAAATAATAATATATAAATAATAATATATAAGTAATAATATATAAATAATAATATATAAATAATAATATATAAATAATATTATATAAATAATAATATATAAATAATAATATATAAATAATTATATATAAATAATAATATATAAATGATAATATATAAATAATAATATATAAATAAGAATATAATAAAATAATAATAAAAAATAAATAAATAATTGATAAAAAAATAATAAATGATAAATAATAAATAATAAACTAATAATAAATAAATAAACGACTAATTGAATAACAAGTAAATAAATAATAAATAAAAAAATAAAAAATAAAAAATAAAAAATTTAAAAAAAAAATTAAAAAAATAAATAAAAAACAAAATTAATAATAGATACATTAATAAAGAAATAAATATTTAATATTAAATAATAAAAAAATAAAAAAATAAAATAATATTAAATAAAATAATAAATAATAAATAATAAATAAATGAAATAAATACTAATTAAATAAAAAATAAAAAATAAAAAATAAAAAATAAAAAATAGATAAATAATAATAATAATTAATTGATTGATTAATTAATAATTAATAAATAATTAATAAATAATTAATAAATATTTAAAAATAATTAATAAATAATGCATAAATTAATAATAAATAAATAAATAAACCCTAAAATGTTAAGAAACTCTAAAAACCATAAAACACTAAAATGACCATAAAATCTGATCCAAGAGTCCTTTTTCCGTTCTACAACTAGTGAAATCAAGTATCATGAAACAATATTTAATATGATATATGGTACAAGCTGAATGAACACATAGATCAGAAGTTATAGCCATTTGAATTTTATGAAATCATGGTCAGGGACTAAAAACTATATTTTGGAGGCCTTATGGACCTTTCTGGGGAAAATAAAAGGGGGAAACACTCAACGAGATAGTCCTAGACCTAAATCGTGTAGAGCTCAATGCATGCTTCGATTTGATATGTGGTAGAGCTAAAATGGACAACCAGTTCAAAAGTTACGACAAATTTAAGTTCATGTTTGATTTTCAACCATTTTGAAATATTAATATATTTTTTCTTTTGATTATTGGATGATTTAAATCTCATGTGGTTTTTGATCATTTTATAAGCTTCAATTTGATAAGATGTGAAGATGAGGTAGACTCCCAGATAAGAAGTTATGGTTGTTTGATGCCGAAGTCTACCTTTATGTTTTTTATAGATTTTTATTAAGTTTCAACTTATTATTAACTTTTTTTAGGAAGGTGGTACTTTAGTCAAAGACCAAGGAATAATTTATTGAATAGAGAAAAAAGAGGACTATATGAGTCTGAAAGACAGAATCTTATTACAATCTTTCTCAAAAAGAGGAATCAAATCACCCGACAAATCATCCTGCCAAGTAATGACATGGTTGACTCCCTTATTGGCAAGGCCATATACAACCATATTTGCTTCCCGGAAAGCATGCATAATAATGTAGTTGGTTTCCAAAAGCAAAGTGAGACAATTCATCCAACAGGAAGTAAGCGGCCAAGCAAGATTCACCACACCCTTCCAAATAGCATGGACAATAGTGGTTGAATCACTTTCAATCCAAATATTGTTCCAACCTTTTCATTTAGCAAAGTCAATAGCATGAATGACCTCATCATTTCCGCTTCAAGAGATGAGGTCGTAATATATCCACCAAAAAAGCATCTGATACATTGGCTAAGATGATCTCTAAAAATAGCACCACTTCCAGTAGGTCCCGATTTGCCTTTGGTGGCACCATCGACATTAAATTTGATCCATCTTGGAAGCGAGTCTTGCCAGAATACCTCAAAGGTGCATCTAGGCTGTCAATAAAGACCAACAATCCAAAGACGATACAGGATCTCAAAGTCTCCCATAGTGTTGTCACAATAGGCTTTCTGAATCAAGGCAGCATCATGAATGGCAATAAAAATCCGCAACCGACCTGCATTAAGCTCGAATGAGCATTTATTATGGAGAATATTATTTCTATCATACCAGATCACATAGAGGATCTCAGAAACAACATCCAAAAAAAAGATTATTAATTTGTTGTGAAGATTCGAATCTAGTACATCGTTGAAGCTGGGAGTTGATTGAGTTAAGGAGTAACAATCTGCATCCAAAGATATCAAAAATATACTTCCAAAGAGCTGAAGCTGTAGCACAAGAAAGAAACAAATGATCAGAATCTTCCCTATGTTGGTTTCACAAGTGACATTTAGAGAAAAGTTGGATCCCAAAGGATTTCAAAGAAACTTCAGTGGGGATTCTGTTGTGCGCAATACGTCAAACAAGAGTAAGTCTTGAGGGTTTAATCCAAGGTTTTCTAAAGGAATTCAACCGACATAAGTTAGAACCAGTATCAATGAAATTGTGTTTATATAAACTCTTGGAATCAAGGACACCATTACAGCTTGGTTCTCATCTAAAAAAATATTCAAAGTTAGAAAAGGGATAGTTGTAAATGAAATTTCTGATGTTTTCATGTAGGTCTATGTTATGTGAATTTAAAACATCTTTTATAGTGGAGTTGGTGTTATCAAGAGGGGAATTTGGGGGCATCATTGAAATTAGAGGAACCCCCATCCAGTTGTCCAGCCAAAAATTCATGGTTTAATCAGAAGTGGCCATCCATCTAGAGTTGTTCATAATTTTAGTGTAAGAATGTCTAATGGATGACCATATAGAAGAGGTGATATAGATTAAATTTCCAATTCTATGCTTAGTAATGAATCTTTTTTTGAGAAAAGAAATAGATCCAGAGTTGTTGTTAAGAAGCCTCCAAGTGAGCCTAGCTTGAAGAGAATCATTAAAAAGGTTCAGATTTTTGATTCCAATACCACCCTTATCTAAAGGTTTACAACAGGTGGACCAAGGGATGGTCACAAGATTCCTTTCAAGCATGCTTATTGTCCAATTTTTTTTTTAATGTAAACATTATTTTTTTTAGCATAATAACATGCCATTTGTAAACCATCATCGAATATACCATTTTGGAAACAATTGTATATTTGACAAGATAGATTCTACCAACCATGGAAAAGGATTTACCCTTACAAGAGGCAAGCTGTTTAATAATTTGGTCATGAATTATAGAGAAGTAGATGTATTTAGGTCTTCCCCAAAAGATAGGCACACCAAGATAGGTTAAATGGAAAGAGCCTTACTTTATGCCCAAGAAATTGATGATATTAGTTTTCCTGATGGGAGGAATGTTTTTCCCAAAAAACACGAAGGATTTGTTCTAGATTATAGATTGACCATAGATTTGTTCATAATGAGACAAGGTAGTTTTTATACTTTGGATATTTCTTTTATCTCCATATAAGAAAAGGATGATGTCATCAACATACAAGAGGTGAGTGGGCATATTGGAATTTCTGGAAGCTCGAATAGGTTTAATCTAGTTTTGATCCACAAGATGAGTGAGCAGTCTGCTTATGTAATCCTCTGATATCATAAATAAAATTTTAGAAAATAAATCTCCTTGTCTAACCCCCTTGGTGCATTTAATTAATCCCTTAAGGACACCATTAACAAGGACAGAGATGAAATCCATGTTTAATCAAGATTTTATCAAGCTAATGAAGGATTCATTGAAGCCAAAAATTCTGAGGAATTTGAATATGAAACTCCAATCAATGGTGTCAAAAGGTTTTCTAATATCAAGTTTAATAGAAACATTACCTCCCCTAGTGGATCTGTTGAGACTATTAGTGCATTCAGAGGTAATACAGATTCAATCTTGAATAGATCTACCCTTGATAAAACCAAATTGATTCCAAGAGACAATTATATTACATATGTTAGTAAGTCTATTAGCAATAAGTTTTGAGATAATTTTATAAAGGGTATTGATCAGAGCAATATGTCAGAAAAGGTGAATCTCAGAGGCATTACCCACTTTAGGGATTAAAGCAAGAAATTGGGCATTTAAACCATGAGGGAGAACAGTAGTGGAGAAGAAATATCTGACAAGTTTTCAAACATCTATTTGAATAAACTCCCAATAGTGCTGGAAAAAACCATTATTGAAGCCATTAAGACTCAGAGGACTATCAGGGTTCAGACTAAAGACCGTGTCTTTAATTTCATGATCAAGGGGAATAATTAAGAGATATTTATTGTCCACCTCAGTCACCAAAGTCATAATAATATTAGGAATGAGATCTTTGTTGACATCCGAACCGTTGAACAAGTTACGAAAATATGTAATGACATGGTTTGCAATGGATTCCTCTGTGTCAATGAGTCTGTCCTCGTCTCTAAGAAAATAAAGAGGTTGAATTAATTTTCTAATCCTTTGGATATAATTATAAAACTTTGTATTTATATCACCATCTTCAAGACATTTAGCTTTAAAGGTTTGATTTTTCATGTTATCCTTAAGGAAAATCAAAAAGTTGAGTTTAATGTAAGTATTGATTTCAAGCTGAGGATCTAAATTGAAACTAAAGATAGTTTTGTAATTTTGGATTTGAATTAGGTCCTTTTCAAGAGAGGATATATCAGCATCAAGTTGCTTAGATTTGGAGCTGAACAACCTTTAAGATACTAATTTAGTTGCCTTAGTATTTTGACATAAGCAAAAGTATCATTGTGATGCCTCATGATTTCCCAATAATTTTTTATGAAATTAGTACATACGGGATCTACAGACCAAGAATTATTAATTTTGAAAGGAAGGGTAGGTTTATGACCCTTAGTTGAAAGATAGATAAGAACATGATGATAATACGAGTTAAGATTGGTTAATGTAATGCTCTAAATGGTGTCCCATTTATCAAGAGAAGAAATATTAGTGAAATCCCTATCAAGATTTATTAAAACAACCCTGTTGTAGTGACTCCTATACCAAGTGAACTTAGAACCAATAAGATTAATTTATATAAGATTGAAATCCTCAATGGATTATCTAAACTATCTTGAGGAAATAAGAGAGTGTGATGGTGCAATTTTTTCATTGGAAGCTAGAATCACATTAAAGTCCCAAATCACAAAATAGGGATCATGAATGTTGTTATATAAAACAATAAGGTCATACCAAAGGGGTATTCGATCTTGGTATCAGTTTTTAGCATAAATCATAGTGAAGAAAGTTTGTAAACCATCAAAGGTAAATTCACATGTGAACATCTATTCAGAAATTCTGAAAGCATTAACATATTGTAAGGATGAATGGTAAAAAATCTAGAGAGACTCAACAACCACAACAGCTTTTCAAGAACCTAGGTAACTATAACCATAAAAACTAAGATGCATATATTTTGAGGAAAAATTTATTTTAGGCTCAGTAATAGAATTTTTTTTTGGTTTGTGAGTCATGAGAAATCTTTTCAAAACAGTGTAAGTTTCAGGGTTAGAAATACCCTGACAATTCCAAAAGAAGAAATTCATTGGAACATGATTTTGGAGTTAGAACCCCCTTTCTTTGATCCACTCGAGCCCTTCCCCCTATTTGATCTTCTAACTTCTTGATAGGAGGTTGGACTGGTTTTCTTTACCTACATACTCATAGAGGAGGTAACATTTGTATTACAAATACCTGCATTGGAAGAAAATTGATGTGTTTCAGATTATTTGGGATTTAAAGTTGTAGCCATTGGGATTCCATTATGTTGGATCGAATAGTAGATATGTATGTCTATTAGATGGAACAATACAAGAGGGGGGGGGGTGAATTGTAGGTTTAAAAACCTTTGAGTTTTAGTAACAAAGAGATTAGTTTAAATGATCTTAAACTAATACAAATACAAATACCTACAATTGTATTGAATGTAAAAGGTATGATGTATTGTAATACTAATGTAATGTAAAACGATTGTATTCAAGGTGAACACAATAATCAGAGTAATACAAAGATGGATGATTCTACCTTAAAGCGTATAGAATCAATCAATAGAAAATGTAATAGAATGATTTTAATTGAAACAATTACAATTGAATGTGTAAAGAAGAAAGGAAACAATACAAATCCATTTCCAATACAAGTTAACAGCGGAAATGTAAAAGTAATACAATTCTTTTAACCCAAAGAGAAGGGTTATCCTTTCACCTAGGATAAAAGGTCTGTCTCACCAACACCCTGATGAGCCCTCGATACGATGATCGACACGTCTGTCTGCCTATCCCCGGCAGCCCTCGATACAATGATCGGCACGTCTGTCTGCCTATCCCCGGCAGCCCTCGATACGATGATCGGCACGTCTGTCTGCCTATCCCCGGCAGCCCTCGATATTGCAGGTAATCGGCACCTCTGTCTTTCAATTACTTGAAAGCCCTCGATACGATGATCGGACGCACAAAGATGATGAGAGAAGTCACAGTGTCTCTCTCTAGAATCTTCGTAGTTCACAGAGTCTCTTCATTCGATCTCTTTGTTCATCGTTGTATTCTCAGCTTCAAATGACCTCCTATTTATAGGCCTCGGGTTCCAACGGTCATATTGCCTCCAACGGTCATATTGAAACAGAAAGCACGACATCGTTTTGATTAGTTTGTAACTAACTCAACGACATCGTTTTGGTAGAACAAGAGATATATAGAAATGTAAAACATGAGTACGATTCATATGCAGAGAGAGTTTTTGACAAAGTACCAAAACAAATAATGATCATCTGAATAGCAGAGTCGGTACGATACGATTGACAGAGTCAGTACGATACGATTGACAGAGTCAATACGATACGATTGACAGAGTCAGTACGATACGTTTGACAGAGTCAGTACGATACGATTTGGTCGGTACGATCAACATCGTACGATACGATAAACATGATAAAAGACAATTGTAATATACAAACATATGATAAAATACATTTGTGATTTCCAAAACATGATATAGAAGTCAAAAGAAGACTTTTGACTTAACACATTAGAAGTCTCCATTTGTTGAATGTATTGCATGTTAGGAAAGAAATTAACAACATTGATAGGGGCAGTGTTTTGGGTACTTACTGAGTCTAATTTATCAAAGGAAACAACCTAGGAATTATCAACTGCATTGGTGTTCAAAGGTGTAGTCATTAAACTTCCCTTTGAAGACCCAATGTGTTGTTTATCATGTGTGCTGGGTGAGAAATTATATCAATTAATAGTTTTAGTAATTTGTGTACCTTCTTCCGCTGACTTAGTGGGGGATACAAGTACTTTGTCTTGTGAGTTAAACTCATTCAATAAGTCAGGGCTCTTGGAGGCAACATGGGATGATGTAGCATTCACATTGGGTAAATCTACAAGTACTGAAGTCTGTCCAACATCTATAGAGGAGGGGCTGCCTATATATTTAGTGACCAAATCAGAATGCGATTGCTCAAGAGTATCCAACACAAGATTTTCAATCTATTCCAGTATGTATTGTTCCATTGTAACCTTTTCTTCATTCTCAACCATTTCAGCCCAGCTCGTACCCAAGGTTTCACCCAAGATAGGATCCTTTTTCACCCAGATTTCATTTTTCTTCTTGTATGCTTCTGGTTTTTCTGGTATAGATTTCTTGCCTTTTTTATTATTTGGAACCAACGTCCACTCATCAACCACTGGTTGTTCTACCTAGTTTTTCATAACTTTTATGTTTATCAGGGAGTACCCAAAGATTTTACATAGCTCATAGAAGGGTGTATTTCACTCATATTTTATCCTAAACTCTGATTTATAATCCTTTTCATTGAAGGAAATCGCCTCTGGAAGTTTAGCTTCAAGATTGACCTCTACCATTACTCGCATGTAAAGCCGAAGTTCAACATTAAGGGTTCTTGGATCAATTTTTAGAGGTGTACTGATGCAAGAGGCTAGGTCATTTAGAATCTCAGGGTGAAAAAAACCCATTTCAGACCATGTTGATGCACCCATATTTGAGCCAAAGTATTCCTATGGGTATAAGGATTGAAGGTGAATTCCCATTCAGATAGTCTAATAAAACCAGTTTTTAATTGAACGTTTCCCAATTTCCACACCTGATTAAGATCATCTTGTGAACTTAATAGGATATGGAAATAGACATAACCAATGGGGACACACTTCTAGACTGTGAAACCCCAAATATGTGCAATCCTTGGTTTAATTTCCAGGGATGACCATGGATTTTCTCCCTTGAGGTAAGAAATATAACCCAAAATAGAGAATTTACACATTTGTGATCACTGTTGTAGTGCCTCAGGATCCGCCTTGACTGCAAATCGACCATCCTCTAATTTCTTGCAGAGTAATTTCTTTGTTGCATTTGTATTTTATGGATCTGAACCCCTGAGAGCTTTGAGGAAGGAAATACCTTTGGTCCTTCCAACTGTCGATGATTGATCATTGTGCATAGTGACTTTAGGGACTTCGAAGGTCTTTTACCATTATGGATAGAAACCTACCATGATACAGTAGATCTATGATGATTAAAGAAGCTCATCGTTGGCAGTGATCGAAAAACCTAGTCGTCACGAGGGCGAGGATCTCTCGAACCTCTATCAATAATAACCCCACAGTAAAGGGTAAATCATTTAATTTATTATTATTAACTAATAATTATAAATATTTATTAATTAAAACATTATAATTAATTAAAATCATAAATAATAAACTATATATGATAGTAAATAATAAATAATAAATAATAAATAATAAATAATTTTTTTCCTTTAAAATATCAGCAGTTTTTTTGAAACCGCAATTAAAAAAATTTGATTTTTCATTGAAAAAAATAAAATTTAATTTTTTTGAAAAAATTTAGCCACCGTTTTAAAAAATTAAACTAAAAAACTATCACTAAATGTTTTACAGAGACACATTTAGCTGTGATTTTCAAAACTGCAGTGAAAAAACCACCGCTAAAATCCATTTTTTTGTAGTGTTGTTTGAATAATATTACAAATATATATATTTATACATTTATGTTTTATAAATATTTTTTAAAAATAATCCATAATGTTTTTTATAATGAGGGAGTTGGTAAGGTCCATGTGGGTGGTAATCTGACCATTTATTGGATGTTTTCAAAAGAGGAGGAATAGAAGTATGAAATATAAATACATCATAAATATTGGTACCCTTGTTTTAATAATAAAAAAAATATTTTTTTGATATTAATGTGTTTTATGTGTTATGGTAGAATTTTCAATTATAAGGCATATTAGTATAATTTGGAGATGTATGAATTACCATTGAATATGTGTCACCCCCAAGGATGACTCACCGTCAGACATGACTCACCATTGAGTACGCCACAAGAATGAAAATATGGATAAGTATGGGAAGCACCCACTATTAGGTATATCTCACTTCCAAAACAAGTTTTTGGAAAGGTATGGGAAAAACCCACTGGTATAAGATGAGTCATAGTTGGACTAGAAATTTGGATAATTGTCAGAAACAGTTATCGTTAGACGTAAGTCACAATTGGAGATGACCTACTGCCATAATGGAAATTTGAAAAGGTGTTGGAATATCTCATAACTAGTCCGACTCACTACTCGCCTGATTCTCCACTATCCTGACTCACCACTAGACTATGTCACCACTATAGATTGTTGCACCATTCAAATGAGTCACAGACACTATTTATTTTTTATTTTGAATTAAATATTTATAAAGGCAAGGTTGTCGAATTTAATTCCAAGAGTTATTTTAATGATTGTTCTTAATTGTTTTAATGAGATGTGATAAATTATGTTTCATCCTTGAGTATAAGGATGTAGAATAACTAGACAACTCTTCCTGCATGCTGCTGTTAAAAGAAGTATCAGACACCCTTGTTAAAAAATAGTACAATACTATTTTTAAACCAAAAAAGGGAGATATTCACATACAAAAAGAGAGATGAACATTTCAAGATCAAAATAATATTTCTATGAAGTGTGCCTTACATGAATCATCTTAACCAATGATCAAATATAGAATAAGTGATGCACATTGAACACTCAGACTACTTCCTATAGACTCATAAGAAAGAGTTTATGACACTCTATTTTTATTCAAAATTTAGAAACATGAATTCAACTTCAATTAAAGCTACACTCAAGGTGTCACATACTACATAGCGTATTAGAAAAAGGAATACAATCCTTATACATATTTTTATTTTATCATTAGTTATATTTTCTCTATATTATGAGTAGTGTGTGTTTACTATGTATTTAACACACACATACAAACTATCACATTTATTATAACTAAAAGATACTTGATGTATTGTCAAATTCTATTTACACTTGTTTTCTTATAGTGTTGTATAAGAGGTCCGTATGTACTCTATCATTATTTTATTCACATAGGTTTTATGGAAGAGTTCCTTGTGTGTCCTGGACATATTTGTTGTTGTATACTTGATCTAGGTTGTTAATCATAGATTATTTTATGTAATCTTATTGGAAGTGGGTGATTTACAGGTGGGGAAGATTATGTATCATCTTGAGACTGAACCACTTGTTTTCATTCCAAAAGTGTGTTTACTTTTGTTTTATTGATTTAAACTGATTTTTTAGTAATAAAATAACTAAATTGATAGTTAATCTTAAGTAGTGTTTATATAATGTTTTGATTAAGTAAATTGATTTCAAAATCTAAGATAACAATCATAATTATTTTAACTAATACCTAATTAATCTTTGAAAGATATTTTAGACAATCAGAACTTATATCGATCTACTATTTTGATTAGCTGAGCTATTTTGATGGTGCCTCACTCACTTGGATATCATCCTATGCTATTTTTCACACCCTCTTCTCGCTCAGCTCCTGCTCTCCTTCTCTCACAATTTCTTCTTCTAGGGTTTCGAGTTCTCCTCGGTGTCAATGGGCATCTCCTCCTTCTGCTCCAGCTTTTCTTCCTTCTTATTCTTAGCTGTTTTCCCCTTCCGGGTTTCCTTTTTCCTCACATATTTAGATGTCACACTTTCTCCGCTACCACCCTTTCTCTGCTGGTCTTGCCCGACACACTTGAATCCATATTAGTCGGATGTGTTAGTTTTTAGATGGGTTTGGGACTGTGGTGGTGGGAGTAGGGGTAACACAGAAATCTCTGTCCGGTAGATTCTTTCCTTGGACTCTATCAATACTTTTTGTTGTTCGTTATTTTAGGGTTTCAGACTCGATTATCACTTTATTTATTCATAGTGTTTCTCTTATGGTTTCAGCGCATGGGTTTACCTTTGTTCATTCTTATTTTAGGACTTCAGTACTGCTATCCCCTTTATCGCTCCATGGTGGTTTATGCATCATGGATTTTTGGATTTGATCATGGTTCTTTCCATAATCTTGTTATGGACCCCTTCAATGCCACTCCTATCTACTCTGGCTTCCTATTTATTTTCTCCCTCCTAGGTCGGTTGGGTGCGATTATTACCGAAGGAAGTTTTGGGATATGGGGAGCATCGTGATGTTCCGGGTGACATAACCTATTGTGGATATTTCCAATTCTGTTGGATCTTGTTATGGTGTAGGTGGTGTTATTCAGAGTTGTATTTCTAGAATGAATTCTGATTTTGGTTATGATGGTACGTGGTGATGGTGTTTGACGATGGCGATAGTGGTTTCTTATTGGCATTGATGATAGTTTCTGGTAGCGGTTAACAGTGTTGGTTGCTCACGGTAGTGATGAGGGCCTCGATGGAAGGATGATAGTGAAATTTTTTTTTGGTGGTGATGGTGACTGAGGAATGTTTATTGATGGAATCTTCAGTGTCAGGTGTGCATCCCAAGACAAGGGTGACCGAGGTGTGATGATTGACTGACTATCTACCGATTTTCAAAATTTAAAAAATTTGAAATGGTTGTTTCTTTCTGCCACATTATGGAGGCATGGATGATAGATGGATGGTATTGTCATGACTAGATTAGGTGGGAATGTCATGCGGCTTCTATATAGATTTTGAAATTATATTTTTGGTTGATGAAGCGTTTGGTTTTTGGATTTTGAAGTTGGCGGATTTTGGTGGTTTTGAATCTCTTGAATGTTTAATCTGGTTGGATATTTTTTAAGGTTCACACTTATCCTTTTAAAGTGTTTTTTTGAAAATAAAAATATGTATTATGGTATTAAATGGGCTATTTTAATTAAATTGGAGGATTTTATTTAAACATGTTTTTGATAGAAATTTTTATCGGGTACTCAATTCACCTGCTCTCAAGTTACTAACTTCATCCAATAATAGATATATTAATTATAGTAGATTAACATCATTATTATAATATTAACATGGCACAAAATTATTCATAGAAGTTTTTTTTGAATGGAATAGAGACAAAGAGGAATAGAAGTGTAAAATTAAGAGAAATATTGTTGAAAATATACCCTCTTCTTGATGATTCTTATTTTTTACAACTCTAAAATCCTTGAATTCATGAAGTTTAGTGTATCAAAAATGTTATTTATTATTTTAATGAGAAAAAGGGTATGAATTTTTTTCTAGTATTGGATTTGGTATTCACTACTAGAAAAATACCATATACCAAGGGTTTGGAACCGTTGGTATAGGCCTCTAAATCGTTGGTATAGCCTATCCAATGGTTTGGAGAACCGTTGGAAAGTAAGTCATGGGGATAGGACTATACCAACAGTTTTGGGAAAACCGTTGGTATAATCCTATAATAATGGTTTTCAAAACTGTTGGTATAAGTAATATGAAAATCTATACCAATGGTTCAATAAAACCATTGGTATATATAATTCAAAAAACAATCATTCAGTTGGTTTTGATCACAGCACCTCCCGTTTGTGATTGAGCGACCAAACCACGAAATTAACTTACTTTTGTGAACATAATTTTATAAATATATATATTTATTATCATAAGTATTTTAAATTTTGATTTATTTAATGTCCTCTATAAGAAGATTCCATTAAAAATACATGTACCTATACCAACAATTTTGAGAACCGTTGGTATAAGTTCTTTGATTTTGGGACCTATACCAATGATTTTGGATAAACTATTGGTATAGGGGGACCAATACCAATGGTTTGTCCAAAACCATTGGTATCAGGTCTCTATAATGGACCTATACCAAGAGTTTTCCCAAAACGGTTGGTATAGGTCCAAATTAGTGAACTATACCAACGGTTTTCCCAAAACCGTTGGTATAGCTCCAAATTAGTGACCTATACCAAAGGTTTTTGGAAAACCGTTGGTATAGGTCCATATAAGTGACCTATACCAACGGTTTTGGCCAAACCGTTGGTATAGGTCCAAATTAGTGAACTATACCAACAGTTTTCCCGAAACCATTGGTATACATCATATTTCCAGCAGTGATTCCATGTGGAAGTGGTTTTCTAGGGAAATTTTAGGGTTTTTTATATTTTCAGGGAGGGGAATTTTTAAATTATAATAATGAATAATAATTGTATCAAATGTAAACCTTTAAACAGTACTATTCTGAAAAATATTTGAATAAAATAACATGATTTTAGGATATTCTAACACTCTATATTTTAAATTTACTAGTTTAATCAAAAGTAATAGAGAAAATAAATACCCAAAACATTTTATTTAAAGTTCCACTTTAGACATTTTGACTTTGGAAATTATATTTTAGGTTTGGAAATTATGTTTATTATTTTTAAATAACCCATTTATCTTATAAAATATATTTTGGGTTTATATTACAAATATAATATTTATAAAGACATTATTACATTAATATTATTTCATAAAACATTCAGTATTTGAAAAATAGTATTTTTACTATTCACATAAAAATTAATATTTCTCCGAAAATTCCGATAATTTATCCTTTGGGAAATATTAATTTTTTGATTCTAAAAATTAAATTCATTTTATTAAGATAAATTTCAAAAAATTTCAAATTTTAATTTCCAAAATGTAAAATTATAATATTTTTGAAATCCATTAAAATAAAATTTATAAAAAAGTGAATATTATTGCTTGGAAATTTTAATATTTATATTTATTTTATATAATTAAAATTTTTATGTCTTCCTAAACTACTCATAAAAAATATTATTAATATTTAATTTTCTAATTTTTATGTCAATTTTCTATTCTAATGGTAATGATACCTTTCCCAATGGTCATGTTTCTATTCCTAATGATGACATTACTATTCCAAAAACATTATTTGACCTTATAAATACCACATTATTCCTTGATGGATCATTCACTAAAATTCCCCTAAGGTTCTATATTTACCATTTCTAAAATATTGATTAGTTTGCTAATATTTTTTTTCTTTCTAAAGATTTATTTATGGGAGAGATAAATATAGAAGATTAGAATGATACAAAAGTTTTCAATTATATTTAATTTTCAACTTTTTATCTCATTGAAATATTATGAATTTTCATTGTTTTTTGGATAATTTCATGATTTCCATTGGTAAAATAAAGTGTTATTGGTTTTTTCTATGTGTTATATGTGTATAATACTATGAAATAAAATAAAACACATTATTTTTGGAAACAATTATCATTTATATAGTATAGTTCATTACATTATTTCCCCATTTTAAAATATAATTCATTAAATTGAAAATCATATTATCTGTTAGAAATAGATGAGGTTGCATCATTTGATTATTTCCGTAAGTCCCTATGTTTCCTCTTCATTTTAGAGGATAAAACATAACACTTTGCTGATCCCTATTTTCATATTATGTAGAACATTGTCTATACAATCTAAGATCTTTATCTACTACTCCTCATAAGATATTTCATTCTCTAGTTGTACCACCTTCAGATTTAGAAAATTTGAGGGATCAGGTATGTACTTCCTCATGATAGATGTGTGGAACACATCATGGACATGATCCAGGTTTGGTGGAAGTGATAACGGATAAGATAATCCTCCCATGTGAACAACAATATCAAAAGAACCAATTTACATAGGGATAAAATTTCCCATAATTCCAAAATGCATGACTCTCTTCCATCGTGATATTCAAAGGATTTTTTTCCTAATTCAATTTTCAAGTCCCTTTCAAAATTTATAGAGTTTATCTTCTATAGAATCTGAGAAGCTTTTATATAATGATGGATTCCATGAACTATATTTTCAATTTTTTAATTTTTAGAATTTCTATTCTAGATAATATGAGAATATTTTATAGATTATTGGATGGCTTGAAACACCTTTTTCATTTCATGCACAAGATCATGTAAAAGTTTATTTTGTTCAAAAAAATTATTCCAACAACAAGGTGTCCCATATCATTTCCCATATATAGATTTATATGGAGGCATTTGAGTACTCATTTAGAATCTATTACTGTATTAGAACATAACTAATGGAATATATTGATACCAACCTCATTTAAAATTCTATTTATAAGGTCCTAAACATATCCGAGAGTTTTTTAATTGTCCATTAAAATTGGGAATTAATACGGGGTGATAGGCCTTACACAAGTTCAATTCAGTATTTAGAGCATGTTGAAGACTTTTCTAGAATTAATAGTTTACATTGGGTCATAATTTTAAATGAACAAAACTTTTTCCCCATTAATCCTAAAAAAATCCTTTACGTGTATCATGAAATGCTGGTTAAGTGAGAAATATATTTGAATAGCGAGGAATTGATTAGTCATATAGAGATAATCTACTAAAAACCATATCACATTTCTCCCTTTATATGCCTTTGAGATACCAATGACTGATTCCATGACTATTTTCTCCCATTTCTATGTGGATATGGGAAGTGGTTTTATTGTCCCCTTATACATCTACCACACTACCTTAACTTATTATCATGCCATGAACTTTTAAGTGTACTAAAAAAGATACCTCTTCTTATTGTCCCACAAGAGGTTCTCTTGAAGATCATGATACATCTTATTACTTCTAGGATTGATGGATAAAGATGAGATAATATAATTTTATAATATCTATTTATTTATATTAGGTGATGAAGGAATATAAAGTCTATATCCAAACAAATTGGACAACATTTATCAAGGTACAATTCAAGAAATATCCCTTATTTGGATATAATGACCCTCTTTTAATACTCCACATCATGCCTTTTTATCTTTTGATATTTTTATGAATATATGGTTGGGTAATAATATGGGAAAGTTAGTATGTAATACCTACCATTTTAATTTGAATATGCATCCATTTCATATATATCAAGATAAGGTGTTTCTTAATTTTCATAATGGATAATTTAGGAGGCTCTTTTATACTAATAACATTGGCTACCTTATTCGTTATTGTAGGTTGTTTGTGTGTAGAGAAATAAAAGTCCTTGATCAGACCTAACTATCTTAATTGATACATGTTGGTCAATTTCTATGTGAATATACACTTTAGACTATTGTGATTGGTATAAATACCACACTTCTCCTCATAGAGGCAGCGCCACCAATTTATCAATGAAAAGATCACAACTTCTATCTCTAAATAATTCATTAGGTAGTTAATATCATGGATCTTCAACTATCACGAGGTTTTAGATATCAAATTATTCTTCTTCTTGAGTACACTACTCATTTCATTCATTAATGAAACACTTTATATCATAATCCTTTCTCACTTGACATTAATGTAAGTACAGACACTACGATTTCCCTCTTTTTAGCTCCTTAATTATTTCCTCACATTCATATGTATACAAATACATTAACTCTTTCCATGTTAACATTGATATTGTGCTATTGAATCCTGAAAAAAATTTCACTAATCATTATTAGAAACTATCTAATCCAAGAAAACTATGGGTTTCAATGGAAATAGTGGGTCTAGTAAATTTTACACTTTAATTTGTTTTTAAGGGTCTAAAGATATTTCATCAATTTTTATCACATACCCTAAGAATGTGACTTTTTTAATCCAAAGGTCACACTTTTTGAACTTATCTTACATATTCTATTTTCTTAATATCACCAACATAATCCCTATATACTCTTCAAATTTATATTTTTACTTTATTTAAATGAGAATATCATAAATAAAGACTACTGAATATTTTTCAATGTAGTATCTAATGATTATTTATCAATTACATGAATATTCCATGGGAATTTGTATGTCTTAAGGGAATCAAATTGAAATAATAATGTCCATACCTCATACAGAAGTATATCTTAGTAATTTCATCCTTCATGACCATTAGTTTATGATATCTAAAATGTAGATCCACCTCTTATAAGTATTCATCTCCTCATTGATGATAAAAAAAGTCATAAATCATGGGAATGGGATACTTTTTCTTTATTGTGATCTTATTGATCACCCAATAATAATTTCACAACTATATTGATATCACTTTTTTCTTGAAAATAATCACCAGTAAACCCATAGGTTATTCACTATATAATATCCCATTACCCACATTCAGGTAATTCTATTCTCTTTACTTGTTTCCCTCTTTAATTGGGTGTGTATTGAGACCCCCTGCTGATGGAGAAAATTTGATGAGGAAAATTTCCCAATGTTTAGGGTTGTATGTTTATTTGAATTAATTATATCTAGGTATAAACATGTAATAGATTATTAGGTCTCTTCTTGGGTTCGGAGAACACCTGAGGTGGTTTGGGTTTTCATGTATGAATATGGAATTTTTGTATTCTGAATGAGAAATAAATATCATGTAATAGGAGTACATGACATATAACTTATGCAGGTAAGATTTCATGAACCTGATATACATTATTAAGGGAGTATAAGCTGTGTAAATGTTACACTCCAAGTAATCATAAAAATTGGGTTTTAAACAAAAATGTAATGGAGTTTTTAGTATATATAGACACCATGGATTGTACAAAACATAATGGGATTACACGTCATTTAAATATCAAAAACATGGATTTTGGCTCACCTTATGAGTGATATGATTATTCATTTAATGTACAACCTCATTTACCTCAACCTAACACTCATCCTTATTGATTTTGGAGACATCCAACCCTTTAAGATCATTTTTTAGAGATTTTTAATTATTTATTTTTCAGTGAATTTATACAAGTGATTAATACTTTATAATTATTTCTTACCTTTGATAATGGTAGTGCTATTGTTTTGTGTTATCATATCTATTGACCTATGGTTATGATTCCTTTGATTCTTTTCTAGATACATTATGTGATGCTGTTCTGGGATCCAATTCTTTGTTAGTTATGGTGGGGTAGGTGTGAGATCTTATGGTGTGTATTGATATATCATCTTCATCAACCCTTTTGTTAAATTTAATGAATTTTAAGAGGTGTAGGTTGATTTTAGGTCCTCTATTGTCATTTTTGGTTTCTTTATTATGGTGGATCTCGTTTCTGGAAGGCGCAACCCGAGTTCTGAGGTATGTAGTTCCATCTTTAGCCTATGTTGGTGAATGGTATTGATCCGGTTTTGATAATTTTTTTTATAAATAACATGAAATTATTGAATTATTGTATTTTTGTGTTTGTAAATGGGGTTTTTCATAAAATATGGGCTTCCCTTAGTTTTGGAAAATGAATAGGGTTTTCAAATTATTATGAAATGTTTTTGAGAATTTATATTCAAGGAATTTTTTGATGAAATTGGTTTGATGAATTAATTTGGGAAATATATCACCTGGGAATCATTGGGTTACTTAGGTGGAAGGTCATATAATAGGCCTCTTCCATTGTGGGGAGGTTTTCTCATGGGGTTTTACTCTACTCCCCAGGCCTATTGATCTAGGGACTTATCAGACTTGTTAGGGAGTTCACTTTATAAGAAATTTCTCTTCTCTATAGAATCAATGTATATTTTTAGAGGATTGAAACACATATGAATTTCTATATTAGGTACTAGTGTCACAGCTATCCTCACATAGTGTGATCCTTGGCATGATGTTACCTAGGATTTTGGCCAATTTGGGCTATTTTGGTTGGTATAATTTGTTCTATACTGCCATGGATTTTATATGATATTTGGTACATAATTTGGGTTGTTTTGATATAAATTATTTGATATATGGATATGAAATTATATGAAACTGATTTTCCTAATTTATTTGAAAATGTGGAAGAAGGGGAAATCAAATAATTTTCTTATATTTTGATATAAAACTACTAAACTGTATATCATGTCTTTTTTTCTATAAAGTTGATAATTCTTGGATTATTATTTGGAGACATGATATGAAACATGAGGGTGGTACCCTATTCGTCATGTTTTGTCACACCCTACATACCCTTGTGATTGTGTATAGACAATGTTATGTCATTCGATGGAGGTAAATATAAGGCGCTCTAGTAAAGTGGTGAGGTTTTTGTCTATTGGGATTTACGTAGCTGGATAGTGATATGTTGGTAGTTTTCCCATGTTATCACATAAATAATATTGGTGTAGCTATTTATCTTGGTCATCCTTTGTAGTTAGACTTATATGTTGGATATTTTTTCTATCATTTTAGTTGTATCACTTCCATCCATCTTTTTCTATTTTGACATATATATATTCATGTTTTATACTACTGTTTCATTCTATACATGTTTATATATGTCAAGTTGTCTAATTTAGGGTGGGTGAAATCAATCTATCTATGTTTGAATGATGCTGATGTACAAGATTACACACTGTGAGGATCAATAACTTCCTTTGGGTATGTAGAAAATTCAGGTTGGGTAACAATTTGAAATGGTATTCGGTTTAAGTTCATCATAGTTTTGTATCAAAGGAGGTATTTTCTCAAGAGTATTTTTCTTGGGATGATTGGTAGATTGGAGATAAAATTCTTGGGACTTGAGATGTTAGTTGTGGGGAGTTTCTAGATAGATCTTGTTGTGACATGAGCATAGTTACCATATGATATTTTTATGTGTGTCTCCTATTTGATGTTCTTGAACTTCATCTTAGTTTTTTCTTATAGGGTTTATAGTTTGAACTAAGATTATTTTGTTGTCTAATCATTTATTTTTTTCGATGTGTAGCAGTTTGCTTCTGATATGTGTTCTATGGGTTTCTCAGGAGGGTAAAACTATTTATCCTCAAGAAAATCCTCTTATAAATCAAAATTTTATAGAATATATCATGTATAGAGGTCATAATACAAGTAATAATGAACTAATAGCTCAGAATGTAGTTGTTGAGGTACTATTGGGAGTTATAAGAGACATTGATCATTCATAGGAATTATTGCATGAGAAAACAATTTCCTTTAAGGGTACAAATGAACCTAAAGAGGAAGAGGAATAGTTTGAAAATATTAATCAGATATTTTAATTCATAGATACACCTAAGAGTATCAAGGTGAAGTTCAAGGTATTCAAACTTGGCGATCCCAAAAAACATTTGTGGGATTCTATGATACATTCATATATGAACATGGTTTTGGACTAGAATCAGTTAAAAAATCTCTTCTTCTAGTTATTTTGTACATATTACCTGATAATAGTGATGTATTTTTAGTTCCTCTCTTTATAGGAGGGATATCAGTCGATGTTAGCATACACTAATTTGTTTGCTAAGCTGGTTCGTTTTTCACCATAAATGCTAAAGAATGACCATCTAAAAGCTTAAAATCACCTTTAGGGTTTGCGACTAGAAAACAAATAACAGGTGTTTATGTTGAATCTTTCAACCTATGTTGAGACAATAAACATGGATATGATAGAAGAATTGAATATGATAGGTAAGGTTGTATAATCTTCCCCTTTACTTCCAGCTAAAGGAATCCTTAATGGAATGCTAGGGAAAAAGAGGAAGTTAAATGATAATCACAAGAGTGGTGGAGGAGGTTCTTAGTAAGAAGACCCATTGTCACATCTAATTGCAGCTAATGGTGTGCCTTTGAATTTCTATTAGTATGGAAAGGTCAAACACACATAGTGTTCTTATCCTTTACCTACAAAGATGTGCACTATTTATGGATGATGTAGTCATCTTCCTCATTTTTCCAGGCTATTTCTACACCTTGATATGGTCAGGGATCTTTGGATCCAAAGGCTACTAAGGCACAATCAGATGATTCAATTCTGCAGGGATCTAGCCATATGGCTTAGAAGTGAAGAGCCTTCATACAGTAAATGAGTTTTCAGCAGAGGTATGTGTGGGTACAACGATAGTGAGATGTACCATATTTATGGAATAGTTAGTAGAGATTTATTAATTTGATAATGGGTATTTTCAATCATTGATATCTATCCATTTTGGTGATATGGTTAAACTTCAAATGGAGCTCTTATACTTTTTAGGGAGTTAGAGACACCTCTTTAGAAGAGGAAAAAATAAGGGGTGTTTGGTGTCCTTATTTCACACTATCAATAACTAATGCATAATTGTACTAGGATTTTTTTATTCTTGATCTGGATCAATTTTATTTCATGTTCTGGATGGATTTTATTTTTTCTCATCATTTTGAGGTTTATTGTAATCATTAGAATGTATCTTTTCTTATATTAGACGAGAGATCAAAGGTGTTTCAGGGAGGGTGTTATTAAAGTTATGGTAGTGAAGTACCTTCCCACCCATTTCTTAGGGTTTTTTATGCTATAGTATTTGATCCTGATTAAGTTTCTTCTACTTTTGATCTTCCCATGGATGTTCAATATTTTCCTGACGTTTTCTAGAATATTTATATGGGTCTCCACCAAAGAGGGAGTTAGAGTTTGAAATCAATATAGTTTGTGGTATGTAATTGATTTTGATAGCATATGATCACATGGAACCAATTAAGATGATAGATTACAAGATTCAACTGGATTTACAAATAAAATAGTGTTTTGTTTTCCCTAGTATTTTACATTGGGCATCCCCAGTGCTCTTTTCCAAGAAGGCAGATGGTTCACTCTGATTATGCATGGACAAATGGATGTTGAACTGGGTAAAAGTTAATAATAAGTCTCTATTTCTTCATGTTGATTATTCTTTTGATTAGTTAAAGGGGTAAAAGTGGGTTTCAAAGATTGTTTTTTGGTGGGGTTATCATTAACTTAGAGTTTGAGAGTGCGATATACCAAGGATTTCAGGAGTCAATATGAACATTTAAAATATCTTGTGATTCAATATTATATAACTAAAAATCCCTTAATTTTTATGGATTTTATAAATATGATATTACATTAGTATCTCAAAATCTATTAGGTAGTGTTCATGGCTGATATTTTGGATTATTCGGGATCCAAGTGTGAGAATGAGCACCATTTGGGGTTGGTTTCAAAAAACTTGAAGAGTCACCA
Source organism: Viscum album (assembly GCA_963277665.1). Lineage (NCBI taxonomy): Eukaryota > Viridiplantae > Streptophyta > Magnoliopsida > Santalales > Viscaceae > Viscum > Viscum album. The sequence goes on from OY728138.1 coordinate 772,696,091, forward strand.
TTTGTATAGAAAACATTCAAAATGATGTTTTTATTCAATAAGTGAAGTTCATGGGAAAAATTATATCTAAACATCTATTATTAGTTGATCATTAGAAGGTGAATTGAGTCATTTTATGGGAATAACTACAAAAAATATTTGATATTTAAAACTTCCTTGGTCTTACTGAATACTATTTGATGACTTGTAAAGGATTTTGCAAAGTTGGCATCACCATTAGTTTCTCATACCATTAAATGGATAAAATTCATATGGGATGAAAAATTTTAGTATTCCTTTAAAGAGTTAAAAATAATTTTGAAATTAGAAACTATTTTATTATTACCTAAGGCTAGTTAGGGGTATTTAGTTTTATGTGATTCCTTTGGCACTAGTTTGGATTTTGGGTACATGAAGGATGATCATGTGGTGTATTATGGATCTCATCATATTAGAGGGAATGAGAAGAATTAACCCACTCAAGATTTAGATATTATTGAATATATGAATTCCCTTAAGTGATGGTGCCACTATATTTTTTCAGAGATGTTCATGGAATTTTATGACCATAATAGTTTGAGATATATCATATCTCATAAATACTGAAATCTAAGATAGATATAATCGGTGGATTTGTTTTAGACATTTGAATTTGATATTTCCTATACCCAAGGAAGGAAGAATTTCATTGAAGATTCTCTCAGTAGGAAAGGGCCCTCATAGGAAATTCATTAATGAAAGGAAGAGTAGAACCATATGGTGTTTTTGATTAGTTGAATCTTGATTCTTAAAAGGATGTGTCAAGTATAGTTCTGACTAGTTACCAACTATCATAATATATAACTGAGTCTATTATACAAGGTATGTATTATGATGATAAATTCAAAGTATTTTAAGAAACCCTATATGGTGGGGAGACTGTATCTGTTTTGTCTCCCTCTTTAGGAGGTATTATTATATTTAGGGATCATTTTATTATCCCAGAATCTGTGAGGAGATTAGTTTTTTTATTATCATAATTACTCATTGAATGTTCAAATGAGAACTATGAAAATTTATTATGACATGAGATAGATATTCTGGTTGCTGAGTATGATGCGTTACATTACTGATTATTTCTCCCACTATTATACCTTCCAACAAATAAAGGCATATAACCTGAAAACTTTTAGTTTGCTTCATCCTCTTCTGGTGATGGTTTTGAAATGAGATGATGTATTTATGGACATTGTTATTAGGCTACCATGGAATCCCATAGGGAGTAACTCTATAGGGGTGGTGATTTATTGGTTGAAAAAGTTTCTTCATTACATTCTAATCAAGGACACCACTAACGATAAAAATATGGGTAAGATATATGTGAAGAATATTGTAAAGTTACATAGGTTTCATTCTACAGTTGATTCAGATAGGGATCCTAGGATTACATTTATGATATTAAGGAGTCTATAGGAGGATATGGGAATTAATTTAAGTTGAGTAAAAATTTCCATCCAAAGATAGATGGTTAGATGGAACATGTAATATAGATCCTGGAGGATATTATCCATGACATTGTTTAGGATATTGTAGGATCTTGGGATATCAATCTATAATCAGTTGAGTTTTCTTATAACAAAAATTATCATTTATTAATTATAATTGATCATTTTGAGGAACTGTATGGTATCCCATACGAGTCACTTATTTCTTGGGAAGTGGTTGGAGAATCTTCTTCAGTGAGACCAAGATTGGCTCTAGAGATGTCAATGAGGATTCAAGATATACATCAACACCTGGTAATAGTTCAAAGTCCAAAAAAACTATCTACATAAACAGTGTCATCCTTTATAGTTTCCAAATATAATAAAATTTTCTTTCATGTTTCTCTTCTATTGGGTCACCACAATTTTAGAAAACATGGAATGTTGTCTTCGAGATATGTTGAGAAGTTTGAGGTCACTGAGCAACCTAGGTAGGGTGCTCATCGGTTGTCATTATTTGTTCAGTTGAAAGGAATTCTTGATGTCTCTCACATATCAAAGATCTAGAAATACTATCTTGATCCCCCTATCATGTTTTTATATGGGAAGATATTGATTTAGATCCAGATGTTTTAATTATAGAACAACCAATAGAGATTGTTGACTAACAAGTGAAATTATTTTGTGGATGTCGATTCCATTGGTTAGATTGCTATGAAAATATGGATCAGATTATCATGATGATTGGGAGAATGAGATGTTGATTAGGGAGTAGTGTCCTCACCTATTTACCAAACTTTAATCTTCCACATGACTTCCCAAGGACAAAAAGTCTTATGGTGGGGAGTTTGTAACATCACATTAACTGCTTTTAGGTAATTACCTTATCTTTACTTTTTTTCCTCTTTAATTGAGCTCATCATGTGACTCCCAAGTATGGAGAAAATTTGATAAGAAAAATTACCTAATGATAAGGGATGTGCATTTTTTAAATGAATGAAGTATAGTTATAAACATGTAATGGATTTGTGGGGTTCTCCCCGAATTCGGAGAATGTCGGAGGTGGTTTGGGTTTTCATGTAAGAATATAGACTTTTTGTAGTCTATAGGAGAAATACATGCTATGTAATGAGAGTACATGATTTGTAACTTCTATGGGGTTTATTCCATGAAATTGATACACAACATGATATGAGTACATGCTGTATAAAGGTTACACACCATATAATGTTAAAAATCAGGTATTTAATAAAAAAACTAATGGGTTTTTTGGTGTATCTAGACACTTTGGATTACACGATGTGTAAAGGTATTATACACTATATAAATACCCAAAAAAAGGATTTTAGGGAGTTTTATTAGTGATATGCTTATTACTTCAATGTGAATCCTCCTTGATCTCTACCTAGATCTCCAATCTGGTGATTTTGGAGACCTCCAACCCTTCTAGATCATTTTTTTGGAGATCGATCATTGTTGGGGTTGTAGTTTGCTACTCTATGTGAGTAATACTTTTTTATTTATTCATTCACTTTGACCATGATAGCACATTTTTATTGTGTTACCAGATCCATTGACCTATGGTGATGATTTGTTTGATTCTTTTCTAGATCCTTTGTTTGATCTTGTTTCAAGGGACAATTATTTGTTAGTTGTGGTGCAATAGGTGTTCATTCTTGAGGCATGTTTTTATCTATCCTCTTACTTCCAAATTTTTTATATTATATCAATTCTAAGAGTTATAGTTTTATTCTAGGAAATCCTTTGTGGTTTTGGGTTCTTTATTATGGCAGATCCCATTATGGGCATGTGTGACTCAAGTTCTGATACATGTGGTTTCTTTTCAATCTTGTGTTGGAGAACTAGATTTCACTAGTTTTGATAAATTTTCTTATATATAAAATTTCATGATTGAATGATTGTATTTTTGTTTGTGGAAATGGGTTATTAATAAAATATGGTTTCCCCTAGTTTTGGTAAATGAAAATGGTTTTTAAGGTATTATGAAATAGTTTTGTGAAATTATTTTAAAGAATGGTTTGATGAAAATGTTTTGATGAATTGATTTATAAAATAGAGAACATGGGAAAACTTGGGTACTTATTTGGAAGGTGTAGTAATAGGCCTCACCCATAGTCTGGTGGTTTATTGTGAGTCTTTCCTCTTCTCCCTAATATTGTTGTTTAATGGACTTAATAGATATTGGGGGGGGGGTTCACTTTAAGGGGTGTTACTCTAATCTTTAAACTTGATTCATATGTCTAAGATATTGATGAATGACCAATTTATTTTGTTATGTATTATTTTCTTAGATATCCTAACCCAGTGTGATCCTTTTCATGATGTTATCTATGCTTCTGGATGATTTGGGATATCTGGTTCGTACAATTTATATTGTACTACCATGGATTTGATATGATATGTGATGCATGATTTATTTTGTTTTCATATATTTGCTTTGATATATGGACATGAAATGAATTGAAATTGATTTACTTGATTTATTTGGGAATGTGAAAAAGTGGAAATTAATTTTTTTTGCTATAATTTTGGTATAAAATGATAAATTATAGTTCATGACTTGTTTTCATAAAATTTAAGAAATCATGTATTATTATTCAGGTACTTGATATGGACACCCGTGCGGGACCCTAATGAGCATGTTATCTCACACCATTTGTACTAATTCTTTGAAATATTTACCTTGTAAGATCTTTCGATGTAGGTAATGGCAATGCACTATAGTGAGGGGCTGAGGTTTTATATCTTCTTGGTTTTGGGTAGCTAGATAGTCAGATGGCGAGAGTTTTCCCACATTTTCACATGAATACTATTAGTGTAGCTATTTATCTTGGTCTTCCATTGTAGTTATAATTGTCCCTTGGAGATTGGTTTTCCACCATTTCAGTTGTATTGCTTCCGTTGTTCTTTTTATATTATAAAAGATATATATATTCATGTTTCCTTACATTTTTTATTTCCTTAAATTTGTATATATTTCATGCTGTCTTTTTTAGGTTGGGTAAAATTTATTCCCTATATTTTTTGATGATTCTATCGTTCTAGATGCCAGCATGTCAGGATCGAGAATGTTTATCAGGTATGTTGAAAATTTGGGTTAGGTACCAGTTTGAGAGGGTATTTGGGTTCAGTTCACCACACACTAGGGCATATGAACCCTTTTTCTATATTATTTTACATCATTATCATTAACTCCTACAATTAAATTGGGTAACCTTTATAGGTTAATTTAGATAAATTAGTTTTTATAGATATAAGATATTCCAAGGACTCTAAATCATGATATAGGTGAATGTTTTACAACACTTTAGGAAATACATTAGTATATTCATTACTAAATGGTATTTTATAAAGGGTAATGATTTCCATTGACATAACCATTTGGAAAATATATGTTTCTTCAATGAGGATCTAAATTTACACCGTTGCGGTATTTTTAGAAGGATATTAATGATTGGAATTTTATTTTTATAGGAAAATGGGGTGGTTCTTAATATTGAAAGAGATTAAATTTTCCCAATAGATGTTGTGAGATCTATATCATGAGAGAAAACCCATACTTAGTATAGTGTCAGATTCAACTAAGGGAAGGATTATGATATTTTATGGAATAATCTTCCCATAGACTCTAACAGGAAAAGATTCCATCACCTAGGTTGCATTGATCAAAAAACTTGTTTTTTATGGATATATTGAATTTTTGGTATTGGAGTTTTGATTCATTAAATATGAAATATTGAAGGATATAATGAATTTTTTTGAATCGAAATAGAATAAAAATTTTACCATTCTTGGGTGAATATGATGTTTACCTTGTATGACTTCATTTTCATTTTCTACTTTAGAAGTGGTGGTGACAAAATATTTTCCTACTCTATAATCTTTGGTGTTTTTGACATTGATTACCCTCGATGACTCATGGTTCGGTGAAAATGATTTTATTGGACCCTTTCTCATTTTATATGAATCATTGGACCATGGGTGTTGAATTAGGAGGTGGATTTGTTTCCTCTATTATATTGGTTAGCTTCTTCATATCTCTTTGACATTCAAGAGCTTAATGTCCTTCTATCCTTCACCTGAATCATTTTATCATGACTTTAATGAAATTCCCACAACTCTTATTTCCATATCTTTTAAATGTGTGTGTATGGATCATATTTCCTTTTTTTTATTTTGATCCTAACACTTAAGAATCAATTCATCTCTTCTCAACATTTTATATATGGGGATATTCTCTAAACTCTATCACTAATTTGAGAGAAAATAAATCTATTTATTTAGAAATATAATAGTCTCATATATCAAGATCCTTTTAGAGGAATGTATTTAAACCAATTAAATATCTATATATTTTACAATCATTATTGTTAACAAAACTTGAGGGGTATATTTTAATACCTCTAAATTTTTCCTCGTACGTCGCTATACATTCACCCCCACTTTTCTTAATCTCTTGGAACAATATATCTTTGTTTTTTTAGGATTTGAGGGAAAAATTGTGAAGAAATATATTCTTAATGTATTACTAGTCAATTTCATCCATTTTATCTTTGATATATGTCTTGTTTATCAATACCCACCATTGTTCATCCTATCTATTTAAATGATAGACAGACTGAGTTAGCTTCCCCATCTCAAAAATAATGGAGCATATAAAAGTTATTATCCATTGTTTTACCCTACTATTCAAAGAAAATTAGATTGGATGATGAACTAAAATTCAAGGGTTGTGGTCGCATAATGGAATAGATGGATTTTTTTTATTATATGAAGAAGAAATACATTCAACATGGTACACGTTATTGTTCATTGCTTATGATTGTTGGGTATGCATCACCATGATGTTTTGAACTTAACATACCATTTTATTGGGAATGTTGTTTGGAAAATTATTGCATTTTCTCTCATATGAGTTATTAGTTTGGTTTCATCTATTTCCCACCATTTTATAAAATAGAAATGTTTTGAACAAAACATATATCAATAAATAAAAAATAATTTATTTTCATGTGAAAATAAAGTCTAATGTCATATCTTATGGGATATCTATGTTTAGCATATCCTACTTCTCAAACAATGTTTCTTTGATAATATAAATTATTACCTTCAAAAATTAAATGAAATAATTAAATTATATATATATAGTTTATAAAGGTTTTATGAGTACTTATTTTTATCAAAATCATAACTGCTAGGAGTTCCAAACTAGGTGTACATCAAGGCCTATTTTTTGTGTACCAGGTGTAAGTTGAGTTAATACCCAATGATCAAAATCAAGGTTATTACCCCAAGGATTATTTATACTAGATCCATATCAACTTGTAATTTCTAGATAGAGATTTCATTTCATCCAAACCACATGATCTTATATTTTACCCAAACATCAAGATATGTACATTACAACTCAAACTTATCTCTCAAGTTTTCATAACTGTTTTATCATCTTATTTAACTAATTAATTGTCTATATTAGGATTCTAAATAAAATGTTCCATCATTTTGATACATGAATATTACATCATTTTTATGAAAATAAAATAATAGTAATACATTTGAGGATCCACATGTTTTTTATTTGGGGAAAATTAGGTTCGTACACAACTTATATATAATAAAACATAAAAATTATTGAAATACTTTTTTTGTTCTCATTTTAATTATCTCATGTTCTACATAGTACATGTATTCACCTGATGATAAACATAAATGAAATTAGTGAGATCAATCTACAATAAGGGGAGTAATAACATAGAATGAATAATAGACATGAATCAATAATAAATGGGTGAGAATAATCATCATCACCATATCATAAGAATGGTATCATCATCATAACCATGAAAAAACAATTTTAAAAATTTATTGGATATATAAAATTTATAATAATAAAACATCATAACATAGTGGTCAAAATACCATAAAAATTTGTGAAAATTTCTAGCATCATGTTCACACATTACATTCGTGTTGAAATCATAACATCATAATTGTGAAGAAAATATATCATCATGTTTAAATATAATTCACATTATCTCAAGAAATATGTCACATTTACCAATACATTGGAGGGATATGTAATTCTATTTCAAACCATAAAATCACAAATTTCACATAATCATGCTTTCTACATGGGTATAGAAAATATAAAAATTATACTAATGAAATAATCCCATGGAAAAGAATGTGTTTTAAAAATTTCTCAAATACCATACATTCATGAATAAAAATATGGGTTCAAAAATTATTATAGTATATCATATTTTGGTGTAACACATTTAATAATATAATGATGACCAAAAAGAGAAAGAGGAGTCAATGTGATGTTTTCGAAGATAATGTCACTTTTAAAAATCATTCAAATTGTATTAAAAATAATTTTTAAAAAGTAGGAATATGTATATACCCAAAAATAGAAAGGAAACAATAGTGAAATTAAGTATTAAGGATATTATAGGAATATCACTAATGAAAATAGCGTGAAACTAGTGATAATCCAAAATAAGGGAGTCGAGTTCGAGAATTACCTTACATTAAATCTTGATTTATTTCATTAATTATCTGAATCCCATATGATAAACATAGTTCTATTAAAAAAATTAACTATAGGATAATTATGTTCATTTTTACAATCCTAATAAATTAAAATATTTGTACTTTATTCCATAATTTCCATTATTGAAGGTAAATTCTTTTGACATCATATTTTCCGGAAAACTTATTATCTTTTTTAAAATTAATGTTCATGGTTTATTTTTATTTATAAATAATTATTATTTTCTAAAAAAGAATAGAAATAAATATATCTATGGATTTATATATTATAAATAATTTTTTATAGTCAGATTGATTGAAAATTACTTTTTTTTATTATTCTTCACTTTTGAGGAAAAAGTGAGAAACCATATAAGACTTCACAGAAAAAAAACATTCAAAGCACCATGATACAAAAATTAAAGATAAAATAACTCATTCAAGAATACATAGAAGAGATCCACCCAGCATTATAAACATTAAATCAATTTATCCTAATCATCACTTCACGACAAGCAGTCCCGTGCATGATGCACAAGCACGAAACCGATGGAAAATCCATAACCTCTCAAACATCCAAATCCAAAAGAAAAAACCAGGAGAAAACATCTGCTCTCAACCCAATTTGAAGCACTTTCAGTAAGAGAATAGTTGAATTGAATCTCAAACTGCAATCCATAGGCCACCAAAAACCCATCCTTAAACCGAAAATCTTTATTCATGAAACTCCAAAAAACCATTCACCGCCAGTACAAAATTCAACAACAGAAATAAAATCAACACTGATGATCACATCTTGGATTTTTGACAACACCAGAAAGAGCCCCGCCACAATGATTCCACTAGAAACCCTTTATCTCCAAATCATCAAGAAACTCGAAGGGGTAGGAGTTGCAAGATGTGAAATATCGGGCCATCTCCACCTAGAGATAGAAGACCCAACAAACAAACAAAGGAGTTCCACCGAGGAGGGGAACCAAGCCGACCTGTACCAGAAGCGCCACTATGGACTGAAACTGGGAAGGTCTGGACAAAGGAAGAACCCAAACTAGATGCCGATTCAAATGAACTCATGAAACCCTGGGATAGAGGATATAGCAAGAATCGAGAGTAGGGTCGTGCGGGAAACGTCAACACCATAATACCAATCATGGAAACCGACAACCAAGAATCATGAACTAGAAGCCAATGCAAACATATTCTGAATTTAAAACATCAAAAAAATGAACCAAAGTACCTCCCCCTCCGAGCCTTGCTGGAGAAACTGTCGAACCACCCCAAAGGCCGCTAAGGCCGTAGCTGAGTCGCTCCACCACCAGGCCATCCAAGAATCTGAAATCCTGAAGTCTGAGATGCCGCCAGATGCCAACCCTTTATGGTGTTTCTTCTTTTCATCAACACTAAAATCCTAGAAATATTAGAGTTGAGTGACTAAAAAACATCCATAAGAATTATAATGGGTTTAAGAGATTAAATTTGGGAATATTTTTATCCTTTTCAAGTGTGGGAGATGTTGTTTTCCAAGGGGAGGGAATGGTGGTTTTATAGTTGCATAGAGGGGATTTTTGATGTTATAATAATTAATAAATTATTATATTCAAGGGAAAAATTTAAATAGTGATATTATGTAATATATTTTAATGAAATTACATTTCTTAGTAATTTCAAACCCAATATAATTTGATAACATTAGTTTATTAAAATGGAATGGTGAAAATGATTTTTAAGGGACACTTTTGACCTTTTGACTTTGGAAATTATTATTTAGCTTTAGAAATTATGTTTTTTTATTTATGAATGACTAATTTATCATATTAAATTTATTATAGGACATTATAACCAATTTATTATTTAATTTTTAATTTTTAATCATTATTATTTCATAAAACATGTTGTATATGAAAAACCATATTTTTACAATTTTGTTAAAAATACAAGACTCGTAGAAAATTTTAAAAATATCACTCAACTTACTAATTATAAGAATGAAATTAATTTTATTAAATTAATTATATATATATGTTGATATTAATTATTTAAATATAAAATAATACTTTTTATAAAATACATTACAATTTATTAAAAAAAGTTCTTATAATTTCTTTGAGTTTTTAATATTGGTATTTATTTAATGGAATTAAAATATTTATATTTTTAAAAATTAATCATGATAAATATTATATATATTACACTTATTTATTTTGAAGTAAAATTAATTTAATAATTATATGGTTACTATTCCCAATAGTTAAGTTACGATTACTAACGATACATTACAATTAAAATAGTCATGTTACCTCTAATAAATGACTCTTCATTACTTTATATATAAATCACTACTAATCCTCTAATTTTTCAATATTTTATTTTTCTAAATGGTTGATTACTTTTCTAATAATTTTTTTTTCTGTTGTTTCACTCAAGGAGTGATAATTCTAATAGATTGGAATGATCCAAGTTTTCCTATTCTACTTTTCATATTTTATATTTTTGTTACCATTATTATATTTTTTCTTTTAATGGTTTTAATTGATGAAAATGTAATAATATCAATTAATGAAATATGTTATTTTGGTTTTTTCTTTGTGTGTTATGTGTAAAATAATATACAACAATATAAGACATTTATTTTAAAAAAAAATCATTTAAAAAGAATATATCTTTATAATTGGAGTATCTAAATATGGTTTGATGTATTATTAATTTGTTACATGAAATATTATAAAGATGAATTATTTTGAAAGAGGAACTATATGATATGAGTAATAAAAAAGTGTTGTAGTATAAGAATACCATGAATTCACAAAATAAAGTGAATGGGTTAATCATAGGGTATACCAAATATTTTATTACGTGAGAAAGAGGGAATGCAGAACTCCATGATGTGGGTCAGTGTGATGGAAGTGGGTGAAACATAAGTGTTTATATGTTATTTATTTGAGTTATCTAAGGAACACTTCATATTATTAAGCAGTGTGCATTAAAAGGACATACTGATGCAGGATCGTGATTTTAGAATTCACTGTTCATCCATCATTTTAAAACTCATACATGCATGAATGATTATTAAATGAAATCACTAAAAATATGGAATCATCTTCAAACATGTGTAACCCTAGTTAATATTGGATAATAATTTCAAGAACATAATGTGTTAATTCTAAGAACAGTATAGATATGTGATATAACATGTTAAATCCTAATAATATATTGTTGTGGTAAATGTAATTTAACTGTGGTGATTTATTAAAAATGCTAATGTAATTGAGTTTTTATCATAGGTATAGAAAGAAGATCATGCACTGATTCCATAATTCTAAGACAATTAATATATTAATCCATAGAAGACGTTTTCTATATGGGTAGGTGATGTTATTAAAATCATATAGGTAGATAAATGTTCATTCTATACATATCAAGGTTTTTTTTCCAAAAGCGAGTATATAGTTTTGTTGGTCAGTGAAAATTTGGTAGAAAGTAAATGAAGTAAGTCAACATGTGTTAGGAAATTGAGATGTTTTAAATTTTATTATAAATATGTATGATCACTTCATTTTTAAGTCACAAAAATTTGGAGGAGTAGTACTGAGACTGAGCAAAGTTAGTAGTATATTACATGATACACTGTTCATTATAATAGAGAATAATAGAGAGGGAAATATATGAAATAACATTAATCACTTATATGAAGTAAATCCATTTTTTATAAACTTTCATAAAGAATTAAAAAAACACTTCCATGACTATTTAATTATATGAATAAAATAGTATAGTGCCACGTAGTTACTTTCACAAATGATAACTTAAACTACATGAAATATACAAACTTACATATAGTTAATGTATGGAGGTTAATAAAATACCTTGATGAAATATATTTTTAATCATTTATATGAGTATTACATGTGTATGTAGTGATTAATTTGAAAAAAGGAAGTGTCAATGAATTTTTTTAGTGAAATAGAACTAAGATTTATATATGTAAATAATAAGATATCACTGTAATCTTGATGTAGTATGAAGAGTTAACATATTTACCATGCATAAAATTTCATATAATATAATTGCATGTAGTAGGTTATTCAATTGAATGTTTTCATGATAATGTTATAATGTACTTAATATTTGATAGAAGTAAGTGAAAGAATTACAGTGTTGTAATTGGAATTAGAAGCTAGTGAGAATAAATCATATCATTTCATTATTTAGAGTAAGAATATTTTGTTCTTATGAAGATAATTTCAATATTGGAATTATTATATTCTGGGAGGAATTTTTTATACAATGATATTAATTAATACAATGAAAAAAATCACAACTAGTGAATTTTTTATTCTCTATATTAAAGATTCAATATGAGCAACAAATTTAAGTTTACAGTGCATTTAACAGGATCCAAATATTTAAATTGGTCATGATGTGGTTAAAATAACCCTCAATATTGTAAACTAATATCATCCATTATAGAATCTGGGTGTAGAGGTGAATAAGAGGAATTTACCCTTGGAATATGATTGATTATACCCTAAACATTATAAAGGTTCTGCACATATCATGAAATGACTATTAATAGAACATTATAATATACAAAAGATGGGATTCTTATTATATTTTTTCATATAAAAATATAATCTGTGTGTTCTTCATAGACCTATCACTTTGTGTTTAACCATGTAAAATAATTATTTTATGTGATTCCTTTTTTTAACCATTTATATGTTTTTTTTGTTGATAATGATAACAAGAAAAAATTGATGAACATGGTTCTTATTACCACATGAACATGATCCAAAAATAAAAATTTTAATTTGGGATATACTGAGATTGACCCCCTATATAGGTGTCTTAGGGTACAATAATGTCATTTAATGGATGAAAGTGGCTAAGATAAGAATTTTAATTTGAAAAATACCATTATATTGGTATTAGGTTGTCATATGGATATTGATTTAGTATTTTTAATAACTTACTAGGATGGTTCTTTTAGATATAGTGTAGTGTGATGATTGAGTGTGTATTTTTAGAATCAAACATATAGGTTTTTGAAGTTTATGTAATGTTCACAATCATGGATAAAACATCCACATAGACTATGAGGTAGGTCCTTGTGTTATGGATATAGTATAATGAGTGGGACTATGAGTTCTGATGATAATTATTTGGTAATTAATGGGTGTGATACAGAGTGTTTGATGAATTAAGATAGACTAGTAATGTTTTCTGATAGTCTATGAAATATGTTGTTTGATGATTCAATATTTATAGTGTTAGGAGGGATTTATCATGGGTTTGGTGGAATTAATTGGCACAATAATGTGTAAGATGATTGGTTTTGTTGAATTATTAACATAGCGGGGTTCTAGTAAGCATGTTTTATGAATGAATGAGTATGAAAGCTCCAAGACGGGTTTAAACACATCACATTGGGAATGAGAAACATTATGATGCTGATAGGATCAAGTGGTTTGGAGTAGTAGAGCTAGATCGAGGGAAGTTTCAGTATGACCATGATCAGTCATAGATGAAAATTTAAACTATGCATATTGAATTAGTGACCATTGTGGGGATTATAGGATGCATGATGAGACTTATCTAGGATAAAAAGGATTATGGTTGGGTTTTTTTCATGACCCAAATCATTATTATTTGGTGAAAAAAATTTAAATATGAATTTTGAAGTATTGTATATTTTAAAGATAGAAATTCTACATAGAGACATCTCTTGGATGTGATTATAGATGTGTTTTCACAAAAATGAAATGCCACACTTGATCGAGAGAGTGTTTTTGTAGGGTCATGGTGGAAAGGATATTGATTTATATTGTAACTAATAGAGAACATAGTATCCAGGGGGTGTTATGGTATGAACACATCATGTGAGATTAAATTTTTATGTAATGGAGATGGTCTAACCATGATGGATAGGTATAAAACAAAAAAAATGTTTACCTATTATTATGTTTCTAGAGTTTTGGGTGAATCACACCTCAATATAAGGAATAATGTAATTTAAAATCCTAAGTGATAGTTTTTATTAATTGATAATAGATTAAGACTTTTTTTTCATGGATCATCATGTCCAAGTAAGAAATATTGAATAATGAGGGGTGATTTTGGGTAAAGGATCATGTCACAACCTAAGGGGATTTATCACTAGGGTTTCATGGAAATTAAGGCTTATGATACAACATGAGGGTTTCTCCATGGAGGATTATAAAAAGGTAGTATTATCAGTCTACACCCAATGGTTATTCACACTATATAGTCTGGGTCTTTTTTTACTAGATAGATAAGGGTTAGAGGAATACTATATCCTGATGGTCCACACCATAGTGTAATCCCAAATGAGTTGTGTTTTTTCAGGACACCATGGTTCATGATGCAATAATAACATTTTAATCTTTATAAAAATAGGGGTAGACAAAACATTTTATGGTCACCCCTCTCACATTTTTGAGTGTTAGGGGATTTTGGGAGGGCCTTTTGGTCAGAACATCTACACCTTCATCATATGTTGATTTAAATTTAAATGGTGTTGATTTTTTTTGTTTTGTTATGGTTCAAGATATTATTTTCTACTATAATAACTGTTATTTTTAAACATTATTAGTCAAATATTTGGGATTGATAAAATATTGGTTGAGATTTATGACTCCACTGGTGCATAGTGGAATCATCCTAAACATTGAGTCCATTATTCAGCTTTAATTTTATTGGTATTCAAAGGATCAAAATGCTAGGTGTTGCATTGATTCACATAAGGTATGTCATCAAATAAATTTTTATTTATTTCCATAAATTTTTTATATAATTGGGGGATGATTTTAGATGTGATTTTAACAATTTTTTGTGTCTTAGTTATTTCAAGATACTTATGGTGGTGATCACCATATATCTTAAGATTTATGATTCTTGAGAATAGTAATTCACTGGGTTGATTGATGATAGATATTTGAGATTAGAAAAAATTGATATTGGGGATACATTAGTTAAATAAGGTGGTCCCTATACACCCCCTAATGTTTAGGAAATTTATTATACAAATTTTGATATTCTTTATTTCCACTTATGTGTGATAAAATCTGATATAAAAACAAATTATTTTTAATTAACCCCCTATGAGTACATTGGAATTTTTTGGGACCACAATGGACCTTAAAACACTAAAAATAATTCTTTTTTCACCGATAAAGATCAATTTTATCATAAATATGTGTTATGTGATATATTAACCTAATAGGGAAATGAATTTAATGAATAATACACTATTGAATTTAGATTGGACACCTTAGTCTTTTATGGGTAGGGAATGTGATGGTTATGTAAAATTATCTTAATTTTGGAAAATATAGAGCCTTTTTTTGTTGTATTATATGACATGACTATGAAACCGAGAGGTGAGGTGAGTGTTTCTCCCTAACTAGTTTATATAATTATATGAAATTACCTTAGTGATGAATTTAATTATTGGATGAGCAAGGGTGGGAAGATCTAGATAAAAAATGAGCATGTGTTATATGTTATACAAACCCTTGGGAGTGATAATTATTTTTTTGATTATAACTAAGGGGAGATATGATTTTATTTCATGGGACTTAACCTCAATGTTGGATTTTATCATATGAAATCCATTATGATTGACCATGTTGTGTTTTTTTTTCAAATAGACCATGTTAGGTTCCCCAATACAATTATTATAATCAAGATATTAAAAATGTTAGTCTAGTTTTGTTGTAGCATTGATTAATATGAAATTTGATTTGGGTTTTGAGCCTGTGGAACAAAAATATGAGTAATATGTAAAATTGAATTGGGAAAGTTTCAAACCCTTGAGAACCCATGGATTTAGTGGATAATAAGGGTATGATTAGTTTTTCATCATTTAATATGTTGTTTTTAAATGATATCTTGTTATGATTATCATTCCCATGGTTTTGATGAGATAATGGGATGAGATTCATTCTACCCATGGGTATGCGAGTTATGATATGATAGATATGTGATAGGGTTTTGGAACCATTCAAATCTAAGTTATTGATGTTATGTGTTGGAACTATGGGATAATTACATTCTGATATAGGGAATATATTCTTTGTGATAGATCTAGGGCTGTGTGACATTACAATATGGGATTTTTATAGTACATGATAGAATCCGGGGAACACACTATTTTGGAGTAGGGAATTAATTGTATTGATTAGTGGTGAAGGTAACCATGGTGGGTGCTATTCTAACATGTTTTATTAATGGTTTGTGACTAAATCTAGGGTGGGAAATACTTCAACCTATATAGTAGTGTGATGATATGAGATAGTGTTATGGGTGTGTGAATCTATAACACTTGGAATTAATGACATGAGTTGGAAATATGAGTTGATGATACTAAAAGAACTGGTACTAATATGTTATATGTTTAGAGGTAGTTTGGAACAAACAAATTCTATCATGGTCACTCATGAGTGGATTTGGTAGACCATGAGTTCATGATATGAAAAATTACTTTAGTGGTAATTTATTTATTCATGTAATATCACATCATACAATAACAATATATAATTTTTATGGTAAGGAAACCATTAGTTTTTACCTAATGAGTTGTACTCAAAAACATTTCAATCATCCATATAACTCTATAACCAAAGAATACCTCATTTTTTACTATGTAAGTAGGGAAGTGGATATAAATTGATTTTTTTGGGATGGATAAAATAGACTAACTCTGGAGATTGTACCAAGTCAAGACTCAAAATCATGTGGTTTTATTTTTAGTTTTTTATCTAGTTTGAATTTTATATTACATTAGATAACTCATTGGTACTAACTAGAACCACATTTCATTTATATGGTTTATTGTATTATAATATATAGTATGTTGATTTTCTTTGGATAGTTTTTTAATTAATGATTATTTAATTATTTACGTTTTTGTGATGTCTAATTATATGTTGATTTTTTATGATATGTAGTTGTCTATACTGAAGGGTATTGTCTCCCCATGATATCAATTTACACCCTTAATTTTATCAATCAACCTTTTTAAAATTGGTATGCATGAATAAAGTCAAGTTTTGGTCCCAATATAGTTAATATTGAGCGAGAAAATCTAGGGACATTACATTGAGAATGTGTGGCTAATAACCTAGCAGGGAAGAGAGAAGTGTGTTTGTGGATTTTTTATCAATGATTCAATTATTAAAATTTCTCCTATCTTCATATTATATTTATAATTATTAATTGTCATAATAAAATATAAAATGTTCATTGGGGAAAGGGTGAAGAAATATGGGTTTAATTCTAATAATGTTCAATTAATACAAGGACAATAACCACTAAATCCCAAGAATGTTTTAAGAGGTTAAGGAACATAGTAATTAAAAAATTTAATAACTTATGTCTTATACTATAGTTTGGATCAGTAACCATATCAGAAAATTTTATTTCACTAATATGATAAAGAGTGAATTGAGAGAGAACATGGAATGAGGTATTGATTGTGATTGTGAATAACTATGCAATTCATGTATAATAAACATGAATCAATGAAACTAATCCCACAAACCCCACTAGTTCTCATTTTATTTCTAAAACCATTGAATCATTTATTCTATTCTAATATCCATTACTATAATTATACTATACTTTTCAATGTTTATTACTTGTATTTTAATTTATCACACACACAGAGAAATAAACATTCCACATTCATTCTAAAACCTGAAGTTAAAATTATGGAATTGAGCTAACCATCTTTATTTATATGACATGGGGTGACTCCCAAGTAATGTGTTTCGTGACATGATTCACTTTCAAGGAGGTTTTTTAAATACCACTACATATTTTATGATTGATAAAATACACATAGTCAGTTTTATGAACACTATTTTTACCTACCAAATATTGAATATTTTTAGAAAATTTATCAATGTTTCTTTCTAATAATGTATTATATAAATTATTGGTTCATTCAAATATTTTAAATTTTCATATATATCAAAAGTCCAAAACCTTTTAATTATAAACCATAAATCATAATCTATTTTAAATAAATTATAAATTTCAATAAAAATCATAGTGTAATTTTAAATATATTATAATGTTTTAAAGATTATGGTCCTCTTAAGTTACAAATAGGTTTCTAAAAAAATAAGTTTTTTTGAAATTGGGTTATATAAATGAAAAATTATTTTTTAAGCCATACTCTATTTAAATGAATATTTTAATTCAAATTTAATTTCTAATTTTTTTTTTCTTTATTTGGTTTATTACAAGAATGTATTGTCTATGATAAATATCTTGTTTATCTCTCACTTTGTTTAATAATAATTCCTTATTATGATTCCATCATGATTAATTCCTTGTTTGGTTAAAAATAAATTAACCGTAGTGGACATACACTCTATTTACAATTCTTATCATAGCTTATTAATAAATAACTATGAAAGAATTTACATTCATTAACCTATATCATGTTATAATGGTAGATTTTATACTTTTTTTGATTCATGATACAGTATTATTAGATCAAAATTTTTATTCAGTGATTATATTCATCACATAAATATTTTTATTTTGTCAAGATAGCTTGTATACCATAATGGATCTTGTCTATCTTTGAGGTACCGAGCATTATGTTGCTTTGGATGTAATTTTTCCATGATCATGGATTTTTTTCTTAGTTTATGATTGAAAGGGGGTATACTATTCATATATAAAAAGGTACTCATGAAAAACTATTATCATTGGATAGGTTTGTTTAATGGGATGGTATCATATCCACCTTAATGTATTCTTTAAATTTCCCCTTACTTTGAATGGAATGGTTAAATGACTATCTTGAATATATTATTTATGACTCCATTCCCCCCAAAATGAGATGGATATAACACCCTAACATGATTAAAATATATTGGTGGTTCAACATGACATCAATATGTTATATGTATAATATAACAAGATAAGTATTTAAGAAGGTATGTGAATCTACAGTGACACCCTTATATATAGAGTTAATTTTTGTAGTTTTTATTATTTCATTTGTATCCTATTTTTCATATTTTCCATGTCACGAGTATTGAATTCTAGTATATCTATTTTTTTATATTTAAAAAAATTAAATTAAATGTTTATACAATTTTTTTTATTTAGTATTGTGTTTAGGAAACATTAATGGATCCCTACTGAGTATGTATATGCCCACACCCTTAATGGACACCACTATAGACTTGTAACATTATATGTTGCTTTTCCATTTACCTCTCTATTGGAGAAATTTATTTGTATATTATGCTATTGATCATTATTTGAGGAACATGTGAATTGATTACGGATATTGGATTGAGTCTTCTCAGGTTTCTGATAAATTTGTGGAGTTGATTAACATGTACTTTTCAAAATTATATTATGGTGTTTCTATACATAGAACCCCCTCTATTGGGTCCATCAGTCCATGTTTGTATTGTTTTATACATGTGTATTGTGGATAGTTTCCCTTTTCAAACCATAGTATATATTATTTTATAATTTGGACTAGATTAATATGGATTTATGTTTCATATAATAGTTTCATTACATATTATCTTCATGTCTTTATGAATAGGGATTTCATTTTTATGTATTCATGTCTTATCCCATTAGGGGAAAACAACCTCTAACCTGATATTTTTAGGGGATACCAACCTATAACCTGATATTTTTTGGGGAAACAACCTCTAACTTTATTCAATCAAAAATTTTGATCAATGAAAATGTAATTGTTTTTTTTAAATTATTGTGACTCAAAATAAAAATACATATTTTTGAATGAAATTCCCATGTTATGGGTAAATTAATATTTAATAGTGTTTTTTAAATTAAAGATATAAAATATGATGTTTTTAGCAAATAATAAATTTTTAAATGGGTACTATTTTAAAATATAATATAGAATATTTTTTTCCAAAATATTATTTGTAAATTGATATGGTATTATATAACACATTTTTTTGGAAATAGATATGATATATTATTTTTGAAATTTATTTTTTCCAAGGAAATAATGTTAAAAAGTGAATGTCTTTAATAAAAACCATCATGTGGGAATACATACATATATTAATCCAGATAAAATATATACTGGGGAGAATTATAAAATTAGTGGTAATTCAGTTGGTGATATAAAAATTTTATGAATATTATTATTCTAGTTATATCATATTTTTGAGGTATGTAGTTGTTTTTATATATTTTTTTGATTATATATTAGAAAATGGAAAAACTTCAAATAACATGTTAGTGTTTTAGAGATACCACTTATTTTTGGAATGATAATTTTCTTGTATTTAGTAGAATCTATTGATTTTACAAATAATTCATTATTGATGTGATAATGGTTTGGGTTGAGTGTGGATATGAGTTGTGGGTAATATGATATCTTTATATTTAGTGATTTTTATTCTTATTTGAGAGTCATATAGTGGAATCATGATGAGGTACTCGAGAGTGTTTATAGTTGACTGAATTGTGAATATTATCTTATAGTACTAGAAATTGTTGATATTTGTGATTTATAGTGATATTTAAAGGATCCATATGTTAATAGTATTGTATAAATTCAAACACACACTGGAGACTGATCCATGAAATGATGTTATATCTCTATATGAATTTTTAGCATTGAATTTATTGGGGAAAAGTTGATATAATTGTATAGTTGTAATTGTTTTACTTTTTGATTGTATATATTTGTGAGTTTTGGAAGAGTCATGGTATTTATGAGATAAATGGGAGGGACTATTTTAATTTTTTATTTATAATTGAGGATTATTTTTAATGTTTGGATTCATTCATGTTACTAAAATACTAAGGAGGGAATACTATATTTTGATGAGTTTAGAGGTTTGGTAGAATGTAAGCTGGTTTATTTAGGTGAAAAGGAGGGGTAATCTATTTTATTTTTCTTTATATGGAATCGAGTACATAGCTCTAGGTACTAGAAATCCAAATTACATGAAATATTAGTGGAGTTTTTAGGGTTCTCCATGGTACCCAATGACATTTTAATGAGTTCCCAATGGGACTGAGTATTGTTTTTGTCAAAAACATAGATATTTTTTATTTTTTACTTCTACCTTTTAATTTCATTTTGGCCTTCATTTGAACTCAATGTTTCTAATCCAAATGAGAGGGACACCTAGGGATTATCATTTCCTCTTCCACCCCTACTATTTTCTCATGATTCGAGATTATTCAATAGGTATTTCATACATTTAATCCATATAAAATCATCTCCCCTAATTTATTACTTCCCTATCCTTTGTATATTTCATGTTTATTCCTCTAATTTTTTAAGGATTCCAAAATCAATTCTTCTAGGCTATAATGGTATCTATATGAATCCTTTTGGTGTCCTACATTATTTTTTATAGAAATATTATTTGTGTAGATTTCCATCCATTATCAAAGTTTTTATGTGAAGAGATAAGGTCATGGTTTTATATTTAGTTTTACTTATTTTGAAATTTAATTTGGAGGTGATTTGGTTGTTTGGAGAAGTTTTTATGACTATAAATATGAATATAATATTACTATTAAATATATAAATATTGTCTATGTGGTTGTTGGATATATGTTTATTATATATTTGACCATTGGATATAGGGTCGTTGGATATACTAGTACCAAATATGTATATTTATGATTTTTAATAGTTAATATCAAATTAAAACAATTTATAATTCATATATAGTAAACAATTCATCAATGAAATAACATGATAATAATTAATAAAATGTATTATTAGGAAATATATATTTTATTCATTTATTATTATTATTATTATTATTAATGAATTATTAATTTATTTATATAATTTCATGAAATATTAATACATTAATGTATTGATAAAATTGAATGGTTAAGATATAAATAATTAATTCTTAAATAATGTTATTAAAATAATTTAATATTAAAAGAAATATTTTTTCAATAATAATTATTTTTATATTTGTAGTGTTTTTTTATCATTATAAATAAAAATTGATAAATTTTAAAGAATAATTCTAATAAAATTTTGAAGATAAAAAATAATTGAAATAGTAATTTATATTAAATAAAATTAAGAACATGTTATATTTAAGAAATAAATTTTTTCATAAAACAAATTTTCTCAATATATTTTAGATTTTTGTTTAAAAGTAAAATTCATCATATTTAAAAATTTTATTAATTTAATGGAATCAAGATAAGGAATCACAATAGATAAATTCATTAACAATATTAATTTGGTTTTTTTGAAAAAAAGGTGTTATATAGGTAATAATTGAGTTACCATGGTAATGAAAAAAGAGATAAATGGGTTCAATTAAGGGGTAAAATCTTATCATATCTCTATGGTTACCTCCAATTTTTTTGTACAAGGATATTAATGAACTATATCTATTAATTTTCTACTTTGGGTCAACATCATATATAAAATTACAACTATATAGATTAGGGAATAAGTATTTGTGAAATACCACTGAAAACTCACATATTAGAGGTCACATCCTCTACCTCTTCTAATGGAATACTTACCTTAAATTTTTTATTTAATACCTAACCAAAATCCATGTGTTATGGAATAATTCCTTTTTTTAGTCTCTGGTCCCTATAATGAGGCCCAAATATTTCATTCTGAATAAATCTGTTTTGGGAAGGAGTGAATAAATTTATTTTTCTAATTATTCACTATATTTTCAATTAACTTATCTTATCCAAAATTTATAAATATCATTCATCCCTAATGATACTATATTAATATCATAATTATTCTATAAAAATAATATATATATATATATATATATTATAACTCTATAGTCTTACTCATTATTTGGTTTAACATGTTATTATTTAGGTCGGTTCAACCACCTACATAAATGATCCAATACTATATTCACTATTTCCCAATTGAATGTGTATTAATATAATAATAATAATAATAATAAATTATATTAAATATTAATTTCTATTATGAATATAATTATGTAAGGGTGATAAAAAAATTAATGGTTATTACAAATTAACTTTTGGGCATCAATAAGTACCCTAAAACCCTCTCATCATGGATTCTCTTATTAGAAATCAAGTCCACAGCTTCAATAAAATGAAAACATGACTAAAAATTATCGAAAAAAATGATTCCATTACCATGAATAATATGTAAATAATTAAGTAGTAATAAATTAATGAGGATAAACATCTCCATTACAAAACATGTTGGAAATAATAATAATTAATACAATATAATGATGAAAAAAATAATAACAATCAAATCTATATGTAATAAATGATTATCAATGAAGAGTATAAATGGTAATATAAATGAATATTGTTATAAAATAAGTGATTAATGTAGTTATTTTTATTATACATGTAACAACCATTAAATTTTGGGCCCTTCTTTTTAGAATGAAATTTAATTTTCAATCTAGTGAATAGTTTGTTTTTGGAACCAATACACATAATTGGTTTCTAAGGTTATAAAAAAAATGGGATTGATGGATGTGAATTTATATTTGGTAGATTCAGGGGGTTTTTAGAAAGTGTTGGTTGAAGGTTGGGAGACCAAGATTATGTAAAACAACAACAATAATAAATTCTTAATTTGAGCATTATGTTCATGCTGTTAATGTTTTAGAAGAGGGGTTATTGTCTCCTTTAATGGGTGGTTAATGACCTTAAAATATTTATATATAGGGAATGTATTGGTAGTTTTTTTTAAAAAGGGTTATCTACCTTTTATCTTTATGGAGGAACATGTGCAGGAGGGGTCTGTTAACCGTCCCTCCCCTATGACCTCCATTATAGGGGATGGTTTTTGGTGTGAGATGGAAATTATTTTTGGTATGTTACACATATCATCTACCTATGTTTTTTATTGTAATAATTTTAATATGATTTTTATGATTTTATGATTGGGTTTGGCTCGGATTCAACTGAAGTATAGTAGAATCTAGAAAAATCAAAGGATCTTTTTTCTAGCTTTCATAGACGACATCCCAACACGACATCGTCAAAATGTAACAAGTCATTTTGAAAGTGGAAAATCATCCTATTATTTTTATTATGGTTTTTGGGATTTTTGTAGAAAATGGATGTTGGAATAGGCATTTGAATTGTGTACTTCATGTCACTTTGGTTTAGGTGCATGATGACATGGGACACCACCTCATTTCTTAAGGTTTTAATGACCAGATAATTCATGTTGATTTTTAAGCATAAATCTTATTTTACATAAACTTTTAAATTAATTTTAAATTTTTATAATTAATTTTTGGTTACATGTGATGTGGGAAAGGTTCCCATGATTGTTAAAGGGACACATATTCCTTAAAAGATACTCAAATTATCTAGATAAGGAATAAACTTCTTATTCATGGTAGGTTTCCCCTATAATAAAAAAATATTCATTACTATTTATGAGTATGCATAATGGTATACTAACTGGTATTCAGGAACATTTTCTATAGACCAAGATATCCCTATATATATTAAGGGGGTTTTGTGAGAATTTAATGGGTTTTATGATCACACACTACATGATAATTTTTTTTGTGTAAAAACCTAATGTGTACTTTTCACGATAGGGAATAGGATGTACAATGAATCTAGCTGGGATAACTCGAGGGTAAAAACATATTTTCATGAGGTCAGGGGATGATTTTAGTGACAACATGAATGTTTTTTATGGTTTATTTTATATATTAGATTATAATGGTAGGTTATTAGTGTATTCTTTGTTGATAGATTCTTGTATTTTATTGGATATGATTATTATATATATGATTATGTTTATAGATATGTATTTTTTTTATTTTCTAGTGTTTTATTGACTCTAATTTGAGGGAACAATATCCCCAATACATGTTTTATTACCCAAACTTGAGTTTGAAGCCTCTAGTGTCTGGGGAGAAATACTTGAGTCCATATGGAAATACCTGTTCTGGACAAAAATTAATATCCCATGTCCAGGGCATCGAAGTATAGTATCAATGGTTTTTCATTATATTTCTATTTCAGGAAATTATATATATATATTTTAGGTATTTTTTGAATTAGGTGAATGATATTGTACATGTATATTATGGACACCATTTTTAATAAGAATTGTAGGTTTTTATGGAATAATATCAATGTTTTGGGTATCATATGTTAAAGTTATTTTATTTATCCATAGGTGATGCACTTGGTTTTTTAGGGTTCAGATTTATTATGGGTTTGTATCTTGTATTTATAAGTAGATTCCATGTCCATGCATTATGGTAGACACATAGGATTAACATTCCATACATGTGCTTACCAATGGTTGTTTCCTAATGTGCGTTTTGGGTTTTTAATGTGTCATAAAAAACTTATATACAATTTTACCATATAACATAATGGTTGAATTCTACTCAAAAGGACCATTTTTATATTTTATCAATGATAGGAAATGTAAGACATATCATGGTAGGTTAATTGGTGTAAAAAATTCATTCTATTTTTCATGGGATATATATACACCCTTTGTAGGTCATTTTGGGAATTTCATTTACTTATGTTGACTCAATGTGGCTATATAATTCTTAAGAGGTGATATAAGGATTAGAATGAGTTTCCCAAAAAATTATTGACACTTATTGTTTATTTGGATGTTATATTTGTTACTTAATGTTCCAAAGAAACATATTTGGCATTTTCTAATATATATTCTTGGTGTCACTTGACATAATAAAATAGGGATATTGAGGAAATACATGGAAAATGGATTTAGATTTCATCATTAAAGGTAATTTATGTTTTTCTTGTATTGAAGAAGGATAAGAGGGATACACTACTTGGGTGATATGACCAGTGGTTCTTGGGATGTGATTTTAGGTAGTGTGGAGGGAACATGGGTAGATGCTCATGGGTTTGGAATGATTTCTTTAAGACGAAGGATCATGATGTTATCCACGATGTTGGAGATGAGGTGGTCTTTTCGATGAGCCTAACATGTGGGTTGGGAATGAATGGTGGGTTATTAATATGATAATGAGACTTATGGGATGTAAATCATGGGTGGTTGAGTTAGGTTGTTTGATAGGGTTTCATATGTCCATGTGTCCATTGGGTTTGGTTGAGATAATGATAGATAGAGGGCATTAACCTATGTGAGTTTTCTTGGAAGATCACTATGCCTAATGAGTAGGGTGAATTTTGGTGAGGTTCTCCATGTAAAGGTTTTATTGTGTAAGGGAATGTGTGAATTGTGTACCCATAGTGCCTAGTTGATTTTGGATTGATGAATGTACCATGTACAGATTCATAGAGGGATTTTTAGGTTGTTAATGATTACAGGTAATGATATATTAGCAGTGTGGTTGTATCAATCTTGAAGTCATATAATTATAGTGTTTGATGTTATGGAGAAGTTCCTTAGTAATTGGAGTTTAAATTGTTGATGGTTCAGTGTACCATAGTATGGTCAACCCAAGGTTTTTCATTGAAATGTATTTTTAGAAACACATATTGTACATGGTTTATGTGATAGGGGGAATGATGTCTCAGAAAGAGTGTCACATTTGTGGTTTTGGGACTAATTGGAATCTGTTCTTGAGAAGGAGTGTAAGGAAATCCATATAGAATGAGGTGAACCGTTGGTGGCTGGATAATGAAATCCTTAGTGATCCATGAATAGGTGGTGGTTGGGATTTTTTCTCTGTTCTTGGGTATCTATAGGTCATCCATGATTACTCATGTGATTTATTAATGGATAGAACATGGTACATCTAGTATATGTATTTCTTTTAGAGGGTGAAAATACTGATACCCCTCTAATATGAAGCATCATATCAATGAATGGTGTATGACCCTCATGTCATATGGTTTATGGAGGTTGTGAGACTAGTCATTAGATGATCGAGGTGGAACTGGTTTATGGGTTTTTGATAACATATATTGATATCTAATATTTTGGGTAATTCCAAACTTTAATTTTTAATATGATGGTGGTCAAAGGTAATTTATTAGCATCGAGCTTGTGGTAGTCTCCATATGATCCAAGGGTGATTTGTGAGGTGAACCAAGATTGGTGACATGGTTTATACATTGAATCAAAATTAAATGCATTATTTAGGAGTTAATTAAGGTTCATGATGTAATTTTGAGGTATTCATAGTTTAAATCATAGATCAAGGGTGATTAATGTTTTTCCAAGAAATTTATAGGGTGAAATATGATTCTATATGTGATTCAGGGGTAAATCTTATATAGAATCATGTTGATTCTTTCAGTTCAGATACAAATTATAACAATAAAGGGAGGTTTGTGGGTTGTTAAAGTCACTAGTGGGACCCTACTTTTGGGGTTGAGTGAAAATTCCATCTTAGAGGAAGATGTTATTTTGAGGATGCATTGGAATGTGTTATCAAGTGTTTTTATTAAAATTCACATTGAGGAAAGCCAACTATAATACATACATGATTATAGATAAATTTAGATGGGAACCACATGGGGTATATCCTTCAGGATGTGTTTAAAGTGTTTTAAGGATCAAATTTGGAGTTTTAGTGTGAATATAGTATATCGAGGCTTAGTGGTTGGGTTTACACAGTAGAATCATTTTGGCATTTAGAGATCAAACATAGTGGGTTCCTGGTAAATTAATGATCAGAATTGGATAAAATGAATGATTCGAGGATTACCATGACTGTTTTGGCAATAGAAGCGATATAGTGGGGTGTTTGTAATGAATCAATGATTTCTGGGTTTTTGTGTGTGAATAAAATTGAAATTTTAGTCTGGTGGGTGGTTTTTTTATTAATAGAAAAATAAAATATGGTAATGTGGGGTTAGACACTAATAATAGGTGTTTTTTGAAATGGTTTGATGTTTAGTGGATTCCCTAGGTCTTTGAAAAAATTTCAGAGGAGGGAAATATGGTTGGGTTACTACAAAATAAAAGCAAAAACCAATTGATAGAGTGAACATAGTGTTCATGTTGTGAACATTTAGGGAGATGGATTATGGTCCGACTACCTTGGTGGTTCACATTATGAAAATTTATTCATTATGTGAAAAGATAATTAAGTTTTTAGTGTGGCACCAACCCACTTTTTTCCTGATATAGGAGTGGTTGTAGGAGGGGCTGAGCGACCAACCCTTCCCTAATTTGATTCCCCATAAAAGAAAATCTTTTTGGGTGAGATATAACTAAAATTTTAGGAATTATCCACCTCTAATATTATTCATTTTTGGTTTCTAGTCACTACCATTTGATATTAATGGGTTTTTATAAGGGTTTGGAATATATTCTACTAGAGAATGGTGCAATTGGGTTGAATCGGTGGCGAGTTTTCTCAACTTATGTAGAGGATTTTTTGAGGTAGCATCTTCATGCCATTTTGACTTGTTTTGGTGAAATCATGTAGCCATTTTATTTTTACAAGGTTTTTTGGTAAATTTTAATGAAATTGAACATTTCAATAAGAGTTTAAATTGTTTATTTATTATGATTTATGTTCAGGTATGTTTCAAGAGTATACTATTTCCTGTTTCTTTTGGTTTCTATTAGAAACTGATTCCTAGTATTTTGTGGGGAATTATTATTATTTTAGATTAATTGTTTAATTAATTATAAAATTTTATAATTTAGGTTGGAAAAATATTGACATGGGATAGGTGCACGAGAGTGTGGAATTTTTTTTTTCTTGGAGGAGCCTTGTTGGATCTTAGTGAGGGGTCGTCTCTAGTTCTAAAAATGAATCACCTAAAATAAACAACCATATGTCTGTCTATTTAAAAGTGTTCATACTTTATTAATACATGGGGTTCAAGAATTGGGTTTAAGGACCCAGGGTACCCTTGGAAAATGATATTAGATGGTTCTAGAACTTATATAAATGGAAGGAACATTCTATATAATTTTTTGATACTGTTGAAATTTTGTGATAATATTTTTAAGGTGTGAGGGTTTTATTTCTTTTAACATGAGGCCATTAGGAGGTCCTGGGATATTAGATGAGATGCGGGGAGGCCTTGATTAAGTTTATAGAAATTGTGAGTAGGTAAGTGAGTATTGATCTGTGGGATGATAGGAATGTCATTAGTATGTTCTATTAGTGATGGAGAACTCTTTACCAAGGCTGGAGGCGAGTCTTGATGTTCTCTTAGAGTGAGAGGAGTCCTTTAGGTGTTGGTATAGAATTATGGGGAAGATTTCATCTGGGGGATGAGTTGAGGGATATCCCTTAAGGGATGCGAAACATGACCTAAGTCAATGTATTGGGAGTTTTTTGGGCTTATAATTAGGATTCTAATGGGGATTAAAACAAGAATTAGTCCCCACCTATATAGAAAAGGGTTGGGTAAAATGTGATCGATTTGGACAGTCCCTATGTTGTTGGACTAGGTCAGAAAAAATGGATTTTGAAAGGATGTGTACCGAACTAATGGGTTCTGTGTTAGTGGGAGCCTATGGGGTTTTGTGTCACTATAAGGTGATTTTATTGAGATAATATCGACGAGAAGAGGTTTTGATGGGTCTTGAGGAACCAGTGGGAACCCTATCATGTGAGTTGACACATTTTTGAAATGAGGTTTTAGGTATCAAGCGACTAGAACCCTAGGATTAGTAGGTGAGCTATGTGATAGGTTGGACACAATGTGTATTGCATGATCTCCATTGAATTTAACTTTAGAGATTTGGGTTTTTTGATTGACATAACTTGCCTAAAGTCTTGAAGAATGGGTTAGTGTGAGATTTAATCTTTATAAAGTTTTCATGGATGGGTTGGCTTGATATGTAACCTCCCTAGAGTCTGTAAGGATGGGTTAATGTGAATAATGATACCTCTCTTGAGTGTGCAAGGAAGGGTCAATGTACTCAAATTGTACTATGCCTTATATTAGTTGGGTTAAGGACCTCCATGGGGTATTGGTAAATGTATTATGTGAGAAATGTTCGATAAACCATTACATGAGAAACATGGTAATGGGTTTAGATACATATGTAAGATCATTCCCTATTTGAGTATTCTTTAATGTTTTGGATGTATCCCTACCTTAAATATATTGGTAGAAATTGGGAATTAGTTATAATGGTATATGTCTAAGAGAAGATTCCATCATGCTATTGAATCGAGTCTAGTTGTGTACCATGGTAGCCTAGTAACTGATTATGTCTTGGCGGTTATATGTACCTCTTCAGGTTCCATGGTGGCCTAATTAGTATATAGTGATTCAAAAAGCATGTTTATTTATCTATTTCATTTCCTCATGGGTATAATTTTATATGATGGAATATATTAGTGTTTCTTAGTGATAACCAATTTAATTTTATACCCACACCCTACATAATCATCTTAGGGTGGTTTCAATACTTTTGTCTATTTTTTCATGCTAGATCATAGGTTCTATGGTCAATCAAGATAGGGAAACTGGAGGGTATCTAGATATTGGGATGGGGCCTGAGGATAAAATTAGGGATAACATGAATATTTGGTTTTTTGTTTATTTTTTATATGGAATCATATTAGTGGAAAATATATTTATTTATTTATGACAACATGATGTAATATATTGAATGTGTTTATTCTCTACACTCTTATTTTTATGGATTTTTAGGATTCTTGGTTAATTTACACTATTTTTATGATATTTATTCAAGGTAATAGACTATGTAATACATGTTTTATTTTATAATTTCTAGTTTGAAACCTTTGGTGTATGGGGATAAGAACATGAGGCCATATAAAGATCCCTAGCCCGATCACTGTTGAGTTTCCTAGGGTCCGGGTGTCAAAATACAAGTGGTTTAAAAATTGTCATTATAGTTAGGATTAAAGGTTTGGGTTTATTTTACAATATCACTTTGAAATAAAAAGTGTTTAAGACTAAATTTAAATCGGGGGAAATTGTATGATATAATAATCAAAAACCAAATCTATCTTCCACTACTTTGGTTGCTTTATGGGTTTTTATGTCTTCTAATCAATTCATTATTATTTTGTGCATAATTAAACCAAAAGAATACCTATAAGTGGAGCTAAACATATCTTTTATTTTTGATTTGAAATAATTTTACTTCATGTACATGTTTTTCATATTCTTTCATGGGTGTATTAATACCAACATAAATGAATTTACTAAGTCATTTATATATTTTTTTCTTTGATTTTTTTAGGAAAGTGTAAAACAAAATATTTTTCACAATTTCTACACAGTCTCTTTCTCACACCATTTTCATTGGATTTATCTATAGATATTCCTTTTCAATTTTTTATAATTAATTGTATTAATTTTTATTTACATTATCATCATGGTTATAAAAATACTATTTTAAAATATACTTCCTTTGAAAATAAATGTTTTCAAAAAATAAAATTAATTTCTACTTAATTTTCAATGAAAATTATTAATACCATTATTTTTTTCAATTATTTCAATATAATTTAATTTTACATATAAATCACTTGGGATATTATTTAATGTTACCATCTCCCTTATTAATCTAAATGGATTATGATCTTGTCTTGAAGAAACTTTCATGAAACTCATTTAATTCTCATTTTTTAATCAATATTTTTTGGGAATATGAATGATTTCATGTTCATGTGAAAAAAACATATTTAGGTATTCATTATGTGATAGGTTTGAGTGGAATTATTTATCCTTATAGTATATTTGGAAAACATTTATATATTATGTGATGACATGTAAGTGACTTTGGATTAAACCCAATCCAAAAATTTTGTGGGAATGTGGAGTGAAACAAATCCACCATGTTATTGGACTTCGTCCACTATTTGATTATTGTCTTGGTTCAAATAATTGATATACTAAATGGTATTGTTCACATATTTTCTACAATAGTTATGTGTCATTACAAATTATAATTTTTTGTCTTATGATAACTATCCCATGATTCCATATTTCTGTAAAAAAGGTTTTCATGTTAAGTTGAGAGCCTTATTTCTTGATTCTTGATTTATGATTGATATTTTATTCATCATTAGATCATTATGTTATGATAATGTACCATGATTATGTTCTCATATCCATATGTTATTCTTAGTATCACTTATGATATTAAATATATATCTCTCATTTTTCAAACCTTATTGAGCATATGAGCTCACCCATTATTATGTTTACATTCCCCTAGAAATGAAGATGTGTACAATGTATGATATGGATAGAAGAGAATCATGTGTAAAGATTATTTTTTTGGAAGTTCTAAATATTTTTTTAAAAATAAATTTTCTTTGAATCTAATTTCTAAATAAAATAATCTATTGGTTTTATGGTGTGATTTTTTAAAGATTTAATAGTCTTATATAATCATGTAATATTTATTTATGTTTTATTATGGTCATTTTAGTTAGTATATTAAAGTAAGGTTTACATAATATTATGAATTTTTTATACATAATAAGGGGATACAAAATAAATCATCTTATGTTTAACCAGAATTGGTATAGGATTATCTACAAGTATCATATGTTTAGCTTTATATATTATAGGTTAAAATTAAGGTGAAAAATTAGAGATATTTTAAATGTAATTTTATTTATCATAAAATATTTTATTATAAATATAATTATTTAAATTTTATTAGATGTTTTTTTCCCATATAAAATGGATAAACCAAGAGGAATTGAGTGAAAAAAATGTGATAAGGACAATGCAATGAATATTCCAATGAGAAACCAAACATGATGGGAGATGGAGTGAACAATATAATGGGGGTTGTCACCCAAAATTCACAAGCTATTAAAAATAATATGAACCATTTAGAGCTATAGAACACACTAAGGAAATAGAAAAAATCCATTTATTCCTTCATGTGGAAACATCCACCCTCCATCAATGACTCTTCATATCCAATAATTTTTATAAAATGGATTAAAAAAATAAATAAGTTATTTTCATTGACTAGTGCTTAAAGTATGGAAATCTTGTGTTAGATATTTATAATTTGGAAGTTAAATCTAATCAATTGTGAAATATCACTATGAATACAAATGAATATGAAATATACTCCATGTAATAGGAGGATTTTAAGAATATATATTTTTGATCAATATTTTACCCAATCACTTTTCATAAAAATGGAGAGATAATTCATTTAGCTAAATCATAAAGAGTTTGAATATATTGTTATATAAGAATAAAACATCATGACACATGAAATATATGCTTCTAGTTTTAACATTGATCCAAAAATTAATCATTTTATTAATTTTTTAAAAACAATTCCTCGAAAGGATTTTTCTATGACAGACTTAGGTAACTATGGTGAAACTGTTCAATTTACTATCAGGGAAGAAATAGAAATTGTAGACTCATATTATTCACTATATTTTAGGTATAAAATGTGGAAAGTATATTTTTAAGGAAAATAAAATGATAAAACCCATGTATTATATAAAGATCATCTTTAAATACATAGAAATTGTGGGGAAACATGAATAGAATTAACTTAATGAAATACGAAAATGATTCATGTATAGAAGAAAATGACATCAGAAACCTGAATTCCAATGTTATAATATAAGGATACCTAATGAAATTAATAAAAATAAATGTTAAAATAAATCACCACCAATAATTATATACATCAATCATAAGGAGTAAAAAAGTACACCAAATAGTGAAAATATCCAAGGTATAATGTTGAATACCAAAATAATAAACCTATAGCACCAATAAATATTAGAATAGTGAACAAAATCACAAATTTTAAAGTGATTCACAAAAAAAGTGGTTAAATATACACTCATAATCCACTTATGAAATAGGAATGTATTATTTAATTTTAGTTATACCCACTCCTTTATATTTGGAGAGTTTTATAGGATAATTAATTCACCAACTCAATTATTAGATATTGAATTATTGATGAAATAACCATGTGTTATTATGGTTGCATACAAATTATTTAAATCCCATTTGATAGATTTTTTGTAATAATTTTCTTCATAAAAATCTTATTATTATCCCTTCATTTTAATTTTATATGAAATTTTGGATAGGATTGGTTCTCTATAAATATATTACATATTATGTACTAGGATAGAGAAATCATATTTTATACACCAAATCACCCCACAATAAAATATTGAAGAAAGTATGATGAAGAAAAACCTATAGAATTTAAATATCATGTGTGGGAATTGATACATAAAATTATGGATATTAAGCTCAAGTGGTTAGGGAAAAGTCAATAGTAATGATATGTTTATTTTTCATAAAGATGAAATGTATTTAAGGAATAGTTTACATATCACCCCCTAGACAGTGAGGATGGGTTTTTAACAAAACTCATTTATGACGCTGTGAAAATATCAATGAATCCTTATAGAATTTCCCTAATTTAATTATATGAAGTGAAGAAAAAGTAAATGATACACTGATAAGAGTTTATTTATGCCTATGTGATTCACTATGGGGAAACCCATTACTATTCATTAAGATAAAATATCAATAAATACATT
The DNA here is from genome assembly GCA_963277665.1 of Viscum album. Taxonomy (NCBI): domain Eukaryota; kingdom Viridiplantae; phylum Streptophyta; class Magnoliopsida; order Santalales; family Viscaceae; genus Viscum; species Viscum album. The sequence continues at coordinate 772,730,559 of OY728138.1, forward strand.
CCTGTATTGAATATAATGTACATAATAAGATGATAACATAGAACACTTTTCTTTTATACTTTATTTATGACTAGTTTGATCATATATGATGGGATTAGTACTTATTTAAGATATACCATTAGTTTAGATATCATCAATTAAGGGTACAATGAGAGAATATACCTAAGAAATAATTTCATACATGATATGGACACTATGAATTCATAATATTGCCTTTCATAATGACCAATTACCCTCTTATCATCATGTATATAATGAATAGAGTCTTTAGAGTTTACCATGATCAATTTTTGATAGTCTTTATACTTTATATTCTCATATATTTCAAGATAAAGGAATATTATGATGATTATTTGAGTATTGTGATGAACAATTTAAAAATAGAGAAATGACATCACAAAATTCATCATGTGTGTTTCTTGGCTATAGGAAGAATAATTCTAATGAATTTTAATCGAATGTGGGGGTTTATCTATAGAACTATAAAATAATAATGTCATTGATGAATGGAACAAATCAACCATAGTAACATGCATCTATAATTTTCTTTGATTGAATAGATACAATCAATAATTTTTGTGAAATTAACCATGGATAACATACAATAACCAAGTTAACTCAGATGGGAGTTAATTTATATTGGAAGAATGAATGTGAAGATAACATCAAGGATCTTAAGAGAGGGTTCGACAGTTCACATGTACTCACAATAAAATAAAATTGAAAAGAGTTTTTAGTATACAATAATTCATTTAATAAGTTATTGGGATGTGTACTTATATAAAATTAAATGGTGGTAATATGAATCATGATAATTAATAGTTCATGAGAAGCATTTACTGAAACCTGATTTTGAGATACTACCAGTAATATTTTCATTAATTATATAATGGAATTATCTCTATAGTGAATAATGATAAATATATACTGAAAAGAAAATATTAAAGTATAAATTATCATTGAAGTATTCCAACAAGATCCAAAGTAAATGGTTGGATTCGATCAATGATTATGACTTATAAATAAATTACCACCCAAGAAGGAAAAAAGGTAGTTAATGATATATGTTGGGATGATCATACAAACTTATCCATGATGAGGATTAAAAGAGGATCAATTATCCTCAATTTTCATAGGATGAACCTGGGATTCATAAGGTAAGTGGAGAAATATTAAAGTTATTTAATGATATCTCTACCATATATCAATGTAAAGAATAAGTTGGAACAGAAGGATGATACAAAGCTACCAAATTAGGATAGGAATATTTTAGAGTTCAAAAATGAGCTTGATGGAATTATAATATTTCAGAAATAAATATATGCTCCCTAAATATAATAAATGAATATGAAAATATAGTATATTGAAAATAGCCAATAATGACTTATATATCCTTGAATAAAAATGGTGGATAGAGAGATATATAAGTATTTCTAATGAGACAAAATGAAATAGATGATTACAGAGTACATATTTCAATGATTGTTATCCCATTAAGTCAAGGTTGAATAATAAAAGTGTATGGGGATGATTAAAACATCACTATAACCTATATGGAAATGGGAAATCATATCCATGGATTAAAATTTATATCTTACTAAGGAATAGAAAAGTAATACTATATTTTGGGTTCCAAATTTTGGAATAAATAGTTTACTAAATTTTATTTTTATTTGAAATTATTTCTCAATTGATCATATTTATAATATTTACATCATGAAAGAAGATAGATTTCATTTAATAAAAATATCAATTGTGTATGATCGAGATTCATTTTTTATATAATTTTTTAGAGATGTGATCAACAATAATTTGATACATAGATGAGCATTAATACATCTAATCATTTCGAAAATGAAGGTCAATCTAAAGGGAACATTTAGGACCTAAAGGATATAATGAGATCCTATTAGATAGATTTAAAATGATATTAGGATTAATATATTCCCATTGTTGAGTTATCATATATAAATTATTTCCATTTTAGAACTCAAATGGCCCTATATGTGGCTATGTATTGAATGATGTGTAGAAAAAAAACATGTTTTGATAAAGTCAGAGAGTGTTTAACTCTAGGTCCAAATAATTCTTAAGAAAATTTAAAGAAGATCTACACCATTACGAAACACATTAAAACTATATATAGTCTATAAATGATCCGTGAAAGTAATTATTATCAAGATATGAAGTTTTATGTAGGAGAAATGGTATTACATCAATTATCACCATGGGAGAGGGTTATTTGGTAAGGTAAGAATGGAAAGTTTATCACTATAAACATATACCCTTAAAAATATTTAATCATTTGGGGATTGTAGATTATTACCATGAATTTATATTTGATATATTTAAAGTGAAAGATATTTTACATGTATCACTTTTTGGGAAGTACATACCTAATCCATAACATGTATTGAACTTAGAGGTTGTACAAGAGGAACATGATCTCTTTTATGAGAAACCACCAGTATAGATCTAATTTTGTATATATAATGTTCTTTAAAACATGATCACCCACCTAGTTAATGATAAATTGAAGAATCATATGTTTTAGGAAGAAACAATGAATCATGATGATATAAATAGCCAAAATTAACCTCTTTAGTTTTATTAATGTAATTAAAATTCATTGGAATGTATTTTATGGGGGGTATAATGTAACACCCTGTGAGTTTAGTTTGTATTTCCCTTTAAATATTCCCTTGTCGAAGATAACTTGTGATACATAAAACACTAAACTAAAATGGAAAATGTCTTATTTAATTATTGAAGAATATTATAATAGAAAATCAAATGCATTTTAAGATAATAAAATTAAGGATGATTAGTAAAATATTTAATGTAATAAAATCAGAAGTTAATAAAAAATTCAAAAACGTTGAAATTCTCTTCATCAAGATCTACTATTCAGATAATATCGCTAATGATAAATATAAAAAGAATAAAACATTATATAAATATGATAAATATTGTGATTAATAAATTATAGAATAAGATGAATGATTTTAGAGATGTTTTAATGACTCTATATAGTAATGTAATATGACCATTGTAAAACCCTGAGATTTTTTGAATTGTTTTTCAAATATATTTGATATTTTATATATTTTATGTGACATGAAACATTGTTTTTTTCTTGTGTTTTATGTAAAAATATTTTTATATTGCATTACACCCACACTATGTTTGTCTTTTGTTATACACAATACAGATTTTGGATTGTGTTGCACACAACACCGAGTTTAAATGAAATGCGTCGTACAATTAAAATATTATTTTCTAATGTGATAGTTATCACATAGCCTTTGGAATAGAGGAAATTAATTAGATTAACTATATATTAATTTTTTGACACATGTATATATAATGAATTATTGGGCTACCAATTAATTATAAATTAAAATATTAACTATTTTAAAATAAAAATAAATATTTTCCATAAAAATATTTTTAAGAAGACAAATGTATTCTACCTTAATAAAATGAAAAATCTAATTTTGGTGAATGGTTTTAATGAAATTTATATTTTATATATATTCAATAAACTATTTAAATTTCATATTATGTGTTTTTTAGACAAGAGGTAAAAATAAATCTAATTTTAGGCTTAAAACTACATTTTTTTTTTATAAAAAATAGTTTTGTTGCCTTTTTCTTGCACACTTATTTTCAAACTAAAAATTTTCAATTTTAGAAAATTAATTTGATATAATAATCATAATATTATAATTCATAATTTCAAAATTATCATAAGGTTAGTTTTTGGTATTTTTTTTATAAATATTCATTTTTTGATTAATAGTTAAAATACTGAATTTTAATTGAAAAATGTCTTTTAAAATAAATTATTTAAAATGTTAAATTATATATTAAATGGTATTAAAGTATAATTAGTTCAATTATGAATATGATAATACAATTTAGGTTATTCTAAAAAATTTCATATTTAAATTAGATATAACATATTTTTTAAACTTTTTATCATTTTCTCTTTAAAACTTGATTTTTAATCACATATTTAGGATTAATATTAAATTACTTTTACTAGATTATTTTAATGAAATTTGAAAAAATGAATTCCAAATTTTTAATAATATTAATTCATATTTTCTAATAAGTTAAAATTAATATTTGAGTAATATGAATAGTGAATGTAGTAAAAATTAATTACCACAATTAATGTAAAAATGGGGTTAAACTAAAAAGATAATTTTAAAAATAAACTATACACTTTTATAAAAACTATTTTATGGACATATTTAAACCATTAAACCTATAATGTTTCTTAATGTCCTAATATGGATCCTTATGAAATATGAGAAATGTGGGATCATGTATTTCTTTTCAAAAATACCAAATGTATTCTCTCCCCTACTTATAAAAGGCCATCCCCTCTCCTCTCTTATTCAAACCATAATTTTTTTTATTTTAGAGAATCCCTAGACAAATAACTTCCCAAAAACCCTGCTCTCATCTTAAAATACTTACTTTGAATATAAATCTATCCATGGATGGATTTAGTGAACACATATAGAGGATACCTGAAGAAGAGATAATGTTATTCAATGAGAATCTTTACTTTATTTATTTAAACACCTTATTAAATTTATTTTAAACCATGATAGTATAATAAACTTATTATATTATAAGTAATGGAATGTTATAAAAATTTAATTACTTAACAACTTATCCACTTCTATCAAATGGGTTACAAAATCATCATTTGTGAGTATTGTGGACTACCGCCCTGTGAAACGATGTCATTCATGTTTCCATTACCACCTATAATAGTTTTAAACAATGATAGATTGATTGTTTGTATATTATATTTATGATTTTATTATTATTATTTAATTATTATATCACATATACCTTTATGATTTCTATTTTTTAGAATACGATAACATTGCTCTTGTGAATGGTGGACTACCGCCTCATGAATCGATTTGATTCATTAACAAATTACATAGAAGGTGATAAGGGAAAAGTTATTGATTGTATGTGATACACATGAAATAATTATTTTATTAATTATATATTTATAATTATTAAAATATAATATATATCATTTTATTTCTTAGTTTTCACTTAATGAAAGATGATAATGCCACTTGTGTGGACTACCACATTCACAATTCAAATTGACCATTTTTTCATCAGCACACCACATTAATGACATATAAAATTATATTTAATGAATTAATTTTTTATGATCTTATTATAATTATAGAATGATAATATATTATAGACTTCCTTTTCATAATGATCATAGAAAAATAGAAATGTTAGTCATGCGTACGTACGACCTTCCATCTTCATGATCATAACATACTTTATTTTTCAAAACCATTATTCATGATTTGTATTAAAATTATATTTAATGTATAAATATTATAATTATTTTATTATTAGTATTATGGATTTTATATAACCATGATCAAATTAAGAGTACAAAATAAAAAATTGAAACATATATGAAATTTTTTTATTAACCAAAACATGATTTTAATATAGAATTGTTAACAAAAGAGTAAAAAAAGGACACATGTACATAACATATGGTATGATATATATACATATGGTTCTGTAATATATTAATGATAAACATATATTTATTATACAATAAGTTCTAACAAGTTTTAAGTAAGTCAAGTCTTAAGGTAAGGGATTTTTGTATCACTCTTATTATCTATGAGACAAAAGCCATATTCACCACATATTTATTTTATGTGGTGTATATAATGGAAATTAATTTATATTATGATTATTATACTAAAAAATATTGGGGATTACATATCCATTTCAGGATCTCTATTTCATGGGGATTACGGTTCAAAAGTTAAAAAATCGATAATGTATTCTTTTTCCAATTTTCCTTCATTGAAACACATGTTATGTTATGCACCTATATTATTTCATGAGGTGTATATAAATATCCTTTAAAAATTTAATATCAGGAATTTATATATCCATATGTCATTTTACATTCCATTTTATGTTATTTCTTTTATAGGGTTTATGATTCAAGTTTACCAAAGTGGTAAGGGTTTTATGTTACAATATCATTATTAATTGCAATTGTTTATGATTAAGTATCCAATGTTTATATATCATGATAACCTCATAATAATTCTCATGAAATTTATTTTACATTGTTTATTCCACAAGAATACAAGTTTTCCCTTAATTTTTCATTCTATGTACTCAAGAGTTTTAAAAGAATGTTTTTATAAAAAATTATCTTTTTAGTCGAGAACCCTGATTTCTTCCAAAATCATGTTTTCTATAAATAATTTTAAACTTATTTTAAATTATTTATTAAATAAATTTTACCATGTTTTAAATTTTAATAAATGTTTTAAAAGAAATCTTTACGTCTTTAAAAAACAATACTCGTTTAGCTTTTACCAAATGTGTGAAAAATATCTATTTTTTACATTCACAAAATGAATAGTATTTACCTATGTCATGAGTGCTCAATGATTTCAAGATTACTTTAAATTTTTTAAAAGTTATTTTAAAATAAAATACTTTCTTTAATATTTAGAAAAACATTAAATTTTAAATACAATATTTTAATGTAAAAAGTATTTTGAAAGTGTTTTATTTTTAAAAATATTTTTTCACGAAATAAATGATATTTTCCTCAATAAATGATTTAAACGAGTTTTAAAATATTAAATTATAAGTTTTTAATATATTTTTTTGAGAAAAGGATTTTCATATTTTTGTATATTTTAAAAATTTATTTTTAAATATAATATATTTTCCTCAATAAATATACCAAGTAGTCTTTAAAAATTATTTTCTATCCAACATGAAATTATTTGAGGATAATTATGATTTACTAGGGATATGATACAAGATTTCCATTTTTATTCATTATCTGAATGGTTTATGTTTATGATGACCAGATTTTTATGAACCCCATTTCTCTTCCATGGATTATAAAATGATAAAATGCTTATGAAACTTGCTTCATTTTCCATGGTTTATGTAGTGATGAAATGATGAAATTATTATGAAATATATTTATTTTCCATAGGTTATGAGATGGTGAAATTTTTATGAAACCATTTTGATTTCATTGTTTATGATATAATTATTTTTTTATGATCATTTGGCACACATACATATGATTTTCATTATGTGATAGTGGTTATGTTATAACCACAGATGGTGGTTATATTACAACCGAGGATAGTGGTCACATTATAAATAATGAGGGGTGGGACCTATATATCTCTAAAATGAATTAGGAAAAGATTTATATCACATGAGATAGGTAACACTAGAATGGGAAGTGAACTCAGTTTAGCCTGATATGGTTGGAACAAAGAGTGGACATAGTTCAGTAAGAAAATGATGGAATGGGGAGTGCACCAAGTTTAGTTATAAAAGGATAGATTAGAATTAAACCTTGTTATATACGTGAATTTTTTCACTGTGAGGGTCTTAGATGTGGACCTTGACTACTATGATGGTTTGGGGACTAAACCCCTTCCAATATAATACATGTGGTAATGATCTGTGAGTAAAATGAAAATGATTTTATATGCTTATTTACATTCTTATATCCATGTATGATGACAATTCTATGATCTCATGGATTATTTTATTAGATTCCATTACTATTCATGTCTTATAAAATACCAATATATATTCAATTACCTAATTTTATGATCTTCAATATTCAGGGTATTGTTTTCAAATGACATGATCATGTTCTCATACCCTTATTATGATGTTATGCTTATGTGTCTCCCTTGTTTAAACATACAGAGCATATGATCTCAACCCTTCTTATGTTTCCTTTCACAAAGTTAGAAAGAAATGTTTTTATGTAGGAGTACTAAAGGTGAAGATCATTATTGGATATATTGAATATCTTTAAGGAACTAATAATTTTTTGTTCCTTATTTCCAAAGGTACTAAACTATTACTATCCTTAAGCATGTGTTGGTGTAATGTATTGAATATTCTTATAAAAATATGCAATAACCTTATAGGATAATACTGGGTGGTTATATTTGGTATCATAGTAAAGGTTTAATTAAGCATTAGAATCTAGAATTATAAAACCTTAATGAGAATTGTAGGGATATTTCTAATGATATTATTAGGGATGTCTCTAAGGATATGTATAATGATGGGTTAAATAATAAAAATATGTTCTAGAATTTTTGAAAATGATATATTGAGTGGTTTATAAGAAATTACATCCCTATTTATATAATAAAAGTGTATGTGGATCTGTAACATATGTAACTAGGGTTAACAACCCTGAAAACATAGTATTGGGATAGTCTTAATTGGGAAATGGTGCATGACAACCTGGTTTAACACTCATATCAGATATTCTTTGTAAATTTACAAAATATTTACAAACTATCAAGAATTATTTAAATAGATGATGACAATGAATGACTTAGGATAAACCTAAGGTGTCATAGATTAAAGAAGGTTTCATGATATAGACATACTATAAGTGATTTTTCATTATTATGTGTTTTTACACTATGATTAGTGTTGCTCACATTATGATTTTTTGTTTTAGTCAATGGATGGAACATAAAATAGAAGGGATAACATTGAATGAGATGAAAAATTTGTTGTTTAGAATCCAAATAGGGTGGTGACTGGAGTGAAGGATATTGTGTTTATTCCCAATCGATTACCAAAGAACATTATTAAAAACATGCACCTTAACCAACTCTCAGAATCACCAAAGAAGAGAATGATATGGTTCAATGTGTTTTTGAGTAATATAAACTATAGATGAATGAATATTCAGTTTCATATATGCTTGAAATGTGTAAAGAATCATCATGAAAATTTATTGAATGGAATTGGGAGGTTCATTAAATGTTGAAGGGTAGTTCATGAATCTAGATAATATTGAAATCAAATTAATGTTCTAGTTAATGAAATAGATGTGATGAGGAAGCTAAATAAGCAATATATGTGCTCTAGTAATTCATGTGCAAGGATTTTGGGCATTATTTGAATCGATGTCCATAGGGGAAAGATCATGATGAGAACCATAAAGGTTATACGAGTAATTGTTTTGTAGTTGATGTTAAATATACTATAAATCACATATGGAAGGAAATAAGTATTAATGAATATGGTGAAGAATCATAGATAATAGTTTGAGAAGGAAGTGGTATGACTAAAGTATTTTTGTATTCAGATTCAAGAATTAGAAAATATATAATGGTTTTTCAGTATAAGTTCTTCATTAAGGATTTGAAAGACTACTTCGAATGATGATGATGACCAGGAGAATTTATTTAAAGGAAAAGTTATATTTTATGGAAAATGAATTTTTATAGTAAGTTAACCCTTAATATGTTTCTTATGTTGAGAAAACAGTGTTCATTTTGGATAAAGATGTTTTGGATAAGAATAAAGTAGATTGGATAGTATTAATTACTTTGAATAGATTGATTATTTGTTTAAAAAGTGGTTAATCCCACAATTTATGAAGTTTACATCATTTTTGGATTTAATGAATACATCCAATAATATCTTTTATATGTATTTTTTAAATAAATAAATATTTTTTCAATATATCCTTATGGTAATTCATGTTATTTCTATGTTTCAACCGAATACATGCTAAATCTATTCACATGTTTGGTATGTGATAATAAAGAGTTACATTATGATATATAGATGATAAATGCTAAGTTGAATTTGAGAAATTTAGTCACCTTTTTCATACATCCTAGATATATGGTTTTATGGTCACTATCCTTATATAAATCTCCCACTTTCTTATGATCAGTGATCTTTATCACCCTCAATAATTAGTTGTGATTTTCTTCCATGTCAAAATATTCAATTACCACCAATATTATCCTAGGTGGAAACCTAGATACGAGTTACATTAGGTAACCATTATGTTTTTAACATTATATTTAAAAGGGAACTTAATTTATTAATTTGTATGATCTGGTTTTATATGAAGGAATTTTCAGATGTTAAAATGTTTATGACTGAGTTGAATTTTAAGGGAGAGATTTATTTTAAGGGGGCTATAATGTAACACTGTGTGATTTTGTTAAATTATTTTATTACAAAAATATTTTATCCTTTATATATATTTTTTGTGACATGAATCACTGATTTTATATTGTATTAAAAGTAACCTTGTGTTTATATTTAATTACATGCAACATTAAGTTTGTGTTGTGTTGCACAAAATACCATGTTGAGCTTGGATCACACGTAGCACTGAGTTTAAACAAAACATATCATATAATTAAAATATTATTATTTAATATGATAGTGATCACTAAGACATTAGAATGATATGTATTAATATAATTAAATAATCTATGAAAATATGGTTTACACTTGTATATATAATGAACTCTTTGGAAAACAATTAATTATAAATGAATGTAAAAACTATTTGAAAATAAATGATATCTTTTTCAAAAAAAATATTCTTATGAAAACAAATGTGTTCTACCTCAATAAAATAAAAAACTATTGTGAATTATTTTAATAAAATTTATATATTATATATATTTAATCAAATATTTAAAATTTATATTATGTGTTTTATATATAAGAGATAATAATAGATATAATTTTATGATGATTTTATTTCTAAAAGATGCTTTTTTCAACTTTTTATAGCATAATTATTTTAAAAATAAATTTTTACAATTTTAATAAATTATTTTTATTAATTAAATATATTTTTAGAATTAATAATTTTAAAAATATATTTGGGTGAATTTTTGAGATTTTTTCTAAAAAGTATTATGTTTTGATGAATAATTAAAACTAAAGAATCTTAATTGAAAACTATAATTTTGACTAAATTATTTACAAAGTTAAATTATATTTGAATTTTTTTAATGTATAATAAGTTCAATTATACATATTTTAACCAAATTTAGGTCATTTTAATAAATTTTATTTTGAATTTGGATATAATAACTTTGTAAAATTTTGATCATTTTCTCTTTAAAAACCAACTTTCTCATCACTTTTACAGGATTAATATTAAATTAAAATTTCTTACTTGTATTAATAGAATTTTGAAAAAAGGATTCCATATTATTAATTATCATATATTATATTATCTAATAAGAAAAACATAATTTTTGACCAATATTAAGAGTGAATAGAGTACAAATTAATTAACGTAGTTAAGGAAAAATGATTTTACCGGGGATTAATATAAAATGATAAGGGAAAAAATAACGTATAAACTTATATAAAATCTATTGTATGGAAAATATTAAGACTATTATACCTTTATGGTTTGATAATAACATAATTTTTACCCTTATTACATATTAAAATAATTTGATCATCCATTTCTTTTAAAAAATACCAAGTGTGTCCTCTCTACCACATATAAAATGCAACCCCTCTCCTCTCTTCTTCACACATTAAAACTTATTTGGATTGGAAAATACATACCCAAATCACTTTAAAACATTATTCCTATCATAAAATAAGCCTTATTTTTTACATAAATCCCACCTAGGAAGGATTTAGTGCAAACCTATGGAGGATACTTGAAGAAGAGGTAATATTTTTCAATGAGCGTCCTTATTTTATATCATTCTCCACCTCATTCATTTTTTTAAACATGAAAATATAAAAAATAAATATATTACATATAATGTAATGTTTTTATAATAAGTACATGACATAAAAATATATTCACTTTCACCAAATGGGGTACAAAATCATTATTCATGTGTATGAGGGACTACCACCTCACGAACCGATGTGATTTATTTTTCCATCAACACCTATAACGGTTGGAAATAATGATGGATTAATTTTTTATATATATTATTTTTGATATTATTATTCTTCTGTAATTATTATATCACCAATAAATCAACGCTTTCCATTTTTTGGGAATATGATAATGTCGCTCGTGTATATATTAGACTTCTGCTTGAAAAAATGATGTGATTCATTAATGATTTACATAAAAGGTGATAAGGGTAAAGTTAATGAATATATGTGATATAAATGAAATAATTAAGATATTTATGATATATTTATCATTATTAAAAGATACAAAATGTATTACCCCTAGTTTGAAGTAGGTAACCCTTTAATTATTCTTTTTATGTATATAAAGTGGTTGGGTAATGTTTGGGAGAGTTTGGAAGATTTTTGAAAGGTTTTTTGAAGGTTTTGGGGCTTTCTAAGGGTGAAAATTTTGAGCACGATTAGTCAAAATCATAAATAATATCCAAGAAACCATGAAACATAGAAAATTGTACTTTGAAATGGTTGGCATACAATTTTCTTAACCGTGCAGAAAAATTGAGCGAGGTCTCCATGAGGCAGTATCTGGTGCACCATTAGCACAAAATTTATTTAATTGTCTAGCTAAACCATGTACTGCTTAAAGAGTGGGGTTTTAAAAATAGGGATTGGTCATGATTTTTCCTAAACACCCCATTGTTTCTCTCATGTGACCCTAACTCTAGATTTAATCTTCTCCAAGGTTAGGGAACATTTCCCCCTCAGTCCTAAAGTAATTCGAAGGGTTATCAAGGTGATTTAAAGGTGTATCTCCCTTGGTAAGTCTCTTTTCTTGAAAGTTTTTTGGTTTTTATTAGATCTACTCTTCCCTATCTATTTTTTTCTTTGATATAGTTTCTTTATGGATAGATCTTGTATTGTTTTACTAATAATGGTTATTTTTAGCCTTGTTGATTTTAGGGGAAGGGATCTATGGAAGTTTTGTAGATTATTTGACCTAGATTTGGTGAGTGTTGTATTGTTTTTCATTTTCTCCAAAACCTTAAATGTAGGTGGATTCAATATTGACTCCTCATTCTAGAACTAGAAGTATTAATTTCAAATTAATTGCTTTTATTGTTATTTGTTGTGAAATTTATGTGAATAACTTGTGTAAAGACCCTTTGGTGTTGATTTGTGGGTTTTGGGGGGACATATGATATTGTTTTTCAATATTCATTATTATTGGATTTTAAAATGATGATTTTAAAATTATATGTGTATTTTATTTATGTAAAATATTTTGAAATGTTTTTTTAATAAAAAAATTACTTTATTGAAATATAGTTTGACTTAAAGGGTTGATTTGTCCAGGAAATCATTGGTTGATTTGAATTTAGTATATATTAATTAACACTATTTTTTGGATTAAATGGTTAATTATGAGTTAGAATGGGGATGGTTAGTGGTTGTGAAGTACCACCGTCAAATAATTGGAATGTGGTCAAGTAAAATAATAAAAAGGGGATGAGGCTGGACATGAAGTTCCACCATAAATGGTCACACCAAGATTGGGGGGTAGTGTTGTGTGTGTGGTTTAGGTTTTGTGTTGGGTTATGTGAAATGGGATGGGTGGAGCCAAAATAAAGTGGGTAAAATGTTTAATGTATTTTTTGGTTTATCTCCTTGGATATGTGTTTATTTGGGAAAAATGTTTGGTATAGATTTTCTGGATTGTTGGAAATGGTGGAACTATTTTAATTATTTTATATAAATGTGGTAACATATTATGTCCTAGTGGAATGAGTATGGAAGTAATTTGTGGAAAACGTATTGAGTAATATCACTCCCCCCATGCTTTGGAACTAAGGTGCTTTTTTAGATGTTGTATTCTAAGAGATAGGTAAAAGAAAATCATCTCATTAATATAGTTGTACAATGTGAAGCTTGTTAATTTGTGGAGTTGGAGGATGGGGATTTGAATGTGGTTGTAGAGACTTTTCATGGTGTCTTGAGTTTTTCTATTTTAGTCTTCCATATGGTACTCTAATGCATTTTTTGTATAGTTTTTTATTTTTATCATTTGTTCTGAGGTTAATTACAATAGATTATTAGAATGCATCATTTAGTGGTATTTTTTAATGACACATTTGGTTGGTTGTTTTATTTTTAAGGGAGAATCATACCCCACAATTATTAAACCCACTGGAATTTATTGGAATCCTTTTTCACATTGGTGATCTCACTTAATGCTAAGTAACACTTATTCCTTGACTCAAATCAATGAGGAGGGGAAGGATGTTACAAGTGGTTTCGGTTTGTTCAGTTCGTTGGAATCAATCGTTGGTCTTGGAGTTGATACTCATTCATGGTTTATTCCTTAAGTTGTTATGGTAACAAGGAGTGGGATTGTCAAAAAATGAAATGTATTTAATAAAAATGCAAAGATAAAATTTTTATAATGAACTTCATGTTACCAAGGAGTTGGGTATATAATTTTATTGTAGACACTTATAGAAGCATGACCTCAGTATCGCGAGTTTATCCCATGAGAAGAGCATGTCATGCATTGTATAAAGGACTTACCACTTGGATTTCATGTTTCATTTATATTAGTTATTTATGTTGTGCTATGATTTTTTTGGAAAAATCTAGAAATTATTTTCAAATGTGTGATTTTGAAAAAACAATTGTCTTTATATTTTGAAAATTGGATGATTTTAAAACAATGGTGGATTTTTCAAAAATTGTTGAACCTATGAAATTTGGAATTTTAGAAAGCATGGTTGTGATAATTGCAATGTGCTAGAATTTGAAATTGTAAGCCTTCAGTTGATACTGAGTGATACTCATGATTATTATGTTGTGTTGATAGAAATGGAACCTGGTAGGTGTCATAGTGAACAAATGAAGGGAGATTACAAAAACATGGTTTCACCTGACCCCCAGGTGAAACAATAGCTAGTTCATAGAATATTTAAATCCTTTCAGGTTATAGATAATGAGAATAAAAGGGACGAACCAAGGGATTTGGAACATTCGATTTAGTTTCAGAAGTAGAATCCACCCATCTTTCGAGGTGATTTGGAATGAGAAAAGATGGAGATGTGGCTCAATAGGATGAATCAAATCATTGATTTCATAGTAAAATCAGTATAGATAAATTTTAAGTTATCAATTTACATGTTTTAATACCTTTAACTTCAGTGGTGTGAGTTATTGTCCCAAGAAAAAAGGAACCAAGGCATGATATGGTCGGATTTTGAGGAATTGTTTAACAAACAATTCTAACCTCACACATTCAGAATTAAATGAATGAAAATTTCTTCAGCTTGAAATAAGATAAATTTTTAGTGATGGAATATATGGCTAAATTCATGAATTTAGTCAGTTTTTCACCAGGGGATGCAGCTAGTATATTATTGAAGGTGTATATTTTGGAATATGGGATGAGGATGGAAATTTGTATAAATATTATGGGGATCTGTATAAAGAATTATAAAATGATTTTAAATATAGATGGAGAGGATGAAATGGATATCATGGGGGCTCATAGTGGAGGAGTTATATTGATACCCATGGGAAATGGTGGGAACTATAATATGAGGAGAAAGCAGAAGAGGGGAAGTTATTCCAACATGGGAGAGTGGATAATAATTAGTCAGTAGGATCAGTGAATCTTCCTCCAAATCCTAATAGTAAGCTGAGATGTTTCCAATGTGGATATCTAATCCACATGAAATGAGATTATATGGCATGACCTAGAGCATGTCATAATTGTAACCATATGGGGCTTCTTCAATGTTAATGTCATAATTCTCCGAGGTCATCTTTTCATGAAACTTCTCAAAGGTAACATGCGTCTTATGCTTCCCCATGATGAGGCCAACATAATACCCCTCATTTGGAAAGAATATATAGTCATGGTGATTCTAGGAAAACCATGACTCCTACTTAGGGTCCATATCAGTAGGGTAATATAGAGAAAAGTGTGGCCAGTAAATTGTTTTTCAGATTTGAGGAGCTTATGATGGATGCTTAGTCGAGACCATATATGTTTAGACATATGATTCTTTTGAATTATACCTGTATGAAAGTTTTGTTTGATACAAGTGGATCTCATTATTTCATTTCTTCTCATATTTTTGAATTGTTGAGAATTAATGTGAAAATGATTCCTTCTATTATGAAACATCAAAATCTTATTGGTCCAAGAGAGTGTTGAGCCTTTCTGTGTAGAGCATGTAGTATAGATGTCGATGGGGATGAATTGATATGATACTTCTAAATTATTAAGATGGAAATCTATGATACAATCTTGGGGATGTATTATTTTATGATGTTTATGTCCCACATCGACTGTTATGTGTGAATGATTATTTTCATGAATAAAGATGGTGTTCAGAATCTCTTTAGAGGGGAGAAAATGAAAAGGTGGGTGCAATAGGCTTCCAAAAACAAAATATTATGCATATCTTGTTTCAGTTAGTTAATCTATCTATGGAATCGATGGAAGAGAGTGGGGTAATTAGTGTTCTGCAAGTTTTTGATCAGTTTCTGGATGTCTTTCCTGAAAATCTCTCAGTGTTTCCACCAATAAGAGAAATAAAGTTTTTGATTGATCTCCTATCGGGGACTAGTCCTATATCACTTACATATTAATATATGGAACCAACACAATTGAGGTAATTGTATGTGAAATTGAAATATATAGAAAACAAAGAGTTCATTCAGCCTAGAACCTATGCATGGGAAGCACCAGTCTTATTCATTAAAAATGTAGATGAAAATTTCCTGTTATGTGTGGATTATCATAAGCCTATGAAAGTTACAATAAAGAATCAATATACACTCCCACTTATTGATGTCCTGTTAGATCGGTTGAGGGGAGCTCAATGGTTCTCCAAAATTGAATTGTTATCAAAAAATCATTAGTTTCAGGTGAATAAGGAGGAAATACCAAAATATCTTTATGAAGTAGATAAGGTCATTATGAGTATGTGGTAATGCCCATTGGTCTTACAAATTCACTAGTGGTCTTCGTGGAATTGATGAATCATATATTTCATAGATACCTGGGTTCTATCATTGTGGTGTTTGTCAATGATATATTGTTGTATTCAAGGAAAACCACTGAGCATGAGTAATACATGGTGACAATGTTAGGAATTTTAAGAGATCATTGGTTGTATTACAAATTATAAAATGTGATTTTTGGATACAAGAGGAATGTTTTTTGGGACAAGTTATTTTTGATAAAGTGGTTTTAGTTGAACCTGAAAAGATAGAGGTAGTTATCTTTTAGAAACCTCTAAAGAATAGTTTTGAGATACGAAGCATCCCGGGTTTAACTGGTTATTACAGAAGATTTGTTTGTGAATTCTCATGATTATCTTCACCAATGAAATCTTTAACAAGGAAAAATGTTCTATTTTAATGGAATGAGCAGTTACAGAAGTATTTTGAAGAGTTTAATGGTGTCTTTACATTAACACAAATTTTATTCTTTCCAAATCTCGGGAAAGGGTACATAGTGTATTATGACACATCAGTATTAGGGTTGGGGTGTTTTCGCATTCAAGGGGATCATGTGTGTAACACCCAAATATTTTTATGAGGTATATTTTATTTATTTATGTTTTTTTAAATTTCAATGAGGTCTTGTGTTGTACGAAATAACATGATAATCTTGTGCTATATGCAACACTGGATTAGCTTGTGATATATTCAACACTATTCTTAGCTTGTTTTACACACAATTTCACGTTCTTTTGATAGAATTCATTCCACACAAGACCAAGTATTAGAGAATAACTAAATTATATTTTGACACCTTATAAACTTATGGATATGAAAAATATTATCTAAATTATGAAAATATAAATTACACATGTATATATAATTAATTATTTTGTGAGCAATTAATTATAAATGAAAATAAAACACTTTTTAAATAAAAGGAATTTTTTTTATGAAAAACTATGTAATTGAAAATAAGTGAGTTTATTAAATAATAAAATCACTCTTGATGTTATTAACGACATATATATGTAATATATTAAATCTAATGTTTAAAATTAATATTATATGTTTTCTTGACATGATATAAGAACAAATTAAAATTTTCATATAATAGATTTTTTTTTTAAAATGCAGTTTTGCCGCTTTTTGATGGAACACCCATTTTAAATATATATTTTGACAACTTTTTATATTATATTTGAAAAAATGAATTTATTATTTATAATAGGGACATTAAAACTTATGTTGGATATATTTTCAGTATTTTTCTTATAACTTTCATATTTTAGTGAATAGTGAAAAATACTACATTTTAATTAAAGAATAATTTTTCATCTAATTTATTTATATTGTTAGATTATCATTTTAATTGATTTAAAATTAAAATTAGATTAAGTTTTTATCAGTTAATCCAATTTTTCTAATTGGAAGTATATTTACATTGAAATTTGATATAAACCATGTCAACCTTTTTATTGTTTTTTACTTTTTAAAAACCTGTTTTCTCATCCCCACTTTGAGATTAAGTTTAATTTAATACATACAAATTCTGTGTATAAAATTTTGAAAAATTTATTCTATATTTGGAATCATTGGGCTCAAATTATGTTAATAGGTTAATTTTATTTTTTGGATATTAATAATAGTAACTACAATAATTTTTATTTAACACAGTTAAAGGCAAATCATGTAATTTTGGTAACAAATTAATATGATAAGAACAATAAAAATACCCTAAAACTTACCAAAATCCCATTAGATGAGTAAGAATTGACCCTTAACACCTATGGATTGTAATTGACACATTTAATGGACTTTTTTCTATGAAAATGATATAAATATTATAAAAGAGAAAAAAAGTGACATGAAAGTAACAAAACATCACCCTCTTATTTATTATATGTATAAGAATTTTAATATAGTGATAAAAAAGATAAAATTTAAATAATAAATATTCTTCATAAATCTAATGAAATTATTTACATCATGGTTAATTTATTTATAATTTTTAGAGAATAAATAATTACCTTAAAGACTTATATAATGATGATACCAAAATTATTTAATTGATGAAAAATCAATAAAATAATATTAATTAAAATGATAATAACCATTAAAAGACCTAAATAATTGGAAAAATATTATTTTTAGATTATATATCGACCATAATCATCCAAGGGTCAATTTATTGACCATTTGGAGCCATATGGAAATTATTATGCATATATAATATTTTATTCAAAGTGATGTAAAAGTTGTCACATTCACGTTTTAATAAATATACTATTATTGATGTTTTATATTCTAGAAGATATATTATACTATAAGTATTATTATGAAATAAAAAGGATTTATCTTCATCATAGTATTTTATTTTGAATTTTTACCCAACAGATAAGTATATTCAATAATTACACAAAACTGATGTAGTAATTATTTTATTAATGGAAATATCAAATTAATGTTATTAAAAATCATTAAATAAATAAAATTTGGAATAATTAATATATCTAAAAAAATATTACAGATGAACTTGAACCTTTGTGGAAATAATAAAATATTTGTCTTGAGGATAACATATTATCTTAATATTTCTATAAAACAACAAATTGAATCATGCCAAAATTAACACTATTGATTATTTATCAAGAAAATGTATTATTAAATTATTTAAAAATCATAAAACATTTTTAAAAAATATATAATTATTATTATATGGTCAAAGTTTTTATAAATTATTCATTTCTGGTCTAATTGAGATCAAATAATAATAATTTTAGAATTATAATATTTAATAATTTCTTACCTTAGTTAAAATTATAATATAATAACTAAGGGTATATTGAAATGATAAGGTTTAAAATGATAGAAATAATTGTCTAAATTTTTTTTGGGTTATTATAATAAAACCTTATCTCATATCTTATTTGAAAAAAATATATTTTTTAGTTTTTTGGATGGGATTTGATTTTATTATAAATTAATATTTTTGGAGATTCCAAAGATGCCCCTCACCTCAATTATAAAGGGCACCTACTCCCTCATTTCTTCAAAAATAATTGATATTTAAAGCATGAATATCAACTAATTATTTCCATTATCAAATTATCTAGTACCATTCTAGAGGTTCTGGTCTTATCTAATCAATGACTCTAGTTCTTTAAGAGGAGATTCATAGGGAGCACGTCGAAGAATATATAACCTCCTCTACTCATTCTTTCAAACTTATTTCTTCTTGTACTTACTATTCATGAGTTTTTTCATTATAAAGTAATAAATCAAGAGTAAATTATAAAATTAGATATTATTATTATTATTATGAAACAACCATATTTTACCTTCTATCCATCCTATTAAAAACAAATTCACTATGAGTGCGTATGTACGGCTTACTGTCTCCACGTCGTGGTGTAATCTAATTTTCGCCACCACCTTACATGGATGGGTAAAATTATGGAAATAATAACTATATATGATTATTAAAAAATTATTTTTATTATTAAATATTATAAACTATCCACTTAAATACCATTAAACAGTTATGGGAATGATATCGTGGCTCATGCGTACGTATGACCCATCCTCTTCATGATGTGCTGCAATTCATTCTATATGATATTAATTAAATAATGATTATATAAATTAATTTAATGAATTAATATGGTATATATTATAATAATATCATTCTTTAAATGATATAACTGTATCCTAATAATATGAACAAGAACTTATCTGACAAAACATGCAAAACAAAATGAAGCTGTTTACACCTGAATAATGAGTAATAATGAAATGTTATTAACAAAAAAATGATAATATGATTAAACATGATATCATAAAAATGAATATGATTCTAGAATAAGTTAATGAAATTATTTAAATAATTATATAGGAGGTTCGAATACATATAAATGACATCGGACCTAAGGCAATGTATAATTTTTCAATCTCATTTTTATCTAAGATTATTTATACATAAGTATTTAGTGGGGTATATTTTTCATCCATGAACATGTTTTATACTTATGTTTTATAGAATATTATTTATATTATTATACTATTTTTTAATATCAATTTTACCAATTGGTTAATTATTATTAATTTGTATGAAAGGGATATTTTGTCGTTTTCGATATGACATAATTTTTTATTTTTCTAGTAAACGTATGAGGAGAATGTTTTTTTGAATTATACGACAAGAATTTATTTTTTAATTTTAATAACACATTATTTCCATGAATATTAATTTACAATATTTAAAGTTAATTTTCAAAAAAAATTCTTTTAAAATTGTGTGGAAATTTGAGAAAAGAGAATGTTTTTTTAAGAAGAAAGGATATTTTCCTCAAGAATTAATTTTAAATGTTAAATAAAAATTAGTTTACATCAATGATGGACATATTTTATTGGGTTATGTTTCAAGTATACTATCCCTACTATTATTATGGTTTTATATGTTTTTATGGAATTATATTTATAATATTCATTTGTTTTACACGGATTATGTTATGATAAAATTCTATTTAAGAAACCCATTTCATTCCTTGGGTTATGCTATGATGAATAATTTATGTTTTTGTGGTAAACCTAAGAATGATTTAATTATGATATGGGTGAGACCTATATATCCCTCTAATTAATTGGGTAAATAGTTATATCTAATGAGATATACTTTTCGATAATGATAAATTATCTTGGTTTAGAAATACAGGGCTGGAACGAGTAGTGAAATTGCTTCAATATTGGAATTTGTCTGCTATGATGGTCTTGGAAATTAGCCTTGTATAATATGAAATGATTTTCTATGATTATGTGTATTCCAAATATTCTATGTCTTATTTTATTACTATGTTCATTGATTCTTTATGATTTATCCTATGACATGATATCATGATTTTTATATATAGGATAAGTTTTTTTCAAATGTTATATTTTTATGTATTATGATTATGATATGATTAATATCTCCCATATTTACCTTTAATAAGAATATGATCTCACCCTTTCTTATATTTTATTTCCCTAGGTTGTGAATAAGATTATTAAGTAAGATTTTTCAAAATGAGGTCTAGTTATGAAGATATAAGCAGGAGACAATGTATATGTCTTATGAACAGGTTTTTTATGTTTCCCAGTTTCTAAAGACACTATACCTATATGGTCCTATCATGGATTTGTTATATTTTTAATGGATATTATTCAATTTTTAAGTAATATATATGTATGTAATGTTTGGGACGTTATAGTTGGTATCAGATGAAATGTATAGTCAACCTTTGAAAATCATGATGTGAAAACTTTAGTGAGATCCCTTGAAATGTTTATAAGGATATGTCTAGGGATGTCCCTAAGGATAATTCTAAGTATAGGTTATGATCATTGAATTTTGGTAATTATCATAGTTAACCTAGGATTAAACCATATATGTTATATATTAAAAATAATTCCCCTTGATTATTTTATTTTCCTAGTATGATATTTTCTTCCCACACTATTCTTTCTGGGTTTTAGATAATGGATGTAACCTGAAGGAATCATGTTAATAATGAATGCAATGTGAAATGAAATACCTGTACTCCTAAAAAACCAAATTTTACGGGAGCTAGAATGAAAAATATTGTCATTATATTTACACAAGCTATGAATCATTGTGGACTTCTAAATGAGTAGAGAAGGGAACAACATTCTGTATATTCCTTAATGAGGAAACATCCACATTCTTTCGGTGGGTATTTTGATCCAATTATTATTGAATAATGGATCAGTACCACTAAAAATAATTTTTTGTCCTTCACTATTTAAAACATGAATAATTCATTTTGGATATTTATCATTTAGAAGGTGAAGTAAACCAGTGGTGGAATCTGATCAAGAATACGAGGCATCTAGATGAAATTGAATCCATAGAATGGGATGAGTTCAAGAAATTATTTTTTAATAATAAAATTCCTCATATTCTTTATATGATGACAGAAAACTATTTCATTGAGATTAAGAAAAAGGATAATGAATCTATTGGTACATAAAAGGGAAATTTTAAAAGACTTTCAAGGAATGCTTCAAGAATTATCATTTAACATGAATGTAAAGTTAAAAGGTACTTCAGTGGCTTAAAACCAAGTCTTCGAAGGGTAGTAACCGTAAGAGACTTTAATAGCTATGAAGAGATTGTGTGTTGTGCTGTCAGGGTAGAAATGGATGTTGGGGTTACATATCAATCTCTTGGTTTTGACATGAACCGGAAGATGGAGTTAAAAGGAAAATCTAAAAACAATGGTGAAAATAAGATAACTATTTCATTATTCTCAAAGTGAGGAAAGAATAATTGTCGGATTTTTTTAAAGGGACTAAAAAATGTTCGAAGTGTGGAAAAAAAGTTTATCAGGTAGTTGAGTGTTGAAGTAATGGAAAAATGATAGCTAATATTTCAAATAGAAAAGGATACTAAGAATAGACCACTGAAAATTCAATACTTCATGCGCAAGGAAATGGGGAATTATGAAAACCATTGACATAATCCAAGGGATAATGATGATGATTAACATATGAATCCTCTTAAGGCTAAATAAAAAGGAAAATTACATGAGATCACTATTGGATATGTAGATTTTTATAACAAAGCGATAGAATGATTGAGTGTTTATATAGTGAGATTCAAGAATAATGTTGTAAAATCACATTTATGGTATTCTGAAATACTGAAATATCTATTGTTCTACATTGGTTTCTCCATTTAAGAGTATATTATGAGTGGAACCGATTATCATGAAAACCAATTCAGATATTTTTCGGGAAAAACATTAAGGGTTTCACGACCATAAACATTGTTGAGTCAATAAGGTTTCGTTTTGACTTTTCCATTCCTTCATGTTTGGGGGAGATTGTTGAGTCAATAATGTTTCCTTATGAATTTATCATTCCTTCATGTTTTTAAAATCACAAACACCCTATCTTAAGGAAAACTTCATTTTCCCTAAGATTTTTTTTAATAAGGAAAATTTTCTATCCCAAGTAAAATTTATCCTTACCATGTTTTCATTGTTCATATTCTAGTTGCTCAAAAAATCTACCTCTTTTTATTCCTAAGTGTAAAATTTGGTTTCACATTTGAAACCTTGGAATTATATAAATATTTAGATATAGATTATTCTGTTTTCAGGATCCAAATTTATGTTCTGAATTCTCTGAAATTCAGATTCCAAATTCTCCGAAATTCAGGTTTTAGATTCCTCATAATTCAGGTTCAGAATTCCTCAAAATTCAGCTTCCTAATTTCTCAAAATTCAGGTTTAGAATTATTTAGAATTCAGGTTCTGAATTCCTTAGAATTCAAGTTCTGAATTCCTCAGAATTCAGGTTCTGAATTCCTCAGAATTTAGACTCTAAAATCTATATAATTCTGATTCTGAATTCCTTGAAAAATAGAATATGAATATTCATGTATTATAGACTCTGTAAATTTAGATTTTATTAAATAACATTATTTTTATTACCTTTGTTATAATTATAAAATAATGTCATTCATTCTGTTATTTACTAATCGTTGTTTGAGTGAAACATATACAGGTTGCTCCAAGATTCAAGGAAAAATATGACCGTTGGAGGAGGGAGCTAACTGTTGAAGATGTGCCTATAAATAAGAGCTCATTTCAAAGAGCTCAGAACTTTTTGGACTACTGATGAACAGTTCTATGACTCTTAAGATTACATGTTGTTGAAGTCATTTCTATAGAGAGAGAATTTCATGCTTTGTTCTTACTGAAAATCTTTTTCAGAATTGCTTCTTGCGTCTCTGAATGTTGCTGAGTACATTCGAGGGATTCCGGGGATAAGAAGACAGAGGTGCCAACTACCTTGAAGTTCGAGGGCTTGCGGGGATAGCAAGACAGACTCCAATATTCTTATCGAGGGTTTAGCCTAGTGTGGGTAAGACAGAATTTATTGAAAGTATAAATCAAGAAACCTTTATCCAAGGTTGTTGGATACCCTAGTCTTTGGGTTAAAATATTTACAACTTTTTACTTGTATTGTTCCATGTTTTTTTCCACTGTATTTTAATTAATAAGGAAAGTATAACCATCTTATAATTTCTTATACTTGTACTCTGATTAAATAAGATTCTATATGATTTAAGGTAGAATCTTTTTTTTGTAAACTTTTGTTAAGTTTCATTTCTGGAGCCACATTTCTAGAATCTAGTAAGTTTGTAGAACTAGTTTCATTTCCAGAACCACATTTCTGGAATTTCATTTTTGGAATCACATTTCCTAAATCTAGTAATTTTTTAGAAGTAGTTTCATTTCCAAAACCACATTTCAAGAATTTCATTTTCGAAACAACATTTCCAGAATTAAGAAAGTTTGTAGAACTTAGAGGTCCTGTGAATTTACCTTGTTTAACTATGTTAAACATAAAAGGTTTTAACCAACTTCAAAGGTTCATAAGGAATTTTTAAAGTATACAATTCAACCCTCTTGTATTTTGAGAATATAAATCAATATTTAGATACTACAATCAGTATCAGTGATCCTATAATTAGTATTAGAGGTCTGGTCTCTAAAATACTTATATTCACATATAAGTTTTCTTGCTCAAGTTTTTCACTGTTCTATATTTTCCTTTCTTAGGAATTTTCATCCTTCTTTCTGAACTTTTATTACTAACTAGTTTGTGTGGAAATATATTTTTCTTTGAGATGTCAGGAATGAATGCTGGTTCAATTGACAATCTTAATCCTACTAGACCATCTATATTTTATGGGAATGGTTATGAATATTGGAGAGATCGTATGAATACTTTTTTTTATTAATACTGGAGTGGAAAACTTTGTTATGATTACTAGAGATTACAAGATTACTGATAAGGAAGTTAGAACTTTTACTAATCAAGAGAAGTCAGAATATCATCTAAACTATAAGGTATGAAATAATTTGTTGTGTTCCATGACCCGGAATATATATAGCCAAATTTCTTCATGTGAAGTTTCAAAATGTATTTGGAAGAAACTTGAATTAACTCATTTTGGAACTTCTAATGTTATTGAAACTATAAGAGCTATGCTTAGAGATGAGTACCATGGTTTTTTATTTCCTCATGGAGAACCTATATGTAAGGTACAACAGAGATTCATGACTATTTTCAACAACTTACAATCCATGGGTGAAAAGGGTTTGGATAATGAGGAACTTGTGGAAAAGATTATTGACATCCTGAAAAATGAGTGGGAATCAAAGAGAACAACTATTGATGAGAATAAGAAAGTCTTACAGATCACTCTTGATGAGCTTTTTGGAACTCTTCTTCAACATGAGACTATAATAAAGAGATATTTTGACAATGTTAAGAAGAATAATGGGAATAGAGGTGTTTCTTTTACAACTACTTCAAAACATATGAAATTCAAGACTCCTGATAAAGTTATAAGATCTAAATCAAAGAAAGTCACTATTTTATCTGAATCAAGTGAAAGTGGACATTTTGAGAATGAACTAGGTAATCTTTCTCGAATGATGAACAAGATAGTTGGACAAAATAACTTTTGATATAGATATAAGAAGAAATATGGAACAGATAAGAACAATGGATAAGTGACAAGATTGAATGTAGAAGAAGTGGTCATATCAGACCTGATTTTCCCTTACTTAAGAAAAGAGACAAGAATGAAAAGAATTATGAGAGAAACAAGAAGAAGTTATATAAATCTAAACATAAGAAAGTTCTAAAATCCAACGGCACTTGGAGTGCCAGTGGTGGATATTCTTCTAACGATTCTTCAGATTATGAATCTTCTGAGAAAATAATATTGGTTTAATAGCCCGAGCTCCATTTCAAAATCAATGTATTATGGCTAAGGTACAAACTACTGAATCATTAACCAACATTTCTCTGAGTGAAAACTTTCCTGATAAAGATTTTTCTTCAGATGAATAATCTTCTTCATCAGATAATGATAATGATTTTCCTCAATATGATTAAGTTTATAGGTTTTCTACATTTCTAGAGATAAGAAATTGTAATGTTTCTAAGAAACTCAAAAAAGAAAATTCTGGAGAATTTATTTTAATGAAAGAAATTTCGGATCTTAACAAAGATCTTGATAATAAGATAATGTTTTAGAAAATCTATCTAAAAAACATGAGGAAACTAATTATGATAAGATAAGATTTCTATATATCTTAAAAAACTATTTTTAGAAAAATATGTTTTGGAGGATAAACTTAACTCTAAGTCTATTATTATAGAGGATATGAATTTATTCCTTAGTCTAAAGTCATAAATATTATCTTCGAAAAAACTTCTTGAAAATTTTACTTCTGGTAAGGAAAATTTTGACAAGATATATTCTAAAATACAACCTCATGGTAATAATCAAGGATTATGTTATTCTCATGAAAAACTTGTTTTTAGAAACAATTATTTTGTTCCTCCTAGAGCCCATTTTTGTAATAAATGTCTAAGTGGTTGGCATTTAAAGAAGAACTGTTCTTTAAATAATGTTCAATCTCTTGGGTTTCATAAAGCTTACTTTTCTAAACAAATGTGGATACCCAAAATTTTATTTTCTAACAATTTAGGATACAAGAAAGTTATGATTTTGAAAGTCTAACACTCTTATTTTTAGGAAAATAAAGATAATACCATTTGCAATACATGGTACATGGATAGAGGATGTTCCCAACATATGACTAGTAACAAAAACGTATTTGAAAATATTATCAAGACAAAAGGAGGAAAAGTAACTTTCGAAGATAATGCTATGTGAGAAATTATTGGTATAGGTAACATTGTTTTTCTTGAAAAAAATTTGATTTCAAATGTTTTATTTGTTAAGGGTATTAATCACAACCTCATTAGCATAATTCTATTATGTGATGAAGGTTACCTTGTGAATTTTAGGAATGACAAGTGATTAGTTCACAATTCCAAGGAAGATTTTATTCTTTCTGCCAATAAGAAAGGGAATGTTTACTTATTAAACTTAGAAGACCTTAAAAGCTAAGATGTACCTTGTCTTAGTGTAATGGAAGATCATTCTTGGTTATGGAATAGGAGGCTAGGATACTGTAACCTTTTGAACCTATGCAAAATATCTAAGAAAATACTAGTTAAGGATCTAATAGAGCTTAGATTTGATTCTTCAAAGGTTTGTGATCCTTGTCAATATGGAAAGAAGCATAAATGAAGTTTTAAATCAATCAGTGAAGTCTCAACTACTGATTCATTATAGTTAGTACATATGGATCTTTTTGGTCCTACAAAAACTAGAAGCATTGGAGGAAAATATTATGTATTAATTCTAGTTGGTGATTACACTAGATTTACATGGGTATATTTTCTAGCAAAGAAATCTAAAGATTATTCTTATTTCAAAACTTTTGGAACCCAAGTTAAAAATGAGAGAAACCTTCCCTTGATAACTATTCATAATGATCATGGAAGTGAATTTCAAAATTCTGATTTTAAAAATTTTTGTAGAAGAAAAGGCATTACTCATAACTTCTCAGCACCAAGAACACCTAAACAAAATGGCATTGTTAAAAGAATTAATATAATTATTCAAGAGATAACAAGAACCATGTTGAGTGAATATTCGGTAGCCAAACATTTTTGGGATGAAGCTGTAAGTACTTATTGTTATACTATAATTCATGTTTTGATTAGACCTTTTCTTAATAAAACTCCTTATGAGTTATGGAATGGTAGAAAACCTAGACATTCCTACCTTAAGGTTTTTGGGTGTAAGGTATTGATTCTAAATACTAAATATAATCCATAAAAATTCACACCAAAATCTGATGAAGGAATTTTCTTAGGCTACTCCAAAACTTCTAAGGCTTATAGAGTTTTCAATAAAAAAACCAGTATTGTTGAAGAAACAATACATGTAAAATTTGATGAAACTGGTCCATTTGTTTTTAAACAACCACAACCTATATATTTGGATGTGTTTTCAAAAACTTATTATCGACCTTTGATATAATATCCTTACGATAATGGAAATTTTCAAGAATGTATTTCTGAATCATTTACCCCAGAAGATTTCCTATCCTATGTTGATGAACAGGTTTTACAAAACCAAAACCAGTTGTTTCTTAAGAATCATCCTTATGATAGTATAATTGGTGATTTAAATCAACTTGTAAGGACTAGAAGTTCATTAAGAAATAAATTAGAACATCTATAATTCCTTTCCCAATTAGAACCAAAAAGCACTGATGAAACTTTAGGTGATGATGATTGGATAAAAGTTGTGCTAGATGAGCTAAACGAATTTTAAAGGAATAAAGTATAGATCTTGGTTGAAAGACCTAAGGAAACCATTATTATTGGAGTAAAATGGGTCTTCAGAAATAAGTGTGATGAAAATGGAATCATTGTAACAAATAAATCTAGATTGGTTGCTAAAGGCTATAATCAACAAGAAGGAAAAGACTATGAATAAACCTATGGTCTAGTAGCTAGACTTGAATCTATTCATATTCTACTTGCCTTTGTAGCATTCTTAAATTTCAAAATTTTTCAAATGAATGTGAAATGTTATTTACTTAATGGTTATGTTCAAGAGGAATTTTTTTTTGAACAACCTCCCGGTTTTGAAGATAAAAAACATCCTAAACATGTTTTCAAACTTACAAAAACTTTGTATGGCCTCAAAAAATCCCCAAGAGCCTGGTATGATAGACTTATAATATTTTTTCTTTAAAATAATTTTGTTAAGGGAAATTCTGATCCAACCATTTTTATAAATGAATATTAGAAAAATGTTTTGATTGTTCAATTTTATGTTGATGACATTATATTTGGTTCAACTCATCAATATTTAACTAATTCCTTTGCGGATCTAATGAAACATGAGTTTGAAATGAGTATGATGGGGGAATTAACATTTTTCCTTGGTTTTAAAATTTCTCAAAAACCAGAAGTAATATATATATACCAACATAAGTATATTAAATATTTACTTAAAAAGTATGGATATGACAATAGTAAAAGTATTAGTACTCCCATTGGTACCTCAAATTCACTTGATCTTGATGAAGCTGGGAAACCAATAGATCAAACATATTTTAGAGGTATGATAGAAAGTCTACTTTATATGACAACTAGTTGTCTAGACATAATGTTTTCAGTATTCTTAAGTGAAAGATATCAATCCAATCCTAAGGAATCTCATTTAAAGGCAGTGAAAAGGATTTTTCTATACTTAAAGGTAACCATGGATCTTGGACCCTTTTATACTTCTGTAAATGACTTTTTTTAAAAAGTTTTTCGAATGCTGAATTTAGTGGATGAAGAATGGATAAGAAAATTATATCTGGAACTTGTCATTTCTTAGAATATTCATTTGTTTCTTGGTCAAACAAAAAGAAACACTCAGTTGAACTTTCCACTGCTAAAGCTGAATATGTAGCAGCTAGAATTTGTTGTGCTCAGGTGTTGTGGATGCAACACACACTCATAGACTATGGTATTATTTTTTAAAAAACACAAATATTGTGTGATAATACTAGTTTCATTTCCCTAAGTAAAATCCATGCACATCACTCTCATAAAAAACACATATATATTTGGAATCACTTTCTTAAGGATCACACACAAAAAGGAGATATCATTCCTCAATTTATCATAAAACAAGATTAACTTGCAGATATTTTCACAAAATCATTATCATCTGATAGATTTGAATACATTAAATAGAAGTTTAGAATGAAAACCATAAGGTAATCTTCCATGTTAACTTCATGTTGAAACCAATATTCTTATATTAAGGAACTCCTTTTTATAGGGGGGTTACATTTGTTTGTTAGATTCTAAAATTTTTTCATAGTATAAATTTGTTTCGTAGAATAATTTTTTTTCGTAGTCTAATTTTTTCATTGTCTAAATTTTTTCGTAATGATGATTTTTTTACTTAAAATTTTCATAATTAATATTTTTGTACTTAAAATTTTTGTAATGAAGATTTTCGTACTAAAAATTTCTGTAATGGAGTTTTTCGAATCTAAAAATTTCATAATAAAGATTTTAGTAGTCAAAGTTTTTGTAATCAATATTTTCGGAATCTAAAGTTCTTCAAGAAGAATTTTCCTCATTACGAATAATCTTACTAGAAATCCTAAAGGTTTGTTTCCTTTCTTAAATTTTTGTAATCATTTTTTACCTGTTGGTATTTTCATTTTGTTTTAAAAATTTTCTGATTAACTTTTCCTTAAATCCAAATGTTTTTTTAAAAAAAACCTCAAAAGATCAGATTCAATCAAAATCCTTCTTCTTCTATTATCTCAACCACCAGATCTTCTCAAGAATATTCCAACCATTGGATCAATCATAGGAGCTGAACCGTCACCCCAATTACCTATATAAAAGAACATCCCCATGGTTGTCCCACATCAAACTCAATCCTTCGCGTGCTAAATCTCGGCCATTCCTACATAATCCCATTCTGATATTCTCATAGATTTCTTACTTACGAATGTCTACTGAAGTCTCTTAACAGAAAGAAATGTCGACTACCAAGCCAATCTGTAAATGACAGATATACAAGGAAAGGTTATTTGATCCAAAGTTTTATGTCAAATATGACTCTATCATTTCCAAGATTATCAAACTCAATGGATAGGAGAGTGTATGTATTTAAAAACCAAAATGTCTGGATTTGGTATTTCTGGAATTGTTAGTAGAGTTTTATGAGTCAGTAAATTTATTCAAGGAATAAGGCAGGAGTATGTTCTCATTCAAGTATTATGAAAAGACATATTCAATTTCTTACACCAAGGCTGCAATCTTGGTTGGTATTCCTTTCAAATGGGAAGCTGAGTTTTGTACCCACATGATACCTAAATTTCAAGGAAGTTGTGATAAGGTAAAATCCATGGTTTTTCTTACTGTTTTAGAAGTAAAGACTCCGAATATTTTTCACCTATCTAAAGACTTTTGGATTCTTGAACTGTGGGTTCAAGGATTCATTATTCCTAGAAAAGGTGATAAGGATGCTCTAAAGAAGAGTGACATATATATTTTGTATTTCTTGGTGAATTTAAGAAAGATAAATTTGGTTAAGTACATTCTGATTATAATTGAGAACATCAAGAATGGGAATTTGAAATCTAAAATTATTATGTAACCATCTATTCTATCAAAGATTATTTTTTATTGTTTAGAATCCTTGTGGTTCTACGTCGAGGAATTACAAAGTCATTTTGCTGAGCGATGACACCTTGAGAAGGATGAAAGTTAGATTTTTTCAAGAATCTGATGAATTCTATGATTTACCACAAGAGGATGTAGAAACCATATCAAAGAATCCGGAAGTGGTTGAAACTTCTAATAAGGAAGGAAGAAAGAGTAAAGTGAAGGGACCAGAAGAGAAGGAAAAACCCCAATGGCTAAGAAAACTCAATCCGCACATCCAAAGACAAAGAATCAAAAATTATATCTTGATGAAGTTGTGGCTTAGTGGAGAGAAGATAAGAATAACAGGAAAAAAGGGGAGCCTAATTTTGTCCTAGACTCTAATGAGGAAAATCTTTGAAAGAAAAGGTCACTGAGAATATAGAGAAGAAAGAAAAAGAAAATAAGAAAAGGAAGAAATTGTCTGAAGCATAGATAGTATAATCTCTTCTGAAGGCTTCTAATAAATTCTTCGAGAATATTCAGGTACCAGAGTCATTTTTTTAAGAACCACGTCCTGAGACTCTAGAAAATAAGTTTGTAATTCTAGAAGAAACAACAAAAAGAAGTAGTAAAAGAAGAAGAATAAGAAGTAGAAGAAGAAGAAGAAGGAAGTGGTGACACTGAAGATGTGTTAAAGAAGGTAGATGAATATCAGGAGAAGGAAATAGCTTCTGAGAAATTATCATTCTGAACCTCTCAAGACGAATTATAAAAAATTGATACCCCTGGGAAGGATGAAGAGAAGGGTGAATATGAAGTAAATAAGTTTTATGAAGAAGAAAGCATAAATAAATATTTCATTCATCTAGAGGATGTTGAGGTAAGAGCCGAGAAGGAAGAAATTGATGAAGATAAAATTTGTCATCTATCTGATAGTGAACATCAATATCCTGATCAAGAATAAGTCATTCTAAAAGTTGACAAGGGAAAACAGGTGGTAGTTGATACACCTAGAAAGGATATGGTAAATAAGAAAGATGTTGGTGGTTCTTCGAAGAGAATGGCTGTTGAAATTGAAAAAGAACCCTCATAAACCAAAGTCTTAGATTCCGAATCATCTTCTCTTGGAAATGAATTTGTAGTTTAGTCCCTAAAAAGGAATGTTGGGACTATTCCAATACTCCCTAGTATAGAATCAAGAATCTAGATTATTCAACATTCATTTAATCAAAAGTCGGATTCAGTATCCATGGTGATGGATAAATGTGTCAAACTTGATTCAGACTTCAATAATTTTCTAATTATCTATGAAGCTCATAAAATATCATGTAAAAATAAGACAAGATGGTAAAGGAATACAATTTAAGAGATTAGAATCCTTGATGAATTTCAATAAAGTGTCAAGGATGATTTTGACACTGAAGATGGAAAGATCAAGGATCTCACAAATAGTTTTGAGGAGAAGCTAACTCTGGAACAGATTTCTCGGAATCCAGAAGTGAAAGATCTGAATAGGAAGTTGAATTAAGTTGCACAGATTTGGAAGAGAGGAAGGGATCTCAGAATCGAGATAGAAGAAAATATTGTTAAGCAGGAAGAAGCCTTGAAGGATCAGTTTGATATTCTTAAGGATCAGGAAGAAAAAAATCAAAGCCTTGTAGAAGAAAATAGAAGATCAATATCAGATTCTCAAACGTGTAGAGAAAGATCACAAGGAACTCAAGAAGTTCAAAACCATAGTAAAGAAGCTGATTCCAAAGGAGAAGGGAATATAATTTCATTTCAAGTCTGATATTTTGTTGTATTTCCTTTTTGTACAAAATATTTCGATCCAAATGAAATTATTATTTCAATTCTTCTGTATTAGTTGTTTAGTACTAATCTTTCAGGTACCAGATTTCCTTTCCATTCCCTATATTTCTTTTTGAAAATAAAAAAGGAAGAGAATGGAATGTCAAAAATAATACTAAGTAAACAATAAATTTACCTAAGTAATGGGGAGTACATCTAAGTGGGAGTTTTCTTTATGAAAATTTTCAAAATCAAGAAAATGAAAAATCTCATTTAAAAAACTCAGAATACGATCATTAGAGATTTCAAAGCCTAAGGGGGAGTTAGTCATATTAAAATTTATATATATGTAAACGGAGATAAGTTTTTATTTAAAAGACAATAAAATTTATAAAGTCCTTATATTTTTTTAGGATGTTTGTGTTTTTCAAAAAGGGGGATATTGTTGAGTCAATAAGGTTTCCTTATGACATTTAAATTCCATCATGTTTGGGGGAGATTTTTGAGTCATTAAGGTTTCCTTATAACTTTTTCATTCCTTAATGTTTTGAAAATCACAAACACCCTATCTTAAGGAAAACATTATTTTTCCCAAGATTTTCCTTAATAAGGGAAATTTTCCTTCCCCAAGGAAAATTTATCCTTACCATGTTTTCATTGTTCATATTCTATTTTATTTAAAATCTAACTCTTTTTATTCCTAAGTGTAAAATTTAGTTTCACATCTGAAACCTTAAAATTATATAAATATTTAGATATAGAGTTTTCTTGTTTTCAGGATCCAAATTCAAGTTCCGAATTCTCTAAAATCCAGACGTCAAATTATATGAAATTCAGTTTTCGAATTCCTCAGAATTCAGGTTCCGAATTCCCCAAAATTTGGGTTCCAAATTCCTTAGAATTAGGGTTCGAAATTCCTTAGAATTCAGGTTCCGAATTACTTAGAATTAAGGTTATGAATTCCTCAGAATTCAGGTTCCGAATTCCTCATAATTTAGACTCAAAAATCTATAGAATTCTGATTCCGAATTCCTTGAAAAAAAATCTGAATATTCATGTATTATAGACACCGAATAGTTTTTTGGTTAGAATCTGAACTTTATTTTCCTTAGACTCTGGAAATTTAGATTTGATTAAAGAAAACATATTTTTCTTACCTTTTTTATAATTATAAAACGATGTCGTGCATTCTGTTACTTACTAACCATTTTTTGAGTGACACATATATAGGCCCCTCTGAGATTCAAGTAAAAATATGACCATTGGAGGGAACTGACCATTGAAGATGTGCCTATAAATAGGAGATCATTTGAAAGAGCTCAGAACTTTTTGGACTACAGATGAACAGTTCTATGACTCTAGAGATTACATGTTGTTAAATTTATTTTTATATAGAGACACTTTCATGATTTGTGCATACTGAACATGTTGTTCAGAATTTTATTGTGAGACTCTGAATGTTGCTGAGTACATTCGAGGGCTTCCGGGGATAGGAAGACAGAGGTGTCGACAACCTTGGGCTTGTAGGGATAGCAAGAAAGACTTCGATATTCATATCTAGGGATTAACCTGGTTTGGGTAAGAGATACTTTCTTGAAATTATAAATCAAGAGACCATTATCCAAGGTTGTTGGATACACTACTCGTTGGTTAAAAGATTTACTACCTGTTACTTGTATTGTTTCAAGTTTTTTTCCACTGTATATTGATTGATAAGGAAAATATAACTATATTATACTTTCTTATACTTGTACTCTGATTAAATAAGATTATATACACTTTAAGTTAGAATCTTTGGTTTGTAAAATTTTGTTTAAGTTTCATTTCCGGAACCACATTTCAGGAATCTAGTAAGTTTGTAGAACTAGTTTCATTTCTAGAACTACATTTCCAAAATTTCATTTTCGGAACTACATTTCTGATATCTAGTAATTTTGTAGAACAATTTTCTTTTCCAGAACCACATTTCTGGAATTTCATTTTCAGAACTACATTTCCAGAATCAAGAATTTTTGTAGAACTTAGAGGTCTTGTAAATTTACCTTGTTTAACTTTGTTAATCATCAACGGTTTTAACTAACTTTAATAGTTCCTAAGAAATTTTTAAAGTATAAAATTAACCCCCTTTTGTATTTTGAGCACCTACATCATTATTTCGATACTTCAATCAATATTAGCGATCCTACAAATATGTGCATAATGTTGGGATAAGGAAATAAAGAGTTGTATGATAGTATTAATGGACTTAGGAAAAATATGATGAAAAAGTGATTTATGATATCATGGATGTATAATATTGAATCTTTGAGCTTTATGGAATATGGAAAGAGTTAATTTTTGAAAGTATGCATGTTTTTGTTATGGTTTTATGGTAATTCAGGTTATTAACATGACTCAAGAGAATACATGATGAAGGTGTTAAATATTTTGAATGTGAATAACAAGAGATACCTTATTATATATGAGGGATAAATTTTATGTTTATTTAATAAAATTCTTTCTATAGTTTAATATTTTTTAGCTTTCTGAAGGATTATATGGTTATAAATTTATGGAATGTTTATGTTAAACTTCATATGAAGTTTGTTAGAATAAATTCATATCTCTCCATAGGTGTACTTATGCAAATTTGATAACTTATTTTAACCTTTTGTTAGATATATGGAATGAACTATCATCCTATTTATGGATATAATGATATGATAACACTTCTTGAATAAAAAATTCAACTTAATTTCTTAGAATAATAGATAAAGTGGAAATTTATCAAGTCATAAGGAAAGTATGATATTATACTTAATCAAGTAATTATTTATTATCATTATTAAACTATATGGAAAGGATCTTAAATCCACATATTTTTCCCTAATTCCTTCATTTTTGATGAATAAAATGGCCCCTTAAATCATTGCAGATTTATGGATTTTTAATTTTAAATTTCTCCTAAATTTTTTATCTATCACTATCCATCCAAACATGATAGTTATATTTATCTCCCATAGCCATGTTTTCACTTTCCACCTACATTCTCTTATGTGTAAACCTATTTATGAGTGAATTTAGGTAATCATTATGTTTCTCACATTTCCATTTAAAAAGGAAGTTTTAGTCTCATTATTTGGATGCGGGTTTCTATAAAAGATATTTTAAAGTATTAATCATTTTATAAATTAAAAGAATTTCAAGGGTGAAATTCATTTTAAGGGGGTTAGAATGAAATTCCATGATATTTTTATGTAATAGATTTTTTATTTATGTATTTTTAATTTTATTGATGTCTTGTATTGTATGAAACACCAAGATAATCTTATGATACACACAAAACCTTCCTATCTTTCTTTATACACAACACTCTTCTTGGATTGTGTTATACAAAATTTTATGTTCTTTTGATTGAATTCATTTCACACAAGACCGAGTATTAGCAAACAATTAAATATTGTTATGTTACCATATAACTTAGTTATTATACTTGTGGGTATGAATAATACTAACTGAATTATGAAAATATACTTTACACATGTATATATAATTAATTCATTGGTGAGACATTAATTATAAATTAAAATAAAACCCTTTTTAAATAAAAGGAAATGTTTTTCTAAAAAACTATTTAAAATAAAATAATTGAGTTTATTATATAACAAAATAAATATTGATGAATTTTATTCATGAAATATATATTTAATATATTCAATATATCTTTTAAAATTCATATTATATGTTTTATAGATATTATATAAGAATAAATTAAAATTTTCTAAAAATAGATGTTTTTAAAAAAAATGCAGTTTTGACAAATTTTGGGCGCACACCCGTTTTAAAAATAGTTTTTGAAAATATTTTACATTATACTTTAAAAAACTAAAAATATTCTTTTGAATCGAAACATCAAAATTTTGATTGGATAATTTTTTGGTATATTTCTGATAACTTTGTAATTTTAATGAATAGTGAAAAATACTTCATTTTAAATCAAAACTTCTTTTTCAAATAATTTATTTATACTGTTATATTATTATTTTAATTAGGTTTAAAGTAAAATTAGATTATGTTTTTATCATTTAATTCAATTTTTTTCATTGGAAGTAATTTCACATTGAAAGTTGATATAAATACATGTCAATATTTTGATGGTTTTTACTTTTTAAAAACCCATTTTCTCATTCCCTCAACTGAATTAATTTTAATTTAATTACTTAAACTTATATGTTTCAAATTTTGAAAAATGTATTTCATATTTGGAATCATTGGGTCCAAATTATGATAATAGTTTAATTTTATTATTTGGATATTATGAATAGTAACTACGGTAATTTTTCTTTAATGCGGCTAAAGGTAAATCATGTAATTTAGGAAAAAAATTAAGATGATAAGGACAATAAAACTACCCTAACACCATCTAAATTCCTATTGTATTATTATCCATCAACAATTAACACCTAAGGATCATAATTGACTCATTTAGTGGATTTTTTTCTATAAAAGTGATATAAATATTTTTAAAATAAAATAAAGTGTCATGAAATTGAAAAAAATATCACCCTCTTATTACTTATAAGTATAATAATTTTAATATATTGATAAATATTATACAAAATTTATAAAAATAATATCTAAAAATATAATGAAATTATATACATCATGGTAATTTATTTATAATTTTTAGAGATTAAATAATTACCTTAAAGGCTTATACAATGATGATGCATAATTTATTTAATTGATAAAAAATAAATAAAATAATTTTAATTAAAATTATAATGACCATTAAAATACAAAAACACTTGACCAAATATTATTAGTAGAGTATATCATGACCATAATCATCCAAGGGTCTAGTTATTGACTATTTGGAGCCATATAAGAATGATTATGACACTTATAATATTTTATTTAAAGTGATGTTAAAGTTATCACATTCACATTTTAATAAATATATCATTTTAATGTCTAATTTTCTTAAAGATATATTAGACTATAAGTATTTTATGAAATCTTGAGTATTTATCTTGACCATAGTATTTTATTTTTTATTTTTACCCAACAAATAAGTGTATTAAATAAATACACAAAACTGATGTAGTAATTATTTTATTA
Organism: Viscum album; assembly: GCA_963277665.1. Taxonomy (NCBI): domain Eukaryota; kingdom Viridiplantae; phylum Streptophyta; class Magnoliopsida; order Santalales; family Viscaceae; genus Viscum; species Viscum album. The sequence continues at coordinate 772,769,319 of OY728138.1, forward strand.
ATGGAAATAATAAATTAATGTTATTAAAAATTCTAAAATAAATATAATTTTGGATAATTAATATATCCAAAAAAATTCTAGATGACCTTGAACCATAGGGGATATAATAAAATATTTTGTTTGAGGATAACATATTATCTTAATGTTTTTTAAAAATCAATAAATTGAATTGTGTAAAAATTGACACTTGTAATGTATCATATTTTTCTATATATTATTTTAAATATTATATTGAATTATTTTGAGACCAGGAAATGAGATTATGTGCAATTTAGAGGCCCGGTGTGCCTGGAATAAATGTTTGAAAAATAATAAACTTTAAATTGCACTAACTAAAGGCTTCCCAAAAAAGGTGGAATAACTTATAAATGAGTGCCCAGATTAGAAATCTGAGGGAACTATTATGTTTATATCATTGAGTTTACCATTGGTGAGACCTAACATCAACCTACATGGTTTTTCTATGATTTTTAGTTTTCAGACATTCAATGAATAAAATAAAATGTTGATTTATTTTATTTTGAAATTATGTCAAAGAAATGAAGTTTTCCTATTAATAAAACTTTTTCATTAAATTCATCATTATAACAATAACCCTATAATTCCTCTGAGAAATTAAAAGCATCACCATCAAAAAACAATGACGATGGATCAGGTAGATCGTAGATCGTCACACCAATGGAGTTGGAGGATCTCGTCAATGAAGACAAAACAACTGTTATTTTCTAATGATCGATCCAAACTCTAGGTATGATGTTTTTTATGATTTTCTATCCCTTTATTAGTCGAGGATGAATGTAGATTAATATAAAAAAGATGAATTGATATGCGTGATGTCTATAAGATTAAATTAGATGAAATTTCTTTCTCTTTCTTCATCATTCTAACGAGAATTAATCAAGGCTGAAACGAAAAATGGTTGAGGTTCATTCCTTGGGAGTTTTTGTGCTTTTATCTCACATATTCTTCGTACTTTCGTTGTTGGACCATCATGACTGCTATTTGACTTTTTGGGTGGTTCTTCACACAATCAGACCCCCTGATTATAGGAAACCCAATAAAAAATTCCCAATCAGTGTAGATTGGGTCCCGATGAACCTAGATCTGCAACTTTTTTGTATTCCAGACACCAGAGGTGGCCCGATGGTCCATAGAAGGGATGAATGGCATGGGTCTGGTGTGAGAGTCTGGTGAGTCATGGAAGTGGAAGTGTGGTGGCTGAGTGTAGCGTGCGGCGAAGGCAGCTGGAGCAGCAGGGATGGAGCGGCAGAGCCATATTAGAGCTGTGGGGATACAGAAGTCGGAGAGGGTGCGGTGGGCTGAGCTGTGTGGTGATGTGGCTGTGGGCATGATGAGGCTAAGGGACACTATGGAGTGACCACATGAGACGCGTGCCAACTGAGCAGGCTAGACGCGTAGGGAGGAATGGGCCAACGGGGTGCGACCAGGTGGCCAGCGGGCTAGGTGACTAGATGGGCTATCATACCAGGTGAGATAGAGCGGGCCCGAGTGAGCCGAGCTGGGCAGAACGGGTCAGAATCAGGTTAGTCAACGACCCATTTAAGCTCCTTCCAAACCTTCAAACCCCAATATCTTTTGAATAGTACCACTATTTGATGAACCATCTATGGACTTAGGATCCTATGATGAGATGGTCCTTTTGAGACCTTTGATAGGATTTAGCTTGGATATAATTCTAGAGACATAGGCCTTTTACAAAAGCAATACTCGGGGTCAAAGGACATGGTGGGTGTGACTAATACTCATTGTTCACCCTCTCTTTCTATGTGAATTGATTCTCTCATCCACTATATCTTGGACAATTTTCAGGAGGGTTAGTCCCCTTTATCATTCCCTTAAATGTTTTTTGACATCGTCTACTACTCAGAGGAGTATAATCCCTAGAGAAGGACTTCTTGGATAGGGTTGTGGGATTACCTCGAGAGGCCTGGTATGAGATCCTCTATTCCTCCTCTTTCCCTAGGTAGAGTTCATGGTATCGATGTGGCCAAAACTATGTAGGTAATGATTATCTGCATAGCGAGTTATATCTAGATGGAGTGATTAGTATCACCCCATGACCCTGGATATGATCCTCATTTAATGTAATGTATCTATCTTCAGATCATGTATCATATATTTCTCTCATAATAGTTCTTGATGAATGGTACTCCTCAGATGGACATCATCAGTGCTATTAGACTCATGAGCGTGTTCTCTCAGATGAGTGTTTTGTGGAAATCTTAGAACTAAATCTCTAGTGTTGGTATGTAGTGGTTATGAATTATGGTAGACTGTGAGGTATGGTTTCGATATATCTATATATTCTTGTTATATTGTATATATATATATATAATTGTGTAGATTTGACTGTACGTCTTCTTTGTGTATTTCTTTGTGGTTTCGGGGTGTCCTACTAAGTATTTCTATACCCACCCCTACATGATATTTTCCTGCACATGTCAGGACTGGAGTATATGAGTGACATTTTGACATATTCCAGGGAGAACTAGGACCGAATAGATCCTTGTGAGATTAGGAAGGATGAAGTGTTCTTACATATTCAGAAAGTAGTTCAAACACCTAGTCTCCCAATTGGATTTGGTAGGGGTTTCTGCCGATGAGTTTCTGAAACTTGGTTACAAAATTTATTTTTGGTGGGATTGTATTCTGGACCTATTTAATTTCTATCATTTTCACTGTTGTACTCTGGTTGTTGGTTATAGTGTTTTTCATGAATTTTTTACTTAGTGTTTTTACATATCATCATTTTTGGCTTGCAGATGCGTGCGTACATATAAGTACTTTAGGCTAATGCCTCACATTAGTGTGATATACCTACTCAATGTTAGTCACTAGACCCAATAGTATTGGAGGAAGGTATGGGGTGGTCATGGTATCAGTGCCTTTGGGATGTGGGGTGATAGAGTGGTATTTGATGTGGTCAGTTCTAGAATAGGACTGAGAGTTGGGGTGATTGGATTAGGGAAATAGTGTTAAGTGTTTTGAGTTCAGATTTCAGGCCATAGACTCCAGTGTTTGTATGATGACTAGCGTATCCATACACTAAGCTCTAATAACTTGATTTTCGACTCGATACATGAGAAAAATAGTTATAGGGGAAATAATGGTACATGCATCATATATGAATGGTTTGTGGTTTCCATGTCCTTAATGAGTCAGCTATCCATATATACCCATTAATGTGGTACATCTTGTTTCCTTACAGGATACCTCCACAATTCATACTAGCTAGGATTCAGTAGCTTGATCATAAGTATGAACTCCTCAGTGATGAGTCTTTAGTATAGGGACCAGTTTCCAGATGTTTCTTCTAGGTGGTGCACTAGCTATACCACCACCTGTGGAGATACAATTGGAACCTTCAGTACCAAAAAACGAGAAGATAAGGTTGAGTACACTCTATGAGTTTCATTGACAGATACCCCTTAGGGTCTGAGGAGATCTAGACCCTAAGAAAATTGAGGACTAGATTGAGGTGGTGACCATAGATTTTCATCTTTTCAGGACCCCAGCGAATCATATGGTGGTCCTGGTAGTGTGAATTCTACAAGGATCAACAGGGAGATGGTGTATTTTGGCTACCCAGACTCATGACCAGGAAAATTTCTTGTATAAAGAGTTTGAGTTCCTCTTTAGAGAGGATTTCTCAACAATTAAAATAAGATCTATGCATATAAAGTATATTCTTCATCTCCATTAGTGTAGTATGACGGTAGTTAATTATTCATCAATATTTACCAACCTTTCTAAATACTCTATGTATATGGTTAGGGATAAATACCTATGTGCTCAGACATTCTAGCGAGGTTTTTGTAGAGAAATCTAAGACATTATTATCCCTATGACCATTATAACTTATGTTGGGGTGCATGAGAGGGATTTGGTGATGTATATCTTCCTGGATGATTAGAGACAACTGGTGATAGTTAGTAGAGGGAATGTATTTTCAGAGACCTCAGTAGTAGGAAGTTGATGTCAATATCAAGGATTTGAACATGGGATATGTTTGAGAAAGAGGCCCCAGGATCGAGGATATATAGTTTATGGTTCATAGGGTTGATCCAGTCATCCTAGAGAGAGGTAGTTCTACTCATGTGATAGTAGGGGATATCTCGCTCAAGATTGTCAAACCCTTCATGCTACCAACATGGAGAAAATGGATGGATCATGAGTCATAGATAGTGGTAGAAGCAGGTAGATCCTCATGTTTGAAGACATGATAGAGAAGCTAGGAGAGCAGGGGTAGGTGGTTGAAATTTCAGCTTTCTACCACCACCACCCCTAGTGGTCCATACTAGGCTTAGGGAGTGGGAGGATAGGGGTAGAGACAGCTACATGCGGTCGAGGTTTATGTCCTTGGGGATCCAAGGATGATTTGAGCTACTATTTTTATCTTTTATACCTTAGATTCCATACCGATAGAAACATGTTCTAGTCAATTATTTATTTCCATATATCTTATACAAGACCATGAGATTCTGGTATAACTATTGACATGAACCTTATGCTTAGATATGCCTATGGGAGGAGACTCGAGGATCAGTCATCATTGTCGATAGTGAGACCTTACCCATGGAGGTGATAGTTTTAGTTAGAACCTCTTGGTGACAGTATCTAGGACTTATGATGTCATTCTTGGTATGGATTGGTTATCTTAAATATATTCCCAAATTGAATATTTTAGGCAAAGGGTGTAGTGTGACCACAATGATGTAATGAGGTTTTATTTTTTTAGTGAAAAGGAACCCCATGCAGCATTGGATGGACTCATATGTAGGAGGGAATAACCGATCACTCAACACTTGGATAGCTTGACCCTCGATGCAGTATATGTTATGAGTTTCTAGTTCCCAAAAGTAATTGTGGAGTATAAGGATGTCTTCCAAAGATATTTTCTAGGATTACCCCCTGCCCGGAGATCAAATTCTACATTGACTTACACCCTAGGACGACATTGATATGATCACCAAGATATATGACAACTCCCTTAGATCTTTTTTATTTGAGGGTATAATTGGATGATTTGTAGAGGAAGGTCTTCGTGAGACCCAATGTTTCACCCTAGGAGGCCCCATTATTGTTTTCCAAAAAGGCAGACGGGAGCTTGAGGTGGTTTGGGGATTATCGGTATTTGAAACATGTGATTATGAAGAAAAAGTATCCACTATTGAGGATCAATGACCTCTTCAACTAGATGAGTTGGGCACAATAGTTCTTGAAGGTTGACCTTCAATCAGGCTATCATAGTTTGTAAGTAAAGGATGAGGATATACCAAAGATGGATTTTAGATGATGCTGTGGTCATTATGAGTACTTGGTGATTCCATTTGGAGTGACGAACTCCCTATCAGTGTTTATGGGACTCATGAACTTGATCTTCCAGCCCTATGTAGACTGGTTTGTGGTAGTCTTCATTGATGGTATCCTTGTGTACTCAGCATCCTCGGAGGAGCACACAACACACTTTAGGATGGTTCTAGACATGATTCGAGAGAATTAGAATTATAGGAAACTCTCGAAGTTCCAGTTCTAGATTCAGGAGGTCCACTTTCTATGACATGTTATCTCAGTGTATGGAGTGTCAGTGGACCTGATGAAGGTTGAGGTAGTGTTAGCATGGGAGACACCTATGAGCGTGACAAAGATGCAGAGATTACTTGGGATGTTTAGTTATTAGAATATATTCACCCCTAATTTCTCTAGGATATCAGTACCTATGTCAACTTTTCCTGAAAGGGACAACCTTTCGTGTGGACAGAGAAGTGTCAACTAGATTTCCAGCTGTTGAGGCAGTGTTTGAAAAGAACCCCAATCCAGAGATTTCTAGAGGAGGGTGGAGAGTACACAATGTTCTACGATGAATCTGGAACCAAGTTTGGATGAATCCTAATGTAGAGGCAATTTGTTATTACTTATGGTTTTCCCCAGTTGAGACCAGATGAGAAGAACCAAATGTCCCATGATCTTGAGTTGGAAGTGGTAGTCTTAATGTTGAAGATGTGGAGCCACCACCTAAATGGTGAGTGGTTTATTGTCTACTCTGATCATAAGACTCTCAATTATATATTCACTTAGAAGGATATGAACTTGAGATAGTGGTGGTGGATAGATTTACTCCAGGATTTTTACTTTAATATTTTTTATACTCTTGGGAAGGGGAAAGTGGTGGTGGATGATCTCAGTAAAAGATCGAGTTCAAAATTTTTGGATGATGCATTGGATTAGTTGTCCCTGTTGAAGTTATCCTTTGTGGATGGATATGTGGATCTTACCTTCAGTCGATGGTTGTTACCCATACACTATTACATCAAGTCAGGGTGGCACAAATTTGTGATACCAATAGTGAGACTCTATATTCCCATTTATCCATAGGATATGATCTTGATGGATAATCAAAATGTGGGGAGCAAGTCGTTATTTTCTGAGGATGAATAGTTTTAACAATGACTTTGCAGGAGGAGGCTATTAGGGGGTTTCATACATCCCATTTAGTGGTGAATCCAAGTGTGGAAAAGATGTACCAGGACCTCTGAAATCAGTTTTGGGGGCCTGTAATGAAGAAGGGAGTTGCAAAATTTGTTTTGTGGTGCCTCACTTGTCTATAAGTGAAGACAGAGAACTAGGTTCCCATGGGTTTGGCTCAACCCATTGAGGTTCCAGAGTGGAAGTGGGATGGGATATCAATGGACTTTGTGATGGGTTTACAACATATGTTCATGGGACACGATACCATATAGGTGATTATTGACTAACTCACCAAGACAGACCACTTACTAACTATCAGGGACTATAGTTTAATAGAGTGCTTGGGGATCTTATACATGTAGGAGATAGTTTAGGTTCACGGAGTTCCAATGATAATTGTTTCAGATCGTGTATATCATTTCACATATTGGTTGTAGAAAGGATTTCATGAGGTATTTGGAAAACAGTTACGCTTAAGCATGGTGTTTCATCCCTAGACGGATGGCTAGATAGAGAGGACCATTCAGGTTCATGAGGAAATGCTACAGTATTGCATGTTGGAATTCAGTTGTTGTTGGGAGGATCACCTACCATTGGTAGAGTTTGTTTAAAAAAACATCTACCAATATAACAATTGTATGGTACCATTCAAAGTTTGTATGAGTAACCCTGTAGGTCACCAATTTGCTGGACTGACCTAAGATGGTCAGTACTCATGGGCCCAGAGTTAGTGAGAACTACTACTGAGAAGGATAAGATCATCCAGGTGTGAATGAAGAATGTACAGAGCTGATAAAATTCTTACACTGATAGGAGATAGGGGCCCTTGGAGTTTGAGGAAGGAGACTATATTTTCATTACGGTTTCACCTCATTGAAGATTTTAGAGATTTGGAAAGGGTGAAAAGTTATCTCCGAGGTTCATCAGACCTTTCTAGATACTGTATAGAGTTGGTGAAGTGGCATACCTTCTTTCTCTTCCCCTATAGTTTCATGGGGTGCATGATGTCATCCATGTTTTGTTGTTGAGGAGGTATGTTCCTGAGCCATCGTACATCATCGACAGAGAAGAGAATGACATTTTGGATGGGGGGACTTTTGTTGAGTACCCAATGGAGATTGAGGATCATTTAGGGAGTATCCTTCATGGGTGATCATTTCTTTTAGTGCATGTCCGGTGGAAGCAAGATAATATCTAGGAGAGAACATGGGAGCGGGAGGCTAATATTTGTTGGCAGTAACCACAACTTTTTGAGTAGTCATGTTTTTGGATTTTTTGGGTTTTAAACCCATAAGGTAGGGAGAATTTAATGTCCCATATTTTTCTTTGTATTATTTTAAATATTATATGGAATTATTTTGTGACTCGGAACTAAGACATCATGCGATTATGAGGCCCAGTGTTCCCAGAATAAATGTTTTAATAATATTAAAGTTTAAATAGAACATGAGAGATGTTTCCAAGAAAAGGTGGAATTATTTCTAAATGGGTTCCCATATTAGAAAGTTGAGGGCACCATTGCATTCAAAATAATGAGTTTACCCTAGGTGAGGACTAAAATCATCCAGCTTAGCTCAACTGTGAAAGTTAGTTTGTAGATGTTTAATGAATAAAAAAATTGTAAATTTATTTTATTTTGACGTTACATCAATGCATTGAAATTTTACATTTAATAATCCTCTGTTTGGAAATTCACGGTTATTATAATTACCCTAGAATTAAACTAAGATGTGTCAAGGAACCCTCTCGACAAATGACGATGACGGATCAAGCAGACTGTAGATCTTCCTGCCAAAAGAGTTGGAGGATCTTGTCAATGACAGAAACACAACCATTCTTCACCAATAATAGATCAAAACTCTAGTTAGGATGTTTGTTTTATGATTTTCCATCCTTTTTGTAATATAGGATGAACACAGATCAATTCCATGAAAATTATAGATATGAACGTCATTGGTAGAATTAAATTAGATGTAATTTATTTCTCTTAGTTCATCCTTATAACAAGAACGAGTTGAGGCCGACATAAATAATGAACGAGGTTCATTCCTTGGGTGTTATTGGTGGTATTTCTCTCCCCAATTATTTTCTATTTCTTCATTGGACCCTTATGGAAATGGTTTGAATTTTTAGGTGGTTCTGCATGTAATCAGATCACCATATTAGAGGAAACTCGAGAGTGAAGGAAACATATGTTTAAATTGGGTCTTGATGAACCCATTTCTGCAACGATTTTGGATTATGAACACTAGAGGTGGGTAGGTGGTACATCGAAGGGACTAATGGTGTGGGTCCAGTATGGAAGTCCAGTGAGGAGAGGCTACAATGACGCGGTGGCCAGGTACAACATGTGGCGTAGGTGGTTAGCGGCGAATGGAGGCGGCTAGAGCTGTAGGGAAGGAGCGGTGGATCCACGTGGGAGAAATGGGGGATGTGGAGGCTAGAGTGAACACATCAGGTGGAGACCTATGGTGTGGTGGTAGCGGGATGTGGTGAGGCCACATGATGTAGCAAGGTGATAGTGTGGGATGCAGTCTAGTAGAGAAATCCAGACACAGAGGGAGGAGTGGGCCAGTGGCGTGAGACCAGGAAGCTATGGGGCTATGTAGCCCAGAAGGCTAGTGGGTTGAGGAAGAACGGAGTGGGATAGAGTGGCTAGGAGGTATGGACTGGGCTAGGCTAGGTATACTAGGTTGGACCGAACAAGTAAAACCCTGGTTATTCATGACCCAGTTAACCCCATTTCGAACCTTCAAAACCCCCATAAAATTCAAACTATATGTTCGTTTTTCGAACCATCTATGGTGTTGGGACCTTAAAAATGAGACGATCCTTCTGAGAACTATGGTAGATTTTAACTTGGACATAATTCCAATGACATTGGATGTTTTACATGGGTATTACCATAGGGAAAGTGACACTAAAGTTGAGAATAATACTCACCACGCACCGTATATTTCTATGTGAATTCATTCTCTTGTCAACCGTATATTTGATGATTTTAGAGAGGGTTAGTTCCATTTACCATTCCATTAAATGGTTTTTTGGTATCATATACTACTTAGAGGAGTATGATCCCCTCATAATGAATTTTTATATAGGGTTTTTGGAATCCCTTAAGGGGATGAGTGTAGGATCCTCTATTCATATTCGTGCCCTATGTAGAGTTACAGGTATCAGCAAGACTAACACTATACGGGCACTGAACCCCTAATTAGTAGATTAAATATATATGGACCTGTTGGTATCACCCGAGGGCCCTGGATGTGATCCTCATCTGATGTATCATATCTCTCTTCATATCATGTATCATATCTCTCTCTCATGATGGTTCCCAATGAAAGGATTGTCTCAGATGAGCTTCATCAATTCTATTGGACTTACGAGCGAGTTATATTAGATGCGTGCTTCTTGGAAGTCTTCAAACTTAATATCTAGTGTGGGTATGCTGTGGTTATGAAATAACCTAGACTATGTGGTATGTTTTGAGTGTATCTAGAAATTCTTGTTATATACTATAGACATATTCTTGTGTATAGTTGATTGTACCTCTTCTTTGTGTATTAATTTGTGGGTTTTGGGGTGTCCTAATGAGTATTGTTATACTCACCCTATATAGGATTTTTCCACATGTTTCATGTCTTGTGATGATGAAAGACCTTTTTACAGAGTTCGACGTAGACTAGGACCGAATAGAGCCTTATGAGATTAGGTAGGATGAGGTGTTCTTATGTTATTAAACAATAGTTCCAACACATTGCCTTTAGTTTGGATCATGTAGGGTGTTCTACGGATGATATTTAAGAATATGGTTATATAATTTCTTTTTGGTGGGATTATATTCAATGCTTGTTTACATTCTACCACTTTCAGTGTTTTATTCTAGTTGTGGGTTATGATGGATTTCATGAATTATTTACTTAGTGTTTTTACATTTCAGCATTTGTGGCTTGGAGATGCGTGCATGCATATAGGTACTTTAGGATAATTCCTCACATTATGTGATATTTCTATTCAGTTTTAGTCCTCATACCATGGTCTTTTAGAGGTGGGATTGGGGTAGTCATGACATGAACCCCTCTAGGACGGGTTGTGACAACACTATTGATTATTTATCAAAATAATGTATGATTAAATTATACAAAAAGTATAAAGAATTTTTAAAAAATATAGAATATTTATTATATGGTCAAAAATGTTCTAATGTATTCATTTATGGTCCAATTGAACTAAATTAAGTAAAAAATATGCTATTTTAATATTGAATAATTTGTTATTCTAGTTAATATTAAAAAAGAATAAATAAGGGTTAATTGAAATGATAAGGTTTAAATTGGTAGAGAAAATTGTTTAAAAATTTATTTTTTGATGAGATTACAACCTTATATAATCTCATATTAGAAAATAAGACATTATTGAGGTTTTTGGATGGGGATTTATTTTATTATATATTAATATTTTTTGAGATTATAAAGGTTACCCTCACCTCAATTATAAAATACCACATAATCCATCATTTATTAACAATTGATTAAGCCTTCATGCTCAGATATACATTGCAAGTTTCCATTATAAAAATCCCTAGTAACATTCTAGATGTTTTGGTTCTCTCTAATGAACACATATAGTGCTTTAAGAAGAGATTTAGAGGAAGCATATCTAAGAAGAGGTAACCTCCTCTACCGAGTCTTTCAAACTTCTCTCTTCTTCTACCTCCTCATTGTGATTTTTCATTATAAATTGATAAATAAAGTATCAATTATGTAATAATATATTATTATTATTTTTATCAAATAACCATATTCCACCTTCTATCCATCTTATGAAAAATGAAATCAGCACATGGGCGTACATACGACTTACCGTCTCTCCGCTGCGGTGTAATATTTTTTTCACCACCACCTTCCTTGGATAGGAATAATGATGGAAATAAGAAATATATATAATTATTATAACATAATATTGATTCTGAAATATTATAAACCATCCAATTCAACACCATTCAACAATTATGGGAATGATATCGTCACTCATGCTTATGTTCGACCTACCGTCTCCACGATGCGATGTGATTCATTTTACGTAATCTTCACTAAATCATGATTATATAAATGAATTTAATGAATAAATATGATATATATTACACTAATATCATACTAAAAATTATATTAATATAACTTAATAAGAGGAACAATAACTTATCTGACAAAATAATCAAACGAAAATGAAGTCATCTATACCCAAATAATGAGTAACAATGAAATTTTATTAACAAACCAATGATAATATGATTATATTTGATATCATAAAAATGATTATTATTTTGTAATAATTTATTGAAATAATTTAAATAATTATTCATCAGTTTTAGATAATTATAAAGGATATCATCCCTAAGGTATTTGATAATTTTTCAGTCTCATTTTCATCCAAGATTGTTTACAGATAAGTATTTACTGGGGTATATTTTTCATCAATGTACATGTTTTGTACTTATATATTATATAATATTCTATATATTCTTATACTATTTTTAAATTCAATTTTACCCATTAGTTATTTTTTTAATTGGTTTGAATGAAATCCCTTTTTTTCATTTTTGATACGAGGTACTTTTTGAATTTTCTAGAAAGAGTATGAGGAGAATGTTTTTTAACTTATACAGAATGAACAATTTTTTAATTTTTCATAAATCCTTATTTCCATGAAGATTTATTTATAATATTTCATTTTTATTTTCAAATAAATTATTTTATTTTAAAATTGTGTGGAATTTTTAGAAAAGAAATAGTTGTTGAAGAAGAATGGAAAATTTTAACAATAATTAATTTCAATTGTTCAATAAAAATTATTTCCATCTAAGATGGTATTATTTAATAGGTTTATGTTTCAAGTATACACTTCCTATTATTATTATGGTTTTATTTTGTCATTATATGATGATATTTATGAAATCTATTTTTTTACATGGATTATGTTATGATAGAATGATGTTATAGAAACCAATTTTATTCCTTGGGTTATGTTGTGATGAATGATTTATGTTTTTATGGAACATGTAATAATAATTTAATTTTGAGATGGATAGGACTTATATCTACCTCAAATTTGTTGGGTAAATATTTATATCTCATGAGATAGACATGTATGGAATGAGGAATGATCTAGGTTAAGTTATACAGGGGTTGAACGAGGAGTGAAATTAGTTCAGTAATAGAATTTGTCTGCTATGATTGTCATGGAAATGATACTTGAAAAATATGAAATGATTTTCTATGCTTATATATAGGTAACTAATTCCATGTCTTATGTTATGAATATGTTCATTGATTGTATATGATTTATCTTATGACATGATATAATGATCTTTTATATGCACGATAAGAGTTTCAAATGTTATGTTCTTATGTATTATGATTATGTTATGATCAATATATACCTTTTTTACCCATACTAAGAATATGATATAACACTTTCTTATGTTTATTTTCCCCAAGGTTATAATAAATAGTATTAATTAAGATATGTTAAAATGGTGTCGAGTTATGAAGGAATAAGTGGGAGAAAATATAGAATTCTTATGAACCAGTTGTCTAGGTTTCCTAGTTTCAAAAGACACTATACCTATATAGTCATATCATAAATTTTTAATATTTTTTAATAGATATTATTTAATTTTAATGTAATATCTATGTATGAAATGTTTGGTTTGTTATAATTTGGTTGTTTATGGCTCACACATGTTGAGGATTAATGAGAAGAACTAACCAACACATGATTTAGAGTTAGAGGTTGTGGCACATGCTTTGAAAACATGTCATCATTATCTCTTCGATGAGATATTAATGGTATTTACCGATCATAGTAGACTAAAGAATATTTTCTCAAAATTATATTTGAATTTGAGATAGAGGAGATGAATGGAGTATCTTTAGATGTTTTACTTTGAATTAATGTACAGACTAGGTAAAGGTAATTCAAAGGTGGAAGCATTAAGAAGGATGTCATATGATTTAGTGGTAAGAGAAGCTTCAGATCAGTAGCAGTTGATGTCGGTCATGGTCGACATTTGGTTGGAATGTGAATAATAAGGTGATATAATGATTTCCTTTCCATATTCTTTGGTTCTTGATTTGGTTGGATTGATTAATGAAACATAGACATCTAATTCAGAATGCATGGCTATAAGGTGGAAACTCTGTGGAAGGGCTACCATTGAGGGATAAAAAGTATACGGGAATTCATTTTTTTGGTTTTGTAATTGGATGTTTTTTCCAATTACCTATTAGGAACAAATTCTTAGTGTTTATCATCATTAAAGATGGCCCATCCATCCCGAGGTTCGGAAAATGTATAATCCATTGAAAGTGATGTTTTAGTGGGAGAGTATCAAAAAGAAAGAGGTAGAGTTTGTATTGAGATGATTGACTTGTCAGAAATTCAAGGAAGTGAATCAATGAGTAGCATGTATATTGCATTCATCACCTATCCCTATGTGGAAATGGGAGAAGATAACTATAGATTTTGTTACAGGTCTCCCATGAATGGTTCAGAAACACGATTCCATATGGGTGATTGTGGATTGGCTCACAAATTAAGCCCATTTCATCCCTATTCACAAATCTCATATGATAGAGGATCTATCCCAAATATATATATCATTTAGGTGGTAAATAGGTGTGGGTTTCTAGTTTCAATTATATCAGAAATAGATTCTAGGATCACATCGTGTTTCTTGAAATCCTTACAAAAAACCCTTGGGACTCAGTTGACTACATATAGAAATTTTGATAGGATGATACAATCATTGGAAAATATGTTGTGGGATGATGTGATGTATTTTTGTGGCTCATGGGAGGATCCCATTCCATTGGTGGAATTATTATATAATAATTGATAGTAGGCCTCGATACATATGGCTTCATTTGATGTATTGTATGGGCATCCATGTTGTTCTCCACATTGTTGGGTGGAAATAGGTGAGACTATGATAATTGGGCCAAGACTTTTCCATGAGAAAATATAGAATATTAAGTTGATCATTAAGAGAATGAATATGGCTCATAGTCATCATAAATTGTATATGGATCATCATCGATGATCATTGGAATTCGAGGTGGGTAATCACGTGTTCTTGAGAATCTCTCAAAGGCTTGGACATCATTATTTTAGAAAGAAGGGAATGTTATCTCTGAGATATACTGATCATTTATAGATAATTTAATGGGTTTAAATGTGGTATATCAGTTGGCCTTTCCACCATGGTTTATTGTGGTGCACAATGTGTTTCATGTGGACATGTTAAAAATGTATCAGCCTGATCCTGACCATATTATTCGTTGGGATCATGTTGAGTTAGAGCCAAATGATTTGTTGGTACATGTGCCGGTGTATATTTTCAATAGTCAAGAAAAATTATTTCATGATAAAAAAATTAGTATAATGTGTATTTTTTCTATCATGGTTAGATTTAATAAGAAACATGGGATTGGGAAAAAGAAATGGCTGGATAATGGCATGAGCTCTTTCATAAAAGTGATGTTTTTCTACTTTAAAAGTATAGAAAGGAAAATGGCAGGGAGAATTTATCAAACCCATTTTGATGTATATATCCATTTAATTATAAAATTTATGTATATAAAGTGGTTGGTTAATGTTTGGGATAGTTTAGATGGTTTTGGGGATTTCATAAGGGTGTAGGTTTTGGGCATGATTAGTCAAAATCACACATAATCTCCAAGAAACGATTCAACATGAGATATTAGGATTTTAAATGGTTGGGGCATGGTTTTTATAACAGTGCGGGATAACTATGTGAGGTCCCTCTTGAATTATTAGTAGGCACATGGTTACCGCACAGTTTGTATAACCATATGTCCAAACCATGTACAACTTAAAAATTGGGTTTTTAAAATGGGGCTTGGTTGGGATTTTACTTAAACACCCCATTCTTTCTCCCATGAATCCCTAACATAGCATTTCCTCTACTACATGGTTAGGTAACATTTACCCCTCATTTGAGAAGTGATTTTAATGGTGTTATTAGTTCTTTGAAGGTAGATCTTTGTTGGGAAAAAATCTCTCAAGGTTACATTGCATAATTTTTGGGTTGATTGTGTTTGGTGACAAAGCAGGTTTTTATTGTGAATTGTCGAGTTCAAGAGATATTGTTGACAACACTTGTTGAAAAAGAACCATTACAAAGGAATGGATGATATGGAGGCGATATAAAAGAATAGATACAAGGTGGCGTCGTTTTCTAGTGTTTGCCAAATTTTTGGGGTCCAAAATTTGGAGTTTGGTGAACATCGTGAAAATAGGATTTCCTTGAAGATATAATTTTAATATGGAAAAGGCATGAGTTTTGTGAAGATAGGAATCATGGATTGGATTTTGAAAAGACCAGAACAATGTTTATTGTGATTCTTTGTGATTACGATGAGCTTCGTGAACGAAAGAGGTTGAAGCGCATCACGGCGGTGAAGGGATTTGTGAGGGAGCTTCACGGTGAAGTCGCAAAGGAAATGACGGTATGCTCCATGATTATGACGAGCTTAGTGGTTGGAAAATTGCTGTGGTGCTTCACGATTTTGAGAGAATTTCGGCGGGAACTTTGGAGCTTCATGGTTTGAGATGGCATGGCATTGACTTCGAGCAAAAGGTTCGAGGGTCGGTGGAATCACCTATAAATAGACCTCGACCCCCTAGGGAGAAAGAGAGAGTTTTCAGAGAAAATATTTCACTCTTGGTTCATGATGGTGGTTTGCGAAGGTAGTGTGCTTCATGAAATAAGAGCTTCGCGACGTCTAATCTAGCTCTTTGAAAGTTGCGAGCTCCACGTTGGCTTAGTGAGCTTCGTAAGGGAAGTCACTCTGCGATGACTTGAGATTCGCGAGAGTTCTTCGTGAGAGTGCTTCATGAGAGTGCTTTGCAAAAAGGCAGTATATTTATGAAGGCTTGTTTGAGCTTTGCAAAATTGGGAGCCTCACAAAGTAGGGTTCTTTGCGAAGGTTTTTCCAAAGGAATTGCCCTGTGTTTAAGGGAAAAGAAGTATTCATAAGTGGATGAAAGTTGAATGTTAACGGAGCATCTATCAATAGATGAGGATGCATGTATTCATACAAATGAAGAGATCTACATTTCTATAAACTGTGAGTGTATCCCTTCCAAGTTTAGTGAGAGAAGTAAGAAGAAGAAGGTTATCCTTTCCACCAACAGTGAGCCTGGTAGAGAGAAATAGGGAGTGACCCTTAGGAAAGCAGTGAGCTGACCCTAAACATTGTAAAGGCAGTGAGCCTGGGAATAGAAGTGATCTAGCCTGAACATTATTGGCAGTGAGCTTTAGTGGATTTGGTACAATGGAACATCGCCGTTGTATACTCCTTGGACGTATCCTAGTAAGGGTGAACCAAGTAAAAATCTCTCTGTCTTCCTGCTTGCTTCCCTGCATTGCATTCAAAGCATCATCATTAGATAAAGATTAGAAGAAGTGATCATAATAAACACACAAGTGCAAACAAAGTGACCCTTGTAATAAAGATGTCAAGATCCAATGGGGTGGGAAGAATTTTTAAAAAATAATATCAATACCCTGATTCACCCCCCTCTTAGGGTATATAGACCCCTATTGGTCCTAACAATCTTCCTTGGTAAGTCTCATTTCTTAATAGTTTCTTGGTTTTTCTTAGATCTACTCATCTCTATCTCCCATTTTCTTAGATCTAGTTCAATTGAAGATAAATATATGGTTTTTTTCAATAATGGTTAGTTTTTTCCTTGTTGATATTAGGGGAAGGGATCTAAGGTGAGTTTGTGGAGTATTTGACCCAAATTTGGCGATCCTTGTATCGTTAGTCATTTTCTCCCAAACTCTAAAGGTAAGTGGATTCACTCTAAACTCTTAAATCTAGAACTAGAAGGTTTAATTTCAAATCAATTGATTTTATTGATATTGGTTGTGAAATTTATGTGTTAAGATTGTGTAAAAACCCTTTGGTGTTGATTTTTGGGTTTTTGGGAGAAATATGATATTGTTGTGAAATATGCCCTTTTGTTGGATTTCAAAATAATGATTTCAAAATTATATTCTTGGTTTGATTTATGGAAGATTTTGTGAAAATGGTTTTGAATAAAAATATTAATTTATTGAAATGTTATTTGGCTTATAAGGATGATTTTTTTTTTGGAAATTGTTGGTCAATATGAGTTTGGTATATATTAATTGGCATGATTGTTTGGCTTAGATTGTTATGTATGAGTTAAAATGGGGTTGGATAGTGGTCGTGAAGTACCACAATCAATTAATTGGAATTTGGTCATGAGTTAAAACAATAAAAAGGTCATGGGGAAGGACTTGAAGTTCCACCATCAATGGCCACACTAACATTTGGAAGTTGAGTTGTGGGTGTGGTTGGGGTGTCTGTGTTGGGTTTTGTGAAATGGTATGGGTTGTGCCAATCTGAAATAGGTAAAATGGTTAATGGATTAATTTATTGATTTCCTTAAAAACGTTTTAATTTTGGAAGACTATTTGATATTCCTTTTTTGGATTTATGGAAATGGTGTAACTATTTTAATAGTTTTATATAAATAGTTTTATATAAATGTGCTAACTTGTTCTCTCGTAGTGGAGTGAGTAGGGAAGTCATTTGAGGAAAACCTACGGAGTATTATCACTCACCCCCTACTTTTGATCTTGGGTTATTTTATAGATATTGTATTCTAAATCATATGTAAAATAAAATCATCTCATTTTTATAGTGTTACATTATGATGCTTGGGAAGTTGTGGAGTTGGAGCTTGGAGCTCGGCATTGGGCTGTAGAGTCATGTCATGGTGTCTTGAGTTTTTCTATTTTCATATTCCTCTGGGTATTCTAATGTTGTATGGGTATGGTTTTGTATTGTTATAATCTGGTATGAGGTTCAATTGAAATACATTGTTTACATTCATTATGTAGTGGTATTTGGTAATGACACATTTTCAAGATGTTTTATTTTAAAGTGAAAATAGTCCCCCACCTTTGTTGAAGCCCCTGGAATTTATTAACAACCTTTGGCACCATGGGGATTTCACTTAAGTCCAAGAATAAATTACTCCTAAATCAATCCAATTAAGAGGGGTAGGATGTTATAATATACATCCTTTTACTTATTATCCTTTCATTCAATGATTGATGATAATGCCACTTCTGTATGTTTGGACTACCACCTTCATAAAGCAATTCTACTCTTTTTTGATCACCACACCATATATATGATATGTATATCTATATTTTAATAAATAATATGTTTTTATGATATTACAATCATTTTAAAAATATATTACTTACCTCCTTCCTATAATTATAATTAAAAAAATGGAAATGTTAGTCATGTGTACATATGACCTACCATATCTAGGATCGTAAATTACTTCATTTGTCAAAACCATATTTCATTATTGGTATTGAAAGTATACATAATGTATAAATATGATTATTATTTAATTATAAGTTTTATTTTAGTGATATAACCATGATCAAATTAAGAGGTCTGAAAAGAACAGATCAAAACATATAATAAAAACAATGTTTTTATTACATGAAACATGACTTTAACATTCAATTGTTAATAATCAGGTGATAAAAGGACTTAAGTAAATCATAAATGGTATGATATATATATATGGTTTTATATTAAATTTATAACAAAATGATATTTAATATAGTGGATGTTCAAATTAGTGTGAAGGAAGTCAAGACTTAAGGTATGAGATTTCTGTCTCACTTTTATTCTCTGTGAGACCCATGACATATTCACCACATGTTTCTATTATGTGGCATATACATTGAACATGAATGTATATTATGATTTCTCTACTTAAAAATATTCTTATTTTACATATCTATATTAGGATCAATCTTTCTTTTGGTTTATATATCAAAAGTTAACATACTGGTAGGGTATATTTTTCTCAATTTATTTCTTTAAGACACACAATATTTTATGAACCTATATTATTTCACAAGGTGTATATACAACAAATTCGAAAATTTAATATCATGAATTTATTTATCCTAAAAATTTTAATTTCCATTTTATTTATTTTCTATCATGGTGCATATAATTACATGTTAACAAAGTGGAAAGGGTTTTATGTTACAATCTCATCATTTATTAGGATTGTTAAGGATTTAGTATGAAATGTTGATATATAATGACATAACTCAAAATAATTTTCATGAATGTTTTTTATAATTTGGTTATTTCATTATAATATTTTTTCCCTTCATTTTACTCTCTTTATGTACTCAAGAGTTCAAATATTATGTTTTTATGATAAATCATGTTTCCGATTGAAAACCCTTTTATCTTCCAAAAATATATTTTCTAAAAAAAATCAAAAAAATGTTTAATTTTTGTTTAAAAAAAATTATTTTTTGAATATACTTTTACGATATTTTAATTTTTAAAAATTATTTTTAAAATAAATCTTAATGTTATTTTCAAAAACAAAGCCCATTTGAGTTTTACATAAAATGTGAAAAGAATCTTTGTTTTTAACTTATACGACATGAATAGTACTTACAACTATCATGAATACACAATTATTTCTAGATTTCATTATTTTTTTTCAATTTCATTCTCAATGAAAATTATTTTCGTGATATTTGGTAAACAATTAGATTTTAAATAAATTCTTACAATGTATACTTTTTCTTGAATGTGTTAAATGTTTTATAAAGCATTTTTTAAACAAGGAAATATATTTTTCTCAATAAATATTTTAAATGATTTTTGAAATCTCACATTATATTATTTCAAAGTTATTCTCAAGAAAAATAATTTTCATAATGTTTTATGTTTTAAAAATTGTTTTTTAAAGAAAATATATTTTCCTCAAGAAATTTCTAAAGCATTCTTCCAAAATTAGTTTCTATCTAAAATGAAATTGTTTAAGGTTTCTTATGCTTTACTGGGGATATGATCCAAGGATTCCATTATTATTATTTTCCTAAATGTTTTATGTTTATTTTGACAAGATTCTTAAGAAACCCATTTCTCTTCGATGGGTTATACCATGATAAAATGGTTATGAAACCTGCTTCTTTTTCTGTGGGTTATTTCATGATGAAATGAAGAAATCATTTTAAAACCTATTTATTTAGTATTGGTTTTTATATGATGAATTTTTTATAAAAAACATTTCATTTCATAGGTTATGATATAATGAATGTTTTATGATATTGTTTCACACATGTATGATTTTCATTATGTGATGATGGTTACATTATATCAAATGATGGTAGTTATGTTATATCCAAGGATGTTGGTTAGATTTTCACCAAGGATGGTTATTATGTTATAACCAAATAATGGTGGGAACCATATATCCTATAATGAATTGGGTAATGATTTATAAATCATGATATAGACAGTACTGGAATGGGGTGTGAACTCGGTTCAGTAAAAAAAGGCTGGAATGGGGATTGAACTCGTTTAAGTAAGACAAGGCTAGAATGGGGAGTAAACCCAATACAATATGACTGGGTTGAAATGTGAGGGAACCAAGTTTAGTGATTAAATTTTACCACTATGATGATCTTGGGATTGAACCTCGACTACTATGGTGTTTTTAGGAATGAAATCATTCCAATATGATAACCTTGGCAATAAAAATTTACTAATATAGAAATTATTCCCTGTATTTTTGTGGACCACACAAATCTATGTCTAATTTTAAATTTAAGTGCTCATGTATTATGTTATTTTATTCCCTAATGATTATTTTGTTATGAAGTTCTAATATTTATTCTGTGACTCAAGTTTATGATCTATGATATGCGTCGTGTAGTTTTCAAATGTTACGATCATATTATCCTACCCCTATTCTAATGTTATACTTATGTATATCCCTTATTTAACCTTACTCGGCACATGAGATCATACTTTATTATGTTTCCTTTCCACAAGTTATGAAGAGTGGTGTTTAAGTAGGATTATTAAAGGGGAAGATCTTGATGGGATATATTTAATATCTTTTAATAATTAAGAAAATTATTTTCATAGGTTCAAAAGGAAGTAAATTTTTATGGTCCTTAGGTGTGTGTATGTGCAATGTAATGAATATGCATCTAAATAGATGTAATATCCATTTAGGATAATCCTAGGTTGCTATGAATATTATATATATATGGTAGTTTGTTATATAATCATTGGATCTAAGGAAGTTTCAAAAATTTCTATTCGATATATGGTCATTGGATATACTTGTATCCAACATGTGAATTTATATTATGTAACAATTTGAAATATATTAAAGAATATAGAATCCAACATAAAAAATAATTATATAATGAAATAAAAATATAATAAAAAAATAAAAACATTATTTAAAAAATATTTATTTTTATTTGTTACACATTATTATTATTGTTATTATTTCTAAAGAATGATTGAACAAGATTATAAAATTCAAGGAAATATTATAATTCCATTGTACAGATAAAATTTAATGGTTAGAAGATAAATAATTTATGTTAATATGATGTTATTAAAATAATTAAAATTTATAATATGATATTTTTTAAATAAGTATTGTAACAACTGGGCCTTGCCCACCAGTTGCCCCATAGACATGTGGTCCCCACCCTAGGGCCCACCCACATGCCCGAACAGGTCATCTGACTGATGAAATTCTCCACAGGCCAATACATGTCCTTTCCAGTGCGCTTTGTCCTCACTCACACACACCATGATAAAAATCCCAGAAGGTCACCCTTCCCGATCACTACTCCAGAACAAGCACTCTTAACTATGGAGTTCTAATCAGATAGGATCCCGAAAACGAAAGGTGCACCTTGTTGACATGAGTCATATCATTTAGCCATTTAACCGTTTATCATTTTGGGGGGTTACAATGACCAACCTTTAGAGAACAACGTCCTCGTTGTGGGCCCTATATCTCAATCCAGGCAGTGCACCACACTTAAGGCTGGGTTCCTCCTCTGATACCAAATGTAACAACTAGGCCCCGCCCACCAGTTGCCTCACAGACACGTGGTCCCCACCATAGGGCCCACCCACATGCCCGAACAGTTCATCTGACTAATGAAATTCTCTACAGGCCAACACATGTGCTTTCCAGTGTGTTTTGTCCTCACTCACACACACCCTGAGAAAAAATCCCAGAAGGTCACCCATCCTAATCACTACTCCAGAACAAACACGCTTAACTATGGAGTTCTAATCAGACAGGCGCCCGAAAAGGAAGGTACACATTGTTGACATGAGTCATATCATTTAGCCATTTAACCCTTTTTCATTTTGTGGTGTTACAATCACCCCCCCTTAGAGCACAACGTCCTCGTTGTGGGCCCTATATCTCAACCCTGGCATTGCACTGCACTTAAGGCTGGGTTCCTCCTCTGATACCAAATATAACAACTCGGCCTCGGCCACCAGTTGCCCCACAGACATGTGGTCCCCACCCTAGGTCCCACCCACATGCCTGAATAGGTCATCTGACTAATGAAATTACCCACATGCCAACACATGTCCATTCCAGTGTGCTTTTTCCTCACTCACACAGACCTTGAGAAAAATCCCAGAAGGTCACCCATCCTGATCACTACTCCAGAAAAAGCACGTATAACTATGGATTTCTAATCAAACGGGCACCCGAAAAGGAAGGTGTACCTTGTTGACATGAGTCATATCATTTAGTCATTTAACCATTTATCATTTTGGGGTGTTATAATTGATTAGATAGAGAGGTGTTCTTCCTCCGACGAAGAACACGAAGTCACCGACGACGTGCCTTTTCTTCTTCTTCCTCTGTGTCAATGGAGGAGACACCACTACGTGGAACGTAGCCAATGAAGATGGATCTTCCTCCGACGTGAACGAAATCGACACCGTTCTTCCACGACGTTGGACCACAGCGACGTTCTTCTTCCACAGTTTGACGACGTGCGACATCTTTGCGAGGTAGGGGAATATTGTATAATTATCATTTAAGTGGTTTATACTCTCGAGCATGATAGTTTATTTATAGGATTCTTGTATAATTAATTCTTGAATAAATTATACCCATGTCATAGTTGAAATAAAGTGTTTGATTATTGCCAATTGATAACGCCTAATGCGGTGGGCGCAGACCGAACAAACACGGCCCGGCGAACCTCTACTGGTTGTTCATTTGTGCACGGGATGATGGGTGACGATGAAACGGGGCTGCAATGGCAATTTGAATTCGTCGCAGTGAAGAGCAGGTCCCGGGAGAGCTGCGGGCATAGAAGGTGGGCGAATCGGATCACCAGAGCGCATCCGGTGGTCCGTGGAAGACGAAGTCGGCGCGCCAAGTCGGCACGACAGCGCCGAAGTCTGGCAACGGCGACGTGCCACCGGAGCTGTCTGCCACAGTAGCGGTTGAAGACCAGAATGATTTTTCCATTACATATATGGAGGGGTACAACATTAATCCGCACCAGCTAAGGGAGGTCGCGCCTCTGCTCGTCCAGCTGGCCGAGCCAAGCTCCCCTGGTCGGGCCAAGGCGGGCCATGCGGATCGGGCCATGCCGGCTGGCCCGGGCCGCGCCAGCTAGGCTGGGCTACGCCCAACCAGGCCAGACCCAGACTCGAGTTGGGTTGACCCAGTTCGGGCTGACCCAGGGTGGGCTGGTCCGGGTCGGACCGGGCCCAGACCCCCTTTTTCGGACCGTTTTCGGTTAAACGACCATAACTTGAGCTACGAACCTCCGATCGACGTACCGTCAGTTGCGTAGAATTTCTAGGATCAATATGGTCGTTTAGGTATATTAAACTAACGGTTTTTGCTAATTTTATGTATAGATGTGTTGGTTCGAACCCAAAATCAATCGGGCCCTCAGAGCGGAAACACTTATAACTTAAGGACCGGACACCCGATTGGCATGCCGTCAACTATGTTGGATTAATATTTATGAGAAATTTATTTTTTCATAATATACATAGGATTAAGATGTGGTTTGAGAATGACTAGGTTGTATTGTACCCAAAATCCAACCGGACCCCTGGAACAGAAATTCTAATAACTCACAGACCGGACGTCCGATTTACGTGACGTCTGTTGCGTTGAGACCCCTATGACGAGGATGTCCCTTGAGATACTTCTTTATGGGACTTCGAGACACTTGGAGTGTCGACCATTAGCTCGTGGAGTTGATCCTCCCAGAGACGAGCATACGGAGTACAATGTGCTTTTAGCTGGCTGAGACATGATGACTGCTTGTCCGATTTGATTTAGAGTGACTTGACTAGCCCAGTGGGGATTGCTACTGTGTTGGGGCGACATAATCGTGGAGGAGGAGCGCTACTGTGTTAGGGAGGAAGACCCGCGACACTCAAAAGTAGGAGTACCTCTGTAGGCTATTAGGAGGAGCGCTACTGTGTTTGGGCGGCAGACCCATGGCGGGGATCGCTACTGTGTTGGGGAGACATACCTGCGGTACTCGAAAGAGGAGGAGTACCTCAGCAGTCTAAGGTTAGTGAGTGGAACCTCAGAGTCGTGACATGACTACTGCCCTCGACAGAGGAGGAGTTCTCTAGCAACCATGTTTTCTTCATCGTGAATGAAAATTCCTGGTTTGAGCTGAGTCAATGACCTTTATGTTTTCCTCATGATTGAGTTGGGTTACTTGATAACTTAGGTATATGTATGGGAATATAACTAAGTAGAGGTTATATATTGATATTTTTCTTTTTGGTTTATCCTTGTTGGATTTAGTGAGACCTTGAGGGTCTCGGGGTCCCTACTGAGTATCGTTATACTCACCCCTACACGGGCTATGCCTGCACCTCTTTGTGTTGGATGCAAACGTCGAACAACGCTGATGGAGGACGAGTGTACGAGGACTGGAAAACACCTGGAGGTGGACCTCATGATGATTCGGTACTCGTAGGTGGACCTCATGATGAGTTGGTACCCGGAGGAGTTTGACGGACGAGGGCGCTGAGGAGGCTATCTATACCTACCCTTCCGGTAGGATCCGTAGTGGATGATCGAGGAGCTGCGCTATCTGTACCTACCCTTTAGGTAGGATCTGTGGTGGACGATCCAGGAGCTGCTTGTCACCTTTCAGCTATTTTGTCTTTTACCTTGTACTTTACATTTGGGCTTGTATTTCTGGCCCCTTACTTTCAGCACTGCTTTTGTTTTCAGTTTTTCTTAGTGTTTTCTTCCGCTTGTACTCTGGGTGTGTGTGTGTGTTTACAATTCATAAAGGCAATGCCTTCCCTTTTTATTGGGATTTACACCTTTGGTGCTAGTCTCCATCCCCTAGCCTATGGAAGGCGGGCTTGGGGTAGTAACGACACGGGCCACAAGGATAGGTCGTGACAAATTGTTATCAGAGGATTCTGTTCTACCATAGAACATAGAACTCTGATATTTTCTTTCTGTGAAGTAATAGTGTTAAGGGTATCAAGTGTGGTTTTCAGTTCAGGGAGTCCAGTGTTGGTGCGGTGGCTGATGTATCCATACACCAGGACTCTGACTTCTGATTTATAACTCAGTGCACAAAAACAGTAATTGCATTTGTGTTTTCAAAATTTTCTTTAAGTCTTCTCAACTAGGTCAGCTCACCAGGATTAAATGGTTTGATTGTGTCACATCCCTTTAGGATGCCTCCACGCTGACAGTCAGTTGTAGTTTTGATAGAGTACACGACGATGGACCACCGAGCGACGAGGCTCCGATGCAGGGCCCCCTTGATATGTTGGCACCTTCTGGTGGTGTACTAGTAGCACCACCACTCGTTGGGTAGCAGATTCTACCGGCTGTACTAGTGGACGATGCACGCTGACGGAGCGCGTTGCACGAGTTCCAGTAGTAGAGGCCTCCGAGGTTATGAGGCGAGACAAATTCCTAGGCAGTAGTGGACTAGCTAGAGGCGATTTCTAGAGTTCCTCACCTAGTTTAGACACTAGTAGAGAAAATGGTGATCTTAGCTACTAGTGTTTCCTAGTGATTGACCATGAGGTTGGTCTGTATAGTGATGAGGCTTCGGTACGTGGACAGATGCTTGAGATAGTACCTCCAGGTAGCATGATAGCTATATCACTACTTGTTGGTCAGCATTTTCAACCGGCGGTACTGGTAGATGACACATGTAGGCATAGTGCCTTACACATGTTTCAACATCAGATACCCCTCAGGTTCTGAGGTGAACCCGACTTACATGCAGCTGAGGACTGGTATGAGGAAGTGGATGAGAGTTTTCTAGAGCTTATACAGCTTCAGCAGGACGACGTGTCGGTAGCTGAGTATTCATCGAGGTGTACCGATCATTCCTAGTACTTGATGACTATGATTCGATCAGTTCTTTAGATATCGGACCTCTGAGCGAGGTGTGTTTAAAGGATATATAAGCTAGCAATTTTTCTCTATGAATTCCTACTTATATTAGGGTGCAAGAGAGAACCTTTTTGGTTGAATGTTTTATGACTGAGTGGATACAGCTAGATAATGTTAGCAATGGAAAAGCAGGGAACTGGCACTAGTCTTAGAGACTTGGGCATGTAAAATGTTTCAAGAAGAGGAAGTGTTAAGGATAGATGAATCTGCAAAGCAGTATACGTGGAAGAATAGATGGGAGAGCAGCATGAGGTGGTGTACATTTTGACATGTTACAACCACCCACCTTGGTAGTCCCCTCCAGGCTCAGGGAGCAGGAGGTGAGCGGAATAGAGTAGCTGCATGCGGTCAAGGAGTGTGACCCAAGGGCTCTAGGAATGATTCTAAGTACGGTCTGTGTCTACTACTAGATTTCGTAACAACATACATTGATACGAATCATCCATTCCTTCCACAAATCTTGTCCCGGATCTAGTGTTTCCGGTTAAAGCCGTTGACTTGACCCTCATGTCTAGAGATACCTTTGGTAGGAGACTTGATAATCACGCTTACGATGACGGTGCGATATGACCCTTGAGGCGAGAGTTTCGGTTGGAACCTCTTGGTGGCAGCGTCGAGGCCTTACAACGTTAGTTTGGGTATGGACTGGGAAACTACTATTCATACACAGATTGACTGTATTAGGAAAAAAAGGTTGTGGTTTACCAACAACGTTTGGATGGGTATTCCTTGGTCAGTGAAAAGGAAAACCCATGTATCACAGGATGTAATCATGAATAAGTGGGTGCATTCGATCACTCATGGGTCTTCCAAACTTAGATTTTTTCCAAACTTCACCAGAGTTGCTGCACCGCTTTTAGAATTGACGAAGAAGGGGAAAACCCTTCGTGTGGTCTGAGAGATGCCAGTAGAGCTTTTCAGGAGCTGAGGCAGAGGTTGACCAGTGCACCCATTTTGAGGCTACCAGAGAAGGTGTAGATCATCCAGGAGTGGATGAAGACTGCATAGAGCGGACAATAGTCCTATGCGGATAGGATATGGAGACCATTGGAGTTCAAGGATAGTGACCACGTCTTCCTACGAGTCTCACCTTGATGAGGTCTACGGAGTTTTGTCCGAGGTGGCAAGTTATCTCCACGTTTCGTCGGACCTTTTTAGGTCATCAACAGAATAGGAGAGGTGGCTTACTGCCTGGCACTTTCACTTCAGTTCCACCGGGTGAACGACGTCTTCCACGTATCTCACCTGAGGAGATACATGCAAGACCCGACCAACCTCATTGATCATGGGGAGCTGGACATCGATGACGGGGCTACATTCACGGAGGTTCTGGTGGAGATTGAGAATCGATAAAAGTGGGTCCTACATGGATGATTGATTACTCTAGTGCGTATTCGCTGGCATCAAAAAAACCTACAGGGAAGAACATGGGAGATAGAGGCTCAAATTCATGCTCAGTACCCCTTTAGTTTCACTAGTGTGTGTTGTAGATTTATGGGGACGTAAATCCCTATGGTGGGAGTAATGTAAATACCCGTAGAATTTCAAGGATTTTTTTTCTTAATTTCTTTGGATTTTTATGAGTATGTGGCTTCTGACAGCACTTGATTCCGAGGCCCAGTGTGCCCGAAATCAATTTCCAAATTTTAGCTCGGGTACGTTCAGTAAACGAACGAGCGGGGTTTTCTATCATTAGAACCGGTGCTAGGAATTGAAATCCTAGGGCACCGACAAACTCGCAGCACTGGTAAATTTTTAAGGGGACCTTTACCGCAGTTTCGTTTTAAGCGGGTTGAGAATTATTATTTGGGAATCTAGAATAAAATAAATAAAATTGGTAGTGTACAATTTTATTTATATCTATGGTAGTTTTATCTTACAAAGAGGAGTTAAGGGTGGAACCCACAACCACCTAACTACCCATGTGTGGATATATGAGAGTTGGGTCCACACGAGCCCCAACCCTTCATCTCCCTTGAACCCCCCCTTAAAATCCCCTTACATTTATTTCTTTTCCAACTATTCCATTAATTATGTGAACCCTTTCACCTTCCTCTCTCTCCTTTAATGTGCCAACACTACAAGTTAATTAATCACCCACAATTTAATAATTACTTGTGTGTCATGAATTCTTTTGAATTATTTTGTGTTGCATTGAACTTCTTTAAATTGGAGAAGTCTTTTATAATATTTGCGATAGAAAATATTTCGGTGGGGAACCTCTGAAGGATTAGAAAGAGAGGTGTTATTCCTTTGACGAAGAACGTGAAGTCACCAATGACATGCCTTCTCTTATTCTTCCTCCGTATCAAGGGAGGAGACACCGCTGTGGGGAACATCGCCAAAGACGACAACTCTTCCTCTGACATCAACAGAATCGACACCATTCTTCCGCGACGTCCAACCACCGCGATGTTTGTCTTCCGCGGTTTGACGATGTGCGACGTATTTGCGAGGTAGGGGAATATTGTATAATACTAATTTAAGTGGTTTATACTCTCGATAATGAGAGTTTATTTATAGTATGTTTGTATAATTTATTTTTGAATAAATTATACCCATCTCGTAGTTGAAAGGAAGTGTCTGATTATTGCCAATTGATAACGCCTAACATGGAGGGCACGAGCCGAACAAACACGGCCCGAAGACCCTCTGCTGGTTGTTCGTTTGTGTGCGGGATGATGGGTGACGATGAAACAGGGCCACAATGGCAATTTGAAGCCATTGTAGTGAAGAGCAGGTCCCGATAGAGGCACGGGCATAGACGGTGGTCGAATCGGACCACCGGAGCGTGTCTGGTGGTCCATGGAAGACGATGACGGCGCACCAAGTCTTCCCGGTGGTTCTGGCGTCCAGCTACAGCGGTACGCCGCCGGAGAAGTCCGCCGCGTCATGGTTGAAGACCGTAATGGCTTTACCGTTCCGGAGATGGAGGGGTGCGACATTAAACCACCCCAGCTAAGGGAGGCCGCGCCTCCGCTCATCCAGCTGGCCGAGCCAGCCTCCCTCAGCCGGGTCGGGGCGGGCCATGCAGACTGGACTGTGCCCAACTAGGCCAGACCCGAACCCGAGTCAGGTCGACCCAGTTCGGGCTGACCCAGGGTGGGTTGGGCTGGGTCCGACCGGGCCCAGACCCCCTTTTCGGACCGTTTTTTGGTTAAACAGCCATAACATGAGCTAAGGACCTACGATCGATGCACAATAAATTGAGTGTGATTCCTTGGATCGATACGGTCATTTCAGTATATTACACTCAAGGTTTTAGAGAAGTTTTTCTATGGCTGGGTTGGTTCGAACCCGAAACCAACCAGGCCCTCTGAGCGGAAACACTTATAACTTAAAGACCAGACATCTGATTGGCGTGCCGTCGACTATGTTGGATTAATCTTGATGAGACAATTATTTTGGAATAATCTACACCGGATTCAAATGTGGTTTTAGCTTGGACAGGTCAGATTGTACCCAAAATCCAACCGGGCCCCTAGAACGGAAATGCTAATAACTCAAAGACTGGGCATCCTATTGACGCACCGTCTGTTGCGTTGAGACCCCTATGACGAGGCAGTACCTTGAGATACTTCTTCTTGGGACTTCGAGACAATTGGAGTGTCGACCATTAGCTCATGGAGAAGATCCTCCCAGAGACGAGCATATGAAGTACGGTGACCTTGTAACTGGATGAGACTTGATGACTGCTTGTCCGATTTGATTCGGAGTGGATTGACTAGCCCAGTGGGGATCGCTACTGTGTTGGGCCGACAGACCCATGGCAGAGGAGCGCTACTGTGTTAGGGCGGCAAACCCGCGGTACTCGATAGGAGTAGCACCTCTGCAGGCTATTAGGGGGAGCACTACTATGTTGGGGCGGCAGACCCATGGCAGGGATCACTACTGTGTTGGGGTGACATACCCGCGGTACTCGACAGAGGAAGAGTACCTCAACAGTCTAAGCTTAGTGAGTGGCACCTAGGAGTCGTGACAGGACTACTGCGCTCGATAGAGGAGGAGTTCTCTAGCAGCCATGTTTTTTTCATCGTGAATGAAAAATACTGGTTTGAGCTGAGTCAATGACCTTTGTTTTTTTCGCATGATTGAGATGGGTTACTTGATAACTTTGGTATATGTATGGGCATATACCTAGGTAGAGGTTATCTGCTGAGATATTTCTTTATGGTTATAATTGTTGGATTTTGTGAGACCTTGAGGGTCTCGGGGTCCCTACTGAGTATCGTTATACTCACCCCTGCATGGGCTATGCGTGCACCTCTTTGTGTTGGATGCATACGACGGACAACGCTGATGGAGGCCGAGTGTACGAGGACAGGACGACACCTGGAGGTGGACCTCATGACGAGTCGGTACCCGGAGGAGGTTGACGGACGAAAGCACTGAGGAGGCTATATATACCTACCCTTCAGGTAGGATCCATGGTGGACGATCTAGGAGCTGCGCTATCTGTACATACCCTTCAGGTAGGATCCATGGTGGAATATTCAGAAGTTTCTTACCACCTTCCAGCAGTTTTGTCTTTTACCTTGTACTTTACAATTGGGCTTGTATTTCTGGCCGCTTACTATCAGCACTACTTTTGTTTTCAGTTTTACTTAGTGTTTTATTCTGCTTGTACTCTGGGTGTGTGTGTGTGTTTATGTTTCATAAAGGAAATTCCTTCCCTTTTTATTAGGATTTATGCCTTTGGTGCTAGTCGCCAGCCCCTGGCCTATGGAAGACGTGCTTGGGGTAATCACGGCATGGGCCCCGAGGACGGGTCGTGACAATTATTTCTCTATGTGATGTGTATTTTTATATTAATAAATTAAATTGATCACTATTAGTGGATGATTATAATAAAATTTAATATATTAACTCAAATTAAATTATAAATTGATATCAAATAAAATTAAGAACACTAAATTCTTAAGAAAATATTTTTTTTACATAAAATATTTTTTTTCTATATGTTTTAATTTTTTAGTTTATAAGTTTATACTGTCATATTTTTAGTTTAAATTAAGTTATATAGATTTCCTATTTTGATTCATTTCATAAAAATTATGTAGGATGTTCAATTTTTTTATTTAGTAAAAAATATGTTAGTGAGGTAAAAATTGATTTACCATGAGTAAGGTAAAATGAGGTGAATAGATTAAACGAAGAGGTAAAATCCAAAACTATTTCTACATGAATATTAAAATAATTTCCTTAAGTAAATGAATTTCCCATATCAATTATTTATATATTTTGATCCCAAAATAGTGTATAATGAAAATATTACAACTTAGGGATGAGTATTTGAGGATATAACACTAAAAACTCACCTATAAAAGGTCCCCTCCTCTAACCCTCCAAAATCATTCTTTTCATTTGATTATATCTTATATCATATCCCAAATTCCATATCATAATGATATATTCATATTTTTATAATTTATTTTCTCTATAATGTGACATGAATCACTAATTCCAAATAAAATCATTTAGAGAAGGGGTGAATATATTAATATAATTATATTGTTCTTAATCATCTATACCAATTACCATATCAACTCCACCCATTAAATATATATTGAAAATGATAATGATGTCTAATTAATTCCACTATGTGCATGTAAATATGATTTTACAAAAATAAAACTGTATAAACATACTCATCCTTTTATACAACACGATATTATTTGGGATGGTTCAAACACATTCATGAATGACACAATAGTATCCTATTCATTTACAAGATGAATTAGTACCATGAAATCAATATTGGTTATTTATAATATTAAATATCATTTTATATTATAAATATGGTTTTATAACAATGATAAAATATGAATTTTCATTATAAAGTAATTGGTTATTATTGATGAATTTTCCATAACCAACCTGTCCCCGATTCCACTCTCAAGAACCATACCCATAACTTTTGTAAAATAAAAATTATATTTTGTAAATAATTGATACACTTTTTTTAACTACCTTTAGTAACCTTGTAATGATGAAATTATTTTTTTATATAATTAGTATTTTAATCATTATTAAAAAACATATAAAAAATAATAAAAATTACTAACATTCATTGATTAATTAAACAATATATAAATAATATATTTTTAATAAATGATTATAATGGAAGAGTATAAAAGGTATTGAAACTATATAACATTATCAAATAAGTGATTAAAATTATTATGTTTATTATATAAGAGGATAAATAATGTTAATGGATTTTGGTATCAGTGTTAAGATTTTATCTTCCGAACACACATTTAAATATTGATTGTTTATGAAAACATATATATGAGGGGAAATTTTATTATATTTTTCTCTACAATACATTATATTTTATTTTCCTTGGTTATTTTTTGGGTTTAATTCCTTCTTAACATTTCACATTCATGTCACGACCCGTCCTCGGGGCCTGTGTCGTGACTACCCCAAGCCCGCCTTCCATAGGCCAGGGGCTGGCGACTAGCACCAAAGGCGTAAATCCCGATAAAAAGGGAAGGAATTGCCTTTATGAAACATAAACACACACAACCAGAGTATAAGTAGAAGAAAACACTAAGTAAAACTGAAAATAAAAGTAGTGCTGAATGTAAGGGGGCAGAAATACAAGCCCAACTGTAAAGTACAAGGTAAAAGACAAAAAAACTAGAAGGTGACAAGAAGCTCCTGGATCGTCCACCACGGATCCTACCTAAAGGGTAGGTACAAAAAGCACAAATTAGATTATCCACCATGGATCCTACCTGAATGGTAGGTACAGATAGCCTCCTCAGCACCCTCATCCATCAACCTCCTACGGGTACGAACTCGTCGTGAGGTCCACCTCCAGGTACTGACTCGTCGTGAGGTCCACCTACAGCTGCCATCCAGTCCCCGTACACTCATCCTCTGTCAGCACTGTCTGTCGTTTGCATCCAACACAACGAGGTGCGAGCATAACCCATGAAGGGGTGAGTACAATGATACTCAGTAGGGACCCCGAGACCCTCATGGTATCACTAAAATACAACAAGGATAAACCACAAAGAAAGATCTCAACAGATAACATTTACTTAGGTATATGACCACAAATATACCTAAGTTATCAGGTAACCCATCTCAATCATGAGGAAAACAAAAAGGTCATTGACTCAGCTCAAACCAGGATTTTTGTTCACGATGATGAAAACACGGCTACTGGAGAACTCATCCTATGTCGAGCGCAGTAGTCCTGTCATGACTCTGAGGTGCTACTCACTAACCTTAGAATGCTGAGGTACTCCTCCACTGTCGAGTACCACGGGTCTGCCACCCCAACACAGTATTGCTCCGCGCCATGAGTTTGCCGCCCAAACACAGTAGCACCCCTACTAGCCTACAAAGGTACTCCTCCTATCGATTACCATGGGGCTGCCGCCCCAACGCAGTAGCACTCTTCTGCCATGGGTCTGCCACCCCGACACATTAGTGCTTCCCACTGGGCTATTCAAGTCACTCTGATACAAATCAGACAAGCAGTCATCATGTCTCAGCTAGCTACAAGATCGTTGTACTCTGTATGCTCGTATCCAGGAGGATCCGCTCCCTGAACTATTGGTCGACACTCCAAGTGTCACAAAGTTCCATGAAGAAGTATCTCAAAGGACCAACTAATCATAGGGGTCTCAACGCAATAGATGGCGCATCAATCAGACGCCTGATCTGTGAGTTATTAGCCTTATTGTTCTAGGGTCTTGGTTGGATTTCGGGTACAATCCAACCCGTACGTACTCCTACTGCATCCAAACCTTTGGTCAAGTATTCCAAAAGAACCATCTCATCAATAGGAATCCAACATCGTCGACAACACGTCAATAAGATGTCCAGTCCTCAAGTTATAAGCGTTTATACTCCGAGGGCGCGGTTGGTTTCGGGTTCGAACCAACCCAACCATTTTTCCGAAGTCATCCAAAACTCACTAAGAGTAACGCAAAAGGACCTCCTCATTGAAAGGGTCCTAGTGCCATAGACAGTGCGTTGATCAGACGCACGGTCTAAATGTAATTCATGTTTAAGTGAAAAAGGGCCCGGTCTATTAGGCCCTATGGGCTGACTGGTCGAGTCGACTCGGTTTTGGCGGGTCCAACCCGACGAAGGGGTTGGACCAGCCCAGTAAGTCGCGCGGCCTGGATGGCTCATCCTGAGGGCCGAGCGATCCGAGGGGCACGACCCCTCAGCTGTCCGAACCGGCAGCACTGCCCTTCCCAAACCTACCGGCTAGGCCGGTCGACCTTCTGGTGCAAGCGGCCCGCACGGTGGGCCACGACTCTTCTGGCGTGGCGCCCTCCTGGAAATACATATCTGCTCCACCCGGCCGGCTGATGGGCCATTCGGTTTTCCAGCATGGAACCCTCCTGGCGCCACAACTCTTCTTTGCCCGAGTGGCCGACGGGCCAGTCGGTACTTCCGCCGAAGCGGCCTGCAAAGAGGGCAGCATTTCCTGGTCCACAGCTGGCATGGCCTATGATGGCCGTGGTTCCACATCCCTGGCACGGCACGACAGCGCTGTGCTACCTCCACCATGGCCCGCTTGGCTGCAGCTTTTCCTAACTTATGCGACAGCGGCCCTTGCGCCGCCGGTCTCTTCAGTGTTCCGCCTCCGATCGTCAGTTCCAAAAAGATCAAGTTCTAGCGGAGGGTTGTCAGACCATGGTCATTCGGCCCACGCCCTCCACGTTAAGAGATAGAAATAGGTTGGACAAGAAAGATGTTCAATGACATACAAAGCACAATTTTAATCCATTAAAATTGAACTTGATTCCCCTACCTTGAGAAAGACTCGCGGTAGCCGAGCATTGTGGATGACGGTGTCGATTCCGTCATCGTCAGAGTGTACCCAAAGATGTGGTATCTTCCCTCTTGTTGCGGGGAAAAGAAATGAAGGTGCATTGTCATTATTCATAGAAGAGAGTTTCGTTCTTTGTCGAAGAAGTATCCGTTCTTCATCAGAGGTCGGTCTTATTCACCAAAAACTCAAGAGCTCCCACATAACAAAATCCTTCCCCGAAATAAAATAATAAGATACCTTATTATTTTATTTAACAAAAGACATTTCAAATTCAAACATTCAAACCACCTCATTAATTAAATTTGTTGGAAATTAATTAATGAGAGGGAGCGGAGGTGGAAGAACTCATAAATGTTGGGAGAGTTGTCAACATTAAACAAGGGTGTTTAATGGGGGGGGGGGGGGGTTTAAGGGAGTTATTTGGGGAGTTTATAGATAGTAAAGGGAGATAAAAGGTTGGTGCTCATGTGGGACCCGCATCTCATTTATCCACACATGGGAAGTTGGGTGGTTGTGGGTCCCACCAACAACTTCCCATGGGAGGGTTTAATATCAAAAGTTATAAAATAAAATTGTTCTAACAATTTTATTTATTTTAAACTAATTCCCCAAATAATAATTCTCAACCCGCTTAAAATGAAACTGTGGTAAAGGTCCCCTTAAGAAATTACCAATATTGTGAGTTCATCGATGCCCTCAGATTTCAATTCTGATCATCAGTTCAAAAGATAGAAAAATCCGCTCGTTCGTTCACTAAATGTACCCAAGCTAAACTTCGATAATTGATTCCGGGAACACCGGGCCTTAGAATCAGGTGCCGTCAGAAACTGTGTACTCGTAAAATTCCAAAGAAATTATTAAAAAAAATTACTTGAAATTTCCAGGTCTTTACTATACTCCCACCTTAGGGATTGACGTCCTTGTAAAGCTTCAACACACACTAGGGAAACTAAAGGGGGTATTGATAATGCATCTGAGCCTCTTGCTCCCTTGTGCTTCCCTAGAGGTTCCTGTGCTACCAACGAATGCGCACCAGAGGAATCGACCATCCACATAGGACCCGCTCCTGTCGATCCTCGATCTCCATGGGTACCACCATGAATGTAGCTCCGTTATCGATGTATATCTCCCCATGATCAATGATGTGGTTCAGGTCGTGCACGTATCTCCTCAGCTGAAATACGTGGAAGACGTCATGCACCCGGTGCAACTGAGGTGGAAGGGTCAGTGGTAAGCCACCTCGCCCACCCTGCCGAGGACCTGGAAAGGTCAGGTGAACCTTAGAGATAACTTTACACCTCAGCCACATCTCCACAGACCTCGTCGTGGTGAGACCCATATAAAGACGAGGTCACCATCCTCGAACTCTAGTGGTCTCGTCTCCTATCAGCATAGGACTTCTGTCTGCTCTGTGCAGTCTTTATTCACTCATGGATGATATGAACCTTCTCCATCGTAGCCTGAACTATCTCTGGTTTTACATGTGCTAACTCCATCACTATACACAAAGGATATCTGAAACGCGTCCAGCTGCTGTCTCACCACTCCTAACAGATGAATGTCCGATCTACTACTAAGAGCATATGGTGCAACATTCCCCTTCCCAAGAGTATGGACTATCTTGAAGTCATAGTCCTAGAGTAACTCAATCCATTGCTGCTATCTCAGGTTCAGGTCCTTCTAAGAGAAGACACAACTGAGACTATTAAGTTGGAGAGAACCATAAACCGTTCACTCAACGAACAATGGGTGAGACTAGCCAATTGTAAGAACTCCTCTCCACCCTTCTTCGTATATGTTCTACTAAAGAGCTGATGAGATTTCTCCTCTACCGAAAAGAGAAATCTGGTCTCATCCCCTAGATAAACCATGTTTCTTGCCTAATGCAGTCAATCCTGACATGAATGGTACAATTCATGTCTTGAATGACGTTGTAAGGCCTCGACGCTACTACTAAAAGATCCAACCGTTACTCTCACCTGCAAAGGTTGAGTCACATTGTCGGCATCAGTGCATGGTTACTGGGTCTCCTCCAGTAGGAATCTCAAAAGTGAGGGCCAATTAAATAGTCTTAACTAGAAACTCTTAGTATCAATCATACAAAAAGAAGGAAAAAAACGTCACAACGAGAAGTGTCTTTTATTAATGCATCTAAAGTACAAATACAAACAACAACCACAAACAGCAACAACATGGAACTAGAATCACCAAGAACAAATGCCTCCATGCCTGGAACTAGTCCCAATTTTGTCCACCTGCTTCTGGAGCTCCATAGTCATATGCTTCAGCTGCCTGAAGCTGTGCTCTCCCATATCCACCCATTCCCTACGGTTGGGGTGGACCTCCTGGTGGTGGTGGAAGCACCTCGATGCGTCGTACACCACTGGTTGTACGACCAACTCCTCTGCCCCGATTTGGTAGGTTACTCTACTGCCTGCTACTCACCTGCTGGACACGTCAGGAAGAATCGAGCCAAGTGACCCTACTTGCCGCATGCATAGCACTTCCTACTCATCGTATGGATGGCTCTGTTTCGTGTGGCTCGCACAACCAAACCTGTACCCTGAGGTTTCCCACATGTTGGCCTAGTCTGCTTAGACTTCTGTGTCATCTATATACTGCCGGTTGCAGAAGACTCTACTATGGTCAGAAAACCCTGCGGAAAGAGAAGAAGCTCTAGAGCACGCTCAAAGTGTAGAGTCACTGGTATAAACTCCACCCTGAAAAAAGTCTCAAAATTTCCCCAGGTGAAGGTTGTCTTGTCGCAAAAATGAATCATATGGATCCACCACCTCTCAACTGCTCCCTGAAAGAGACTAACAGCTAGGTACACCATCAAATCTGTGGGTGTCCCAACTTTGTGGAAAGCTCATGCTACAAACTCCTTCCAGTGCCCAGCCGTCTGAAAATCCGACTCACCTCGAAACGTCAGAGGCCTCTATCGCTTGAACGCGTTCAACACGCTCAAGTGGCGTGCACTCTCTGCTGGGGTCTCAACTAGAAGAGGTCCTTATACTGAGGCCCCGCTACTCAGTGAGCTATCATCACGCTTTCCTCTTGGTACCCACGCTGACTGACTGGGTGAAGACATCCTAAAAGAAACAGATGTGACACGGTCAAAATACTATACCTAGTAAGATGGCCTGGTTTGAGATGATTTAAAAGAAATATTTGAAAACACACACTAAATTAGTGTTTTTGTGCACTGGGTCAGAAATCAGAAGTTAGGGTCTTGGTGTATGGATACGTCGGCAGCCCGCAACAACACTGGACTCCCTAAACTAAAAACCGCATTTAGTACCCTTAATACTATTTCTTCACAGAAAGAAAATATTAGAGTGCTAAGTTTTTTGGTAGAACCGAATCCTCTGATAACAATTTGTCACGACCTGTCCTCGGGGCCCGTGCCGTGACTACCCCAAGCCCGCCTTCCATTGGCCAGAAGCTGGCGACTAGCACCAAAGGTGTAAATACCGATAAAAAGGGAAGGAATTTCCTTTATGAAGCGTAATGATACACAACAAGAGTACAGGAGGAAGAAAACACTAAGTAAAATTGAAAACAAAAGTAGTGCTGGAAGTAAGGGGCCAGAAATACAAGCCCAACTGTAAAGTATAAAGTAAAATAAAAAATAGATGGAAGGTGACAAGCAGCTCCTAGATCATCCACCACGGATCCTACCTGAAGGGTAGGTACAGAAAGTGAAACTCCTAGATCATCCACTATGGATCCTACCAGAAGGGTAGGTACATATAGCCTCTTCAGCGCCCTCGTCCGTCAACCTCCTCTGGGTACCGACTCGTCGTGAGGTCCACCTCTGGGTACTGACTCGTCGTGAGGTCCACCTCCAAGTGCTGTCCAGTCCTCATACACTTGGCCTCTGTCAGCGCTGTCTGTCATCTGCATCCAACACAATGAGGTGCGGGCATAGCCCGTGCAGGGGTGAGTACAACGATACTCAATAGGGACCCTGAGACCCTCATGGTATCACTAAAATACAACAAGGATAAACCACAATGAAAGATCTCAACAGATAACCTTTACTTAGGTATATGCCCATACATATACCTAAGTTATCAAGTAACCCATCTCAATCATGAGGAATTCACAAAGGTCATTGACTCAGCTCAAACCAGGATTTTCATTCACGATGACGAAAACACGACTGCTGGAGAACTCCTCCACTGTCGAGCGCAGTAGTCCTGTCACGAATCCGAGGTGAAACTCACTAACCTTAGAATGCTGAGGTACTCCTCCACTGTCGAGTAACGCAGTTCTGCCACCCCAAAAAAGTAGTGCTCCCCAACATTTTTCTGCCGCCCAAACAAAGTAGTGGTCCCCCTACTAGCCTACAGAGGTACTCCTCCTGTTGAGTACCGCGGGTCTGCCGCCCCAACACAGTAGAGATCATCCACCATGGTTCTGCCACCCCAACATAGTAGAGCTCCCCATTGGGCTATTCAAGTCACTCCGATACAAAGCGGACAAGCAGTCATCAGGTCTCACCCAGCTACAAGGTCACCGTACTCCGTGTGCTCATCTACGGGAGGATCCGATCCATGAGCTATTGGTAAACACTCCAAGTGTCACGAATTTCCATGAAGAAGTATCTCAAAGTACTGCCTCGTCATAGGGGTCTCAACGCAACAGACGGTGCATCAATCGGACGCCCGGTCTGTAAGTTATTAGCCTTATTGTTCTTGGGGCTCAGTTGGATTTTGGGTACAATCCAACCCGGCCATACTCCAACAACATCCAAACCTTAGGAGAATTATGACAAAATAAATTTCTCATCAAGAGGAATCCAAAATCGTCTATGGCACATCAATCAGACATCTGGTCCTCATGTTATAAGCGTTTCCACTCTGAGGGCCCGATTGGTTTCAGGTTCGAACCAACCCGGCCGTTTTTCCGAAGACGTCCAAAACTCACTAAGAGTAACGTAAAAGGACCACATCATCGCAAGGGTCCTAGTGCTATAGACATCTTGTTGATCGGACGTGCGGTCTTAACGTAATTCATTTTTAAGTGAAAAAGGGCCCAGTTCGTTACGATCGATTGGATGATGGGTCAGGTCGACTCGGTTTTGGCGGGTCCAACCCGAAAAAGGGGTCGGACCATCCCGGTAAGTCGAGTAGCCTAGCCCGAGAGGCGCGAGCCGGCCCAAAGTGGCACGACCCGACCTGAAGGAGCGCAGCCTGGCCCGACACGACCTGACTCTGTAGGGCACGACCTGACTGGGCGCGTGGCCTGGCGGGCTCGGCCTGAGGGTCGAGCAGTCCGAGGGGCGTTTCCCCTCGGCTGTCCGGACTGGTGGTTCCAAGCAGCGCCGCCCTTCCCAAACTGTTCGGCTAGGCCCGTCAGCCTTCTGGCGCAAGCGGCCTGCACGACGGGCCGTGGCTCTTCCTGCACGGTGCCCTCCTAGCTCCGCAGATCTGCTCCACCCGACCGGCTGACGAACCGGTCGGTTTTCTATCATGACACCCTCCTGGCGCTGCTGCTCTTCTTCACTCGGCTGGATGATGGGCTGACATGTCCTTCCACCGAAGTGGCCGGCAAAGCGGGCCGTGGTTCCCGCTGCACAGCCGGCGCGATGGCACCGTCTTCCTCCTCTGCGGTCTACGCTGGCCGCGATTCCACATCCTCGGCACGGTGCGACGGCACCATGCTTCCTCTTCCATGGCCCGCTTGGCCACTGCTTTTCCTAGCTTATGCGATGGCAGCCCTTGCGCCACCGCTCTCTTCCATGTTCTGCCTTCGATCGTTGGTTCCAAAAAGATCAAGTTCTAGCAGAGGGTCATTAGACCATGTTCGTTCGGCCCACGCCCTCCACGTTAAGAGATAGAAATAGGTTGGACAAGCAAGATGTTCAATGAAAAATGATGCAAAATTTTAATCCATTAAAATTGAGCTTGATTCCACTACCATGAGAAAGATTCGCGGTAGTCGAGCATCGTGGATGACGGTGTCGATTCCGTCATCGTCAGAGTGTACCCAAAGATGTGGCATCTTCCCTCTTGTCGTGGGGAAAAGAAAAGAAGGCACGTTGTCATTCTTCGTGCAAGAGAGTGTTGTTCTTCATCTAAGAAGTCTCCGTTCCTCATCGGAGGGTCGGTGTTCTTCCCCAAAAACTCAAGATCTCCCACACAACAAATGCCTTTGCCAAAATAAAATAATAAGCTACCTTATTATTTTATTTAACAAAATCCATTTCAAATTAAAAAATTCAAACCACCTCATTAATTAAATGTGTTGGCTATTAATTAAAGAGAGGGATATGAGGTGAAAGAACTCATAAATGTGGGGAGAGTTGTTAACATAAAACAAGGGTGTTTAATGGGGGGGGGGGGTTAGGGGAGTTATTTGGGGAGTTTAAATAGGGTTAAGGGAGATGAAAGGTTGGGGCTCGTGTGGGACCAACCTCTCATTTATCCACACATGGGAAGTTCGTTGGTTGTGGGCCCCACCATCAACTTCCCATGGGAGGGTTTAACTTCCAAATATATAAAATAAAATTGTTCTAACAATTTTATTTATTTTAAACTAATTCCCCAAATAATAATTTTCAACCCGCTTAAAATGCAACTGCGGTAAAGGTCCCCTTATGCAATTACCGGTGTTGCGAGTTCATCTGTGCCCTCAAATTTCAATTCCGAGCAACAGTTCAAAAGATATAAAACCCCACTCATTCGTTCACTGAACATACCAGAGCTAAACTTCAGAAATTGATTCCGGGCACACCAGGTCTTAGAATCAGGTACCATCAGAAACTGTGTACTCGTAAAATTCCCAAGAAATTAAGAAAAAAATTTCCTTGAAATTTCTGAGTCTTTATAATTCATTTGGTTCAAAGTTATAATAACAACATTCTTGCAATTGGAGTTGACATTATCTCTTTATTTTTATTGAGGATATTTCTCTTCCATGTCTATATTTTTCATATGATTTTAGGTAATTATTAATATAATTAAACTGTTTATTATGGGTTTATTCTATTTATAAAATTATTTTTTTTACAAATGTCTGAAAGCAGCCATTCACATAATTTTCCTCAGAATATCTTTCTCACATCTTCTTTTTTTTTGTTTAATTTACAACGGTTTGAAATATTGTTTTCATAATTCATCAGAGTAATATTTATTTTCTTAATCATTATATTTCTAGAAATATTATTTTATAAAATAATTCCTTTTAAAATATAAATTATAAAAAATTAACATATATTTGATCATAATTTTCAAATTAATTTTCTAGTACTTTTATAATTTTTTCCATCTATGTGAATAAAATTTAATGTATCATATGCTTCATTGGGGATATCCTCTAATGATATCATCCTACTTCATTCTATTAATATTATTTCTTATAATTCAATGAAAAAATCACTTAGTGATAAACCTTATAATAAAGATGTGAACTTCTTAGTTTCCCCTATACATTCTTAATAACATTAGAAAACATTCAAAAATGTGGGGTGAGATTAAAATATTAGTAAGTGGTTTTATATAATGAGAAAAACTGTTGTCTTTGAAATGTTGGAAACTATTTAAAATTATTTTAATTAATATTTTTTTTCTTTCTAGATAAAACATTATTTTAATAAAACAATTATGTTCAATGTCCAAAGTTGTTATTTAAAAAAAAATATAACCCACATAAAGGAATTGAATGTTTTTTTGAAACATTGATTTAGTAGACAACAAAATATCGAAGACTTATTCTTTAAAAACACATATATTAAAATCCATAATAATTAAATATTATTACCTGAAATAATAAATTTTACTTATTAAAATATCAAAATAATTATGTAGAAAATAAAATTCATACTATTATAAAATCCATCAATTTAAATAGAAACTTTTGTGAGCATAGAGAATAAATAGTGTAACCCAGAAAATCATATGCACAATCCATTTAATGTAATTTATTAACAATATATTTCATTAAATATATAAAATGGAATATCCTAAAAATTATTAGTTCCAACAATATAAGCATTAGTTATGGATTATTTTGAAGTCCATAAAATATTTTTTCATTACAATATCATCTAGTTCACCATAAACATAATCTCATGAGAAGAAAACAAAATTAACCAAGGAATTGGAGGTATATATAATTCCATGCCCACCTATTATCTTTTTCGATGTTTAAGTAATATAATTTTTAAACAAAACATTTATAAGCTTTAAATTTTCATCCTAAAACTCATTTAACAATAACTTACAATCCATAAAAAATAGTGTCTAAAAAGGAAATAATATACATAAGGGAATTACTAAAATGAATGCATGTATTATTATTGAAAACTCAATGAAACTAATACCATAAAAAACAAAATATATTGAGATATAATATAATGGATGTGAATAAGATCAATAAAAATAACATAGAACCACTATAAATTAAATAATTAAAACAAAAGAATGAAGGAAAATTATTTTCAATGGAAATATGGGTTTTTGATGAAAATTTAGAAGATGAGAGTTA
Source organism: Viscum album (assembly GCA_963277665.1). Classification (NCBI taxonomy): domain Eukaryota; kingdom Viridiplantae; phylum Streptophyta; class Magnoliopsida; order Santalales; family Viscaceae; genus Viscum; species Viscum album. Next base: position 772,813,483 of record OY728138.1, read on the forward strand.
TTTAAAATGAATTACACATATATAAAATTATATTTTATGAAAGGGAATAATATCCCTTACCTCACATAAAATAATTGAGTTAGAAATTCATCCCTTAATAAATAACCCAACCAAAATGACCCTATTAGTTATTCCTATATTAAAATCAATGATAGAACAAAAATACCGAGGATTATGATTATAAATAATAAGGTTTTTATAATTGTGTCACATTTATATAGAGATGTGATATATCACCATGGATAAGTTCATTTGTCCTTACCCAATCAGTGGGGAACTTGTTTCCATCTGGCTAGATAGTTTTGTTTTGTTCCATTGATATCCCAATGAAGAACATTTCTTGAACTAAAACTTACCACCATCTAGGAACATTGGTTGATGGTTAAATGATCATCTAGGTGGATAACTTGATATGGAATGGTCCTAGGATATTTGGACTTATTTTTTCATACTAAATAATTATAAATTCATTTTCTAATATAATAAATCTATGGAAAAAATAATATTTAAATATCTATTTTATGAAAAAATATAATTTATTTCTTTTATAAATTTAGTATTATATACTATAATCATAATATTATATAAATAATTATTTAATGAGTTTCATTTTTACATGAAATATAATATATATCTTCTAAAAAGTGGATTATTTTGGGTATTACATAAAGAAACACACAAACACACACATGTAGGCTACAAGGATAGGTCATAACACCCAACTATTACCTATCAAACTAGCCAAACTTTTAAAAAGAGTGTCTTTAAGGGCTATTGAATTTAATCACAACATTTTCATATATGAATATTACTTCATTTTTAATAAAAATAACATAATAGTAATAAGGTCTAGGATCTAATGGTCTATTATCGTAGAAAAATTAAGTTAATACATCACTAGTAAAAATAAAATTTAAATAAAATTTAAGTATTTTTTATTTATATTCTATAAATATACCATTTTTTCCATATTAAATATATTAACATAATGATATAAATCAAATAGAGTGGATGTAAAAATCCTAGTAAGGGGAGGAATAATCGAGAATGTATAAGAGACATGAATCAATATTATATAAGTGACCACAATCATCATCCTCATATCATATACATTGGATCATTATCAGAAGCTTGATGTAGCCAAATTAAAATAGTGTGCATTTTTTCATATTAATAATAATAAAATACCATAACATAGTGTCCAAAATAACACAAATAGTGGTTCACAAATGTTGTATATTATTCAGACAAAAAATATGTGAATAAATCATATCAATATAATTTTCAAAAAGAAAATATCAAATTAATTAATAATAAACATAATCTCATGAGATTTATCACATTAAACAATTCATTATAGGAAATTATAATTCTAAACCCATCGGTTACATCACAAAATTCTTATAATCATGCTTGGAACATGGGAAGAGAATACATAACAATTGAATTCTTGAAAAAATACATGGAAATGAATTAATTTTAGAAAGTTTTTGAAAATAATACATTCACGTATAACAATTTTTTTGATAAGTGAATATAGGATATCATATTTTTTCATAAAACATCATCAATCCTCAATCGATTAGAATAACTTAGGAGGAGTCAATGTGATGTTTTGGAAAATAAATTCATTTTTAAAATCGTTTGAAATTGTATTTGAAATCATTTAAACAAGGTTGGAACATGTATATCCCCATTAATAAAAGGTAAAGAATAGTGAAAATAAATTATAAGGACATTAAATGAAATAAATTTAGAAAATAATGTGATAGTGGAGATAACCCAAAAATAAAGAGTTGGGTTCTAGAATCGTCTTACCCTAAATCCGGATTTATTTCACCAATTTTAGGCCTCATATACAATAAAAAAATCTTTATTTAAACAATGAACCAGAAGTAAATTATCATAAATTTTTTCACTGTAGATAAATTATAATAATAATATTATTTTTATTAATTCCCATTGTTAAAGGTGAAATGTTTTCATATCATATTTTCCTTAAAAACTTCCTTCATGCATTGGTTTAATGTTCTTACCTTCTTTCTATGTACACATTGTTATAATTTACTAATAATAATATAAATACATATATTAATAAATTTATATATTATAAATATTTTTTTAATCATTATAAATATATTTGATAATTAGAGATCTAGAAACATCCTTGGAGGTGATTAACCGATCTTGGACAGGACAATATCAAAAGCGGAGGAAGAGAAGTATGAAATATACATATATCATAAATACAATAATATTTTATATTTTAAATTATTAATATAATTATAAAATAATAATAAATTAATCTTTTAGTATATTATATTGAAAGTAATATAGACAAAGATTCAGAGAATATGAATATTAGAAGAAATGTTGATGAAAACTTCCCCTCTTCTCAATGTTGTTTCATTTATAAGGAAATAAGATCATGGAATTCATGGATTTGAGTGACTCCAAAACATCCATAATAATTATAAGGGAAATAATAGAGGAAATTTTGGAATATTATTATATTTGTTAAGTGGGGGAGAAGTGGTTTACTAAGGGAGGGTTGTGAGGTTATTTATACTTAAGGATAGGGGTATTTTAAAGATAAAATATTGAATAAAATAATATATTTTAGGTAAACCTTTCAATTTTAATATTTTCAAAATAATATATAAGTATGAATGAGAAACACGTTTTTTTGAATTTTTAACACTTTATAATTTGAATTTAATAGTTTAATCAAGTGGAATATTGAAAAATAAAAATATATTTATTCATAGGGATAGTCTAAAATTTAAGTCATTAGAAATTACATCACCAGTTTGGAAATTATATTTATTTTCATTAAATAAACCTTTTTTCATGAAAAATTGATTTTATATTGATATATCCATGTAAATATTTTAAATTTTCTTATTACATCATTATTTATCCATTAAACATGTAGTAGTTGAGAAACTAGTTTTTTAAAATTCACAAAAAAATTAATGTTTTTAATAATAATATAAAAATTATTGCATTAGTAAATATTTAGATTCTAATTCTAAAAATAATCTTCAATTTATTAAAATAATTTTGAAACATAATTAACATTAATTTTTAATATATAAATTATGTTTTTATGAAATATATTAAAACTAATATTAAAAAATTTCTAATAATTTATATGACTTATTAATATTGGTATTCAATTTATAGAATTAAAGTATTAAAATTTTATTAAATTACATAGGATAAATGTAACATCATATTACCTACTTTTTGGTATTTCTTAGCCTTGCATTTATCTCCATTAAGTTGAGACTTATTTTGGTGTCATTCTGAGAGAAATTAAAAAATTTGGGAAGCCCAATGGGCTATTCCCGGTTGGCCCAAAGCAAAGAAAAACTTTATATTTTTTCCTAGTAAACCATGTGCCTTAATGTGAGCCCCTAGAATGGGGAACATAGTTTTCCCAAACCGTTCATCCAACCCCTATAAATCATGCAACATCAAACATTGGTGGTTTTCATGACTGGCGCATGGTTTGAGAAAATGTTTTTAATCCTAAGAGAAAATGTGCACCCTACTAGTTGGGGGTGCATGGTTTGGACGCACAATTTATCTAACCATGCATCCAAACACAAAAAACCATGAAAACATTTTTTAATTACTCTAAAAATTCTTTTAAATATCTAAAAACCCCAATTTATGTTTCTAATCACCCCATTTTGACCCTACCACATTTCAAGCATCCTTGGAGGCACCCATGAGGATTTTTTGCCTCCAAAAAACACTTTTCATGGAGAATCAAAGTGCCGGTGGAAAATCTTTTTCTTATCTAGTAAGTGGATCTCTTCTTGTCTGGTTTCTTCTAATATCTCTTTCTATCATCCTTATAGTATGATATATCATCATGTAATTTGTGGATCTAAACACCATTTTGTTAGATCTTTATCCTAGGTTGTGTTTCTTGATCTACTCCTACTTGTTCTTCATTAGAGATCCTATGAAGGTGTTATCTTTGACCACTTTATTAATGTTATGGGGTTTGATAATTAATTTCCCTTTATTGGATCCGTAAATTTCATTATTAAATTGAAATAATTTTTAATTGATGTTAAAAACTTCATTTGAATGGATTTTATGTGAGATTTAAAAAAAATACAAATTTATGAGAAATAGTAAATTTTAATGGAATTGAAATGTGGAGCATATTTTTATGAAAAATAATGGTTTTATTTTAAAATTTATTTGGTTGTTGAACATTTGAAAAAAATAGACTAATGTTAAAGTTGATTTGCAATGTCATGAATTAATTAAAACCATGATTTGGTTTTTAAAATGAGAAAGAAATTTTAAAAATTTAAAATTAGGCCATTTTATTTTAATTGATTTGGACTATCTGATTTTCCCCTGTTTATAGATTGATTGTTTGAAACACATGCTATCTTGGGTAGTTAGTGGTAACTAAGACAAGCATTATAGAACCTTTATTCCCTAGTAATGTATTGATAATGAAAAAGCTAACTAAAAAACTATACATTAATGACCATTATGGTTCCCCTTACTTGGATTTAGATTACCAATGATGGTTTCCCCTACAGGGGTTTATATTGTGTGCAGACACTTGACTAGAGGCAATATCATTTTTGAGATGTGTGAGGATCCAATTACGTGAAAAATTAATTTATCATGAGGCTTTTGGGAAGGGTTATTTGCTATGATTTTTTAATTTTAATATATATACCCTTTATTATTGAGATATTTTATTCATTTCAATTACTTTATAAAAGTGTTTTACAATTTTTTTTATTTAATCCTATTTTGATATGGATTCTATCTATTTTAAAAGTCAATGTATGTATTCTTTTAAAATATGTGAATGAAATACCACTAATTGTTTCTTTAAATCTCTAAGATAATTATATTAATTAATGTGGAATTGACTATGGAACACATGGTGAGACCCTAATGGGATTAATAGATAACACCCTAACTTTACCTTCTAGAATTTGTAGAATCTCTTATTCCAAGTCTGAGAAAAGGGAAATAAGTGCTTAGAGGTGGAGGATTTCATTGATCCTAAGGACTATGGAGTGATGATGGTGACTGATGGAGCTATAATTGACTTTTTATATAGAAGTTATTGAGAAATTATTTTGTTTAACGTTGTTTTTACCTTTGAGATGTCTATTTTTCAATCTATTTATTATTTCACCTCTTTTTTGAGTACTTCTCCTTTTTGAGTGTTGAGAAATCGGACTTGTATTTTTTATCTTACACTATTTTTTTTAGAAAATTCATTCCCTCCTTGATCTTGAATGATTTTAGGAGAAATTACCCATCCCTTGGGGATTTGGAATTCTCTTAGAGATATGTTAGATAAAGCTTGGGTGTCAGGGTACTGGGATATGTGGTCTAGTTCATGGCCAAGTTTTATTAATGGGGAAAGTTAAGAATATTTTTTTTGATGTTAGTACACTATTTGGGATGTCTTGATGGGACTTATGAGGTAGTTTGGACCGATTTATTAGCTATCTATTTTCGTAATGATCCATAAGTCACCATGGGTGTTTTGGGAAAATTTTAATTGAGGAATGTTTCAATATAATTTTATTCATTTACCTGGTTTGTTCTGAGTATATTGAAATCCAAATATTAAATTTATATTCGATGGAATTTAGATTCTTGTATAATTTTTTTGTATCTTTTATAATTTCATTAGTGTTTCTTATTAATGTTTTGTTTTATATTTACATTGATAAGGGGTACGAATAGGCCTCATAAGGAATCTAATAGTGAACTATAATATGTTAATCCTCTGTTTGACATATACTAGAAAAAGTACATACACTCGTTCCCATTCAAGTTCTGGTAGTAGAACCTTAAAGATATAAATCTTGTAATCATGCTCAAGATTTTCTTCACCATATTCCACATTATTTACAAGGATCTAATTATCCTCAAGTGTTTGAGGACTAGTTGAGAAAAATGGAAAACCATTTTTCATTATAAAAAATCATATTCAATTAAGGTAAAATGTGATGCCTTTATAATGGATGGCCCAGAAGGATATAAAATAATTTTATTATGATGAAAAATAAATATTAGGGTTTGGAATTAAAATAATTTTCAATTATTTTCAATGATCAATTTTATATAGAATCTATGGTCTTGGTGAAATCCTTAGATTTAATTTAGCTCCCGCAGGATGAATTAACTGTGACCCCATACAAAAACTATTTTGATAAGCTTGTATAGTTTTCTCTATATGTATTAACCAATGAGAATAATAATGAATGTATATTTTATATGGTTCTTATATATGATATATGGTCTCTAGTTTTCTTGAAGAATATATATTTTTATATTGATGTTCTGGATAGGGAATTGATGGTTAAGCTTGACCTGTCTGGTAATTCTATGTTGGCAGTTTCCTTTTTTCATCTAGTGGTAGTTTTTTGACTTTATTTAATTGAATGAATAATTTTGATGAGTCTTGTGGGTTTCTTAGCCATTAAGGGTATTTTATACCTTTTTATGTTCTTGGAAGAGAATATATGATTTTATTTAAGTGTGATAAGGTTGCAAATTTGAAAAGGGTTTTTACTAAGATGCCAAATTTCTATAGTTCTAGTGGACACTTAGGACATTTAAAGAATTTAATCCATTTATTTTCTACACTACATAGTGGAACAATCTAATTATATTCAAAATTTATTGTCTTGAAATAATACGCTTCAAGATCTATGGTATCCCCGCTAGAGACATCTAGAATGATGATTCTTCACAGAGTAGAAGAGCCTCCATAGGAAGATGATATAGGTCCAATAACTGTGAGAGGTTCTGTTATTCAGTATTCATATTTGGTGACTATTTTATTTTATTATGGTTAATCTATCTCATTTATAATAACACCTATTTTGAACCCTGTAAATCATTCTATGGAACTTTTGTCTTATATGGGTGATATTACCACACCCCATTGAATGAAGAGAGATGCATGGTATCTATTGTCATGTATGGGTTTTCTCTTTAACAAAGATTGAGTTTACTCGAAATCATCTTATTCTAAACATGAAACATCTTGATTTCATCTTCAAGGTGGATGGGATGATTTATAATAAGGCCTGAATTGACTGTTATCTTCAATGGGTCTTCTTTACTGCACCCTATGGGGTTTTCCATGAATTTTAGGTAGAATAAGACCCGAGGGATAGTAGATTCAGACCTTCATTTTTTGAGATGGGTAGGGTAATATCATTGTTTTCTTATAACATGGAGTGATTATATCTCTTTAGTTTTCATCATGTTTCCTCATATGTTCGATTAGGATTTTTCTAGTTTTTTCAAAGTAATATATATAGATTTCATTATTAATTTATTTCATGGTACTTATCCATTGTCCATTCCTTCTTACAATATAGAACTAGTCGAGATGATATACTTAAAGAATTAGATGTATGATCTGTTATGAAAATACTTTTTATGCCAAAGTGTTTCACATTGAGTGACTCATGTTCAATTTGTAAAGAAATATCAATCATGTTATGAATACATCACCTCTATGTTGATTACTGAAATATCAATCAAGTTATGATAAAGAAGAAGTATCTTTTTGTAACATCCCAGGTAAATAAAGAATAAAGAATTTTCATAATTATTAATATTTACGAATTAAATATTAATTTTATTTTAAAGGGGTTGCTATGTTCGATAGCGTACCCGATACACAACGATGAGTTTCTTTGAAACTTACGTAGCACACTAGTAATAAAATAATATTATTTTAAATGTTAGTTAACAAGTAGCCATTGTACTGGCGGGAATGGATAGAAATAAATAAAATATGATTAGATATGTTTTTAAATGTTTATACATTTACCCAATAAAAGATAAAGGCTTAAAATACGGAAAGAGTTCAATTTTAGGCATATATACTCTAATTTTCACTAAAGGTTCACTTATCACCTTTTGACGGAGAACCGTCATTAAATATAGTTTTGATCACTCTTATACTTTATTTTGGACCAAATATAACTCTTCTTTAGAATCGGGACATCAAAATTTACTTTGTGTAAATTTTTTGTACCTTTCTGATAAAGTTCATTTTTTTTATGAATAGTGTAAAATGTTATATTTTAATTCAAAACCTCTTTTTAATATAAATTATTTATATGATTAGATTATTATTTTAATTGTTTTTAAAGTGAAATTAGAAAATATTTTTACCAGTTAATCCAATGGTGGTCATTGGAATCAATTTCACTTTGAAATTGGACTTAAACTGGTGTCAATCTTTTGATACTTATTGTTTCACAAAAACACGCTATTTGTCATGACAGTGGGAATTAATTATTAAATTAATTAATTTGACTTATATGTTTTGAATTTTGTAAAATGGACTTCATTTTTGAATTCGGAATATCAAATATAGCTTCGGGTGAATTTTTGGTAATTTTCTGAAAAACTTTAATTTTTGATGAATAGTGAAACCACTAAGTGGTAATCAAGCAAACTGATTTTTCAGTTAAATGAAAGTTTAACACTAATGTGTATTGAATTTTGAAAATCCGACATACATGGTTGTCATTAAGAAGTAAAATGTGGTTCAATGAGATTATAATAATTTTTTGGTGAATAGTAACTTATTAAGTTCTTAATCGTGATTAGTGGTAATTAGGGTAGTTTAAGGTATAAATAATGCTTTAATAATAGGAAATGACCTAGACACATGTCCCAACCATATTTTTTGTGTCATGGCCGACCAATACAAGACATGGGTCAACTTGGGGACCCCATGGAGACACTTTGGTTTGGAAATGACATAAATAACTTTTTATTAAATGTAAAAGTAAAAATGACACAAACATAATATGTTGTACGAAAACAATTATTACTTGGGGTTATAAAGATCCGATTTTTGATTATAAATAGTAATTGGAAAGATAAAAAGATTTCCTACATCATAGTATTTTTTTTATGATTTTTAGACATTAAATAAATTAAATTATTCATGACATAATAATGATGCAGTGATGACATCATTATTTGACGATTTAAATAAAATGGAAAGATAATGTAAAATGTATGAACTACACATGTCCAAAACTTATTGGATGAGTGGATTTCTAAGAATTATCACCTTATCCACGAATTATATCAATGTGGGACCTTTTGAAACCGATACACATTTTCAAATAAAGTAATATTTCTTTACTTTCCAAAAGTGCCCCTCATCTCCTCTTATAAAAGGCCCCCACCTCTACCTAATTTCACACACTTCTCAAGCCTTTGGCTCGGCCAAACCCTGCCCAATTACTCTCTACACATCCCTATCCTCATCCTAGAGGATTACCTTCGGGCAGAATCCTTTCAAAGGAAGCCTTTAGGCTCAAATCAAAAGGGAGTTACACTTTTAAAGGTAATTCATTCTCTCTTGTTCATTTGTTTTATTTTGCTTCTCCAACCCTCTAAACTCTTTTTATTTACTTCTTTTGTAACAACACCAGTATCTTAAATATACTAGGATGTTGTTATAATATTTATTTGAGCTACAATCTCACACAACTACATCAAATCATTAAAGAACATACGATTTCCGTGGATGGCGAAATTCTGCCTCACGAAACGATGATTGTTCAATACTCATTTAACACCTTCAAGGGTGGCCATTATGATGTCACTATTTTTATATATGATATATAATATGTTTATGTTTTCTTTAAGCTTCTGTATTTTTCATTTTTGGCATACCTTTATGGTTTCCATTATGGGTAAACACGATATCTTCATTTTAGGAAGTGCGGACTACCGCCCCCTAAAAGTGATTTGATTCGTTAAATACCATATGTGGGACATATAAAGGATGGAACTATGATATTATATATGATGTTATACTGGAATTATAATATACCTCTATATCATTATTATTTCTTTCCATTAAAGTATGAGATAGAAATGAAAGTAGCGTTCATGCGTACGTACGGCTTACCGTCTCCATGAACGGTGCATTTCATTTCTTATCCCCAAATGTAATGTACTATTAAAATTACATGTATATAATGTATATATATAATTAATGATATATATAAATGATGAATATAATTCTGGAATTTAAATATACATACCTCTCATTTATTTTTAATTCCACTAATATGACAAAGAAATTAAAGTAGCGTTCATGCGTACGTACTGCTTACCGTCTCCATGAACGGTGCATTTCATTTCTTACCTCTAAATGATTATGTAATATTATAAATACATGTATATGCTGGATATATATGATACATATTATATCCAAATCGGGAATTTCATTCTGGATATAAAGAAATTTTGACCACATGAACAACATGTAATTGTAAGAAGTCAACTTTCGACTTAAGAACCAAATATTGACAAAACAAACATTATTAACTTAATTGGTTACATAATTTTTATAACATGGCAATAAGTGATATAAAAAGAATAATGAACTTTAAAAAGGTTCTTAATCAAGTATAAATTAACTCAAGTTTATTATTCAGGGCGTTAAAGAACGATCGAGTCAAGTCGGACCCAAGGTATGGGAACTTCTTAACCCAACTTCCATTCATTGGGTTAATCTCCTACTTTCAAATTATGTCATGATATTATTATGTCTTATTTTTTATTTTTACTTTCTTTATGTGTACCTATAGTGAATACACATAATATGTCTATTTTATTTTAAAAATGATCTTCGTAAGGGACTTCGTCTCAATCTCCTTTCATTGAGGCATATTTCGTTTTATACACAACTTTCTTTTATACGGTGTATAAACTCCTTTGACTTTTACTTTTATAAAAAATGAATCTTTTTCTATGAAGCATTTTACTAAACGACAAAAAGGAATGTTTTTTTAACGTACGCAGTGACAATGACCTTTTCCGCCACCACGAGTATTATTTGGTCTTTGGCTTTCCCAACAAGCCGTAATGTTTTTAGAATAAAATAAATACCATATACTCTTTTATGTATTTTGGTATTGAAAATGGTTTTGAAAAAAGATTCTATTATGTCAATATATTTATGATATATTGTGATTGAAATGTGGAAATGTTATCATTCCTTTATATTGGTTTTATGTTTTATGATTTTATACTGGTACTTGGACATTTTAACGGGTGGTTACGTTATAAACCATATGACGGGTGGTGCCGTGAATACCAGGACAGGTGGTTACGTTATAACCTCCAATGCATTGGGTATGGAAGTCGGCCGTATGGCTATTCCATTAAGTATGTATGGAAATTGGCCATATGGCTATTCCATTAAGTGATATGTGTGGAAGTCAACCGTATGGTTATTCCACTTAAGTATGTTTATGTCCCAAGTTACCTTTATATTTTCTATGTGTTCTTTATATGGGTTTTATGGTAATCCTTTGGTTACAAAAAGGTAAGTAATGATACTTTATTCAGTGAAGATTTTTTTTACTACGTCATGAAGGTGAAGGTATTACTTTGATATAGTATACATGGTTTACTTGATGTATGAAAAACTAACAGTTTTCATTCTTTTTGTATCCCTTACTGAGCTTTTTATGCTCACCCCAAGTTTTTCGAAATGTTTTTCACAGGACTTAAAGTGGAATAAGGTCAAGGATGAGATCAAGGGAATTTCATGCTATCTAAAACATGGAATCTAGACATCTTTCTTTTTAAGAGTTTTTATTTTATGGAGACTTAGTAGAATTGTCTACTTTGTAATCTTTTAAGATGTAATAGTTATGTTCTAATTCTCTAAAACTCTAAACCTGAAAAGATCCTCAATGTGAATTATTCATTTAATTCAATATTAAGTAAGGTTTAAGGCTGGGGCCTTATAGTTGGTATCAAAGGACGGTTTAGACAACTTTAGGAGGTAGAAAAGTGTTAAATTATAATATGATTGAAATGATATAGCATTTACAGATTACCATGTTGCTTCGCCTAAGATATTTCTATGTTCAGAATGGTTTTCCGTAGAGGAAACAAAGAAGCTATGTTGGGACGACATCAGGAGGAAGATAACCTTCCAAATCAGCAACCTGAGATGGTCGGAATCGGAACTGAACAGTTTGTTGCAGTGATGGCACAATTGACTCAGGCTATAAATGGTGGTGGTATCCATGCACGAGATCAGCCAGATCAACCGCAGAGGAACATGTCAGTGGTGGAATATTTCATGAGGCAACATCCCCCATCATTTAGAGGTTCATCTGACCCTGTGCAAGCTGAAGGGTGGATTAAAGCACTGGAGAAGATTTTTGATGTCATGGGGTGTTCAGAACATCAAAAGGTTAGTCTTGCTGTTTACCGTTTTGAAGGTGAAGCTGATCAGTGGTGGTCGATGGTGAAAAATATAAGGGATAGTGATGAGATTGAGGATCTTCACTGGGACGAATTCAAAGGTATGTTTCTTGAGAAATATTTTCCTAAGGTGGTTCGTCTTAGGATGGAAAAACAATTCCTAGAATTGAGGCAGGAGGATGATTCAGTGGCTACTTATGAAGAAAAGTTCACTCGATTGGAAAGGTATGCTCCAAACTTCATACGAGATCTTGATAGTAAAATAAACCGTTTTTACTCAGGGTTAAAGCCAAAGTATCGAGGGGATTTAGCTTCTCGTGAGTTCAAAAGTTATGAAAAACTTGTTCGATGTACCGAGAAGGTAGAAATGGAGTTTGCCGATGATCCGGTGTTCTATGACAAACAACAGAATAAGAGGTCTAGTTGGCAGGAAAAGGGGAAGAATTCATCAAAGAAGCAAGGAGGTAAGAAAACCAAATATCCATCCTGTGAGAAGTGTGGTAAAATGCATCCTGGAGAATGTTTATCCAAGTCTGGTAAGTGCTTTCGGTGTGGTAAGTCTGGTCATATTGCTCGTAACTGTAAGGAAGATGATCAAGCAGGAAATGAAAAGCCAACGGTAAGATGTTTTAAGTGTAATGAAATGGGTCATTATGCAAATGAGTGTCCAACGAAGAACTCAACTGGGAGAATATAGCTAGACTACAAGAAGAAAGGGGTGGTAAAATTATTTGCAACAACTTCAGCAGATGTTGGGCCATCGAATGAAGTGGTATCAACTCCAGGGAGCTCAGTATTTTTCGAAGATTGACTTGAGGTCGGGGTACCATCAGTTGAAAGTAAAAGAAGCAGACGTTCCGAAGACTGCGTTCCGTACTAGATATGTCCATTATGAATTTTTAGTTATGCCTTTTGGGTTAACCAATGCACCTGCTGTATTCATGGACCTTATGAATAAAATTTTCCATGAGTTCTTGGATAAGTTTGTGTTTGTGTTTTGAGGTTTGGGAAGAGGTTATGTGTGCCTTGTGATTCACAGTTGAAGAATGAGTTGTTTTTTCATCCTGGAAGTACTAAGATGTACAGAGATCTGCGGGAGTATTACTAGTGGGATGGAATGAGAAGAGACATTGCTGATTTTACTGTGAACTGTTTGACATTTCAACAGGTTAAAGCAGAGCAGCAGTTACCGAAAGGGATGCTTCAGTCTTTACCAGTTCCAGAGTGGAAATGGGAAAACATATCCATGGACTTTGTTGTGGGATTACCGAGGACATCTCGAGGTAATAATGCAATCAGGGTTATTGTTGATCGCTTGACCAAATCTTCTCATTTCCTTTCTATACGAGATACTTTCTCTCTTGATCAACTTTCCCGTCTGTATCTTAAAGAGATAGTCAGGTTACATGGAGTTCCTCTCTCCATTGTATCGGATCATGATCCCAGGTTTACTTTTAGCTTTTGGAAAGGCCTTCAGAAGTCGTTGGGTACTGAATTAAATTTTATTACAACTTTTCATCCTCAATCAGAAGGGCAGTCAGAACGAACAATTCAGACATTAGAGGATATGCTACGAGCTTGTTTGATGGATTATCCGGGAAGTTGGGACCAACATCTTTCTTTGGTTGAGTTTTCTTATAATAACAGTTTTCATTCCAGTATACAGATGGCACCATTTGAGGCATTATATGGGAAGCGGTGTCGAACTCCAGCATTTTGGAATGAAGTGGGTGAAAGGAAGCTGATGGGACCAGAATTGGTAGAAGAGATGGCAGAAAAAGTTCAGTTGATTTAGAAGCACATGAGAACAGCTCAGAGCAGGCAGAAGAGTTATGCAGATAACCAGAGGAAGGATATATCTTTCGAGGTAGGTGATCATGTTTTTCTCAAGGTTTCTCCTTGGAAAAGTGTGATGAGATTTGGTAAGAAAGTAAAGTTGAGTCCAAGGTTCATTAGACCATACAAAATTTTGGAGAGAGTTGGATCAGTTGCATACCGAGTGGCTTTACCTCCGAGTTTATCTCAGGTACACAATGTTTTTCATGTTTCAATGTTGAGAAAGTATATGCCAGATCCATCTCATGTTTTGAGTCCAGAGGTAGTTCAGCTGGAAGAGAACCTATCTTATGAGGAACAACCGGTCCAGATTCTTGACCACAGGGAGCAAGTGTTACAGAATAAGGTGATTCACCAGGTAAAGGTTTTGTGGAAAAACCATGTGATTGAAGAGGCAACATGGGAATCTGAAAATGCTAAGAGGGATAAATACCCACACTTATTTTGATAAGTGAATAAAATTGCGAGGACGCAATTCCCAAAAGGGGGGAAGGATGTAACATCCCAGGTAAATAAAGAATAAAGAATTTTCATAATTATTAATATTTACGAATTAAATATTAATTTTATTTTAAAGGGGTTTCTATGTTTGATAGCGTACCCGATACGCAACGATGAGTTTCTTTGAAACTTACGTAGCACACTAGTAATAAAATAATATTATTTTAAATGTTAGTTAACAAGTAGCTGTTGTACTGGCGGGAATGGATAGAAATAAATAAAATATGATTAGATATGTTTTTAAATGTTTATACATTTACCCAATAAAAGATAAAGGCTTAAAATTCGGAAAGAGTTCAATTTTAGGCATATATACTCTAATTTTCACTAAAGGTTCACTTATCACCTTTTGACGGAGAACCGTCATTAAATATAGTTTTGATCACTCTTATACTTTATTTTGGACCAAATATAATTCTTCTTTAGAATCGGGACATCAAAATTTACTTTGTGTAAATTTTTGGTACCTTTCTGATAAAGTTCATTTTTTATGAATAGTGTAAAATGTTGTATTTTAATTCAAAACCTATTTTTAATCTAAATTATTTATATGATTAGATTATTATTTTAATTGGTTTTAAAGTGAAATTAGAAAATATTTTTACCAGTTAATCCAATGGTGGTCATTGGAATCAATTTCACTTTGAAATTGGACTTAAACTAGTGTCAATCTTTTGATACTTATTGTTTCACAAAAACACGCTATTTGTCATGACAATGGGAATTAATTATTAAATTAATTAATTTGACTTATATGTTTTGAATTTTTTAAAATGGACTTCATTTTTGAATTCGGAATATCAAATATAGCTTAGGGTGAATTTTTGGTAATTTTCTGAAAAACTTCAATTTTTGAGGAATAGTGAAACCACTAAGTTGTAATCAAGCAAACTGATTTTTCAGTTAAATGAAAGTTTACCACTAATGTGTATTGAATTTTGAAAATCCGACATACATGGTTGTAATTAAGAAGTAAAATGTGGTTCAATGAGATTATAATAATTTTTTGGTGAATAGTAACTTATTAAGTTCTTAATCGCGATTAGTGGTAATTAGGGTAGTTTAAGGTATAAATAATGCTTTAATAATAGGAAATGACCTAGAAACATGTCCCAACCTGATTGGTTGTGTCATGGCCGACCAATACAAGCCATGGGTCAACTTGGGGACCCCATGGAGACACTTTGGTTTGGAAATGACATAAATAACTTTTTATTAAATGTAAAAGTAAAAATGACACAAACATAATATGTTTTACGAAAACAATTATTACTTGGGGTTATAAAGATCCGATTTTTGATTATAAATAGTCATTGGAAAGCTAAAAAGATTTCCTACATCATAGTATTTGTTTTATGATTTTTAGACATCAAATAAAGTAAATTATTTATGACATAATAATGATGCAGTGATGACATCATTATTTGACGATTTAAATAAAATGGAAAGATAATGTAAAATCTATGAACTACACATGTCCAAAACTTATTGGATGAGTGGATTTAGAAGCCTTATCACCTTATCCACGAATTATATCAATGTGGGACCTTTTTAAACCGAAACACATTTTCAAATAAAGTAATATTTCTTTACTTTCCAAAAGTGCCCCTCCTCTCCTCTTATAAAAGGCCCCCACCTCTACCTCATTTCACACACTTCTCAAGCCTTTGGATCGGCCAACCCCTGCCCAATTACTCTCTCCACATCCCTCTCCTCATCCTAGAGGATTCCCTTTGGGCAGAATCCTTTCAAAGGAAGCCTTTAGGCTCAAATCAAAAGGGAGTTACACTTTTAAAGGTAATTCATTCTCTCTTGTTCATTTGTTTTATTTTGCTTCTCCAACCCTCTAAACTCTTTTTATTTACTTCTTTTGTAACAACAACAGTATCTTCAATATAATAGGATGTTGTTATAATATTTATTTGAGCTACACTCTCACACAACTACATCAAATGGTTAAATAACATACGGTTTCCGTGGATGGCGAAATTCTGCCTCACGAAACGATGATTGTTCAATACTCATTTAACACCTTCAAGGGTGGCCATTATGATTTCACTATTTTTATATATGATATATAATATGTTTATGTTTTCTTTAAGCTTCTGTATTTTTCATTTTTGGCATACCTTTATGGTTTCCATTATGGGTAAACACGATATCATCATTTTAGGAAGTGTGGACTACCGCCCCCTAAAAGTGATTTGATTCGTTAAATACCATATGTGGGACATATAAAGGATGGAACTATGATATTATATATGATGTTATACTGGTATTATAATATACCTCTATATCATTATTATTTCGTTCCATTAAAGTATGAGATAGAAATGAAAGTAGCGTTCATGCGTACGTACGGCTTACCGTCTCAATGAACGGTGCATTTCATTTCTTATCCCCAAATGTAATGTACTATTAAAATTACATGTATATAATGTATATATATAATTAATGATATATCTAAATGATGAATATAATTCTGGAATTAAAATATACATACCTTTCATTTAGTTTTAATTCCACTAATATGACAAAGAAATGAAAGTAGCGTTCATGCGTACGTACGGCTTACCGTCTCCATGAACGGTGCATTTCATTTCTTACCTCTAAATGATTATGTAATATTATAAATACATTTATATGCTGGATATATATGATACATATTATATCCAAATCGGGAATTTCATTATGGATATAAAGAACTTTTGACCACATGAACAACATGTAATTGTAAGAAGTCAACTTTCGACTTAAGAACCAAATATTGACAAAACAAACATTATTAACTTAAATGGTTAAATAATGTTTATAACATGGCAATAAGTGATATAAAAAGAATAATGAACTTTAAAAAGGTTCTTAATAAAGTATAAATTAACTCAAGTTTATTATTCAGGACGTTAAAGAACGATCGAGTCAAGTCGGACCCAAGGTAAGGGAACTTCTTAACCCAACTTCCATTCTTTGGGTTAATATCCTACTTTCAAATTATGTCATGATATTATTATGTCTTATTTTGTATTTTTACTTTCTTTATGTGTACCTATAGTGAATACACATAATATGTCTATTTTATTTTAAAAATGATCTTCGTAAGGGACTTCGTCTCAATCTCCTTTCATTGAGGCATATTTCGTTTTATACACAAATTTCTTTTATACGGTGTATAAACTCCATTGACTTTTACTTTTATACAAAATGAATCTTTTTCTATGAAGCATTTTACTAAACGACAAAACGGAATGTTTTTTTAACGTACGCGGTGACAACGACCTTTTCCGCCGCCGCGAGTATTATTTGGTCTTTGGCTTTCTCAACAAGCCGTAATGTTTTTAGAATAAAATAAATACCATATACTCTTTTATGTATTTTGGTATTGAAAATGGTTTTGAAAAAAGATTCTATTATGTCAATATATTTATGATATATTGTGATTGAAATGTGGAAATGTTATCATTCCTTTATATTGGTTTTATGTTTTATGATTTTATACTGGTACTTGGACATTTTAACGGGTGGTTACGTTATAAACCATATGACGGGTGGTGCCGTGAATACCAGGACGAGTGGTTACGTTATAACCTCCAATGCATTGGGTATGGAAGTCGGCCGTATGGCTATTCCATTATGTATGTATGGAAATTGGCCGTATGGCTATTCCATTAAGTGATATGTGTGGAAGTCAACCGTATGGTTATTCCACTTAAGTATGTTTATGTCCCAAGTTACCTTTATATTTTCTATGTGTTCTTTATATGGGTTTTATGGTAATCCTTTGGTTACAAAAAGGTAAGTAATGATACTTTATTCAGTGAAGATTTTTTTTACTACGTCATGAAGGTGAAGGTATTACATTGATATAGTATACATGGTTTACTTGATGTTTGAAAAACTAACAGTTTTCATTCTTTTTGTATCCCTTACTGAGCTTTTTATGCTCACCCCAAGTTTTTCGAAATGTTTTTCACATGACTTAAAGTGGAATAAGGTCAAGGATGGGATCAAGGGAATTTCATGCTATCTAAAACATGGAATCTAGACATCTTTGTTTTTAAGAGTTTTTATTTTATGGAGACTTAGTAGAAGTGTCTACTTTGTAATCTTTTAAGATGTAATAGTTATGTTCTATTTCTCTAAAACTCTAAACTTGAAAAGATCCTCAATGTGAATTATTCATTTAATTCAATATTAAGTAAGGTTTAAGGCTGGGGCCTTATACTTTTACCATGTATTTATGATCCGTTTAAAAAGTTGAAATGGGTAAATTAATTCTTTTTAATTTCATTTGTTTTTAAAATATAAATCTCAATTAGATTGGGTATGTGATATGAAAAATAGAACCTGAAAAAATTATTATTTAATATGAAAATTTTAACCAAGACATTAATTTTTAAGATATTATAATCATTAAAAACTTTATGAAATATATATATAAATTTCCTATTCAAAATAAATATATTAATAATTTCTTAGTAAATGAAAACTTGAATTTTTGTAATGTCATTTTATTCTTCATTTTTTTTCATAAATGAATATTATTTCCTTTCTTGAGAAAAACATTTTCATTAATTTATAGAAAATTTATAAAATGTATTTTTAAAAATTAACATCATTTTTGAAATCATCATATCAAAATTAACATAGGGTGAAATTTTGTGATATTTGGAAAACCTTTTTCCATTGTGATTTCATGTTTAATTTTAAATTAAATTCTTCCATTAATGTGAATTGATCATGATAAAATGGAATCCATATTTTGAATTATCATAAATAACATTAGGTAAAAAGGTCAATATAATTTTGGGAAAATATGAATAGTTTACTTAGTAAATATTTATTACCATGTTAAAAGGAAAATAGGTTAATTAAGGGTAAAAATAAATTAACAAGGACTAGAAACAAGTATAAATATTTATATGTTAATTTTAATACAATAATTACTATATTAATTGTGGTTTATATATAAATTATTAAATAATGATTTAAAAAAATATATTTTTGATATGTTAAAAAATAAATTATATTTAAGGAAATATATTATTTTAATCATGTTAATTGTTTTGATTAATTCATGAATTTTTGAAATAAAATTTATTTTATTTTAATATTACTATTAAATTTTATATATTTAATAAAAATGATAATAGAATTTTATAAAGTGAAAATGTATTTGTTATAAGGGTTATAAATATTTTATTGACAAAAAACCATTATTTGTTAATATATCATCATCATCATCATTTATTTATATAATAGATATTATTTCTTTAATAAGCATGTTGAAATTATGTAACAGTGATTTTTTCATAATATTATGAGGTAGTCAAATATTTGGGAAAAAATTAAATACAATATAAATATACTATGCACATTGCTACATCATAAAATCACAAAAGTTGTGTAATAAATTCTATAAAGGGAATCCATAGAAAAATATATGTTTCCCCTTTAAAATAATGTTTTTTAGGTTATTTTATTAATTTTATGAATCCTTCATGTATCATTCGAGACATATATTTTTATTTAAGGTTTTGAAATCAATTATTTATTAACATGACTCACTTCTACATCAATAAGGGATATATATTAATGATTTAGACATTTTTCTTATAAAATAATTATAACCACTCTAATCTAGTAGAAACAATGGGAAATGTTTTTTTAGGTTTGTGGTTTTTATTATTTTATTATATAGAGTCCAAAACCTAAGGTTGGGAAATAATAAAGAGTTGTTCTATATTTTACTATATAAACCTACCCAAGATCCCATTACACTTCACTCAAAAACTATGGATTATGTCATTACTCTACCCTTCCCTATGTAGAGTTTAGAGAAGGTTCCCCCAATCTCTCATGAAGCACCCCCAATCTTTTGGAATCACCCATTCAAGGTAAGGGATATCCCTCTCCCACTCTCCCTCTCTTATTTTACATTCAAGCACCTTATTTTTCTTTAGCATTTTGTTTCTAAATTGGTTATTTTTTCTTGAATTTATAAATTTTAATTTAATTTACAATTTTTTCTTTATAATAATATTTCAATTATCCATTATCAGTATAGAATTAACCTAAGCTATTACTTTTCTGAAATTTATTAAGGGACACTCATCTATATTCTTTTCAATTTAAGCACATTCATTGTATTTAGCCTTTTGAATATCAGTTGGTTATTTTTTCATGAATTCAATAGAATAATTATACATTTAAATTTATGATATAATAGTAATATATCATTTATCCTCTCTCATTATAGCATTTACATAAGTTGTTACTACGATAAAATTTAGTAAGGGACCTCTCTCTCTCTCTCTCTCTCTCTCTTTTCAATTCAATCACATTATTTATTTTTTTCATTTTTTTCTCAATTTTATATGTTTTCATGAATTTATAAATTCACTTTAATTTCCAATTTATTACATAAAAAATATATATAACTTATCCCCTATCTATATGGAATTTCCTAAATCCATTAATATACCAAATCGTTTTAGGGATTTCTCACTCTTCTTTACATTCATGAACCGTATTTTTAATTAGGAATTTGAATATAAATTGGTTATATTTTCATGAACTTCTAAGGATCCCTATAATTTAAAATTTATGTCCTAATAATGTGATATCATTTATACCATATCATTATAGCATTTACCTAAGTTGTTACTATATTAAAATTTAGTAATCTATCATCTCATTCTACTCTATTCAAACAACTTCCATATTTTATTCCTTTTTATTTAAAATTATTTATGTTTGGATATGTTAATATATATTCATATTACTTACATTTTACATCCAAATTATTTGATACACCTTTAACTCTCATTAAAACGTTTTATTAATCATCATGTTCTACTATTACACTGCCGAAATGTCACTCAGATTTTCCATGCTAAACATTTATGAGGTGTATAACTGCACCCATTTCAAATCACGAGTATTAAACTAGTTTTACCTATAAAAATTTATTGAGTAAATACATGTAAATAACACATATTTTATAATCTTCTGACTAAATTTGATGAAAAATGATTCTCTTTTGAATGATATGTGTTGCACACTTAGGCATGTACTTGATATGAAAGCAATAGATGCACCCAAAATTATGTAGTGATCTAGTGCATTGGCTAATATTTTAGTCTCATGATACATCATGTATGGGATTAGGGAGTGAAAATAATCCATTATGTTACTTTTTAATGATGTCTTGGTAGTTATCATTGACCTATGATTATGAGGTTATGATTAAGGTTGTTTCCACTTTCCCATGTATCTTTTATGTTATCTTGATTCATCATGCCTCATTATTCATGTTTATGATTTCACCCCTTTTATGTTCCATTAAATTTCATATTTTATAACATGTAGTACTATCTTCATGTTATTATTTTTTATTCTTTTACTAGGCTTTACATCTCACCTCTTTCTTATGTATGTCCCTAAGTTTTCTCAAGTAGTTTTTAAAGATCAATCGAATTATAGCATCATGTTAAGGATTTTTTTGTTAATATTATTATATGCATGTGCCATTTTTATGTGCTATATATCTAATTCCCCAAATACACTAGGATTATCGATTTTCTAGGAAGTGCTAAGTGTATTCTTATGTAATAAATCATGAATTAATATGTAATAAAGACTATGGTTTTCATTGTTGGTTTTATAAGAATGTATAGTTATTTTTGGTATGAGGATTATAAAAATTGAGAGAATGAATTATGGATACTATTAAGTATATGAAAAATTACCTTAGTTTTGGTTATTTTTTGAGAAAGAGGTTTCCAAGAAAATACATCCCTATCTAGATAATACAAGTGGATGTGGATCTAAAATAGATATACCTAGGGGTGACATACATTAAAACAACATATTGATCTAGAATCGATCGAGAACTGGTGGTTGAAATTGGACCTTGGTTCACACATTGTTTAACATTACTATGGTATATTCTTTGGTAAATTTACAAGCTCTTTATGAACCATTATTAGGGGAATAAAAATTTCCTAAGAGTTTATTTTAAGAAATAGATCATGCAAAAATTAGACTGATGCCTAGATATTCCTAAGGTATAAATTTCATTTATACAATATGCATTCAGTGTTATTGTATTCTCATTTATGAGTTTACTAGTTTAAAATTACTCATCCATATCCTTCCATCTATTATAGGAAATGGACAGAAACAATGGAAACTGAGTTAACAACCAATGTGAAGGGAAATGTGTAAAGGCACAGACCTCTATAGTCTATTACTTTTCTAAAATCTGGTGTCTGAGGTGTTCTAGGAGGTCAATGTGAGTTATCCCCAAAACTTTTCTAAATTTCTAGTTCTGTGAATAATGTTTCCAGTTTTTTGAATAATGTCATTAGTGAGATAGACGTGAATAGTTTCATTACTAAGATAGATGTGAAAAGTGTCATTGGTGAGACAGATGTGAACAATATCATCGGTGAGACAGATGTGAATAATGTCATCAGTGACTCATTTATATTATCAGTGTTTTTGATTCCTTTTTACTTTCGGCATTAGTGATTAATTTGTACTATCGGTGTTAGTGAGTCATTTGTACTATTGGAATCAGTAGGTGTATAGTGTTTCCAACCTTCGGTAGGTGTCTACTGTTTCCAGCCATTGGTAGGTGTACAATGTTTCCAGCTTCCTATAGTTTCACCACTTTGACATTTTATTTGATGTAAAAAACATTCAAGGAATTCTTTTAAGGTTTTTAATTCTGATTCAACAACCATAACTCCAATATTAAATTTCCTAAGGATCGATATGCCTTTACTTTTCCAAAACACATTGTTTAATGTGATCTGATTTTAATGGAAAATACAACGTATCTTAAACCACTGCTCCCTTAAATATTCTAATGAGACGAGATATATTCCTCCATGGTTCTTCCTTCTTGTTCCCTGATGCATGACTCTTGAACCTTTACTTCTTCCCCTAGGAGTGGTATTATATAACCTTAATCCTTGGATCATTTCCCCTTGAATTTTCTTCCAACTGCATGCAGACCCCTACTTTGGTGCAAGTAGAAACTATCGATCCGTCATTGATAGAAGTTATGATCTACCTCTTTTATTGCGTTTCTTGAATCCTTCTTATCCCGTTTCTACTTTCCATGTTATATAATGTGGTCTTTGTTTTCCTAATGGAGTGTTCTTGGGTGTTGGTTGGTACGATCATGCTGCGACGTCCTCAGGTGGATGCAGTTGTCACGGGGAGAGGTAACCTTGATTCATTGTGTTGGTCTATTTGTAAAGAATGTCAAGAACCTATTGAGGTATGGGTTCATTGATTCTCTATTATTTTATGTTCAATAATAGAGTTAACATGATTTATCCCACCAGATCACAATGTAATTGACGTAATAAATATATAAACTGAATAAATAAATTGGTATCAATCGTATGTTATTATCTCTTATTTTTCTAAATAGTGAGATACCAATGATTTATTTTTTTATCATGTAGTTTATGATGGAAATTAGTAAAGAATGTAAAATGGTATTAATTTTAATTATTTTTCAAAGATAAAGGGTCATGTAAATGAATTGTGTAATTGTTGTGGTAATTTTATGCTAATTAAATTGATGAAATAAGCATTTTAATTTATTTGTGATAGCTATGATATCTTGCTGTTTAGGTTTCCCATAGATGTAACTTACTAATAGTGAATTGGTCAATTCAATATAGATTAATGAACTAGTTGTTTGGTAAAAGATAATTCTTTTTAGGGTTATGAGTTACCCTCTTTCTTTTAAGGTCGAGTGCCTTCTAGTTTGGAGCCTTGAGAGCTCGTTGCGTGTGAAGGATGGCTGACTTTTTTAAGATCCAAGATCCAAGTTGATATGATGTTTGTTTCCTACTACTTGTGATGTGTTATGATCCTTGATGGATGTTGTGTGTAACGCCCCGACCCCAGCTACCCAGAGTCGGTGCATTACTTTGTAACATTGACATGATCACAAAAGATCAAGTCTCGAAAGACCGATTAGTTTAGTAGCCTTGGAAACACTAGATACATTCATAAATTTTACCTTACATCATAAAGTGAAAATCAACAATAAAAAAGTCTCCATAGTCCACACTCATATCCTCTTCTGACTATCCCTCCAGGTCATTCATAAAATACTTCTTCACATCCTGGAAAATATTAAAACATTGAAAGGGGTGAGCTCAGATGCTCAGTAAGGATAACAATATTGCGGAAGCTTTCATAAATAAACATTAACATTTAAGGCAATGTATAACTAAAAAAAAGCCTTTTAAACATTAACTTCAAAATAATATGGAAAAAGTATAATGATATAATTCCATTTACTTATTCACATGGATATTCTTCTAGTCGAATAATCACATGCAATATCAATAACCACTTTCATAATGATGGAATGCATAATGCCAGACTATCATAACCACGTAGTCAAGGCCTCGTGCCAAGACCACAAATAAGATTTTGTCAAGGCCTCGTTCCAAGACACTAGTTTGTCTCATGATACCCATCGATGCATCGAGGAGCTGTAGCGGGCTCCACCCGTCACTTATTAAGTCCAATGCATTCCTCATATGAATAGGTTTAAACATATCATAAACCATAACATAATCGTATCACATAAGACATGCATAAAGGAAACATAACATTTCCACATTTCAATCATAAGATATCAATACAACACATTGATATAATAAAAACACTTTCAAAACCATTTTCAATACCAAAATAAAATAAAGTTAAAACTTTGTATTTATTTTTCATTAAAAAAAGTTATGGCTTGTAGAGGAATCTGAAACACAAATAATGGTCACGGCGGCGGAGAAGTCATTGTCGCCGCATACATAAGACAAAAACATTCCTTTTGTCATTTAGTAAAACTATTTGTAAAAAAAAGATTCCTTTTTGAATAAAAGTCAATGTCAAAGGGGTTTATACACCGTATAAAAGAAAGTTGTGTATAAAACAAAATATGCCTCAATGAAAGGAGATTGAGACGAAGACCCTTACAAAGGTCATTTTTTTAAATAAAGTATATCTATTATGTGTATTCACTATAAGTAAACATAAATAAATTAAAAATACAAGATAGGACATAATAATATCATGACATAATTTGAAAGTAGGATATTAACCCAAAGAATAGAAATTGGGTTAAGAAGTTCCCTTAACTCATGTCCGACTTGACTCGGTCATTCTTTAATCTCCTGAATAATAAAATAGAGTTAATTTATATTTTCTTAAGATCCTTTTTCATGTTCATAATTCCTTTTATATCACTTATTACTATGTTATGAACATTATGTAATTATTTAAGTTAATAACGGTCATTTTGTCGATCTTAGGTACTTGAGTCAAAAATAAGATTCTTATAATTACAATTTGTTCATGTGGTGATATATCCATTATATCCAGAATTATACTCATGATATAGATATAATGTATCTCATATATATCCAGTATATACATGCATTTATAATATTCCATAACGTTTAGAGGTAAGAAATGAAATGCACCGTTCATGGAGACGGTAAGCCGTACGTACGCATGAACGCAACTTTCATTTCTATTTAGTATTTAATGAAATCATAATTATATAAAGGTATATTATAATTCCAGTATAAAATCATATATAATATCATTTACTCCATCCTTTATACATCCCACATATGGTATTAACGATTCAAATCACTTTGAGGGGGCGGTAGTCCGCACTTCCTAAAATGAAAATATCGCGTTTACCCATAATGGAAACAATAAAGGTATGTCATAAATGAAAAATACAGAACCTTAAGTAAAACATAAACATATTATATATCATTTATAAATAGAGTGAAATATTAATGGCCACCTTTGAATGTGTTTTATGAGTGTTGAACAATCATTGTTTCGTGAGGCAGAAATTTTCCATCCACAGAAACCGTATGTTCTTTAACCATTAGACGAAGGTGTGTGTAATTGTAAACAAAATATTTATCATTAAAACATCCTAGTATATTTTAGATACTGGTTATGTTACAAAATAAAGGAATAAAAAGAGTTTAAGGGGTTGGAGAAGCAAAATAAAACAAAATAACATAAGATAAGACATTACCTTAAAATCGGGTAACTCTTTTTGATTTGAGCCAAAGGCTTCCTTGGGAAGAGTTATTCCCAAAGTGAGTCTTCTAGGAGTAATATAGGGAAGTTGGGAGAGTATTTGGGCAGAGGTTGGCCGAGCCAAATGGCTTGAAGGTGTGAATAAGGTGGGAGTGGTGGGGGCCTTTTATAAGAGAAGAGGAGGGACACTCTTAGAAAGTAATGAAATATTACTTTATTATACAATGCTTTTAGGATTCCAAAGGTCCCACAATTCTATAATTCGAGGCTAAGGTGATAAGGGTTCAAAATCGACCCATCCAATAGGCTTTGGACAAGTGTAAGCCTTGGATTTTACATTATCGTTTCATTTTATTTAAATCGTTAATTAATGAGGTAATCACTGCATCATCATGGTGTCATAAATAATTTAATTTATTTAATGTTTAAAAATTATAAAAAAATATCATGATGTAGGAAATCGTTTTATCTTTCTAATGAATATTTAGAGTCAAATAAATGACTTGTATAACCCCATTTAAAAATTGTTTTAGTAAAATAACTCATGTTTGTGACATTTTTATTTTAACATTAAATAAAAAGTTTTTAATGTCATTTTCCTACCAAAGTGGATCCATGGGGTCCCCAAGTTGACCCATGCATTGTCTCGGTCGGCCATGAATCATACAATAGGGGTATGACAAGTGTAAATCTCATTTCATATTATTATAACATTATCTTTACCTTAAATAACACTAATTACATTTAATCGCGATTAATTAAACTTAAAAGTTACTATTCACCAAAAAATTATTTTTTCCCACTGAATCACATTTTACTTCCTAATGACAACCATGTATGTCGGATTTTTGAAAATCAAAACACAGAAGTTGTAATGTTTCGTTTAAACGAAAAGTCAATTTTTAACTACCACTTAGTAGTTTCACTATTCATCAAAAATTGATGTTTTTCAGAACAATGCCAAAATTTAACCCTAAGCTATAATTGATATTCAAAATTAAAAAATGATGTCTATTTTAAAAAATTCAAAACATATAAGTTATATTAATTAATTTTATAATTAATTCCCGCTGTCACAACAAATAGCGTGTTTTTAAGAAACAATATATATCAAAAGATTGGCAATTGTTTATGTCCAATTTCAAAGTGAAATTAATTATAATGACGACCATTAAATAAAATGGTAAAAATATATTATAATTATACTTTAAAACCAATCAATATTATAATTTATCACTATAAAATAAGTTGATTAAAAAAGTTGTTTTTAAGTATTTTTCACTATTCATAAAAAATTGGAAGTTCTCAGAAAATTACAAAAAATTCATCTTTGGATAATTTTGATATTACGAATACAAAAATGAAGTCCATTTCGAAATATGAAATTTCTATAATATTAAAAAGTGGGTATTAATATTCATAACGGCTACTTTGATTAGTCACGGTGTGTTAAAGCTCGAAGTTGCGTACAACACACACTACTGTATTATTCAAAGAGAAGTATATCGTGAAATCTTGGGGTGTTACATTCTCCCCTCCTTCAATAAATTGTGTCCTCGCAATTTGAAAATGTTTTTTGAAAATAAAAGGATGAAAAT
Source organism: Viscum album (assembly GCA_963277665.1). Taxonomy (NCBI): domain Eukaryota; kingdom Viridiplantae; phylum Streptophyta; class Magnoliopsida; order Santalales; family Viscaceae; genus Viscum; species Viscum album. The sequence goes on from OY728138.1 coordinate 772,841,799, forward strand.
AGAAAATACCTTTGTGGAAAACCCACATCAGAAATAAGGTTTATAAAAATATAACATTAAAAGAATGAAAGAGAAGTACAAAGGTCACCCGAGATATCCCATACTAGGATTCTATGAAAATAGGGATATGGAGGAGAAAAAAACCATCAAGGTCTGATAGAGAGTTGTAGAAAACAGGATTAAGAGAAAGTTAACAATAATAAAATCACAAACTTGTGGTTGGTTAAACGATCATTGAATCCCTAGTTGGAAAAGTTAACCGGAAACGTTTTTGTTTTAAGTTACCTTTTATAAAGTTGAGGAATTTATTTAAGAGATTTTCTAAGAACGTAAGGAAATATACTTACTTGTTGTGTAGACTTTCATTCCTTAATAAATTTTTACCACAAACCCATCTTTCACTCCAAATGGTAACGGAACTCAAAAATATTCTATTTATCCTAATTGTATAAGGTTCTAAGTATTACCACATACCATTTAGATTAGGAAAACTATTTTGTAATAACTAGGGACTTCTTGTAGGCTAGTGGTAGGTAATAAAGGCCTGTCGCACTATGGTTGTGGGTTTGATTCCTGCAGCTTTGTCCGACACGACGGGTTATGCCCCACCCTGCAGGTTGTCCTTTTCCTAAAACTATAGTTTTATAATATTCCAAAAATAATCTTCATAAATGTTTTAACCTTAAACAATACTATCCAAATTTCAACTTAATCCATTCCAACCTTTATAGTTATCCAAAATACCTCCGTCCATACTTTCTCTAAAAAGTCTCTAAATTCCAAAATCAATTGTAACATTAGATTCCATAAACAAAGTAATGTTTCTCTTATTGTCACATACAAAAATATGATTACCTTAATCATATTAAAACCTTAATGAAATCAACATGTACTGCAGTAAAATACTTATATATATCACATTATTCTTATAACCATAATCTAGTTCTTCAGTCCAAAAACACAAATACATTAATTATTCAGCTTCAACTGTAGTCACAGCATAAGATTGGCCTTGATCCCTTGGACTTTTTTGAGATAAGTTTCCCTGACACTCAGGACATTCATTTGCATAATGCCCCATTTCCCTACAATTGTAGCATTCAACATTGATAGCCTCTTTCTTTCCCTTGAAATCACGAGCCTGGTGACCTTTTTCTCCACATTTATAACAAACTCCCATTCCTTTTAGGCAAGCACCGGGGTGATTCTTCCCACAATTATCAAATAATGGAAAATCCTTCTTTCCCTTTTTCCCTTTATCTGTCTCTTGTTCCACTTTTCTCTTCTTCTCTTGCTTTACTTTGTTGTCATAAGACTTAGAGAATTCCTTTTCCGTCTTGATAGCACACAAGACAATATTTTCGTATGAAGAGAAGGTTTGTGAGACTAATGCTCGACGGAGAAATGGTTTTAACCCATAAAAGAAAGGATCAATCTTACTTCTTGGGTTACGTATATAATCTGCAGCATGTCTTTCTAACCTTGTAAAGTTAGCCTCATACTTTGCGACATTCTCATCCTCCTTTTGTCTCAGACTCAGAAATTGCCTTCCCATATCTGCTCAATGGTCACAAGGAAAGTATTTTTATATGAAAATATCTTTGAACTCTCTCCATTCCATACTTGATACTTCTTCATCTTCCTTTGTATTTTGAATCAATGACCACCATTGATCAGCATCTCCAGTGAGGCGGTAAACTGCCATGATAACCTTTTCCCTTTCACTACTCCCCACGGCAGGGAATATTTTTTCTAAGGAATTTATCCATTGTTCAGATACTAAGGGATTTGTAATTCCATTGAATGTTGGTGGTTGTTTCCTCATGAAGCGGTCTAACATTGATCCTCCACGTCGCGGATCAGGGTGCTCCATACGAGTAAGGTTATTATTCATAACGTGAGTGAGTTGTCCCAGTATGGTAATAAGTTGATCAGCACCAGTTGTATCTCCAGCTCCATAATAATTATCTTGAGCAGGAGGGAAATCCCTACACGGAGTGCGTGCATTGATACGGTTTCCATTCCTTCAACTAGGTGCCATTTCTAAACAATGCCATAAACTAGATTAGTTTATGAATCAAAATACATAATTCCATACTTATAAATTACTTAACATAAATTGAACTATTTATGGATATAACCCATAATCATAAAAAAAAGTTTTCTTTGAGGAAGTATATACTCATAACTCTTCATAGTGGTTTGTAAAGAAAATGATAATTATCCTAAGCATATCCCCCGGGAGTGTCGTAACCAAGAGTGAAACAAGGCCCGTTGTCGTGCACCAGTTCACATTCAAGTCTTGCTAAAAGCGGTGTTTTCGGGTTTTATCCCTAGGTACATCTGTGCCAGAGCCTCCTCTACCTTCTCGTATACAGACAGGGATGTATTTCTCGGAAAAATCACAAAATCTCTATAATACCAAAATTCTAGGACGTTCTTATATACTAATCATTAAAGTCTATCTTCGGGCCATGTGCTCTAATCAGAGTTTATCTAAATCTAGCTTCTAAGGTTAGTACTAAACTGCCTCTAATACCAACTGTAACGCCCCGACCCCAGCTACCCAGAGTCGGTGCATTACTTCGTAACATTGGCGTGATCACAAAAGATCAAGTCTCAAATGACCAATTAGTTTAGTAGCCTTGAAAACACTAGATACATTCATAAATGTTACATTACATCATAAAGTGAAAATCTACAATAACAACGTCTCCATAGTCCACACTCATATCCTCTTCTGACTATCCCTGCAGGTCATTCATAAAATTCCTCTTCACATCCTGGAAAATATTAAAACATTGAAAGGGGTGAGCTCAGATGCTCAGTAAGGATAACAATATTGCGGAAGCTTTCATAAATAAACATTAACATTTAAGGCAATGTATAACTAAAACAAAATCCCTTTAAACATGAAATTCAACGTAATATAGAAAAAGTAGAATGAGATAATGCCATTTACTTATTCACATGGATATTCTACTGGTCGAATAATCACATGCAATATCAATAACCACTTTCATAATGATGGAATGGATAATGCCATACTATCATAACCACGTAGTCAAGGCCTCGTGCCAAGACCACAAATAAGATTTTGTCAAGGCCTCGTTCCAAGACACTAGTTTGTCTCATGATACCTATCGATGCATCGAGGAGCTGTAGCGGGCTCCACCCGTCACTTATTAAGTCCAATGCATTCCTCATATGAATAGGTTTAAACATATCATAAACCATAACATAATCGTATCACATAAGACATGCATAAAGGAAACATAACATTTCCACATTTCAATCACAAGATATCAATACAACACATTGATATAATAAAAACACTTTCAAAGCCATTTTCAGTACCAAAATAAAATAAAGTTAAAACTTTGTATTTATTTTTCATTAAAAAAATTTATGGCTTGTAGAGGAAGCCGAAACACAAATAATGGTCATGGAGGCGGAGAAGTCATTGTCGCCGCATACATAAGACAAAAATATTCCTTTTGTCGTTTAGTAAAACTCTTAGTAAAAAAAGATTCCTTTTTGAATAAAAGTCAAAGTCAAAGGGGTTTACACACCGTATAAATTAAAGTTGTGTATAAAACAAAATATGCCTCAATGAAAGGAGATTGAGACGAAGACCCTTACAAAGATCATTTTTTTTAAATAAAGTAGATCTATTATGTGTATTCACTATAAGTAAACATAAATAAAGTAAAAATACAAGATAGTACATAATAATATCATGAAATAATTTGAAAGTAGGAGATTAACCCAAAGAATAGAAATTGGGTTAAGAAGTTCCCTTACCTCTTGTCCGACTTGACTCGATCATTACTTAATCTCCTGAATAATAAACTAGAGTTAATTTATATTTGCTTAAGAACCTTTTTCATGTTCATTATTCCTTTTATATCACTTATTACTATGTTATGAACATTATGTAATTATTTAAGTTAATAACGGTCATTTTGTCGATCTTAGGTACTTGAGTCAAAAATAAGATTCTTATAATTACAAGTTGTTCATGTGGTGATATATCCATTATATCCAGAATTATATTCATTATATAGATATCATATATCTCATATATATCCAGTATATACATGCATTTATAATATTCCATAACATTTAGAAGTAAGAAATTAAATGCACCATTCATGGAGACGGTAAGCCGTACGTACGCATGAACGCTACTTTCATTTCTATTTCGTATTTAATGAAATCATAATGATATAAAGGTATATTATAATTCCAGTATAATATCATATATAATATCATTTACTCCATACTTTATACATCCCACATATGGTATTAACGATTCAAATCACTTTGAGGGGGTGGTAGCCCGCACTTCCTAAAATAAAAATATCGCGTTTACCCATAATGGAAACAATAAATGTATGCCATAAATGAAAAATACAGAACCTTAAGTAAAACATAAACATATTATATATCAATTTTAAATATATTTACATCTTAATGGCCACCATTGAAGGTGTTTTATGAGTGTTGAACAATCATCGTTTCGTGAGGCAGAAATTCGCCATCCACAGAAACAATATGTTCTTTAACCATTAGACGAAGGTGTGTGTAAGTGTAAACCAAATCCTTATCATAAAAACATCCTAGTATATTTTAGTTACTGTTGTTGTTACAAAATAAAGGAATAAAAAGAGTTTAAGGGATTGGAGAAGCAAAATGAAACAAAATAACATAAGAGAAGACATTACCTTAAAATCGGGTAACTCTTTTTGATTTGAGCCAAAGGATTCTTTGGGAAGCTTTCTTCACAAAGTGAGGCTTCTAGGAGTAATATAGGGAAGTTGGGAGAGTATTTGGGCAGAGGATGGCCGAGCCAAATGGCTTTAAGTAGTGAATAAGGTGGGAGTGGTGGGGGCCTTTTATAAGAGGAGAGGAGGGGAACTCTTAGAAAGTAATGAAATATTACTTTATTATACAATGCTTTTCAGATTCCAAAGGTCCAAAAATTATATAATTCGTGTATAAGGTGATAAGGGTTCGAAATCTACCCATCCAATAGGCTTTGGACAAGTGTAAGACTTGGATTTTACATTATCTTTTCATTTTATTTAAATCGTTAATTAATGAGGTAATCGCTGCATCATCATGGTGCCATAAATAATTTAATTTATTTAATGTCTAAAAATTATAAAATAAATATCATGATGTAGGAAATCTTTTTAGATTTCTAATTAATATTTATAGTAAAACAAATGACTTGTATAACCCCATTTAAAAATTGTTTTAGTAAAATAACTCATGTTTGTGACATTTTTATTTTAACATTAAATAAAACATTTTTATTGTCATTTTCCTACCAAAGTGGCTCCATGGGGTCCCCAAGTTGACCCATGCATTGTCTTGGTCCGCCATGATGCATCCAATATGGGTAGGATAAGTTTAAATCTCATTTGATATTATTATAACATTATCTTTACCTTAAATTACACTAATTACCTTTAATCGCGATTAATTAAACTTAAAAGTTACTATTCACCAAAAAATTATTTTTATCCCATTGAACCATATTTTACTTCATAATGACAACCATGTATATCAGATTTTTGAAAATCAAAGCACAGAAGTGGTAACGTTTCGTTTAAACGAAAAATCAGTTTTTTAACCACCACTTAGTAGTTTCACTATTCATCAAAAATTGAAGTTTTTAAGAACAATGCAAAAATTTCACCGTAAGATATAATTGATATTCCGAATTCAAAAAAGATTTCTATTTTACAAAATTTCAAACATATAAGTTACATTAATTAATTTTATAATTAATTCCCACTGTCACAACAAATAGCGTGTTTTTAAGAAACAATATATATCAAAAGATTGGCAATTGTTTATGTCCAATTTCAAAGTGAAATTAATTATAATGACCACCATTGGATAAAATGGTAAAAATATATTATAATTATACTTTAAAACCAATCAATAGTATAATTTATCACTATAAAATACTTTGATTAAAAAAGTTGTTTTTAAGTATTTTTCACTATTCATCAAAAATTTGAAGTTCTCAGAAAATTACAAAAAATTCAATTTTGGATAATTTTGATATTAAGAATACAAAAATGAAGTCCATTTTGAAATATAAAATTTCTATAATTTTAAAAAGTGGGTATTAATATTTATAACGACTACTTTGATTAGTCGCGGTGTGTTAAAGCTCGAAGTTGCGTACAACACACGCTACTGTATTATTCAAAGAGAAGTGTATCGTGAAAGCTTGGGGTGTTACATTGTGAGACTTGGGGTTAGGGAGGCCCAATGGTTGTGGTAGCAATTTACACCTAGAGTGACAAGATACATCGGTTTATGATTGTGTGTGTCGGGGAGGACACTAAAGGTGATGAAATAGGTTGGAAGAAAATGATTGGATGTTTTCTGAATCTTGTTGGTTTTTTATATTCATTACCTTCCCCACTACTCAAGACATCTGGTCTTTCATACCCTCATTCTGAAAGGGTCAAAGACGCACGGGGTATGCCACGTGCTTTCTGTGTTTAGCTTCTCTATGGAGGATGGGTCTATGCTACTACTATAGTTGGAAAAGACTTGATGGGTAGTTTATCTATACACTGGGTTGACATCCCTTGTGTTTAGTAGCTTATAATGTTTTTATATAATGATTTGGAATATGGGAAAGTAATAATGATATTAATAAATGATTGAACGAATGATGATTGACCCATGGGGTTGTAGTTTGCTGGGGCTCAATGTTGAGGTTTCAATTTAAAGGAACAATGGACATTGGGTGTGATGATAATGAAATATAATATATAAATGTTAATGGTTAATTAATGCTTAAATAATTAATTAATGTAAATTGAAACTAAAAGAATGGGAATGAAGTAATGTAATAAAGCTATTTAAATTGTTATGTGCTTATAAGAAACCTATTCTTAGCAGTGGCAGTTGGGAGTCCGAGAGATGTTAGCTACATTTGAGTGTAAGACTAGGTTATGACCATAGTGTGGTTGTGAGATATAATATATTCTATACATTTTGTGTTTCTATACGTTACTCCACCCCATCATTTAGGGAAATGGACACCTCGGGGATTCTGAGCCTTGGGGGGGGGGGGGTTCCCAACATTACGATAGGGGGATGAATGGATGACTACCCCCTTTGGCCCCACTCTCTTCTCTTGGTAGTTACCTGTGCTAGTTGGTACAACGGTTAGTTTTCACTATATATGTATGTAGAGGGCGGTAATGGCTTGTGGTTACACACATACATATATTCTAGATAGAGTTTCCTATGGACTACTATAGGTGTAATGTGTATAGGCTATAATGGATTGAGGTTCCTTACTTAGTGTATGAGCTATAATGGATTGAAGTATAATGCCTAACGTATTATACATGTTATGTGAGCTATGCTGGCTCCCAGAAACTACCTAGTTATTTTGGTTACATATACATGGTGGTTGTGTAGTATGAGGTACATGTTGTGGTGCTTCGCCTAGGTGTATGCCGACAAGCCTTTTTGGAGAGAGATTCATAGGATGCACAACATTGGAAAAAAGTGGAAAACCAGTAGAGAAGTGGTATTGGGGAAACCATGATATTATTTATTATATTATATAACCTGGTATGAAAAACTTGGTGAGAGTATCCATAGTGAGGCTGAGAACTTATTATACCTATTTAGGCGATGATTCAGTTCCACTTGTTGTTCACTATGCTTTAGCATACTTTATTTACGTTTTCATGAGAGAATACATGGAGGATCATACTGAGCATACTTTTATAATCACCCTATGTATATCTAAACTATTTTTAGGTCACTTGTATTAGGTTGTAGATTAGGCTAGTAACTACTATCTGAGGGTTTCAAGTGCTATTTGAGCTTCGTGGTCACTACTGATTTTACTTTCCTTTGGTTCTTTCTATTTAATCTTTCAGTTGCAGTACTTCTTACATGACATTACATATGTGTACTTGGGATTTATTTTATAGTGCAGTCTGAGATGGATTTGGTTGGATTCTATCTTATCTCCCTCTTTTTGATGCATTCTATTAAAGGTTAATGCCTCACATTTGTGTGTTTTTTGTGACACCCCAAGATTTCATAGTAAGTTATTTTTTAAACTAATTCAATATATTCCACTACACGCAACACTGAGTTCGAGCGCACCACGACTTACCAAACTAGCCATTCAAAAAGAAGTTACAAATATTATTAACTAAATTTTGAATTTTATATACTCCATATAAGTTTAACATCCATATTATGTATTTCTTTGACATAATATAAGAACAAATTCAAATTTTCAAATAAAGAAGTATTTTTTCAAAAAATGAAAATTTACCGCCTTTTAATGGAGAACTGTTTTTAAATCCATGATCTGACACATTTATATATTAAATTTGACAAAATATACATTTTCTTTAGAATAGGGACACAAAAATTTTGTTTGGATAAAATTTCGGTGCATTTTTGATAACTTTCATATTTTGATGAATAGTGAAAATACTAAATTTTAATTGAAAAAATTTTTTTTAAACAAAATAATTTATAGTGTTAAACAATAAAATTTAATGGTTTTGAAGTATAATTAGATTATATTTTTATCATTTAATCCAATTTTGATCATTGGAAGTAATTTGACATTTAAATTAGACATAAACAAATATCTATCTTTTGATAGTTTTTACTTCTAAAAAACCAGCTTTCTGGTTTTGACAATGGGAATATTATTTTTAAATTAATTAGAACAAATTATATTATTTGAATTTGGTAAAATATATATAATTTTTTAATTTTGAATATTAAAATTAGCTTTGGGTGAATTTTTGGCATTTTTCTAAAAACATTCAATTTTTAAGAATAATGAAAAACACTACATTATTGTTTAAAGACGACTTTTTATTTAAATAATTATTTTTAATTTAAATTTATTTTAAATTAAAAAATATATAATACGTATATTAGTCCAATTAAATTCATTGAAGTGATTTTATAATAATATTAAATATATAAAATTTTATTGAACTTTTTACCATATTTTACCCACCTTCTAGGCACATTTGAAAATTTTCATAAAACATAATTTTATTCGATTTGTGAATTGAATTTCAAAAATAAAAGAGAAATGTTTGAAATCAATAAGTAAAATTTGGTTCAATAGGATGGAAATAAATTTTAGTGAATAGAAACTTTTGAATTTTATTTACCACAGTTAAAAATAAATAGGGAAATTAAAGGTAAAAATGATATTATAATTACCCTAAAAAATGTCCTAATTTTATTGGATAAGTGTATTTAGATCAAAAGAAACCTTAGGAATAAAATATGATCCTTTTGATCCACTTTGATTAGATTAGGACACTTATTATTATTTTATTTAAAGAAGAGTTAAAAGTTTTAAATTCAATGTTTAATAACTAATTTTTTTAATATAGGGTTATACATAAGGTAAATTCAACTATATATATTTATTAGAAAGATAAAAATATTTCCTACATCATGGTATTTTATTCATAATTTTTTTATATTAAATAATTAAATTTATATATGACACAATGATGATGCAATAATTACCTTATTAACAAATGATTGAAATACTTGATATTATAAATATCAAAATAAATTTAAATTGAGAATTTTGATGCATTTAAAGAATTTTATAGGTTAATATGACATTTTAGGGTTGATTAAATAATTTTTTTCGAAGTGATAAAGTTTTTCTGACTATCACAAAAACAAAATACTAAATAGTGTCAAAATTGACATAAATGAGTTTTTAAACAAATACTATATTATTAAATGATATAATCTTCTTAAAAATATAAGGTTTGGAAAAAGGAATTAAATAATGATATATATGTCATTAATTCACCACTTGAGTTTCTCTTGACATTTTATAGCAAGTTTATTAACCATGTAATATAAACATACAAGAAGACATTGTAAAAGCTAAACTATTTAACTAAGAGTTAAATCTAAAATATAAGGTTAATATGGTGACCTCAACATGTATAAAACCTATTGGTTGAGGGGTTTTATACCCATACCCAACTTATCCTCAAATTAAATATTTCTGGGGCCATTATAAACCGAATATTATTATATAATAAAATAATATTTCAAGATTTTCCTAAAGTGACCCTCACCTCTCTTATAAAAGTGTACTTCCCTTCTCTCAAAATTACAAGTCAAAATCCATTTGGATCATCAAAAACCTGCGGAAATATCCTCCCAAATACTTTCAATTGAACCTATATTTCATAGTTTGATCATAAAGCCAACCTAAGGATCACTTTTGATCAAATTAAAAGGAAACACCCGAAGAAGACATGATAGTTTCATCACCTCATTCAAAGTTATTTTCTTATTCCACTTCCTCTTTCATTGTTGTTTCCATACCAAAATAATAACCCCAGTACCTTCTATATACTGTAATGTTATTATAAATATGGTACTACCTAATTCATTATTCTATCCATCCTATGAATGACAAAGCCACCATACGTGTGTACGTACAGATTACCGTCTCCACGTTGTGGTGTAGTTTTTTATTCAACACTTCATTAATTGGATGGGTATAATAATGAGTATAACTGATGTAAATAAATAATATGACATTTTAATGATTCTTTATATATAATATACCATCCAATTACATACTATTTCACCAATAATATAATGATATTGTCGCTCGTGCGTACATAAAACTTACCGTCTCCATGATGCGATGAGATTTCATTCCTCATCGTAACTATTCAAGAATAATTTTAATTTTATGAATTAAAAGAATAATGTTTAAGAAATTAATATCATTATGGATATGAATAAAATACATCCTATCCATGAACAAAATGTCACGACCCGTCCCAGTGGGGCCCGAGCCGCAACTCCCCAAGCCCGCCTCCAATAGGCCAGGGGCTGGTGACTAGCACAGAGTAGACATGCTACTAACATGGGTGGCATTGCCTATAAACCTATACACATGCACACACATATCCATGCCCACAAAGCTGAAAATTAAAAACTACTAAAAATGGAAATTCATGCATACACTAAAAATCTCAACCAAAAGAGTACGACAGGAAAGTAAAGTACAACAAGTGTAAAACCCTGGGCCAAAAGTACAAGCCTAGCCAAAAGAAAGTCTGTAAAAAAGTCCAACCTGTAAGGAAAGGTACCGGGACTGCAATTTGTAGCCATGGGAACACACCTCAGACCGCCTGATCTCACTGATCACTATCCAGTCCTGGTCCACCTGGAATCCTGTCAAAGGCTCGCTCGTCTGCACAAGACACGACACGTGCGGGAAAAGCCCGTGCAGGGGTGAGTATTACAATACCCAGTAGGACACCCCGAAACCAAAAAAGAAATACAACAAGGGAAAATACCACAAAGGAAAGATACAATCATCTTTACAAAGTATATGTCTACTGAACATATAAGAAGAATATCTAGATATACTCATGCACGATCGACTATCACAAATACCACCACTATGATCCAGCTCGAAGATTCCACTAAGCATGCAACCGGGAGAACATACTCCTAGGTCTGAAGGGAGAGATACAAAGTACTCATTCCGAGAGAACACACTCCACAAGTACTTTTTGAACATGATGCTTAGATGAGGATAAAAACCAAGTCATGGTGTGATTCTGACAACTCAGTCTGAGCTAATCTGCTAAGTAGAGGATCGGTGCCCGACTAAAGTTGGTCACGTCGATACCAAGAACTCTATATAGGGTTCTAGGAATGAATAGAGGATTCGACTCGAAGTCTCACAGAGGGGATTCCAACAACTCTATTCAGGAAGTCTTGCTGAAGGTATCATACACCTGTATAAAGGAAATGATACCAGAACCTTAAGGGAAAATTCCAAGGGTACGAACCCTTAGATAACTAGTCCATGTCACAGAAGACAAGTGGCTCAAGCCATGAAGAATTGGTTACACAGCGTGTAGTATGGTTACACGCAGTGTTCCTTGACCCCAGGTACTGCCCATGTAAATGGACCATGTCATCCGTCCAAGCTATGTAAAACTAAACTACACGGCATGTAGAAGAATCACACGCCGTGTTCCTTGAATCCAGGTACTACCCATGTAAACGGCCCGTGTCATTTATCTTGCCGGATAGAAAGAAACTACACAGCATGTAGAAGAGTCACACGCAGTGTCCGAGCACCTGGGGCTCGCTCTGTGTACACTGGCCATGTTCCCATACACGGCCTCTGTTCGTGTCTGTGTCGCCTTCCCGTGTACTAGTACACGGGGTATCTGGACGAGTCTGGCTGGGGGAGGGTATAAATTCTGTGTCCTTGGCCGTGTACCCAACTCATGTCTGTGTCGCTTTCCCGTGTACCAGTACACAGTGTATCCCATGTATCTAGCCAGGTCTGGCTGGGGGAGGGTATACACGCCGTGTCCTTGGCCGTGTACCCAACCCGTGTCCGTGTACTCCTGGAGTACAGGACAGGGGGTCTGCCGATGAGCACACGCCGTGTAGCCCATACTACACGGCGTGTAGTCAGGATTTTTCCAGAAGCATCTTCTTCCTCCTCGTGCCTCGTCCGATCTTCCGGATCATGTTTCTCTTGTCTATTTTCCATGAAACTCAAGATCAAGGGTCGCCTCGACATCACGATGCCGAATCTGTGGGTTTCGGGCCTTCAATCGACTCTGAAATCTGATTCCTGTCACCCGTGCGGAAATTGTTCGAAGAACGATATCTTCCAATACGCATTGATCCATCCATCGACACTACAGCCGCACCTCCGTAGGGTTTTACTGACACCAGATCTTCAATTTTGGATTGTTTCATCGCACAACGGGTGCGCAACGATCCTTCATCCATATACCCACGAAGAACGCATAGAACGTAGCGAATAACATGAGAATTTTGGGGAGAAGAACACAACAAATCGAGAGGTACGAACCTCCATCGATGTTCATGTCGATCTTGGTCTGTCACCGTTAGGAGGTTGAACAAGACCAATAATAATTTCAAGAATCAAATCCCCACGATTTCTGCAAAATCCCATCCCACATGAACGATCGATCCACGGGAAAATCAGCTTGTGGATTAGTCTGCGTTCATCGTAGAAATCAAAAACGGGGAAAGGAAAATCAAAAGCAAACATCCTACCTGGATCTGCAACATTCGTTGGTGATGATCCGGTTCCCTCATCGTTGTCGCTGGCGAAAATCGTCAAGAACGTCGCTGCCAGATCGGGAGGTCTTCTCCGGAGCTCTCCAGAGAAAATCAGAGTTAAGGGGATTGTAACCCTGACCCTCCCTATGAAATATCTATTTAAAATATTTAGTTTCAACAAGGAATTAAATAAAATATTTTAATAAAATATTTTATTACAGTTACGTCCAAAAACCAGATTTCATCACCGACATGCGCCGGCCAAAGTTAAGCCTTTCCTAAGGTAAAAACGCTTTTCTAAACGCAACGGTGCCCTTGGATTTTTGATCCGAGCACTTATTCGGGAGTTATTCCACTTTTTCAGGAAAACAGTATGCGCGCGTAATTGAATTATTAAACTAAATTCAAACATTTGTTCCAAGCTTACGGAGCCTCGGAACCGCACACCGTCTCAGAGCCTGGTCTTGCAAAAAAATTCCCATATAATATTAAAATAATACATGGAAAAATCCAAGACATTACATCACACCCACCTTAGGGATTTTACGTCCCCGAAAATCCAAAACAAAGGATACTAAAAAATATGTGGGTACTACATGCAAATATGAGCTTCCCGCTCCCACATGATCTCATGGATATTCCCGTGCTTCCACTGGACACGCACCAAGGGAATAGCTTGCCCATGAAGGATCTTCTTTTTCCTATCCTCGATCTCCACTGGTTACTCTGCAAAGGTTTCTCCATCATCGATTTCCATCTCGCCCCAATCGATAACATGCGATGGATCATGCACGTACCTACGTAGCTACGACACATGGAAGGCGTTGTGTACTCGGTCCATCTGAGGAGGTAGAGACAAGCGATACGCAACCCTGCCAACTCTACTCAAAATCTGAAAAGGGCCAACAAACCTCGGAGATAGCTTGCCGCCTCGGCCAAATCTCCGCAATCCCCATCAAGGTGAGACCCAAAGGAAAACATGTCCTCCTTAATCGAACTCCAAGGGTCTCTGCCTCCTATCGACATAAGAATTTTTCTGAATCTGTGCAGCCTTCATCTGCTCTTGGATGACCTGCATCTTCTCTGTAGTAGCTCTCACCATCTCTGGGCCCATGAGTGCTGACTCTCTTGGGCCAGTCCAGCAAAGTGGTGACCTGCAAGGTCGCCCGTACAAAGCCTCGAATGGTTCCATACCAATAGTGGAATGATAACTGTTGTTGTAAGAAAATTTCACTAGTGGTAGGTGATACTCCCAGTTATGACCGATGTCAAGTATGCAAGCTAGAAGCATATCCTCGGGAACCTGGATGGTCCACTCCGTATGACCATCAATCTGAGGGTGAAACGCTGTGCTCATATGTAACTGAGTCCCAAAAGCTTCCTGCAATACCTTACACAACCGAGATGTCAAACGATCATCATGATTTGAGACGATCGTGGATGGAACTCCATGAAGTCGAACTATCTCCTGCACGTAGAGGCGTCCCAAGCCCTCTAACGAACTCTGCTCCTGTATGGCTAGGAAGTGGTCCGACTTGGTGAGTCGATCGATTATCACCTAGATGGAATCATGTCCCCTAGACGTACGTGGTAAAACCATCATGAAGTTCATGGATATCCTGTCCCACTTCCGCTATGGCACCTCAAGGGGATGAGTCAAACCTGCTAACACCTTGTTCTCAGCCTTTACTTTCTGACAAGTAAGGCATCGAGAAACAAACTCTGCCACATTCTTCTTCATTCCCAGCCACCAGAACTGACGTCGGAGGTCCTGATTCATCTTTTCCACACCTTGATGCACTGCCAAAGGAGATGTATGGAACTCCCATAAAAACTCCTCTCGAAACGTCACCAGTACTACCACATGCCCTCTGAAAAGAACAATGTGCTCCCCACCTTCTGAATATCCATCAGCAGCAACGCCTTTGGATACCTGAGCATATAGAGTCTCACAGCTAGCATCCTCGACCTGTGCTTCCCTGACTCTCTGTAAAAGTGGAGGGGTAACAACCATCGATTGAAGGTAAGCACCCTAATATCCATCCACGAAGGATAAATATAAAGAGGCCAACAGACCTGTTGCCTCATCCAGCAACTGTGAACTGGATTTTCTGCTGAGAGCATCTACCACAACGCTCCCCTTCCCAGGTGTGTAAATGATCTCAAAGTTGCAATCTTGGAAGAACTAAATACATTGTGTTTGTATCAAATTCATATCCTTATGATAAAACATATATCTGAGACTCTTGTGATTAGAGTAGACGGTAAAACGCTCGCCCATTAGGTAGTGCCTCCACATCTTCAATGCGAAGAATACTGCTACCAACTCAAGATCATGGGTCACGTAGTTATGCTCGTGTGTCCTCAAATGACGTGAGATATAGGCAATCACCTCTTGCCTCTACATCAGGACAAAACCAATCCCGATTCCTAATGCGTTGCAGAACACAACATACTCAACACCCTCCTACGGTAATCTCAAGATCAGGGAGCTCATCAAACTCTGTCTCAACTGCTGGAAATTATGCTGGCATCTCTCGGTCCACACGAAAGGATGCCCCTTTCGGGTCAAAGCTATCATGGGTGCTGCAATCCTGGAGAAATCAAGGATGAATCTCCGATATGAGCCTGCCAACCCAAGGAAACTCCACACCTCCATCACACTCCGGGGTGGCTCCCATGCTAGCACTACATCCACCATGGCTTGGTCCACTGCTACACCATCTTCCAAGATAACATGTCCCAGAAAGTGGACCTCCTGTAACCAAAAATGACACTTCGAGAGTTTCCCAAACAACTGGTGCTCTCAGAGTGTGTCCAGAACCATCCTTAGGTGTCTCGCATGCTCCTCCTTGGACGCATAGTACACAAGGATATCGTTGATGAAGACCACTACAAACTGGTCTAGATATGGTTGAAAGATCCAGTTCATGAGTCCCATGAACACTGCCAGGGCATTCGTCACGCCGAAGTGCATCACCAAGTACTCATAGTGACCGTAGCGACATCAGAAAGCCGTCTTCGGTATATCCTCATCTATTACTCACAACTAGTGATAGACTGATCATAGATCAACCTTCAAGAACCATCGTTCCCCTCTCAACTGGTCTAAGAGGTCATCGATCCTCAGTAGTGGATACCAGTTCTTCACGGTCACCTGATTCAAGCACCGGTAACCCGCACATAACCTCAATCTCATGTCTGCCTTCTCGGAATACAGAAATGGGGTCGCCCATAGTGAAATGATGGGTCTCACAAATCCCTTCTTCTGCAAGTCATCCAGCTGCACCCTCAGCACTTGAAGCTCTGAAGGAACCATCCGATATGCTGATGCTGATATCGATGTCGTCCCGGGTTGCAACTCAATGCAGAAATCAATCTCCCAATGGGGAGGTAGCCTGGGGATATTCTCTGGAAAGACGTCCTCGTACTTAGCCACTACTGCAGGAAACTGGAAACTCGTAACATCTGCTGTGCCAAGGGCTAGCCTAGCCAATTGATGTGAAATCGGTTGTGCCCCCCTATGCACGAGTCCATCTTGCACTTCCTGGGACTCTCTTTCACTAATAAAAGAGAACCTCATTCCTTCACTGTGGACACACCACACCCTTCGCCTAAAACAGTCGATCTGGGCATAAACTGTGGATAGCCAATCCATACCAAGAATGAAATCGTAAGACCTCGACTCTACCACCAAGAGGTTCCAATCAAAACTCTTGCCTCCAAGGGCCAGGTCACACTGTCTACAGAGGTGTGTGATCTCTGAATCTTCCCTAGTTGGTATTTCTAAGCGTAAGGGTCAAGTCAACGACTCAACTGGAATCTCAGGCTCTTGAACAAGATAAGCATCCAGAAAGGAATGACTAGCACCTATGTTTATTAGTACAACAACCAAAGTAGAAAAGACAAAGATAGTACCTCTAATCATTCCGGGAGTAACTGGGTCATAAGCCTCTACCATCTGCAGCTGTTCCTGCCTCTGTCCACCAGCTCCCTGAGCCTGGGGTGGACCTCCTAGGGGTGGTGGTGGTAAAAGGACAAAATGCCGACCAACTCAAACTGCTCTCCCAGATCCCCTAACATGTCCGCCACCCCACATATCTTTATGCTCCACACGTTGCCTCTGCCTCGGTGGTCCATCCATTTCTCCCGTGTCAGTAGTATGGCGGGTCGGACAATCTTGAGCGAGATGTCCCCTACCATCACATGAGTGGCATCGCCTATACCGAGGTTGGATGGATGCACCCTGTGAACCCTGTATGGCAGATCCCCTGTCCTGGGATCTCCTTTGGAAACATCTCCCATGATTGGGTCCCTAACATCGGCTCCATACTGCCGAGGTCTCTGCTCCAGCTCGCCCACTACTGACAACTACTGGCTATCTCTGATCTGTCAAGAATATCTCCACCACCAAAGCCCGCTCAAGCACCCCAGCATAAGTAATAATGATCATAGGGATGATTCTAGTTCGGATATCTCTGTGCAAGCCCCGCTCAAAAGTCTGAGCTCTAAAGTACTGATCTCTGACCATATTCATCGAGTACCACGAGAGGTCGGTAAACCTCGACGAATAGTCAGCCACCGTCATGGTTCCTTGCTGGAGATGAAGAAGCTATTGTATGTGTACTGCTCTCAGGGAAACCGGTGAAAACTCCTCTCTAAAGAGATGCTCAAACTCTGACCATGCAAGTGTCACCTCGTCGTGAGTCTGTATAACCAAACTTCCCCATCGTTCTACCGAGACCTACAGAAGGCTTGCTTCCAGGATTACTATCTAGTCTACTGGCGTCCTAACTAGATGGAAGACTCTGGCCACTACCTCAAGCCAGTCCTCTACTGCTTGAGGGTTAGGCTCATTTCTAAACCTGAGGGGTCTCTATCTCTGAAACTCATAGAGTGCGTTCTCCCTATGCTCCTCCTCCACTGGTATAGCAGGAACTAAACACTACTCCACAGGTGGTGGGATAACTGGCACACCACCTAATGGTAAAACTGGGGTATCTAGTCCATGTATCGAGGATTCATCACTGAGGGGGTCATCCTCATGATCGAGCTACTGGATCCTAGCGGGTGCGCGTCATGGAGGCATCCTATTAAATAAACAAGATGTATCTCAGTCAGTGAGTATATCTGGAGAGCCGACTCAAAAAGGACATGTAAAACACAACCCATTCCTATATGATGCGTGTACCATTATTTTTACCCCTACAACTAGTGTTATCATGTTTTGAGTCAAAAATAAAGTTATCAGAGTCCTGGTGTGTGGATATATAGGCCACCCACAACAACACTGGGGTCCCTGGCCTGAAAGCTGAACTCGAAACACTTAACACTGTTGCCCCAAACCAACTCACAGACTCTCGGTCCTAAGGTAGAACTGACCACCTTTGATACCACTCTATCACGACCCATCCCAGTGGGGCCCGAGCCACAAATCCCCAAGATCGACTCCAATAGGCTAGAGACTGGTGACTAGCACTGAGTAGGCATGCTACTAACACGGGAGGCATTGACTATAATCCTTTACACATGCACACACATCTCCAAGCCCACAACGCTGAAAAGTAAAAACTACTAAAAACAGAAATGCATGCATACACTAAAAATCTCAACCAACATAGTACGACAGGAATGTAAAGTACAGAAAGTGTAAAACCCTGGGCCAAAAGTACAAGACCACCCAAAATAAGGTCTGTAACAAAGTCCAACCTGTAAGGAATGGTACTGGGACTGAAATCTGTATCCGTAGGAACACACCTCGGCCCACCTGATCTCACTGAGCACCTTACGGTCCTGGTCTACCTGGAATCCTGTCAAAGGCTTGCTCGTTTTCAGAAGACACGACACATGCGGGCAAAGCCCATTCAGGGGTGAGTATAACAATACCCAGTAGGACACCCCAAAACCACAAAGGAAATACAACAAGGGAAAATACCACAAAGGAAACATACAGTCAGCTCTAGATAGTATATGTCCACTGAACATATAACAAGAATATCCAGATATACTGATGCACGATCGACTATCACGAATACCATAACTAGGATCCAACTCGAAGATTCCCCTAAGCATGAAACCGGGAGAACACACTCATAGGTCTGAAGGGAGAGCTATGAAGTACTCGTTCTGGGAGAACACAATCCACAAGTACTTTGTGAACATGATTCTTAGATGAGGATCACAACCATGTCCTGGGGTGATTCCAACAACTCAGTATGAGCTAATCCGCTAAGCAGAGGATCAACTCCCGGGTAATTTTTTCACGTCGATACCAAAAACTCTACCTTGGGTTCTAGGAATGAATAGAGGATCCAGCTCTAAGTCTCATAGAGGGGATTCCAACAACTCTATTCAGAAAGTCCTGCTGAAGGGATCATACTCTTGTATAAAGGAAATGATACTAGAACCTTCAGGGAAAAGACCAAGGGTACGAACTCTAAGATAACTAGTCCAAGTCATAGAAAACAAGTGGATCAAGCCATGAAGAATTCGTTACATGGCGTGTATTATGGTTACATTCCGTGTTCCTTGACCCCGGGTACTGCCTGTGTAAACAGTCCATGTCATCCGTCTAATCTGTGTAAAACTAAACTACACGGCGTGTAGAAGAATCACACGCCGTGTTCATAAACTCCAGGTACTGTCCTTGTAAACGGCCTGTGTCATTTGGCTTTTCAGATAGAAAGAAACTACACGACATGTAGAAGAGTCACACGCCGTGTCCGAGCACCTGGGGCTTGCTCCGTCTACGCTGGCCATGTGACCGTACACAGCCTATGTCTGTGTCCGTGTCACCTTCCCTTGTACCAGTACACGAGGTATCCCATGTATCTGATCGGGTCTGGCCGAGGGAGGGTATACACACCGTGTCCTTGGCTGTGTACCCAACCCGTGTCCATGTCGCCTGCCTGTGTACCAGTACACGGGGTATCCCGTGTATCTAGACGGGGGAGGGTATACATGCTGTGTCCTTGGCCATGGACCCAACCCATGCCTGTGTACTCTCAGAGTACACGCCAGAGGGTCTGCCGATGAACAGACACCGTGTAGCCCATATTACACAGCGTGTAGTCGGGATTTTTTCAGAAGCGTCATCTTCCTCCTCACGCCTCGGCCGATCTTCCAGTTCACATTTCTCTGGTCTGTTTGCCGTGAAACACAATATCAAGGGTCGCCTCAATGTCGTGATGCCGAATCCGTGGGTTTCGTGCCTTTGATCGGCTACGAAATCTGATTTCGGTCACCCGTTCCGAAATCGTTCAAAGAACGATATCTTCCAATCCGCTTTGATCCATCTGTTGCCACTGCAGCCACACATCCATAGGGTTGTACCGATGCCAGATCTTCAATTTGGGATCGTTGCATCGCACAAAATGTGCACAACAATCCATCATCCATATTCCCGTGAAGAAAATGTAGAACATAGAAAATAACGCGATAATTTGGGGGAGAAGAACACAAAAAATTGAGTGGGACGAACCTCAATCGATGTTCGTGTCAATCTTGGTCCATCACTATTAGGAGGTTGAAAGAAATCGACAATAATTTCAAGAACCAAATCCCCATGATTTCCACAAAATCCCATCTCGCAAGAACGATCGATATGCAGGAAAATATGTTCATGGATTAGCCTGCGTTCATCGTAGAAATCAAAAATGGGGAAAGGAATATCAAAAGCAAACATCCTACCTGAATCGATGACGTTCGTTGGCGATGATCTGGTTCCTGCATTGTTGTCACCGGCGAAAATCATCAAGAACATCGTCGCCACATCGTGAGGTATTCTCCATAGATCTCCAGAGAAAATCAGAGTTAGGGGGATTGTAACCCTGACCCTCCCTAAGAAATATCTATTTAAAAGAAAAAATATTTCATTTCAACAAGTATTTAAATAAAATATTTTAATAAAATATTTTATTACGGTTACGTCCAAAAACCAGATTTCTCCACCGACCTGTGCCGGCCAAAGTTAGGCCCGCCTAAGGTAAAACGCTGTTCTAAACGCAACGGAGCCCTCAATTTTCTGATCCGAGCACCCATTCGGGAGTTATTACACTTTTACAGGAAAACTGTACGTGCATGTAATTAAATTATTAAAATAAATTCAAACATTTGTTCCGAGCTTACCAGGCCTCAGAACCGCACGCCATCTCAGAGCCTAGTCTTGAAATAAAATTCCCATATAATATTAAAATAATACATGGAAAAATCCGGGACATTTCAAAAAATGAGTTACATAACAAAACATAGAAAGGAAAACAAGTCAATTTACACCCGAAACAATGATAATACTGAAATATTATTAGCAAAACAATATTAGAGGATCATATATGATATCATATTTACATATATGGTTCTTTTATAATTTTTTAACAATGATTTAACCATTTTAAAGGAGGTTAAAATTACACTCTACTAATAGAAAGTATAAGGTAATAGGTTTTCATCTCACTTTTTATTCCCGTGATATTCATGCTATTTTGCCACTACTTTATTTTGTATTGTGTATATAATACCCATGATTGCATTATTTGTGTAATATAATTTAATTTATGGGTATTTACATCTTCATTTTATGATCCTTATTTCATGGGGTGAATGTTTCGTAAGTTACCAAATCGGTAAGGGAATTTCTAATTTCGATTTCACTCATTGGGTTTTACGCAAACTTCATTGATTATTTTACACAATGATTATGTGTGAAATCACTATTTATTTATTTATGTAGTAATATCCACTCCCCTTTATGTCGATATACTTATGATACACATAATAACTCGGTTGATAAATTCTCAAGTCATTGATATAAACTTGATAAGAGTAATCATAACTCAATTTCCATTCATTGAGTTAAACATCCAAGTCATTGGTTTTGTTTTTACAAGAATATGTGTGAATGTAATAAGATTGATTTACATTGAATATCAAATAATATTGAGTGTATTTTTATTTTTCACATATAATTATGTAATTTATTTATCCTTAATCTAAGGATATGGTCTTTATAAGGGATTTTATCTCAATTTATGTTCCATTGAGACTTCTTTGTTGTTATGGTCCAATTCACTTTTATATGGTGTATATAATGTCCTTTTAAATTTTATATCATGAATCACTTTGTTATCATGATATTATAAAGTTTTGATTAATTTTATTCCTCAATTATTTGTATTCAAGTGTCTCTCATTTGGTTTGGAAATATTTAACAAAAATATAGTTTTAGATGTTTTAAAGATTTATTCTTCTAAATATTTCTCATTGATGTCCATGTTTTAAAAATGGTTTTATGGATTTATTTATATGGAAATGAATGTTTTATAATTTAAGTTTTTGTAAAAACATAAAAATGGTATGGGACACTTTGATTTAAAAATATCTTTTAAATGATTTCTTCAATAAATTGTGTGACTTTTAAATGTTTTTAAGAAAAAGGGGATATTTCTCTCAAATAGTTTTACTGATTATTTTCATCCATGTCATTATCAATCATTATTCTTGATTGAGGTTGATTTATTATAATACAATCTTTAATATTGTATTGAATGAGTTATGTTTGACAATGGATGTGCTATTTTTATACCATTCATGGTTTGTGGTTCAAATATTGACAATTCATATGCTAGATTTAATATAAATGTTTATATTTTGTTTTAACCTTTTCATATAGGGAATGAATTAGACTTAGTAATTGATGGCTGGATCCCGTTATATCTTCTCGATGCATTGGAACATATCGTTAGACAAACTAGTGTTTTGTCACAAGTCCTTAACTTAATTATTATTTTTAGTCTTGGCACGAGGATTTGACAATGTGGTTGTGATGTCCAGAATTATACATTACATCATTACGAAATTAGCTATTGATATTACATGTGATTATTAAACTATTAGAATATCCATTTTAATAAGTAAATGAAGTTATTTGATTTGTCTTTTCTATATTATACTGATGTTTAAGTTTAAGAGGCTTGTGTTTTAGTCTTATACATTTCCTTAAATGTTTATGCTTATTTATGAAAGTTTCCGCTATATTGTTATCCTTAATGAGCATATGAGATCACCCATTTATTGTGTTTTCTTTTCCCTATGATGTGAATAATTATATTATGTTTGACCTATAGGGATTGTTAAGGGATATGAGTGTGTTCAAAGGGGATAAAATGTTGTTTTTTTATTTCATGATGTAATGTAAAAATCATGTACGTATCTAGTACTTCCAAGGAGACTAAACTAATCGGTATTTTGAGACTTGATCTCTTATGATCATGCCAATGTTATGCAATAATGAACTGACTCTGGGTAACTAGGGTTGGGGCGTTATAATTGGTATCATAGGAAGTTTATTACAAACCTTTGAAGCTAGATTTAGAAAAAAACTGATTAGAAAACACTATTCTATGTTATAATTTGAGGATTAGTATAGAAGAACATCAAAAAAATTTGGTAATGTAAATATTATGTGGGTTTTCCATACAATACATTCCTGTCTGGATACGCGTAGGTAGAGGCTGCTTTGGCACAGATGTACCTAGGGGTAAAACCCAAAAACACCGCTTTGAGCTGGACTCGAATGAGAACTGGTGCACGACAACTGGCCTTTCTGAACTATTGTTTACGACACTCCCAGGGTATATACTTAGGATAATTAAAATTTTCTTTACAAACTGATTTGAAGGATTTTAATACAAGATGAGAATAAATAACCATGGTTAATCTAATGGTGTTTTACTTTGAAAATAAGGTTTCATGATATTCTCTAAATGATTTTATGACTCACAATATACTTTCTAGTTTTAGTCAATTGCTTGATTCCAAGGAAGTCATAGTAACATTGAACATGACGTATAAGGTGGGAATGATTGTGGAAATGAGAATCTAAATAGAATGTTGATAGGCATAAAAGATATATTGTTCATGACGAAGCAGGTTTACAAAAATATGATCAACAACATATACATTAACCAACTCCCAAACTCAATAATGATGTGAAAGGTGGAGAATGATAAGAGATATAGTAGTGGAGACCATGGAGAAAAGAAATATCAATTTCCATCATGCAGGAAATGTGAAAGGAGACACCCAAGAAAGTGTCTAAATGGATCAAAGAAATGCTTAATGTGTGGGAAAAAGGATATAAAGTAAATAATTGCTGATGAAAAATGAAGAGTAATATGGAAGAAAATAAAAATGATCCTAAGAATCAATTTACAATCATTTTCCATAAATGTCGAGGACCTATGCATTACCCGAGTCAACGCCTTATTCTATAGGATAACCACTAGGTCAAGGAAGAACCTATGTGGAAATAAATTGATAGCGAAATGTTTAAAAGTATTAATGCTCTTTGTCGATGAGATTACTTTGGAATACTTTTCTCTTGTATGTGTAAACCTACAGTTTTATGTGAAAATTCTATTTGAGGAAGAATTTTCTTTTCTTTTGTGGGTATAGTTATAGTGAACCAGTTGAGTTTATATGATCCTTGTATTTGAGGCAATTACAGGTTATTAATTTTTGGGTTGAAAATGAGAGGTATGAGATAACATTTGTGGATAAATTATGTTATGGTGATTTTTAAGAATTTATTTCATTTTGGGAATGTTATAAAATATTGTTTTTGAAAAAGGATGACATGCAGACTGTGCGAAAACCCGTTGCGTTGGACAAAGCTATGGTAATCGAACCCACAAACAAAGTGTGACTGAGATTTATCATCTACCACTCAACTACATGAAGGACCTAGTTAGTGTGACTATTTATTTTTAGTTAAATTATTTTATTGATCAATATAAGTTTATTTGGGAACTGATGTTTTATCAAATGGAAATCCTTAGTTTAGGAAAATTATTTGGTGATTAAGTGATAAGTGTTATTTTTAAAGACGTTCACTCTGTTGAGAAAACTATATGCCTAAGGAAAATAGGATACTATGGGATTTCATTTGAGGAGTAATGGTGGATTTTTATTTTGGAAGAATCTATAGTTTTTATAGAGATTTAGGTTATTAATGTAAATGATTAACCTATCAAAGAGAATATGTGAGTTGGTTAATTACACTTCAGTATGTGACTTTAAGAGTAGTTGATTCTATTTGGAGATAAATGTTAAGATTTACAATGAAAGACTATGTGATTAAATTCTTCTGATTTTTGGGTTTCAATATTGGTTTGAATTATATTGTCAGTTTTTAAGGGCAATTTTTTATTGAATGATATTTATTTAACTTTGGGTATTGTTTTTTTAATTTTATAAATTATGATAAATATTTATTTCTATAAATAATTATAAATTTTGGGGATCATTTGATCTTTTACTAACCATTTTGGTTTTGGTTAATCCCTAAAGACAAGGGAAATATATAGTTCATTTTTTTTGTGGATTGTGTGATTCTCTAGAAGATTGATTCTAGAGCTTCAGGTGTGACCAAGTCATCTTGAATACTCATCGTCTGGAGAAAAGATGATTTAGTCGTAGAAATTTATGAAAGGATAAAACTATAATTGAAAAGTAAGTATATCTTTTTATGTTCTTAGCGAGTCTTATAAATAAATTACTCAACTTTATTAAATTAAACTTAAAACAAAAAACATTTTATATTTACTTTTCTTACTAGGAAACTAATAACCATTTAACCCATCACAAGTTTGTGGTTTTATTGTTATTAAATTTGTCCTAATCATATTTTCTATCACTCTCTATCAAAACTTGACACATAGTTTATCTTTAATATCCACGTTTACCTACATGGAATCCTAGTATGGGTTATCCCGGGTGACCTTTGAACTTCTCTTTATTTCTTTTAAAGTGATTGTTTTATTGACTCTTTTCTGATGTGGGACATTAAATTTAGTTCCCAAGACCAATTTTAAAATTTATAGGATGCAATTTCCAAAAGGGGGAAGAATCTAACACCCCAAGATTTCATAGTAAGTAATTTTCTTTAAAGTAATTCAATAGCTTGCACTACACGCAACACCGAGTTCGAGCGCACCATGACTTACCAAACTAGTCGTTCAAAAAGAGGTTATTAGTAGTATTAACTAAAATTTGAATTTTATATACTCTATAAAATTTTAACATCCATATTATGTGTTTATTAGACATAATATAAGAACAAATTCAATTTTTTCAGATAAAAGAAGTATTTTTCAAAAAACTCAATTTTACAACATTTTAATAGAGAACCCTTTTCAAATCCAATAATTGACACTTTTATATATTAAATTTTACAAAATAAACTTATTTTTTAGAAGAGGGACATAAAAATTTAGTTAGGATAAATTTTCATTTCTTTTCCGATAACTTTCATATTTTGATGAATAGTGAAAAATACTAAATTTTAATTGAAAACAGCTTTTTTAATAAAGATAATTTATAGTGTTAATTTATACACTTGAATGGTTTTTAAGTATAATTAGATTATATTTTTATCATTTAATCCAATTTTGGTCATGGAAAGTAATTTTACATTTAAATTGGACATAAACACATATCAATCTTTTGATAGTTTTTACTTCTCAAAAACCCGCATTCTGGTTTTGACAATGAGAATATTTTTTAAATTAATTAATAAATTTTCTATGTTTTGAATTTGGTAAAATATATATCATTTTTGAATTTTTAATATCAAAATTATCTTCGGGTAAATTTTTGGTATTTTTCGAAAAACTTTTAATTCTTGATGAATAGTAAAAAACACTGTGTTATTGTTTAAAGCCAAATTTTTATTTAAATTTATTTTAATGTAAAAATATATAAATAATAAATATATTATTCCAATTTCATTCATTGAAGTCATTTTATAATAATATTAGATATAAAAAATTTTATTGAACTTCTTACCGTCTTTTCCCACCTTCTAGGCACATTTTCAAATTTGCATAAACATAATTATAACTCTTCACTGAATTGAGTTTTAAAGATCCAAGAGACATGGTTGATTTCTCTGAGTAAAATTCGGTTCAATAGGATGAAAATAATTTTTGGTGAATAGTAACTTTGGAATTTTATTTACCCCGGTTAAAAATAAATATGGAAATTAAAGGTAATAATGATATTATAATTACACTAAGACATGTCCTAATTCTATTGGATAAGTTTATTTCTACCAAAATAAACATTAGGAATAAAATATGATCCTTTTTATCCACTTGGATTAGATTAAGGAATATATTATTATTTTATTTAAAGAAGAATTAAAAGCGTTAAATTCAAAGTTTAATAACTAAAACATTTTAATATAGCGTTATACATAAGACAAATTAGACTATAAATATTCATTATAAAGGTAAAAATATTTCACACATCATGGTATTTTATTTATAATTTTTAGATGTTAAATAATTAAATTTATATATGACAAAATGATGATGCAATAATTACCTTATTAACAAATGATTAAAATAATTGATATTATAAATACAAAAATAAATGTAAATTGAGAATTTTGATGCATTCTAAGAACTTTCTAGGTTAATAAGACTTGTTAGGGTTTATTAAATACTTTTTTTGAAGTGATAAAGTTGTTATGACTTTCACAAAAACCTAATACTAAATAGTGTCAAAATTGACATAAATGAGTTTTTAAACAAATACTATATTATTACATTATATAATATTCCTAAAAATCTAAGGTTCATTCAAAGGACTTATATAATGATATATATGTAATTATTTAACCACTTTAGGTTCCCTTTAAATTTTATAATAAGTTTATTAACCATGTAATATTAAAATAAAAGAAGTCATTATAAAAGTAAAAATATTTAACTAAGAGTTAAATCTAAAATATAAGGTTAATATGGTGAACTAAACTTGTATAAAACCTATTATTTGAGAGTTTTGTGATCTCTACCCACCTTATCCTCGAAATAAATCCTTTTGTATCCATTAGACACCGAAATTTTTTTTATAATAAAATGATATTTCAATCTTTTCAAAAAGTGACCCTCACCTCTCTTATAAAAGAGTAATTATTATTATTTAAAAATAAAATCTCAAAATACCTTTGAATTCTACAAACCCTGATCAAATATCCTCAAAAATACCATCACTTGAACCTAGATGCCTTAATTTGATCAGAAAGCCAACCTATGGATCCCTTTTGATCAAATTAAAAGGAAGCACCCCAAGAAGAGGTAATAATTTCATCACCTCTTTCAAAGTTCTTTTCTTTTTCTAATTCCTCTCTCATTATTGTTTCCAAACCAAAATAATAACTCTATTAACTTCTATATACTGTGATGTTATTATAATTATGGTATAACCTTATTCGTTATTCTATCCATCCAGTGAATTATAAATCCACCATATGTGTGTATGCACCGATTACTGTCTCCACGTCGTGGTGTAGTTTTTTATTCAACACTTCATTAATTGGATGGGTATAATAATGAGTATAATTGATGTAAATAATAAATATGACATGTTAATGATTAAGTATATATAATATACCATCCAATTACATATGATTTCACCACTAATAGAATGATATTATCACTTGTGCATACATACAGCTTATTGTCTCCACGACACGATGGGATTTCATTCCCCATTGTAACCATTCAAGAATAATTTTAATTTTATGATTAAAAAAATAATTTTTAAGAACTTAATATAATTATGGATATAAATAAAATACATATTGTCCCCAAAAAATATGACTTGCGTAACAAAACTTATAAAAAACAAATCAGTTTACACCCGAAACAATTATACTACTAAAATATTATTAACAAAACAATATTAGAGGATCATATATGATATCATATTTTCATATATGTTTCTTTTATAATTTAATAACAATTATTTAACCATTATACATGAGGTTAAACTTACCTTCTACTAATGGAAATTCTAAGGTAAGGGGTTTTCATCTCAATTTTTATTCCCGTGATATTCATGCTATATTGCCACTATTTCGTTTTGTGTGGAGTATATACTAAAAATGATTGTATTATTTGTGTAATATAAATTAATTTATGGGTATTTACACTTCATTTTATGACCCTTATTTCATAGGGTTTATGTTTTGTAAGTTACCAAATCAGTAAGAGAATTTTTAATTTCGATTTCCACTCATTCGGTTTTACAAAAACATTATTGATTATTTTACTCCAAGATTATGTGTGAAATCACTATTTATTTACGTAGTAATTTACACTCCCCTTTGTGTGTATATACTTATGATTCACATAATCACTCTATTCATAAATTCTCAAGTCACTGATATGTTCTTGATAAGAGTAATCTTAACTCAATTTCCATTTATTGGGTTAAACATCCAAGTCATTGGTTTTGTTTTTTAATAGAATACGTGTGAATGTAATCTGATTGATTTAAATTTAATATCAAATCATATTGAGTGTATTTATATTTTTCACACATAATTATGTCATTTATTTATCCTTAATATAAGGATATGGTCTTTATAAAGGATTTCATCTCAATTTATGTTCCATTGAGACTTCTTTGTTGTTATGTTACAATTCACTTTTATATGGTGTATATACTATCTTTTGAAATATTATATCATGAATCCCTTTATTATCATGATATTATAATGTTTTTATTAATTTTATTCCCCAATTATTTTTATTCATGTGTCTCTCATTTGGTTAGGAAATCTTTAACTAAAATATAGTTTTAAACGTTTTAAAGATTTATTCTTCTAAATCATTCTCATTGATGACCATGTTTTAAAAATGGTTTTAAGGATTTATTAATATAGACATGACTTTTTTATAATAAAAATTTCTTTCATTGTTTCAAAGTGGTATGGGACACTTTGATTCAAAAATCTATTTTAAATGAATTATTTGATAAGTAGTGCGACTTTAAAATGTTTTCAAGAAAAAGAGGATATTTTTATCAAATAGTTTTACTGATTATTTTCATCTATGTCAATATCATTCATTATTCTTGATTGATGTTGATTTATTGTAATAAAATCTTTAATATTGTATTTAATGAGTTATGTTTTACTGTGGATGTGTTATTTTTATACCATTCATGGTTTGTGGTTCAAATATTGACATTTCATATGCTAGTTTTAATACGAATGTTTAGATTATGTTTCAACGTTTTCATATGAGGAATGAATTAGACTTAGTAAGGGACGAGTGGAGCCTGCTATATCTCCTCGATGCATTGGTAGGTCTCATGAGAGAAACTGGTGTCTTGGCACAAGTCATTGACAAAATTATTATTTTTAGTCTTAGCACGAGGCCTTGACAATGTGGTTGTGATTTTCAAAATTATGCATTCCATCATTATGAAATTAGTTATTGATATTACATGTGATTATTAGACTAGCATAATATCCATGTTAATAAGTAAATGGAATTATTTTATTTGTATTTTCTATATTATACTAAAGTTTAAGTTTAAAAGGCTTGTCTTTTAGTCTTATACATTGCCTTAAATGTTTATAGTTATTTATGAAATTTTCTGCTATATTGTTATCCTTAATGAGCATATGAGATCACCCCTTTCTTATCTTTTCCTTTTCCCAGTATGTGAAGAAGTATATTATGTTTGACCTATAGGGGTAGGCTAAGGGATATGAGTGTTATCATATGGGGAACAATGTTGTTTATTTTATTTCATGATGTAATGTAAAACTTATGTACGTATCTAGTACTTCCAAGGCTACTAAACTAATCGATCTTTTGAGACTTGATCTCTTGTGATCATGCCAATGTTATGTAATAATGCAACTAATCTGGGTAACTAGGGCCAGGGCATTACATTTACAATACCCTCGGTGCTTGAAACCAACCCGAGGCCTACTAGAGGTAGGACTCTAGGGTCACCATCTCCCTTCTCAGATTGTCAGCCCAGGAGGGTACACCTTATGGGGAGGGGGTCATGAAAAAGTGGTATCAGAGGCAGGTTGATAGATAGGATTGATTTTGGCGTTATTCACAAGTTTGGATGCATGGGTTGGTAGGAAAACAATGTTAGTTATGTTTATAAAGTGATGTAAACACTAGAGACTGGTTAAGACATAT
This sequence comes from Viscum album, assembly GCA_963277665.1. NCBI lineage: Eukaryota > Viridiplantae > Streptophyta > Magnoliopsida > Santalales > Viscaceae > Viscum > Viscum album. The sequence continues at coordinate 772,872,956 of OY728138.1, forward strand.
GCGTTTAGGACCCCCTGTGATATGATGCCCAAAACATTATGTTTACAGTAGATACTAAACAAGGTGATAATAGTTGTTGGGTAGAGACCTAGGAAGGGATCACACATCATTCTTATTTGATCCTATTTTTGAATGGGTATACCTTGGGATATGTTAATCTAAAATGTATAAAATAAAACAATTAACTAATTAATGTTGAGACTTCCATATTCTAGGTTTAGGAGCTCTAACTGTTTTTTATTTTTCTGGCATGGATCTAGGTCGATGTCCCCATTTAGTTCAGGTAGAAGATATCTAGTAGGCTATGCTAGAAGATCACCATAGGGTAGAAGTTAATGAAGATAACACTTGGAGGAGGATACTCTAAGAGTTTCAGCGTTAGAGTCTACATAAGTTTGAGGTCTCCATTTCAGATGTAGTCACAGAAGACTGGATAGAAGAGGTTGAGATTTCTTTTAGTTTGATCCGTTCTCGGAAGGAGCACCGGGTGTCTTTGGTTGTGAAGATGATATGTGGGGAAGCAAGGAAATGGTGGTTCCTATTCCTTGAGGATTTTGAGGAGTTGATGATCTCGTGGGAGAAGTTATGAGACATGTTCAAAGTTGAGTTTCTTTCATCAACAGAAAAGGTGTCCAGTCGCCAGGATCTTCTTACCCTTCAATAGGGGATCTCTAGTGTGTGACAATTTGGAATCTATTTCAGGAACCATTTTTGATATGCTTCAGACCTGTTTCTAGATGAGGATACTGGGGTGAGGAATTTCAATGAGGCTTTGCATCTAGAGATTCAGCGCCTGGTCACTCCATTTATGTTGAAGAAATATCTTGAGGTGTTGGCGAGAGAAGATGTCATCGAGAGGAAATTAGCTAGAACTAGATCCAAATGATAGGGCATCATCATGATTCCTAATGAAGAAGATCTATGGTTTTGGGTTCCCAGTTTTCTGGGCATAAGAGTTTCTATTTTCCCAGGGGTAGGTCCCAACCCTTAGTATCTTATTTCTCTAGGGGTTGTGGATATAAAGCCTATATAAATATATTAGGCACCCATTTTTCTTGTGGAGTCCGAGGTCATCAGCAGTGAGTGTGCATGAAATTTTAGAGCATTCATTAGGCACCAGGTGTTCTACTTTAGGTTCCTCCATTGTGGCAGTTTCAACTAGGGCAGTAGTAGCAAGTTGCACCAAATTTGGATCATTAGAGAACAGACGGGGCATGAAGAGGAAATCCCCATGATGCTCCCCATCCTCAGAGAGCATAGAACAGACATGGTGGTGTTGTTCATCATAGTTAGAGAGGCGATGGAGCAGGTCATGGTCCGCTTCATGCTTTATCATTTACAGTGCCAAGCGAGCAATATGTTGTTTGAGGTACCATTGGATATTTTTCTACTTGGGTGTATACCTTGTTTGACTCCAGAGTGACACACTCCTTAATATCTCCTTCCCTTATATAATATTTTGTACTTGAGGTAGATAGTCTTACAGTGCCGTTGGCATTGACTATGCCTATTGAAGGTTGAGTTGACTTGTTTGAAGTATGTAGAGACTGCAAGCTTGTGTTGGGGAATCACCGCTTATGGGGAGATTTATTATGTTTACAAATACAACCATATGATGTCATCCTTAGTATGGATTGGTTTTATTCATTACAGGATATAATTTATTTCATTATGAGGTAGCTGGTGTTCTTTGATGTTGATGGAGAGCCGACAATGTTTGTTGGCGAACGAGACCCTTAGATGGGTTATAGGTGTGTTCCATTCTTGTCAACCTATAAGGGTGAGTTGATTCTCTGTTCTTGAGAGGTTAAGAAGTTGGTGATTCCGAGGGTCATAGAAGAATACCTAATACTTTCCATAAGTGGTTGTATAATTACCCCCGAAATGAGAGATCACGTTTCAGATCGAGCTACAACCACGAGTGTCTCCTACCTCTATGTATCCATATAGGATGGACCCTTATGAGTTACGAGAGATGCATATATAGATTGATGGTATATTACAGTGTGGTTTTTTTTAGAAGAGTGTGTCACCTTGGGGAGCACCATTTTTGTTTTTGAAGAAGGATGATGGAAGTTTGCGGTTGTGTATCGATTATCACCTCTTAAATAAAGTGAAAATAAATAATCTTTAACATATTTCGTGGATTTATGATTTATTTTATCAAATTAAGGGTGGAAGTTGGTTCTCAAATATTGAATTGTGGTTAGGATATCTTCAGATGCGTGCGAAGGATGAGGATATCCTAAAGACTACTTTCAGTTTTCGTCGTGGGAATTACGAGTCCTTTGTAATGCCATTTGGTGTGACGAATTATCCAAATTTGTTTATGGTATTGATGCACACTGTGTTCCATGAGTTCCTAGATAAGTTTGTGGTGGTTTTAATTAAAGAAATTATTGTGTACTCCGCATATGAGGAGGAGCATGCAGAGAATATGAACACTGTTTTGCAAGTTCATTGTCAACAACAACTATTCAGGAAGTTGTCAAAGTGTGCATTTTGTGATCAAGAAGTTCATTTCATGGGGCATGTGGTATCCCAACAGGGAGTATTTTTGGATCCATTGAAGATAGAAGTCGTTGTGTCTTGGGAATCCCCCAAGATAGTGGAAGAGGTGTGAAGTTTCCAGGGTCTCATAGGCTACTACAGGAGGTTCATATCTGATTTCTCTTGGGTTGTGACTCCTCAGATAGAATTGACCAGGAAGGATTAGGAATTCATGTGCACTAATTAGTGGCAGGAAACTATTGATTATCTAAAGGAGAAGTTTTTGAGTGATCCAATTCTTTGTCTGCTAGCCGAGGGAGTCCAGTTTGATGTTTTCTATGATGCTTCACATCCGGGGTTAGGCTTTGTTCTGATGCATCATAGATCGGTCATTTCTTATGAGTATTGGTAGTTTCATCCCCATGAATGTAACTATGACACTCATGATCTTGATATGGTGGCTGTGGTGTTTTAGCAGAAGTTGTGGATACATTACCTCATCCGTGAGCACTTTTTTGTTTTCACCGATCATAGGAGCCTGAGGTATGTTTTCTTGCAATTTGACTTGAACTTGTGGTAGTCTCAGTGGATGGAGTTATTACAGGAATATGAATTTCTAATATCATATATTCCATGAAATGTAAATGTTTTAGCTGATGCGCTAATCAAGAAGACATGTAGTGATGCAGTGCATGAGTCTGGTGATCCTTGGAGAGTGATAGAATAACTTTCTGCATTACATCTTGATATGGGAGAAGTTGGGGGTAGAGGTTGTCTTTTCCAAATGACGGTGCAGTCATATATGGTGCAGTAGGTAGAAGAGTCCCATTTAGGGGATCTAGAGGTGGAGGTTTGGAGAGACCGAGTTGTTTTTGGCGAGGCCCATGATGGTTGATCTATGGATGAACAACATCGGATGTTTTATCAGGGAACGATTTTTGTTCCTAAAACGATGTGTGAGATGGTTCTCAAAGAGTTCCATAGTTCACCTTTAGCAGTGCGTCCGGGTGTGAAAGAGATGTACCGATCCTTGAGGAGTCAATTTTGGTCTCTTGAATTGAAGCGTGAAGTTGTGGAGTTTGTGTCACAATATTTGGTCTTTTAGAAGGTGAAGGCCAACCACCGTTGTCCCGGTGGGTTTCTACAACCATTGGATGTTCCTCAATAGAAGTGGGAGGACATCTAAATGGACTTTTTTACTCGTTTACCTTGAGCTCAAGGAGTATATGAAACTATTAGGGTAGTAGTGGATCGTTTAAAAAAATTATACCACTTTATAGTGATTAATGACTTGAGCTCAATGGAGGTTTTGTCGATGAAGTATCTAGAGGAGGAGATGAGACTCCATGGATCCCCGAGGTTGATCATTTCTGATCAAGATCCTAGTTTTAACTCTAGGGTGTGAAGAGATCTCCAGCATGATTTTGGTTCTCAGCTATTCCTTAGCACTACTTTTCATCCACAAATAGATGGTTAGATAGAGTGGACCATCCAGACACTTGAAAATATGTTGTGCTCTTGTGTCCAAGATTTTAGAGGTTTGTGGATAAGGAACTTACCCTCGATGGAGTTCGCTTACAACAATAGTTTTTACTCCACCATCAGTATGGAACAGTTTGAATCCTTGTATGGATGACCATTCCGTTCACTATTGTACTGGATTGGGGTTGGAGAGTCAATAATTTTCAAACCATAACTAGTGTAGAATATGATAGAGATGGTTTAGATAATTCATGAGAGTATGAAGGTATTGTGGGATCGTTAAAAATCATATTCCCATCAAAGGAGGAGACCTTTGGAGTTTGATATTAGGGATCATGTGTTTCGGAAGGTGACTCCTTGTCATGGGTAGCAAAGGTTTGGTCATGAGAGTAAGATGTCTTCCCATGTTTTTGGTCATTTTGAGGTGTTGGATCATATTGGAGGTATGGCATATTGGGTAGCACTTCCCTTATTGATGAGCATGGTACATGATGTTTTTCATGTGTCGCAGCTCCATCGTTATCTTCATGATGACTCTCACTTCATCAATTGGGGTGAGATCGATGTTAATGATGATTCAACCATCGAGGAGTGGTTGGTATAGATCCAGGACCACAAGTATAGGGTGTTGCGTGGGCATGCTATCCCCTTGGTTCATGTATTGTGTTGAAACAGTGGCATGGAAGAGAGTACATGGGAACATGAGTCGTCGATACATGCTCAGTACCCTATGTTGTTTTATGTTTACTTATTTTCATGTAATGATGTTTTCTTTGTGGTTGTAGACCTTTTGTGTTTATGAGATGTGTTTCTTTTATTGTTGTTTTTTGGATTTCTCTATTTTGATAGGTATCTCAATGGGTGGTTGTTTAGATCCCTTTTCTATTTCCTTTTAGGTTGGTTTTGAATTCTTGATGATGAGAATGTTTGATAGGTATTAGATATAATGACCCAGACCTATATGGCCTAGTCCTTTGTTGAAATCTCGTGTCTGAGGCATTCTGGGATGTCAAGGTGACCTATCCCTAAAATTTTTCCAAATTTCTCGTTCTGTGAACAATGTTTCGAGTTTTCTGAACAATGTCATTAGTGAGACATATGTAAACAGTTTCATCAATGAGACAGATTTCAATAGTTTCATTGGTGAGGTAGACGTGAACAGTGTCACTGGTGAGATATATGTGAATAGTGTCCTCGGTGAGACAGACGTGAATAGTGTCATTGGTGAGTCATTTGAACTGTTGGTGTCGGTGAGTCATTTGTACTGTCGGTGTCAGTGATTCCTTTGTACTGTCAGTGCTGGTGAGTCATTTGTATTGTACGACATAGGTGAGTCATTTGTATTGTCAGCACTGGTGAGTCCTTTGTACTGTGGGCATCAGTGAGTGATTTGTACAGTTGGCGTTGGAAGGTGTACAATGTTTTCTTCCATCGATAAGTGTGCAGTGTTTCCCACCGTTGGTTGGTGTATAATGTTTCCAACTTTCTATAGCTTCTATCCTTTGACATTTTCTTTGACGCAAAACACATTCATGGAATTCTTTTAAGGGATTTAAGGCTGATTCAAAGCCCATAACTCCAATCTTAATTTTCATAAGGCTCAGGATGCCTTTACATTGTCAAACCACATGATTTAATGAGATATTATTTTAATGGAAAATACATCGTATCTTAAAACATTTCTCTATTAAATCTTCTAAAGGGATGAGATATCTTCCTCCCAAGTTCTACATTCTTGTTCTTTGGTGCGAGATGATCATACCTTTCCATCTTCCCATAGGAGAGGTGTGATAGAACCTTAATCCTTAGATCATTTCCCCTCGATTTTCTTCACATTTCATGCACACCCCTATTTTGGTGAAAGTAGAAATTGTCGATCCGTCATCTAAGAAGGTATGGTTTACCTCTATTCTTGTGTTTATTCAATCCTACTTCTCCTATTTCTCCTTTTCATGTTATGGAATGTGGTATCTATGTTCCTAATGGAGTTTTCTTGGGTGTTAGTTGGTACAATCATGCTGTGGCATCCTCAGGTTGATGTAGTTGTCACATGGAGAGGTTCTCATGATCTGTTGTGTTGGAATGTTCGTAAATAATGCCAAGAAACTTTTGAGGTAGGGTATTGATTGATTCTATATTATTTTATGTGCAATCGTAGAGTTAGCATGACTCATCCCACTAGATCACAATTGAATTGATGTAATAAATATTTAAACTGAATAAATAATTTTGTATCAATAATATGTTATCACCTCTTGTTTTGATAGATATTGTGATATCTATGCTTTCTTTGTTTAGAATTTCATTCTTGAGAGAAATTGGAAAAGAATGTAAACTAGGATTAATTATAATTATTTTTCAATGATAAAGAGGCATGTAAATGAATATATTTGTTGTTGTTTTAATTTTCTGTTAATCAAATGGATGCAATAAACATGTTTAATTATTTGTGATAGCTATAATAGCTTGCTATTTATGTTTCCCATGGTTGGAACCTAATAATAATTAATCCATTAATTAAATATGGATTAATGAACCTGATTTTTGATGAAAGATAATGCCTTGTAGGATTCTTAGTTACCCTCTTTATTGTAAGGTCGAGTGCCTTCTGCTTTGGAGCCTTGAGAGCTCATTGTGTGTGAAGGCTAGATGCCTTATTTAAGGGACAAGAGCTGAGTTGACATGATGTCTATTTCCAACTACTTGTGACATGTTATGAGCCTGTATTGATGTTGTGAGATGTGGGGGCACAGAGGCCCATTGTTTTTGGTAGCTGTTGATTCCTAGACTGGCCAGACACATTAGTTTATTCATGTGAGTGTTGGAGAGGACACCAAAGATGATGAAACATGTTGGATGTGAATAATTGGATGTTTTATGAATCTTGTTGGTTGTTTATATACTTTACTTTCCCCACTAATCAAGGCATCTGGTCTTTCTTACCCTTCTTCCAAAAGGGGTGAAGACACACAAAGTATGGCGCATGATTTCTATGTTTAGCTTCTTGAGGGAGGACGGGTCTACACTCCTTCTATAGGTGGAAAAGACCTGACAGGTAGTTCATCTACTCACTGAGTTGAGGCCCCCTGTGTTTTGAAGCATAGAATGTTTTTCTAGAATGCCTAGGAATATGGGAAAGTAATAATGATACTAATACATTATTGAACGAATGATGATTAACCCATGGGGATGGATCTTTCTAGGACATAATGTTGAGGTTGCAATTTAAAGGAACAATAGACTTTGGGTGTGATGATAATGAAATAAAATGTGGAATTATTAATGGTTAATTAATGTTTAAAGAATATATTAACATAATGTGAAAAGGATAATAAGGAATAATGTAATGCAATAAAGCTCTTTAAATGGTTGTGTCCTTATAAGATACATAGTCTTAGTAGTGGAATCCAAGAGTTTGAGAGACGTTAGCTGCATTTGAGTCTAAGACTAGGTTATGCCCATAGTGTGGTTGTGAGATATATTATATTATATAATTTTTGTGTTTCTATATGCTAATCCACCCTATCAGTTAGGGAAACTGATAACCTAGGGATTCTCAGCCTTGGGGGGGGGGGGGTGTTTTCCACAACATTATGGTTAAAGGATGGATGACTGACTACCCCCTTTGGCGCCACTCTCTACTCTTGGTAGTTACTTGTTCTAGTAGGAACAACAATTAGTTTGATCTATATATTTGTGTAGAGGGATATAATGGATTGTGGTTATTCACACACACATATTATGGATATAGTTTTCTATAGAGTAATATACGTGTAACATGTATAGGCTGTGATGACTTGAGTATCCTTACTCGGTGTATATGTTGTAATGGCTTGAGGTATAATGTCTGAAATATGATACAAATTAAGCGAGCTATGGTGGCTCCCAGAAACTACTTGGTTACTTTGGTGATATGGACGTGGTGGTTGTGCTTTTTGAGGTCCATGTTGTGGTGCTTCACCCAGGTGTTTGAGGGAATGCCTTTTTGGAGAGATATAATTAGGACATGTGACATTGGGGAAAAGCGGAAAACTAGTGTGGGTAGTGGTAGTGGGGTACCCTTGATATCCATTATTATATTATATACCCTTGTATGCGATACTAAGTGAGAGTATCCATGGCGAGGCAGGGAACTTAGTATACTTATTTAGGTGATGATTTATTTCTACTTGTTGTTCACTATGCTTTATCATTCTTTCTTTACTTTTTAAAAAGAGGCTCTAGGGAGGATCCTATTGAGTATACTGTTATACTCACCCAATGTATATATTAACTATTTTTAGGTCACTTGGATTAGGTTGTAGATCAGGTTGGTTACTATTATCTTGGGGTTACAGGATCTGTTCACGCTTTGTGGTCACTGTTGTTTTTTTTACTTTCCTTTGGAACTTGTAGTTTTTCTATTTAGTTGTAGTAGTTCTTGCATCACATTACATATGTTTACTTGGGATTTTTTTTATATTTTAGTCTGAGTTGTAATGTTTTGGTGTATTTCTTATCTACACCATTCACATGTGTTCTCTTAGAGGGTAATGCCTCCCATTTTTGTGTTTACTATACCCTCAGTGCTAGTTGCCAACCCAGGGCCTACTGGAGACGGGACTCGGGGGGTCACTATCTCCCTTATCACATTGCCAACCTAGGAGGAGAATACCTTATTATAGGGGGTCATGAAAAAATGTGATTACTTCCCAAATGATATGCCTTACATAATTGGAGCTCATGTAAAACATATTGTTTTTATTAGAAAATAGATATCAAAAAACACTTTTAAGAACTATCACATAGTAGAATATCAAAAGACATCAAAGAAGATAAGGATGATCCCTCAACAAAGTTCACATGATAAAGGTGAATAAGGAATGAATATTCAATTTCTTGTGTATAAAAATGTATGAAGTGATACCAAGGTAAATTTCACAAAGGAAATTGAGGATATTTTATGTTTAGAAAAATTGTGAATAAAGTAGCTAGTTGCTGAAAAAATGATGTGTATGATAGTAGGGAATAAATTATAGCATATAAAAACCTTTTTTGTTAAATTACTTATGTGTGGAGAATATAGGCCTTATACGAGTCAATGAACTAATCCAAGGGTTAATTCCAAGACTAAGGAAGGACCTATGCTTTGAAAATTGTTTATGCGTAAGGATTAAAGGGTTTATGTATTAGATTTTGAAAATTATGCTGTAAAATTAGTATATCAATAAAATTAAGACTATAATAACCATGATACACATAAAAATTATTCCAATTTAATTTTTCTTCTTGGATTTGAAACATATGTCCAATGGTACTAATAACATGCAGAAGTAATTTACTAATAAAGTGATATTTTGGAAAAAACATGATTGGGGGATTGATAACCCGTAGTATTTGTTTGATGTTGGTATAAACCTAAATAGAATTTGGATGATATGTCTATGTATAGTCATATTTTTAAAAGCATTGATTCCACTTTTTTATGATTTATGTGACCAAAGTTTTTCATGATTATGTATAATTTTGGAAACATATTCCAAGGATAAATCTTTTTGATTTTGAGGTGATTAATGATATTTTAGTAGATTTTTAGTGGGGTTGATGTATATATACCCATTAGGTTAAATATAAAATATTATTTGAAAATAATGATATTATGTTTTTTTAGTTGTAAGCTAAAGGGTATGAAAAAACCATTGAGGTCAAAAAATTCTTTAATGTTGAGGTTATTGGTGTTATTTTGGATATAAGAGTATTTATATAATGAATGATATATGTTAAACATTTGAGATTTGTTTTATTTTTTTTCGATTAGTGTATTAAGGTTTATTAATTTTCAATGTTATCTTACTTTATACTATCCATTTATGATTTATTAATGATATGATAAATAACTTATTAATCTTTTGTGGATTATGTGATCCATTAAGATATTATTATTATGCTTTAGAAAAAAAAATTCATAATTAGTACTCATAATTTGGAGTGAAAAATGAGATCTCACTGAAAATTTATTAAAGGATGAAATTATATTTTCCAATAATTCATATTTCATCATGTTACAAGTTATATGGTAAAGGAGTTCCATAATATAGGAAAATATTCTTGAAACAAAAATGTTTTCATATTATAATCATTTAGGATGAATTTATTGTATTTTAATCCATATTAGATTTATGTATTTTTAGTTATTGATTTTTTCCTAACCATGATGTCTATCACTCTTTATTAAATATTGGGTGTTAGATTTTTTTCCTTTCACCACATCTGTATTTTCATTTCCCACTAATGTACTCTTACTTGAAACCTATTAATTCTATACCCTTACTACATACCTTTCTATCGATTCATGTGTATTTTATTATTAAAACTTTTTAAAATTTTGGTTTTCAATAAATATTTTTTCATGTTTCAAGACATTTTTAATTGATATAAACTTCAAGTTATGAGGAAAAAATTTATTAAGTGGGTAGGAATGTAGCACCATGATGTTTTAAAAGATAAAACCATATATTGTATGAGATACGCAACACCAAACCCAAACAAAAATTGATTATTTAATAAGATTGTTTTAACATAAAAATTAATTTTATAGTTATGAATATGATTAAATCATTTATAAAATAAATATATTTAAATATTATACCCAAGATAAATTCATTTTTATATAACTAGTAATTAATCACTTGATTTTTAGTAATTCAATTTTTTTCTTTAACAATACTTTTTATTCAAATTTTTTTTGACTTAATTTGTTGAAAATATATTATAATAAATTTTTATTAAAATTTTTATTTTTTTGTTAAAATCAACATCATTTTTGAATTTATTATATGTAAATTTACATAGGGTGAATTTTTTAGATTTTTTGTAAAACCACTTTCCATTACGCTTTTGGGTTTTATTTTAAATTATATTATTCTACCTATATGAATTGATTTTGATACAATGTATTCTCATCATAATTAATATTTGGTAATAAGGGAATCATAATTTTTAGACAATAAGAATAGTAACCATAGTAAATATTTATTACCACGTTAAAAGAAAAATATGTTAATTAAGGGAAATAATATTTTAACAATGAATATAAAACAATAATCCCTAATAGTATGAATATTTATACTTTTATTTCAATATAATTATAATTATATATTTTTTATAAATTATTAAATAATTTTTTTGACAACAATTAGATTTTATATATGTTAAAATATAAATTATATTTAGGGTAATATATTATTTTTAATTAAGAATACTTTTTTGATTAATTAATGAATTTTTGAAATAAATTAAATTGTAATAAAATATTATTATCAAATAATATTTATTTTTTATAAATTATAATATAGTTTTATGAAGTGAAAATGTAATTGGCATAAGTGTTCAAAAAATGTTATTGAAAAAATTACCACCATTTCATAATAAATATTGATTATTATTCTAAAAATAAAAATTCACATATTTTTAATTTTTTTGATAAAATAAATAAAATTATTTTTGAATAATCATATCAAAATTATACAACAGTGAAATTTTTATAATTTTTTGAAATTATCAAATTTTCATGTAAAAATAGAATGATTTATAAATATATGGTGTGTATTATGACATCATAAATGTTGAAACGTTATTTAATAAATTATATAAAGGGTATCCATGACTAAATCTAAGTATCACCTTTAAAATAATTTGTTTTTAGGTTATATACATAATTTTATAAATCCATTTTGAATCCTCCAAAACCTATATAAGAATTTAATGTTTTAAAATTGATTATTTATAAATGTGACTCACTTATCCATAACAAAGGGAAATATTTTAATTAGTTTGGAAATTAGACAAATAAAATAACCAAAAAATATATTTGGATGAATCCATGGGATAAAATGATCATATATTTTGTTGTTTTAATTTTTTTATTGTTTAGACACCAAAACCTAAGGTTGGGAAATAATAAACAACCCCTCTATTTTCTTATATAAACTCACCCCATATCTCATTACTCTTCACTATAAAAACTTTTATTACATAATTAATCTTTCAAAATATCTATAGAGTCTTCTTAAGTTTCTCCAAAGCTCTCATGAAGCTCCTCTTATGCTTTTGGATTCACCCTCTCAATGTAAGGGACCTCTCTCTCTTATTTTCCATTCAAGAACCTTATTTTTATTTAGCCTTTTGATTCTAAATTGGTTAGTTTTTCATTCCATTATAAATGTCCCTATACTAAAAAATTTATTTCATATAAATTATTTATCACTTATCCCCTATCATTATTACATGTACCTAATCTGTTACTATGTTAGAATTTAGTAAGGGACCTATCTATCTTCTATTAAATTCCATCACCATCTTTGTATTTAGCCTTTGAAATATCAAGTTGTTACATTTTCATGAAATTATTAAGATTCTTGTATTATACAATTTCCTTTATGTTAATTAGAGATAATTTATTTAATCTAATTATATCATTTACTGAATCCATTTCTATGCCGAAATCTAGAAGGGGACCCCTCTCTCTTGTTTTCCATTCAAGGACCTTATTTGTATTTAACGTTTTCTTTCTCAAGTGGTTTTGTTTTATTACATTTATAAAAAACCCTTAATTTCCCAAATTATTTCCAAAAAATGAGATATCACTTATCCCAAGTCATTATACCATTTACCTAATCTGTTACTGTGTTAGAATCTTGTAAGGGATTTTCCTCTCTTATTTTCCATTCAAGAAACTTCTTTGTATCTATCATTTTTAATTTCAATTTTTTTATATTATAATGAATTTAAAGGTATCCCTATATTTTCTAATTTATGTCCTAAAAATGTAATATTATATATCCCCTCTCATTATAGCATTTTCCTAAGTCATCACTATGTTGAAATTTAGTAAGGGATCCTCTATTTCTATTCTTTGTTCAAGAATCCTCTAAATTTTAAGCCATTTGATTTTTGATTCCTTATGGTGGGATATGTTTTTCCATATTCCTCTTACTGTAAATGTCAAATCCAAATTATTAGATACTTCTTTCACTCGTATTAATCCATTTTATGAATAATAATGTACTATCGTTATATTGCTGAAATGTAACTATGATTCTCCATGTTGAAAAGTTGTGAGGTGTATACCCATACCCATTTACACTTAATGATATTAAACTAGTTGTAAATATACTTATTTATTGATTAATTCCATATATGTAGCCCACATTTTTTAATCATGGTATTAAATGTGATTAAAAATGATTCTATTTTGAATGATTTATGTGGCACACTTATGCATGTACATGATATGAAAGTGATGAATGAACCCAAAATTATATATCGCTCCAATTCACTGGGTAATTTTTTAGTTTCATGATATATCATTTATGAGAATAGGGGGTGATCCTAATCTGTTATAGGAAATTTTACACCATCTTCTGATGTAGTGGAAGTTAGCTATGGCCTATGTTTTTGATGTCACGTGTAAGGTTATTTCCACATTCCAATTTTTCCTTTATGTCGTAATGATATGTCACACATCATTATTCAATTTTATGATTATCACTAATTTAATGTACTATTAAAATTCGTATAATAAATTTTTTTACACTTTTCTAATGTTATTATTTCATTATTCCCTTACAATGCCTTATAGCTCACCCCTTTCTTACATATGTCCCCATGTTATCTCAGGAAGATTTAAAATAATAATGGAATTTTAGATGTATGTTAAGGACGTTTTCAATAATTTTATTGTAACCATGTATCATGTTAGTGTAATGTGAACCTACTTTAGAAAATTCAGTTGGATTATAGATATTTTGGGTTGTACAACATGTATTCTTATGTAATAAATCATAAATTAATTTGTAATAAAGACTTGAGTTATCTTATTTTTGAATACTGATCTTTGATCTGGTTTTCACCAACTAAGAATAAAAGAATATGACATTAAAAAGAGAAAAATACATATTAGCAATTACAATTATGATTATCTTATCATTCCATTTGGTCTAACTTGGGATCCTTTTTATATTTTTAATGAAAAATATTTTACATGACTACCTCATCTCATTATCAGTAGTCTTTATGGATGCAATCTATTTTACTATAAGATTTTTAAGGATCCTTTGTGTCAATATAGAGACGTCCAATAAATAATTATAAATCACATACACTACATAAAGAATTCAATGCGTAATTTCGAGATAATGGATGTTAAATTCGTTGGAAACATGGTGTCAAAACATGAAATCTCGGTTGATCCTAAGAAGGTTAAAACTATTATGTCATGGGATAAACTACATAATGTATTTGAGATTTGATTCTTATTGTAATTTTAAGTATATTACTATATATTTTATTAATATTTCTCAAATATGGATTCTACAATTACCACCCTCACATGGAAGGGAGTGAAATTATTATATATAAAAAAATTAGAGTTTTTTTGTTGAGTTGAAAAATATTTCGACTTATAGACTAGTTTTGACACTTCTAGTTGGTGGGTTGGGCTACATGGTCTTTTGTGACACATCATGTCCATGTTTGGGTTTCATTATTATAGAGGTTGACAACATATCATCCTATTCATACATACATCTTAGGCTACATAATAAGAAATATCTGACCGATGATATCAAAATTGTAGCTATTAATTCATGATCTTAAGAGTTGGTAGAATTACATTTTTAGAGAAATTTTTTACATTTATTCAGACCCAAAATTATTAAGATATATCTTATCTAAACCATATTTTAAGCTTTATCAAATTAATTTTAACATTTCATACACCCTAGGAAATGGATATTCAATTGCCAATTATTTGATCTGGAAGAATCTAACCCAGTTTATGAAAGAATAATCAGAAGATTATAACTTGAGAGATATTTTTTCATAATTTCACTTATGTTCCTAATAGGAAGATGTTGAGGTTTTTGTGAAATGTTTTTATCTATATTCCACTCATGTTGAGATTATTCTTCAAGAATTGTACCTTGATTATGAAATCTATATAATTAGGGTCTCTCTTTATTGCGGGAACACCCCCAGTAATTGAAAATTCTCATCTTAAGGAATCTTATTTTTTTTTGGATTTGGTTTCTTTTTCCTATGTTTATAATGAATTATGCGATAAAATATTTTCATAATTCCTAATTTACGATGCTCCTTGAAACCAAAAAACGTTTTTTTATATACATAAATTATTATGGTGGCTAGGTATGAGATGAGATGTCACTAAAATTATTTATCACTATTATACATGTCAGCTCGTCAAATATGAGCACTATAGACATTCATGATTTCTTTATACAATTCTTATAAAAATAGAAAATGGAGATGATATATCATTGGAATTTTCTTTTGGTTTGCCTCATACCACTTAGAAAAATAATGTGATATTGGTTTTGGTTGAATAGATAATGATCAACACACTTATATCCCATTCTTCATACAAACAAAGTTAAGGACTTGGGACGTCTATTTGTGTAAAATATTGTTAGATTCCATTATGTATCTTATTCTATAGTCTATAATAGGGATCAACGTTTTACTTATCTCTTTGGGATATGATTAGAAGAGGCACTGGGATCTTAGGTATTTGGGAACAAGACATGTTATCTACATATGGATAGATATATAGAACTAGATATAATAATTCATGAGGATATGTTACATTCTTCAGTTCTTGATTTTTGTGGAGTTTAGTACTTCCATTTGGAAGTGTTTGAGTTTTCTTATAATAACCATTACCAAAATTCAATTTGGATGTATACTTTTAAGGCAATGTATATTTGGTCTTATAAATATCTATTTTGTTGGTTAGAGATTTTTGAATGTTCTGAGTCTAGGTCCTGTTTAGTCCAAGATATGAATGAAAAGGTTTATATAGTTTATTAGAGACTTTTGATGGTTCCTAGATAGTATACATATTATTATAGCAATCTTAGTTGACCTTTTATGTTTGCAGTTAGAGATAAGGTTTTTTTGATAGTTTCACCACATTTGGTTCATTGATGACTTGAGAAATAGTGGAAGATATCCCCGTGGGTTGTGGGACATTTTTTGGTTGTTGAGATTGTGTGGAAAGTGTCTTACCATTTATTACTTCCATAGAAGTTGATTTCGATACACAATGTGTTCTATGTATCAATACTTTGGAAGTGTATTTCCAAACCTATATTTTGTCTTGATATGTGATGATCTTGATGTTGAACCTAATTTATATGTTATTGAGCTTCCATATAGAATTATTGATTCTAAAAAAAAGGTAATTCATGGGGGGATGATACATTTTTTCCATTTGATGTGGAAATATGGTTACGATTCTCTTGAGACTTTTAAGATTTATTCATTGAAGAGATAGCAATGGCCTCATCTTTTTTACAGACATATTTGAAATGTTTTCTAGGGGAAAAAAGTATTATAGTGGGGAGTTTGTAACCTCATGTTACCTTATTTCAACTATTTATTGAACCTTTTCATGATATCCTTTAAGCTATGTATTTTTAGGGGTCTATTTGAGACAAATTATAAAACATTAGAAGCCCAAGGGGCTATGCATGGTTAGAGAAAACCATGCGGTTTGGCCTAGAAAATAGTGAGACTTGATGTAGGCCACTAGAACGGGGTGCACAGGTTGTCTGAACCATGCAGACAACCCCTCAAAACTATATAACCTTAGAATGTGAGTGTTTTTATGGTTGGATCGTAGTCTAAAAAACTATGTGCCATCCAAGGAGAAACTATTTTCCCTACTAGCAGCGTCACATTGTTAAGGCACAAGTTTTTTCAAACTATGCCGTCCTACCCATCAAACCATACATGACAGTTTTTGGTCCACCAAAAATTATTTTAAGTATTATAAGCCCCTATTTTATTTTTTAAATCTCACCCATTAAACCCTAACATATTCTTTACATCTTTAAAGGCTCCCAATATGCAATTTTGGTCCCGTCAAACCCTTCTCTTAGTGAATCAATGTGCCGATGGATGATCTGATACCCCTCTGATAAGGGGATCTCCTATCTTGTGGTTTCTTCCAAAATATATTTCTCTCTTTGTTAGAGTTTGATAAATCATTATGAAAATGATGTATAAAAACCTCATTTTTTAGATCTTGATTCTAGGATGTGTTTCTTAATATAATCCATCCTATTATTTGTTCAAGACCACATTGCTGGTGTTATAATTGACTATGTAATTAAAGGCACATTATTCCATAATTCTATTCCCCATGATTGAACCCTTAAATTATTTATTAAATTTAAATGAGTTTTTATTTGATTTAAAAACCCCAATTTGAAAGGATTTTATTTGATATCTGAAAATTCATATATAAATTTATGATAAAACACAAATACTGATTGAATTGAATTTGGGATTTATTTTTTTTAAAATTTTTGGCTTGAGTTTGAAATTGATTTGATAATTTTTTTTTCAAGACTATAGAAAAATGTCTCAAAGTGAATGTTTTTTAAATGGAATAAATTAGTGAAAACCGTGTATTGGTTTTGAAATGAGAAATGCATGTTGATAAATAAAAACTTGGAAATTATAATTTGAATTGATTTTAAATTATTGGTTTTTCCATGTTTTATTGATTTATTTTTTACCTAATATATTATCATAGGTAATTAGTAGAAACTAGGACAAGCATGCTAGGAATTTTATTCCCTAGCAATGGATTGATGATGTCAACTCTAACTAAAAAACTATGGCATTAACTCCTATGATGGGTTTCCCTATTGGGGTGTAGTTTTCCCATTATGGGTTCCCATATTGTAGTGTATTTTGGGTGCACACACATGACTAGATCCAAGATCATTTTTGAGATGTGTGAGAACCCTATTATCGGGAAAAATGTCCTACTATGGATATTTCATACATGGTGCTTTGCTGTGATTTATTAACTTGATTATACATGACATTTATTGTTATAATATTTTACTCATACCAAATATATTATATAAGTGATTTATATAATATATTTATTTATGGAAATTTTGATATATCATTCATATATTATAGATGTGAAAGCATGGGTTGGTTTAAAATATGTGAATGAAATACCATTCCTAGTTTATTATATTTGAAATAATAATTGGTTTAATTGTTATGGAATTGATTTTAGAATAATTACTGAGACCGTAATTGGTTTTTTTAGCTCCCACCCTACCTTTTTTCCTCAGGAATTTGTAGACATTCTTATTCCAGGTCCAGGTAAAGGGAAATTTCCAATTGGAGGTGGTGGATATTCTTGATCCCTGGGATTGTAGAGTGATTATGGTGACCGATGGAGCTATTTTACACTTGTTGAACATGAGTTTTTTTAGAAATTCATCTAGTTGATGTTGTTTTTTACTTTGAAATATTTATTTATATGTCCAGGAACTATTTTACCTTATTGTTTATAGTGCCTTTTTAGAGTGTTGAGCATGCTGGCTTGTATATTTTATTTTCCATTATTTTTGTGGAAAATATGTTCCGTCATTGATCTTTTATGATTCCAGGTGCTAGTCAATAACCTGTGGAGATCAAGAACACCCTTTGTGCTATGTCAAAGCTGGATCAGTTATTAACGTGCCAAGGTATCTAGGTTATTTCATGATATTAAAAATTATTTATATGAATTTTATTATTTTGACGTCAAATTTATATTCAAACGTTTAGGTTACTATTTTCCACAGGTAGGTTAATATTCCAATGACCAAATTACTATTACAATGATCATATTACTAGTTTAATGATCATATTTCCTCATATAAATATCTATTAATTCTAGTATATATCACTCACTACAATTTCTCCCAATTTTATATATTTTACTTTTCTAAAATGTAAATTAGTTTACTATTATTTTGTTTGATTTAAAAAGTGTTTTTTGTGTGACTATGAATTCTAGATAATTAGAAAGATCCATTTTTTTCACACTCTATTTTTTTCTATTATATATTTTTTATTCTATATAATTATTTATAGTTTTCATGGGTTTAGTTATTATGTAATCTAACATTCCCCATTAATGAAATCATGTTTTATTTTTATTTTATCTATGTGTTTTATGCGTATAATTATGTAAAATAATATAAAATTAATTTATTTAGGAAAAAAATATATTTTATAATGACTAGGTTATAACATTATCCCCCTATTATAAATTTATTACGTATAATTTCAATCCATATTCTCGGTTGTGAATATATGAGGGTACATTTTTTTAAATTTTTCCCTCAAGTTCCATTGTTTCCTTTTCGTATTTTTAGTACTTCCACAACATACTGACAACTTGAGTTGTTTTATTACATTGAATATTGTCACTATGATCTGTTATCTTTAGCTGATACTCCATATAATATAAGTTACTCTCTATTTGTTCAACCTCTAAATAAAATACATATGAGGGATCATGTATATACTTATTTTTGATAAATATATGGAATAAATCATGAAAATAAACAAGGTTAGGTTTATGTATTAACATACAGTCCACTACTATTATGAAATAAAGGATCTAAAAGAGGATTGTGTACTATGGAATAAAATTTCCCTTCCATTCAAACCGCATGACTCCATTCTACTATGATATTTGAAGTAATAATTTTTTATCTATTTTAAAACTCTAATTACTATTTATGTTTTCTTGTAAAGTTGTAATCCAACTCTATGTATCTTTTATATACTATTTTATAGAATGAACCATATCATCCAATTTATGAACATGATGAGACCCAAGTAGATTTCATTCTCCAAATTCATCCAAATATGTTGGTGTTCTACTTAATATCCCATAGAGAGCTTCATATTGATGCATTGGAATACTTGAGTGTATGTTTTTATTCTATGAGAACTCATATAATGGGAGATGAATATCCCATCATCCTTTAAGTTTCATTTATTAGGATCTTCTCATTTTGTCAAGTGTTCGAATGGTACTTTTAGATTGTTCATTTTTTAGGTGATAATATATATTAAAATTATAATAAGTATTTATATCATAATGAATGCATCTATAGAATTTAAATATGAACATTGGATAATAATCATAAATAATAGAAAGTGGTTTCCCATGTATCCTAAAAGATTCCTTTATTTATATCCAAAAATGTTGTTCATGTGAACAAATTTCATGAATTTTAATGATATGTAAAGTAATTGCAAGTCATTAATCCATAACACATATCACATTTCTTCCTTTGGATGTTTTCTGGGGGAATAGTGACAAAGTCCATGGTGATTTTCTACAATTTCCATGTGGGTATCAGAAATGGATACATCACCATCCTAAAAGTTTTCAATATACTTTAACATGATGATATAAAAATCACATGAAGGTTTAATAAAAAATTTCCTTCTGCATGTTGACCCACTAGAAGTTCTCTTGAATGTCACAACACATAGTGGTACTTCAAGGATGGATGGTAAAAAATGAGTTATGAGCACAAACCAAAATCACTTTCTTTATCTCAGGTGACAAAGGGACAAAAATTCTAGATACAAACTAGATGAAACCATTTCAATAAATGTTGAATTCATGAAACTTACCTTACTTTCAACTTATCACTTTCTTTTAAAGACGCAAGTTGTCATTTTATTCCACCTTGATATTCTCTTGGAAGGATGGTTAGGTAGTCATTTGGGAATGGTATGACATGTTCCCAACTATTATGATATCCAAATAAATATTTTTCATATACATGAAGATATGGTATTTATTAATATGCATCATGGATAATTTAATAGCTTATTTTATTTTGAAATATCATATTATACTTTATTCTCTTTTCTAGGATAATAGAGAATAGAGAAATCGTAGTCCTTGATCAACTCTAATAATCTTCATTAACTCATAATGATATTTTCCTATTTTAATATATAATTTATACTCTTATAATTTATATATATATATATATATTACTTCTAACCACATAGGTAGTGATTATATATATCAAAGCCAATATCAGAACTACTAACTTCAGATGACATGTTTGGTAGTTTTTCTCATGGATATTCCACTTTCAATAGGTATAATCTATCACTTTATCATTCTACATGAGTACACAACACAAGTATTTCAATAAGGAATCTATATATATCCTAATCCATTACCAAAATTATAGTAGTGTGAGTATGGGAATATTTATTAACCTCTTCATGATATTCTTAATCATTTATTCAAGATCTTATATACAGCCATACTATACCCCATTCCAAGTTTTCTTTTTTAGTGGGATAGAAAATCATGAGAAATTTCTCAGAAAACATTTTTAGTACCTAGAAAAGTCACAAAGACAACATATTTATGTGAAACTAGTGGGTCTATCCCATTCATTAATCAAATTTACTTTTGATGGGTCCATTTAAATTCCTTCACTTGATATAATGTGCCTTAAGAATTTGAATATCTATATCCAAGAGTCACATTAGTTTAACTATCTGTATATATTCTCTATTATTAATATATCTTGAACAATCCTTATATGTTATTAATATTGTCACGACCCGCCTTCACCAAAAGGAGGGAAGGGACAACAGATTTCCAAGACCATCCTTCTTTAAGTTGAAGGAGATATAATGACCCCCCGAATCCCGCCTTCGATAGGCCCCAGAGTGGCGACCAACACCAAGGGTATAGAATATCACACAAAAGGAAGACATTTACCTTTTTATTTTAATAGGATCGGGAGATAAGATAGCAAATCCCAAACAACACCAAAGCTGAAGGTAAAGGTAAAACCCAAATTAAACCATTCCCATATGCATGTTCAAAATTAAAAGATACAAGCCACAAAAACTCCAATGGTAATGTACCAAGAAAAAGGAAAATGACAACAGCAACTACCCCAAGGTCCGAGCTAGTACGGTCCCGCATGATCCCTGAAGTCCTCCTAGAAACCTAAAAGCAGTTGTATATACGTAGGGTGAGCAAACAAGTATACTTAGTAGGGAAGAACAAAAGATCTCGTGCACAAGAGGTGGGACATTTTAATGCTCTGTGAGAAAGGAGATAACCAAAAACATTTAGCACAGTAAACTGTCCACCAAAGCCTCACCAAGGCACTCTCGCTAAATAACGCAAGTCAAGTAAAGTATAGTAATTTCACATCGATGTTTGGGTACCCCGCTCTACTTTCCCACTGGTTATTGAATACATCCTATGCATCGAACCAATCCCTCTATTCTCACCGTAGTCCCACTGCCACACCCACCCGCACACACCTGGGCCACAACCGCACATCCCGCCTGTAGACACCTGGGCCACAACCGCACATCCCGCCCATAGACACCTGGTCCACAACCGCACATCCTGCCCACAGACACCTCGGCCACAACCACCACACATAACCACCCCTGTAAACACCTAGGTCTGAACAACTACTGCCATGCCCAAAGACACCTGGGCCTCATCCCGAAGACACTTGGGAAACAAACCGCCTGCAAACACCTGGGCCAGCCACCACAACTACCCTGCCCAAAGATTCTTAGGCTAATAATGGACTTTAGGCCATCACAGCCTGCCTAAGAAGTCTTGGGATATTCAGAAAAGGGATCAGAAAAGGAGCCAATAACAAGCCACTCAGAAGATTTTTGGGAAAACAGCCTCCCCCATGCAATGAGGGTGTTCAGGACTAAGTGCTCAACTTGGGTGGGGTGCGAATAAGAAACGTAAAATCTATAGATATATGTATAGGTAACAAGAACTCATCCCAACCCAGGGTTCCATAATCTAAGCACAAACACCCTTGTTTCTATTCATTCATAAAAGAACAGCACAACAGACACGGCCGAATCACAACTCATTTCCCAAAACCAATACCCCATTAAACCATTCTTTATTACCTATTCAAGTGATCTCTTTTAGGTGTATTCTACAATACTGGGCAACTAACAGGCATAAACACAAGCTAGGGATAGAGAAATAGCCAAACACCAATTTAAGCATTCACACCTGGTTCTCTTGTGAAGTCACAACAACGAAGGGATAAGGGAGATCCCTCAAAGTACTAGAACCAAAGAAAGCCTCACAAAAGGGATAAGTGAGATCCATTGAAATAAAGGAAACAAAACAAACCCAAGACACATCCCCATGTCCCCAGAACCAACGGATTCACAATAATAGGGGATCCCACCCGAGTTTGTGTCACAACAGAGCAACCAAACTTCTTTAGATTCACATCCAACAAAAGTATGATAACTGTGGATCCCATCCCCGTCCACACCTTCCCATAAGCACCAAGAATAATAACACACTACCACAAAACAGAGTGGGAATCATCCAGGTCCAAGTACAATATTCATTAGGTTATTCTCTTTGTTTGCTAACAGGGGTGGTCACACAGGGATTCTTGTTTTACAGAACATCCATTTAAACCATCTGAGTTTATGTGGCTAACCGATTTCCATGTTACAAACATTTAATCATCGCAGACGACATGATTCATTAGCATGAATGGAAATACCACAAACGAAAGTGATTTTTAGGGAGAATAATCCCGCACAATTCACAACACATATCAATATACAAGAGTACAGAAAAACATCGATCACACCCCCTCCATTCTTTAAGATCCATTTATTATATTCATTAAGTTTGGTTTCATCAATCCACACATAAATAAAAGAATACCCACCCCACATGATGCACAGTAAGGAAAGATGACGGAAAACCCTACTTGATTGATCAAAGATCGAAGTTCTCCTCCACGCGCCAAGAACAGAGGAAAGCACGACTTGCAGGGGAGGGACGTCAGTAACTCCAAACTCACTAAGAAGAAAAGGAAGCCAACCAAGAGGGAGAAGAAGGAAGAATAAATTCTTTTGTGATATATAGATAACATCCCGTTGTTACAGGATATGGGGATTTGATTGGCTTTAAATTCGGATCGTGGTTCCCCACGCGGTTGGGTGGTTACGCATGACGGGATTAATTGTTATTTAATATCCTCCATTGGGGAGGTTACTCTAGATTTTTGGGTAATAATTATGGGATTTAAATGGCTTTAAACCACTTGAAAAGGGTTTAAAAGGCCCAAAAGAGGCATTACGGGAAAACTGTAGAAGAGAAACTTGACAAGGATAAGTGACACCGATCGGTCGCACCGATCGGTCGCACCGATTGGGCATGCCGAAATGAATTCTTTCCACCAAGATGCCACCCATAGGATCAGGAAATTGGAAAAGGGATGGACATTGAGGGTCTGGGTCATCACAAATATTATACCTTAATCTTGGAGTAAAATTGAATATCAAAAATAATTAAATAAAAAACATTCAATATTTTCTGTAATGACTGTATTCATCATATCATTGAATACTGTAGTTGGATTAGTAAGACTAGAGGGAATCATAATGAACTCAGTATGTTAAAATAATGTAAAAAATGTATTCTAATAAATAATACCCTTATTAACATTTATTATATCATGCCCTATATTATAATCATTCTCTGATAAGTACAGAGATCCTTATAGTTGATCAAAAAACTCATTAATCCTTGGTAGGGGATATCTATTATTTATTATTATTTTTTTGATCTCCCTCTAATTGATGAAAACCACATTAATCCCTCCTTTTTCCTGAAAATGAATTAATTTTTACCCATAAGTGATGCACTAGGTTGTGTGAACCCAAATCCCAAATTCACTTATAGATTATTTATTTTAGTTATATTGGGGTTATCTAATAAAAGAATTTTGGGATAGAAGTGGCTCCATGTAAAATCTCTATTGTAAACTGTACCTCATGATCTAGGGGAAGGTTGAAAAAATCTCCAAGAAATACTTCAATTCATTCCCTTAAAATATTAATTTCATCGAGGTTTGTGGTTTCCTTCGAAAAGACCATTTGAGAAAGATATAACTATTTACATTGTAATAACATCCAAACCATTTTGGGATTTTCCAAAGGAGATTCATGATTATTCATTCATTTGAACACGATTATTAGATAGTTAAAAAATAGAAATAGAATTAATTATCCTAAAAGTTAATGTAAGATCTATATAAGGATATAAAATCCATGAATAGTATATAATAAAATTATTCAAAGTTATTCATTATATGATTCACTGGAATAATATTCTAATGAAAACTAATGGGAGAACATTCCAAAACTTGGGGTTGCATTTACTGCACCACTAGGTGTTTATATGGATATATTTAGTTCAAGGTATCAATATTATTATTAAAATACTTTATAAAACTTGTAGGATATAAATGAATGCATATAACATGGAAAAAATAAAACCTGGTCCATTATTTAGTGAAATGTTATAGTACTATTTATGGATTTATTTTCAAGCGTCACTTCAGTAGTACTGATGGCATAAGATTTTCTTTTATAGAAATATTGTTTTGGTCATTGAATATAATTACCCATGATGACCCATAGTATAAAGAACAAGATTGAATAGTGTATTGGATCTTTACAAATGATGCAATGAACCATGGGTCATTTATTGGGAGGTTCCTTCCATTCATCTATTATGTAGGTGGCCTTCTTCAAATGTTTTCAATATTCATAATCTTAGTAGACTTCACACCCCTAAGTAAACCATTTTATCATCCTTTTGAGGTAAGTAACATGTTGATTAATTGAATGTATTTATAATTTGGGCTGTTGGATTTTCTTTTCTACTTTTTTCATTTGATCTACTAGATTGAAACTCCATTTTTCTATTGTAATCACCATATATATGGGACCATTCTCCAAACCAAATCTTTACATTGAGAACACATAAAACCAATTATTAATTCCCAAA
Organism: Viscum album; assembly: GCA_963277665.1. NCBI lineage: Eukaryota > Viridiplantae > Streptophyta > Magnoliopsida > Santalales > Viscaceae > Viscum > Viscum album. Next base: position 772,898,652 of record OY728138.1, read on the forward strand.
GTGTCATATAGATAGGTAATTTTTGAGTTATAGTTGTAATCCAATAATAAATATATACATTTTTCTATAATTTTTGATAACCAAACATGAGGCATATATTTAATGTTTTGTAAAACATAATTTGTTAGCAGTGACAGATTAAATATATTTTTACATAAGATATCAGAAATATCACCCAATAATTTATTGATATCATTGATTGAAATAATTGTTATGAATTTTATTATTAATTTATTCCCACTCTATTTATTCCACTTAATCATTCTACTAGATATTCTTTAACAAGTACCACTATTGATCTTCATATCTATTTAAATAAAAGTTGACTAGAGTAGTGTAACACCCAAAGATTTTGTTACATTTTTTCTTTCAAATAAATTTTATAAATTTTATTTTTTTAATTACATGAAACACCATTTTTATCTTTAATTACAAACAACACTGAGTTTAGCTTATGTTATATTCAACATGGAGAGTATCCTTAATTACACCCAATACCATGATTAAACAAAATGTGACATATTATAAAAATATTATTATTTAACATTATTGATATATCTAGCCTCTTGAACAGAGGGTATGAATTTTATTAACTAAATTATGAAAATATATAGTTTACACATGTATATATAATGAATTATTTGGCGATCATTTAATTATATATAAAAAAGTATTTGAAAATATAATTTTTTTTTCTGAAAAAACATCGCATAGAAATGTGTTCTACACCAAAAAATTGAATATTTTCTGGTAAATGATTTGGATTAGATTTCTATATTATATATTAAATATAATCTTTAACATTAATATTATTTTTTTTGAGAGAGGATATAATAAAAAAAAATTTATTCTTTTAAACTATATTTTTCTAAAAATAGGTTTTGTATCTTTTTGAACACTTATTTTAAAATTAATATTTGAAAATTTTACAAAAATAAATTTTAAAAATTAAAAAATATTTTTAATATCATTATTCATAAATTAAATCAGAGTGAGGAAGATAAGTTTTGATGAATAGTGAAAATAATGGTTTTTGTTCAGAATTATCATTTCTTTTAATGATTTTTCAAATCTCAAAATTGTTTTAAGATGGTTCTAAAATTAAAATTAGTTCAATTATATATCAATTGATATAATTTAGAACATTATAATCATTTTAATTTTGAATTTCGATATTAAAACTTTTATAACTTTTTAACATTTTCCCTTTCACAACCCACTTTCTCATTATGTTTATGGGATTAAATTTAAATTAATTTTTACACTAATATTAATGGAATTTAGAAAAACGGATTCAATATTTTCAATAGGAATAATTTATTTGATAATATAATTTTTGAAAATAACAAATAGATAAAACAATAAAAATTATTTAGCGTGGTTAAGGTAAAAATGAGTTTATCGGGGTTGGGGGGATCCAACTAAAACAATAGGGGTTAAAATTGACCTAAAAATATAAAAACACCATATCAAGGAAATATTAGAACTTATGTATTATAGGTTTTATGGTTTCCCATTTTGGAGGCTTTTGGCATGTGAAAAATTTGAGTACACCTTTTTCTTTTCAAAAATTACAAGTGTGCCACTCACCTCAGTTATAAAATTCAACCACCTATTTTCTCATAGTCACAGTTAAAAAACCCCTTGGTTAAAAAAATAAATTATAAAATACCTTAATTAATTCATTAATATCATTCTGTAATCCTTATTTTGGGATGAAATTCATTTTAGGATTACTTTTGGTTAAAACGAAAGGAGGTTACCTGAAGAAGAGGTAACTTTTTTCAACAATTTTTTTATTTTTTTTTTCATCTTACAAATAAATAAATTATTATTAAAAAATGATGATATAATAAAATAAATATCTTAAATATAATTATATATTGTTATTTTATGGTCATGACCTTAACCAATCCTCACTTCCATCAAAAGGGTTATAAAATCATCATTCATGTGTACGATATGCTATTACCTCATGAACCAATGTCATTTATTTTTTCAATACCACCATAAACGAATATATATAGTGATGTATTAATTTTTTTTATATTATATTAATGATATTATTCTACTTATGGAATTATTATATCACATTTAACTTCTTAAATTCCATTCTTTGGGAATACAATGACGTCACTCATGTGTAGATCGGGCTACCGCCTCAGGAAGCAATATTGTTCATTAAAATTTTACATGGAAGGTAATATAGAATTTTTAATGAAAATATGTGATATATATGCCATAGAATTTATTATTAAATATTAATATATATGTTTACCTTTGTTTCATTCAATCTATCATGATAATAGAAACAATATTCATGCGTACGTACAACTTACCATCTTCATGAACATTGATTTTCATTTTATATATATTGATTTTATGGGATAATTTAAATACATATATAATGAATATATATTATATTTATATAATGTTTAAAATTATCTATATAATTTATCTATGATCAAATTAATCGAAAAAAAACAAATCAAAACATACACAAAAAAATCAGTTATTGCTCGAAACATAAATTTAACATGGAATTATTAATTAGAGGTTAATAAATGGTCATAAGTAAATAATATATTGTATTATATTTACATGTATGGTTATTTAATAGATTTAAAATAATATTATATTTATTATAAAATATTTTGTAATCCATATTAAGGAAGTCAAGAATTAAGTTAAGGAATTTCCATCTCACTTTTATATTCATGTGAGACACATGCTATACCAACAACAATTTTATTTTATATGGTGTGTACACATCAAATGAATATATTTTATGATTCATATAATTAAAATTATTGGTATTTTCATATAAATTTGTGGATCAACCTTTCATTGGATTTATATTTCAAAAGTTACCAAACAGTGAAGGGATTTTTTGAACAATTTTCCTTTATTGAGACATATGTTTTTTATACACCAATATTATTTTATAAGATGTATATACAAACCCGTTGAAATGTAATATCATGAATTAATATTTTATCATTGTATTTTAAGTTTAATTTAAGTTTACTACTTAATAGGGCCTATAATTCAATGATACCAAAGTGGTAATGATTTTATTTTATAAAATCATCATTTATTATGATTGTTTATGATTATATTTATAATGATAAAATATTATTATTAATCTTTCAAGAACTTAATAATTGTTTTTCTCCTCTATTCATGTCATGATAATACATGTTTTACCTTTATTTTATTTTCTTTTTATACTCAAGAATTCAAAATATTTTTTTAAATAAAAACCAACAATATATCTTTCTCTGGTCAAAGACCCCCTTTTCATCCAAAACCATGTTTTCTAATAATATTTAAAAAAATGTGTTTTTATATTCCTCAAATGATTTATAATGACGTTTTTACCCATTTTTTTGTTTTTTTAAAAATTTTTAAAAATGGATCTCAATTCCATTTTCAAACAACAATACTCATTTGACTTTTCTAAAAATGTAAAAAGAATCATTGTTTTTAATATGTATAGAATTAACAGTGTTTCCATTATTATTAACTCTCAATTATTTAGTGATTATTTTTAAATTTGATGATGTTCTTTTTGAATAAAATGTTTCCTTTAATATTTCTGAAATTTTTAGATTAAAAAAAATGATTTCATAGCGACAAGGATTCTGAAAATGTTTTTATTTTTTAAAAAGTGTTTTTCAAAGTAAAAATTTAATTTTTGTCAATAAATGATTTAAATGATATTTATAGATTCTTATATATGATTTTAAATTTATTTTTAAAAAATAATTTTGAAAATGTTTTAAATATTAATTTTTTTCCAAATTGAAAAATCTATTTTCCTCAATAAATGTTTTAAATAATTTCAAATAATGATTTATATGATTCAATGTTTATTTTCACATATGATTATTTACAAATCGTTTTATATATTTTTTAGTTTTAAAATGCAATTTTCAATGAATAGTTATATTCCCCAATAAATCTTCTAACAGTCTTTTCAAAATCATTATCCCTCAAAGAAGACATTCATTTATTTTACTTATGCCTACTGGAGATATGATTCAAGGATACCTGTATGATTATTTCTAAAAATAGATTATGTTTATGATGAAATGATTCTTATTAATAATTTTTCTAATCCACATGTTATAACATTTGGAAATTTTTATGAAACCTAATTATTTTCATGGGTTATTCTATAATGAAACGGTGAAATTATTATGAAACCTTTTTGTTTTCCATAGGTTATGATATGATGAAATGTTTTTGAAACCCATTTTATTTCATCTTTTATGATATGATGAGTGTTTTATGATATTTTGGTATACTTACATATAATTTTCACTTTATAAAGGGTGGGTAATATATCTCACTTTAATGAATTGGTTAAACATTTATATCTCATGATATAGATATGATTGAAATGGGGAGTGAATAATTGAATGAAAATTTAAATCATTTATTAAAAAAATATAAATATAAGAGAATGTACAAAATCATGAAAAGATTCATGGAAGTATAAAATTATGGGGGCTGAGGGAATCCCCATAAAAAACCACATCACAATCAGCAGGAAGAGAGAATAAATTAGATAAAATCATAGTCCTTTCATATTTCTTACCTTTGGAAGATTGAAGATCCAATAACATATTTACCTATCACTATGTTTGACAAAACATCATACTCATATGAAGTAGGAAATATAGTTCCAAATATGATTTATGATATTCCGAAGGCACAAAAAATGGTCTTTCGAGTAATTTACTATAATGGAAGAGTCTGATTTTACTTTTGATAGAGAGATAGAATAATAAATTTATTTATTAATCCCTTGAATCGTAGACAAAGTATTATCCACAATATAAGATGCCTACCCAAAAGACACTAATAAATCTAGGAAGACTGATCCCTGTAAATAGTTAATATAAACATCACCACACATGATCCCTTATACACAAGATCCATAAGTATTTAACTTATGAACATGGCCAGGATGTTTCCATCTCACCCATAATCCCATAGACCTCTGCCTAATGGAATCATATGTTGTATAACTACAAGGCACGAAAAGTGAATCCAAAAGCAGAGGAAGAGTCACACCTTTACATTGATGAAAAAAATATTTATGGATATCCCAAAATTTGTACTAGATATACTAAATAGTTGTCTTAAGTCCCTGATACAAAAAAAAATTTCAGGATTCCCAGATAGTTCTAAAATCAACAGGTGTGAGGAGGGACAAACCCTTAGATTACGTTTGATCCTTGAACTTTAAATCCTATAATTACTAAAGGAACTCATCTATTTAGATCACCCATATGATATATTCCAAGAATCTTTTACCTCAAACCATAAATGATCAACCCATTCACTATTTATAAACATATGGGAAACATATTATGACTGATCATTGGTGTATCACTTTCATTTTTAAGTGATAATAATTCATATACGTTGAAGTTTTTTACCATTTGGAATGGTATGGTTTGGATTATCCATAAGAGGATGTCTTACTTAGGGGATATATTTTTGAACTAGGTTATAGTTCCCATGCAATCCAAATTATAATGGGAGTTAAATATACTAAGAAACAAATAGAAGGAGAGTTTCCCAGAAGGGGAAGAAGTGATTACTCCCATGTCAAAATCCTCAAAATGTAATTATTACAGATAACCTATTTCTAATATTCATTAATCACTACATATGTTAACTATGGATGGGAATATTCCTGTTTAAGACTGATATCTTGAATTGGATATCTAAGGAAAAAAAGATGGATCCATCCAATTTTTTTTCCAGAACGAAATGTATCCAATCCCAATGATCCACTGAGATTTCTCCATAATTGGAGTAACAAGGCTCTTCAAACTGTTCCATAGATTGGATCCATCAAATCTATTAGACCAAAAAATAGGATACCCCCATACTTTTTATAATAAAAGAAGACTATATAGAGTCCCTTGATATGGCCTTCAATACCAGTTTTTCCTATAATCACTTCATACTATCTTCAAGACATTTGACATTTATACCCCCTCTTAAAAATGATTTCAAGATGATGCCAACTTTCCTAATGATGAAACCCTTATTTTAGTGAATCCCATATAAAATAATTGGGGATAAATTCAATTTTATTGATCAATACTTTGGGAGGTTTTCACATAGATAAGACTTGAATAGGGATAGAAGATGGATCAATAATAGCTAGAGTAATCCTTACCCCAAAAGAAATAAAGTGACTTTTCTAGCTCAGTATCCTTCCCAAAATCTTTTTCACAATGTTATCATAATTATGGAATTTAATTATCTCATTATATAATGGATCTCATAGGTACTCCAATGGATATATTTTTTGAAAAATAAAAATTCTATCTTTGATATGCTTGGATCTCCTAAAAGAGAACTTATAAGAGATAAAAATGTTAATTTTACTTGTATTAAAACATTCACCAGCTTAAAAATAATAATAATTGAGAATCATCTTGATGTTTGGAATTGAATTTTCATGTCCATTAATGCAAAAAAACTTGTAACCCATAAAGAATATATGAGAAATACTAAAAAGAAACCCACACATATCTATAAAAGGATGAATCATCTATTCTTTAATACCCTTATTGATATTCCTACTAATTACATCGTGGGCCAGAATAATTTTTTTGGATACATAGGGACAAATTGTCTTAATACCCTATAGTATTTGTAGAAACCAAATATCATGCCCATAAGAGAAATTATGAACAACGGATATGGGAAGAACCTAAATAAAATCTCCTAAACCCACTTAGAATATCTACAATTTCTAATAATATTAATAATTAAAGACCAATACATCTGATAATAGGAATTTTCTATGTCAAATTTGATCATAAAATTGGTTCAAAGAACCCCACATTCAAGATCATAAATAATTTTAGTAAGGGACTTTGTATGTTATAATTCCATTGAGAGTGAACCTTGACCACTATGGTGGTTTGGGGAGTATACAAATTCTACTATGATAGCCTTGGAAACGAGCCTTTAAAAATATGTAAATTATTTTTTATTCGTTATGTACACAAAATTTTAATGTCCTATGTCAATATTATGTTTTCTTGATAATTATAATTGATTCCTTTATGATTCATGTCTTATGAACTACCATGATTTATTCCATGTATCCTAATTATGAGATTTTATAGGAAAGGAATGGTTTTATAATGTTAATTTCATGTTCTCATACCCTTATTCTCATGTCGTGATTATGTGATCCTTGGTATATCAATTTTTGACCCTTACTAAGCATATGAGATCACCCATTCTTATGTTTTCTTTCCCTGGGTTATGAATAATGTATCTAAGTAGGGTATATTTTTGAATATTACCAAAGGGTATGATATTTATTGGTGACATTGAAGATATTTCATAAAATTATAAGATTTTATACCTAGTAACCAATGATAGTAAAATATTATAGTCCTCATGAATGTGTTTGTGTAATGCAATAAATATTCATCTAAAAATTTGAAATATCTATGTATGAAAATCCTGGTTTGGTTTATGTAAACATATCGTTCTCATAATAGTGGAGCAAAAAAAATATCTTCTTTATAGAGTTGACCCATTATTCCGTGAAAAGTAGTTTGGAGTATCCAATGAATGTCAATTCCCATTACAATATAATGGAATAATTGTCTAGTTGTTCCATCACAAGTGAACGATTATGTTCTATATGGTTTAGTTTATTTTTCATTCCCTAGGAAAACTCTATAAACATTACTTTGATGATTTAAACTCCACATCCCATTACATTGGGATTGTTCTTTAAATAATAATTTTCTTATCCCAAATATTTTTTTTTCTATGGTTACTCATGTTTCCAAAAAATTTCGAAAATATTAATGGTTTGAGCAAAATACAAATAAGTAACACATAAATAATTTATTTCCACTCAAAAAATGTTATTATATTATATATTATGGAATAAATCTTCTTAGCATATAGTTATTCTTAAGAGATCCTTCTTAGATCATTTAAATTATTTATTTATAACATTAAATGAAATAATTAATTTATATAAATGTCTTCTATAAATTTTTTATAGTTCTTATGATTAACTAAATCAAATTCTCCTTGAGTGTTGAAACATGTGTACAATAAGGCCTATTTGTCATACACTATGTACATGTCAAGTTAATACCTAATGAGATCTTTTAGTGTTATTATCCCAATTTATATATGTTTCAATGAAACATCCACTTCTAGTATCCATATATGGATTTAATTTCTCAAAAAACATGATAATATACTCAACCATAACATCAATATATTTCTATTGAATTTTTTATTTATCCCTAGGGGTTTCATTATCATTTTCAAGTCATAGTTCCAAAATAAGTTAAACTATGATTTGGATGAAAATATATAGAGGAAACTTTTCCATACATGAATATTACATAATTTTTAGACAAAGAGAATAATAATAATACATTTCAGGTTCCAAATGTTTAGTATCTTAGGAAAATTGTCTTCATGAATCCCTTTTATGTAATAAAATATAATCATTATTTAAATACTTCTTCTCCACCCAAAATAATCTATCGTGTTCTCTTTTTTACTTTTATTAACATAAGGATATAAATAAAATGAAGGGATGACCTAAAATCCTAGTAATGAGATTAATAACATAAATGTAATAAGAGATATACATTAATAGTACATGGGTGATCATAATCATAATCATCATCATGTCACAAGTTGGGGATTATAATCATAAGCATTATAGAATATTTTGAAAACGAAATAGAATGTGGAATATGTGTAATAATAAAACATCATACTGTAGTGGTGAAAATAAGACACATAGTAGAGAGAAAATATAGATTCATGTTCACACATAATAAAAATAATATAAAAATTTATGACATACTACCAATGCATTGGAGGGTTATATAATTTTGGGCTAACCCATCACAATGAAAAATTATCAAAATCATACATAACAAATGTGGAGAGAACATATAACACAAGTAGTGATGAAATACACCCCTGAAATGGAATTGGTTATATACAGGTTTTATAAAGAAAACTATTATTAATACACTTTTTTTCTCATATTTAAATAGGAGATTGTATTTTGGATTTTAATATCATGATTCTTTTACGGAGAAGAATAAAAATTAGAGGAATCAATGTAATGTTTTAGAAATTGAATTCATTTTAAAAAATATTAATAATTATCTTTGAAATAATTTCAACAATTTAGTAACATGTATATCTCCATGAAGAAATGTGAAATAATAGTAAAAATAAATTTTATAGAAATTATATTTATATCTATAATGCAAATAATGTGAATGTGGATATCACCCAAAAAATTGAGTTGTGTTTGAGAATCCCCTTACATTAAATCCAAATTTATGTATTCTCTTTTCCACCTCCTATTTAATATGAATAAGTTTATTAAAACATGGTAACATAATTAAATTATGATCCTTTTATCACACATGGACTACTATAATAATTTTATTATATTTGTTAGTTTTCATTATTTAAGGTTAAATGTTTTAATATCATATTTTACATAAAATATATAATCTTTCATTGATTTAATGATACATATTTTTGTATATTTATTCATTTTTTATGATTAAATACCAAATCTTATAAATATATATATTTAAACGTTTATATTTTCTAAAAAAATTTATTTTAATCATCCAAAATTATTTTGATATTTAGAGAGAGGTAAATTTCTTTAATGCAAACTAACAAACCATTGATAAGACACTTTAAAAAGACAAGGAAGAGAAGTATGAAATATAAATATGTCATAAATATAATCTTTACAGTAGGATAAAATAATTAATAAAATTTTAACATTCTATTTAGTTAACCTTTGATAATTTGGGTTTCAAATGAATAGAGACGATAAGGAAGTGGAAAGGAAAATGAGAAGTTTTTCTAAGGAATACTTACCCTCTTATTGATGTATCTTAATTTATACATCACAAAAATACATGAATTCATGGAGTTGGGTGACACTATAATGTCCCTAAATATATTAAGGGGTTTATGATATGGAATTTGGTATAGATTATTCTTTGGAAAGTAAGAGAGACGTTATTTTCCAAGGGATGGATGAGGGTTCATTTATATTTGATGAGTGGGGTATTTTAAGGATAATATACTGAATAAATTATTATATCCATGGTAAAAATTTCAATATAAATATTTTATATTTTTATTACATTTATTTCTATAAAATAATATTTGTTCAAAAATTTAAAACACTCAATAACTTGAATATATTAGTTGGATCAAAATGAAGGGAGAAAAATGAAACAAAATGTATATTAAAAGAGACGCTATGTACTTTTTGATATTGCAAATTAATTTTTAGTATTGGAAATTTAAAATATTGTTTTAAATTTACCCATTTATTTATTAAATTAATTTTTAAATGAGAAAATGAATATAATGTTTATTAAGTAATTATTACATCTTTACATTGTTATAAAAAAAGCGGTTTTAAATAAATATATATATTTACAATTTAGGTAAAAATTGATGTTTTTATGAGACATAACGAAGTTTAATTGCTAATTTTTTTAAAATTTTTATTATAAAAATGACATACATTTTAACAAAATAATTTTATAACATATTAAATTTAGATTTAAATATTAAAAATATGATTTTTTGAGAAACATATTATATTTCTACTTTTCAAAAATTTTATAATAATTTCATTGAGTTTTTAATCTTGGTATTTATTTTATCGAATTAATTATTTTTATTCTATTAAATTACTATTGAAAATAAGTATTTATATTAAATTTTATTATTTTGAGGAAAAATTACTGTTTAAATGATTATATTACTATTTCCAGTGGTCAGGTTACGGTTACAATAGTAAGATTACAGTTCTAAAGGTCACATTACTATTCTAATGGTTATATTACCTATAATAAATACCTCTTTATCCCTTAATATGTCATTATCTAAAATTCTTCCAAATTTTTTGTATTTTAATTTTCTCTAATGTTTAATTGGTTTTCTAAAATTTTATTTTTTTTCTATAGTATTATTTATGGGAGAAATAATTCTCAATGATTAGAATGACACAAATTCTTGAATTCAATTTTTTTTATATTTTTTCCCTTTATAATATATAGAAATTTCTTTGGGATTATTTTTTTCCAAATTTAATATTCTATATTAATTAAATAAAGTATTATTGGTTTTTTCTGTGTTGTATATGTATAATATATTACAAAAATATAACACACATTAATTCAAGAAACAAATATCATTTATAATGTTTGTATTGTTACACAATGGACATGGTAGACTGTTAAATATCCCAATGGACCCGTGTTATTTCATTATGGAACTGGGTCTACTCCTTTCTTGTGTCTAATTACATATGTTAGTGTAGATGTGTCTTCTTGTATCACTGACTACATTATTTCCTCTCTATGTCACTTTCTTCCTACGTCACTACATAGGGGTTTCCAGCAATCGAACCCATCCATTAATTATTTTCATTGTAGATGATTTTTACAACTATAATTTATTCTTTATTAATATATTATATATATTATAAGTTGAACACCCCAAAAATATAATTTAAAATAAAACAATTCCATATACTAGAAATAATTTGTAATAATGCACTTAAAGATGATTTTGATATACTATTAATATTTTATTATATAAATGTTTTCATTATAACCATGCTTCTGTATTGGAGTTTATGAATACTAGTTATGAGATTATGAAAATACATATATAAATATTTTCGTTAAAAAAATTTAAATATTATCATTAGGATATAAATTGTCAATTTTTATTTAAGTTATTTTATTGTAAAAAAATACATTTTATTTAAAAAATGGTTTTATTTTCATTATGTGTGTGGATATTGTAAAAATATTCTAATACTTTTAGATTTTTATTTTGATAAAATTAATATATTTTATTAAAAAATAATCTTAAAATTATTTTAAGGTTATTTTTTTTGGTATTTCTAAAAATATTGATTTTTTGGTGAATAGTTATAATACTAATTTTACGTATTCTGTAACTTTTATGAAGAACTTTTGAGGTTAGAAATACATTAAAATTATGAAAACTTTTTTATCGATAATATAGAAATTTAAAGTGTATAATAATGGTTTTAAGAGCTTTATTTTGCACTTGGGTACCCATGCATTAATTCTATTAACATAATCTATATTTTTCTTCAAATTAACAATAATTTTTTAATCTATGAATTTAATGGCATGGTTGGAAGGTTATTTTTAGTTTTAGATAAATATGAATGTCTAAAAACCTTCCAAGGTTTATTATTTATAAAAAAACACGGTAATAAACTTTATAATTGATTTTACTCTAAAGATTATTTCCACACTTAAAATATGTATTTTTCTAAAAATGAGTTATTTCATTGAACTTTAATAATTTATGATAAATTTAATTTATTCCACTTATATAAATTGAATATGAAAAAATTTATTCTATATTTGGAATTAGGAGGATCAATTTTGTAATTTGGAACCATCTATTTTTATACATTATTAATAGAAACCCAGCTAATACTTTTCACATATGTATGGATAACATAGGTTAAATTGGGTTAAAACCAAGGGAAATGGCCCAAAACCTATCAAAAACATTATATTATCCTATTTAATGATTATAGTTAATTCATACTCATCCATGTTTAAAAAAAATCAGCATCATTCCATTTCACTTTCATTTTGACCTTTATATTTTATTAGTAATGATTAAATAAAAAATTTCACTATCTTGATATTGATAACAATAATACCCTTTAATTAAGATAAAATGAATTTATGTTTTATTTTTTACATTTATTTTTATATATTAATAATTTATTTTTTATGTTATTAATTTATTTTAAAATTTCAATTAATTTGTAATTATCTAGAACCCTTATTAAACATTGATATAGTGCTTCTGTGAGAAGTAGAAATATTATAATAATTGATTTTCAAAACACTAAATGTTATATTTTCTGAATTAATTATGAAAGAGATAAATATAATTAGTAAATATAAAATATAATTACTTTAAAATTTGATTATATTCAAATTGAATCTCAATTGTGATATCTTTAATGTCATGTTAAATTAATTTTCCAAAAATGAACATACTAATATTTTATGATAAAAAATATTTTATTAGTTGTTTAAAAAATAAAATAAATATTGAAAAAGGATAATTTTAATAATAATTGGTCTAAAATATCATCAATATAATTTTATTCTACCACTTTCCACCTTATAAGGAAATTTATAACCCTTAAGGAGTTAAAAATGTATTTTATTTTTGTAGGTTAAAAAGGGTTAACCACTGGGTTAAACAAAAGGAGTTGGTTTAAAATTAAATATAAAAATTTGTACCTATTATTTTTGGAAGTTATTTTAACCATATAATTTCCTAGAGTCAATTATTACCATTTTTTCTACATTACATGACTATGATAATTATTACAATTTAAATTTATTAATATTTAACAGTGTGTCACTCCCCTAATTTCTAAAACTGTATATCCTCTTCTATCTTTCCAACACTATTTGATTCATTTATATTAATAAATATCTGGTCAAATTGATTCCCTACCATCCCCAACATGGACTATATAATTTTTTTCAAACAAAAATACCAACCTAGAAGGCCTAATTTGTATTCTAAAGGAAGTTTCCCAATAAAGAAGTATAACTCATAACCGATTTCTTTCATTTCTTTCTCATTCCAACTCATAAAAATATAACTACTCAAGATGATATAATAATATAGTAATATTAAATATAATTAAATTTTATTATTTTAATGTCACAACACTTATTCATCTCCATATCTATCCTCTGGGAAATGAAAACACCACTCATGCATATGTATGGACCGCAACCATCACCATAAAGCAACATGTTTCATTTTCCATCATCACCCCTCATAGAAAGTCTTAATGATTTATTTTATACATAGATATTATATTTATGACATAATAATGATTTTTTGAAGATAATATATCATCTATATTCTTACTCTTCTATCCATTGGAAAACAAAAACATCGCTCGTGCCTACATATGAAACACTGTATTCATGTAGTGATGTATTTATTATTTCAATAATACCTCACATTGATATTGAAAAAGATATAATTAATGAAATAATATTATAATTATGAAAAAATATTATTCTATTATTATAGAATATTACTTATTATTTCTTAATTTTTACCATTAGAAATTGAAATTAGTGTCCATGAGTACGTGTGAACTACACTATCTATAAACGATGTATTTCATTTTTCTAACACCAATGTTTCCGGATGGTAATGAAACTTTACATAATGAATAAATATTATAATTAATTCATGATTATTATTTGGTATATAATATAACCATGTACCCTTTGACCGTAATTAACCATCCAAGGTCATTTTCTACTTAAGAACCGAACATCCTCAAAACATTCGACGTGGACTTAACCGATTATATAAATTAAATATGTCACGAAAATGTATGAAATAAATGGTTTAATTAATTTGAAAAATTAATTAAAATTTTCTCAATAATGTAAATATTTTATATATTCATATTATCAAGGAATATAAAGAATTAAATGGTAGGTCGAGAGATGTGTTAAGGGGTTTCAGTAATCAATTTCCTATGGTTGTGTTACATCAGTTCTGTATTGAAATTCTTATTTCAAGATTTTATATGTAATTAAATCTGATTATTTAATATTTTATTCATACCTTTTATTTTTATTTAATTTTACTTTCACTTAATCACTTCAGGTATATATTCTGACATTAAATTTTATGATCTTGGTAATGATTTTGATGTCTCAGACTCCCCTCTTTGAGACATATTTCTTATTATATATATATATTTCATTTATATGGTTTATATGTGGCATAATTAAGTATTATAGAATTAATAAATCACTTATCTTGATATTTAATGTTCCTTTTTACATTCTCTATATTGTGTTATACTAATTCAAATGTCATATACATCGATAGGGTTTTATTTGTCTCTATATAAATATTTTTGGCATGATTCATGTTGTACACCATGATTACTTTTATATGGTTTTATCATTTGCCCTTAATGTATTTTGGAATATTATTTATTTATATTTAATTATATTTATATATCCATTTAAATATTTATATTTCAATGGATTTTAATTTAGAAGTAACTAACCTCATAATGGATTTCTGTACTAATTTTTTTGGTCATTGAGAAATGCTCTATGTTAACCATATAATTTATTTGTTGTGGTATATATATTTATAATAAATTTAATTTATGATAAATTTATTGATATTAATGGGTTTATTAAAAATAAATCTATGGTTTTATTAAACAATTAGATATTATTTTTAAAGGAAAATAAGATGGGGTTTATTAATATTTATTTCTTAAATAGGATTAATGAATTTTAGCCAAAATTTTTCCTATCCATATTATTTATCTTATTTCTAGAATATTATTTTATAATCATAAATGCTTTATCAAATTTATTTTACATGGTCTTTGAAATTTAATTAAAATATTTTAAATTAATTTTCTTAATGTTTTATGCACTGGTCACTTATTAACCTCTTTACAAAAGTATAAAATAAACAATTTCCTTAAGTTTTATCACACGATCATTAATTACCAACACTATTTAATTTACTAATTATTAAGATAAATTTCATTTTCATCATGGGTTTTCAATTAAAATACATTACCCATTTTTTGTGAATTATTAATTTTTAAAGATTACCAAAAAGAAAGTATATTTTTTATTGGCTTAAAAACTATATATCTAAATGATATTTTAAAAACTGTTTTTCATTTAAGTCAATATATTTTAAATGAATATAATGATTAAATAGGGATTTTATCTAAAAATACCACCCATATATTTCTCTATATGTCTTATAATGATGTTTTAAATATAATTATCATGAAATCTATTATGTTTCCTGGGGTTAATCATGTTTTAAGGAGAACAATGTCCATTTCTATGATTTTTTATGAAACAAAAGCTCGATGTACATTATTCATGTTGTGGTACATAATTGTTTTTATAATGATGGGTGATCTTAATATGTATAATGATAATGGGTGATCCCAATATAGTTCTCTAATGCATTCGACAATGTAATAGAGTTAAAATAGTTATAGGTTACCCCTAAAAGGTTATGATAATTAATCTAGTAGGTTATTACATATGTAAGTTTGGATATATGTATGATGTGATAATGATGATATAGAAAGATACCAAAAGAGTTTCTCTATGATTTATATAAGTTTAATGGTTCCTTTGAAAAAATAGTGATTTTATAGGGCTCATGATTTTTGATTATATGGTCTATTTTCTTATGTTAAAGCATTATGCCAAGACTTGTGTATTATGATCTAGGTATTGATGGGTATGAATTTTGTTATGATTTTCATATTCAATTTTTATATTTTTACATGCCCTTATGTTCATATTCCTCCAACTAATGATATTTTATTTTCAGTGTCTATATTTACCCTAACTGAGGGTTTGACATCTCACTTCTAATGCTTCAATTTCCCATAAGTAAGGTATAATAATTATATTTAAGTGATTTTTAGAAGGGTTTCATGTTTGTACAATTTTATTGGTGATATTAAATGATTATTATGGAATAAGAAAATTTGGCATAATGAGAAATGATCAATTGAATATATGGTTATTTTTATGTAAATTATTGTTTTATTAATTCTCTAAAACACTAAACATAAAAACTTTTTTTGGATTTATAAAAGGCACCATTTTTACTTTATAGGTTTTTATTATGGGTAGTTAAAATTAGGTCACATTAATTGGTATCTATGATGGAATATGAATAATATTTTTTAACATTGGATCCAGTGGTATGGGTATAGGCTGTTATAGTTGGTATCATAATAGGGTTTTAGATAACATTAGAGATTAGAATGTTTCTAATATGAGGTTAACTTATGTGTTATGGATACCATCATGGGTGTATAGGTTTTAAGTTGATCCTAATATCAAAGTCATAGATACCATTTTCATGTTTAATGTAGTGGGATTGTGAGGTGATTAATGATATTTTTGGGATGAAGTTATATTATGTTGAGGATTATGTAACAATTTGGTTTAAATGTGATTTAACAGGAACTTTATTTTGTAGTATTGATATTATATTTTTTGGTATGTAAGATGAAATCTTTAAGATAACCTTTAAGGTTAATACATTCTTTTGTATCATGGACATTTAGGTTATTTTTTATTTATGGTTATTTATTTTTGAAAATATTTATATTGAACATTGGATATTATTATTGAGATTTTCTAGATAAATTTATTATTTTTAAATATTAGTTTTTATTAATTTTTTAAACTATAAAACTTATAAATAACCATTTATGGTTTTATTATAGATAGTAGAACTATATTTTTATAATTTTATGAGTCCATTGATCTATTATAAGTATATTTTAATTATTTAGGCATTATAAAGATTCATATTTTATATTTATTATTTAGTAGTGATGGAGAGTTATTGGAAGTCACATTCGAATGATGAAATTATGTTTATGTATTTCATGAAATAAATTAAGTCTATTTTCCTATATTCAATGTGTTAACATTAAAATAATCCATAAAATTTCAGAAAAAAATATAAAATTAATTTTTTTCCTTCATATAATCATTTCTAATGAATTGATTGCATTTTTACCCCTCAATGATATATAACTATGTGGCCACTATCATTAAAATGAACTAGATATATATCATTATCCATTATTAGTTGATTAATATATTTATCCTCCATGTCCAAATTTTTAATTCCTTGTAATGTTTTCCTTATTTTGGAATCTGATTTGGAGTTTTTATGAGTGATCTTAATATTTGAATTTTTCTATTTCCAAATGGTTGTTTAGTAATGAATTTTTAAAATGCTTATTTTTAACAAATATATTTTTGGACTATTATAACCTTTGATTATAGAGATCAGGATAAATTTACAAGGATGAAAATTATTTAGGGGGTGGGATGTAATACACTAATAATTTCATTTAAAATAATACAATGTTTGTTAGCTTAATTGACATGAAACATTCAGAAAAAAGTGATCAATGATAAAAAATATTTTATTATATAATTATGAATTTTAAAAAAAATTCTATATTAGAAGGTATGAATATTGGTAAATGAATTATATATATATATATAAACCATTTATCTAATACAAATGTCCCAAATGATTCCTAGAAAATAAGCACTGAATTTTTAGTAATGTTATTTTATGCTTCAAAAATGATTATTTTAAAATGGATTTTATTTTATTCTATGTAAATATATTATAATAATTTTTTTATATTTTAATAAATTTAATGTTATTAAATGAACACAATTTTTTAATCTGTTTGTAAAAATCATCTTATTGTTAATATTTTGTATATTTTTGAAATTGTCGATTTTTGGGATAATAGTTAAATTATTTTATTTATTTATACTATAATCTACATGAAATCATTATGATTTTATTATTAATTTAAAAATCATAAAACCATTTTATGAACAAAATGTGTGTTTATAGAGTAAAATAATGTTTCTTTTATATTATTTTGAATTTGGGAACCCATGATTGAATTTTATGAACACATGTAATATTTAATTCAATTTTAAAACTATTTAATGATATTTTAATTTCATTATATAATTTGAGGTTCTATTTAGTTTTTGATTGACTTTAATGTATAAAATAATTTTTTTATTATTAAAAAACCATAACTTGGGAGTAAAATTTATAGATGATTTTTGTGTAAATTTTTTTTACATTTAAATAATTCATTTTTCAAAAAACAATTTTTTTATTACAATTTAAAAATTTATATTATAAATAAATTATTTCACTTATAAATATTTAATCAAAAAATGGAATCCATCTTTATAACAAGAAGGTTTAGATTTAATAAATATGTAGATATTATTTTCAATCCTTATAAATAGTAAACATAGTAGATCTTTATCACCTATATAAGGGTAAAATGTGTAAAATGGGTCGAATACTATGGTAAAACTCACAAAAATATCACTAAGACATTAAATTATCTTATTTTATGATTTTAGTACATCCATTATCATACAGGTTTCTATTATATTGATTCATTTTTCCATTTGTCATTTATTCTAACAATTAAATATTGTTTTAAGTTGTGATTAAATACCAAATATCACTATTATTCTTTTAGTGAATCAAATATTTATTAATAGATAAAAGTTGTTATGTTTCATTATAAATAAGTATTTTTAAAATTTAAAAATTATTTTTATATTGATAATTTTTTTAATTTTTTTTTGATTTTATAATTATCTAAAACACTAATTCAACAATGATACATTACTTGTGCATTCAGTAAAAAAATAAATTTAAATGAATTTAAAAACATAAAAATTAATATGTTTTTGATGAATTTTGGTATAAAATGAAGTTAAAAAGTAATTATAGACTCTTATTATTAGTAAATGGGTTCTTATTCGAATTACATGGCAATCTTGATGGAATTAAATTTAAGTTAATTGAAAAGTTAAAAAAATGACATGAATGACATATTATGATAAAAATAATTTATAAAATTATTTAAAAGTCAAAAAACATTTAAATAATACAATTTGGATATAAAATGGTCAGAAATTTCTTATTTGGACCATCTTTGTCCCACTTTCCATCTTATAAGTCAATTAATAACACATAAAGAGTGAAAAATGTATTCATATGATTTAGGATTAAAAGGGTTAATGAGGGGGTTAAACTAAATGATAAGTTATACAATTCCTCTTAAAAATTCCTAAATTTTATTTTTTCAAGTTATTTAGATATTATCTTGTATTTAAATTTAAATTATGTCCATTTTCTGCACTTTAAATGATTATGATATTTATAATATTTTAATGTTGTTCGGATTTACTAGTGTGCCACCAACCTCAATTGTATAAGGGAACATACTGTCCTCTCATTATCACACAAATCCATCAATTTTTATTTACAAATATATATTAAAAAACATTATATACTATTCTACCCAGGACCTAGAGTCTTTGGTCACACCAAACGACCATCCTAAAAGGCATAATGTGAATGTCAAATAAGGATTCCTAAGGTAGAGGTAAAACTCTTAACCAAGTTATTTAATTTTTTTCTTACTCTACTCATATAATATCTACACCATCTAAGATGATATAATAACACCAGAATCATCTATATAATAAAGTTTCATTATTTTATTGCAACAATCCTTATTTATCTACATCTTCATCTTATGGAAAATGGAAACATCACTCGTCTATGCGTGTGGACTACCACCTCAATGAAGCAATGTTATTAATTCTTAAAAAATACCTTTAATGGGTGGTTATAAATATTGAATTATTGTATAAATATGATATTAATTATATAATAATTATTCTAAAAAGATGATATAGGATATTTATTTTTAACTTTCAATCCGTCGAATATAAAAATTTTCTTGTGTTCACATTTATACTACCATCCATATACAATAATTAATTTTATTTATCAATAAAAACACACATGGATTTCCATAAGGGATTAATTATTTAATTTATATAATACTAATAATATATATATATATTATTATGGAAATAAAAAATTTTACTTAACATTATTTTCCTTTTACCATTAGAAAATGAAAGTATTATTCTTACATATGTATAGACTGTCATCTCCTAAAATGGTGTATTTCATTTTATTTTTACTACCTTCCATATATGGTTATAAAATTTTATATAATGAATAAATATTATAATTGTGAAATTATTATTATTTTGGATATGATGTAACCATTACCACTTTTACCATAGTTATCCTACCAAATTTGTAATGGCATGAAGAACCAAACATCCTCAAAACCTTTGACATGGACTTAAATGATTATGTAATTAAATATGTTATTATAAAGAATGAAATAATATTTTTTAGGATGGGTATATAATCCTGAATTTTGTTCGCTGAAATTTGGGAAATTTTAATATATTTTTATTATCATGTAAGATAAATATGGTACGTGACATGTTGTTAATTGAGGAAAGGGGTTTCTTAACTCAATTCCCATTCATTAAGTTATTTACCTTCTTTATTGTATATTATTTTTCACTATTATTCATATAGTGTCCAATTATTTTTTAATTTTTTATCTAGTTGTTTATTTTTATCTAAATAAGTTCACATAATCACGTCATTGATTGTTTCTTACATACAATGTTATGATCTTCATAATGGTTTTATAATCTAAAAAACCCCTACATTGAGACATGTTTCTTATCATGAACCATTTTTTTATATTTTATATAATTATTATAGAAATATTATATCATGAATTTAATTTTGATAAATATATTAAATATTCCTTTTTATTTACTCACTTTTTTGATATATTTATTCAAACATTATAAAAGTAGAAGGGGTTTTATTTGTCTCAATTTTGATTTAGTGATGAATAATTCATGTCTTGCACTGTGATATATTTTATATAGTATAAATACTATCATTTGAATTCATTTTTGTATTTTACTTCATGTATTTCATAGGATTGAAAAATCCATGTCATGTTCTAGCTTTCAAAATTTTTTGATTCGAATGTTGTTAAAGTTGTATGGGCTTTTAACTCCAAAAATCATCCACACATTACGAATATCATTTAAGATAAATTTTCAGAAAATAAAGGGTGTTTGAAAATCTATCTCTGGTTTTCTTCTTTATGGTGTTATATATTCTAAAGGCCAAGATAAGGGTTCTATTTATTATTATTTATTCAAAAGATTAAAATTGATTTTCAAAAATAATTTCGTCACATGGTTATTTATCTTGTTCCAGTAATAATAATTTATAAACATAAATTTTTTCCTAATGTTATTATCTATGTTCATTTAACTTTAATTAGAATATTTTAAAAATATTTTCTTATTTTTTTATGGATGGTTAACTTTTTACACTCTTTATAAATGTTTGAAATAATTTTTTTTCTTAAAATTAATATTTCAATTGATTTATCCCACAATTTTCTCTATTTAATCATTATGAAGATCCATTTTCCTTATTTCATGGGGTTTCAAAGAAAATTTGTTACCCAGTTTTCTGTGATTTTTTAATTTTTAATGGTTACAAAAATAAGGGATATTTTTTCTTACATTAAAATGTATATTTATAAATGATTTAATAATAGTTTTTTAAACTACGTTGACATCTATTAAATGATCCTATTTTTTCACGAGAGATTTTCCCTAATTATATAATTCACATCATGATGGGGTTTTAATGAAAATTTGCATGCAACTAGTATCATTTCCATGGGATAATAATTTTATGATGGAATGATGATTGATTTTATGAGTTTTTTATTAAAATTAAATCACTATGTACTTTATTCATGTTATTATTCATGGAAATTTGTTTTGATGAAGGGTGATATTGATATATCTCATGATGAATAGGGAGCCTGATATAGATCACTAAATAATTGAGTAAAGTAATGGGGTTAAATAGGTAATAAGATACTCTTAAGATATTATGGAAAATATTATAGTTGGTTATCCCATCTATATGTGTGAAATTATGTGTGATACAATGATTATGCCCAAATAAAATGACACGATTTTCCTTCCCATTTATGATTTTAATGTTTATTTTCAACTATATTGATTTCACATGGCTCATAATTGTTGACTAGAATGTCTCTTTTCAAATACTAACTCCTTATTCCATGAATCATGTTTTATGATCCATGTTTTGGTGGGTATGAGTCCTATTAGGATGTTCTCATAATATTTTTTTACGTTCATATACTCTTGTTCTCATCATCTTCTTACCGATGATATTCCATTGTTAATGATTATATTATCCCTAACAATGTGTTTGATCACACCATTCTTGTATTTCCATTTCCCATAGGTTATAATGAATTATGTTTTGTAAGAGATTTCTGGGAGAGTTTTCTATATTGAGTTTTTTTATTGATTTTAAAGACTTATTATAGAATAAAAAATACGCCTATAGTGTAAAGTACTCAATTTAAGGCATGAATCTTTTTATAAAAATGAATTTTACCTAATTCCCAAAAACAAAAGACCATAATATTTTAATGTGTATGTAAGTGACTCATTTTTTCATTTTTTTTGTTGTAATTATGGATTGCTAAAATGGTGTTTCATTTGTCGCTATTAGAGACAGAATGTAAAAATTACTTTTAGCAATAGATCCAGAGGTACAAATCTAGGGTGTTATATTATATATTCATATATATATATATAATAAATATATTATATTTCTTATACATCATAAATAAATTTTCTGATATATTATTATTATAATTATATTAATTTAAAATTGATATATTATATATCATAATACTTAATATGTAACTGTTACAATTTGGAATTATCTTTAAATATATTTATTTTTAATTTATATAAATATTTTATAATTAAAATTATCTTATATATATTCTATTAAAATCAATAATTTTTATTTGAAAATATTTATAATTTAAAATAAATTCTATATTACTGTTAAAATTTATATTGGGATTGACTATCATTAAGAACCAAATAATTCAAAGTAAAGAATAATTTTTTTACTATATTACTTATAAAATCATATAATAATATTATATAATTTCAACTTAAATAAATAAATAATGTTAACATAGTAATTTTATAATCTAAATTTTTTAAATATATCTATTCCACACCTTATCCTATTTTCAGGGGGATTTTATATCAATTAACAAGATGAATATATTCCTAATAATACAACTCACCCAAAATAGTCATATCTTCTTTCTTGAAATTCCAAATATATCTTATTATCTCATAAAAAAAATTCTTATAATACTTTTAACTATATTTTATCTATATTAATGTTTGGTGGAGTAATCTTCAATATGGATCACAATGATTCATTCTAGAATCTCATTATTTTCATGTTTAAATTTATTTATTGTCTAATCATGATTTTATTTATAATATTTACTATTTTACTAATATTTTCAATATAGTAACATTGAATTTATTTCATGAATATTTATTACATGTCCAAGTTGTTATATTTTGTTTATAAAATATAGTGAATATTGATTTTTTCTATAAAATAAGAGATTAATAAATTGTTTATTTAAAGGGGATAATATTTACTAAAAATCAGGATGTTAAACTGTACCCCCTTTAAAAAAGTGGATCCTGGAAATTTCAATTATGTTTTACATTAAATAAAAAATAAATTATTAAATTAATTAAATTATTCGTGATTTATCACATATTTTTTATCCTATATGAGCGACAATAATACTATTTAAAACTTACTAAAATAGTAGTTTTAAATACAATTAATTTATATGGAGTTATAATACTTGTACATGGGTTTCCTATAACAATCATTTTTTCATCATTCAAGAATGGAAATGATCCATTTAGTGAATAAATGTATTTTTGAATTTTTTAAATCTTATTATTCTTTCATACATACGAAGCTTGTACAACTTGGATTAAATTTATGAAAATAGTGATATATCTTTGAAAATGTATTATTTTTGACAAAAATTTCATAAAATCATTATAAATGATATTTTTTAAAAATAATTTAATTGAGGTAGTTATGAAATTTTGAAATATTTTTCTATTCCAAAATATTTTCCATATTTCTGAAAAAGAAACAATTTGAAACTAAATATATATAGGATGTGTGGATGTATCTATATTCTTCAACTATTCTAAAATAATTATGTGCACCATATTATTATAATAATGAGAATTTTTTGAAAATACTTTGGTGTTACTACCCTTATAAAAAAATATGGGAGTGTTTGGTCCACAAAATTTGATCATAAATGATAAATTACTCTACAGGATCCTAGGGTATATATGATGTGTTAAATATTTTATTTAGAAATGATAAATAATTTTGTATATTGGATAATATTCAAAAATTGTCTAATATTGACATTATAATAATCAATACATGTATGTCCTCATTAAGGGATAAAAAATTTATTAAAATAATTTTTATTCTATTTTGAAACTAGTCATTAATATGTCAATATCACATCATAATGTTTAAATTATATACAATATTAGAAATTCTTATAACCAAAATCAACACAAAAGAGATAATATTTTCCTTAATTATGGTTATATAAAGTTTGGTAATGACAAATCTGCCTAAAATAATCATAAGAATATACACCAAGAAATGTATACATCTTAAATGAACAATTTACTAATTCATCCTCTCCAAAATCCAAAACAAAAAAACCCTTCCATATCTATAGGATCCTTCTTTAGAAAAATTTCCTCTATATTATCTATATAACCCTTACCAATTTATATATTCATTAATATTAAAATTCAATCATGAAAGTATTCAAATCATTAATGATCCTCAACCAATAATATAGTAACATCTATAGTTATATAACCATAATTCGAAACCATCTAGGACATCCATTCACCAGTCTCTATGATTTGGTACTAGAATATATAAACTTTTACATAATAGTGTTGACATAAAAAAGTTACACAAATATTAGAAATCTATAATTATGACACCAATTCTAAATATTGATTCACTATATACTGAAACCCCTTTAGGTTTACAACTTTAGAAATTTAGGAATAATATTACATATCAAAATTTTTATTATTTCCTTTAAATGGAAAGTTTTCCCATTCATATAATTTCGTCAAATGAAACATCTACATAAAATGGTTCCAAACCTCATAATTTGGACATGTACTTCTCAATCTACCATACTCAATATTAATCCTAATGAAAAACATATGAAAATGAGACATGAGAAAAAAAATATTCATAAGGTTCTTTAACGAATGAGAAAAATTGTTATTTTTTTTTAAATTTCTTGAAAAAATGTTAAATGTGTTACCATTTTTTTTAAAATACATAAATATTAATAAAACATTCATTTAGGCATACAATTACTCACAAATTCAAAATCATATTTCATAATAAATGTCATAATAATACTAATAAAAATCATAATGGAAAATGAATTTTTTTAAAGAATTCATTGATAAGAAATAAAAATATGGATAAATTATCTCAAAGTAACACATACATTCAAATCATCATAAATCCAAAAATTTTCATTTCGGAATGAATTTTACTTTAAAAATGTTCACAATATTTTCTAAAAAAATAGACTACTTACTTTCATAAAGTAATGGTATTTTCAATAAATACACTCGAGATCATAGATAATACATAATGGAAAAGGGAACATAATATTACTCATCCTTTTAATGGAATACCTTAGCAATAAATTTATATCATCTTGGATAATTGAATAACCTCAATCTAGTTAATTTCAATAATATAAACATAAGTTAAGGAACAATACCAAGGATATAAAACATAACATTCTTTTTATAAACAATAATAAACCTTACTCAGAATCTTATGATATAAAAACAATTGAAATATTATTTAAAGGAATATATAATTTTAGACATACCCTTTATCTTCTACAATGTCAAAGTACCATAAAATTTAACCTAAAAATTTTGAGGCTAAAACATGTCATCATAATAATCACTTTATCTATTTTTAGAATTTTTAAATTGTAGTACATAAAAATAGAACAACCCTCATAAGGTAATAATTTTAAAAAACATAGATATTATTAAAGAAATCATAAAGAAATGAAACTTTCCAAATAGGATTTTTTTGTGATAAATTATAATGGTTTCGAATAATATCAAATGAAATACAACAGAACTAATTTAAAAAAAATCATTAAAAATAACCCATTAAAAGAAATTTACTTTAAAGAAAATAATGTTTGTTTATAAAATAATAAGGTGGTGATTTATTAAAAATGAAATATATAAAAATAATATGATTATTTTTGAAAGGAAATAATATCAGTTACACATGTCCAAAAAATCGAGTTGAAACACCTTCCCCATAGAAATCAATATACTAAAATGACCCTCTGTGTTTCTCCTTAAATGTTATACTTGGTAAGATACCTTAACTAAATTTTCTTATAATTTCAAACATTATTGTTGGTATGAGGGAGGAGGATAATTATGTTTAGGACATAAACAAGACTATGGATATTCATCAACTGAGAGAAGAAATGGTCTCAATTTTATAACCAAAACTCATTGATGATACTGATGATAAATAACACAATTTTTTAATATAACTAAATTTAATGTAAGTTAAATGTGTGTGTATATATATTATATTTAAGTGATTATAATTTTCCCCTATTAAAGGTACTATATATATATATTTATTACTAACTAACAATGCAGTGATCTGTGTCGTGGGAGCGTTACTGTCTATGTATCATTCATCGGTGGACTAAACCATGCCATTATAATTTTGACCTAATTTCTTAATTATTTCATAATATAATCTAAAAAACTCAAAACTATAAATCTTAATAAAATATTTATTCTTTATCTATATAAAATATTAATGGGTAATCGAGCTATATCATGACATGCATATTATTAATGTGATTAATCTAGATATATATATATATATCCTTATTATCGAGTCACATTTGAACCATCCTAAAGTTATACGACCCCCCTATAGAAACAAAAAAATTAATAAAATACACAATGGATCTCTATCATCATAACCAAAGAGATAAATGAAATTGGAAGTGGTGTGACCCGATTTTGTGTTACTTTCCTGAAGATCATTATGAACCATGCTACACACTACCAACCGAGGTAAATGGTGATTGGTGTAATTTTAAATGAATTATGAAAATTATTTAAAAATATGAGAATAATAGCTTGGTTAAATTAGTCCCACATCAGTTCTTTGATCGATCCCATGCTACTTCATATATGGTGATGTAGTAGAGGACCTAGAACAAGTCCGTTAGTTCCAACTCAGCCACTTAGCACATGCTTTCCCTCCCCCATGAACCACTCAACACTACTTCTCTACTCACCAAGCACCGAAATGAACTTAAAAGTATGCATGTCATGAGCCCAATGATGTGTCAAATGAATGGCCAACCATACAGATGGTCAGCTTGATCTCCTGTAGTTCTTGGTTGTTGGCCACATTTTTATACTAAGAAAGTATATATTCCTTTACTTAGAATTAAAATTATATAAAATTTATTATTTTTAAAAAAATGGGGCAACCCAATATAATTATTTACTTTTATAATTATAATATTATATATTATAATCATAATTATTTAAAATCAATTATTTCAAAGTTTCATTATTATTATTTTTATATGAAATGTATTATAAATCATATAATCCATTAATTTAATTTCATTAAAGATAATTTGATATTTACTACTATCATTTATTATTTATTACAACATTTTTTTTATTTTACATATTCATACATATCTAATAATGATAAAATTTTACATTTAGCATATATCATAAATATATTAATTAATTTAATATAATTAATATTATATTCGTTTCAAATATATATTTCTTATACCATCATTATTATTATACTACTATTATAATATAAAAGGATATTTAAAATTATTCATATCTAATTTATATAATTCTCTTATAACTATCATTATATTATATATATTCATTTCAAATAAATATTTTGTATATCATAATAAATAAATAAATAAATAAATAAATATTTATATATCAAAATAAATGTTATATTACTATCACCATTATATTTATCATTCACTACCATTTATCACTAAAAAATTCCACATCATTAAAAATTATTTTTTTAAACATATTTCACATAAATATATTCAATTATACTGTATCCTTTAACATGTAAAAAATAAATATAGTTAAACTAATGCTATTTATAATATGAACATTTAAAATATATTAATTCCATATCATATCCCTTATTTTGAAATGTTCTATATCAATTTACCCAAGGACTATATTTTTGATAGTACAACGAACACACACACAACCACCGTATCTTCTTTCATTAAATATCCATCTATAATATCCCCTAATTTTAATTTTAAAAATGATTTATATATTACTATTTATCTACATTCTCTATATATTAATCATTATTAGAGATATCAATTTCCCTAAAGAAATTTTTTATATTTTCTATTAATTATTATCCGATTATATTTTTATGTGCAATATTTTTTATTGTATTTCAATATCTCTCTTATTGAAAAATTTATAATTCTATGAAATTCAGGGGTTGTTATATTTTCTCACAAAAATAGTGTATAGTTTGATCTATTTGTGAAAAATCTATTACCATGGTATTTATTTTAATGAAAATATATATTCTAAAACTGAGGATCTTACACCAATAAAATATGTTAATAAGAATGGGTAGTGTGCTCAATCCATGATGTTTTAATACTCTATCCATCATGTGATGATGGTACTGTTAGTGATCTTTAATGATCGAAATTATTTTCTTTTCTTATGTTTAAATTAAATTTCCATGTTATTTGATATTCATATGATATTTCCTATGATAATTTTTGGTTGATTCCATGATAATAATCCTCATTTCACATTTTTTTTTCAAAATCCAAATGTCTTGATTCTGAATTTATGATCCATGTTTTATTGGGTATGATTCCCCTATGTTGTTTTCATGTAATTTTATTATGTTCTCAAACCCACATGTTTATCTTATGCTCATCTAGGATCATTGATTGAGGTGTCTCATGTTCATGCCTTACTAAGCATCAAAGCTCCTACCTTTTTATGTTTCAATTATTTATATAAGTAATAATAGTATTATGTATGATATTTAATAAAAGGAATCATGTGTGAAGATTATTTTGGGGTAAATATTGAAGAATGTTTATAAAATAATTCAGTTACATATGTAATCCTTGAATACACTTTACATATCATTTCTATGTTGTGATTTACTATGAGATTAAATATTCAAGTACATTGATATATTATGTAATTTTTTTAATGGTTGGGACATCTTGGGTGTGATGTAATTAGATAGTCTGGTTACATTATCATTGAGTAATTTATTATTCGAAGAAAAATCATGAGGGCTACAAGAAGATGAGGATCTTGGGGGCCTAAAGTAGTGCAGACTGAGGGCATCCCCACGAATCAAGTTGACCCCTTCTGGTTTCAAGGACCGCACATTATGGAGGACAAGGGGATTGGATCCTATTACATCAGGGGATGTAAGGTGATCCATAACCTAATTTCCGTCCCACCATGAGTGAAGTACTTTGTTATTACTATTGAGCATGACTATGAAACTTCAGATTGTGTAAGTAATATACTATGGGGAAAGAAAAAGGCCGATCGAGTAATTATGCAGTATATTGGAGTCAGTTTCAACCTACGAGAGATCAATGCACTTCTGGTGGAAAAGACCGATACTTGGGAGAATAGGTTTGGCCTTATCTTCTAGGGAGGAACCTTAGCCAAGATGGGAGGAGAAATCCAGGATCACTGATCCCTTATTTTTGTGAACCATAGCTCCACCGCGAAGGACCCCCATGCAGCAGGAGCCATCCGAATTAAGTTCGAAGCCCCCAGAGGGGGGTTTACGTCGAAACCAGTGACCTATGGCTATGTTTGGAACTTTATGAGGATGAAGGGAATACGTTTGAAGAAAACAAAGGGAGGAAGCATCTTGCTAGTGGTTGAGGAGATGGGCCAGCTATAGAAAAAGGTTTTTGGTTCTGATGATGATGGTAGCACTTAAATAGGAAACCCCATCATGCCTCCCCTTGTTTCTCACTTGATAGATGCCCAAGAATACTGCATGGAAAATAGTGGTTCGAGTCTCCCTCTCCAAGCCGCAGTCTCTTGATCCATGAAACCGTCCTTTCTAGAACAAAGCCTTGGCCATGATGGAATCTG
The DNA here is from genome assembly GCA_963277665.1 of Viscum album. Taxonomy (NCBI): domain Eukaryota; kingdom Viridiplantae; phylum Streptophyta; class Magnoliopsida; order Santalales; family Viscaceae; genus Viscum; species Viscum album. The sequence goes on from OY728138.1 coordinate 772,929,533, forward strand.
AAAGGGTTGTGAAATCACTGAAGGTGCTCCATAAAACAAACACCAAGTCGCCCTGAAAGAAAAGCTGATCCACTGATTCCTCTTTAATATTCTTATAATAAGGGAAATGAGAGACCATAGGAATACTGTAGTGTTTTATGTTATTATCCATGGTAATTTCTTTGTTTCGGATGCACCAAAAAATGGTTGAATTTCAAGGGTAGTGATTTGGGCCACAGGGTTTCGTTCCAGGAGACCTGTCTTTCCTGAGATGTCTGGGAGATTCCGAAAAATCTAGAGGAAAATATCCTCAAGGAGTATAGAGTTAAGATACCGGAGTCCGGTTCTAGGGAGAGTTCAATGAGTATAAAGGTGGCCAGTTGATCCCCATCTAACGCTGCATTGGTGAAAGCAGGGTAACACATGGCTTCTATGAAGGAATTATTGGGCGCAGGGCAGCCTGAAAAACCAATGACCTCCCTAGCCCAGTTGTTGTTCCGGAAAGGGAGATCACCCGACCCCACAATCCATTGGGAGAGAATTTGGAGGCTATCGAGAAGGGGGAAGATGACATGCCAAAGCAAAGATCCTTGACCAACCTCTTTGGGGTGTTGTAGAAGTGGGATGAGTACATGGTTTTACCCCATAGTGTGCATTATTAGAGAATATCCCAATTGAGTTTCACTTGTATGCAATGTATCATGTCTTTGAGGGAGTGAGCATTGATGCCTCCTTCTCTGACCAGATAGGAATCCTTCTTATAGGAGGCCTAGTGATGTTTTCCTTCCATTCTAGTATCCTAGATGAAACTTTCCATGAGCCTATCAATATTACAGATCACTCCCTTTAGGAGATTGATAGATAAGAGAACATAAATAGGGGTTACAAGAAGAGAACTATTAATTAGCGTGATGCGACCTCCAAATGAATGGTATTTGTTCTTCCAATTAAGAATATGATCTGAGATCATATAGAAAAGAAATTAAAAATATCAGATGTAGAGTCTGCTTGGAGAAACAGAGGCTCCAAGATATTACATAGGAAAATATCCTTTTCTCATGTCAAAGGACAGCTAAAATTCCAAAATAATGCTTGGAGTGTAGTTATTAGAGTTATATAATGTTATATTATCATTACTCATGACATGGTTGCTCTAGTGTGCATAATCCTATAACAATTTTGTGAGGACATTACTCAATTTAAGCCTAGAATTCCCAAAGATGAGGACGTCATCCAAGAACATCATGTGGGAGATTTTCTTGGATCTCATGCTTCTTTTAAAAGGGATCAACACCCCATTGTTATCACTTCTATTGATGTGATGATTGAGGGTGTCTTGAGAGAGAACAAAGAGGCATAGAAATAGTGAGTCTCCATGTCTGAGCCCTCTAGTGGCCTTAAAGAAACCATATTACTTCCTCATGAAATTCACCGTAAGCCATAAAGAGATGAAACAACAAAAAGGAGGTTAGTATTCCCAGAGTGGATGCCCATGCAAGCCAGAGTTTTGTTGATGAAGATCCCCTCCACTCCATCGTATGCTTTATTCATATCAAGTTTGATTGCAACATTGGATCCATGGGTCTTGAGGGTAATGTATTTGATCATCTTCTGGGAAAGAGAGAGAGAGCCTTGAATTAAACACAACTTTACAGATCTGTGCTTCTCCATAAATACCCACCAAGGGAGGTTCACAGACAGAAGAGAGTCGATCACGCTACATAGGATCTTATATGGGAAGTTACAAAGGCTAAATAGTCAACAATGTAGAATAGAGGATGGGTTCCTTATTTATAGAAGAAGAAGAAGAGAGGAGGTGGAGGAATCCCTTAGAAGGATACCACCCATGATATAAATCCTTGAAAGCCGAAATAAGGTTATCCTTCACCACATCACATGAGGCCCTATAAAAAGAGCCTGATAATATGTCGGGTCGAGGGGAACTGTCTGGTTTCAAACTCAGTATGGAATTATGATTTTCTTTAAACTCTAGCATGGAACTAATCCCCTAATTTTCTTGAGTAGAGAAGACAGTGAAAACAACATCAAAGAAACCCATGTACCCACCCGGATATCCCTTGGGAATCCGTGGGTTGGGACCTATAAGCAGTTTATTGAATAAGGAGTGAGAATGAGCTCCCAGAACATCCCTATCATCAGAATAGGTGTCATCATAAAGAATTAAATTAGGTTTGATAGGCCTTTAATTCTTCTTGATGCATGCATGAAAAGAATCATTTTTGGAACCCTCTTTGAGCCACAAGACACCCGATTTATCTCTAGATAGACGTTCCTATTTCAATAGCATCTCTGGTAGGATCTATTTCTTATTTGAGAGGACCTAGAATGTTTGATCATCCCAAAACTCCTCTAGATTTTCCTCCAGAATTTTGAATTACTGCATGTCTCAATTAAACTCACCGTCACTTAGGAGGAATCCTTTTCCCCATCATTAAAGGCGTGTCTTTACATGGCGGTGCTTCTTATGTAAAGAAACCCACAAGTGCCCCTGGGCCGGTTCATTCCAAAAATCATTCACAAAAGAATGGTATTATGGGGAGGTAGTCCACTATTGTAAGAACCAAAAATGTTTAGTGATATCCTATTTAGAAAAGAGGGTAGCCAAGAGATGGGAATGGTCTGAGAGGCTTCAGATTAGGTGGATAACATTGAGGTTAGGGAATATGGTTGAGGCTTGGTGGTTGGAAAAGAATCTATCCAAATGTCTCCATGAGTGACGTATACCCTTTTAGTTATTGAACTAGGTAAAGTAGTCTCCTGAAAATCCTAGATTAATCAACCCTTTCCCAGCCTATAGTTGGGAGAACACCATATTAGATTTCCTCTCGTAGGTTCCCCTACCTTTATTTTCATTTGGGTTGGCAATGACATTGAAATCACCCTAACTATCCATGTAATAATACCTGGGTCAAAGTAATAGAGCTCACTTCATAGATCTTTTCTTTTGTGGTGATCATAGATCCCATAAACAATAGTAAAAAATAAGATGATAACCCCATTTTCACCTTAGACAAGATAAATTGGTTCCCAGCCAACACAAAGACAATAGAAAGACATCTATTCATAAAGATCCAAACATGGCGGTTGGATTGGTTAGCATGCATGAATTATTGAATCCTAATATTCCATGCATAGTATCTGATGTTTGAGAGGTTCTATTTAGGCTCGAGGATAGCCACGATCTCAAGCTTTGTTTTATGGATCTCTACGGTGAGGAAATCTACCTTTTCCTAGGCCCCAATTTCACGGGCATTCCATATCAGGATTGGAGAAATTGAAAGGAAAGGGTTATGGAATTGTATCTAGAACAAGAGGCCATATTAAAATGGGAGGACAAACTCTTCTTGAGGATCCTGGACTTTGAGTAGGTACACACTCCCTCTGGGTTGGGAGACATCATGGTGGGGGAGAAGTCATGTATGGTGGGGGAAGAGCTCGGCTACTTCCCTACCTCACCATGAGGGAACGAGCTGGAACCAGGGGAGATAAGGTTGAATGGTAGAGGAGGAGTCATAGAGGAACGAAAGGGATCAGCAGACTGTTGGGTAGCAGTGCACACATTGGGAGATACACATTGAAGGGGTGGGGGCTCAACTAGCGTAAATTCCTAAAATTTAACAAGAGAGAAAGGATAGACAAGAGGGAAAAAGGGAAGGGAAAATGTCTTACAGAGGAAGAAATGGAAGATAGGAGCCTCCCATATAGAATAAAATCCTAAGGAAATAGAGAGATGAGAAGAAAGGGGAGGGAAATGCCCCAATGGTGCCCATCCGGGCTCCTTTTAAGGGGAATAAGGAGGTTCATCAAGGCAGCCGAGGCAATTCCAAACTGGGGAGGAGGCAGCTGACTGAGAGTCATGTCTGGGGAGATTGGGAGAGATTCTACTAAATCATCAGGAGATCTGGGATGGGCACCTGAGCCTCTTTAGGAGGAGGAAATCCGGTCGGGGTCCCCTAGATAGAGTAGGGATTCAAGTCTTTCGATGGCCAGCAACTGGCTCATAAATGGTTCCCTCTGCAAACGTAAATGGAGTAGCCATAGAGGAGGTAGTGGGATCAAAATCTTGGAAAGACATGGTAAGAGATATCCGGACCCTAACAGAAGAAATATTGAACCCAGATGAAGACCCTCTTCGGTATAAAGATGAAGATATCAAGGTCTATACAAATGTGGGCCACCAAGGTTTCCTCGCAACCAGTGGTCTGAGTATCCATATAGAGAAAGCCTCCAAGGGAATATATAATAGATTTTAGGAATCCACCATTCAATAATGAGAGTGTAAGGCCGGGGAGATCGATCAACACCATAGCCAAGGTTCTATCCTTGCTCTTATGAATGTCCAATTAATATCATGAGAGATTGAATGTCTAACAGATGAAGGTATGGGGGGCCTTTCACCTTGCATCAATGAAATCCTCCCCAGAGGATAGGATGATGCAGAAGGCGTTCCAATAGTCTACCAAAAGTTTCACTGATGATCGAAGGCCCCAAGAGAGGACGAACCTTTAGAAAACCTTGAGAGGAGGTTTCCCAGTCCCAAACCATGCCACCAACATCCACTTCAAGAGATCCTCCATAGCTGGAAAGGAAGATTCCAGGAATTCCAAGTAGATACCCGCATCATCCCTCGAAACCTTAGGAGGAGACAAAAAAACATCTCGGAAGATGGAACAAAAAGGAGAGTGTCGTTGGCCACACAGGGTAATTTTGAAGCTTGACCAAGAATCTGGGAGAGGCATAGAGGAAACAGAAGGTAGAGACTAGGGGGAAGCTAATGGGCACAAAGGGATCAGAGGGATCTGGGAGACAAGAAAAGACAAGGCTCCAATAGGTATGGAAATGAGTTGGAGAGGGAAGGATGTGGGAGGGTAGGCAGATGAGAAATAGTAACAAAATTTGAAATATCCAGTGGCACATGGGGCGCGTTCTTAGGAGAGAAAACTATACTTCCCATATTTAGTCTGGTTATACATAGTTGAGTTTAGTCTAAGAATTTGGTTTATTTATGATGGTTTTTCTTGACTTCTAGTGGAAGAAAATGAGAAAATATGAGTAGATTGTCTCTAATAAAGATAAAAATATGTGGATTGAGGATACTGATATTTTTTTGGTTTATTATCATTATTAGGGAACATAAATGGATTGATTAGGTTGTGTTTTTATTTTTTTTCAAAACATTTATGTCAATGATTGATGAAGTTGGGAAATTTGGAAGATCACAATGAATTTTTCCAAGGTTTATGAAGAGCATCACATAATGGGGGAGATTGAATAATGAGGTTCATTCAATTTGAATAATCTTGAGAATAAGATGTTAATTATAAATTAAGATTAAAATTTAAGAGATACTACATTGTAGAAATCAGTTTAAATATATGATGGTTTTTTATCAAATAATTATTATGAATCGACGATTTGTCCTTAAGTTTAATGAAAACATTATATTTAATTTTTTATATTGATTAGTGCTCCAAAAATTTTATAATCTAGGTGAAACTGATCCTTAGATTTATTAAATAACATTTATTTAATAAAACCACGCATTACTCGGGGTTTTAAAAATTAAATAGTGAGTCTCACCCCATATATATTCAACTACCAATGGTGGAAAATGTCCAGGGACCCAAAAGGCCACATCTCTATCATATCTGTAATCACTTTCATTGATAGAGCATCCATAACCTGATTGGACTTCCTATAAAAATGTGAGGAAATTTTTTTGTGATGATTAGTGGCATGAATACAATAAATATTATAAGGTATCACTTTCCATGGAACATTAATGGTTATGGACTTTAGGGTTTTAAAATTATGTCCATAATCTGATTCAATTGAGATCAATTTTTGGGCATGGTGGAAAACCTTCTTGATGACATTAATCATGGAACATAACTCAACTTGATATGAAATTCAAGTCCAAAAATATTTGTATAATATGTATTTGGTTATGACACTATGGTTTTAGAAGACATATAAACAACCTTAGGGCCCTAAAATTCTGGAAGAGACACCATAAAAGGTAGTACACATTCAAAGGATGTAATATTTCTAGAATTTATACATCAAATTAAAGTTGAAGAGTGAGAAATGTTTTCCAGTTAATATTCTGAAACATAAATTTTGGATTTTATTTTTAATTTTTTTTAAAATATTGGTTGATCATAATATGAACTATCATAATATAGTATTGATAAATATTTTGTCCATTGAAAAATAAAAAGATTAAATATGAGCAGATGATGTTGAAAAAATTGAAATTGAATGATAGATAAGTGGAAGAACATAAGTAGTGTAGGTGACTATAAGATACGTTACATGAAATATAAACTCATGAGAGATACATTAACATAAGATATGTAATCCAAAGTAAGCATTCATGAAATATAGTCTACCAGAATATTTTTCACAGACATAGACTATGTTCATCTAAAAGAAGAACCCCTAATCTAAACATTATATAATATTAGAAAATATATTTGGATGATTTAATATTTAAGTTATATGGAAATGGAAAAAATACACATTGTGATATATAATTGGTACAAACTCTTATATATAAATCATCAATTGAAAATTTGAGGAACATAAATAATGTTGAAGATATGAGTTTTGAAACAAAAATGAAGCAATGTTATGTTAAACATTTAAATTTAAAAATATCATGATTTTTTGAACACGGTGATTAATAGGGAGTGAAATTGATATTAATGGAATGTTTTTATGAAAAATTTAAATTTATGATGGATGGTGTTGATGATTTTGAATAAGGTGATCATATTATAAAGAGTTCAAAAGAATATATAATTTCCAAAGGACTAACATATGTGAGGGATGAGTTTTCATGGAATGAATTTGAAGTTGATTATAATTATAATGTATAGATGTAAGGATTATAGGAAACACAGAGGATGAGTACTATAATATGAGCCAGACACAGGTTAAGGGGAGTCAAGTGAAGGTAAAAGTATATGGATAATTCACAAGGTGAATAGACCCATGAATTTCATACAAAGTCATGTAAGCCTAATGGAACATCATGAAATATGGATATTTAAGGATACATGTATATTTTAAACACTATAGTAGATTTGTTAATGAGAAATCATGAATCTTGTAGAAGATAAATATCACATTAAATAAGATCCATTAAAAATGTTTTATCCAATAGATAAGTTTCATTCAAGGTAGGTTGTTTTTGAATTTGAATTATGAAAATAGAGATTCATTTTTAGAGATAAACCATATTTTAAATATAATTATCAAAGGGTAGGTAGAGAATAATATGTTTCCCTATAAGTTCATTAGAACCTCATAATTAGCTGTTTTGAGTAGTATGTATGATCTTGACAAGTGATTATTTTGGAAGAATACATAACTCTATTTTCATGTAAGTCTTATAAGAAAATGTTCCCTAGATTAATAGATAAATAGAACATTCATTTATATAAAGGATCATAATTTACCAACTTTTATAGAAAGAAAATATATATGAAAAAGATGACTAAAAATTATTAAAATAATGTTTCATGAATGTAAAATTGTATGTTAATTTCCAAACATAGTTGGGATCAATTTAAACATATTTAAACATATAAACTAAGAGTGTAACACCTCATTATTTAAAATTATATATTCATTTAAAGCCTAACAAGTTTGATACCTTGTTCCAAACACAAAATCAAACCAAAATGAACTATGGAACTATGTATAACAATTAAAACATGTTTGTTGAAATATAATTTAAAAATAGATACAACCAAATTAAATAATATATATAGAAATACAAATAATATTCTTTATAATTGTTAAGAAATTGAAAAATAAAATTTGTATATCTAAATAGCTAACAATGATAATTTATTATCAAGATTTTAATCTTGTTAAAATTTGATTCTTATTTATTTTTTAAAAAATTAATCATATCATGGATAAAACATTTTATTAATATTAATAATATATTTACACCAAATTTTATTAGTATGTGACATGAAATAATAATAAGTATTGTTAATATATCATAAAAGTTATTTTATAATAAAAAACAATTTCATTATATATTTATATTTTTATTTAAATTTTAAATTCTCAATTTTTTGAATTTTAATATTACCAAATTGACATCATTTTTTTATTTAGAATAACATAATACTCTTAATATAATTTTTTTCCTAAAATAGTCATTTTTAGGTGAATAGTGAAATTACGATTTTTACCATAATAGTGACATTATATTTATATATAAATGAAATAAAAGTTAATAAATCCTTTTAATTGATTAAATATTTATTAATAACCGAAAAATATAAATTTTAAATTTCCATTTTAAATTTATAAAACCAATTTTTATCATTTTATGAAGTTAGTTAAAATATTAAAATAAAATAAATTGGTTTTTAGATTTCATTTAATTAATTTTTTTTTTTAAAATTAGGTTTTTATTACTTTTATAGAAATATAAATTTTATTTTTTATAATATAACAATTTATAATAAGGAAATGAAATACATTGAAAATTTTATCCTAAACATAAATTGTAAGAGTAAAAATACATATTTCTAAAAATGAGCTTTTATGCTTTATATGGACTAATGTTAAGACTGATTTTTTTTGAAAAATTGAATTTTCTTCTAATAAAATAGTTTTAAAATTTAGAATCATTTAGTTCAATTCAGCTAATAAGGTTAATTTTTCTATCATCAAAAGTAAACTAACTTGGTAAAAACTTACTACCATGGTAAAAAAAGAAATTTGAGATTAGAAAAATTTAAGTGTAAATGACTTGATAACTTATTTAAAACATGTTTTCAATTGAATATATAAATTATTATAAACCTTACCTCTTTCAACACTAAATTATTTTCAACTTTTTGGGCCACATTACATATGAATCATGTGCCCCTTTATATTATGTTTTAATATTTACAAAAAATCCATTTTCACCACATATAAAAGGGGCCTCTCAACACCCCATAAATTCCAATTAAAAATTATGTTTAATTTTTTAAACTATTGAAATAATTATTACATTACAATCCAATATCTCCACATTATTCTTATCATCACAATATATTTTCTTAATACCCAAATTTACAAGGATTCTTTTAAGGGAAAGTACATGTCCTAAACATGGGTACCTATTTTCCATGATATCCTTTTCATTTTTATAATAAGTTTCCAAATATATTTTTCTCAATAATACATAATTAAATCATTATTATTTATAAAATTAAATGTGTTATTATTTTTTATAACAATTAATCACTTTTAACTTTCTATTAAGGAAAAATGACATTTGCGTCTGTGTGAGGACACTACCTTCATGAAATGCCATGTTATTTTTCCAAGACCAAATTACACATCCGATAATAATTTTAAATTTAATAAATAAATATTATAATAAATAAATATTTTATATTATTATATGGTAAAATATAATTTAAATTTCTCTCATTATGTGGAAAACAAAATCATCAACCGTGTATATTGTGAACTATTGCCTCCATGAAATGATTCATTTATTTTTTTATATTTTTATAACCACAATTCATGTTTGGTCATGAGAATGGGTTAAATGGAAAAATATTACTTTCATGATTTTTTATTTCCTAGAGTAACAAAGTAGACAAAATATTTACAATATGGGTAATAAACAATGGTTGAAAATTCAACCATCCAAAATAGCATTCTAAAAGAAAAAAGAAAAATTTATTCCCATTATATAATAAATTCATAGAGGGTGTATTTTTAATAAAAATAATCCTATTAATATTATATCACACTAATATATATTTCCTATGGCCATTATGCCACTAGTATAATTATATCACAACTAAATAACATCATAATAATTCATTAATTATTTTTTGTTCTTGTTTGGGTTGGTCCAACCATCATCTAGAGAAACACTATAAACTAGTATTATTGATGACTATGAGAAACTAATTAATTATAATATATGATTTAAGTAATATAATAAATATTTTATTTTGGTTTTGTAATGGTAATTATAATTTTAAAGTCACTAATAAAGATACCTACATCCATTTGTGAAAAATAAAAGAAACATAATCATTGAAAATTTAATATTTATTAATAATAACCAATACTATAATAGAATGAAATTATTAAATAATAATTAATAATAATACATAAATTCTAGTAGCTTTCAAAATTTTTTAATGATTATAATTTGGAAAAAAATGAAGAAAAAATAATATTATAAAACTAGTTCGATACAATCAAGATTACTCACACTCGATATAGATAAAAGATAATAAATAATTAATATATAGATAGATTATAATTATAAATGATTTTTATAAAAATAAAAATAGATACAAATATTGTTTACAATAGTTAATTAAGGTAGTAAATATTTTCATATAGAAAATGCATTGTCATTAGTGGAAGTATATTATTAAGGAAATGGTTTATGATAACTCAATTTTCAACCATTGAGTTACGAACATTCATATTGAAACTCTATTGTCCCCATCTTGGTTTATTATACCTATGGAATACATGATATTGTATTTAATCCTTCCTTTATGTGTTTTTTAATTATTCCTTATGACAACATTAACATATGATTCTTACTTGAAAGATTATATTATTTGAAAGGGGATTCTTGACTCTATTTTCACCCCTTAACACATATTTATTATTATGAAAAATTCCTCATTTTTATGTCGTATATACTACACCATTAATATTTATCCTCTCATTATTCATGGTATTTAGTGTTTAATTGAATATTTATCCATCATGGGGATTTTATTCGAATGTTTCTATATCATTATGTGTTTTTGACTCTATTTTAAATTCGACTAGACATATTTGATATTATACCCAATATTTTCATTTATATTAAATATTAACTTCCCTATTTCATTTACTTATAATTAAAAAAATTCAATTCATTATATATTATTTTCTTATTGTCCATCTAATTTTATTTTAATTCTAACAATTATATTATCGCAAGGGTGTTTTCTTCTTAATTTTGTTTCATTGATATATGAGTTATATTCACCCCCATATTTCCCCTTTTTGTGTATATATTGACCATATAATAAATTATAAATCATTTCTTACTATTTTTGGGGGTTTTAAATTCATATAAGTCCATCACATCCTTTTTCCTACGAAATTATCCTATGTTACAGTTATAATTTTTCTTTCAATGCCATTCCTCTATAAATGATATATATTTCCTTTCTTTTAATGAAGGTATCTCACCCAAATGTATTATGCCTATTGATTTTGGAAATTATTTACATAATACTTTATCTATTTCTCAATACGACTTTATTTTGAGGGATTCATACAGAGAAATACATTCTATTTATTGATTGGGTAACTTTCAGTAATATGTATAATCATTATTTCAATGTAGATGTTAAATTTTTTTAAAGATTATATATATATATATTATATAATTTATTAATTCATCCATATGAATAAATAATTGGACAAAATTAGTGATGGGAGATGCCTATTTTAACCCATTGATTCATTGATAAGTCATATGAGACAAATAAACTTGGGTATTTTAGGGTATTCCCATCCAAAAAAATATTTACTTGACAAAGGGCCTTGACTTTAAGATCATGATGTATAATACTATGACATATTTGAATAGGTAATATAACTAAATATCATGCATTTTATATATCATCATTATAGATTTTTTTATTTTAATTCATGTGATATTTTAATTTCCATAATTCATCAAGGATACATTATTTTTTAAATTTCATTATATTATGGAATAATTTTAGGTCATATATTCCATAAATTTTATTTATTGAAATCATATGATAAATAATGATATTTTATTTTCATCCTCAATGTTTACCCCATTGAGAATTTAATCTTACCCTTTCTTATATTTCCATTTTTCTTAGTTATGAAAAAATGTTGAAAAAATGATATGTATAATAGAATAACTTTTATGGAGAAATTTATGTGAGATGTTGAATAATAATTATTGATTAAGTAGTTTCATATATAGTTAAAAAACATTCCATTTCATGAGAATAACATATGATTGGAAAATTATTTTTTTTTCTTAACTCCCTTTAATTATAAACACAAAAGGTTTCTTGAATATATGATACACAATATTGTTTGGTGATATTATAATTTTTTAAGTATAAAAGTGGGTATATTTAGTTCATTTCAAAGACAATATGTAAATATATTTTTTATTCACACTAGATGCTAGTATTTTGGGTTCATGGACTCGCAGTTTATATCCAATGATAAATTAGATAACATTAGAGGTTATAATTTTTTTAAGATAGTTTTAGATTTTATAAGTTTGGTTTTATCATAATTTTAAATGTATAGATAAACCTTTAGGGTTTTTTATGTAATATTTCATATTTTAGGTATTATGATAATGTAAATTTAGTGAAATCCATAGGGACATGTCTAATGGATAAGTCTATGTATACGATAACATACCAATGTTTTGATAATGTATAGAGTGTGTTATTTCCTAGAAATTACATCTCTATCAGGATATAATAAATTGGGTGTGATTTTGGAATATATACACTTAGGGGTAATCACCATGAAAAAGGATAGTTTATAATTTACTCGATCTTCACTCAGTGCACGAGGAATGGGCCTAAAAATGAACTCATGTTGGGACTCTCCTGATTTATATTTTGTTGTTATTCACACTCTCTATAAAATACACTTTGAATGATTTTTTATGTTATTGGATTAGTTTAAGGAATATAATCAAACCAAACTTATGGAAATTTAGATCAACCCAGGAGTGATTAAGTTGAAATAAAACATAATATAATTTTTTTGAAGAATTAGACATTCTGATGTTGATTTTTCATCTAATTTTGTTACATTAATTATCTTTTAGAGTTCATATCTCACATTAACTCCAAATGGTTACATTAATGGACTAATACTGATGAAATAAATTTAACAATAGATGTCCTAAACAATTTGGGGATTATCACAATTAATAATCTAATGTGATAAGTGATAGAGTATGAAATATTATGATTATGAAAAACCAGATATCAAGAATTATGATTATCAATGTGAACATAATTTATTTACTAAATAAACCAATGAAAATGAATATAGAGTCATGGAATTTTAGGTTATTATGATGATGATGAAAAGAGGATTTAATTTACTTTTTGTAAAAAATTTAGAAAATGTGAGAAAGGAAATTTTCACAATTGAAGTAGAAGATGTTTTATCTATAGTAAAGGATGGCTAAGTGAAAGAAATTATTGAGGAAATGTGAAGATCATAGTTGAAATGAAAAAATGAATTTTAGTTTTTCAGATTCAGCATTAATATTATAACTTCATAAACATGTGGAATTAAGACATTATGAAATCAAATGTTATACTCCAAGGGATTAAAAGGCTGATAGAAAATTCAAATTTCTAAGAAAAGGGAATGGTTATGGAATGGAAACTAAAATAATAGGTTATGAAAATGATATGGAATGATAAACACTGATCATACATAATAATTATGATCATTATATTAATAAATGTTTCAAACTTCTTTTAAATACATTGAATGTTTACTAAAAATATATCATATTTTCCTTGATGACTAAATTTTTATTTTTTTAAAAACAATATAGTTGTACTAGTAATACATACTAAGAATATATATACTCTATAGTAAGTTTTATATGAATATTGTTCTTATAAAATCTTATTATCCTCCCTTTAATCAAATATTATGAGATGTTAATCATTAATTGGCTCTGTGGATATAGAGACCATGGTAATTTACCTGATTGGATAAATAAATATGATAAAAAACCCATGAACACCTATAAGGGATTACTACTAACTCCCTATGAAAATAATTAATCAAATTAGAGTGGGGTTGTTTATTATAAATTTTTAATGAAAAAAATATTAGTTATATTACTAATATAAAAAATATGAGTTCACTAGTCAAACAAAAAATTTTATGGATAAAACCTCACTAGAAATAAAATCTTGTGTCATTTATATCTTTTAGAGACCATTAGATATATTTATTTGTGGTTAGTAAATAAAATTATGAGGATTAAATTTATATAAGGGGGATGATTTAACACCCAAATATTTTAAATTAAATTATTCTTTTATAAAATAATGTGCTTAATATCTTCCTTTACACACACCACTAAACTACAATGAATCATAAAATATTATATAACCAATAACATGTTGCCATATAATTTTCATGTTCAAGTAGATGTAATTAATTATGTAATATATTAAAAAAAGGTCATTACTAATTCTAAGGACATTACAAATTAAATTAGCGTATCTAAATGAAAAATAATACTAATTTATGCTTTAGAATTTAACCTCTCTAATTTTCTATTTGTTTTTTGAAACTAAAAAAATGGATTAAAGATATTATTTGTATTAATAACATGATTACACAATTTTTTTATTAATTGATTGAAAATAAGATTAAGAATAGTTAGTGTATTTAAATTATTTTCCTTTAAAAATTATTTATTATATATTTATGCTTTTATTTAAAATTCACATCATCAAATTTAATAATTAAAATATTAAAAATATATTTTTTATTTTTTTATTGAGAAAAAAATTATCTTAGTATAGTATTTTTGTTTTTGTTAAAAGTAGTCATTTTTAGGTGAATAGTGAAAATACTCTCTTTACTAAAATTATAACTTAATAATTATATAAGAATGAAAAATCATATTATAAAACTAGAAAACAAACTAATGGTTTTATAGGGAGTAAAATTATATATTTTTTAATTAATGAAATCATGTCTAACGTTTTATGAACATAAATAGTATTTTCATATAAAAGGAATTGTTTTTAGTCCTTTATTAAATAAAATATTCATATGGAATAAGTAGAATCGATGAAATAAATATTCAAATTTAATTAATAGTCTAATAACATCAATGATCTTATTATTTATATATTGGGGAATGGTACGATGATTGAATTTCTTGAATAAGAAATTACCACTTTTAGATAAATTATTGACTAGAATTTAGAACAAATGGTTCAATGAAGAAGATTTAATTTTGAATGTTTTCAGCTGATTTTCTAAATGAAATAGATGAATGGTGTATTATAACCATTGATTAAATGCTGAGTGCTCAAATATTTTTTTAGAAAATTATTTATTATTTTTTATGGTGAATCATCAATGAAAAATTCTATAATAATAAATTACACATAGAAGTAATTGAAGTGGAAATGTTTTCATCTAACATGAACATATAAATAGTTAATATATTATTCAAATGTTATAGATTTGTAGATATAAGTCAATATTATGTTTACGTGGAAGAATTTTTAGCTCCGTGGTTTTCTGGTTTATGATCCATTTATAGTGAATTTTAAAGCTTTCCAAGAGGAGAAGACATTGGAAGCCATTAAAAGAGATTTTTGATATACTATACATACAAGGGAATAATTTATTTATATAGTTACTTATTTAATTGTTCATATTTTTTACATAAATATGTTGATTTTGGGTTCAAAAGAGAATGATCACTATTTAGAAAGAAACTAATAGTGGATAAGAGACTATATAATAATGTTACCCTAAAGAATCAGTTTTATCCTCAGGATGTTTAAGAATTCATTAGTATGAAATTTTCTAAAAATATTAGAAAGTGATTAAATAAGGAATCAAAATTTTAAAGAATTTAATCGAAGAAATTGAGAAATACATAAATGTAAAACTTGTGTGATATTTCCTTAAATGTAACAGGGAAAAACTGCACTTAGATTTTGGATAGTGGTTGTATATCCCATGTGATAAGAAATTGAAACATGTTGAAAAATACTAATTGCATAGTTGAGGGATCAGATTTCTTTAGAGTTTTTTGGGAATTACAAATAAAATGAAGTATAAAAACACATTTGGATATAGATGAATTTTGAATCACAACTGTATTTTATGTCTATGGATTATGATAAGAATTATTAAGTGTTATCCAACATTGTTACTTGTATCACCCCTCGGTTCCAAGTACGTAATACTTTATTTTAGATTTTTATGTATATAAATGTTTGGGTGATGTTTTGGAGGGTTTGAAATACTTTCATATTATTTTTGGGGAATTTATAAAGGTTCATGGTTAGTTCAGGATTTGTGGAAACTATGAACTCCAAAAGGAAATTGTACATAATGAGACATGGTCTAAGGGGAAGTTACACATTTAGGAACACAATTTTCCCAGCCCACGTGTCCACCCAAGAGAAACCATGTAATGTTGGGTAGTTATATTTTTCATGGTTGGTACACAGTTTGTATAACCATCCATACCAACCATTCAAGGATATCCTTGAGGTAGAGTCTAGCACACACATAGCACGTGATTTGCATAACCATGGGAATAACCGTCCACAATTTAAAAACAAGATCCTAAAAAATAGACCAGGGTTGGGATTTTGTTTTAACCCCTTTTTTTATATCTAAATTGGCCCTAAATCTATATTTTTTTCTCTAAAAGGTTGTGGGATACCTCCCCATTGATTTATAAGTGATATGAAGGTATTTCTTGGTGTGTTGATGCCCGATTTCCTTGGAAAGTCCATGTTTTTGGTAGTTTTTTGGGGGTTTTATTAGACATAATTCCCTATCTCTCTCTTTCTCTATTTATTAGATTTATTCCAATATGGATATATCTAGGGTTTTTTTCCAATAATGTTTATAATATGACTTATTAATGATAGGGGAAGATATCTAAGGTGAGTTGTTTTATTTTTTACACTGTTTCTTTGGTGATTTGGTTTCATTATTAATTTTCTCCATAATTACTGAGGTAAATGGCTTCAATTTAAAATCCTATTCTTATAACATGAAAGATTTGTTTCAAATGGTTTTAATTTATTATATTTTATAGTGAAATTGATGTGAAAATCATGGTATAAACCATGTTTTGTGATGGTTTCTAGATTTGTAATTTTTTTTGTGCAAGTGCTTTGTTTTATTGATTTTAAAATGGTTATTTTAGAATATGGATTTGTTGGATGTATGTAAATGGGTTTTTAGAAATGATTTAAGTAAAATAATGGTTTTATTGAAATTGGTTAAATGGTTTTTTTGTAATTAGTTTTTGGAATAAAGTGTTTTTGTGTGTTCATTTAAATTCAAGATAGGTAAGGGTATAAAGTTTTCCCCATCATTGTGGGATGGATAAGGGTATAAAATGTACCCCTCACAATGGATAATTATGTGACTACTTAGTAAAAGGATTAATTACCACTTATGTGTATAGGGAGGTCCATTTTTTCATGCATGGTAATATTTTTAGATATATGGAATGAAATTTATTATGCAAAAATAAAATTTATGAATTGGATTTAATGTATTGTTTGGTTGGTTTTCTTGAAAACTATTTTAGTATGAAAAATGGAATTGATATTAAACTTCTTGGATTTTATATAAAATATTTTCAAGTGTTTATATAAATTGTTTTATATAAATGTGTTAACATGTTTTATCCTAGTGGAATGGGTATGGAATTCATTTTGGGGAAATCCTATTGAGTTTCATTACTCACCCCTGGTTTAGAACTTTACTGATTTTGAATATGTCATTCACTAGGACACATGGAAAGGTAAATTATCAAACTTTTTAGTGGTTCATCGAGATAACTGGGTAGTTTTGTGGTGTTGGATCATGGAGAATTTTTGGAGTTATAGAGCTATGTCCTTGGAGTCTTTGGGTTTTGTTGGTTTTGTCTTCTACTGTGTAATTGTTTTTTAGTTATCTTCGATTGTGTCAATTTGTGTATTTTTTTTATTTCAATGGTATTACTTTGTGGTATTTAACATTATTATCATGCATCATGTAGTGGTTATTTGTATATGGCATGTTAATTTGTGTTGTTTTATTTTCAAATGGAAAATTGTCCTCCATATGTAATTAAAGACCCTAGCATTTATTGATAGACTTTAGCATCTTGGGGATGCCGATTATGTACAAGTAGTAATTCCACATTGACTCAAGACAATGAAGATGTGTGGGGGGTTAAAAGTTGCATCATATTGTATGATAATTATATAACAAGTGGTCATTAGTTCAGTCAGTCTTGGAGTTGAAATTAATTCTTGTATATTCCTTATGCCGTGTAGGTATAAAAGGAGTATGTTTTTTAGGATTTGAAATGTAGAATATAAAAAATAGCTACATTTTTATGCTAAATATCATGTTACCGAGGAGCTGGGTATATAAGTGTTATAGAGACATATATAGGATTTGAATTTTCATTATCATGGGTTTAATAAATAATATGATCACGATATGTATTTTGGAAATAAATTATCACAAGGAGTACATATTTCATTTTAAGTAACAATTTACCGTTTTTTAAAATGTTGATTTTTGAAAATTTTAATGTTTTTATCAAATTTGATTTTTTATAACACATTAAATGGTCATTTTTAAAATGGTTTAATTTTTAAAAGCATTGTCAAATTAAAAAAAATGGTTGAATAAAGAAAATTCTATATTTTGAAAGGAACAGTTGTGATAGTTGTGATATGGTAGTATTTCAAATTGTTAAGACTTCAATTTATAGAGAGTGATAAATATAGAATTTGTTGTCTGTATAGAAAATAACACCCGATAGGCATCATAGAAACCAATTGGTGGAAGCCATTTATAATGTGGTTGAATCTGATCCACATGTGAATCAATAGCTAGTTCAAAGTGTAGTTCAATATTTTTAGGCTATGGATATAGGGAACACGAGGGATGAACAACAGAATGTGAATTATACTGTTTAATTCCTTAAAAAAAGTCCTCCCATCTTTTGGGGTGATTCAAAACTAGAGAAGGAGGTGGTGTGGCTAAATAAGATGAATCATATCTTCGAATTCCTTAGAACAAAAAAAGAGTTGAAATCCAATATGGGAATGTATATGTTGGTAGATTTTACATTCCATTGGTGAGATTTATCTGTTCATGATAAATTATACCATGGTATTGGTTGTGAGGATTTTAAAGAATCATTCATTAAAAAATTCTATACTCATATGTTTGGAATTTAAATAATGATCAACTTATTCATATTGAAGTAGGAGAGACTCACCATGTCAATGTAAATAGATAAATTTATGACTTTAGTCCACTTTGAACCTAAAGTTGCCGCTAGTGAGTCCATAAAGGAACACATTTTTAATTAGGGCTGAGACAGGTGAATCCCTCAAAAAATTTCGTTTGATAAATAACAAAATTATATTTCTATGGTTAAAATAAAGAAATTGGAATAAAGTGATATATCAGGAGTGATGGATGAAGAAATAAAATTGATACCTATATGAAATGGTGGGAACTCTAATGCTCGAAGAAAGAAAAAGAGGGACACTTATTTCCAAGATAGAGGAATAACTCAAAATCAAACAGCTAGATCAATGAATCATCCTTGAAATTGAAAAAGTCAAACATGATTTTTAGAATGTGGTTCACATTAATTCAACAATAGACAGTGTATAACACCATCTAGAGCATGCCATAATTTCAATCATATGGGGCTTCGTCATTTCTATTATTACAGTGCTCCAAGGTCAGGTGTTCATGATACATATAATGTGTCTCAAATGTTTTGTATTTCGATGGGATGAGGGAAGCAAAATACCTATCGTCAAATGATCATAGCTATCCATTGAGATTATAGGAATACAATGACCCCATAATAGGGGAAATCTCTGAAAGGTAATAAAGAAAAAATTACTACGAGTAAGAAATTATATGGAGCTAAGAATGTGATTTTGGTTGATCACCATGGACGATCAACCATGAGAAACATGATAATTTTGAGTTCTACCCTTATACAATATTTTTTTGATATAGTTGTATCCCATTCCTTTATTTCATTTCATACTATTTATTTTCTATATTTAAAAGGTGAGATGATAACCTCTGTGTTAATATTAATAACTCTTCTTTGTCAAAGAGAATGTCAAGCCTTTATGTGTAGATAATTATATATATAAATTTAAGGATTTAAACTGATATGGGTATTATCTTTCCTTGAGATGTATGTCTATGATATAATCCTAGTTATGGATTAGTTGTCAATGTTCAATTCTCACATTTACTGTTATACCCAAAGTGCCAGTTTTACGACTGAAGATGGAGTCTAGCATAAATTTAGAGGAGAATAGAATGTAAAGGCTGGTATAATGAGCTTGTTAGTACCAACAGTTAGAACAATATCATACTAGTTGGAATCTTTGACTTTTCTATGGGGTAAAGTGATCTATAATAATAGTTTCTTAGTGATGGTTGACCAGTTTTAGGATGCCTTTCTTAAAAATTTCTCAAGGTTGTTGCCTACAAAAGAAGTGATGTTTTGGAGTGATCTCTACCTAGGGAAAATTACTATTTACATTATATATTATCATATTTCACAAAAAAAAATAAGATATTTGAAATTGTAGTTGGAAGATATAGAAATAAAAGGGTTCATTGGGTCTAGCACGTCTTCATGGACATCACCGGTCTTGTTTGTAAAAGAGGTGGATATAACTCTTTAGTGTGGTTTAGTTTATCATAAGCATAACCAACTTACAATAAATAATTAGTATCCACTTCCACACATTTATGGTCTATTGGATCAATTTCTTAGTGCTCTGTTGTTATTTAAGATTCAATTTCACTCAGGATATCACCAATTGTGGGTTCGAAAGGAGGATATTCCAAAGACAACATTAAGGATTAGATATAGACATTATGAGTATGTGGTAATGACTTTTAGTCTTATGAATGCACCAACGGTCTTCATGGAATTGATGAATTAGATATTTTATTGGTATATGGAATCTTTTATGGAGGTGTTTGTGGATAACATGTTGATGTATTAAAGGATAATGGCAGATCATAAGAAATACTTAGAGATAATTTTTGTAATCATATAGGATCATCTTCCATATTCCAAACTATAAAATTTATATTTTTAGATATATAATAGGAATGCTTTATTATCTATTTAATCTCTAAAAGATGTGTTTTTGTGGATCCAAAAAAGATAGAGGATGTTATCTCTTAGAAACCACTAAATAATTTCTTTGAGAGATGGAGTTTCCTTGTCGAGCTGGTTATTATAAATGATTTTTCATTATTTATCAGGACTATATTTTTCCATGACAAATTTGAAAGAGAAAAATGTTCTATTTAAATGGAATAAGGAATTTTAGAATACTTTTAATGTTTTTAAAGTTCTTCTTACATCAAAACCAATATTAATTTGTCAGAAATTTAGACAAGGGTATGATGTGTATTATTATGCTTCAGGATTTGGGTTGGGATGTTTTCTTATGTAGGGAGATCATATTGTTTTTTATGGATCAAGATAGTCATGGTTACATGAAAATAATTACCTAGAACATGATTTGGAGTTACCTTCAATAGTCAATGATTTGAAGACTTCAAATCATTACCTATTTCGTGATAAATTAATAGTATTTATAAACCATAATATCTTGAAACATATTTTCTCATAAAGGGATTTTAAATTAAGAAAAAGTAGATGGATTGATTATCTCAAATTTTTTTACACTAATATGATGTATACAATAGATAAAAAAATTAGGTGGTAGATCCATTAAGTATAAACTGTTATTATTTTTTGGAAAAAGATGTTTCAAATGAATGGTAGTTGATGTTGGTCTTAGCCGACATTCACTTAGAATGTGAAGACTATGTTGATGTTTTAGTTTTACTCCCAATTTCTTTTCATCATGATTTTACTCAGACACTTTAAGTGGAATTGATGTCTGAATCAAAACGTGTTAAAATGATTTCAAAAATCAATGGTGGGGAGACCATGGAGGGCTAGAGACTGGATCAGTGTTTGGTGTTGTGGTTTTGAAATTGGATGGTAATACCAATGGATTATCAAGAACTACTTCTTTATGCTGAAAACCATTCAAGATGAGTTATTCATCCTAGAATACATATGATTTAAAAGGTGTTTTAATAATATTTTTGGTGGGTTGATGTGAAAAGGAATGTAGCTGAGTTGATTTTTACATTCCTAGTTTGTTAGTAGATTAATGCACACCATCAGTGAACAAATGGTATTTTTCCTTCTTTAACTATTCATATGTGGAAATGAGAGCATATAGGTAAAGATTTTATAATAGGTATCCAAATAATGGTTCATAAACACAATTCCATATGGGTTATAGTGGATCAGCTCACAAATTTATCCCATTTAATCCATATTTGTGAATCTCATACGATGGAGGAAATTTCAAAAATCTTTACTAAGAAGTGGTAAAGAGGAATGGCATAACGATTTCAATAGTATCAGGCAGAGATCCAAGGTTTATATATCATTTCTAGAAATACTTATAGAAATCCCTTAGTAATCAGTTGAATATTAGTATGGTATATCATCTTCATATAGATGGAAAATCTGAATAGACAATAAAAACATTCGAAGACTTTTTGTGGGCATGTGTAGTGGATTTTAATGGATCATGGGAGGAGAACATACCATTATTGGAGTTCTCATATATAAAAATTATCAATACTCAATACATAAGGCTGATTTTGAAACATTGTATGTTCATTCATGTCATTATCCACTTTGTTGGTTAGAAAATGGTGATACCTCATTGGTTAGGATGATCCTTGTAAAATAGACAACAAAGAAGATTCAGATAATTAGGAAATAGATAGAGATAGATTATAGTCATTATAAATCATATGTAGATCATCATCAATGACCGTTTACATTTTAGGTGAGTGATCGTCGGTTTTTTAGGACATCTCCAAGGCTTGGAAATCATCATTTCGGGAAGAAGGCAACACTATATCCTCAATTAATAGG
Organism: Viscum album; assembly: GCA_963277665.1. Taxonomy (NCBI): domain Eukaryota; kingdom Viridiplantae; phylum Streptophyta; class Magnoliopsida; order Santalales; family Viscaceae; genus Viscum; species Viscum album. The sequence continues at coordinate 772,952,367 of OY728138.1, forward strand.
CCCTTTTGAGATACTTGAATTAGTTGGAGTGGTGGTATATTAGTTGGAATTATCTCCATGGTTTAGTGTTGTGCATAATGAGTTTCATAACTCTAAATTAAAAAATTATATACCAAACTCTGACCAGGTCATTTTATGGGATCACATAGATGTAGATCCAGATGCATTATTGGTGCATGTTCTAGTTTAGATTATGGAGAGGAAAGAGATTGTCTTGTGTGGAAAAACCATCATTCTAGTGTAGGTTTTGTGGAAACATGGTCGGATTCATGAAAATACATGGGAACAGGAGAATGAAATTATCATACAATGGCCAAAACTCATTCAGGAAAATAGTGTTTTTCTACTTTATTAGGATGAAAAGCACAACAGTGTGGAGAATATAGCACCCTACTTTCATGTAAGTAACTATTTACTTATGATTTTTATGTATGTAGATTGTTAGGGTGATTTTTTGGAGAGATTTGATGACAATTAGATTGTTTTTGGGGATTTTTTAAAGGTTCACGGTTTTGGAATAGTTTTTGGAAACTATGAAATTCTTATAAGAAACCATGCACAACGAGACATGGGATAACGGGAAGGGACACAGTTAGACACATGGTTTGTCCAAATCGTTCATCTACCTAGGATAAACTATAAAAAGTGGGACTATGATATTTTCAATGGTTAGTGCACACTTTTTCTAACTGTCCAGGCCAACAGTGTGAGGTTCTATTTAAGGTAGAGACTGGAACATGGTTAGCGCATGATTTTCCTATATGCGTGACTAATCATGCATAGTTTAAAAACTATATGCTAAAAAAAGGATCTGAGTCGAGATTAAGTTTTAAACCAAAATTTTTCCCTCAAAATTGACCCTGACATTATATTTATTCCTCCCAATGGATGTGAAACCCTTATCCATTGAATGGGATGTGTCCTGGAGGTATTTCTTGGTGTGTTGAAGCATGATTCACTTGGTATGTCCTCATTTTTGGTAGGTTTTATTAGATATACATCCCACTATCTCTCTCAGATTCTTAGATCTAGTAATATATGGATTAATATATGGTTTTTAATGCCAATCGTGTTTATATTTGGATTTATTAATAATAATATAAGAGATCTAAGGTGGGTTTTTTGATATTCAACCTAGTTTCATTATCATTGTAGTGTCGTTCTTTGTTTTCTCCATAATTCGAGAGGTATGTGGTTTCAGTCTCAACTCTTCTTCTTAGAACATTAAGGATTAGTCTCAAATGGTTTGAATTTCTTGAATTTAATTTTGAAATTGATTTGGAAATCATTTTAGAAACCCACATTATTTATTGTTTTTGGATTTGTGAAAATTGGTTGTGAAATTTATTTTTTTTATTAATTTTAAAATAAGTATTTGTTAGATTTACAGAAATTATTTGGTAAAAATGTATTCAATAATTTTTTTTATTGAAATAGTTGTGTTCGAATTATTTTTTGGCATAAAAGGTTGATATGACTTCATGTGGATTCTAAATGGATAAGGTCCTGACGTTTTCCCCATCATTGTGGAATGGATTGGGTATAAACTCTCCTATATCATAATGTTTCATTAAGTGAAAAAATAGGGAAAGGATGAATCAATGCTCAAAAGCATAGGGGGCCTATTATTTCATGCATGGTTGTATTTGTGGATATATAGAATGGAATGGATTATGGAAAATGAAAATTTTGAATTGGTTTTAAATTATTATTTAGTTGTTTTTTAAACTATTTTAGTATAGAAAATTAATTTTATATTAAACTTTTTCACTTTGATATAATATGTTTTCAATTGTTTAAATAAATTGTTTTATATAAATATGATAACATGCTCTATCCTAGAGGTGTGAGTAGGGACGTCATTTGGGGAAGACCTACTGAGTTTTTTATTCACCATTATTTTGGAAATTTGGTCCTCCTATTGATATCATTCATCAAGATATAGGAAAAAGTAAAATATCACACTTTATTAGTGGTGAATCGTGATACTTGGGCTGTTTTGTGGTGTTTGAGTATGGAGTATGTTTGGACTTATGGATCTATTCAATTAGTGTATTTGGGTTTGGTTGGTTTTTTCTTCCATTGTATACTTATTGTTTAGTTAACTTATACTATGGTATTTTGTGTAGTTTTGGTTTTTATATCAACGGTATTACATTAAGTTGTTTTACATGATTATCATGTATCATGTAGTGTTTATTTGTTTGTGGCTTGTTTGGTTGGGATGTTTTATTTTCAAAGGGAAAATTACTGCCATATGTTAATAAATACCTTGTAATTTATTTATTTCCTTTAGAATCGTAGGGATATAACTTAAGGCCAAGTATAATTTCCACCTTGACTCAAGCCAATGAAGAGGGATGGGATGTTACATTACTTATGTTTAGAGGTGAAATTTTGAAAGAAGGGATGCTACATCAAATTAATATTTGTAAATTATTTTATGAAATGTTGGAGATCAAATTGAAATGTATATCATGTTAATATCGAGGAAATTTAATATTCTTTTTGAGTCTCTGAGTTCCTTTCAGGTTTAACAAGGTGTGGTTTTATAATGTTTAATGCACTGATATCATAAAAAAAATTGGACTTATATGTCACAATACAATGATTCTTTTCATTTATTGTAAAGTTAAAATACATCAAATAGAATCTCAAAGCTTGGTGCAATTATAAAGATAATAAAATTAATGATAACATCCTTCTACATGAGGATAAGATTAATCAGCTTCAATATAATAACACTAGCTCTGACTTTAGTATTAATCTGAATCATGAAACCAACCTCTTAGGAAAACGAAACTCATTGCTCAACTTTAAAAAGAACATGAGTGTTTCCTCTGGAATTGGGCATGACCTCATTTATTTAAGGTTCAAACATTCTAATTAGTTTATAATAGGTTTGTTTGTATAACCGAAAACATCCAATGATTCCATATCTATTTAGACCTACTTTCCAAAGGTAGGCTCTCATTAGTTGTGGACTGATGAGGATTAGGAATTTTTCATTGGTCGAGAGGATGAGAGGTCTGACTCATCACACATTTTTGAGGGGAATTATTGGCTACTCCCGGACTCTCTTTATAGATTTAAGTTATGTTCTTGAATCCTTATTACATTACCAAGTATAAAATTAACATTCCTTTAAACCTGACAATCAATGATTGATATGTAAAAAATTTAGAGAATATTTTATATGTATTCGAGGTTCTTCATTGATAGAGAATCATCTATATTTGTTATAGATTCTTAGTCAATGGTATCCTTAAATACATAAAAGTCTCTTGGTCGTTATGATGACCATACTTGTTTTAAAGCCACTCAGTGGGGCACTTGAAGTTTATTGTCATTCAGAAGGAAATGGATTATTTCAGAGTTGGGATCGTACCCGTAAATGGGCTACCTATGTATCCTTTATTTTGGAAAAGGAATCAAAACCCATGTAGTTTGAGTAAGGTAGTATGATTTTTATGATTGATGGCTCAACGAAAGATGTCATAATTACTTTTACACTCTAAAATCACCTGAGTCATGCTCGGTGTGAGAAACAAGAGGTATTGGTAAAAATAGAAAATTTTGACATAAAAGATACAATCATAAGAAATGATGTGGGGATTATGTATGTATGACTACCCAAATAGATGAAGATTAAGATTTACTTTAGGGAAGAAATCTAGGAACATGTTCCATAAAGGTATATGTACTTTATGGAGATTTGGATACTCTAATCTTGGGGCTTATTCCTAAGGAAGATTACCAAGTTAGGAGGGGACTTATGATTGGGTTTTACTCCTAAAAAGGAAGCCCAGATCAAAATTAAATTTGGACTGGTTAAGAGAAATTAAGACTGGGACTTACTCTTGAAGAGGAGGCCCAGGTTAAGGGACTTGAAAAATTAAGGGACTTGTGGCTTACTCCTAAAGAGGATGCCCATATTTGAGACTAGGGTTTTCTCCTAAAAAAGGAAGCCCAGGTTAAGAGAATTATGGTTGGGGATTACTCCTAAGGAGGATGCCCAAATTAATGAGGACTTGGGGCTTACTCCTAAAAAAGGATGCCCATGAATATGGTTCTCTTATTTTAAAGGATGAGGTTGAATGGATGAAATCTCTAATTTAAGTGACATAAAGATGTGTAAATCACTAGGTTTTGAGAGATGTTCCACGGAATTCCTTTCAGATAAGGAAGTCAATCAAGAAAACATGCCATAAATGGATTTGAAGAGTGCCTTGAAGACTGAATCTTGAATAGGAGAACTGGAATGGCATACGAGGGGTTAAATGGGCAGGAAGGGAACCCAAAAATAGAAGGGCACACAAGTCCTGGTGGGCGCACAGGTACTGTGTGGGCATTCAAGTCCTGGTCACACAGGTATACCTACAGGGCACATGGGTACTTGCACGATTGTTAACTAGTAGGGTAATACTTGAGCGATCCTTGACCAAAAGCCATTAGAATTATCCTAAGGTACTTCCAGAAGAGTGGCGTGAAAGTTTCAATGAGTAGGTAAGGAGGCGCACAAGTGTGTCCATTTTCTTTAAGGGTAAAACACTTAGGCATGCAAGTGTTAGTTAATTATAACACTTAGACCTTATTCCTCTTGTTTAGACCTTCCATTCTAGGTAAAGAATTACCTTAGAAGTGTTCGGAAGACTTGAAGAAGAGACTTGGGCATTCCGAGCTCTGTATCTGAATTCTGGAAAAAAATCCTCTTCGAAATGGGGAGGCCCACCGGGGGTATTTATAGGATGGAAAAGACCCTGGGCAGTTTTCAAAGAGGGCCCACAGGTCACTTGCACGACTATTAGGTGGCACATAAGTGTACTTGTTCGACAGTGAGGGAACTTGCGTGACCTAAAGGTATTTGACTCCTTTTTCATTCCTTTGTCTATTTTTAATGTTTTATTCAAAGGATGAATATATTTGTGCTAAGTCATTTCCTTTTCCATTTCTTTAGACAATGTGACAAAAAGGAGCGTCAACAAAAGTCCCCCCTCAGAGTTGGATCCAAAAGAATAAGGATGTGACTCTGAGGAAAAGAAGAAAATCAAAGGGAAAAAGGTGCGCAAGTGTTCAGTGCGCAACACTCGTCGCACAGGTGCGCGTCGCACAGGGCTAGAGTGCGCTGGCTGTAGGCACGTAGGTGGCCGGCCTGGCCTATATATATGCACTCATTTGTCATGCATAACATCAAATTTTGGATTTTCGAGCTCTCGCCACGCAGGTCACCTTTGTCATGCAAGTTGATCTATGTTCCGCTTTTCCTTTGCTGTCATGCTGCTATCAAGGTACCTGGATTTGTGCGGTGATACTTGTGAGCTAAATACTTGCACGACACATTATACTTGCATGACACATCCACAGTTGTGCGTCAAGATCAGACTTGTGCACCTTAATGCCTTTGCCATTTTTTTTGAATTCTTTCACAAATTTTTTGAAAAATCAACTTACTTAAGGGTTAATTATTCAACTTTTGTGCAAATTTAAATGGCTCCCAAAAGAATCCGAATGATTGATGAGATGGAAAGAAAATGTCTTTATGATATGCAAAACATCATTGGATACAATTATTATACCGTCTGTGATAGCACTCTTCCAGATTTGGCCAAGTATCTGAAGAAATATCACTTTGATTTCCCACAAAGAACTTATCTGCCTTTGTACGGTTATGGTCATCTGTGAGAAGTCACTATTCCAAAAGCAAAGAACTATCTCCCATTTTAGTGGTTTCAGAATTACACCAACTTTTCTTTAGAAAATATCTCATGTGGAGGAGGATTTATAAATGCTGGAATAGTGGAGAAGGCCCACATGATGCATCATATCCCTTGTACGCCAGATATGAAACCTCATAATCCTGAGCTGCAACCACATTTTCATCCTTCAATCTTCTGAAATGCTCAGATGGATTAATCCAAAGGCTGGAAGAAAAGTTGGGACTTTTGTCTTGGGGGAGTTGTGAAGCCAACTTGGATGTGGGTATACTGGGTGCGACAAACCTGTGCAGAGTTTGTCGAGGATTTAAAAGGAGTGGCGATAAACGAAGCTGTCTGGGTTGGGAAAACATATGTTTACAGAAATGATAACTTCGTACCGGAGATACTCATCCACTGGAGCCAAGAAACCAATTCTTTCCATCTGACTCATGGAGAAGTAGGCATCAGTCTGTGGGATGTCCACAGGATATCAGGGGCTCCAATTTGGGGTGACATATATGATGAATTCATTCCTCCCAATGTGAATTAGAATTATTTAGAGAATACTCCTGATTTGGATCGAGAATTATTTAAAATCTTCTACAGGCTCAAGAGTTCAGATACCTCCTTAATACATTCTAGAAATGATATTCATCTGGAGGAGTGGATGAATATATTTCTTATTGAGAAGAGAGAGAAGGATCCAATGGAGAAGGAACCGAAGGATAAAGGATCCAAGAAAAATAAATCCAAGGATAAGAGGCCCACCCGTCCTACCACTTTACCAAAAACCGAGAAGAGGGGTGCTCTTAGAACATTCTGGACAACTTTAGAGGAAGGAGAGTTTGAGAAATGGGGATATGAGGTGAATCAAAGGATCCCAAAGAAGACTCGTCTGGTGGGCTTCTTGGCTTTGTGGCTCATAGGGAGGCCTTAGGCCAGGGACCTTCGTTTTTGATGCAAAGTTGGCTGAGGGAAAAATGGTTGGGTTGGCTACCCCCATTTTAGAAAAGATTCACAGGATTTTACTTCATGTCTTCAGGGTAAATATCCTTTGATAATAGTGGGACCAATCCACGTTTTATGGGGATGGATCACCACTCACTTCAAGACTTATAATGTACAGAATGGAGTACAAATTCCTGGAAGTTCTTTCAGGCCATCAGTACAAGAATTATTTGGAATTTATCCATTAGATCTTAATGCCTATGAAATGAAAGTGAGGCTGAGAATGTTTAAGGAATTCAACTTCTTTCCCTATGGAAATCTTCCAACCGGGCGGTTTTTTGATGATGGAAAAACCCACTTGGATTTGAGGGCATACATGATGGCCTGCAGAGATGGTGTGCTAGTCGCCAGGATTGAGAGAGAGATTATATTTGAGGTCTATGATCCATATTTATTTTCACGCCAATTCAAGTGTTTGCAACAGATTGCTGTATCTCCCCCTGTACATGTCAGGTTAGAGAAACATTCGATGGTTTCTCGGAAACTATGGTTGCTGATGTCTAGGGAGAAGACTGGGGCGGTGTTTGATCTACCAGTTGAAATAGTGGCACATAACATGACTACATGGTATGCCGATCATTGGATAGAATCATACCTTAAAGGCATGCTGAATCACCCAGTTTATTAGGTTGGGAAAAGGAAGAGGACTGTAGAGAAAGAAACACTTCCTCATAAAGATGATGCTTCCCCACCTAAAGCTGATTCCCCAGATTCCTCCTCTAGGACTGATTCAATGGATTCCCATGATGGGGATGATGAGGAAAAACAAGTGGCAAAGTGGCCCCGTGCTCGATATAATCCTCCGGTCAGAATCAAAAGACCTACTCCATCAACTCCTAGTGAGTTACTTCATTGTGGCAATTTAATCACCATCACTTTATAAAGAAATAAGTCTTATTTTATTATTATTTATCTGTAGTTTCTGGATTTCAGAATAAATTGAAGTCAAAGATTATAGGACCTTCCTCATAGCCTTCTGGTATACACACTAAATATCTACGACCAGAGGCAGTCCAGACATGGCAGAGTTTATACAGTGGTATTGAAACTGCCTGGCTGGATTTATTCGAGGGGCTGAAATTCCCTAGAATAGGGACTCTTCTGGCTTCTACAGATATTAATTTTGAAGATTGCCCTGATGAATTGAGAGAATATGTCAGAGAGCTAGAAATGCTCATATATGCATCCGTTGATTCAATTCCTGCCACTAAGAAGGTGAAGGACATGATAGATCGTGGTGCCGCTGAGGGGACTGATGTGAAGTGGCACGATTACGTGGCCCCTAAAGATGTAAGTTTTCATTCCCTATTTTCTTTGCAAAATGATTTCAGTCGAAGCTTTGTTACTCAAGGAAGTAATTTTCTTCATCTTACAGCTTGCAAATAAAGGAACTAATGAGGTTCCTTCGCTACGGTATAGCCCTGGTGGTACTTTCATCAGGGCTGCTGCTGAATCTCCTCGCGAGTCAGGCGAGATATCTCTGGGCCAGCAGGCCATGGATGAGGAGTTGGACATGGCTTTTCATTCTCCCATTCAGGTACCTATAATTGGGACTGCCGATACTCCCAAAAATTTAAAGAAGCAAAGGAATCATAGGAAGAAGTCCACAACTAAACACTTCATCAGTAGTGGTAAGTCCTTCAGATAATCATGAATTTTAAATCATGAAAAATATTTCTCATTTTCCTTGGGATTGTAGGGGGTTTTTCAATTTCCCCTCTGAGGGAGAGGACTGATCCTCCTATGAGGACCATAGAGGGTGCTATGGAACAATCACAAATTCGAGTTGACTTGGCTGCTCCTAGAAAATAGCCAACATCTGTTCCTAGTATCCCTTCTGCTGCTGTTGAAAGAAGAGAAGAACCTTCTTTTGGTAAGTTAATAATTCTTCATAAAATGTTGGATGAAACATATACTGACATCCATTCTATGATACTTTAGGTTCAACCCCTACATTAGAGGTTTTGGCGGCTATTGCAACTGATGTCGCGATTTTATCTGAAGATGTTGTCTAGGGTCTGGGACCGTAGGATGAAGGTCTCCAAGAAGACACATCAAATGCTCCCACTGGTGAGACTAACCAGGATTCTGAGATGACATTAGATGAAATGATGGAACTTGGCACATCTTTCGAAGATTTTATAAATCATGTTAAATTACTATGTAATTTAGAAGATTATGGATGTGAGTGTTATCATTCGTCCTATTAAGAATAACTTCTTATTACATGTCTAATCATTATTGGTTCAAATGTGCAGTTTTGTCTGAGCAAGCTGCTGAACTACCCATGCCTAAAGGGGGTACAGAAAACCCTACCGTTGTAGAGACATTAGCACAAGTGGAGCTAAACCCAGTAGATCTTCCTCAAACTCATCCTAAAAATCATGTCAAAGCTAGGAAAGATGAGGAGGACCCTTCTCAGGTTTATGATCTACCATTGGGTAAGGAATAACAATATTTGTGATTGTACTTAATTTTCAAGACAACCGATTCTTTTGTTATCCTTTGAAACTAACCAAGCTTTCAATTAATTATGCAGGGCCATCAATTGCAATGGCTAGATCTAGATGTGAGGCCTCAGCCTCTGCCCCAACGGGAATTGAAAGTGAATAAGCTCAGGTCAGGGGGGAAAGAGTAGAATAGGGAAGTTCCATAAGTGCATTAATCCCTGATTATACTCCCCCTATGACAGTGACACTGAGTTGGACCTGGAAGTTCAAAAGGTGTTCCAATTTTCACGACGCAAGGCATGATAGAATATATGGAAAATCATATCTGAAGTGCCTATAGAGGAGATGCCATAGAATATTCCCCAGCTATCATCCCTATTTTTCATATTGGGACATGGCGGTTTTGGATATGAAAAGATCCATGCCGCGGTGAAATAGGTCATTTTCAGGAGGGAGCAGGAGAAAAAGTGTCATGAAGATCTGACCAGGGTGAAACTATCAGCCAATATTAGTTAATTTGAGGCTGCTGTATCCTGAGATGAGGATGACTATGATGCCAAGATAAAGGAGATGATGCATAAGATCAAAGATAAAGTCGTCCATCAAATGCACCTTCAGCAACAATTAGACGATGTTACATGGGAACTTGACCAACTCAATAATTCATTGGAGGGAGCTTAAACGAATGGTATGAAGGCCATCACGGATGCCAAGAAAGCACTCCATTAGGCTGAAAAGAGTGACGTTGGTTGGGTGCATGAGCTTCAAGTAGATAATGATGAATCTCAGGATGCTGTTCATCAAGTGAAGACTTATGTTGACAACCTCTTGTAATTTCTTAGAAAAGAGAAGAGACTCCAGTCTTTGGATGTCCTTCTAATTCTTGTGCATCAAATGGAAAGAATGCTTTCATCTTCAATCACTTGTGCACGTATTTTCCTGCTGTCTACTTTAGATTTTACCTAATTCAATGGGCCTGGTAAGAATATTTTGATATTTACTAGGATTAATATAAATAACCCAACAAACTTTGAATCTTTTAATTTCTCAATATTACCTAAATCATACAAAATGTATGTTTAGTGAGCTGGAACTTGACTTTTATTCAGAGTTCCTTTGTCTTTTGTGGTCAATTTAAAGTCATGCACGTCGGAAATAAAAAATTCTAATGTTTGAGGTCGAAATATCTTTGACCGAATGAATTAGAATTGACTCAATTCCTTGAAAATTCATTTGAAAATATATTACCATACTCAAGTATGAGGGAAAATATGTAAACTACAACTTAAGAAAATTTTAATCCGAGGAATGATATGAAAAAGAGCTAAAAAGGAATTAGAAGAAGTAGTTCCCAAGAATGAAGTTACCATTATTTAAAAAACCTATTAGGGGGTTGAATTATGCAGGGCCACCTAAGGGAATTGGCTGCATAGTCAAATAATAACATCTTTTGGCTGACAGGTCTGTTATGTAGACTACTTGTGCAAGGCCGCCTAAGGGCACGCGCTGCATAGTCAGGAAAAATAACTCTTAGAAATTTACTTTTCTACTACTAAGAAGCTAGTGAAAGTTTATGGGGATTCAAATTTTCTAATTATAGATTTTTCTGTATGGAAAGAGGTACTTCAATATAGAGAAGATATTTTCAATCAAGATTGTCTAAGAATTGGATGATTGTTACTCCTACGAAGGTCTGACCCAAGCGTAGGGAAGGTAAATATAAACCATAGACTTGAATACTTTCAGATCATGAAAAATAACATGAAATAAATATGTTAAGGATGGCTAATTTTTTTAAGGATCCTTAAATATTTTTGATAAGACCAATAAGGACAAAAGAGGCTTTCTTCCTAAGAATGAAGTTACCAGTATCAGACAAACCCATTAGGGGGTTAAATTATGTATGGCCATCTAAGGGCATTGTCTTTATAGTCAAATCATAGTATCTTTTGGATGAAAAATCTGTTATACAGACTGTTTATGCAAGACGGCCTAAGGGCACTTGCTGCATAGTCAGGCAAAAGAACTCTAAGAAATTTCACATTTTTGTGACTATATATCAAGAAAAAGGTTATGAAGATCTGAAAATTTTTATGTTTAGGATTATGAAACACAAATATGGGTGTTTTCCAATGTTTGCAGAGATGAAAAGATCAATTCTAACCGTAATTATGTTGTGGATGGGTCCTGAATTGAAATTTTGGACTTAACTACATATCCCGTAAGGATGGGAATCAAGTCGTACGTAGTTCTTGAAATACTGTTTAACGTCGTGTGGGACGAATGGATTGGAAATCTTAGTTTAGGGTCATAGATCTCGTACATTTATAAGAAATACAAAGTGTGTGTTTTCATGGGGAATTTTCAGCCAAGGGACTGAAAGTGGAATTTGGGGTTAGGCCCAAAATACATGGGGCTGGATTCGAGGGACACTGGAACGTTCTTACGTATCTTATAAGGATGGGAATCAAGCCCACATAGTTCTAGTAATACCCTCTGTACAAATTTGGTTCGTACATGTGAAGGGTGAAAGGGGACTTTAGTGTAATGATGGTTTAACCCAAGATAAAAGGTTTAGGTATTTCCATGTATGCACATAATTAATTTTTTTCTGAATATAACAAGATTGAAAATCAATGAAAATAATGATTCCCTCTCAGGTGAGGGTATCAAAGAATATTGTAATTTATTGTCGTACATGACAAAAGTGTTTTATAGTTTAACGTCGTATATCGAGGACGAAGGTGAACCAATGTAAATATATTGATTCTGGGGGTGGTTTCACGAATCAACATCGTACGAGATAGAGGTGAACCGATGTGAAGAGATTGGTTTTGGGCTTGAACCTCAGGAGGTTTCCTACATACCCAGCCTAGAAGGCAAGGATCAAAGTCCGCGTAGTTCAATTATAGAATCAATTAGTGATCAAGTTGTTCTTTAGGAGAATGACCTAAAAAGAGTGTTGGGACTTACACATGGTTAGTAGCCCAGAGAGAGTGTTATGGTTGAAGTTTTCTCTAAGCTCACGTGAGTCATACTCGGTATGAGAAACAAGAGGTAACAACAACCTTAACGATGCTCATTTTAATGTAATGTAGGACATGTGAAGGGACTATGCAGTTTAAAGTCTTTCAGTTAGGAATATTGGTGCTGCACAGTTTAGTGTCATGTAGCAGGGATAAAAATACAGTTTAACGTCATGTAGGACATATTAAGGAATTTCTGTACAGTTTAGCTTCATGTAGTTTGACGATGGGGAAAATACAGTTTAATGTCATGTTGGACAAAAAGAGGACTGTGCAATTTAATGTCATGTAGTAAGGAAAAAATAGGACACATTTTAATGTCATGTTGGACGTATTAGGGACTTTTTAATAGTTTATCGTCATGTTGGATGAAAAAAAGGATGATATAGTTTAGCGTCATGTTGTACGTAAGTGCCAATAGTTAAAGGTCATATGCATGAACCCTGGATGGTGCAGTTTAATGTTGTGCTAGACTTAAGGGACATTCAAATAGTGTAAGTTCATATGCATGGACTGTGGATGATGTATTTTGTGTTTATACAAAATACTTCTTCAGAAATATGGCATTGGTTGGAGTAGTGATGAGTTCTCCATCCATTGATATTAAAGAATAAGCTCTATTGGAATAGACCTTATGTATTGAATAAGGTCCTTCCCACTTTGGTTCAAGCCTAGGAGGTTTCTTTCCTGGTATCATTGGAGTTATGAGAAATAATACCAATTCTCCCTAAACAAATGAACGAAGATGAACTTTTTTGTTGAAATCTTGTGATATTCGATTCTGATAGACTTCCATGTGGTGCAAAGTGCACAATCTTTTCTCATCTAACCATTCCAATTCATTCAATCACTTTTGAGATTTCTCATATCTAGATGACTGATCACAAATGGATACTCTGAGCGAGGGTAGTTGAACTTCAATAGGAAAGACTTCTTCTATTCCATATACTAGTGAATATAGTGTTGATCGCGTTGTAGTGCGGGTGGTGGTCCCATAAGCCCATAAAGAATGAAAGAGTTTATCAACCAGTGAACTCTTATCTTTATCCACCATATTTTGTAGTATGTTTTAAGGAGTCTTGTTGAAGGATTCTATCTGGCCATTGGCCGCTACATGATACCTAGACGAAGGATTGGATTTGTTGTTGTATTCTTGATACAACTTCTTCACCTCGGATGAATAGAAGTTGGTGCCATTGTCTGTCAATATGGTATGAGGGACACAAAATATGGTAATAATGTTACACTTGATGAAGCTAACAATGATTTTAGAACTAACTTCTTTGAGAGGTATTTCCTCTATCCATTTGGAAAAGAAGTCAGTAGTAGTAAGAAAATACTTAAACTGCTTGGTCGTAGCTGAAGCGTAAGGTCCCAACACATCCATTCCCCATGTGTAAAATGGCCACAAGTATTTAGATATATGAAGAAACTATGGAGGTTGATGAATGAAGTTGGCATGTACTTGGATTCAAGGACACTTCTTTGTGAAATCAACATAATCTTGTATCATTGAAGGCCAAAAGTATCCAAGTCTTCAAATATGATCAAATAGTCTATGTCCAGACTGGTGGGCACTACAGAATCTTGCATGCACTTCTTTCATGACAACCAATATCTCTTCACCATCAATGAATCTGAAGAGAAATCCATCAAAACCACTCTTGTAGAGAATTTTCTCTAGGCGATCTTGGCTATCATAAAGAGTAAAATTGACCACATGTCGCCAGATTTGTTCTTTCCTGGCTCTATCAGGTGGAAGTGTTCCATTTTTAAGGTATTCCCTGATAGCTGTCATCCATCCCGTAGTATGACCATACGGTTCAGGATTGGGACTAATTTCATTGATCTCATCTATTTTGTTTTGAACATAAGGTGAAATTGTATGACGATGGGCAATACTGATGGTTGTTTTGTCCCAATATGGGTCTTCCAGAGTTGTGGCTATATTAGCCAGTGCATCAGCTTGAGCATTTTGTGATCGCGGGGCATAAGAAAATGTTGGTTCCGAAGAGAATTCCGCCATTAACTCTCTGATGTAATCATACAAAGGGATTAGTTCTTATTTTCTGATGGCATAATCCCCATTGACTTGTTTGATTACCAGGTCTGAATCACCTTTCACCTTTAAGTGATTCACTTGTGCTTGAAGCGCCAACTCTAATCCTGTGATGAGGGCCTGGTATTATGCTTCATTATTGGTACCACCTTCCCACAATAAGAAGGAATAAGGTAACACTGCCTTTTCTAGAGAAATGTGCACAATTCCTAAGCCAAATTTTTTAAATTTAGGATTTTCCATTTTCTTCCCTATTGGACTTCTTGAAGCACCATCAAAATACATTTCCCATACCTGAGGAATATCCTGAATAGAGAAGACTTCATCATCAGGGAGTTTAATATCTGAAGATGTATCTTCCACTGACGGATGTTCAGCAAGGAAATCAGCCAGATCTTGGCCCTTTATTTCCTTTTCAGACACATACTGAATGTCGAATTGCTGAAAAATAACTGCCCACTTTCCAGACGTCCTATAATCATTGGACGACTAAGGATGAATTTGAGCGGGTTATTGCGAGATACCAATTGGACCTCGTGATGTTGTAGGTAGTGTCTCAACTTCTGAACTACAAAGATTAATTCTAGGAAACACTTCTCAATATTTGAATATCGGGTTTCTGCTTCATGCATAGTATTACTGAGATAGTAGAGGTTGTTTTCATTCCCAGCATCATTTTTCTATGAAATAAAAGCACCCAATGATCGCCCTAGAGTTGTTACGTAGAGAATAAGTGGTATTCCTTCAACAAGTGGAATATGTACTGGTGGACTCAAGAGGTATTTCTTGAGAATATCGAATGCTTCTTGACATTATTCAGTCCACTGGTATGTGACTCCCTTCTTCATCAATTTGGTGAAGGGTAAACTTTTGCCTGCCAAATTAGTGATGAAACACCGAATATAGGCTAAGTTTCCTTAAAGTCCTATTAATTCTTTCAAACTTTGAGGAGGTGACATACCAAGGATTGACTTAGTCTTCTCAGGATCGACTTTAATACCATGATGGCATGCAACAAAGCCGAGAAATTTTACCGAGGTTACCCCAAAAGCACATTTTACAGGGTTTATCTTCAAATTATGTTATCGAAGCTTCGGGAATATGACTTCCAAATCAGCCAAGTGATTAGAAAGTTGTTTGGATTTGACCAGAAAATTGTCCACATAACATTAAACAAACTTACCTAAAAAAGGTTTAAAGATACGATGCATGACATGCTGATATGTTGCACTTTCATTCTTTAAGCCAAAGGGCATTACCCGATAGAAAAAGAAACCCTGAGGGGCCATGAAGACTATAGATTCCTCATCTTCTGGAGCCATTAAGATTTTATTATACTTGGAATATCCATCTATGAAGGAGAGTGCTTCATAACCATCTGTTTCATCAATTAAGAGTTCTGCAATCTGAACAGGAAAATCATCCTTAGGACAATGCCGATTAAGATCTCTGAAATCAATGAAAACTCTAATTTTACCATTATTATTTTTCACTGGGAAAATATTATCCAACCACTTGGGATATTGAACTTCTCTGATGAAGTTAGCTTTGATGAGATTATCCACTTCAACCTCAATTTTGGAAGCATAGGATGGGTGTGTTCTTATAGCAGCTTGTTTGAATCCTCGATGTTCTTCTGGCAAACCCAAACGATGAGTGGAAATACTGGGATCAAGCCCTGTCATCTCTGTATAGTTCCAAGAAAATACATCTCGATTTTTATTGTGAAAGGAAATATACATCTCTTTTTCTTCAAGAGTCATAACCGCACTAATTAAAGTGGGGCATGGATCTTCTTTTGTACCCAGATTGGTTTCTCTGAGTTCATCCACGGTGGTAGAGATACCCTCTTCAAATGATGGGGGAGTATCTATGAGATCATCCTACTCTTCTTCAACATGTGTTATTTCTTCCGTTTCTACTTTCATAGTAGATGATGTAGCATAATTTCCATGATCAGAAGAGATGTTAAAATTTGAACATCTTGAAGAAGAAGCTTCCATTTCAGACCCAATTGATGATGAAGGGTCTTCCTTGGGTAATAAAGGGAATATGATGGATTGAGAATAAATATCATCATTCACCTCTGGTATTTCTATAACTTCTTATGTCCTGGTTGGTGAAGTATAGACTTGATGGATTTCAGCAGATGAAATGAAGACATATCTATTTGTGCTTTCATCATTTCCTGGTGAATCACCAATTTCTCCCATGTTATCTGGCTCGATTTCCGTAATTGAAATTATGGATATTTCCATAAGAGTATTTTGATTTGGGTCTATCCTATCGATTTTACTTATAGGAAACACATAATCTATACTCACATGCACAAATGGATTTACTAGAATCTTTTCCAAACCATATGGAGCATTAACTTTGGTAATATCCCTTGCTGTGGATTTATCCTTTCCCTTCATGTGATAGAATTCCGCTTCAATGTATTGAAATTCACATGTCTTGAATGGGGCCTTATCACCATACAATGTCCCAAATTGACCATCGAAACAATATTTGAGACATTGATGGTATGATGAAGGGATAGCCGCAAGTTGATGTAGCCAGGGTCTTCCAAGAAAGATGTTGAAGGATGAGTCCTGATCAACAACCATGAAATCTGAATTGGATACAAGATCTCTAAACTGAGTTCTGAGTGTAACTTCGCCCAGTGGTTCTTGTTCATTTTTATCATATCCTTGTAACATCATAGTAGAAAGAGATAAATCATATTATGTGAGGCCCAATTGACGAAGTGTACGAATGGGCATGAGGTTGACTCCTGAACCATTATCAATGAAAGCTCTTTGGATGTCTACACCATTGACCTTTCTAGATAAGTACAAAGGTCTAATATGTCCATGCACGACATCATCTTCATCTTCATCAGTAAAAGATATTAATGCATGGAATTCTATAGGATTATTCTCTACATGGTAGACTTTAGCTGCAGAAATTTTAGTCTCAAACTCTTGAGGACTTGACAAAGCCTCGATGAGTGCCTCCCGATGATCCGTTGATAAATTCAAAGAATCTAAAATTGATAACTTGGTCGTTAGTTGGACCAGGATTTTCAATATATCATACTTTTGATCCAAAGTTTTGTGTTTTCCAACAGGAACATGTGGTTTAACAGGTGCCTTGGAAGTTGATGCATCCTGTATCAGGATAAGAGTTGGAAATATTCCCGTATTTAGAAGATTAGACCGATTAGATCCATTTACTTGTTGAGAGGATGAAGATAGAACCCCCAACCGATCCTCCAGAATAACTGTTCCAGGACCGAATTTTCCATTGGTGGAAGAACTTTGTTGTTCATGTTGAGCTCGCTGAAGGGCTCTGCCATGAGTTTCTGCTACATACACAGTTCTAGTAGGGGTAGACATGGAATAGTGGATTATGGGATATCCATGTCTTCCTCTGTATCCCAGACCCCTGGAACTCCCTCTAATTCCTCTGTTTTATACAGGGAATTTAGGCTCATCGAAATTGAAACTGCGACTGGCATACAGATCTATTAATTGAATCATATTAATAGAACCAAATATCAACTCTTCATCCGATGAAGACTCTGCCTGATTTGCCTGTTTAGTCTATGTCGTTTGGTGGGGCGGTTCCCGTTGCTTCGAAGTAGATGGAATAAAATCTTCCAGAGTCAAAGAAAACTTAGGCTTTGACACATACTCATCTTCTTCTGATTGTTCCTCTTTATTGGAATTGTACCATTTCTTTGAGGATTTTCCCTCTGATGAAGAGGTTTCTTCTGCGACATTCATGGCAGAAGGAACAATTGGTTTCTTCAATTGTGTTCGCAAAATAGCATGACTTTGGTTGATCATCTTTCTAACCATCCAATCATCATATTTCTTCGCATTTATGCTTTTGACTTATTTCCAATCGCCTTCTTCCTCTAGAACTGTAGAAGTAACACATGCTACCTGCGCTGAAGAACCTTTCAGTTTGACTTATCCCAAATCGAACATTTTTTGCAGGTGGTCTATGAAAATAAAACACTCTTGAATGGGATGCCACAAAATTTGATAAAATGGGAAATAGTTGGGATGATCTTCATCTACTTCCTTGTTTGGACTCTTGGGCCTTGGTAATTGAACCAAATTATTTTCTAGAACCGAATTGAAATAACCAAGAACTTGTTCATTTTAGAAAGAGTAAACATTGCCTTTAAAATCCTCAAATTGTTTTCATCTTTGATCTCTTTGTTCATCTTATCGAAACGGCCTCAGTTGTTGGCGCTCAGGAGGTGGAGCCCTTCGAGAATATGAAGGTTTTGAAGTAGAAGCCGATATAGGCGATTGTTTAAGCATAAATGTAGTAGTTTCTTCTTTACCCATTCTCCTTCCTAGAGCTGATGGAATTATACGATCTTTATCCTTAGTCTTTATAAGAGAATCTTCAATCTATTGAGCGATTGAATTAAGGTCACGAAACCCTCTTGTGTATTTCATAGGGATCAACGACGTGCGTAATTCGTCATAGAGATTTTCCACACAGATTGGCAACAGTTCTTCTTGAGGGAGTGGTAAGCTTAAGGAATATGTTATTCCCTTCCAGCGAGGAATGAAATATGAAACCCTTTCATTCTCCCGTTTCTTACAGTTTGTAAGATCAAAAACTATTGTCTTTGGCAAAGTTGAGTTGAACTGAAGAAGGAATTGTTGACGGAGATCTTCCCATCCGGTAATTGGCTGGGATTTCAAGCTTGTATACCAAACAAAAGCTAGTCCTTCCAAGGTTTGAATAAATAATCTGATTTTCACTACTTCTTGCTGTTCTGGAGTTCCCATAATTGGATCACAACAAGACATGTAATGCATCAAATGCTATTCAGGATCTCCTGATCCATTGAAAATAGGGAATATAGGGTTCTCAAAACTTAATGGGGGAGGAATTGAATCTACCCATTCAGGATAAGATCTATTTTCTGGTTAAACCTACACACGCTTCCCATACATAGTCTCTAACCGAGCTGTTAATGACTCAATGGTAGTTATTAACTTTTGAGAAACATCCGGTTGAACTTGGACTTGGGCAGGTGCAATAATTGGAGTCTGGACAGGTATGGTGGCTAGTACTACAACTGATGGTAGCACCACTGATTGTTGTTGCACTTAACCCGTAAGATTAGACCTGTGAGGGTGTACTGATAGAGGAGGATATTCTTGGTCCATCTCAGTAACTGCAACAAACTCTCTTGGTTGACTGACTCCAACACGCTTAGGAAGAAGACTACCCTGAAGTAGTTCTGCATTCATCTTCCTTAACTCCATCAATTATTCCTCTTGTTGCGCAAATATTTTCTCTAGTGACATCGATTGATATTCTATAGAGGAAGGATATGTAACCTGATTATTTCCCCTCCCTTTGTTGGATCCCTTTAGGAGAGGGGGAAGTGGGTTATTTGAAGGAACACCCATATTCTGGGTAAACCTTTGATTTCATGTATGCACACCCGTATAACTTCTTGAGTAGGAACCTCTTCATCTAAGTCCCCTGAGAGAGCCTCATGTTTTGGAGGATCAACAACAATGAAATTAATGACATTAATTGATGCATAACGCATCGCATCCCTTCTATCAGCATTTCTGTGATATTGTCATCTGCCATGCCCCTAACGATTCATTGCCTTTTGTTGATTTGATCCTTCTTGAACTTCTTGGAGAACCATAATTTGGAGAGAATATCCTGATAATTTAGCTCTTCGTTCCCCTTGTGGCTTCTTCCCCAATCGAGAGAAGGACGACTTTCAATGAGGAGGGGATTGATAATTTTAAAAATTCCCCAGTCTAGTGGACTGGGGAAATTTTTACTATCTTTGCTCAACTCCTCGAATCCTATTTGTTGATTTTCAGGGTTGGGTTAAAAGAGTCCCCAGTCTAGAAAGTTGGGGGGGGGGGGGGGTTCTAGAAATGTTATGTCTGAGACTTTCTTGAAAGCTCTCCTGATCTTGTGGACCTTGGTCCGGAAATTAGATGGATGCATCAATTGACATCCACTTTTATCACCCGGTTCAAAAGACCTTTGGATGATTTCTGATAATTCTGTCACTTGATGATGTGCTTGCTCCATACGAGAGGCCTGTTCAATATTCTCGTTTTCTTGATGTTGGAGTAATTCAACAACATGTTCTCTGTATTCTTGATTTTGAGAGGAACTAGTTGAAGCATGTTCTTGGGAAAGCCTTTGATTACAAAAAAAAACCCATTGACTGTGGCCGGCCATGGTCAATAACATTTCATGAGACCATTTTCTACGGGCTTTGCTGACTGGAGAGCACAGTGAAATGTAGTGCTCCATGAATACCCCATCCCCTGAAATGAATACCAAATGGGGCATTGGCAATTAACTAGTGCAATTTTTTTAGTGTGCCAAGGAATGAACGTTTAAGGGATCTCTGATGCTTTCCATCTTTTAGATATCTAATGACAGATAGAGATGCCAAGTCAGTTTGGCGTTGTAATCCTTCTATTATCTTAACATGATTTCCATATTCATCATAAGATAATACTTTATTTTTCAACTGACAAAGAGTTTTCCATATGTCAAGACAAATATCATGAATTCCATCTTCCGTCAACATCTCTGGAATGTCATACTGAGAGTCATCCAGAGGCCAAAACATGACTGGAACTATTCCTTTCCCTAGTTGTTTTCTCATGTTCAACATTTCCTCTTTATCATTTAATGAAGATTATTCTATCTGTTTAGACCAAATCTAGTTCTTTCTTGTTGCTTCATCGGATTAAACAAGACTGGTAGAGAATCCACTGATCAAACAAGAAGATGAATGACCCGGGGGTGGTTTGGAGAAGGACCTACACCTTAGGCTAACTTCTGATTGAGAAATTATTTCACCTGCTAGCGATGAAGCATATGACATGATTGGTTTCACATTTTCAAGTGCCTCAAGATAAGAGGGATTTCTTGGCACTACATTGTCCACTGGAGCATTTTCCACGCAAGGTGCATCACTACTACGGAGAGGACTTTCGCAGAGAAATTCATCATCATGGGGAGGACCACCATGGTGGGTTATAACAAAAGACGAGATCTCTTGCTCCTTGGTCTTCTGTACACACAGAGGGTTATTTTAGCTCTCATATGAAGTTGAAACTTCAAGATCGACCGAACTTTCATGAAGCAAGCCTTCATGAGGTAGTTTCTGTTGAAGACCTTCAGAATTAATGTTCCCACTATTGGGAAATGAGGGAGTAGAATATTTAGTTGCAAGAGATAATTGTCTGAGTGTAACAAGAACTCCAGCATCGAGTAAGGCCTTGTTATAAATTGGCCCTTGATTTCTTGACTGTTCTAGGTGGGTCTTCTTCTTAGACGCCTTCTTACTCAATTTAGTAGGTGTATGTGCCTTCTTAGAAGAAATGATCAGGTTAGGCTGATTATCTCCTCTCAAACCAGGTGTATGTGCCTGACTTGGTTGTCCGTATGATATGGGGGAGTATTCCCCACAACCCTCTTGGACTGAAACAGATGTGTATGTCTGTTTCGGAGTGAACTGTTTATGTGTCACTCCACTAGTAGGGATAGATTTATGTGTTTTTCCCTGAGATGTTACTGAAGCTGTTATAATATCTTGGAAAGAATCCAGAATACGAGTAGGGATTTACTGCTGCTCTTTCACCATTGGTAGAATATTCTTGGTGACTTCAACTACCAGAACAGGGATATACGTCCATTCCGTGCTTGGAGTAGGAGTATGTGCTGGCTCCTTCCCTCCTTTCCCTATCAGTGAATCCTGATAGTACTCAAGTGTGGGGGCAGAGAGTTGAGTCTCCCTCCTGTTTGTCGCCAGACCATTCCGAATAACCTCTCATGGTGCTACCAAAAGAGACTGTTGGTAGGATTGATCAATACTAGCATGTGTATGTGCCTGCTGATTGCACTTCGCTGAACGTGGTTGACGAGATCCATCATATGTAGTCAGACGAGCCTGCTGACTAGCTGATGATTTATAAACAGATGTATGTTCCTGTCTATATTACTCCACCGAAATTGCCTGGCGGGATTGGCATGATTCTGCCAGAAGAGTCTCCTCGATAGCGGAATTAAAACAGATGGGTGTGTGTTCCCGCTTGTTTCTTACCACCAAGTTAGGTTGGTGGAATTCTCCAGAAACGACAGAGATAAGAACCTACTCACTGTTAACCGGTTGTCACCTCTGGAGGTTCGTCTTGCCTAATCAGGTTCGAGGAACCTGAGATGAATGCCTGGAGTCAATACCCTCATCATGTTGAGGGCGCACTGCTGCACGAGTCTGGCGGCGATTTTTGATAGGATCCCTCAGGAAGGACTCCTGTCTCCTTGAATTAAGGCTCCGAGGGACCTGCTCATTCACCTCCTCAGAATATGGGAGTGAATGGTGATTGCGTTCTGGGGATAACGACCTGATATAGTTGGAGCTGGTGGTTAGCACCGCCTGCTTCCTGATCACTGGTCGTCGCTGTCTGCACGACCAGGTTGAATTATTGACTTGGAGGGATTGTCGAGCGGCCTCCAGAGTCGAAATAGTACCGTTTTGACGGTACTCTTTAACCAGCGCATTGGATACCCAGCATTGAAGACACTAAGTAGGTGATTTCATCCTTAGAGTGGACGACGATCCAGCAGGAGTAGCAGTAGTGGCATTCACATCAGAGCTTTTCACAGATGTGAACTTGAGAGAATCCATTTATGAAAAGTAGATGATCTTGAAAAAGAGTGCCTATTTGATATAATAGACGTAATCGAGATAAGTCCAACCACTACATCTTTTGGATAAACACATATGTTATTGGTCCTCTAATTGAGTTTTAAATAGGGTCCTAACAAGTAGGTAAACTATCATTTTAACTTGGTCAAGGATTCATGTCGGGTTCACCATTTTTTGTTTCCTCTGGAATTGGGGATGACATCATTGACTGAAGGTTCAAACATTCCAATCAGTTTCTAACGGGTTTGTTCGTAGAACCAGAAACATCCAATGATTCCATATCCATTTGGACCTACTTTCTAAAGGTAGGAACTCAAGAGTTGTAGACTGATGAGGCTTAATAATTTTTCATTGGTCGAGAGGATGGGAGGTCGGACTCATCACACCTTTTTGAGGGGAATTATTGTCTACTATGAGACTCTCTTTATAGATTTAAGTTATGTTCATGAATACTTATTACATTACCAAGTATAATATGATCTTTCCTTTAAATCTGACAATCAATGATTGATATGTAGGAAATTCAGAGAATCTTTTATATGTATTTGAGGTTCTTCATAGATAGAGAGTCATTTGTATTTGTTAGAGATTCTTATTCAATGGTATCCTTAAATACATAAAAGTCTCTTGGTTATTATGATGACCATACTAGTTTTAAAGCCACTGAGTGGGGCACTTGATGTTTATTGTCATTCATAAGGACATGAATTATTTAAGAGTTGTGATCGTACCCACAAATGGGCTACCTATGTATCCTTTGTTTTGGAAAATGAATCAAAACCCATGTATTTCGACTAAGGGAGTATGATGTTTATGATTGATGGATCAAAGAAAGATGTCATAATTACTTTTACACTCTAAGATCACGTGAGTCATGCTCGGTGTGAGAAACAAGCGGTATTGGTAAAACTAGACAATTGTTCCATGAAAGATGAAATCATAAGAAATGATATGGGGATTATGTATGTATGAATTCCCAAATAGATGAAGATTAAGATTTACTTCAGGGAAGAAATCCAGGAATAGTGTCCATAAAGGTATATGTGCTTCATGGAGATTTGGATACTCTAATCTTGGGGCTTATTTCTAAGGAAGATGCCCGAGTTAAAAGGGGAATTATGATTGGGTTTTACTCCTGAGAAGGAATCCCAGATCAAAAGTAAATTAGGACTGGTTAAGAGAAATTAAGACTGGGGCTTACTCCTGAAGAGGAGGCCTAGGTTAAGGGACTTGAAAAATTAAGGGACTTGGGTCTTACTCTTAAAGAGGATGCCCATATTTGAGACTGGGGTTTACTCCTGTAAAAGGAAGCCCTGGTTAAGGGAATTATGGTTGGGGATTACTCCTAAGGAGGATTCCCAAATTAATGAGGACATGGGGTTACTTCTAAAAAAGGATGCCCACGAATAGGGTTCTCTCATCTTAAATGATGAGGTTGAATGAATGAAATCATTAATTTTAGTGACATAAAGATGTGTAAATCACACGGTTTGAGAGATGTTCCACAGAATTCCTTTCGGATAAGAAATTCAATCAAGAAAAAATGACATAAATGGATTTGAAGAGTGTCTTGACCTAAATATTAAATTCTATAACTCTCTTCAAAGAGGTATTAAATCTTGTAGACAACTAAATTTTATAAAATATGGATGGAACCTATTAGAAAATGAAGATGATATTGCTAGTCATATTTTCTCTTCATTGGAATCCATTTTAATGGTATGGATAATAGCAAATACCTCTTACCTGAGGTCATTCTGATGATGGTCAATGATGAAGGTAACACATTGATTCTAAGAATTACTCTTTATCAAGAAATTAAATACACTATATTTATTTTGAATCTTGATAGCGCTCCAGTTCCTGATAGTTTTAATAATGGTTTCTTTCAACATTATCGGGACATTCTTCATTTTCATGTTTGCAGGCTTGTGAAATATTTCTTCTCCAATGGTGTCCATCCTCATGGTCTTATTGTTAAATTTAATTCCTTCATTCCAAAAGTAGAAAATTCCTCTAAGATTCATTTGTTTAGACCCATTTCTCTCATTACACCCACTAAAAAATCATCACTAAAATAATTGCTAATAGACGCTCAACTATCAAAGAAAAAATTGTCTCTTAGAACCAATTTGGGTTTATTAAGGGTAGATCCATAAAACATTGCATTTGTCTTGCCTCTAAGTGCATCAAATATTTAAACAAATCTAATAGATGAGGTAATATTTCCATTAATATTGACATTATAAAATATTTCGATACCATGGAATGGATCCTTATCTTCAAGGTTCTTGAAGGTTTTGGGTTCAGTGATTCATTTATCATTGTAATCATTTTCTTATTAAATTCATCCTCTATTTCCATTTTGGTCAATGTATCTCTTAGGGAATATTTCAAATGCACCAAAGGTGTTAGGCATGGTGACCACCTCTCTACCATTATTTTCTGTATTGCGGAAGACTATATTATTTCCCTTCTCACTCACCTTGTGGATCAGACCAAACATGATCCCATTCGTGTTTCAAAAAATATGAATGCTCTCACACACCTATTATATGCTTATGATATAAAACTTTTCTTATAATGAGATAAAGGAAACATTTTAAAGCTCAAAAATTCTATATATCACTATGAAGAGGTTTTTGGTCAAGACATTAGTTGGAAAAAATCCTCTATCATCTTTGAGAAAAACATTCCTATTAATAAGAAATATAACATCATATATGACTTAGAAATACTCAAAGGTTCTTTTCCTTTTACACATCATGGTGTTCCCATTTTTTGGGGAAAACCCAAGTCCTGTCACCTTTTTACAATAGTTAATCAAGTTCTTAATCAACTATCTTTTTGAAAAGGTAAATCTCTATCTATGGAGGGTGGAATATGCCTGGTCAAATCTTCTATTGTTTCTTAAATGGTTTACTCCATGATGATCTATTAATGGCCAGTTGGTCATATAATAAAAAATTATTACCTCAATCATAAAATTTATTTGGGTAGGAAGAACTCTGGAAAGAAAACTTGTGACCATCCTGAGGTTGAATTTTTGAAAACCTATTGATAAGGGTGGTATTGGCATAAAAAATATTATGTACTTTAATGAGTTCCTTCAGGCCAGACTCACTTGGAACATTCTTTACAATAAATATGATTCTATTTTCTTTTTAAAAAATAGATTCCCTAAAAAACCTAAGGGTATAAATTTGAATTACCTCATCTCTTCTATTTGGAATTCCATTATGAAATCTTTTTCTAGCATTATGAATAATTCTAGATGGATGGTTTCTAGGGACTCCATGAATTTCTGGTTAGATAACTGGACTGGAACACCCTTAATATATATGATTCCTTTTGATCAAACCCTCAAGGGAACCAAATATTCAATTAAAGATACGAAAAATTCACAAAATTATCATCTCCCTGAAACCATTATGCATGTCATTGACAACTAACCATTATCAAACAATAATGATTTTTTAATTTGGGATCCTGCTAACAATGGTATGATTAACTAAATTTTTTTATAATAACAAATTTTGTAATTATAAGAGTGTTTTTGGTTGGATAAAACTTTTTTACAAACCTTAGATAAAGCCTTAAAGATTCACTCTCATTTCGAACCTTTCTCATAAAAGATTTCCCACAGAAAGGTGCCTTCAATAGTTTGGAATTAAACTTTTCTCTAAATATAGACTATGAAATCAACATAGAAAAGACACTAATTATCTCTTTCTTTCTTGTGCCACTGATTCTGCTCTTTAGAACTATATTTTTGACATTTTTAACAGCATATGGTTGAATCTTGACTTTGTAAAATCTCAAATAATGAGGTTTCTTAAAATGGGATGTTCCTAGAAAATTAAGAACCTCTTCCTTAATACTATTGCAAAGCTCCATCTTGTGATATGGTATGATAGAAATAATAATACTCATAACAATAACTCATACAGTCATATTACAGGTCTCATTCAAATCCTTATTTCCATATGTAAATCTTCATCGACACAAAAGGGCCATAGAAACAACACTGTTGATGAATTTGGAATTATGCATCACCTTTAGATTTATAGAAAGTTCTGACAACCTCGTCATACTTTTGAAGGGTTCAGGAAAGGTCTTTTTCCTGGTTCGATTAATATAAATGTGGATGGTGCCTCCAAAGTAAATCTCGGCCCTGATGGTTGTGGCACTATATTCAAGAATCATCTTGGTCAGATCCTCAGATTCTTTCTTGGTAAAGGCGGCATTGCCTCTTCTCTAGGGGTGAAATGATGAGTATGATACATGATATTTCTTTATAGAATCAGTATGGTTGGAACAATATCTAGATTGAAAGCATTTATACTACTATTTTGAGAGCGATTTGGAATAGTGTGACACATATTTCATGGTCGATTAATACTCATTGGATGGATTGCACCCCTGCTTCTCAACATCAACTACTTCATCACTAATATTTATCATGATGAAAATATGGTTGCTGATGGCACTGATAACAAGGGAGTAAACTAAGAAATTACCTGGATCAATGATCTCCCCACTGATCTTCTCCATCTTCATGATAAGGATTGTAATATGATTTCATCTTTTAGACCCATGTATCCTTTTTTTAAATATTTTTTCATTGTTCTTTTGGCCTCAACACTATCCTTAAAAAAATTATATCAGTGTATATTCTTACTATTAAGAGAAATCAAGAAATATTTTTTGATTCATGAATCCAAGGAATGATGGTTCATAATAAATATCCTCCAAATAACATAATAGCATTAGGATTACCAAATTGGATTCATAGTGATGTGTGTGGTCTTATTGGTTAGACAATGTCCTATAGAAAGAGTTATTTAATCTTTTTTCTATATGATTAAAATAGGATTGTGTGATATATGTTCATACATTCAATTTCTTTCTTGATTATGTTAATATATTTTGAAGAAGAGATAAAGATGAAACTGCATACATATTGGATATTTTAAAATCAGATAATAAATAAAATTAAACATATTATAATTTTGAAAATTATATAAAATAAACGTATTGTTAATAATGAAGTCTCTTTAGTGAGAACCTCTCAACAAAATGGTGCAGTGGAAAGTAGAAATCACATCGTCCACTACTTAAAAGAAAACGTTATTAATTAACATAGGTATCTCATGAAACTACTGGAAATAAGTAGTTCCAGTGGCTATATACACAAGATAATTTTGTATTAATTTTTTTGGTAATATAGATGATTCCATATGAAATGTGTTATAGAATTAAACTATTATTGAAACATCTCAGAGTGGCTAGATGAAAATGTTTCATCCAAAATAATGAATATAATCAAGTAATTTATGGTGATGTAGCTGATGAAGATATTTTATTATGCTAATCATCAATTTGTAATGATTAAAAATGTTTCAACAAAAGGATAAATTTTTTTGAGAAGTGATGTAATGGTTATTGATAATGAAACCAATGTATATTAAATATTTTTTTTTTCTAAATAATAATTTATAGAAAATGATGAACCATATAATTATTTGAGAGAAATTATAGATTAATGGTTATTGGGGAACCCAAAATTGAATTTTTAGAAGAGAAATGTAGAGACATTTGTCAACTAATTATTAAATTAAGAAAAAAATAGATGAAATAGATGAAGTTGATCTAACCAATATTTATGGAGGTAAAATTTTTCTATCTCAAACAAAATAGATAAAAATATCAGGGATTTTTTTTCTATTATCAATGATTTAACATAAATTATTTTATGAATTAGAAAAAGATAAATCATAGGTAAAATAAATGATGAAAATAATTGCATGAACAAGATAAATATTTAACTTTAAAAATTATCGAAAAACCTAAAAATTATAATTTAATTTGTAATAAATGTATCTTTAAATAATTTTTAATAAAAATAAAATGGTTATACTAAATAAAGGATGATTTGTTTTCAAAGTTTCTACTCATCTAAAAGGAAATGATGTTGAATAAAAAATTTCACTTATGGTAAGGATGTAGTGTATTAGAAACTTATTAGTAATTAAAATCCAAATAATGTTCAATTTATTTCACAAAGATGTGAATGTTGATTTTTTATGTAATATTAATTAGATAGGTATATATCCTAAAACAATTTGTGTGTGTCCAAGGTAATTATGATTCTAAAGTGTTCATATTGAGAAAATTATTATGGACTTAGGTAAGAACCTATTTCTTGGTATGATTTTTTGGATACATTTTTTAAGAAAATGTAATTTAAGAGAGGATAGGTTTAAAAAATCCTCTATGTGAATGTTTCTGAAGATTTGTAACTCATAATATTATTGTATGTCAATGAAATCATATTTTGTGACATGGAAAAGAACTATATTATAAATTTCATTTTTTTGTGCTTAGAGTTGAAAATTTTAATGATTGGTGAGTTGAAATATTTTCTAGGGTTACAGTTACATCAATGTAAATGAGGAATAACCATTGAAATAAATATGTATGAAAAATGACATGTAAAATTATTTCATTATGTCAGAGTGAAATATTTTTTCAACTTCGATTGAGTTTGGAACAAAATTTTGTACTTATGATGATAGAAAAGTTTTATACTAAACCCTATATAAAAGAATCATGTGTAGTTTACTCATCCTTAATGAAACTATGTTATTTTTTTTATATTCTACGTGTTTGGAAGCAAGATTTTGTATTTTTCCTATGATATATTACCTCATGGAATTGAGTAAAAGAATGATTTATATACAAGTGAAATTTGATTTTTTATATCTAAAAAGAATATGTTTTTAGTAGTATAATCATAAAATATTTTTTTTTGTGAAATTATGGATCAAAAACCTATATGTGGTGCTTTTATCAACATTAGAAATAATTGTATTAGATAGATATAAAAGAAACATAATTTTGAACCATTAATTATATTAGAGGAGGAATTTGTTTAAGTAAAAAACTATCATACATAGTTTATCTGGATGATTCCATAGTTAGAGGACATTGAGTAAGAGGAGAAACAACCCATAATGAATCAATGTTATAAAAAATATCTATTGAGTTGTCAAAAAATTTATATCCCCAACCTCATGTGAAAATAAATGAAATAATATACCATTTCATAAAATAAAATGGTGGAGAAAAATAAATTGTTGATGGGATTCCTTGGAACTGAAATGGTTGATATATTTGTAGATTAGTTGAAAAATCATGTATTTGAGAGGTATATTATTAATTATGATGTTCAAAAAAATTATTAAAACTTTGATGATATAGAGTTACCCCCTCTCTATTAAATATGAAAATTTATTTGGTACTTTTTTATTTTTATAGATCGATATGCTGTATTGTGTATCAAAGTTAAGGGAAGATACAATTTGGGGGAGTTTTCAAAGAGGTGGTATCATCTAAAATTCAAATAACCACATTATAGTTCAAGATACATTCATTTTATTCCTAAACAGAGCTTTGAATCATGTTGTACTAGAGAAAAATATAATGTATATTTGATTAGTTTCTAAATAAGTGAATAAATTAACTACTATTTTCATTTCATTTTCAATGGGGAGTTAATCATTGGGTTATTTTATTATATTTATTTCCAATAATTTTAAAATTTAAATAATTTTTAACCCAAATGAATGTCTTCATTGTTTTATATTTTTTTGTCAAATTATGGTGGATTTATGTATATGAAATTTTGCTGAATTTTATGGTTCAATGAATATAAAATTTTAGATAATTTGTTTTCATAGTGAAATGACATATCTAAGGATGAAAAACTAAAGAACATGTCCAAGTATGATTATTGTGACATGGGGAATATTCATCGAGTGGTTTCGTTCATCACAAGAGAAACTAAGGCCACACCATAAGTATAATAAATGATATTTTTTGTGTATTATAAATACAATGAGTATCATGCTGCAGTGTTTGGTTACCTCATTAAATTAATATCTTATATTAATCCTCATTTAAAAATATTATTTTTCTATAGAGTATATGTATTTAATAGATTATTTGAATTCATTGAGTTTTCTATTTTTAGTGGATAAAACAAATTTCCCCATTGAAAAACCGTAAAAACCAACTAGTCAAGTGAATGAACAAATGTACTTTAAAGAAATATACTATGAAAAAAATGATGATCTGATGAATTTTTTGGTTCTATGAGAATAATTATCTCCCCCCCCAATGGTGATTTTATTCCACCAAAATTTCATATGGATGTTGAAGTTAATTTATGTAAAACTAACTAATAAACCATGAAAAATAACACTACATAGTCAAATGTGTTTTTTAGGTAGCTCAATAAATAATGACAAAGACTTCTCTAGAAATCTTGGTAGTTATTACAACTTCAAAAAAACTAGTGTATTGAATTTTCATGTTTGTGATTGTATTATAAATTATATAATGATTTTGATTAATGTAGAATAAGTTGTCTATTGTTCATTGTTTGAATTTAAATTTTTGTATTCAAAATATTATAGATAATGGTAATTGTGGTAATAAAGATAGATTACATCACACAATGTAGTGAATGGAAACTTATAAGGATATATGATCAATGATGTGTGACCAGGTTGGAAGTGTATTGAACTCATGTTTTTAAAGAGAACCACTAGGGAATATCCTTGAGGATCTAGAATTGATGAGTTGGATAATTATAGAAGAACACTTTGTATGATTGGTTTTACTTATCCTTATATAAAATAATTCTCATATTAACCAATGTGTTGATAGAATTTTATATCTCTTATGAAGTACTGCTTATAAGAGGGGATGATGATGTTGACCATAGTTGAGTATTAAAATCTTCCTAAGGTTCTAATCACATAAATGTCAATTATTGGTTAATTATCATTTCAGCACATTGTTGATATATGCTCCATAGAGTATCCTTTATAGATGAAGAAAGTAAAATAATTATTCTCATGATATTTAAATATATATATTTTATAAATATTAATAATATTTTATTTTCCCACATAAAGATAAGATCTAATATGATCTAAATAAATTAATAAAATTTCAATGAAATTCACCCCCTTTATAGTGTTTATAGTGGTCCCATGGTATAAAAAATTATGGTAACATGGATGAAATTATAAAAAAGATAATGTTAAATTTGATAGAAAAATCATTGAATTATGAATAATGTAATTAATAGGTATTCATAAAGATTATAATCCCTATAAGTCCATTTAAATCGAAATATGAAA
This sequence comes from Viscum album, assembly GCA_963277665.1. Taxonomy (NCBI): domain Eukaryota; kingdom Viridiplantae; phylum Streptophyta; class Magnoliopsida; order Santalales; family Viscaceae; genus Viscum; species Viscum album. Next base: position 772,984,537 of record OY728138.1, read on the forward strand.
ACATTTATAGTAACCTTTCTATGGGAATAATATTACAGTTATTGGATTTATAACTTAACCATAAAGGAGTAAATTGACCGGATAATAATATTTACTATGAATAAAACTTTCCATCTAAATATTTCAGTTTAATAATATGAATACATAGATATAGAAACTCAAAGAAAGTGGAAGTATTTATTTTTATTAAAGTGAATATTAACATAATTTATAAAAAAAATATTTTTTCCTTTATAATTAATTATTATAATTAACAATGATAGGAAATTATATTTATGATTGGAATTTATATTTTTATTAGCACATTACAATTCTTTATGAGTGATTTTTTGGAATTTTTCTTAAATACTGATTTTTTCTAGTGAATAGTAAAAATACAATTTTTTAAATACATAATGGGATACAATATGGTAATAATTTAATATGAACCTAATAATTTCTAAAATGGTTATATCAACCCAAAATAGATTTAATATGACAAATAATTAAGTTAAAAATAATAATTTTAATTTCAAAAATGTAAAATGTAATTTCCAATATCTAAAATGATGAAATACTCCATTAAAAACATTATTTTGTTTTTTCATCCATTTAATTTTATAAACTATAAAATTTATTTTTTAAATAGTATTATAATGAAATTTTTTCATTTTTACCAAATAACATTAACATATAAAATAAAAAACTATTATAATTCAGAGACATGAAATATTATTTCAATCAATATTTTATCACCAAACTATGCCGCCCCTCAAGTATAAATACTCCCTCTCACATGCAATGGAGAATAAATTTCCTTCATCATCTCATTTCAAAAAATCCTTACAATTATCTTCACCTAATCCCTCTAGTATAATTAAATTAATTTTTGGTGTCAACCTACTCAAATCCCCCATGACTATAGTTCTGTGGAAAAGGTATAAATTTATATGAAGAGGTGTCATTTTCATCCTCTTTGTTTCATTTTTCATGTAACTCACCTTATAAAATGTAATTTTTAAAATTTTATTATATAAATTAATTTAATAATTATAACTAGAATCAAAACCCATTAGTGTAACTTATTTACAATTTTTAAATATTTAGTTTATATGTAATTATGATTTAAGTGGTAGTATAATTGAGATAAAAATTTATGCCCTGAGTAAGTTGGATAGAGGTGTGGGGGTGATTTTCATTTTAAAATTAAAATAATAAAGGGAGAATGAAATGAAAATATAAAAAAATAATAAAATTAGTGAGTATATGGGTAGTGGGAATGTTTAAAATTTTTTATAACATAATATTGAGGATATTTAATTTATGACTTTATATAATAATTAAATCGATATTTTTAAAAGAGTGAGTGAAAAATTATTAATTAAATCAATAATGAGATAATAATAATTTCTATATGATATATAAACCATAATATTACATTTAAGCCTATCATAATTATAATGATCATTATATTGAAATTATGAAATATATGTATAGATGATAAAATATGTTAAAATATGGAAAAGGGATATAGGATAAATTTATAAGGGATATTATCATTATTTAATTCTAAGACTCACCATCTCTTATAATTGGGTTTAGAGGTTTATAGATTTTTCCCTTGATTTAAATGGTGATTATGAAACTCTCCCTCTATTTTATTTTGGTTATAGTACCATGAAACACATATTTCCAAAAAAATTGTTTATCAAAATCCATCTCTCTAGCTTCTTGTAATGGTTTTTGTCCTCCCTATCTGTTACATTGTGGTTTTTGGTTGTTGGAAGTGATCGAAGGAGTCTTAGAAGGAGTGTGGAGAGGTTTGGTTGCTAAAGGCTAAAAGTAGCACAATTACATGTTATATAATCATGTTACACTGTGAAACTCTATTTCCTAACTTTTCTGGGAAGTTTCATGGCATGAAACATTTCACGGTTTGAAAAATTAAATAAAGAGGGAGGTGGCATGTTTTACGGTGTAACTGAACCATATGTATTATACAACATGAAATGGTATAACACATCTTGTAATACCCTATTCATTTGTTGTTTTAATAATTATTTCAGCTGAACCATTATTATTTCAACAATGATTTCTTTTTTCCTCTCATTCCAGATGAACCTAAGGTACCTCAAGGAGTCCTTGGATCCCTACTCCTCCCTCCTTGATTTATCAATCCCGGTGTTTGTTTAATGGTGATCCGTGGTCAATCTAGAGTGTGTTTTCTCTTATTTATCATCTTTTTTCTCTTGATCATTCCGTGAGATTCACTCTCGTGGTATTCGTTGAACTGAGTTGGATTTTTGGGATGTTTTCTTATAATCATCAGGTTTGGAATAGGTTGTTCCATGTTTCTAGTGGTGTGGTTGTCACTTGTAAGAATTCTTCTTCACCCTACGGTGCACATATGTGTTCAAAAGATTCTTTAAGATATGGTTTTCCTATGATTCTCCTTGATTGTGAATCATTTTGAAGGGATATACTTTTGTTTTCCAACAGATCATTGTTTTTCCACACTATTCAAAATAATAACTAGGTAAATGAATTGAAATGTGTATAGGGATCCGATGCACATTTTTTTTTCTAGATTTGATGTTATTGACATGTTGTGAACGTTCTAGGGTAAACACCCCATATAAAATTATGGCCTTTTTTGGTACTTGGTTACAAACTAAATAAGTTTTATGTTGATTGAGTCCTATTGAACACTTTTATATGGAAAATTATAAAACACATAAACGTGGCTAATAAACAGATTCCCTAGGATTACCTAGTTTCTAAGTAAATCTATGAATTAAAATGTAGAATTAAATAAGGGATCCCTCATTAAATTCAATGTTTTGTTATTCATTGGGATGTTGGGTCATTTTTTAGGGATAGTGTGGTTGGGGGTGTGGGATGGATGGAATGTGAAGTGGCATTGTTTTGATGAGTGGATATGCTCTAATTTTTGATGTGGTACATTTCTGAAGCACACATGTGCATTATGGGTTGGTTTGGGAGGTGTGATGGGTGAAATTGTAGATGATACATCAACCTAACCATGTAATGGAATCTAAATTTGAGAGATTTACTGATTTTGGAATGGATGAGATGTATTACATAGAGGGATTGCGATTGAGCTATGTGGTGATGTGTTGAAGTGTTGATTGTTGTGTTCTATACTTGGTAGTTTCCAATATATTAGTGGAATGAATGAATAAATAAATGGTTAATAAATTTTGGAACTGGATTTCATTTTTTTAGTTAAAAGAATGAATCAATGATTTTTATTAAAGAATAGAAATGGTTAATTATGTTGGATGGGAATTGAAAGGAGGTTGTGGTTTGATGTGGGGTATTTATTATTTAGAGGTAGCAGAAAATTTAGTAGTTTTGTGAGACAATTGTTTATTAAGAACCCATAGGTTGGAATTCAGTGTTTATATATATATATATAATTCTATTTTCCCTTATGATTTATATACGCACCCCACCCTAGTTGAGAACTGTGTTCCAAACACCCCCATCATCACAAGGGGAGGGTGTTTTCCCAAACAACCAAGTAGGAGTATGGATGGTTGGAAACTCGATCTTCCTTGTTCCCCCTTTTAGTTAGTTATATCCCAATATTATTTAGGAAAGTTTTTTTTGTGAGGCACATGTGTGCGCGCGTGAGTTTTGATTTCCCATGTTTCTTCCGGATAAGGTGATTTGTTCTTTCCTAGGTGTCTTTGGGATAAGGTGAGTTGTTCTTTTCTTTGTGTATTTAAGATGGGATGTGTTGTGATTTCCCATGTGTCTTGGGATGAGGTGTGTACTATGGCCTATGTGTATATGGGATGGATGTGGTGTGGTTTTTGGACTACGTGTCAGAAGGAAGGATGTGTTGTGGTTTGTGGACCAGGTGTATTCGGGCAGGATGTGATACAGTTTGCGGCCAATGTGTCTTCGAGTGAGATGTGATGTGGTTTGTGTTCCAGGTGTCTATGGGAGGGATTTGACATGGATCATTGAATATATTATGGTATGAGGTGTGAATTTGGGTCCCAGGGGTGTTTGAGAAGTTTGTGACATGGTTCTTTTAGAAGAGGTGGGTGCCCGAGGATGTTTATTATTAATTAGGAATGGATATACCAGTGGGGAGTTGTGAGAGGTACCCAAATGATATATTTTATTACTATATTACTTGACATGACTTATGTTACTTGGTGAGGATTCCTTGGTGAGGTTGGGATGGCTAGTATGTCTGTTAGGTGATATTTGGTTCCAATTTTTTCTCATAGAGGAATTAGTATGATCAATTTCACTTGCACATGAGAGACTTAGGGTTTTCCTACTGAGTATACTTGTATGATCACCCTACATATATAAAACTATTTTCAGGTTTTTAGGTGTATTACTTAGACCATGATGGGTGTTACAAGAACGGACTTTGGGATTGGTGCTGAGTCACTACTTTATCTTTCTTTTGGTTCTTACTTTTGAGTTTTTATTACAATTGTAACAGTTTTTGTTTAAACATGCATGTGGGGTGTATTTTTGTTTTCTTTTACATAGATATTTTGGAGTTTATTTGGCATGGACCATCTTATCTCCCAATCATGTTTTCTTTAATAATTTAATGTCTCCCATTTTGTTATATTGTATACCCTTGGTTCTAGTCTCCACCCCAAGGTCTACTGAAGATAGGACTCGGTTGTCATTATCTACCTTTCTTCATCGCCAGACTAAAATGGGTATCTTTGGAGGGATGAGGTCATGAAAGAATGGTATCAAAGGCTGATGGTTGAGGATTGCATTTGTTTCTATGGAAACCGTGTCTGTTGATCTCGATGCATCACATAGGAATGGAAAGACTAGCTAGGACATGGGATTTTATGGCCCCTCGTTATCTGAGGCAAGGACTATGAGCCTACTAAACAACCAAGTGAGGCTACACTAGTTTTAAGGTAGTGACCCTAGGAAAGGTACATGCATCATAATGAATTCCATTCTTGTCTAAATTCGTTGTTTTGGGAAATTAGTAATGAATGAAAAGAAATGAGTTAACATGATTTAAAACTAATATTAAATAAAACTCAATACTATTAAGGCATAAGAATTCCTATTTTACCATAATTCTATGGAACCCGGTCATCATCCATTTTTGGATCAGGTAGTTAAGGCTCAATAGGCTTCTCTGATTGATTGGCAGAGGGTTGATCCAGTAGAGGATGATGACTAGTGGAAGAGAAAATTACTTGCTTTCTAATGACAAACTTTTGGAAAGAATGAGGGTAGTGTTTTAGACATGGAGGCAGAGAGATGGATTGAGGGGCTTGAGATCACCATCAACTTCATACAGACCCTGATAGAGTAATGGGTACTTTTTGAAGTTAGTCAGATATGAGGAGCTATGTGTTAGTGGTGGATATTGTACCTCGTGGAGAGGAAGGAGGCTAACATTATGTTAGTTAATTTCAAAGGGTTCTGAGAATAATTCCTATCATCGACCATGAAGGCTGATAAGAGGTAGGAGTTACTTTCACTTTAAAAGGGGACAATGTCTATACGAGAGTAGGGGAACCTGTTTAAGGATCTCTTGTATGTTCCCAAGATCTCATTCTGAATGAGAAGTCTCATGCGAGACATCTAGAGGAGGAACTATGTGCTTTGATCTAGAATGCTATTACTCCCATTAAATTTACAATTTATTTAGATGTCTAGAAAATTAATAGGTGGTTGAGAGAATGAAATCACAATGAGGTTTTACACAATAGGGGATCCATAAATGTTCTTAGAGAGCCAGGGTTACCAGTGGAAGGTCTCAGGCACCAGGACCTTTGCGGTCTCGACTGGCAGGTTGTCGACCCCAGTAACATTCTTTTCGACCATCTGGTACTTGTGATTTTTTTTTGAGATTGGGGATGATGTTTATATTCTTTAGATTCTATTAACATGTTCATAATTAATGTCAAATGTCCATTCGAGATCATTATGGTGGAGGTGGACAGGTTCAGTACCAGCATTAACAGCAGTTTCCAATTAGGCTATTTTAGTAGTTGGGACAATACTCTCATGCTCAACCATGGGGAGATGAAACATGTAGGGGCCAAAATCAATATGTACCTTAGGGACCTCAACCTAGTAATGGTTGTGAAAGAGTTCATATGAAGATGGTTAGAGGAGCTGGGAGTGGTCAGTCTCATACAGAAGAGGCAACAATTTTGACAGGACCAGAGATCGTTATAGGTATGATCAATTTTTTAGTACCATTTCTTGTTTTTTGATTGATTCAGGAGCTTCACACTTCATTGTTACACCCACTCTATCTCATTCTATGAGGATATACATATAGAGGCTTCTAATGTCCCTTGTGTTGAGTATTATAGTCAGGGTTCATATCAACTTGTTTAATGTGTGCTGGGGATGTAGACTGATGATGGCACTACATATGTCCTATGGGGATATTTTCTTGAAATAGATGTAGATACACCATTTCATTATTACAACCGACTGGTTGCATTACATGCATACCATTATCGATTGATTTTTTAGGAGAGTAATGTTTTTCTTATATTTATGTTCTGTGTGTGATTTTCATTGTTGAGCAGAACTATCAACTGGGATGTCAGTGTATAAATCCTCTTATGTCCTTGTTAGATGAGATGTTGGTGGATTTAATATATGTTATGATGGTGGAGGTTCCCATAGTTTTTGGAGACTTCCTCGATGTTTTTTCAGAGGAGTTTTTAACACTACACATTGATTTGATTTTGAGCTCAGGGTAGACCTGCATCCTGGTGCTTCATTGATTCTGGGGGATTCTTATCAGATGGAACCTTCTGAGTTGTTGGAGTTGGGAATTTAAATAGATGTTATTATGAATAAGGGTTTTATCTATCATAGTATGTCACTGTGGGGTTCTCTAGTATAGTTTTAAAATAAGGTGAATGGTGGTATGAAGTTTCGCATAGACTACTGGAGGTTGAATCAGGCGAAAATAAAGAACCATTTCCCTCTTCCATGGATAGAAATTTTTTTGGACCAGCTTAGAGGGGATTGTTGGTTTTCTATGATTGATATATGGCTTAGATACCACCAATTGAGGGTGAAGGAGGGTGGTATCCTGATTTTTTTTTCCGGTGCAGGTATGGGAACTTCTATTCATAGTCATTCCATTCAGTGTTATGAATGCATTATCCATGTTCGTGGTGATTATTAACTCCATTTTACTTTAGTTCCTAGACAAATTATTTATCGTGTTCATTGATGACATCTTGATATACTTGAAGTCACAAGAGGAACATTCTAAGATTCTCAAAAATAGTCTTACAAGTTCTTTGAAACAACCAAATCTATAGAACGTTGTCCAAGTGTATGTTATAGACATGGGAGGTGAATTTCCTCATGCATGTGGTGTCATGGTAGGGTGTGGTAGTGGACTTGTTGAAATTTAAAGTAGTTATTTCGTGAGTAACACATAATAATATGGTAGAGGTTCCCAGTTTTCATGGACACATAGGCTATTATCTGAGGTTTGTGCCTAATGTATCTAAAGTTATAGACCCATTTATAGTTTTGACTAGTAAAGTACAAGATTTTATATAGAGAGAGTAGTGCTAGGTGGCATTCAGTTATCTGAAGGTGAAGTTGTTTAATGTTCCAGTTTCTAGAGTAAGGGGTGATGTCTGAGGTGTTTACTGATTCTTCCCATATAGGCTTGGGATGAATATTGATGCAAAAAACAAGTAGTAATCTCTTATGGGTCTAGGATTTAACATCCCCATGAGTGTAACTATGTGACCCATGATCTAGAACGAGTAATGGTCGTGATTGCACTGAAATTGCGTTTGAATTATCTCATCGGGGAGTGATCTTTGGTATATACAGATCACAAGTTCGCATGGTATATATTTTTATAAGGATATATGAACTTGTATAAGTGAAGGTGGATAGATTTTCTTGAGGAATACGACTTTGATATCATTTACACCTCAGGATAAGGGAATGTTGTGGATAATTATTTGAGCCCAAAGTCATAAATGGAGTTTTTTTGGGAATCTATAGATACTTGGAGAGTGATGGAGGAGTTTGATTCCTTGCACTTTCAGGTTGAAATAGTCTATTGAAGAGGTTGTTCATTCTAGATAATAGTAAAGTCTTATCTAATGTAGGTAGTGGAGGAGTCTCAGTGGGGAGACTTGGAGGTAGAGGTGTTGTGCAATTTTGGCCATTATGATTATCCAGAGGAATGGTCAAAGGATGTTTGGAACCATATGTTGTTCTGTGGAATGTTGTTTTTTTGTAGTGGTATATGATGGGGTACAATGTGGGTTTCATATATCACCTTTAGAAATACACGTAAAAGTTACTAAGATGTACCATGGCTTAAGAACATAGTTTTGGTGGATGGGGATGAAACATTCAATGGAGGAGTTTGTGGGAAGGGGCTTAGTTTTCTAGTAGTTGAATTTTGATCACTGTGTTCCTGGTGGTTTGTTACATTCCTTGGATTTCCCTTTGGGAAAGTGGTATGAAATTTCAATGGATTTCATCACGGGGTTACCCATGGCTCAGGGAGGCTATGATAATATTGGGGTGATAGTTGATCAATTAATGAAATCATCCCACTTCTTAGTTATTAAGGAGTCGGGTGTAGTGTATTATTTGGATAAGATGTATGCAAATGAGTTATTGTGGATGCATGGAGTTTCAAGGAATATTTAATCATATCAGGATGCATATTTCACCTAGCGAGTATGGATGGGATTGTATCATGAATTTTTAACCCAGTTATGCCTTATCACTTCCATCTACTTTCAGAATGATGGGTAGATAGAACATACTATCCTGATGCTAGAAGATATTCTACGAACATGTGTCTTAGACTTTGGAGAATATTGGGTGCAACAATTAAACTTATTAAAGTTTTCTTATAAAAACAACTATCAATATTCAATTATCATGGATCAGTTGAAAGATTTGTACATAAAACCATGTCATTCACTCTTGTGCTATACAGAGGTTGGGGATACAATGATTCTTGGTCCCAGGGTAGTGAAGAGAAAGACATAGAAGGTTTAGGTAGTTTATGAGAGGATAAAAGCGGTAAAGGACCGGAAGAAGTCATATTCCGATCGCAGAAGGAGGACCTTGATTTTTGAGGTTGGGGTCCACATGTTCTTGAATGTTTCCCATCAACGTTAGAAGTGGTGGTTTCACTAAGGGAGTAAACTTTCTCCTAGGTTTGTTAGACCCTTTGAGGTTTTTGGGGAGAATTGGTGAGGTGACGTACCAGATGGTGTTGCTACCACAGTTAGAGAGGATACATAATTTCTTCTATATCTCTCAACTTTGTTGGTGTCTTCAAGATGAATCCCATGTCCTTGATTGGGGAGAGTTGGATATCAAGGATGACATGACATATGTTGAGTGGCTATTAAAGATCCATGATTGTCAGTAGAAGGTACTTCGTGGATGGACCATTCCTTTGGTTCATGTGTTGTGGAGGTATGGTGTCCTAGAGGAGAGTATGTGGGAGTAGGAAACATATATATGTGTACCTAGTAACCTTAGTTGTTTTAATTTTTTTCCTGTTCTATTTGTTTGGAAATGTAATGTTTGAACCTTATTTTATGAAATGAGTTGTTTTACCTTGGGTAAAGATGCATGTGTTTCAATGTGTGATAAAGACCAGACATGTGAAAAGGGGTATACCATATTCTTAATTGATACACATGCAATGAGATTAAACCCATGCAGGTGAGTCAGTGCCATCAAGATTGAATAGAATATTTACATATGGGATGGAATTTCTTGATTCAGTTGATAAAAAAGTGTTGTTGTTATTCTTTTTTAGTGTGCCTTGTTGTCATTGGGTTTCAGATATCTTAGGACATGTTCTTGGATGTAGCGATTCCACTCCAAGAATTGAACAAAAAATGGTGGCTTATTTTTGAAAAATAATATGTTTGGCTGTTAGCAGCATTTCAATCGTAGAAATATCCTAGAGAGGTATCTCATAGGGTGTCTCTTCGGACAAAAATTTTTTATGGGCTTGTTTTTAGATTCTTGAGGGTGAGGATTATTGGAGAGGTATATAATTTAATGTTCCATGTCTTCCAGGTCTATTGCATTGTTGGTTTTAGTGGTTGGATGTGTTCAGAGGAGGCTTAGAAGAAGTATAGAGAGGTTTGGTTGCTAAAGGCTGGAAGTAGGGTTATTACACATTGTTTAATCATGACACAATGTGAAACTCTATTTAACATATTTTCTAGGAAGTTTCTCAGCATTTAATATTTCAGGGTTATAAAAATAAAATAAAGATATAGGCAACACATTTTTCGGAGAAACTGAACCCTGAGTACTACACGATGTGAAAGGGTATTTCACATCATGTCATACCCGGATCGTGTGCAGTTTTAATAATTATCTTCAGCTAAACCATTATTCATTCAATCATTATTTATCTTTATTCTCTTTCTAGAAGAGTCCTAGGTTCCCCAAGGAGTCCTTTTAGTGAAACTCCTCCCTCCTAGATCTATCAATCCTAGTGGTTGTTCATTGGCGATCCATGATTTATCAATGGTTGTTTTCTATTCTTTCCCATCTACTACATATTAATCGTTCACCATGTTTTTTTCTATGGTATGGGTTGGATTTATTTTGATGTTTGGGTATAGTTTTTATAATATTAGTGTGTGGAATAGGTTTATGTACATTTCTAGCATTGCAATTTTCCTTTTTGGGCATTTATCTTCTCCTTGTAGTTCACAGATGAGTTGAAAAGTTTCTTCAAGGTAGGTTTTTCCTTCAATTTTCTATGATTGCGCATCATGTGGGAGGGATCTACTTTTTTTCCTTCATATCATAGTTTTTCCACAATAATCAATGATAATAACTAGGAAAATGATATGAAATTGGTATAGGGATCTTATGCGCATTTTTTTTTTCTGAATTTTATGTTATTGTAATGTTGTGAACTATACAAAAAAACCACAGAAAATTATGATAGTTAGTGGTCCTCGGTTGTTCACTAAACAAGTTTCACATTGGTTGATTCTTGTTGAACACTTTTATACATAAATTATTAAATCACATACACTTGGATAATAAATAGATTCCCCATGATTACCCATTTTTATGGAAAACCCCCAATTAATTAGTGGAATTAAAAAAGGAATGCTCATTAAATTCAATTTTTTATGATTTGGTATGTGGGGTGATATTTTGTGTGGGATAAAGAGGTTTTGTGTGAATGATATATGGAATTTGAAGTGGATATGTTGTGATGTGTGGATACGATTTTGTTTGTGCTGTGGTAGGTTTCTTAAACACAAGTGTGTGTTGTGGGATAGTTTGGGCTGTGTGGTGGATGAAATTTTACATGATACATCAACCTAACCGTGTAATGGAAAATTAGGGTGAGAGATTGATTGATTATAGAATGGAAGATAATCATTGCACATCGGGGAAATGATCGGTATGTGTGGTGATGTGTTGTTTCATTACATGTTGTTTGTTGTGCTTGGTTATTTCCCAGATAGTAGTCGAATAAATGAATAATTAATTGGTCAGTAATTTTTTAAATTGTATTGGTTTGGTTTGGTTAATAGAATGAATAAATGAGTTCTGAATAAATGATGGTAATGGTAAACTAATTTTCATGGTAATTGAATGGAGGTTGTGGCTTAATGTGTGGTTTTGTGCATTTAGAGGTAGTAGTAAAGTTGGAAGTGTTGTGAGATGATTTCTTATTGAGAAATCATAGGTCGGGCTTGATTGTTTTGTATCATATATGTGTATAATTGTATTTTTCCTTATGATATATATACGCACCCACACTATTTGAGAACAATGTTTGGAACACCCCCATCATCATGGGGGGGATGTCTTTCCCAAACATCCTAGTGGGAGGATGGATGGCTATCCACTTTCTCTTCCCTACACCCACTTGTATGTGGTAATATCCCATGATTCTTTGGGAAGATTGTGTTTTTTGTGACCTAGGTGTGTGCGGGTGGTTTTTCCTTTCCCAGGTTCATTTTCATTCCCAGGGGTCTTTGGGATGAGGTGAGTTGTGCTTTCCTAAGTGTCTTTAGGATGTGATGCGTTGAGCATTCCCAGGTGTATTTGAAATGAGGCGTGGATTATGGACTAGGTGTTTGTAGGTGGAATGTGGTGTGGTTTGTGGACTAGGTGTCTGTGGACAGGTTGTGATGTGGTTTGTGGACCAGGTGCCAACTAGTAGGATGCGATGTGGTTTATGTCTCGGGTGTCTATGAGTGGTAAGTGATGTGGTTTGTGTCCTATTTGTTTGCGGGTAGGAAGTGATGTGGCTCAAGGCCTAGGGGATGGGAAGAGGTGTTGCTGTGGTGACCAGTTTTGTGTGGGTGGGTTGTTTTGTAGTTATTTCGAAAGATTTGGGAGTACAATGATGTTTTCTATTAGGTAAGAGCCTCTAAACTAGTGGGTAGTGGTGCGTGATACCCAAATCATCGACATTCTTACTATATTACATTACTTGAATTGTGTTAGTTGTTGAGCAAGCCTTGGTGATGTTAGGGTGGCTAGTATTCCTGTTAGGTTATATTTGGTTCTACTAATTTCTCACATATGCATTCATATACTCTATTTAACTTTTTCATTAGATACATAGGTTCTTCTTAATGAGTGTAATTTTATGCTCACCCTACATATATAAATCTGTTTTTAAGTTTTAAGGAGGAGTACATAGACCATACTAGTTATTACTAGCTTAGAATTTAGGATAGTTGCTAAATCACTGATTTAGATTACTTTTGGTATTTACTTTGGAGTTTTTTTCAACTGTAAGAGTTTTATTTTAAGTATTCACATGGGTTGGATTTTGGTTTTATTTTTCATATATATCTTGAAGTTGTTTTAGGATGAACCATCTTATCTCTTGATATTGTATTCCTAAAAAGAAAAATTCATTACATTTTGTGAGATTGTATACCCTTAGTGATTGTCGCATCCACAGGGCCTAATGGATACATGACATGAGGGTCGTTATCTTCTTTTCTTCATTGCCAGCCCAAGAAAAGTATGTTTGGATGGAGGGGTCATGAATCTTCTCAGTTATTATAGTAAGAAACCCATTTTATAATATTGGTGAGAAGAAGAGAAATATTTTCTTAATAAAAATCTATTAAAGTGATAGCCCCTATCTATCAATATATATAGATACATATTGAGTAGTGATATAGAGACTAATTGAAAAAAAAGTTCCATTATGACAAGATAATTGTAAATTTTTCCATGAGATTACATTGTAGAAAATATATTTGAAATTTCATGGATCGATCAAGGAATCATACATCGGAAAGAGTTCCCATTGATCTTTTTTATTCAAATATTACCCTACTCTAATATCTATTTATATTTTTATTGTATTTCGGGGTCTATTGGATTGAGATGAAACATTAATTAGTTGATTTAATGATTTTAAATAAAGAAATTTATACATCTTGACTATGATGGATCAAATCCATAAAATAGATGCACAATGCCATTGACTAGGTGTATTACTTAGTAAATTGAAGCCCGATGTTGAATTATTCTACCATCTATCTGTTTCTCTTCCAATATTTGGATAATGGAATTCCTGTATGTTGGGAAATATATCTATCACCATCGGCTAGTCAATGAATTCACACCTATGATATAGAAAATTCTATTATGCTCTAATTCCACCTATGGATCTTGAAAAAGCATCCAAAGTGTTTAATTCATTTATTAATTTCCATACCTGAATTGATAACATGAATTATAACATCATATGTTTCTTCAATGAATCTACATTGTATTTAATTTGGATCCTTAAATATCATTGATATCCTTCATATATTTCTTTAAAAACACAAATTGTTATTCATTTTAAAAAATTTATAAACACTTAAATTAAACCATTAGGTTTAAAGGTGAGTGTTTGTGATAAAAAAGGTCATGAGGAAGAGAGGTACCATATTCGCCCACTTTTTGATGATCACAAACACTTAATATAAAAATATATATCATTTGTAAACCCAAATTCAATTATGTATTCCATATTGTAAAATATATAAAAGATCAATATATTTAAAAATATTAAGAAAGAAATGAAACAAAACTAAATCAAAAATAAATCCCACCTTTTAAAACAAAGATATGTTTTCGTCCCAATACAGGATTAAATAATCCAATACATAATATCCCCCCACATTGAAATAAATTTCTCCCAATTTTAAATTATCAAAATGAAAATAGTAATGTGAAATAAGAATATATATTTGTTAGTATATTTTCTCATTATGTAAAACAATAATGACATGAAATACTATATACCCTATTTATATTATACATTTTTCTTCCCCTTTGATATGATAAAAATTTTCCAAAAATGAACCAAAAAACTTCTCCCCATTAAGGAAAAAAACTCACAAAAGAGATATGTAGAGAGCGATAAAGACAATAGAGATCTAGAAATGATTTTCGAGAGAGAAATAAAAATTAGAGAGATCAAAAATCCAAATCTGTGTACATCACCCCATATCTTCATTTTTTAGTCATAAAATTCATAGGAATTTAAAATCATGGATAACCTATTCTCCTTGTTGTTATTGATTAAAAAAAACTCACCATTAATTACAAAATTAATATGTAAAAGTAATCATAACCACCTAATATAGTGAAGGGAAAACTAATATCATTGATTTTAAAAGATAAATCTAAAATAATAATAAAAGAAATAATGAAAATATTTATAATAAATTAAATAGAGATAAAAAGACCTTTAACTTTTTTAATAAATAATATTTTCAATAATAACCAAGAGGGAAAATAAAATCTCCAATGAAAAATATTTTTCTGATTTAAAACAAACATGATTAATATTTTTCTAGAAAATAAGAATTAACCCATTGGATAACAATTGATGAAGATATTAAATAAAACTTTTGAAAATAAACCTCAAGGATAATTTTTTTAATCATGATGGGAAGTAATATATTTCACATACATGATATGAATAATAGACATTATAAAAAATAATATTATTTTTGATGAATAATTTCCAAGAGGAATAAGAATGGGAACATTATTTGATCAATCACCTTTCATAAGATTTTTGATTCTTATATAAAAAATTTGAAATTTAAAAATGAAATGAAAATCATTTAAGCATCGATAGATCATCCTTAAAATACATTAGAGTTCTATTATTAAATTGATTATAGGATGCCATATTTTATGATAAGGAATATCATTGGCGTATAACTAAAAAATATGAATGATAAGAGATTCTTATAAACTATAAAAATTTTGTTTCAAAAATATATCTTAGAATGATTTAGTAAATCAAGTATGTTTGGAATGATATTTTTAAAAAGAAAAAATATATAAAATACTTATTTATTTTGGTATCCTAAATCATTATTTTTATCAATCATACATATAAGAAATATTCCCAAATTTCTAATAAGATCTTCAAAATTTATTTTTATAGAATCCCTTTTTAAAAGTGGGGTTTTGGGTAAAATGGTTTGAATTTGAAATCAAAATTTTATATTTAAATTTGGTATGATTTTGAGAACTAGAAATTCTATTTAAATTATGTGGACCATGGATGAAATAATGAATATTTTATGTTATTTAATTTGTGAAATTAAATTACTAGTGTTATATTGATCATTTAATTATAATACCAAATCATATTTCTCAATTGAAGGATGATCATTTTCATTAAAAAGTTTATTTTATTCATAGAGAACATGATTATACATCATTTTGTGTTTGTTGAATTTTGAAATGAGTTTTTCATATAAATTATCATTCTTTTACTTATAGAGAAGAGAAATAAGAGGATGAAGAGTGAGAGGAAGAGGATGAAAGAAAATAAACAATATAACTAACCTCACTACCTTCATCAAGAAAATTATTTAGAAATTTAGGAATTAATCACCTGATGAGGGTGTGGAGGTTAAGTTTATTGATTCACCAATAACACTATATATTGATAATTTAAGGGATAAATTTAATTTATTATTCTCTTTCATATTTATTTTATAAATATGGAAATATAAAGTTTATTCAAACTTTTTTTTGTAATTGTATAATGTTACTTCTAAAACAAGAGTATGATTTTTTCCTTTTTCATTTAAAGTTGATTTATTCTTATTCATAAGTATTTTCAACTTTATTTCCAACTATTCATATTTGGTATTACTTTTTAATGAATCTTATCCATTAACCACATTTAATTTAACAGTATTAATGGATTATTTTGAATCTTTAGTCTCCTTAGATTCATTATTAGATTTAATTTTCATGGTAATTTCATGTCCTGAGGGAGTAAATTATTTCTTCAAGAACCATATTTTTGATGTCTTTAAATTGTTGAATTTACCCCACCATTAGTCCAAACGTGTGTGGTATAGCCTAGGTAATTTTCTTAACTATATTTTATATTGATTAATCATCACCAAAATAATTTCAGTCATTAAAAATGAATGTAAAAATGGTAAACATATCTATAATAGAAATTTTTTTATGTGGACTAAATCATTTAAAATATTTTCTAAACACATATAATATAGTATCTTTAACTTTTTTGGTGACTTTGTGTGTAAATTCAGGCTATTTAAATATTTCTTAATTGATTTTTAATGTAGATATGGGAGTCAATTCATTTTAGTCAATCCCAAAATGAACTTCATTTTATGATTTTCTTTATGTTCAATGTATTGTAAAATGTTGAGTTGTCTACTAATATTATAATTATTTTTTAGTATTGAAACCATTAATAACCAATTTAAAAATAGGATAGAATAAACTATTAGAAAATGAATACTTTATATTTTAATAATAAGATCAATACAAACCATTAATGAATGGAGCTTACTCTAAATAATGTCCTTCTGAAGTAGTTTGAAAATACGAGGAAGATTGAATTAAAATAATTCAACCTCTAAAACTAGTAATGGATTAGTTAAATGATTTTACATATTCCAAATGAAGGAACAAGTAGTATATCAAGAGGTAGGGGTTAATTGAATTTATAAAATTTAAATAATAAAGAGGGATGTAAATTACAAAATAAATAAATATAAAAATTAGGCAGTATATATACTATGGAATATTAAAAATGAATAAGGATAAATTGATTATGATATATAACTGATGAATTTTCTTCATAATTAAATTGATATAATTATAATATAGATTTAAATATTACCAACCAAATTAATTATGAGATCATGGTAAATTGGATAATATTTATAAAGTACAATTTATAATGTTTTTGTATCCAAAGAGTAATGATCAGTGAATTAAAATTATTGTATATGTGTATTGACGATGAAAGATGATTAAATGTTGAATGTAAGAGGGGATGTATATTTAATAATGGTGTTTAGAAATAACTTTAAGTGAGCCCCTATATCTCCTCTCCAAGGGTTAAGAGGTTAGAATATTTCTCACACTATTTTAATGGTGATAAATAATCACATACACCCTTGATTTTTAGATCTTGTAGTAGGAAATATATCACCC
This sequence comes from Viscum album, assembly GCA_963277665.1. Classification (NCBI taxonomy): domain Eukaryota; kingdom Viridiplantae; phylum Streptophyta; class Magnoliopsida; order Santalales; family Viscaceae; genus Viscum; species Viscum album. The sequence goes on from OY728138.1 coordinate 773,002,030, forward strand.
TAACTTGAAAGTTAGTAATAACTAAACACACTTGATTTTGTCTATTAGTAAAATGAAACAAATTCTCAAAGTTGGGTGAGAGGAATAAAAATATTTACTTAATGAAAATACATTACAATGGATCTCTCTTGTCAGTAAAGATGTATATATTCATATTTAGTATAGAGATAAAGTGGAAATTGAGAAAAAATCCTTTCAGAATGTTTAATTAGAACTTGGATCTAGATAGTACTTAAGAGAATATTATGTCACACTATCATGGTTCAATCAAGGAATCGTTCATAGGCATGAGTCATTATCGATATTCATTATTAAAATAAAAAAACATTTTGTATTTATCTATAGACCTAATAGGAGTTAGAGGAACATCGTTTTGTGATGAGATAAGTAAATGAATTAATATAATTAAATTATTGTACCTTGACTATAAATGATTAGTGTCTTTGACTATCCACCCAATCCCACTGGCTATCTGATTCACTTACTGAAGGATTCCATAATTTTTAGTCATAAAAATGATCTTATATAAAAAACAAAAAATATTTTTTATTATTATAAAGTATTTTAGATTAAACAAAATATAATGGATCATATGTTAATTTAAAACCAAATCATACAGAAAATGGGAATTTTAAATTATATTATTTAAGGAAAAGAAATGATGATTTAAAAAAACACATTTGCGTCTATTCACTAAAAAATCAATAATTATAGAAAAATACAACATATTTATCCCAATCCTATTATGAAATGATTATTTAAAATATATATTTTATTTATAAAAATGAAATTTCTATAATTGGATAGAAATTATTATTATATAAACTCCCAAAACATAATCAAAATATTTTTTTGAAGAAAAATAATTTTCGAAGTATAAAATGAAGTCATTATCATTCCTATCCTAACAAACATAAATAACGGATTGTTATTTTATTCAACTGGTTAATTTAATCTGAATATTTCATTGCAATAATTTATAAATATTTATTAGTTAAATATATTAATAAAAATATATAGTGAACATAAACAAATTTATGAAAATAAATTGTTTTACATTAAAAAAGTTTATCATCATTTCAAATAATTTATTATAAAAATAATATTTTCATTTCATTATAATCACTTTTTTTATAAATTAGTTTTTCTAATTAAAACCCACTAATCCAACAACTAGTTAATAAATTTTATGTTAAATAAAGATATTAAGATAGCATATCATGCTTTTTTATAATCGTTATTGTGTGTAAAAAGGATATCAAATTTATTTAATGAAGAATATATCATAATTTCTTGTAGTGCTATACCCTAAGACCTAGAAAGCATTTTGTAAACATTATGGTAATTAGATCCATTCTTATCTGGTCTTAAGTATGATAATATATATCCATAATGGTGGTTTGGGGGTGGAAATATTATTATCTTAGCATAATTAATCTTAGTCAAATTATGTTTTATCCACCCATTAAGATTTTTTTACTGAAAAATATATTATTTTAGAATTTGATTCCTGGAATATAGAATAATGATACAAGTACAAATTGGGTTATTTTTTTACAATAATATTCATGTTTATATAATCACATTAGATATTTACACGTAGGTATAGGAAGGGTCTTCAGGTCTAGAAATTAAGATACACTAGTGGGTAAACATTGATATTATTGACTGTTCTAATTGAAATGTTTAGGTTATCAACATACAAATTAAACAATTATTTTTAATATTTAACATAATAGTTCATAAACATGATAGTGATCCTAGTTTTCTTAGTATATTATATATGGAATATAGAATACATTTTTTTAACATTTATTTATTTTATTTTTCATCACTATCTAAGATGTGTTATATTGGATAGTTTCATTGCATGGAAAAATTGTTATTTATTCATTTCATGATTTTAATTATATTTTCTTTTATTGGGGAAAAATAACCCATATAAATTATATTTTATTCTATGCTATATATTTATATCCTCATATGATAAAGAAATACGGATTAATTAAAATGGGTTTTTAAACAAGGAGAATCAATATAATCTCATGTATGGTCATTACAAAATGTTATCAGTTTGGTTTTTATTTTTATGTATTTATATATAGCGATGTAAATAATTTATTCTTTAGATATTAAGAGAAATATATAAATATTATTGATCTAAATAATTATCTTGGAGACTTGTTTTATTAAATAATTCCAAAAGAGAGTGAATATCATGAAATGTCCTTATATAATTTGATTTATTTATATGTGATTTTTATCTGTTCATGAATTTTGGGGAGAGTTTATTATTTAGTATAATGCATCATATATTATAATATAGGGATTCTTGTAATAAATGTTATTTTCCAAATTTTATTTGGGTTGATACTATGACACAACTAGGTGGTACAATATCAAGTTTGGTACAAAATGATATTTTATTATTTGAGAGGCATATTAAAGGTTTTTTTAAGTTATTTGGTGTCTATGAAAACTAAAATTAAATTATAATTTAGGATAGATATGATATATTAATTTTATAAAAAAAATATTAATTATTTTAATTTAATAAGTTAATTTAAAATAATTGTTCAGGACAGATTTTTTTGTTAATTATGATATATATTAAATATTATAGTAAATTGTTAAATATATAGAAATTATTTTGAGAGAATTTGTATGGTTATTATTAATTATGTTGATTCAATATTATTTTAATTGAAATATGTTGATATAGTTATATTAGAAAACAAAATGATATATGTTTTTCAATCATCAATAGTTTATAATTGATAAAAATTCCTTTTTGATTATTTTTAATTGATACTTGATAAAATTACTAATTTTATCATTGATCAAGTATTTTAGTTGAGTAATTTCTTTCAATATCATTTGCGTAACTCTATGTTGTTAAATTTATTTGAGGTGTTTAAGTAGTATGATGTGACCCATAGTTTTTTTTGAAAATAGTTTTAGTGGTGTATGAGTTTATGAATGAGAAAATTCCCACCAGAACCTTTTTGGGAGGACACTAGAGTTTTGGTGTCCAAGTTAGTGACCAATATCCCTAAAACTAGTTTTTCATGGGAGGGGAACCAAGCCCTCCATGGAGAACCATACTAGATCTAGTGGGTCCCTTAATATTTTTTTAAATTAAGATTATTTTATAAACATTTGAATAAATATTTAAGTAATATAGTAGAAAGACTAGTTATGCAAGATACCAAATCCCCCTCTCCTATTGTGTTTTCTCTCCTTCTAATATTTTCTCACTTGTTTGAGTTTATTAGTCATGCAGTTAAGCCAAAAGGCCTCTAGTTGGTCAATACCCATCCGTTCATTCATATATTTCAGACGTTGACTTCAATGTGATATGTTTCTAAATAAGATATATATTTTATAGGGTTTTCAATGTATTATATATTTCTTCACCTAAAGTGAAATATTCCCATTGAACAGGAAAAGTATACTCTTAATGGTACTATTTAAATGGTTCATAGTTCTTTATTTGTCTATAGTATTTATTCTTTTATTCCTTATTGGAATGAGTGATGGTGTATGAGAAATTGAAAGAAAACAACTTATCATTTCCATTTATTTGGAGAGGGATGTATCATGGTTGTTTCTTTTTAAAATTTCCTCATATATAGAAAAAAATTTAATGTTTATGGACTATTAGTTTTGAAATTTTTTTGGAAACCTACTATTATTTTTATATGTGATGGTTAATTGCATATGTTTCATACCAAGGTTCATTAAGAATATTATCGGTGTATTTTTAATGTCTATGTGTAGATTTGGTTCAATAAGATCAGGATGATTTGTGTTGATCACTACCAATCATATAGATTTGGATTTTTTGGTATATTTTTATAGCATATTAGTGATTATTTACACCATTGGGGATGATGGACTTGGGTTTTCTGTATATAAGTTAACTAGGGGAATGAATCCCTATGTTGTAGTGGGATGATCTATAGGCACAAAATATTATGGATATTATGTTTATCATGGAATTACTAGAATGATAAACTATAGACATTACAACTTGTATTATGGGATTGTTTTGATCATCATTTTAGGATAGAAAACTCTCCATTTAAATGATTTAATTTGGTATGTTGTTCCATAGGATGTGACATGTGATAACTATTGTCATTCAATATAAATAATGATATATTTTTCCAATCGGTATAATAATTAATGGACTACAAATGGAACCTCAAAGAGGGTTCAGATTTTGTGTGAGTCATCCTATATAGACATTAGTTGATGTAGGTATGTATGTTATCATTTTTTTTTCAAGGAATAACTAAATAGATTATTCATTTCTAATTATTTTACTCATGAAATAAATTTTTCATTATCCCATATATATGTGAATGTAATTTGTTGACACCATTTGTCAAGGAAAACTATATTTATACTTTCTCAAAAAAATGGAACCCCAATGCATGTACTAATTTTATGATTTATGATAAGTAATTATAATGGCCCATTTGATTGTTTCTTAGAATATAGAGTTATTATGGGAGTACAATATTGATTTTAGTAAATTTTAGTGACATACCGAGTAAAAAATTTGTATTTTGTTGAGTTTTTTCATTTTATATATTTTGTACCTATTTGTACATGCTTAATCCATGTGATATCTAGTTGAGTTTTTTATAACTTTTATTCCACTGTAGAATGTTTTTAAACAAATGATATGTTATTATTTTTATTATTTATATTTTATATTAATTAATTATTATTATATTTTTTATGCTTTTTCCTATTCATATTTATATTGGTTTGTTATATCCTCCCACAATAAAACAAAATTGACCCAAAATACTAGTCTATATCCTTTTCTATACTTGGAGGCTTGTGTGTTGTATGTAGAAATACAATTTAGTAATAATAGAGGTGAACCAAATCACGAACATTCTAAAGTGGTATCATGCCTATTTTTCATTATATGGGATTATATTTTAATGTTTTTGGATGGATATGATATAAAATGAGCTATATATATAGGTGAGTAGCAAACTGATACATATGGTATCCCAAAGACACAAAGGAATAGAATGTTTATTTTGATAGTTCTATTATGGGTTAGGTATTTTTAATTATGTGTAAGTTATGTTTATCTTTTTTAAGGATAAAAACTAATGTATTTGAGGTTAAAGGATTTGTGTGTTCATAAATCATTTCATGATTATAGGAATCACATGTCATGCATGTTATCTTGCGGGTTTGGCTATCTGGTTCTAGAGAATGGGATCTAATATAGTGTCTTTAAATGGTGATATAATACTTTTCTCCATAGATTTATGGTGGATTTATTAATAGATAAATATTGTTTTATAATTCCTTATATACATGGATATGTTGATATGAAATATAGGTTTGGTACATGACCCTGAATTTTGGTGGTGGGATTGTGAGGCTAGATAGTCTGAATCCTTGATACATACAGTAATATATAATGGCTAGAGGGATATATAGAAAATAAATTTTTCATTATTTAGGGATATGAGGATTTATTTCAATATTGAGCATTGTTTTTCATTTTTATTATCATGAAAACATGGCATGTATGGGTTGGCCCCTTATGGGAGGAGATGAGAATACACCGCATGTAGTGGATTTAGAGTAGAAAAAGTAGAAAATCACATTGGGATGGATGATTAATAATAAAATTTCAGTAATATTGGTTCACTATATTCATATTATTCAGGGGGTAATGAAATTATGTTATCTATGGAATATATTTCTAGAGAGTTCTAGTATCAATATCCTTCTTTATTCAATATATTGGGTGTAGTCTAAGCAGTTGAAAATTTTATGCCATCTTTTTTTATTATTTACTATCAAATCGAGATACATCATGGGAAGGGGAAAATGTTGGTGATATATATAATAAATGGAATGTCGAAATACTAGAGGGATGTATATTTTATAAGACAAGATGGATTTTAATGAATGGATTTCATGCAACTATTATTTGAGAATTTCGTTCCCAGGAAGTTGAGGCTATAAAAATACCATTATATTATGTATTTGATATATATAGAGATATTAATCATGAATTATACATCTTTATTAACAATACTATTTAATTTTGAACAATACTTATCTAGAGATGAGATCAATGAGGTATACTATATTGTGTATATAATTTCCCATGATATCAATGTATATGATAATATGTTTTGGTTGACTTCATTCACATAGGAAGTAAAATAAGAATTGATATTGTAATAGAATTAGAAGGATAATGGTGTGCCAAAAAAGATTACAACATTTTGTTAGTTAGGTGGTGGGGATTTGAGTGGTTTGTTATGCAGATATAAAGATGTATATTAGGGATGTAATGGAATGGGATCGTCGTTTTTATCGTTATAGTGTATCATGTTTCAAATTTCATTTCTGAGTAAGTTAGGGAACTTTCAATCTTAGTTTTATAAAGAAACCATATAGTGTTGGGATTGTGGGAAGATGTGAAAGCTTGAGTGAGTCTTATGGAATCTCATGATGTTAGTTGGGTGTTGAAGAACTAGTCAAACTAAGGAATATTAGTTAATAATAAGAGTAATATGGTAAATAGGTATTTGGTATTCATTATCATTTATATGAAGTAGTGATAGAGTAGATGTTTATCCACATTGAAAAGAGTAGAAAATGAGTATAACCCAACATGTTGGTTAAGAATTTACATGATATGTCTGGGTCATTTTCATACAGTAGATACAACATATTTTTAGTAGGCTGGAGGGATATTGATTATCAGAGGAGTGATAGGAATGTTTTCAATTGGTACATTATTGATGGGTATTATTGTGTGATGTGTGTTATTTGAAGATGATAACCAGGAATTAATTGTGGTTTTCGAATCATGTATGATGTATGGTGAATATTGATATGATTATTGATAAATGTTTATTTTTGGACGATGATTAGGGATTCTACAATCATTATAATGGCATAATAGTTATGGTACATCCAATCAGGGTGATTCTAATGGTGGAGAGTGACCAATGTTTAATCATCCACATAGTGTTTATTATTTTTAGTTATTAGGGAAATGGAAACATAATTTAGAAAGAAGTTAATTTTTTTAAATGAGATACAGATATGATGGTTGGGATATTTTCCTCATTGGATAGGGTTGTGGAAGAAGATATCCTAGGGATGTGTTTTCTCTAATGGGAAGGTTGTAATGGTTTAGATAACACCTCATTATTTTGAAATATACTTTTCTATAAATTAATACTCTATTCGATAACATGTTTCCCATGTAACTCTGAAATTAAATGACCCAAAACATATTTGTTGATTATTTTTAATAAAATAATATGAAAACTACAACTAAATATAGATATTTTGAAATTATGTGGATAAATAAAAATTCTTATATAATATTAAAATGAATAGTTATTTTCGAAATAATTTTTTAATTTACTGTATAATTTATCCCCATAAATAAAATTAACCAATTTTAAAGGACAATATAAACTATTTCATTATATGGACTAGTAAATTTGTATTCAAAAAATTAGAAATTAGTTTCAAATATTTTTTAGAATAGTAAATTTTTAAAATATATATTTTTTAATATAAATAGTTTCTTAATATATATTGTATTTCAATAAAAAAAGATAATTATGTAAATCTTATAATATGAATTTCATGAAAATAAAATCATTTTCAAATTATGAATTTCAAATTTATAATTGGTTTAATGTTGTATAATTTTCTTAAATACTTTATTTTTATGTTAATTGTGAAAAATACTATTTTTAGAAAAGTGGAGAATTTTATAACATTATCAATATATGGGAAAGACTTTGATGTTTTTAAAACCTTTTAATTTATTTTATATTTATTAAAGAAGAGAACTTATGTATTTCGAAATATAATTTATATCTTATAAAACCAATGATTAATTTAATAATCATAAGTAAAATTTTATTCTAATTTAGAAATAGTTTTCATCCTTTTATTTTAATTAATAATTTTAATGGAAATGTTCAATTTTTTCAATATTTGTAAGACACAAGAAAAAATTATTTTATTCATATTAAACTAATTTATTTCAGGAATATCAATAATAATTCCCTAATTATCATATATATAAACATTTTTCTATAATAAATATTCTTTAAAAATGATTTTTACCTATTTTGTGTTCTTAAACTCATATATAATTTTTCAAAACATTAAAAATTTGGTTATTATAATTGTTTTAATATTTTAAATTAGTATATCCATATTCTAAAATAATGTAAATTTCAATTATGACTATTAAAATTAATTAAAAATGATAAAAATCAATTAAAAAGTTAAATGCATACTAAGGTAAAAGGTAATAAATTGCAAAGTAACATGCCATTAGTTACTCAATACATTCTCCATATGAATTGTGTAGTGTATTATATACCGAAATACCATTTCTACTCAATTAATTCAAACTTTCCAACCCTTTTATAATTGAATAGTATCATTCCTTTTCTGAAATGTAATTGGTACTCTGAAAATTACCCTTATAAAAAATTATAAAAGGTTCACACTTATATAACATTATACAAAACCAATTACATATTATTTAATAATAAAACACTTCCATTTTTATTCTACTAGAAGAATTTGTCATGTTTATAAGCCTCATGTGTAGCAACCCCGACCCCATCTACCCGAAGCATGTGCCTACTACTATTACATTGGCATAAGATTCAAGGAATCACATCCCAAAGGACTGAATAGTTTAGTAGTATTGGATAACTAGATACATACATTAATATTACATTACATTTGAAAAAAAATTAATATAATTGTTCCTTGATAATATCATAAATTTCTAATGACAATATTATGTATATGTTATAGTAAACATCATGGAATCCCAGGGAATGGAAAAAAATCAGGGTGGGCTCAATTATCTTATAAGGGTTAAGTACAGTGGTAGAAATCATGAATCAGTAAGCACAATCAATTTATAAAGGTAATAACTAAACACACATTCCATATTATTAATAAATAGAGAATTAAGTGCATCCTGAGATAATATAAATGTGAAAATATCATTCATAATGATCAATATAGAATGATAAATAACATAAAACACATTACATTTAATTAGTAACATTAATATAATAATTCTGTAAGACATAATCAATATAGGAAGCTAAATTACTTTAAACACATTCCATTTAATCAATAAAGTAATAAAGAAATGCATACTGAGATAATTTCATAGTGCAAAATGCCTGAATTTTAAAAACTAAATACTTTAATTAATGCAATTATTATTTATTGGATTCCATGATTCCCATGTACATGATAAATTTACCATTAAGAGCGTTCACATACCGGTTTAAAACATACTGGTTAAAATGAATTTAACTAAGGATGACCAACTGATTTATCATATGAGAATACCAATGAATCGAGGGGATACTGATAACTAGGACCCAACCATGAAATACTTAACCAAATAATCCATCATATATCAAATAATGGATTTAATATAAAAAAGTGCCTTATCAAATTTCTAAATTAAGTAAAGTATACAAATTTTAAAATATTTACCCAGTTAATCATTTAACATTAAAAATAAACATCATATGTGAAAATGGAAAATATATGAGGAAATAATAATATCCATGATAAATAATATGGATATTCATGGGAAATTTATTTACCAATGATCACAAAAATGTAGATAATCCAAGGGAACAAAATGTCTATAAAAATGAAACAAGGAAGTAAATGAAAATACTGTCCTTAGTTAAAACATTCATAAAATTGAGGTAGAATAACGGTTGAACCAATTTAATATATAACCATTTTATTAATAATAAATGGTCATTTTCATTAAATAAAAGAAATACTATAAATATATCATTATTAATGATCTTGAGGAAAATATCCTTTTCAATTTAAAAATCCATTTCTTTGGATACTGCTTTCCGTAACAGTTTCATTAAAAGTAACATCATAAACATGCAAATGATACATCAAAGAAATTGTGGTTATTATTGTAGCTAATTACTTACATTTAATAAAAGTTAAAAATAAAATTACCTTTTCACTAAAAAATGTTAGAAAATTTCCTTATATAAAAACTGATTGAAAAATTCTATTCACCTTTTTTATTAAAGAAAAATAAGTATTATTTTTAAATTGACTTTATATTCCTCTGAAAACATTTTCTAATAATTAAAAATTGGAGAAAATGACTTCAATAAATAATTTTGAAAATTTTTAAAGAAATTTTGCAAAAATATTTACAAAACATTATATTGGAAGAAATCATATTTCTGACCGAAGAGATGAATGATATCATAATTTTTTAAAAAAAATTATAAAAAATTTAATTAAAAAAAGAGTAAAAATGGTACTATTCTAAGGAAAATATTAAGAATAAATAGTGTATAATTAAATTAAAAGGGTTTATTAATAAATTTTCATGTAATTTCCTTCAATTGGTATTCAAGAATAAACAATATCGAATAGAATTAGACTATGAAATAAACCCTTAAAATGATCATAACCTTGAAGTGAACATTTAAAAATGGATAAAATATATGTATCCATTTTAAATAAACATAAAAAATGTATATATACAACAAAATATAATCAAAATTCATTACACACATAATATTTACATGAAAAATTCAATGAAGCTGTTGTTTAACCCAATTAGTGAAAATTGAGTAATGAAATCCCATACATTATGTTTCTTTTTGGTTTAACAAGATTTAAACTCTTATATAGTGGTTTTAAACAAGTAATTAACTTATTTAAGATCCATATTAGTATTTATAATATCATATATGATCTTTTTATAACATCTTATTACCCATTCATTAATAATCATTCACTGTTTTCATTATTTTAGGTGTTAATTGCCTTATTTTATCATGCTTGTTTTATTTTAAAGTTCTATTTATTTTTGATATTATATCATTATATCATCAAAATAATAATAAAATTTTTGTAATTATAATAAATTTACATCATTCTTACGCTTTATAACTAATAATTAAATAATGTTTTGAAAGATGAAGTACATTACGATCATGGGGATGATATGTTATACATACACATGAGTAATGCTTATATTTTTCAATAATCATTATGGAGTTGTGGTAAGTAATATTTTTTATTTCCATAATGATAATAATATCATATATAACATATAATATACTTATATATATAATCTATTTTGTGTGGTGATGACAAGAGAGTCACATTGCTTCGAGAATGCTGTAGTCCAAAGATACAAGAATCATTTTATCATCTTCGCATGAGTTAAATAAAAATATATACAAAGATATATATTATCTCTATATAATTTTAAATATATAATTAATATATTAAATATTCCATTTATTTCAAATAAAATTATTAACATTATCTTTATCACCTTCCTAATGTGGGATTAGTGAAAGACAAATCACATCACTTTGCGTGGTGGTAGTCCAATGTAAACATGGGAAATATTATCATATATCCAATGGAATAGAAGGTAAAACTGTATATATAATATATAGTGACTCAAGAGTTATAAATATGTTATAAATATCATATATACTTTGTATTCATCATTATACCCGACCTTGATATGTGGAAATAGAAAACAAATTCATGATGTGGCAGTCCACTGTACACATTAACAAGGTTTACATAACCCATTTTATAAAATTGAAGATGGATTTAAGTCATTAATGTATTATAAATACATAATATAATGTGAAATTTACTAATTTTTATATAATAATTGTATAATAAAATTTGAAGGAGGCGAAGAATGAAATAAAATAATGATTCTTATTGGAGAAATGTAATTCTTCTTCAGGTATTTTCCTTAGGTTTTCACAAAGTATTGTATGTCCTACAACACCACCAGATCTATGGGAGGTTTTCCAAGTGCATGTTTTTGATACAAGAGGTGAACTTCTTTGGACATGTGGTGTCTCAACAAGGGATTGGTGTGGACCGACCAAAGGTCGATGCATTCGTTTCTTAGGAAACACCCAAGAATGTTTAAGAGGTTAACAAATTCCTAAGTCTAGAGGTATATTACAAGAGGTTAATACATAACTTATCTTGAGTTTTGTATCTATTGAAATCTTTGACCAGAAAATACTATTCCTTCGTGTAGAGAGATCAGTGTTATATAGCTTTCAGCTACCTAAATGGGAAGCTGGTCGGTGCTCCAGTTCTTAGTTTTCCAGAGGTAGGGGTAACATTTGAGGTGTTCTACAATTCTTCTATTCTAGAGTTGGAATTTATGAATATGTAGTAGTTGGAAGTGTTCTATTTTGGGTCTTGGTAGTTACTTCCACATGAATGTAACTATTACACCCATGATTTAGAGCTTTCATCAGTCAAATTCGTGATGATGTTATGTCAACATTACCTCATTAGGGAGACCTTTGTGGTTTTCACAGAACACAAGATCTTGAGGTATATCATCTCCCAATGAGACCTAAACTTTTTTTAGCAAAGGTGGATGGAGTTTCTCCATGGATATGACTTCGAGATCTATTACACCCTAGGAAAGGGGAATGTGGTGGAAAATGCCTTAAGCCGGAAGTCACAAGTAGAGGTAGTTTTGGAATCCATGGATTCATGGAACGCAATGGAGGACTTGGACGCTTTGTGTCTGGATATGAGAGTGGAAGGTGGTAGAGGTTGACTATTTTAAATGGAAGTGTATTCTTCCTTGATGTAGTAGGTGGAGGGGTCTCAATTTGGAGACTCAAAGACTGATGTGATGTGTGGTTTCACTGTCTAGGGTGATGCTCTAGAGGGATGGCCGAAGGATAGTAAGAATCAGATGTTGTTACATGGGAAGATATTTGTCCCAGTGGAAATAAGTGAGGTAGTTATCTAAGAGTTCTATAGAACACCACTGATGGTGCATCCAGAAGTTTATAAAATGTACTGATATGTGAGGGAACTATTTTGTTGGCCTCGAGTGAAGTGGGCAGTGGCAGAGTTTTTGGAAAGGTTCCGAGTGTGTCAGCTAGTTATGGATGAGCACCATGTTCCTAGTGGTCTATTGCATCCCTTAGAAAATTTTGAGTGAAATTGGGATGAAATATCGATGGATTTCATCCTAGTATTAACCATAACTTAGGGAGGATGCGATTCTCTTTCTATAGTAGTGGTTTATTTGAAAAAATTAGATCACTTATTTGAGATCAAGGAGTCAAGCGTAGTGGATGCCTTACCATAGAGGTATGTGGATGAGGTGGTGAAACTAAATGGATTTATAAGATCCTTTTTCTCAGATTGGGATACATATTTTACATATCATTTATAGAGGGGATTTCAGAATTCCTTTGGAACACATTTACGCCTCATCACTGCTTTCCACCTTCAGATGGACGGACAAACAAAGTGAACCATCCAAACATTGGAATACATGTTACACACATGTGTTCTGGACCATGGTGGGTCTTGGGTTGACATTTTCCATTAGTATAATTTTCTACCAATAATATCTATGAATTTTTAATTGGTATGTATCTGTTATAATCATTATACAGGAGGCCATGTTATTAACCGTTATGATGGAATGAATTTTTCGAGGCAACCATTCTCGGTCTGAACGTGGTGCAAGGTACGATAGAGAAGGTGAAACTTTTCTGTGAGAGGATGAAGGCAACATAAGATCGATAGAATTAGTATTATGATAATAGGGGGATGACTTTGTTGTTTGAGGTTGAGGACCATGTATTCTTGAAGGTTTCTCCTTGACGTGTGCAGTAGAGGGTTGTCATAAAGAGAAAGATTTCTCCTAGATTCATCAAAACATTTGAGGTTTCGGGACAAGTTGCTGAGATGTCATATCAGTTGTCATTTCCATTGTGGTTAGAGAGGATCCATGATATTCTCCATGTCTCTTAACTCCATTGGTATCTACACAATGACTCCCCCATCATTGACTGGGGATATTTGTATATTGAGGAAAATTCTAAATCCGAGGAGTGACCAGTAAGAATCAAGGATTGTGAGGAGAAGGTGCTTTGTGGATATACTATTCCTTTGGTTCGTGTGTATTGGAGGCATGATGTCCTCGAGGAGAGTAATTGGAAGTGAGAGGAACAGATGCATGGATAGTACCTGGAGATATTCTAAGTTTTTCTCTTCTGTATTTCTTTGTTCTTTTCTTATGATGTAATGATTGACCTTGTTTTCTGTGAGACCAGTTGTTTCCCTATTCTATGAATGTGTGTGAAAGTTCCTATCTTTGGGGAGGGGAGGAATTGATCCCTAATCATGATGAATTAATGCAGATGTGATTAAAAATATAAAGGTGAGTCAACCCACCCAAATAGGATAATATATTGATATGGAGGAAGGATCTCCCTAATCCATGAGTCTGGATAGTGTGAACTTTGGTGTTTTTGTGGTTATTTGGGGATGTAGCGGTCAGTGAGGTGTTCCTGGATGTCGAGGTTTTCTCTCCAGTTTTCAAACAATGTAGGTTGGTTTTTCCCTAAGAGGTAATTTACAGGGTGGTTGTTCAGACCCATCTTTTACTGAGTTTTGTTTTAAATTCATGGGGATGAGAATAGATTGATATGTATCTAATGTAATGACCTAAAATTCTTCATTCCATTACTTTGTAAAAATATAGTTCTTATCATGGCACACTGAGACGGTGGCACCATAATCATGGCACACTGAGTCGGTGGCAGCATAAAGTTGGCACACCAAAATGGTGGAACACTGAAATGGTGGCTTCATAATAGAGGAACATTGAAATGGTGGCACACCAAAATGGTTTCACACCAAACGATGGCTCACCCTTTGCCAAATTTCCAGTTTTTCTTAGTTTTACCAGTTTTTCTAATTTCTCCCATCATATGTCTTTTTTATGTAAATTGAGTTTAAAGACTTTTTTGGTCATTTTTAAGTTCGTTTCAAAGAATATTAAGTATATATTTAATATCATAATTCTCTGGGAAATTTGAGATATTCACACCATATGTTCTTGACCACGATCCGATAATAATTTCTTTTGAAACCATTTCTATTATGTTGATATATGATTTGATTTTTCTAAAGTTGAGGCACTCTCTATAGCAACCCAGGCCGTCTAAACATAAAATTACATTATTTTAATCATAATTATACATTATAAAACAATAAAAGGATCATGAAGTCTATTGTATTTAAATACTAGGTACATAAAATTGAAAAGAAAAGACTAAAAAGACTGTTCTTTATTTAATCATCATAAAGAGATCCTAACTTACTTTGAGCTCTTAAATCTGCAAAGGGTACCCTGGGGATAACATACACAAAGGGATGAGATAAAATCCCAGTGAGGAAAAAATCATAGTAATAATACTTTAACACAGGGGTTAGAAGACATGGAATAATAAAAATAAAAGGCATAGAACACATGGAATCATAACACATAAACATGTCATCATATAGACATGAATTAATTTTAATGTGTAATAAACATAAATCAAGACATTATCATGATTCAAGGCTCGATTCAAATAAATGATCAAAATCAAGGTTAATCTTCTAGACCGTTTCACATGGTATCATAAGTCAAAGCTAACCGCTAAGACTGTTGCACATAACATCTCAAGAGACTAAAAATTAACCAATGAATTGGAGAACTATCTAGGTTTACCCATCATATTTGTTTTATGAATATTTTTTCCACATAAAGAATCATATATAATAATTCGTACCTAAACATAAGGTTTATCCATGAAAATAAATGGGTTTCATAATCATATCATAAAGCATAACAAATGGGATTATCATAAAAGTGTCCATGAAAGAAAAGAAAAAAAATAAACCTAGAAATTCATAAGGTAAATAGGAAGGTATCCTAGTTTGTTATTTTATAAAGAAGTGACAACATGTTAGAAAATTATTTACAAAATTTTAGCATTAAAACATTTTTGTGCGGTTTTAAATAAAATACTATGACCCTTTAAAATAAAAAGGGAAAATATTTTATATAAAAATATAAGTGAACCAAGAAGGTTTTCATAATAAGAAGACTAAAATTTTAAAGACAATGGTGGATTAAAACTAGTGATATAGTTCACTTGAAATTAGTTATGAATTCCGGATGTTCCCTTAAAACCAGTCTACTTATTGGGATGTATTGAGGAGGGAATCACTAAAAAGCATGTATATACCCCAAAATAGAATGATGAAAGGATCATGATAAATGAATTTGATACATGTACATAGAATTTAGAAGTTTCAGATAAAAATAAAATATAACTTCATATAGGTAAAAGGAAGATAAAGCATCCCGAAGGAACAAAGGAGGTTTGAGTAGAATACCATACAAATTATCACCATGGTATCGAGTGTACTTAAAAGAGATTTATGAGAAAGAAAAGGGTTTATCATAAATTATAAATCATGAGATTATTATGGGGGAGGTGAAAAATCATACCCCATAATTACGGCCTATACATAAAATGTCATAACATAGCGGGCATTCTTGAATTAAAGAAAAATAGAGAGGATCCCTTACCTTAAGACTGTAGGTGTTAGCCACATGATATTAATGGACTAAATAATCATATTAGGTTCATTAATTAATAATTTCAGAACCTATTATATATGTACAATATTTATTATAACCTTTTTGAGTTCATTCATGACCTTTTTATTGGGGTAAGTCAATAAATTTCATTGTTTGGGTCTATTTGTTTTCTTGGTTTCTATTGATCGGGTCACTTATTTTCATGTTCAGACACACATGTACGATGAGAGTGGTTGTAAAGAATTGGAGTTATATGAAATTAGTTAAAATAAAGAAGTTTAAATTGTTATAAAATTCATTTGAATATTTTATGTAAAGGTGAATCATTATTTGAAACATTAATGATAAATGCTTGGATTAATTTGGCGATTTTGCTCATAATTAACATGTTTTGAATTATTATTTTATATCATGTATGAAAAAGGATTTTATAACATCAAATAAGATTAAAATATATATTTAATAGTCTATTTCAACTATAAAAATGGGTTCATGACTATAATTGAATATGATAATAGAAATTGATAACTGTTGTCTATGAATGTGATAAATTAACACATCTCAGACGGTGTTTTCATTTCTTTCGTATAAAAGGAGGGTAAATTAGAGTTTATAATGAATTATCTCATTAGAATAAAAATGAAATGAAATTTATGTTAATATATTTTTCATACCATTTGGATGAGGATTGGTTAGTAAGGAAAAGAGAACAAAGGAACATGAAAATGAATGAAAAGAAAAGATGAATTTTACCTCTTTATTTAATCTTCCTTAAGATCCTCTTAAAGGGAGAGGATTTGGTCATTTTAGGATACCAAGGGTTTATGGACATGGGGGGGGGATCTTGGGGAGTGGTTAGGGTAGAATATAGGGAAGGTACAAGGCTTGAGATGAGTGAATGGAAGAGGTAAGGAGGGGTGGTATTTATAGTGGAGGAGAGGAGGGTTTTCATAAATTTTAATTCCTTAGTTTATTAATTTTATTCAATCCAACAATAGTGATGATTCCATGGAAATAAAATAGTTATAAGTGCATGTGAGTTAGATCCAATTATTCTTACATATGTATACATCATCCATGACCCTATAAATCACGTATTTGGCTTAATTAGAATTTTTTTTTATTTTACTATTCATAAAAATTCAATTATTTTAGAAAAATCACAAAAATTTACCCTAAATTTTTTTCGATGTGTAGAATATAAATAATAATGTCATCTTTCAAAAATAATTTCCTAAATATGATTAATTTAATCTTTAATTAAATTCATAATTTAATTAAAAAATACTAATTTTATAATTCTTTCAAAAATTATTTAAGGATTTATAAAATTATATTAAAACCAGAAGACATAAAATTGTTAATTTGTAAACATCTTTTAGGAAAATATTTTTTCTTTAAAATTAATTAATTAATTGAAATTAATTATTTATGACTTATAAAAATTCCAATACTTTTACTATGGTCATATTATTACTTATAAGATGCCTAAATTTTATTTATACATTCATGGGTTAGGTTACTATTATTTTGGATGATTTAGTATTCGTAAGGGTCATATTACTATTCATAAGGGTATCATTACTATTCATAAGGGTTAGTTACTATTCACCAAAAAATTATGTTTGTCATATCAGACTGCAAAAATCATACATGTTGCAACCTTGTATGTCAGATTTTAAAAATTCAAAACACAAAAGTGTCAAAATTATGTTTAAAGTTCACATAGTCCTTAGTAGTTCATTGTGTTGTGATTTAAAGAGATTATATGACATATTTATAAGAAATGAATTTCTATTGATAAAACATTGGGTCATTACAATCATCTATCTTCTCTCTTGGTTCTCCTTGAGCTCTCCCTCCCCATGGAGTAAGATGTTGTGTCGTATCCATTGAAAAATTTTATTTGGAATCCATCATACTGATCGTAAGACCCCCTATATTGGAGAAAAGAGGAATTTTGGTCACCCGTTGTTTCAATTATAAGTTCTTATAGCTATCTTTATTTGTGTATCATATGGGGTGGGTGTTGTAATATTTCTTCATGAAGAATGGATGAATTCCTTTCCTTAACATGTAATAAATTCGGGGAAGGGAATATGATGATCAAATGATAATAGGGGTTAATGAAATAATGACAGAGAAGTGATGAGGTTATGGATGTTGTTTTAATTATTTTCCATGAACCTTGTTTTGAATTATATGGGTTGTAAGGTCTTCTAAAAATAATGGCCATTGGTTTTCTTTTCTTTCACACTAGTGCTGTTCTATATTTTTGTTGTGATGATTTGATAAATGTATGTAGCATGAAATCTGCTTAATCTTGTATACTTAGTTAAATAAGGGAATTCCTCAAGATCAAACATGTCTTGTGATCACCCATATTAATTAAAGTGGAATTAAAGAACCCCTATTTTTAAATATAAATATGGTTGCCATAATGGTGTGGTTGTGTGATGTTTTCGGTTGGGGTTTGTACATCGTGGGGGTTATGTGAATCCATTATTGGTAAACTTGTTATAGGTATAGGGGTTGGATTTAGGGAATCAACTTGTGTTTTGGGGATGGCCTATTTGTGAAGTGAGGCTGCAGTTTAGTGGTGTTTTTTATGTGGGGTTTGTGTATGGGGTGATATATAAGGTGTAAAAGAATCTCTTTTTGGTAGAATGTTTTTGTGTGTGGAATGGATGAACTTGTTCTATAGTGGGAATGCATCTCAGTAGTGTTGGTGTGTAGTGGGATTGAAAGAATGTTGTTTCCAGTTTATTTTTATTAATTAATGTTAAAATGGAAATCCATTACCTCGATCCCTATTCCCTTGTTTAATGTTGGAAGTGTCTAATCTTTTACCCATTCTCTCAAGATGAGTTCCTTGTTTTTCCTTGAATTTTTAAAATTGTGAAATACGCATGAACACGCTTAATTTAATTAGGCTCTTCACCATTTGAGAATGGTTTCTAGTGTTGAAATTTTTAGTTTCCATGGTAGGGATGGAATGAATAAATGAATAATTTATAAATGTAGAATTCTAATTGGTTAAGTGGATTGGATGGGGGAATACTTTCACTTATGGAAGTGACCATTGTTTGTGGTGATAAGTACATGTAGGGGTAGCAATAAAGGAAGTTTTTCGGTCCAATTTCTTTTTTAAAAACACATATGTTTGTCTGAATATTTATTTACCTATATGTATAAACATGTAGTTGCTTATGATTTTCAATACACACCCCACCCATTTTTAGCACTATGTGTTGAACACACCCATTTCATGGGGGAGGGTGTCTTTCTCAAAATCCTGGTGGGAGGACGGATGACTTATTACTGACTTTATTACTCGCACCATCTTATGGTTCATATCACTTTAGCGTATCCGGACATGTCGTAATAGAATGAGGTTTAATATAGCCTATGATCCTTTGGGAAGGTTGTGGTATGGGTGAGATTCCTAGGTGTTAGTGGGATAGGTTTGTTTCCTAAGGGTCTTCGGGATGAGGCCCATGTGTTTTCGAGTGGTAGGTATGGTTGTTATGACCCAGGTGTCTTCAGGTAGGATATTTATGGTTTTTGGAACAAGTGTGTGTTGGTAGTTGTGGTAGTGGGGCTTTATTTGGAAAGAGCGGCAGCATCAAGACATTATCCATTAAATAGAAGCAGATAAATAGTGGGAAAGTGGTTCAAGGTACCCAAATCATCGATGCGATTATATAATTATATAACATAACTTGTTCTATTTGGGGAGCATTCCTTATTGAGGATGGACTGGGTATCTTTCCTCATTAGGTGATGTCAGTTTTTACTGCTTTAATGGGGGAATTAATTTCTTCTCAGACTTTTCCATGAGTGAATTTGGTATCCCTAATGAAAATACTTTATGCTCACCATACGATAAGAAAATATTTTCATGTTTATAAGAGGACTTTGAGGACCATAATAAAATTTACAAGCTCAGGTGTTGGGATAGTTATTGTGATGCTACATAGTCTTTTCATTTTGTACCTTTCTTTGGAGTTTTTGTTGTAGCTTTCTGGTATTTTATGTTTAAATCATATATGGTTTGGATTTCATATTCCCTTATATAAAAGTTTTGTGTTCTTAAAGATTTTTACCATCTTATCTCTTGATCCTTTTTCCTTAAAAATGTTAGTTCCATCAGTTTTTTGTGAGATTCCATACCCTTGGTGCTAGTTGAAACTTTGTGACCTATTGAAGGTAGGAATCAGGGGTCATTAATTATACTTCACGTTGAAGAAAGAAAGGTGTTGCACTTTGCTTTCTGTTCCCCCATCTTGAAGAAGGTGGTTCATGAAAAATACACAAAATAAATATCATTATAATAGATAAATTCATGATATACCAAGTAAAATGAGTTTTATATACACCTCATAAAAAAATATAGTTGCAGAACATCAAAATAAGACTCAACGAAAGGAAATTGGGATAAAGCCTCTTACACTGAGTTTGAATCATCATGTATGTTCATTATCACCCTTAATAATTTTTTCTACTTAATATGTTCTTAAGAACATATTTAATTTTAATTATTCCTTTATTTAATTTATCACTATGTTATAAATATTACATAATCACTTAAATTCAAGACAAGAGTTTTGACGACATTCAGCTCATATGTTAGAAATGTCTTTGGTAGGATGAATATATGTAAAGTGGTAATTATTAAACAATATAAATAATAAAAATTACAAAGTTATTTTATTTTAGAAAAATATATTATACATTCAAATCCAATTATTTAATATGGAAAGGAAAATCGAAGTATGTTACAATCCTTGAGTTGGTAGGTTGTATATATGCATGAGTAATATTTCCATTGTTTGACATTCATTATAGAAATAGGGTATGTATAATTTTATCTTCATATTTTTATAATAATATCATAAATATGATATTAATCATTGAAATAAACTTATATATATCACCCATGTGATGTGGTGATGAAAAATCAATCACATCAGTTTGTGGAGATAGTAGTCTGCAAGTGTACATGAACAATGTTATCATTTTTTATTGAATTAAATTGTAAGAAGTTAAATGATATATTATCATTTCATAATGATAAATATTTCATTAATATCATATAAATTAATTCCATAATTATAATACAAACATGAGATATGGTTATGAAAAATTAATTATAGAAGTTTGTGAGGCGGTCATCTTTATTTTTTTAAAAATCTCAAGATATTACATCCCCAAATTTAGGAAATTTCATCCTCAAAATTTAATTTAGTCATGATAAATGGGTTTTGTGTTCTCCAAATACCTTGGTTTAAACCAATATCATAAAAAATATCAATAAAACCTACCCTTAAAAAGAGATAAAGGAATTTATGAAGGTTATATAGAATAACAAATAGTGGGTTTTGATGTAGGATAACATAAATGGGAAGTAAAAAAATAGGAATTCAATTAAAATTTGACTTCTATGGACATTTAGAGAGTTATATAGACTATAGTGCTGATAAAGCTAACTATTAAAACATAAATATTTATTAAGTTAAAAGGCTGTTGATTTATTGATAAAAAAAGTAAATGGTTAAAAATATTATTTGAAAAATATTGTTCATAAATTAAAGGAATAATTTCTTATCACAGACTAAGAACATTAGGAAATGTACTTACCTGAAAAATATAATTTCATCCTTTAATCAATTCATGTAGTAATATCAGTTTTTACAACAAACGATGAGTATTCAATATGAAATATTCATGCCAGAAGCACTAGAATCAAATTATATGGATAAAAAATCTACCAAATAATATCAATATGTTCATCTAGTACTCATGCATTAAAAACCAAAATGGTTAGTATAAGGTAAGACAATTTCCAAAAATAATAAACCTTTATTTGATAAAAATCCTCTTTAATTAAAAAAATTTAAATGTGACACTAGAAGTTCAATATTGATCAAAAAAAAATAATAATCACAAAAGTTTTTAAAAATTATTCTAGAAAAATATTAAAACCCAATAATCAGAAGGATTTGATCTTATAGTCTTCCAAGATAAATTTAATATTTATATTCCAAAATAACATCAATAACTCATAATTTCTAATTCTAAAAATTTAATTTCCAAATCACATATTTTCCAAGATATAATATTTATTTCTAGAAATAACCTAAATCACCAAAATACATAATAAAATATTATATTCCACTAAAATATATTTCAAAATATATTCATTCAAAAAAATCCCACAGTATTATGTTTACCTTAATCCTATAATGATACCTAAAATTAAGGTGACCTTCTTATGAAAAAAAATATAATCCCTCAATCACTAAACCAAATTCCATTCCCATAGTTATATATTAAATAATACACATATTTCCAAAATAAACCTCAACTATGTCTTTCATATCATTTAAATAAATAAAAGAAATTTCATTCAAAACTAGACATTATGTAGTGTAGTGGTAGGCCAAGCACCCTTATCACAATTCAATTATAGGTTCAAGATCTTAATCCTTTATAGATTTGATGGGTTGTATCCCGGACGATGGATTTTACATTTCCTAAAATATATTCCTTAAACAATTCCATGAAATTTTATAATGATCCTAAAAATATTTTTAAATTATTCAATATTAAATAAAATTTTACCCACCAAGGTTATATCTTGCCTTTTAGTGTGAATTAAATAAAAACAATAACCCACAATTACCACCAAATAAAAGATCATTTAAATTGTAAATGTTATCCATATCTTTAAAATTATGTACATGAAAAGAAAATTCCATTTTTTTTAAAAAAAAATTCACATGATAAACTTACGGGTTACGTATTCTTCAAGCATCTCTCAAAACTAAATAAAAGTCCCTTAATATATTCCCATAATCCAATGAATATTAATGATTCAAAATTTTTGTCCATCTTTAAATAAACTACTACACCATAAATATTGAATATAGAAACATTAATCATTCATCAATCCTCACAATACCTTTACCAAGATTTTTTATTTTACTTCTTAATACTTTTTTCATAAAAACAAAAATATGAACCATGTACTCAGATTCAACAATTCAAAAGTATAAGTCAGGAAATAATCTATAACTTTTATAAGATATTTTCATTTTATTCATCTTGAACTATAATGGAATTAGGTATTTATAAATAGTTGTCAGTACG
This sequence comes from Viscum album, assembly GCA_963277665.1. Classification (NCBI taxonomy): domain Eukaryota; kingdom Viridiplantae; phylum Streptophyta; class Magnoliopsida; order Santalales; family Viscaceae; genus Viscum; species Viscum album. Next base: position 773,025,698 of record OY728138.1, read on the forward strand.
GTCCTGTAGATCCCATTCACGAGCCTTCTCATTTGTACATAGATTTGAATAGTGAACATTCTACCAACATTTAAAACATTGAATTGATACAATGGTAAACAATTATTTTCCCTTTAAAAAGTTAACTAAAAACATAATTTTTCCTTAGAATATTATTACATTATAATATCCTTTATCATATATAAAAAATCTCTCCATTATTTTGTGACATTTTCTGAAGGTCTTGTTTCCAAATTCTTGACATACAAGTTATTGAATATATTTAACTTTATGACAATTATCACCTGAAATTCTATAGGGATTCATTTCCATTTAATTTTATCCAATAGTAAACTAATCAAGGATCAATTTATTAATAATTACTTTGGATCTGTGGTTAATAATACCCATATAAATTCTCACTAAATCAATCATTATATTTTCATCCTCATTTATATAACCACCACATTTTTATTCATGTCAATTGTTACTTTGGTTCATGTTGGATCTGACCATTTACTAAAACAAAAAGGGCTAGTGTTATAAAATAAATAATATCATAATAAAACATATAATGAGGATGATAAACACTATGATATTATTATTTATTTTAACTTAAAATATTTTGATTTGTACAAATTATATACAATTCTCCCTAAAATAACTACCATTGTTCTTATAAGGAACTGTATCTGATGCTCCAAAGATATCCTAACCTCTAATGTTTTCTAAGCCCTCCTCTAATACGAACTGTAAGGAAAAGATATTAAACATCACTTAATATATTATATTTATACTATAATTCAATTAATTTACCTATATATATTTTAGGATTATTGTTTTAGAGAATTTTCCCATAAATCTTACATAAAGGATTTATATTTAATAGAGTGGATTATTCTGATCAGTATACATTTTTAAATAATATAAATAATTAAAATAATAGATGATTTGTTTCATGAATAAAAATTATGACTTAAATATGACTTCTTAGTTTTATTTATCCATCCTTAAATCCATATGAATAAAAACTTAAAATCATGGGATCAGTATAAAAATCTCCTTAAGTGACAGAAAAAAGAATAAATCTATTAGTCTAGTGAAAACATGAAAACCCAAGTAATGTTTACTATTATATTTAATGTTCTTTGAGAATATGAAATATAATATTTTCATATAAAAAACACAAAATTATTTATTAAATAAATACTTTATAACCCATTGAATGGAAAAAATAATTATTTAAAACATAGAGCATCATAATCATAAAACACATTCAAAAACCTAATAATTAGAATAACCATACGATCAATATCCAATATAATTCTCAATAAAAAATAATAATAACCCAATGCATTGGAGAGATATAATGGTACACTCCCTTATTATATGATATATCATTCTCACCAATTATTCATGAGTTATAATAGGTTAATGCTTATTATATGGCATATTGGGGTCACCTGTGAGCTATAACAGGTCTCAACTAGTCGTATAATTTGTATCGAGCTCACCCATTTTTCATATAGCACTCATGTATTATATCACGAATAAAAAATTATATACATGAACCTTTTAATAATAATGACCTTTGAAAAAATCCTTTTAACACATATGAAAATATATTTTTAGATATCAAAATACCATTTTCCATTAAAAACATTTTCAACACCAAAATATGTTGAAAAAGTGTATGATGTCTTTCATTGAATAAAATATGAAATCATATAAAGTAATAAAAATTAAAAATAACATTTATTGTCATTAAAAAAGTATTTTTCATAATATATAGTAAAATATAACTTTCAATTTTATCTTTTGTAAATAAACTCAAACAATCCATAAAAATATTCCTTTTTGAAAACCTTTGAATGAAAGTCAATGAAAATGAATTATTGAAATCTAAAAATTGAACACATAATAAATATAATATTTTCACTTGAAAATAATCCTGTAATATAATAATTGAAATGTCAAATAATTTATACATCAAGATGTTGGAAAATTATATTCAATACATACATGTAAAAAAATACGTTTCTTTTGACTTTTGTTAAAAGAGTTGTAAGTGGAAGTTTAAAATAATATTTTTAATATAATACCCCTTACCAAATGGGAATAATTTTATTCATAGTACCCAAATTAAATGTCATGATAATAGTGAAATTAATTATAAAAAATGTAATTTTTTTTATATACACACGATAATATAATATAGGTGCATAACATCAAAAAATACATTAACAAAATGAAATTTAGACAAAGTCCCTCAACTTGAGTCTAAAACACCACATATGCTTTAAATCATCATGAATAAAATTTTTTTTTTTATTTTTTAATTCATTATGAACCCTTTTCATATTAATTATGCCTTTATTTTATTTAATACAATTTTATATACAATTAATTAATCAACAAAATTCACTTTGATTGTTTTGATGATATTCGTCTCATATATCCAAAATGACATCGGTAGGTTGACTATTATAAAAAATGGGAATTATTATATAATATCCAAAATAATAATTATTAAATATTTATATTTTTATATATCAATTATACTTTTTTATCTAACCATTAAATACGGTTTGGGAAAATGAACTGTATTACAATCAAGGTGACGGTAGGTGGTACGTACACATGAGTAACGCTTCATTTTTCAATGATCTTTATAGAAAGTGGGTATGTATTATTTTTTATTTAATGAATTATAAAAATATAAAAAATTCCATATAAATATTTAAAATATATTTATATGTTAGGTTCATGTGATTTGGTGATGAAAAATGAATCACATCGCTTCGTCAAGGTGATAACATACATATACACACAGATGATGTTATCATTTTTATTGAATTGAATGGTAAGAGGGTAAATTATATATTATCCTTTAATTATGATAAATATATAATTGATATCATATATAAATATTAATTCCAAAATTATAATACAACCATGAGGGAATGTGATGGAAAATAAATTATATCGATTTGCGAGGTGGTATTCTTCCAAACACAAGAACGATTGTTCTGTTTCCCATTTTATGAAATAATAAGTGGATAAAGGTAGTTATATAAAAATAATAACATTTATTTGGACCTTAGATAATTGTTATTGTAATTTATATTTTAATAGGTTATGAAAGAGGTTGAATAATTAATAAAATAGAAATTCTCGATTTAAAATGATAACAATTCTCCGAAAAACATCATTTTCATTACACCTAATGAACTCTATTGATGTTTCCATTTACAAAAAAAGTCCAAAAAATTTGTGGAGGAATATAATAATGAAAATGGGTAAGTTTAGGATGAACAATATGGGTTTTTATGTTTCAAGAAATAATAATACGTGGTTTTCTTTTATAAGATAGGATAGCTCCACTCTTGGAAGTCATCAAATTATGAAGATAAAATAAATTTATTTTCATTTGAAAAATAACTCTAAAGTAGTTTATTTATAATATAGGGTATTTATTATAAATAAATATCAAAAAATAATTTTTATACCTATCTATTTCACAATTATACAATTTTCATTTGCTTTTAACCCTTTATTGACCCCTTCTACCCTTATTGCGACAATAAGGAATTTTACTCTTTGACGGTTTATATATTATATATAAATAAAAAATAGCATAGAAATGGAACATGTTTGATATTATAACCCATATACTAATCACGTGGAATATTATAATATTATTAGTAATTTTATATCATTTAATAAAATATTATTTATTATAATATTTCATTAATGGCAATTTTTAGAACTATTCATTACATTGATTTTAATGAAATCAAGGAAACAAGTAAAATTATAAAGAAATATTTTAATGCCTCTATAACATCTTCTATAAATGAATAAATTTTTTTATCACACTAAATATCTATAATTATATTATTCTTTATATTTTCAACATTATTTATTTTATTTTCCCACTAATTAAATATTTATTTTATCTGTGTTATGTAGAAATATAGGGTAAATTTTTATTCACTAAAAATTAAAAATAAATTAACAAGATGAAAATAGTGTATTATATTCAAAAATAATATTTATAACAAAAAATACCTATGGTTATCCCCACGTTAAAAATATTATTGTTATGGAAAACAAGATTATGACATTTTTGACATTCCTTTAAGTAAAATATTATAAAAGACATAATCTCATCAAAATGGCCATAAAATTCTATATAACAAAAAATTTGATGTTTATGGAAGAATTTTATACTTTAAATAAAATTAACATTAGTTTTAGGGTCATTTAATAATACTTATCATTTTGTTTGAAACATTAATTACGTGATTTACCCTTAACCATGGCAACAAAAAATAATACCGGTTATTAGCCATATTGACCAAAAATAAAAGAAAACTAATTAATCAATTTTTATCATATTAATACAAATATGGAATAAATATTTCAAAATTAAATACACTAAACTATAGTATTTTAATTTAAAATTGAGTCATTAAAACATAATGAAATCCATTTTCTATAAAAACATCCCTTTTAAATATAAAATGTTATTATACAAATTCCAGTATAATAATTATTGAAAAACCATAATTTGATAATGTTAAATCAATATGAACTAATTATAATTTATTAATAATTCAAAATATAATTTTACATTGTATATACATTAAAAAAAAATACAGGTTTCAAAAAAAGTAAATATTTTTTACTATTTATTTAAAAATCAATATTTTCTAAAAATTCACAAAACATTGTCCTATGAAAACATTGAAATTCTAAATTAAAAAATAAAATATATTTTTTCAAATAAATTTCTTAAAATTTATAGAAATGAATTATTATATAGAATGATCAAACAATGAAATTGTTTTTTGATGAAAATGTATTTTTGATGAATAAAATGACTTTAATAAAAATGAACTTATTGACAAAGCATTAATTAATACATTATGAACGTGTATTCAATTATATATATTTTATAAGGTAGTTTATAATTTTCATTCACAAAATTTTAATGACTAAGTTATAACAGTCTCATTTAAATAATACTTATTTAATGTTCTTTTAAGAAATGTGTTGTGTTTCTTATATGCTATAAAACCTGGGATTTATTTTAAAAACATTTAGGATAATTTATTTTTACCCAACTGTTACAAATGGTTTAATATCTATTTATAACTATATTTACTTCCATTTATTTAAAATATTTATAATTGAACTTTATTGTTTCATGTTTGATTTATTATACCTCATGAAAAAATTATATATAATTTTTTACTTTTATGGGGTTTTATAATTCTTCCTTATAACATAATTATATAATGATTCTTACCTCATAGAATATGTCACCCTGAAAGTGTTTCTTAGTACTAATTACAATTTCTTCATACATACTTTTTGTTATACACCTATTTATATTTATATAGTGCAAGTTCTGCATATTTGTTATATTATATCTCAAATTATATCTTGTTCATGGTATTTGAAGTTTAATTTCATGATGTTTATTATTATAATTTTTAATTTATATTCCTCCGAAGATATAAGTATACTTCTCCCAATCTAATTTCAAGATTACGACCTCTCAAATTAAATAACCATATAAGGAATTTTTAGATTCTTTTATTCCAATATAACAATAATTTTATTCCCATTTGGTTATCATTATAAAGATATGTTTTCCCCTTATATTTATTTGTAGGGAAATTTTTATAATTTTAATGTGATTTTTTTTTCAGAAAATTATTCTAAAATTATATAAGAATGTTTTATTTTAATTCTCATGTTATAACATTGATACACTTTTTGTGGATATCCCAATATTAAGTTAGAAAATTGAAAAGGAAATTTTAAAAAATATTTATTTTTTTAAAAATTATTTTAAAATATAATAAATTTAACATTTTATATATGGTTCATATTAAACCAAATGAATATGTTTTAACATTTATATATGAATTTTTATTTCTTTAAAAATTTTTATTTTATAAAATACATTCTCAATAAGATTTTATAGTATCTAAAACAATATGGTTTCCCCTAGTGATAGTAAATATTTATATTAAAGTTACTTAAAAAGTTTGGAGGTATTTATTATTTAAAAGGTGAGTTGTTTATGATACTCTTATAATGTTTTTTTCATCAACATCATTTCTCTTTAAAACATCTTATACTTTATTGAGGATATTATTGAAATGATAAAATCTTCATAGTTTGTCTTCAAGGATTACAAAATATTTTTTTAGAGAAGTGATCTATCACTAACATTCTATTTCATAACCATCCATATATAATAGTTATAACTTTTATTCTAATGATTTTTCATTTGTGAATAGCCTATTTCCAATTTACCTGACATAAGGATATTCACCAAATTATGAAATATTGTTTAATTGTGGAAATTATTAAATAAATTGTATAATATTTTATATATATAGTTTAAATTATAAATTCTTCATTAAATTATATCTACCTATAATTGTATTTCATATAATTTTTTTGAAATTTATATTCCATTATTTATATATGTTAATTGATGAATTTATGAATGATTTAATTATATTATTCCATTTGAATGGTATATAAAAAACGTTTTCATTCCATGGGTTCTTTATGATATGATTGATTATATATGGAACAAATATCTAGGAACGATTATGGGTGGTGTAATATACCACATACTAATGAATTATATAAGTATGATATCTAAATACATAGTCTGGTGTAGTTATAATGAGTTAGTTCACATAAACATTATAATAATGTTTTTTTAAATTTTAAGGCATGGAAATAATTAGTTTTTTTAAAATACATGGCGATAATTAGTTTTCACATAATATTGTTTTATGATTATTGTTTTTCCACCACTGCAATTCACATTTATTTTCAGTTTATTTTATATTCCTTGTTTATGCTGATTTTCAAAGATATGATGCACTGTTTTATTCTTCCATGCATTATAGAATGATTTATTATCTATTATCTATTTGTTCAAATTTCTTATATATCATAATTATTTCCATATTCTCATATTATTATCACTTATTAAACTTTATTTTTATCACTTATATTTAACCTTATAATGTTTCTGAGCTCACCTATTTCTTATGAATATATTTTTCCAGGTTATGAAAAAAGTGCTACATATGATGTGACTAGAAGAGTATCTTGTGTGGATAATTTTGGGGATATTTTAAAGACATGTTATGTATTATGAAGTTTCTTTTATAGTTTGGAACATTTCTGTCAGTTGAAAAGGACATGAGTTTTGTAACTTCAATTTTTTCTCATAATTCTCTAAAATTATACACATTAAATATCACTATTATGTGTTGTAATGAAATATTTTTTTAAGTAAGATAGATATAAGATGATAATGTTTTTTGGAAAATATAGATTTTATAAAATAATAGATGAGATAACATTAAATATTTTGATGTTATTGGTTAAGGATAATTTAAGAGTTTTAAATTTCATCAAATTTTGAAAAAATGAGGATGATGATTATTTAAAACGTATTGGTAAATGTTGATGTTAGTTTAGATAATGTCTACTATTTTAACAACTATAAAAAAATAAACATAATGAAATCCCTATGATTAACCTAAATATTAATTATATTTGTATTATAATATCCTGATGTTTTTGTAATGTACACATTGTGTGGTTCTCCAAGGAATTATATCCCAGTCTATCCAATACAAGTTAGTGTAGCCAATTTCATAGATTTACCAAGGGGTAACAACCCCAAAAAGTGAATATTGGGTACTAAATCGGTATTCACATAGAATATGATAAATAAACCTAAATACACAACTTGTATGACCATTATAAGGTATACTCTATTGTTAATTAATATTCAATATAATTAAACATTAAAAAAGATTAGATTATAAAGTTAAAAAATTATTCTAGAGAACATAATTGGAAAATTACAATGTATAATCAAGGAATGAATAAAGATATTCATAGTCTAAAATCAAAGTATGATATATTAAAAAATAGGGTATTATAATAAAAGAGAACTTTATATTGATGTTTTTATCATCATATTTTTGATACTAACATTACAATTTTGTATTATTATTTAGTTGAAATAGGATAAAAAAAATAACGTTGAGAAAGAGATGTATATTGAAGCTATAATTTATTTTAATTGAATAAATACTCCTACATAATGGGCTAAGAATCTTACTATAGTCTTGCTATGATGGAAGTGGTGAGTTTCCCAGTCCAATATAAGCTAGTGATTTTGTTATCTTAATTGAGATTTTATCTTCATACTATTAGGTATTTATATTAGTAAGTGATTTTTATTGATGATATTTTTAAATATTCAAAATGTTATGTTCGTTATGTGAAATATCTTTAGATGATTATTTTGTAGTTTTTGTTTAATGCGTTTTAAAAATATTTTAAATGATATTAATAACATTCAAAACTAATTTTATAATAAGATTTTTTTGGGAGAACTTTTGATGAAGACAAAATATAAGAATGAAAAACCATTAGGTTTAAAATTATAATTTATTTTGAAAAATTATAATTAGATAGTAGTTATAAAATTGGAAATTTTTTATTATTTAATAGAAAAGTTTTCCATTTTACTTTTTTTAAGTTTATCTTATTTTTGGGAGTATGGTATATATTCTTAGTTTATGAGCTTTTGAAAATATTGTTAATTCCATTTGAGGGTTAATGGTAGAGATAATTTTTATAATAATACAATATTTTACTATTATTTAATTTCTTGCTTATTAAAATGGATTTGTAAAGGTATGCTATAGAGAATGTATTATATTCAAATATATGGGTCGATAATTGTATAAATGATTAATGTTTTTTGGGAAAAAATAAGTAACATTATATATCCTAAGAGAGTAAGGTTGATGATATATTATACTTTATTTCCCAAATGAATAATATTTGAAAAATACTATCACATACTTTTAATAATGAGTAATAATAAAAATTGTGAGCACAACATTTTTAAAGGGGTAAAATCTAACCACTAACATTTTAATTTTTTTCTCTAAATTAAATATATGATAGATTTATTATTTCATACATAACATAAAAAATAATAAATGATATTTTATTTGAATATTAATAATATAATAATAAAAAAACACCAATAAATAGAATGATATCAACATTTATAAGACAAATGAAAAATGTTATTTAATTTTAAAATTAACTATTCATTACCAAATTGTTTGACTATTGAATAATTTTCAATAGTAATTTATTTTTAACAATAAAAAATGATAATATAAACTATTTTATAATATTTATTAATATATTAGGATTGTGTAAATTAAAAAATTTTATGATATCATGTGGAAAATATTTAATGCTTATATGAAAATTATTAAATAAAACAGTTTTCCTTATTATTTTTCAAAAAAATTAAAATATTATATATAATTTTTATAATTTAATTTGATATAATGAATATAATTAAATTAATAGTATCCAAATTAGACGAGGTTTTATTTTTGATATTTTTTCTAATATAATTTTCTTCGAAGTAAAAAGTGAATTTTTTTTTGCAAAACTATAAATTTTATACTGTTATTAATTTATGAGAAAGAACTAGGAGTTTATAAAACCCTTATTATGATTCATAAAAAACACTAAAAATATGATAAAATAAAATAGAATTTTAAATAATTACATTAATATTCTATTATAAAGACATTATGTAAAAAATATCAGTTTCTTAACAATACTCACCCCTCGAATTAGAGTTTGATACTGTTTAGCTTTTTTTTCTAAATATATAAATAATTTTGTAAAAATCTATCACTGATAAATATATGAACATAAATGATAATATTATTATAAGTTAATAAAAAATCATGATTTATTTAACTTTCATGACTTGTTATTTTAAAACATTAATTTATTATAAAAAAAATTATTTGATCCCTTAAATTACCAAAAAAAGATAGTACAGATTCCATTTTCACTCAACCTAACAAAAAAACTTATGGAATGAGAAATGAGATTTATAAAAAAATTACATTATATATTATAGTATCATTAAATATCATGTAATGATGAAATTTTTATCAATATAAATCATGTGGGATAAGACTAATGTCACTAACAACTGCTGGTAAAAATAAATTATTACTGAATAATATATCCATAATAAATGATCATAGATAAATTTCCTTAAACTTAATGTATATTAATAAATTTTTTAAGTTTAATACAATGATATTTGTATTTTTTATAAAGTATCTTAGAGTTTATTTGACTAAGAAATGAAAGCATGCATGGGTTTATTTCATAAAATTTAATTTCTTGAGAAATATTTCGCACTATACACTAGGTGTTATTTTAAAATCATGTATCTAATAACATACTAATATTTTATATCATTATCACTTCATTATAAATATAATTTAATTTTTTTTGAAATCATATCCTTAAAATGGTTTTGATTCAAATTATTCAATGTTGTATGTTTTCTTTTTATTAAAGTTTAATTTAATGACAATTGTTATAGTTATAAAACATCTATTATTTTGTGCGGTGAACTTACTACCCCATTTCAATTATATATCTTTATTCTATTATATTTCAGGATATTTAATTTTTATCACACTTTATATCACTCAATTTTCCTTCTTTCAAAGGATAAATATATTTTTAAGGGGTTTTCCTTACGTAATTTCATTGCATTAAGTTACAATAATACATATTAAACCCATTTTTTCCAATTTTATTTAATATAAGAAATGTAATATTTATGTTTTACTTGGAATTTATTATTTTTGTTTTAAAAAAATTTCATTATAACCACATTATCAAATTATTATAACCGTAAATATATATTTTACATATAAGTCTTTCTTGTCCCCAATAAATATTATTTGACTTACACCACTTATTATAAACCATTTTACTTTTATATAGTTTGTATACTGAATATTTTATATATTATATAAGGAATTATAATTCATTAATGTTATTTGTTTTTCAATTTAATTCTCTATATCCTTTATTGATTTTTATTTAAAATTTACACAATCCGTAAGGTATATTTTTTAATCCAAAATTCAAAATCGAGAACTATGAAATTGGGTAACAAATTTCGTGAATTTATAGTATTTTTTACAATATAAAACTCATTTTCTCAACATGTAATTACCCTTTTGATTTTTTTATTTATTCCTTGATTTGTAATAATTTTTTATAATATAATTAATTAGTGTGGTTTTGTACCAAATTTGTTTAAAAATAAAAAGGAAATATATTTTTTATGTTCCTACTTTATAATCAACTCCACATTTTTATATAAATCACCATATTTATTTTACAACATAATAATTTTCATTACCAACTACAATTTATTTATTTTCATAATATCTATACGAAAATAAATTTAATGTTTTCTATATGGTTTATTTTTGACCAAAATTATACCTTTTTACATTTCCATGTGAATAAATATTTCTGCCTCCATTTTCAATTTATATAAAAAAGTCACCCAAAAATTTCATTTCTTTTAAATAAAAATATTTTTCACTGTGTTTTATATAATATTTATTCTACAATTATTTCCAAATATCACAGATGTTTCATATTTATAATTTTGTTTATATAAAACTACTGAAATGTATTTTTATTATATTCAATTGTTCCTTGACCTATTATATTCTCGATGAGTCATTTTTTTACAAGAAACTACCCATATTATTTCTCTAGAAGGAATATTAAATACTCTTTTCTATAATTTTATTGATCCATCATACACTTTTTTGGGCTAACCGTCTATTGAGAAAAGTAATAACTATTCATCCAATGAATTTTGTTTTTAAACAGAATGTTTTCAATTTCATTAATTGATTAGTGTTCACCTAGATTCCATAAATCGATTGTTTAGAGGAAATTTTCTAGTGAAACCATATACCCTTTTTTCTATATAGAGTAAATAATATATACTTCATTGAATATTATACTCCAAAATTTTCATTTATTGACATTGAATATCTATTGATATTCCATGTGTTCGTTATGTTTATTGATCAAATTATTAATACTTTCTTTATATAGATCCATTTGATGGTAAAATGAAACCCATTTTCATTCCATAGTTTCTTTATGTTATGATAGATTTTATGTGGCACAAATATGTGTGGATGAAGAAGGGTGGGGTCATATATTTCTATCCAATTATTTTTTATGTTTAATATTTCATGAAATAATCATGAATGGAAGTAATTATTTTTTCACTATTGAATTTCTAAATCAGTTTTGATAAATTTTCTAGCTTATAAATAATGAGTATTTTCATGTAGTTATGGATATAATTAGTTTTATCACTAGATATTATTATTCATATGATTTTACACACCTCTATTTTTTAATTTTTAAGAATATTTTACATTCTATATTTATACATTTTTTCTATTATAGTATGCACTATTATGTGATTCCATGCCTTATTACTTGATTTATAATATTTAATTTACTTGGTAAAATTGTCTTTTTTTAAGTTATACTAATAATATCATCTTATGCTCAATTATGATAATTTATTTAAATAAATTATTCTTTCCCTTTCTAAGGATCTATAATCTCCCCTTTATTATGTTTGCACTTACATATGTTATAATGAAAATAGATCTGTATGATGCGATTATAATATTATCTTGTGACAACAATGGGTGTCACTTTCTTGGTAGTAATATTATGATTTTTTATCAATTAGAGTCCATTGTGTCCTAGGTGTAAATTTTTGAGTTTTTTGAGGTTTTTCTAGGGTTTCATGTTTTAAAATCATGGTCTGGAAACTATTCCATAGAAAACATGTGCCTTATATAAGACTGTATAGAGGGAATAATACTATATTTTCATAGTTAGGGAATCTTTATAACATAAACCATGTAAATTGAGGGGTTTAATGTAGTTTTAGAAACATTATATGTGAATGATTATTCATTCATTTCCAGTTATACTTATGGCCTACCAAGATTGGGTAAAATTTTCATTATACCCCACTATTTATTGTTGGGTTACCACTACAAACACCCTGATCAACTCTCTCATATGTAGTGCCTCTCTAATGGGTTCTCATCACTCTTTATTTGGTTATATCCATCTTTTTCCATGTTTCTCTAACCCTAGTGGACATGATTTACTAATTTTTATTGTCATGGTTGGTTGTAATTAGGGATTTTGGTTTGAATGGGTTGTTATCCATGGTAAGAGTCCCTTTTGGGTAGATTTATTTGAAGATGAAATGATTTTCCAACATTATATAGGTAATTAAAATTTATTACCATTTATTTACAAGTTCTATGAATTATTGACTCATTAAAAGTGTTTTTCAATTAAATATAATTTCTATATGGTCCCTAGTTTGGATTTTTCAATGGTTCTCCATACTTAGATGTGTGTTTCCTATTTCTAAAATGGGGTAATTTTTTAGTTCCTTAAGACTCATTTTTATAATTTAATTTTAAAAATTAATCAATTTTTATGGGTTTTAAATATTTTTTTCAGTTGGATATTCATTTTTTCATTGGGTTTTAATCTCATTGGGGTTTTAAATATGGGTTTCATATCTGGTGTTCAAAGGGTTTCCTTATTTTAAAGGAGTGATGTGGTTTTATAAAGTCAAATGGAGTTTACCTTGACCTTTTTTATTGTTCCCTAATTTTATTATGATTTTTATGAGTTTTTATTAATTACAAGTGGTTTAAAAAATATACTTTCAAATGTATATGATATAAGTGTAATTTTCTCATATGATATTTATTCATCCTTTTTTGTGTACCATTGTACTTTTTTTTGAAATTGTTTTATCCTTGTGATGGATTCTTTAATATGTAAGTCATGATGATGTTATGGATTAAGGGTATTTTTAATGGTAGTTCTAGAGGTGGGAAGGACGGGATTTTGGTAACAACCCTCTGGGATTGTTATTGTCTTGTGATGATGTGGTTTTCTAATGGACCACCTCCATTATCATTTTATTGGGATACTGAGGCTACAATGTGTGGTGTGTAGGTATGTTGTTTGTATAATTGATGTTTTCATAGGATAGTCCCATAGTTTTATGTAACTAATGGATATTGGTATTATTAACTATGAGAATAGATAGGTTGATTTAGTAATTAGAAGTTTAAACATTATCCTTCCAGTAGTAGGTTCACTATTATACATCTTCAGCTATCTTGCTGGTCCCAACAATGTTTCCTCTAGTGATATATCATATGTTATACCTTTTTCTATTTATTATTTAATGTATATTATTTTTATTGGATGTAATTTCTTTATGTGTTGATCCTTTTATTATTTTTTCTTATTGTTGACTTTTTTTACTCATTTATTGGTGCTAATTAAATCATGTGAGGGTTGTGTTTTATTATTATCTCCATTATATCCTTGTTACCATTGAGTTGGGTGTGAGTTTTTCTTTAAAGAAAAAAGTGAGAGACTATTTTCAAATTAGTATACATTATTGGAAATAGAATTTAATTATTTTGAACCATTGGTGGGTTTATTTTGAAAATGATGGCATTTTAAATAGAAATGTTTGATAGATTAATTTACAGTATTTTTAGTAAAACCAATTGTAGCATGTGTTTATAAAGTTTTTGATTTCAGAAAGAGTATTTTATATGTTTTTTATTAATATATTATTTAAATGAAAATGAAATATGTTTTTTCTACATTATTTTTAATCAAGAAAACATGGTTTATTTTATAAAAGTACTAAATTAGACTCATGGTAGTATCTTTTTGAATATAGATCATTTCTAGTATAATATTTTTTCTATGTATGTAGAACTCATGTATTTTTTAGGTTTCGTAGGTCTTCGATGTCATGTTTGGTCCAAAATTATCTTTTTTTGGAAATAGTTGGGTTTTTGGAATCATGGAGGAGACTTGTGATTCACATGGAGATGGTGATCGATCCACTGGTTCTGTGTAATTTATTAGATCATGTTTTATATTTTTTACTTTTATACTATAATTTTTATTTTCATTTAGATTACTTTATACCTTTTTAATCATTATTATTGGGTTATTTATTTAGTTCTCTTTTGTATTATACCATTATTTCATTATGGTTTTTGTCTTTGATGTTATGTATAAATCTTGGTGGTGAAACCTTCCCTAATGTTTATGTTGATAAACTAAGAACTTGTTAGAAGTATGGGGTATAAGGAATTTACTTAGGTATATGGTAGAATGGTTTAGGAATTGGCTTGTATGGAGTCCTTGTTTTGATTATTAAATATTTTTTAGAGGTTCTAGTATTATTGAAAGTGGTATAGTTATTTGATATTGACCATCATGTTGTATAGGGGATAGTATTATAAAAGAAATAGGACCATCAAGACTCATGTGGTAGGTCTAGGGATGTTCATAGACCACTATTACTTATGTTAGATGTTGAGTTTTCATTGGTTTTTGGGATTCTCTTTTATGGAATTTGAGGTTATGAATGATTTCTATTGATATATTTTTCTGTGAATTGATATTTATATGAGTTATAGGGGTTTTTTGAGATATATGAAAAAAATTATTATTTTAGAGTTAAATTGAAACATTTTTAGGGGGAACATGGTAATGGTGCACAATCTGTCAATCCCTATGCATACCATTCCTACCTTATAGGAATCTTCTAGAGGTACTCACACTACTGGAACAAGGTTTTAAAAAATATTTAGTAAAACAGTGTTCCGTAGAGATTAATTGAAATTTTGCTTCTTTTCCCTCCATTATTTGTTTGAGAATCTCATGTGTATTTTTGGGGAATGTTAATGGGTGTTTAATTGATGTTTTATGCTTATTGGAAGTTAATAAAAATTAATAATTCATCATTGTCATTTATTTTCTTATTTGGAAACTTTGTTTTGGTTATGTAATTTTCAAAGAATTATTTCAATCCTTAGTAAATTTTTTAGGCTGGGTTTTATTTAAAATAAATATTTGATGGGTTCTTAGGTAATAAAATCCTTGAAATGTTTTGGTTAATTTGGGTCATTTTATGAAATTTTTTACCCTCAATGTATGTGGTTTTGTAAAAAGAAATTGTTTTAAGGTTTTTTAGTTTCCAAATGTTTTATATGTATTTTATGAAATTTTAATAATTATTCTAGAAGATTGCTTTTGTAAAATGTGTTTTTTGGTTCCCTTTTGATGGAATTTTGAAGTCGATTTTCAATTTTTCAGATTGTACAATTTGTTTTATTTTTCTTTGTGTTGAATAATAATATGGTTTTATTGTTATTTTTGTTCATTGATGTTTTATAATGAGTTACCTAGAGAGAAATAAGTAAGAAAATAAAATAATTCCTCAGGTAGTTATCTTATTGATCAAGGACTTTTCATTCAAGTATCTAAATATTTCCAGAAACACGAGGAAGTGTTTGTGGCATGTTGATCCCATCTTGTGAATAATTAGTGAGATTTCATGAATCAATATCCTTCATTACTCTATTATGATTTAGTATCCTATGAAGTAAATAAGTGGTTTGAAAAGTTTGAAGTTATTTTTTACATTCCAAGAACTCCTAAATCCTCCAGGGTGAGGTATATCAATTGTTTATTTAAAGGGTTAGTTTAGAGTAGTAGTGAATCACCATTCATGCCCAAAATTTTGAGGCACTCTCTTGGGAATATTTCATGTACACCATCATTCATCAATATTTTCCTAATAAAGATATAGTTCTGAGAGAGAGATGGAATTCTTTAGTATTATTCATAGTGATTAGTTAGTCAAAGACTATGTAGAGAAATTTTTGGGATTGGTGACTCTATATCTAGAGTTTTTTACTAAATATTCAAATAAGGTATGGTTAAATTCTAGAGGACATCCAAAAAAACTACATTTTTAAGTGCTTCAGTCTTTCATAAAATACAATGTTTAATATGTTTATAAGGATTATGTCATTGAAGAAATCATAGTAGGGTGTCCTACTATAAGAGATTATTATAATCCCATTGGATAATGAAATTATGATATATCTATATAGAAGGGGAACAAGGATGGTGATATAGATGAGAATATATATTCTCATCCTTCCATTAATATTTCATTGAGGTGAATACCCATTGTGTATTTGGAGTGTGTGATGTCTAGAAAAAATCAACCTTCATACCAATTAACTCAGAAGACCTATCATCTGTCTGGCTATCAAGGTCACATTCAACGATTTTATTAAGTATGTTTGAAATTATTAGAATAAATCTTTGACCTATCTCATTTCTTATTAGTTGTTTTCATTATCTCTTCCACAATAGATTTGGAATCTTCATGTTTCTTTGATAGAATCCTATTTTTATTTTTTTCCTTAGAGGTTTGTCCCATAAATTTTTTGTATTTAAATCATTTCTATATAATGTATTAATCGTTTATCACCTATTTTAATATCATATTATACATTCATGTCTCATTTCTTGATTCTTGTTTCACTTTCATAGTGTAGACCATAGAATATTCCATTTTCACCAGTTTATACATGAGAAATTCCTAGGGTGAATTATTGGATACATGGGATGTGGGTTTGATTATAGTGGGGATATTAATTCAACTGTGAAGTTTTTATCTGAAATAATTAAGGGGATATGGTGTTTCAAAGGGTTGGATATGAGAACCCTCATATATCGTTTGTGATCCTTAGGTTAGATCCCTATAATTTCTTATCAAGTCATGTTTCTTTTTCTTGATCTAATTATTTTTCATAAAACTTGATTTCTATTGATATATATTGTTATCCTTAGTGATTATTAGTGAACAAGTTCTTATTAAGGTCTTAGGTTGGTTAAAATTGGATATTGGAGCTCATCGAGTTCCCTTCAGATATTTTGGAAGTAGAGTTTCTTAATATAATCCTATTATTCAGTGGGATGAGTTTTTCTTATTATCCACCATTTTAGATTAAATATAAATAGTGGTGAGACCTATATTTAGTCGCAATACCCTCATATATTTTATTGTAATGGGTTATTTATCATGTTTAACAACCTTTTCGTTGATCTCAAGGATTTTTTCACTTGTGGAGTTTCGAGCAAGTTATCATGGTTAGTAGAATCATGTTTCTTTAGAGATGATATTCCTTTTTTTGGTTGTTCTATTATAATGTTACGCCATAATTGATAAATTATATATTATGGGTAGGAATATTTCAAGTCAATATGATCTTCTAAAGTACTTTGGGAGTGATCCTTGAGGATGCCTTTGTTTGGTATGCGTTATAATTTAGATTGGGCATCCTCATATTTTCCATAAGTGGTTTCACTATTTATTTCACTAATATAGTTTAATTTTATGGAGGGTCGTAGGATTAGTTATGTAAATATTGATAATAATGGTTTTAAGGAATATCATAGGAGTGACTATCAAAAATTTATGTTGTGTTGTCTTTTGGGCTTCTGTTTAGTGATTTCCCAACCATGTGGGGATTCCAGTGAGTTTTTAGGTAGTGAATTATGAGTCATAAAATCTCTAACTTCCCAAATAATTAGGTTATATTATCTTTGTGACTCTATTTATATGTTTGGGTAGTTTTTCTTGGATTTCCCTCATTCCCACAATTTTTGAGGACTTTCTAGTGGAAGAAAGTGGCATGTTGTTGTGTTTGTGACACCCTGAGGTGTCCATTTCTTTGTAGTAATCTTATTGTTGTTTTCTTCCATGAGTTTGTGGGGTCCTATGTTGAAATTTTTATTTTTTAAAGTTTTCCATGGGTTCATGTTTAAGAATAATGATTTGGAAACCATGCAATATAAACCATGTCCCATTTGCAGTGGTGTACAAAGGGGAGATCACATTCTGCGCATGGTTAAGGAATCTATGAGAGAAAAATCAGATTTCCATAGGGGTTTAATATAGTGGAAGATTCATGGTCGGAACATAGTTTGGAAACCATATTAATTATTCATGAGGCCTACCCAAAATCTTATATTTTTTTTTCTTTTTCTACTTTTTAAAATTGGGGGATTCTAGCCAAAGCCACCCCATTGGACCATCATGTCCATGAAACCTCTACAAGGGGTATCATCTTCTTTCTTAGAATCAACAGGTAGATTTTTAATGGTTATTTGGTTGTTCAATATCTAGATAAATAATTTTGAGGTTTTATTCTCCTCCACTTTGTATTTTCCTCTCTTTATCCATGTTCCTATAACCCTATATGATATGATTAGATGAATTTCTTGGTTTGGGATGGTTTGAATTGTTGATTTTGTTTTGAAATGGTTTTTAACGATGATAGGGTTCTATTTATTGAGTTTTTCAATAAATATGTATGTATTTAACCATTTGAGGAACGTTTTTCAAATTTATTACCATTAATTTAAGATTTACATGAACTATTTATTTGTTTGAGGTATTTTTAAATTAAATAATTGACATATATGGTTTTTATTTTAGATTTTTAGAGGTTTTCCTTGATTGTGTGGGGCCTTCCTTTGAAAGAATTGGGTGAATTGCATTGAAATATTTGACATGGTATTAAAATAAAATTTTATGAATTTTTTTATTTCATAAAATGATAATGTAATTTCTCATTTCTAGATCCACTTGCTCATTGACTTTTAATGCTATTGGGTTTTCAATATTGGGGTTCTGTTCTTGTGTTTGAAGGGTTTCATTGTTTTAAAGGGGGTGATGTGGTTTTATAAAGTGAAATGAAATTTCCATTGACTTTTTTATTTTCCTTAGGTTTGATTATGATTTCATTTGGAATTTTGTTTAAATTAAAATTTTGTTTTTAATGGTATATCGAAATCTATAAAATGTATGTGAAGTCACAATTGTAACATTGTGATGTGATATTGATCTGTCCCTAATTGAGCGTCCTTGATCTTGTTGAGGATTTTTTTTCTTTATGTGATGTAATATTTCATATGTAATTAATATTTCTAAATTGTATTTGGGATATTTTTTAGTGTAGTTCCAGATTTGGGAAGGACATTGTTGTGGTGTTAGATCATGTAGCTTGTTTTTGTCTTTTGATGGAATTATTTTCTCAAGGAACACCTCATTTATTATTCCATGGAGATATTATGGATAATATGTGAGAATTAAATAGATTGTTTTAGGATAATTTATTTTTTCATTGGCTTGTCCCCTATGGTTTTAAGTAATACCTATCTAGTGGGATTGTCCTTGAGGATAATGGTTAGCATTATTTGGTTGATGGATGTGTGCTCGTTAACCTACAAGAATCAAAATGACATAGACGTGTCCTGAGTGGTCCCATTGGTATCTTTTGTGTTGACTCATTTTATGTGTCACATTTTAAACCTTTTGTTCTATATAGTGGAATGTGTGTTGTTTTAATTGTATTGAACTACTGATGTGCTGATCCTTTTATGGATTTGGTAATGATTTTGACTAGTTTTGTTCCATCCATATATTTATGCTTCCGGTATCATTTGATGGTTGTGTATCTTTATTTTTTCCCTTTATTCCTTTATACCGTTTTCGTTGGGTGTGTGTAATTTTTTAAAGGGAAAAGGGGATAATGTTTTTTAATTTATTATACTTTATTGAATATTCATTTAAAAATTTTAAAACATGTGTGGGTTTATTTTCCAAATGTGATGTTTGAGTGTCCAATGGTTGGAATTTTAATTTGATTTATATTTCAGTAATACCTTTTAAAACATGTATTTAATAAGGTTTCCATTTTGATAAAGTGAATATTCAAGGATTTTATTATTCATATATTTGGAATTGGAAAATAAAATCTTATTTTTGTACATTATTAATAAACATGAAGACATGGTTTATTTTTATAAAATGACTGAATTTGACTCATGGTGGTATCTTAATTTCTTACACTCATACACTATATACTCACATTGGTGAGTATGTTATCCTCATGTTGTATTAAGGTTCCTAAAATACTAGATTTTGGTTTTGATTTATTCTAATATTACATGGGAAGTGGATGGTTGATTGGATTGGTCTAATTACATAGGAGTCACATATAGAATTTCAATAGAATTTAATATTTTTGAAACCGATTATTTTTTGTTTTGGGTTTTGGTACCTCTGGTCATCAATTTTTGTTTTCTTTAATCTTATGATATTGATTAATAAATATTTCTTATTTTATTATCAACAAATTTATTATTTTTATTATGAAATTGTTTCGTTATTATTATGATTTTCATGGATTTATTTTTTGGATTGTTTAGGGTAAAATCATCCCTAATGGATATGTTGGTCCCCTTGGTGCTTATCATTATTCTATGGGGATTGGAGAAGCTCCTTGGGTATGTGGTAGGATATTTCAGGCACTAGTTTAGATGGAAGCAAAGGTTGGTTTATTACATATCTTATGTGGATAATTTGTAGGATATTTTTAAGAATTTAATCTAATTTGATTTTTTTTATTTTGTTGTAGAAACATATGTTAGCTGAAAAAGAGATGAGTTTTTTTAGTTAATATATTTCCTGATTATATAAATTTATAAATACAAAGGATCAAAGAAATATACTAGAATGAAATATTTTCATCACGTCAAGTAACTATGATGTAACCACATGCATGAGGATTCATAGCCTAGGAATTTTAGGAGAGGGTTTCCTAATATTGATTATAGTCTATACATGTGTAGTTGTTTGTATTGGAGGTGTTATAGTAGTTGGTGGAGGCTCAATGTGGGATTTTGTAAATGGTAATTAGAGGACGATGAATATATAAATTAGCACATTCCTAGTAGAACCCATTGATATGTTACTGAAAATCTCAGGGCTATTGAAGTAGCAACTGGCCCTACCACTAGAACCCTAGTCGAGGGGAACTAGTACCAAAATGGGAGCCACCAAATTTTAGGTGATGGCTAAAAACTTTATAAGGATATCTATGGTAATTTTATATTTATTATTATTATTTTAGTTAAACTCAAAAAAATATATAAATCGATAAGGGAGGTGAAATTTAAATAGAATGAACAAACCTATATCACCTCTTATGTTTCACCTCCATTGAAGGATTTTCAACAACTTTACTTATGTTCTTATTATGTTATATCCCGATGGACATTGGTGGGTTATTTCCCCTTATCCAATAATAATTTAAGGCCCTATCACTGTTTTAGTGGATTTTACCAAAAAATATTTTTTATGTATTTTCATTGTGATTTTCTATTATTTCTTTATTGGGTTGAATTAGACCTTAGATTTTGAATAGAATACTATTTTCACAACTACGGTGGTTATTCCTAGATATTTATTTTATTTATATGATTATTTTACATGTTTAGTGAGCATGATAGTGGGAGTGTGAGTGATTATAAACTATAATGAGTGTTTTTTCCCTAGACACTATTCATATATGTATATTGATTACCATTATATATATAGAACTTGATCTGTTTACAAGTATTTCTATTTCTGTGATATTATTATTAATACTATAGGTACTATATAGATATGGAAACATAAACTTATTACTTATCATATAAAAAATGACATATTAGTACCAATAAATAATGAGAACCTCTAGATACTACTGTAACAATATTTAAAATATGGTTTATGGTTGAAACAACTCATCATGAAGGGACACAACTGATATCTGACTATCATATAATGATATTTCATAATCATCAAGTTTTATTCTAATTAATTTTTCATATGTTAATCTTAAAAAAATAGATCACGAGGAAAAACCCAACTAGAGGAACATAAAATGTTTTGGGGGCATTGTTTATTCTTATTTATAAACATGGGTATTTACTCCTAACTTGTCATTATTATTAACGTATTACATTAATCACTTATTTTGGTTCATTATGAAAACCTTGATAGTTTAGTTTTGGGTTGAGTTATATTGTGTTTGGTTTACCACTGATGATATGAAAATTATTGAATAATTAAGATAAGTATTATTTCTTAAAATTATAAAAATTGATATCTCAGGACCCGCTGACAAGGATATTGTACCACGATTAAATCCATGGCCTTTTAGTAGGAGATTATTCTCTAGTATATGGTTATATAAGGAATAAATAAATCATTTAAGGATGAAGACACAATATAATCATCCCAATTTGTAATATATAATGAGATAATGATATTATATTACATAGTTTCAAACTTTTTTAGTGTTATTCATTCAAGTGAAAAACCTTTAATCTTTTTGGGACTTGATTTGTTTCTTGAAAATAGTAATTGTATGTGAGTGAAATAATTTATATCAAGACAAGGGAATAGTGGAACATATATAAATTCCTTTAAAAAGTTTTTATAATTCTAATTTACTAGAGTTTAGAGATGAGTGAGCCTCAAAATTGGGGTTAAGTAATTACCATGTTCCATTGACCACAAGGAAATAAAAAAAATTAAATATTCTTCATGTTTATAATAATTAGTGTTAAAGTTTTTTAACTCAATCTACTGACATACAATTAATTGAAAATAAGAAACTATTTTATTAGTGAATATTCTCTATTAAAGATATATATATTTTCATAGTGGCAGGAGTTGAGTTGATAACTCTAATTTTGTGATGAAGAATAATATTTACCTAAAAAGTATGTGATATAATACCTATGATAATTGTGACTTTTTCACTAAATATTATGGGTTGAATATGGTTTATGGAAATTGTTAAATGATCTTAGGTACTCATGTGAATCATTAATATTTATTAACACACGTGTTTAATCTATAATAAGATGAAATTCATGTAAACTATTTCTCTGATGAATTTGAGATTCTACCTATTTTCAATCCCACTTTCTCTAGTCAGAAAATGTTTTTTATACCACCTCTATTAAATATATCATTTTAGGATTATGTAAATGGAGATCAAACAATTTTGAGTACTTTAAAACCCCCTTTGTTTCCCAAGTATAGAACATAGAGTCTGATGATAGAAATAATTGAAGGAGTTTGAATGATGCGTAGAAAAGGTAGAGAGTTCATACATTTGATACATTGAGCAATGATCGCCAGTAATGAAAGGAACATCAAAATGAAAAAAGATACAATCATTTGTCAGTTAAAATGAATTTTTTTATATTAAACCTTTTCCTTGTGTGGAACATTGAGCACTCAAATATCAAATATAATGTTTTCTCTATTAAATAGAATTTTCTCCTGAAATCATTGTTTTTAGATTACACTATAGAAAATGGTTTTATTATAGTGGAAATGATGTTTACTAAGTCAAATTATAATTTAATTTTAATTCAACTAGTGAGTGATTATATTTTCAAAACACTACTAACAGTGTATCAATTCAGGGTTGGATGGATGAAATATATCAATTCGATGAGTTATATAAATTTTTGAGCCTAATAAATAATTTTTTAAAGTATATATATATATATATCATAGTGGGAATGAAGCATCCCCAAAGTGGATTCACATGGTGTGCTTCTATTTTAGGGATCATAGGGGGACATGGTAACATGTGTCTCTGTTCTTTGAAATTTATATATTTTAATAATTTGTAAGAGTGAAGTGTGAATCAGCATCATTTAAAATCAACCCCCATTCATTGAAGGGTAATTGGATATGAAAAATGAACATAAAAAATATGAAGGGGTAATTTTTTTTAAAATATACGTTTTTTAAATAAATGTAGGTGTCTCACTTTTGAACATGGTATTTTCTTCATGTGACACCCATTTTGGGTACAACCTTGCTGTCTTGCATGCCATTCCCGGGCTGTACCTTAACTATTTACCTAGAACCCAGCCAATTCTATACAACCTCTTCATATCTCACTAAACCTATATAGTATTGATAAAATCCATGGAACCATTGATTGGGAGGTGGGTTCAAGTCCCTAATTGGTTAATAATACTATTTTTTTAAAAAAATTCATCAAATTATAAATTTAATAAAACATTTTCATGATCATTTCAAATTTAAATTTTGAAATTAAATTTTATTAATTTCTCTAAATTCATAGTAAATTCCCTTGAGTAGATTTATTTATAAAATAAATATTGTTATAGGAGTTTAATTAATATAGGTTCACCATGAATAGACTACAAAATTTATGTTTGGTTTTAATCATACATTTATTTTTCCAATAAGTAATTTTTTAATAATTAATTAAAAAATGATAATTTACAAATCATAACTTCACCTCATTGTATGTATAATGGAATAAATGTCAAAAATGTAATTTATTCATTCATATATTATATTCCCATGATCTCTCACCAGAGAGTAAGTATTATTGTATAACACAAAAGGAGAAGTAGTTAGTGTTGAGACTTGGTGAAGAACTAGACAAGATTTTGATTTATTGGTTTGGTGATCAATACAAATTGAATCCAATAAAATTAAAATATTTACCCCAAGTTTCCTAGATCATCCATCAACTATTTGATTAATGAACCAACATAAATATCTCTTGATCAGGTAATATATTTATTTTTTCATGGTTAATTGGGTTTATATGTGAATTTTTCACACAGCCACATTGATTAATATGTTATCATATATGTATAAAAAAATTAATGGGTGATGAATGTTTTATAAATATTTATTATTATGTTGAAAGAAAGACCAAAAAATAATAATAATGATAAATGGATATATATTTAATTCAAGGGGGAAACAAAAAAACTATCAATGTAATACTATTTCAAATTCCTTCAATCAATTTAATTTAAACAAAACCATATGTATGAGGTGTTTGTCATTAATATTTGAGAGTGCCTAAATCTATTAAGGTGTTCTCAAGATATCGATTGATTTTTATTAGTAATGATTTACACAAAGAAATATAAATAGATATCTTGGTGAAACATTAAAGGGAAAATTCTGAGTAAATAAAAGTTAACGAATTTTTGTAGCTTGGAATCCCGTAATTAGATCACGTTTTTATGAGTCAGTTTGGTCAGATAACAAAAATATCCCCTTAAAATATATGATCCGTTGTGCAGCCATAGTTTTTTCTATGGGGAAAAATTTTAATGGTTCCATACCACTATAATATTAAAGAGATATAATTTCCAAAAATAATATTTGAGGGATATTACCATTTCATAAAATATTATAGGATGTTTAAATATTAATAAATCATTACTGTATATAATATTTGAATAAAAAAAATAATACAAATATGATATATTTATTTTTATTAGATCAAATGAAAATCACAAAAAATGACCCAATATCTTGGGTAACGGTTTTAGGTAATTAAAATATCCAGAAAATTAATGACTTCTTGGAGTGGTAGAAGAACTTATGTATATTACTATTCCATTAAAGGATCTTTATGTCCTCCTATAACAAAATATGACCTCATTAGAGGGATTTTTTTTGTAAATAATTCCTATGATAAGAATATTGACAAACAATTATATTTTCAATGAATTATAGTAATAAAATTTTCCATTGAAATAAATAAAATTATTGAGGATGGAAATGAATACAATATGTTGAGTCATCTCTAAAAATAATACAAAAAAAGAGAACATAAGGAAAGGTGTGAAAACCCTAGAAATCTATATCGGGTTAGGATGGGAGAAGGAAATCAAGAAGAACCTCACATACTCAAAACGAATGGGTATATTTATATATTATTGTCAATATGGTTTATATTAAATTGAGATATACAAATAGATCTCATACTTATATGTTTATATAATATATTTTTAACCTTAATTAATAACATTAATTTTAAAAACATAAATATGTCACATCATGTTCTATTTCTAATGTTTCAGCAAGAGGATAAGAATATCAAAGACATGTTCGGGTGATTTTTATGAAAATAGAATTCCCCCTTATCTATTGTTTTGATAAATCATAATAAAAATTCTTATGGATTTTATTTTACATCATTTTGTTTATTGGGTTTTATTATGAGAAAATTTTATTATCCAATCCTATGTTATGTGGAACAATGTTTATTAATTCATAAACCATTACACGTGAAGAACTATTTTGTTATTTAACCATTAATAATATGTTTGTGGATATAAATGTTTCTATTTTCATATGAGGGTTGTTTCATCTAATGCATTGGAAACCATTCCTCAAAATCCTGGAATCTGACCATTATAGTATTTCATAACAAATGAAATAAATAATACCAGTGGATTCATTGAATTGAATGGGTTAATTAAACTAATATTTTTGTAGTAGTTTTTTCCATCACCTCAAATATTTTAATGCTTTAGTGTATAATGTTTTCTTTTAGTGTGGCTTTTTAATATCATATGTATGTTAGGTTTACAATAAATATTCTTGTATAACATCTTGTACATGTCCTTTGTCCTATACATTGTGATCAATGAGGATTTAGGCTTGAATCGAAATTTTTCCTAATCATGGATATCATCAAGATTTCAGGGTGTGGTAGTTATAGGTTCGGATAGGATTATATTTGATGATGTTTCGGGGATTAGAAATTCTTCCAATCATAAAAATCATACACAATCATGAGGTTTAAGAATCCATGTACCTTCTTATAGGTCTATGTTCAAAAAATATCCTACAAAACAAGGATATCATGATTTATCTTATCGAACCACCATCCACATTTTCCTAAAAGGGAATAATTCATTTTCTTTTAATTTTTTTTGTAATAACATCCTTTAGGTATTTTTATATTGTTTTCTGAAACATTATTCATTGTTTTTACATCGATTTATTCATTTAATTTCAATGTTTAATTATTTCTATTAGATACTTTGTATTTTATGATATGTGTACTTTATATAAATTATTTCATTTCCCTTTTTATCAGATAGTAATTATATTTATAAAAAATTTCATTTTTTTTATTTTATTGGTTATATTGTTTTTAATAATATATTGATCATAATTTATATGTTTTAGTTAAATTAATTTATGAGTGAACCCGAATTTATATGTTTTCTTTTTAAAACAATTACCCCCACTTGTAGTGTTATATCAACTTATTTTTTTAGAATTTTTTGATCTTAAAAAATATATTATTATCTCTTATAATTATTTCTATTTTTTCTGATTCCATCATATCCTATTAGTAATGTTCAATTAATATATGAAAATAAATTTCCATTTTCTCTATCTTTACATTTCATATTACTTTATAATAATTATAATGTTTCTGTAAACTAATGGTGTTGAAGAGGAAATTTCATTTGATTTAAATATAACCTAAATTACTATCAAAACCCTAGAGAATTTAATTCCCATATAGCTGTATATCCTAGATGGTGAGTAAAATGATTCTTTTCAATAATATAATGAATCAATTTTTTAATTAATAATAAAGATAAAAATTTTATTATGATGAAAAAATTATAAAATTACTTCTAAATATTTATTTGTATTTATGCATGAGTGGAAGATAAATTATTAAAAAAAATTCAGCATCAAATTTCCATTGTTTGTATCATTTAATAAAATTATCAACAATTATAATTCGTCATGTTAATTTTTTTTTTGTTTTTGAAGAATTAAATTACTCATTTTAAAACATTGGATGTTATTGAGACATGATAATCTATGTTGTGATTAAATTATATGGATTATTATTCTCTAGGTATAGAATTAGTGGTGGTGATGTATTAATGTATCCTAATTATAGTGAACATTGTTCAATTTTGTTGTGAGAAAGAGGTATTAGATAATAATTTTTTTTGAGAAATTGATCATTATTTTTTCTAAGGTGTCTTAATCCAAGAGTACATAGAAAAAAGATATCGAGCATCTTATGAAGATGATTAAAAATGATTTTATTTTTACTTTATAGGATTATGAAACAAAATTAATGTGATATTTTAAGAAGGATAAATGAGAAAATGGAGTAGTGTTTGCTTAAACATATAATGAATTAGCTTTGAAAATTTAATCATCAAGATATACTAATATGAAAATTTTGTTTTGACATCAATCTCATGTTATAAATCTACAATATGGTGAAGTATTTATTAAAAAATATTCAATATCGATCAATAATATTAAATAGGAGAAAAAAATTTAAGTTTTCGTATCATAAGAGAATAAGTATCCACATTATAAAAATGAATCCCCATACAATTTTTTATACGAGTTTAAAAAATCATCGACCCTATAAATTATTATTAAATGTTTAATAAGAAAAATAAATATGGGAAATATTTTAAGATAAAAATGAGAAAATCATTAAATAATTAAAATTATAAATGGAGAGTGATAAAATATCTATTAACCTCTATATATGGATATATTGATTATAACAAAGATATTAACTATAATAATTATGGATTTATATTATAATTTGGTAATTTAAATGTTATTAATATGAAATATACCAATTAAATCACTTACAAAATTACCTTAAGATTATATGTTTCATTTTACTTCAAATGGCGAAAATATTTCAACTTCATTTGAAGATGATGATGAAATTCTATACTGAAAAGAGATAACTAAATTTATAATTAGTCTTGAAAATAACAACATACTTTTATAAATACATCAACTTGGTTATGATTCACCATTATGAAGAAGAAAGTAGTACTAATAAACATACTTATGAAATTTATATGAATACATCTAAGTTAGATGAAAAATAATTGATTATATCTACCAATAATTTTAAGATGTTGGTAAATAAGATGAAGACTATAATTAATATTTTATATGTTATTATATAAAATTATAAGCCCAATGAGGATATTTTTGATAATATATTTTGATAATTGAAACCAAATATCATGACTTTTAAAATATGTTTTACACAAGGAATGAATTATTTTATTTCAAATTTTTTATTTTATAATGTGAACCATCTGTTGATAAATGTAAAATTTGAGGTTATTTGAGAAAACAATGTTCTCTAAATATTTTTAAATATCATAGAACTCAAAAATTTCATATTTATAAGGATCCAACATCAATACAACATCATAGAGGTGAAGATTTTTTTTCCTGGGTTTTTTTGTAAATATTATTAGATCCATGAATATTTTGGTGAAAACTTTTTAGAATTTATTATTTTAGAAATAAGGATGAGTAATGATATAAGGAATATATTTTACGTAGATAATGGTTTCTATCAGAATAGAACTAGGAGTTAGAATTTTTTATAGATGTTATAATATTTTAAGGGATGATGAGTAACATTATAAGATAAATGAAATGGTTATATTATTTATACGGGAGATATTTTATTCTTTATAAATTACTTAATTTATATTTTTTAATATGTTTTATGACCATATAAAACCTCATTTTCATTCTACAATAATTTGACAATTCATACCCATTTATATTTTGGAATTATACTGGCCTATACATTTTACACACACATATTTCATCTTATTAGATGAATATAAATTATAGAAAATTATGATCTACATGAGAACCATAATGGTTCAGTGTTTCCATAAACTTTTTGATTGATCATATTTTTTATAAGATGATCATAAACTCTCATATAATTTTCATCTCACAATATACACTTTTTTGACATACCTAACTTAAAACCTTTATTTGATAACTTGGGGAAGGTGAAATTAATAATATATCTTCTTAGATTCTCAGTAATGGTAGACATGGGATATATCAATAGATTATCATATGTAATAATAATTTATGAATATGAGTATGATATCATGATAATAAAAAAAATTAAATACCCAATCTATCATAGGTCATAATCAAGAGTAATGAAAGAAAACATTTTCATAAAAAAGACTATTAAAAAGGGTGTGGAATGAACTACTAGAGAATGAGATAAACATAGGAATGTGGAAATAATATTGTCATATAGCATTTTGAACATGTAAAAATAGATATATTTTCAATCATTTTGTTGAGGATATAAAATCAGATCTTCTCATAAACATATTCACATTAAACGAGGTCCAATCATAATATTATGGACATTAACCTAGGTCCACACATCAAAATATTAAGAAATAGGTCCCATGAATTATATTTTTAATATTAAATCAGGTTCACACATATCATAACTAAATAATTACTTATTCAATGTTTCCCAATGCATTAGAGGGAAATATAATTATGAGCTCACCCATCAAATAATCATAATCAATTCACATTTGTTGCATAAGATCATAAATCATTCAAAATATAATCATATTAAAAAATAATATAGATAAATTATATGGTTAGTTTCATATAATTATATTCCTAGTAAAACATAAATAACATCAAAGGATTTTATCAAAGATGAAAATTTTATTTAAAATATTACTGAAAATTTTCTTGAGGAAAATACCCTTTTAATTTGAAATAACATATTTTAAATCCACAAATAGATAAAATATTAAGGAAATTATTTTATTTTAAAGGATGCATGGAAACATTAAAATTAGTCTTTAATGATTTTAGTGTTCGTGAAAGTGGGAAATTATGTTCATGCTATGTATGTTAAAAAAAATTCAATCATTATTCCAATAAAAATTCAAAAGTACCTCATTCATAAAACAAAAAAAATAATTACATTTAAAAATTATTGTAGGAATTATAACAAAAGTAAAAAAGGAATTTAATTAGTAATTTAAAAACAATAAAAACATTCATGAAATATTTTTTAATAAAACATGAACATAGAATAAAATTATGTCCCAATAAATGAGAACTGAATCTTTTTTTCATAAATTTTTTTACCATCATTTAAAGTTAAAAAATGTATAAAATGGTATTGTTACCTAAAAAATACATTAATATAAAGAGATGGATAAAATTAATTGGGTTTATCTGATTATTATTAAATAATTTACATCAATGGAGATTTATCCACAATCATGATTAAAATAATATTGAATCATAAATACCTTACCACCCTTGTAATTTCTTAATAATAATCCCTATGAAAGAATTAATTCAAATGAAACTTAAAAAGTTATCCAAATAAAAATATTCTTAGACAAAATTGTAAAAGGGGTTGTATTTATGCCTCATATAATAGTATTGGTGAAAAACATAACAAATGTCCGAAAGAAGACAATTTAAGGTGGAAAAACCTTACCACTTTCGTAATATCTTGATAAAAAAATAAAAAAATAAAAAAACAAAAAACCATATATGTAATTTTAAATATGAAAAATAATCATTAAAATAATTATAAAATTAATTCATTGGAATTATATACACTACAAATTTGAAATAATTGGTGAATATGGCATATGTCTCAAAAAAAATAAAAGTGACAAGGGAATTACCCTTACATCAAGTATCATAACTTATTCATAAAAATTTAAAAATATTATATTTATTATAAATATATTAGAGAACTATAACCACATATATATAATACAATATATAATGTAATTATAATAACTAATCATCGTTTTATCAATTTTTTTATTAAAATCATTGTTCTGTGTGATAACTACTTCATTTTTCATGCATGTTTTGGTTTGGATATTCCAGTCCTTATAATATTTTCTTGGTTCTATAGTCTCAATTTTTTTGATAAGTTCACAAGTATAATATTTCATAATTATATAAACGTTTATAACAACTTAAATAAATTGTTGATAAAAAACTAATTACATCACATAGGTGAGAAAGTAGTTTGTACATATACATGAGTAATATTTCCATTCTACGATGGATATAATAAGAGAAATGTGAATAATAAATCAACATTATCAAAGTATAATAATGTCATAAATATTATATATATATATATTAATTAAATCTATAATTATTTGCATTAATTTAATGATAAAATGAAAAATGATTCAAATATATTAATAGAGAGGGTAGTCCACATGTATGTATGAGAAATAATTTCATTTTCCATTTGATGAAAATTTGGTGAATAATGGTAGTTAAATTGTCCTAAAAACTATTTATCAAATTTAAGACATTGAATTGATTATTTTATAATTTATATCATGGATTTAGGATAAGTAATATAAGAAAAAAATTAATGTACTTAGTTAACCATTATTCCTCTATATTGAGAAACCTCCATTGGCCAACAACTTAAGCCTTGATAGGATTGTATATGATAATGAAAAAAAGATCTAGGACACGGTTAATGAATATAGGATGGTAGTATGTTATTTAATGGATAATATATATGTCTTATGAAGCTTTTAAAGGGGTGGATAGTTGGTATTCTTTTATAGGGTAGGAAAAGGAAACACATAAAATTACTTAAAAGTTTAAATAACATATATATACACCATAATCAAGTGATGAGTAACTAATAAAAAATAATTTTTTGATGATATGCGGTTGAAATAAACTTAACCAATCACTTTTGGGAAGGTTTTGGAAAGATTTTATGCCTCATCATTGAGTTAAACCACTTTAAACTCTTCTCAACCTTAACAGTAATGATATCACGTTTTACCAGGACTATATATGTATATGACCATAAATAAATCGGCTATTAAAAATATATTTTTTACATTTTGATCCCATATTTTAAATAAATTTATCTTATTTAATTTTTTTCATGGTATAAATTAATTTTAATATAAGAAAACAAAATTCGTAAAAAACATGTTTTTTTGGAAAATACATGATTAAATAGAATCATTAATTTTATCTTGTAATAAATTAATAAATTGGTTGTAATATTTTTTTATTAAATTTTAAAGGTAATGACTTATATTTTTTAATAAATCAAAAACTAAATGGAATCTTCCAACCATGACATTAAATGAAAATAACCAAAAATAGTTTTTAATTTGAATAAAACAAAACTTGTCTTCATAAAAATCAAGTTTGGAATATAAATTTTAAAATAATGTTTAAAAATATATTACTTATATATTTAAATTTATATTTTTTCAAAAAAAAATTAATCAAATAGGATAAAGGAATGTGTTAGAGATATTTTAATGCTTTACCCCAATGTTTTAGCAATGTTTTATATCATTTACCAAGGAAAAAAATCATTGTCATTTTCATCATTCGTAATGAACAAAAAATTAATATGACTTAATTAAATTATATAAACTGTAATGATAAAAAAATTTGAATACATTTTATCAAATTTAATTCATGGTTTTCTAGAATTTTATTATAAAATTAAATCCCATAAAATGTTACAAAAGTGGTTTTCAAGAATAAATGATTTTTTTAGGTATAAATAGTTTTTATACCAAAATAAATATTAAAATTAACATAAATTAGCTTTATTAGATTATTTATATTAAAAATGAAATAATTTTACTTTGAAACAATTTTAAAACAAAATTTAATTCAGTAATTCTTTGAAATGAAAAGACAATTTTTAATAAAAATCATCATTTTCTATTATTCACTAAAAAATTAACATTATATAAAAAAATGAAGATATTTAATTATTAGTGAATTTTCATATGAGGATTTTTGATATTATATTATTTTTAAATTTTTTTTGTGTCAAATAAGAAAAAATTAATTATAAATTTGACACTCAAAATTCAATAAAAATCATTTTTAATGAAATTTTATTTTTCAAGAATAAATCGACTTTTCAAAAAATAAAATTGAGTGCTTATATATTTTCCATCAAAAATTAAATTTTATTTTAGTAAAACACATAAACATAAACACACACACACATTTATATTTTATAATTTAGTAAATACTAATAATACCAAAAAATTTAATGTTTAGGTTATAATATATCATGGTTTGTTTTAAACTTGACGTTTTATGGAATAAAAGCTATCAAACACATATAATTTACATAGAGATAAATATATTTTCTAAAATAGAGGTGTTATATTCTACCACCAAAAGAAATTTCACCATCATAGTTTTGTATTGGTATTAAAAGGTTCACTATTTGAAAATACCGATATTGAGGACGTACATCATACAATGGAATAAAAGGACATATATTCAAATGGGGATGTGGGAAAAATAGAGGGTACCTAAAATAACACATAATATAATTCCCATGTAAGTATAACATTAATGCGAAGTTAAAATATATACATGTAGGAGAAAAATAATGTCAAAGTACTATGTTAGTGTGATAGAATTCATGAACCGCCTTCACCAAGATGAGAGAAGGGACAAAAGGTTTCCAGAACCTTCCATCTTCAAGTCAAAGGAGAGATAATGACCCCCGAGACCCGCCTTCAATAGGTCCTGAAGTGGCGACTAGCACCAAGGGTATAAAATCACATACAAGATGAAAGACATTACCCTTTTTATTTAATAGGATCGGGAGATAAGATAGTAAATCCCAACAACAACAAAAGTTTAAGTAAAGGTAAATCCAAAACCAACCACTCTCATATGCATGTTCCAAAAGTAAATGATAAAAAATAAAAGAAAACCCCAAAAATAAGTACGAAAAGAAAGAAAAACAGCAACAAAAACTGTCCCAAAGTCTGAACTAGTACGACCTTTCACGATCCCTAAAGTCCTCCTTGAAACCTAAGAATAGTTTTATATATGTAGGGTGAGAATACAAGTATACTCAGTAAGGAAAACAAAAAATCTCTCGTGCACAAGTGGGGAGGCATTCTAATGCCTCATGAGAAAAGAGATAACTGAAACACCCTGCAAGGAAAACTGCCCACCCAAGCTTCACCAAGGCATGCTCCCTAAATAATGCAAGTCAAGAAATATAAAAAATATAACACATCGATATTTGGGTACCCCGCGCCACTTCCTCACTGGTTATTAAATACATCCTAGGCATCAAACCTCTCCCGCCATTGTCACCGCAGTCCCACTGCCACACCCTGACCACACACACCTGGGCCACAACCACACATCCCGCCCGCAAACACCTGGGCCACAACAACCAGATGTAACCACAACTGCAAACACTTGGGCCAGAACAACTACTGCATATGATGGATGATGAGAAGGGTGGTAGAAAAGATGGATTCCCCATTGACAAGGGGATTCATATGTAGGATGATGAGAAGGGTGGGAGCAAGGATGGAAGCCCCGCTGACATGGGGATGCATGTGTAGGATACTAAGAATGGTAGGAGCAAGGATAGAAGCACCCAGGTTGTGGAAGAGGCATCTCACACTGCAGATAAAGGTGTGATTTGTGATTCTCTCATGGAGGAATCAATTGTACTAACCCCTGTCTTGGAGGTCAGTAAGGGGAATAATATACAGGAGGTTGAAACTGGATGACATACTGTTCTGGCTACAGATTCTGTGGTGGGTCCTGCGGATGTAGCTCTTATGCAGGATCAATGTGAAATCCCTCTTAATGAAGTGATCACAAGATCTGATGAGGTTGCAACCCCTGTGCAAGACATGGTGACTACTTCGACTGATGATGGTCACGGTGGGAAAGTTACTGCTGGCTATGATCATGATGTTGATGTGGCCTCTTTTCATCAAGATGAGATTGTGTAGGTTCATGCGAATATGGTTGCAAAAATGGTACAACCTACAAGTTTATTGTCTGTCCTGATTGTCACTGACAGTAGGTTTTCTTTGCTCAATGTTGAGTATTATAATGAAGATAATGATGACCATTCTTCAAATGAGTATGTGTCAGGTGCTTCTAGCGGTACTGATGTTGAACCTTCTGAGAGGCAGGCGGCACTAACTTTTGATGGGCCTAACACTAGGCTCAGAGCGAAAAAATGAAAAATCCTCTTTTGGAAATGTTATGGGATTGGAAACCCTCCCGCAGTCAGGTCCCTTGGACACATTTTTATGAAAAACATGCAATTATTGGTTGGCATTGCTAAAAAAATGATGAAATTTGAAATTTGGAGGTCTTTGAAATGGTCTTCCGTGGGTTACTCCTTTGTTGAAAACAATTATCTTGACACAAACTTGGAATCCTTGTGGGTGCTAAAGCATGATAGTGTTTCAATTAGTTCAGTGTTGTCTGATGCTCAATCTGTTTCTCTCACTTGCTGTTTTGGTAATTCCTCATGTTCAGTGACGTTTTTGTATGATTTTAATCTATATACAAGAAGACGTTCACTATGGAAAAAAATAGTTGATATTTCAGAGAACATGTCGAGCAGCTGGGTCTTACTTGGTGACTTCAATACTTTTCTTCGGCCCGAGGAAAAGACTAGTGAGAACTTTTGTCGTGCTTCGGCCTCTGATCATTCAACTTGTTTAGATAGCTGTGGTCTCACTGAGGTATCCATTTCTAGAGATGAGTTTACATGGATCTGACTCACCATTAATAGAAGGTAGGAAAGTAAGTTAGATAGGTTCTTTGTGCAAGTGGATGAATGGAATGCGGCGATTGATGTTTCTGGGATAACTCTACTGACGTTAAATTCGGATCACAATCCCATTCTTGTTGATGTTTACTATCTAACTTTGAGGTCAGTACCTCTTCCCTTCAAGTTTAATAATGTGTGGCTGGTTATCCCGGGCTGTAGAGAAATTTTCACGGATGCCTGGAAAAATTATTTTCTGGGTTTCCCCTCTTACATTTTTTGCTGAAAATTTAATCTTGTCAAGGAAAGGTTGAAGAAATGGAACAAAAATTAATTTGACTCCATTGATAATGACATTAGAGAGGCTGAAACTGCTCTATTGAACTGTCAACAATTTGGTTTGCCTCAAGACTTACCAACTCAGAATGAAATACAGGCAACAAAAAATCTAGAAAATATCTTGGATTTGAATGAAAAATTGGTATGATATTAGTTCAATGTTAGTTGGCTAAGAAATGGAGACAAAAATACAAAATTGTTTCATTGTATAAATTGGGAGAAAAGGGCCAAGAGAACTATACAAGCTCTTAACATTGAAGGGACTCTCTTCTCCTCAAGGAATGATATTGCAAATATGGACATTGCCTACTTCGAAAAGCTTTACTTAGATCATGGAGATGAAAATTCTAAGAAAATTATCCATTGTTTTGATCCTTCTATCGAGGATGATCAAAATAAGATGGTTGTTGATATTCCCATAGCACGTGAGGTACATGATGCCCTTTCTCCCTAAACAGTGATAATTTTGAAGGAACTGATGTCTTTACGAATAAATTCATTATGTTTTACTGGGATATTGTACATCATGTGGTCACAAATGCTGTGAATTATTTTTTTAAATCAACCCATATGCCCGGTGGAATGAACTCCAAATTCATTTCATTAATTCCTAATAAAAATAATTCCCTTGACATTAAGGATTTCAGGCATGTTTCCATTGGTAATACTATTCCAAAAGTGATTAGAAAAATCCTTACTTGTCAACTAGGTGGTATTGAAAAGGGACTCATTTATTGTAATTAGTTTGGGATTATTCCAAGACAGAACATTCAAAATTGTCTCTTCACCGCCTCTGAGTGTGTCAATCCCACGAGGAAAAAGGTTAAGGATGGTAACATGGCTTTGAATATTGATATATCTAAGGCTTATGATACCATCAGATGGAGTTTTATATTCACCATTCTCAAGATTCATGGGTTCTCACAGAAGTTCATTGAAATTATTTTCTCCATCCTTGTAAGTGCCAAGCTGTCCATTATGATAAATGGATATCTTAAGAGATTCTTTCAATGCTCAAGAGAGGTCAGGAAAGGTGACCCTCTCTCTGGAATGATTTTTTTTTATCATAGAGGATTACTTAAGCTGGTGCCTCACTGATCATTCCAATTTTGTATGGTATCAGAGGATGAAAATTGGGCTTGAGTTACATGCTCCCTCACATCTTTTCTATGCCGATGACATTC
This sequence comes from Viscum album, assembly GCA_963277665.1. Classification (NCBI taxonomy): domain Eukaryota; kingdom Viridiplantae; phylum Streptophyta; class Magnoliopsida; order Santalales; family Viscaceae; genus Viscum; species Viscum album. Next base: position 773,064,192 of record OY728138.1, read on the forward strand.
TGATTTTTGGGAGAGCTGATAATGGAACTATCTCCTATATCAAGGGAATATTCTCACACTATGATGAGGTTGCAGGTCATGTTATTAATTGGGGGAAATCATCGGTTATGTTTGGTGGTGGTATTCTCGCATGAAAGCAACGAAGAGTGGCACAGATGCTTGGTTTCAAGAATGGAGTGATTCCCTTTATTTACTTGGGGATGCCACTTTTCTAGGTCAGGGTCAAAAGGTCCCATTTGGAAAGTATCTCTCTGAAGATCATAAATTAGTTAGAAAATTGGAAGGGTAAAAACATGTCTTAAGTAGGGAGGTTATATTTGGTCAACTCATTTGTTACTTCAATGTTTGTTTATTCCTTTTATTTGGATAGATGGCCCAAAGCCCTGATTAAGGATCTAAATTAAAAGATCAGAAATTTCATTTGGACTGGCTCGATTCATGAGCGAATGATGGTCACTATGGCTCAGCAATATTGCATCAAACCTTATCATATAGGTGGATTGGGTGTCAAAGATATCCGATTATTCAATGATACCTTGATCATCAAGTTCACTTGGAACTTAATTTCTAAATTAGATGATGCCATGGACTTCCTTCAAACCAGGTTCATTGAAAAGAATCATAATGTGTACTCTAACCAACTCTGTTCATCTGTTTGGTATTCCATTAAACAGGCCTATGTTGACCTTATGGCTCACTAAAAATGGATTCTTTGCACGAAATCCTTTCTTACCCTTTGGACCACCCCTTGGCTGTCTCGGCCACTTTGTGAAGATGTTACCATACCTCCTTTCTTTAGAGAGACTTCCTACGATGACTTCCAGGGTAACTCAACAATTATTTATATGATTCCAAATCATGTTGGCACAGAAATTACTCAATACGGTTACTCTGATTATGACACTTTGGTAAGGATACTGAACCTTAATGTAATGTTTAACACAAGGGAGGTCTACATGTTATTGTGCGGTGCTTCCCTAGACTCTCCATCTTGGGTCACAGATTTTTACATGTTGTTCATTCCCTCGACTTCATCTTTACTCATCTAAAAAATATGTAAAAAAAGGATTCTTATGCAGGCCATGTTGCAGCAGTCTGGAATCCTTCTGGTAGCTGCTTGTATGCTCTGTCTGTAGGCAGATGAAACTGCTAATCATGTGTCTATTTCTTGCAAGTTTGCTTCCAGATTATAGTCCTATGTGTAAGGGATTTTTAACTACTGCATCCCCTCCTTTTCGATTGAAGGAATTCTGAAATTTATATGTAGAATTGACGGCATTATGCTGGTCCGGTCCCTTCTATTAACAGCCGTGGCTAGCCTGCTGTCTTCCATTTGGATGAAAAGAAATTCTGTTATCTTTATCACCATTGCTCCCTCATTCCATGTTGCTATTCTGGCGATCCATTGTGCCATTCAGACTACTTCCAACATCCAAACCGGTACCATGAGGAATGATGTTTCTGACCTTGTCTTATTGAGGTCTCTTAGTGTTAATTGTAGGGTGAAGAAGCCGCTGGTGATGAAACATGTCTGCAGGATTCTACCCATGTCTCGATGGATGAAGGCCATTGTTGATGGGGAGACTGCTGGAGCGCCAGGTCCCTCCGGATGTGGTGGTGTCTTCCATACTCATAGGGGGCTTGTTAAAGGAATCTTCTTCCACTATATTGGAAATGAGTTTTCCATTGAAGTAGTGCTTTGGGCCATGATAAAAGCTATCAGGTATGCCGTCCAGTATGACTGGAATGATCTATGGCTTGAGTCCAACTCGACTGTTGAAGTTCAAATCCTTAGGGACCAGTCAAAGAATGTGCCATGGAGGATGTTACCGTCTTGGGTGGAATGCCTCCAGATTGTAGACTCTCCCTCAATTGAAGTCCTACATGTTTACCATGAGGCCAACCAAGTTGCGGATGCTCTTTACAAGAATGCTATTGAAGAGGTGACCTCCAACTGTTATTTTGTGTCACCAGAGTTTTGTAATGTATATGTGTAGGCTGATTGTCATGGAGAGACTTATACTCAGCTTTGTAGACCGCCGCTCTAACTCTCTGTTGTTTGCTTTAATTTTTCATTAATAAATTTTCTTGGGAGCAAGCATGCCTATCTTTTGAACTTCTCGGTATAACAAGAACTCACCCCAACCTAGGAGTTCCAAAACCAACTTAAGAACAAACACCCTTGTTACTATTCATTCACAAGAAACATCGAACCCATGACCATTTCACCACTCATCCCGGAAATCAATTCCCCATTGATCCCATTCTTGTTTTCATGCTCAAGTGATCTGATTTACGTAAATTCTGCACTACTACGAAACTAACACGAATAACAACAAACTAGAGAAATAGAAACACCCAAGAAGCAATTTAATCATTCACACCCGGTTCTCTTGTAAAGTCACAAAAACAAAGGGATTCTTGAGATCCCTCAAAGTACTGGAACCAAACCATTCCTCGAGATATATCCCCACACAGATTCAGATTCACAACCAACAACCATGCCACAACAGAGGATCCCATCCCCATCCACATCACCCCACAAGAATCATGCAGAACAACACACCTCATACCAAAACAAAGTAGGGAAACTTCTAGGTTCAATCACATCATTCATTAGGTTCTTCTTTTCGTTGGTTAACCGGGGTGACCCCAAAAGGATTGATGTTCCCTGGGCATCCATTTAACCAACTATGTTTAGGTGACTAACCAATTTCCATGTTACAGTCATTTAATCATCACGGAAGAAAAGGGTTCATTAGTGCACAAGGAAAGACCACCAACGTCCATGATTTTCAGTGAGAATAATCCCATACAGTTCACAACATATAGAAATCATAATAGAGTACAACAGAATTTTCAAACGCACCCCATTATTCTTTAACAATATATTTATTATCTTTATTAAGGTTTGGTTTCATCCATTCCCAGAGAAATAGTAGCGTACCCTCCCCGTATGATACACAGTAAGGAGAGACGAAGGAAAAACCCTAATTGGTTGATCAAGGATTGAAGTTCTTCTCCACACGCTAAGAACTGGGGATGCGTGACTTTCAGGGGAGGAATGTCGGGGAATCTAAGGATGAGTAGAAGGCTACAGCACAGGCACACCACTTTCCTCAGGAAGGGGAAATCCAAACACAAAATGAAGAAAAAGATACTAGCCAAGAGGAAGAATAAATAATTTCTAGTGTGATATAAAGATGAGATCCCATTGTTACGGGATATGGAATTTTGAACAGCTATACAGTCGGATTGTGGATTCACCATGCAGTTTGGTGGTTACACATGAGGAAATTAATTGTAATTTTACAATTCTCCTTGGAGAGGTGGTCATAATGACTTTGCGTTAAACCGTTTTCATTAACCATAAGGAAACGTGTAATATGGTTGGATCTGGAAGGTACGGGGAAGGGCGGGACACTGAGGAAAAACCTCATGTTTTGGTAAGTTAATGGTCGCCCAACTCTTGGGGGATTTTAGCTAGTATTTATGAGATTTAAATGGCTTTTAATGGGGGCATTAAATCATATTTATGTCAAATGATATGTTGTGGGAGCAGAAAAGTTGAGAACTGGGAAAGAATGAAGACCGCTCAGTGAGGACACAGTGCCACCCTCACGGTGCCACCCTCACGGTGTCACCCTTATAGTGCCACTGTCACGGTGTCACCCTAATGGTGCCACCACAGTGACACCGTCATGGTGGATTAATGTTTTGGAAAAGTAATGGACCAGGTGTGTCTGAGCCATTACATCAGATTCCTCTCAAACTATTCTCACCCTCGAGAATAAAAACATGACCCGAATAAAAGAGGGGTTCTGAACAACCACCTCGAAATATACCTCTCAGGAGTGAGCCTCATCGACATATATGAACAACTCTCCCTCATGTAACCAGGAAACACTCGAGGGTCAAACTATCCAGTCATATGGGTTAGGGAGTTTCTTCCTCCATGTCAAGATACTATCCGCTTTGGGTAGCACTGACTCTCCCGAACGAGTTTAATCACATCCACCATAATGCATCTTGATTAGGAATCAGGTCCTACCCTCCCCATAGTCAGGACTCTCCACACACATCCACAGAACACAAAAACAACACATTCCATAGTTAAAAAGGTAATAACACTTCATCATAAACAAGTATATAAAATAAAACAGAACAGAACTCAAAACAGCTCTTGGTATTGGGCGCACATTTGCGTCTCCCATTCCGAGGTACATTCTTCGAGCTCGCCATGTCTCCACAACACACGAACCAAAGGAATGGTCCATCCATGGTGCAAAATCTCCTCACGATCCTCAATCCTTACTGGTATTTCCACAAAAGTCATGTCATCCTCGATATCCAGCTTTACCCAGTCGATGACGTGTGAGTCATTATGTAGATATCATCGGAGTTGAGACACATGGAAGACATCATGCAGTCTCAATTGCGGTAGTGGTAGCGCTAGCTGATAAGCCACTTCACTGACCAACCGCATCACTTTGAACGGTCCAAAAAACCTGGGAGAAAGATTACTCTCCCTAATGAACCTCTGTTTCCCATGCTGAGGGGAGACCTTCAAGAACACGTGGTCCCCGACCTCGAACTCCAAGGGTCTCCTCATATTATTGGTATATGACTTTTTTTAGTCCTGGGATGCCTTCATCCTCTTCTGTATAAGTTTAACCTTCTCCGTCATGCTCTGCATCACCTTTGGGTCAAGAACACCTGCCTCCTTGTCCTCTGTCCAGTACACGGATGAGCGATATGGCCTCCCATACAAATATTCGAATGGAGCCATACCAACGGTAGAGTGATATCTATTGTTGTAGGAAAATTTCTCCAGAGGCAAGTGTCATTCCCATGATCCCCCAGAGTCCAAAATACATGCTCGTAGCATATCCTCCAATGTCTTGGTGGTATGCTCTGTCTGTCCATCTGTCTGGGGGTGGAAAGTAATGTTAAGACGTAGCTGGGTGCCAAAAGCATGCTACAATCCTCCCCAAGCTCATGAAGTAAACCGTGAATACCTACCCAAGAATATGGATATCGGGACTCCGTGCAACCACACCACCTCATTGACCTACCTCCGTGATAGGGAATCTACCGTACTTGACTCCTTGATTGCCAGGAAGTGGGCTGATTTCATCAGTCGGTCCACCACTACCCAAATATCATCGCAACCCCCTGATCTCTAGGTAGTCCTGTGACAAAATCCATCGAGATGTCATCCTACTTCCACTCAAGCACATATAAATGTTGTAACAGACCCATTGGGATGCGGTGTTCATCCTTCACCTGCTGACACACGGTGCTCTTTTCTACGAACTCTACCACCGCCAGCTTCACCACAAGCCACCAGAACTGACCTCTCAAGCCCCGATACATTTTGGAAGCTCTTGGGTGTACTGGCAGGGGTGAGTTGTGGAACTCACCAAGAACTCTCTCACACATCGTCTCCAAAACAAACAACTTCCCTCTCAAAATCATTCTATTCTGACCATCCTCCTTCCACCCTTCCAGAGCATCGCCATGGTTAACCTAGTCATGCATTACTTCACTCTCTATGTCTCCCAACTAAGACTCCTCCACCTGCTGTAGGGGAAATGCTTGCACTGTCATCTGAACCAGACATCCTCTACCACCATCCTCCCTTACATCTAGGTGCAGGGCAGCCGACTCCTCCATCACCTTCCAAGAATCTACCAACTCTTGAACTGCATATTTCTGTGACTTCCTACTCAAGGAATCAGCCATCACATTCCCTTTTGCTGAGGTGTATGAAATATCGAAGTCGTAGTCCTGAAGGAACTCCTTCCAAATTCATTGTTGTATGTTCAATTCCTGCTGGGAGAAGATATACTTCATGATTTTGTGATCCGTGAAGACCATGAAGCACTCCCCGATGAGGTAATTCTGCCACAAATTTAGTGCAAACACGACCGCTGCAAGCTCCAGATCATGGGTGGAATAATTACACTCATGCGGACGTAACTGTCTAGACCCATAAGAGATCACCCCTTGTCGTTGCATCAGTACACACCTAAGGCAATGTCCTAAAGCATCACAGAACACCACATACGCCGCCCCTTCTTCTGGAAACCTCATCACTAGGGCACTTACCAACTTCTCCTTTAGATAGCTAAATGCTGCCTCACACTGCCCATCCCATACGAAATCCTGGTCTTTCTTGGTCAAAGCTGTCAAAAGTACTACAACTCAGGAGAAGTTGGGTAGGAACCTCTTGTAGTAACCTGCCAGTCCAAGTAAACTACGAACTGCTGCCACGTTCTTGGGTGCTTTCCATGAAATAACCACCTGACCTTCAATGGGTCTACCGCTATTCCCTGCTTCATCACCACCTTCCAAAGGAAGTGCACTTCTCGCATCCAGAACTTTCACTTGGACAATTTACGATAGAGTTGGTGTTGTCGGAGGACCTCTAAAACCGTTATCAGGTTCTCAGTGTGATCATCCTCTGACCTTGAGTAGATTAGGATGCCGTCAATAAACACGACTACGAACCGATCCAGGTATTCCCGGAAGATGGAGTTCATGAGTCCCATGAACATAGATGGTGCATTCGTAACACTGATAAGAATGAATACAAACTAAAAGTGTCCATACCATCATCTGAATGCAGTCTCTGAGGTGTCACCCTCCTTCACCCTCAACTAGTGATATCCCGACCATAGATCGATCTTTGAGAACCAACCTCCTCTCCACAGCTGATCAAAGAGATTGTCTATCCTCAGAAGAGGGTAGTAATTCTAGACTGTCACCTGATTCAGTCTTCTGTAGTATATGCACAGCCTGAGACCACCATCTGCCTTATTTTTGAATAAAACATGAGCACCCCATGGTAACTCACTTGGTCGAACAAAACCCTTCTTCATCATATCGTCAATCTAAATCCGCAACTCCCGCAACTTAGAAGGCGCCATCCGGTAGGGAGCCATCAAAATCGGACGGGCACCAGGTTGCAAGTACATCCTAAACTCAACATCACGTAGAGGGGGTAGAGTCACCACCTCTTCCGGGAAGATGTCCATAAACTCACCAAAGATCCTTGGGACTTCCACCATTTCAGTATCCACCGACTCCACTGATAGTTTAGACAATAAGGAAAGGAGGGGCTCTACTCACCGGTTACCTTCCTGGTAACCCTGCTCGCTGATGAATGTCATGGGTTGGCCGCCCAAGTCCGAAAACACGATCCTTCCTCAGAAGTAGTCAATAACGGCACATAAAAATAACAACAATTCAATGCCTAGGATGAAATTGTATGGATGTATCTGCAACAGTAGAAGATCTTTGATTGACTGATGTGGCACTATCATCAGTCTACACCCTCGACAAACAAAAAACAAGTTGGTCTGACCTCCGACTGGTGTACTCAACACCAGGGGCACTAGAATTTTCTCAGCATCTATACCTAGAGCACTGGCCAGACTGGGCGCAACAAAGGAGTGCGAAGCTCTGGTATTGAACATGGCATAGGCAGGAGTACTAAACAAGTCGATCATCCCTCGAACGACTTCCAGCCCTACTGGAGCTTCTTCCTCCGTGGCATGTAACTGCACACACCCAACTCCCCTACCCCTTGGCTATTAGCTGCCTCCCCGACTGTGCCTTGGTTGAGGTCCCTAAGTTGCGCCCTGAGTTCGGCCTCCTCCTGCAACGTATGCCCTTAGAGGAGTGGGAGCCTGTTGTCCCTGCTTCTGTTGCTGAAAGGGCCTGGCAGGAAACTAATGCTGCTGGGTCGGGTGCTGCACTAGACCACCCCCATTGTACTGTACTCAGTCCGGGCACTGATTCCAAAGGTGCCAATGCGTGAAAAATATGAAGCATCTCGGTCCTTATCCCGAAAGGATAGTGCGAGGACCAGAAGATCGAAACTGGAACTACTAGGGTCTGCTCCCAACTAGTCGAAACCTAGAGGGCCCTTATGCTAGAGGCCTGATGCTGACAACCTTACCCTTAGACGATCCCAACAAGATTCCCTCTAACGATACACCTCCCTGCGTGTTCATCCTCCCCACCACTTCAGTTTTATTCTGGACCTCCATGTATGTTGGTAAGGTGAAGGGAGTAACAACATACTGAAGAGAAGGTCGAAGTGCCTTCTCCAAACATCTCGCCCGAGAATCCTCATCTGGAAAGAGGTCTGGAGAAAAGTGGAGGAGATCCTTGAACTTGATCCCTAACTCTCTCACTGGCCTGATCCCCTGCTGGAGGGAGAGTACATCCTGCCTCTTCTCAAGATTCATCGTGGAAGAGAGTAATTTCGCTCAAAACTCCCTCTCAAAGTCAGCCCACGTAACCTCAACACCCCTCTTCTCCCTGAGGCAGAGCATCCACCACTGACGCGCTGCTCCCTGCATATGTATTACAACCAGAGGAACCAATTACTCCATCGAAGCCCGGATCAAGGTGAAAGCTATCACCAGCTCTTCGAGCTAGCTTTCTGTCTCTATGTCCGAGGTGCTGCCCTCGTACTTTCCAAGGGTATATCTCTAAAAGGCACGAAGAATCCTCTGCCACTGATCATCCTCCTCCTCTTGGTCAGTCCTCTGCCAATTGGCCATGTCAACCATTCGGGCCTTGATTTTCCGCACTACTCGTCGTTGTCTCCCAGGTGCCATAGCTGCAAGGTAAACAAGGAATGCCTAATCCCGAGTAGTGTAGAATATTGTTCTTAATTTTTCTTAGACTTATTATTCATTTTAAACCCCCAAAATACCTATTAAACACGAGAAAAAAAATCATTATGATGCATGTACCATACCTAGGGTATCTACCCTCCAACCAGTGTAGCCTTACTTGGTCATTCGGTAGGCCAAGAGTCCTTGCATTAGATCACAAGGGGCCCAAAAATCCCGTGTCCTAGCCGGTCTTTCCTGACCTATTTCATGCACTAAGATTGTCCAACACTGTTACCCTACAATCTCATGCAATCCTCATTGTGCCTAAATCTGAACTCCATCCTATCTCTCAACCTTCCTCTAATATCATTCTGTCATGCCCCCCTTCACCAAGATGAGAGAAGGGACAACAGGTTTCCAGACTCTTCCCTCTTCAAGTCGAAGGAGAGATAATGACCCCCGAGAACTGCCTTCAATAGGTCCTAGAGTGGCGACTAGCACCAAGGGTATATAATCACACACAATATGGAAGGCATTACCCTTTTTTATTTAATATGATCTGGAGATAATATATTAAATCCCAATAACACCAAAAGTGGATGTACAGGTAAAGCTAAAACAAACCATTCTCATATGCATATTCCAAAAGTAAATGATACCAAATTAAAAGAAATCCCTAAAAATAATTACCAAATGAAAGAAAAAAAGCAACAACTTTCCCAACGTCTGAACTAGTATGACCCTGAAGGATCCCTGATGTCCTCCTAGAAACCAGAAAACAGTTTTATATACATGGGGTGAGTATAAAAGAACACTCAGCAAGGATAACCAAAAGCTCTCGGGCACAAGTGAGAGAATTTAATTTCATATACCTATAATAATTAATTACTTATATCTTGATTTATTCCTTAAAAGAATAATGGTTATCATAATTTATATAATATGATAAATATTATACATTAATCTACAAAACCTCAATGATATCATCCAATGTTAAACATAATCCATTATATAAATAGTTAACCATAAACCTCATTTAAATTATGTCTGGACAACTTCAAAGACAAAAATTTATTATATTTGATCAATTTTTTTCCAATATAAGCTTTAAAATATATCCCTAGTCAACAAGATATTGTTCATCACGTCACATATTAAATACATGAATTCAATGATCATATATTATCTTAAAAAATGGCAATCCATTCCAAAAACATATTGAATAATCATAGAAACTCAATATAAATAAAATTGAATAAAACATTATTCACTAAAAAAATAATCCAATAAATTATATAAATATAAAAATTCAGTGGAATTCACAAAACAAAAATTACATTTTCATCAAATATATAATCAATTACAAGCTAATAATATCAGATTTACTTTGTCAAAATAAATTATCTATTTATACAAACTACACATTATTTTCCCAACATCAAGGGAATATTACTCTTTATTTATACTTATATCATATTTTTTAGAAAGTTATTACACTCTCACTAAATCACTTTTCTAGGTTCTTAGGATCATTCAAAATGTTCTTTAAAATCCTTATTGAAAAAGTAATTAGAAAATCCATAAATGTTTAACGATTCCATTAATCCAGAATAACATTCATAAAAAAATCATTAATGTTAATTTTTCATCCCAAAATATAAGAACTTCAATCATTTTATTTCAATTGTTTGAATAACATAATAACCTCTTTCATCTAGTATTTATTCCTTGGATTAGTATATCAACTCATATAATGTCTATGTTCCCAACAAAAAATAAATTAATATATAATGTGTACCATATAATGTACATTAATTTCCATCATTAAACTCTTTATTTATCCATGAATTATGGTTTATTTACACCCTTATTTTCTACATATAAAAAATTTTCTCATTCCATTAAGATACTCTCGTAAGTTCTTATTCCCACAATATTTTCATGTGTGAAGTTTAATATTCATTACCCTATGTTCTTCAAGAAAGAATATTTCTCTATATTTAGGTGTGTCAAGAAACTCACCCATGTTGAGGTTGTTAATTATATAATGAGATTGATTATTAGGAATAATCAAAATATTTCCCATTCCAACTCTCATTTCATTTGTTTTTTCATGAGGGGAATCATTGCAATGACTGCCATATTCATTTTTATGATAATTACTCCAAGTTCAAGACATTGACTAAAGCCAAATAAAAATTGTGTGAAAATTAGTCAAGGAGTGTAATTATATAATACTAAAAAATAATTCATTGGATGTATATATCATCACAAATTATTTATAATTTATGAAACCTTAGGTTATGTTAGTCCATCCTTTTCAATATTTTAATCAAATTCTACATTATGGTTGTAACAACTAGGCCTCGCCCACCAGTTTCCCCGTAGACACGTGGTCCAAACCCTGGGGCCCACCCACGTGCCCGAATGGGTCATTTGAGTAATGATAGTCCCCACATTCCAACACATTTCATTTCTAGTGTGCTTTTTCCTCACTCACACACACCCTCGGAAAATTCCCACAATGTCACCCATCATGATCACTACTCCAATCCATGCACGCATAACTATGTAGTTCTAATCAGGTAAGCTCCCAAATAATAAGGTGCACCTTGTTGAAATGAGTCATATCATTTATTCATTTAACCCTTTTTCATTCTGGGGTGTTACAATCACCCCTACCCCCTTAGAGAACAACATCCTCATTGTGGGCCCTAAATCTCAACCTAGGCAGTGCACCACACTTAAGGCTAGGTACCACCTCTATTACCAAATGTAACAACTGGGTCCCGCCCACCAGTTGCCCGCAGACACATGGTCCCTACCCTAGGGCCCTCCCACGTGCTTGAACAGATCATCTAACTAATGATAATCCCAACAAGCAAACACCTATCCTTTCTAGTGTGCTTTGTCCTCACTCACTCACACCCTAGGAAAATATCCAGAAGGTCACCCATCCTGATCACTACACCAAGCAAAGAATGCTTAACTGTGGAGTTCTAATAATGTAGGCTTTCGAAAAGGAAGATGCACCTTGTTGACATGAGCCATATCATTTATTAATTTAACCCTCTATCATTCTGGGGTGTTACAATTGACCTTAAGGATAACGTGAGTAAACTAAATAATAATTCTCTTGGATTTCCAAACTAGGTTCATAGAAAAGGAACATTATCTCTACAACTGAATAATGTCCAAGATATACTTGACCAACTCTTTTCATGGTTATTACCCGTAAATAGATATTTTCAAAAACCAAATCGAATTGTAGTATCTTGACAAGGATGTATTATTAGAAAAACCACAGAATATCATACATACCAAAAATTTAGGATGTTATTATAGGGCCCACACTTTTCTTAAATAAATATTACATATTAATAGATCAATATTCATTACATAACATAATGATTCATGGAATAATCATTTAGTTTGTGTTACTTTGGAAACATGAATACATGAAAAATAACTGAATAAGTAAACTATATCATCTCTAACGACATTATTCATAACTAAATACCTTATAATGAATGAAATGTATAATATCATTCTTTATAACCCGAGGAATTCTATCATAAGAAAGGGTGATATCAGATGGCCCTTAAGGGTAAACAAGATAGATATCAAAAAAATATTAACATAATGATATAAGAACACGAGAATAAAATTTTGAAAGCATACCATGAATATTATATTCCATACACATGAGTCATATAATAAATATTAAATGTTCATAATACATGAATCATAAATTAATAAAAGAACATTATCCAAGGAAAACTAAAATTGGAATAAGGCATAGGGTTTTACCACACACATAATCATAGAAAATCAATTCCTTAGTAGTAAAGAATAATATCCGAGACTATAACTATGGATTGGGTTTTCCCCAAAATGATCATAGTAGTCAAGGTTCACTCCCAATATTATCATAATGGGCTGGATTCTTTCCCAAAACCATTGAAGTTATCTTGGTTTACTCCCATGACTGTCATAGTGGACATATTCATTTACCAAACTTGGATCACTCCCAATTCTAGTACTTTTTATCTAATTATATATCAATATTTATCCAATTCATTAGTGGGAGACATAGATCCCAACCATATAGGGTTATAACGTAACCACTATACTTTTTATAATATTACCACCATTCATGGTTGAAATGTAACAACAATCACATAATAAAAACCAACGATATGTATTATTGATGATTATAAAACATTAATAATATCATATCCCAATAAAAGAAATGGTTTCCTAAAGTATTTATCATATCATAACCCACGAAAAGGAATGGTCATAATAAACATTAAATTATTTCATCCAAGAAAAAACAATCCAAATAGAATAGGTTTTATGAACATCTAATAATCATAATTATAAACCACCCAGATAAAGAATAAGGATGGTATTAATTGTTCATATACTTTATAAATAATATGTAACATCAAAGGATGTCATCTTAGTTTAAAAAATATTTAAGAATATCACATGGAAAATTTACTGAGGAAAATGACATTTTTACATCAAAAACCTCCTTTTAAAAACAATATTTTCATGATAAATTGTGAAAATAATATTTTTTTACAATTATCATGGAGAATTATAAATTAATAATTTAAAAATTTACTAGTCTTGATGGTGGGAAATTCAATTCATGAGGTACATGTAAAAATAAATATTTCATTTGACATTTTTGCAAAAGCCAAAGAGGACTTGTTTAGGAAAATTAATCAATGATTCCTTTTTGGTTTTTTAAAAGTAAAAAAATCATAAAAATGGAATGAATATATCATAGAATAAATTTTATACTTTCTTTGTAACCTTTTTATAAAAAATGGATATGAAATAAAAGGTTTTTTTCTGAATACATAAATAATGTCAGTTTTCTTTAAAAATATCGTTTAGAATACTGAGTATATAAAGAGAATAAAATAAATGGAAACCATTTATTCTCATTAAATATCCTTAGGAGAATAAAATAAATAATGTTCTTGAAAAATATATCATAATATTTCATCATATAAATTATACTCATAATCAATCCCAATAAACCATGAGTCTTTAACATCAACCCTAACTACATTGATAACACTGAAATTGTAAAACCCGTGAAAGAGGAAATATTATATGGGTATGTATATATCATAATTTATATGATAATAACAAAAAAATAATTTCATACGTATTAAATACTCCTAAAAAATAAATAAGGGGTGAATATGGCATATATCTCCATGAAATAAAAGAGGTACTAGAAATCCGTTACCATAAGAGTTGAAATCGATTCTAAATATTCAAAAATAATATATAATAAATATAATTTTTTTAAAAAAATATATTTTATAACCAACACATATATATTTCATACCATATATGATTCTATATTTACATTTTATTTCCTGCTTATTAACAGTTCCTTGTAAAAATCATGCTTTGGGGAATAACTGCATTGTTTTTCGTGTATATATTGGTTTGGTATATTAGTTACATTTAAATTAATCATTATTTAATAATATTTAGAAATTTATACATGATATAAATATCATAAATATTTAGTATAAATTTAATTATATTAATCCATAAAATATAGGTATAAGAAATCAAATTCTCTTTTTATGGAGGTCGTATGTCGAACATACACATGAATATTGATTCCATTTTCTTGGATGATGGAACTAAATAAAGATAAATAATACATAAACATAAATTGTTATTATTATGTCTTATATCATACAAATATTTGTTAAATTTTTCTTTTTATCCTTCAATTTAAATCATATGTGAAAAACGAATTACATCGCTTCATGAGCTGGTAGTCTGCTATACACATGATAATCATTATCATATTCCCAAAAAATGTAAAGAAAGATGTTATATGTGATATTATTATTACATAAGTATAATAATATAATAAATATCATATATTAACACTAAATCCATTTTTATGTCAATCCTGGAGAGGTGGTCCTGGAAAATGATGAACAATAGTTTGTGAGTGGGTAGTCCGACGTACACATGATCGACAGTTTCAATTCCCTTTTGGTAGTGGAGGAGATAGAAATTTTTTATTGGATAAAAAATAAGATATTAGTATATGGTACATGTTTATTTTAATATATTATAATTTTAATAACATTAATGGAGTATGAAAGTGAATAAGTGAAGAGAAAGAGCTTCAGGAAGATAATTACCATTGCTTAGAACAACCTCCTTTGGATCTCTTATTATGGACGCTAGGGTTGGTATTATGGTTTTTTAAGAAGTTATACAACCTGGATGAGGATTATTTTAATGGATTTTTTATGTTTTGGTTTATCCAAATGGATTAATAAGTTTTTATATGTTAGGGGAGGAAGTGACTTTTTATAATTAAGGAGGAGTGGCATTTTTGTTACTATGTAATATTATTCAAAAAGGGGAAGTCACTGTCACTCAATGTGCATCAAAAATAGATAATTAAAGTTTTTTATGGAATTTATGGTTGAGATAAATCTCCAACAAACATTATAAACACATTTCTCTAAAAATTTATTCCATATCCTTTATGTTTATTTATTAAACATTTGTATTTTATCAATTTATTAAAAAAAATAATTTTTTTCCATGAACATTATTCAATATTCACTCAAAGATAATTTTAACATGTATATTTTGAAACCAATCTTTATTTTTCAAATAATGTTTAAAAAAGTAGAAAAAATTATATTTATTAATTTTTCCAAAAAATAAATTAAATCATTTTCTTGAGAAAATAGTTTTTTCAAAACATATTAACTTTAACAAAAACTAAAAAAAAAAATTATGAATTTTATTTCATTATATAAAAAAATTATAATTAATATTTAAAATTGGTTTATTAAAATTCATAAAACCATGGTTAATAGAGAGGTTATAATGACCATGATTAAAAAAATAATATTTGTAGTATATTGCAGTTTGTTAATAACCGGTGTTGCGTGTAATGTAATCAATAGAAAATTTTAAACTTAGTTGAAAATAAATCATAAATTTTTATGGTGTTATAACTACTACCCTTAAAATGAATTTATACATGAAAATTTTTTCACTTATTTTTAAAAAATTTAAGATATTTCTACCTTATTACATCCATATGTCAACAAGTGACATCCTCATGCTGGTGGTTTCCCTAAAAAACATTGACCTGGTAAGTGTTCTTGCCTTGTAAAAAATTATACCTATGATCTGGAATCTCGACCGATTATTCCTCATAAGAATTATCATTATCCAATTTTATGAAATTTTATTATGGAACATGTGATCAATTAGGTATATACTTAAACTATAGAGATACATAGGGAACATTATGAACTTGTAGTAGGTTTGGTGGAAGTTCCAAGTGACAAGTAACGGTCCAGGTGAAATCAAGAATTTCAGAGGGACTAATATAGATTCGTATGATCATTATTTTATTCCAATATCTCGTAATCATCTTCCATGAATAAATTATTAGGAAAAAATTCAACAAAAAAAAAACAAATCATGTTTATGATTATCAACAAAAATTCATTTTCAGCTTTGTGCTTCATATATGTACTGTTGAATTGATCTAACCTTCCATATCATTTATTCATCAAGGTTAGGTACTAATATATTTATTTCTCTAAATTTAACCTAGTACATTATAGTTATACACATATTTACATAGATGAATTCACAAGGATCCATCATAATCCTTGACAAAAATATATTGTTGTACCGAAATTCAATTAGGAAATGGTTTTGATCCCAAACAAATTTCAAATCCATTGAATAGGATCTAAACATATCCTATAGGGTTTGAATTGTTAGCTCTTAAATATCATGTTTTTTTATTATGATACATAATTCTAAAACTCAACTTTGTATCTAGAGCTTACTTAATTTGCCAAAGGAAATTTCTGGTAGACCTCAAATCCTGACTTGGCATTATAGAATATGGTAATCTATTTTACCTTATTGCTTCATTAATGTATATCATGTAAAGTTGATATAGAGAGGAATATTCTTTAATAACAATTAATTGTGAAGAGTTTTTATGGTTATTGTTAATAACCCATATAACATTTTTCTATTTAGATGTTTTTGAGAGTTTTAAGACAAAATCCATGTTGGCGTTTTCCCATTTCTACTCTGGTATGCATGAAAGTTGCAGCATCACCTAGAATTTTTTCCTCTCATACTTAACTTCTTGATAAACCAAATAATGATATTCATACTTATAAATATCTCCCTTAATGTTTTACAACCAAAAATACTATTTCAAACATCATAGTTATAAGATTTATACCCTTATTATCCATTGGTATTTGGTTCAGGCCCCACATCATTACTATATATGAAATGTTTTTTCCTGACATAGAGGATATTATTATTCCGAAACTATATTAATATAATTCTATTAATATTTAAAAATTTAAATAAACCTTAATTATCTCAACAACAAAGATAACATAAAACATAACAGTTTATAATAAAATTCATCTTATGTTATAAAAAGTAATGGCATTCCTCCTCAAACAATTTTTTCACAAAAAAATATAAAAACCAAAAGGGTTTTCTTTTCATAAATGTTTTCCAATGTGTCCATAATTTTGAAAAACTAACATCATATTAAACCTCAAAAGGGGGTCATAAGACTATAACTTATGATCATGTTTAAACTCATAAACATAGGATAACATCCATAACTCAAGAGTTAATCTTACATGGGGAAATATACGTTTACAAAAGATAATTCACCCTTTATTCTTGAAATAATCTATTATCATGGGTAACAAAATTTCCATTAGAATGATGGGTTTATATCTATACTGATAAAATGTTATGATTTATTTAATTATTATAGAGTCCATAAAGTGGGAGGTAATAAATCCTAAGGATCACATCAAATTTCACTAAAGGATAAAAACTATTTTTTTATTGGGACCATTTATAGAAAATAAAAAATGAAATTAAAAACTAAGGGGTGGAGGATAAGTGTTCCCAAATTATCCAGATATACTTAAACTAATGTAATTGAAAAAATCTTTCTCACATTACTTTGACTTTTGGTTTTTTGTGGCTTATCATCCTCATTATCTCTTTGATTGGGGAATTGATTCATATAATTCTTATAATCCATGAATTTGAAACACTAGAGCATGGGTAGTGAATTATATGGAGATTTATGTCTATTTTCATCATTAAAAATGTTCATCACATCACTTTCAAATTGATCCACATGATGACATTAAATTACATACTTAAATCATTTAGAAGGACCCTTAATAAAATCTTATCCATGTTTCTATCCACACTTTTGGAATTGAAGAAATCTCATCTTATTTTATCTATGGGTTTTATAATTTATATTTAATTTTATCATTCTTTTCTGATAAAAAACATGATATTTGAGGGTATTTATAATATATATTTCCACTATAATAGAACATTAAAATTTCATTTCATATATAATATAGTACATATAAAAAATTCCCTTAGGTGACATGGTTTTAGGACCTTGAATAACAGATCAAATATAAATTTAGTTTGGATGATAATACCATAAGTTTACATCATTTTTCTTATAAAATTCACCTCATAGGTGTGAGAAGATTCATCATCTATTTGCTTTATCACAAGGAATTCCATCTCTTTTATCATTCCAATAATATGAGGAAATTACTTATTGATCAATAAGTTTTTAACCTCATATCATTCAATGAAATCAATTTTATCTCATTGAATGATATTATTGATAAGTTTCCACCATTGATATTATTCTCCTTCCAAATGATATGAATCCTAAATGAAAATACTATACTCTAATAATAAAATAATGGATAATATATTTTCCATTGTAAAAATCAGTTTACCATAAACTATTAGATCACTATAACCACTAAAATAAGGTGGATTTTCCTTCTAGAATGATTTAACATAACATTGTTCTCACCTAATCTCATTTGGATGTTCAATATTTTTCATAGATTGAGAATTTTGTGGGAGAATATAAATGATATTTTTATTTTTATTTCACATAACATTTGATTTATTATGAGGACAATCATTGAATTTTTCATCATATTAATCATTAACAGAGTTCCCTTTGGTTCCAACCAATGAGGAAAATAAAAAACATTTTTTATATCAATAATCATAGTGGAAAACCAAGAAATCATGAAAAATATCTTATATGATGTATAAATAATGAAACCTTATTTTATATATATATAACCTTATGCTGAACCTATGTTATTTATAGTAATAATAAATTTAAATCCTTTACGATGATTCACAAATAAAATATGATATTTACAATGTAAATCCCCTAGGAGTGTCAAAATAGTTTCACTATGACAACACACAAATAATGAAACAAAATGATTTATGAGATATACTTGACAAACTATTTTTATTGTCTTATCACCTAGATGCATCTTCACCAAAATCAAATCAACTTGTAATATTCACATAGGGATGAATTACTATGAAAAATACATAATAACTTTCTTAAAAAACATTAGGATGTTATCTTATACTTATTCTCATCATATAGGCCCTTCAAAAAAGTTTCTTCATCCTGGTTTGCAAGGGTTTACTAAACTTCACTCCAATTCCAACTATAGATACCCACACTTTTCATACATAAATATTAAATATTAATAGATGAGTATTCATTATATAAATTATCAATCCAATATATAATTATTTAGTTTGGATTTAGAAATAATTAAACAGAAAAACTGGTTCATATGGGTGATATATTTTCTCCCACAAAATAATTAATTTCAAGAACCCTTACAAGACATGTAATACTGAATGAATTACTTTATAACCTAGGGAATTGAAACATAATAATGGGCGAGAAAAAACTTTCAATATGGTCAACCAAGGGTGATATCAATATAACATGATAATAAGGGTATTATGACATGTGAATTGTTTTTAAAACAATACACTAAATATCATATATCACAAATTTGAGTAATGGAAGAAATCATAGATGTTAATAGTATATGAATCAAAAGAGAATCAATTAACATAAGAAATTAGAACATGACATTATCATAGTACATGTATTTTTGAAATGCATATAATAATATATAATTATTTACTTTATATTCATGACTCATTTCAAAGAGAATCACAGGGAATTTGGTTTAATACCAAAACCATTTTTTGTAGTTAATTTTCACTCCTATGTCTATCATTGTGTATTGGGTTTACTCCCTAAACAATCATAGTATTCATGGTTCCATCCATAAAATTCATAGTGGAAGAATATCATTACTTTAAGAGGTCTGTACCCCATTCCATTCCTTTTTATCTTATGAGATTTCAATATCTACCTAATAGAATGGAAGAAAATATAGTTCACACCTATCCTTGGGTATAACATAACCGCCATTCTTAGTTATAATGTAACCACCATCCTTGGTTATCATGTAAAGTCCATCTCAAAATTAATACAATATATATGTGTGCACACGATCATATAATAATCATAATATTAGAACCCATGAAAAGAAATGGGTTTTATAAAGAATTCAATATATTTGAACTCAAGAAGATAAGTGGGCTTTATAAAGTATTCATCACATCAAAACCCATGAAGAGAAATAGTTTTCATAAAAATTACATCATTTTATCCTATAAAAACCTCTAGAAATAGAATATGTTTCATGGAAATCATATCATTGTAATTGATATACAACTTGAGAGAAGGAATAAGGATGGTAATAACAGATCATATTCCTATTAAATATTATGTAACATCAAATAATGTCATATTATATAAAAATTGATTTTGAAAGACCTCTTGGAATTTTTTTTGGAAAATAACTTTTTAATATGAAAATATGCATTTTAAAACTAAAAAATAAAAAATTATTGAGAAATGATTTTTTTTAAAAGTAAACTCTAAAACTAATAAGTTAAGAATTAAATCATTATGGGTTCATTATAGATTTAATTTACATTCATACCATACATTTAAATATCAAATTTTCCAATACATTTTTAGTTAGAGTCAAATAAGACTTACTGGAAAAATAACCTTAAGATTGCTTTTAAATAATTTTTTAAAAGTAAAAAATTGTTAAAATGAATTTTAAAACTAATATATAAAAATTAAAACATTCATTAAATCATTTATAGAAAAAATGGATATATAAGAAAAGGGTTTTGATAGAAGAGAGTAATAAAGAAGGGTTTCTTTAAAAACATTATTTTCAAATATTTTGTACATAAAGAGATTAAAATTATGGGAAAACATATATTCTGATGAAATCACTATATTATAATATAATTAATTATGTTCTTGATAAATATATATAAGTACTTAATCATCAAAATTATAATATTAAGACATCCTAATAATAAACAATATTATAATATCAAACCCTTATCACTTTGATAACATTGGAATTGTGTTCCCCATGAAAGAAAGAACCATAGTTAGATATTTTTGTCCCATAATTTTACTGATAATAATAATAAAATGCATTAATTTTCATTATACACACCAAACAAAATAAATAATAATTGAATATGACATATGACTCAAGGAAATAAAAGAGAGAGAATAAATCCTTTACATTAAGTATAAAATTCATTCAAACATATTCTAAATTAATTTATAAAAAATAATGGTATATTATAAATATATTAGAGAACAATATTTATAAATATAAATCCATATAAGATTTATTTATAACCTTTTATTACTCGTTATTAATATATCCTTGTAAAAATCATGTTTTAGGTAATAATTGCATAGTTTTTCTTGTTTGTTTTGATTTGGTATTTTTTTCCCTTTTACATTGATAATGGTTGAATAATATATATAATTTTAACCAATATATTGAAATAATATATATATTCAGTATCTAATTATTTATCTTAATTCATAAATATTAGAGATATAAAATTAAATGCATAGTTCATGGAGATGGTAGGTTGTACGTATACCTGAATGTAATTTCTGTTTTATTAACAGATGAAATGAAAAGAAGTGAAATATTATATAAAAATTAAAAATTAATTATTATTTAAAGTATATAAAAAATATTTATATAATATATCCTTATTATCTTCCATGTAAAGAGTAAGTGAAAAAAAATCACATTGCTTCGCGAGTTAGTAGTCTGTCATATGCACATGTGATATTATCGTATTCCCATTAAAAGGAAAAGAACAAGATATATATAATATTATAATTACATAAGTATAATAATATCATAAATATCATCTATAAACATGAAATCCATCATTATATAAATCCATGATAGGTGGTGATAGAAAATAATTAACATCGGTTCGCGAGGAGGTAGTTTATCATAGACATGATTGATGTTTTCTATCCCATTTGATAGAACTGGAGGTGGATATAGGTAAGTACATAATAAAAAAACATAAAAGTATCATTTTGATACTGATGTTATTATATTGTAATATATGTAACATAGATGGCGGTTGTAGGAGAATAAGTGAAAAGAAATAGATTAGTGAAGACGATTAACATCACTTAGAAGAAACTCCTTTGGATCACTTATTACGGACATGATGGTTGGTATTTTAGGATGAAGAATAGAACAATAATGTGAATTATGATGCTGAGGAGGTCTTTTTTATGTTATAGTGGTGCTTAATGGTTTAATAGGTGTGAATAAAAGGGGGAGATAAGTTCCCTTTTATAATTATGCATGAGTGGAATTTTGGTAAATACCTAATATTATTCAATAATGGGAAGTCACTCTCACCCATGTTCCTCCAAAAATGATAATTAAATGATTTTATAGAATATAGGTTCATTGAAAACCTCAAACACTCAATATTTTTCTTATTAACATGTTATTCCTTATCCTTTAATTTTACTTAATTATACCGATTCTGTTTTCACCATAGTAATTAGTTTATTTATATATCTACATAGTTTATTTATCCCTTATGTTTATACATAATATGAATAATTTTAGATAATTTGTAAAAAATGATTATAAATTTTATGTTCAATTTATTAAATAAAAATCATCTCTTTGTGGAAAATTAATTTTTACATAAGCATTTGTAATGTGAAAAATCCTCTTTTAACCTTAACCGTGTATATTAATTTTTAATATTTTTATTATTATATATAACCATAAATTAATTTTAAATTATTATATATTATAAATTATTATTATTAAAAATATGGAATTCATATTTTATAATTCCATTAATATCATTGGAAGATTTTAATTTAAAAATAACTACCAGATATGCTAAAAAAATGTTTTCCAAAGTGGATCTTTTTTAAGTATATAATGTTTTAATATAAAAATTCAACATGAAATTGAATATAAATGACTATATTGGATTAAAAATATATACATTAGCTGACATTAACTGTAAAACTATATTAAAATAAAATTCATCTTTTCATATTCATTGAATGGAAATAAAGTATTTAATAAAAATCAATATTTTTTAACTTTCATAGAAAACCTAATATTTACAGAAAATTCTTAAAACGTTAATCAAAAATAATTCTGACATAAATATTTTTTAAAAAAAATTATTCTTCCATATTCATTTTATAAAAGTGGAAAAATTCCTTTTACAATTTCATTACAAAAAATAAATAATTGTTTTTGTGAAAATTGTATTTCCGAAAGATATATAGAATTTTCTAAATATTGAGTAAAATGTTTAAAATGTGTTTTATTTATAGAAATAAATTATACATAATTTTAATAAATGTGTTTTTTCTATTTATGCTTCCCTATTTAATGTCTAGGTAATAATATTCATGCATAAATTAAATTATTAATAGTATTTATGGTTAATTAAAACTTTTTTGTTTCCTATAATGCAAGATATAGATGAATTTAAAATTATTTTAAACACATCATAAAATATTAGCGAGTCGCATTCATCCTATACATAGTATAATATCATGTGTGTTCAATAAATATTTATATCACTATTCTCCAAATATTAACTAAACCAAGTTTTGATACTAGCTATGATGACCTATACATCCCGCTTATAGATATTTCATATTATAATACTAATATTCTTTATATAACACTTTGATCAAGGTATCAATAGTTATTATTTATTTTATTTAGAGACATGTTACTTAGTAATCTTACGTCAGGAAATAGAATCAATGTATCCCATAAATTTTAGCTCACATTATTCCCATATTTGACATACCCTACTAAAAATGTTTTCTAATAACCTAAGGAAAAGAAACATAAAAAACTATGAGATCAGATTATCTATAATGGTAAATATGGGAGATATTAGTCAATGATAATATTAAATAATATGTCACAACATATGATATTATATCTTCATCATAACAAACATATTTTATACCTAATATATTATAGATCATAAACATGAGTCGTGACATAAACCATTCTGATAAAAAAAAAATTGTTCATAAAAGTGTAGAATCATTAATAAGTAATAACTATCCAAGAGTTCATATGATAAAAATATGAATGTGAAAAAATGTATTATTATAACATTGAGAATATATATAAATAGAAACAGGTTCATTGAATATGTTATGGACATAAAATCATGACCACACGTACACTTATGGGTATAAAACCAGGTCCATACATAATATTGTGGATATGAAACTTAGTCAACGCATAAAATTATGGAAATGATACTAAATCCATTCAAAATATTATCAAAAAGATATCTGTCTCATCCATAACATGATAAAATCATTAGTTTTTTATCTTTACACTATGCATTGGGGTAGTATATAATTTTAGGACAACTTGTCTCATAATCATAATCATTTCACATTTGTTTAACAAGGACATATGTTATTCATCAAATCATCAAATAAAAAATGAGATGAAATAGGTTTCATAAAAATATCACCAATATTATCATAATTCATATAGAGAAATAATAATGATCATATCACATGAGAATATTCCCTGTTTATCATAACTATCATCAATGGATTTTTTTATAGATAAAATTTCTATTTAATATAACACTGGAATATTTTTTAGTAAAATAACCATTAATATTGAAATAAATTATTTTGAATCCAAATATTCCCAAAATATTATAAAACATAACTATTTTGGAAATAAAAAAGAAAAAAACGAATGAAAAACTTTATGGAATTGAGAGGTATTTATATTAGAAATTTTTTCATGTAATAAAAATTATAAACAAAAAACTTTTTATTTTTCAATATAAATTAAAATTAACATGCTGAGTAATTGAAAAAAAAATCATGTAAAACATTTTTTAAAAATTTAAAAATTGTAAAACTTTTCTTCAAATATTCCTGGGATAACAGTAAAAACAATATTGAAAACATTTTAAAGAAAACATGGACATATAATAAAATTATCTCCAACCCTAAGGGAAATAAAGTCTATATTTTTTAAAAACAATAACCGATCATTTTCAGAAAAATTGTCAGAAAAAATATACTATTACATGAAAATTACTTGAATAAGAATGAGATTATAAAATTAAATTGGTTGATTAAAAAACTATCATATAATTCTTCTTAATGGAAAATCAAGTAAAAAAATGCTGGATAAAATGTGATTGAAATATAAATTTGTTGCATCAATGGAAATTTTTGAATCAAAATCAACTTCAATGAGTTACATAACATGAAAATTTAAATATAAATAACCTGAAAATATTCATTACAAGACATGTAAAGTGGGTTTTTTATACACCTCAAAGAATAATATTGGGTTATAACATAACATATTACCCAAATAAGAAAATTGGATACAATAAACCCTTACTGAATTAGTAGTATCCTAATAAAAACCACATTAAAGATTAAAAATTATATGGACATGTAAATACCAATAATTTTCATAATAATAATAATAAAATTTAATTTCTTGGCTTTATATACACAACAAAAATTCTAAAAGTGGTGAATAAGGAATATGTCTCACCGAAATTAATGTGGGATGACAAATCCCATTTATTCAGGTCCAATCTTTAATTATATGTGCTAAAAAATATCATAAATTAAATATAGATTTATTATACATATATTAAATAGAAATAATAATATTTATCAAAAACTATATTATTTAATTATAATATCTTATCACTCGTTTATTAACAATTCTTTCTTAAAATCATTGCTTCAAGTGAAGAATGCTTCACTTCTCATGCATGTTTTAGTTAATAAGTCTCATTACATGTATATTGGTCAAGGATAAATCATATCCATAACCTTAATAGTGTAACTAGTATCTTATATATTTATTATATAAATTTTTTTAACCACTCATATAAATCAATTATGAATAATGGTTTTCATAACTTCATAGATATGATAGTATGTACCTATGCATGAGTGAAAATTCCATTATTCAATGGATGGGGCGTAATAATGGTAAAAAATAAATCAAATTTTCATAACTATAATAATTTAATATATATTATGCATATTCATTAAATTTATTATTATTAAAATTCATGTAAATATAAAATAGAAATTGAAACACCTAGCTTTATGGAGGTTGTATCTCACTCATATGCACAAGCAACTTTATCATTTATCAAATGATATAAGGTAAATATATTGATAAGATATTAATATTATTGTAAGGTAATTATTTTATTAAATATGAAATATAATAGTTAAATCACTCATTATAACCAATGATGAAAAATGGTGATGAAGAAAAGAAATGTATCAGTTCATTGAGGTGGTTTTTCGAACGTATGTATGAGTGATAACTTCATTTTACAATTGAGGTAATGTGGGAGAATAATGGTTATTACATCATCGTAATATAATATTATTATATATTTTATATTATAGTAATAACTTTATAATTGATACCATAGATAAGGAATATGTATATGAATAAATAAAATTAAAATTACTTGGTTAATTATTATACCTCTTTGTTTAGAAACCTCTGTTGAATTACAAATTTATACATGAAATGATGTTAATTTTTAAGGAAAATAAGATCTAGGATGTTTTTACGGAATCTATGAATAAATTATGGTGTGAATTGTATGATATTGATGTCTCCTGATTTGTGGATAAGAGAGGATAGTTGGCATGCTTTTGTTGTTGAGGGATTGGATATAGTTGAAGTAACTGAAAGGATTATACAATATATTTATCTTAATCATGTTATGTGACCCAGTGTAACCCCAAATTGGAATATAAAATTTTATTGGGTAGAAATAAAATCATAAAATAACATCTGGGCATGTTTTGGATACATTTTATGCCTTAGATTAATGTAAACCACATTAAACCCATTTTAACCATATATGTGATAACATAACATTTTTCCCTGAAATAATTTTAATAAAAAAAAATAATAGGGTCTTTTTAAATTTTTACAAATAATTTTAAATTTGAAATTTAGTTTTCTTAGATATAATTTCTATATTTGGATGAAATTTACTTTAATTTAAGATCATAGAACACATGGAAAACAGTTTTTATGAAAATACCAAATTTCAGAGTTAAAAATAATTTCACCTATAAAAAAAGTAATAAAATGGACTACAAGAATTTATTTTATTTAAAATAATAATATAATGGTTTTTATGAATTTTTATAAATAAAATACAAAATTTAATCTTCCTTCCATAACATTAAATTTAAAGACCCAAAAAATGATTTAAATTGAATAATATATAATTATTCTTCACAAAAGTCAATTTTGTGTTTCCAATTTAAAAATAATGATTTAAAATATATTATTTAATATATTAAACATATATTTGTATGAAAAAATATCATTTGGTAGAATATAGTCTAGTTTTCCATATATTTTAATGTTTTACCCCATAATAGTAACCAATTTACCACTTTTAACGATGCGAAAAATCGTTATCATGTCACAATTTATAATGATAAAAAGATTAGTTGAACCTAATAAATAATATTTATTATTATAATTCAAAATATGGAATAAATTTTAAGAAATTTAATTTACATAACTAACATAATATAAATATAAATTAAAATTTCAAAACATGATAAAAACATTATTCTGAAAAAAAGTCATTTTAAGTAAAAAATGTTTTTATATGAAAAAAGAATAAAAATTATTCCAATAATATTAATTATATTATTCTGAATATTAATATTATAATATTACTTTTAATACATTTTAACGAAAAATATTACATTATACATTATTTAAATGAAATAATAATTTTCAATAAAAATCTTTTTTATTCTACTATTCATTTAAAAATTAATTTTATCATAAGGTAATTTCAATATTCTGACTTCAAAAATGAAATTTATTATCAATTATAATTTTTAAAAGAGGTAAAAGTAAATTATATTTTTTAAAATGAAATAAAAAATAATAATTTTTGAAGAAAATTTATTTTTGAAGTATAAAATGACATTTCGAAAAATAATGAGTGATTATTTTTTATTCATAAATCAATGAATTTGATTTGATTTAAACTTATATATATATATATATATATCATAATATGGTTAATCCAGTTCATTCTTGTCAATTAAATGGAAATATTATAAAAGATATCGGTTTTTTAGACTTAGTGATACCTATCAAGCAAGCTATCAAGTATTAACAATTTATTTAAAGAGATATATATATTTCAGAATATCAGGTTGTTAAATTAATGATAAATGTACCACTAAAATATCATAAGTATATTACATGTTATCTATATATATTAGTGATAATATTTACACAATTATCAAATAGGATTTTAATTTTTGGAACAATCCTTGACATAGTGTGGTTGAGAATGAGTCTTAGTATTGGGATATAAAACTAAGAAAATAAAATGTTTATTATTTTTAAAATTTCTTGGAATCTATTAGTATCTAATATAAAAGGTTATAAATTTTGTTCTTACATAGCCATTGTTCGTTTTAAATATAGCGTGAAACACATGTTGAGTTTTAACTTTATTATTGAAGTCACAATGTCTGGACCTTTACTATTTAGGAACAAATATTGTTTTACACCCATATAAACTATTAGTATTAAGTGAAAAACTATATCTATATTCCATATTATGATTAAAATAGATAAATTAGGGATTCTTTTACACACCTAATTCATAATCACTATTTGTTTCAAAACATTCATTATTGTTTATCCAAAATAAGGAAAAATTAACAATTTTTACTATCATGTTTCATCACAGTGGAGAATTTTAAATTCTGGTTTTAATATTTTTATAGTAATATTTGTATTTATACTATATTTTTAGAATATATAACTCAAAAGGATAATGGTATAGTTTAATCAAGTAATAAAACCTGTTAATAAATTATGTAGACTTTGTTGTGTGAATACGTAGTTGAAATATAATGTTAAGTAGAAGATAGAAGTAATTATTTCTATTATATAAATAGAATTCTACTTTTCTCAGTATTTTGATTTTTTTAATAATTATGGATCAATATATATTATAAAAGAAATTACATAAGAGTTTTATGAGGGAAATTAATAATCTTTAATACTAAATATTATATTAATAAATGAAATAAAAAATCCGATAAAGGTGTATTTTTTTAGTTACTTCACCACTAGGAAGTTATATTATGTTTTCAAGAAGAATAAAAATACCATTGATAATGTGGTACATAACATTCTTTACGAGATCAATCAATATTTGAAATCTAACACTATAAAATAATTTAATCATGAATATATTTTAAAAAACACAAGAATTCCATTACTGGAATTTGTATTTAATAAAATAAAAGTTAACATGATCTAATCTTGATCAATAAAATCAAGACTTTTAGTGATTGATTTTCTAGATGTAAATCATGTGATAGTTTGGGATCAATATTTCATATTACATAGAAATCATTTGTTCTTAATAATTCATTCTAGTGGTAATATCATTGGATATTTATATAAATATTTTTGGACCCCAAGATCATCATGAAATGAATTTGAGATTCTATCATTATAATATAAGTTAAAAACTAAAATGAAAGATGATATATTAGGTAATGTAATTTGGATAGTTTCTATGTATAAATATCTTAATATGTTTAAATAGACCAAGTTTTGGGTATTAGTTGAATAACTGAAGGATATGATGATCTTATATGTAAAATAGATCTCTCATAATATACATGATGAAATTATAATTATAGTATAAAAGAAGGATAGAGATGTTTTTAAGGGTTATAATGAAGAAAAATCATACTTTATGGAGAAATATTTCTTATAGTTTCTTGGATTGAATCTTTCATTTTACATCAAGCGATTATATATCTCCTTAATTTACTCTATTTACAATGTATAAAATAGTTCTTTTCTTAATATATATGTTCAATTCGATTTTTATGTAGAAAATCCAATTTTTTGAAGATATAAATTTTTTTGACCATATTTTTACTCTTACCATGGAACTATATTAAATTAAACAATCTCCAAGAGAATGGTAAAATAGATTGTATATTCCTAGAATTAAAAATTATCTTATCAGTAGATTATAGTATCCAGATAATTTTATCAAGAATTTTTATTAATGAAACCATAAAATTTATTTCTATAACACTATCTTTTACTAATCACAGAAAATAATCATTGGTAATTTCTCTAAACTTATACAAAGTGTGTTTAAGATAAGAATAATGGGATTACTAACCTATTTTATTGGATAAATGATATCTCAAAGACTACAAGGAAATTTTTTACTAAGGAATATATAAAATAGTTTTTTTAGATTTTTTAAACAATGCCTCTTGAATTATTACTATGATAAGTACCATGAATAAAAATGGTCTTGATGAATGCTAGAATCTGGTAGATCAAATAATTTATAGAGGTATGATTTTAATACTACATTACAAGATGACTAGTGCACTAAAAATATTATCATATTTATTCTAGACCATGAGGTTCCATGAAAAATATTGAGGAATTACATAATAAGGTTTCCGAGAAGATATTACTCTAAATTAATGGTACTCAAGGAATTGTATTATTTTATTACACTTTAAGCGAGATTAGTTATATTATTTATCCAAATACAGATAATAAAAACTATAAAATGTATTTAATGGGTAATTACAGAACATGTAAATTTCTTATATTTATTTTGATTCATTGTCAAATATGAGTCAACATTCAGTTGAACTTTTTATCCTTGAAGCTGAATATGTGGTTGCTAGATGTTGTTGCTATTAACTATTGAGGATCTAGAACAAACTGGTATATTTTATTATTAGTTTTAGACATATTAATATTATTTTTGATATCCCAAATCATATCTATTTTTCTAAAACCTCATCGCATGACTCATGTGATAAGCATACATAGATTAGTAACCATTTATTTTAAGATAAACAACAATAATGGAATATTATTCCTAGGTTTTTTGGAAGTAATAATTAGTATGCTAACATTTTTACAAAAAAAATATATTTTCATAGATTTATATTTATTAAAACATATTTAGGTATAATAAATAAGATGTTACCATAACTTACTATTCTTTAATCACTATCTCTTGATAATGAATGACTCTATAATAAACCAAGAGTATATTCCATTTTTAGAATTATTCTATATTTATGTGAAGTTACATTTCATTTCCTAGATATTCATTGATGAGAAAATATAAATATAAACAATGATCTTATACCAAAGATACCCCTTTTAGATGTTAACCTTATAATTGGATTTTTATGGTAAATTAACCCAATATGTTATAATTTTAATAATTTACAACAACAATGATAAAACCCATATTTTATATTATATTTATATTATTACTCTTTTTTAATAAATTATATGATCTACTTCACATGGGTACTCATTTACAATTTGTCACTATTGGTAGAAATTAACTTCCATATGGTATATTTTTATATCATATGTTTGAGAATCACATTGTTTACTAATGATTTTAAATTTTTTCAAACACTTGGATACACTAAATTGTATTTTATTATGTTTACTAATACATTTTTAGGATTAGATATATATTTTATTTACTACCAAAATAGAATGTTGTCTCATTTATCATTATAGAAGTATATTATTTTTTTCTTGGAAAAATAATATAAATTTTCTTGATAATTCTTTGTAAAAATAGTTATCCACTGATGATTATACACATGCATCGTAATATAATGTACATAATGTTTAAACAATCAGTTCTTATCTTCGTTTTATTTTTTGATTACCCAACATATATTCACTAATTCATGGGGAAGATTATTGTTAGTATAAATTATAAATTTATATTATTTATTTATTTTTTTATTCTTATAAATTTTATTTTCAAAAAATGTTTTTTATTTTTTCCTTTTAGACTATCAAAAAGGGAGAAAAATTGGAGAGTATCATACAAATAATTTCTTTCCATTCATTTTATAATGAGGAGAATTTTAATCAGGGTTTATTTTTTTAAATGGTGGATTTTGATGATGGATTTATTATTTCTAGAACTGTGTGTTTTTCAATGGAGATTTTAAACATTTATCATATGTTCTATTTAGCGGATATTTATGGGACTGTACACTTATTTTATTTTAAAATTCATTTCAAACATATCATTGAATTTATATATATGATTTTCAAAAAGGTATAGATTTATAGGGATATTTTTGTGATAATGAACACATTTATTATAATTATTGTTGAAGAAGCACAATAAAATTCATCATGACTTTTATTTAATAAGAAATACGTTGTTATATTTTTGTTTAATGTGGAGTTTACTATAAAATCCAATGTTTTTTAGAATTATGTTGATTCTATCATTTATCAGAATATTATATCTACCGTGACAGTGTGAAATGTTGAATTAATTGGATGATATATATAAACACATCCTCTATTAAAATATATATTTTTGGGTCTGATATAGTTGTAACCATACACAATGATCTTGGAATCCGACTGTTGGAGTTTGTTTCAATATAGGATAAAATATTAGCTAATAGTTCCAATTAATGAATGTTGTTAATTTTCCAGAGATTTATTAAAATCATTTTTATGTTTACTTAATTTATATTCCTTGAGAACATTTTTCTTAATTTATTTTTTACAGTGCGTGTTTTCTAATATCTTTTATCTGTGATGTTAATTTGAAAATATCTCAAATTTCTATTCTGAATTCTTATTTTTCTGATCATGTGTGATCGATTAGGTGTAATGCTTTAAATATGAGTTGATTTTGATCATAGAGATCATCAAGATTCTAGGGTATGTATACTATAACTTTTGATAGTTTTATAGTTGATGAAGTATAGGGGATTGTACTTTCTACCAATGATAATGATCATAGAGGATCTAGGATTTAGAGCATCATGTACATTATAAAAGGTCAAAAGTCAAATAAGTTACTAAATAACTATGATATAATGGTTCAGTTTATTAAACCACATACCTATTATTTCAAAAATAAAATAATTCCTTTCATTCATTTTTTATAATAAAAAACTTTATGGGTTTTAGTTTGTTATCTATAATTGTGTGCATTAACTTCATATTGTGTTGTTAATATAATTTACAATGTGTTTTTATTCTATTGGGTAATGGTTGATTTATGATAGGATTAAATTATATAAATTATATCATTATTAGTTTTGTTAAATAGTGATTATTTTTGGATTTTTTATTCTGTATTTTTATTGTATTAGATGTTATCATTTTATTCACTCTGATATTAATTAGAATTTATATTTTCTAATCTATAGAATGATTTCGTGAAAAAATTATATGTTGTATTTTATAAAGATAACCATTTCATCAATGTTCATGTATATTTTAGGAATAAAACCTCACAATATTTTATTTTTAAAGGAAATTAAGAAATATTATGTTTTTATGGCTATTTGGGGAATTATGCAGAAAATGTTTAAATTTTGGAATTTTATGTGCTTTTATAATCTTAATATTTATACCATAAGATTTTATATACTGATGTAAATTCAAATAATTATTTTCTTGTGATTTTAATTTTATGACGATTCAACTTAATAAAATGGACATAGTACTGATTCAAAACAATTGAGGTACAACTAAATCATTCAAATTGGGAAAAATTCTAGGGGAAAAAATTGATCAACCTTTATTAACTATGTCATAAATATGAAAAAACTCTTAATGATATGACTAAAATATTTAAATGAATGATAAGACAATATATCATTTAGAAATTAAATATTATAGAAATAATATATCATTAAGTTAGTAAGTAGATGAATAATATTTAAGGGAACATTATTATTTTTTCATCCATAAAAGATTTAATTTTTATTCTAATTGAAAATTCTACACATAACCAATGGAACTAAAAATTATATTAAGCAGATAGTAGTATAATATATATATATATATATTTTAATTAATTGGATTATAAGTTTTCATAGTGGAAGGAAAATTCACACATGACTGACAATAGAAATCTGATGGAAACACGAAATCAACACTTCTTAGAAAAAATTGGTCTCAATATCTATTTATAGGTATAGAGAGGGAGAGAGAGGTATGTCATATAGTGGATTAGGTAGATAATATAAGTATAAATGGTTTAATATAACTATGAATAGATAATATTTCAAGTGTCATTGGATAGTGAATTTCCAAGGATACATTTCCCTTTATAGTTTCATGGTTTTCATTGTAATATTATGAATTATTGAGGAAACTATTTTTCATTGATTATATTGGTCCTTTTCCTCCCTTATTTAACCTTATTATAAAATTTTAAATATTCGTTTGAAACCTTTGAATGTAATTTTGTTTCTATTATTGTTTAAATTTCATTTGTGAGGCCACATCTTTGTGAATAGATGTTTTAATCAATTTCGATTTATCTGACCACTTTAAACAATTTAATCACCTCTATAATTGGATTATAACCCATATTTTTGGTGTATATATGTTTTATAAGTATATTTATGTTTATTTTATTCCTTAATTATGTATACATTGAGTAATTCAATATGATAACTCATTCATAGACACTGAAAATGGAAGTATCAATGGGATGACACTTGTCCACTACTCTAGATCATGTCTACCATTTTACAATAATTCCTACTTCTAATCACTAAAAATAATATATAAAAATAATATAATTTTTTTCCTTATCTTTTTCAACCTCGTATAAATCAAAAATTTTCTAACCCTTACCGAACATTTAACCAAACAGATAAATTTTCTAACATTATCAGCACCATCCCTATGAAAGGACACTGGGTGAATCTATACTTAATTTATATAGATATATTTATTGATAAGGGTATTGTGACTAAATAACATAGTATTATTCATCCCACTATAATTCATGGAAATATTATAGTTTCATAACATAGGTTTCTTTTGTATTTTAGAATAAATAAACTTATATCCATATATTTAATAAGAAATGAAAGGGAATAATAAATGTTTCATTGGATAATCCAAATATAAAAAAATCAATTCCTATCCCCAAAACACACAAAAATAGATTGATATGAATGAAAACAATAAAAAACCAGTTTCATACGTTATATATGGGATAAAAAACAACTATAGAGATAACTCTATGGGTATCATAGTATGGTATTATTTTTTATTTCCAATAATTAATCCTATTAATTAATCAAAACTTATTAATTAATATCTCAATTGAAAAGAACCCACCTTTTCTAGAGATGTTTCAAGATCATTACTATGTACTTTTATTTCCTTGTGTTGATTACTTGTCATTTTGTTTTTACCTTGGGGTTTCTTTAAGTGAAAATTTGAGAAAACTTAATGAAAGAAGGATTTACAAAATTGCCCCATGATTTTTCCTAGGCATGTTCCCTTCCAAAATAACCATGAAACCATGGATGGAGAGAGTTTTCACTATGGTGGTATGGTTTTCCAAACCGCATGCCGAATTTAGAGAAATCGTGCACTCCTACACCTAGAATAGGCGCACAGTTCATACACATGGTTTGAAAACCAAGTGCTTCTTCCTAGAAAACAGTGCACAATTTTTTTAAAAATCAAAAATTTATATTTTCATATTCCAAAACCCCCCATAGAAACCCTTAATCAGCCATAATTCTACCCTAATCTCTGTTTCATGATTTTGTAGGCTCCCAGATTAATTTCTATCCATCCTGACCCCTATTATTGAGGATTCAATGTCCGGATCGAAGATATTAACCTTCTCCATTAAGTGAATCTCATACTAAATTGTATTCAATATATTTTATATTTTTATCCCATAATTGAATGTATAATTATCTACATCTAATTCTAAATATATATCAAGGTTTATTTTATCTTTATTTGGTTGATCATAGATCTTGGTTTCAGATCAAGATTGTGTTCTTGATCTCATTATTGTCTAATCTGATTCAAATTGGGTATTCCTTTATTCTCAAGAATTTTCAACGAATCGAGGTAGGAGATCCATAATTAAATGAAAAATTATAAATTATAATTATGTGTTTGTAATTTTATATTTTCTATTAGATTAATGGAAATTGTGTTTTTGATTGATTAAATTAATTTTGTTAATTAATTACTTGAGGGAATTGTGAAATTAGGATATAGAGATTGATAATCTCAATAATTAATTTATTAATTAATTACGGGGTATTGAGATTGAGATTATGAATAACTAACTATTGAATTAATTACGGGGTTCAGATACCGTGAATGAAAATAATTAGTTTGTTGAATTTATTATGGGTTTTGTAGATTGGGAATCTAAATAATTAATTATTGGATTAATTATGGGATATTTATATTTTGAATACGAATAACTAATTATTGAATTAATTATTTGTTTTTGAGATTGTGAATTGATTAATTAATTATAGAACTAATTAATCAGATTTATATGCTTATTAATTATTGAATTAATTAATGGAATAATGGGTATATGCAATTTCTATATTTGATTAATTAATTTGTAATTAATTAATGTGATAATCATGTGTGGGATATGGTCTTATCCATCAAAATACCATAGTGTGATAAAAATGATGAATTCTACCAATAAAATTCATAAGTGATAATCATTTATTGGATAGGGTCTGCTGTATCAAAAGTTTGTAGTGTGAATTGAATTAATGAATGGTAATAATGGAATTTACATGTCATAATAATGTGTGTAGCACTGTCTACTATATCAAAATCCTATAGTGTGTATTAAAGATGTGAATGTTAACAATGGAATTCACATGTAACCTGAAATGTTGAATTGTATCAATAGAATTCAAAAAATAATCGAAATGGGGAATGGTAATAATAAAATTCACATGTGACTTGAAATTGTGAATGCTAATAATGGAATTCATACTTGACTTAAATTAATGTATGGTAATAATTTAATTCATACAATACTTAAATTGGTGAATGATAGTAGTGGAATTTACATGTGAATTGAATTGTTGACAGGTATGAATTTCATTAAGACATATGATATTCCTTGGTAATAGTTCATACTCTAGTATTGGTCAAAGTTAGTATTGAGAGTTCTAGTGTCTATGAGAACCTTGGTGTTATGTTGTTAAATAAATAGTAAATATATAAGTATATACTATTGTATTTAATTATTTTATTTATAATTTAAAAAATTGCATACACTTATTATTGATTAGATATTGTTTTATTTTCCATTAGGGGTGGACTACAGAGTTGTACTTATTTCCTACTCAGGCTATTTGATCGGTACATGAATATATTTCATGGTTGTAGGACCTGATAAGAGAAAGGGCATTTTTTAGATAACAGAGTTAGGGTGGAGCATGGATGAGGGAACCGAAATTGGTGTTGGGACCTTCTCGGGAGTTGTCAATGTCATTTTTATTTATGGTCTTGAATATCAAAATTAGGCATTTTATTGGATTAACATATCTACTATTTTAGTTTTGATATGGTATTTCCAGTTTTTTTCATCATATGATATTGTTTTTTTTGTTATGGTTATATGATTTTTTATTCTTGTCTATTTCTAATGTTGTGATACATTAATAAAGAGTGTATAGTCTTCCCATGAGTTATATTTGACCCTCACTAGGAGTTGGAAGCTTTTGGAATATAGGGAGTCATGATTGAGGTCATGTGACTGACCAACTTGGGACACTAGTCTGTGGAACCTGAGTCAGGATATCACAATGTTTTATTAGAGAAATTTTATTTTAATATATATTTTCTTACTATTTGGGAAAGGAATAAAAGAGAGTAGGAAGAGTCATAACTTAATCAAGATCTCATACATGGCAGTTGCAAACCCCTCATTGAGGTAAAACACTATTACCCAGGGTGGGATTTCCATTATTGGTATTTTTTGTAATAGTTGAATTTTATTTCACATTAGGTGAAACACTTTGTTGTGTGATGTGATAATTATTGTTGAGATTTATTGATATTTTACTCATGGACTAGAATGGAATGAGAGTTCAGTATGAATGCACCATTCTTAACACTCAAGATTATTTTGTTACCAGAATCATTTTAGGAATGCACGGGCAAACAAGTTTTGGGTAAGTTGTTCATCATGAATTATTTTTCATTTAGAAAAAATTAAAATGAATAAGTTGCCTACTGTGAAATTGAAAAATTTGTAAAATGATGCAATCATGTGAAAAAATGGGTGTATAAATGAGAAACATTAAATGAGAATTAGATTACCCATTTTTAACAACAACCTAGATGAATGATAGTCAAGGGTTGTGATAACACCTTAGTTTTGAATGTATTGTAGGGTTTAGGTAAAATAATTGTTATCCCTTTCTATGATTTTGTTCTACATAAATTCAATAAAGTTGTTTTATGATTCCGAAGATGTCTATTTGGGTTTTTAGAGATATTCCTCCAGGATGACTCTTATTGAGAGAAAAAAAGAGGATATGGAAAGAGATGATCTACCAGTAGTGGAACCTGATACATCAGTAGTGTTGAGTGAGGAAGTTTGGGAATTGTTTCAAGTGAACATTGTTTGATTCATTACATTTATAGAAAGAGGCCGATAGTGGGTTGTGAAGAGAATATATGAACTAAAATGGGAATTTTAGTAGTAGTATTGCCCATCCTTTACCAGAGAGTGTGGGAATAAGGGAGGTGAGTTTTGGATTCAGTACATCTTGATTATTCTTGATCATTTAGAGACTCATGTTGAGAATAGGGTCAATTTGTCTACATACATGGTACATGTATTAGATAAGCTATGGTGGGATGTTAAGGCTTAGATTGGACAAGAAGATGGTATATTATTTTGGAACATATTAGAGAAGTTCATGGATCAATTCTTTCTTCACACACTAAGATAGGTGATAAAATATGATTTCAGGAGGATAAATCAAGGGAGTATGTTCCTGATTTACTATGATAGACAGATTATTGTCTTGTGGTGCTTTTCTATAGTTTTGGAAGGGGTTGATAAAACTATGATGAGTAATTTAACGGATGATATTAAATATGATATTATGTCCAAAGTAATCCTATTTAGGTAAAATAATATTGCTAAGGTGGTAGATCTAGCTCTAATAAATGAGTGGAAATTAAGGGAGGCTTCTAGTGCATGATAAGTGGTCCATCTAGATGATCAAGAAGGTATGAATTCTGAGAGTAGGAAGTTCCATAGGGAAAATGTTATCTAGGGAAATGGGAAGAAATGTACACAAATAGAGGTATTAGTTTCTTAGGATCTCACCCAAGTGATCTATCACCAGTGTTGTAGGTTGGGAAACTTCTATACACAGTTATCCCGACCACAGATAGTGTACCATGGACATGGTAGAATAGTATATCTAAATAGGTTCCGTATTAACCTATGATATACAGGTATTGATGGAGAATCTAGATAGTGCCAAAGCATGTGAAGGGGATATTAAGATCCATATCAGTTTGGAAGATAGTGTTCTACTAGTCGTCATGGTAGAGGTAGTGGAAGTGGTGCTTCTGGGAAGGATAACCTATATCAATAGATTGGTTGAACATATGGTGTCTTAGGTTATATAACATGGATGAGGGATAGGGAAGTTAAATACTGTTCATCCCATACATGTAGATAGCAAGGCTAAACCATTAAAAATGATAGGTAATACTCTTGTATATTCTATTCCTTATAGTGAATTATTTGATATTGGTTCCTATAATTCTTTTATTTCATTCAAACCTGTGAAGGATCTCATCCTAAAATTAGATATAATTAGTGGGTATTGAAGATATAAAAACCATTAGGAGTATGGTCTAGAGACATATTCTTATGTAAGGGAAATTCTCTCAAGGATGGGGAGTGTCATTTTATGTTGGATCTCTATGTTAATGATAGGTCAAGATTCAACCTAATTGTGGGTATGAACTGGCTAGTAGTATACCAAGACCACATTAGTTTTTACTATAGGAGGGTGAATTTCAAATCTCATAAGGGTGACAAGTATACTCACAAGGGAGTGTGGGATATCAAGGCAGGACGTGCAAGGATTTTTCACAAGAAACTAAGGTATATTACGTCATATGTTTTTAGTATATTGATTGATAATGGAGGTGTAATAAA
The DNA here is from genome assembly GCA_963277665.1 of Viscum album. Taxonomy (NCBI): domain Eukaryota; kingdom Viridiplantae; phylum Streptophyta; class Magnoliopsida; order Santalales; family Viscaceae; genus Viscum; species Viscum album. The sequence goes on from OY728138.1 coordinate 773,104,298, forward strand.
GGATGTATTTCCACACATCGTTTATAAATTTTAGGATGTATTTTCTATGTATTAGGGGTTCCACATGCAAGAGATATAGAAATTACAATTGATATCATGCTAGGGGCTAGGCCAATTTGTATTACACCATACAGAATGACATCAAAAGAGCTTACAGAACATAAAAATCAGTTGGAGGTGGTGGAGGCTAATGGGTTTATCCATATGAGTATGTATTCCTTGTGTTATCTAGTGTTGTTTTATTATAATGATAACAAGGATCTACGCCCATGTATCAATTACAGGATGTTGAACCTAATTAATATGAAGAATTGATATCCTCTTCAGTGTATTGATTATTTGTTTGACCAGTTGTGGGGATATTTTTTTCTCAATGATCAACATGAGATCAGGGTATCAGTAGTTGGGATTTAAAACATATGATATACCTAAAACATCTTTTAGATGTTCATATGAGCTATATGAGTTCTTTTTAATGTTTTTTTGTGTTGAAGAATTCACCAATAGTGTATATGGACTTGATGAATATAATATTTAATTCGTACCTAGATTAGTTTTTGTTAGTTTTTAGTGGATGATATATTGGTGTACTCTATGAATCGTAATGATCATTCCCAACATCATTACATATTATTGAGTACTCTAAGAGGGAATCATAAATACATTAGGCTATCAAAGTGTCATTTCTGGATTGATTAGATACACTTCATGGGTCATATAATATTTGAATATTGTGTTTAGGTAGACCTAGAGAAGGTTTAAGAAGTAGTTACTTGGGAGAAGCCAAAGAAGTTTTTTGAAATACATTGTTTTTTAGTGTTATCTAGATATTATAGGATATTCATTCAATGATTTTTCAATATAGATGAACCACTATCAAAATTTAACAAGAAGGGTGTAATGTTTGAATGGAAGTAAGAATTTGAGAATTCCTTGCAGGAGCTAAAGAAGTAGTTGACATTAACAACAATCTTGATCCCTTCCATGATAGTGGAGGAGTACATGATATTTTCTAATGATTTTGGGATACAAATTTGTGTAGTGTTGATTCTTGAAGATCTAGTTGTGGAATACTAGTGTTGGTAGTTGAGGCCACATTAGAAGAGATTCCATCTATATGACCTTGAGTTAGCTAAAGTGGTTTATGATTTAACATGTTGGCAACATTATCTATTAGGTGACATGTTTACTAAGTATATTGATTATAAGATCATAAATTACATCTCATTAGAGTGAGAATTTAATATCATGATGTATATTTTTGTTGATTTTTAGAATTAATTTGACCTTGATCTAGTATATATGTTAGGAAATGGAAATAATGTTGCTTAAGATTTAGGTAGGAAAATTCAAACTCAGTCTATTTCGGAGTTTATTGTTGAGTAGAAGATGTTGAATTTACTGGTTGGGAAGTATGTTTCGGTTTAATATATCCATGAAAAGATTAATCTCATTTAAAATTTAGTAGATTCTTCACATTTGAGATTGATTAGAGACATACTAAGATGATCTAGTGTCTTTTACCTATATAAAAATCCTTGAATGTGGGGAGTAACCTAATGATTGGAGAATTGAGGATGATAAAATAGTCAATTCTGGGAATCAGTCAGGTGTTCCTATGAACATGAAGGAGGATATGACATGTGATTTTCATGCCTGAAAGTGATTGGTACATCCTTGTGTGACCAAAATTTACCAAGATCTACAATGAAAATTTTGGTGGATGAGCTTGAAAAAAGGAGATAACAGGGTTTGTGAAATGATGCTTCACCTATTAGTAGGTGAAGTCTGATAATCAATGACCTGGTTGTTTAATACTATCATTTTCAAACCATGATTAATGTTTACTTCATGCTTCTAGAAGGGTGTGAATAAGGCGCTTGGTACAAAGGTTTAATTGTGTTCATCATTCCACCAATAGAAAAATGGGCAATCAGCGTGTACTTTATAGGTGCTTGAGGATATGTTGTAAGCCAATATTCTAGACATTTATGGCTCTTGGGAGAAGAAACTGACTTTAGTGTAGTTCACCTATAACAACTATTATATAGAAACTATACAATTTCAACCATACGAGACTCTTTATGGTAGGTCTTGAATATCACCTCTACGTTAGATTAAGACAGTTGAGTCAGAGTTATTAGGATAAAGTCTCATATAGGAGACAACATATCTAGTTCAATTGATCAAGAAATATATGACTATGTCTTATAGTAGGAAGAATTCATATGTACAATGCTATGCATGATGTTTTACATGTCTCACAAATTCATCAGTATCAACCCAACCATTATGATACATGTGTTTACTATGGAGTGTTTATTTTCTACAGTTGAAATGATATGTGTGTTGGATCATAGTGCCAAATTTTTTTAGGGATAGATTGTGTGGATAGTTCATGTATTGTGGCATCATGGTCTTGTTCTACAGAAAACCTCATAGATAGAATAATATATGTGGGCTCAGTAGAACGATCTTTTTGACATGGAATATTAGAGATACTTGTGAATATATCTTGCGGATGATTTATTATAATGTTGGGAGATAATAAAACTACAACCATTTCTATAGGTCTTTCGGGATCTTTTAGAGATACTTTTTTTTTGCTTTGTGTTGAAAACTTTTGTTTTGGTTTAACCATGTGGTGTATTTGGGAGATAGTTTTTGAAAAATTGAAGAAAGTTGGTAGTTCATGGTTGGAGCATGGTTTTACCTAACCGCATGCCCTGGTCCATCAAACCATCATACCCAATATATAAGGGGTATTCACGGCTGACATATGGTTTGCCAAAACATTCTTCCTATAAAAGAGGTGCATGGTTAAAGTTTATGATTTGAAAATTCATGCACCTCTTCCCTAGTTTGACATGAAGCTGTCCTTTCCAATTTTGGAGGCCTCTAGATAGATTCGAATCCTTACCGTCATCCTTTCATCAATATTCAAAGACCAGATTGAAGAACTTCACCTTTATCAGTAAGTGAATCTCATCCAAATTGGTTTCCCTTCACTTTCCTGTTATTCTCCCATCTGTGAATTTTTTTTATACACTACTGATTATAGATCTAGATGAAGGTTTATTAGATTCTAATTTATTTGATCATGGATCTCGGATTCAAATCTACAGTATGTTCTTCATCTAATTCTTGTCTAATATGATTAAAATTAGGGATTTTTATATTTGAGAGCATTGTCTATAAATTGAGGTAGGTTGTGTATAATAAAAATAAGAAATTATTTATTTTTGTTATATGTTTGTAATTGTATAATTTTTATCATATGATTTTTGTTATGAACCAACCTAGGTCGAACCCAAAATAATCATCTGAGCCGATCTGTGGCATAACCTAAATGGAATTCCCAATTAACACTTTCTAAAAACTAGTTATTGGCTTAATAAAGTATACAAATGAAACGATTTTCCCCATAAATAAATACAAAAAATAGAAATCATAATGATAAGTAAAACAACCCAAATAATATTCAAAATCCAAACAGAACACATTATATACACAGATATAGATACACAATTGAATAAATAAATTACACCTGACAACGCAACACCTCCATGTGACCCCAAGGGTCACTATATGATACCAAAACCAAGTATCACTAACAAAAATATAATCCAAGACGAAAACATTACCATAAGCTAAAAACGTGAGGAAACTATAGGCATGTTTATTAAAACTCAGTAGGTAAGATCCGATTAATCTATTCTCAATTCACTTTCTTTAAAATAAAATAAACATAAACATCATGTTAAAAATATTATATATAAAAGTAATAATTTTTAGGAATTTTACATTTTAAACTAAACAATGGACACTTTACATTTTTACCATTTAAAACTACACATTATTTCTAATGAGTCACCACATGAATTTAAAATAGAAAGGTGACATTTCATTTGTAAAATAGGGAAGATTATGAAAAACACTTTCCAAAACATTTTCCATAAACACTTGAAAACACAATTATAATCCGAGGAATAATTCAACACTACTCAGGATGTAATAATAACAATTATATGATAAGGTAAATGGAAATAAACATACAATAGTAATTAGTCAAAAACTTATCACAATCATTCATTACATGCATCTAAGTTCCAAAGAACATTGGTGAACCTAAGAGATCATAAACAATCCAGAACATACTAATACATGAGTCCCATCCCCAGAATCATGCCTCACATAAAGAAGTAAAATCTCTCTAAATACTCTTGGACACCCTAATTCAGGACAGACAAAGGGTAAACCCCCATAGTAATAAAAATCAATTTATCCCTGTGCTATGGGCACTCGCCAGTGCATAACCTAGATAATGAAACACTCATTCATAAAAAAATTCTCTAACTATACCATGTTCCAATTTCTCAAGTATAAATGGGAAGATCAAAGAAATACCTACGAATCATCTAATGACATAAATATATAATAATTAATCCAAATAACATGCGTCACCCCAAGGTAACCCAAAGATCGATCTCATTCCATAAAACAAACTCATATTGAAGGAGTCCATAACGAGGATCTCCCATTATCTTAATGGATCACAAGTATTCACATTGAGGAAATCCCATCCATTAAACATAAATAGGGAAAGAGAATTATCCAATAGATGTTTTCATAATAAATGCTTTCACCGCTTTTAAAAAAGTTCCAAACGAGCCTCATTCTCCATTCACAAAACCATATTTTTTAGTTGAAACAAACAATATTTCCAAAAGGTTAAAACCCACCACATTCCATTTCAAAATAAGTTACAAAAAAACCATTTAAGAGACTCAAACCGCATTTATAAACTAAATACTTTTTTATTAAAATGCAAAATGGTCCAAAATCCATCATCTCATGTCAAACCACTTTCAAAATCCAAATACACACTTCTTTTAAACTTAAAAAAACCTAAAAATATTTTAGTAAACTAAAATTCATCATTTCAAAATCCATATATTTATTAAAAAAGTACAAACCATAATTTACATACCACATATTACTAACAAAATGCAACCGAGAATTTCTTCGAACACATGGTGTGCAATATTTTAAAAAAATCTTTTTATCACATAACAAGGAATAAAACGCTAATTTTCACACCCAAAATAAATTTCAAAGGACATATATCGATATTTAGAAAAAAATGAGGTGGGAATGGAATGAAATCAATGATTATTAAATTTAACAGTCATGTGTAGTGGAAACATAACTCAAATTCATGGCACATCGACAATGCACACCTAAAACCTCTCTATGAAGGTTACAAGATCCAAGATATACCAAGAGTAACTATAAACATGAAAAACACTAAATTTCTCACAACCCTAGGTATGTAAATCAGACAAACATGGCTATTAGGGTTAGAGGAGAAAACAAATTGAGGAAATTAAATGGAGAAAGAGAGGGGGTCCCTAAATTTTCTAACTAGGTGAATATTAAACAAGAAACCAACTCAAAATCAACATGGAGGATATTGGAGGATTTATAATGCTCAATGGGAAGTATCCATGTCATGTGATTTTGAGTGGGGTTTCTAAGGGAATAAACCCCACTTAAAAATGAGAAGAAAATTCCAAAATACCATTTCCCAAGTTGGTTTCATGGTCAGCTCACACGGTTTAACAAACCATGTGAAAATCACGTGATTACCTAATATCTAGTGATACACAGGCTGCACACATAGGTTACACAAATAGTTACACCATGAAAAAACTATACGACCCCCTTTACACTTACCAACTTGAATAAACAAACTGTGTGACCTAGAAAATGTCCCTAAAAATAACCCTTTTAACCCCACCACTCATATAACTCAAAGGAAAAAAACCATCCAATAAACATAACATATAAAAATGTTCCACTAAGTGTGTTATAAACTCAATTTTCAATCCAAATAGATCTCATACCTTTCACACTAACCAAAAAAGGTCCAAAAGGCACCCAAATCCTCGAAAACATAATGTTTAAATCTAGAACACTCGTAACTCAGGGGAAAAACCAATATCCAAAAGGTATGTCAGAGAAGAGGGAAAAAATCTAGGTCTAACAATTATCCCCACCAAAATCCTTCCTACCCCCAGAAAGCTACAAAAATTTCTAGTTGGTCGATTAATGACTAAGGACTTCCCTTCCACATTATCCAACCTCCTCAAACCAAAAACATATCAACATAACCAAACATAACATACTCCCTTTTTCTTGAAACAAAAAAAATGGAACCACTTCACCAAAATTGATAGAAAAACTCAATATACAACATTAAAATATGTGATTTTTACTGACCTATTGGGCACCCACCAAAAATACTACTGATCACCCAAACTGAAATGAAACTTAGAAATTGATCAACTTTATGGGAAAGCCACCCGAACGAGACTAACAATAGAATAAAAACTAATCTCCAAAAGGGGGAGGCCCAAATAGACCCCCTTCCATTTGAAACAACCTATCACTAATTTATTTTTATAGGAGGAATTTCAATGAGATCCTTGGTGGGACTCCCCACTATTAAGAACCAATAGGCTTAAAACATTGAAAACTTCCCCACAGAGACCAAAAACTCCCCACCACAAGGGGAGGGGAGGGGAGGGCCCCAACTAAATGAACCATAACTCAAAAACCAGCTAACCTATTTATTATCACCACTAGATATCCATGAACCAAGGCCACACTAGGTTCACATGGTCCATCAAAACAAGGAAGAATCATTTAATATATTCACAGTGATAGAAAACCCACAATAAAAACATAAAATATGATGAATATAATGGATGGAAAACAAGATTAACAAAACTCCACACACCCCTGGGATTACTCATTGTACCCTTGCTTCACCCTAAGACCTTTTCTTGGATTCTAGGTGATTGAGGCATCCACTACATCATATTAGGAGCTGATAATCCCTAATCAGAACTCTTTCTTTTGGTGCCACATGTAGCCAAATAGTATTCCAGGTAGAAACATAAGTCTATAACACACAACTATAGTCCCTTGCTCAAAAAACACAATTTTAGGCATACATGGACTTAGAAGAACCACAAACCAATCTTTATTACATTGAACAAGGATTATAATGAATATAGAAACTAAAAAAACACACCAAAAATCACCAAGAACAACATCTACAACCAAGAGAACCCTCATAATATGAAGAAACTATAAATAAATCACAAATTGATCTCTACTTAAAAAATGGGTTGGGGTATCCTTCAAAGAGGATGATTTATCTTTAGAAACTCGATCATTAAATTCTTAGGTTGATCCACTAGAACTAATTCTAACGTTGAACCATCTGTTGCTGTACTACAAACATCCATAAAAACCCTATAAGGGTGAACATAAGGAAACTTGAAAACTATGAGCTCTATGAAAACTAGATCATGATATTAAAATCACATCAAATATTCACCATCATAGAGGGAAACTAGATCAATGATTCACAAATTTTTTTCTAGAAGTCCTCGAAGACACTGCATCAAGACCGAGACACCAACATTTTTTCAACACACAATAAAACATGCACATAACATCTAAATCATGAGAAATCAATTAAAATAAAGAAAACATATGATGCATAAACAAATAAGACACAAAACAATTTGATTACAAAAACACCACCATTTATTGCATAAAAACAGTTTTGATAAATAATCCACCAAACCATTTGATTATAAAAACACCACAATTTATAGCTTAAAAACAGTTTTGAAAAAAAATCAAACTTGTAGTATTTTCATACTCACCAAGGGAATTCCACAGAGTCTCACCCACATGAACATTCTGGTTCCACCCCAGGTATTAATTAACCATCCCAATCATGGGAACTCCCCACCAATATCATCATCAATACACTTTTTTCACTTATCCATACATGTTAGAACTCATGGAATATAAAATGTTTTAAAAAAATTCTAATTTTACAAAACAAATCATTTAACCCAATTAAAAATACATGAAACGTTTTGAAGACTTCTTAAAAACAAAGTCACAAATATTTTTCATATTCCATTTTTTTAACCATTTAACCATGATCAAAAATAAAATCCTATAAATTTCCATCCTAAAATTCCATTCATTTTATTCAAAACATTTTACAGTAGCCCAAAAAATCACATTCCATCAAAAATCATTTGATTAAAACTCAGCCTTTTTATTTAAAAAATTTCAAACAAACATCCTCTATAAAAGAAACATTTTCAATAAACCCCATGTTTTGATTAAAAAAACTCTAATTTGAATAAATACATTCCATTTTTTTAAGAGGTCATTTTATGAAAAATCATTTTTAAAAAGTCTTCCAGAATTTTAATTCTAAAAATCATTTTTCCAAACTCCAAAAATCCAACCATTAACACTAAATCCCCATTTTAACAATTCAAACAAAAGGGTTTTCAAAAAATCTTTTAGACTCAATTACTACTCAATGATACTCACAAGGCGGAGACTAGTGTCGATGAGTGACTTAGACATATGGGTGGAGACTATATTCCAAACAAAACACCATAATAGAGAGTCTTCTAGACCCATTCCACCAACTCCACATGGATTTCTAGGCAATGAAATTTCATGGAGACAATTAGACCAACTCCCTTTGCATATCCAAACACTAAAAAATCTATAAATACCTAAGAAAACTACAAAACTAGACTTCCTAGGGAAACCCAAGGATCAGAACAAGAAAGGATTCATGACGTCCTTCCCGTTTCTACATCTCATGTTCTGAAGTTCTACTCCATATACCCTAACATCCCCTAGTAAAGAAAAGAACTATTAAAATAAAGTTCCTCTAAATATTTAACCACATATGGTACCATTTAGTAACAAACCTACCTCGGTCAACCTCGAACTGGCCACTTGAGACGATCCCTATAATATCCTGAAGGGCATTCCCGATCACTATGGGCTGGAAACTAGTGTCGAGCATCAATTGATCACATGAAGGGAATGATTTCACCCCTAAATAAATAAATAAAATAGATAGAGGAAATATAAACAAAAAAAACCAATGAATATACAATATCTAAACTAAACATATTATATTCAAAGGCAGAGATACAAAACTGAACAACCAGACTAAATGGAACCTGACAATGCCATACCTGCATGTGACCCTGAGGGTCACCCTCCAACACCAAAACCAAAAATCTCTCACGGTGATCGAATCCAAGATGGAACTTGCACCACAAGCTAAAATTAAGGAGAACCTATAGCCTTGGGTATTAAAACTCGGCAGGTAAACCCAAATAAATCTATCCCTAATGCAATTTTATTAAACTAAAAGAAATATCAACTTGAAGTTTAAAATAAAATGTATAAAATTAATATTTTTCATGAATTTTATATTTTATACTAATACATGGTTCATTTACCATTATACTATTTAAAACCAAATATTATTTTCAATGATTAACCATATGAATTTAAAAGAGGTAGGTGACATTTCATTTATAAAAGAGGGAAGAGTATGAAAAACACTTTCCAAAACATTTTCCATAAACACATGAAAACATTTTTATAATCTTATATATAATTCCACACTACTCAGGAATGATGAATAGTAATCATATGACAAGGGAAATGGAAAGAAAAATATAAGAGTAACTATACAATAATGTATCAGTATCATTAACCACAAGAAACTATGTTTAATTAGACATGGGTTAACCAAAGAGATCATGAAAAATCCAGAACAAATTAATACAATATACCGATCCATGTAAGAATAACTTACATGATGAAATCATAGTGAGATAAATAATATCATCCACCCTAACTTAGGAAATACTGAGGGGAAAATATCGTAGCAATAAATCTCAATATATCCTCGTTTTATGGGACACTGGCTAGTGCATAATGTAGTTGGTGTAGAAATTGTTCTTAGAAAATTCTATCACTATTCTAGCTTCCCATGTATCACATATAAAGGGGTGATCCAAATTATTACATCTGAGAATATATTCACATGCATATATAATAATTAATCCAAACAACATGCATCACCCCAAGCAACCCCAAGGATTGATCTTATTCCATGGAACACAAACATCATGAAGGAGTCTATACTGAGGATCTCCCATTATAATAATAGATCAGAAGTATTCCAAAGTGATTACATCTTATCCATTAATCATAAAAAATAAAGATAATCATCCAATGGATGTTTTCATAAAAAATTCTTTCACCGCTTTCATAAAACTTCCAAACGAGCCTCAATATCCTTTCACAATACCATTATTTTTATAAGAAAAAAATCATCATTCCAAAAGGCGAAAACAAAAATTTTCTAATTTCAAAACCATTTATAAAAAAAATCATTTAAGGATATCATACAACTTTTACAAATAAAATCCATTTCTTATTGAGTTTCTAAATGAGCCACAATCCACCATCACATGATAAAACACTTTCAAAATCCAATTACATACTTTTTTTTAAATATAAAACCACTTGAAACTATTTCATGATAACAAAATTAATTATTTATAAAGACAAATATTCATTAAAAATCATAACAATAATTTAGATACCACAAATTACTCACTAAATCCAACTGGCCATTTCATCGAACACAAGGTGTTAAATATTTAAAGAAATAATCCTATTTACCATATAATAAGGAATAAAACACCACCTTGTAGACCCAAAATATATTTCAAAGGACACACATTAACAATTAACATATAAATGAGGTGTTAAATAGAAGAAATAAAATATTCTAATATTAAAAAGTCATGTTAAATTGAAACAAACCTCAAATTCATAGAGCATTGACTATGCACACTCGAATCCTCTCTACAATGGTTCCAAGATCAAAGATCATCCAAGTGGAACCCTAAAAAAACAAAACTCCCAATTTCACACCATCCTACGTATGAAAATCATCCAAACATGGCCACTAGTGTTACGAGATAAATGAAAAATTGAAGAAAAGAAAAGGATAAAGAATGGTTAGCCCTAAGCATTCAAACCTGGTGAAGATTCACCATGAAACCCCCTCAAAATCACTTTGGAGGATGTTAGAGGAGAAAAATTCTCCATGGGAGGTGTCTGAGTCAAGGGATTTTGAGTAGGGTGTCCAACGTAATAAATATAACTTAAAAATAAATATAAAATCCATAATTTCCCTTTCCTTAGAGAGTTTCATGATTAGCTCACATGGTTTAACAAATCCTGTGAAAACTGTGGAAATACCCACTATCTAGTGCTCCAAAGGCTTCAAATTATGGCTACAAACATAATTAAACCATGCGATAATTGTGAGACCCCATCCACACTTACCTTCATGATTAAACTAACTATTAACCTTAACTGTGCAGCCAAAATAAAACCACAAAAAATAACTTTTTTCACCACAAAATTCATCTAAATCAAAGGGTAGACCATACAACAAACATAACCTATAAAAATGTGCCACTGGGAGTGTTAAAAACTCATTTTACAAGACACATACTCCTCATAACTTTCATTATAACCATGAATTTGTCTAAAAACTCAAAAATAAAAATAAAAAACATAATGTTGTAATCTAAAACTCCCAAAACTCCAAATAAAAAATGATCCAAAAGATAAGTCGAAACAATATAAATCTGGGTGTGAAAATTGAAAATTGAGTTCCTGATTCAATTAATTAATTTTTTTAATTAATTAATTAAGGTAATTCTGAATATGATATATTTAGATTGAGAATCTGAATAATAAATTTTTGAATTCAATATTTGGTATTGAGATTGAGAATCTAAAAAATAAATTGTTGAATTAATTATGGAGTTTTGAGATTGTGAATTTGAATAAATAACTATTGAATTATTTAATGGGTATGGAGGTTGGGAATCTAGATAATAAATTCTTGAATTAATTATGGGATAATGAGATTTTGAATATGTGTAATTAATTGTTGAATTTATTATTGGATGTAGAGATTGTGAATTGATTAATTAATTGTAGAATTATTTAATAGGATTAATGTGATTAATTAATTGTTTAATTAATTAATGGAATGATGGGAATATAATTTTTTTAATTTGATTAATTAATTTTTGAATTTATTAATATGATCATTGTGTGTGGGATATGGTCTGCTGCCTCAAAAAGACAAAGTGTGATAAGAAATGATGAATGGTAACGATGGAATTCATATAGGAAGATCGGGTGTGGGACAACATCTGCTGTATCAAAAGAACATAATGTTATTTGAAATGTTAAATGGTAAAAATTTCATTGACATTTGATAATCATGTGTGGGATATAATCTACTTTATCAAATTACCATATTGGGAATTGCAATGGTGAATGGTAACAATTGAATTCACACGGGACTATAATCAGTGAATGGTAACAATGGCATTCACATGTGACATGAAATGGTAAACAGTAAAAAGGAAATTCATACGTGGTGTGAAATAGTGAATGGTAAGAATGGAATTCTTACCAAACTTAAATTGATGAATGTTAATAATGGAATTCATACATGACTTAAATTGATGAATAATAAAAGCAGAATTCACATGTGAATTGAATTAATAAATGGTAATAGTGGAATTAAAATATATGAAATTCCTTGGGAATAGTTTAGACTCTGGTATGAGATGAAGTAGGTATTTAGAGTTCCAATGTCCTCAAGAACCCAAGTGTTATGTGGTTAAATAAAGAGTAATTGAATAAGTGTAAAATATTTACTTATTGCTTTTATTTATTCTTAGTAAAACTATATACACTTGTTTTTGACTAGATATTATTTTAAATGCTGTTGGAGGTGGTCTACTAAGTTGTAATCAAACTCTACTCTGGCTACCTGATCATTACATGAATAGATGTCCGGGTCATGGGACCAGATATGGGAAAGTGTTTTTGTTAGATGACTGAGTCGGGATGGATCATGGATGAGGGAACCAGACTAGGTGTCGAGACCCTTTTGGGAGTTGTCTGTGTCCTTATTTATTCTGGGTCTTGCATATTGACACATGTCATGAACATGGATTGAAATATATATTGTTTTAGTATGTATATTGTATTTTATGCTTTATTCATTGTTTGATATTTGTATTGTTCTGGTTATAGTTATATGATTTGTTTATTCATGTCTATTTATGTTTTTGTGATACTTTGATAAAGAGGGTATAACATCCCCATTATCAATATTAGACTCTCAGTACTAGTTCTAAGCCTCTAGAATACGGGCATGTGCACCTAATGTCTTGTGACCTACAAGCTCTGAGAACTGGTGTGGGACACCTTAGTTGGGATGTCACATCCATCCATTAAATATAAAATCTCCCTAAACCTGTAAGTAATACTGATATGAACTTAATATCATATAATTATTTATAATGATCGAATATTGAAACCTTATCCTCATGATTGGTTAGTCACCACATTCATTTATTATTGACTATAAGACTATGTTATTACTCTGATTAAAATTCAAGAATGACCATCTTAGTGTACCACTAAATAGTTGTTTCTAGACTATACTTGAAGGTACAATTTCCTATTTCCCACAATAAAACATATTTATACTAAAATAATAATGGTCTCCACATTTCTCTTAGTTTCTTCAACATCACATGAAATAGATATCTCTTCCCAAAACAAATAAATAAATTATTTAGAACATGATTCTATTTCAAGAACATCGACAATTTATGATCATTACCATTCATAATAGTACTGATATCCATCACTATATATTTTCATCATTAGCATCTTTCCTGGCTTCTTGATTTTTTATGTACAATAAGACTTCTTCTTCTTTAAAAATCTACTAGATTCATTCTCTTATTCTCTTCATTATACTATATTATAACAAACCAGCCTATATAAAGGTAAATATTATTTATATCCTATTAATATTTGATAATTATATTTTGTAGAATAATATTAATTATTATAAAACTATGTAAGTTTTTAATAAAAAGGAAAAAATAATTATTTATATTTGACTTAGTTTTTCATGAATATATGGTTCTTTTATAAATATTTAATTTTAAATAATAAAATATTAATTTTAAAAAAAAAAAATAATTTTTAAATCATCCTATCAAAAATAATATTCAGATAAATATTTAAATTTTTTAAAAGAAGCTGTATTTTTCAAGGAATAGTGAAAAATATTGATTTGTATTGAAAATTGCCTTTTCATTTCTTGAATTTATAAAGATCCATTTTCTTTCATTTTTTTTGAAAAAAATAGTTAAATCTATTCTTTAATAGTAAAATATTATTTGTAAAAAAATTTATTTCATAATTAGGTATAATAAATATTTATGCTAAAAATACATTATTTTGAAAAAAACGTTTTTTATAATGTTATTCATTTTTAATTTTAAATTGAATTATAAAATTAATATAAAATGAATTTAAAAAAATATATTCCATATTATTAATAAAAAAATTTAAATCAGTTATTTTGTTTTACATAATTTTTGGATATAATTAATCATATAAACATTAATTATCTGTTACCAAAAATATTGTTAAAATATGATTATCAGGGGTTAGTCTTAAGTTATAACTATTAAATTGAACTAGAAGCTACTATGAATTCAACTGGATAGAAATATTTGGATAGTATCTCATATAATGTTTAAAAAAATCAATTTTTTGTCTATTTGAATTATCACAACCCTACTATTTATTACACACTTAAACATATTTTATTACCTAAAACCTTCACTTGATAAAATAGAGAAGATCGATAGGTCTAGTTTCTTTGGGTCGAAGGGACATTACATAACAACTTGAAACATGAAATACACATCTTTATTGAAAACTTATTTAAATGACCACAACATTCCTTCGTACTTACCATTACATGGGATAACCTAAGGAAATACATAAGAAAAGTGTGATCTATAAATCCCATCAATGGAGTAAAGAAGGCATAAAATGAAGAATACAGTACATGTTATGAAATAGGCATATCGATTGATCATAAAAGTAACATGAATATAAATTTATAATATAGAATTATTATCATAACATGGAAATGTGGCAACAACAGTTAACATGATATTAGTATGAGGCAAGGATAATTTCACATAGATCATGATTAAAACTTCATTTCACTAGAATTACAATGAGTAAACCCTCATTTCACGTGACATATCATGATACTAATCTTTTCCCAATGCATTAGAGAACTATCAAGGTTCACCCTTCTTAATCATTTTATTTCATGAATAAGTGTGCCACATTGATCATATAACATGGATTCATAAAACATCATCATTTATTCAGGATAAAGGAATGTGTAATACAAACAAGAAACTATATAATCAATAAGTAAATGTGCATAAAGTTTAATACCCTTGATAGAGAAATGGGCATGGTAATCACAACACAATGACTTTGTCCTGGAAAATCATAGTGCAATTTCGGCAGCATAACAACATGACATAAGAATTCATAAGAATGATTGATGATAGAGAATGGGGTATCTCGTCATATATAAAAATATTGAAATTAAGGGGGGTCATATATATACATGCCTGAACATATGTAATGGAATTTAGACTCATAATACCAATGAATTGCTTGAATGAAAATGGGGAGAGAGAAATTTCTTATAGACTTGTGGCATGGTAACAGGTGTACATGAGAGGAATTAATGAGAGAGAAAGGGGTTTCTCATCATTCAAACATAAAGATAGAAGTATGTGGGAGGTGCGAAATAATACCCCAACATTTACTATTGAAATTGAAAGGGTATAAAAACATAAATAAATTTTGACAAAAAAGAGAGAGGAAGAAATTTTTTACATAGAAGAGTGACCCCAAAGTCTTGGTAAGGGATTGTGAGAGGATTATTGGGAGATTGGGGAGACTTTGGAGGATTCTATAGAGAGGATAGCATAGGTTGGTTGGGAACCAAGGGCTTTGAGTGAAGAGAAAGTAGGATCATGGGTGGGTTTATATAGGAAAAGAGAGGGTATTTTTTATTATTTAGGTTTTGGATACCACAAAATAAACTAATAAAAACCACAAACCAACCCTGTAAAATTGAAATAATGACGTAGATGATCAATTACATGATTGGGTGTGAATTATAAGTTTAATTTTTTTTGTTTTTAACCTTATGGAAAACTATGTTTAACAATGTTAAACAAGAAAAATTCACAAATCCTCTTTTAGTTCATCTAAACAAACTTGATAGGTTCTGAAAATATTGTTCTAGAAACGAACCATTAGAAATCATTACTTATGTAAATATTATACTTTAATTCATATATAATCTTATTTATAAGAGTACATAAAGAATGAGAAATTATAATAAAGTTCCACTTTCTTTATTTATCAAAATAAAGCGGAAATAAACTTGAAACAAAACAAGTGACAAGTATGAAATATTTTAACACAAAGAGAAGGGTATTCAAAAACCTTGTATAAGGGTACCTTGATTAATACATTCAAGAATGTTTGTCTTACCCACACTAGGGTAATACCTCGATAATAATATCTAAATTTGTATTTATATCACCACAAGCCCTCAATATTTAAGGTAGTCAGAACCTCTGTTATCTTATTCCTAAAAGTCCTTGATGTTTAAGGCGGTCGGCACATCTATCTTCATATTCGTGGAATCCCTCAATTGTATACAACAGCAATCAGAGTTTCACAAAGTATTCTGAACAAGATGTTCATAACGGCACAATACATGAGAGTCTCTCTCTAGAAATCACTTCAGCATCATGAAATCTCAAGAGTGATGGAACAATATTGAGCTCATTCAAATGAGATCTTATTTATAGACACTTCTCTTATGGTTGGCTCCCACCTCCAATGGTAATATTTTTCCGAGAATCTCAGAGGGACTTGTACATATGTCACTCAAAAAATGGTTTGTTAAAGACAAATTGTACGATATTGTTTCATAATAAGTGCATGGAAAATTATGTTACTTAACCAAATATATTTTTAGAGTTTAAGGAATAATATAATTAAGAAACTAACCGAATAAATATTTGGAGTCAATAAGACATGGATATTTGGATTCTATTTCCAAAGAATTAGGAATATGAATTCTATCTATTTTTGAGTCTGAATTCTAATGAATTTGGAATCTGAATTCTAAGGAATTCGGAGTCTAAATTATGAGAAATTTAGAGTATGAATTATGAGGAAATTTGGAGTTTGAATTTAAGAGAATTCAGAGTATGAATTTCAGAGAATTCAGAGTATGAATTTCAGAGTATTTTGAGTCTGACTTTCAGAGAGTTCAGAGTCAAAATTTCAAAGAATTCAGAGTCCCAATTCTGAGGAATTCGGATTCTTAGTTCTGAGGAATTTGGACTCTGAATTTTAGAGAATTCCGACTCTGAATTTCAGAGAATTTGTAGTCTAAATTTAAAATAATTCCGAACCTAAATTTTAGAGATTTCGGATTCTAAATTTTATAGAATTCAGAGTCTGAATTTTAGAGAATTTGTAGTCTTAATTTTAGAGAATTCAGAACCTGAAAATAGAACAGTATATATCCATGGAAATATACAATTCTGAGGTTTTATATAAGAATCCGAATTTTAGAAATAGGAATAAAATGTGTTTTATTTAAAAATATTATAAAATAAAACAATGAAAATAATGGTAAGGATAAAAAATTTCTTTATAGAAGGAAATTTACCTTATGAAATAATTCCCTAGGGAAAAACAATTTTCCTTAAGTTAAAGTGTTTGTGATTTTCAAAACATGGAGAAATGGAAAAGTGATAAGGAAACCTTATTAACTCAAAAAACCCATGATTTTTCCCATGGTTTTTTCCAAACGTGAGAGGAATACATTATTTTATGAGTCCAATGGCTTATCTTCTTATAATATTAGTCTTGCTTATTTGGAGGTGAGTCACAATTTTAAGGAAAACATTTTAAAAGGTTAAAACATTTTATATTCCTTGGAGGTTCCACTAAAGCATTGTAAAATAAATCAAACAAACAAAAAATCACATTATTTTAATGGTAGACCATATATTGTCTGAACATACCACTTCTATTATTTTATTACAACACTATTAGGTTATTATGATACGATAAAACACATTATATAATTAAACGGTGTTTAATTTTTACCAAAAAAATCACTATCTAAGAAAATTATGAATAATTCACCATTGAATAATTTTGACATCCTGATACGTAAAATAATATTCGTTTTATCTAAATAATTTTCTAAATATTTTATTTTTTTATTTTAAATTAAAAATAGTCATTTATAAAAAAAACATTAGTTTTGAAAAAAATATCTTTCAAACATTAAAAAAATCACAATTGTATTCAAAAAAATTATATGATCATATATATTTAATAAAAAGTAAAGTAGTAATAATATTTTATTAAAATTTTATTTAATTCAAAAATCCACTAATTCATCATAATAGATTTATTAATTCAATATTAACTTAAAATAATATTTTTTTCTTTAAAAATTATTTACAAAGTAACAATAATAAAATGAATGCATAATATTTATTCTATACAACAATAATGCACATAATCCTAGTGCTAGGGTATTGTTACATAACCACTTAAAACACCATCATATGACATATGGGTAAGGTGTGCGATGGTGGGAGACTTTTGGGGTGGCTTGGATAACATCGCTCAGGTGGAAATATCTATTAACTTCCACTTCACACATACGCAGTTCAGGTCAAGCATAACATGTTGATGCTTATCTTGGGATTCGTCCAGAGCGAAGCCCACTGAACCCATCTCAAGTACATGATGATTCTTTAAACTTGTAGTTTCACCACAAAATCTTGACGATGAAATTGACTTATTTTTTAGACATTTTCCCTACGATCTAAGATCTTCACTGAATTTTCATTATAGGAGAGGTCATTCTCCAATTGTACCACCTATGGATTGAGTACATGAAATGGGTCATGTATATACCTCGTCAATAGTGATACAAGGAATACATCATGTACTTGACATAGGTTCGGTGGTAGTGCTAGTTGATAGGCCACTACTCCAATGCGATCAAGGATCTCAAAAGGGCCGATGTACATTGGACTAAGATTTCCCTTCTTCCCAAATCTTACAACTCTTTTCCATAGTGATATATGGAGGAATACCATGTCTCTAACATCAATCTATAGATCTCATAGACGATTATCAACATAGTTATTTTTTCAACTCTAAGAAGTATTAATGTGATGTTGGATGGTCTTAACATTCTCCACCATTTATTCGACCATTTTTGGACCTATTAGTTTTCACTCCAAAACACCATCCCAACATTCTAGTGTTCTGCATCTCTTTTGATAAAGGGCATCAGAAGGATCCATTTGGGTTCTTGAGTGGAAATTTTTGTTGGAAGAGAACTCAACTAGGGGAATATGTTGATCCCATATTCCTTTGAAGTCCATTGAGAATGATATCAACATGTCCTTAAGTGTTTGTATAGTCCACTAAGATTGGACCTCAGTTTGAGGATGATAAGCTGTACTAAATTTTAGATTAGTATCCAGATCATGTTGAAGACACTTACAAAATTTAGAGGTGAATCTTGAATCTTGATCAGATACAATAGATATTGGTACTCTATGCAGCCTGACCAAATCTATGATGAATATCCATTCTAGTTGATCCAATGTGAAATCCTATCAAATTGAAATAAAGTGTGTATCCTTTGTAAGATGATCCACAACAACCCAAATAGCATTCCATCCTTTGGAAGTCTTTAGAAGTCTAGTGACAATGTCCTTGGCGATGTTCCTCCATTTCCACGATGGTATGGGTAATTGTTTCATCATCCCCTTAGACCTCGGCCTCTCAGCCTTCACTTAATGACATACTAGGAACTTTTATCTATACACAATGATCTCCTTCCTCATGTTATACCACCATTAATGATCTCTTAGATCATGATACATTTTTGTGTTTCCTGGGTGAATGGTGAAATTTAAACTATGTGCATCATCTAAAAGTTATTTCTTCAACTACAGATTTGATGGGACACATAATCTTGCCCCAAATCTCCCAATTCCTTCTCCATTAACATTGAAATCTGAGGATTTACCTTTTTTGATAGTTTCTATTTTTTTTGAATTCCCACACCATCCTTTTGAGAATCCTATATCCTTTCCAAAAGAGACGGTTGAGAAATAATTTTGTTAAAGGATTGATGATGTTCCTTTATTTATGATTCCCATGTCCATATTCATAAAATTTATGAATATTGGATCCTTTTAAATTAGCATCAATAATATAATTTCTAGGTCCTTTATAATTAGAGAATATTCCACCTTGTTTGATTTTATAGGGTGGTAATGGACTGAGCAGTCATAGTATTTGATCATCTCTAACAATCTTCATTGGTGCCTATTAATATCTTTATGTGTGAATATATACTTGACGATTTTGTGATCTGTGTATATTTTCCACTTCTCTCCAAAGTGGAAATGTCGCTTAATCTTCAAAGCTGAGATTACTACAGCCATCTCCAGATCATGTGTTGTATATTTTTTCTCATGAACTTTTAATTTCCTTGAAGTATAAGCAATGAATTTTTAATTTTTTATCAACACAAAACCTATTACATTATTTAAAGCATCACAAGATACCACAAAAAGTTCTCTACTTGTGGGTAGTGTGAGCATAAGCACAGTGATATGTCTCCTTTTGAACTCTTTGAATATCTCTTTGCATTCATCATTCTAGTAAATTTTTACTCCCTTATGATTTATCTTGTTAAAAGGGTTTGAAAATATTGAGAAATTATCAAAAATCGGCGATAATATCCACCTAACCCCAAGAAGATACAGATATCCATTACTGATGTTGTCCTTGACCATCATTCAATTGATGTTGTCTTAAAGGGATCCACATATATCCCATTTCTGGTGATGATATGACCTAATAATGAGAATTAATTCAACCATAACTTACTCTTGTAGTACTTTTCATAGAGCTTGTCCTTTCTCAAGGTCTCTAGTGTAGTTCATAGTTTCTTCTCATGATCTTCCTTTGATTTGGAGTATATTTGAATATCGTCTATATAGACTACCCCAAATTTTTTGAGGTAATCTCTAAAGAATCTATTCACCAAGTCCATGAATATTTCTGGAGCATTAGTGAGTCTGAATGGCATTACTATGAATTCATAGTGCTCGAATCTTGTACGAAAAGAATTCTTAGGGATATCCTCCTTCACCCTTACCTGGTAATTTCCCAAATTCATATACACCTTGGAGATGTATTGTGCTAAATTTAGCTAATCAAACTAGTCATCAATTCATGGTAGAGTGTACTTGTTCTTTATCATGTTTTTTAAGCTCTCAATAATCAATGCAAAGGCACATTGACCCAACATAATTAATGAAGAAGAGAAATATTACACCCCATAGTGAATCACTTGGGTGTATAAACTCTTTATCCAAATTATCTTATATTATTTTCTTCATGTTCTTAAGCTCAACAACATCCATTCTATATAGATTCATGGATATTGGCAACTCCCCAGGTATAAGATCAATTGAGAATTCAACACCTCTTCTAGGAAGAAGAGCTGGAAAATCCTGAGCAAACACTTCAATGAATTCTATCACAATAGGAATGTCATCAAGGATGGTTTCTTCCTTAGACTCAATCATCTAATCCATATATGTAGGCTCATAGGGAAGTAATATCCATGCTTGAGATGATGGGGATAAAGAAGATTCATCCTCCCCCTTGCACTTGTATAGAATCGGGGGTCGATTCTCTATATGGGGAGTGATTTCCCTCTCATGGTAATTTATGTTGGATCTATATAAGGAAATCCATTACATGCCAATAATTGCATTAAATTCCACCAAAGGGAGTATGAAGAGATTTTCTGGGAAGTTCAATCCATAAATTATGAAAGGGGAGAAGATATATTCATGGGGTGAAATGATTTCCCGATTTTCCATTATAATGGAAATCTTTAATTCCATAACTTGGGGTGGTGTTGGGATTGATCTAATAGACTTTCAGGATATTAAAGAATGTGTACAACTAGAATAAAAAAGTAATTTATCGATTCTTGAAAGAATAACTAGCATACCTGTCACCACTTCATTGTTGGGGTTCACATCGGTAGTAGTGATGGAAATAGAACACCCTTGCTACATTAGAGGTTTTTGGTTGCCTCTGAAAACCCATGTCTTAGGGAACTGTTTTTCAAAGTGCCCCATTCCTTTGTAGTTGAAGAAAGGAACAATGTGTTGAGGGTCAAATAGAGCGTTCCTCCCCAATTTTGCAGCCGCAGGTTTTTGTTGTAGGCAATAAATGGCCATGTTCTCTTCTCTTCCACACTTATATCATTTTCTAGTCCCCTTCAGAAAATTTACAGGGTGCTTCTTTCCACACTTTTGGAAAGTGGGGTGCTAGATTTTCTTAGCATCATTTTCTAGTCCCCTTTAGAAAATTTTTTGGCGCATCATACAATTTTTTCATAGCTCTCAAAGTCACGAAGAGCTAGTGATTTCTGTAGGCTAGGTTTTAGCCAACCAAAGAAGCGACCAACCTTGCATTTGGGGGTAACGACAATGTCAGAGGTGTATTTTTTAAGACTTGTAATGTTTTCCTCATACTATCTGATAGATTCGTCATCTTTTTGATTGAGTTCAAAGAAGTCTCTTTCCATCTTAAGTGGAAGGGTTTGAGGAATATATTTGTCTAAAAACATTTTATATAAATCCTTCCATTCCAAAGCCTCTATCTCCTACTCCGACTTCATATTTTTGATCAATTTATAAAATTGATCAACTTCACCCTCCACACAATAAGCAGCCAGAAGTGCCATCTATTGTTCAGAACATTGAAGGATGGAGAAGATCATCTTCAATGGAGTTGATCCATTGTTTGGTGATTGAGGGATAAATGATCCATTAAAAGTAGAAGGCCTTTGTATCATGATGCTCTTGATTGTGACATGATCTTTTTTATGGGGTTTTTATGTTCTTTTTGACCCATGTTTCTATTTACAACTTTATTTAACTAAGAGTGAATAATAATAAATACCATGATTCACATTCCCATCAGATTAGGTATCTGATTAGAAAAATAATTACATTGATCTTCACATCAGTTGTTAGACCGAGTCCTGATATTACCATCCATTTTCTAGAATAAAATCAATGTTAGGGGTAAGACATAAAGGGTAAACAAAATACAAAAATAGATGACTTTTAAATTTCTTATATTTCCTTAACTTATGAATTTATAGGCTTCAATCTATGTTATCCATGACCTACTTTGCTAAAAATATTCTTAGGTGGAATTTATTTTAATTTACTTAAAAATGGTACGTACTGAGATTATGAATTTACCACAGCATATCCCCTGGGAGTGTCATAACCAAGTGTGTACCAAGGCCCGTTTTCGTGCACTAGTTCTTGTTCGAGTCAAGCTCAAAGTAGTGTTTTTGGGTTTTACCCCTAGATAGAGTTGTTCCAGAGCCACCTCTACCTACTCATATCCAGACAGGGATGAATTTTTTAGATAAACAAATTACTCAAAACTCACCAAAATTTATGGATGTTTTTATTATACTTAGTCTTATCCCTCAGAATTTCAATAGGGATTTCTGATCCAAATCCCAAAAATAACCAAACTCATCCTCCGATACAAATTATAACAACCCTGCTCTTTATTACACACTTAAACATATTTTATTACATAAAACCATCAATTGATAAAAAATAAAAGATCAATAGGTCTAGTGTATTTGGGGATTAAGAACATTACATAGCAGCTTAAAACATTAAATACACATATTTATTGAAAACTTGTTTTACATGACCACAACATTCCTTCGTACTTATCATTGCATGGGATAACCTGAGGACATGTATAAGAAAAGGGTGAGTAATAAATCCAAGTAAAAAAGTAAAAAATTCATAAAATGAAGAATATATTACAGTTTATGTAATAGGAATATCAATCGAGCATAAGAGAAATGTGAACAGAAAGGCTTGATATTACATGGTTATCATAACATGAAAATGTAAAAAGAACACTTAACATGATATTAGAATGAGCCATGGATCATTGCACATAGAGAATGAGTAAACCCTTATTAAACTTGAATTATCATGAGTAAAAAATCATTTCATATTAATTATAATGATACTAATATTTACCCAATGTATTTGAGGTCTATCAGGGCACACCCTTCTTAATCATTTAATTTAATTCATAAGTGTACCACATTGATCATATAACATGGATTCATAAAACATCATCATTTATTACAAGATAAAGGAATGTGGAAGAAATACATGAAACTATATAATCAATAAGTAAATGTTCATAAAGGTGAATACCCTTGAGAGATAAATGGGTATGGTATTCACTACACAATGACGTTGGCTTGGAAAATCGCTGTGTAATTTCGGTAGCATAAGGGCACGGTATAAGAATTTTTAAGAATGGATGAAGTGATAGAAATGGGTATCTCATAATAATTACTTGAAATTAAAAGTATTTGGGTCATATAGATACATGTCCCCACATATGTAATAGAATTTAGATTCATAATACAAAAGAATTCCTGAAATTTAAACAAGGAGAGAGAAATTTCTTACTCAATTTCAGCAAGGTAACAGGTGTACATGGGAGGCATTAATGAGAGAGAAAGAGGTATATAATCATTAAAACATAAAGAGGTTAGTATGTGGGAGGTTCGAAAACATAACCCATCATTTACAATTGGAATTAAAAGGTCATAACAATATAAATAAATTTAGACAAAACCAACAAAAGAAGAAATCACTTATTTGGAAGTGTGACACCAAATGATTGGGAGGGGATTGAGGGAGGATTATTGATAGCTTGGATCCCCATGGTAAGATTATATAGGGATGAGGAAATATTTTGGTCATGATCCAAATTATGTTTTTTAAGAAGAAGTGGGTTGTTGAGTGGGTTTATATAAGAAAAGAGCGGGAATTATTTATTATTTTGGTTTTGTCCACCACACATTAACTTAATAAAAACCGAAAAAACCATGTTTTTTGTCCATTGTTTCTGAAAAAGGGGAGTAGGAAAAATTATATTATATGTAAAATGGAATATATTCTAGAAATATTAGGCTAGATTATGTGGAGGTGAGTCACACTCTCAAGGAAAACTTTTTAAAGGTTAAAATATTTTATAAAACTTGGAGGGTCCACTAAAGCATTGTAAAATAAATAAAACAGACAAAAAATAACATTATTTTAATGGTAAAACATATATTGGACTAAAATAAAATTTATAAGATTTTATTACATCATTATAAGGTGATTATGTTGTCACAAGACACATTATACAATTAAATGATATTTAATTTTTAAAAAAAATCAACTGTCTTAGAAAATTTTAAAAAATTCAGTATTGGATAATTTTGAATTCATTTTTCAAAAAATAATATTAATTTTATATAAATAATTTTAAAAATATGTCAATTTTTTACTTTTAAAATATAAACAGATATTTATTAAAAATTCGTGTGTTTTAACAAAAACAACTTTCAATTCTTAATAAAAATCACAATTGTATTCTTTTAAATTATATAATCAATTATATTTAATAAAAATTAATTTAGTAATAATTTTTATGGAAATATTATTTAATTCCAAAATACATTAATAAATCAAAATATATTTCTTAATTGAATATTAAGTAAAAATACTATTTTTTTCTTTATAAACTCTTTATAGAGTAACAATAATAAAATAAATGAATATTTCATAATCTATAAAAAAATAATGTACATAATCATAACACTATGGTCTTTTTATATAAACCCTTATAACACCCACATATTACCTAAGTGTAAGGTGTTCAATGGTGATATACTCTTGGGGTGTCTCGGATAACATCGCTCAGGTTGTAATCTCTATCAACTTCCACTTCTCACATAAGTAGTTCCGTTCGAGCAAAATATGTTGAAGCTCAGCTTGGGATTAGTTCAGAGAGAAGCCCAATGATTGCACCTCCTTTCCGAGTTCGGAAAAATGGGTTTCATAAGGAGAAATTTTACTTGATGAGTCCATCTCTACCTTTGTCTATGTAAATTGGATTTGTTAAACACCTATATTTATTCTAATCAATTGATAACTATTCAATGACTATATTAGAAATGGTAAAAATTATTAATGGTAGTTTGAAATCCAAAAACTTAAAACCAAGGAAGTGAATATTTTATATAACCATTTTACATAATAATACATTTACTTAGGTCGTGAGTAACATTTATTTGTAAATTTTTGGGTCATTACATGAATTGATTAAGACATTAATATATTTTGTTCCTTTTAAAAATTTCGATTATGTCATATCACCAACTTATAAAAGGACACCCCCTCTACTCTAATATACAAACCTAAAAAGACTTTTGGTTCATCCAAGACCTACCCAAATCCCATACATAATTACATACAAACTTTATGTAGTCCCTTTATTAATATTAAAACCATCTTATATGTCTTTACGAATAAACCTAAAGAGGGTGTGGGTAGAAGAGGAGTAGTTTGTATCATAGTGGTTTCATTTTATTTCTTAATCTACCTCCATAAAGTATTCTTCAAACATTATGAATTAATAAATACAGTATTCTAATTTTCATTATGTTTTTAATATAATTTTATAAGTTATATCCATACACCCATCCATCAAATTGTAAAAAAAAACATCGTTCGTGTGTATAATGAACTATAACCACACGAACAGATGTAAATAATTTTCTATCACCACCTCTCAAAAATGGTTTTAATTAAGTTCTTAATTTATAAATATGATATTAATTAAATATTTATCATTCTTTAAATATAATATATCAAATTATTTCTATAATGGCCCAGACCCTCCAGGTCCAGTACTTTTCCAAAAACTCATTTCTATCATACGGTTCCACAAAAATGTTGGCACCAGTCACAGTCAGACACCAAAATAGTGGCACCATAGCAGTCGCAACATCATGGTCACTCATAGAAATAGTGGAACCACTTACGATGGCACCGTAAGGGTGGCACTGTGAGGGTGACACCGTAATAGTCACACCATCAAGGTCACACACCAAAACGGTGGCACCGCTTATGGTGTCACCGTGATGGTGGCATAGTGACCAAGACACAACTTATAGTGTCTCAACAAGTGGTGTCCCACCATTGTTTCCTTTTCTATTTCCACTCCCAAAACTCATCTATTGATGTAAGAGTGTTTTAATTCTCATTTTAAATCCATTAAAATCAGATAAATGGTATCTAAAATCTTCCATGATTCGGGAGACCCTTGGCTTCCCAAAATGTGTGTCTTTTTCCTCGGTGCCACACCTTTTTCTTGTACTTTCCAATTCCACCCCTATTACCTATTTTCCGCTATTTAAAGGAATCCTTTAAACTCATAACCATTATGGACACCTATCTGATGAGAATTATCAAATAAAAATTAATTCAGTCTTGTGTAACCATCCAACCATGTGATAAAACCATGATCCTCCTTTAAAGACATTTAAAATTCATATCTTGTAACTCTAGGATCTAACCTTTTATAGCATGGGGATTATTCCTTCTTCTTGGATGATCACGTTTCATTCCTTGGTACATTTTGAGTCCCCCTTGCTGACGCTAGTGGTGTGCTTGTACTGGAGCCATTCCTACTCACCCTTGGAGTCCATAGAGTTCCTCCCCTAAAAGATACACATCCCCAGTTCTCAGCTAGTGGATAAAATCATTGATCGTTGTCATACAAGTAGGGTTATTCCATCATCTCCCTTTATTATGTATCATGCATGGTGGGTTTGAAAATGTTCCGATATGGATAGATGAAACAAAACCTTAATGAAGATAAAAAACAAATTTTTAAAGAATTAAGGGGTGTGTTTGATGATGCTGTTGTACTTTTTTCCCTTGATTATATGTTGTGAATTATATTGGAATATGTCCACTAAAAATCATGGCCATTGGTGGTCCTTCCTTGAACACTAATAAACCCCTTTTTTTCTTTGATAATTGAATGACTGTAATATGGAAATTGGTTAATCACGTAATCTTGGTTGATTAAATGGATGTCCAGTGAATGAGAATAACCGTGTAATCACTCTGGTTAACCAAATTGAAATAAGGACCTTATGAATATTGTGTTTAAATATGGAAACGTCCTTTCTCTATCTTAGTATTATGTGTTTTTGTTCTTCTTGATTCTTGTCAGGTTACATGGATGAGGATGGGATCCTCTGTTGTGGTGCAGTTATTGGTTTGGGGATTTAAGTCCATGTGGGGCCATATGGCGGGGCTTGGTTAGGTTCTAGTAATATGACGTATCTCACAAATCCCATTTGTTGTTGTGACATTACAAGAGAGCCAGGTGTGAATGCTTAATTTGCTGCTTGGCTATTTTTTCTTCCTTGTCTTGTGGCTATGCCTGTTAGTTTCCTAGTAGTGATGAATTTTTAAATGGAATCACTTGAATATAAAAAATTAATGGCTTCACTGGGGAATTGTTTTTCTAGGAATGATTTGTGACTTGGTTTTGGCTATGGTGCTTCTTATCAATGAATTTTAATGAGGGTGTTTGTATTGGAGCTGGTTTGGAACCCCTAGGTTGGGATGAGTTTTTGTATACCTCTATTTATAACATTAGTTCTTATGTTTCTTATTAATGCTCCACCTAAGTTTAGAACTTCATTCTCAAAACCCCCATTTTCTTGGGGAGGTTTTTTTTTCCAAAACTCTTATGAGTGGCCAGTTATTAGCTCATTTTTTTCCCTTTCTTGAGTATCCCATGACTCTTCGGGAAGGATGTGACGACCTGAGGTCCATTATAATCCAATATTATTCGGTCTGGGGATGTTTTGGTGGTCAGCCCAGGTGTGTACGGGCAGGTTGTTTCCCATGTTTCTTTGGGATGAAGCCCAAGTGTCTTTAGTCATGTTAGTAGTTGTTCGGGCCTAGCTGTCTTTGGGCGTGGAAATAGTTCTTCTGGCCTAGGTGTTTGTGGGTGTGGTTACAAGTGGTTGTGGCCCATGTGTTTGGGGGTGGGATGTGTTATTGTGGAAGCCCAGGTGTGTATGGGAAGTGTATGGAAGTTGCATTGCGGTGAAAATGGCGGGGAGGGTATGACGCGTAGTATGTCTGCAATAACTAGTGGGAAAGTGGTGCGGGGTATCCAAACATTGACGTGTTATTACTATTAATCTACTTGACTTGAGTTATTTGGGGAGTGTGGCTTGGTGAGTTATGGGTGGATTGTTTCCTTTCTAGGTTCTTTGGTTATCTTCTTTTTCACAGGCCATTAGAATGCCTCCCAACTTGTGCATGAGAGATTTGGGTTTTCCCTACTGAGTATAGCTGTATACTCACCCTACATATATATAACTTCTTTCAAGTATCTAGAAGGACTTCGAGGATGGTGTGGGACTGTACTAGTTCGGACGTTAGGACAGTTGTTGTTTCTATTTTATTTCTTTCTATGGTACTTCCCATTAGAGTTTTCTTGTATTATAGAACTTTACTATTAGAACATGCATACATGAATGGATTTTTTTGTATTTACTTTTACATACAACTTTGGTGTTGTTTGGGATTTACAATCTTATCTCCTGTTCCTACTAAATAAAAGTGTAACGCCTTATATATTATGAGTGATTCAATACCCTTGTTCATAGTTTCCACTCTGGGGCCTATTAAAGATGGGTCTCGGGGGTCATTATCCCTTTTTTCATGTTGAGGAAGGAAGGGTTAGGAAATCTGCTATCCCTTCCCTTATCTGGGTGAAGGAGGGTCGTGGAAGAGTGGTATCAGAGGCATGTTGAGAGATAGGATGGAGTTCAGATTTAGGCACTAAGGATTTCATGAGATGGTAGTGCAACAATGTTAAGAATTCTTGGTATGTGAAATATTCTAGGGAAGATTGGCTAGGAAATGGGAAATTAGGTCCCCCCATGATCCAATGAAAGGAATCTAGGCCTATAAAATGACCAATGAGGCTACACTGAATGTATGGTAGAGACCCTAGGAAAGGTACATGCATCATAATGACTTGTGTTCTTATGTGTCTTGGGAACTATGGTGGTCTAAAATAAATAAAAATTTTAATCGAAATTAAAAAATAAGTCTTATACACTACTAAGGCTTATGAATTCCCAGTTTACCATGTAGTTATGGCACCTGAACAATGACCTAGAGTAGTGGAGACGATCGAGGTCCAAGTGTCTAATTTAGCTGATCAAAAGAGGGATGAATGAGAGGAATATGATGACCAATGTAATAATATGATTCATGCCTTTTAGCGACAGACACTTGGGAAGTATGAGGGAAACTTCTCAAACATTATGATAGAGAGATGGATTGAAGAGATGGTGATATCTTTCAGCTTGATCGGAGATTTGAGGATGTACTAGGATTATCTAGCTATAA
Source organism: Viscum album (assembly GCA_963277665.1). Taxonomy (NCBI): domain Eukaryota; kingdom Viridiplantae; phylum Streptophyta; class Magnoliopsida; order Santalales; family Viscaceae; genus Viscum; species Viscum album. Next base: position 773,134,657 of record OY728138.1, read on the forward strand.
TCCAAATGTGGGGAGTAGCACGTCAGTGGTGGATTCTCTACCTTAGGGAGAAGAGGGAGGCTGAGGTTTCCTAGAATTACTTCAAGAGGGAGTTCCTAGTGGAATTCCTCTCTTACACGATGAAGGCTGTAAGGAGGCAGGAGTTAATATCCCTTCAGTAGGGGAGTATGTTAGTGATAAAGTTTGTGATCAAGTTCATGGATCACATTCACCTTGATCTAGACTATTTTCCAAATGAAGAGTCTTGGGTGAGATGTTTAGAGGAGGCACTCTGACCTTCTCTTTAGAATACTGTTACGCCCATCACTCAATCGACATACTTGGAGGTTTAGAATACGGCTACAGTAGTAGAGAGGATTCAAAAGATGGGATGTGTGCCACGATAAGGGATCAAGTTGGGCTCGTCAAAGAAGAAGACCGTTAGCAGTAGGCCTCCAGCGGCAGGGCCTTCTAGGATTCAACAAGTGGGGAGTAGGCCCCAACAGTTCCATTTTCGATCTCCTAGTCCTCACCCTTTTTTTGATCCCATGACTGAGATGATTCATCTATTCTAGTATTGGTTACCTTCAGAATCAGCGACGATACTGAGTGTAGTATAGTGGGGTGGGCCGATTCAGCGCTCACCTCAGCAGCAATATGTTTCCTTCCAAGCCCTTTTAGCAGCAACAGTAGGGACAAAAAGATCCCTATCCTTCGAGGGAAGTTGTTGCAGGAGGAGGCCGACCTCATGGAGCTGCTTAGGGACCTCAACCAGGGCGTGGTCGAAGAGGCGGCTGAAAACCAAGGGGTAGAGAAGCTGGGAGGGGCAACTTCACGCCACAAAGGCAGTAGTTCCAGCATGGATAGAAGTCATATGAGGTACGATCATATTTTTTAGTACTCTTGCATATTCCTTATTTGATTTGTGAGCTTCACACTTCTTTGTTGCACCATGTTTAGCCCATTGTCTGGGTGTAGACACAAAGAGACTTCCCATACCCCTATTTTTGAGTACACCAGTCGGAGGTCAGACTGTCGTGTCTCATGTTTTTTGGGGATTTAAAATGTTGTTGGGACCACATAAGTCCCTTGGGGATCTTCTTTTAATATATATGTAGTCGTATGATGTCATTCTACGCATCAACTTGCTGTTCTCTATGTATTCCATTATAGACAGCTTCCGGATAACAGTTGTGTTTTTAGATATGGGTGGTCGATGTGTGACTTTCATCAATGAGTGAGGTTTCCCGGAGGGTACCCGATGAATAGAGACCTTTTTTCTCTTTGTTAGATGAGCTATCAGTTGAGTCAGTGTACCTAGAGATGGTGGAACCTTCGGAAATTTTCAGTGAGTTTATGGACATCTTCCCTGAAGAGGTGGTGACTCTACCCCCTCAATGTGATGTTGAGTTCGGGATAGACTTGTAATTCAGTGCCTATCTGATTTCTATGGCTCCCTATCAGATTTCACCATATATGTTGCAGGAGTTTCATATTTAGATTGAAAATATGATGAAGAAGGGTTTTTTCGACCAAGTGTGTTACCATGGGTTGCTCTAGTATTGTTTGCAATGAAGGCAGATGGTGTCTTAGGCTGTGTATAGACTAATGAAAGTTGAACCAGGTGACAGTTAATAACCGTTACCCATTCCAAGGATCTATGACATTTTTGATTAGTTAAAGGGAGAAGGATGGTTCTCTAGGATTGACTTATGGTCAGGATATCACCAGTTGAGGGTGAAGGAGGGTGAAATCTCTAAGATTGCCTTCAGGTGCGGATGTGGGCTGTTTGAGTTCGTGGTCATGCCGTTCGGCATTAAAAACTCACAAACTATGTTCTTGGGGCTCATAAACTCCCTCTTCATGGAATATCTAGAGCACTTCATATTCATGTTTATTGATAACATCTATATCTACTCACGATTAGAGGTGGACCAAACTGAGAATATGAGGATGGTTTTAGAGGTCCTCCGGCAACACAATCTATATGGGAAGTTTTCCATGTGTATGTTCTAGACACGAGAAGTGCACTTTCATGGACACGTGGTGTCCGAGAAGGGGATAGAAGTGGACCCATCAAAGGTCAAGGTTGTTTTTTCTTGGGAAGCACTCAAGAATGTGATGGAGGTTCGTAGTTTCCTTGGTCTGGCAGGATATCTCCAAATGTTCATGCCCAAATTCAATCGAGTTGTATCTTCTTTGACCTCCATAACCTGAAAGGACTTCGCCTTCACATGGAGTGAAAAGTTTAAGGAAGCATTCAATTATCTAAAGGAGAAGTTGGTTAGTGTCCTAGTTCTGAGGTTTCTAGAAGGAGTGATGTTTGAGGTGTATGTGATGCTTTAGGCCAAGGCTTGGGGCGTGTTATGATGAAAAATCAAGGGTGATATCTTATGGGTCTATGAAGTTACGTCCCAATGAGCGTAACTATGAAACCATGACTTGGAGCTCACATCGGTTGTGTTCACACTGATGTTTTGGTGGAACAACATCATTGGGGGGTCCTTCGTGGTATTCACAGATCACAAGAGATCAAGGTATATCTTCTCTCAATGAGACCTGAAATTGCAACAACAGAGGTGGATGGAGTTTTTTCAAGACCAAAACTTTGAAATTTCCTACACCTCAGGATAGGAGATTATGGTGGTCGATGCCTTGAGCAGGAATTCGCAGAAGGATGTGGTTTGAGAATAGTAATATTCTTGGAGAGTGATGGAGGATTTGGATTCCCTGCACCTGAATGCAACGATGGAGGATGGAAGAGACCATTTATTCCAGATTACAGTGCAGTCCTCTCCGATGCAGTAGGTGGAGGAGTCTCATTGGGGGGACTTAGAGGCTGATGTAATGGACGATCGTGTTATCTAGGGTGCTACTCCAGGTGGATGGTCGGAAGATGAGATGAATTGGATGTTGTTTTGTGGAAAGTTTTATATACCCATGGAAATGTGCAAGAGAGTTTTTGGTGATTACCACAATTCAGCCCTCATGGTATACCCAAGAGTGTCAAAGATTTACTAGGGTTTGAGGGGTCAGTTTTGGTGGCCTGGGGTGAAGCGGGTAGTGGAAGTGTTTTTGAAAAGTGCATCATATGTCATCAAGTGAAGACTAAACATCACATCCCTAGAGATTTTTACAACATTTAGATGTCCCCAAGTGGATGTGGGATAACATCTCGATGTATTTCATCATGGGACTACCTAGGGTTCAAAGAGGTGGCGATGCTATCTGGATAGTGGTGCACTGGTTGATGAAATTATCCCACTTCCTTGAAATCAAGGAGTCGAGTGTAGTGGATGCCTTAACATTGAAGTACATGGACAAAGTTGTGTAGTTTTATGGATTTCCGAGGTCCATAGTCTCCCATCGGGATAGTCGGTTTACCTCACGGGTCTAGAAAGGATTACAACATTCTTTTGGCACCCAGTTATGACTCAACACGGATTTCCTCCCCCCCAGAAAGATGGGTATAAGGATAACACCATCCTAATATTGAAGGATATTATACAGGCCTGTGTTTTGGACCTTAGGGGATAGTGGGTATGACACTTGCCTCTGGTAGAGTTTTCCTACAACAATAGCTATCACTATAATATTTACATGGCTCTGTTTGATGCTTTGTAGGGGAGGTCGTGTCACTCACCCTTGTGCTGGGATGTGGTTGGGGAAGCTGGTGTTCTTGGATTTGAGGGATTGTAGAGCATGAAGGAGAAGGTTTAGTGTTTATGGGAGAGTATGAAGGCGACATAGGACTGAAAGAAGTCATATACCTACCATAGGAGGAGACCCCAGTGGTTTGATGTTAGGGAACACGTATTATTGATGGTCTCCCCTTGGCATGGGTAACAAAGGTTTAGAAGGTGGACAAAACTTTCTCCTAGGTTTTTCAGAACCTTCGAGGTGTTGTGGAGGGTCGGTAGAGTAGCTTATTAGTTACCGCTACCACCGCCACTACTGAGGGTGCACAACTTCTTCCATGTGTCTCAGCTCTATCGATATCTACATAACGATTCACAGGTCCTCGATTGGGGAAAGATGAATATCGAGGGTGACATGATGTTTGTAGAGAGACTACTGATGATCTATGTTTGCGAGGAGAAGGTTCTTCATGGATGAACCATTACCTTGGATTGTGTGTTATGGAGGCATGTTGGCCTGATGAGAGTACCTTGGAACGTGAGGCAAAAATTCATGCCTAGTACCCAGAGCTATTTTATGTTTTGTTTTGTACTTATTTTAGATGAAGTGCTTGACCTTATTAACTATGAGATGGTCTGTTTTCTGTATTCTCTGGATATGTGTGAAGAGTATTGACTGTTGGGAGGGGAGGACATGATCACTAATCGAGACGCATTAAGGTGGATGTTATTAAACCTGTGTGGGCGAGTCAGTGCCGCCCAAAGTGGATAGTATCTTGACCTGGGGGAAAGGGCCTCCCTAATCCATTTGTCTGGACAGTGAAACCTTTTTATGTTTGTTTAGGACCCACTCTTTTCTTCAGATTTATCCTTGAATTATTGAGGATGAGAATACTTTGAGAGGTATCTGATGTAATAGACTGGACCCTCCTAGTCGAGTACTTTTCCAAAAACTCAATTCCATCAAATGGTTCCACCAAAATGGTGGCACAGGTCACGACCGCACACCGAAACTGTGGCACTATAGCGGTCGAACAAAGAAACAGTGGTACTGTAATGGTCGCACCCTCACGTTCTCACACCAAAATGGTGTCACCACATACAGTGGCACTTTGATGGTGGCATAGTAAAAGTGATACCACTTACGGTGTCTCACTAAGTGATGTTCCACCATTTTTTCCTTTTCCAGTTCCACTCCTACAACACATCTTTTGACATAAGAGTGTTTAATACCACTTTTAAATCCATTAAAATCCCATAAATGATATCTAAAATCCCCCAAGAGCTGGGAGACCATTGACTTCCAAAACATGTGGCTTTTTCCTCGGTTCCACACCTTTTTCTTGTACTTTTTAGTTCCACCCCCATTATGCATTTTCCCCTGTTTAATGGAAATCGTTTAACTCACAGCCATTATGGCCACCTCTCTGATGAGAATTATTAAATAACAATTAATTCCATTGTGTGTAACTGTCCAACCACATGGTGAAACCACGATCCACCTTTAAATCCATTCAAAATTCATATCCCGTAACTCTAGGATCTCACCTTTTATCACACGAGGATTCTTCCTTCATCTTGGCTGGTCTATTTTATTTCCTTGGAATGTTGGGAGTCCCCCATCCTGATGCTAGTAGAGCACATGTACTGAAGCCTTTCATAATCACCCTAGGATTCCCTAGAGGTCCTCCCCTATAATTTTCACATCCCCAGTTCATGGCGTGTGGAGAAAAATACTAATCGTTGATCATCCAATTAGGGTTATTCCTTTGTCTCTATTTACTGTGTATCATACGAGTGGGTATGATAATGATCCGATGGGGATGGATGAACCCAAACCTTATCAAATAAAATAAATGGAATTTTAATGAACAAAGGGGTGTGTTTGATGATGTTATTGTACTCTTTTAACCTTTATTATATGTTGTGAATTGTATGGCCTTATATTCCACTGAAAATCATGGATATTGGTGGACTTTCCTTGCACAATAATGAACCCTTGTCTTTTGTGATGATTGAATGGATGTAACATGGAAATTGGTTAATCACGTAAGATCGGTTGATTAAATGGATGTCTATTGAACAATAATCCCTATGTGATCACCCCAGTTAACCAAACTGAAAGAAGGAACTTATGAATGGTATGTTTAAATCATGAAAATCCCTTGCTCTATCTTGGTATTATGTGTATTTGTTCTTCTTGACTCTTTTAGGGTGAAATGGATGGGGATGGGATCCCTTATTGTAGTGAAATTTTTGGGTTGTGGATCTAAGGCCATGTGGGGCCGTATTGTGGGGCTTGGTTTGGTTCTAATACTTAGAGGTATATCACTGATTTTTGTTGTTGTGACTTTACAAGATAATAGGGCGTGAAATCTCAATTTTCTTGCATGAATGTTTTTCCTTTTTTGGACTATGGCTGTGCCTGTTATTTACCTGGTAGGGAATAATTTGTAAATGGAATTACTTGAATATCAAAAAAAGAATGGGTTCAATGGTGAATGGTTTTTCTGGGAATGTGTTGTGACTTGGTTGTGGTTGTGGTGCTTCTTATGAATGAATAGTAATGAGGGTGTTTTTGTATGATCTGGTTTGGAACCCCTAGGATGGGATGAGTTCTTGTTTACATATATGTATAATTTTAGTTCTTATATTTCTTATTCGTGCCCCAAACATGTTTTTCACTTTGTTATGAACACCCCCATTTCATCAGGGAGGGTGTTTTTTCCAACACTCCTATGAGTGATTGGTTATTAGTTCCTTTTATGCTCCCTTTCCTGAGTAGCCCAAAAATTTTGGGGCAGGATGTGATGGAATGAGGTCTATTATATCCCAATATCCTTTAGGTAGGGGATTCTATGGTGGTTGGCCTAGGTGTGTGGTGGTAGGTTGTATCCCAAGTGCCTTTAGGATGAGGCCTAGGTGTCTTCGGGCATGGTAGTAGTTTTTCAGGCCCAGGTGTATTCGATAATGGTGGTAGTTGTTCTAGCCTAGGTTTCATATAGAATGGTTACGTGTGGTTGTGGCCTAGGTTTTTGTGTGAAGGATGTGTGATTTTGGTATCCTAGGTGTGTGCGGGTGGGGTATGTAAGTGGCACTACGGTGAAAATGGTAGGGAAAGTTTGATGCATAGGATGTCTTCATTAACCAGTGGGAAAGTGGTGAGGGGTACCCAAAAATCGATGTGTTATTCCTATTACTCTACATGACTTGAAATATTTGGGGAGTGTTCCTTGGTGATGTTTTGGTGGATATTTTTTCTGCTAAGTGCTTTGGTTATCTCCTTTTCACGGGGAAATATAATGCCTCCCCACTTGTGCATGAGATATTTTGGTTTTCCCTACTGAGTATACCTATATACTCACCCTATGTATATAAAACTACATTTAGGTTTCTAAGAGGACTTTGAGGACCGTGTGGAACCATACTAGTTTGGATGTTGGGATAGTTGTTGTTACTGTTTTTTTCTTTTCTTTTGTACTTCCCTTTTGAGTTTTCTTGTCTTGTAGCACATTATTATTGGAACATGCATATGGGAATGGATTTGTTTGGATTTACTTTTACTTCAAACATTGGAGTTGTTTGGGATTTACAATATTATCTCTCGGTTCTACTAAATAAAAAGGGTAATGCATTCCATATTACGAGGGATTCTATACCCTTGGTTCTAGTCGTCACTCAGGAGCCTATTGAAGGTGGGTCTTGGGGGTCATTATCTCTCCTTTACCTTGAATAAGGATGGGTTATAGAATCTATTGTCCCTTCCCTCATCTTAGTAAAGGTAGGTCGTGACAATTTGATACCATTCAAACCATTGAAAAATGATAACATCGTTTGTCTATACAAATGGGTTACCACCTCTCGGAAGTGATGTGATTGATTTTTCATGAACACATCACATTAATATTATATATATGTATATTTAAAGAAATAATATGAAATTATTGATATAATAAAAATTTCTTAATGTTTAAATTATATTTAAATTATTTCCCTCGTGTTCATTAAAAAATGAAAATATTACTCATGCCTAAGTATGTCCTACCATCTTTAATATTGCAGTGTAATTTATTTTTTTAACCATATTTCATAAATTATAGAAAAATAAAATTTAGTGTATAATAATCATAATCATTTCATGATTATTACTCCATAAATTTTGTAATATTGACCTATTTTACTCTATTCATCTTACGAAGGTTTTTAGGACATATTGATCGAATATCATCAAAACAACATTTGTTAATATAATTGATTAAGTAATTATAAATAACATGGATATAAATAAAAAAGAAATAGTAAACATGATAAATATCCTTAATAAGTGAGATATTAAAAATAAGGTTTTTATGTTGGAAGATAAATAATGCACTTGATGAGTCAGACTCAAAATAAGGTACATATTACTATAAAAACCACATTTTAATTGTTTTAAATTATTATTTTCTAAATATTTTCCTTCCATGCCAACATTCAAAATAATATTTTATTAATGTATTTATATGGACATATATGAATTGTAAATTTAATTTTATTTCATTTTTTAATTTCATTCAATTTTTTTGTAAATGAATCTATTTATATTCTTTCTACAAAATATTTTAATGAAATGGAAAAATGAATATCCAAATTTAATGTATAAGAGATCAATGGTTCTTTATGATTCCATAAAAATTAGTTTATTTTTTTTAACTTAAAATATTTTATGTTTACATAAATAAAAAATCATCCTTAACTTTGTTTGGGGTATTTCAAAATTAGTTATTAAAATTGAAAGGACATTTCAATATCCTGACTTGTTTTAATATGGGTTAGATGAATATTTTTATGAGTATTATAATGAAAATGAAAGCTTTATTTTATGATTATTATGTTAATTATATTTTAAATTATTTATAATGGCAGGTGACTTAGATATTTCTCATTATAATAGGTGATCTAAAATATATCTCTTGTTGTTGGTTGAGACTGATATATATCTCTTCTGCATTGGGTAAAGGGATAGATTCTACCATTTAGGTTTCTCCGTAGAGATTATAAAAATTTACTAGGTAGGTTATAACATTTATAATAGAGATTTTAAGATTGATATGACAATTATGTCCCATGTTATCTAAATAATTAATCGATACCCTATATGGGGTTTTATGGAAATCATGTGACTTGAAGGTAAGATACTATGTTTAATCTTAATGGAATGTTTGAAATCTTATTAGTGGGTAAATGTATAAGGTCTATAAATGTTTTCATGATTACAAGGAAACCATTATGATTATTACATTTCACATTTGATATTTATGAATTGTTTAATGAAAATCCTAGAGAAGATATTTTGATCCCCTAGGTACAAAATATTTTATTCTGATAAAAATATTATTTTAAAAATGATCATGTTAAGTGTATTCATAGAAAAATTGTTTATTTATTTATTTTACGTGTCCCTTAATAGTAATTTTGTGTTCATACCATGTTATAGTTTTCTTCATTGGTATATATGTGTGATTAGGGGGAAGGATGAGTTCATGATGATAATTGTGAAGAAATGCTGCGAATGAGAAACCTATTCTATTTTAAATTTGTTTTTGTGAAAAAATGGATACTAAGTGGCATCTTTCAATTAGGAATGTAATATTTATTTATTTAATGGTGATGAACTATTTCTCTATAACTCTAATACTAAATGAAATATAATAATATAATGAAATTAATTCATGTCTATGGAATAAAATTTATGGACAATTTCTATTAGTGTCCTCATAGTTGATATAATAAAAATGTTTTAGATAATTATTGAGATTAGGATAGTGTATTTTAATACCATTAAGAGATTATAATTTTTGGTTATCAAGATATATAATTTAATATTAACTTTTTTATTTTTATAAAAAATTTCAAATTAGGATTGTTTTCTATTGATGAAAAAGAAATATGGGGTAGTAATGCAACAAGTGAAAAATATCCTTCCAAATTAGTAAGCGAGATTTATAGAAATATGAACTAAGTATTTTTTTCATTGTGGGTAAGTTTATATATTCTATAAATGGTGGTGGTATACATTCTAGCTAGAAACAATATCTATCTCATGGAAACATGCCAATAGTGGACAATTTTATTAGAAAAACCAATTTATTATTTAGTTGATATTTTGACATAGTGATGGTTGAGGGAGGTGTTAAAGCACTAGAATTGATATTAGAAGTCATAAATCATTTAGATTATAAAAAGTTAACTCATTATATATACAATTTTGAAGGTGATTCCGATCAATGATGGTTAGTGGTTGAGAATACTACAGAAATAAAGTCATTTAACTCTATGGAATGTGATATAATTAAAAATATTTTACTTGAGATGAATTATCCTAATGTTTTTTTGACATCATATGGAAAATAAATGTTTGGAATTATCAAATAAGAAGGAAAATTTTGTGTCCTTGTATGAATAAAACTTCACCCAATTTTAAGGTAAACACCAAATTGTATTTGTGATGTTTATTGAAAAAATTAATTAGTTTTACTAATGAATAAATATATTAAAATTAATATCTTTGGCATCATGTAATTTTAATTTTATGGGAAACTTGTTTTTTTTTGTGATTAAAAGGGAGAAATAGAGTTTTAATTTTACTATATTATTTTAGAAATCAAGGATGAAATGTCATTTAGGTGGTAGGATAAATGGGATGAATAAATCAATGAAATATAATGGTATGGAAGTCAGAAATTTTATTTTTGATTGGTTTGGTAAAAAGAACCATTTAAAATGTCTTATGAAATATTTAAAGTTCTTATGATGTGAAAATTTTCGAAATATGTCTCATGAAAATATAAAAATGATCATGGTAGTGGTAATATTTATTTTTGAAAAGTAGACAATAAGGTGTTTCAAATGTAATGAGATGAGTCATTATGTGGATATGAGTCCAAATAAGATAAGGATTTATGTGAACCAAGAAAACTATAAGTATAAGGGTGTGGAGAAATTCTTTTCAATGACTTATATATATAGGTTCATTTAATGATGTTGAAAAAAATATATTATTGGATTATTCAGATAATTCTATTGTTTTTTTTATTTAGGATCTACACATTCTTCCAATTTTTAGAAATTTGATTGAAAATCGAATATTCCACCTCAAAAAATGAAATAAAAAATGTTGGTAGAATAACCTGAGGTAGTATTAAGGAATCTGGAATTTTAAATTATCTTCTTTTTATCGTATTTTAATGAGTTTCTATATAGAACTTGTTTCCTATTCCATGATAGAATTTAATGATATTCTGGGAATGGATTGGATCTCATTTTTTGAAGCTATCATAGATTTTATATCTAATTAATTAATTTCCTAAAATGTTTTTTATATATTTAATAATAAATTATTACATTTTATAACATATCAAGAATATAATATTTTAAATACCCTAACACTAAAATCATAAAGTTTATGGTTACATTTTTTTACATTAGTGTAAGTTAAAAGTGATCATATCCCAATGAACCAAATAGTTTATTATTGATGATAATCTTGATACATTCTTAAACTAACATTACATTTGAAATAATAAAATTAAACATATTGAGTGTTATAATTTTAAATCCTTAAACTCATTAAAAAATTACCCCTTCCTATCAGTTATAATGGAAAGAATGTAAGTTTAATCTTATATGATTAATACATTTTACATATAGGGGAATCTATTAATTTTAAATAATGAAAAATAAAAAATATATAAAAAATATCAAAAGATAAATTATTTAAAACAAACACCATTTTTTAAATAACTTGAAAATTTTGAATCCATATATTATATAAATATAGTAATCTCATGGATAGTAATAAATTAATTCTAAATTATATAAATTCTTAATATTGGATGTCATGATCTCAGACATCATGATATCTATACCACCATGTTCATGAAAAAATATTTATTAATCGATGAGTAGTTATACACCTAAAACCATTTAATTTGGCTATAAAAGTAATTCATCTCATTAGAAATGCTGAACCATTGATGTTCTAACTATTACTAGGCCCCACCCATCACAACATGTCCAATATATTCCTCATATATTTAATGATAAATTGAATTCATCAACAATATATCCTATAAAAAATATCTGTATTGAGTAAATAATACAAAATACAAACGTCTACCCAATCAATAAAATAATATTAAAAGTAGAACACCATATTCATAAATGATATACAACTTAATAAATAAGCATATCCAGGGGAATAAATATGGAAATTTAATGTCTAATGATCATAAGAATGTAAATGTTTCAAGAGAATATTAATGACTACAAAAGTAATAAGGAATGTTAATTTCAATACATTTCCTAGTAAAAATGATCATATATCATCAATATAAATAACTTTTATGGTTTCATTACAATGTTCTCCCAATGGATAATTATTAAAATAAAGAGATGTTGTTGATGGTGAATAGAAATATCATAAAAATATCAATAATAATATTCCTAGGGAAATATACTTTTCTCTTCGAAAATAAATATTAAAAACTAAAAAATTCTAGATTAATAGAAAGAAAATTTTTCGGATAACAATCATTCCCAAAATGTAAAGTAATCATTAAATAAATATTGATTATGGAGAAGGTAAAATTATTTTCATGTGAAGTATGATAAATCAATGATTCGTTTCAAATTTTCAATAAACAGTCAAAAAGTATATTTTTTAGAATATTATAAAAATAATAATTTTAAACCATTTTGTAAAATTAAAACATGGGAAAGTATTTATTTAAAAAATCATTGGATAATATTAAAAAAATTATTAAATACATTTTTTGAAAACCTAGATTTGGAGGAAATATGATTTTCAAATGAAGAGAGAAATAAAATAAAATTTTATTAAAAATATTTTCTCAACAATTTTAAGTAAAAAAATGGATAATAGTGACATTACATAAAAAATAATGAATAAATAAATGTCAACATAATTTAATGGGATATTTAGTCAATGTGAAAATTGTTTTCTTCAATTGAAATTCATGAATAAAAATAATGATTAAAATGAGATTGAAGCATAAACCCTTAAAAAAATGGTTACTTTTTGAATCATAAAAAAAACGAAATAAAAAACATCAACTCAATCATAAAATAACAAAAATATAACAATATTCATTATATATCAGATCAAAGGGTTTGTAGAAAAATCTTGTCAAAATAAATAGGTGCATAATTCCAAATATGTTACAATGGATTGGATATTAAGAGTAAATCACATGAAGTGATAATTGATTGATGAATTTATTATTTTCATAAAATTAAAATCCACAATTTTTTTTAAATAGAACATAAAATAATAAAAATTCATTAAATACATAATCATATAATATTTAATATAGTGAATAAGTAATATAACCCATTAACAAAAGATTTTATTTATGAAACCCCCTACAACTTTGTAAGAATAATGTCGAATTAACTTAGTTGAAATAATTTAAATTTAAACATTAAATAGAATTAAGTATAAAGGATTCATGATGTAACATTTGAAATTTGATTTTATACATCATATTAAACAAATTAGTGCATAACATAAAAGCATTCCTAAATAAAAGGAAACTTGGAAGGAATACCTTTCCTCATGTTAACCTATAGTTTAAAATTATTTTAACTCATATGTAATGGTTGAAAAGAAGATATTTATTTATTAAAAAGGTATATTTCTACTTATTATATCATAAATGTTATTTTTATAACATCTTATCACCCATTCATTAATAATATTTCATTATTTATCATTTTTAGTGGTTAATTACTTATTATTCTAATGCATGTTTTTCATAGAAGTTTAGCTTCTTATGTAGATTATATAATTACATCATCTCCAAAATCATATTGAATTTAAAAAATAATATTAATTCATTATATTAATTATTAAAATCATTTTTGAAATCAGGACATGTAAAATGAATCACATCACTTCGTAGAGATGGTAGGTTGTACATGAGTACAAGCGACGTTATCAACTCATTAATGGTTGATAGGTTAACTATGTGGATGATATATTAAATTCAAAAAATAAATATCATGTCATTATTATCATATTCATTCATTATTTCCAATATTATGAGTGTCCATGTGATTGTTTGTTGAAAAACAAGTTACATCAGTTTAGGAGGAGGTAGTCCGTCATACAGATGAGTGATGGATTTGTTTCCCATTTGATTGATAAATATATGGATAAATATTATTCTATTAAAATAATAACATCTCAATATTTGTGGTATAATTTAGTTAATATATTGAAAATGTTTATACATAACTGAATATGGTAAAATAGGAGGTTATAAGAGAGTGTTTCATGAAGACAATTATTTTCACTTAGACGAACCTACTTCAGATCTGTTTTTAAGGATGCAAGGGTTTGTATTTTGGAAATAAAATTAGATATATAATGTGATTAGGGATCATGGGGAGTTATTTCTTTGGTATTTAGTTATTTAAATGTCTTGATATGTTTGAATAAATGAGGGGAGTGGGTTCCCATTTATAATTAATGAGGAGTGTAATTTTTAGAAATAAACAAAACTATTCAATGATGGGAATTCATTCTCAACCCATGTGCCTCCAAAATTGAAAAATGATAGAATATATAAAAATGGGGAAAATCTGTACCTACACCACTGAAAATAAACATTTTTAATCTTGTAATTCCCTTTATCTTCAATGTTAGTGTCACGACCCGACCCTACCCGGGCTCGAGCTGCAACTACCCCAAGCCCGCCTCCATAGGCCAGGGGCTGGCGACCAGCGCCGAAGGCACAATAACTCGGGGAGGCCTTTGCCTAAGCACCTGTACACACACATGCAGAAAACTCAATGCAACAGTGCAGAGTAAAAGTAAAGACAAGCAAAGAAAAGGAAACGGCAACTGCTATATATATACCACAAAGTGCATCGACCTCTACAAGTACAAAGTAAAAACTGAAAAGAAAAGGGGAAAAACATGCGTCCAACCAAAAAGTGCCACAACCCGGAAATAGGTAAACAAAAGAAACTGCTGATGGGTCTCCCATCTAAAACCCGGCCACGACCATCGCACGCGGTCCAAGCTCATGAGCTCCTACGCTCCACTGAAGTCATGCTCCACCTGTCCGTCGTCTGCAAGGGCACACCAAGTGCGGGCAAAGCCCAAGCAGGGGTGAGTATAAAAATACTCAGTAGGATACCCCGAAGGCTCAAGGGAGCAACAAAAGGAGGTACCAAAGGGTGAGAAGTAGAGAGAACAGAAATTTAAAGGAGTACAATATAGAGTGCAATGAAGAGTCCAGAACAACCCAACAAGAGGAAAGAAGGTAGACTCATCCAGACACATGGAGCTGGAAACGGTGAGAAGATGAACTTCTCGTCGAGTCTTCGCTACGTATAGTAGGAGAGTAAACTCATCTAACCATGAGAAGCTAGACCTGGAAAGAACTTGACATACCCTGTGCATCTTCGCCTCTCATGGAAGGAGAGTAGCCAAACCCAAGAAGTGGGTTCCGGAAACAAGGTATATACATATGTATGCTCTGTTAAGAAGCCCGAACAAACTCATAAGGGGATCTCTGTCCCACATCTCAGCCCAAGAAAGAGTATCCAATAGTCCCAGAAGTAACACTATCGATGCCCAACATCCCGCACATCTTCCCTGAACCACAAGCTAAGGGGCTCAATAACCACACCTCGACACTGTCCGCTTTGGACGACACTGACTAGCCCGCACAGTTTTAGGTCGCGTCACAAGGACGCGTCTCGGTGGGGGAAAGTGCTACCCGTTCTTGAGAGTTCTGGGGGAACGTCAACCACAACTCGTCCCTGCCCCGCAGTCGAGAGGTCTGCTCAGGTCGACAGGCGACCCCCTGCCCAGCCCCGCTGGACGATCCCTGGAAGTCAACGGGTTCCCACTACAGGGAGACCCGGAAAGTCGACGGGTGCCTCACTGCCCAGTCCCGTAACAGGGTAATCCACTGGAGGGCGACCCGGCTAAAGTCGGCGACGTGACCACTGCCTAGCCCAGTTGGAGGTAACCCAGCATCGGGGACCACTGCCCAGCCCAGCTGGAGGTAAGCCCGGCATCGGGGACCACTGCCCAGCCCCGCTGGAGGTAAGCCCGACATCGAGGACCACTGCCCAGCTCCGCTGGAGGTAATCCCGGAACTGCTCTGGCCATACCTGCTGGATTGTACTGCTCGGTGAACACCGTTGTACTGGCCATCCCTGCTGGATGGTAACCTACTGACGAGCCCTGCTCGATACAACCTCAGCTCTGCTGGAACAACCTCAGCCCTGCTGGAACAACCTCAGCCCTGCTGGAACAACCTCAGCCCTGCTGGAACAACCTCATGGGTAGAGGATCGGTGCCCGCATAAAGTGTTGGTCACACCAAAACCACAAGCTCTACCAGGGAACACGAAGCAACGAGAGAAACTCCCCAGGCCTCACAAGGCGATCCCACTCCAATCCGCTGAGTCACTGTCAAAGCGGACCGAGACATCTCATCCCAGAAAGTGGGGAAAACACCCACGCTGCACAAACACCCATAGTCACAGACGGTGTCGCAGTCCGGTGAAAGGGAACAGTACCAAAACCCCTCACAGCCAAAGAAGCAGAGGAACCAAACCATCTCTGCCAGCCAAACCATCGAGAACAAGACCAGGGGGAGACCGCTCAACCCTACTGGTCAGACAAAAGAGCACCAGGCCAGGGGAAACTCTACCCTGCTGGTCAAACAGACAAGAACAAAGCCAGGGGAAAACTCTACTCTTCTAGTCAACCAAAGGAGCACAAAGCTAGGGGAAAACTCTACCCTGATGGTCAAGAAAACGAGCACAAAGGGACCCTCTATTTTGCAAGAGGTCAAAGTATGTAAAGCAGATCGCGGCACGCACATGGTGCCCACACGACGTGTGGCCCCAAGTCGACCCCAACTGAGCGCACAAACATCCTCAGGTACAAAAAACCACACGTACCTCCAAGCGCTCCCGTATACTCCCGAAGTATACCTCATTCCAGCCCAAAGGCTATCGTGCACACGACACCCAGTGTCAATGCAAAGGCGTGACGTAATGACTCCACCTCAAAGGCCCAGGCATGACCAACCACATCTTATGAGCCATTTATATCACTCTCCCCAGAGTGCGTGATCACACACCAAGGATTCGCTACAAAGAAAGTAGGGAGAACCACCACTGGAGCACCTTCCATGCTTCCACTTTTAACAAGATCACACAAGAGGCTCCGCACAACCAAACGGATCACACCGTTTTAATACTCGCAGAAAAACACGCGAGATCGACTACTTACTCGCCTTGAACGGATATCCGACGGAGAATTCACCAACACCGCCTCACACCCGAACGACGTCCTGTGATCCCGAGCCTTGGCCCCGAAAACATTCGGGTGCATCGCACCATTGTGATCCCCTCGGGATAACACGTCAAAAGGGATACTCACTTGAGTGCAACAGATATACGGAGAAAAACGTGCATCCCGGGGCACCGCACACGAGCGGTGCCACATGGGACCCGCATCCTGGTCCCGAAACTCAACGAACGGATCGCACCGTCGCGATCCTCTCGAAAAAGTACAAGAAATGGACTATTCACTTGTCCAAAATGGTCGACTGGTGATAAAGCTGGAAATCACCGTCAACTCCCGAAACATCCCTCGCGGGGCCCGCACCATCGTGCTGAAACACAGCGGGGAGACTGCGCCAACGCGATGCCCATGGAAAAACACCCAACATCGACTGCTCGCACGCCCCAAACGGACGTCTGAGGAAAAAGTCGTTAAAAGCTGCACGCAGCTCAAAAGACGGGTCGTGGGGACCACACCTCAACTTCGGCCTCAACTCCTGAAACCACCCTGGAAAGCTCCGTCTCGATGCCAGGGTCCCAACGCCACTGATGGCGCTCAAAACGGACGTCGGACGCGTCCACGCCGTCCAAAAAAAGAATCCCCAAAGGAAACGTCAAACCACTTGAAGACGCGTCGCGCCTCCGAGGCCCCTCAT
The DNA here is from genome assembly GCA_963277665.1 of Viscum album. Classification (NCBI taxonomy): domain Eukaryota; kingdom Viridiplantae; phylum Streptophyta; class Magnoliopsida; order Santalales; family Viscaceae; genus Viscum; species Viscum album. The sequence goes on from OY728138.1 coordinate 773,152,303, forward strand.
TTCGGGAAATAAAAATTCCCGAAACCATCTTAAAACACCGTCTCGTCAATACGGTTCTACCGCCGCAGACGAAACTCAAAACGGACACCCGTAGAGGAAAATATGGGTGTCCGAACACTGAGGGGGAAAGACCCCTGGGGCTGGACCGACCTGGACCGGCCGGTCCGCCCAGCCTGGGCCGGCCCGCGGCTTGGCCATGCGGGCCGGCCGCGGACACGCGGTCCCCCCCACAGACAGGCCATGAGGGCCTGTCGTGGCCACCACGTGAAGACCCGCGCGGCGCGGGTCTTGGTCGCCGCACAGGGGTCGCGCGACGCGACCCCGCGGTCGCCGCACCCTGGCGATCGTGCCTCGCCGGGTGCTCTGCCAGACACCCCCGCCGATGCCCCATCACCCCCACCGGACACCCGCGCTGACACCCCTGCCATGCCCAGCACCTCCACCGGACACCCGCGGATACCCCGGCCGCGTCCAGCACCTCCACCGGACACCCGCGGACTCCCCTGCCGCGCCGTCCGCCCTCGCCGCGCCGCCGCTCGAACCCGCAGGAAACCGAAAACCTGCAATGTTCGGCTGATCATTGCGGATGACACAGAGCTCGAAATTTGAATCCAAAAGATGCGTTGAAAAGGGAATTAACTCTACTATGTATTTATGGAATTTTATCAAAGTTTTGACAAGGTATCGACAGTTCAAAATGAGCTCAAAGTAGGTATGGGAATAGAAAATGCAAACGCAACATCCTACCTCGCGGGGCTTTGCCCGAAGCTTCGCGACGATCCGCCGGCCACCACACCTCGCCGGATCTCTCTCAACAGAGTCTCGCCGGAGATGGAGGAGTAGGAGCGGGAGAAGAGGGCTTCCAGGGGGAAAGGGGAAGGAGAAGAGGGAGGGGGTGTGTTAAGCGTTTAAATAGAAAACGCTTAACCACCCGCCCGTCGGCCCGAACCCAAACTCCCGACGTGGTCGTGGTTAAGCCTCCCTTAAGGCAAAAACCACCTCCTGAGAACAATGGCAGTCTCGGAATTTTAATCCGAGACCCCGTTCAAAAGTTATAAAACTTAGCGCCTGAGGCCGCCAAATTACGAAAACGCCCCTGGGGCCATTTTTCACACACGGCCCGCGCCCGCAAAACTTATACCCCTCCTAGGGTAAACGGCACATTCCGAACTCAACGGTGCTCTCGGTTTTCAAATCCGAGCCACCATTTAAGTGATACCTACGTTTCAACATTAAACGAATTAATTTAATTTATTTAATCCGTTTAACGTTCCAGAAGCGAGTGAGGGGTCCAAACATCCCACGCCGACAAGTTTTATGTCGTTTCTAGGGTAAACAACCCATTCTAGACTCATCCCTACACTCGGATCTCTGATCCGGAGATCTGTTTAGGAGTTATCCCATTTATTTGGCGTTTCCAGTGTGAACGGGCTGAAAATTTAATTCTGGCCACTCCGGGGCTCAGAATCACACTCCGTTTGAAGGCACTACTCTGGAATATCATCAAGAATATTCCAAAGTCTTTCGTAGAAAAAATAGGGTTATTACATCATTCCCTCCTTCAAGATTTTCTTCCCCGAAAAGCAAATCTAGGGAGCAACACAGGGTACTAAGCTCACACCTGGCTTTCTCATACCCAGAAGAACCCACGCACAGCTCTGCGTCACCGCACACAGACCAAAGGATTGATCTATCCATGCTAGGTCAGCCCTTGCCAACGTCGTGCACCCACTCCAGACTTTGGGGTTAGGGCAAGGCGGTTGGGTACCACGCCAACCCTTTGCACAGTTTCAAATGACCCGAAGGCCCTCGGGGGTAGCTCACCCCCCGGTCCAACCTCTACATCGCACGCCGCGAATGGAATCACCACCCGCACCTGAAACAAGGCCCAGTTATTCCCTCCTTCAGAATATCCATATGCTAAATCACCCAAGGATATCTGGTCATCCATGGTTCCACAGTCGATGCTCTCTTACACGCTCAAAAGGCAAAAGAGTCAAAACCATTGACTAAAGGAAAAGGTCTCCCACCTTTTTCCTTACCAACACAGGGCCACACCCGACGCCCTGCATCACCCTGGTAACACATCAAACAAGGAGAAGGGGGGAAAGCAGATCACACAAAGAGTCTAACAATTCTACTGAAAAAAGTAGAAGAGTCGCAAGGGGTACCTCTCATCATCCCACGCTTTGCAGGATCGTAGACATCCAAAGCTCGCGGTTGTCCTCAGTCCCAACTGTCAGCTCTCGGAGCCTGACGTGGACCACCTAGTGGTGATGGGGAGATCTCGTAACGTTATCCTCCACTACCAGCTCCTCCCGATCCTCTGCTAGCACCACCTCTCTGGGTACTACTTCGATCACGGCGCTGACTCTGTCATGGTGGTGCGCCTGCTGCCTGCCCGAAACTCCCGACAACTTGGGTCAGGCAGTCTCATGCCAAGTGACCTCGCCCGTCACAAGCATAGAACCGACTCTCTCTAGGCTTCACTGGTTCCCTCCGGATCCAGTGTGGTGTACGACCATTCCCCTGAGTCCGATTGTCATAAAGCCACATGCGTCGAGGTCCGTCTTGCCGACGCCCACTAGCTACGGCAGACGTATCGGCTCCAACGCACCCACTACCACTACCAACCGAAAAACATGATAGGAAGCCCTCTGTCACTAATGCCTACTCTAGCACCCCGGCGTATGTGGAAATTCCCAATGGTACTATGACAGCATGAATCTCTCGGTGGAGACCCTGATCAAACTTCTGCGCTCGGAGGTTGTCGTTATGGACCAAGTCCAGGTAAAAGCGTGCACGGTCTGCAAAACTAGCCGCGTACTCGGCCACCGTCATCCCTCCCTGTTGAAACTGCAGGAGCTCCTGAATCCAAACGGAGCGCAATAAGGAGGGGAAAAACTCCTCACGAAACAACAACAGAAAGTCATCCCACGAAAGTGATGACTCGTCAAGAAACTGAGTTGCCAGACTCCACCAACGCCAAGCTGCTCCTTGAAAAAGGGTGGACGCCAATGCCACTCTCTGATCTGTCAGGGTCTGCACAAAATTGAAAAGGAGAACCACTACCTCGAGCCAAACATCTGCTGCCTGAGGGTCTGGCTCACCACTGAACTTCAGCAGTCTCTGCCGCTGGAACTCACGGAGCGCGCTCAACCTGTGCTCCAGCTCAGCCTGATCTGCTGAAACTGCCTGCTACTCAACAGGTGGGGGTGCTTCTACTGGCCCACCCGGAGAAAGGGGCTCGCACTATGGGTCCTGGACTGTGGCCTCGTAGCTCACAGGGTCATCGTCACGAACCAAAGCTGGTATCCTGGCTGGCTGTTCTTGCGGAGACATCCTGAAAATTATCAAGGAGAGCCGCAGTCAGATGCACATATATGTATATACCAATAGCAACGATGGGGAGCTGACTCAAGAAGTACAGTCAAAGACACGGTCCTATGTGATGCACAAACCAATTTTCCCTACAACAAGTGTCTCAGCATGCCGAGTTGACAAGCGGGTTATCAAGGTCCTGGTGAATGGATACTTCGGTCGCCGCACCATCACTGTACTCCCTGGCCTGAGAGCCGCTCTCGAGACACGTTAACACTATTTCCTTAAATCCCAACCAATTCCTGTTTTAGGGACCTCCGCACAACGCCCCAAGGAACGAACCACCTTTGATACCACTTTTTCATGACCCAACCATACCCAGGCTCGAGATGTAACTACCCCAAGCCCACCTCCATAGGCCAGGGGCTGGCGACCAGCGCCGAAGGCACAATAACTCGGTCAAGCCATTGCCTAAGCACCTATACACACACACGCAACAAACTCAATGCAATAGTGTAGAGTAAAAGTAAAGACAAGCAAAGAAAAGGAAAGGGAAACTTCTATATATATACTAAAAAGTGCATCTACCTCTACAAGTACAATGTACAAACTGAAAAGAAAAGGGAAAAAACACGCGCCCAACCAAAAAGTGCCACAACCTGGCAACAGGTAAACAAAAGAAACTGCTGATGGGTCTCCCACCTGGAACCCAGCCACGACCACCGCACGCGGTCCAAGCTCCTGAGCTCCTACGCTCCACTGAAGTCACGCTCCACCTGTCTGTCGTCTGGAAGGGCACACCAAGTGCGGGCAAAGCCCATGCAGGGGTGAGTATAAAAATACACAATAGGATACCCCGAAGGCTCGAGGGAGAAACAAAAGGAGGTACCTAAGGGTGAGCAGTAGAGAGAACAGAAAAGTAAAGGAGTACAACATAGAGTGCAGTGAAGAGTCCAGCTCAACCAAACAAGAGGAAAGAAGGTAGACTCATCCAGACTCAAGGAGCTGGAAACGGTGAGAAGATGAACTTCTCGTCGAGTCTTCGCTACCTATAGTAGGAGAGTAGACTCGTCCAACCATGAGAAACTAGACATGGAAAGCACGTGGCATACCCCATGCATCTTCGCCTCTCCTGGAAGGAGAGTAGCCAAACCCAAGAAGTGGGTGCCAGAAACAATGTATATACATATGTATGCTTTGTCAAGAAGCCCGAACAAACTCGTAAGGGGATCTCTGTCCCATAGCTCAGCCCAAGAAAGAGTATGCAACAGTCCCAGATGTAACACCATCGATTCCCAGCATCCCGCATGTCTGCCCCGAACCACAAGCCAAGGGGCTCAATCACCACACCTCGACACTATCTGCTTTGGACAACACTGACTCGCCCACACTGTTTTAGGTCATGCCACAAGGACGCGTCTCGGTGGGGGAAATTTCTCCCCATACTTGAGAGTTATGGGGGAATGTCAACCACAACTCTTCACTGCCCCACAGTCGAGAGGTCTGCTCAAAGTCGACACGCGACCCCCTGCCCAGCCACGCTGGAGGATCCCTAAAAGTCAACGGGTTCCCACTATAGGGAGACACGGAAAGTCGACGGGTGCCTCACTGCACAGTCCCGTAACATGGTAATCCCCTGGAGGGAGACCCGGCTAAAGTCGGCGACAGAACCACTGCCCAGCCCAGCTAGAGGTAACCCGACATCGGGGACCACTGCCCAGCCCAGCTGATGGTAAGCCCGACATCAGGGACCACTTCCCAGCCCCGCTGGAGGTAAGACCAGCATCGGGGACCACTGCCCAGCCCCGCTGGAGGTAAGCCCGGAACTGCTCTGGCCATCCCTGATGGATGGTACTACTCAGTGAACACCGATGTACTGGCCATCCCTACTGGATGGTAACCCACTGACGAGCCATGCTCGATACAACCTCAGCCCTGCTGGAACAACCTGAGCCCTGCTGGAACAACCCCAGCCCTGCTGGAAGATCCTCAGCCATGCTGGAACAACCTCCTAGGTAGAGGATCGGTGCCCGTGTAAAGTGTTGGTCACACCGAAACCACAAGATCTACCAGGGAAGACGGAGCAATGGGAGAAACTCCCTAGGCCTCACAAGGCGATCCCGCTCCAATCCGCTGAGTGACTGTCGAAGTGGACCGAGACATCTCATCCCAGAAAGTGGGGAAAACACACACACGCTGCACGAACACCCATAGTCGTAGACAATGGCGCTGTCCGGTGAAAGGGAACAGTACCGAAACCCCTCACAGCTGAATAAGAAGAGGAACCAAACCATCTCTGCCGGCCAAACCATCGAGAACAAGACCAGGGGGAGACCGCTCAACCCTACTGGTCAGACAAAAGAGCACCAGGCCAGGGGAAACTCCGCCCTGCTGGTCAAACAGTCGAGCACAAATCCAGGGGAAAACTCCACCCTGCTGGTCAAATAGACGAGCACAAAGCTAGGGGAAAACTCCACCCTGCTAGTCAAACAAACAAGCACAAATGGACCCTCTATGTCGCGAGAGGTGAAAGTACGTAAAGCAGATCACGACACGCACATGGGGCCCACACGATGTGTGGCCCCAAGTCGACCCCAACTGAGCGCACAAACATCCTCAAGTACAAACAACCACACGTACCTCCAAGTGCTCCCGTATACTCCAGGAGTATACCTCATTCCAGCTCAAAGGCTATCGTGCACACGACACCCAGCGTCAACGCGAAGGCGTGACGTAACAACTCAACCTCAAAGGCCCAAGCACGACCAACCACATCTTATGAGCCATTTATATCACTCTCCCCAGAGTGTGTGATCACACGCCAAGGGTTCGCTACAAACAAGGTAGGGCGAACCACCACTGGAGCACCTTCCATGCTTCCACTTTTAACAAGATCGCTCAAGAGGATCTGCACAACCAAACAGATCGCACCGTTGTAATCCTCGCGAAAAAAACACGAGATCGACTACTTACTCGCCTAGAATGGATATCCGATGGAAAAGTCACCAACACCGCCTCACGCCCGAACGACGTCCCGTGATCCCAAGCCTTGGCCCTGAAAACAGTCGGGCGCATCTCACCATTGTGATCCCCTCGGGATAACACGTCAAAAGCGCTACTCAGTTGAGTGCAACGGATATCCGGAGAAAAAGGTGCATCCCTGCCCAACGCACACGAGCGGTGCCATGTGGGACCCGCATCCCGGTCCAAAAACTCAACGAACTGATCGCACCGTTGCGACCCTCTCGAAAAAGTACACGAAATGGACTATTCACTTGTCCAAAACGGTCTCCCGGTGATAAAGTTGGAAATCACCGTCAACTCCTGAAACGACCCTCGTGGGTCCCGCACCATCATGCGGAAATACAGCTGGCAGACTACGCCAACACGATGCCCTCGGAAAAACACCCAACATCGACTGCTCGCACGCCCCGAACAGACGTCCGAGGAAAAAGTCGCTAAAAGCTGCACACAGCTCAAAAGACGGGCAGTGGGGCCCATGCCTCAACTTTTTCCTCAATGCCTGAAACCAACTTGGAAAGCTCTGCCTTGATGCCAGGGTCCCAACTCCACTGACAACGCTCAAAACGGACGTCGGACGCGTCCGCGCCGTCCAAAACAAGAATCCCCAAAGGAAACGACAAACCGTTTGAAGACACGTCGCGCCTCCGAGGCCCCACATTTTGGGAATTAAAAATTCCCGAAACCTTCTCAAAAAGACCGTCTCATCAATATGGTTCCACCGCCGCAGACGACACTCAAAACGGACACCCGTAGCGGAAAATACGGGTGTCCGAACACCGAGGGGGCAAGACCCATGGGGCTGGACCGGCCTGGACCGGCCGCGGACACACGGTCCCTACGCAGACAGGCCACGAGGGCCTGTCACGACCTCCGCTTGAAGACCCGCACGACGAGGGTCTTGGTTTCCGTAAAAGGTTCGCGCGACGCGACCCCGCGGTCGCCGCTCCCTGGCAACCGTGCCTCGCCGGGTGCTCCACCGGACACCCTCGCCGACACCCAAGCACCCCCGCCGAACACCCGCGCTGAGACCCCTGCCATGCCCAGCACCTCCACATGACACCCGAGGACACCCCTTTCGTGCCCAACACCTCCACCGGACACCCGCGGACTCCCCTGCCGCGCCGTTCTCCCTCGCCGCACCGCCGCTCGAACCCGCCGGAAACCGAAAACCCGCAAAGTTCGGCGGATCATTGCGGATTCCACGGAGCTCGGAATTTGAATCCAAAAGATGCGTTGAAAAGGGAATTAACTCTACGACGTATTTATGGGATTTGACCAAAGTTTTGACAAGGAATCGAGAGTGAAAAACGAGATCAAAGTAGGTACGAGAATAGAAAATGCAAACGCAACATCCTACCTCGCGGGGCTTCGCCTGAAGCTTCGCGACGATCCGCCGGCCACCATGCCTCGCCGGAGCTGTCTCGCCGGAGTCTCACCGGAGATGGAGGAGGAGGAGTGGGAGAAGAGGGCTGCCAGGGGGAAAGGGGAAGGAGAAGAGGGAGGGGGTGTGTTAAGCGTTTAAATAGAAAACGCTTAACCACCCGCCCGTCGGCCCGAACCCGAACTCCGGACAGGGTCGCGGTAAAGCCTCCCTTAGGGAAAACACCACCTCCCAAGCACAACAGAGGTCTCGGAATTTTAATCCGAGACCCCGTTCAAAAGTTATAAAACTTAGCGCCCGAGGCCACCAAATTACGAAAACGCCCCTGGGGCGATTTTTCACAGACGGCCCGTGCATGCAAAACTTATACCCCTCCTAGGGTAAACGGCACATTCCGAACTCAACGGTGCCATCATTTTCCCAATCCGAGCCACCATTTAAGAGATACCTCCGTTTCAACTTAAACAAATTAATTTAATTTATTTAATCCGTTTAACGTTCCAGAAGCGAGCGAGGGGTCCAAATATCCTGTGCCGACAAGTTTTATGTCGTTCCTAGGGTAAACACCCCATTCCAGACTAATCTGTACACCCGGATCTCTGATCCGGAGCTCTGTTAAGGAGTTATCTAATTTATTTGGCGTTTCCAGTGTGAACGCACTGAAAATTTAATTCCGGCCACTCTGGGGCTTTGAATCGCACGCCGTCTGAAGGCACTGCTCTGGATTATCATCAATAATATTCCAAAGTCTTTCGTAGCAAAAACCAGTTTCTTACAGTTAGTCACTTTCAACATTATATTTCTCACCAAGATAACATGTTTTTGAACTACGCTAATTTATCATTTAAAGCAAAAATAAAAGTATACATATTAGAAAATTTGGACCCAATTATTATAAATAAGAAATAAAATTTATAAAATAACAATTCTATGATTGTGGAGAATTAATTTTAATAGAAGCGCCTTTTATATGCAATACCCCATTAAACTTTAATTGTGTTAATTAATGTTTACTATTATTACAATTCCTTATGAAAAATATTATACTGATCTTATAACCTAAAATTAATTATCCTGATTAAAAATATTTAATCTATTTTATGAAATTCAACTCATATAATTTGATTAATTTAATTTATAAATGAAACCGTAAAACATACTGAATAACAGGATTGCAAAAAATATATTTTTCAGGAATAATATGATCTAATATTAACTATATTATTAGTAATCATCATTATATTAATTTATGTTCATATATATATATATATATATTCTATAAATTTATTTAGTTAATTATTTTTATTTTTTATTTTAATTTATAAAAATAGAGAAACAATATGTAGTTTAATAATGTTTATAAAAAATACATTTTAAGACCAAAAATAATCTTATACCAAAATAACTTATAAGGATGATTAAAATGTAATTAATTTTTTAGATATATATAAATAATAATTTAGGTAAATTTAAATAAAATAAAGTAATAATATTTTTTTAAATTAGTAATTTATTAAATAGAATTGAGTGTTTTACAAATATTATATTTTCACTATTCACTGAAAAACCCAATATTTAGAAAAATAAAAAAACATCTGCCTAATTAAAATTTTTATATTTTAATTTCAATGTTTAAATTTATTTTATAACATAATTTTTTTAAAATTTGGAAAAATTAATTAAAAATTTTAACAAAAAAGAGACAATTTTTTTTAAAGAAAGCTATATGTTTGAAACAAGTATAGACATTACTAAAAATAGGGTCTTTATTGACCAATATTTTTTATTCTTATTAATATTTATAAATAATTTTAAAAAATTTTGTATTACTATTTATAAAACAAATTTTAATGAATATATTAGAAAATTCAAAATTATATATTATATCATTATTCATTTAGGCTCAGTGTTATGTGTAATAAATGTTATAGAAGGTAATATTATTCAATTAAAATATTGGGGTCTTACATTATACCCAAAATCAATAAATTTTGTCCTCAAAATTTATCTATGATTGTGAAATAAATTATTTGACATTTAAATATTTCTTTGAAGAGATCCCACATCTTAAAATGGTTAATAAGAATTACTCTTAAAAAGAGAAAATATGATGAATAATGACATCTAGAATAACATATAACTAGGTTTAAAAGTAATAAAACAGTAGTGTAAAGTAAAAATATCGACACAGAGGACAAAACAGCTCAAATAACTAATATAGAGATATAGAAAAAGGATATTAGTATCATTAAAATTATCTTAGTTTACCATTATTAATTTAACATCAATAATCAAATTAATTATAGATGATTTAAATATAGTTAAATTATATCCAAAAAATATTAATGTATCAATCATACAATATCCTTTCAATGTAAACACATACTAAACTATAAGGTTTTGTTCCTGTAAACATTTCCCAAAATGAACTTAATGATGATAAACTCCAGTCACATAAATCCCAAAGAGGAGTATATTTGATTTTAATCTTATGAATAACCTAACAAAATTATTCAAAATACACTTTATGATTATCCCATATCACTGTGTCATATCATAGGTTTCCATATTTTCTAATATTTAGTCCAACATAATTTTTCTTAGAGAAAAATCTAATTAACCTATGTATATCCTCAAGTGATTAAAAAAAGGTGCATACTAAGGAAAAAATCCCCATGGACCAGAGTAATTGACATTATAAACTCAAAAATCACTTTTCAGGGTTATTACCCCTAGTTTCATCTATTCCAAAACCATTTCAACTTATATTATTTAGGCATGATATTATTTTAAGGAATGACACATAATCAACACATTAAAAAACATCAGAGGTTTATCCTATACTTCTACTTTTCAACAAAATTATTCATTGAGTTATGCTACCTATGATATGTTTTCCAAAATATAGTTCCTAAGGTTCCAACAAAACTTCGTCTATCAAGATCAATAAAGACCCATACGATAGTATCCTATAGTCAGTGGCCACTTTTCAACTCCATAATAATATAAAAGTGATAAAATCTATAAGGACTTGATAGTTTATTAGTATTTATAAATTAGATACATACTTAAATATTATATTACATTTGGAAACATAAAATATGGCATAATAAGTGTAATATTCTAGTGTCATTGATCTCATTCAAATATTCATTCTTTATAAATATTAGAAATGTAATAAACAAGGGTGAGAACAAATGTTGAGTATGATTTATATAAACTGGAATCTAAAAATAATAAATATATTATTTAAAATCCATAATAATGAACATGGAAAGGTAAATAATTGAAAATAAAATTTATCTAATCAATATCATGATCACAAAATCCATCCAGGGATAATATCAACGCAGTAAAATGATAGATAATAATAATTTAATTTTTAATAAATGATATTTTATATATTTTATCTCATGTTCCATGAAACCATTATATCTTTACCAATAAGACAATGAATCAAATAGTTTAAATAAGGGGTAGGTATACACAAAAAATGAATTTAATTTGGTTGGTCAACTAATACGTCTCATGATAACTATTGATGTAGCAAGGGAATTACTAAACTGGTCCTTATCATTAATCTCATTTACAATGAATCCCTTGTATATTAAATGATTAATTAAATTCATTAAAAATACATCTAATAAATAAATATCATTTTGAGTACAGAATAAAGAATATCCACATTTCCTAATTTAATCAAATAAATTTCAATGAAAAGTTTGATATATGGTTGAAAAAATAAGAATATTCATGAAATATAATATAGATATTTAATGGATATGTAATGTACAATGATCATAAGAAAGTGAATGTTTTAAGAAAAATAAATGGACTAAGAAATTAATTAGGAAAGATAATTCTAATACATTTCCTAGTATAACTGATAATAAACCATCTTGATAATGAATAAGTATTTAATACTTATAATATATTTCCAATTTAATATAACTAAATTTATGGTACGTTATTTTTTATTACACAAATGCTACAAAAAATCATTAAACATTCTTAAAGAAAATACCATTTTTAGATAAAAATTAATTTTAAAAACAAAACAATTATAGAATATTAGGAAGGAGATTAACATTGAAAAGAACCTTGTAAAACTGAAATCGAATAATCAAATCAATTAGTGGTCATCACAATGAGAAAATTATTTTCCTGAATTATACATTAAAATAATGATTCCTTTCAAATTTACAGTAAAAAGTAAATAATTTCTTGTGAGAAATAGAAAAAATAGCAATTTTAAAGAAGGGTTCTAAAATAAAACAAGGGTAAATAATAATTTAATATATTTTTAGATAACATTAAATATTTTATGGAAATAATTTTTAGAAAATACATATCTGAACGAAAAAGGATTTTTGACTGAAGAGAGAAATAAGTTATGTTTTTTCTAAAAACAATCTCCTTCTATTAAAACAAAAAATATTAGAAAGTAATACTATTACATTAAAGAATCATGAATAACTATTTTGGAAGAAAATAAAATGGTTTTATTAGATAATTATTTATTTATTTTTTCAATGGAAATCATGCTTAAATAATCCCCATTAAAATTATGTTGAAGCATAAACCCTTAAGACAATGGTAACTTTTCAATCATAATAAGCATGAAATAAATAAAATAAAATTAAATATAAAATAAAATGAATATAAAAAGATTAATTATATATTAGATCAAAATTGGTATTAGTTACTCCTCATTAAAATTAATATGTTTATAACAACAAATATATCCCAATGTAGTGGAAATTGAGATAAAATCTTGTACATGGATCGTAATGTAGAAGTGATAATTAATAAATTAATTAATTATGTATATTAAAAGGATATCCATGTAAATAAGGATTAAAGAAAAACTAAAAAAAATTATTACAAACATAATATTTAAATATTAAAGACAATGCAGATGGAACACAACCTAATGAGAAATATTAGTTATGAAACCCCTTAAAACTTCGTAACTTTAAATTCATTAAACCTTTGATGAATTAATTTTAATTGAAATATAAAATAAATTATATAATAATGATTCATTATATTACATTCAAAATATATTTTTATAAACTATACAATATTAATTAATTCATAACATTAAAATAAGCCCTAATGAGAGGAAATTTAGACAAAATCCCTTACGTTTAGTTTCCATGTTGATGAAATTTCTGCAACCACACCTACAATTAATTTAAACATACTATAAATTTGACCTAAAACATATTAATATTTATAATATCATATATGATATTATCATAATATCATACCTTTTAATTTTCAATAGTATTTCTTCATTACCATTATTTAATGTGTTAATTGCATTGTTTTTTTAAGCATGATTAGTCATAGAAGTTAAAAATCTTTTGTATATGATATAGTTAGATAACCACCAAAATAGTATTAATATAATAAATATAATATTTTTTTAATTTCATATATTTTTATAATCATTCTTGATATTTGGAAATGGAAACTTAATCACATAGCTTCGTACAGATGGTAGACAGTACGTATACATGAGAGATGTTATAATTTACTTACTGTGTGAAATAGTAAGAAACTAAATGATATATTAATAGTATAGAATCAATATCATTTTATAATTATATTATATATTGACTATTTCTTTGATTATTATTATCAAAGTGATTTGGTGATGGAAAGAAAATTATATCAGTTCACGAGGCACTAGTTAGTCGTACACACAAGAAATGAATTTTTTTAACATTTGATAGAGAAGGAGACGGATAAAAATTAGGTAATAAAAATTAGAAAATATTAGTATATGGGGATACTGGTGTTATTATATTTTAATTTTCAATAAATAATTTATGGTCATAAAATTATATGTAAAAAAAGTTCACGGTGAATACATATACTTTCACTTAGAATAACCATATTTGGATCTCCTATTAAGGACCCCAAGATTGGTCTTTTAGGAAGAAAACAAGATTTACAATATATCTAAATATTATGGGTATAGATTATTTTAGGGGATTATCTATATTAATGTCTTGATATGTTTGAAAAAGTGAGGGGAGGTGATTCCCTATTATAATTGAGTTAGAGTAGAATATTTATAAATAAAAAAAACTATTCGGTAATAGAATGCCACAGTCAACACATGTATCTCCAGGATTTAAAAATAGTGAATTGGAGGGAATATAAATTCAATACCCACATCAAACACATAAAATATTTTTTTTAAATATTTTTATTGACTATACCTACATAGTTTATCAATTATACCATTTTAGTTTCCCCTTTAATTACTAGTTTCTATACCTAGGTAATTTTTCAATTAATGAAAAAATAAAATGATACTTATTAGAACATTTTCACCCAATTAATGTTAATAATAAATCAAATATATAAAAACATAATTATATGTTTGTGCCCAATTAACTTTTACCACATGAATATGTAACTTGAAAAATGATGTATTATCCTTAAATGAAGTAATTCATTTCTACAGTTATTATTATTAAATATCGGAAATTTTTTTTGAACTTATTAAATTATATTAATCATTATGACTATAATTATGGAATCTATTTTTATGAAATTCAATTACAATAAGTGTAAAAATATATTTTAAAAATGATCCTGCAAAACTGGTCTAAAAATGGGGTTTCAAGAAATGTAATTTCCAATAATAAAAAATATTATATTAACTATATGATAAGTATTTATAATTATATTTATATAAATTATTATTAATATAAAATATAATTTTATTTAAATAGGTAAAAATTATATTTTATTGTAATTAATAATGATGGGGAATCATTATGTACATAAAACTAGTTTACAAAAAATGACTTTTAATGCAAAAAATAATAGTATACCAAAATATTGTATAATTATGAATACCACTTATGTTACTTTGAAATAAAATTAATGAATTAATGAGAGTTTAAAATAATTAATTTATTTAAAATATATTACAATATTACAAAATGAGAATTTTTTACTCTACAATTATGAAATATCTATTTTAAGATAGATCTGAAAATTTCACCATATTTTTATTTTGATATGTTGAATTAAACTATGATTTTAATTTTATCAAATAAATTATATAATAGTTAATGAAATTAATTATAATACAATATCACTAAAATTGATAAAATTGATTTTGGTAGAAAGATATATTTTAGAATCATGTAATAATTTTACAAAAACTTGATACCTTATTTACTAATATTTTTTATTCATATAAAATATTAATACATGATTTTAAAAACATGGTGATTATTATTTATACCATCAATTTTAATAGATAGATTATAATTTTCATGTTTCAGTATTTTATTGAGGTTTGTTTATGCTCAGTGTTTCATATGGTATGCACTATAAAACATAATGTTATTATTTTAAAATAATAATTTTTCATAGAGGTAGAATTAATATATGGAAATGAAATATACCTTTTTCATGTTGTTGAAAATTATCTATCACTTTATAATAACTACGTCCCTATAGTAAATGAATATTTCGATGTTTTTCCTGATGAGTAACTTGATATTATACTTGATTGGGAAGTTGAGTTTATTGTTGACTTAATGCATGACGATAAGAATACTTCTGAACCCCCATATTGAAAGGATCAAGTATAACTTACGGAAGTGAAAATATAGTTTCGTGAATATCTTGATAATGGTTTCATTCATCCTTGTACTTCACTATGGGGTTCTCTTATACTATTTATAAAAAAGAAAGATGGTTCCATAAGTCTTGGTATTGATTATTGAGTATTTAATAGAATTAACATTAAAATTTAATAACTATTTCATTATATTGTTGATATTTTTATTACATTCAAGAATATTAGTATTTTAGAAGGTTTGTATTAGTTTCCGGTACCATCAAAAGATGGTCAATATTGATAAAAAAATTAAGAAAACATTTCATACTAAGTATGGTAATTATGAGTTTTTGGTTATTCCCTTTGGTTTGATTAATTCCCCAGTTATATTCATTGTCTAATGATTAGTGTTTTCCGTGATTATATGGATATGATTTTGGTTGAGGTTATCGATGATGTTTTGGTTTGTTATAAAATTCATGATGATCATAAAATCCATTGATGGAATATTCTATAAACCTAGAAAGAAATTTCTTTATTGGGAAATTTTGAAATTGTGATATTTTTTTATAGTAAATTTTATTCTATGGAATGATCTCAAATAAATGTTGAATGAATATTGATCCCATAAAACTAAAGTGGATGGTAATTATTCATGACCTTCAATTTTGATTGAGATTCATTGTTTTCATGTATTATTAGGATATTAAAAGTGATTTGTTCAAGCCTTTTGTGGTTATCTATCTCCCTAACTATGTTATAAAGAAATTGGGTTATATTTAATTGAAAAAATGAATGGTATGAATGATTCTTAGAATTGAAAATAAGATTAGTGAATACCCCAATTTAGAACATGTCTTCCATAAATATCTATTTTTAATTTTCATTTGTGCTCCATTGAAGGGTAGGGGATGTGTCATAATATATAAGTATTAGGTAATTCATTAAGCTTGATGTTAATTATATCCACATGATAATATTTATCCTACACATAACCATGAACTGAAAGCTATAGTGTCTTCTATAAAATTTTTGAGTGATCATTTATATGGATGATATTGAGAAATATATACTGATAATAAAATATTTAACTATATATTCACTCATAAATGTTTGAAAATGAGAGATAGAGGAGATGTAAGCAATTGATAAAGGATCTTGACAGCAAAATTCACTACAATCAAGGAAAATAAAACTGAGTAGCTGATTCATTGATTCAGGTATATTCTTCTACATTAACTATCCTATATTTTGTATATGATAATTTGGTTAATGAATTAAAAAATGATGTATTATAAATTGTTCTAGTATTAACAACCTCTATTTTGATTGAAGTATCATTATAATCAACATTGTTCAAGAGGATTAAGATAGCTTAAAAGGAAGATACTATTTTGCATGAAATGGTAGAATTTATTAATAATGTTAAGTTACCAAAAATTAACATTGAGATAAAACGTTTTTTGAGATTCATAAAAATATTATGCGTTTCCTGTGACCCCTAGTGAAATAGATAAATATTGAGAAAGGTTCATTATTCTGAATTTTATATTCGTCATGGAATTAAAAAAAATAGATACCATTTGGAACATTTCTGATGGGAATGATTTGTGAATAATATTACTGATTTTATTATGAATTTATTAATTTTTAACAAATAAAATATAATAGAAAATTACGCAAGATGATGCATCAATATTTTAAAATTTCATATTGGAAATGGGAGAATATATACAAGGCATTATTGGTTGGATTAATAAAGGAATCTCTATGTAATAATTCAATATGGGTAATTTTTTATTGAATAACTAAATATACATATTATCATCCAATTTTAAGTAATAGTTATTAGGAGAAAATTATCAAAATTATGTTAAAAAGTGAATTAGATTATATAGTGTCCATATATCCATTTTCTCTAATAGTGATCACATGTCTACATTTATGTTTTATCAAACTATTTAGAATTCATTGGGTACTGAATTAAATTTTGTTCAAGTATTTCATTATAAATACAATGGTAGGTAGAGTTATTGATTCAATATTTGGAAGATATTCTTCAAGAATTTTAAATGGGTTTTTATCATATTTGGGATCATCATATGACTTTAACTTAGTTTTTATTCAAAATAGTTTTTCATTATAGTATATAGATGGTAAATTTGGATGAATTATATAGACATTAGTGGTAACATAAATCTTGTTTGGACAATGTTAGGGAAATGATGTTTTTGGGACAAAAAATTGTAGAATTTATTTCTGAGAAGGTTAATATGATTTAGCAGTGCATGGGGATAACTCAGAGTTGGTTGGAAATTTATAATCATAGCTAGAGGATATAATTTTATTTTGAGTAAGGTGGTAATGTTATCATTAATGTATATCCATAGAATAATTTTGTAAATTTTATATAAAATAAAAAAATAATGTCCTCAATTCATTGGAAATAATGAAATAGTAGATAATATAGGATAATTTTACTATTAGATGGAATTTCCATATTTTTATGAGTTATATAATGTATTTTATGTTTTTTTAAGAAAATATATGCCACATGAATCTCAGGTTTTGATATCTGACCTAGTTCTATTAGAAGAAAACCATTCTTTTAATAAAAATTAATATTGATTTTTTTACTAAAGAGACTTTGTGTTTTTTAATAAATTGAATCACCAGATTATGTTTTTTGGGGAAAAGAAAATTATTGAGGTATGGAAAAGGCAATCATAAAATGCTTTGATGGAAATATATCTCCATATGTTTAATAAATGAGCTAAATTAAGATGATGAAATTTTTAAAAAGGGGGAAAATTTCAGAGTCCATGTAATGTAACGATAAATAATTTTTATAGATTATTTATCTTATTAATTTATATTTTATTTATTTTTATTCATTATGAAAATATAAAGTTATTTTTAGTCAAAAGGATAAAATTATTTATTTATAACCAAATTTGGATTTCAAAAAATCATATTGTTTTATTTAAAATAATTAATTCCAAATTCTAGATTATTATTTTGAAAAATGGAACAAAATTTTTTAATTCATAATATAAAAATTTCATTAGGGTTTGTTTTTATTAATTATCTTAAATTTCATATTTTTCAATGACTTGTGGAAAATACTGTTATTTGGAAGACTATCATTTCATTTCTTGATTTTAAAAAGATATGTATTTATTTAATATTTTCTCAAAGAAATATTAGTAAAATTATTTTAATAAAAATTATGTTAAGTTATTTTTAATGAACATTATTATCAAATTTTGAATAAAAAAAAATTTAAACATAAAATAATTTTTTTTTGAAAACCCATTTTTCATATTATTTTCCTGATTTAGTTTTAAAATTTTCACTACCACATATATTAACTGAATTTGAAAAAATGTTATCCATATTTGTAATCATAAAAACTAGTATTTCGTAATAAGTTCAACTGTAGTTTTTTCATAGTGAATTTTAAAAACTGTAAAAATATGTTAACATATATAATTAAACACAAGTTTACTAGGGTATTAATCTTTAGTGATAAAGTTTAAAATTACATATAAACTACTATTAAATCTATTTTATGTCTATATTTACACCCAATTACATATACATATTGGAAATGGTCAATTTTGGAGAAATATTTATTTATTATGAAATTAATATATTTTATTCATTTAAAAAAGTTCAATTATGTCCTCTACCTGACATATTAAACGACACAATCACACCTATCATATCCTCACATAAAGAGCCTCTTTTCAGAATATACCACCCCAGATACCATCTTTACATATCTTCTAATTTCCTACAATCCCATGATTGATATGGAAACTAACCTATCTAGGATTTTGGTATAAACTTAAAGAGGTTTTCTATAGTAGAGGTATAGTTCTTAAGCGAGAGTTTTTATTATATTTATTATTTTACCTGAATAAAATCACCATATAACATGAAAAATAACAATAAAACCAGTATCATCAATATACACAATTTTTTATGATATTTTAAAAACCTATATGACTCTCCATATTCAATAAAATGGGAAACAAAACCATCATTCATGTATATAGTCGACAAACGCCTCACGAATTGATGAAACATATTTTCTATCACCACCTCCCACAGATGGTTATAGTGATGGATTTAATATATATATATATATATATATATTATAGTAATGTCATATTTATCACTGTGGAGAGATTATTTGTCTTCTTATTTCATGACATTCCATTGATTGAAAAATGATAACGTTGTTTGTACGTACGTGTGGTTGAGAACCCCCAAAATAATGTTATTATTTTTTCATGACCAAATAACAATGATAAAACAGATGAATTTAATTAGATAAATAATATTATATTTATGATACAATATCCATCATAGAAATATAAAATCAAATTTATCTTCTTTCCCTCATGAAATTTGAATTTTAATAATGTTTCTTATCCATACGTATGACCATCTATATCCAGAATTGTAACATAATTAATATTTCATAATCATATATCATGGTGGACTATAATAGTATAATTAATTTATATGAATTATAATTATTTCATTTTTATGTTTCTATAGATGATGAGATAATGACTTTATTTAACAACGTCAATTTTCTAAATTGATTTTGGACATATGAGTTGCATATCATATAAAATTCTCACTTGAACATAATTTTTTAAGTAAATTTATATAACATTGTAAAAATATAAAATATAAATAATAATAAATATAAAGAATTTTGTTAATAATTTAAATAATTAACATAATTTTATAATTCAATATTATAAATAATCCATTTGATTAGTCAGACTCAAGGTTATAGACACTTTAGTTTAAAACAGTTCATTTTTAATGTCTTAAATGTTTATTTTATAAATATTATTATTCTATGTCTATATTTATAAGAATATTTTTTTGGATTATTACTTTGAAAACTAATTAATTATAAATTACATTTTATGCAACTTTGGACTTTCTATCAATTTTTTTAAATAGGTTTCTTTCTGCATATTTTATATGGAATATTTTGAGAAAAAGGAAAAATGAGTGTTCTAGTTTAATGTATAATAATTCAATAGGACTTACCAATACAAAAACCTTTATTATTTTTTTGATTCCATTAAAATAATTATTTTTTTCTTCAATGAAAAATTATCATTTTTTCTGAAGGTATTTTTAAAAATGTATTTAAATTGAATGGATATTTATATATCTGGAAATGTTTTTTATGGGTGGATGAATATTTTTATAAAAAATATTTTAAATAAAAAACTTCAAAAATTATTATTATTTATGTTTACTAGGAACTGTTTATATATAAAACTGATCCAAATATAGGTCATGATGATGGGTGAGCCAAATATATCTCTCCATTGCATTAGTAAATTGGATAGAGATAATTTTATGGTTTCTCTTAAGGGATTATTAGAATTTATAGTCTAGGTTATTTAATTTTTAATATATATTATATGAGCGAAATTGAATTTATTTCCCATTTAATCTATATGATTTATCTTTTATTTCTATGGGTTTTCAAAGAAATATTATTATTTAAAAAGGAAAGATAATGAGCTTATATTTAGAGGTATGTTTATGATACTTATTATAGGTTAAATGGATAACATTTACGAAGTCATTAATGATTCAAAAGAAAACATTATGTTTTTAATTTTCCCATTAATATTTATTATGAAATTTTTTATGAATGTATATAGATATATGTTTTTATTTGTTGTGTATGAAAATATATATTTTTAGTGAAAAGATTATTTTGAAAAAGGAATAATTTTATGAGTATTTATGGATTAGAATGTTACCTTATTTATTTTTATATATCCCTTATTGATATTTCTATGATCATCCCATGTTTTTAAATATTTTTCATATAGTTTTATGAAATATTTGGATACCATTATGAGGTAAATATGAATATTTTTATAATATGTGATGAAAATGAACTTTTTTAAAAGAATTTTACTGAATAAAAGTTGAATATTTATTCTTTGTTTCTACTTCGAAATTTATTTTTTATTCATATAAGTTTTATAAACCATTTAAGAAAAACTCTACACCTATATGTCATTTGGTGTTGTAAAGAAACAGATTCCTTTCTAAAGAATAAATTTTATGGGCTATTTAATGCAAAGTACTTAGATATAACGTATCAGTATCTCATTTTTCTCATTCATCCATTATTCATTTTTTACATCACATATACATTTATAGAATCAATTTTCTGAATTTTTTTGTAAGTGAATTATTGAATATCCATAATTCAGGGAAGTAGTGATATCGATATTAAAAAATATTTAATACTTCCATATTTTAATTATTATAGATATATATTTTAGTCTCAATGTAAATTCACCACCTAAATATAAATTAGAACTCACATTGTTTCCCCCTTTTAAATCTTCATTGGATTGACCACATTAAAATTCATGTATATTTTAATATCCATGTTCATGAGGACATGCATAATTTCTACATGGATCTGTTATATGTGTCAGGGAACTCTTCTTAGTACAGTAGATTGGATAGTGATCCTCTTGAATTATAAGGATTCTTTAATTAATGAATAATAAATTCATAGAATCATTTATTTAATCACATATGTTCAAAATATTTAAACTAATTTAATTTTGAAATTCCCCATATTTTCATTTCTCAAAATTCTACACTTTTTTCTATGTATATGACTTATAAAGAGCCTCAAATCAGTCATACATAACCATTGAGTGTATAAATTATAGAGAACTATACTTGGTAATAATTATGTATACATGTATCATAAAATGGATCATAAAAAATTGAAATACCATTATACTTGCTCTAATAATTTTTAGTAGTGTCATTAATAAAACTGTTGTATTTTAGAATTACCCATATGAAGATTACCATTACATAAAATTGGATCATATGAAGTCACATAATGAAAGATAAACACATGTAATATTGTCTATAAATGATTCATAATGACTCTAAATTGAATAACGCCTAGGTCTAGTCCCTTTGTTAAATTTTTTTCTCGGTCTCGAAATGAATCTTACACCGATCCTGAGTGAATGATATAGTGAATCCATTGTTATATTCATTGAAAAAATATCTATATTAATGTTTTCTATCAATTATCATCATAGCCTCGTATAATATTTAGATGGATGTCCAAAACACCTCAAATAATCTGAAACTTAATCAAAAGTGTACACAACACCTAATATAACATGTTTTCTAATTAATATTCATATATAGACTTTATAATAGTACCATAGCTCTTAAATCATATAGAACCACACTATAAATTTCCACATTAGCTAGATTACTCTAAAATAAAAAACAAACTATAGATAATATCTCTTATAACACATCAATATAGTCCAATAATCTTGAAGAATAGTACATCAATCATTACATGTAAGACATTTATAATGAATCTTTTCCTTAAAATCCCACTACAGATTCTACTTATTTTACACTAAAACTAATGCATGGGGGATCTTATTATCATTGTGTAAGCCTTAATTTTTGAAAATATATACATTCTATGAATGGTCACATGAATCTATCCATTTTTATTTATTTATCAATACCCAAAAAATCAAGCTATTTCAATATTGTTTCCATTTATCTTCCCATCCTGAATGAAAACAAATTCGAAGTTGTAAATAGGAGGAAAATATCACTCCTATTTTTAATTCTTCTATAATTATATAAATAAAAATTATTGTCCCACTTTTTTAGAATTACCTGTTGATCTACTTATTTAAAGAATAACATAGCCTCATAATTATTAGAAATGAACCATAACATACTAAAATCTATGTCATCATGGAAACAACTGATGTAGATAACAAGGTATATTAAAACAATACATAAAGGTTTCCTGTAAATAAATATTCATGTGATACCAAATCATAAAACATACAATAAATAATATTGAATATCCTCTTTAGTAGATGTTAACTACAAATCATTTTCACATTTAATCATCTTTTTAGGTCAATGGATAATCCTCTTGGTGATATTCTTGAAATAACTGAAGATATAAAATTTAAGTTAGTTTATAATATAACTACCCAACATTTTTACATACGTTTCGTCCAATATGTTAGATAGAAATATCCATAAACAAAAAACTATCTAAAACAAGACCAAGAAATTTTTATATCATGAAATATTAGCTCTTTAATTAGTTATTATGAATACATGGAACTCAATTATAATATATATTAATATATATAAAGGTTATTTTAAAAAAATTTACTTAAGTAATTATTATTTTGAAGAACCTATCTTTTTGTGAACCATATGTTTTATTAAAGAAATGTGATTATATTATTTTTTGATGAGTGTTTCAATAATATATAATATTTAATAATTAATTCTAGATATTTTAGTGTGATATTGAAATTTATTTTAAAAACTACAATTATTTTATAATGTTATTCCCTTATAATAATAATTTCTTATAGAGATTTAAAATTTTATTAAAATGTAAAAATAGAGAATTTTATAAATTCAATTTAAAAAATATTATTTATGTATTTATAACTTCAAAATTAGTTTAAGAAAAATTTCTTTGACATTTCTAAAAAGATAAATTTTTTGATGAATAGTGAAAAAAGACCGTTTTGATTAATCATAATAATTTTATGATATTTTTCATAAATAAATAACAATATTAAATTTTGGAACAATTTTATTTGAAAAAATATTTCTCTTATAAGTGAATTTATAATTTTTTAAATTATTTTTTTAAATTAAAAATCCATAGTATTTTTTTAAGAAGTAAATTATTTTAAAAAATACATTATACATTTAATATTAAAAAATTGAAATTTATCTCTTGCACTATTTTATCCCAATGAAATGGATTTAAAATATCAAAAAATTATGTATAAATTATGTAAAATGATCCAATTTAATTTTTTATATAAATTATATGTTTCATTAGGTAAAAACTTGTTACCATAAAAAAGATAAAACTAAAAAAGTAAAAAATATAAGACAAATGCGTATAAAATATGTTTAAAAATGTGTGGAAAATAGTTATTGAGGATTATACTAAAATTCTATCATTCCATTTTTATTATTTCACAATTTTAACTACATTTATTGATAGTAAGTTCCAATTAATAATTTTTTTTTGTATTTACAAAAATGTATTCCCTTTTAACTTATAAAAAGGTTTATCCCTTCCTCACATCACTTTACACAAAATACATATTTAATTGGGCCAAAATATTCCAAAATTACCTCGACATATTTATAGACACATTTAAGAGGTTATGGTCCCTAAAAAATATCATCCCTTGAGGGCTTATCAACATTGAAAAGAAGAGATTATCGATTGGGAGTTATCAATTTTAATGGCTACTTCTTTATTTATATTTAATTATAAGAAATTATTCTTCATAAAATTTCATTAGTCAATATTAAAATAATAACATTAGAGACATTAGTATATATTTATGGTATTATCATGATGGAACTAGAATTATCTTTCATTCCCTTCTCCATTATGGAAAAAATATGAATCGTGAGTGCTTGCGAACTTCAACCTCCATGGAGTAATGAATTTGTTTTCCTTCAACACATAACATGAAGGATAAAAATATGGAATTTAATATATAATTATTAAGACTATAAATTATTTATCACTAAAAAATAAAACAACCAAATTACCCATCTTTCTTGTTATAAGGGAAATGAATGTATCATCAATGCGTTTGTGCGGATTACAAACTCTAAGAAAATGTGTGTTTTTTTCATTTCAGAATATCATGGATTGATTTATAATTTTTTTAAACATTAAATATTATATTTATGTATTTATTATGGATATAGAAATAAAAATTTTATAAACTAATACTGATATGATTAATAATGAACCATTGTAAGTTTAACCGTCTTAAAATAAGAACACTATGACAAAAATGATATTTTTATTATATATAGTGTATATATATAAATTATAATATCCTTATATACATTTAAAATTTTCATATATCACATAGAAAAAATTAATTATATAATTATTCTTTTTTATAATGATATTACAACATAACACATCAGAACCATACAATAAATAATGGTTTTTCATTGTTTGGGTTAGGTTGGTCACCCAATTCAACAACACTATAAAACAATGAAATGAATGAATATAAAAAATAGAATAATGATAATATATAATAAAAATAAGTAAATAATTACTATAATTTTCTATAATGGTAATATTTATTTTAATAAAATTAAGTAAAATACCACAATTGGTTTCATTCAAATCAAAGAAACATGCTCATTAATGATTTCACCTTCACAAATAGTTATCAAAACTCTCCTGTAATTAAATTATATCATTATAAATAATTATATAAAATAAATTATTGTAATTTTTTTGTTTCATTAATGATGAAATTTTGGAATATTAAATATAATTACCTAACTATTACAAAACTAGTCCAAACTAATAAACCTTAATCACTCCTGATAAAAAAAACATGTCAAAACAAACTAGAATTCATGTAGATTAAAATTATAAATTTGGGTTATGAATTTTAATACATATGAGTAATGTTATGAAATAATTGATAAATATATTTTTTCCCATTGTACTAGAGGTTATATTATGTTTGAGAAAATCAAGATGAATGGTAAGTATTTTATTATTCTGAATTTGAATTCTTTGAGACTTATTATATTTTATAAAACATTTTTCATTTTTTAATGTTCGATAGATTTACCATAACATGATTCATTTATAAATTATTTATTTTTAATTCAATGGATATTCTAATAAAAATAATTTTATTTTATTCAATTGTATTTAACTGATGTGTTTTTTCAATCGTAAGGGTTTCCATCTCAATCACACTTCCCTGAGGCATATTTTTATATTAGGTAAAATAGATTATTTTCATGTTGTAACTAATTACACTTAACATATAACATAATAATATTTTTCATGTAAAAACAACATTATTTCAAGATATTATTTTATTTTTACTATGACTAAAATGTTCTCTAATGTAAAAGGGGGTTTCCAAAAACTGAATATGAAATCATGAGTTAAAATATATTTATTTAAGATTTGAATTTCATTTAAAGTGTAATAACCAAGATTAGTATTATAATATAAAATTTTATACAAATACACCATATTAATATGTTCTATTCATTCATGAAAATGAATCTATTTTGCGTATAATTCCAATCCATTTAAACGATGTTTTCCTCTCCTTGTTCACATTTCCCTTCCCACCAATGTTCCCATTTGTAATTCTAAACCAAATTTTTTATTTTATCATGTGACCTATATATTTTACTTTTCCATATTCCAAAAGTATTTTTTTATTTTACATTATATGATATGGGTTTTTAACATAGGTGTTTTAAAATAATATAATGGATTTCCATCCATGATCATTTGTTAGGTATTCTATAACTTCCCTATAAATTATATATTACACATTAGATTACATTTTATCCTTTTACATAGTCATTTTATCATGAATTATTCCATTATTGTACATATTACCCATATATTTATACCTAGTTAATTATAATTTACATTTTTGGGGATAAAAATGTTTCTAGTTCCCTTTAATATTACTAGTTTAAACTAAAACAAATTTATGATAACATTCATATTTGATTTCTCATATCAAGAATCAACCTCATGAAATGTTTTTAAACGATGAATAGATTATAAAAAATAATTTTAGGATGAAAACTACTTGTTCAATTTTTGTTTTAAAGGAAAATAATAATTTCACTCTTTAATAATATCCTTACGTTATTTCAAAAATGAATCACCCAAGTTGCTTGACTCTTATTATTTCTTCCCATTGATCCTTATCTTAAATTTTACTCAATAGAACTCTATATTGAAGAAAAATATCCCTTTTTCAATTATGAAAATTAAAAATTATTTTATTACATCTTCAATTTGAAAACCCTACGATTTGTACTTCAGTTATTCCGTGAATCATAATTATAAAACATACTTTCTTCTATTGGACTCAATCACGAATAATATTTTTCTATGTTTTTTTCCTAATGTGGATTAAAAATGAATGATTTAAATTTGGTGATGGGAGGGCCGATATTTATATATCTTACTTATGCATTGGGTCTTAATTTAAATCACAAGAGATCTTTAATATGGGATTAGTGAGTGAACATAATCAGTCAGGGGACACTATCTAAATTATGATGATGGTCTTTGGAGTAGCCATTAAATAATGTTTATGATAAAAAATTTTATATTTTTGCTACATGTTTATGATTATATGATATTAAGATATCATTTTATTATATATTTTTTCAATGATAATGATCATCCTCGTTATGATTTCATGTTATTACTCTGGACCCTCATCTTATTCATTATTTCATTTTTCATTAACTTTCAAGGTTTTTTAGCTCGATTGTTTCCTCGTGTTTTATACCCACGGTATCCTAAGATGATTTTTCAGATCATTGTATTTAGGTGAAATATGTTTATTTTTAAATAATGAATATGTTTTTTATTTAATATGATTAATTTATATTTTTAATACTCCATATATATTGAACCACTAGATCTATAGTTTCATTTTTTCGAAATCTTTGTGAAAAATTATAAAATAAATTATGTTTGAGGATTGGTTCACCATGTTTTAACATCAACTATTAAATTTAATTTTGTGATATCAAAAATTAAAAATATAAATGAAATAAGTTTATTTTGATAGACTACTTCTCATGTAATCTCCCTATAAAGGGATAAACTCATATCTTCGTTAACACAATAGTAAGAAAACACTATGTTCGACAAAAATTATTGATGTAAATTAATCTACAACACCCAACATCACTAAGGAAAAAAGGATTTATTGTGACATGTTATTTCAAATGGTTTGGAATCTCGATTCAAATAGTCAAGCAGTGAAACTATTTTTCAATGGGAAATTATTTTATTTAGAAATTTTTTTATTTTTTTCTTATCTAGAATGAACAAATATTCTCATCCAAAATAAGTTGGGCATGGGTGTGTACCATGTGGTGGGAAGGATTATTTACAGTGGAAAAATGTTTCCCCACAAAAATACTATCTATGAGGTGGATTATTTTTTAATAGATTCACATTATATTTGAAAATAACAATTTAGAAGAGATTATTTGAGAAGGATCTGATTGAAAAAACCTTTTATATATTCCCCATAACTATTTATGGTTATTTCTATTTCTGATGGGAATTTCACAAAAAAATAAGTTGGAACAATATTATTTGTGACATATTATATTAAAAATTCAATTTATATCTCCACTATATTCATTTATGTTGTGAACTATTTGCAATGGAAAAACATTAGAAATTAAAAATATTACGATAGAAAATCCATTTTAAATAGTTTACTACTACTAATATGACATAGATATATAAACCCTAAAAGAATCCTTCTACTTCCCTTTAGGTTATGATTTCCTCTATTTACTTGGATTTATCTTTGAAGGAATTCAAAATATTATAGCCACTCAACACATTAAATATCACATCACTATTTAAATTTTGTTAAGGAATTATTTTTTGAGGTATTTAGTTTGATTTTTTTTAATTGTTTGGTTTTTTATATTATCATATATTAGAAATTATAATTATTAATTATCATTTTTTAGTTTTAATTTGTAGTAATTAGTTTTAATTGATATTACATATAGATAATTGGTAAATAATTAGAATAAGAACCAATAATTTCTAAATAATAAGAAATAATTATTATCATTTTCTTAATGTTATGAATATTAAGTAATAATTACCAATAATAATATGTTATTACTAATAAATTGTAATAATTACTAATAAATTATTATAATTACCAATAATAAGTAATATTTACCATTAATAAGTACAAATTTGAAAATAAATACATATCCTTATGAACATATACCAATAATTTGAAAAAATATCAATAATTATTAAAATAAAAAAATTATTAACAATTAGAGAAAATTAACCAAAATTTGAAAAAATTACTGAAAATTAGAAAAGAATATAAAATGTCACTGCTAATTATTAAAGAGTAGAAAAAAATTGAAAAACTATTAATATTAGTACAAATTAAAAATAATTCATAATAATCAGTAATAATTGTCATTCTATATTAATAATTGTACATAATTGGAAATATTTACTGATAATTAGAAATAATATGAAAAAAATAATTAACTAATATTGTTGATAATTAGAAAAACAATTACCGATACATAGAAAGAATTACCAACATTTAGTAAAAACTAGTGAAAATTTTCAAAAATTTAAAAAAAATAATTAAAAATAGAATTAATATAGATATTTAGAAAATATTAGAAAATATAAATTATAATTAGTAATAATTAATTTTAATTAGTAATAATTATATAAAATTTGTAATATATTCCTCAAATTAGTAATAATTTAAAAAATTAACATTAATTAATGATAATTTTTAATAATTTATAATAGTTATTAATAATTAACAACAATTCTTATGAATTACTAATTATTATAATAATTAATTATAAATTATTAAATTACCAATAATTAGTAAAAATTTAGTAATAATAAGTATGAAATATGTTAAAATTACAGATAATTAGAAAAAATTATTAATTTTTTTATAAAATATCGATAAACAGTAAAAAGTAATGATAATTACTAAAAACTATTGATAATTATATAAAATGCATAATAATTTTATTTTCACATACGACGTGATCCCGTAATAATTTAAACATGGGTTACTCTCCATGTACTACCTATTTCTTTCAAAAATCCCTCGGTTTTATTTGGAATCAGCAATATGATTGGTCATTACATATGTTTTGATCATCGGGCCAAGGTTGTGTGTCACCAAATTTTTCCACGAATATGTGTGGAGGTCGATGTATACCGACCACCCGTTGACTATGTTTGGATCATGGATAGAAAAGAGTTATGCTAGAGTCAGGGTGTCATCTTTTAGTACTGGACACGATATTGTGTGGCCTGCTTCCGATTTGGTCATTTGGAACTGGTTTGTCATCATGGACAGTTGGTTGGTTCTTCAAAGGAAGTTTAAAGGATATTTTCCAATGGTAGTTTGGCTATTTGATTGGACCTAGTACTGGGCACGACAAACTCTGGTGATCCAGTGATAGTTTGAGGGAATGTGAATGAAGGCATGGGTGGTGTCTCTATGGAGTGTGGTGGACTTTTGGCTCCTAATAACCAGGGTGATTAGGTGGGAAGCCCCTGCCTCGGTGAGGAAATTATGGAAATTGGCATAGAGCAGAAGGTTCATAAAGCCTTTCACATAGAGGTGTGCGTTCATGGTTTTGCAGTGAAAAAGGTGTGTGAGTCACACAACCCATCTGTGCAGTAGGTCTTTGAGCGGATAAAATGTGGGCTTGGTGTTGAGGATCTACCACTTCTAAAGGGTGCTGTTGGTCATGTGCTACTAGTAGGTGGCAGCCTAACCAGAGGAGGAGGAGTGGCTGCTATACTGGGTGGACAATTTCTCTCAGGTAATAGGTTTGTGGGCTTGGAGGAGGAGGAGCCACCCAATTTGATAGTTGATCCTCATGCACATACAACATTGAATCCACATATTGGTTTTAGTAGTTTAGAAAAGTATGCACTTGATGCCTCAAAGATGGGGAATTTTGAGCACCTCGGGATTGAGGTGAACCCTCATTGTCTTGCTTTGATTGATTATAATAGGTTCTCTTAGATGATTGGAGGAGAGTCTCTAACATCCTCACAAGGTGTCTTGGTGAGGCAAGATGGTGTGTCCACATGTCCCATTCCTATGAATATCACTTGTAAATGGGGGAATGTATCTAATGGTGACAAGGAGAATGCCCTATGGGTTCCAACACCATCTTAAAATGATATTGTTTAAGGTGGTCAGAAGATTTTGTCTAAGGTGAAGGCGTGATGATTGCTCCACCAATGAGGATGCCGTAAAAGGACTATTATTACTTACCGAAGCTGGTATCCACCAGGTCCTCATCCCTGAAGAAAAATGGGATGCCCTTGATTCTAAAAAGAGAAATGTGAGCAATAAATAGACTAAAGATAAAATCTCCGTGGAGCAATTGGAGCTTAGACAGATGTATGCCAATGTTCTGAAGCAATATTATATGACTTTTGAGTGGGAGTCAGCTACTGCGGAGGATGCGACTTATTATGGTTGTGGTGAGGATAATTATTACTATGATATATCACTGTTCTTTTCTAGTTGGATGTTATTTCTAGATGTGGATGGGTTGTATGTATGTACTCTCTCCCCTTGCCTCCAGTACTTTTCCGTTATTTTAATAAAGTGTCAGAGGCCTTTCTCTAACTGAGCGTTCTTAGTAATAAGGAAATATTAAAAATAATTCAAACTAATTTCATATATTTTCTTGTAATTACTAATAATTGTTGATATCTTGTAATATCTATAAGTAATAATTAATTTGATAATATATAGTTTCAATTACAAAAAAAATAAATATTTAGGAAGAGTTACATGTATTTTCGAATTTTATCATTTCATAATTTATTTTTTAGATCATCCATTCCTTATATTAAATTAATAATAGGATTTTTTTATTTTATATTTTTATGAAAAAATAGAACATGGAAGTTGACATGAATTTCTAATACAAGATAAAAAGGTTTGATAAATCAACATAGGAATCAAATTGTTTTTGGGGTAAATCCAGAATTTATTGAGGGTATTAAAACTTTTTAATCATTTACATCATCAATACTAGAATTCTATTTTTAAGGGATATTTATGTTTATGTATAATAAATGTGTTTTGAGGATATGTGAAACATTTCATAGTGTTTGGGTTCAACTATAACATTTTTGGTATTCATAAACATTATTGTTTGGTATAAATATGGTGAATATAATTTATAATAATATATAAGTATTTTCATTCTAGATTCATCATATTTTCAAAATTTATTACATGATTTTATTGGTCTGGATTTTTAACAAATATAAAATTAGAATGAGGATTCAACTCAATATTTTTAACCATCTCAATATATTGAGTTGTTAAAGACTGCTAAGGATGTTATATATCCTGGTCGTAAGATTAGAAAATGTGACACTGTTACTAAATTTATGATTATTAAATCAAATATTGGAATATGAAAGAGTTTTTTATAAGATATTCTCATTAGGTAAATAACAATTACCTTATAGAAATTTTCTACTTATAATTTGAAATGAAAGTTGGAGGTTAGTGAGCAATATTAGTCTTAGTTATCAAAAGATCCTTACATGTTCATCCTCTTTCATCCAATATTATAGTTAAATGAGTAATTATTTAATTATTCTACATGTGTACAATCGAGGTACAATGTTTCACAATATAGGGTGTCCATAGTAGTTACCATTAAATAGTTGAATTTTTCCAACATAGAGTCATATTGCATCATTTATTTTTCTCATAAAAAAGTGTCGTTGATGACATGGTACAAATCCAATATTTATATTAGTAAAATCTTAAATCATATTTATGATAGTGATTTATGGAAAACATTTGATCACGTTCATTAGTCCTTCACTTTAGAAGCTTGTTACATTTTACTGGGCATTTCTACTAATGGTTTATATCCATTTGATTATTATCGAAGTCAATATTCTTATTAACCCATCTCAATAACTTTATACAAATTACCTCGTTGGATGTTGGTTGATGAACCATATATTGTTTTGATATAACTAATTACAATACATACATAAAAAATTTTGGATGTTAATTTCATGATATTGATTGATGAAATAAATTTATCTGTTAGAAATGGTGTCAGTATATATGATGTTGTAGAAAAATAGAATCTCATAATGAAATATGAATTAATGTGTAATTTGGTGACTTACCTACATATAGAATGTTATTTGGATGGAGTACATATGGTCTAAAATAATGATCATACAATATTATTGGTAATAAATATTTCATGCCTTTGAATAGAGGGAATCCATTTTTTTTACTTTCATCACATATTTCTTATTACTAACCACCCTTTATGAAGGATAAAAATAGTTTCAAAAAAGGAACAATAGAGAGATGTGGACCTCTCAAATTGATATTATTTTTTGATTTAAAATATTATTTATATTAATTACCTTCTAATAGACATTTTAATCTACAAAAATCAAAAAAAATATGGTTTGGGAAAGATCACAATCGGATAAAATAGAGTATTTGTTTGGGATATTTTATATCAATCTAATTTTAATTCTTCACAACCTATTAGATATCATGCTTATAGAGAAAAAATATCTTTATAATATATTTTATAAAATTGTTGACAAACCTTCTTGACTAAATATAATATAAAAGAATGACTAGATATTGGAAAAATTTATAGGCATGTAGAACTTGAGTTATTTGTAAAAGAAATATCCCAAAATTTAATGATCCCAAAATCAGAATATATCGCTTCTAAATATAATAGTTTATTATCATGTTAGTGGATTGTAGAAATGAGTTTACCAAATGGTTATGTTTTTCATTTGGATAAATGTGTATTAAATATTCATATTATCAGATTAAAAATTCATGGTAATCATGTTATAATGGAAACACTTCAACCCATTATCCTCATAGGTCTGTTAAATTATTTTATTTGGTATTTACTGATTGAAATATCATATTTTTATACATTTTTGGAGTGAAATAAAAATATGATGTAATAATAAGGCTGCAACAGTATTATTTTTCAATTTTATTTAAACTAATAAAAATTCCACTGATATTATTTGATTGAATATAGAACTTAATATTACATTCTATGTATAAGAAATGTAGATGAATAGTACTATTCCAATAGATGTACCCCTAAGAGAGGATCACACAGAAATTGAATAAAAATTCTCATAATAAAGAATGGATTTAATGGTCATTTATAGAAGTGTATTTTCATGAGGAAATTTCATTATTCTACAATCATTATTTTCAACGAATATTTTCTTTAAACCATAATAGACTGGGTTGCAATGAGAAAAATGTTGAGATACACTGAGAAATTAATTATATGTTTTTTGTAACCATTAACATGATATTAAAAGTGTACATTGTTGATAGATTTTTGATGATTTACTCAACAATGACCCTACAAATGTTATTCTTAATTTTTAAGAAATGAAACAATTTATACAATGACTCATACTTTCACCTATTATTTAATTTTTTTTGTAAATTATTATTATTTAATTTGTAGATTTTTTGATGATCATATCAAAAAAAAGTTCCAATAAATT
Source organism: Viscum album (assembly GCA_963277665.1). Taxonomy (NCBI): domain Eukaryota; kingdom Viridiplantae; phylum Streptophyta; class Magnoliopsida; order Santalales; family Viscaceae; genus Viscum; species Viscum album. The sequence continues at coordinate 773,186,887 of OY728138.1, forward strand.
ACACCCATTGACATTGAAGATATATGGACACAAAATTTTTCTAGTTAGTTTAAAATACTAGAAAATTAAATTGTCTATGGTCAGATATATTAAATTAATTTATTATTTTTTTATGGATAACTAATTTTCTATTTTTTAGGTATTGCAACATTAAAATAAAATAGATAAAAAATTACCTGTATTGTGTGACCTAATAATGAAAAAGGTTTAATATTATATTAAATATATAGTGAATGTTTTTTTATAAAAATATATATGGTGAATAAAACCAATAGATAGTTGTAAGACCCCAAAAATAAAAATTAGGGACATCATATTCATTGTTGTGTAGGACACCCAACACCAAGAACGTAAGGGAATAAAATAACATAATAATTTATAATATATTTACTATTTTAAGTAAATTAAATATATTTTCTAACTTATAATGAACACAATAGTGATTTAGTGTATATCTCACGCAATAATGAGTTTCTTCAATTGCTTGTGCACGACCGAGTTTTACTGAACAACAATATAATATTAAAATATTATTATCTAATATAATAATATGTAAAAAATCCATTAAATTAGGAGTTATTAATATTATTAACTAACCTATGAAAATAGATGGTTTAAAAAGATATAAAAATATTTCATTGTTTAAAAATTAATAATTAATGAATATAAGAACCAATTTAATATAAATGGAATATTTTTATAGAAAAACATTTTTATGCTCACAAAGTTATTTTGTCCCAATAAATTAAATTAATTAAAAATAGTGAGTGATAATAATGTAATATATATATATATATATATTATATTAAATTAAATATTTTTTATATACAGAAAATAGATTAGATAGGCATGATATAAGAAAAAACCGAATTTTAAATATAAACAGACATTTATTTATTAACGAACTTTTACAACATTTTAATGAAAACCTATTTTAAATCCAAATTTTTAAAATTTTATAAAATATAAATGTCAAAATAATGATTTAATTTGAATGATGAACATATAAATTATTATAGGGTGAATTTTTTGTATTTTTATGTGATGTTTCATTTTTTGTTGAATAATGATAAATACTGATTTTTAATTTAAAATTTCTTTTTATAAAAATTTATTTATAATGATACAATAAATTATAAATTGGTTTTAAAATAATTATATTGATTTTTTTATATTTATAAAATTTATGGTTTTTGAATCAATTTTACTTTGAAACTAAATATAAATAGTTATCATAATTGTGAACATTTTTACTTTTTAAACCGACAGTGTCATCCCATATATGAGATTAAATTTAAAATAATTTATTCCAATTATGTGATTAGATTGTGGAAAACGTGATTCATTATTTGAAATAAGAATAATTTATAATCTCTTATAAGGTAAAATTAGTTTTTGATCAAATATATTACTGAAAGTAATTAAAATTTACTACCAAAATTAAGGTGAAATTAAGATTAATAAAGACTAATACATAACATAAGGGCTTAAATTTCCTAGAAAAATGTTAAAAATCTATTTTATGGACACATTTCTAAGCTATCATTCATTTACTAGAATATTTTGAATTATTGGGGAAACTTTCAATGGGAAAATGTTGGTGGAATTCCCTTTTCAAAAGTTTTCAAGAGAGACACTCCTACTCCAGTATAAAAAGGCCTCCTCCCCTCCCACTACATTTTAAATATATATCCACTATGGAGATACCAATATATGTAACAATATCTCCTAAAAATATCAACCATCAACCTAGAAGCCTAACCTTTTTCATAAAGCCATCCACAAAATCCCTTTATTGAAAACCAAATGGGGTTACCCAAAGAGAGGAATCATTTTTCCTGAAGATCATTAGTTTTATTTCTATTACACCTTCCATAAAATCACTATCTTTAATTATTATATAAAAAACCAGTAACCAAAATATAATGATATGTTTTTATATCATATATCATTATTCATTAAATTTTTGATAAATACTCTAACATTATTTGGTGATGTGTGGACTACTGCCCCCTTAAAGAGATTCGAATCATTCAAACTATACATGAAACATTTAAAGTATGGGTTTTAAAAAATATTTAATATATATGATGTTTATATGATACTGGAATTATTGTATACATATATATCATTTAATTTTCATTATTTTAATATGAAAATGAAATTAAAGTAGCGTTCATGCAAATGTATGGCCTACCGTCCCCATGAACGATAACTTTCATTTCTTATCTCTAAGAAATATATATTATTATGAAGAAATATATATTGAATATATATTATTTTTAAATCATTGTTGTAATTATTAAGATGATCAAACCATGATTGTAGCAACAAGTAACAAGTCAAAACATACTTGAGTTACTAGGAAATTATCATGTAAAATAGTGAAATTAATGAATGTTTACTAAAAAACAGTTAATAATATATTTTAAAAAATTGTATATGATCTTATAAATCTAATAAAGGATATGGGATTAGTATGTTACATGTTTAAAACCATTATATAATATGTTATATAATGTTCAATTAAAAAGGAAAATCAAGGTAGTGGATTTCATCTCATTTTTTACATCTATGTGATAAATGTCATGTTCACCTATTACAACTTTTTTGTGTGTGTATACATACCATATATATATACATATTATTTTATGATTTTTTTATCTAATTTTTATTTTTATTTTCAATTTGAAATAATTCTTCTAATGTAATTTGAGATAAAAGTAACTAAAAGGAACAAAATATTTACCCAATTTCATTTCATTGGGTTATATTACTTACTCATTATCATTAATATTTTATGATTATGTGCATATTTAATTTTACTATCTATTAATGTATATCCAATTTTATATATTTATTTATAGTTGACACACATGATCTATTCATTTATTTATTTTAACATCAATGTTATGGACTTTTCAGTAGTTTAATTTACAGCCCCATTTTCTTCAAGATTGTTTACACTTTAATTTTCATTAGATGATGTTATTTGATATTTTTGTAATAATAACATTAATTTTATTATCCTATGTTTATTTGTGATATTTTTGAAGTATTAATACCATTTCCCTCTGTTTGATACTCAAAAATCTTTAGAAAATCATTTAAAAAAACCCCAACTTCATTTCTCTCTTTAGTTGAAGAACATGTTTTCTCTTGAAACCCTTGTTTTATAAAAGGGTATCAAAGAAAAAGATTTTAAAAATGTTTCTCAAAATAAAAAGGATATTTTTCTTATGAATATTTTTAATATATCTTTTTATAGTATTTCTATTACTCAACGACAATAATCATTTATTTCTACTCCACAAGGGATATGTTATATTGATACCATCCTTATTATTCATCTAGATGGTTTATGATTTACTTGTACAAGGATAAAATTAAATTTAAATTCCTTGATTCCTTTTATTCCCCATTAAAAAATTAAATTTCCTTTGATCAGTTGAAATTTATTTTTCCCTATTTATGCACATAAATTTTCATGGATATGATTATTTCCCAAATCGTACAACCTTTTTCATACGGTGTTACATTGAATGTAATTTTATTAATTGTGGAAATATTGTTAAATACATTTCATTTATTATATATGTAAATATTATAATTCATATTATTTATTTTTATTAATTTGATATGAGGATTTATTTCGAATGGTACGACAAGGGTGGGGCTTAGTTATAGATATCCCCTCAATGCATTAGTAGTCTCATGAGATTACTTAGTCAGGAAAATTATTGAATTTTTACATGATATACTAAATTGTACTGTGAATAGTCTTTATGGTAATGGTTCCATATATGTTTGAAACATGGTGTCCTATAATTAACCATTTCCCCAATTTAGATTCACGTATTACTTATCCATGATATTTTTCATTGATAAATCTATAGATACATCTCATTTTTAGTTCATTGATTAAATGGTTTGGGTTTCCGTTTTTCTACCTTTCCATGTTGATTTTCATTATCTAATTATTTGAATGTAATGTGTTTATAATTATTACCTTTACATGTTTTTATACAATTAATTATTAGTTTATTTTTTACATGGAATACATGTCACAACTCTTCCTAGTGGGGCCCAAGCTGCAACTCCCCAAGCCCGCCTCCAATAGGTCAGGCCCTGGTGACTAGCACCGAGTAGGCACACTAATAACATGGGATGCATTACCTATAAACATGTAAAAACTCAAACACATCTCCAAGACCACAAAGATGAAAAATAAAAACAACTAAAAGGAAAATATGCATACATATACTAAAACCCAACCACTAGAGTATGACAGGAAGGTAATGTACAGTAATGTAAAACCCTGTGCCGAAAGTAACAAGCCCACCAAAATAAAGAGTCTGTAAAAAAGTCCAAACTGTAAGGAAAAGGTTCTGGAACTGAAATCTGTAGCTGTAGGAACACACCTCGGCCTGTATGATCTCATAGAGTACCGTCTGGTCCTGGTCTTCCTAGAATCCTGTCAAAGGCTCACTCGTCTGCACAAGACATGACACATGCGGGAAAATACAATGCATGGGTGAGTATAAAAATACCCTGTAAGAAACCCCGAAACCACAAAGTAAAACAACAAGGGAAATACAAAAAAAGAAAGGTACAGTGAGATCTACACAGTAAATGTTTGTGGAACATATAACATGAATATCCAGATATACTCATACTCAAACGACCAATTCAAAACCACCACTAAGATCTAGCTCGATGATTTCCAAAAATGCATGCAACCGGGAGAACACACTCCTATGTCTGAAGAGTGAGATACAATGTACTCGTTCCAGGAGAACACACTCCACCAACACTTTGGGAACATGATGCTCAGATGAGGATCACAACCAAGTCATGGGGTGATTCCGACAACTCAGTCTGAGCTAATCCGATAAAAAGAAGATCAGCGCCTAGGTAAATTTGGTCACATCGATACCAATAACTCAACCTAGGGTTCCAAGAATAAATAGAGGATCCAGCTCTAAGTATCACAGAGGGGATTCAAACAACTCTATTCAGGAATTACTACTGAAGGGATCATACTCCCGTATAAAGGAAAATGATACCAGAACCTTCAGGGGAAAGACCAAGGGTATGAACCCTAAGAAAGCTAGTATAAGTCACAGAAGGCAAGTGGCTCAAGACATTTAATACAGGTTACATGACGTGTAGTATGGTTACATGTCGTGTTCCTTGACCCCGGGTACTGCCCATGTAAACGCCCCGTGTTATCTGTCCAAGCTGTGTGAAACCCAACAACATGGCATGTAGGAGGATCAAATGCCATGTTCCTTCACTCTGGTTGCTGCCTGTGTAAACGGCCTGTGTTATTTCGGATTTTCAGATAGAAAGTAGCTACACGGCGTGTAGAAGAAACACACACTGTGTCCGAGCACTGGGGGCTCTCTTAGTGTACGTTGGTCATGTGCCCGTACACGGTCTCTGTCCATTTCGCCTACCCGTGTACCAGCACATAGGTTATCATGTGTATCTAGCCGGGTCTGGCTGGGGAGGGGTATACACGCCGTGTCCTTGGCCCTGTACCCAACCTATGTCTGTGTACTCTTGGAGTACACACCAGGTGGTCCACTGACAAACACATGTCGTGTAGCCCTTGCTACATGCCGTGTAGTCAGAATCTTCTAGAAATGCTGTCTTTCTCCTTGCACCACTGCTGATTCTCTGGATCCACAGTTTCTCGTCCGTTCATCCCGATACTCAAGGGGTTGGTTCATTTCATCATACGAACACCGTAATGGGTGTTTTTTATCCTTAAATTGGATCATAAACCTTGCAAAATCCATCCGAAGAAAAATGCCCGAAAACTCATATCTCTCGATCTGCTCCGAATCATATGCCGAAACCATCATCGCACCTCCGTGACATCGATCTGGGGTTGGATCTTCAATCTCGGATCATTGTGCCAACAAATGAATGTGCCATGATCGATTTCCTCCAAGAACACGTGGAACACAATGAAGAACACAGGGTATAAAAATAAAAATAATCAAACAAGAGGGATGAACCTCGATCTTTGTTTGTGAAGATCCGGGTTCTTCGCCAATAGATCAAAAACACAACAATCAACAGATTATAAATCTCGAGTATTTTATCTCCCGATAAAACCCCAAATCACACCCGCCCGCAAAATGATCGATCCATGGGCTAATCGGTTTGCAGATTAGTCCGAGTTCATTGTAGGAATCAAGAATGGGGAAAGGAATCAAGATCAAACATCCTACCTAGATCTGCGATGTTTGTTGGTGAAAATCTGGTCACCGCGTCGTCGTCGCCGGTGAAAATTGTCAAGAAAGTCTTCGCCGTGTTGGGAGGTTTTCTCCAGAGGCTCCAGAGTTTCCAAGGGTTTCCAGGTTATGAGGTTTGTAACCCTAGACCCCTGCAAAAGCCTTTATTAAAAACTATAAAGGATATATGTTGCAACAGATTTAAAAATATTTCGTTGCAGAATAAAATATTTTTATTAAATATTTTAATACTGTTACGTCAAAAAAACTCGATTTCACCACCGACCTGCGCCGGCTGATGTTAGGCCTTGCCTAAGGTAAAATATCTGTTCTGAACGCAACAGTGCCCTCAGATTTCTGAGCCATGCATCTGTTCGGGAGTTATTCCACTTTTTCAGGAAAACCGCATGCGCACGTAATTTAATTATTAAATAAAATTCCAACATTTCTTCTGGGCTCACCAGGCCTCGGATCTATACGTCGTCTCGAAGAATGGTCTTGAAATTATTCCCACATAATATTAAATTAAAACACGGTAAAAATACAAGACATTTCATCACACCCACTTTAGGGATTTTACATCCCTGAAAAGCCAAAACAAAGGCTACTAAAAAAGATGTGGGTACTGCACACGAATCTGAGCCTCCTGCTCCCATGTGCTCTCCTGCAGATTCTCGTGTTGCCACCGGACATGTACCAAGGGAATAGATCTCCAATTAAGGACCTTATCCTGCTAATACTCGATCTCCACTGGGTACTCAGCAAAGGGCGCTCCATGATCGATATCCAGCTCTCCCTAGTTGATGACGTGCGATGGGTCATGCACGTACCTCTGTAGCTGCGACACATAGAAGACGTTGTGTACCTGGTCCATCTGAGGAGGTAGAGCCAAGAGATATGCCACCTCTCCAACTCTACTCGGAATGTTGAAAAGACTGATGAACCTCTGAGATAGCTTGCCGCCTTGGCCAAATCTCCTCAATCCGTATCAAAGTGAGACCTGAACAAACACATGGTCTCCCTCCTCGAACCCCAAGGGCCTCCACCTCTTGTCGGCATAAGAAATTTTCCGACTATGTGCAGTCTTTATCCACTCATGGATGACCTTCACCTTCTCTGTAGTAGCTCTCACCATCTCTGGGCCCATTAGTGCTGACTCTCCTGGGTCAGTCTAGTAAAGTGGCGACCTGCAAGGTCGCCCGTACAGTGCCTCGAATGGTGCCATACCAATAGTGGGATGATAATTGTTTTTGTAATAAAACTCCACCAGTGGTAGTTGATCCTCCCACCTACGACCTATGTCAAGTATGCAAGCTCGAAGCATATCCTCCAGAGCCTGGATGGGCCGCTCTGTCTGACCATCAGTCTGGGGATGAAAAACCGTGCTCAAGAGTAACTGAGTCCCAAAAGCTTCCTGCAATCCCTTCCACAACTGGGATGTGAAACGATCCCCACAATATGATATTATCGTGGATGGAACTACATGAAGTCGAACTATCTCTAGCATGTAGAGGCTTCCCAAGAACTCTATTGAACTCTTCTCTAGTATGGATAAGAAGTGGGCCAACTTGGTGAGTTGATCATCGATAACCCAGATGGAATCGTGTCCCCTGGACGTACGTGGTAATCCCGTCACAAAGTCTATAGATATCCCATCCCACTTCCACTCTGGCACCCTAAGGGGATGAGTCAAACCTGTTGGAACTTGTTGCTCAGCCTTTACTTGCTGATAAGTAAGGCACCGTGAAACTAACTCTGCCACACTCTTCTTCATTCCTGGCCACTAGAACTGACTTCGAAGGTCCTGGTACATCTTTTCCATGCCTGGATGCACTTCCATAGGAGATGTATGGAACTCCCCCAGAACCTCCTCCTGAAACGTCACTGGTACTACTGTACACCCTCTTAAAATAACTATGTGCTCCCCACCTTCTGAATATCCATCGGCAGCATCACCCGCAGATATTTGAGCATGTAGAATCTCACATCTATCATCCTTGACCTTTGATTCTCTGAATCGCTGTAAGAGTGGAGGGGTAACAACCATCGACTGGAGGTAAGCCCCCTCATCTCTATCGCCGAAGGATAACTTTAGGGAGGCCAATTTCCATATAGCCTTATCCAGCAACTGCGAACTAGAGTTCCTACTGAGAGCATCTGCCATAACATTCCCCTTCCCAGGTGTCTAAATGATCTGAAAGTCGTAATCCTAGAGGAACCCAAACCATCTTCTTTGTCTCAAATTCAGATCCTTATGAGAAAAGATATATCAGCGACTCTTGTGATCAGAGTAGAAGGTAAACCGCTTGCCCATCAGGTAGTGCCACCACATCTTCAACGTGAAGACTATCGCTACCAACTCAAGATCATGGGTCACGTAGTTCTCCTCGTATGGCCTCAACTGGCATAAGCCATAGGTAATCACCACTTTCATTTTCATCAAGACACAACCATGCCCGGTGCCTGATGCGTTGCAGAACACTGCGTACTCGACACCCTCCTCCGATAATCTCATGATCGGAGCGCTCGTCAAACTCTGTCTCATCTGATGGAAAGCCTGTTGGCATCTCTCTGTCCACATGAAAGTCTAACCCTTTTGGGTAAAATCTTTCATGGGTGCTGAAATCCTGGAGAAATCAAGAATGAATCTCCGATAGTAGCCTGCCAACCCAAGGAAACTCCGCACCTCTATCACGCTTTGGGCTGGCTCCCATGCTAGAAATGCCTCCACCTAGGCTGCGTCTACTACTACACCATATGCGGAGATAACGTGTCCCCAAAAGTGGACCTCTTATATCCAGAACTAACACTTAGAGAGTTTACCATACAAACGGTGCTCTCGGAGATTGTCTTGAACCATCCGCAGGTGTCTCGCGTGCTCCTCCTCGGACACAGAGTACACAAGGATAACATCGATGAAGACCACTACGAACCAATCTGGATAAGGCTGAAAGATCCGGTTCATGAGTCCCATGAACACTTCCAGGGCATTTGTCACACTAAAGGCCATCACCAAGTACTCATAGTGAGAGTGCTAACATCTGAAAGCCATCTTCAGTACATCCTCACCCCATACCCACAAATGATGATCGCCTGATCGTAGATCATCCTTCAAGAACCATCGCGCCCCTCTCAACTGGTCGAAGAGGTCATTGATCCTCGGTAGTGGATATTAGTTATTCACGGTCACCTAATTAAAGAACCAGTAATCCACACATAGCCTCATGCTCTTGTCCGCCTTCTTGGAAAACAGCACTGGGGCCACCCAGGGTTAAACGCTGGGCCTTACAAATCCCTTCTTCTGCATGTCTTCCAGCTACACCCTTAGCTCACGAAGCTCTGTAGGAGCTATCTGATAAGCTGATGCTGATATTGGTGTCGTCCTGGGTTGTAACTCAATACAGAAATCTATCTCCCAATGGAGAGGTAGTCCAGGGACTTCCTCCGAAAATATGTCCTCGTACTCATCCACTACTTCTAGAAACTGGAAACTCGTAACATTTGTTGCGCCAAGGGCTAGGCTAGCCAACTGAAATGATATTGGTTGCACCTTCCTATGCACGAGTCCATCCTGCAATGCCTAGGTCTCTCTTTCACTGAAAAAAAAAGAACCTCATTCAATTACTCCGGACATACCGCACCCTTCGCCTAAAATAGTCAATCTTGGAATGAACTGTGGATCGAAAATCCATACCAAGAATGACATCGTTTGGCCTCAACGCTACCACTAAGAGGTTCCAACCGAAACAGTCACCTCCATGGGTCAGGTCACACTGTCTGCAAAGGTGTGTGATCTCTGAATCATCCCCAGTCAGTGTTTCTAAGCATAAGGGTCGATTCAATAGCTCAACTGGAATCTCAAAGTCCCAAACATGATAAGAAGCCAGAAATGAATGACTAGCACCTGTGTCTATCAGTATGGAATCCAAAGTAGAAAAGACACATATTTTAACTCTAATCGTTCCGGGAGTACTTGGGTCATACGCCCCTGCCGCCTACAGTTGTCCCTGCCTCTTTCCACCCGCTACCTGAGCCTGGGGTGGACCTCCTAGGGTTGGTGGTGGTAAGGGTAAAAATGCCGACCACCTCCAGCTGCTCTCCCAACTCATCTACCGCATCTGCTACCCCGAGGATCTGTCTGCTCTACATGTTTCATTGGCCATGGTGGTACATCCCCTCCTCCCATGTCAGTAGTATGGTGGGTCAGACAATCTTGAGATTGATGTCTCATGCAATCACATGAGTAGCATCGCCTCTCTCGAGGCTGGATGGATGCGCCCTGCAAACCCTGCACGGCAGATCCCCTGTCCTGGGATCTCCTCTGAAAACTTCTCCCATGCCTAGGTCCCTGACATCGGCTCCCTACTGCTGAGGTCTCTGCTTCAACTCGCCAACTACTAACAACTTCCGGTAGTCCCTGCTCTGCCAAGAAGCTCTCGAACACCAAAGCCCACTCGAGCACCCCATCATAAGTAGGAATTCTTATAGGGATGATGCTATCTCAGATATCTCTGTGCAAGCCCTACTCAAAATTATGAGCTCTCAAGTACTGATCTTTGACCATATCCATCGAGTACCGCGAGATGTAGGTAAACCTTGATGAATAGTCATCCACCATCATGGTTCCCAGCTGGAGCTAAAGAAGCTCATGTACATGTACTGCTCTCAAGGTGACCGGTAAAAACTCCTCCCCGAATAGATGCTAAAACTCCGACCATGCAAGAGTCACCTCATCATGACTATGAATAACCAAACTCCACCATCGCCCTGCCAAGCCCTGCAGGAGGCTCGCTGCTAGGATCACCATCTGGTCTGCTGGTGTCCTAACCAAATAGAAGACTCTAGCCACTCCCTCAGGCCAGTCCTCTACTGCCTGAGGGTCAGGCCTTCCTCGAAACCTGAGGGGTCTCTGTCTCAGAAACTCGTGGAGTGCGCTCAGCCTGCGCTCCTCTTCCCCTGGTACAGTAGGCACTAAACACTGCTCCAAAGGTGGTAGGATAACTGGTACACCACCCGATTGTAAAACTGGGGGATCTGGTCCCTATATTGAGGCTTTATCACTAAGGGGGTCATCCTCGTGATTGAGCTGATGGATCCTAGTGGGTGAATGTTGTGGAGGCATCCTCTAAAGAAACAAGATGAATCTCAGTCAGTGAGTATATCTGGAGAGCTAACTCAAGAAGGACATGGAAACCAAAAACCCTTCCTATATGATGCATGTACCATTATTTTCCCTTGCAACCGGTGTTTTCATGGTCCGAGTCGAAAAGCAGGTTATCAGAGTCCTGGTGTATGGAAACGTCAGCCGCCCACACCAACACTGGGGTCCCTGGCCTGAAATCCAAACTCAAAACTCTTAACATTGTTGCCCCAAAAAGACTCAAAGACTCTCAGTCCTACGGTAGAACTGACCACCTCTGATACCACTCTGTCACGAAGCATCTCAGTGGGGCCCGATTTGCAACTCCCCAAGCCCGCCTCCAATAGGCCAGGGGCTGGTGACTATCACCGAGTAGGCATGATAATAACTCGAGAGGCATTGCATATAAACCTTTACACATGCACACACATATTCAAGCCCATAAAGCTGAAAAGTATAAAATAATAAAAGGAAAAGATAAATGCATACACTAAAAACTAGCCAACAGAGTACGACAGGAAGGTAAAGTAAATTATTGTAAAACCCTGGGCCAAAATAAACAAGACCACCAAAAGAGAGAGTCTGTAACAATGTCTAACCTATAAGGAAAAAGTGTTGGAATAGAAATCCGTTGCCGTAGGAACACACCTCAGCCTATCTGATCTAACTGAGTACTGTCCAGTCCTGGTCTGCCTAGAATCCTGTCAAATGGTTGCTCATCTACACAAGACATGACACATGCGGGCAAAGCCCGTGCAGGGGTGAGTATATCAATACCCAGTAGGACACCCTGAAACCACAGAGGAAAAGAATAAGGGAAATACCACAAAAGAAAGGTATAGTCAGATCAATACAGTATATGTTTACGAAACATATAACATGAATATCCAGATTTACTCATACATAAATGACCAATTCGAAACCACCGCTAAGATCCATCTGGAAGATTACCACTAAGCATGCAACCGGGAGAACACACTCATAGGTCTGAAGAGCGAGATACGAAGTACTCATTCTGGGAGAACACACTCCACAAGTACTTTGGGAACATGATGCTCAGAGGAGGATCACAACCAAGTCATGGGGTGATTCCGACAACTCAGGCTGAGCTAATCCACTAAGCAGAGGATCGGAACCTGGGTAAAGTTGGTCACGTCGAAACTAAGAACACTGACTAGGGTTACATGAATTAATAGAGGATCCAACTCTAAGTATCACAGAGGGAATTCCAAAAACTCTATTCAGGATGTCCTACGGAAGGGATGATACTCCCGTATAAAGGAAAATGATACCAGAACCATCAGGGGAAAGACCAAGGGTATGAAACCTAAGAAAGCTAGTCTAAGTCACATAAGACATGTGTCTCAAGCCATTTAAGACTAGTTACACGACGTGTAGTATGGTTACAAACCGTGTTCCTTGACCCCGGGTATTGCCCGTGTAAACGGCCCGTGTCATCTGTCCAGGCTGTGTGAAACCCAACTACACGACGTGTAGAAGGATCACACGCCATGTTCCATGACTCTGGGTGCTGACCCTGTAAACGTCCAGTGTCGTTTCGGATTGTCGGATAGAAAGTAGCTACACAGCGTGTAGAAGAAACACACATTGTGTCTGAGCACCTAGGGCTCTCTTCGTGTACGTTGGCCATGTGCCCGTACACGGTCTCTGTCCGTGTCACCTGCCCGTGTACCAGCACACGGGGTATCCTGTGTATCTGGATGGGTCTGGACGGGGAGGGGTATACACGCTGTGTACCCAACCCGTGTCCATGTACTCTCGGAGTACACGCCAGGTGGTCCGCTGATGAACACACGCCATGTAGCTCATACCACACGCCGTGTAGTCGGAATTTTCCAGAAACGCCGTCTTCCTCATCGCGACGCAGTTGATTTTCAGGATCCACGGTTTCCCATAGATTTGTCCCGATACTCCAGGGGTTGGTTCGTTTCATCATACGAACAATGTAACGAGTGTTTTCGGTCCTTAAATAGGATCATACACCTCGAACGATCCATCCGAAGAAAAACGCCCAAAAATTTATATCTATCGATTCGCTCTGAATCATCCACCGAAACCGTCATCGCACCTCTATGACATCGCTTCGGGGTTGGATCTTCAATCACATATCGTTGCACCAACAAAAGAATGCGCAACAATCGATTTCCACCAAGAACACGTGAAACGCAAAGAAGAACTCAGGGGAGAAAAATACAAAGAATCGAACAAGAGGGACGAACCTCAATAATTGTTCGTGATGATCCGGGTTCATTGTTGTTAGATAAAAAACCCAACAATCAACAGATTATAAATCTTGAGTATTTGATCTCCCGATAAAACCCCAAATCACGCCCTCATATAAAACGATCAATCTACGGGCTAATCTGTTCACAGATTAGTCCACATTCATCATAGGAATCAGGAACAGGGAACGAAATCAAGATCAAACATCCTACCTGGATCCACGGCGTTCTTTGGAGAAAATTTGGTCGCCGCATTGTCGTCAATGGAGAAAATCATCACGAATGTTGTCGCCGCGTTGGGAGATTTTCTGCAGAGCCTCTAGAGTTTCCAAGGGTTTCCGGGTTATGAGGTTTATATCCTTGGACCCCTGCGCAAACCTTTTTTAAAAAGGAAAAAGGATATATGTTATAAGATATTTAAATATATTTCGCTACAGAATAAAATATTTTTATTAAATATATTATTACTGTTACGTCCAAAAACTAGATTTCACCACCGACCTGCGCCGACCGATGTTAGGCCTCTCATAAGGTAAAATCGTTGTTTTGAATGCAATGGTACCCTCAGATTTCTGATCTGAGTAACTATTCAAGAGTTATTCCACTTTTTCAGGAAAACCACACACACACACACGTAATTTAATTATTAAATTAAATTCCAACATTTGTTACGGGCTCACCAGGCCTCAGAACTCTATGTCGTCTCGAATAAAGGTCTCGAAATGATTCCCACATAATATTAAATTAAAACATGGTAAAAATATGAGACATTAAAATATGGGTTTGTTTATTACCTTTCCATAATGATTATTGTCATTGATTCATTATTGCTTCTGCTATTCTATACACTTACTGAGAATTTGAGATCACCCTTATTTTGTTTCCTTCCCCTATAAATTCAAGAAGAATACTCAGAAAGATATGCAATGATAAGCTATATGAAATAATATTATCCTAAAAAGAAAACAATTATAATTAGTGTATTCATTTTTAAAACAAGACTCATGTATATATCTAGTTTAACAAGACTAATAAACTATTTAGTCATTTTAGATTTCATTTTTTGTAAGGATGCTAATTTAATTGTAGTTGACGCTCGATCTAAGATTTATAGATTTATGTTCCTATATTTAATATCAAATGAAGTTTAGTAGAAATCTTGAGAAAAATATTCCAGAAAAAAAGAATAGAAAATATAACACTAAAGTTGGATTTGATGAGAAGTATTAAAAAACATCATAGAATTTTAGTAAGGTAGATATTATGTGGGTCTTCTTGGAAATATATTCCTATCTAGATACTACCTGTTGATGTGGTTATTGCATTTATATACCAAGGGGTAACAACTTCGACAAGGAGTGTTGGACTTCACTGATCATAACCTGATACATGACAACGAGCCTTAATATGCACATGATTTGACACTCATAGGGGATACACTAAGGATAATTCAAATTTTCATTAAAACACATTTTTCTGATTTTAATATTTAATGAAAATTAATGACCTAAGTGAAAACCTAGAATAGGGAAGGACCTATGTAGAAATAAATGGATAATGTATTTAGTTATTGAGATTATATAAAAAACCATAGTTAAAAAGATATTTAGTGATTAACCTTATTCCATTAATGTCCATCATAATTATTTTCAAAATTATTTTAATATAGTTATATAAAAGGAAAACCTGTATTATAGGTGACAACCCATCAAATATGTCAAAGCTGTGAGACTTGAACCGAAGGATGAAGGGTGATAAGGGTTTAACACGAACCACTAACCTAAGAAATTCCATTTTTAATATGTCAATGTTTCTAGTTGAAAATTTTAATGCATAAATATTAATAATGAACTAGTAATACCACTTTATTGATTTATATATGAATCAACAAAACCATATTGTATTTGGATAATATGTATAGAAAAATATAAAGGCTTTTCACTATTTTATGGGATTATGATCCGTTAAATGTGACTTCTAGTGATTCAGGGATTAATGTTAATTTTTGGATACCCATCTGATGATATAAAGGATGAAATAGAATTTTATAAAAACAAAAACAAAAGATTGAATTGTTTCTATGAATTTAAAATGTATCATTTATGTAATTAACCTTATATTCTTAAGAATTAAAATAATTTATCAACCTGGGAAAAAGGATCATAAAAAAATGATGTCCTAATACATTAGTTTTTGTTAAACTGATCATATTATAAATCATCACAAATTTGTGGACATTTGCTCCTAAAATTTCGATTGATCATTCAATATTTTTTTGATGGCCCCACTCACTCCCTATAAATATTTATGCTTATACTCCAAATTCATATCTCTATATTCCAACAAATTTATCCTACATAGAGACCAATTTATGTTTCTTCAAATGTGAGCTTTGTAATTTCTATTCTCTCCTTTTTAATGGATTTATTACGAATCCTACTCATTATTTGGGATTTAAAACATTGGAAATATCAAAAAATTTGTCACTAATATCAAAATTAAATTGAGAGGATTCAATTTAATTACTTTGGGGATAATGTAATGCCCAAAAAAATCTAAAGTGGGAATATTTTTTTCAATTGTGCGTATATAAAACAACACCAACCACAAAAGGGAATATAATATCTCGAGAATTTATAACATATTAACAATTTTAGAATAAATAAATAATTTATGTATCTTAAGATGCATGCATCACTGACTTAGTGTATCTATCACAAACAATGTGTTTCTTTAATGGCTTGCGAAAGACCATGTTTTACTAAATAATAATATATTATTAATATATGATTATTTAATATAAGAGGAAATAACCTAGCCATTTAATTTGAATATATGAATATTATTAAATAAATTATTATAATCTCTGCTTTAATAAAATAAAAAAATAATTTATTATATAAAATTTTATTAGAAATGAATATAAGTATCAATTTAATATAAAGGGAATCATTTTATAGAAAATTATTTTTATGCTCATAATGTTTTTTATCCTAATAAATTTAGTTAATTACAATTAATGAGTGATAAATATGTAATAATTATCTTATATACTCAAATAAGATATTTTTGATATTCATCCAATTGATTTGATAAGCATGAGGTAAGAACAAACCCAATTTTACTCGTAAAAACCTACATTTTTGTTATGGTATTTTTACCACATTTTAATAGAAAACATATTTTAAAT
Source organism: Viscum album (assembly GCA_963277665.1). Taxonomy (NCBI): domain Eukaryota; kingdom Viridiplantae; phylum Streptophyta; class Magnoliopsida; order Santalales; family Viscaceae; genus Viscum; species Viscum album. The sequence continues at coordinate 773,203,705 of OY728138.1, forward strand.
TCAATTTATTGAAAATTAATAATAATGAAATTAAAAAATAAAATGAATCTGTTATATAAGAAAATTAAAATTATGTTTGTGTGAATTTTTGGTATTTTTCTATGATGCTTTATTTTTTAATCAATAAAGAAAAATACAGAATTTTAATTTAAAAACAATTTTTATTATAATTCATTTTAGTTACATTATATTTTAAATTGGTTTTAAAGTTTAAATATATTTTTTTAATTAAGTTATCCAATTTAGGTCATTTGAATCAATTTCACTTTGATATTCAATATAAAAACTAAAAAAACATTTGAACATTTTTACTTTAAAAATGCGCTTTGTTGTCCCATCTATGAGATTATATTTATATTGATTTCTATCAATAATGTGATTATAATTTGGGAAAATGGATTATATATTTGTAATAACATTAATTTATAATTTAAAATATGTTCATATTAGTTTTTTACCCAAAATCTCAGTGAAAGAAATTAAAATAACTTGCAAAAATTTCAATGAAATTAAGTTAAACAATGAACTAAACCATAAAATTAAGGGCCAAAATAACCTATAATGTTTTCCAAAATACAGTGGATTGAAATTTTTCTACCATATCCTCCATTTTAACTATTTATTTCTATTATTTTAGCCACTTTATATTGGGAAAATGGGGGTGGGATTCCTTTTCCAGAAATTTGCAAGAGTGCCACTCCTCCTCCCCTGAAAAGGCATCCTCACCTCCAACTTTCTATATCTACTAAATACTATTTGGATCGACCATTATATGAAAAAATAGCTATTAAAAATCCCTCCCCTAAACCTATAATTCTCACCTTGGTCGGAAATCCACCCATGTAATCTCTTTGATGAAAATTAATAGGATTTACCCCAAGATGACTTAAAATATTTCCTCAAGCTCTTAAGTTTTATTTCTATTATCTATCCAATCAAATATCCTCAGTCAATGATTATAAATAAACTAGTATACTTAAAATACATATATGTTTTTAGGTTATGGTTTTAAACTAAACATACAAATATTCCATCTATTAGTTCATGAACATACCATTTATGTGCATGGTGAAGTACCTCCCCACGAAATGATGTTGTTCATTTTTCATTTACCACCTCTCATTGTTGATAATTATGGTAGAAACTATGTTTATATATGATATAAATAATGTTTATAATTTATTCATTATTATTTAATTCTTTTATAATATATACCTTTATGGTTTCCATTTTTGAAAATATTATAACATCTTTTGTGTAAGTGTGGACTACCACTATCTCAAAGCGATGGGACTCGTTCACACTATACATGGAAAATATAAGGATTGTTTTAATAAAAAAATCTGATATATATGAAATTGAAATGATAATTTAATTGTAATATAGATATATATCATTAATGTTTCAATCATTTAATACAACTAAGAAATGAAAGTATCGTTCAAGCGTACATACGACCTACTGTCTCTATGAACGGTGCATTTCATTTCATATAAACAAAAACTGTAGATTATTATAAATACATATATACTTAGTATATATTATATGTACATCATTGTTTAAATTATTTATATAATTATTCCATGATATTAAAAATAACTAATAAGACAAAATATACCTGAGAAACTAGGCAATTAACACCCTATATTTTGAAAATAATGAAAATTTACAGAAAAATGATTAATTAGAAATTATAAAATTTTATTATATAATAAAATAAATATTTTAACTATTCTATAATAATTTAGTTACATGGTTAAAACCTTTATAAAATATTTTAAAGAATTTTCACAAAAAATTAAAATTTAATATAAGACATTTTCTTCTAAATTTTTACATCTATGAGATAAATCTCATGATTTCCACTTAATTGTTTTGTGTGGTGTATATAGTGTAAATTTGGAAATATTATATCATGATTTTTTATATTCATTTTATTTTGAGTTTAAATTTTAATTATTTCTTCTAACGAGATTCAAGTAAAATGTTACCAACTGGAAAAGAATTTTATAACCCAATTTCATTTCATTGGGTTATACAACTTCATCATTGTCATTAAAATTATATGACTATGTGTATATTTAAATAGAATATAAATTTATTTATATCCACTTATATATATTTTTTTAAATTGATACGCGTGATATATTCATTTATTTATTTTCAAATCAATGTTATGGTATTTTCATGGGTTTACATGACAATCTCATTTTATTGGGTATTATTTATACATGAGGTTTAATAAGAGGAAATTATATGATCTCTTTCTAATAAACCAGTTATTTTTTTAATATGGTAATTCATTACCTTTTTCATGTATTAGATCGATTTTACTATTCTTTGGAAGTTAATTTTTTTAGAAAATGTTTTTAATAAAACCTGAATTCGTTTTTCTCTTTAGCCAGAGAGACTATTTTTTCCTAAAAATAATGCTTTATAAAAGGGTTTCCAATACAATAATTTTCAAAATGTATTTAAAAAAAAATTATATTTTCCTCAATAATATTTTAAAATGATATTTTTATTTTATTCATATTCATAAATGACAAAAGGTTTTGATCTCTACTCCACTTGGGATATATTGTATTGAAAGCATCTTTATTCTTCGTATGTATAGTATTGATTGATATAGATGAGGATAATATTAAAATTCAATCCCTTGATTCCTTATATTACACATTAATTATTCAATGTCATAATATCATTTTATATTTAATTTCCTCTTAGAATCCATATGAATTTTCATGTATATGATTATTTACTAAAATGTTTACCATTTTTTATATAGAGTTACTTTTAATGTTATTTTATTTTTATGTAAATGTTAATATATTTGAATCCTTTATTTTATATAGATATTAGATAATTAATATATATATATTTTAATTTTAGTTGAGGATTTATTTGGACATGTACGACAAGGGTGGGTCCCAGTTATAAATAGCCTCTTGATGAATCAATAGTCTCTTAAGAAGAATTAGTTGTGAAATCTAGATGTGTTATTACCTGATATGGTAAACCATCTTGTGAATGGTCTTAAAAATAATGGTTCCATATACCTAGGAAACATCACAAAAGATAATTATGCATTTCAGTCATTTACTTTTAGTTATTATTTATCCATTAGATTTTTCATCGAAATATATATCGTTAATATTCATTTTATATTCAATGATTAAATGGAATGTGTTTTGGTTTTTTACATTTCGATATTGATTTTTAATTATCAAGGTATTTTAATTAGATGTGTGTAATTTTATTATCATTCAATAATTTTTATACATTTCCTGCTCATATTATTGATTACTTGTCTTGTGTGTTTGGTCATTACATTTCGATAATGATTATTCTCATTGATTCATTATTACATACACTATTCTTTACCCTTACTAATAATTTGAGTTCGCCCTTATTTTTTTTCCTTTCCATAGGAATCCAAGAAGTATACTATGAATGATATTCAAGGACATCCTAGGTGGAATAATATTATCATTGAATGAAAATTTTTTGTTGTAATTAGTGTGTTTTTATGTAATACAAGAATCTTGAATGTAACATGTTTACCAATACTATTAAAATGGTTTGTGCATTGGGATTTGATTCATTATAATCATTCCAAAATAATAGTATTTGACACGAGCTCTAGGATTTCTTGGGTCAGGTCACGACAATAGTGGTGTTTCCCTGAAAGGGTATGATTATAGAGAATGCGAAGATGACATTTATGGAATAATAGATGAAAAAATTATATCATATTATCTAGTAAATCATTACGTATAAATATTTAAATTCCATTGATTTAATAATTGTTGAGGTTTGAACATCCACCCATGGAAGGAAATCATTGAATTTAAATATAAAATCCTTACTATTGTAAACAGAAAATTTATATTAGCATATAAAGATTATGTGATTTACTATAAATATTATTATTCTAATTCAAGATACTTAATTTAATGGTGGATCTTTAAAAATTGAATTTTTGAAAATTAGTTTAATTAAAGTTAATGTGGTTCTGCTAATGTAAATAGAATAGAATTTTTTCAAGAGACAACTCCAAATACATATTTTAAACAAATATATAAAAATATAAATGATGAAACCCAAAAATATTGTGATGATAGTGTTGGAAATGTTAATCATGAAAAAAATGAATTTTAAATAGAAAGAGATGATAAAGATAAATATTTTGTGAATGTTGATGATGCTGAGGAGGAAGATGAATATATTATCATTTTCAAATATAAAAATATTTTTAGAGATGAATAATTATGTAATTACATTCTACTTATAGTTATAAATAATATATAGTACTTATTTTAATTTATTTTTAGACAAAATTATTTTTGTGTTTCTGATGTATGGGGTTGATTTACATAAGATATTTCATAGCCCCGATAAATATTTTATTGTTGGGTGATCAACATGATAACTCATCATCTAACCTGTAGGATAATTCTAGTTAATCATTAACTGATATGGGTTGTGGTATATTAATATTTATGATTCCTAATTATATTCTTGTGTAATGCCAACCTCTTGATTCTGATTAACTCATATGAAGGAATGTTTACTTTATATATTTTAGCTTATTTTCATTAATTATAAATAAATTTATATAAATTATTAATGTACAAATTTTTGGATTAATTGTTATTTTTTTTCAATAGTTTTATACATATTGATGTTAGGATGGGGGTGAGATTTTATAGAATTTTTTTTCAATGGGTGATGTTTGGTCAGATTCCCATTGATCTTCTTCATCAGTTGTTTGATTATTGGATGGTACATAAATAATTAATTACTATTTTTAAAATTAATAATTTATTAAGTTGATATTATTATTTATTCATTGGGTTTATGGTATCCCATCAATGATAGCATGCGAGCCACTATCTGAGAGTCTTGAGAGATTTATATGTGTTAGCACTATCATTAGTTTTTGAGAAATCTATAATAGGAAGCCAAGGATAATGTTGTATCCCCAGTTTTTTATAATCTTTTCTATAGTCATTGATGTGAATACGTTCTATCTCATCTTCAGGGTGTATTGTTCTCTTATTTTATGTGATATTGTTTTCAGAGGATATCACAATTATGATAGAAAAATCGAGGGAGATAGGTGGTCACACATAGAGTCAATAGTCATATATTTAGTATTTATAGAAGAAATATTATTTTTTAATTTAGATTAAAAATTATAAATACATAAAATATAGAAATGTTTATTTTATTTTCATATAATAAATTGATCATCTCTTTGTTATAGTGTTTTATGTTTTCAGATTTATATATACTAATATTTCCACAAGGGAGATTAATGGTAGTCAATAGTTTCATATTGGGGTAGATAATTTTTTTTTTATTTTAAAAATTTAGTAAATTTAATATTTTAGTTATTCTAATTTTAAATCACATTTTTAAGAGGAATTAATTTCCACGACTTCTCACACAAATTATTAGATTCATCATGTGACTTTGGGTCCGGACACTAGTAAACTAGGATTTGATGAGGCACATTAGATGCAGGAAAAAAATTATGGCATTGAGAAAGGCCGGGTGGTTCATTTAGGTTCTCAATTAACATATTCAGGTTTTGTATAACAGTTGTGTTGTCATCATCCGACTAAATGATAGGACGTACAGATTCATTATCATATTATTAAATTAATGAGGAGAAGTTGGGAGATTATAATAATGCTATAAAGGACCTTTATAGAGATAGGGAGAATATTCATGGACCCGAGAAACAATAGTTGGAGTAGAAAAATCGATAGGCCAAGAAACATCAAGAGCTATTAATGAAGTACATGGGACAACATGAACATGGAATATAGATGATTTTTTCTCCATTTGGTCCATGAAATATCCATAACACTCAAATTGATTGATATTTTTTTGAAAAAAATATTTTGGAATGTTTTTGATGAATATGTTTTATATAATATTGTTATTAATTCATATGTCTAAATTTGTATATATACAGATTTAAAAAAAATATGATGTCCCATAAAAAAAATTCTATTAAAATGTTTTTTATTGGTTTTTTTATTTTTAATTTTATTTAAATTTATATTTTATTTGTTAAGTTATTTTTTATGGAAATTTATTCCAATTTAAAATAGTAATTCTTAAAAATGTTGAAGAAACCTATTCATTACTGTAATAAGTCCCATCAAAGGAGAAAATTTTAATAATTATCTCTATTTTTTTTATTATTGCAATGCCATATTTAGGCATTGAGAATTGATGATGGGATATCCTAACAAATAACCCATCGGAAATTAAAGAATTTTTAGTTGTAAATATCCCCTCAAAACAAATTCTTCCATTACCTGTAGATTATTATAAGAAAATAAAATTTTATGTAATAAGGTGCAACTTCTTAATTTCATAGATTAAAAAACTGGTCTAAGTGGTTCATCTAAACCAACATTCCCCATTTTTTCCTATCTTATTGAAGGAAGACTTCTTCATACTACAAAACTTATAATCAGGTTTTGTTTGGTTGGATTCTCATTTTTTATATTTAACCAATTCATTTTATGGAGTTATATTCTTCACATTAGAAATCCATGAAATTGAATTTCCAATTTCATGAATACTTCATTTTATCAATTCTTCTTGATTTGGTAAGATAGACGTTCACTCATAGTTCCTTGAATAACATTATTGAACCTCTAACATATAAGACACTAGGGTAGTGTTCTAATTGTTTTATTTCTCTATTACTTTGTTTTGTAAGTGTGTACCTCTTTTATATCCTATTCTAAAATAGTTTTGAACATGTTTTTGAAACCTAGGCATTCTAAAATATTGGAATGGCTTTTAGTATTTTTGGAAAATAATTTATCCTACCAACTGAATCCCTTATACTAACCATCATGAGTATAATCATCATTCGCCTTAACATGCTTATTGATGCATTATCAGATTCTCTTAAAATCATTTTGTGATTCATGATAAAATTATTGTTTCTCATATAGATCTTATACCATCATTATCAACTTCTCCCAAGATATATAACAATATTTTCTTACCTATATTATCTAATATTGTGTTTATTTATTTATTAAACATAATCTAGTTCTATTTTATATAAATATTCATTTTATTCATCCATATTATTATTTACATTCATCGTAATTTTTTTATATTTTCTTTAGCTTTTTTCATTGGAAAATTCTTGTATCTAAATCATTTTAATATGTTTTCCAACCTAGTTTTTTAGATTACTCCTCAATTATTCATCAATCAATAACTTTTTCAATGAAATAAAAAAATTAACTTCATCATTAGATGGTATGATTGATGAGGACTCTAATTTCACTTTCATTGCCATAAAATTTATTCTATTTTAAATATAATTATACATCTTGATTTTATCCCATTTTCATCATTGAGGTTTCCCATTCTCATCATTTTATTCCAGTTATGAACCCTTCTTCTTAAGTAAATTAAAGTAAAAGTGTTCAATACCATTAAACTATAACACCTTGAGTATTTATTTACCTTTAATTTGTACATTCAGTTTTTTGAACCTTTTAATATAAGTTAAATAAACCTACTTATGTCTTCATTATCTTCATCATTATCAAATACATTATGTTTTTCCATATTCTCTATCTCTGATTTAATCCACTCTCATGGATTCAAAAATCCATTTAGTCTTTTTATTTTTTCATAAAATCTAGAATATCACTTTTTTAATATGAAGTGAAAATATTATAATTTTTTTCTTAAAAAAGAGCCTCTATATACTCCAAATAGAAAATCATCAAATTAAACCTATCTAGAATGTTTATAGTCAGTTTTATTGTAATAATATAATCATATAGATCTGTACAGAACCCCTAGATATTTCCAATAGACTAATTATCTATTTTAATGTAGTCATAAATATTTTCATCAAAAACCATTATTATATCCCCATCTATGCATCCAAAACATCTAATTTTTCTCATTGACATTAATTTATCATCTTAAACTTCTCTAAAATTCATCTTAAATATATGATGCAATTTAAATACCCAGAAATTTATTTTAAACCATTTTATTAAGGGGAATCATAGTATAATACCAATCATTTCCATTAAAATTCATATTTATATATTTATAATGGGTCATATGATCACCCAATGAAATTGGTGGAAATAATACTATTACAACATCTCCCACTTCCAAGCCATGCGATAACTTCTAGGGGAATGTCATACTTATCCAAAAATTGCAGTTCATGACATAGAAAGTTGGGAAACCCCTAAAACATAGTTAATTTAAATTCCACACACTGAGATTATTCATTGAGATTTTAATAGAATCCTAGATATTAAGTAAAAACACTTGTAGAGACTTGTTTGGGTAATATTACTAAGTATGTGGTGAATGAGTTATCCTATTTTTCAGGGAAAAATTACTCCAATTAAAATAAATTATTTAATTAGTTATGATATTTTCCTACTCAATACGAACTCTATAGTGACTTAATTTTTTCATAAATGACTATTATATCACTTTTAAGATAAAAAACACAATATTATTACATTCTAGGGTCAAATGGTTTAGTATTATGGGATAATTAGGTTCATACATGAATTACACAAAATTAAATTTAAATATTATTTAAATAAATATTATTCATTCACCAAAATTATCCCATGTCTTCCTTAGTACATGTATTCACTCTAGGATATACATCAACGAAATGGGTGATCTAAAATCTTAATAAGATAAGGAATAGTTTATGGGGAATAAGAAAATTTAATCAATTGTTGATGGTAGAGGATAAACATCATTGGCATATAATAAGAACAGAATCATCATAAAAAAATGAGGGATTCATTCAAAAATGGCATCGAATGTGGAATATCAATAATTTTGGAACATCACAATATAGTTTCCAATATACCACACACAATTGTGAACAACGATTACATCATTTTCCCATATAACATATGTTCATATCTTATAACTTCATAATTGAGAATAAAGGTACATTAATGTTCATGAATAATATACATAATATCATGAAATATACCAAGTCTATTAGTGTATTATATATTTTTCCACACCTTTCTCACCCTAAAATGATCATATTCATGCATAGAATAAGAGAAAAGAAAATATAATAGCCATTGTCTTGAAATAAACCCATAAAAAGAAACATGCTTAATAAATTATTCTTGAATAATACATCCATTAATAACTATATAGAATTATATATGAATATGGGATATCATGTATTGTAATAAAACAACACCATTGTTGAGTAGAGAAGAAGCAACTCAAGAAGTGTCAATGTGATGTTTTGGAATTTAAATTCATATTTCAAATCATTGAAATTGTCTTACAAAGATTTTTAACAAGGTAAGAACACGTATATACATAGGAAGATAATTTTGAGTAATGTGAAAAGAAAATTTAAGTACAATATAATGTTTGTCTAGAGATAACAAAAAAATGAGTTGGGTTAAAGAATCTTCTTACGTTAAATTATAATTTCTTTCAATAATTTTCAATCAAAAATATAAAAAAAGTAGGGTTATTAAAACATTTAGATATAAGTAAATTATATATTATTCGCTCTTAATAAATTATTATAATTGAATTATAATTATTCATTCTGATTTATGATGTAAAAACATTCTTATATTATATTATGCATAAATAATTCCATTTTCTTTGATTAAGTGATCTTGATTTATTAAAATTTATATAATATTAATATTACCTCTAGAAAAATATACCATAATATATATAATAATTTTAATATTTAAAATAATTTATTATAATCATCCTTAGCTGTGGCAATAATTATATATTTTGAAACATCATCATGGGTAATTAACTATCCACTGATAGGAAATTGTCAAAAGTGGTGGAAGAGAAATAGAAAATATAAATATGTCATTAATAAAATAATTATAATATGTTAACAAAAATAACATAATTTTAACATACTAATCAATTAATATTAGAACATTTCTATGATAAATTAATAGATACAAAATAAAATAGAAGTGGAAAATGGGAAGAAAGTTTGATCAAAACGTATCCTCTTCTCAGTGTTGCTTCATTACTATGATATTAGAATCTTAGGATTCCTGGGATTTAATCACTATAGATCATCCTTAAGAATTATTTTGGGGCTTAAGATAGGTAATTAAGGTTGTGTATTGGATTTTTTATGTGTGGGAGAAATGATTTTCCACGGTAGGTGTGAGGGGTTATTTATTATCTGGGAGAGGTTTATTTTAAGGATATTTACTAAATAAATTTTTATATGCAAGGAAACCATTTCAATAGTTGTATTTTTTAAATTTAAAAAAATATTTTTATAAAATAATATGATTTTATTAATTTCAAGCTCATTTTAATTAAAATTTATTTTTTTTAATCTAATGGAAATGATTAAAATAAATACATGTTAATTTTTAGGTGAACTTTATTCATTTAGACAATGGAAATTTCATTTTTTATTTGAAAATTATGATTAATATTTTTAAAAGACCATGTTATCTTTTTTGAATGAATTTTTTGATGACATGATATATTTAATAATTATTATGTCATTATTAAAATATTATTATCACATAAATCATGTGTTAATTGAAAATCTGCAATTTTAACTTTCTTGTATAAATTCACGTTTCTTAAAAAATATTCAAATTTTCACCATTAATGAATTTTAATGTTCTTATTATAGAAATGAAAACCATTATATTGAAATATTTTTCTATCATGGTTGATTTTATTTTTTAAAATAAAATTATGGTTTTTATTAAATTACTCAAAATAAAATTTATTAAAAATTGAATATAATTTAAATGAGATTTATATCTTGGTAGTTAAATTATGTTAAAAAAATATTAAAATTTATTAAATTACTCATCAAAAATATGAATCATTGTACATTTATTTTTTTGATGTAAAATTACTATTTTATTGGTTATGTTACAATTTCCATTGGTTAGCTTACTATTCCACATTTTCATTCAATCATACATCATTGACTATAGTTAATATAAAAGTTCTATATTTTCATTTTTAAAATATTAAATATTTAACAATGTTTTTTTTTCAATTCCATAGTCATGTTTATGGGAGAAATAATTCTATCATAATAGAATGTCCCAAATATTACCGTTCTAAATTTTTGATTTTGAATTTATTATTCCATTATTATACAAGGGATTTTCATGGGTTTAATTGTTGAATAATCAAACAATATCCACTAAATAATTCAATTGTTTTTCTTTTTTTCTAAGTGTTCTCTATGTATAATATTATAAAATAATACAACACACATTTTACTAAGAAAAAATCACATGTTATAATGTATGGGTTGTTATATTTTTCCCCTCTCAGATTTTGTATCCCTAAAATATAAACTCATAGTATTATTTGAGAGTATAAGTGGGTAAATTTGACTCATTATTTCAATAGGTTCCCCTGTTTTTTCTTCATAGTTATGTTTTCACTATATCACGTTGAAAATGTGGTTTGTCCTGTTTAATATATCTTTTTATCTATATTCCATGATCTTCACAAGTTAATCCATATAAGTGAGATCATGAACTAGTTGTACCAACATTGAATTCAATACATGTTCGTGATAAGGTTTGTACATACTAATTAGAGATACATGGAATACATCATGAACAAAATATACTTCATTTTGATGTTCCGAATTTTAGTCCATTGATCATATGTGATCAAAAAATTCGAAGTGGATAATTTCCCTATGTTTAATCATTCACTTAGTTCCAAACTACATGAATCTCTTTCATAGAGATATTTGATGGAATATAGTACCTCTAACATCAAAATACAATTCCATTTTATGATTTTTAGTTTACTTATTCTCTTAGAAAAGAGTATATCTTTTATTCGTTGGGATGGCTTGAACATTTTTTATATCTCCTTCACAAGATAATGTCCTTATATACTGCATTCACCAACATTAACCAAATATGAATTTTTTTAAAATCAATTCCCAGATAAGGATTTAAAAAAATAAATTTGAATACTTTATTTTAAACTACTATTTTATGATATTTCAACTACTAAGATATGTCGATACCATCCTTCTTTAAATTACCTTTAGTAGGCTAAGAACATGTTCTCATGTTTCTAAATAACCCTTTTAGATTTTCCATCTGTTTAGGGGTGATTGGATATATTTAAATTCAGTTTAGTATTAAGTCACGTTGAAGACTTCTCTATAATTTAAAGGTGTACCTGGGATTAGGATCGAAAATTATTGAATTTAGTTCACCGTGTAGCCTCATGAATTCTTTTATGTATATATTAGAAAATTTTGAAGAAAGGGATATTCCTAGAGTACATTGATGTGGTAAGTCTTAAAGAGTATATCCATGAAATCCATATCATATCACTTCATTTAGATACCTTTGGGAGACTAGTGAAAAATTCCATGGCGATGTTATCCCACTTCCTACATGACTTCACTAGAGACCAAATATTCCATAACCCTTCACTTAGAGTCAAATAACCCTTTTATGTTTATAGTGCATGCTGTTATTCTCATTTTATAACGTGGTTCATGGTGGAACCTAAAAAGGATGTAAATATAGAATTAATTGATAATTTATTGGCTTGAAAATAAATTGTCATGTTTAATGAATCTTGTGTTTATTTTAATTTGATAATAATAAAACCTTTGTGAGTATTCACATTTATTTAAATATTTATTTTCATATAGTGATGGAATTTGATAAATAATGTGAATCATGTAAATTATATTTCATGAAAATAGATAAAGTCATGTTAGTAAATTATAATTCCACAAGTTTATTAAAACTAGAATGTGCGGTGGGAAGAAAGTTTAAATTAATTGATTAATTAATTTGGTATCTTTATATATACTTATTACCTAGTTTTATAATAGTTATCACCTATGAATAATAAATAATTTCATTTAAGAATGAATAATAACCAGTTGTTAGATTCAGATAATTTCTAGGGTATGAGTTTCCTGCCTACATGAGATGGTAGAGATCCATGTGTTGGAGTCGTGGGAGATAATTTTCATGTGAAGGATGGATGTATTTTTTTAGGTCCCAGATTTACCTATTTACTGTTTTTGTTTCTTGATGCTTTTGTGATGTTCTCATGATGTGATCATTGCTATGAGTCTGGGATGGATGGGACTAGATGGATGATGTGTTATGGTGCTGGGAGGCTTAGATGATGTGGTAGAATTTGGTGCATATGATAGAGAGATACATCAGGATATTTATGTGGGTGTTGGATACGGTTTTGGAGATGACACAGTGGGAGGAATCTAGGCTTACTCTTTGGTGTGATAAATCGATATTCTTTTATGGAATGAATTTTTTAATGGTTGTTGGATGTTTTAAATGTCTTATATGTATTCCTTTCCCCATTACAAGAGGAATATTGAAGTGATTGGAAGCATGATTATTATTAGTGGTATATTAGGATGATTTTCATAGAGTAATTGGTATTATAGAAAGTATTAATCTTTAATAAATTATTAACCCATCGGACTAATAATAATGAAATGAAAATTATGAAAAGATTTTAATCTTGAGATACTATGGACTCAGTGTTCATTATTCCCAGAGGGAATGGAACTTACTATAATGTCTAAATTAATATAATATAGATAATGATGTTGGTTAATTAATTCAGAATGATATAATTAATATAAAGTGACTTATTGAATTAAAAGAATTAATTTATCCTATATCTCTTATATGCTTGTGTTTTTATAAGATATTTGGTCTCAGACATGGTAGTTTGGAGTCTATGTGATGTGATATTGAGTCAAGTCTAATACTAGGTTATAAACCTATTATGGTTTTTTGATATATTAAATAATTCATATTATAATATTCCATATGATACACCACCTATGTTGGTTAGGGTATCTAACACACAGTGGAATATGGGTGGGTGTTTTCCCAATCATTTAGATGTGAGGATAGACATCTGACTACACCATATGACCCCACTATCTTCTCCTAGTAGTTACTAGAGGTAGTATACATGCTGGTTAGTTTTCCCAAATATGTAATTAGAGGGTTATAATATATTTTTTTATTTCACAAAAAAGTATTTATAGATATAATATCCAAATGATTATTATTGGTAATATGTGTATACATTTTGATGGATTGAGGTACCTTACTAGGTGTATGGGTTTTGACGACTTGAGGTATAATACCTGATGTATGATTAACATCATATGGGATATAGTAGTTCCTAAAAGATAAATGGTTTTATATATATGGATATGTGGATGGGATGACGTGATAATGTGATGCACAAGTTGAATTTTATGATTCATTTCCAACGTGCCTTCAGGATAGCTTATTTTTGAAGAATCACACAAGAAATGTGATATTGGGGAAGATTTGAAAATTAGGGTGAAGCAGTAGTGGGGTACCTTTAATGTTTCATTATTATAATATATACTCTCTTTAATGAGATGCATGTTGATCAAAAGGAATTGTGAATCTAAAAACTTAGTATACATATTTAGGTGATGAGTTAATTTCACTGGTTTTTATTAATCTTTATCAAGATTTCTTTATCTCTTTCAAAATATACTTCAAGGAGGATCCTACTGAGTTTATTTGTATGATGACCCTATGTATGGAAACTATCTTTTTTTAGTTGGATGAGGTTTTATATTAGGATGTATATTACTATACCATGGTTTTACAGGATCTATTTGGGCTTCATGGTCATTATCATCTTTATCATTTTGAATCTTGTATTTTTTTCAATTGTTTCAGTTTTGTATGAAATTTCATGTATACACTTGGGATTTCATTTACATATGGATGAGAAAGTTTTTATTGGTTTATCTTTCTTATTTCTCTCATAAACATGTTCTCCTGGAGCATAATTCCTCATCTATTTATGCTTATTATAACCTAATTGCAAGTCTCCATCATGGGGGCTACTAAAGACAGAACTCCGGTAGTCACCATATACCTGCCCCCATTACCAGCCCAAGAGGGGTACTCGTTAGGTCGAGGGGTCATGAAATAATGGTATCAATGGTTTAGGATAATGGATAGGATGGATTGGGTAGTTATATATGAGTTAGGTTACATGGGTTGGTAGGACAGTGATTTCAAATGAATTTAGTTAGAATTGTGAACACAAGATTCTGACTAAGAAATAGGTATCTATCCTCCATATGATCTAATTTATAGAAATTTATGTTTATTGATCCTAATAAATGAAATGATAATTGGTTCAAGGTAGGTACCATGGAAAAGGTCATTTTTCATTCATCTTCTCAGTTGTGTTTGAATAGAGTATATGATCGTATTGATTATAGTCATAATGATATAATGAAATAAATAATTAGATAATGATAAGTATTCGATATTCTAGGTCCTGGATCTCTATAAGTTTTTTTATTTTTTCGTGAATTGACCTAGTTCAACTCATCATTAGGTGAAGTAAAAAAGATGTTAATTAGGATGTGACTGGATATTATAGAAAATTGGAGCTTGATGAGGATGACAATTAGCACAAGCCAGTCCAAGAGTTTCAATGCTAGATTTTGTAAAAGTACAAGGGATCCATTTGAGACTCAATCACAAAATACAGGATGTAAGAGTTTGGGAAAGATTTTAGTTCAATCCATTATTATATGGATAACAAGGTTTCATCATCTATGACAATGTTGCATGGAGTAGTGAAGAAATTGTGGTTCTTCTTCCTCAGGGATCATGTGGAGTTTGCATAATCAATAGAGATCTTATGAGGCAAGTTTTGAGTGTAGTTTCATTATTTTTTCTCAAAGGAATCTAGTATCTAGAATATACATACACTTATACATGGGTGTTCTATCATACGAGATTTTAGGATCCCTTTCAATACCCATATGTGATATTTTTCTCACCTATTACCTGATGATGTGGCTTGGGAGAGGAATTTGGAGGATACTTTACAAATAGATATCCAATACCATGTCACCCCATTTATAATAAAGATGTATCATGAGGTTATTATGAGATAATAGGTTATTAAGAGAGTGATTTTAGAAAAAGGATCATTATGAGGGTTGAGTTTTCAGGATTCCTCAAGAATCAGAGCCATTTTTTGGGGTTCCCAGTATCCTAGAAGCAAGAGATTTTGGTTAACCAAAGGTAAGTCTTAGACCTCCACATCACATTTATTTTGAGGAAGTGTCACATATAATTGTTCCACGGTATGATATGTATTTTTTTCTTATTGGGGATGAGGTCATCGATGATGAGTTTTCAAGAATTTGTTGAGTATTTAGTGTGCACCAGGTGTTTCTCTTAAGGTTTCTCTATTGGGGAAATTTCATCGAATGTAGCATTAACAGGGTTTTCTAGCATGGGATTAGCATAGCGGAGATGGTTTAGATACATTAAAAACCATATAATCTAATTTTACCTATTAATAATCGTGTATCCATAGATTTTGTCATTAGTAGGGTTATAGTGGCCATTAAGATGGTAGTGGTAAACATCCTTCATTACGTTTCTAGTATCAGGAAGCCCAAACATCATTCAAGTTACCATTTCATTTTTTACCCAGGTGCATGATTTTTATGATTAATGAGATATGAATATTTAATATCACCTAACATCATCCATACGTTGGTAAATGAGTTAGAGAGTCTTCTAGTTCCTATAACATTGACTACGCCAGTTAAAGGTCGAGTTGTCTTGTATGCTGTATATAGGGAATATGAGATAGTGTTGTGGAAGCACTGATATTGTGGAGACATTCTATGTTTCGGAATATATCCATATGATAACATGTGATCAATGGATTGAATATATTATGGATTGGATAAAATTTATGTATTTAGGAAGTAAATGAAGTTCTATAACGATGATGGAGATCTAGTAGAGTTCATTAGTGAGAGAGACCCTCATATGGGTAATAGGCATGTTCCTCCCTTTTCATATTAGGTGGTTTAATTGATTTTGAGTTCATCAAAGGGTTATTTTTGGTGTTTTTCATGGTCGTAGAATAAATAATTGATCCTTTAAAGAGTAGGTTGTATCATTACCCCCTCAATGTTTGATCATGTTTTGGATCGAGCTATAGTGGGGAATGTCTCTAATCACAATGTATCTGTATTGGATGGAGCCATTTTAGTTATGAGATATGTGAGTGTAATAGAATTATCTAGTGTAGTGAGGTGTTTTTGGATTGTTTTGACCTCGGGATATATCAATTTGGTTCATGAGTAATTTTAATGAAATTATTTGGTTTGTATCACTTATCGTCTCTTGAACCAAGTAACAGTGGAGAACCACAATATTCTTTTGTGAATTGATGATTTATTTGATAAAATGAAATGAAAATTATTAAAACTTGTGTTTTTATGAATTATTTTTTCAAATAAATTAAATTTCATTACTATATTTCATTACAAGAAACACCAAATTAATTTTTCTCTACACTCACCACTTCGTTTGCTTGTGTTATACATGACACAATGTTTTAATAAAACCATTATATATTATTAATATATTCACTTAAATGTGACTATTATAACCAATATGATAATATATATATGAAATATAATAAATAATGTTTAAATATTAATTATAATTTTTTTATTTAAATGAAACATGTTGATAAAAAGTACTTAATTTTCAGCAAATTCATTATATGATTAAAGAATAATATTTTCTAAAAAATTATTTCTATTTCCTTTGTGAAAATTGATAATATTAATGTGTAACACTATTATATTTTTTTTATAAAATAAAATTAATTATTGAAATATTTATATGAAAATTAGCTTAGGGTGAATGTTTTCTATTTTTTTTAAATGTCATCCTTCTATTATATATAGTAAAAGAATTCTGAATTCTAATTAAAAACAACATTTTTGATTAAATTATTTATAAATTTAAATTATATTTTAAAGGGTGTTTATTTTCTAATTACTTAAATTATATATACATTATTCCAATTTCATTCATTGGAATAAATTTCATATTGATTTTTTTTGTAAAATATTTTAAAACGTTTGAACATTTTCCCTTTAAAACCCCTCTTTCGTCACATATATAAAAATAATATTAAATATAATATCCCAAAATATGTGAATTAAAATTAAAAAAATGGATTCCATATTTCGAATGACAATTATTTATATTATCAACAAAGTTAAAATTAATTTTTTACCAAAATGAGTTGTAAATATATTAATTTTTTTTACCATGTTTAGGAAAAAATGTGTTTATCCAGGGTTAACTAAAAATGATATGGTTTAAAATTGACCCAAGACTTGTAAAAAACACTTTTATGTACATAATTTGACCTTATCTCTCTAGTATATTGAATGGTATATTTTGGAACATTGTTTCATGATAAAAACATGGGTGCACCGCTTTTTTCAAGTAATTATGAGTATGAAACTCACATAACTTATAAAAGGCGACCAAGTATCTTATCATATTCACACCGTAAAACCATTTTGGTTTATAAAATCAATAACCAAATAACTTCCTTAATTTACTACTCTCATCTCATAAGCTTTAGTTTTTATAGAACTCCTTCCTAGTATAGATGTTGGGGAAACAAAAGGAGGATACCCAAGGAAGAGGTAAAATTCATCAACCAGTATTTTTTGTTTTACTTCATCCTCCGTCCCCTTCAATTAATATTATACCATGAAGATACAATTACCTCAGTATCTTATATATACTAATATTTTTTCATATTATATTCAATAATTACAACTATCTCAACTTCTATCAGATGTGTTTTGAAATCATTGTTTGTATGTGCGACATAGTACCCTCTCTTGAACCAATGTCATCCATTTTTTCATTACCAAATCTCAAGAATAAATATTGTAACAACCCCAAATCTACTATCCAATATATGGTGTATAATTTATTACATTGTCATAAATAAAAGTAATTTTATCTCGATGGATTTAATAGTTATTTATTGTTGGTAAACTTTATACATATATGATTTATACATTATAAATTACAATATAGTTTTGTTTTATTTCAAGAATAACATTATTAAATATAGGGTACACATATATATCATTCATAATAAAAATCATACAATAATTGGGAAATTAAATAAATAATGATGATCTAAAATTATCAATAAGGTAATAGTAAAGTGGAATCTACCATTAATCAAAAAGAATAATCAATTTGGAAAGGTAAATAACTGAAGACTCATTCCATTAAAATAACTAGAATATCATTCTAAGATAGAATATAATCAATATAGAATATAAATAACTGATAAAAATGCCATTAAATCAAGAATCTTATAATGAAATGGATCTGTATATTTTAACATAGAAAAGATATCACATACAATAATTAATTAATTCTTAATGAAGGCAATTCTTAATTATTAAAAATCATGTTTTATTGGAAAATTTTTCCTTTTATATAAATATATTTCCTCATGATGATTTAAAAAATGTTTGGTAAAAATCAATTTGATTTGTTTCAATACCTTTCAAAATATAAATATTTATTTATCTATCAACCAAGAAGTTTAAAACTAATTGGTTAAAAACATAATGGTTTTGTGGCCAAGGGATTTTTTCTTATGAGGCTACTGATGCATCGATGGGGTTTCTATAAGCTATCCCAACCCTATTTCATGCATATAGAAATCATTCCGAATATATAAAATATTTAATTAAATTCTTAAAATTACCCCTTATCAAATATATGAATTGAGTAAAGGACAAAGATTTATCAATATTTTCCCAATTTATCAAATAACATTCAATGTAAAAACTATCTGTTAAATAGTATATAGTTTTAAAAATGAACATATACATAATAATATATATGTATATTTCGTCTAAAATTAATGTATAATTATAATTAGAAAGCTTATATTTCAATAGGATGTTAATGACTACAAATTGAAATAATAATAAGAATGTCAATACTATCCTTAGTCAAAATATTAATAAACCATATAGAGGAAGAATAAGGATCGTATAAACATATTTCCATTGAAAAAAGAACAACTGGTTGTTATATTTGATTAATATAAATATAATAAAAATATATTTAATATCATTCATGATGGAAAAAATCTTTTCATTTTAAAACTCAGTTTGGAAATCAATTTCTTGAAAATAAATTTTAAAAAAAATCATTATAATGATCCCCATATGCAAGAAAACAAAATAAATAATAATCATGAATATTAGAAATTATGTTAGTCTATAAAAATTAGAAAATAAAAATTAGTTTTTCACTATAAATAGGTTAAGATTTTTTCCTTATCATGAAAACAACAAGATGATTCCTTTTTCATTTTCGATTAAATCCAAATGAATTTTTTTTTTGAAAATGATATAAAATTACTTTGATTTTTATGATAATGTGAGAAAATGCGTGAATAGTTTTTTTGAGAAATCATTCTAAATATGTTAAAAGGGAGTACAGATGACACTCATGCTCCCTCGAAGAGAAGGGCGAGGAAGGATTATTATAACACACCTCGCATTGTGTCTACCCCAGATTCATTGAAGTTGTAAGGAAAGTTCGATTCTGATATTTTTAAGATCTTAAACCAGGGAAAGCCTCAGTCTGAATGGGAAACATGTGATGATTCTGAATATTTGAATGAAATTTCTTATTATGATCAATAATTTTGTACATAATGGATGAGGGAAAGTTCTTATGTTTGACCCCGAGCATCTCTTACGAATGTTTTCTTTTAACTTAATAAATGGTCAGAATCTTAGCTTCTGACTAAAGTTGTTGGTTCTATATTTTTGAATAAACCAATAAATTGATTGTGTATGTTGACAGTAAATAAAACAATCCAAATTTTTTTAATTGAATTTACCTTATTAATTTTTTTCATAAAATAGATACATCACATATATAACCCAATAAAAACATTACTCTCTGAAATTAGAAATGATACATTAGTTAGTAAATAAACCAATATGAAAGAAAAGTATTACAACAATATAGTAAAAAAGAAAACAAGATAATATGAATGAAAAAACATTTATATCTTCGATCCAGTAGAATGGACTCACTCACAGACAAAGATATAGAAATAAAATATAATGCTAATAATGAAATATTCATTTTGAAGATAAAATTATTTAACCATGAGAGAACAAATAATAATTGGAGGAATAAGTTATCTTTATAGAAATTAAGGAACCCATATCATTAAAAAAATAACCTGACCCATGGAATAGTAATATAACTATTAGGAATATAAATATGGTTGTTGGAATAGTAAACACACCTACGAAAGTAGAACTAAAATTTATCAATCATATAAATGAAAATATGATATTTTTATTTCACGGTTAAACTATGTTTTTTAAAGAAAAAAATTTAGTGTGCATATTTTTATAGAATGTAAATGGTTGTTTATAATTTTATTATTAACATAATTTTATAAAATAATATATATTTTCATTAAATGGATTCATAAATTTAACTTATTTTGTATTATAGTTATGATCTAATTTTAGGATACCTTAATTATTTTTTCATAGCTTCAAAAAAATTGATCATAACATTAAAAGAAATATTTTTTTTGAATAAAAGATGATTTTATCTAAAAATTAAATTTATAATATTTAAAAATTAAGTTTCATAATTAGTATTCCAATTTTGAAAACCAAACATTGGAAAATGGTATGGTGGAATTTTTTGTATTTTTCTAAAATAGTAGAATTTTTGTTGTATGAGGAAATATGAAAATTTACAGTATTTAACATTATATATTAAATAAATGAAATTTTATGTCATGGTTGAGTCATGGATGATGTAAGTACACATAATCTAGAACTCATATTCTCTAGTTACCATATTTAGTCTTAGTAATCAACACTATATAGAGTGTTGATCCAAATAATAAACAAATGAATAAAATAATAAAAAACACATGTACCCTCTCCCAATAAATATCACCCCTTATCATCACAGCTTATAAACCTTATATCATTTCAATATTATGACCAAATACCTTTTCAATAATCTTCCAAATTTTTAAGACTAGTTGTTCTCAAAAAAATATGAATCCCAAGTTCTTTAAATAGGATTTCAAGGATATGACATTCAAGAGGTAAAATCCTCAATCCTTGACTTTTATTTTTATTTCTTTTCGTATCCTATTCCAACCTCACCTATCAAAGTAGAATTGAAATTCCAATATCATATATATTATATTATTCAATTATTTTAATGCAATATATTTCATTAAATATCACCATTTCACTTTTTATTATACAAATGAAAACACGATATGTGATATATTGGTTCACCCACATCCTTGATGATGAGTTATCATTTTTCATTACCTCATTAATGGATGGTCATAATAAAATTAGTATAGTTAAAAAATATTGTAATATTTATATTATAACCTTTTTATGGTCTAGAAATAATATATAAATATAATATCCAATAAAATACAACTTGTTGTGATGGTTATAAGAACCACGAAACATAAAATAAACAATTATCATAATTCTTTTCACAAAAAAATCATCATTGTACTAGAAAAAATGATAAATGGGAGTATTTAATGTTATATTTGTTAATTTATACCATATAATTTCACTTTTAGATAATTATTCCCATTTGAAAAGAACTTCCATTATTTTACACAAGATAAACGACCATGAAACCACAAAAGGAACCCTCCAGGAACCTAGAATTGGAACACTACAACTCAGTGAAATGGTCTAAAAACATAAAAATTTATAATAAATATAATAAATATAGAAAAGGGTTTTTATTAATTAATTAACTAATCTATTTTTATTATATAGTACAATAAGTGAATGTTTAGAATGCATTCATACATAATGTAAGAGATCTCTATGAACCTCCAAATTACCTTTGGTTACACTTAATACCTATTTTCCCAATGTAATTCATTATTATTCTAATATATTTATCTCAAATTATGCATGTTTATACCAAAAATATTTATGTATCTCAATTAATATATATATTATAGGTAATTGAATGTTTTATAAGGTTTTCTTCTCAATACCTCCCAATAATCAAGCCTGATTAAAGGGAACTCCCCTCTTTATACCCATTTACAAGAACACTCTATAAATAATATTAACCCTATATCATTTTACTAAAATAAAAAATTCGTTCATGAAAAATTTTCTTAGTTCATTTATTGTTTTATACAAAAAATTATTCTTTTGTCCTATCTAAATACCCTATATTTTCCATAAAACCATAATAAAGTGCATATTTCATAAAGTTTCTTAAACACAATTTTTAAAGTATTTAATTGAGTTGGAAATCATTATTCATTATAAACTATTATTTTTATTTTGTTATTATTCAGATATAATTAATCTCTTATTTCGTGCAAACAATTATGACACAACCTTTGGTTATTCTTTAAGACATGATTACGAAACCCATTGATCTCTATGAGAAACACTTATGTTTATCGATTTTGTTTGAGTATTTATTTAGATGACATATAAATGATCATGTAATGATTTATGTTCCCAGATAGTTCTCTAATTCATTAGTTAATATTTTATCACATGAGGAATCTTGTGTGGGATTAGGGAGTAAACCTAATCCCTTGTAGGATAATTTCAACCTTCGGATATAGTAATGAAAACTAGCCCTAACTCATGTTTATGTCATGTCATATATTGTAACCACATTCCAATAATTTCATGATCATATGATTCCATGATTCATATGGTATTCTTCCATATGTTTACTCTAAACCCATACCTTCTATGTCACCATTTATTCCTTTCCATCTCATGGGCTTTCATTCATTCCCATTTTCGTTCTCTAATTGGAAAATTTAGCTCATACATTTTTTATATGTATTCCCTTGGATATCATATAAATATGTAGAATCCAAAATGAATATAATATATTATTATATAATATTAAAAAATATTTGTTTTATTCTAGTTCTATGTTTTTAATTTTATATAAATAATCATGAAAAAAAACATGACATTACAATCCTTAGTTTTTATTTGATGGATGATTATTCTTAAAAACATGTAATAACATGTGTAAATGGATATGATCATAGTAGTTGGTTTCAGAGCACAATTTAGTTTTTTCAGGGATTAGGAATAGAATTTTTTTTGAGAACCTTATGGATTATTATATCATAATAGGTAACCTTGATTGAAACAATGGAGATTTCATGTTAGAATATACTTTTTATTTATAAGTATATCCTTATATATTAAAATATTTATTTTTATGTTCTCATTAGATATGTATTTAATCATCCAAATTTTATTTTATTTCTTTTACATAGTTAATATAGGTAAATAGTATAAACTATGATTACAAATAATCTGATAAGAAATGTGATTATTTACCAAATGAAATACCAAATCTGATGGGAAGGGAAACAAAGAATATCATGAAAATACTGGTTTAAGTTATAAAAAATCACTTCAGTCAAGTGTAACACCATACATATCTAGAAAAGGAGAATTTTTTGGTTTATCCCATTATGTGAAAACTCCATATTATATTTATTGGATCCTATGATCCCTTCATCATGGAATAATGGATTAAATCCACTGAGAATATATTATATTTCCTTCCACACATAAAAGAATAAATATTCATATATGTGGTATATTTTTTTTATGGGGAACCTAATTAGTGGTGTAAACTAATCAAAACAACAAATTATAAGTTAGAAATTAACACTATTAATTGGATAGTATTCAAAAAAATATATTTCAATAATTTTTTCACTGAACACATTGTATTAAAATGAAGAGGGAGTTCCTCAAACTGATAAAAAAGGGAGATGATTTCGTTGGGGTGTATAAGAAAAAATCATGTAGCTTGAATGATACACCTCTAGTTTTTAAGATCACAGAAATATAGGTGGATCAATTCATTTTAGGTTCAATCCTAGTCTAAAAATCATCCTTAGTGAGTTGAGACGTTGGTGACTATGATAATATTTTCTATCATTCCAATATGGTTTAATTGAAGATTATAGACTTTTATTGGTCTCATGGGCTCATAGATATATAGTGTAAAAAGGAGTTTAATATAGGATAATCAAAAGATAAATCCCTCAAATGAATGAAAAAACAATATACCACAAGTCTAAAGTGTTTGAAGAAGCATCATAGGAACAATCTAAAGGGAACTAGAAGATGATTATAATAAGGAAGGTAAATGAATTATGCTAATTATATCTGAATGTATTGAAAAAATAAAAAAAATGTAGAAGAAGAAAGGATGTTTCATATCAATACCAAACCTATATATTTGTGTTTTAACTAGAAGAAACATGGGCATTTGAAGATCTAATTACCTGTACCAAGGGTATTCAGAGTAAATTAATGGAAAAAAAATTTATCGCTATAAGGAAGTAAATATGAAATCGGTAGTACTGAGGTGGATCTTAAAAATTATCTGGTGATAGTTAAGGTAGTATTTAATTCAATAATTGAGAACATACTATTTGATTCCGGTTATAATAATTCTTTCATATCATTTAGGTTAAGAATAACTATTCAAAAACTACTTCCGAATATGAAGGTTGATTTTTTTTGTAAGAATATGAAATGGGTAAATTATTACATCCAAAGTATATAACTCCTCCCCAATCAATGTTTTTGGACTGAACCTCCAAAAAAATCTTGTCTTACATTATTTGGTGGTGTTCGATTCTATATTGATCATCCATTGACTATCTTTATTCAAAGATTACATTAACTATCATGAAAGGGATATCACTCTTCACATCATGAGGAATCCCATAATTATATACATGTGTATGGAGTAGGATAAATCTCCTTTCAAATAAATATATCAAATTTTGAAATTATTTACTTGTGTTAAAGAATATATTTCTCAAATTAGTGAGAAAAAGGATAGGGTAATTCTCGAATACATGCCTATTGTGAGTGATAACACTTAAGTGTTTCTTAAATAATTTATTTGTCTTCCTCCTAAATGCAATGATATGTGATCAGTTAAACTTATACCTAGATATTTTCCCATATCAAATACTCATTATATAATTTCCACCATTGAGTTGGTTCAACTAAAATTAAAGTTATAGGAGAATAAATAAAGTGTTTTATAAACATGATTTATTCACCATGGGACATGATAGTGCTTTTCATCAAGAATAAGGATGGATTAATGCACATATGAAATGAATAATGTGAGCTTAATAAAACTGTGGTAATGAAAAAATATCATCTTCCATGGATATATGATGTTTTCTATTAACTATGTCTGTCAAAGTATTTCTCTAAGGCAGTCCTTCAGTCAATATATCACCAATTAAAGGGGAAGAAGAAAGATATTCCCAAGAAAACATTTTGAATGAGCTATCGACACTATGTGTTTATTTTGATTACCTTTAGACTCACAAATAGTCTAAAAATATTCATTGATTAATAGTGTCTTTAGAGATTACCATAAAATATTATTCATAGTATTTATATATGATATTCTGATATTCATCAAGAGAAAGGAGGAACTTGAAGATCTTTTTAATTCAATGATAAAGAAATTAAAAAGGGATATGTTTTTTAAAAGTATAGTAAATGAGAGTTCTGGATGAAGGATTTATCATTCCTAGTCCATGTTATCACAATGAAACAAATATCAATAGAAAATTATAAAAAAAGGAAATTGAGGATTAGCCCTAACTAGCATCTGTAATGACGATTCATAGTTTCTTAGGTCATGTTGTGTATTACTGACAACTTGTGAATAACATATTTTAACTTTCAAACCTGATACCCAATCATAATTATAAGTGAATAATGTTTTTCTCGACCATTGAATTTGAATACTGAATTAAAGAGTTGATAATTTGTATTATTACTGCCACTATCCTTATACTAATGAAAATTTGAAAACTTTTTATGGTATATAATGATGCTTAAAATTATAGATTAAGGTTTTTAGTAATTAAAAATGATAAATTGATAGAATAAAATTCATTTAGGATGAATGATAATGAAAAAATACAATCACACCCCTGATATGGAGTTAGCAGTTGTGATTTTCATATTAGAAATTTTATAGCGTTATATCTATGGGTATAAGTGTGAGATATATACTGATCATAAGAACCCATAAAATATATTCCCATAGAAGGAAATTAATAATAACTAGTGAAGATGGTTATATCATGTCGAAGATTATGACTGATCAATGCTCTATCATTCTAGTAATGAAAATAATGCGGGAGATTATCTAAGTAAAAAGGATCCTATACTATTATCAATGATGAAAATTGATAAGGATACACTCTTATTATACTCTCAGTGGATTTACAATAGGATCTTAAAGGAAGTAATATCCTCATTCATTTCGTAAAAGACTTCTCAACCATCCCTTATATAGAAGACACATGATTCTCATAAAGAAGATGTTTAAAATTAGGAGAAGGTGGAAGTAATCAGCAATGGGAAATACTAGAAGTTCAAAATTGATGATGAATGATTAATATGATTTGTGTTTTGACCATGTGGAACATAAATTATAGAGATAAATAAATAACATCTAAATGATTCATACAGATCAACCTTATATATTCTCCCAGTGGTCACAATGGTGTATCAAGATCTACGAGAGACTATTGCTGGGACAATATACAGAATGAGAGTGATGAATATACATCCAAGTAACTGGTATGTCATAACTTTAAGGATTAAAGCAAAAACTATAAGTGGATGATAAAACCATTACCTATACATACATGGAAATTTTAAAAAAAACATTGAAAATTGTAACTGAAATGCTGAATACATCCTTAGGATATAATGTTATATGGGTCGTTGTGGATCATCTTACATTGACTAGTCAGTTTATTGTGATTTGATCGGATTTATCACTTGATAAAATTTAATGGATATAGACCAGGGAAGTTGGGAGGCTGGATGGAGTTCCATTATCAATTATATTTGATTATGGTTCGAGATATACCTCTATGTTCTAGAAAAGTATCCAACATGCAATTAATACTGAGTTGAAATAAAGTACAAATTATAATCCGCAAACTGATTTCCATTTTGAGAAGACTATTTATAGATTGGGATATATGTTTTTCACATGATAAATGAACTTCAGAGGATGATGGTATCACCATATTTTATTTTTCTAGTTCTTTTACAATAATATTTTCACTAAATCATCCTAATGGGTCCATATGAAGCCCTTTTTGGGAGAATATGGATTACACCTGCATGGTGGGAGCATGTTGGTGAACATAAGATTATGGGACCTAAAATGGTATAAAAATGGTATAAAAGGTGAATATGATCTAGTAAAATATCTAGGATGCATAAGTAGATAAAAAACTATGCAGATAATTATTGACCAGACACATAGTTTGAGGATAGAGACATGGTAATCCCCCCTAAATCACTATGTAAGAGAGTCATGAGATTTGGAATGATGGGAAAGATAAGTACAATGAATATATGTCCCCATGATATTATTGGTCATTTCATTGTTTTGTCCAATAAAATTGCATATACAACATCCATGTCTCAATTATAGGATGTATTCCACATATCCCTCTTAATGATGTACAAACCAGATCCCAAAAATGTACTGAATTCAGAGGTGGTACATATGGAAAATGGCCTCTCTTATGAGGGTATGTTGGGGAAGAATTTAGATTTTAGAGATAAAGTTCAACAGAACATGTCTACTCAAATAGTCAATGTACTATAAAGGAACCACAAACATGAATATGTGACTTTGGAATTAGAGGAAGCAATGATGGAGATGTACCCTCACTTGTATTAACCTTAGCATGTAAAAAATTAGTCTGAGAAATTTCATAATTAGGGAAGAATGTAATGACCCATAATTTTATCAATGAGATTCCACTTATTATAATTATGATATAAATCAAATTCATAATATATAGAACACGATAAAAACATAAATATAATAAAATTATAATGATACATTAGTCAGAAAATAAATCAATAATAATGAAAAATATAATAGTGAGACAATACATAGAAAATAATATTACAAGAATAAACATTTGGATCTATTCCCTCTACATGAAATGATAAACACAAGAAAAAATAAGTAAAAATAAAACATAATGTAAAAAATAAAATATTCATTTTGAATATGAATGTATATAAACTTGAGATAAAATAGACTGAATGATAATTAAATTTTTACCATAGAGGACTTCCTGACATCATGACATACAATGGTCAAAAAAATATGCATCAAAAGATTAAGACCAACTATACAACCCATTAAACACACCAAATCAGTCAACAGAAGCATTCAACCAATCAAACATTCACAAAAAGTATCATAAAGACCCCTGATAAATCCTAAGAAACCACGAACCCAGAAACATGAACATCAGAAAAACTTGAACAAACCTCGGAACCAACCTCCTCAAATGCTCACCGGTGTGACCATTAACGACAATACAAAACCACAAATCCACTGGTGAGCTCTAATTAGAAAATTCCCCACCCTCCAACAACGTGAGATGGTCTCTGGAAAATCTCCATGAAGAACACGTCCACAGAAGGCTAACCAAGAAGACAGAACCAGGATGAAAAAAATTTGTCCTGATGATGCACCTTGCTTTGGAGTCAAACTCGGCACATCCTTGAGCAGTGATGATTCCACAAAAACCAACTTGAGATAGCTTAAAATCTTAGCAGACAACGAGCAACTCTCCATGCTGAATATGATCATAAGTCACTCCAACCCCATCCAAATAGGAATATGAAGGCACACCACGAATCTACAAGCTATACCGATGTTGATCTGAACCAGAAGGAGAAAAATACCACACCTTACAATGTTCGCAAGACACACCGACACCAGATCGTTCACGCTGCAACGAAACCAGCCACAAGACTTGCCGAAACTGTTGCAAGGTAGAACATACCACAAATGCTCCAATGCCATATTGATCTAGTAGGAGTCAGAGACTTTGTCCCTCTAGATCGTCCTGCAAGACACACTGACGTCAGATCTTTATATGCTTCAATGAATCCAATCGAATGCCACACCGATGCTAGACTGAAGGCCAAAATAATCAGGAAGACATGCCAGGGACCCAACTGAGCCAAGCTGCCGCCAAACCGTGATCCGAGAACACGATTATGAGCCACCTGAGCCACACTTAAGGTTTAAGGGAACAAGCGACGATATGAAACTATATCATTGGAATAGAAAATTGACCATTGGTATAGTAATATAGCCATTAGTAATAGTAATCTAGATATTAGAATAGTAATATCACCTATGAAATTATAAATAAAATTTATCTATTTTGTAAATTAAAATATGCTATATTTATATCATGGTACCAGTAACTAAATGTTTTAAAATTTATAAATTAAGTGATGGTATATTTGTAAAACATAAATGTATAATTATAATTTCATAAATAAAATAATGATTTTAAAAATATTTATTTATATTAAATATATTCATAAATTAATATTTTGTTTCATTACAATTATAATATAAATTTATGAGAAATAAATTATTTTTTATTTTTTGCCGTAAATTTATTATAATATTAAAAAGTTATTTGTTAATAATTATTTTATTTATAAATTTTATTTCTCATATTTAATAATTTATTTTAAAAAAATATATTCAATTCATGAAATCTATTGGATGAAAAATGGTTAGGGTGAATTTTATGGATTTTTCTGAAATAGTTGAATTTTTGGTGAATAACGAAATAAAATAATTTACTATATTCAAAATTATATTTTAAATTAAGGGTATTTTGAGTCATGGTTGAGTCATGGATGTTATAAGTACCCATTATCTCAAAATAACATGATTGGTTTACAGTATTTAGTCATATTTATCAACATTATTGATAGTATTGAACATAAATAATAATAAAATGAATAAAATAATTAAAGTCACCCCTCTCATCTCCCAATAAATAAAACCCCTCACACCTCATTCACCTCACACATTATAAGCCTTGTATCAAGACAATATTATTTTAAATTCAATTCAAAATCCTCTTCCTCACATCGAATACCTTCTTGTCTAAACAGAAGTCAAAACCCAAGTTCCATAGGGATGTTCCAAAGGAGATGAAATTGGAATGGTAATATCCTATATCATTTTCTTTTAATTTCCTATATTTTATTTTCCTATCCATAACTACCCTATCCAAAATATAAAGATAATTACCATATGTTATAAATTCAATAAGTCTATTATTTTAATTGAATATCTATAATCAAATCCATTCTCTTATATTTTTGTAATTAAAATGAAAAAAAATCTGTGCTATGTCAGTTCACCACCATTGTGGATGTTAACTTTTAATTTTTCATGACCGCATTCAAGGCTAGTCATAAAAAAATTATTTTGGTTAAATCATAATGTAATATTTTTTATATCTTATTTCATGTTATAGAACTAATGTATAAATGTATGATTTAATAATATGAATCTAGTTCATGACAATCAAAAAAACAACCAAAAATAAAGAAAACAATTATCATTGATGTTTTTAAAAATGAATCTTTCACATACCAGAAAAAAATGATAAATATGAAAATTTATATTATGTAAGTGCATTAATACCATATAATTTCATGTATTGATAATTATTAAATTTTTTAATGAACTTCCATAATTTTATTCTTGCGAAATGACCTTGAAACCAATAAATTAACACTCTTGGAATAAAGAAATTTAATAATATAACTCATTGAAATGGTCATAAATGAACTTAATAAAGTTGTAATAAATCAAATATAGGTAGTAAATGTTATAAATTATTTAATAAATTAATATATTTTTATTATCCAGGACATTAGGTTCTAGTGCAGAACCCATTCAAACATAAGTTAAGGGATCTCTCCGAACCTCTAAATTACATTTTGGTAATAATTTCTCACCATTTTACACAATGTAATTATTAATTATTACTATATACTTATAAAATATTCTATATTTATGTACCTAACATATTTTTGTATCTCAATTCATATTTCCTTGATGGGTAATTACACGTTTTAAAAGGTTCCATTATTAATTCATCCCGATAATTAAGAGTAATTAATGGAAACATCTACATTTCCTACATAGTTTAAATTACACTCCATAAAATATATTAGTCCGTCATTAATTTTTACAAAATCAATAATTTTTTCATAATAAATTATATTAGTTCATTTCTTGTTTTATACAAACAATTATATATTTGTCCTCTTTAATGACTCGTTAATATTTTGTGTTAAACCAAACTATGCCGACACATTTCTAATAATTCATTAAACAAACATTTTCATATTTTCACTTCAGTTGGAAAGAATTATTCATAATATATTATTATTTTAATTTTATGCTTTCAATAAATTATTTTAAACCTTATTTCATGGATAAAATTAGAAAATTCTCTTTATTTATTCCTTATTACATGATTATGAATCATATTTCATTACATGGGTAACCCTTATGTTTAATCATTATTATTAATTAGTTATGTGGAAGAAGTATTCATGAACTTTTTATGATGGGTGAATAAAGTTATCTCTCTTATTCATTAGGTAATCATTAGTCCCATAAGATGTCATGTATGGAATTAGAGAGTAAACTAAATCTACAATGGGACATTGTCCACCATGTGAAATAGTATTGGAAGTTAGCATTGAATAATGTTTATGTGATATTATATGTATTTTAAAAATTATAATATTTATATGACCAAAAAAATCCATGTTCAATATTTTATTCTTCCAGATTTTTACTCATGATCCACGCCTTTTATGTTATCATTTTATGTATGTATAACTCATATTCTATGATTCATTCTCAGGTTTATTCACTTACTAGAATTGTAACCCATCCATTTTATCTATGTATTCCTTAGGTTATAATATGATGATGTAGGATCCCAAATGATGTTAATTGATCATTATGTAATATTAATAATGATAGTTTTATATTTTATTTCCATGTTTTTAATTTTAACTACCTAACCCCCCCAAAGACCCTAGAATCTATGATCCTTACTTTGTATTTGGTGGATGAGTATGCTTATAATCATGTAATAATAAATGTAAAAGAATAATAAAATTATAGTAAATACACATATAATAATTTCAAGTATAATATAATATAATGAAAATTCACAATAGACATAATGTTAGAGTATCAACCACTATATAGAAGTAACATAACCAAATGAAAAGAAATTGAGTTATAAAATTCATTACCAACTGGAAACATTAAATTCAAATCCCAGTTAGATTAAAGAATTATAATTTAAACTTAAATGAAAAATAATAATGATTTATTCATGATATTACATGTCAAAGTGGAAATATATTCACAATTTAATATAAATTAGTTGGATAACATTACAATATGCCTCAACGAAATGAAATTGATAGGAAATCCTTTAGTTCAAACTTCATTTTGGTTGTGAATTCATTAAACACCTATATAGTAGTTTAAAAAATGTTATTAACTTATAAAATTACCATATTAAAATTTATTATATCTAACATTATCCAATTATAACATCTTATCACTCATTAAATAATAATATTTCATTGTTTTCATTATTTTGTGTGTCAATTTACATGTTTTATCATTCGTTATTTGTCATTAATGTTCCATTTATGAAACATATTATATACTTGTATCATCTCTAGAAAAATGTTCATTAAGTAATTATCTTATTTTCTATTTAATTATACTTATATACTATCCAATTTATGGGGTTAAGAAAAGGGATTCATATCACACTGTGAAGGCGATAGTCCACTCGTACATGAATGATGTTATCACCATTACCTGAGTGAAAAGAAATGAAAGAAAAAGAGAGATATATATATATATATTATAATTAAATAATGATATAAATTTAAAAAATATCATAATTATTTAATTTTTATCACATATTATAATTAATTTTATCTTTTCCCCTTCCATGTGATGCGTCAGTAAAAGAGGAATAACATCACTTTATGTGGATTTAGTCCCTTTTACACACAATCGACATTATCATATATTTGATGATATGGTATGTGAAAATATATATATTATATAGTTACTATATAGTTATAATTTTCTTATCAATATCAAATATAAAATTCATATATATTGTAAGAACTCGGTTCTAATTCTTGAGGTACAGGTTTCTTCTTTGCCTTTTTCCTTAATGGTTTTTGAGAAAATAAGGAAAATGGGGAAAAATACAAAACTTTGTTGTTACACGTCGTGTTCTTTTCCACAAGCCATGTACTTTGGCCGTATAGGATGAGTACACATGGCATGTAGGTCTATCGGTGATGAAGGGTGTAAAAACCGAATACACGCTATATACTGGGTATTTACACACCATGTAATCATTAGGCCAGTGAAAAGTAAGGCAGTGAAGTTGGATTCCAGCTAAGTGACGGTACACGCAATATAATAAATAATACACAGTGTGTACTCATGTCGACGGATGAACAGTTCAACAGTGAAAAAATGTAACCGCTAGAGGAATAGTTAAATGAAATAAATAATACAATGTGTACTTGAGAGTACATGCCGTGAAGTTTGTTTTTTCTCTTAAAATGGGTATTAGAATCCTCTGTTCACAAGGGAAGCTTAGAGTGCCAGAAGAGTGTGGGAGAGAAGACTGGATCTTGGAGGATCTCCTGATCGCACACCAGGAACCCAATTCCTATGTCGTCGATCTCCTTGGAACCGCACAGGTGATTTATTCCTCCTTATTGTGTGTTTCTTACCAATTCTTTCCAAAGGGAATGTTATTTAAGTTTTAACGAGATTATGTTCATCTCAGATCTACGTAGTTCTCGTTTGTTTCAGGAGGCATCGTTCACGTATACCGATCTGGGGTGATCAAGGTAGGTGGTTTAATGTTTATTTCCGACTACGGTGTTGAAATTATGTACCACTGTGCTACGAACCCATATTTGGGGTGTCATATGGCAGAGGCCTTGGCTATTTTAAATACCTATAATTATATAGGTAATTCAAGGTAATTATAACCTGCTGTTTGGGATCACTGCTTGGATCCAGGACCACCCCTAAGGGTGCGTTCCTCTGATTAGCCATTTGGACAGGTTACCCGAGGGTAAACCGTACAATCTAGCATGCTTTTAAATTTCCTTGAGAGTAATTGTAGATAATTTTTTGCATAAATGTTGGGCTCAGCCCAGTTACTTGCCCCTGAGGGCAGTGTTCTATATAGCATGAGGGCAGTGTTTTACTTTACCTGAGGGCAGTGTTCTATTTCGCCTGAGGGAAACTTTTCTCGTGCCTGTGGGAAGTATATTGTTGTGCCTAAGAGAGACACTTCATACACCTGAGGGAAATATTCGTTATTCATGTGGGAAGATACCTAAGGGTTTTGATTTTGATTACCTGAGGGTAAGGTTTGCATGACTGAGGACACTAATTTTTTAATTAGAATATTCACTGTGGTGATATCTTAAATTTAATGATTTTATTAATATTAAAATGTAAGCATAACTGGTAGTTAGTTAGTTTTGAGTACTGCTTAGTTTACTGAATTTACTATTGCACACACCTGTTGCACATTTTCACTGACAGTTGGGCGCATACCTTTGGTGGGTGCCTATTATGATTTATTTCTCACACCCTATTTGGGGTCATGTCTTCAGCCCCAAAGAAATTACATTTCTACTGGTGTGGATAAGGGAAAGGGACCCAATGCAGGTACTTGATTGTAGCAGAGGAGTAGGAGAGCATGTGATTGAGCTTAGGCTTGCAATTCTGGTGAGTTTTATTTACTCTGCATTGTTTGGTTTGGTTGTACATTGTGCCTGGAGATGTATTGTATTGTGCTGTATTTCAGTGTATAATGTTATGGATACTTTCATATAATTAGTGACATGATGAATCTTTATATAGAAGATTAATGGTTCCCTTTACTTCAGTTGTCTATTTATGTTTTATGTTATTTATCATATCCACTACGCTAGACTTTGACAAATGAGGGCATAGTTTCCCCACTATCAAACCTAGGCCCTCACTGCTAGTCAGCAACCTCTAGCATTTGGGGAAATGCGCTTGAGGTTATGTGACCAACCGGGTTCAGGTCACTTGTTGATTGGTATCCAGATCTGGGACATTGCAAAGTGGTATCAAAGGGTTTCTTTTCATTGAATTACTATTTGGAGCCTTAGACAGGGATAGGACAAAAATGGTAGTAGGTAATAAGCTGTGTTTGGGAGTAGCTAACCCGTGTACATGGGAAATCCAATCTACCTCATTATTTCAATTATTATTAGTTTTCAATTTTATAGTTAATTTTATTTTCACCATTGAGTGACGCACTTGTGATTGTGCTATTTATATTTTTATACTGAGTTTTATTTAGTTTTAACCCAATGAGATGAGGGTATGCCATCTATGCATCATTTAGACACCTGATAGAAATCACATGTCATTCATTCTTTCCATGCCTTGTAGGTGCATTAGAAATTTCATGTTGTTGTGATAGTTGTTATGCTAGAAAATAATGCTATAGTGATAGCTACTTTGATGAATACCTACGATTTGATAGGGTATTTTAGTGTGATATTACTGGTAAAATGAACTCCAAACATTGGTTCGTGAGGAGTATGGGCCCTCAATAACCGTAATTTGGAAGATCATTAATGTGTTTACTTTGTTATAACATTTGTAAGATTCCAAGATTTGATTTTCGGGGTGTATGGGCCCTCACGGATCAGAATTTGACACTTAGATATTTGTTTCTGTGTTTTTCTGGGTTGCGGAGTAGTTTCTGAAGTATACAGTCTGGAAAACCCAGTATACACACCATGTAGTTCTATGGAAACATGTCATGCGTTCTTCTATTCGGGAAGATGTGAAAACTTTTTAAGTACACACTGTGTACCCTCATTACACGCCATGTAGTCTCTTCCCATGTCATAGGCCATGTGGATGAGGACACAGGGTAGGGAACGGATTGGGGGAACACGCCATGTACTGGTTTTATAAGCCGTGTAGTGTTGACCCTGTGTCCACCCATGTAACTAAAAACACGGACGAAGGAAATAATTTCTTGTACACACCGTTTCAATGATGAACACGCCGTGTAGTGTAACCTAGGGACCCGTCCATGTAGCTAACAAACACGGGATGGTCATACCTCTTCTTGAACCCACCGTGTATCTGTGGGACACGTCGTCTAGACCTTACCAGATATAGACCGTGTATCCTTGGCCATGTGGCTAGGGAAACGGGGTGGTTCACACGACGTGTGTGGGTGTTACACACCGTGTAGTGTCAATTGAGTGGTTAGCTGTGTCACTAACAACATATATAGTTGGAAATTAAGCCATACACACCGTGTCTATCTGGGACACACCGTGTTGTTTTGTGTAGAGGAGAGCTATGTGGCTAAGCCATGTAGTAGGACTCAATCAGGGAAGAAAGATTCGTGTACATGCCGTGTAGTTAAGAGACACACCATGTGGTTGGGGTGTTACAGAGCCATTTTAAGCTGGAGTACATGCCCTTGTGGATAGCTTGTGATAACCTGCCATGTAGTATTTTTACATGCAATGTAGTCAAGTTTTGTATGTCTTGAATGCTTTCTTTCTCCTATTCACTTCTTGGCCTCCTCATTTTCATACTTTGATAATATTGATCTAAGGTGTGTGTTTGACCTTGTAGAGTCCTCCCACTGATATGACCACCGATTGTTCTCCAAGAGAGCGAAAACTATTATACTCTTGAGATGGTAGGCCATGGGATACCATTGGATCCTCCAGTAGTCCCAGATGTGGAGCCAGCCGTTATACTGGACAGAGGTGGAGAGGCACAGTTCCGTGAAGGCTTTATGCAGTTCATGCAGACCTTCCAGGGAGCACCGTAGGTTGCCACATATATGGAAGAGCTGATGCGTATCTTCCCACAGTAGCATCCGCCTACATTTTCAGAGGATGGTGGACCGTAGGATGCAATGTCATAGCTGAATTTGATGCAGACTATTTTCGAGCATCTCGAGATTCCTCTAGGGCGGAGGGTCAAGCTCTCTAAATACATGCTACATGATTCCGCCAAGAGGTGGTGGGATATTACCACCCAGTCCAAGTGTCACCTGGAAATGGCATGGGAAGATTTTCAGAAAATTTTCAATGATTTATTTTTCCCAGAGACGCTGAGGGCAGATCGATCTCGAGAGTTCATGAATTTGCAGCAGGGCTCTTTGTCAATGATATATTATTCAACTCGTTTCACTGAGCTTCAGTGTTTTGCACCCGTTCTGGTCGGTGATGAGTCTTTGAGAGCTAGATGCTTTGAGGATGGTCTTCGATATGACATCTGAGTACTGGTGAATGTTTTTAGGTTTCCTACAATGCATGTTATTGTAAATCAGTCATTGATTATAGAGTGGATCCTACGGGAAGCTAATGGTTCATGCTAGGGTGGTTCAACAACAGTTTCTAGTACTATTTCTACTGGCAAGAGGAAGAGTCAAATGAATTTCTCTCATGGTGGCAGTACAAGTCAGAATATTTCTTCAGCTAGACAGGTCAATTTCTACCAGTGTGGTAAGAAGGGGCACAAGTGGCCACAATGTCCTCGAGACCCAGTGGAGTGCCGAGCCTATAGAAAATATGGGTAATCTACAGTGTTTTTATAGGGTGTTTACATTAGTTTTTAGTGAGATGGGTTCTATACAGACTCCTCATGCAGGAGTAGGACCAGTAGCTTCTTACTAGTTGGGAAACTGAAATACATCAGGGTTTGCATACATAGATGGTGGTCATGGCTGTGTTATCTAGACACCAGGATCTCAGAGGCAGTAGGGTGGGTCAGCTCAGTGTAGCCAGGCTGTGTCGCAGAGCTACGACACTGGGCAGGCATATGCTGTGCAACAGACCCAGGAGGAGCATGATCCCAGACCATCAACTATTAGTGGTACTATTTTAGTAGCTTCAGTTTTATCTTCAATACTTTTTGATACAGGTGCTACACATAGATTTATATCCTTTCCCATTGTGGAGATCCTTGGGCTCTGTTTTTCTTCTTCTTCTGGTGGTATGGAAGTAGACACTCTGTTTGGGACTAGAATGACTGGTGTGTGTTAGTGCAAGGAGTGCCCCCTTGAGATTGGTGGGTGTCACTTTCTATGGGACCTCTATATCCTAGAGATGAAGACCATTGACATCATTTCTATGGATGGTCTGTTTGGTACCCTTTAAAGCCTTTGTGGATTGCTATCTTCGTAGGGTGAGTTTCATGTCACCAGGGGCCGGAGAGTTTCTATGCATAGGCGAATGAGAGGTCTAGGTGAGCCGAGCTGGACCTGAGTATCGTGGGTGAGGTGGTGTGATAGCCCAGATTGGGAGTTTATATCTGGATGATTAGAGAACATTTTAGAATGATTTCCCTCCAGTATTTGATCTTTTAAGTGATGTCTTCTCAGAAAACTTTTCAGGTCTTCCTCTCAAGCGAGAGGTTGATTTCTCTATTGAGCTTGTGCAAGGAGAAGCACTGGTGTCCAATATTCCTTAATAGGATGGATACACCAAGGTTTCAAGAGCTCAAGAGGATATTGGAGGAGTTACAGGAAAAGGTTTTCGTCCGACCTAGTACTTGTTAATGGGGATCTCCGTTCCTCTTTGCGAAGAAGGAAGCCGGTACCCTCAGACTATGTGTGGATTATCGGAAATTGAACCAGTTGGCGATCAAGAACCGATATCCCTTTCCTAAGATCAGTGATATTATTGATCAAATTTGTGGAGAATGAGGGTTCTAGAAGATTTAATTGAGATCCAGATAACATCAGTTACTCATTAGACCACTGGACATATCGCTTATATCTTTTTGGAGCATATACGGTCGATAAGAGTAATTGGTTATGTCATTTTGACTCACAAATGTGCCAAAAGATATCATGGATGTAGAGACCCGAAGCCTAACGTACATGAACATTACATTACTTTTGCGGAATACTTAATACATAACAAAAATACACACACAAGGATCGTAATAGTATAGTGTCTTTGGAAACTCGGAACGTAATCTTCTAATCCTGGTGAAAGATCTTCAAAATCTCCCATAAAGATCTTCCTTTTTTTTTACCTAAAACCTTTCTTTATATCCTGGGGAAAAGAAAACATAAAAGGGTGAGCTCAAATGCTCAGTAAGGGTAAACAAAAGAAATATCAATCACATAATTTTCATAAGAACATAACATTTTTGGAAATCTTAACCTGCAAAAGAGATCATAATTTCATAACATGGGATAAATCATAGTAGTGAAAATGAAACCATAACTTAAAACATTACTCATTGTGGCATACACACATAATCATAGAGAATCATTTCTTGTTAGTCAAGACTCATTGCCAAGACTATCTTAGTGGACAAAGTCCCTTTCTGAATCGAGTAATCCTCGTTTCAGTCCTGTTTCACTGAACCGGTATAACCTACCATTCCAGCCATGTCTATCTCATGAGATATGAAATCTTTACCCAATGCATTGGAGGGAGATATAGGTCCCACCCATCTCTTAATG
Organism: Viscum album; assembly: GCA_963277665.1. Classification (NCBI taxonomy): domain Eukaryota; kingdom Viridiplantae; phylum Streptophyta; class Magnoliopsida; order Santalales; family Viscaceae; genus Viscum; species Viscum album. The sequence goes on from OY728138.1 coordinate 773,244,235, forward strand.
AATCCTTTCTTATGTGTGCCACAAAATCATAAATCATACATCATTGCATAACCCATGTAATAAAAATGGGATTCTTAAACAACATGACATCATAAAACCATTCATATAAGATAAAGGAATTCATAAACATAATTCCATCACAACATAGTAAAATCAATGTAAAAATATGGATAGAAACAGAACCCTTTATTTTCTTATATGGAAAATAATTTTGATAAAACACTTGAATTGAATTCTTGAGGAAAATATCCTTTCTTCTTCAAAATCAATTTCTTTTCTCAAATCATCATGCAATTTTAAAAGAAAAGATATTTTATTAAAAATAGTCATGAAATCTTTTAGAGGAAGCTTCATGAAAATAAGGCTTTATAAAACAGTATAAATCCGTACCTGTCGTATAAGTTAAAAAAAACATTCTTCGTACTTTTGTCGGAAAAGTCAAAAAGTACCTCGTACGAAAAACGACAAAAGATTCCTTTCATACATATTACTAAAAACTCACCGAAGGGTAAAAGTGGATTAAAACAATTGTAGGTGGATGGAAATAATATTACATATTGATGAAACATGGATGTGGATGATAAAATACACCCCAGTAAATACTTACGAATAAACAATCTCGGATAAAAATGAGATTGTGATATTTCCCTTACCTTATGTCCGACTTGCTTTGTAAGTGTCCGAACCTCCTGTATAATGATTTAAATAATGTTATTGACTTATTACAGAATCATATTCATTGTTATGATATCATATATGGTTCACTTATGACATTATATTACCCGTTCTTTTGTAAATTCCATGTTAAAGAAGCATTTTGGGTAAAATCGTTTCATTTATCGTAGGTGTTTTGACTTGTTGTTCTTGACATCATTATTACTTATATCATGATTTACTTACTTCCAGAATATAAAATATGATTTATATATCATATATATTCAGTATATATATATATATAATAGATAGATAAATAAAATGAAAAACACCGTTCATGGAGACGGTAGTCCGTACGTACGCATGAACGCTGTTTTACTTTCCTTATTGTCTTGAAATGGAAGTAAGTAGATGACATACACATATATATATATATACATAAATCCAGTAGCTTTATAATGTCATATATTTCATTATTATTTCTTATATATACTTTATAATCATTCTTAAATGGTTAACATGGAGAATGAATCTCATCGCGTCGTGGAGACGGTAGTCCGTACGTATGCACGAGCGATGATATCATTTCCATAAATATTGAACTGAATTGAAGTGGATTATACAATATATCAGAATCAATATGATGTTTTAATAACTATGTATAGTTATTCTTTACACCATTATACCCATCCATGTAAGGTGGTGGTGGAAAATAGATTAAACCACGGCGTGGAGACGGTATTCCGTACGTACGCACGCGCAGTGATTTCTTTTTCCGTAGGATGGATAGATAGTGAAATAGGGTTATTTCATACTTATAATAACATATCAGTATATGAGTGATACTGATGTTATTACTTCATAATGAAACAACCTAAGAAGAAGAAGTGGAAGAAGAAAGAAATTGAAAAGATCGGTAATGGATATTACCTCTTCTTTGGAACGCCTCTTTGAATCCTCCACTTAAGGAACTAAGATTGGTCTTTGGAGAATACCAGGACCTCTAGGATTATTATAGGGAAGTGGAGAGGAGAAAATGGCAGGGGTTGGCCGAGCTTGAGTGCTCAATTTGGTGTGAGGAGGAGGGGGAGGAGGTGTCCTTTTATAGGGGAGGAGAGGGGCACCTTAGGAATATCTCAAAATATTATTTTATATTAAAGTCAAAATCGGTTTATAATGGTTCCAAAGGGTCTTATTTCTAAGCTAAAGTGGGGATGGGTCGAAATCCTATCAACCAATAGAATTTAGACAAGTTTAGGATATTATTTTAACCTTATCATTTAGATTTAACTCTAAGTTAAATAATTTAACATTTACCGTGTCTTTTTGTTTTCTTTCACTATATGGTTAATACACTTACTATAACATGCCAAACGAACCCCAAATTGTTTATTATTAATATATATATCCTTATCTAAGTCATTTGGCCGATCCTTAGATTTTTAGGAATAAAATAACAATTAATAATATAATATTTGATTTAAAAACTATTTTGTGTCAATTTTGACACTATTTGATATATGATTTTTGTGAAAGTCATAACAGAATTAAATGTTCGAACCAAGTTGATTAAATCAACATTAATATATCATAGTAACCTAGAAAATTAGTGGAATTCATAAAAATTTTCAAATTACATTTATTTTGGTGTTTATAACATCAATTATGTCAATATTTCATTAATAAGATAATTACTGCATCATCGTTGTGTCATAAATAAATTAACTTATTTGATGTCTAAAAATTACAAATAAAATACCATCATGTAGGAAATCCTTTTAGCTTTCTAATGAATATTTACAATCGAATTTATCTTATGTATAACCCCATATTACAAAATGATTTACTTATTAAACTTTGATTTTAGCTATTTTAACCCTTCTTTAAATAAATTAATAATAAATGTCCTAATCTAATCCAAGTGGGCCTAAATGGTCATATTTTATTCCTAAGTTTGTTTTTGGTCGAATTACACTTGTCCAATAGAATTAGGACATGTGTTAGGGTAATAGTGATATCATATTTACCCTTAGTTACCCTATTTACTATTAACCGCGGTAAAAAAAAGTAAAAAGTTACTATTCACCAAAAAATTATTTTCATCTCATTGAACCACATTTTAGTCCTTGATATTAACCGTGTCTCTCGGATTTTCGAAATTCCATTCACAGAAGCGGTAAAATTAAGTTTTATGCAAAATTCAGTTTTTAACCTACCACTTAGTAGTTTCACTATTCATAAAAAATTGATGTTTTTCAGAACAATGCCAAAATTTCATCCCAAGCTATATTTCATATTCCGAATTCAAAAATGAAGTCTATTTTACCAAATTCATAACATAAAAGTTGCATTAATTAATTTTATAATTAAATCCCGCTGTTAAAACAAATAGCGTGTTTTTAAGAAACAATATCTATCAAAAGATTGACACTTGTTTATGTCTGGTTTAAATGTGCAATTACATCCAATGACCAACATTGTATTAAATTGTAAAAATATATTCTAAATATACTTTAAAACCACTCAAATCAATGATTTATCACTATTATTTATTTCGATTAAAAAAGTTGTTTTTTAATTATAATTTAGTAATTTTCACTATTCATCAGAATATGAAAGTTATCCGAAAAGTACCAAAATTTCACCTTAGGCTAAATTCGATACTCCGAATCCGAAAATGAAGTCCACTTTGAGAGTTAAAATTTCTAAAATTTAAAAAGTGGTTATTACTATTCATAACGGCTAGTTTTAATAATATTTTAATAGCATATCATTGTTTCGTGAAACTCAGGATTACGTACCACACACGCTATCGAGGAAGGTTGTGATTGCGTGTAATGCAAGGCAAGTCAAGGATGCGTGTTGTGCAAGCTCCTTTTGGTGTAGCATATAACACAAGACATTAGTAAAATAAAAAAGAATTTTTTTCATAAAATCTCGGGCTGTTACATTCTACCCCCCTTAAAATGAATTTCGCCCTCGAAATTTGTCGGGGTTATAAATGGTTTACTATTTGAAAGTTTCTTTAATAGAAACCCACATCGTAAAAGGGAATACCAAAACTTGGCTTTAAAAACTAAAGTATTAAAATGTAGCGATTACCCAAATAAACTAATCACATAGGTGAAAATATAGATATGGAAGAGAAATCTAACCATCATGTTCTGATGGAGAGTGGTAGAGAACATGGCTATGGAAAAGCCAGTAATCACAAATCCATAGATTTGTGATGATATAAGGTACCATCTGATTCATCAGGTATAAGATTACTAGGACAACATTTTTGGTTTTCAAGATCATTTCCCTAAAGTTGAAAATTTGAATTAGAATAAATACTTACTTTATTTTGATACAATATCACTGTTGTTTGTGCCTTGAACAATTTCCACTTCATCTCTTAAATAAATGAAGTTGAATTTGTTATTCGTGAAGTGTTAGCAGATCATGTGATAGAATGACGGGTCATTCCATCTGTCTCAAACAAAAGGTAAGCAAAAGTTATTACATAAGTCATTCTATAGTGAGATTAATCATATATAGTTCCTAAAATGGACTTATACTTCATATATCATACTGCTTAATATAATAAAACTAGTTTCTACTAAACAGGGACTTCCTGTAGGCTAGTGGTAGGCGATAAAGGCCAGTCGCACTTCGGTTGTGGGTTCGATTCCTACAGCCTTGTCCGAAGCGATGGGCTGTCGCCCGTCCTGTAGGTTGTCCCTTTTTCTAAAACTACGTTACTATAACATCCCATCAATAATATCGAAAATCTTATATCCTTAAACAATACTAACTTATGTCCAACATAATCCAGTCTAATCTTTAGGCTTATACATAATACTGTAGTCCACTCTCATAATATAGTGACATCGATTACCAGAGATTTAATACTGTCGTTGATCCCCACATATCATAAGATATGTCTTGTTGGTCACATTCCAAACATTCAATGTCCTTAATCGTGTATTCTCTTGAATACCTTAGTGAAAACATGAGTGCAGTTAAAAGTTAACACTTTCCACATACCAAAATCCTCAAAATTCTATATACTCAAACCATGATATCACTTAGTCCTTATATCAATCATGAGCTCATGAATACTATTAAACATTTCATTTTCTCGTCTTCATTATGCGCATATCATCTTATTTCCAAAAAAATATCTCAATCACTTTGAATACCACATTAATAAATATTGCAATACTCAATGATACAACATTATTTTGGAATCCCATTACATAAACACTTAATCATTCCACCACATCGTTGTCATATTCTATATTGCCAATAGTGATCACATGTGATTTCCCTTTGTCCTTTGCCTTCAGTGGTTGCTCATGTTGATCATTACTAACCCTTGGATTAGGGCAATTATTAGCATAATGCCCCATTTCCTTGCACTTGAAGCATTGAAGTGTTGGTGGTGCGTTCTCCGCAGTGTTTGCTTTATTCACATCATTAGAAACACTTTTTCCATTACTTCGACACTCAGCTGCTCGATGACCTTCTTTTCCACACTTAAAACATTTTCTAGTCCCTTTAAGACAATCTCCACCATGCTTCTTTCCACACTTTGTGCATAAGGAAACATTCATCTTCTTTTCATCATTATTCTGAGATTTCTCCTTGAACTCTATCTTTCGTTTCTTGTCAAAACCATGAGATGGATGTGTAACACCAACTTCCATTTCTACCTTGATAGCACAACGAACAATAGCAACTGAAGTCTCTTATAGCTAATGCCCTTCGAAGACTTGGTTTTAAGCCACTGAAAAATCGATCAACTTTACTTTCAGGTTGGATGATAATGCCAGATGCATACCTTGCAAGTCTTGTAAAATTCGCTTCGTATATACCAACAGATTCATCATCCTTCTGTTTCAGCTCAAGAAAATCCTTTTCCATCTTCGTTCGAAGAATACGAGGGAAGTACTTACTGAAAAACAAGTTCTTGAACTCGTCCCATTCCATGGACTCAATTTCATCTCTTGGCCTCGTATTCTTGATAAGATTCCACCATTGATCAGCTTCACCTTCCAAACGATACACTGCTAGGATGACTTTATCATGTTCAGAACATTGAAGAACTGAAAATATCTTTTCAGTAGTACTAATCCATTGTTCAGCAACTAATGGATCAGTAGACCCACTGAAAGAAGGTGGACGCTGCCTCATAAAGGATTCAACAGAATGTTGCTCCTTCCTTTGCTCGTTTGGAAGTCTTGCATGATTCATAGCTTGAGAAAGTTGTGTGAGCATGGCTACAAGATTTTGCATTCCAGCTCCTATATCGTTTGGTTGCTCAGGGGGACAATCATTGCATTGCCCATCACATTCTGCATTAACACGGTTCCTTCGGGTTCCAGCCATCGTCTAAAACCCCAAAAGAATAGTGTGAGAGGCAAAAATCATGCTAGGGAAAACAACATAATAAAGGGTTAGTACCCTCAATATCTAACATCTTAGGTTAAATTTGAAGATCGTTAGCGCAATTCTAGGACTATAACCTATACGTATACTTAACCTTAGAGACATCCCTAGACATACCTTAGAAATATCTCTAGGGATCTCACTAACGTTTTCGCATCCTAGTTTCCAAAGGTTGACTAAACCTTTCCTCTGATACCAACTATAGAGACCCGAAGCCTAACGTACATGAACATTACATTACTTTTGCGGAATACTTAATACATAACAAAAATACACACACAAGGATCGTAATAGTTTAGTGTCTTTGGAAACTCGGAACGTAATCTTATAATCCTGGTGAAAGTTCTTCAAAATCTCCCATAAAGATCTTCCTTTTTTTACCTAAAACCTTTCTTTATATCCTGGGGAAAAGAAAACATAAAAGGGTGAGCTCAAATGCTCAGTAAGGGTAAACAAAAGAAATATCAATCACATAATTTTCATAAGAACATAACATTTTTGGAAATCTTAACCTGCAAAAGAGATCATAATTTCATAACATGGGATAAATCATAGTAGTGAAAATGAAACCATAACTTAAAACATTACTCATTGTGGCATACACACATAATCATAGAGAATCATTTCTTGTTAGTCAAGACTCATTGCCAAGACTATCTTAGTGGACAAAGTCCCTTTCTGAATCGAGTAATCCTCGTTTCAGTCCTGTTTCACTGAACCGGTATAACCTACCATTCCAGCCATGTCTATCTCATGAGATATGAAATCTTTACCCAATGCATTGGAGGGAGATATAGGTCCCACCCATCTCTTAATGAATCCTTTCTTATGTGTGCCAGAAAATCATAAATCATACATCATTGCATAACCCATGAAATAAAAATGGGATTCTTAAACAACATGACATCATAAAACCATTCATATAAGATAAAGGAATTCATAAACATAATTCCATCACAACATAGTAAAATCAATGTAAAAATATGGATAGAAACAGAACCCTTTATTATCTTATATGGAAAATAATTTTGATAAAACACTTGAATTGAATTCTTGAGGAAAATATCCTTTCTTCTTCAAAATCAATTTCTTTTCTCAAATCATCATGCAATTTTAAAAGAAAGAGATTTTATTGAAAATAGTCATGAAATCTTTTAGAGGAAGCTTCATGAAAATAAGGCTTTATAAAACAGTATAAATCCGTACATGTCGTATAAGTTAAAAAAAACATTCTTCGTACTTTTGTCGGAAAAGTCAAAAAGTACCTCGTACGAAAAACGACAAAAGATTCCTTTCATACATATTACTAAAAACTCACCGAAGGGTAAAAGTGGATTAAAACAATTGTAGGTGGATGGAAATAATATTACATATTGATGAAACATGGATGTGGATGATAAAATACACCCCAGTAAATACTTACGAATAAACAATCTCGGATAAAAATGAGATTGTGATATTTCCCTTACCTTATGTCCGACTTGCTTTGTAAGTGTCCGAACCTCCTGTATAATGATTTAAATAATGTTATTGACTTATTACAGAATCATATTCATTGTTATGATATCATATATGGTTCACTTATGACATTATATTACCCGTTCTTTTGTAAATTCCATGTTAAAGAAGCATTTTGGGTAAAATCGTTTCATTTATCGTAGGTGTTTTGACTTGTTGTTCTTGACATCATTATTACTTATATCATGATTTACTTACTTCCAGAATATAAAATATGATTTATATATCATATATATTCAGTATATATATATATATAATAGATAGATAAATAAAATGAAAAACACCGTTCATGGAGACGGTAGTCCGTACGTACGCATGAACGCTGTTTTACTTTCCTTATTGTCTTGAAATGGAAGTAAGTAGATGACATACACATATATATATATATACATAAATACAGTAGCTTTATAATGTCATATATTTCATTATTATTTCTTATATATACTTTATAATCATTCTTAAATGGTTAACATGGAGAATGAATCTCATCGCGTCGTGGAGACGGTAGTCCGTACGTATGCACGAGCGATGATATCATTTCCATAAATATTGAACTGAATTGAAGTGGATTATACAATATATCAGAATCAATATGATGTTTTAATAACTATGTATAGTTATTCTTTACACCATTATACCCATCCATGTAAGGTGGTGGTGGAAAATAGATTAAACCACGGCGTGGAGACGGTATTCCGTACGTACGCACGCGCAGTGATTTCTTTTTCCGTAGGATGGATAGATAGTGAAATAGGGTTATTTCATACTTATAATAACATATCAGTATATGAGTGATACTGATGTTATTACTTCATAATGAAACAACCTAAGAAGAAGAAGTGGAAGAAGAAAGAAATTGAAAAGATCGGTAATGGATATTACCTCTTCTTTGGAACGCCTCTTTGAATCCTCCACTTAAGGAACTAAGATTGGTCTTTGGAGAATACCAGGACCTCTAGGATTATTATAGGGAAGTGGAGAGGAGAAAATGGCAGGGGTTGGCCGAGCTTGAGTGCTCAATTTGGTGTGAGGAGGAGGGGGAGGAGGTGTCCTTTTATAGGGGAGGAGAGGGGCACCTTAGGAATATCTCAAAATATTATTTTATATTAAAGTCAAAATCGGTTTATAATGGTTCCAAAGGGTCTTATTTCTAAGCTAAAGTGGGGATGGGTCGAAATCCTATCAACCAATAGAATTTAGACAAGTTTAGGATATTATTTTAACCTTATCATTTAGATTTAACTCTAAGTTAAATAATTTAACATTTACCGTGTCTTTTTGTTTTCTTTCACTATATGGTTAATACACTTACTATAACATGCCAAACGAACCCCAAATTGTTTATTATTAATATATATATCCTTATCTAAGTCATTTGTCCGATCCTTAGATTTTTAGGAATAAAATAACAATTAATAATATAATATTTGATTTAAAAACTATTTTGTGTCAATTTTGACACTATTTGATATATGATTTTTGTGAAAGTCATAACAGAATTAAATGTTCGAACCAAGTTGATTAAATCAACATTAATATATCATAGTAACCTAGAAAATTAGTGGAATTCATAAAAAGTTTCAAATTACATTTATTTTGGTGTTTATAACATCAATTTTGTCAATATTTCATTAATAAGATAATTACTGCATCATCGTTGTGTCATAAATAAATTAAATTATTTGATATCTAAAAATTACAAATAAAATACCATCATGTAGGAAATCGTTTTAGCTTTCTAATGAATATTTAAAATCGAATTTATCTTATGTATAACCCCATATTAAAAATGATTTACTTATTAAACTTTGATTTTAGCTATTTTAACCCTTCTTTAAATAAATTAATAATAAATGTCCTAATCTAATCCAAGTGGGCCTAAATGGTCATATTTTATTCCTAAGTTTGTTTTTGGTCGAATTACACTTGTCCAATAGAATTAGGACATGTGTTAGGGTAATAGTGATATCATATTTACCCTTAGTTACCCTATTTACTATTAACCGCGGTAAAAAAAAGTAAAAAGTTACTATTCACCAAAAAATTATTTTCATCTCATTGAACCACATTTTAGTCCTTGATATTAACCGTGTCTCTCGGGTTTTCGAAATTCCATTCACAGAAGCGGTAAAATTAAGTTTTATGCAAAATTCAGTTTTTAACCTACCACTTAGTAGTTTCACTATTCATCAAAAATTGATGTTTTTCAGAACAATGCCAAAATTTCATCCCAAGCTATATTTCGTATTCCGAATTCAAAAATGAAGTCTATTTTAACAAATTCATAACATAAAAGTTGCATTAATTAATTTTATAATTAAATCCCGCTGTTAAAACAAATAGCGTGTTTTTAAGAAACAATATCTATCAAAAGATTGACACTTGTTTATGTCTGGTTTAAATGTGAAATTACATCCAATGACCAAAATTGTATTAAATTGTAAAAATATATTCTAAATATACTTTAAAACCACTCAAATCAATGATTTATCACTATTATTTATTTCGATTAAAAAAGTTGTTTTTTAATTATAATTTAGTAATTTTCACTATTCATCAGAATATGAAAGTTATCCGAAAAGTACCAAAATTTCACCTTAGGCTAAATTCGATACTCCGAATCCGAAAATGAAGTCCACTTTGAGAGTTAAAATTTCTAAAATTTAAAAAGTGGTTATTACTATTCATAACGGCTAGTTTTAATAATATTTTAATAGCATATCATTGTTTCGTGAAACTTAGGATTACGTACCACACACGCTATCGAGGAAGGTTGCGATTGCGTGTAATGCAAGGCAAGTCAAGGATGCGTGTTGTGCAATCTCCTTTTGGTGTAGCATATAACACAAGACATTAGTAAAATAAAAAAGAATATTTTTCATAAAATCTCGGGCTGTTACAATGGATTTGATGAATCGTGTTTTCCATCATTATCTTGATTCATTTGTGGTAGTCTTTGTGGATGGTAACTTGGTGTAATCTCACACTCGACACGACCATGATATCGACATTAAGATCATATTGAGTACACTGAGAGAGAAAGAGCTATATGTTATGCTCTCAAAGTGTCACTTATGGATGGATGATATTCACTTATTGGGTCATATTATATCGGATACAGGAGTTTCAGTAGACCTAGAGAAGATGAGAGTAGTAGTTTTATGGGAGCATCATAGGAACATGTTTGAGATACAGAGTTTCTTGGGGCTGGCTGGTTACTACATGAATTTTTTGAGGAATTATCCTACTTAGAAGTGAAGTTGATGGGTTTTACTAAGAAGGGTGTGAAGTTTGTTTGGTCAGAAGCTTGTGAGATAGCCTTTTATGAGAAGAAGGGAAGGTTGACATCAACACCAGTCCTGATACTTCCAGAGCAAGGTAAGAGCTATACAGTTTATTGTGATGCATCATGGATTGGGCTAGAAGCAGTGTTGATGCAGGGTGATTGAGTTGTTGCGTACAAGTCTCAAAGTTGAGGTCACATGGGAGGAATTACCTGACACATGATCTCGAGTTGGCTGCAGTTGTTTATGCGTTACGTTATTGGAGATATTATCTATTGGGAGAATATTGTGTGGTTTTCACTGACCACAAATGTGTCAAATACATATTTACTCAGTGTGAATTGAACTTGAGACAGTGAAGGTGGGTCAAATACCTTTAGTATTTTGACTTTGAACTTGCCTATATACCTGGAAAGGGTAATGCAGTTACTTACGCACTGAGCAACAAGACTCAGACACAAGCAGTTCATGAGGCTAGTGGTGAGTGGCAGCTTATGGCTTTGTTCTGTGAGATTCATTTCTAGGTGCACGAGATTCAGGGGAAAACATATCTTTCATCCTTATCTATGACTTATATCCTCCTGGATAGAGTGAGGTTGAGAAATCTATCCGATTCAGAAGGCCTAGTTCTATGAGAGTCGGTGGAAAGTGAGGACCCTCCTCCTATATGGACGATAGGTGTTGATGAGGTACTGTGTATCCATGGATGAGTATGGGTTCCACGGGACATATGTGAGGAGTTGATGCTGGAGTTTCATGCATCAGCATGGGTAGTGCCTCCTAGAGTTACCAAGATGTACCGTGACTTGAGACGTCAGTATTGGTGGCCGGGTATGAAACAATATGTAGCTGGTTTTGTTGCAAGATGTTCCACCTTTTAGTAGGTGAAGGTGGAGCATCAGAGGCCAGCCATACTGTTATAGCAGTTACCCATTCCGGAGTGGAAATGGGATGATGTAATTATAGACATTGTGACTGGGTTGCTGAGGTCACCTCGAGGTAATGATGCCGTGTGGGTTGTTATGGAAAGACTCACAAAGGTCGCTCACTTTTTGCAGATCAAGGAGTCCTTCAGTGTTGAAGATCTTGGGTAATTGTATATATGAGAGGTAGTACGCCTTCATGGGGTCCCTTTTTATATCATTTCAGATAGGGATTCCCTCTTTACCTCTTGTTTTTGGAAGAGTTTGCAGAGGGAACTGGGTAGATAGGTGCTCTTGATCACAGCTTACCACCTTCAGACTGATGGCCAGTCAGAGAGTATGATACAGGTTCTTGGGTACATGTTTCATGCATGAATCCTAGACATTGGGGGATCTTGGGAGAAGCATATAACCCTATTATAGATTTCCTATATTATTAGTTTTCAGGCCACTATTGAAATTGAACCTTATGAGGCTTTATATGGTAAGCCATTCCAATCACCCTTATGCTGGATGGAGGAATGTGAAGTAGCTTTACTGGGACCACATTTTGTGTAAGAGACTACTGAGCAGGTCAAGTTGACTCAGAAGAAAAAGGATATTGCACAGTCTCGTCATAAATCTTATGCTGATCGCCGCAGATGAACCTTAGAGTTCATGGTCGGGGATCAAGTTTTCTTGTGGGTTTCTCCGAGATTGGGACACAAGCAGATCAGGAGATATGTTAAACTTTCATTGAGGTTTGTGGGGCCATTTGATATTTTAGGGAGAGTCGGGCTGGTTGCCTATCAGTTTTAGTTACCATAGAGGTACCAGGCTATACACGACGTCATCTATGTGTCTCAGCTGCGCCACTATCATTCAGAACCATCTCACGTCTTTCAGCCCAAGGAGGTTGAGCTTTAGATCGATGCGGCCTTCGAGGAGAATCGAAATCATATTTTTGATAAGAGCATTAAGGTTCTCCAAGGCCGGTCAGTTCCTCTAGTTCGGGTGATATGGTAGCATGGCCGAGTGTAAGAGGAAACCTTGGAGCGTGAGAATTATGTACATGCTCAGTGACCTTAGTTTTTCATAGCTTTATCTTCACCACCCCTAGAAGGGAAATTCAGGGATGAATTGATTTAAGGGGAAAAGTTTGTAAGAACCTGGTTCTTATTCTTGAAGTGTGGTTTTCTTCTTTTCTATTGTCCTTATGTGTTTTTGAAAAAATATGGAAAATGGGGGAAAATCACAAATTTGTTGGGTACACACTGTGTACTTTTTGACACTCCATGTAATTTGGCCGTGTAGGATGAGCATACAGGGCGTGTAGGCCTATCGGCGATGAAGGGTGTAAAAATCGACTACATGCCATGTACTGGGTATTTACACCCTGTGTAATCAGTCGGCAGGTAAATAGTAAGGCGGCGAAGGCAGCTACCAGCTGAGCGATGGTACATGCAGTGTAATTAGGAATACACACCGTGTACTCATGTGGACGGATGAACAGTTCGGTGGTGAAAAAAGGTAGCCGCCAGAGGAACATTTAAATGAAAAAAGTACATGCCGTGTACCTGAGAGTAATTTCTGTGTAGTTTTATTTTCTCTTTAAATGGGCAGTAGCCTGTTATGTTCATAGAGGAAGCTTTGAACACTAGAGGATAGTGGGAGAGATTACAAGAGCTTAGATGATCTCCCAACCGCACACTGGGAACCCGATTCCTATGCCTTCAATCTCCTTGGAATTGCACGGGAGTGTTCTTCCTCCTTGTGTGTTTCATACCAATTATTTCCAGAGGTATTGTTATTTGAGTTTGAACGAGATTGTGTTCATCATAGATCTGTGTCGTTCTAGGTTGTTTTGAGAGGCGTCATTCATGTATACGGATTAGGGGCGATTGAGGTTGGTGGTCTGATGTTTATTTCCAATAGTGGTGTTGAAATTGTGTACCGTTGTGCTACGAACCCATATTTGGGGTGTCATATGGATGAGGCCTTGGCTATTTTAAATACCTATAATTATATAGGTAATTGAAGATAATTATAACCGACTGTTTGGGATCGCTGCTTGGATCCAGGACCACCCCTCGGGGTGCATTCCTCTGTTTAGCTGTTTGGCCAGGTTACCCGAGGGTAAACCGTACAATCTAGCATGCTTTAAATTTCCTTGAGTGGAATTGTATATAATTGCTTTCTTATATATTGGGCGTGGCCTGGTTACTTGTTCCTGAGGGCAGTGTTCTATTTATCCTTAGGGTAGTGTTTTACTTAGCCCGAGGGCAGTGTTCTATTTGGCGTGAGGAAAAATCTTCTCGTGCCTATGGGCAATAGATTCTGTGCATGTGGGTGACACTTCGTATGCCTAAGGGAAATATTTGTTATGCTTATGGGAAGATACCTGAGGGTTTCGATTCTTATTACCTGAGGGTAAGGTTTTCATGTCTGAGGAAAGTAATTGTTTTCTTAAAATATTCATTATGGTGATATCAAAAATTAAATGATTAAATGAATATTAAAATGAAAACATAACATGTAGTGAGTTACTTTTGAGTACTACTTAGTTTACTGCATTTACTAGTACACCTTGTTGTTGCACATTTTCACTGATAGTTGGGCACATACCTTTGGTGGGTGCCTACTGGGATTTATTTCTCACACCCTGTTTGGGGCCATGGCTTCGGCCCCAAACAGATTACATTTCTGTAGGTGTGGAAAAGGGAAAGGGTCCCTATGCATGCACATGATTGTAGCAGAGGATTAGGAGAGCATGGGACCGAGCATAGTCTTGAGATGCTGCTACATTTTGTTTACTCTGCATTGTTTTGTTTGGTTGTACCTTGTGTCGTGAGATTTATTGTATTGTGTTGTATTGCAGTGTATCCTGTTCTGGATGCTTTCATAGGATTAGTGACATGCTGGACCTTTATATATATGACTTCCAGTTCCCTTTACTTCAGTTGTATATTTCAGCTGTATGTTATTTATCATATCTGTTGTGCTATACTTTGACAAATGAGGGCATAGTTTCCCCACTATCAGACCTAGGCCCTCACTGCTAGTCTGCAGCCTCTAGTATTTGGGGAAATGCGCTTGAGGTCATGTGACCAACCGGTTTCGGGGCACCCGTTGAGTGGTACCTAGATCTGGGATGTTACATATATCCCCATACCCAACCATGAGAGGTGGTAAAGATAAAACTAATGACATAGGTTCATGAGGTGATAGTCTACCGTACACATGAATAATGATTTTCAAAACCATTTGATGGAAGTCTGTACAATTGTATGTATAAAACATAACGAAATAATATATTATTATATATAATATATATTTTTAATTATATAATCATGGTTTTTATATAATTTAATGTGTTGGAGAAGTAAATTAAATGAATACTCTTGTTGAAGAACATTACTTCTCCTTCAGGTATCCCCCTTATGTTTGAAATAACGCCTTCATATGTTTTATTTGTTTCAATGTTAAGGAATCTAGTATGATATGCTGATATTTTTTAGTTAATTATTTAGTTTATGGATGATAAAAAGGGATTGAGAGGTGTTAAAAAGTTAGAGAAGTGAGTTCCCTTTTATAGCTGAGGAAAAGTGACAATATTATAAATACTCAAAAGTATTCACAATTTAGTGGCCAATACTATCTAAAATGGATGCAAAATTGATACATAAATTTATTTGGGATTTATTTGTTTATAAAAACCTCCATCACATAATTAAACACAATTTTTAAACAATTCATTCCCTAAATTATAGGTTTTCTTTATTTTTACTATTTTAGGTTTTCACTATGGTTACTAGTTTTTTAACCTCATAAATTTATACATTAGTACAAAATTATGGGTAGATTTTTTTTTTAAATTTATACCTAATAATTATAAATATTATATATAAATAAAATAAAAAACCTATCAATGTTTTCAATTAATTTTCACACAAGACCATGTATCGCACAAAAACACCATTTTAACCCTAACAACACTTGTAATGTTTTTTACTATTTAGTGGTTAATATATCCCTTATAAAAGTTAAATTGGGATATTTATGAAACATTGTTAAAATTATTATCATTAAAAAACATGGAATAATTTTTTATTTTAATAAATTTTAAATCATCTAATAAAATAGAATTTATAATAAAATAACATTAATGTTACTTTTGACCTTATTAATTTAAATTTAATTTAAAAATATCAATACTGTGATGGAATTGAGATCAATTATATTAAAACATACTAAAAAATAGTTCTTAATCTGAAAATAATAATGTAACACAAAAATTCATTACATTTACTTTACTTTTAGTATTTTTAGTATTAGTTATTTTTATTAACTAACTACTTACTCTGTTGGATTTTTGTAACCATTTTATGTAAATAATTAATATATAAAAATTATATATATAGTATTTTGATAACATAAACTCTTTTTTGTTAAAAATTAATTTTTATAACCAAAAAAATTGATTTCTCAATCCCAATGAATTATATATGTTAAAGGTAATAAAATTATTATTTTTGTCCCCTTCCATATTTAACTTATTATATAGGTCAGATTGAATTCAGAGTGGAAAATTGTTTCCATATTTTATAGAAATTGATTATCATGAAATACATAAAATAAATAAATAAAATAAATAAAATATTAGTGGTAATTTTCACTCTTGTGAATCCATTTTAATAACTAGGAAAATCCATTTTCACATTAACCATGGTAAATAATTTTTACCGCATTAACTGATCATTTTAAATAAATACATTTTTTGAAATTTTTAGAAATTATAAATTAATATAATTTTTGATATATAATCCATTTATCAAAATAAAATCAAATAAGTGGAAATTTTTAATTTAAATTTAATCCCATGGATGTGACAAGAAGGTTGGTTTTTAGTGTAGAAGTGTTCAAAAGATTATAAATTTTATAAATGTAAATTAAATAATAAAGTTATTCTAGTAAACTAAATTGAATTAATTGATATAAAATTGAACAAATTTTACATTAAAAAATTAATCATATTCTTTTCATGTTATAAATTATTTAAATGAAAATCATGTTTTTCATAAAAATTTTGTTCTTTCACTATTCATAAAAAATGAAGCTTCTAACAAAAATAAAAAAAATTACCCATTGGATTATTTTGGTATCATAAATTCCAAAAGTAAGTTTATTTTTTTATATAAATTTTAAAAATGTGGTAAAAATTTATTTTAAGTCTTGTGTGAAAAGTGCTATTAAACTATCTTCTAGGGAAATTTGTGTTTAGTAAAATATATTTTTATCTTTTAAATGGTATTATTTTATTAATTATAAATAGATAACTAATAAATGTGTGTAAAATATTTCATTTCATATTTATTTAATTATATTCATACACTTCATACCAGCTTATAGGTGATACATATCATATTAAATAATATTATTTTTAGCATATTTTTGTTTGATAAAACTCAGTTATAATGACAAAATCTTAACATACATTAAAATTACATAATTTTTGTGGATAACATCAATCATTATATAATAAAAAACCAAAATTACATATAATTTAGTTCTTTTTGAATCATGTAATTATATAAAACTAGTTCATAACACTTATACATCTTATCCCACCAATTTATTCATAACTCGGACCCTTTTGGACATATCAGACTTAAAACCATTCTTCCTATACTTTGGAAATGAAACATTATAAAGGGTGATCGAGATAAATCATAAAAAATAATAAGCAATACATACATAAAAAAATTTAAAATAATATCTTCTATATTAATAATCTTGAAACTGTGTCATGGGATAAATCATAATGGTTCATAATGAATCAAATAAAATATTCCACTAGAGCACAACATGATACATTGAATTGTATCATACCAATAAAAAAAAATATTTCCATAACAGTCAAGGAACAACCGAAAAGGAAATATTAATAGTAAGAGATAACTTCCCATAGTGTCTCTATAGTTATAGTTCACTCCCCAAACCATATTAATAGTCCGAGCACACTCCCAAGTTCATCTTAGCGGATAAGGTCCATTATTGAACCGAGTTCCCTCTCCATTCCTGTCAAGATTATCTCATGATATATATATATATATATATGACCAATGGATTGGAGGGAGATATAGGTACCACCCCAGAAATAATGAAATACCCACATATGTGTTCTGCAATAATATAAATAATTTATCATATCAGAACCCATGGAATGAAATTGGATTCATTAACATTATTCAATCATAAAATAACCACGGAAAAGAAGTCAGTTTCATAAATTTCATTCCCTCATAAACATAAAAACTATTAGAACGAATAATAATGGTAGGATTGAATCATATCAATAGTGAAACCTACATAACATCAAATAATGTTATCTTATATGGATAATAATTTTTAGATATCACTTGAAAAGAATTCTTGAGGAAAATATTATTTTTTTAAACAGATTATTTTAAAAAAATGTACCACAATTTTAAAAGGATTATTTTTATTTAAAAATAACTATGTAAAATTTTCTTAAAAGATTAAAATAATTAAAGTTTCATGGTTATGGAAAATTATTTCTATACCATATATGTTTTAAAACAATCAATTTCTAATTTTTTCTAGAAAAGTCACAAAGTACCTTGTTTTGAAAATGTCAAAAACAATAACATTCAAATTGTGTAGTAGAAAGTAAAAATGGATATAAATGAATTCAATAATCTATAGGATAAAAAGAAAAACAATTTTTTAAATTTTTTACAAATCATGTACATGGAAGATTAATATTCCCCAACGGGTACTTAAAACAAAACAATCCCAAATATTGATGATATTGGGAAATAAATACTCACTAATTTATAATCAGTATAATAATATGGAATATTAATGAAATAAAATTTTTTGGACATTAAAATACAATAATATTCTTGATAATACTCAAAAAATAAATTCATTGTCAGTATATATGCCACATAGAAGAAACAAGTAGTGTACAAGGCATGTGTCCAACTAATATAAATGCGAGACATAAATTCATTACCTTATGTCTTGAATCATGACTTACTTATGAAAAATTGTAGTATAATATATACCAATTTATTATTATTCTATTAAAAAATCATATTAAATTATATCATATCAAATAAGAATTTATTTTTTCCTTCTATAACCCATTCAACAACAATTCCATGTTAAATTTATTTTTTAGTTAACAACCGCTTTGTTTCATGCATGTGTTTTGATATCATATATATTTTTCATCATATTTATATAATTGTTGAAGAATTTATAGAATGATAATAAAATGCATAAATATCAAATAGATCTAGTATATTTTTATTTATAATAATCTATTAAAGGTTTAAATACAACATGAAATACTCTATTTATGGAGATGGTAGACCATATGTAAAAATGAACACAATTTCCATTTCATTATCTTATTGAAATAAGGAATGTAATTGAAATATATGTATATATAAAATATAATTAATAGATAATTATTATTTCATTTATATCATATAATTTCACTAAAACCGTCCTTAATACATTCGATGTAATTTGTGAATGAATCACATCGCTGAGAGGAGGCAGTAATCCACATTTCGAGAAACAATATTATCGTATTTCCAAAAAAGGGAAATCATGAAAGTATGTTTTATATAAAAATTCAAGAGTAATAAAGAAATAAAAAATTCCATATATATCCTATAAAAATAGTGTATCCAACATAATTTCTATCCATGAAAGGTGGTAATGGAAAAAACGTACATCATCATTTCATGTGGTGGTAGTTCACCACACACAAGAATGGTAAGTTCATCAACAATTAGATGAAAGTGTTTGTAAGTGTAGTTATAATTTTTATAAAAAAAATATAGATGTATATTTATGATACTTATGTTATTATATATTCATGAAATAATAATAATTTAAGGGGTTAAGTAAGAAATAAAATGAAAACGTATGTTGATGAATGATACTTTTTCTTTGGGTATCAACTTTTTATTTTCACTAAAGGACTTATTTAGTTGGGTTTCATACCAATGTAAGGATTTTAAAAATAATTTTGGTAATTTGGTATAATATTTTCAAAGGATTTGGATGAAATAAAAGGGGTTTTAAGTGTGAGTAAAATAGAATCAGAGGCTCCCTTTTATAAGAGAGGGGAGGGGCACTTTTGGAATTTCTATAAAGGATTAATTATAATAAATTAAATATCCTTACAAATACCTAAAAAAAGGACATTTATTCGAATATAATATCTAATAAAGTTTCAATATAGTAAAAACATATATATTAGAAATTTTTTGGTGTTATTTTAACCCTTATCATTTTGATTTACTCTTAATTAAGCCAATTTTTAACTATTGAAACCCATATTTCTATGCTAAGGGGATGTAATTTTATATGAAAGTGTAAATTGAACCATAAAAGTAAAATATATTATATTTTAGACCCTATATCACACAATTTTTCTTTATTTAATATTTTTATGTTTTATATATATTTTAATTAAATAGTAGAGTTATAACATATCATAGGTGTTAGTTTTGAAACTATTCATTACATTGACTTTAATAAAATCCATACAAAAATATAATTTTGTAAAAATTAACTAAATACACCACTAAAATTTTATATCAACCTATTATGACTTTAATTAAATCAAATCATCATTATTTAATTATTTATAATTTCATTTAATTGATTGTTTTATTATTTGAATAATTAACACATCATAATTTTTTAATTTTTTATGATAATTATTTATTCACTAAAAATAAAAAATAATTATCTATAATGTATATATATACTTTTTATTTCATATGAATATATTTATTATGGAATATTCCCTATTTAACCTCATATTAAAAATATTATACATATTAAAAGTAAGAGTGAGACATTTTCCCACTCTCTTTGATTTTAGTAATATCCAAGTCATTTTTAGAGATTAGTATCTATTAAATTATTAAATTTATACCCTTTTGTTTTTTGTGAATAATCATATTAATCCAATAACGTTTGAAAAAGTTTTACCGTAATTTTATATTATCTATCACTTTATTTTTTACTCAAATTAACCAATTTTTCCTTTACATAAAATTACCAATGTTGCTTTTAATATTACCAAATAATAAAAGCGACATATTTAATAAATTTTGATGTTTTGATTAAAAATATGAACTATATTTTATTAATTTTAAACACATAATTTTATGAAATTACTTTAAAATTAATTAATTTTACTGAATAAGAAATCATGTTATTAAAGTGAAAATATCCAAAATATTGACATGTTTTTATGTCCAAATTAAATGTGATATTTATTCCAATGACCTACATTGTATTAACTAATAATGAAATTTTCTAATTTTCCCTTAAAACCAGTCAAATATATAAATAAAAACTACAAATTATTTCAATGAATATCTAATTTTGAATTTAAATTTCAGTATTTTCCATTCTTCATTAAAATATGAAACTTATTAGAAAAATAACAAAAATTCAACAAATTTAAAATTTTTTATATAAAACATAAATAAGAAGTTTATTTTTTCATATAAATAGTCTATAATTTTCAGAATTTATATTTAAAATGTGTTCTCCATTAAATGTTGTAAAAATAATTTTTTGATAAATAATTCTTTTATCCGTAAAATTGAATTTTTTTATATCCAATATAGAAAACACATAAGATTAATGTTAAAAATTAAATTGAATATAATATTTATATTTGATTATTATAATTAAATAATAGGGATTGTTTTATTTATTGGTATCAAACACACTTTTACTTATTTAAATAATTTTCCAAAAAATATTTTCTTTTAATTAATTTTTTACATTTATTTATAATTAATAAAAAATGTTCTAGAGTCTGTGTAACACCCCCAATATTTCATAGTATGTTATCTCTTTAAAGTATTTCAATAAATTGTGCTACACGCAACACCGAGTTCGAGCGCACCATGACTTACCAAACTAGTCGTTCAGAAAAGAGGTTACGAAAATAATTAACCAAATCATAAATTTTATATATCATATATAATTTTACCATTCATATTTTGTGTTTCTTAGACATAATATAAGAAAATTTTAATTTTTATGATAAAAGAGGAATTTTTTTAAAAAAAATGCAACTTTTCCTTCTTTTAATGGAGAACCCTTTTTAAAAACAATATTTTACACTTTTATATGGTAAATTTAGTTAAATTAAATTCTTAGTTAGAAGGACATATAAATTTATTTTGGATAAATTTTCGGTACTTTTCTGATAAGTTTCATATTTTTGATAAATAGTGAAAAAATTCTAAATTTTATTTAAAAACAACTATTTTTAATCAAAATAATATATAGTGTTAAATTATAAATTTGATTTGTTTTAAAGTATCATTAGAATATATTTTTATCATTTAATATAATTTAGGTCATTGAATTTAATGTGACATTTAAATTAGACATAAACAAGTTTCAATCATTTGATAGTTATTATATCTTAAAAACACCCTTTCTGTTTTAACAATGAGAATTAATTTTAAATTAATTTCTACCACTTATATATTTTTAATTTGGAAAATGGATTCCATATTTTTAATTAAGAGGTATATATTGTGTAAGTAGGTAACTTTTATTTTCAGATATTTTGAATATTTACTTTAGTAAATATTTTATTTACAATGGTTAAAAGGTAAACCCGGTAAATCAGGGTAAAAAAATAATATTATAATAATATTATATTACCCTAACATATGTCCTATTACTATTTTTTGATACATGTCTGACCATGGGAATACTTGGGTCTATTTGGGGAACCCATGGAGCCACTTGAGAGTGATAATGATACTTTATATTAATTAATTTAAAGTAAAGTAGAAAATGACATAAAAAATATCTTTTAGTAAAACAAATTTTACCTAGGGTTATATAAGTTATAATTTCGGCTATAAATACTCATTAAAAATATATAATGAATTATAAAATAATTATATTTTATTTATAATTGTTTGACATTAAATAAATAAATTTATTTATGACACAATAGTGATGCAGTAATTACATTATTAATGAAAGAATCAAATAAATGATATTGATAACATTAAAATAAATAAAATTTAAAAGTTTTGATTACATCCACGAATTTTATAGGTGAATGTGACATGTTATTATTGATTTAATGTTTTTTGATATAATAAAGTATTTTTTACATTCACTAAAAACCAAATATCGAATAATATCAAAATTTACATAAATTAATTTTTTTAAAAAAATACTATATTATTGGTTGATATAATAATACTAAAAAGCTAAGGATCCACAAAATGAATTAAAAAATATTATATACATCATTAATGAACCAATTTATGTTCTCTTAGAAGTTTATATTATGTTTATTAACCATATAGTGTAATAATACAAGAAGATGCTGTAAATGTTAAACTATTTAACTAAGAGTTAAATATAAAAGATAATTTAAAAATTGTAACTTAAACATGTTTAAAACCTATTGGATGAAAGTGATTCTACCCATAACCACCTGAGTGTTGAAATAAATTCATTTTCAGCCATTATAAACTGAATATCATTTTATAATAAATTAATATTTTAATCATTTCATAAAGTGTCCCTCACCCCTCTTATAAAAGGGAACTTCCCCTTCTATGAAAATCACACCTCCAAAACCATTTGGTTCGGCCAAAACCTGACCCAATATCCTCAAAATATCCATAAAATAAACCTATAGTACTTAATTGGATCATAATTTCAACCTAAGGATCCCTTTTGATCAACTCAAAAGGAAGCACCCGAAGAAGTGGTAATAATTTCGCCACACTCTTTGAAGTTCTTTTCTTCTTCCCGTTCCTCTTTATTTGTTTATTCCATACCAAAATGATTACTCCTGTAACTCCTATATATAATTATGATATTATAAATATGGTACCATAATATTATTGATTATATCCATGTTATAAATGACAAAGTCTCCATACATGAAAACATACAGCTTACCCTCTCCACGTTATGGTGTAGTTTGTCATGCAAACAATTCATTATTTGGATAGGTATAATAATGAGTATAACTGATGTAAATAATAAATATATCATTTTTATGATTCTTTATGTATGATATAACATTCAATTACATATGATTTCACCATCAATATAATGATATTGTCACTTGTGCGTACGTACGAATTACCTTATCCATGACGCGAAGAGATTCATTCCCACGTTCACCATTCAACAATGATTATAAAAATACATATTGTTAATAAGTATGTAATATATGACATAATAATTATTCTGAAGATATATATGTTTATGTCTATGTAATCCCATATATCTTATTCACTTACTTTCGTTTACTACGATATGAAAACGGAAACGATGTTTATGCGTACGTATGGCTTACCGTCTCCATTAACGGTGCCTTCCCTTTCATAGATCTATAAATTATAAGTATTTATATTCCAAATATATATAATATATAAATCAAGTTATATATTATTTATAAATTAGAATCATGATCTAAATGATACGATCAATAATAACAAGTTAAAACACGTACGATAAAGAAAGAAATTATTACCCAAAATGTTAATTTAACATGAAAATCATTATTAAATGGATAGTATAAAGTTATAAATGAACCATGTATGATATAATAAATATTAATATGGTTCTGTTATAATTCAATAACATACTATGGTAATTATACAAGAGGTTAAACGTACCATAGACCAAAGGAAAGTGCAAGGTAAGGGTTAATTCCACAGTCTCATTATTATTCAAGATTGTTTATGGGTAAGTTTTTTCTAGGAAATATTTATTATCAATGTCGATGTTTCATAAAAGAGTTTTAAAATTGATTATTTTTAAGGGACCATTTAATTAAAACATCATTTTAAATGGTTTAAATATTTAATCTTCTAAATCATTCTCATTAATGTCTATGTTTTCAAAAGGGGTTTTATGGATTTATTTATATGTACATGAATGTTTTTAAAATATTAATTCCATTCCAAAAATTCAAACTAGTATGAGTCACTTTGATTCAAAATTTCTTTAAATGTATTTATTTATAAATTGTGTGAATTTTAAACGACTTCATGAAAAAGTTATATTTCCCCCAAAGAGTTTTACAAATAATTTTCATCTACGTCAGCATCATTGGATGAATTTTAAACATGTTTGAAGTTGATTTATTATGATATAAATATTCCATATTGTATTGATGGTTTTGTGATAGGTTTTAATTTGGATGTGTTATTTTTATAACATTCATCGTTTATGGATAAAGTATTGACATTTCATATGCTAGTTTTAATGATAATTTTTATGTTATATTTCAGCCTTTTCATCTGAGGAATGTATTGGACATAGTAAGTGATGGGTGGAGCACACTATAGCTCCTTGATGCATCGTTAGGTCTTATGATATAATTAGATGTGGAATTGGATAGGCCTTACCATATTTGATATATAGTTTCAGACGAGGCCTTAATCATCTTTAGACGTCTTGGCCGTGGCTTTGAAAAAATGTTATTCAGAATGTCTGGATTATACATTCCCTCATTATGAAAATAATATTGATGGTTCATGTGGTTATTCGACTAGTAGAATACCCGTCACTATGTTTTATTATGTAATTATTTACTTAGCTCATATTTCTTCCATAAAGTTTTCAGGTTTATTATTTATAAAGGCTTGTGTTTTTATTTATTCACCATGCCTATTGTTTATGATATCTTCTGCTAATTTTTTTACCCTTACTAAGAATCTGAGCTCACCCATTTCTTATGTTTTATATTTCCTGGATTTCCAATAAGTGTATTATGATTGAGATGTAGGTTTAACATAAAAGGGAATAATGGCGTTCTCAAAGAACAATATATGCTATATTTTATGTTTGAAATTGTAATGTGACGTTTATGAATGTAATCTATTACCAAGACTGCTAAACTGATCTGTCTTTCATGGAATGATTTCCTTGTATCATGCCAATGTTATGTAATAAAGCACCAACTCTGGGTAACTGGGGTTGATTCTTTATAGTTGGTATCATAGGAAGTTTAGAAATAACTGTGGAAACTAGATTTATAAAAACTCTGATTAGAGAAAATTACCCTAAGATAGACTTTGAGGATTAGTATAGAATAATATCCAAAAAAATTGGTAATGTATATTTTATGTGGGTTTTCCAGGAAATACATCCCTTCCTTGATACGAACAGGTAGAGGCAGCTCTGGAATAGATGTACCTTGGAGTGAAAACTCAGACAAGGAGTTGGGGGCTTGACCTGGGGTATCCTGGTACACGACAATGGGCCTTGCTGCAATATTGGTTATGACACTCCCGGGAGATAAGCTTAAGATAATTCACAATTTATTTACAATCCATTATGAATGATATATGTGTAAATATTCCATTAAAGAAACTATTTTTATTATTATGAGACTATATGTGTGAAAATATTCAATTAAAATTGATTATTTTTCTTGTTTTTTGATTATATAGTATGATATTATATAACCTAGTGTGTGTCATCATTTAGAAATGGCACCCAGTAGAAGCAATAAGAACTCCAGAAATATGCATGATCTGAAGGGTAAGAAGGATCATATCTTTCATAGTCTTAAGCCATAATTTAGAAGGGAAATAGCCGCATGTTTATTTTCATCATATGAAGAAATAGTATCATGTGTTAATAAGATAAGTGAAGAATTATCTAAGTCCTTTGGCTTCTAAGGGAAGAAATAAAAGAAAAGTAAAGTATAAGGAAAGATGGATAAAGGGAAGATGGGAAAAAATAATTTTCACATTTTTGATAACTGTGGAATGAATCACCTTGGTAAATGCATGAAGGGAATGAGAGTTTGTTATATGTGTGGAGAAAAAGGACAGTAAGTACTTGATCAAGGATAAAAAAAGTTTCAAATGTACAATTCTTCATCTACAATGAGTTGGGACACTACGTGAATCATTGTTCAAATCATTAAAGTATACCCCAAATGCTAATATTGGATAATAATCACATTATGGTAATGCCACAGATGAAGAGGAACGATTCCATTTTTTATGTTGTTATTAAAGTATTGTGTCATTTGATTATTGTATTAATGATGTACATGTTTTAAGAATTATAGAGAATACATGGATTGTAGTGTAGTACTATTTAGTTATGGTTTTGAGATTGTGTGGAACCAAGAAAAGTGACTCAATAGGGGATAAAGTTTTTGGAAAATATATGGTTAAGAGAAAGATAAACCATAATATTGTTCTGATAATGAGGTAGTGATTTTGGAATAATATATGATTTATTTGGGTAAATTATATTGGATATTCTTTATTGTCGTGAAACTGATTAATGATTTGAGTATTCCATCATTGTTGGATTTTACAACATTTTTGAATATAAAGAGTATATCCACTATTATATAAGGAATAAAGGATAATGAATGTAATCAATAAGGTTTAATGGTAATTCAGGGTGTTACTGTGTTTTAAAAGAATACATGATGAAGGTATTCACATGTTATTGCGTGGAAAAAAGGATCCTCATTTTGTTTATCTTCCTTATAAATATTTGACAGTGAGTTTGGAAAGAAGTATTTTGGATAAGTCTAAAGGATGGATTGAATTATGATAAACATTGGATATTATTATTTAAGGTTTAAAAAATCATCTAATTATTTTTTTTGGATTGTTATAAAAAGGAAAACCCGGAGTTCGGGTGACAACTCTTCACGTATGGTAAGGCCGCGAGACTGAAACCCACAACCAAAAGGAGAAAAGGGTGCATCACCTACCACTAGACCGAGTGATTTCATAGTTTTTATAATTTAGTTTGTTTAAAATGGGCTGATAGATGAATTATAAATTCATTTTTTGGAACCCTATACGATCAGGATAAATAGAATATTTTTGAGTTCTATAATCTTTTGGAGTGAAAGATAAGATTCTGGTAGAAATTAGTTAACAGATAGAACTTAACATGTCAAGTATTCCTTTTTATACCTATTCTATGAAGATATTAATTATTAAGATTTATGGAAGGTATCATAAAACCAAAAATGTGTTATCCTCATATGTTATGTTTTATTGAACTGATGATAGTTTAAATCATCATAGATAGATGGCTTTGAGGCCCCCAATTTAAGACTTGTTTGTTATTGATGACCTAAATCACTCCATATGAATATTTAAATTTTCCCTCTAATTATGTGACTCTAATTTCCACTAATGTTCTCATAATAGAGATCATAATTTGGTGGTGAATTTTTCATTTCAATTTCCCTCTTATTAAGAATAAATTTTATTAACCCAATTTCCGATGTGGGGTTTCCACAAAGGTATTTTTCTATTTTAACCTTTTATTTTCAAAAAAGTTTCAAATTGTGAGGAAGCAATTTATTTAATGATATTATAATGTAACACCCTAATATTTCATAGTATGTTATATTTTCAAAGTATTTCAATAACTTGCGCTACAGGAAACATCGAGTTCGAGCGCACCACGACTTAACAAACTAGCCGTTAAAAAAGAGGTTATAAATAGTATTAACCACGTTTTAAATTTTATATATCCAATATAATTTCAAAATTCATATTTTTTATTAGACATAATATAAGAAAAATTTAATTTTTAAGATAAAATATGTATTTTTAAAAAAATGCAGATTTCCACCTTTTAATGGAGAAATTATTTTAAATTAAATATTTGAAACTTTTATATGCTAAATTTAGTGAAATTAATTATTTATTTATAATAGGGACATAAAAATTTAGTCTGGATATATTTTTTGTACTTTTTTTATGACTTTCATTTTTAGATGAATAGTGAAAAAATACTAAATTTTAATTAAAAACACATTTCTTTAATTGAAATAATTTATAATGTTAAATTGTAAATTTTAGTGTTTTTAAAGTATAATTAGAATATATTTTTATCATTTAATATAATTTTTATCATTTCTTATAACTTTACATTTAAATTAGACATAAACAAGTCTCAATCTTTTGATAATTATTATATCTTAAAAACACACTTTCTGTTTTAACAATGGTAATTAATTTAAAATTAATTTCTACCAATTCTGTGATTTGAATTTGAAAAAATGTATTCTATATTTGGAATCATGAGGTCCAAATTGTGTAAATAGGTAACTTTTATTTTTAGACATTATGAATATTTACTTCAGTAAATATTTTATTTACCATGGTTAAAGGGTAAATCTGAAAAATTAGGGTAAACAAAATAATATTATAATAATATTAAATTTCCCTAACATGTGTCCTATTACTATTTTTTGACACATTTTTGACCATTTCCATACTTGGGTTGATTTTAGGACCCCATGGATCCAATTGAGAGTGATAATGACACATTATATTAATTAATTTAAAGTAAAGTAAAAAATGTCAAAAACATATATCTTTTAGTAAAACAATTTTTACATGGGGTTATATAAATTATATTTTTGGATATAAATACTAATTATAAATATAAAAAAATTTCCTAAATAATAATATTTTATTTATAATTTTTATACATTAACAAATACTATTTATTTATGACACAATGATGATGTAGTAATTACCAAATTAATGAATGAATCAAATGAATGGTATTGTAAATATTAAAATAAATATTATTTGAATGTTTTGATGACATCCACTAATTTTATAGGAGAATACTACATGTTATTATTGATATAAAGTATTTTCTTCTCAGTATTAATATTTTTCCGACTTCCACAAAAAATCAAATACCAAATAGTGTCAAAATTTACATAAATTAATTTTTAAAACAAATACTATATTATTGGTAGATATAATAATCATAAAAATATAAGGTTAGGAAAAAGGGATTAAATAATATTATATATGTCATTAATGAACCAGTTTAGGTTGTCTTGGAAGTATATAGTATGTTTATTAACAATATAGTGTAAGAATATAAGAAGACGCAGTAAAAGTTAATTATTTAACTAAGAGTTAAATATAAAATATAATTTTAAAATGGTAACATAAAGTTGTCTAAAACCTATTTGATGAGATTATTTCAACCCATAATGACATAATTCTCAAAATAAATTCATTTTAAGCCATTATAAACTGAAAATTATTGTATAATAACTTAATATTTTAATCATTTACTAAAGTGACCCTCACCCATCTTATAAAAGGGCACTTCCCCTTATATGAATATCAAACTTCGAAAGCCATTTGGATTGGACAAACCCTAAACAAATATCCTCTAAAATTTACTCAAAAAAACATATAGTCCTTACTTTGGTCATAAATCCATCCTAATGATCCCCTTTCATCAACTCAAAAGGAAACACCCAAAGAAGAGGTAATAATGTTACCGCCCTATTTCAAGTTCTTTTCTTCTTCCAGTTCTTCTTTCTTTGTTGTTTCCATAACAAAATGATAACTCTCATACCTACTAAATACTATGATGTTACTATAAATATGGTACAACCATATTCGTTATTCTATCCATCCTATAAATGACAATGTTACCATACATGCGTACGTACTACTTACCGTCTGTACATCGTGGTGTAGTTTGTTATTCAAACACTTCATTATTTGTATGTGTATAATAATGAGCATAACTGATGTAGATAATAAATATAACATGTTAATTAGTCTTTATATATGATATAACAACCAATTACATACTATTTCACTATCAATATAATGATATTGTCGCTCATGTGTACGTACAGATTATAATCTCCATGATGCGATGAGATTCATTTCCAGGTTCACCATTCAATGATGATTATAAAAATATATATTATTAATACGTATATAATATATGAAATAATAATGATACTATAGATATATATGTATATGTTTATATACTTACATGTATCTTATTCACTTACTTTCATTCAATACGATATGAAAACGGAAACAACATTTATGCGTACGTACGTCCTACTATCTTCATAAACGGTGCCTTCCATTACAAATATCTACCTTTTATAAATTTATATATTCTAAATATATATGATATATAAATCAATTTTTATGTTCTGGATGTATTTAAATCAGGATTTAAATGATACGATCAAGAATTACAAGATAATACACGTACGATAAAGAAAGCAATTATTATTCAAAATGTTAATTCAACAAGGTAATATTTATTAAATGGGTAGTATAAAGTCATAAATGAATAATGTGTGATATAATAAATATGAATATCGTTATGGTATAATTTAATATCATACTATGGTCATTATACAGGAGGTTAAACGTACCCTCGACAAAAGGAATGTGCAATGTACATGTTAATTCCTCGATCCCATTATTATTCGAGATTGTTTATGGGTAAGTTTTTATAGGGACATATTTATTACCCATGTAAATGATTAATGAAATAGTTTTCAAATGGATTATATTCAAGGGGATCATTTATTAAAACATCATTTTAAATGTTTTTAATATTTTTTCTTCTAAATAATTCTCATTAATATCCATGTTTTCAAAATGGTTTTTAAGGATTTATTTATATGGACATGAATGTTTTTAAAATGTTAATTCCATTCAAAAGTTTCAATGTGGTATGGGTCACATTGATTCAAAAATTTATTTAACAATCTTTCTTTCTAAATTGTGTGACTTTTAAATGATTTCATGAAAAAGGGATATTTCTCACAAAGAGTTTTACAAATCATTTTTATCTATTTCAACATACTTTGATAGATTTTAAACATGTTTGAAGTTGATTTATTTTGATACAAATCTTCCACATTGTACTGAAGGTTCTGTGATATGTTTGACTATGGATGTGTTATTTTTATGCCATTCATGGTTTATGAATAATGTATTGACATTTCGTGTTCTAGTTATAATATGAATGTTTATGTTATGTTTCAACCATTTCATATGAGGAATGTATTGGACATAGTATGTGATGAGTGGAGCCTGCTATAGCTCCTTGATGCATCGTTGGGTCTCCTGAGACAATTTGACGTGGAATTGGATGAGGCCTTTTCCAATTTGATATATGGTTTTGGATGAGGCATTAATCATTTTTAGAAATCTTGTCTAAGTCTTTGACAAAATGTTTTAGAATGTATCGAATTATACATTCCCTCATTATGAAAATAATATTGATGGTTCATGTGGTTATTCGACTAATAGAATACCCATGACTGTGTTTTATTATGTCATTATTTAATCATCTCATATTTCAACAATAAAGTTTTTATGTTTATTATTTTTAAAGGCATGTGTTTTCAATTATTCACCATGCCTATTGTTTATGTTATATTTCTCTAAATTGTTTACCATTACTGAGCATCTATGCTCACCCATTTCTTATGTTTTACTTTCCCAGGATATCCAATAAGTGTATTATGATTGATATGAATGGTTAATATAAAATGGAATAATTATGTCCTCAATGAACTCTCTATGTTGTATTTTATGTTTGAAATTTTAATGGGAAGTTTATGTATGCAATCTATTTCCAATACTGCTAAACTTATTGGTCTTTCGGGATAGGATTTCCTTGTATCATGCCAATGTTATGCAATAAAGCACCGACTTTGGGTAACTGGGGTCAGGGTGTTACAATCGGGCATTGACTATTTGTATTTGTTTTATCAAAATAATGTTAGATTGAAATTACAAATGTGTTTACATAAATAAGAGTGAAGGACACCACACATACCAAAATCAACAAACTATGAGAAAAAATCATGAGTGATGAAAGACCATCACGAGATAGTCTCTAAAATTTCCTTTTTTTGATTGTGCCCTGAAAACATAATTGGATTTTCTGTACACATGGGTGATGTCTAATTTAATTTGTTCATTTAATTGTATAAAATTAATCCAAATTGGGGGGAAATCGTCAAGTTTCACATCCGGATCGAGTATTTAAAAACTGAACTGCTGTAGTAGAGTCAGATTCAACCCAAATATTTTTCCAGTCGTGTTGAAATTCATATTTTATGGGGATAATAATTTTTTCACTATTCATCTTCAATGGTAGATCAAATACTAGTATAGTTATATCATTTTCCTTTAATGATACATCGATGAGTCTGAAAGACACCACTACAACCCGATGGGCTGGAATTACCTAATATGTCCTCATCCAAATGTTACTTTATCCATGCGGTGATCAGGGGTATCTAACTACATTATTTCATCAAGAATGGTTTCTTGAACTTTACGACAACAGCAAACATTTTCAAAATTATAAGGATAGAATGATAATTATTTAGTATAATCTTTTGGACCATATAGGCAACCGTGACCTCCCTATGGATTTTATTGATTCATATTGTAATGATGGAAGTTGATTAAAAAAAGTATGAGTATATATTTCTTTCAAAACTTAGGAAATGAGAGAATAAACTACCGTGTACAACATTACTTTTACCTTCCATCTAAAATTAGATTTATCGATGGCTATAATAGTTTCTTCAATGTTTAACACCCTCAAATTTGTTGCAAACATAGATTAGATATGCATCCATAGTTTGCATGAGAAGCTATATGAATTAAAAACATGAGTAATATTTTCATCAGAAGACATAAAAAAGTAAGACACATGCACAATCTATAGACCATCTTGTTATAATTTCCCATGTGGTGGAAACCATAATTTCTATATCTTCAATAGAAGTAGTAGGTTGGATGGTAGAATGATGTGTAGCCTCAAAGTGTTCTTTAAAACAGGAGTAATAGGGATGCATGTTCCCTTGTTCCTATAATAACTCCTTGAATAGAAGTTCCTAATAGTATTTGGAGTATACGTTATCATGTCACAGTAAGAATAGACATATTTTTGAATTTCTGGAATGATATTGAGAGTAAGAGAGGCAAAAAAAGATTCATTTATCTATGCATAGTAAATGTACAGTTGAATCATGTGATGGAGTGAATTGAAATCATCACTAATTGGATTACTCAGCCAAGGTGTATGCCATAAATTGAGAGTAGAGTGTCTGCAAATGATCCATTTTGAGAACATTATGAGAAATGTTTAAGCATATTTAATGGTTCTTCATAACAATGATGGAATGTACATTGAATATACATTGTGTAAAATAAATTTCCCCCGTGAAAATCATCTAGGTAATCAAATTTTAAACACCTAAATGTTTCTCCAATAGAACACAAATCATAAAAATGAACACTAAAACATATTTATAAACATGGAAATTTTTACACTTATTGGTTTTCCAAAGTAACTTGTAAATAGGTTTCCACATAGGGGAACATAGATGGGAGGTTAAAACATGGACATGACAGAGAAATATAACAATCAAATTTTGATGTATAGTGATTGAGAACATGGTCTGGTAAAAGTTAACAATCATAACTCCATAAATTCAGGATTATCTAAGGGCCATTGAATTCATAAAAAATGATAATAACACAATTAATTTTTTGGTTCCATGATACATTCAATAAATTTGAATATTTTTATGAGATATATACTTACTTGATTTTATTGGATTTAATAATCATAATATAATCCTTTATTTGTACCTGAATTAATTTACACTACATATCTTATTATAAGAAATATAGGTAAATATTTCATTCATTACACATTAGAAGATCATGAAATCTATATAATGATACACTCTCCTATCTATCATAATATTACAAGAAAAATGTTAATAAACTTTATCCAATATTCATAAATCCTTATATGTGGAGATAATACATTAATCTCTAAAACCACAACAAATTTTCCAAGTATTTTTTTTATAAATTGTTACCTTTATGATCCTTCGAAAATATTAAAGTGTAAAAATTTCAAAATAAGGTAACTAACTTTCAAAAATCAACTCAACATTAATCCCCCCAAAAATATGATTTAGATATTAATTATCACATATTAATTATGTGAAGAAAATTATCATACACTCTCGTAAAACATGGTAATATTCTTAATTAGCAAAAAACCACAGTGAGGGAATATATTCATTTAAAAATTAAATCTTTCCTCATACCATAAATCAATATAATCAATCATTAAATCACCTTGTCATTATATTAAAAAACAGTTCTAAGGTCTTCAATACTATCGTATTTATCGAATCACACAATTAAAAATCTATTTACCATATTATTATCACAACACCAAGAATATATTAAGGTTTATCTATCCCTTAATCACAATTTATTTAAAATATTTACCTTATCACTTCATTTAATTTTCATGGATTCAAAATCCATTCAACATTTCATTTCAAATCCTTAAAGAAAAATAGCAGTGGTAGAAATACTTTGATATTTAATTATACCATAATAACATAAATATATTTATACAATATTAATCTTGAATTGAAATGAATAAAAATTAAATCATTCCACCACATTATTATCATACTCCACATTACCAATAGTGAACGTATGATATCTCCCTTTGATATTCATCTTAAGAGGTTGCTGATTTCGATCATCATTGTTAACCCTTAGAATTACGAACTTATTAGAATAATGCCAATTTTCCTTACACGTGAATAATTTATGTTTGGGGGGGAATTATATATATAACTATATATATTGGAATAATTAGACAAATTTTTCCCATCACTTCTATAGTAAAATTCTTGATGACCTTATTTCCCACACATAAAACATATACAGATCCCCTTAAGGCAACTTATTCAATTTTTCATTCCACACATTAAGAATAATAGAATGATCATATTATTTTATCTAGGGGTTTTATATTTTTATTTTATCTCTACCTTTAGTTTCTTATCAAAACCATGAGATTGATATATAACCCCAACATCTATTTCGACCTTGATTTCACAACACACAATCCCTTCATAGCCACTGATGTCTGTTATGGATAACTCAATTTGAAGATGTGGTTTTAAGACACTAAATAATCTATCATACTGAATGTCATGTTGGATGATAATAATAGAATCATACCTTGAAATCCGTGCCAAATCAGCATCTTATGTTCCAACAGACTCACCATCCCTTTCTATTAACTCAATGAACTCTTTTTTACATCTTCATATGTAGAACAAAAGAAAAGAACTTATTGAAGAACGATTCCTTGATCTCGTCCCATTCATAGATTCAATTTCATCTTTCTACATTGTATTCTTGATTACAGTCATCCACTATTATGATTCTACATCTAAATAATAAAAAAATAAATCAATTTTTTCATGTTTTGAACACTGAAGGATGGAAAATATCTTTTCAATGATATCGATCCATTGTTCAGAAACAATTGGACCAAAATACCCATTCAAAAAAGTGGATGTTTCCTCATGAAGGAATCAAAAGAAAATTTTTACATACTAATCTCATTGGTATGTCCATAATGATTCATAGCTTGTGTGAGTATAGTTATATGATTTTTCATTTCATCTCTAATAACATTTAGTTTTTCTAAGGGACCATAGATTCATTCCAATTGCATTCATTATAAACATGGTTCATTTGGGTTCCAAACATTGAATAAAATAATAGTATAATGTGACTAACAATATTAATAGTAAGAAAACCCAATAATTAAGTGAAATTAATTTCAATCTATAAAATCTATGGTGAAATCATATGTTTTTCAGGATTATTACTAAAATTATTGGACTATATGTTTTACGTAGACTTATCCTTAGATACATACCTTGACATAAATTTTTTAAAAATATATAGGTATCTCAAAAATGTTTTCTTATCCTTGTTTCAAAATATTAACCGAAATATTTCTTTGATTCCTACTATAATGATGAATAATTAACATACATTTACCTTACACATTTTTTTCCGGAACATTTCATATATTTCATAAATATTCACCCAAAGAACATATGTGATTAGTCTATTGGGGAAATTGTAAAAACATAAAATTGTATTATAACTTATTTAATTATTCTCCCACCTATTTTTTCATAACTAAAACCCTTTTTGACATATCATACATAATACCATTCCACTTAACCTGGAGAAAAGAATAATAATAAAGGGCGATCTCAAATTTTAATTAAGGTTAAACTAGGGAGATATCAATCTAGAAATAATCATAAACATACCATTTATAGTATGATTTTACACTCCATACTGTCTTCATACTCATGGTTCACCCCCATGATCATCTTAGTAGTCAAGGGTCACTCCCAAGAACATCACAATGGATATATTCCATTAGTGAACTAAGTTCACTTTCTATTCTAGCAATGTCTATATCATGAGATATAAATCTTTACCTAATTCATTAAAGTGATATATTGGTCCCACCCATCATATAATTAAAACCATCTATATGTTTTCTAAAAGAACACAATTCATTTATCATATCATACCCCATGTGTAACATCCCCAAATTTCCTAACTTAAATTTATTATATTATTATTCTATTAAATGGATTAGTTTATAATTAAAACAAACTAATAAATTTTTTTGAAACCCTTATTTAATGTTTTTTATAAAATTATATGTTTTAATTAATTTTATTATATTTTAATATTTATAACTAAGTATAGTTATTGTTTATAGTGTTCTAATTTATTTAATTCTTTTGTAAAAGAACAAAATATTGCATTATTTGATTATTATAAGAGTTTGACTAAAAATATTTATCAAAAGGTCATTTAACAAAATATTTTGAATGAATATATTTAATTTTATCCTTAATCATTTTATTTATTTTGCGATGGTAGAAATAATATAATAATTATTTTATCAAAATTTGGGAACAATAAATAAATTATTATTTTAAAGTATTATAAGTTTTAATATTAAAATTTCAAATGTGTATTTTTTAGTAACATTATTTAAATTAATCGTATAAAAAATTTTATTTTATTAGAAATAAATAAACCTTCAATGTTTATATTATATTAACATGTTTAATGAAATATATAAAAAACATTTTGAGGATTTTTCTATTTTTGAAATTATATATATATATATATATTATAAAAAAGGAATTTATACAATTAATTAATTATTTTACTACAAAAATTCACTTTTAGATGTGTCAAAAAATTAGTGAAATGATTTATAAATATGTGTATATATTATATATATATAAATGTTATTTAATAAATATATATAAGAATTTTTTTTATAAATATTGATAATTATTTTTCTCATTTATATATATATATGTATATATATATATGTTATAAGTTTATAAATTTATATATTTTAAAAATTTAAGTGTAATTTTGTTATTAATGAGAGAAAGACAGAAAAATAAAAATGAAAATTATAAATAAAGACAAATGAAATGTTTGAAGCATGAAACACACAAAGTGATGATTGTTAAAAAAACTTTATAA
This sequence comes from Viscum album, assembly GCA_963277665.1. Lineage (NCBI taxonomy): Eukaryota > Viridiplantae > Streptophyta > Magnoliopsida > Santalales > Viscaceae > Viscum > Viscum album. The sequence continues at coordinate 773,282,329 of OY728138.1, forward strand.
AATACATATAATATATTAATGTATTAAAATAAATGAATATGGTGAAAAAAGAAAAATGAAAGTGAGACAAAAAAAGAAAATACGTGATGAAAAAAAGGGAAAAAACCAGTTGTAGCATGACAATAAGATAAAAAAACAGAGTGACCCATGGAAACCAAATGAAATTAAAATCAATCGACCCTTAGACAAAAAATGATAAAAAAATAATAACATATCATTATATATAAATATATATATATATTAATAATAATTATAGATGACCCATGATTCTTTAGTTTTGTATAAAAAAGTATTCATATATATAATAACATAGTTTCACTGAGAAGCTTAGAAACCTATAATTTTTTTATAAATAAGTGATAGAAGAACCCCTCCTTCATGTGGTTAGAAAAAACATGACAGACAACTTCCTTGGGATCATGTTCTTATGAAAAGAGGATATTACCTCTTCCCTTTCAGTTTCCAGTATCAAGTAAGGGATTTATTAGTTTCAAATTTATTTGTAAGGGTTATGTTTTAATATCTGTCATTAAATGTATATTTTTTAAGGTGAAATTAATTATTTCCATAAACATATATATATATATACATATAAATAGTTATATATATGTATATGTAAAAAAATATTTTCCTAATCTGAATTACCTAAAATTCTTCTAATTTTAAAAGATATTTCCATAAAAAATATTAAAGATGCAAAGGTATTATTTTGATGATCAAGTAAGGATTTTTTACATGCGTGTATATACATACATATATACATGCAAGTTTTGTTTAATAACTTTTTTATTTATATATATAAACTTGATATAGATCCTTTATCCTATCATATTTATTTTATGAACCAATGTTAATTTTATGTTATCATGATTTTCAAGTCCGTGCGTATATATATGTAGTAGTATATATATATACATATATATACATGTATATATCAATGCATTTATGTATAAGAAACCTAAATTTCATTGACCATTATAATTTATTTTAAATTTATGGTGTTGGATAATCTCCAAACTAATGTAAAACCATTTTAAAATTCCATAAAAACATTGTTTTCTCATTTTCCATGGGACAAAACGAATCATTTTATGTGATTTTATGGAATGAGTTATCATTTCATGTGTATACCTACATCTGTATCATTTTTAATGTCATTCATGTATAGGTATATCTATAATATACTCATACATGACATTATCATAATTTTGTATTGTGCATGCATTTAATTCATGTGACCTGTAGTTATGGTTCTTAAAATGTTTCAAAGAATGGAATTCTATCTAAATGGTTTCAGAAACTTTTGTGAATATTAAAGTGACTCTCATTTGACTAAATTATATCTATAGAGGTATTTTGAAAATGTTTTGGAACTGAGATGAGAACGACTAGTCTATGAGAAAATTTTTAAATTTTTTTGGATTTAGTTAATTATGAGACATTACGGGGAGTGAACCCGTAAGTCTATGAGAAGACCTTTGGCATTATGTTATGGATTTTAGACATGGACTGAAAATTATTGCTAACATCCCCAAGTAAAATTACTATTTTTGAAGTAGAATTTCCAATGGCTTTTCAAGTATAATTATTTTTTGAAATACATTTTTTTCAATATATATATGTATATATCAAGTTTTGTGATAATCCTGTTTAAGTATGAAAGAAATGTTTTTAATGATTTTTTTGGTGGTTTTGAAACCCCTTACTGGGAATATCCATTGCTCACCCTTTTTTTAAATTATATTCACAGGACACCTTGAAGGCCTAAGTTGGATGTCATCATTTTTTGTGGGCATGCGCAGAAGCGTAAAATGCCTATTTTTTTATTTTATGAATGTTGCAACTCTGATAAATAAATGATGTTTTTATCTTATTCTGTAGAACCTAGATCATTAAAAGATTCCCTGTTATATGGTATGTTGTGTAAATATTCGTTTACTTTTTCAAAAACAAATTACACAACATGTATTTAGCATTAAATCCTGAAGCATGGGTTTGAGTTGTTATAATTGGTATCAGAGGAACGGTCTATAAAACTTTGGAGATTAGTTGTTGTTGAGTTTAAGAGTTTATCAGTCATAGTTTCAAATAATTACTAAAATAAAAATTCCGGATTTTGTTTAGTCCGAAAAAATGATTTGCGGGGACAACATTATTTTGAGAGGGGGATAATGTAACATCCTAGAATTTCCTAACTTAATTTTATTATATTATTATTCAATTTAATGGATTATATTATAATTAAAACTAGAGAGTAATTTTTTTTGGACAACCTTCTTTAAAATAATTTATAAAATTAAGTATTCTAATTAATTTTATTATTTGTTAATTTTTATAACTAAGTATACATATTATTTATAGTTTTAAAATTTATTTTATTCTTTAATACAAAAAAAATATTTCATTATTTTATTATTATAAGAGTTTTAATGACAATATTTATCAAAAGGTTATTTATCAAAATATTTTTAATGAATTTATTTAATTTTATCCTTAATCAAGTTATTTATTTTGAAATAATAGAAATAATATGGTAATTATTTTATCAGAATTTGGGTACATTAAAAAAATATTATTTTCATTTATTAAATGTTTTAATATTAAAATTTGAAATGTGTATTTTTTTAGTAACATTATTTGAATTAATGGTATTAATACTTTTTGGTGATTTGAAATAAATAAACATTCAATGTTAATATTATATTAACATGTTTAAATAAATATATAAAAAACATTACGAGAATTATGGTACATTCAAAATTATATATATATATTCTAAAAAAAGCAATTTATACATTCATGTAATTATTTTACTACAAAAAATCACTTTTAGATGTGTTAAAAAATGTTTGAAATGTTTAATAAATATATGTATATATTTTTTATATATAAAAACATGATTTAATAAATATATATAATTATTTGTTTATAAATATCGATAATTATATTTTTTATTTATATATATATATATATATGTATATATATGTGTTATAAGTTGCTAAATTTATATATTTTAAAAATATATGTGTAATATTTTTATTAATGAGATAATGAAATAAAAAAAATAATGAAAATTATAAATAAAGAAAAATGAAATTTTTGAAGCTTGAAAGAAACAAAGTGATGATTGTTAAGAAAACACTTTAAAATATATATAATATAATAATATATAAAAAGCAATGATTAGGGGGAAAAATAAAAATTCATGTGAGATAAAAAAAGAAGAAGACATGATGAAAAAAAGGAAAAAAACTGTTGGAGCATGACAATAAGATTAAAAAAGAGACTGACCCGTGGAAACCAAATGACAAAAAAAATCAGTCGACCCTTAGACAGAAAAAATTATAAAAAAATAATTATATATAATTATATATATATATTAATAATAATTATTGATGACTCATGATTCTTTAGTTTAGTTTAAAAAATATTAATATATATAATAACTTAGCTTCACCGAGAAGCTTGCTAACCAATAATATTTTTTATAAATAAGTGATAGTATAACCCCTCTTCCAATTGGTTAGAACACACACGTTAGACTGCTTCATTGAGTTCTTATTCTTAGGTAAATAGGAGGTTACCTCTTTCCTTTCGGTTTCCACTATCAAGTAATGGATTTATTAGTTTAAAATTTATTTGTAAGGGTTATGTTTTAATATTTTTCATTAAATGTATATTTTGTAATATGAAATTAATTATTACCATGAATATATATATATATAAACATATACATAGTTATATATATTTATATATGTGTATATTTATATATGTATTTGTAAAACCATTCTTTCCTAATATTAATTACATAAAAAACTACTTATTTTAAATGATATTTCCATAAACAAATATTATAGATGCAAAGGTATTATTTTGATGATAATGTAAGGATTTTTTACATGCGTGTGTATACATATTTATATACACACATATTTTGTTTAATATATTATTTATTTATTTATATAAACTTGATATCGATCCATTGTCCTATCAAATTTTTAATGAACCAATGTTAATTTGAAGTTATCTTGATTTTCATGTTTGAGTGTATATATATAGTAGTAGTATATATACACACATATATACATGTATATATTAAAGAATTTATTTATAAGAAACTTAACATTCGTTAAAATTTCTCATTTATTTAAAATTTATGGTGTTGGATAAGCACCAAACTAATGTATAACCATTTTAAAATTCCATAAACACTTTTTTTCTCAATTTTCATGGAAAAAATGCATTATTTTATGTGAGTTTATGGAACGAGTTATCATTTCATATGAATGCCTACATCTTCATCATCTGTCATGTCATTCATCTATAGGTATGACTATCATCTACTCATACATGACATTATCATCATTTTGTATCGTGCATGCATTTAATTCATGTGATCTACATTTATGGTTCTTAAAAGGTTTCCAAGAATGGGATTCTCTCTAAATAGTTTTGGAAACATTTGTGAATATTTAAGTGACACTCATTTGAGTAAATTAATACTATAGAGGTATGTTGAAAATTATTTGGGACTACGATGATAACAACAGGTCTATGAGAAAATGTTTTAAAAACTCTGGCATTAGTGAATTATGAGACATTACGGGGAGTGAACCCGTAACTCTAAGATAAGACCTATGGTTTTATGTTATGGATTTTATCCCTGGAATGCAATGTATTGTTAACATCCCCAAGAAAAATTAATATTTTTTAACGATAATTCCCAATGCATTTTCAAGTATAATTATTTTGTGAAATACTTTTTTTCAATATATATATATATATCAAGTTTTCTGATAATCCTTTTTAAGTATGCAAGAATAGTTTTTAAAGATTTCTTTGGTTGTTTTAAAACCCCTTGCTGGGCATATCCATTGATCAGCCTTATTTTAAATTATATTCACAAGTCACCTTGAATCCCTATGTTTGACGTTGTCATTTTTGGTGTGCTTGCGCAGAAGCGTAAAAGGTATATTCTTTTATTTTATGCATGTTGCAACTCTGATAAATGTATGAAGTTTTTATGTAATACTTCAGAACCTACATCTGTAAAATATCCTCTCTTATATGGAATGTTATATAAATATTAATTTAATTTTTTAATAAGAAAATTACACAGCATGTTTTTAGCATCGAATCCATAAGCGTGGGTTTTAGTTTTTATACCATGTAATTAAATTTTCTTTCATAAACATCATTCAATCTTATAATAACCATAAAAATGAAATGGGTTTCAAATATATCTTTCCCTAATAAAAATAAAAAATTATTTGAAATAATAGCATGGTTATTGTTGAATTAAATCCCTAATTAAACATATGTAACACCAAATAAATTTATCTTATAAGGACAATAATTTTGAGATATATCTTGAAATCAAATCTTGAGAAAAATATCCTTTATCCTTTGAAAATGTTTTCTTTTAAAAATTGTGGTGCAATTATACATATATATTTTTCTTTTAAATTTACATTGTAAAATATTAAAGTAATATTAAATTCATTAAGTCTTAATAATATAAGAAAATTATGTTCATGCGATATATGTTCAAAAAACATTTCTTTTGTATTTTTTCTGTAAAAATCACAAAGTACCTCGTTTTACAAATGACAAAAAAATCTTTTCAAATAGTTTATTAAAAATTAAAAATAGGGTAAAAAAGACTTTAAACATCTATAAGATAATTTTAATATTATTTCCCAAAACCATTTTTTGAATACATGGACATGGAAAACAAATATTCACAAATAGATACATAAAATGAAACAATCCCAAATATTGGTGAAATTGAGAAATAAATACTCATCACGTTATAATCACTAGAATCATATTATATATGAAATAAGTAATATTAAATGGATATTAATTTACCTTATTATTTTGTATGAGACTCATAAAATACATTCATGTGTATCATATACTCCATGTAGAAGAAACAAGTACTGTATACGGCTCGTGTCCAATAAAAATATATGTGAGACCAAAATCCCTTACCTTATGTTTTTAATCTCATAAAGCTCTTGAAAACCCCCTATATAATAAAAATAAATTTATTATACATCTATTAAAAATAATATTTAATTATATCATATCATATATCATTTAATTATGTCTTTATATTACCCATTTATCAACATTTCTATGTTAAACTAATGTTTTGGGTAATAAAAACATTATTTTTCACATGTGTTTTGAATTTTTATATTTTTGGTCCTTGTACTTATATAATAAATTAATAATTTATAGAATTATTAAATTGAAATAAATATTATATATATTAAATTTATATAAATTTTTTATAATCTATAAAATATGTAAATAGAAAATTATATACGTTATTGATGGAGATAATAGACCACATGTAGCATAACACTATTTAGATTTTCTTTTCATATTGAAATAAAGTTGGTGAATGAAATATATATGTGTGTGTGTGTGTATGTATATATTATATAATTATATTATAATTATTATTTATTTTATATCATATAAGTTCACAAAATCCATCCATAATACATTCCATTTGATGTGTGAACAAACCACATCTCATTGAGGAGGCTCTAGTCCACATGTCCAGAAATGAATATATCATATTTCCACCACATAAAAAGGATGAATAAATGATTTATATAATAATTAATAAAGAATAAAGACATAATAAATACCATATATATCATATAAAAGTATAGTGTTCATCAGAATTCCCAACCATGAGATGTGGTAATGGAAAAACAACATCATAGTTTTGTGATGTTGTAGTTCACTATACACAAGAATGGTAAGTCTGTTACCCAAAAAAAAGGAAGTCTGTTTAAGTGATGATATAATCATTATAATAAAAATATATAATTATATTTTTGATGCAAATTTTATTATATAATAATGGAACGATTATAATTTAGGTGTTCAAGGAAGAAATTAAATGAAAATGTATGATCCAAATGGTTATTTATGTGTGATTAAAATAGAAGAAGAGGTTCCCTTTTATAAATATGGGGGAGGTATACTTTTGAAATTTCTCATAAGATTAATTTATATGAAATTCAACATCTATAAAAATTCCTACAAAAGTAAATTTATTTAAATAAATGATATGATAAGGTTTTAATCTAATAAAGAAAAAAAATTTATACAAACTTTGGTGTTATTTTAACACTTATCATTTTGATTAACCCTTAATTAATCCATTTTTATTTTAACTATGTCAACCAATTTTTCTATACTAAGAAGAGGTGATTTTTACTTATAAAGTGTAAATTCTACCATAATGGGCAATGTGGGATATTATAGACCATATTAAATCCCAAAAATTCATATTGAATATTTTTATGATTTATGAATAATTTAATGAAATATCATTTTCATAAAATATAATAAGTATCAATTTTGTTACTATTCATTACATTGAATACATTAAAATAAATAAAGAAAACTAAATTTAGACTAATTAAATTAATAAATCCCTAAAATTGTATGTTTACCTATAAATTTCATGTATAAATTTAATTATGTAAAATTATATTTATTTTAATAATTTAATGTCATTTAATTGATTGTTTCATTAACATAATAAATGACTTTATCATACTTTTTTTAATTATTTATGACAATTATTTAATGAATAAAAATAAAAAATAAATTTATATAATATATATAAACATTTTATATTTTTTTAGTAATATATATAACAAAGAATAGCTTCTATTTATATACATATTAGAGTCATTATCCTTATTAAAAGTTAGAGTGTGACATTTTTTTCACTCTCTTTGATTTTAAAAATATCAATTTTATTTTTATTTGATTGTGTCCATTAAATTATAAAATTTCTATATTTATGTTTTAAGTTTTTAAATATAGTAATCCAACAATTTTTAGATGCTTTTAGAGTCATTTTTGTTCCTTATCACTTTATTTGTTACTTAAATTACCCAATTGTCCCTTTACCTTAAAAAACATAAAATGGAAATATTTATATTAGCCCAAAATTAAAGGGACATATTTAAGAAATTTGTAAATTATGAATCCAAATAAGAAATAATTTTTTTATAATTCAAAATAATTAAATTTCTAAAATTTATTTTAAATTAATACCTTTGAGGGGTGGAGAAATGAGGTTTTAATGTGAAAGCATCTAAAATATTAACAATTTTTTATATCCAAATTAATTATGAAACATAATAAATGATATAAATTGGATTAAATGATAAAAAATTTAATCTAATGATACTTTAATACTAATAAAATATATAGTTAGACACATTAAATTATATCAGTGAAAAATCTATATTCAATTAAAATTATAGTATTTTTTTATTATTCATGAAAAAGTCAAACTTATCATAAAAATTCAAAAAATTCAACCTATTTAAATTCATATGTCTATATTTTAAAGAATTTTTTTTCTCATATAAAAAATATGAAAGATTCAAGAATTATATTTAAAATGGATTCACCATTGAAAGGAGCTTAAATTGACATTTTATGAAAAAAATAAATCTCTTATGAGTAAAATTGCATTTTTTTCTTATATCATGTCTATAAATCACATAAGATCAATGTTAAAAAAAACATTATATAACATATATATATATATATATATTTAATATAATTTAATAACAATGATTTGTTTATTTATAGTTATAAAACACAATTGTGAATAATTAAAGAATTTTTAAGAAAAACATTTCCTTTTATTAAAAATGTTTTATATTTATTTATAATTAATTGGTCAAAAAACTATGTTAAAACAATTATTTTTTAATTCAGTTAATCTATATTTATACCTTCCATTATAATGGATACGTTATAACTTTCTTTTTTTAATAAGTATAATAATAAAATGATATTTCCTAGAAACTCAGTGTTTCATATAAATAAATCTATGTATGTGTTGTGTGTAATAAAAGACATCAAAGAAATATATTTTTTATAAATAATCTTTCTCAATGAAATCTAGGGGTGTAACATCAGTATTATGTATGCTACATGCCATCAAAAAACTTCATTGTTTCCTGTAACACATGGTAAAATTAGTGTTTAGTGCATTTAAAGATATATAAAATATTTAATTTAGTTAACGTAGTAAATATATAGTAATGTATCAAGATGTTATATTACGTTTACCTCTTGGTGTTGTGTGTCATAAATTCTTTCAAATATTATTTTCATATTCTATAATTTCAGGGTGTCATGTTATCCCCAACTTAAATAAAATGCATCCTCACAATTTTAACATGATATCCACAATAAAGGATGTTAAATTTGTAAATACCATTGTTAAAAAACCCACATTGTATAGTATTTAGTAAAATATCCCCTTAATAAGAGAGAAATTGTTGTATACATGTCATATAGAATAACTCATAACTAGGCTTTTGAGTATGAGAACATTGGTGACATGTGAAGAAATGTACATGGAAAAAATAATTAAATATTATTGAGAGTGATTAAGGATATTGATTAAAAGAATGTGAATGATCAAAGAATGGTTAAGGGTCTCTAAAACAGAAATATATTTTAATTTAAATCCCCATATTATTCCTTAGATAATAATGTAATTAGAGATTTTTTTTTCAAGATACATTTCCTAAATTTGATAAATTTTTTACTATATAAGAATATAAAGAAATATAATGACTTGATATTCTTCTATTTCAAAAGTAAAATTTCATCCTTTAGTAGTACTAAAATAAATTTCAAATTAATTTATTTTTCCATTAAATTTATATTCCCAAAATTATTCATTATTCCCGATCCACTAAAATTTCCTGTTAATGGATTTTAATATCCAAAAAATAGGTCTTTACATCTATCTCTAAGTATTTTCCGTAACTAATACTTTTAGCACATGTTATATTAAATTAGTTTTTAAATTTAAAAATAAATAAAACTGTTTCAACATTAATATTAATTTTTCAAATGGTTTACCTAAAAAAATGGTATATTCACTAGGATAATATTTATCATAGTGTTATGTGGATAAATCCTTATCTATGTTTTCTCATGGGTTCACATATCACAGCCCTTCTAGACACGATGGGTTGTCTCCCCACAAGTACTATGTGATTTTCATAAATGATATTAATATAACTTTATATCATTACAAAAAAAATATTACGGGCATATTTGAAATAAAATTAATAATTAAATAACCTTTCAGTCATGGTTTTCGATACGACTTATATTTTTTACAATGTCTAATAATCTTATTTGACTAGTATTACAATTCCATTAATGGTCATATTAACCTTATAGGATATCAACACGTTTAAGATTTGGACTATAAAATTTAAGGGAATTATTACTCATATAAATTTGTTACTGAAACATTTAATTACTATAAATTTTTGAAAAATTTCATTAATCATGTTATATTTTTACCACACAAACATTAAAATGGGTTGTCAAAGATTTAGAACATATTACAACTTTTAAACTCATAGTACATGACTGTATCCATAACTATTAAGTTATTGGAGACATGCATGATTATAAAACATTCTAAATATGCTTAATTATTCTTAAAACCAAAATAACATTGGTAAAACTACTTAAAATTATTAATTCTTACACACCAATACAAAAAATACTTTCTTAGTTTTATTTTAACATAAGTCCTTCCTTGGTCTAGATTTTATCCTTTTTAAGTCATTCTCATTATATATTTGAATTAATCATAATTATTTTTAAATAAAATTTTGAATATCTTATTAATATACCTATTGAAGTGTCAAACTAGGTGTACAGTAAAGCCCAGTGTTTTGAACCAGGTGATGATCATATTGAGCCCAATATTCCGTTTTTAGAGTTTTTACCCCTATTCTAGAACCATATACCCTTATTGTATCTTTATATGAATCTATTTATTTGAAAAACCACATAATATTTACCATATGTAAATATTATGGTAATCTTATTTACTTATCCTAAAAGTTAATAATAGTTTTATGTTATCTAATATAATTTTTCATAAATCTTTATCCCTTGGTTTCTACTAAAAATGAATTTATATCAACTATAGTGACCCCAAAACCAGAATCCCAGATGTGATTTCATGTCTATTACATTTTCATAGATTTCCTTTCAAAGGAATGAATAGTTTAGTAGTCTGGATAATTAGTTACATACATGTGTTTTACATTAAAAATTATAACATGTTTTTTTATTTAAAGAAAAAATTATTTCATCTAGAATATACATCCATATTTTTCATAATAAAGTTCATGGAATATAAGGGGAATGAAATAAAATATGGTTGATATCAAATTCCCTAGAAGGGTTAGGTATAATTGAAGCAATCATTTATCAATAATTAGAATCAATATAGAATAGTAAATAATTGAACACACCTATCATTTAAATAATTTGGATATCATGAAAAAATAAGTCATGATAAATATGGGATGTTAAATAACTAATAATACATCCGATTATTCGATAATGTGATAATTAAATGAATCCATATTTTGTACCCTAGAGACAATATTATGAATAATGGTGACTTAATTCTCAATTAAGATAATTTTTTATTATTGGATGTTATATTTCCCTGGTATATGAAACAATTAAAATCAAGATATATCCTTAAGATGGATTATAACATGCCGAGTGAAAACCTATATGTTTTTTTAAGACCTTTCATAAGACACTTACTATAGAGGTCTATCCTCATAACAGTTTAAAACAACTAGGTTACAAACATGAAGGGTTTGTGGAAAACTAATTTTGTGTCATGAAACTACCAATATATTAAGTGGATTTATATAAATATTCACCAAACCATGTCATAACTATTTAAATATTTCATTATATATTTAATAATAGATTTAATTTATAAACATCGTGCCATATCAAATTTACATATTTTGTAAAGGATAAGGATTTATAAATATTTCCCCAATTTATAAAATTACTATCAATGTTAAAAATGTATGTAAAAATGGTATAAAATATATGAAATAACCATATCCATGATAAATAATATGGATATTTAGAAAATTTTAATCTCTAATGATCATAAAATAATCGATATTTCAAGGGGGAATTTAATGACAAAAAATGAAATGATGAATTAAATGTAAATATTTCTCCTGATAAAATTAATCCTAAGACATCTAGGGGAAAGATATGGATGGTTTCAACATTTATCCATTATATTAACAATAAAAAGTTTGTTTCATTTATTAATATAAATACCATTACAATATCATTAAAACATTCTTGAGAATGATGAACTTTTAATTTTGAAAAATATATTGAAAATATTTCTCTTTCAAAATGACATTCAAAATAATTTTCTATAAAATGATCCTCATAAAAACTCAATGGTTTCTTCAAAGATATGGTGTTCATGAAACAGTGTATTTCCACACCTATCGTAAAATTAATTAAATAACCTTCTTTTTTTACTACAAAAATGATCAGAATGTAACTTATTCAGAAAAAATAAAGAAGGTTCCTTTGATTTTTTTAGTAAAATAAAAATAAGCATTGATATGAAAAGAAAATAATATTCATTAAAAAAAATATTTTTTAGAGAAAAAATGGGAGAAAATTCCTTTGATGAATTATTTAGAATAAGTTGAAAACATTTCAAAAAACATTTTCTAAATACATGGTTTTAGATGAACCAAGATTTATGACTAAAGTGATAAATTAATTTGAATTTCTTTAAAAACATTTTCTAAAATAGATTATTTAACAAAGAGTGGTAAAATGAGAATATTTCATGAAAATAACATCAATAAAAATTGTATAAAAAATTATAAGCTTTTATTAAACTATTATTAAATAATTTTCTTCAATTGAAATTCAAGAATAAATAATCCCTATTAAAATGATATTATAAAGTAACCCTTTACAAAGATCATAAAATTATAGTTAGAATCAATCCATGATTATATTATGTTTATAATATATAAATCAAAATAAAAAATAAGATAAGAAAAATTCATTAGACACATAATCATAGAATATCAATGAAAATGAATAATTAATATGACATAATGAAAATAAATTGAGTTATGAAATTCATCAAAAAAATTTAATTGTTAACTAAAATACCCTTTTCTGAAATAATTAAAATTGAAACATAAAATAAAATTAATAATTTATTATTCAAGATATTACATTCTACTTGGTATTAGATACACCATATAATATAAATATGGTCCGTAACATTACAATATGCCTCAATGAAATTAAATTGAGATGAATTACCATACCTTACACTCCCTTTTGTTTTTAAATTATTTATCCTCTTTTATAGTTTTTTAAAAAATGTTATTAATGAATAGAATAACCATATTTATTTTAATGATATCATATATGATCTTACAATGACTTATTATCTCATGTTTTTTAATTATCTATAATTATTTCAAATATTTAAATTTTTAATTGCCTTGTTTTCTGAGTTGTTCTTCATTATGAATGTTCTAGATCCTGTAAATATTATATTTTTATATCATCTCGAAAATAGTAATCATGAAATAATTATAATATTACTTATTTAGAAATGTTTTTATATCATCCAGTCTATGTGGTGATGAAAATAGAGCCACATCGCTTCATTACTATAGTAGGCTAGATATATATGAAAAATGTTATTAGGTTTACATGAGGGAAAATAGAGGAAATACAATTATATATATTTATATAAAATATTTAACGATTGATATACATGTCATTAATTTCATAAATACTTCATGCACTTCACATGAAATCAGTAACGATATCCTTAACACCTTTCATGTGAAGAGTTAGTGAAAGACGAATCACATCACTTCGTGAGTATGTAATCCACTTTACACACTGGAGATGATATTTTTTCTCTTATGGAATGGTTGGAGAATAAATATTTATTTAATACTGATAAAATAGGTATAATTATTTTTTAAATGTAAAATTTATAATTCAGATTCATCATCATACCCAACATTGAAAGGTAGTAATGGATAAATGACTGAAACCTAGTCATGAGGTGGTAATCCTCAATACACATAACCAACAATATCATAAAATATTTAATGGATGTATGTGTAGTTATAAAAAATCCCACAAAATAACAACATATCAATATATTAAGGAATATATTTTTATTATATTAGTATAGTGTTAAAACAATTGAAGGAGGTGGATAAGGAAATAAAATGAAGATGCTTGTTGAAGAACAATACCTCTCCTTTGAGTATCCTCTTTAGGTTTTCACTAAAGCCTCCTATCATCAATTTATTCCAAATATAATTCTTCTAGGATGATAGGTTGTAAGTAGGGTGGTTATTTGGGAAGGGTTTGGATCATCCAAATGGATTGAGAAGTGTGAATAGTGATAAGAGTTAGTGCCCTTTTATAGTTGAGGAGGAGTGATATTGTTGTAAATACTCAAACATTTTCACCATTGGGAGGTAAGTATTACCTAACGTGTCCCCATAATTGATAATTATAGTCATTAATTGATTATTATGTTGGGATAAACCTCCAACACACTTTGAAATACTTTTTTTAAACAATTTGTTCTATAACTTCTATATTTTTTTCCTATTACCATATTTGGTTTTCACTATAGTAACTAATTTTTTTAAAAAGGTAATTTATCCATTAAAACTAAATTATACATATAATTATTATAAAATTTGGACCCATGGATTCTAGAAATCATATTTCAAATATTAAAAAACATATTTTAGTTGGAAATTAATTTTTAGAGAAGCACATGTAATTCACAAAAACACCGCTTTAACCTTGACTGTGCTAATATTATTTTTTAATATTTATGTGTTAATATATAAATTATAAAAGATAAATTATTCCATTAATGTAAAATATAAAATATTTGTCAGCATATAGAGTAAACAACAATAATAGAGGTTCTTCACTAATTTTAAATAATTTAATAGAAAATAATTTTATTATAAAATAACATTAATCTCAAGTTTTATATTATTCAATTAAATTGAATTTAAAATTTTTAAAAAAAATTGGAATTAAAATATGTTATTTTTCATCCTTTTTAAAATTATATATTCATATAAAAATTATGAATAAACAAAATAATTCATTCATTTTAATTCAAATTTATTATTTTTAGAATCAGTTATTTTTTATTAACTAAATAGTTAATGCATTGTCAGTTTATAAGTATTTTAACTAATTCATCTATATTAGTGAAATAAAAATTATTATTACAAAATAAATAAATTATATTTAAAATTAATATTTATAAGAAAACTGATTTCCTCTATATCACAATGCATTATATATATTAAAAGTAAGAATCTATCTTTTTTGTATTCTTATTTATATAATTTATTATATGGATCATTTTGAAAGGAAAGTGGAAAGGAATTTCCATATTTTATGAAATTGTGTGTGCAACGTCTATATAAAATCTGTAAAAAAATAATATTTGAGGTCATTTTCACTCTTATCATTATAGTTTAACCCCAAAGTATATCTATTTTTACAATAACTACGGTAAATAATTTTAGCTACTTTAAATATTTATTTTGACCAAAAAATGTGTTAAACAAATTAAAGATTATAAATAATGGTAATTAAAAATATTTAATCTATTTTTATAAATTTAATTTTATGTATTTCAAAAATTTAATAGAAAAATAATCCCGTATATATGATTAAAATGTATGTTTTCAAAGTGAAAATATTCAAAAGATTATAATTTTTTGATATATAATTTCTATATGAAAATTAATATAATGACACAAATTGGATTATTTTTTATTAAATTTAAATAATTTGTGATTTAAAAAATCAAAAATATCATTAAACTTTATAAATTATTTAAATGAAAATGCAGTTTTAAATTAGAATTCTCTATTTCTCCGTATTCATCAAAAAATGAAACTTTTCAAAAAAATCCAAAAAATTCACCATAAGAGAGTATTGGTATCCAAATTAAAAAAATGAATCTTATTTTTTCATATAAATTTCTTAATATTGGTAAAGATAAAATTTAATTCATTTTTGCAAAGTGCGATAAAACATTCGTTTAGAAATAATATATTATATTGAAAAAAGATCTTTTTATTTTAATTGATTTTTTATTTATAAATAATAATTAATTAATTAATTAATATTTGTAAAATATATATTTTAATATGTTATGTAATCAAACTAATTCCCATCATTCTATCTTCTAGGTGATAACTGTCATATTAAATATAAATATTAATCGTATATTATTGATTGGTAAAAATCGAACTTATGTATAATTAAAGCTGTCAAAGAAACTCATTGTTTCATTACCAAAAGATAGAACTTGTTTTTTATAAATTTCATAATAGGGAATACATTTAATTTATTTAATATATTAAATATATCTTAATTTATTTGGATGTTTTATTACCTTCTAGGTTGGATGTTGTGTGTAATACACACTAGTGAATATGATGTTCATATTTCAAAATTTTGGGGTGTTGTAGAAAAATTGATTTATTTATTTTTTATATAGGGTATTTATAATATTATTATAATTGTTTAATTATTAAATCACACATACCCTCACACTCTCCCTTGTTTGGGATATAATAATGGTGCTCATGTGTACGACGAACTACCGCTTCAAAAAGCAATATGATTCGTTCACCCTTTACATGAAAGGTAATAATGATGAGTTGAATTAAAATATGTAACATATATGACATAAAAATGAATATTTAATGATAATATATCACATTATTTTATTTATTTTAATCGAATGAAAAATGAAAACAACATTCATGAGTACATATGACCTACTGACTCCATAAAAGGGGTATTTCATTTTCTATAAAAAAAATTTATGGGTCACAATAATTAAATATAAACTGAATATTTATTATATATATACCATTGTTATATTTTATACATGATTCAAACTTTATCGATGTATGAGGACCAAAATTAATAAAAAATCAAAACATATATGAATAACATAGTGGTTATTACCCAGAACGTAACTTCAACATGGAATAGTTAATAAACATTTAATAAAAGACATAAGAAATTCATATATAGTACGATATATATACTTTTTTTTGGAAATAGATATATAATTAACTTATATTTATTAAATTTTAGTAATTATTTTGTATGAGGGATGTCGATAATTACGTTTTGGGATTTTTTGTCTCATTTTCCCTTCTTTGAGATATATGTTAGGATTTGCACCTATATTCATTGAAGAGGTATAAATAAATCCCTATTGAATTGTAATATCATGAATATATTTAACATCATGACGTTTTATGTCCAATTTTATGTTATTCCATCACGGATATTAGCATTCAATGTTACCAAAGTGCCAATGATTTTATGTTACTATCACATCGTTTATCCATATTGTTTATAATAATGTTTCCAATGATAATGTATGATTATCCATCACTAAAGAATCACATTATTTTTTTTATCCTCTAGTAATTAATTATATTTGAAACTAATAATATTATAATTATACTCTTTAGTACTTAAAATAGTTGAGAAATTATTTTAAATAAAATATGATGTTTTTCCTCTCTTGAGATGTAAATCAATTTCTATCCAAAACCATGTTTTATAAAAATTATTCCAAAAATTATTTATTATTATGAAAATGATTTTTATGAAAACATTTAACCTATTTTGAAATTATAAAATAATTTATGAAACACATATCATTTCATGGTTTATAATATGATAAAAGTTTTATGATCTTGTGAAATGTAAATATGATTTTTATTATGATATGGGTGGTAAATTTAACTCTCCCTAATGAGTTGGGAAAAGATTTATATCTCATGAGATAGAAAGGAATGTAACATGAGGTGATCTCAGTTCAAAAATAGTTTTTTTCTACAATTATGGTCATGTGAATGAACCATTACTACTATGATAGTATGGGGAGTGAACCCATTCCTCTCTGATATCTCTGTATTTAAGTCTTGAATATATTGGAAATGATTTTCTATACTTATGTATGTCACATAAATATATGTATCTTTAAAATGTTATGTTATCATGTGTCATGTTAATTGATTCCATTACGATTTATGTGTTATGAACTAGAGATAATTATTTTACGAGTCATGATTATGATATATTATATGTATTGTATTGTTTTCAACTTTTATTCTCATTTTCCTTGTAATGCCCCCACCCTAGATACCCAGAGTCAGTGCATTATTTTAATACATTGGCATGATTACAATGAATCATTTACTGAAGGACCGATTGGTTTAGCAGTCCTGGAAAATAGATTACATTCATGAATGTTACATTACACTTTATAACATTAAACACAACATAAATAATACTTTATGAATGCTACTATTCTATTTAGATTATCCCTTTATATCAATCATAATACACTTCATGGAATCCTGGGAAAATAAAACATAAGAAAGGGGTGAGCTCAGATTCATGAGACCTACAGATGCATTGAGGAGCTATAGAGGGCTCCACCCATCACTTACTAAGTCTACAGTATTCCTCATATGAAAAAGTTGAAATATAACATAAAAATTCGTATTAAAACGAGCATATGAAATGTCATTACATTAACCATAAACCATGAATGGTATAAAAATAGAACATCCATAGTCAAATATATCATATCTCATTCAATACAACATGGAATATTGTATTATAATAAATGAACCACAATCAAAAATAATATCCAGTAAAGGATGCTGACATTGTTGAAAATGATGAGTAAAACTTTTTAGGAGAAATATCCTTTTTGTAAAATCATTTTAAAGTCACACATTTATAAAGGAAGTAATTTAAAATATATATTTGAATCAAATTGTCCCTTACCACTTTGAATTTTTTTAAAAGAATTATCATTTCAAAACATTCATGTCCATATAAATAAATCCTTAAAATTCTTTAGAAAACGTGGACATTAATTAAAAAGATTTAGCAAGATAAATCGTTAAAACATTTAAAATTATGATCTTGATAAAGATTTCCTTTAAAAAATACTTAAAATATTCATTTTGAAATCTTTTTTATATAAAATGGATACGGATGATAAAAATTTCCCAGTAAATACTTACACATAAACAATCTTGGATAATAATGAGATTGAGGAATTAACCATTACCTTGCATTTTTTTTATTTGAGGGTACGTTTAACCTCCTGTATGAATATCATAGTATGTTATTAAATTATATGAGAACCAAATTAATATTTACGATATCATACATGATTCATTTATGACATTATACTAACCATTTAATAATAATTTCCATGTTAAATTAACATTTCAGGTAATAATCGCTTTTTTTATCATATGTGTTTGAACTTGTTACTATTGATTGTATCACTTAGATCAATATTTAAATACTTCCATAATATAAAACATGATTTATATATCATATATATTTAGAATATAAATATGTATAATATACATATATATGAAATGAAAAACACCATTTATGGAGACGGTAATCCGTATGTACGCATAAACATTGTTTCTGTTTTCATATCATATTGAACAAAATTAAGTGAATAAGATATATGTAAGTAAATAATTAAATATATCTATAGTATAATTATTATTTCATATATTAAATACTTATTAGTAATATATATTTTTATAATCGTGGATGAATTGTGAACAAGGAAATAAATTTCATCGCGTCGTCGAGACGGTAATCTGTACGTACGCACAAGCGATAATATCATTTTTTTATTTAAAATAATATATAAATAGATATTATATAATATATTCATAATAAATAACATGTTATATTTATTATTTAAATAAATTATACATCATTATTAAACCCATCCGAATAATAATTTATTGAATAACAATTACACCACGACGTGGAGACGGTAAGATGTACGTACGCACGTATAGTGACATGTCATTCAAAGGATGGATAGAATAATGAATATGGGTGTACAATATTTATAATAACATAACAGTACATATAATATACTAGAGTTATTTTTTTAAAATGGAATCAACAAAGAAAGAGGAAGTGGAATAAGAAAGGAACTCGAAAGAGGTGATGAAATATTTATATCTTCTTCGAGTTCTTCCTTTTGATTTGATCAAAAAGACTCCATAGATTCACTTTCTGACTCAAGGAAGGACTCTAGGATGAATTTAGGAATGTTTGTAGGATATGTGGTAAGGGGTTGGATAAGCCAAATGGATTTTTAGGTGTGAAATTTAGAGAAGGGGGCATGCCCTCTTATAAGAGGGGTGATGGTCACTTTAGGAAAAGATTAAAGTATTAATTTATTATTCAATCATATTAGGTTTATAATGGATAAAAATGAATTTATTTCGAATATAAGGTGGTTATGGGTATAAATAATCTAAAAAATAGGTTTTAGACAAGATTAGGTTACCATTTTAACCTTATCTTTTAGATTTAACTCTTAGTTAAATAGTTTAACCTTTACCCTATCTTCTTGTATTCATACACTATATGGTTCATAAAAATACTCCAAACAGCCAATAAAACCTAAAGTGGTTTATTAATGACCTATATAATATTATTTAATCCCATTGGCCGAACCATATATTTTTAGGAATAGAACATAAATTTATAATATAATATTTATTTTACAATCTTTTTTATATCAATTTTCACACTATTTGTTATTTTGTTTTTGCTAAAATCATTACAACTTGATTACATCGAAGATGATACACTATATCATACCTAACATGTCATATTAACATTTTAAATTCATATATGTCATAAAAAATTTGAAATTATGTTTATTTTAATATTTTTAATACCGCTTATTTGATAGTTTCATTAATAAGGTAATTACTGCTTCATTACTGTGTCATAAATACATTTAGTTATTTAATGTATAAAAATTATAAATAAAATACCATTATGTAGGAAATATTTTTATCTTCCTATTTAATATTTATAGTAAAATTTATATAATGTATAACCATATATTAAAAATGGTTAAGTTATTAAAACATGAATATAACACTTTTAACTCATCTTTAAATTAAATAATAATAAATGTCTTAATATTTTTCAAGTGGACCTAAATGATCATACTATATTTCTAAGGTTGTTGTTGGTCGAATTAAACTTATCTAATAGAACTAGGACTTGTTTTAGGGTAATTATAATATCATTTTTACCCTTAATTACCCTATTTACTTTTAATCGCGGTAAATAAAACTCAAAAGTTACTATTCACTAGAAATTATTTTGATCTTATTGAACCACATTTTACTCCTTGATATTAACAGCTTCTCTCATGATTTTCAAAATTAAACAAAAAAAAGTGGTAAAATTATGTTTTATGTGAATTTTCAAATTCTCCTAGGAGGTGGGAAAGGGGCTGTAAAATGTTCAATAAAATTTTTATATATCAAAAATTAATATAAAATGATTCCAATGAATTACATTGAACTTATATAGGTATTATGTATTTATTTTGACCAAAAATAAATTTAAATAAAATAAATAATAATTTAAATTAAATGTCATTTTTAACCAATAACTTAGTGTTTTTCACTATTCATTAAAAATTGAATGTTTTCAGAAAAAAACCAAAAAATTACCCTGAGCTAATTTTTATATTTTGAATTATAATATGAACTCTATTATACAAAATTAAAAACATAGAAGTTTAATTTATTAATTTAAAATTAATTCCTGTTGTCAAAACCAAATAGTGGGGTTTTTAAAAAGTAAAAATTATCAAAAGATTGACACTGGTTTATGTCCAATTTTAAAGTGAAATTACTTCCAATAACCAAAATTGGATTAAATGGTAAAAATATAATCTAATTATACTTCCAAATCATGAAAACGTATAATTTAACACTATAAATAGTTTTGATTAAAATGGTTTTTTTCTGTTAAAATATAGTAGTTTTCACTATTCCCCAAATATTAAAGTTATTAGAAAAACACCAAAAATTTATTGAAACAAGATTCTTATGTCCCGATTATAAAGAAGAATTTTATTTTTTCAAAATGAATATATAAAATATTCAAATATTGGATTTAAAAAGGTTTCACATTTAAAAGACCGTAAAAATGCATTTTTTGAAAAATACTTCTTTTATCTAAAAAAACTGAATTAGTTCTTACATTATCTCTATGAAACTCATAATACAGATCCTAAAATTATAAGGATTATATATTGTTAAAAATTCAGTTAATAATATTCATAACTACTTTTGAACGACTAGTTTGGTATGTCATGGTGCGCTTGAACTCAGTGTTGCGTGTAGTGAATGTTATTGAATTGATTTGAAAAAATAACGTACTATGAAATCTTGGGGTGTTACATTTTTTCCTCCTTCAATAAATTGCATCCTCACAATTTGAAATTCTTCTTCAAAAATAATATTTTGGAAATAGACAATACCTTTGTGGGAAAACCCACATCGAAAATCGGGTTAATAAAATTTAGACTTAATAAGAGGAAAAAAATTATATATATATATATATTTAACAAGTAGAGTTTCACCTTTCAACCAATTCCTACCACAAAATCATCATTCAATCCAAAATATTTCAAAAAAAATTCTATTTATCATAATCATATAGGGTTCCAACATAATGAATTTATAAATCACCTATAAGACTTTTTTTAAAAAGAAACTATAATATACAACCCAGAACATCACTTAGGCTAGTGGTAGGTGATGCACCCTTGCCGCTCATTGGTTGTAGGTTCAAGTCTCGTGGCCTAGCTGGACATGACGGGTTGTCGCCAGACCTTCAGGTTGTCCTTTTTATGACAATACAAAAATAATCTCGAGAAATGATTTAACCTTAAAAATAGTATCCAATGTCAAGCTTAATCAATTCCAACATTTAGACTTTTCCAAAATACTTCTGTCCAAACTCACAGTACAAAATTTATAAGGAAGGTATATACAATGAAGATCCTTTTTTCCACGTAATAACATGTTAATACCTTCATCATTTATTCTTTTAAAACATTGTAACACCCTGAATTACCATAAAACCTTATTGATTACATTAATTCCCCCTTATTCCTCAGACAAACTCCTTATATCCAAAAAATGTTGTAAACTAAAATAAAGAGGGAATATACAAATCATTAATAAGTTTCATGGTAGTCAAGAATATCCCATATAATATACCCCAATCAACCATCTCTTATTCAAAAATTAATACCTCAGTATCAAGACCATATTAAATTTTGGTCTTTCCTTCAACCATGTATTTTCCAAAAAATTTAACTTACCATTGAGTCACTTTTCTTGGTTCCACACAATCTCAAGTCCTTAATGATATAGTACTGCATTACAATCCTTATATACATTATAATTCTTATAACATGTAAATCATTAATAAAATAATCAAATGACACAATACATTAATAACAACATAAGAACTCTTAATCAATCCTCTTTATCTTTGGAAGTATCATAATGTGATTATTATCCAATAGCAGCATTTGGGGTATACTATGATGATTTAGACATTGATTCACATACTGTCCCAACTCCTTTTACATGAAGCATTTTACATTTGAAACCTTTTTCTTACCTTTGCAATCATGTACTTGGTGTCCTTTTTAACCAAACTTATAAAAAACTTATTCCCTTCAAGCATTTACCAAGGTGATGATTTACACAGTTATCACATATGGAAAAATCATTCTTTCCCTTATTCCCTTTATCCATCTTTCTTTCTACCATCCATTTATTCTCTGGCTTCCCGTCAAAGTCATAGGACTCAATGAATTCTCTACTTATCTTATTAAAACATGATACTATTTATTCATATGATGATAATACATGGGAGACTATTTCCTTTCTAATAGTTGGCTTAATACAATGAACGATATGATCCTTCTTACTCTTTAGATCTTGCGTATTGTTGGAGGTGTCATTCCTTCTACTATGAGCCATTTCTAAATAATGGCATACACTTGGTTAGTTTATGAATCACAATGCACAATTATAAACTTTTAAAATACCTAACGTAAATTGAAAAGATTATGCATGAAATCTATAATCATAAAATGTATTCTTTGAGAATGCATTTACTTCTAAATCGTTCATAATGTCTTGTAATGAAAATGTGAATTATCCTAAGCATATCCCCCAGGAGTGTCTTAACCAAGAGTGCAGAAAGGCCCATTGTCGTGCACCAGTTCCCATTTGAGTCTAGCTCAAAGCAGTGTTTTCGGGATTTACCCCTAGGTACTTCTGTGCCAGAGCCACCTCTACCTGCTTGTATCCAGACTGATATGTATTGCTTGGAAAACTCATAGAATCGCTACAGTACCAAAATTATAGGAAGTTCTTCTATACTAATTCTCAAATTCTATCTTAGGGAAATTTTATTTTATTAGAGTTTAACTAAATCTATTTCCAATGTTGTTTCTAAACTTCCTATGATATCAATTGTAATGCCACGACCTTAGTTAACCAGAGTCGGTGCATTATTTTAATACATTGGCATTATTATAAGGAATCAGGCCCCAAAGGACTGATTAATTTAGCAGTCTTGGAAAATAGATTACATACATGAATGTTACATTACACTTTATAACATACAACACAACATAAATAATCGTTTATGAAGGTCATTATTCCCTTCAGCTTAACCCTCTATATCAATCATAATACACTTCTTGGAATCCTGGGAAAATAAAACATATGAAAGTGGTGAGATCAGATGCCCAGTAATGGTAAATAATTTATCAGAAGCTATAAACTTTTAAGGAAAGATGTGTGATTAAAACAACATCTTTTTTAAACATAAACTTGAACATAATATGTAAAAAAAATTAAATCAAACATTACCATATAAACTTTCACATGGATATTCTACTAGTCAAACAATCACATGTAATAACTAATTTCATAATGAGGGAATGCCTAACATCGGGCATCATTACCACATATTCAAGGCCTCGTGCCAAGACTAAAAATAAAATTTTTGTCAAGGCCTTGTGCCAAGACACTAGTTTGTCTCATGAGACCTACCGATTCATTGAGGAGCTATAGCGGGCTCCACCCATCACATACTAAGTCAATTGCATTCCTCATATGAAAAAGTTGAAACATAACATAATCACTCGTATTAAAACTAGCATACGAAATGTCATTACATTAACCATAAACCATATATGGAATAAAAATAGAACATCCATAGTCAAACATATCATAACTCATTCAATACAACATGGAATATTGTATTATAATAAATCAACCTCAATCAAAAATAATATCCAGTAAAGGATGATGACATAGTTGAAAATGATGGGTAAAACTTTTTGAGAGAAATACCCTTTTGTAATTTCATTTAAATGTCACACATTTATAAAGGAAGTAATTTAAAAGGAATTTTTGAATTAAAGTGTATCATACCTCGTTTAATATTTTTAAAAGAATTATAATTTCAAAACATTCATATCCATATAAATAATTCTTTAAAATCATTTTGAAAACATGGACATTAATTAAAAATATTGAAAGATAAATCATTATAAAATTTAAAATTATGATCTTGATAAAGAGTAACTTTCACAAATCTTTAAAATATTCATTTTTAAATAATTTTTATAAAAAATGGACATGGATGGTAAAAATTTCCAAGTAAATTCTTACACAGAAACAATTTCGGATAATAATGATATTGCGGAATTAACCCTTAGCTTGCACTTTTCTTCAGTAGAGGTTATTTTTAAACACCTGTATAAAGATCATAGTATGTTATTAAATTATAATATAACATTATTAATATTTATGATATCATACATGATTCATTTATGACTTTATACTACTCATTTAATAATAATTTCCATGTTAAACTAACATTTCGGGTAATAATTGCTTTCCTTATCGTACGTGTTTGAACTTATTACTCTTGATTGTATCACTTAGATCAAGATTTAAATAAATCAAGAATATACAAGATGATTTATATATCAAATATATTTAGAATATAAATTTGTATAATAGACATATATATGAAATGAAAAGCACAGTTTATGGAGACGGTAGTCCGTACGTACGCATAAATGCTGTTTCTATTTTCATATCATATTGAACATAAATAAGTGAATAATATATATGTAAGTACATAAATATATATATCTACAGTATAATTATTATGTCATATAGTACATACTTATTAGTAATATATATTTTTATAATCATCGATGAATTGTGAACATGGAAATGAATCTCATCGCGTTAGGGAGATGATAATCCGTACATACGCACAAGCGATAATATCAGTATTTGGATTCAAAATCGTATGCAAATAGATATTATATCATATGTACAGAATCATTAACATGTTATATTTATTATTTACATCCATTACACATCATTTTTATACCCATCCAAATAATAATGTATTTAATAACAATTACACCATGACATGGAGACAATAAGCCGTACGTACGCACGTACGATGACATATCATTAAAAGGATGGATAAAATTATGAATATCGGTGTACAATATTTATAATAACATCAAATTATATAGAAGATACTGGATTTATTTTTTTATAATGAAAATAACAAAGAAAGTGGAAGTGGAAGAAGAAAGGAACTTGAAAGATGTGATGAAATATTTACCTTTTCTTCAGGTTCTTCCTTTTGATTTGATCAAAAGGGCTCCATAAGTTGGATTTATAACTAAATAAAGGCCTCTAGGATGAAGAGATGAAAGTTGGGAGGATAATTGGGTAGGGGTAGGCCGATAAAAATTTCTTTGGAGGTGTGAAATTAAGATAAGTGGAAGTGGCCGTTTATAAGAGTGGTGACAGTCACTTTAGGAAAAGATTAATGTAGTAATTTATTATACCATAATATTCGGTTTATAATGGCTCCAAATGAATTTATTTCGAGAATTAGGTGGTTGTGTGTCTAAATAAAACTGAACCAACATGTTTTAGACAAGTTTATATTTCCATTTTAACCTTATCTTTTTGATTTAACTCTTAGTTAATTAGTGTAACTTTTACCATGTCTTCTTGTATTCTTACACTACATGGTTAATAAACTTACTCTAAATATACAAGAGAACCTCAAAAGGTTCATTATTGACATATATAATATTATTTATTCCCTTTTTCCGAACCTTAGAGTTTTAGGAACATAATATCAATTAATAATATAATATCTGTTTTACAAACTCTTTTATGTCAATTTTTACACTATTTGTTATATTGTTTTTTATAAAATCATAAAAAAATTATTACTTCTAAATAGATATATAAAATCCTACCTAACATGTCATATTCACCTAGAATTTTTTTGGATGTCATAAATAATTTTAAATTATATTTATTTTAATATTTATAATACCTTTTATTTAATTCTTTCATTAATAAGGTAATTAATGCATCATTACTGTGTCACAAATAAATTTAATTTTTTGATGTCTAAAAATTATAAAAAAAATACCATTATGTATGAAATATTTTTATATTTCTAATTAATATTTATAGTCGAATTTATATTATGCATATCCTTATATTAAAAATGGTTTTGTTATTAAAACATGAATTTAACACTTTTAAATCATCTTTAAATTAATTAATAATAATAATTTCCTTAATATATTTCAAGTGGACCTAAGGGGTCATATTTTATTCCTATGTTTTTTGGTCTAATTACACTTATCCAATATAATTAGGAAATGTGTTAGGGTAATTATAATATCATTTCTACCCTTAATTACCCTATTTACTTTTAACCACGGTAAATAAGGAAAAAGTAACTATTTATAAAAAATTATTATTATCTTATTGAACCAAATTTTAATCCTTGATATTAACTATGAATCTCATATTTTTTAAATTCAACTCACAGAAGCAGTAAAATTATGTTTTATGTGAATTTGCAAATTCTTCTATGAGGTGGGTAAAAGACGGTAAAAAGTTCAATAAAATTTTTATATATCTAAAATTAATATAAAATGACTCCAATGAATTACATTGAACTTATATATTTATTATGTATCTATTTTTACCTAAAATAAATCTAAATTAAACAAATAATTATTCAAATTAAAAGTCAGTTTTAACTAAAAACTCTCTGTTTTTCACTATTCATTTAAAATTGAATGTTTTCAGAAAAATACAAAAAATTCACCCTGAGCTAATTTTGATATTCTAAATTCAAAAATGAAGTCTATTTTACCAAATTTAAAACAAATAATTTTAATTTATTAATTTAAAATTAATTCTCGTTGTCAAAACCAAAAAGAGGGTTTTTTGAAAAGTCAAAACTATGAAAACATTAACACTGGTTTATATCAAATTTTAAAGTGAAATTACTTCCAATTACCAAAATTGGATTAAATTGTAAAAATATAATATAATTATAATTCGAAATCATTATAAAATATAATTTAAAAGTAAAAATTATTATGATTAAAAAGGTTGTTTTTAGTTAAAATATAGTATTTTTCTCTATTCACCCAAATATGAAAGTTATCAG
The DNA here is from genome assembly GCA_963277665.1 of Viscum album. Taxonomy (NCBI): domain Eukaryota; kingdom Viridiplantae; phylum Streptophyta; class Magnoliopsida; order Santalales; family Viscaceae; genus Viscum; species Viscum album. The sequence goes on from OY728138.1 coordinate 773,310,757, forward strand.
AAAAATACAAAAAATTTATTGAAACTAAATTATTATTTCCCAATTCTAAAGAAGAATTTTATTTTGTCAAATTGAATATATAAATGTTTTATATATTGGATTTAAATAGGGTTCACTATTAAAAGGTGGTAAAAATGTATTTTTTGAAAAATACTTCTTTTATCCGAAAAAATGAATAAGTTCTTAAATTATGTCTAACAAACTCATAATATAGATTCTAAGATTATAAGTATTATATATAGTTCAAAATAGAGTTAATACTATTCATAAATGGTTTTGAACGGCTAGTTTGGTAAGTCGTGGTGCGCTTTAACTCGGTGTTGTGTGTAGTGCAAGTTATTGAATTACATTGAAGAAATAACGTACTATGAAATATTGGGGTGTTACATTCCTGAAAACTTATGTTCAGGTTATAATTATATATCTCCCTTCATTACAATTACTATGCATATTCTCTAACCTATTTTTATGTTTCCTTTCCTAAGTTATAGTGAAATTTATTTAGTATGATATTTATAAGAAGTTTTCTAGTTTTCATGATCATGGTTTAAGATGATATAGTTTATGTATAGACTAATTTTTATTCTTTTTAGGAATCAGAATACAATAAAAAATTATGGTCCTTATATAGATGTCTATTTAATGTAATGAATATTCATAAAAATGATATAATATCAATCTTTTATAAGACTAGGATACTATTGTTGTTATTAGATAATAGTTTCAGTTAAACATTAGAATCTAGGATTTTAAAACCTCAGTGAGATCTAAAAGGATATGTTTATGTATGAGTTTAAGGATGGGTTAATATATCTAAAAAGGTCATAGAATTTTGGTAAAGGATACAGTGAGTTTTTCAAAAAAATTACATCCTTGTCTAGTTGCTACATGTGGCTGTGGCTCTATCATAAATGTGCCAAGGGGTAATAAATTTGAAAAGGGATCATTGAGATAGACTTGATAATTACTTAGTGAATGAAAACGGTCCTTGTGGTAAATTTTGTTTGACACTACCAAGGGTTGGAAATTAAAAAAATTCATAAAAATCATTATGCATGATTTAAATAGATAATGACTATGAATGAACTAACATAAACCTAATGTTTGACTGATTAAAAAAGGTTTCATGATTCATAAATTGTATATGTATTTTTCATGATTATGTTTTTACCTATCATTATTTTTGTTTCTTACAATATGATTTTTGGTTTTATTAAATTTTCGAAACCTAAATGAATTGTTTTAGTGTTTTTTTAGAAGGAAAAATAATATAATTCTCCTCTGAAGCATCCAAACATTATGGAATATGGATATCAAAATTTCATTTCTACTCCCACAGAACATTCAAAATATATAAATTATGAGGGTATTTAAATATAAATGTGGAGGGGGAACTATTAAATTAATTCCATCCTGAGGAAACACCCACCTCCTTTATTTGGTCTTCTGATCTAATTATTGATTAAAAATGGATGAAGAAAATTGAAAACATTTTTTTCATTATCTAGTTCTCGATAAATGAAAAATTAATTTTGGATTTATACTATTTGTAATGTTAAGTAAATCATTGGTGGAATCTTAAATTGATACAAGTAAATTTAACAAAATTGAATTTATAGAATGGGAGAAGTTCATAAAAATATTTTTAACAGGTTAATTCCTCAAATTCATAATAATAATATGGATAAAGAGTTAATTTAGATGAAAAATGTGGATGATGAATCTATCGGAAAATATGACGAAAATTATACAAGACATTCATGGTATGCTTCTGGTATTATCAACCATCCTAAAAGTAAATTTGATGATTCATTCTGTTTCATAAAACCAAGTCTCTGAATGTCATGAAACATATGATATTTTGATATATATGAAGTTATTTTAAATCTAGAGTCATGGTGGAAGTGTAGGCTAGAGTCCCATACTAATATCTGGGTTTTGATAAGAAGATAAAAATGGAATTAAATGGAAAATATATGAATCATGGAGATAATATGATGAACATTCTATTATGCACAAAGTGTGGTATGAAGTATGGGGGAAATTTTCCTAAGGGTACTAGTATATGTTTTATGTGTTGATGGTATGGTCATAAAGGAATTTATTTTTGAATAGATGGGAGGAATTTATCTAAAAATGTGAGTATATATAAGGCTACATAATGTGCACCACCCACACTCAAGTGTTTCAACAGCATAGAGTTTAGAAATTCTAATAATCAATTCTTAAATCTGAAGGTTAATGATGATGATTTATTTTTTCTACCTATTAATCTAGGTTACAATTGAAAATATCATGTGATCACTTTTACTAATGAGGGATAAAATGAAGAAATTGTGAAAGGTACACATGTCTGTGACTCTAGAATATCTATTGTTTTATTGGACTATGTATTCACCCATTCATTCATATCTAAACCAATTTATAAGGGTATAAATATTCTAATAAAATGATTAGATAAATAATTAGAAGTGAAAACCATTATTGTTATGATTATCATGTATCAATTCTATGATTCCTATCTGGTTGATAAAGGAGGTGTTGGATCAATAGTATCAGAAATAAAGACTGGAGATGGGTGAATAGTTTATTTTCAACTCCAAATACAAAAAAAGATATTTTATTATATAAATTTTTGTATAGAGAGTATTGTTCTTGATATGATGTTAGAGATAAAGAAAAATGAACAAAAACCAAGATTTATAAGGATTTGGATCACAAATATCATAGACTACTATTCAACCTTCACTGCCTCTTGAAGAAGATTGGTACCCACTAAGTGCCTCACAATTAAAGGTGTGAGAATTTTGTTATAGAACCATTATTTTAATGGAACCCATAGGTTTAACGTAGTATTTTTTTAGAGAATCAACCAAGTATTTTTACTTGATGTTTTATAGGGAGTCTCAACAGAAACTATCCTTTTGTTGTTGGAATGACTAGAAATGCAATACTTGATTTTAGAGGAAAAAATAACAAACCAGAAATGAACATATTTAAAAACAAATGGTGATAAATAAGTTAAATAATGAAACCTATTATACAATTAAACACACGATAATTATCAAATGAAACCGAATATGAAAATATCTAATATTATTGATCACTTTATTAGAAGCAGGTAGAACATTGTAGTTATTCAGTGATCATAGTCATGGAAAATAAATCTCACAAGTTTCTTGATAAAAATGAGAGCACCAATAATTATGTCAATATTTTATGACAAAAAGTATTTGGAAATGTCTTTCCTTGAATTATATTTATTCTTTGAATATATCTCCCTGATCATTACAACATAGATCATATAAGAGAATTTCTAGTTCCAATAAATACATCATAAAATATAGAGAAAAACAATAAAAGAAATATTATTTTTTACAATTTTTATAAAATCATCTCTCAATAATATAGAATAATTAATCTTTATATTTCTTCATAAAAAATATTCATATAAAAAAATTTTAAAAAAAATTATTAAAAATTTATAAAATTCAAAATAATATAATAGTTGAAATAAATGAATAATATCCTAAAATATTAAGAGAGAAAAAATTATTAAAAAAAATCATAAAAGATATACACTACATGAATACGTGTACGAAAAATATAATTTTAATTATATTTTACACAATATACAATTATATTTAAACTAAAATATTAAAAAAATTATAACAGGAAATTAATCTTAATAAAAAAATATAAATGAATAATAATTTTATAAACAATATTTAAACTAATGGTGGATTAAAATTATATGTAGGTATATTAATACAACAACCATTAGTGCATATCCACCATAGAAAAAGAGAGAGGTAACATATTTTTCAATCTATGACATAGAGAGAGATATCTTATTCTGATACCAGTGAAGTAGAGAGAAGTTTCTAGATCCTTAAACTATGGGATAATTGATCTACCATTGATAAAAAGAATTTAATAATCTTTTTAAACGAGAACAATGTAGAAATGTTGTAGTAATTGAACACCTCATTCCATAGTAATTATAACCAACTACAACAGATAGATGAAAAGTAGAGCCCTTGTAGAGCTTGAATAAAACTATTCTAAGGCAATAATGTTGAAGGAAGATGCTTACACTATACTATGTAACTAAAATAGATTCCACTATTAGTGGAAATATCTTATAGTGAGGATAATATACCAGTGGATTTACAATTGTAGAAGGTGATATAAAAATGTAGTTGAACTACTAATGGATGTACATAAACACTATGATGATTAGGGTGAAACAATTGAAGAATTTTTTCAAATGAGAAAAAAAATATCTACTACTACTGGATGAAAGGATATACCATTTGATGACCAACAAAGAAAAATAGAGAGCAATGGATGAAATATACTACCTATGAAAAAATAATCCACTGCCAAGGAATGGAGCTACCATTGTACTAGTGAAATCTGATCCATCATTGAGTAAAGGTTCTTTAATTGGGATCCAATTATCAATTGTTATAATTTTCTAACATTGAGGGATATCAGTTCTAGCACTGTAATAATAATCATTCATAGTTGTGAAAAATGGGTCTATTTTTTGAATGAACTAATGGTAAAGAAATGAGACACCATGGTTGATAAAGAAACACATTATTGTTGTAACCATAAAAACCCTATTTGAATAAATCCTCATCATAGAATAATTATGGAATGATAAAACAGAAAGCATGAAAATAATACTAATACCATAGGAGGAAAACCTCCACAAATGACATGATTTAGAAGATCAGCAAGATTCATCTATCTTTTGGAGTTCATCATCAGTGTACTAAAGAATTATTGGGATCTATGAGATACTAATAATTTTGAATTAGATAAGCACGAGATAACACCAAAACATGTGAGAAACAAAATATATTGAATGGTGTAGATTTATCTAGTTGAACATATGAGTTCTAACCATGTTGTTTTAACTTAGTTAAATAGTGAATCCATGTCATGAATCCCTCTTCGGTTCTACATTTTTGAAAATAATTTTTATAAAAATCATGCCACACTGATCACATATTGAGCAGTCACTTGGGTTTAACCCCAACATATCATCACTCACACACACATGCCTTATACATGGGCATGGTTTTATTACCATTCTCAACCAATGAACCTCTAAGAATTCTATATAGGCCTTATACACTGGCATGGTCGTAGGCTTACCAGCATGTTTGTAGGCTTAAAAGGTTGGGCCTCCCATGGGATAAACCATTTAGTCCTATGAGAGTGGTTGTAAGGTTGTCCTAAGAGTATGTTATAGAAGGCATATTTTATTGAAAATAAAAAATATTTAAATTTTTTAATAATATTATAAAATAATTATTTTTAACAATTATAATAACTATAACATTAAAAATATTATATATGATAAAGAATTCCATTTTAATTAAATAAGATGATATAGTAGTTTATTAAAACAAAAGAAAATAAGAAAATTAATGAAATTAATAAAAATAATTTCAAACACAAATAATCTCCCCCATTTTTGTTAATTAAAAAAGATAACATTTATTAAATTTTCAAAAAAATATCAATATGTCAGAAATTTATCAAAAAATAAATTAATATTCAATCATTAATAAAACCTCCCTTTTAAATCAAAAGAAAAAATGTTAAATTAATATATTAGTATGTTGAAATTATAGTTACTCATATAGTTAGAATATTAATGTAAATAAATAGTAAAAGGATAGTAACAGCGTGAATAGTAATATCAAAACCTATCATTTACACAAAAATGTTAGGATTTCTGCATGTTAAGTTCAAACACAATCCTTGTAATATATATTTTTATATTCAACAGACAAATAAAACTGTTTTAGATAAACATATAGATAAAATAATATTCCTCAAAAATTTTATTTTCTTTAATGGTTTTTAAAAAAACTCCTCATAAGTTTATGAATAAAAAATTAGATTAAAATAGAACAATAATTAATTTTTTTAAAATTTATTTGAAACAATTTAAATAAATAATGTAGATTCAAAAGAAATATATAAAAGGAAAAAATAATTGATTTATTCATGGAGAATTTATCTTACATTATGTATTAAGACAAAACATACCTTGTTGAAATAAATAGATTATTCAATAAAAAGATTATCTAAATTAATTCAAAATATAAAATATATTTAAATTAAGAATTATAATAACTAAATTATAAGTCAAATAAGTTATTTAGAAGATTAAAAAAGGCATCCCTAGATCAGATATTTTAAAACAAAAATATAAGTTCCTTTATAAAAACAAAAAATATTTTTTTTGAAAATTTTATTCTAATTATACTAAGATAGTGTATGTTTTCATATACATAATATGTAAAAAAAATTAAAGGTGTATATTATTTAAAATAAAAAACACAAGGTAACCCCTCCAAATTTTTTTATTCTGAAATGAATCATATATTAGAACTATTAAAACTATATTTATAAATGTACACATATAATTATCATATTAATAACTGAATATTTTAACTAGGTAAAGTTCATGATTTTACCATGTAAGAAAAACATTGAATTTAATACAAATACCAACAAAAAAATTTAAAAAATATTTTATTCCAAAATATAATATTATATAATAGAAAATAATATGCATGATGGCTGATAGAAACTAACTATCCAGTCATGGTGATCAACGTATGTCTAACAGGATTTGAGTAACATTTTTTGGTACCCATGTTGTCATAAATTCAATAGAATTCAAAAAAGGATATTTGACCTCCTAAAATATTTCAAACAACTATTTTTGGCTATGTTTTGATTGAAATATTTTGATAAAATGGTTCTATTATGAACAAAATATTCAGTAAATCATAGTGAACACTCATAGATATAAATATATTTCTATCTACATTTTAAATAATTTCCAATGGATATAATTTATTTTGAGCATTTAAAAAAATTTCTTTATTTAAACTTGTTATAAAATTGTAATATCCAAATAAAAATTATGTCTAGTTTAAATTAAAATATGATTTTATCATATTTTTCGTTAACGTTTTCCAAATTAGGTAAATCCACTATAAGAATAAAAAATTTATTTTTCAAAACAATATTCTATTTTTTATTATTTTAGATATTTGTATAAAAATTAATATTATATAAAAAATTTGTGTTGCTTAATTTTTTAATTTATCAAATAAGGTCCTTGTATTAATTTTCTAGTTTAGTTAGATCACTTACAACTAAATTTTATCTTTTATCATGATCTTTTACTATTTAATGCCAAATTTCTCTTAGGTATTTTATTTTCATATTTCAGTTTAAATATATCTGAATCTCAATTATTTTTATTTTCATATTTTTGGGAAGCAATGGTATTCACATTTTAACATCTCCCATTCAATTTTTAATTTTTCTTAACTAACTTATTTGTTTTACATATAAATTTTATATATTTTTCAGTAATCATGAAACTCCCATTTCCCTATTATTCATTTTATTAAAGAAAATTTTTAACTCTATAATTCATAGAATCAAAATCCCAACTAGAATGTAAATCAGTATACTTTTAATTTTCCTATATTACATTATGATCAACATTATCATGTGTAATTAACTATATCTGTAATGAATCATTTACCACATACTTTTTACCCATTTGCGAAAGGTTGCCTATTTAATTTTAAATTCTATAGTCACTTATTAGGTCAGTAATAATTGATCAGTCCCATCCTCAAAAAAATGGTTTTCATTCCTAATTTGGTCTTCATAATTATTTAAATTCATCAGATTGGGGAAATAAGGTTTGAGGTGACCATTGTTCCTATACTCATAACATGTTAGATCTCAAGCATCATTATCCTTACTTAAATTACCATTTTTAATATCATTCATTATTCTTTCAAATATTTTTCATTCCTCTATTGTTTCACAGAAATTTGAAAATATTATTGCTGAAGTGAGCCTTCACCATGTCATGTTACTAGAAGTCAGAATCGTTTTCATTATAGGTATTAATAACGTTAGATTTAAAATCAATACATTTCATCTTGGTAGATTCTTAATCTGTGATATTTTTCATCTCTAACTCATATTATAGAAAGGATCCTATAAGTTAATCAAATATATAATATTTTAAATTATTACTCACATTGATGGAAACTTTCTTTATATTATTTCAATTTTGAAGAGATATCAGAATTGTTTCCACATGGGTTGTCTTATCAAAAAATATCTAATGCCACAAATTACAATAGTAATACTCATAAAATGATGGAACATTTGGTTTAAATATTATTCTTGTCCCATATTGAAGTCATATTATTCTTGTTGGAGAATTCCTAGATGGTATCTCATAGAATATTTAGCTCCATAATGAGTCACTTAAAGCATCCTCTATTTATCATGGGATTTCTTACATGCTGAAACATTGAAACATGAAAGTTTACATATATAATGGTACAAAATCTATTTTAAATTACATTTAAAAACATAATTTAACAATTAATTACCTAAATGTGTTCTAAGATGCAATTTGGATAGCTCATATGGATTACCCATGATACTCTAGTGATACACAAATAACTTCATTTGGGAGGCTTCTATTTGGTATTTCAAGAAATCATAGTCACATCCATCAAAGAGGGGGGGGGGGGGGTTTAAATCCATCCATCATTTTTATTTATACCTACCATCATAAATATTCCCTTTATTTTATTCCACATAATATTAATTAAAGGAGACGTGGTTATCATAGAGTTAAAAGAACCAACAAAAAATAATCATAGGGCAACCAGTTATATAGTATTAATTTATATAAAATAGAAAATATAATCTATTAGACATGGATTTGAAACGATAATTTTGATATTGGAACCAAAAATCTATTAAATAATATATGATTTCAATGTATATATTTATATTTATGGAAATAAAAAGTATAGGGTGGGGGTGTAGAATATTATTTTTAAAAAATTTAAGACAAAACAAGGTTTATAAAATAATGATCAGTTGTTAGTGATGTTTTAATTATATGTGGTGTAGTAAAAATAACATTACAATAACCAGAAGATTTATTGTTCTTTCGATCATAATGATCCTGGTACACTCTTAATACTTTTTTATATCTTATAAATATTGGTAACCACTAGGAACCTCACTTTTAAAGGTGTGGAAAACCTATTATAGACACTTCCTTTTATATAAACACGAAGGAACAACCTAGTTATTATAGGAGACTCAACCTCAACATATTACCTAGATTTTTATTATGATTAAAAACCCAAAAATCCTTTTTGGTGGTGGAATAACTAGATGATGTGAGACTTAATTTTCATGGGGAAAACACATACCATAAAGGAACATATTTAAAAACATATAAATAAATAATGTGAAATTAAATATACTAGAATAAAACTAAACCAAGAAAAAAGATAAAATGATGCCAAAGAATATTAATCTTAGATATCTTTGATCTCTTTAGTTAAATAATGTATAACTTATAAGTATTTATGTGATCATAATTGAGGAACAAAATTCAAAAATGTTTTCTCAAAAAAATGATAGCACTAAGAATTATATTGATTTTTTATGATAAGAAATATTTTGAATGATCTAAATTCGAATGATTTTTATTCATTGAAGATGACTTTTAGAATATTTAAATAATGATATTCTATTAGTGTGTCTACTTCTAATAAATTAATTTCAATTTTTAGAGAAAAAATAAAATAATATTACTTTTACCTTCATTTTTAAAATCTTCACTAAATAACTGAGAAAAATAGCACTTTTTATTTCTTCATGAAATTTTAATATAAAATAACTAAAAAAAATAAGTAAAACAAATAATACAAATAAAAATTATAAAATAGATGAAATTAAATGATAATATTGTAGTTTTGTAATATAGAAAAACAATTTTAAAATATATTATCAAAAGAGATATACATTAAAAGACTATGTGTACCTAAAATAAACATGTAATTAATTTTTACAAAATATAAAATTATATTTCAAAACAAATAATAATAATAAAATTATTTTAATAAAAAATTGAAGGAAATGAATAAATGTTTTACAAAAAAGGTCACTAAGGGTGGTTTAATTTTATCTGGTAGTATATTGATCCTTCTACCATTAGTGATGATTCACTATTGAAATAGGGAGCCGTATATTATTTTTTATAATAGTGAAATTGTGAGTTGTAGATTATTTTTCCACTAGTTTAACAGAGAGTTGTAGTTATATTATTCTATCTGTGGACTATTGATCAACCATTCAAAAAATTAAATGAATTGGCATTGTAAAATAAAACAAACTGAAAATTATTAAAGAAGAAACCATATCATAAAATAACAAGGATAACCTACTTCAATTAGAAAAGGAAATGAAGATATAATGTAGAGCATGATGAATCTTATTTCAATCCTCCAATCCTGAAGGATGTTGTTTCTATTATACTATAGAATTGAAGGAGGTTCTACTATTGGTGGAAAGATCTACCAGTGGATGAAAAAACAAAGAAGATAATCTATAGTGTTGGTGAGATTTTGGTAGATGACCAAATCACTATTGACAATCAAGATGAAATGGTAGAAGAACTACATTGAATGAGGGAATGGAAACATGAACTATGTGTAGATTAAAATATCTACAATTGTATGACCAATGACATAAAAATAAGTGGTAGTGTAATAATTATGATACGAGGTTAAAATGAAAAAAAATTGAGGAATGTTGATACCTTTGAACTGGAGAACCAAGATCCACTATTGAGAGATGATGCACTCTTTAAGGTCTAACGATCATCAGTTATAAAGATCTATTATTGAGGGATAATAGTACAACCACTTTAAGAACAATAGTTTAAAATGATCAATAGTTATTTTGTTGATTAATGAATTATCAGTCAAGAAAAGGGACACGTAGTTGAATAAAAAACATAATAATAGTTCACAAAAAAAATGAATGTATAAATATTCTCAAAATAATAACAATGTCATGATAAAAACTAAATCATAGAAATAATGTTCATTACAAAAGAAGAAAACCAGTGAGTTTATCAAGATTTAAAAGCATGGTTAAATTCATTGGAGTTTCAGATATAATCCCTAGTGTATTAGAGATGGATGGAGAGGCAAGGAAGATGATGCATTTTAAACATGATATGTTTCAGATAATAAATAATAGTGAAGAAAAAAAGTGGTTGATCTATTGAGATATATTTGATCAAATGGATGATCATTATATGAGTTTTTTTTAACATGGATGAAGAGTGAATCATTGTCGTTTGTCCCAAATTAGTTATGTGATACTGAGAAGTATCAGTACAGAAAAAAACTACAATGATCCCACCATTATCTGCTAGCATGGTTGAACACCCGCAACCCATCACTCCCACATACAAAAATTATTCAAAGTCCTAGTAGGTTTACCAAGCCCTACACATGCATCTTCTGAGCATGCTATGTGATACTTATACATAGTCTTGATCATAAGCTAACCTACCTCTATTCAGTCTTCAAAGGTTTGACCTCCCATGGGGTAGAACTATGGTGCCCTAGGAGGGTTATAGGTCTGGACTAAGAGGCTTGTACAGAAGGGTTAATTTTTTTGATATGAAATAGTTACTAAAAAATATTAACAAACATTTCAAAGTATATAATTTTATTATTGTTAAAAAATAATAATAAATTCTAAAAAAAATTATGTGATAGTTTTTTCCAATTGAACTAAATGTTACGAGATAGTAATTTTACAAATCTAATAAAATTGATTAAATTAATTATACAAATTTCAAAAATATATTTGTGGGAACATGATTCATAGATTTCATTTCATTATTCATATTTTTGAATTTTATGTTATCATGGATGGATAAGATTTCTCTTCATAAATCCCACATCAATTTTTGAGGAAGTGAGTCATATTTGATTCACCAATAAAATATATATGTTTATATCAATTTCATGATATTTATGAACTTATGATGGATATCACTTCCATGGTATGGGTATTAATTGTTTTTAAATAGGGGGGTTATCTGAGATACTTGGGGAGAAAATGAACATTAATGGTATGAAATTGGTGACGATTTATTGATGTCTTTATAGAATATTCCCCAATCCTTTCACCAATATATGAAGTTGAGTTAAAAATATAATTCGTATCTAGTTCAACACAAATTTAAAATATTCCCTATTGAATAACCCCAATTGAGTTTCCATATTTGAAGAAGAAACTCTAGGAAAACATTGACAAGGGATTCACTGAACAATGAGTATGAGAATGGGGTGAACATATTATTATTATTAGAAAAAAATGGATCAATATAATTCAACATTAATTATCGAGTGATAAAAAATATCAAAATTATGAACAATTATTCTCTTCCTTGTATTAATGATTTATTTGGTCAACTATATACATCTTGATACTTTTTTAAGATTGAAAGTCATTTTAGATATCATAAATTGAGGGTTAATAAGTAGGATATACCCAAGAGAGTATTCCATAAAGGTTACGGACACTATCAATATATTGTGATTCCATTCGATCTTATTAATTCCCCTACTATCTTCCTGAATTTTATTAATAGAGTCTCAACATATTACATTGATCAGTTTGTGGTATTATTTATACACAATATTATTATCTATGAAAATAGTTTGAAAGAAAATTAATATAACGTAATAATTATACAATGGACACAACTTAAGGATAAACTATTTGAAAAATTTGCAATGTGTTAAAATTGGATGAAAAATGATTCATTTTTTGGTCATATATTATTAAGAGAGGGTATATCTGTGGATCCATTAATGACGAATGCTACTGAATTTTGTCTTATACCAACCGTGGTGACTATGATACATATTTTTTGTTTGTATTTATATTTTCAATGGTTATTGGATAATTTCATAGAAATATCTAGACCTAGAAAACAAGGAATGCAGCCAAGTTCTTCTAGACAGATGAATGTGAGAGACATTTAGTGGAACTAATGAGAAGATAATCCGACACACCTCTTACTACCTTATCTTTTAGTGGATAATGGTGTTTAATAAATAGTTATGAATATAAGATGTGATGGAGATGTTTTATCACGAGTAATTCCATGTTTATAGTTTATGTGTCATGATAATTGAATAATCATGATAAAATTACCCAACTCGTGATTTGGTGCTAGCTATGGAATTTTTTTCATTAAAGATATGGATGAATTATATTTATGGATAAATTTTTGATATATAAATATAAAAATTATAAATTTTTAAATTATATATTCGCCCATAAAATTTTGAATATGCACCAAAGAATATCATTAGAGATGATTTGATATTATGACTAAAAAATACATTACCACCTAGGGAAGGGAAACTTGGTTTCCAATGATTTGAGTGAAAAGGATCCTAATATGTTATACATTATGAGAATTAAAAAATATAAAATATTTCTATATTTGAAAAATTATTTGAATGGAAATCTTGAAGAAATGGAAAAATATTATCTTTCCCAATTGAATGTTCAATAGTATATCAAAGTGGTGATTAAGGAGGGTATGGAAATAGATGTAAATATTAAAAATATGGATGTAAATGTTAATACTTTTAAACAAAATTATGGTGGAATAATAAGGTTTAAGAACTGTGTATTTTTTCCTTCCATAACATATTTAAAGTAGGTGTTGTAAGAGGATGTGAATGGTTCTTCTTTCTAAATTCATCATGTATGTATGAAGATGTATAGATATTTGAAGGCGTATTTCTTATGGGATTGCATGAAGAGAGACATTAGAGTTTTTGTATCTCACTGGTTGGTATGACCAAAACTTATGGAAGAAAGAAAATTGTCTAAGGAGACGTTATATATATTACACATTCTAAATTGGAAATGAGAAAACATAACTATGGATTTTTTTATTAGACTCCCCAAAAAACTAAATTGAATAATTTGGTATGGGTTGCAGTTGATCACCCTACTATGTCGCACACTTCATTATTATCATGGAAGATTTATCTCTATATAATATTTCCATGATATGAATTAAGGATGTAATAATGATTAAAAGAGTAAGAAATTACATTTTATTGGATTAATATCTGACATTTACCACAATATTTCGGTGATTTCTCTATTATGCTCTTAATATAGATTTTATTTTAAGAACTATTTATCATACTCTGACTGATGGTTCATCTGAAAAAATTCAAACTGTAGTGGATATAATGAGATATTTATCTTTATATTTCCAATGTGTTTTCGATCAAAACCACACTCTAGTTTTGTTTTAAAATAATCATGTCTTTCTCTCAAGAATTTATATGGATCTCTATGAAGCCATATATGTAATTATTTGTATATATAAAATGTGATGGAATAAGGTTATAGAATGAAAGAAATAGGGATGTATGATATCTATTGAAATTACCATGAAGGTTAGTTCCATTCAGCAACACATAAAGCCATCTTGAATTTATAAAAAATATGGATAATTTATGACATGATGTAGAATTTGATGTTGGTGAAAAGTTGTTTCTAAGAATGTATCCAGGGAATATTATTATGAGATTCAATAAGAAAGGGTAATTGATCCTTAGGTATATTTTTCCCATTTAAATATTTCATCATATTAAGACCATAGCTTATTACTTGGTGGTTACATCGATAATCTCTCAAGTATATGATGTTTTCTATGTTTCTATCTTGAGAGTGTATATAAGTGAACTGTCACATATACTGAACATAGAAGTCCTACCAAAATACCAAGATCACACTTATGAGGAAGAAACTATATAGATTAGGCATAATATAGAAAATATTCTAGGAAATAATACCACTCACTTAGTCAATGTTTTTTTGGTGAAAACCCATGTTTGTGGAAACTATATTCCAAATTAAATATTTTATGAAGTAGAATTGTCCTTATTTATTTATCTTAGTGAAAGATTAAATTTAGGGGGGGTGGAACGTAACACCATGGTTTTTGATAAATTATTATCCTCAAAATAAATTTATGTCATTTGTTTTCTTTTTATACATGGGACATAATGTTAATCTTTCCTTACAAATGAAATTGTGTTAGCTTTCAATAAAAACTGTTCTAATTTTTAACATAACCGTGATATATTATTAATATAGTTATTTACACATGACTGTTATAAAATATACAATAAACATAGTGATATAAATAGTAATAAATAGTTATTTAATATTTAAAATTATTTTTTATTTTACAGGAATCATATTTATACCCAATTACATAATTATTAGTAATTTATATATATTTTTTCAAAATACTATTTTCACAAAAAATAATTTTTCAATTATTCTTTGAAAATAAAAAAATATTTTCAGACTAATATACAATTAATTTGATAAAATAAAAGAAATTTTTTATAACAACATGTCAAAATTATCCTAGGTTGAATTTTTTGGATTTTTCTGAAAAGTTTATTTTTTATAAATAGTGAAAAATATATAATTTTAAAGTAAAAATGTATTTTAATATAACTTATTCATAAAGATAAATAATATTTAAAATTTATTAAAAATTAAAATTTTTTCTATTATAAATATATTAATTCAATTTTGGTCATTAATATCAATTTTATATTGAATTTCAATATAAAAACATTCCAAGATTCTAAACATTTTATCCTTAATAACTCGATCACTCAACAAATCTACCTAATTAATTATATATTATATTTTTTATCTTATGTGAATTGAATTTTGAAAATTATATTTAATTACTAGAATCTGAATAATTTATATTATCTATAAATATCTACTTATGTTTTGACCAAAATGAATTGTAAACATAATAAATATTATTTATTGAGGTTAATTAAAAATATATTTAATGGGGGGTAACTAATTAGATAAGAGATAAATGAAAAAAACCCTTAAAATTCCTACTTTAATGACATAAATATACCGTTTAACTTCTATCCTCAATAATGGTCTATTGTTTGACCTTGTGGACTGACGAAAACAAGGGTACACCTGTTTCTATTTTAAAAATTATAAGTGTGTCACTCAACTAACTTATAAATGGTCACCCACTCTCCTATATTATTCACACCATAAAACTATTTTGAATCATAAAATTACTCCCCAAATCATATCTTAACATTCCTCCTCTCATCCTAGAATACTTATTCTGTGTATAAATCCTTCATATGAAGGCATTTCATGCAAACCTAAGAAGTATACCAAAAGAAGAGATAGAATTCATCAATGAGATTTTTTTTGTTTAATTTCTTCCTCCACCCCATTAAATTTTTATTATACAAATATGATATAATAACCTATATATATATATTATATAATAATATGTTGTTATTTTAATGGAATGACTTATAAAAATCTAAACTTCCTTCAAAATGGTTACAAAATTATTGTTCATGTCTATGGTGGACTACCGCCTCACGAACTAATTTCAATCATTTTTCCATTACCAAATCTCAAGGCTAGAAATAATAATTTATTAATTTTTATACATATTTTTTTTATGATATAATTATAATTCAAGATTTATAATATTACACATACCTTTATAGTCACCATTTTCTGTGAATATGCTAATGTTGCTCAAGTGTACATAAGAATGATGCCTCGCAAAGCGATGTGATTCGATAATGATTTACGTGGAATATAATAATGTAGGTTTTTATTAAAATATAAAATATTGATGAAATTAATATTAATTTTTATTTTAATATATCATTTAACTTTATTTATTTTAATATGACAAGAAAATAGAGAGAGAATTTATGTATATGTATAGTCTAAAGTCTCCATGAATGATGCATTTCATTTTATATTACAAACTTTTTTTGATTACCATAAATAGAAATATATTTTACATATTTATAAGATATTTATACTATATTTATCATTACAGAAAGGTATATACCACGATCAAATCAATAGTAACAAAAATAAATATTCAAATTATATATCAAAAACCAAGCGGTCGTTACCCAAAACAAAAGTTTAACATGGAATTTTTAATAAATAGGTAGTAAAAGGTCATAAAAATATAATATATGTTATGATATATATAAATATTTTTCTGTAATATATTTATACTAAACATATATTTACTATAAAGTAGTTTTAAATGTGTATAAGTAAAGTCAAGACTTATGGTAAGGGATTTTTCTCTGCATTTTCCTTCTTTGAGACATATGTTATGTTATAAACCAATATTATTTCACAAAGAGAATATACATCACCATTGACATGTAATATCAGAAATTTATTTATCATTGTGATATTTAATGTTCCATTTTATTTTTTTATTTTATGGTGATTAGAATTTAATGTTACAAATGTGATAATGATTTTATGTTACATTCATATAGTTTATCAGGATTGTATGAGATTATATATATGATGATAAGATATCATGATATATCTCTAAATAAACACACAAATTTTCTTCTACTCTATTTATTCCAGAAATTTTAATGTTAATATAAAATTTTTTCACTCTTTTTTATATATAATAATTGATACAGTTTATTTAAGAAAATCCTACATTATTTTAATATTTGGTCGAAAATCAATTTTCTTTCCAAACCATGATTTCTAAAAATATTTTAGAAAATGTTTTATTACTATCCATTGTAATAAAAATTATCTTTACCCTTGTTTTAATTTTTACAAAAAATATTGATAGTAATCATCTTGTCATTTTCCAAATAATTTTTATTTTGATATTATGAAAATGTGAAAGGAATCTTTCAATTAACGTCTACCACAGGAACAAAAATTCCCGTCATTATGAAAATTATTTTATTTTATTATTTATCTCAAAATTTTATATTTTTATTTTAAATTACAATTTTTTCAAATTAAGATATTTTAAATTTAAAATATTTTCAAATTAATATATTTTCAAAATGTTATATGTGTTAATCGTTTTATCATAAAGTAGAAAAGATTTTTCAGAATATAAATTTCTTAAATGATCATTCAAAATCATTTCCATATTGTATGAAATATATTGATGTCACCTATTGATTACTGAGGATACAATCCAAGGATAACATTATTTTTCTCTCTCTAAATGATTTATGTTTTCTTGGAATGACTTTTATGAATCTCATTTAACTTCCGCATGTTATACCATGCTAAAATTGTTATGAAACCCATTTCTTTTTTCACAGGATACACTATAATGAAATAATAAAATGATTATTCAAAATTCAATTTTCCATGGTTATAATATGAATAAATTTTTATGAATCTCATTTCATTGCTTGTGATATGATATAAGGAATGTTTTTTGATCTCGTGTCACACATAAATATTGTTTTTATTTTGAGATGGGTGGGACCTATATCTCCCTCCAATGCATTGGGTTATGATTTATATATCATGATACATACATGGCTAGAAAAGGGAGTGAAATTATTTTATTAAAGGAAATTATCTACTATGTAGTCTTAGAAGTGAACCATGACAACTATGATGGTTTGGGGAGTGAAACCATTCCACTATGATTGCATTGGAAATGAGCCCTGACAATTATGGAATTGATTTTCCATTCTTATGTGTATATCAAAAATCTATGTCTTATGCCTATTTTATGCTATCATGGATCATGGTTTTCAATTCCATTATGATTCATGTCCTAAAAACTACCAATCTATATTCCCTAACTTGAGTTTATGATCATTGATATGAAGTGTATTGTTTTCAAATTCGATTATAATGGTCTCATAATCTTATGTTAATTTTATTATTACATATCTATCCTGTTTACCATTAATGAGAATCTTAACTCAAACATTATTAAGTTTCATTTCCTAATTTTCGGATGAAATTTATTTTTTATATGAGTAATAAGTGTCATATTTCTGACAATCATAGTGGGAGATGATGTAGTTTACCTGACAATGTTTTTTTTCCATGTTTCAAAAGACACTAAATTATTATGGTCTTAGGAAAGTGTTTATATAATGTAATGAATATTGAAAAAAGATAATGTAATATCTATATATGATAATATTGGTTCACTATATTTATGTTGGTTCTCAGAAATGTTTTTTGGTCCAGATATCATTATATGAGTGCGAGGGATAATTATACTCAAAAAACTACATTCTCTAATTATTATAGACAATATAATATCATTGTTATTCCATTAAATGTGATGAATTCTCAAAAAATATTAATGGGTTGATGATAATATTTTCAGAGAGTTAGTAGATAATTTCATGGTGGTTTTTATCGATGAAATTTTATTTAATCTATATCCAAGGAGGAGCCTGAAGCACATCTACATGCCTTTTAATGAGATCGTCATTATCAGTTAATGTTCAGGAAGTTATCATTGTGTGAGTTCTTGGATCCTGAATTATATATCACGGGGAATGATGTGTCCAATAAGGTATTATCCATAGATATATTTAATATATATTTGATAATATCTTGGTAAGTCCCCATGAGAGTGGAATAGGTGTGGAGTTTAAATGGTCTTGCAAGATATTACCGGAGGTTTGTAAAAAATTAATATCAGGTTATGAATCCTATAATATCCTTGAATATAAATTATTAAGAATTCAATAAGAATTAACTCTTTTATTAAGATTTTTTGTTCTTAAAAGAGACGTTGGTATGATCTCCAACGTTTTTATTGTAGAATGATTTATATTTAATGGTTTCAGTGATACTTCAAGTAATTGATTGGGTTTGATTATAATGAAGTAGATATTGGTTTTTTTGTGTGAGTCATCTTAGTAACATTCCCATGTGAATAAAATTTAAACCAATTATCTTTATTTATAATCAATTTTCTTTTATATGAAGTTGCGGTGACAAATATTAATCAATAAGAATTTTTTGGTTTGTACTGGCCATTAGAGCTTAAGGTATGTCATATTCCCACATTACATTAAATAGTGTCAGAATCATTAGATTAAATTATTATAGTATTTTGAATTATATATTTAATATACACCTGGAATGAGATATTTTTTAATTTATGTGTTGAGTTGGAAGTTATGTACTTATGGTACACTTTAATCTAGTGATTCTCATAGAGTGAAAGAAGAACTTTTAGAAATGTATCTTGATATGGGATATGTTAGAGGTTGAGGTTTTACATTATATATGTCAATGTAGTCATATTTAGATTATAAGGTCAAGTATTTATATTTTTTGGACTCTAAGGTGGTGGTCTAGAGAGGCATAGTTTCTTTGGTGATGCGCCTAATTGACTTTCTAAGGATGGAAGACATTATGTGTTCTTTGAGGTAATCCACTTCATCAATTAGTGATGTATGAGATGAATTTTTGGAGTTCCATATATCAACATTGGTGGTACATATTAAATTTAAAAAAGACATACCAAGCCTTTAAAGGTCAGTTTTGGGAGCCTTGGTTGAAACGTGCAGTTGTGGAGTTTGTTTCAGGAAGTTTGGTGTACCAAAAAGGGGAGGCTAAACATCGTGTTCTTGGCGGGATGCTTGAGCCATTATATATTATTTTGTGGAATTAGTAGGAAATATCTATAGACTATGTTACCTATTTCCCACAATATCACGGTTTCTATAATTTTATATTTGGGATAGTTATTTTTTTGATAAAATTATCCCACTTTATAGTGATTAGAGATTCAATATTAGTAGAGGTTTTGTCAAGGTTGTATTTGAAGGTATTGGTGCAACTCCATGAATTCATGAGGATGATCGTCTCTGATTGAGATCCACATTTTACATCAATGGATTGGATAGGTCTCATGTAGTATTTTGGTTCTCAGATATATCTCAACACTTCTTTTCATCTACAAATGTACAGTCAGACAGAGATAAACATTCAGACTTTAGAAGACATGGTGAAATATTTTCACTTGGAATTTGGTGGATTTGGATAATGAGATTTTCCAAGTTTGAGTTATTGTAAAATAAAAATTTATAAATAAACCATTTTAATGAAATTGTATAATTATTTTTACAGATGAAAATTCCATTCTTAATTATAGAGGACTAGGTATATAGGGGAAATAAATATCTCTCCATAACTACTAAAGAATACTCAATATATGGTTATGATGATTCATTATAGGATGAAGGTAGAACCACCTCAATAGAAATTCTTTGTGAATCATAGTAGGAGACCTCTGGATTTTGAATTTATAGATCACATGTTCCTGAAGGTCACATAACATCATGGGAAGTGAAGGATTGTTCATGGGTAGAAGATTTTTTCCCAGTTTTTTGGGCCTTTCATGGTGTTAGATCATGTAGGATATATGGTTTTTCATATTTTACATCCCCAACATATGAGTATAATAAATGGTGTTTTTCATGTATTATATCTCTTTTGTTACCTTCATGATCAATCCAATGTCATTTATTGGGGTGAGATCAATGTTGATAATGAAGCAACCTTTGAGGAGTGGCCTTTAGAGATCTGAGACCACCAAGAGAAAGTGTTTTGTGGTAGTAGAATTCCCTTTGGTTTTGTCTTATGGAGGCATGTTTTTGTGGAAGAGAGTACATTATAATGTGAGTCAAAAATGAAATATCAGTACCCTGATCTGTTTGATGTTTACCTCTTCTTTTGTAATGTTATTCCCTTGTGGATTCTAGCCCTCTTGGTTTGTTAGGTGGATCCTAATTTTGTATTGATTGTAAACATTATCTTGTTTTAGAGTTATACCCCATTAGAGAATGTTTAAGAGATTTTTCTTGTTTTTATTTTGGGTTGCAACATGATTCCTATGATGTTGTGGTTGAGCTCTAGTTATGGAGAGATCGTTAAGAGGTATCTCATGGGGTCCCTTTTTAGATAATACCCCTTCATTTCCTCTCTATATTTTGTTCTGGATTGTCTAGGATTATAATTTTTTGGATGTTATCTGATGTTATGGAACATGACCTTTTATTCCAAGCCTTTTCATCTTTCCAAGGACCGTGGTGATCGGAGGAGGCTTGGAGTGGGTCTATTGATTTTTTCTACTATCCTCTAGAAGCGTGGAGGATTAATGACTTGTAAGGGATTCATGTCATGATTGTGTTGTTCACGGCTTGGGTAAGATCCTGATTCATGGTTAGTCAAATCATATACATATATCCATGTTATACATGGATGAATCAACTATGTGGATCCATCAACAATGTGGTGGTATTATCTATGTGAATCGTCTATGTTGAACGATTGACTATAAAAATCAACTAAGTGAACAATAGGTTGTGGAAGCTATCAGGTACATGAATTTCCTACATGGATGGATCATCTATATTTCAACTTCTATAAATGAGTTATTGGCTACACGAATCAACTATGTGTTTGGATCATCTAAGTGAGATATTAGATTTTTGATAAATCAGATACCTCAAAATAGTTGAGTTTGGATTTTGGATAGAAGTTACTTCCAGCTATGTGAAATCACCTAGAAGGATATTTCCTTCTATCATGTGAAAAAATGACATGTATGACTTTTAGTATAATTATTAAATTTCTATCAAAGAAAAACCCATCAAGGATAATTATATCAATGAATTTCTAAGATGTTTGTAGATACAATCATGTCCTTTCAAATAGAGTTTTATGAGATCTCGAACTATTAGAAATAAATCTTTTGAACTATATAAATTCCATTAATCCAATATCAATTGACGTGAAAATAAGTCCCCTACCTTCCTTAATTCCATCATGACATCACTCGAGTCTATACAGTTGGAAAACCTACTATTTGCTTAATGGATCCCTTCTTCCTTTAAATCATGTTGTTCAATGGTGATCGCATCTTGTGAGCCCCCTGTTTTTGATTAATTGAATCACATGATGATTATTTATTTCAATTATCTTATTCATTTCATTTCTTATTTAGTTACATTCAATATTAATTTTATAATTTTTAATCCCTTGGTGGAAATGGAATTATAATAATTAATATTGAGCTAGATTAATGATGAATTATATTGTGATCGTCTTCTGTTACTTTCAATTGTGAGAACAGTTTTCCACTTAATTTTCTATATATTTTATGATATATCATATGATTATATATCATGATGTTATGGTTTTTCTATCTTGTTTTCCTTAATAGAATAAATAAATTAATGTAATGATAAAATTTAATGGTAATTAATTGGCAAGGGAATGAAGGGGCATGTATAATGAATCTTTTGTTTGTTGTAATTTTTTAATGATAAAATATATTTGAGTATACATGTTTAGTTGAATATGTAAATACATTTTTTATTAAATATGATACAAAATAAGGATCATCATAATTTTTTTTGATGAAAATAATTAAACACATGTTAATAAATTGTAATTCCACTTTCTTTTTGAAACTATAATGTATGTCATGGAGGATGTTTAAATTAATAGTTTATTTAATTTAGTGATTTTTGATAGCTTGATTTATTAGGATTCCCATAATATAAACCTATTAGTAAGGATCAGTTAATTTAGTAAGGAAAAAAGTAGTTCTTATATAAAGAAAATTTATGGGGCTTGAGTTTCCCATATGGATGAGTTGGCTGAGAGCATTGTGTTAGTGCTATGAGAAATAATTTTCATGTGAATAATGGATTCCCTATTTTAGGGGATTTATTTTCATTTTATACTATGTAAATTTCATAATAATTTAATGATTTTATCTCTATGTGACCTTCTTTATGATCCCAGGATGGATGAGGTGTTATAGCCAGTGAGGCCTTGGTGATGTTGAAGTTATTGATTCCTTTGATGGTGAAATACATCAGGATATGAAAGTCGGATTCAGGGATGGAACATATGCCGATATAATGGGTTGAAGTTATTCTTTTATATTAGTGTGATAAGGATGGATGATTTCATTAAATCATTCTCATTAATGGATGATGGTGTGTTGTTGTTTTATTTCCATTCATTTATCTACAACATTAGGTAGATGAATGTTATAGGTTTCACTTTTTTCACTTATTGTTTACATTGGATGGTTTTCCCAGAGTACCTAGAAATAAGGAAATTATTTCATTTTAATAAAATATTAACCCAAGGTTTTGGTAATAATGGAATAAAAATTCTATAATTATGTTATCCTGATAACTTGTGGAATATATTTGGATTAAAATTATAGGGTATGACAATTTATGTGATGACTAATTTAATGACTGTCAGATAATAATATTGGTAACCAAAAGAATAATGAATTTATCAATGTAACTTGAACTATTTAATGAAATGATGAAACCTGATCATAATTCATTAAACACCTGGGGCATCTCTTTTAAATGTTTTTTTCATATAGTATATTAGTTCATAGTAGTGGTTGTTGAGAGTCCAAGCAATGTTAGATAGAATTGTGTCTAGGTAAAGGTTATGCCCATAGTGTGGTTGTGAGATATATTATATCATGTATTTTTTGGTTTTATATACTTTCCAACCATTTATATTTATGGTGATTGATACCTATTAGACTATGGGAGGGTATTTTCCACAAAATTATAGTGAAAGAATAGATGTATGAATACCCCCTCCATCCATGCTCTCTTTTCTTGGTAGTTACGTATAATAGTATTTATGGTGGTCAGTTTTCCCATATATATTTTTAGTGGTTTGTGATTGATTTTAGTTATTTCACACACATGTATATCTAGATATAGTTTCCAAATTATTATTGTATGTTTGATTTTCTTTTTCTATGATGGCTTGAGGAGCCTTACTCTGTGTATGGACAGTAACGGCTGGAGGTAAAATACCAAACATACGATACTCATAATAAAAGATGTTGTGGGTCCCAAAAAAACATGGTTACTATATATGATTATTTGGATGGGATAATGAGTCAATGTGATGCCTAAGGTTTATGTGGTGATTCATTACCTAGGTATCTTTCAGATTACTTATTTTGGAAAGAGATGGATCATGGCGTTTGGCATTGGTGAAGTGCATAAAAATAGTAGGTAAGAATTTTTGGGGTATACATCTTGTTTAATTTTTACATTATATTATCTATTTTATGTGATAATTTTTAATATTTATCCATTTTGAGGCATAAAACATAGTATATTTATTTAGGCTATGAATTAGTTTCGCTGTTGTTCACTATTCTTTATCTTCGATTAATTATCATTTTCACAAGTGGATCTGTGGTGGATCTTACTATGTATTCTATTATTTTCACCCTACATACATAAAATATTTTCAGGTCATCTGGGTATGAGAAGATATTGGGTTCGATATTACTATCCTGGGATTTTGAGGACATTTTTCAGCTTCATGTTCATTGTAATTTTTACATTTTTAGTTCATGTAGTTTCTTTTTCTATCTTTTCTAATCTTTACTACATTTCATGTGTCTAAATTTTATTTCATTTATATATTTCCATGAAGGTGTTCATTGGTGTATTTTTCTTATCTCACCCTTCTTCATGTTCAGTTGTTAGAGTAATGCCTCCCAAATTTATGCTAACAATACCCTCAATGCTGGTATACAAATGAGGGCCTACTGGAGGAGGGACTTGAGAAGTTATCATCTCCCTTCTACCATTGTTTTCACAGTAAGGGTATTCATTGGCGGTGGGAGTCATGACATCCATCCATTTAATTTACATAAAGATAAATTCTTTCTTAATAAGAAACTTCGATAAATGTAGGAGTTTATTTTGATATATGAGAACCATCTACCTTATTTACCTCACTATTATGGATGCGAGGAGATAAATCATACTCCTTGATCAACTATAACAATATTCATTAATACACATTAGTTTCTTTCTATGTGAATATATACATTAGTCTCATGTGATTTATAACTATTCCATGCTTCTCAAAATGACGGTTTCTCTTCAAAATAAAAAAATTGGATATCACATATATTAACTTCAAATTGTGTATTTATTAGTTATGATAATGAATATTTTATCTTTAATGAGTAATAGTATATTAATTTAACATTCTATATGAATACAAAACCCATGCATTAAATTTGTGAATAATTTTACATCACCACACCTTCCCCACTTAAGGGAGGTGTGTGTATACTTGTGATTATCCTATTCCAGATATCATTAAATATGTACTCACATCCATCTATCCAATTATAATTTACCCCTTTTTATGTTATGATATGGTAGTGGGATACAATGTTATGATAAATATCCCATAAATATTTTGTTGTAACCATATAATCAATGAAAACCATGGATTCATATGGCACATTAAGGACTTTTCCATTCATAAATTTCATTTTTCATTGAAGGGTTTATAGCATTTCCCCCATATGTGATCATGTTCTCCAAGATTTTGTATTTTAGAATTAAAAAGAAACAATTGAGGAACACAAGATACATTTTATCATTTCAAATGTTTTTATTTATAATAGACATATTCTCTTCATATTCTCATTATATCATGGATTAAATGAGAATATCATAAAAAATACTTCAAAAAACTAGTCATTTTTGTTTCTATAGAATGTTACCATCAATTCCATGAAGGCTGCATTGTAATGAATAAGTCTGAAGTGATTTACTAGGAACTCATAGTGTCCATACCTTTGTACAATGGTCTATTGTAATAATATATTCATTCTTCACTATTATTTTATGATATCAAGTATGAATATCCACCTTTGATAAGTATTAGGATCCTCATAATTTAACAAACATTTATGCAATTCATTGAATGTGATACTCATTATTTAGGATCATCTTATTAATTTCTATGTCATTTTTTAAAAACCATATATATCCATTTATTTTCTTGAGAAAAAACATATGTGATCCTTTTGGTGTGGCACTAGGGAATATATACCATTTTCCCCAAGTCTCTTGTGGCCACTTCATCCACTCCACTAGTTATATTGGTGCCACCCAATAGTTTTATTTAGAGATAGGAATGGGTCCAGGTATACGATCTATTGGGAACTCTAACTCATTATTTGTGTTCATAATGGGAAAATCATTAGTGAACACAACAATATAATATGTAAAAATTTAAATTTCATAATTTTTTATTATTTTATTGGAAAAAACCATTTGAGTAGGACGTGATTTATCAAAGCGTATTAACATACACCATTGGAGAATTCTCTATTGGATGTTAATTATTTTCCTTGTATTTATAAATTGGCATTAGATAGTACATAAAATAGAAATAGATTTCATTTTACAAATATTTGATATGTGATCTATATAATGATACCTAATACTTTAATTCCTCTATTTCTTCAATGTAATGATTTTTATTTAATATATTAATATTTACAAATATATGCACTATGAAGACGCCAGATTCCAAGGCCCAGAGTGCCAAAATATTAATATTATATAAATAGTAAATATATTAATATCAAACAATGATAGTTTTCTAGAAATAGTTTAATAAATTAAAAATATAGACTTGGAAGGGTAATATGAGACTGCCATTTAATTTAGAATAATGGTTTACCCTAGGTGTGAGATAACCTCTATCAGCCATTGGTGGTTAGTAAAAGTGTGTTCGTGGGTAAAATATTAAATAATAAATTTAAATGAGCTTATAATTATTTTTTTCATAGTCTATCCCCTATATATAATCTCGTATATGGGAAACTACTAGGATTAGACACATAACCCTGGATATTTGGGAGGAGCACAGAAAAGAGTGTTGGAAAATGTCAGGATCATGGATCAATGATCTCAATAACTCAACGACCTCCAAAAGAAATAGAGTTAGTAGATCTCAACAGAAATTTAAAGAAAAATATATTCTTCAATAGAGGTATATCCAAACTCTAGTTATGGAATTATATTCCTTGTATATTTACCTATATGATTTTCCCATGCTAAACATGATTCAAATCAACTATGATAATGATTCATGTATTAATCATGTTGTGGGTTCTGGTTTATTTAACTTGGATTGGGGGAAATTTTTATTATTTTTTAATCATTATTCATTGATCAAATGTTAATTAATCAAGGAAAAACCGAACAATCGAGGTGGTTGATTCCTCATTTTTTGGTTTTTAAATTTATCGCATATTTCCTTAAAAATTCAATAATGAAAATTTCTTTGGTTAGTAGGTTGAAAAATAACCATTATTTGATAATTGTGTGACAGTTCTATTAAAAATGGATCTATACCTTGGGTGTGGTTCATGATCAATGGTGTGATTGAGGATCTAAGGCGATGAAAAATTACTACATGTGGTTTGATATAAAACTAATGATTAATAATTAATTATTTCACACATGTAAATTCCATGGTGTAGTAGTAGTTTCAATTTGAGTAGATCAATGGTTGGATTCTGATCAATAAGGATGGTTTGAGTGTGGTCGACAATAGATATGAGATCTATGGGAATAATGGATGAAATAATATAAATGAATGGAATTATGGGTGAAATTTTTATTACATCATGGGATTTATGAGAAAATACCATCTATAAGACATTTATTCCAAAAAGACATGTTGTGTAGTCCCCCATCTCCAACATGAAGGGTTTTTTTTGTAGAGAATAATATCAAACACTATTTGGTCTATTTTAAAAAATGAGTGACCCAATGTTAGATCTTGTATCCTAGTGGAATGATACGACTAGACATGTTCATAAACATGGGAATTGATGGAGTACTCATATATGGTTTGGAAATTAGAAAAGGATAAGTACACATGAATGACCACTGTTTAAGGGAACATTCTGGTCGAATACCGAAATCCATCCCAACTCCAAAACATCATATACCTCAAAATGACTTGTAGTGAATATGTAGGATTACATGACATATGAGATTGTGAGACCCATGAAGACCTTGTGTATATTATACATGTTATGTACCCCAAGTGAACATCATTCACTTATTTTAGGAAAAGTTTAGATACTCAATATAAAAACACAGAATATCAATGTATTTTTTTAAATTATATGGGAATTTTATGATTCCGTGAAAAATTGATTGTGCGTGATTTCAAGTCCTGAGGTGCCTAGAGTCAATTTCTGAACTTTTTTTCTGGTACGTTTAGTAAACGTGCGAGAGGGTTTTTCTAAATTTTGAACCTCTGCTCGGAATTGAAATTTGAGGGCACCATTGAACTCATAGTGCCTGTATTGGCTTAAGGAGACTTTAACTTCGACAACAGATGGTCGAGGTTAAAATTTAGTTTCTTGTTTTTTATGTAAAAATAAAATAAAAATATAAGTGTGACATTTTTTATTTTTATCTTCAACCCCCATGTCGGTGTTGGGAGTTGGGGTCCACCAGTACTAAACCTCATCGTCATGTTTAATTGTGGTGGGGAACACCTGGGACCAAACCCCCCTTTAATTGAGAAAATATCTGAACCCCCCTCATTAATGTGGAGGAGCCACTAGACTTCCACCACATTAATTATGCCAACAATCATACCTTTAATTGCGCCAACTTAGTTAATTGGCTTTCCCTCTTTTTTAATTACATAACAACATCTTTGGAATTTAGGAAGGTTATTAATAAATGAACTGTAATAAATTCCACTATATATACCTACCTACCCCCTCTCATAGATATATGGAGATTAGGAGGAGGATTTGGGACGACTTCACCAAGAGACGAAGCGCTGGTAAAGTGACGCGATGCCCAATACTTGGAGAATTTCGTTCTCCAATGAAGAACGCACTCCCCAACGAACAATGTCGAACTCCTTCGACCTTCTTCCTCAAGATTCATCCGATGTGGGATGTCCTCATATACGATGAACTGACGCACGAGCTTGAGATTAGAGGTGTGTGGCAGATGCGACAGACGATGACAACTTCACATTCTTCCCTCTCCGTCAACATACCACCCTCAGGTAGGTGTTTAATGTTGTTTGATTATCACTCCACAAGAACACTCATTCTTTTATCTTGTGGGTTGGGAATAATCTTTGTGGGAGGGTTTTACATGCTTCATTCTTTTGAACCGCTTGTTACCACTCTAATACAGAGAGTGTGGTCCAAACTAACATAGACCATACTCTACGTTACACATTGGTTGTTTTGTGGTGTTCATCGAAACGGAGGAAGGAGGTGATGGAAATGAAGGCAACGATTCTGCCACCAGCTGCCTTCGTAACCTGTTCCTCCCCCGCAGTGATCCGGCCTCCCAGCTAAACCGGCCCCACGTCGCCACCTGCCAAACTGGTCCCGAGCTGCACTGCGCCCCAGGCACGCCACGCCCCGGCCTCGCTGCCCCCTGGCCGAGCCACCCTTGGCGTGCCATCCGATGGCAGAGCCACCCTGGCCGCTCCGGCCGCGTGGTCGACTGGCCCCGTCCGTGCCACTCGCTGGTCAAACCGACCCCGGCCACTCCGGCCCCCAGCCACGCCGACCACCCAGCCGAACCGACCCTAACCGCGCCACCCTGCCCCCCAGGCCGAGCCACCACGTGTCGCTCCCCCGCGGACCTGTGAGTCGATTCGGCCCCGTGCCCCAGCCTGAGCCGGCCTCGCGGTGCACTCCGGGCTGAACCACCCTTGTGACGACCCGCGGTTGGTCTATGCCCTCATGGCTCTCCACGACCCCTCGCGGCCTGCTGGGTTGGGGCCAGCGGGCCTGGGAAGACACAACGGGCTGGCCCGCCCAATGGGCCGGGCTAGACCAAATCGGTCAGGCCCGGTGGACCCAAATTGGGTTGACCTCGGGTGGGTCGGGCTAGGATGGTCCAACCGAGTCGGACCACACCCAAGCCCACTACGACCTGTTTAAGCTTCTTCGGCCATATCATTGGCACCAGACGTCCGTTTGTAGAATTTTCAATGGAACTGGAAATCATGGTGCGAGATGGTCCCTTTCGGTATATTACACGGGATTTTTGGTTTGAGATGGGAAATGGTCAGGTTGGATTGAGCACGAATCCAACCGGGTCCCCACAATAAGACCAATAACTCACAGACAGGGCATCCGATTGATGCGCCGTCTGATGCGTTGAGACCCAAATGATGTGGAAGACCATTGAGAAACTTCTTCATGGGACTTTGTGATAGTTATAGTATCAATCAGTATCATGTCGACCGGGTCCTCTTGGAGATGAGCGAGCATAGGGCGGAGAACTAGTAGGCGGGTGAGACCTGATGACTACTGACTGTTTTGACTCACAGTGACACTACAAGCCTAGTGGGGAGTGCATTAATATCGTATCAGACCCATAGTGGGGAGCGCCATGGTGTCGCGGCAGACCCTCGGTGCTCGACAGGTGGAGTACCTCAGCAGGCTACGAGGGGGAGCGCTCTTGGTGATGCGGCAGACCCATGGTGGGGAGTGCACTTGGTGGCTCGACAGATCCAGGGTACTCAACATGAGGAGTACTTTAGTAGTCCTATGTTCATGGTAAGTGCAATTGGTGTCACGGAAGTCCCACCGTACTTGTTAGAGGAGGAGTTATCTAGTAGCCGAGGTTTTGACAATTTGATAGGGGATAATACTTGATACTTCCCTTTAATAAAATCCTACTTGAGCTGAGAAAGTTTTTCTCTATTTTCCTCATGATTGAGATGGATCACTTGATAACTTAGGTATATGTATGGGCCTATATGAAAGTATTTTTATCTATTGATTTCATTCTTTGTGGTTTATCATTGTTGGGTTTTTTGAGAACTTGAGGGTCTTGGGATCCCCACTGAGTATCATTATACTCAACCCTGCATGGGCTATACCAACACCTTGTTGTGTTGGTTGCAGATGATGGATAACGCTAACGAAGGATGAGAGTACTAGGACTAGACGGTGCCCTAAGGTGGACATTATGAGGAGTCGGTACACTGAGGGGACAGACTGATGAGAAGTTCTGTAGAGGTGATCTATACCTACCCTTCAGGTAAGAACCTTGGATTATGACCCAACATCTGTTATCCCTTTTTCATTAGTTGTACATGTACTTTCAGTTTATTGCACGTTACCATTGGTCTTGTATTCTGCCCCCCTTTCTTTTCAGCACTCTTTTGTTACACAGTCTTACTTGGTGTTTTGTATTTTTATGTGTGTTTGGTTACGTGTTCTTGTAGGTTATAAAGGAAAATCCTTCCTAGTTATTGGGAATATACCTCAGTGCTAGTCGCCAGCCCTTGGCTTATAGAAGGAAGGCTCGAGGTTATTCATAACACATTCCATGGGGGATGGGTCGTGGAACTTAATATCTTTAATATATACCAAGTTTAATTGAGTGTGGTTCCGTGGTCCTTCCTCATGAGGTAAAATTGTGAAATTATTTATCGAGTATATGATTTTGATCACCTGTAAACATTTTATCTCAATTTGAGTATGTTTTATCCATTTGTGTGACGAATGTTGACCCTTCATCATTCCTTCAACATCCTAGGTCGTATTTTGGTATCAAACCTGACTAACACGCATTGGGTGTCGATACCCAACATATCATGCTGATATTGTTGTGATTATGATGTCCCATAGTGGACTAGGCTATGATATCCTATTAGAATATTGAGATTCAAAGAGTTAAAATGAGTAATAATATTTATAGTGCTGATGAGATAGATTTATTAGGGGATAAATATCTGTGATAACATAAATCATGGTTTTATTTCTCTCGGACATGAATTACCATGAAAAATCAATCATAATTACATGGTTAGTAGTGTTTGATACCTCATTGTTTCATGGATTCAGTTATGAGTATATCTTGGTTTTATTATTTTCATGTATCATATATTGACTAACATACCTCAGTTTTGATGTGATAACTCCATTGATATGTTATGTTTATTGATTTAGGGTTATCCTAATAAGTATTTTAATACTCAACCCGACATGGGAAGTACCCACACATGGAATATCTTATATAGATGATAAGCATATTGATGGGGTCCTTATAGGACTTAGATAATTTGTATCATTGTTTGGGATAGATGGAGTTAGGTTCATACTAGTGATGCATTAGATAATACTCCCTAACATCCAGATAGGTTGGACCCTTTTGAACTATTTTTTGTAGGATTTTGTATGGACCATATTCTTTCTAGTACATTTCTTGTAATATGATTATGGGAGTTAGGCGTATTCATATATTGGTACCAGCTATAACTTATATTAAAAATATTATGGGGTGGACATGCATGTTGCATTTAGAAAACATAGGGTAATGAAAAATATATGTGTGATCTGAAAACTTCGAACGAATCTACACCCCAAGGCTAATTAGAATAAATATTAGGGTTTTTACGATTGACCTAATACTAGCCAGGTATTCCCTTGTGGTTTGTGTTGTGACATAGTGTAATCATAGTATACATTTTTACATTATGACTATTCATTGTAGTTATGTTTATCTTTAAGGTTTGGTATTTATTTTTGAAAATAGTGTAAATGTATTTTGAGTTTTTCTTTCAGTCTAGTGACTTGGTAGTTGGGGTGGTGACCAAAATATCAATTTATCTAGAGTCTCATAACCTAGATTCTTACTCGGTGCATGTAGGCATCAGTTGTAGTGAAACAATTGGTACATGGTTCATGTTGGATTGGGTTGTGGTTTTTATATTTGTCTTATGATAACTCATGATATATACTCATTGAATATGGAACATATTGAAAATTCTATGATTCATATTCCATGATTGAAATATAGTATGCCACAATAGGATTATGAGGATGAGATACTAAGTGAAGAGGATTCTGTTTAGGGTCATTTAAATGATGTGGTACCACCATGTGGTTTACTATTTTTTTAACAACTAATTATGGAATATATTTTTCATGTAATATCAAATAAATGAGGGAACTATATGAGTTTTAGTGGGAGATACCTCCCATGATTTAGGTTGACCCATACCCCTTGGATATTTTAGACTAGTATGAGGCAATCCCTAATGTTTTCATCTAAGGAGGACACACCCAGATCAGTTGGTATTCTTAATAGAAACTATTCTTCAGGTATCCTCCAAGAGATTGTAGAGTTTGGTGAATAATTTCCATGACAAGACCAATCCCTCTTGGTCATATTTCAATCATCTATTTAGGGTGGAGTGTTATCCTCCAATGTTGTGATTAGTGCACGTATATGATATGTTTCAATTGTAATGGGGAACAATTAGGGTGTTTAGGAGAGGTTTATTAAACTATTGTGATAATATCTGGCTATGGTTTTAAGAAAATATTTCAGGGAAAATACCTTTGAGTGAGTCATACACAAAGATATCTATTCTGGAGTGTTATTGCATTTTATTCTGACATATGTAGGTGTGCTGGAGAGGGCTTTAGTAGTGGAAAGAAACCAAGAATATTATACACTTCTAGTGGGAAAACTATTTTGAATACCTCCTCATATGTTAGAAGATTTCAATCTCAATGATTAGGGTATTTTAGAATCTGTATGGGATTATCCAGAGATAAAGTGTTTGTTTTTTATGGATCTCAGGATGGTTACTATCAACCAAGATATAGGCAGCATTTCCCCTTTGACAGTATGTGGCCTATCACTATACATTTCATATCCCATCATATTTATAATTTATTTATATTAAAGGGACCACCCAGGAATATAAAGAGTTGCGAAAAAGTAGGTCTATAGGTCAATGAATGTGTCAAAGGAGTGGGTAGAGTGGCATGATGTGGCAAGTTGTTTGATATATTAACACCACCACCCCCATATAGTCCATTAATGGCTCAATGATCATGGTAAAATGGGAAAGGATATATTCTGGTAGTGGAGGCCAAAAATTATAATTCTCTTAGGTTTATTATAGGTATGATCTTTTTCTTACCTACATTAGTTTTTGTACCAATAGACATAGTTAAGTGGTACACTTTTCTTTCTGCTTGTCTGGTTTGAGACTTTGGGATACTGGTTGAGATTTTTGATCAGACACAGAAATATGAGGGTCATATAAGACATGAATCAGTGATTACACATAGGATTCAATATTGTTATCTAACTCTAAGAGGAGATAAAATCTTTTTTGGTATCCCTATAGCAACGATGATGGCATCTGATTTCATCAAAGTTATGGACATGTTATCCATAGTTCACTCTTATATTACTTGATTAAAAGGGAGGATGTGGTGTGTCTCCATTGATGTTATGAGATTTTTAATTATGTGTGAAAATATAACAAAAGCATTTTATGAAGGGATCATGCGCTGGAGGAAACATCTGATTAATCACCATTTGGAAACTATTACATTTGGAGCATGAGTTAAAATAGGATTTCGACTTCCCAAAGCAGTGTCACAGTATGATGATTTAATTACTAAGGGTGTACATGTATTACCTCCACTAAAAGAGATGTAATTGTACATATAAATTCACCTAGTTTCAAATCTAATATCTAAACTAACATTTATAATGTCCCCTAAAAAGAATCATGAACTGAAGGTGTTGTTGGATTAATTGTAAAGAAGTGATTTGTTAGTCTAGATGTTTCTCTATGGGTATCCCCAGTGTTGTTCTACAAGAAGGATAACATGATATTTTGGTTGTGTGTGTCTTAAAATCACATGAAATAGGTGAATGTGATGAATAATTATCCACTATTGAGAAGAGATGACCTTGCTATCTAGTTTAGAGGGGTGATATGGTTCTTAAAGACTCACACAATGTCATATTATAATCATATTAGAGTATAATATGAAGATATACTGATGAAAACATTAATATTTTACTATGGTAACTATGAGTACTTGGGGATTCCAAACAGGTTGTTGAACTCCCAAACTATGTTCATGGGACAAATAAAGTAGATCATTAAGTATTTCTTAGACTGGTTTTTGGTAGTATTCATTGATTATATCCTAGTGTAATTGGAATTTGTGTAGGAGCATGTGACACACTTGAGGATTTTCTTGGACATAATTTGAGATCAATATGCTTATGGAAATCTCTCAAAGTGTCAATTCTAGATTTGAATGTTAAACATTCATGGACATGCCATCTCCATAAAGAATGTAACCATAGTCCAAGAAAAGGACTATGTAGTGTAAGATTGGGAACCATCCAAGTGAAAGATGGAGGTGTAGATATTACATTGATTAATAGGATAATATAGGATATTTTTTCCTAATTTCAAAATAATAGTTTCATATTTTACTAGTTTGATATGAAAGGGGTGTCCATTATTATGGATGGAAATGTGTTAGCATGATTTTTCAGAGTTGTGCTAGGGGTTGATGAGTTCCTCTATTTTAAAATATTAAGGGGAGGGTTCCAAGTAATAGCTATTATATGATTCCTCCAGGATATATCTAGGCTGTGTTCTGATATAGATGTAGGTTATGATTACATAGAGTCTCTACCATTAAGACAACAAGGGAAGAACTATGAAACCCATGATCTTGAGTAAGAAGTTGGAGTCATTGTCCATAATCTTTTGAAAAGATGCAATATGGGTGAGAGGTTCATTTTATATTATTACTAAAATAGTCTCATGTATATCTCATCATATATGGATATTATCTTGAGATAGAGGTGATGGATTGATTTTAACTAGGATTATGAATTCATGATAGTATATAATATTGTGAAAGGTAAGCATAGTGTTCGATTCTCTCACTGGGAGATCTTGTTCATGGTTATTGACCAAGGATTGAAATAAGTTATACTTGTTGTAGTTGTCCCTTGTGAATTGGGATGGTACAACTTTCCTTTATAAAATGTTTCTTACCCCACCTCCATTATAGCGTGTTAGAGAGGATCATCTAGGGGACACCAATTGTGAGACCTTACGAGCTCAAATATCCACCAGATATTCTCTTGATGGATTTTCTAAATGTGGTTTGTATGTCATAAATTTCAAAAGTTTAGTGATGGTACCCATGATTTTTCAGG
The DNA here is from genome assembly GCA_963277665.1 of Viscum album. Classification (NCBI taxonomy): domain Eukaryota; kingdom Viridiplantae; phylum Streptophyta; class Magnoliopsida; order Santalales; family Viscaceae; genus Viscum; species Viscum album. Next base: position 773,347,440 of record OY728138.1, read on the forward strand.
AGGTGGTCATGATGGAGTTTCATACAACCCCCTATGTAGTACATCCTATTGTGGTAAAGTTGAACCATGGCATATGGTTTTAGTACTAGTGGATAGGGATAATGAAGGGTGTAGTAGAGTTGGTATCTTAGTACCTCACTTTTTAATAACTGAATGACAATCCCTAGTATATAGTGTCTTTTTTCCATCGTGTTGTGGTACCGAAGTTGAATTGGGATGATTTATCTATGTACTTTGTGATGGGGATTCCTTGAATGATTAAAATACACCATTCCTTTTGGGTGATCATAGACCGACTAAAAAATTCTTCCCACTTCCTAGGTATTTTAGAGTAGTACTTTATAGAGAGTTTGGGATGACATCAAATGAAGATGATATTCCATATTCACATATTTCACTTGATGATTTCATGAAAGTGTGATGATAGATTCATGTCCCAGTTATATATTATTTTAGGAGGCCTTTGGGACTCAAATTCAATTTTGAACATTGTTTCACTAGAATTCCTGACCCTAGTTATCCAAAGTTTGTGAATTATTACATTACATTGGCATGATCATAAGATATCAAGTCTCTAAAGACCGATTAGTATAATATCCATGTAAATACTAGAGACATACATATGTTTTACATTACATCATGAAATAAGAAAACATTGTGTCCCCATTGAACACACTCATATTCTTTAGCATATCTATGTACGTAAAACATAATATACTTCTTCACATCCTAGGAAAAAGAAACCATAAGAAAGGGGTGAGATCATATGCTCAGTAACGCTAACAATATAGCAGAAACCTTCTTAAATAAGTATAAACATTTAAGGCGACTTATAAGACTAAATTACAAGCCCTTTAAACTTAAACATCAGTAAAATATTGGAAACATAAATCAAATAATTCCTTTTACTTATTCACATGAATATTATACTAGTCTAATAATCACATTTAATATCAATTAATAATTTAATAATGACGAAATGCATAATTCTGGATATCATAACCACATAGTCAAGGCCTTGTTCCTTGAATGAAAATAATAATTTTGTCAAGGCCTTGTTCCTACACCCTAGTTTGTCCTATTAGACCTACAGATGAATCTAGGAGATATTGAGAGATCCACATGTCACATACCAAGTCTAATAAATTCGTCATATGAAAAGTTTGAAACATAATCTAAACAATTTTATTAAATTAGAATAAAACATGTCAATATTATAACCATAAACCATGAATGATATAAAAATATCACATCGATAGTCAAACAGAACTCATTAAATACAATATTGAAGATTTTATAATAATAAATCAACCTTAATCATGAATAATTAATAATATGGACATAGATGAAAATAATTGGTAAAACCATTTGAGAGAAATATTCCCTTTTTCTTAAAAACATTTAAAATTCGCACTATCTATCAATGAAGTAGTTTAAAAAAGATTTTTGATTTAACGTGTCCCATACCAGTATGAAACATTGCATGTAATTTTAATTATAAAGAATTCATGTCTATATAAATAAATCCTTACAACCATTTTTAAAACATGGACATCAATGAGAATGATTTAGAAGAATAAATCATTAATACATATAAAATGATATTTTAGTTAAAGAGTTACTAACAAAATGAGAAACACTTGAATACTAATAATTAAGGAATAAAATTAATCAAAACATCAAAATATCCTGAAAATAAAGGGATTAATGATATAATATGTAAATGGACAGTATATACACCATGTAAAAGTGAATTGGAACATAACAACAATGAACTCTCAATGGAACGTAAAATGAGATGAATCCATTATAAAGACAATATCCTTAGATTAATGATAAATCAATGATATAATTATGTGTGAAAAATATAAATACACCCAATATGATTGGATATTCAGTGTAAATAAATCATAGGAGATTCACACATATTCTTGTAAAAACAAAACCAATGACATGGATGTTTAACTCAATGAATGAAAACTGAGTTAAGATTAATCTTATCCAGTTCATATCAATGACTTGAGAATTTATCAATGGAGTGATTTTGTGTTTTAAAATTATATGCACAAAAATGAGAGTCTAATTTACAACATAAATAAATAAATATTTATTTCATGAATAATCATGGAGTAAAATAACTAATGAAGTTTGCGTAAAAACCAATCAGTTGAAATAGAAATTAGAAATTACCTTACAGATTTGGTAACATACGAAACATACACCCCATGAAATAAGTATCATAAAATAAATATGTAAATACCCATAAATTAAATTATACTACATAAAAAATACAATCATTGGAAGTATATACACCACACAAAAGGAAGTGGTGGCAATATAACATGAATCTCATGGGAATAAAAAGTGAGATGAAAACCCCTTACTTAATACATTACTTTAGTATAGGGTAAGTTAAACCTTTTTTATAATGGTGAAATAATTTTTGTTAAATTATTCAAGAACTATAAAGATAAATATTATATCATATATGATCCTTTATTATTGTTTTGTTAATAATATTTCATTTGTTTCATTGATTTAGGTGTAAACTGATTTGTTTTCATTTATATGTTTTGTTACGTGAGTCATGATTTTCATTGATAGGGTGTATTTTATTCATATCTAGATTGATATTATGTTATTAAAAATTATTTTTTTAATCATAAAATAAAAATATTTATGGAATGGTTACTATGGGGAATGAAATATCATCGCATCATTGAGACGGTAAGTCGTACGTACCCACGAGCAAAAAAATCATTCTATTAGTGGTGAAATTGTATGTAATTAGATGGTATGTTATATTTAAAGAATAACTATAATGTAATATTTCTTATTTATATTAGTTATACTCATTATACCCATCCAAATAATGAAGTGTTGAATAACAAACTACACCATGACATGGAGACGGTAAGTTGTACGTATACACGTATGATGACTTTTTCATTCATAGTATGGATAGAGTAGTGAATAAGGTTTGTTGTTCGGAGTGGACACTCAAGAGGGGGGGTGAATTGAGTTCCAATTAAAATTTCTGTTAAAAACAATTTCTATTAAAATCCCCAAATTTCAAAAACAGATTAAACTGTAGTGAATTTATATAGATTATAAAGGTTCAATTAGTTTCTCAAAGATTGATTAATTCTCAGTTAACGTAATCTTATGATTAAATTAACTTTTGAAACTAACTTACTTATTTATAACAAATATAAACACTTGCGAATTTAATTATCAAAGTAGCTTTGAAGATAGATTATATTTCAAAGTAATAGCAGCGGAATATGAAATAAATATGTATAGTATGGATATAGAGTATAACTATAAACACAGAGAGTTAACCAAGAGGTTCAGTCTCAAGCCGAGACTTAGTCCTCTCAAAAGTTTTTATAAAATGATCCACACCCTGGATCGGGGTTATCGACAGTGAACACACTGTCCAGGTCACAAGACCTCTACCACAGTTCTTCGTGGGAAAACCAACAACAGCAGCAAGCTGTCCAGGTCACAAGACCTCTACCACTATCCACAGTGGGAAATGGAGTGCAAAAAGATTTGCTGAGGATTTACAGATCCTCCAGTGAAAGTACAGGAGTCAGTGTGTGTGTTTAATACAGCAGATAACACACACTGCTCAAAATGTAGAATAAATCACAGAACAAGAGATGTAGAGTTTAGAAGTGGTTCTGGTGATCTCAGTGTAGCTCTTGTATTCGATCAGAAGAGAGTTTGAGTCCTCTTCTCGTTTCTGTTTGAGAAACAGAGTGTCGTATGCTCCAGGTTCACAGGTAGTGAGAATGTAGTCGATGAAGTTCTTCAGGGTTCTTCTTGTATGCACAGAACACTTCTCGAGTATACTTGATTGTCTATATGCTTCTCTGTGTTCTTGATGGAACTCGTTTTTATCTTCTTGTGTTTCTGGTATATTTCGTCCACCACGCACTTCTCTGGTTCGCATTCGCATTCATTCCTTTTTTTTGGGCAGCGTAGTCTTCTCGTATTTATCTCCCGACAGGGGACAGAAAAGATTTCTTTTCAGCAGGTACGAGGTACGGGTTCCTGACATCCGACAACCTTTATCAGATATTTGACAAATCATCAAAATGTATGATATGACCGTTAGATAAATTAAATGTAGGAAATAAAGAAATTAAAACAGTGAGTCGAGAATGTATGTCACTGTTGACTTCAACTGTGGTCTTCCAACTGTGGACTTCCTTCTGACTGCTGACTTCAACAAAAGGCTTGCTGTCTGTAGGCTTGCAATAGTAGCTTTTACTCCGTGTAACTGTAGCCTTTCTAACTGTAGACTTGTAACATCAAATTTGTAGAACTGTAACCTTTGTCAACTGTAGACTTCGATCATCAGTAGACTTAGTCGACAGAAGCTGTCTAACTGTAACATTGACTGTAGGCTTATGACTGTAGGCTTATGACTGTAGGCTTGTTCGACTGTGAACTTGTTCCAACTGTAGACTTGTTCGACTGTGAACTTGAGCAGAGAGAACTGTGAGCAGAAGTCTTGTAACTGTGACCTTCGTCTGTGAGTTTTGACAATAGATAGCAGTAGACTCGTAACTGTAAGCTTGTATTAGTCTTCGACTGTAACCTTGTAACTGTGAACTTATTGCAACAGTAGCTTAAGGTGACAGTTAACTGTAACTGTGACTTTGAAAAGAAAGCTCTGACTGTTAGCTAACAATACCAAACTTATGTAAATACTACTGTAAGCTGTTACAGTAAAGTTATGAGAGTAAGAATATGAACTGTTTAGAATAAAATACGTTTAAGCATAAAATAATAAGATTAATGCAAGGTTTTAATACATCATAATTAATGTTTAAGCATGATTTGGGATTATCAAAACAGGTGATTCCAACAATCTCCCCCTTTTTGATAATCACAAATTATGTCTATATGAAATATAGAAGTATCAGAGAGAAGTGTTAAAAACACAGTATTAGCAATATGAGCACAAAAAATTAGGTATAATCCGCAAGGATTTCTCCTCTTTGTATAGGTTCATTTCTCCCTTGAGTTTTCCCTATTTCTCCCCATTTCTCCCCCTATCTATTTCTCTTTATTTCTCCCCCTTTGTGATTAACAAAAAGAAAGACAGAGAGAGAGAAGATAAACATTGTATTAATAAGGAGTACAATACATGACTCAAAACGTGAATACATGATCCCTATCAAAAAAAATAAACAGACTCAATCCGCTTCATTTGGAGGTAAGGGATCTTTTCCTTTGGAGGAAGAAGATGGAGCAGGAGGTGAAGGATCAACAGGCTGAGGAATGGCAGCAGGAATGTCTGGAGGGGCAGCAACAGAGGCTCCTAAAGGCCGGTAGTGAGTAGCTTGCCGAGGGATCAGTGGTCTAAGGCTTCTGAGGGCATCAGCAGGAGACATTATGGAAGAACCACTGGGGTTGGAGACAGGTAGGGAAGGAGGAACTATAACAGGTGTGCAGTCCACATGAAGAAAAGGTAGGAGCAGATTCCTGAAATCCATTATGATGTTTCCTCCTCTGTCCATGGCAGATAAGAAGTCATCTTTGTTTTCCAAGAATTTATCCAAAGCTGGGGTCAACTCTCATAGCTTGCTAACTTGTTCTTTGAACGCTTGAGTTACAGGCGGCAGCTTCATAGTTTCGAGCATGAGCATGAAGTGATTGTTCAACTGATGCTTGGTGAAAATCTGATCAAAGTAATAATCCACTTTACTTTTGATGGCCTCCTGAGAAGCAGTAGCAGCCTGCAGGTGCTCACGAACAAAGCCACTGACTTCTGTTGTAGTAGCAAGAATCTGTAGGTCTGATGTGTCATTTGCACGGGACTGAGTAAGCTCTTCTCTGAGCAGGCTTCTAAACTGCTCAAGGTCCACAGGAGAGCTAGATGAAGGAAGGGACTTGACTGAGAATGCCACTGTCTCCTTGAAAGACTGAGTCAGATTTCCAATCACTTTCTGAATGACATCATCCTGATTGCTAAAGTGTTCTTTTACTGATTTCTTGAAGGCCTCAAATACTTCCACAAACTGCTTGACCACTTCTTTGATGTATCGAATCTCACTGGCCACTTGTGTCTGAGAAATGCTCAGGGCAGTTAAAGAAGCAACTGATTGTCTGAGGGCCACTACTGCTCCAGTCCAACTTTCAATTTGGGTGTGGCACACTTTCATTTCATCCATCACTTCTTTGATTGGACTTCCCACAACACATCCTAGAGATAGTTCTAAGGATTGTTCCACATTTTTCAGCTCATCAAAAAGACTGGTTTTCAATTCAGCAACAGACTGTCTGATGGTCTCTTTCATTTCATTCTTTAAGGATTCAAGGTCTTCCTTGGTGGCCAATCTTTCAGTTTCTAACACTGGAGAGCTGTTAGGTAGGATGACTGGATTTCTTGGTGGTTGGTTTTCCTCATCTGAATCCTCATAATTGAGTCCTAACACCATGTATCCTGGATCTGAGGTCCATCCTTCTATATCAAACATTACAGAGACTGAACCAACATGCTCCCCCTCACTTGGAGGTCCTTCCTGAGCACTTTCTACTATCTGCTCAACTCTGGGTAACTTTAAGTTCTCTTCTGTAGCTCTAGCAGGTTCCATACTTGCTTCCTCTGTAGGTTTAGCAGTGAGGTTAGCCTCCTTCTCTGTTGGGTCATCAACCACTTCCATGACAACAATAGTAGAGACCACTCCTGCTTCCTGGTCAGACACTGACTTGTCTGTATACCCTATCAGAGGGCTCATACTGAGTTCTTTTGTTTCTTCACCACTGATCTCCTCGTTATCTTCTGCAACAGTTTCTTGATTTTCATTTAAATCTCCAGCCTCTTCTGCTTCGACTGTATCCCCCTCATCAGAGGTGTCCTTGACAAAATATTGAGATTCTTCTTCTTCTTCTGTAGTCTCAGTCTCACTGTCTCATAGAACAGGTTCTCTACTAGGTAGTTCTTTTGGAGGGCTTGCTGCTCCAAACGTCACTGTCCTGACAGGACTGTGAGTAGTATCAGGATCACTCCCTTCATCAATTGGGGTGTTCTCTCTTGCAGAGTTACCAACTACTGCAGTCTGTTCATCATCTGAGTATACAGGTTCAGGCTCATCAGGCTTTAAGCCTGGATCTCTCCTATCTCTCGGTCTAGAGGGATGAGTAGAAGGGCTAAAATTCTCATAGATTCTCTCCTCATCATTCACCCATGATTTCTTCTAGGGATTCCAACTGATCTTCATGAATTTGCAGATTACTTTCGAGATACATACACTGTTCTTTGCCACTATCAACTCTTCCTGACTTCCAGCTGCACCTTTCACTTTCAACATAACCGAAATGAGTTAAGCATGAAACAAGGCACTTGATTTTGAGCTTGCCTTTATCATGTCCTCCATCTGAGCCATCATCAACCTACAAAGGTTGACCTTCCTTCCATGTTTTAATAAGTACATCAAGTAAATATCCTGATGCTTCAGAGTTGCAAAATCTCCTCTTCTAGGACTCAGTACATGCTGAATAAACTTAAACAGAAGCCTGTCCTCTCCACACATTTCAGTAGCAATAATCTTCCTTACTGTGCCATTACCTGTCAATTCTTCCAGAGCCGTCTCATGATCAAAGATTCTACTATTTGGAGGAGCCGCTCCAGAATAGTAGTTGTAAATACCCTCATGAGGAACTCTTAAACATGCAGCCCATTCAACTGATGAAAAACTGACTTCATTACCGTTTACTCTGGATACCAGTCTATGCTGATCATCCTTTTCCTCGAACTGTAGATATTCATAGAATTCCTTCACCAGCTTCGGGTAGTACGGTCCATTATTGTTTGCGAAGCATTCGGTCCATCCTTGATCATTAAGCACTGCCAGTACTAATGATCTGCTCGATAAAATCCACTATTCACTTAGCTCCTTCTCAGCAACTATTTCTCTCTTAGTCAGATGCGGATTAACAGGTCTTATCAAGGCGTTCCCGGTGCCACTGGATTCGACTTGAGTCCTCTTCGGCATTGGTGCATCTTCGTTGACAGTCGGGGGTCGCTTTGTTCTGGCCATTGGAACTGAATGAGGTTTCGAGGTTCGGTTGAAGGTTTAGGGTTTAAGACTTGAGAGAGCAAGGGTCGAGATGAGTGGATTGAGATATGTTCGATGTTCTCAATTTTATCATTTAGGGATTTAGAAATAAAAGAATAAAGAAAAGAAACGGTTCGAATTCCCGCAAAAATAAAATAAGATTAAACAGCGAAACAGCCTACAGAGAGATGTAACAGTGAGGTACACCGGTGAGGTCTAACTGTGAGGTTTCAACTGTGAGGTCTAACTGTGAGGTTTCAACTGTGAGGTTTCAACTGTGAGGTTTCAACTGTGAGGTTTCAACTGTGAGGTTTCAACTGTGAGGTTTCAACTGTGAGGTTTCAACTGTGAGGTTTCAACTGTGAGGTTTCAACTGTGAGGTTTCAACTGTGAGGTTTCAACTGTGCTATAGTTAATCATACCTAACCCATGTTTGATGTAACTTAATCTCTCAGAATTCAAAGGCTTTGTAAAAATATCAGCTAACTGATGTTCAGTGCCAATGAACTCAAGAGTGATATCACCTTTTTGATAATGATCCCTCAGAAAGTGATGTCTCACATCAATATGTTTTGTCCTAGCATGAGATACTGGATTTTTTGAAATGTTAATAGCAATTGTATTGTCACACCTTATAGAGACATGTTTGAATTGATATCCATAGTCTAGTAAAGTGTGTTTCATCCACAAGATTTGTGCACAACAGCTACCAGCAGCTATATACTCAGCTTCGGCAGTAGACAATGCAACAGAATTCTGCTTCTTACTACACCAAGATACTAGTGACTTGCCTAAAATGTGACATGTTCCAGAGGTGCTCTTTCTATCTAACTTGGAGCCAGCAAAATCAGCATCAGAATAACTTAATAAATCAAATGATTGTCCTTTTGGATAAAATAATCCCAAATTGGGAGTATGTTTTAGATATTTGAAAATCCTTTTAACAGCAGTCAAATGAGACTCTTTTGGATTGGCTTGAAACCGAGCACACATGCATACACTGAACATGATGTCAGGTCTACTGGCAGTAAGGTACAATAGACTACCTATCATACCTCTGTAATTGGTTTGATCCACTGGTTCACCAGTTTCATCACTGTCCAACTTGCAAGTGGTGCTCATAGGTGTGTCACTGCCTTTGGTTCCATCCAAAGAAAAACGTTTTAGAAGATCTTTAATATATTTACTTTGGTTCAAAATAATACCATTTTTATTTTGAAAGATCTTAAATCCAAGGAAAAATTTGAGTTCTCCCATTAAACTCATTTCAAACTCATTTTTCATTATTTTTGAAAAATCAACACATAAATAATTTTTAGAAGATCCAAAAATAATATCATCCACATATATTTGTACTATTAAGACATCTTTAGAAATCCATTTAATAAAAGGAGTAGGATCAGCTATCCCTTTAGTAAATCCTTTTGAAATAAGAAAAGAGCTGAGCCTATCATACCAAGCTCTTGGAGCTTGCTTTAAACCATATAAAGCTTTAGATAGTTTAAAAACATGATTAGAAAAATGGGGATTTGTAAAACCAGGAGGTTGTTCCACAAATACATCCTCAATTATATATCCATTTAGAAAAGCACTTTTAACATCCATTTGATATAGTTTGAAATTCAGATGAGCAGCATAAGCAAGTAATATCCTAATGGCCTCTAGTCTAGCCACGGGTGCAAAGGTTTCCTCATAGTCTATTCCTTCTTCCTGACTATACCCTTGTGCAACTAGCCTAGCTTTGTTTCTGATTATGTTACCAAACTCATCAACTTTGTTTCTAAACACCCATTTAGTGCCTATGGTAAGAGTGTCTTTAGGTCTTTCCACTAATTCCCAAACTTTGTTTCTTTCAAACTGATTTAGTTTTTCTTGCATAGCCATTACCCAGAATTCATCACTGATAGCATCATTGACATTTTTGGGTTCAAGCTGTGAAAGAAAAGCTTGATGTTCAACCTGATTTCTTAGAGAAGCTCTAGTTTGTGTTCCTCTATCAAGATTACCAACAACAGTATCTAAAGGATGATTCTTTAGAATCCTAGTTGATTTGGTAATGGTTGGACTAGAGATTTCAGGTTCATCTATAGGTTCGGGTTCCACAGAGGAAGATTCTGGAAAAAGTCCAGAACTGGATGTTTTTATTGCAGGTTCTTTAGATTTGTCATTTAGGTCCAGAACAGATAAGTCTTCTTCAACATCTTCAAGAGAAGTTTTAGACTCATGTGGATCAGTCTCATCAAACTTGATGTGAACAGATTCTTCCACACATTTGGTTTTCTTATTGAACACTCTATAGGCTTTACTAGACATAGAGTAACCTAGGAAAATTCCTTCATCACTTTTTGGAGCAAATTTATCATGATTATCTTTAGTATTCAGAATAAAGACTTTGCAACCAAAAACTCTAAAGTAATTAACCTTAGGCTTCCTATTATTCCACAACTCATAAGGGGTTTTCTTTAGAACAGGTCTGATCAAGACTCTATTAATGACATAACAAGCTGTATTAACAGCTTCAGCCCAAAAGTAAATTGGCAGGTCATATTCATTGAGCATGGTTCTAGCAATTTCTTGCAGGGTTCTGTTTCTTCTTTCCACTACACCATTCTGTTGGGGTGTCCTAGGGGCAGAAAAGTTATGAGAATAGCCATTGAGTGAGCAGTAAGATTCAAATTCTCGATTCTCAAACTCACGGCCATGATCACTTCTTAGGGTCTTAATCTTGAGTCCACTAAGATTTTCTACAGACTTAGAGTATTTAACAAAGGAAGAGCAGGCTTCACTTTTGTGAGCTAGAATGTATACCCAAGTATATCTAGAAAAGTCATCTACAAGAACATAAACATAGTGCTTCCCATTTAGACTGGAAATTCTTGATGGTCCAAACAAATCCATGTGAACCAGTTCAAGTGGTTGAGAAGTTGAAACTTCTTTCTTTGATTTAAAAGAAACTTTGTGTTGTTTTCCCTTTTGACAGGGATTACACACTTTGTCATTTGGGAATTCAAGCTTAGGTAGGTCTCTAACTAGGTTTTTCCTAGAATTTTTTCTAAGTGAGTGAATGTTGCAGTGTCCTAATCTCCTATTCCACAGCCACGACTCTTTATGAAAAGCATTTAAGCAAGTAACGTTATGTTTAGCTAAGGTGTTTAAGTCAACAGCATAAACATTTTCATTTCTTAAGGCAGAAAATATTAAAGCATTTTTGGAATTATAAACATCACAAGAATTGTTTTCAAACTTGACATTAAAGCCATCATCACACAATTGAGAAATGCTAAGCAGGTTGTACTTAAGTCCATCAACAAATAAAACTTTGGAAATTAATACTGAGTCAGTGTTACCAATCTGGCCTAGGCCGATGATTTTTCCTTTTGAGTTATCACCAAAAGTGACATATCCTCCATCAACCGTTATTAAGCTTTTGAAGCACGAATAGTCCCCAGACATGTGTCTTGAACATCCACTGTCTAAGTACCATACCTTCTTGTAATTGCTTTTCAAACAGATTTCCTACAAAACAGATTAGACAAGAAATGACTTTGGTACCCAGATTTTCTTGGGTCCAGATATGTTAGCAATCAAGGATTTAGGTACCCAGATTTGTCTTATGGGTCCCATACAATTTATAGATGCAACAGATTTAGAGAGATATACTTTATTTGATCTACAACTATTTAAATAACCAGTTGAGGCATACGAATTTCCAAAACTGGAACTAGCAGGATTTTTTCCAGACTTAATAAATCGGGTTTTAGTAAACTGTCTTTGTCCAGGTTAGTATCCCAAGCCAGTAGCATACTTAGGTGCAACTTTCTTTCCTAGCAGTTGGGTTAGAGTATCTTTTCCATTTGTGAATGTTTCTAAGTCCTTTCTAAGTTGTTCATTAGATAGTTTCAGTTCTGTATTCTCCTTTAATAATTGAACATTTTTCTCTTTTTCTACATCAAGTGCAGACTTGACACTTGAAGTAAGAGCATGCTGTTTCTTTAAAGACTTATATTTATCCTTTTGTTCATTACACGTTTCTTCCAGCATATTACAGTATTCAGTCAATTCATCTTTAGACATATTTTCAGAATCAGAACCAGATTCTGCTTCACCTTCAGAATAATAAGAGTTTAAAGTGGGAGTGTCTAAGGTTACCTCAGATGTGTTTGTCATGAAACACATATTAGCATGATTTCTTTCAGAATCACTAGACTCTGATTCACTTGTGCTATCTTCTGAAGCACTCCAGGTGGCCTTCATAGCTTTCTTATAATTCTTGTCCTTGTACTCATATTTCTTCTTGAATTTTAACTTAGGACAGTCAGCTTTGATGTGTCCTTTCCTTTTACATTCATAGCAAACTATGTCTTCTTCTTTATCAGTTTTCTTCCAATATTTCTTCCACTTACCTTGTCTATCATACTTACCCTTGTAGTTTGGTTTTCTGAAGAATTTCTTCTTCCTATAGAACTACTTGAATCTCCTTGCTATTTGTGCCATCTCGGCATCACTGTCAGAATCTAAGTCTTCACTAGATGAGCTTTCAGTTGGTATATGCACTTTCTCCTTGTCTTTGCTCTTTGATGTAGTAGACTTAAAAGCTACTGATTTTCGTTTTGGTTCCTCATCTTCCTCTTTATTCACCTTTAGCTCTTCTTCGTACATCATCAGCTTACCAATTAGCTCCTTGACAGGCAAAGTTCCAATATCACAGGATTCTCTAATTGAAACGGATGTGCCTCTCCATCTGTCAGGCAGACATCTCAATAATCTCATGATTTGCTCCTTTGCTGGAACAATCTTCCCGAGTGATCTCATTGTGTTGACTATCTCATTAAACCTGAGATACATATCAGAAATAGGTTCATCAGCTTTCATCTTAAAGTTATCATATTTGATAGTATAAGTATTTAACTGCATTTCCTTGACATTAGTTGTTCCTTCATGAGAAACAGCTAAGGTGTCCCAGATTTCAAAAGCAGTTTTACATGCAGAAATTCTATTGAACTCCTCATCTCCTAGAGCACAGTAGAGAGCATTCATAGCCTTACAATTATTATTTTAAGCTACTTTAGTAGGTTCCTCCCAAGTTATTCTTTCAGTTTCTGGAATCTTGTATTGAGACTCTATAGCAGTCCAAATATCAAAACCCATACTTTCCAAATGAATTTTCATTTTGAGCTTCCATTGGGCATAATTCACACCATTAAAGAAGGGTGGCCTGTTAGTAGCAGCACCTTCTAGTCTATTATCCATAAGGAAATTCTAGAAAATACTTTAAAGAGATAAAATTTAGAACTAACAGAAATTTAAGATCTTTTAGATAAAACTACAGTCACAGTGTAAAAACAGAGAGTTAAAATAAAACTTTGAGCAAGTATAACAGAGCTAAACACAACCTCTGATACCAAATGTTGGTCGGAGTGGACACTCAAGAGGGGGGGGTGAATTGAGTTCCAATTAAAATTTCTGTTGAAAACAATTTCTATTAAAATCCCCAAATTTCAAAAACAAATTAAACTGTAGTGAATTTATATAGATTATAAAGGTTCAATTAGTTTCTCAAAGATTGATTAATTCTCAGTTAACGTAATCTTATGATTAAATTAACTTTTGAAACTAACTTACTGATTTATAACAAATATAAACACTTGCGAATTTAATTATCAAAGTAGCTTTGAAGATAGATTATATTTCAAAGTAATAGCAGCGGAATATGAAATAAATATGTATAGTATGGATATAGAGTATAACTATAAACACAGAGAGTTAACCAAGAGGTTCATTCTCAAGCCGAGACTTAGTCCTCTCAAAAGTTTTTATAAAATGATCCACACCCTGGATCGGGGTTAACGACAGTGAACACACTGTCCAGGTCACAAGACCTCTACCACAGTTCTTCGTGGGAAAACCAACAACAGCAGCAAGCTGTCCAGGTCACAAGACCTCTACCACTATCCACAGTGGGAAATGGAGTGCAAAAAGATTTGCTGAGGATTTACAGATCCTCCAGTGAAAGTACAGGAGTCAGTGTGTGTGTTTAATACAGAAGACAACACACACTGCTCAAAATGTAGAATAAATCACAGAACAAGAGATGTAGAGTTTAGAAGTGGTTCTGGTGATCTCAGTGTAGCTCTTGTATTCGATCAGAAGAGAGTTTGAGTCCTCTTCTCGTTTCTGTTTGAGAAACAGAGTGTCGTATGCTCCAGGTTCACAGGTAGTGAGAATGTAGTCGATGAAGTTCTTCAGGGTTCTTCTTGTATGCACAGAACACTTCTCGAGTATACTTGATTGTCTATATGCTTCTCTGTGTTCTTGATGGAACTCGTTTTTATCTTCTTGTGTTTCTGGTATATTTCGTCCACCACGCACTTCTCTGGTTCGCATTCGCATTCATTCCTTTTTTTTGGGCAGCGTAGTCTTCTCGTATTTATCTCCCGACAGGGGACAGAAAAGATTTCTTTTCAGCAGGTACGAGGTACGGGTTCCTGACATCCGACAACCTTTATCAGATATTTGACAAATCATCAAAATGTATGATATGACCGTTAGATAAATTAAATGTAGGAAATAAAGAAATTAAAACAGTGAGTCGAGAATGTATGTCACTGTTGACTTCAACTGTGGTCTTCCAACTGTGGACTTCCTGCTGACTGCTGACTTCAACAAAAGGATTGCTGTCTGTAGGCTTGCAATAGTAGCTTTTACTCCGTGTAACTGTAGCCTTTCTAACTGTAGACTTGTAACATCAAATTTGTAGAACTGTAACCTTTGTCAACTGTAGACTTCGATCATCAGTAGACTTAGTCGACAGAAGCTGTCTAACTGTAACCTTGACTGTAGGCTTATGACTGTAGGCTTATGACTGTAGGCTTGTTCGACTGTGAACTTGTTCCAACTGTAGACTTGTTCGACTGTGAACTTGAGCAGAGAGAACTGTGAGCAGAAGTCTTGTAACTGTGACCTTCGTCTGTGAGTTTTGACAATAGATAGCAGTAGACTCGTAACTGTAAGCTTGTATTAGTCTTCGACTGTAACCTTGTAACTGTGAACTTATTGCAATAGTAGCTTAAGGTGATAGTTAACTGTAACTGTGACTTTGAAAAGAAAGCTCTGACTGTTAGCTAACAATACCAAACTTATGTAAATACTACTGTAAGATGTTACAGTAAAGTTTTGAGAGTAAGAATATGAACTGTTTAGAATAAAATACGTTTAAGCATAAAATAATAAGATTAATGCAAGGTTTTAATACATCGTAATTAATGTTTAAGCATGATTTGGGATTATCAAAACAGGTGATTCCAACAAGGTTGTAACATATTTATAATAACATCAAAGTATTTAGAAGTTATTGGATTTATTATTTTGTTCTGGAAACAACAATGAAAGAGGAAGTGGAAGAAGAGAATAACTTTGAAAGAGGTGATGAAATTATGACCTCTTCTTTGGGTGCTTCCATTGGGTTTGATCAATGAGGCCCCATAGGTTTGATTTATAAAAAATTTAACGTCTATATGATAATGTTAGGTTATTTGGGAGGATATTTGAGTAGGGTTTTTCTGAGAAAAATGGATTTGGATGTGTTATTTTGAGAGATGGGGAAGTACCCTTTTAAAAGAGAGGTTAGGGTCACTTTATGAAAAGCTTAAAATATTATTTCATTATAAAATAATTTTCAGTTTATAATGTCCCCAAAAAGATTTTTTTCCGGGATAAGGTCGGTATATGTTGAAAACCTCTCATCCCATAGGTTTTAGAGATGTTTAGGTCACCATATTAACCTTATGTTTTAGATTTATCTCTTAGTTAAATAGTTTAACTTTTACAATATCTTCTTGTATTTTTTTATTACATGGTTAATAAACATACTATAAAATTCCAAGAGAATATAAAATGGTTCATTAGTTACATATCTATAATTATATAAGTCTTTTGGCCAAAAATTATTTTTAGGAATATTATATCATTTAATAATATAATATTTTTAAAAAAAAATTATTTATGTCAATTCTAACACTATATAGTATTTTTTTGTGAAAGCCATAAAAACATTATCACATTGAAAAAAATTATTTAATCAACCCTAAAATGTAATCTTAACCTATAAAATTTGTGTAATTCCTCAAAAGTCTCAACTCACATTTATTATGATATTTATAATATCAATTATTTTAATCTTTTGTAAATAAGGTAATTACTGCATCATCATTGTGTCATATATAAATTTAAATATTTAATATCTACAAATTATAAATAAACTAAAATGTTATATTAAATTGATTTAGCTTTATAATGAATATTTATAGTTTTATTTGTCTTGTGAATAACTTTGTATTAAAAAAAATTTAGTTCTCAAACTCTGAATTTAACACTTTTAAATATTCATTAAATAAAATAATAACATATGTCCTAATCTTATCCAAGAGTATCAGAAGCATAAAAGTTTATTCCTTAGGATTATTTTCTTGAAACAAACGTATACAATAGAATTAGGACATGTTTTAGGATAATTATAATATCATTTTTTCTTTAATTACACAATTTAATATTAATTGTGGTAAATAAAATTCAAAACATACTTTTAACCAAAAATTATTTTCGTATTATTGAAACACTGTTTACTTAGTGATTTCAACCATGTCTCTCGGATTTTTGAAATTCAATTCAACGAAGTGGTAAAATTATGTTTTATAAAAAATTTCAAATGTGCCTAAAAGGCGGGTAAAAGACAGTTAAAAGATCAATAAAATTTTATATATCTAATATTATTATAAAACGACTTAAAGTAATAAAATTAGACTAATATATGTATTATTTATATATTTGGACAATAAATTAAATTTAAATTAAAAATAATTATTTAAATTAAAATATAGCTTTAAAAAATAACACAATGTTTTTCAGTATTTATCAAAAATTGAATGTTTTAGAAAAATATAAAAAATTACCCCAAAGATAAATTTGATATTCTAAATTCAAAAATGATAACTATTTTAACAAATACAAAAAATAGAAATTTTATTAATTAATTTAAAAATATACTCCTATGGTGAAAACCAGATAGTGGATTTTTGAGAAGTAAAAACTATCATAAGATTGATATGTGTTTATGTCCAGTTTAAATGTAAAATTACTTCCAATGAACAAAATTGGATTAAATTATAAAAATATAATCTAACTATACTTCAAAACCATTCAATTGTAAAATTTAAAACTATAATTTGGTTTGATTTAAAATGTTTTTTTCAATTTAATTTTAGTATTTTCACCATTCATCAAAATATAAAAGTTATCAGAAAAGAACAAAAAATTTATCCAAACTAAATTCTTATTTTCCTCTTCTAATGAAGAATTTTATTTTGTCTGATTGAATATATAAAAGTGGTAAATCATGGATTTAAAAAGTGTTCACCATTAAAAGGTGGTAAAATTGTTTTTTTAAATACTTCTTTTATCTAAAAAATTCAATTTGTTCAAATATTATGTCTATGAAAAACATAATATGGATGTTAAAATTATATGGAGTATATATAATTTAAAAATCAGTTAATACTATTCATAAATTCATTTTGAACAACTAGTTTGGTATGTCATGGGGTTCTCGAACTCGGTGTTGCATGTAGTGAAAGCTATTAAATTATATTAAAGAAAATAACTTACTATGAAATCTCTAGAAGTTAGATTCTTAACCCCTTATAGAAATTGAATCCTCAAAATTTTATAACTAGGCTTGGGAACTTCATTTAAAGTCCCACATCAGAACAGTGGTAAATAAAACTTTCACATAAAAAGAAATAAAGGGAAGTACAAAGGTTACCGGATGTAACCCATACTAGGATTCCATGTAGGTAAACATGCATATGGAAGATAAACTAAGTGTCATGTTCTGATGGAGAGTGATAAAAAAAATATCAGGAGAAAGTTAACATCAATAAAACAACAAACTTGTGATGGGTTAAACTATCATTAGTTTCCCAATAGTAAAATTAAACAGACAAAGTTTCTATTTTAAGTTCAATTTCATAAAGATGAAGAATTTATTTATAATAATGAC
The DNA here is from genome assembly GCA_963277665.1 of Viscum album. NCBI lineage: Eukaryota > Viridiplantae > Streptophyta > Magnoliopsida > Santalales > Viscaceae > Viscum > Viscum album. The sequence continues at coordinate 773,365,569 of OY728138.1, forward strand.
TAATATCATAATATTATATACTTTCTTCTCAAGTAGAGTTTTATTTTTTAATAAATTTCTACCACTAACTAATATTTTCTTCAAAAATGACTTTTTAATATGACTTGGTCACACCTGATTCATTAGAATCAACTTCTAGAGAATCACATAATCCACAAAGGATGTACTATATATTTTCCTTATATTTAGAGATGAACCTAAACCAAATTGTTAGTATAATAGAAGATGATACCCAAACTGGATAATACTTTATAGAAATAAATACTAATCAAAATTTCCAAAATTAAACAAACAATATCCAACGTTCAATAAAAACCATTCAATAAAAAATAGTCCATAAAAGCCTTCAATATAATCCAATATATGATTGAAACCCAAAACTCAGAAGAATTTAATCACATCATCTTTAATAGTAAATCAAAACATTTAACTCTAAATACTATCAACTACTCTTAATGTCTCATTAAGAAGTGTAATTAACCAAATCACATATTCTCAATGATAAGTTAATAATTTCCATTAGTAATGTGAATATATATAAAAAAACATATATTATTCAAAAAAATTCCATCATTACTCCTCAAATTAAATCCCAAAATATTCCATTTTCCTTTGGTATATAGTCTTCCCAACAGAGCAAACATCTTCCAAAATAGCATTTATCACTTAATTACCAAATATTTTTTCAATACAAAGGATATCGATTTGATAAAACATAAGTCCCCAATAAAATTATTATTGATCAATAAAATCATTTAACTAAAAATAATTTTCCACACTAACCAGGGACTGCACGTAGTCTAGAGGTAAGTGCTAAATCCCAGTCACACTTTGGTTGTGGGTTCGATTCCTGCATCTTTTTCCTATGTGATGGGTTGTAACACAGTCTACACATTGTCCTTTTTAAATAACTATATTTTTCAACATTCTTAAAATCTAATAAATTCCTCAAAATAATAATAACAAAATTTCACCACAAATGTTATCTCATACCTCGGCTATTTATCCCAATATTAATAACCTATAATTGCCTCAAATTTATGGATTATATAAACCCAAATGTTTATTTATAATTATATATGGAAACTAAAAGATAAGTCTTCCTGAAATATCAATTTAAAATAACAAACTATATGGTTACACATACAAGAGGATAGTCGTCCAATGTAATCCCACAAATAAAGAGAATTAATAATTTTAAACATTTCACCACCCATTTATTTCAAAATAGGTTTTCTATGACCTAGTGGTTATCCTATAGATTAGAGCATTGACTCGGATAATGCAAAAGTCCCCACCATTTATGGAAAATAACTACAAATGTATTCTTAGGATCATTTTTATTTTCATCCATAGTAATCTTAATTTTCCCCATAAAATATATACTTTATGCACTTCTTTCCCACACATAAATCATTTCTTTGTTCCATTAAGACACTTTCATGTGTGTCTCCTTCCACATTTAGTACATGAAACAAATTGATCTTTCTTTTCTCCATGGTCTCCATTGGTGAAGCTATTATCATTTTACACCTTTCACTTAATTGCTGAGTTTGGTAGTTGGTTAATATATATATTTTTGATCATATATTTGGAAACCTAGTTCTGCATGAACAAAATATCTTTTACACCGATCAAAATTCAATTTATTTTCTCATTTCCACCATCATTCCCACATTATACATCATGTTCAATGTTATTATGAATTCCTTGGAATCTAGTTATTGACTAAAACAAGAAATCATAGTGTGAGTCATAAATCATTTATAGAATAGAATGTCAAGTTATTTTAAAAGTAAAACACCATAGGATTAACTAGGGTTATTCATTCTCATCTTACATTGAAATCTGTCAAATCGGTTTGTGAATAATATTTGAATTATCCGAAGCATATCTCCTGGGAGTGTCATAAACAAGAGTGCAGTAAGTCCCATTGTCACACAATAGTTCTCGTTTGACTCTTGCTCAAAATGGTATTTTTGGGGTTTACCCCAAGGTACATCTGTCTTAGAGGTGCCTCTACCATTTCGTATCTAGACATGGATGTATTTCTTGGAAAACCTACATAATATTTACATTACCAAAATTTTTGGATTTTCCTATATACTAATTCTCAAATTCTATTATAGGATAGTGTTTTCTAAATCCAGCTTCCAATGTTTGTAGTAATACTCCTCTAATACCTACTATAATTCCCTGAACCTAGTTGCCCATAGTCAATTTATTATAACCAAACATTGGCATGATCACAAGAGATCTTGTCTCGAAAGAATGATTAGTTTAGTTGTCTTAAAAGTAGTAGATATATACCTAAGTTAAATAAAAAAACATCATTATATCCTCTTTAAACAAACTCATATCCCTTAGCCTATCTATTTAAGTGAAATATAATATACCAATTCAAATCATGGGATAAATAAAACATAAGAAAGGGGTGAGCTTATATTCTTAGAAAGGATAAAAATATAGAGGTAACATTCATAAATAGGAAAAATCATTTAAGGAGGTGTATAAGACTAAAACTCTAGGATTTTAAACATTAAATTCATTATAATATGACAAAGATAAATCAAATAATTTCATTTACATATTCACATGGATATTCTACTAGTCAAATAATCACATGTAATATCAATAACTAATTTCATAATGATGGAATTTTTAATTACGGACATCATAACCACATAGTCAAGGCCTCGTGCCCAGACTAAAAATAATAATTTTGTCAAGGAAGATACTAGTTTGTCTCATGAGACATACCGATTCCTCAAGGTGTTATAGTGGGCTTAACTAATCAATTACTAAGTCCAATACATTTCTCATATGAAAAGTTTGAAACATAATCTCATCATTCGTATTAAAACAAGCATACAAAATCTCAATATCTTAACCACAAACCGTGGATCATATAAAAATACCACATCCATCGTCAAACATAACTCATTCAATAAAATATGGAAGATTTTATTATAATGAATCAACCTCAATCAAGAATAATGAATTATATTTACATAGATAAAAATAATTATAAAAACTATTTGTGTGAAATATCCTATTTTTCTTGAAAACATTTAAAAGTCACATTATTTATCCAAGAAGTAATTTAAAAGAAATTTTTGAATCAATGTGTCCCATACCACTTTAAAAAATTTAAAGTAATTTTAATTATTAAACATTCATGTCCATATATATAAATCCTTAAAACCATTTTTAAAACATGTACATCAATGATAAATATTTAGAAGAATAAATCATTAAAACATTTAAAATGATATTTTAGTTAAAGAGTTCCTAACCCAATGAGAGACACATTAATACAAATAATTGAAGAATAACATTAAACAAAACATTATAATATCATGAGGAAAAAGGTATTCATGATATAATATTTCAATGTACAGTATATACACCATATAAAAGTGAATTGGCGCATAACAACAAAGAATTCTCAATGTAACTCCAATTGATAAGAAATACCTTATAAAGACAAGATATTTAGATTAAGGATAAATCAATGAAACAATTATTTGTGAAAAATATAAATCCACTAAATATTATTTTATATTTATTGTAAATCAATCAGAGCACATTCAAACATATTCTCGTAAAAACAAAACCTATGACTTGGATGTTTAAGAAAATGAATGGAAATTGAGTTAAGAGTACTCTTATCAAGTTCATATCAATGACTAGAGAATTTACCAATTGAGTGATTATGTGCATAAAAAGTATATCCACACAAATAGGATTGTAAGTTACTACACAAATAAATAAATAGTTATTTCACACATAATCATGGTGTAAAATAATCAATGAAGTTTACATAAAACCCAATAAGTGGAAATCAAAATTATAAATTCCATTACTAATTTGGTAACATATGAAACATACACCCAATGAAATAAGGATCATAAAAAATAAGTAAAAATCCATAAATTAGAGTATACTACACAATTATTACAAACATGGGAAGTACATACAGCACACAAAAGGAAATAGTGGAAAAATCGCATGAATCTCATGGGGATAAAAAGTGACATGAAAACTCCTTACCTATTACATTCCTTTAATCAAGGTTAAGTTTAAAAACCTTTATAACGGTTAAATAAGTGTTATTAAATTATAATAAAACCTTATACATAATTATGGTATCATATATGATCCTATAATATTGTTTTGTTAATAATATTTTACTAGTATCATTGTTTATGGAGTAAAATGATCCATTTTCATTTATATTTTTGGTTACGTAGGTCATGTTTGTCATGGGTATGATGTTTATTATTTATATCCAAAATTATATTATGTCCAAAAAAATTATTTTTTTTAATCAAATGAAAATTATTCCTTAATGGTTATAATGGGGAATGAAATCTCATCGTGTCGTGGAGACGTTAATCCGTACGTATGCACGAGTAAAAATATCATTATATTAATGGTGAAATAGTATGTAATTGGATGGTAAATTATATATACATAATCATTAACATGTACTATTTATTATTTAAATTATTTATTCTTATTATTATACCTATCGAAATAATGAAGTGCTGAATAACAAACTACATCACGATGTGGAGACGGTAAGTCGTACGTATGCACGCATGGTGACATTGTCATTCGTTGGATAGATAGAATAATGAATATGTTTGAACCATATTTATAATTCCATTACATTATGTATAATTTAAATGAGTGATTATTTTGTTTTAGAAAAACAATGAAAGATGATGTGGAAGAAGAAAAGAACTTTGAAAGAGGTGATTAAATTATTACCTCTTCTTTAGGTGCTTTCTTTTTTATTTGATCAAAAGAGCTGCTTAGGATGGATTTATGGTCAATTTAATGCCTCTAGGTTCAAGTTATGGTAGTTGGGAGTATATTTGAGCAGGTGTTGGGCAAGCCAAATGGCCTTGGAGATGTGATTTTTGGAGAAGGGGAAGTACCCTTTTAGAAGAGATGTGAGGATAACTTCCAGAAATGTTTTAAATATTATTTCATCATAAAAGAATTTTCGGTTTCTAATATCTCAAAAATGATTTATCTCAGGGATATGGTGGGTTTTGGTTGAAAACATCTCATCCCATAGGTTTTAGATAAGTTTAGGACACCATATTAACATTTTCTTTTAGATTTATCTCTTAGTTAAATAGTTTAACTTTTACAGTGTCTTCTTGTATTTTTATATTTCACGGTTAATAAACATAATTTAAAATGAAAATAGAACCTAAAGTGTTTGATTAATGATATATATCATTATATAAGTATTTTATAATAACCTTATATTTATATGAATATAATATCATTTAATAATATTTTGTTTGTTTAAAAACTCATTTATGTTTATTTTGACACTATTTAGTATTTGGTTTTTGTGAAATTCAAAACAAATTTATCACTTTTTATATTTTTAATCAACCTTAACATGTCATATTAACCTATAAAATTTATTTAATGCATTAAAAGTCTCAATTTACCTTTATTTTGATACTTATAATATCAATTATTTTATTCTTTTTTAATAAGGTAATTACTACATCATCATTGTGTCATATAGAAGTTTAATTATTTAATATCTATAAATTAAAAATAAAATACCTTGATGTAGAAAATATTATTAGATTTATAATTAATATTTATATTATAATTTAAATAATGTATAACCCTATATTAAAATTTTTTAGTTATTAAACTTTAAATTTAACTCTTTTAACTCTTCTTTAAATAAAGTGATAATAAATGTCCTAATATAATAAAACTTGATGAAAAGGATCATATTTTATTAAAAAGGTTTATTTTGGTCTAAATTCGCTTATACAATTGAATTAGGACATTTTTTAGCGTAATTATTATATAATATTTACCTTTAATTATCATATTTACTTTTAACTGTGTTAAGTAAAATTCAAAAGTTACTATTCTCCAAAAATTATTTTTATCCAATTGAACCACATATTACATAATGATGTCAACCATGTCTCTATTATTTTTAAAATTCAATTCACAGAAGCGGTAAAGTTATGTTTTCTGCAAATTTGGAAAATGTACAAAGAAGGTGGGTAAAAGACGGTAAAAAGATAAATAAAATTTTCTATATCGAATATTATAATAATATGACTTCAATTAATTACATTGTACTAATATACGTATTTTATTTCTATTTTGATATTAAAATAAATTTAAATTACAAATAATTATTTAATTAAAATTTTGGCTTTAAAAAATAACGCAGTATTTTTCACTATTCATCAAAAATTTAATGTTTTTAGAAAAATACAAAAAATTCACCCAAATCTAATTTTGATATTCCAAATTAAAAATTTATTTAAATTTTACGAAATTCAAAAAATAGAAATTTTATTAAATAATATAAAAATAATATTCCCATTGTGCAAACCAGAAAGTGGGTTTTTGAGAAGTAAAAACTATCAAAATAAATATATGTGTGTGTTTATGTCCAATTTAACTGTAAAATTACTTCCAATAACCTTTATTTGATTAAATGATGAAAATATAATCTAATTATACTTTGAAACCATTCAAGTGTATAATTTAACACTATATATTATTTTGATTAAAAATGTTGTTTTCAATTAAAATTTATTATTTTTTTCTTTTTATAAAAATGTGAAAGTTATCAGAAAAGAACTAATAATTTATCCAAATTAAATTTTTATTTCCACCTTCTAAATAAGAAGTTTATTTTTTCATATTTAATATATAGAAGTGCCAAATCATGGATTTAAAAAGGGTTTTCCATTAAATGATGAAAAATTGCATTTTTTGAAAAATACTTATTTTACAAGAAAAATTAAATTGGTTCTTATATTATGTATAAGAAACACATAATATAGGTAATAAAAATTTATAGAGTTATAAAATTTAAAATACAGTAAATACTATTCATAACTTCTTTTTGAACGACTATTTTGGTAATTCGTGGTGCGCTGGAACATGGTGTTGGGTGTAGCGCAAGCTATTGAATTACATTAAAGAAAATAACTTACTAAGAAATCATGGGGTGTTATACTGACCCCCAAAATGACGACCAGACTAAGTGGAATATTCTACTCTTAAAGTATATGTTTTAGTCCTTCATGTTGGATGTTCGGTATATTTAGGAGGATCAAAACCCCTTGGTAGAGTTTTCATACAACAATATCTACCATTTCCCCATTGGTAAGGCACAATTAGAGGCATTGTATGCGAGACCATATAGGTCACCATTATATTGAACTAATCCAAGGGAGCCTACAATCCTTGGCATAGAGTTGGCGTGAGAAATGAAAAAGAAAGTACTAATCATCTAGGAGTGTATGGAGGATTCCCATATCTGTTATAAGTCCAACACATACTAAACAAATGAAGCCTAGAGAGTTATTTAAGGGATATAATGTTTTCCTAAAGGTCTCGGATCGACATGGATTACATTGATATGGTCAGTGTAGAAATATATCTATGATATTCCTTGGAACATTCTAAATACTATGTAGGGTTGATGTGGGAGAATAACTCTTGGCCCTGATACTGTAGTCAGGTGGGGTATATGGATTCACCCATTTATCACATTTGATGAGGTATCTGCAGGACCTGTTGTATGTTATTGACTAGGCAATGTTGAAAATTGATGATAGATCAACCTTTATAGGGTATCTGGTAAGGATTTATAGTTTATAGGGGAATATCCACCATGGATCTCAATTCAATTGGTTCACTTTAGATGGTAGCATGATAATATTTGAGAGGGAACCTAGGATCCAGACACCCGGTTTGGAGCCTAGTGCAGTTACCATTTTAGTAAGATTTTTTACTTTTCTTTATGAAAGTCCCTATGGTGCAGATAATGTAATTTATATATTCATCCACATAAATATTTGGAATATATCTAGTAATATTTTTAAAGGTAGGAACTTAATTGACTTGAAATTCCATGGATTGAAGAGCCTTGATATTAATAATATATAAATAGTAAATATATTAATATAATACACATGTTTATTATAAGGAATAATATAATAATTATTGAATGGGGAATATAATTGAAAATATGATACCACCATTGAATTTGGAATGCGGGTTTTACCCTATCGATGACATAACCTCTGTCGGTGTCTGGTGGTTCGTTAATATGCAGTCATCAGAAAAATATTAAATAATAAATTTATTATAAATTTATTCTTCTTTTAATTTTGAATGACCTAAACAATCCCATATTTATCCCCAATTATGGAAAATTGTTAGGGTTAGTATAATATTTAATATTGTAAGGGTTCTTGGGGGATAACATTGGTATATATCAGGATCATGGATCGATAATCAAAATACCATAGGGATCATAAATAAAAATGATGTTAGAAGACCATTCCAATGAAAATGACTCATATTCATTCTTCTTTAGAAAAAAATCATAGCATAAGGTAGAATATTTGTTTATGGTTTATTTCCTTGTTTTATTATTCCATTATGAACATGAATCAAATTGACTAACAAATTGATTCATAGTTCATTCATGTTACAGGTCGGGGATTATTTACTCGGTTGTAGGTAAATTATTATTTTCATTTTTGTTTTTCTTAATTCAACAATATATTTTTGATAAATCATTAACATATTGAAAAATTTCAAATTTTTGTTCCCCATTTTTGGTTTGTTTATTTATCCCTATCTAGTTACATATTAATCATTATAATTTCTTTGGTTGAAAATTTGACAAATACAAAGTATTTGACCATTTTACTACTTTTATTCACCATAATAGATCGATACCATGGATTTAGATCATCATGAAGGTTGAAATCAAGGTGGGACAATGATAATGGATTATATATGGTGGATCATTTTTGGAATGTTAATTTCTGATTTATATTTCCTCATGAGGTGACAACATGGTGCAATGATAGTTGCGATTCATGTCGATAATAGAATAGATTCTAACCACTAGTTATTGATCAGGAATGGTTGTCTAATTATTCTAGATCTATGGGAATGGAAGATGGTTTATTCAATTTTAATGAATTAAATAATAAAATGTGTGGAATTTCTTGTGATTTATAAGAAAATACAAACTACAATAATTGTCTACTTAAGAGAACACACCATGTACTGCCCCTTGTACAATGCTAGGGATTATGTGAAGACAAAAGGATTACATTTTGGATGGTCCCTCCCACACAACATATGAACCAATGATGGTATCCAATCATGTATACTAGAGGATAAACTAGCATAGATATAGTCAAGAACATGGGAATGGGTAATTTACACCAGTGCAAATCTGTACACAGACAAAGCCAAGTACAAGGGCATGGCCAAAGTACATAGTTAGAGCTAGATATAAATTGGCACAAGAAGTCCTAATAAATAGTGAAAACCAATACTCTACACACCATATACCCAAAATGGATACAACATGTATATGGAGAATTACATTTTGGGTGAGACAACAATACACGGTCAAAATCAGTGTACACGAGGCACCTCATGTCCCACAGTACATATCATGTACTTATTTTGGTCCTTGATGAGGTCCCTAATCGCTTAACTATAGGCTAATATAAGTTGACTATGATTCCTTGGTCCATACACATATGTTTATAGTGTGAAACTACATTATAAGTATAAGATTTTGATCCCACATATGGGTTTTGTTTCAAATTGAGTTTAGTGCGTCCCTCTATGTGATTGGGGTTGGATCAATTATCATTCCTTCCTCATTCATGATTGGATCCATGGGTTTGGTTTGACAACTATGAACATTTTATCAATCCCCTATCTAACAAGATGATCTAGAGTGGTTTATGATTTCACACAATGACATTAGGTGTGATCCCCTCTCTAGTTAATGTGACATTTTGGAGTTTCATTAAGTATATCTCTCGAAAGACCTAATGAGAAACACCACATGGATTAGTGCCATCAGTGAAATCATGGATAATTAGTGGTTTCTCCTAGATTACCATTACGTTGATGCTTCATGAAGAATCTTGTGCCTAGTAGTGGTTGAGTTTTATTCTAAACATGGAGTCTGAAATGAGTATATATGGTTTTTATTTTCTTTATGTATCATATCAGTATTGATATACTTATGTATTGATGAGGTAACTATTCTTGATTCTTTATGGTTAGTTATTTTGGGTTTCCCTACTATGTATTGTTATACACACCCTTATATGAGCTCTTACAACACATATCATGTCTTCTATTTGTGAAATAACTTTAGATGGAGTCATTGGAGGACCATTATTAGGAATATTATAGTTTCGTCTAGAACAAACGATGATCAAATTGGTGTTAAATTTGTTAGGATTCCCATTATTCTGAGTAGATTGAACCATTTTACAAATTTTGGTAAGATTTTATTAGAACCTTATAATTTATAACACATTTTTACACTCCAATTGTTGGATTTAGATGTTTAAAAGTATTGGTATTTGATATAAATTACATTTAGCTTTCTGTGGTCTTGTATCTGTGTGTGTTTATGAACATGTAACTTATGATGATGCCTCTCATATGTTTTTTTTCCTACTCAGTGTTGGTCACTTTCCTCTGACCAATTATAGGTAGGTTAAGGGTCTTCATGATTATATTAACACCATCTAGGTGGGCCATAGTTTATTGGGTCATGAAAAATCCATGCTAAATATTTCATCAAATTCCATCTAAGGAAGGATAATAAGATTCGCTAGATGAATCATCTCATAGATACAAAAATAAAACAAGTCCAACACTAGGTTGGATTAATAAAACCACAAACCAATTTTTTGGTTATCTGTAATTCAGTATAATAGGGGTATTTTTAATAGTTTTAGAAAACATGAACGATATAATTTAATTCAAAAAACTATAAAAAAATAAGTATATTTCCATTCACGAGTGAATAAGACATATACCATTTAAAAAATTACATTTATGCTCGAATTTGGTTGTGTTCAGTATATAATATTTCCCTTTATCTCTCAGATTTGGTGGTTATTAAATATTGATTACTCTAGATGACCTTTGGATTAGTGCACTAGCATGAATTGTGACATTTCTCCTAAAAATGGAAACATTTAACCATAAGTGGTGCATTTGAAGGTTCAGGACTTTCTTCAATCATATTGGATGACATTATCATGTATCCTCAACATTTAGGATCTTGGTGGCCCCCTATCTAATAGTTAAATCATTTCCCCATCCATTTAGTGTATTTTCTATCATGTTTATTCCCATATCATTGTAATGTGGGTAGATGAATATTCATACGTCCTTTTTTATTCGATCTTACACATTTAAAATCCATTCTAATATTCTTATCACCCAGTCCTTGATTCTATTCTAAAAAATAAATTTATAAATTGAGAGGAAATTTGCCTAATTCTTTGTAACTCATAAATTCTTAGATAGATCGAGCCTTTCAAAAGAGAGGGTTTCAACCCCAAAAAATCTTAATGTTTATTTATCATTTTTGACAATAAAACCTATGAAATAACTTCCAAGAAATGTGAAATCTTCCTTATATGATGTGATATACTCACACTCCTTTTACATTGTATATAGTAATTATCTAACTATCATTTACTAGAGAGTTAAATTGGAATACTTATTAAATTAATGTATTCTTAATGTATTTCGACTACATATCGTCCATTTCCACTTTTGAATTAATATTATTTATCAATCGACACCATTAACCTATCTCTACACCTTTAAAATAAAAATCTACGGAAACATTCTTGTTCTTAGTATAGTTGAGGATGAAAACAATCTTATGAATTGATTTGAAACACTATTATGTGACTATTGGATCAGAATATCAACCAATATTATGAGGTCAATATCATATAAACTACTTAATTGCTAGTTATTCATTCTTGGGTCCAAGTGGAATTTATACGTGGTTTATATTATTTTTCAATACATGAGAAAGAATGTTAAGAATCATAATGATGTTTTGAACTCTCACATCTATTTCATAAGTAATTAGATGTAGACAATGTTGTTTCCCTCAAATGGTTTTTTGGTCATCTTTCTCATGTATCCCACTATTTTCTATGCTATAAAATTGTTGTAGAAAACATAATTCAATAAATTTGGAATAAATAATTTATTATCTTAAAAAAATTAATTATAAATTTATATATTATGTGATCCATATGTTTAACATATAATTATACTCAAATGGTGCTTCTAGGAACACATAAATTAATAATTTCTAATGATAAATGAAAAAAATAATTTTCTTATATGTCCTTTATAATAGTTTTTATAGATAATGTGATTAATATAAGAAAATCCCCCGGGTGTGTCATATAGGGTGTGTATTAAGTCCTCTATTTTTACTTAATAGCCAATTATCCCATTTTCGAGTTATTACCCCTAGGTACATAAATTCTAGATCCATATCCACCTAAAATAGCTATATTGAGATTCCACTACTAATAAAACACATGCTTATTTACTTTACTAACACATATTATTTATACATATAAATAAATGCATACATGTGGTTTTTATTAACCTTTTAAAATAGTAATTCCCAAATTAATATTTCCTCTATAATATCAACTAAATTGAAAAAAAACTCTTACATTATAGTAAAATTATTTTCTAGACAAATAGAAAATTTTTAATATATTTTAGGATTCAATGAATTAGTATTATTGGAATTTTAGTTTCAAACATTACTAATATATAATAAAATAAAAAATTATTTGAATACTTGTTCATTATACTTAAAAAATATACCATCTTATCCATAGTATATTTATTCACATAATGTTATACATCAATGAAATGGTTGATCTAAAAACCCAATTTGGGGAGGAATAACATAGAAGGGATTAGATATACGAATCAATAGTATGTGGTGAAAAAATAATCATAAACATGAGATAATAATAAAAAATCATGGGTAATCATTTTAAATAGAATTTAAGTTGGAATGTTCATAAAAATAAATAATTTTAACATAGTTTTTAAAATACTACACATAGTAATGAACAAAAAAGCCATCTTTCTCACACATTACATATGTGCATATGTCAGAATACAATAATTCTGAACAAGAATTGAATCATATTCATGCATAATACAAAAAATATCATGGGATACATCACAATTCACATTACATTATAGAGATATAAAATTATTGGATACCTCACCGCATTACAAAATTAGTAGAATTATTATTGGCACATTAGAAGAGAATATAAAACAATTATTATCCTGAACTGAACCCTAAGAATGTAATTATTTTCATAAAATTTATGAAAAGAATAAATTCATGAATTATCTATGTAGTTATTAAAGGAATATGGGAGATCATATTTTGGTATAAAAACCATCATTGTTTATTGGAGAAGAATCAATTCAATAGGATTTTATGTAATGTTTTAAAAAATAAGTACATTTACTAAAATATTTTTATTTGGATTAGAAATACTTTAATAATTATAGAAACATAAATATGACAAAATATTTATTTTAAAAAATAATTTAAATTCATTTTTTAAAACATATAGGAATCTCCACACATTAAATTATGTGAATATGATGATTAACCAAAAATAAGGAACTAGGTTTGAGTGTCCACATAACTTAAATCATGATTTATTTTGTTGTTTTTTCACCTCTTATATAATGAACATCAGTTTATCAAGACATGGAAACAATAGTATGTTATATTCACCTTTAAAAAAATTATGTTATATTAATTATTTTAAATATTTATTAATTATAATTGTTGGATTATATTTCTTTATATCCCATTTTTTGATGATAAAACATTTTTATATAAATGTTTTCCTGAAAATTTTCCTTGTTACTTTATTTTAATGATAATTCTTTACAATTACTTATACATTATTAAAATTACCTCAAAATAACATAAATAAATATATGTTTACATTAATGTATTATATTTTATTTTTTATTATAATCCATAATAGTTTATATAATTTGACAGTTGGAAATGTCCTCACGAGTTGTTAAATAACCATTGATGCGACATTATCAAAAATAGGGAAACATAAGTCTAAAATAAAAATATATCAAAAATATAATAATAAACATTGGTCAACATTATTTGTATATATTTTTCATAGTACTAAATAAATCTTCAAATAATTGGCTTTGAAATGAATAGTGACAAAGAGAAAGAGAAGTGGGGAATGATAAGAAATGTTGCTGAAAATATACCATCTTCTCCGTGTTTTCTCTTTTTTACGAGACTAAAATTCAGTAATTCAGGTATTTTATTGACATCAAAACAGCCCTAAGTATTATAATATAATTAAGAGAGGTAATTTAGTGATATTTTTTTTTTGTTATGTGAGTGAGAAATAATTTTACTTTATAGGTGTTAGGGGTTTTTTTATACATGGAAAGTGAAATATTTTTATGATAATAAATAAATAAATTATTATATCCATGTTAACAAATTTAATAGTAGTATTATTTATATTAAAAAATATATTTTAATTAAATAATATTATGGTACGACTTTAAAAAACATTATAATAATATTTTATCAGTTTAATCAAATGGGAAAGAGTAAAATGATAAAAAACATTTAAATGGAGTTTTTAGACATTTAATATTTTGAAACCACTCGTTTAGTGTAGAAATTATGTTGATAATTTCTAAATGAATAAATTATATTATATTTTTTGGATAGAGATAACCTTGTTAATAATAATTAATTCATTATTAAAAAATTAGTTTATAATAAAACCTATAATATTTAAATAACTACATTTTTATTATTCATAAAAAATTAAGATTCTAAAAAAAACATTAAAAAATTCAACCCTGTAAAATATAGATATGATGATTCTAAAAATCATGTCAAATTTATAAAAAAAATCTATCCTAAAGAATTGTAATTTAAAATATTAAAATTATGTTTTCTGAAAATAAAATAAAATAAAATTTACATTAGAAATTTCTTATAATTTTTTATTATTAATCATGGTTCTTAAAATATTTTATTATAATTTTGTTCCTTTTAAATATTCATTATATTATGTTTTCCATTTTTTTATCAAATTATTATTATAGTGATAATGTTAATATTTCCATCCTTAATAATACTATTCAAACAATCACAATACTAATCAGATAGTCACGTTACTATTATAATGGTCATATAACTACTATATATAAATATTCATTATTTTATACATAATTAACTATAATCCCTCCAAATGTTATATATTTTATTCTTGGAAAATTTGGATTGGTTTATTATTATTTTATAAATTTTATTATATTTTCTATGGTCATGATAATTTAAGTATACAGAAATTATCCAAACAGTCATGTCATAATATTCTCTTTTTTTTATTTTTTGTAACATTGTAAAATTTCTAATTTTAATGTGATTTGTTGTAGAAAATGTAAACATATCCATAATGAAATAACATTTTATTAATTTTTTCTATGTACTATATGTGTATAATACTATATAATTTTATAACAAATATTTATAAAGTCCTTTTCATTACAAAACCTTTGTCAATTCCTTTAAAATAGACTAAAATTTGTTACATTTTCCTCTAAAAGATCTTATTCATCAAAATTAAAGGACTAACTCTTGTTTAATAATGTCAAGGCAGTCTTAAGTCATTATTTTGATATCTAGGTACTCATAGAATTTGGGGTTTTTTATATGGTAACAAATATTTAGAAAACATTAAATTTAAATTTTCATTACCTTCTCAGGATTCATATTTGATATTTTTAGGAATTGATTTCAGTTATAACTTTGGTAGGAAATTTTGATTTTTTAAATATATCTTATTTAAAATAGAATCATCAATTTTAGCTCATAAATATTAATTATTACTACAAAATTTTAACCCAATATTATAAATATCATGTTGTTCATTTAGATGTATGCATGTTAGATTTCTAGAAAAAATTCGGCATTTGATATAATATGTAAGATTTTAATATTCTACAGAAGTTTTAAGAGATTCAAAATACTCAATAATTACATAACATTATAAATTATAATTCTTTTCTATTAAACATACATCATTTTCAACATAATTCATTATCTTAGTTTTCTAATTGAATATAGAAGAATTTTTAAAAATTAAAACATCATGTGAAACAATTTCAAACATGAAAATTTTATTTTTTGGACACATTTTCAAAAACATGTAGATTAGTTTCATTAGTAATCAATGGTTTATTTTAGGGTTTAGTACATAATGGTTCATTTCATGTGATGTAAGAAAATATCAGAGAGTAAAACCAATAAATCATATTTATTCAAATAGATGAACAATGTCTGATTTGAAATTTCATGGATAGAAAATGAATAATGTGAAATAATAATCAACTAAATTTAATTTCAAATGTTCCATGATGATCATTAATGATCACATAGATATTTTTTATTAATTTTCACCCAAAAATAGGTGGTAAATGTGTACAAAACCTCCCATCTTCTATATATAATATTTATAAACAAGAAAGTGAAATTATGTCTTTGACATGTGTTAAAACATTATCAACAACATAACTCATATTGGTATAACCTTAGTTGGATAATTTATTGAAAATTCTAGATGTTCTCATATCTCTCGCCTGTAATGAATATGATTAGTATTAAGGAATCTCATTTATAAAATATCCAAAATCTATAAATACATCCTTATATTATGATTCCCCTATTGTATAGGTAATTTTAAAAGTCGCTGGATCATTTTATTTAATAGAAAGAGAATTCATAATTATTAAGGAATCATTAATCCCAATGATTATGTTTTCTCATCATTTAAACTCCAGATTTTATGAAACAAATTATTTTGAAATCATTTTATTCTTTTGAATCCATTTCTAACATCAATATAATTGATATTAAACTGAACTTCCCAATATGTTTCTAATATTCGGTTATCCTAAATACTATAAACACTCTATTTATCTAGTGGGATACTCATGGGATTTGGAAATTTTGTTTTTTTCACTTTTTTATCATTTGAGAACAATTCATATATATATAACGCCCTACAATCTTTTCTCTAATATTTCAAAGTTCCTACACATAAATTTTTTCTATTGATAATGATTCCTCATTCTTGATAGGTTAATTACTTTTGTAACTTCTATAATAGGTGTTCTTTCCTTAATAGGATCTATGTAGAGTGTAATTTTTTTTAATTCAATTTAAAATATTCATGTTTATATACCGAATTGGACTTTTCATTTGGGGAGGTTTAGAAATGATCTATTCATAAGATATATAATACTTACATTTTCTTTTTCCCCTTTTCTTTGGTAATCATTTTAGGTTGTGAATGTAAACCTCTACAAATCTCCTAACTTATGCTACTGACATTTGTATCTAGTTGTTCCATTTATTTCATTAATGTTTTCTAAATGAAATTATGTTGTCTTATTGTTTCCTCCTCCATTTTTTTATGTATTTGTAAATTGTGTCTAAATACTAGAAATTATTTCTAAAATTGGTGTTGGATTTATCATTAAAGTATCATGGTTGGTAATTAAATTATTCCCCATAGATTTTTTTGGTTGTTCTGGATGTCTAAATATTTCATGTGAATATTGGTTGTAGTTTTAGTTAATTTTTTTTGTTGGGAGGGTAAGAAAATCATTATTTAAATTTTCATTCTACAAAAACATCTTTGAATTTTTCAATGGAATCATGAGTTTGTAAAAATTCATTAATAAAATTTTCCTACGACATAAAAATTCCACAATGAACACGTAGATCAAAAATAATTTTTGGTTCTTGTTGGTTTTAGAAGAGTTGGAAAAATATAATTAATCTAATAATATTTATAAGATATCTTTGTTGACTGAAAATCATGTTATTTTCAAATGTGGGTGTAAGAATTAATTTATAATATAGTATGCATAAGTGGAATATTATTACAAATTGTGTCACATTTTTCGATATGTTCTCAATACAACTACTATCAGTGGTTAGAATTTTATCATGTAAATACCCTCATATCACAACATGAAACATTACATTATCAGTATGTTATTATCTCCCATAAAAAGTTAATATCAATACAGATTCACTGATATGATAGTGTGGGAAATAAAAACCTAATCTCTGTATTATTTTCTTGTTTTCAGATAAACTATCACATTGAGTATTCTTGATTTAAAAAATTTACATTATAATTTTTAATAGACATATAAGCAGGGAAAAATTTTTCAGGAAAAAAACTCTTAAATTAATTCCAATCAGTAATTAATTTATATTGTGTATAGAAATATAATTCTATAAAATTTATTTCTAATTAAAAATGGAAATCTCTTTGATTTATATAATTATCATTAATTCATAGATATTTTATGTTAACATAATAAAAATAAATTCCCAGTGATTATTGTATGGATCCTCACAACTAAGTCTACTTGATTTTTTAATTTATAAAAAAATAACTTAATTTAAAATTCAGTACACGAAACGTGGAATTATATATTATTTTTGTGTTTATATTCATAATATGGTGATAATTATATTAGTCTTATCTTTTTATCTAATGTGATCTAAATTATAAAAATTATTATTAATAGAATTTTGAAAGAACAATTTTAAATTTCATGTAGAATAACATGAGTTTCCTCATATTGAAGACGAAAAATGTGTTTTACGATTTAGTAGTTATAACATATTTATGTTAGGAGTGACATGATCAGTAAATTTCAGAGTCCAAGTGTAAAAATTAGTATTTAAAAACTTATACAAACAAATGAAATTTCATCAAATTAAGAATCCTCGACATTATTGATGCAAATTGATATTATGGTTTCATTCATTGATCCTTAATAAATAAAAACTACCAATTTTTAAATACAATATATTGGTTATAAGAGTTTAGTATTGATATAGTTTTATTATGAGTTCAAAATTATAACTTTTTTCCTTTTTTTATAGAATATGTAAATTGGGGATGTAAAAGATGTAAAGAAACTACAAAGAAAACTAAAAACTATATAATTAAAATAAAATTAGATTGAATGTTATGAATATAAATGGAATTTTGGATTGAAAATGAGTGTGATACCATAATTGAGATTGTAGGTAAAATTTTCAATCTATGGATACACCATTTTTTCATTTCTAAATATAATACCACATTTTATTTCTCAACAAAAACATTAAGACAAAAAAGTTAACACCACAACATACAAAGAAACTATAAAAATACCATAGTGTGGTTTTTGATAATCATATTTATGTGATTCAATTACTCATATATATATATATATTATAAATTAAACTTCGTTGAACTCACTATGGTAAAAATAAATACATTGATTAAGAAGTTTTTATAGTATTGAAAACATCTTTTAATTCAAAAATTTTAAAAAAATCAAGAATAGTTATTAAGAAATTGATTTTATTTATGAAAATAGTAATATTCATTCATTAAAATAGTTACTTGTAAAAATCAAAAATTTGTAATGAATTTCAATACTTAGAATGGATGTGTCCCTGGAACAATAATTTTCCTAACCAAATATGATTTCCCATGACATGGATTGATCAGATCACACCCCCTTCTTTATCTCATTCTCTTCATTTACCAAACCATTTTATATCACAATGTGAACCCATATTATCCCTTAAATTATAATAAATATAATTTTATTTAATAAAAGGTTTTATTATATAGGAATAAATAAAAAATATTTCAAATTGACGACAACCTTCAAATTACTATTTGGATACCTATATGAATAAGACATAATGTTTTCCATGATTTCTCCATATGAATAGGAAAATGATTTTATAATTAATTTTGGGAAATAATACTCTAATGGGGTTTTTATGTGGAAAATAATAATTAATTTGTCATTCATTTCACCCAACATCCAAAGCTTCATTATCATCCATTAAATAATATCTTATGGATAAATAAGTGGTTCAGAAAAAATATTATAGAGAACATATTCTCTACTAGTTCAAGAAATTTTATATTGTGGAATGGATTACTTGAGATTCTCATTCATATCATTGCTATTTATTCAATTATAATTACATTTCATAAATTTTTTTTATTATCAATGGAATGAATTTTATATAAGATCATGTTTTAAAGAGTTATTCCCGAATTCATATTTATCAAAAATTATATGGGAAATCATATCTAATGAGACAATAAATTACCAAAATGTGTTCTATGAACTATAAATTTTATATTTAATAGGTAAAACATATTTGAGAAATTTATATGATTAAAAAAATAAAAATAAAAATATATAAAATACCTAAACAAGAGCATTAGGAACCAATATATATCTAAAAAATCATATTCAATTCAAAATAATTAAATTTATTTAAAAATATAAATAGAAAAGTTTATAAATAAAATATTTATTGATATGATAATTTTTTTAGAAAACTATTACTTGATCCATTTTTACAATTCATCACTAAATATACCTAAGAAATATAAATGTGGAAATGCCTCTAAAAATTATAATATTTTGGGGATGCATTCCTTAAAATTAAAAGTAATAATAATGAAAATATGATCACTTTCACACAACTACATGCCAGATATTTTAGAGGGAACATAGATTTTCAATGATACCTTATAGAGAGATCGATTCATGTTATATCAATGAGTGGTGTAGTGATTCAGTAATATATATTTGCTTTTTATGAAATCCTCTCGTTAATTAAACCTCTTTGATCTTTTAGAATTTCATCGCACTGATCATGAAATCATCCTCACCTCATATTAATGAGTGATAGGGAATGTACCGAAAAATTGTTTTACAATTTTTATCTATAAAATAAAACTATTTGTTGTGATTGGTTTCTCTCAAGAATCACACATTCTTTACTATAAATTACATATGTTACACCAAGAAATATTCTAGTTAATATAGTATTCAATCCTACTATGCTTATATTTCTAGATTCCCACTATACTGTTGATCATTCCACTTCCCACTAAACTAGGAGTTAATATGTGAGTAAAAACAGACTCTTTTTAACCAACATTTATTTACATTCACATGAAATTGATATCTCCCTTCCATTCATAATGATCAATAGTTCAACACATGGCCCATATTCCAGAACTTTTGTAACACCCTGAGATTTCAAAATAGGAATATAATGTTCGATTATGTATATAACATTTAATACTAAGAATATAAAATAATGTAAAACCACAAGATGATATGATATATTTATTTTTAAATAAAATAAATATCATTAAATTCTTTCCATACATGAGACACCAGGTTTAAACAAAACACGATAATCTATTAAAATATTATTATTAAATAAATTACCATTATTACATGGACTTTATGTTGGCAGGTATGAATAGGAACAAATAAATCATGAAAATTATATTTTTTTTAAAATACTAAAAATAAATTCAGTAGATATATATTTATTATAAATCAAAAAATAATCATTTTAAAGTTTAAGAAATATTTTTATAAAAATGGTATTGTTTAAATGGATGTTGAGTTTCTCTTTCTTCACATAATTAAAAATTAATTTTAACCAGTTTTAGAGAAAATAATTTGAAAAATAAAATATATTTTTTAAATTGACATGTCTAAATTTTCCCTGGGTTAATTTTTTGAAAATGTTCTAAAAAGATATCATTTTTTATGAATATTGAATTTTTTTTGAAAACAAAATTTTACATCAAATTATTTACAAAGTAATTTTTTTGAGTTATTTTTAATGTAAATTGAGTTAATATATATTAAAATTTAAATAATTTATATCATATTAATAAATTTAATATATAATTATTATATAAAAACATTTTAAACAATTGATGTTTTTTCATTGGAAAACCCATTTTGACAACCCGTGTGTAGGTTTAATTTTAAATTCAATTCTTCAAATTATGTGAATTTAATTTTTTAAAATTTATAAAGGTTTTATAATAACCATTAATTATATTATCTAAAATGATAAACATATTTATTGACCAAAATGAATAATAAAAATACTAAAAATTAATTACCAGGATTTAGTTTAAAACAGGTTTATCGAGTGTTAAAATAACACAATAATGTTTAAAAAGGCCATTAAAATTATTTATATTTAATTTTATTGAAATATTATGAGATTACATAATCTATTTTTTGACAATTTATCAATTAGGGGACATTTTATATGGTGAAAAATTGCATACACTTAATCCTTTTTGAAACCTCCCATGAGTGTCATCTTCCCCACCTATAAAAGGCAACATGATCTCCATTCCTATTCACACATACTTAAAAAATTAGTTTATACTAAATTGATAAAATAAATTTCATACCACCCAAAAATAATCTATTATTCATGCATTTTATTTAAAATCCAACCTAAGATGGTTTTTTAGTGAAAACAGAAAGAAATTAACTAATGAATGATTAACAATCTTAAATGGTTATTTTTATTTTATTCAATCTCACACCTCTTTGAAATCATATTGAAAAATTATAATTCTAATTTTTTTTATAAAATATAATAATATGTAATTATGTTAATTTAATTACCTACATGCATTTACACTTCCATCAAGTGGGAATAGAAATCCTCAATCGTTTGTATGGAGGACTATCGCCTCACGAACCGATATAGTTCTTCTTTCATAAACACCTATCAAGATTGGATATAATGATTTATTTTTAATATTTATATTATATATATGAACTTATTATAATCCTATAATTATAATACCACATTTAATTTATTACCTTACTACCTGCTAGAAAATAATAACGTCGCTCTTTTGTACGATGGACTACTATCTCACCGACCAGTGGAATGTTTTCCCCATTTTTATTTTACCAGGATAGTAATAAAGAAATACTAAACTAATATAAAAATATATTATTTATATGATAATTATTCCTATATAATTATGATATCATGTATATGTTTATACATCTCATAATCTTCAAAATACGATAACAATGTTCTTGTGTATGGATGATCATCAGATCACGAAGAAATACAATTCATTTTTCACTAAAACATTACATTGATGGTATCATGGATAAATTTAATTAATATATATTATATATAATACATTATAATAACTCTGAAAAACATGATATATTATGTACCATACTTTTATTCTATCCATCGAGAAAAAATGAAAATAATATTCATGTGTATGTACGACTTACAATTTCAATAAACGGTGCAATCCATTTTCTACAACTACCTTTTATAGATTACAAAAAATAAAAATATAATTATATATTATATTTATATACTGATTTTAAATATTTGATAATGTAACCATGATCAAATTAAAAAGGTTAAATTACTGAAATAAAACTTACAAGAAAAATGAAGCAATTATCACCTAAAATAGTGATTTTAACACTGAATTGAAATTAAATAAGTGTTAAAATAATATAAGTAAATCATATATAGTATGAGTAATATTATTATTCTTCTATAATATATTCATAGAAAATATTAATTTATTATAAATTATTTTGGGAAAAAATATGATGGAAGTCGAACCTAATGTAAGTTTTTCTCGTCTCACATTTATTTCAATGAGACATATTCTATATTCACCACTTATTACATGAGATCAGTGTATGTTCTAAAACATTTATATTCCATTTCATGAATCTATTTATCTTAATGTTTTTTAAAGTTTCAATTTTATTTATTTTTCTCATGTGTGTTTTGTTTCAAAAGTTCCCAATGTTGTAAGGGTTTATTTTACAATCACACCATCAAACACAATTGTATAAATATAATTCTCCTTATAGAGGTTTTTTTTAAATTATATCCTAATATAAATATATTTTATTATGATATATTTATTTATGAACAATTTAAAGTAATATAATCATTTTTCCTATATTAGTTATCAAAAATTATTGAGAAAATGTTTTGAATAAAATCCAACATCAGTTCTATCGTCGGTTGAAAAGCATGTTTCATCGAAATAAAAGTTTTATTAAAAATTATTTAATTTTCTAAACATTTTACTAATGATTTATGAAATATATTTTTACCCAATTGTTTCTTTTTATAAAACATATTAAAAGGATTCTTCTTCTAATTTACCAAAAAAGGCACTTTTAAATCGTTTACAATAGTATGAGAGGAATTTTGTTAACTTATAACACATATATGAAATTTACTATAATAATGAAAAAATAATGTTAAAAAGATTATTAATATTTTTAAATGTTTTTTCAAATGAAAATAATTTCAATATATTTTTTAATATTTTAGTTTAAAAAATATTTTCAACGTCAAAATGTTGTTTTACTTAATTATATTTTAACTAAAAATATTATTATATTTTTTTCCTCAATGAAATTAATTTTTTTTATATTTTTGATCCAATGGAGATATATTGTATTTATTCTATAACAATTATTTCATTAGATGTTTTATAACCAGTTTCATTTGGTATTTTCTGTTGTATTACCATTCACAATATATCTTTGGTTGGTTTATGGTAATGTTTATTAAATGATGTAAAAAATAACATTTCATATGTTAGTTTGTAAATTTGAATGCTTATGATGATTATGGTTCACTAATTTCATATATTAAATTAATTGAACATAATAGGAAACTTGTGGGACTCAATTATTGATGGTTCCAAGATGCATAAATAGGTCTCATGGGACAACTTAGTTGGTCGAATTAAATGATTTTTTAGACAATGTTTGAAACTATCTTGTGAGATTTATTAACTATATGTTTATGATGGTCAAAATTATGAATTTCATATTTATGATATTAGTAATTGATTCACATTTTATTATTCAATTAGTTAAGATATCCATTGATATGTTTCAAGATCTTGTGATTATTTAATTGTATTTATCTGATCACTATTTATTCCAACGGTATTATTATTCATGTTCATGTAATTTGATTAAATAGAATATTTTTTTATTATTTATCTTGGAATATTGATTAAAAATATTTATTCTAGATATATTCTAATGTATTATTACCCTTACTGGGCATAAGAGCTCACTCTATTCTTAGGTTTATTTTCCATAGGATATATTGAAGTGTTTTATGAATGATATGTAACGTTATTCTAAATGGAATAATTGTGTTATTATTGTGAATGAATCCAAAGGGTGTTAGTAAATTATTAGGGTGTGATTAAATTTGAATTTTATAATTTTTCAGAACAACACTAGATACAAAATTCATAGAATATGGGATATATGTGGTATATCCCACAGAGTTGGGAACATAATGATGAAAAATATTATCTAAAGGATGGGTAATACCAATATTAATATATTTAAATAAAAAATTTAAACAAGGAAAATTAAATAATTTTGTAGTGTACAGAAATATAGGGTTTGTAGAAGGGATAGAGAATATTCCTATGGGTTGTTTTTGTAAAATGAAATAATGATTGCATTTTCCAAACAATTATTCTCATAAGTTGTGAAATCAATAAATTTTATCAATATAAGAAGTGGTCAATACATATTAACATACCCAAGAACCCAAATTATTCATCTTCAAATAAATTAAAATTAAATGATTATTTAGGATCAGATTGCAAATGAATAAGAATAATCAAATCCATTACTCATGAATTAGTTACCTTTATATTGCAGGGTTTTTATTCTACCAAATGAATTTGGTACATGATTTAATAAAATATATTAATATAACCACTAAAAACAAAATAATAATTGAATAAAATTATTGTACAAGTGAATAAATAAATAGAATGCTTTTGTATGCACCCATTTTGTGTGATTTCACTGTTCCCTAGGGATTTAGCTGATCATCATTGGGTGATCAAAAACGATGAATAAAACCAAAAACAATGGAGAGAGAATAAAATATAAGTAAAGATAAATAAATAATGAAAATAAACTGAAATTTAACTAACATGAATGCAATGTTACATCAAATTAGAATAACATAATGAATAAATAAAATCTAACTATGAAGAATTATATTTAGGATAAAACCATAACGTCAGCCTCCCGGTGGTTGAATCACTATTCCAGGAATGGATCCTTTTATCGTAACAATAACCCTCTATATTTTAGATAAGAATAACTCTAAAGATTCCATGGTTTAGAAATAAAATTTAATAGTAGTCCAAGTTGGGTTATATAACTCCCCATTAAAAGATACACCAAATATCACTAATTTTGGTGAATGTACAACTTTTTCACATCATGTAACTTTTAAACAATGTGTAATGTGTGGGAAAAGATTTCTAAAAACACTAAATGGATCCAAAACTTGTAACTTGTTTACACAATACAATATTTACACTATATTTATTGTTCAAGGAATTACAATAGACACTTTTCTTCACTTGATATCCTTTACATTTTTCACAAGTTGTATTATTTTACATTGTGTAATAATTTCATGATGTGTAAAGTTTTTTCCATATATAAATGATTTATTTTTTTGGTTATTTTTTTGTAGAACTAAAAAATTATGTGATCATCTAAAAGAATGGGAAACCTTAATTTAAAGAATTTATTGTTCTTTTGGATTCATTCATCCAAACTCATTCCAACATTTAACATCATATTCTATAAAATTTTCCTTTTTTGTTTCGTGCCACTTCACAAACATATGAAATATTCCTTTCATTTCTTGAATTTCCACATTTTCAATCATGTTGGTCAAAATTTTGGTCCTTCATAATAATTCAAAATAAATTATTTATAGAGTAACATCTCATAATATATTAATTAGTACTCCTATTAAATGCATATATATGAACCAGACAATATTGTTATAAAATATAGATTTCAGTTATCAAATAAAATACTTTATATGTTTTGTTTTTATAATGTAATGTAAACTTGATGTTTGTATCTAAATAAGAAAGACTACTAATATATTATGTACTTTATGATAAATTTTTTTTATCTAGTCAAAATTTAATAAATTAACCACTATATTTGGGATACGAGGTTCGTGGTCTTTATAGTTGTTAACATAGTGGGTTTAGTAGAATCATTGAAAACTAGATTTACAAAAACATTGATTAGGGAATAAAACACTTATCTATCATTGCAGATAAGTATAAGTATATAATAATAAAATAATTTTATAATATAGTTAGATTCTCAGGATTACCTAGTAATACATCTTTGTATGGTTACTATAAGTGGATGGGGTTCTCGAGTTGATGTTACTAGGATTTTAACTCTAAAAAAAGTAATGTCATACTTGATTCAAGCATTAATTAGTACATTCCAGTTGGTCTCCCTACGCACTTGGTATGAAACTCATGAGGGATATTATTGAATTAATTCAAATTTTATTTATAAACTATTATGCAGTATTTTAAAAAATAATTATGATTTCAAAACATTTCCAATGAAAATATGTTTATGATTTTGAGATGATCGAGGATATATTTTTCAATTAATGTTATTTGTTTCAATATTTTTTGGATTATAATTTTTGTTTCATAATGAAATGATCTAATATTGTGTAACACAATGTTTAGATATAGATCATAGAGTTAGTAATATGAACTATTTCAATGAATGTACTCCATGTATGGATTTCTTTACTATGCGTGATAATGAAGCTAATGTTGGGGATGTAGAAGGACCTGATTCTATTTTATCTATATTGGGGAATCTGACATAATTAAATGAAAAAAAATTCAGATATTTAAGATCCTTTTGATACACCATTTGGAATATGAATTTTATACACTCTTATGTGTCCTCAATCACTATCAATTAATGAGATTAAAAATCCCTTTGTAGTTTGGAAATGGATAAGTTGTTTAGTGAATATATATCTCATTTTGGGAATAAATGAAAGGGATAATGTTTTTATGGATATTAATCGTATCTTACGATATATAGAGAAAAAGTTGTAATTGATAAAAAAACATTAAGGATGATGAAGATATATAAAATACGGATTGAATGGATTTCAGTGTACTCTTCTAGGATGATTATTTTACTCATGGACCTCAAGGGGATATACATATCCAATTTCTATGTCAAAGAAAAAATTTAGATTATAATTTTAATATTTATGAATAAAAAATTTAATTATTAAAAATCAATTATATGGACTATTTATGTAAACCAATGGGTATGAATGACCATTTAATTTCTAGGTTAATGTAATTTCTTCAAAGGGAACTACACCGACAAACCATTCCATCACACGAGAAATTTGTATGAGGTGATATCAAGACATTGAAATAATTGTCAAAGTTATATGTCCTTGAAGAGAAGAAAGATAATAAAATGATGATATAGAAAATGATAGTTAAAAGGGATAAGGGAAATATGTATTTTCTTAAATGTGATAATTATGGAAGGAAATTCCAAGTTAAATTATTGACTGAAATATGGATTCATTAAATTTTTTTAGATAAATACCTCTATGATTGTGATTTAAAGAGTAATAAATATGTTTTAAAAGATCAATGCTTCTAATTTTAGGATTTTGGGAACTACACAAACGAATTCCCCTAGATTCAAGGTGATATGCCTTAGAGGAACCTAGGGGATTATGTTCAATCATGTGCTATAAGTACAGAGGAAGTAGAATGGTAAATTTTCATTTATATTTGTATTAAAGAATTTAGTTTATATAAATATTTTACCAATTATATTCTGAAAAACATATTAGGATTGTAATGTAGTGGTTTTCCTATATTTATTTGAGGTCACATGTTGAATGATTGAAATAAAAGTGATTTATTGGAATGTTTAATTTTTTCAAAACACATGTTTATGGGAATATAACCATTTATATATGATTAACGTTTATACAAAAATTATATTGATATTTGTATGATATATTATTTTTTATGAAATTGCTGAGTGATTTGATGGTTTCTTTCTTCTTTTATGGTGTTTACATCATTTTTTTATTATGGAAGAATTTAAATAATTTGATATTTTATTTAAGGAGTAAATAAAAAATATAATAAAAGGAATAATTCATTTTTTCATTAATGTTTTATGATTAAATACGTATTTACATATTTGGTATGTGAAACTAATATCTATATTATGTTTCTCGAGGAAACTAATGTTAAGTTTGTTTTGGAAATCTAATGGCCTTACTTTAGAATTTTTGGACTTTGAATTCAGAATGATATATATTATATAAGTCTTAGGGTTATTTTTTTTTGAAATTGATTAAGTTGAACATTGAGAGATTCTATTGAGTTATTAGAGATTTATGTATTATATTATATAACTTACACTAACCATTTTATTATTTGTAAAATATCAAAACATTGGAGGAGAAAATTTTAAGTATTTTATTAATTTGACGATATATTAAATGTCAGATTTAGTACTTCATGAATAAAAAACTTTACTTTTGGATATTCATTTCTCAGAGTAAGAGATGATGTAATAATCGATCAACAAAATTCCAATTTAAGAAATTTTACCAATTAAATAGAATTATATTAGTAAAAACATTTTAATATATTTTTCGTCTAGATGGTAATGATGTTCATCAACTATAACAAAATGATTTTGAAACTAATATGTTGTCCTTATATATTCATGTCAAATAAATTAAATTTCCTTTAAAAACGTGACCAATTTATTGTTTTTTGGTTGTTAATTATCACATAGTTGTTCTATTTTTGGTATCAATGATCATAAAAACCTTGAATAATTCTTTATGTTATTTTTTTATTTCCATGTTTTAGTTTCCCAAAAATATTTTCCTACTTGTAAATTTAGCTGTGCATTTTTTTTGATGACCTATGTAATTAAAATTATTTTTATCAATAAAATAAATTAATAACTTTGTTAATATTGAAATATTAAAAAATTGTTCTCAAAAGCAAAAAACTTTATTACAATTATCAGGATTAAATTATTAGGTTGAAATTTATTTAAGTCGGTATAATTTAACACATTGAGAGTATAAAAGAGTAACATCATATTTTATGGAATAGATGAGTTTAAAAATATGGAATTAGAGAATTTAACAACCCAAGACTTTGATATTTTTTTATTTTAAATAAATTCAATCTATTTGATATCTTGGACATAAAAAATACCAGGATTAAATGAAACAAATTACTCAAACAAATACTATAATTTAAACATGAACTTTTTAATATAACCATTATGTGGGAGGGTAAGAATAAAAATAACTATATATATATATATATATATATATGTTTTAGAAATAAATAATATAAATTAAATATTTATCCGATGATTAAAAATAAAATAAAAATCATATTAAAGAAAATGAAATATTATATGAGAAATTTATTTTTCTAAAATGTGGTTTAATCATGATTTTCTCACACATCATTAAATTAATTTATACAACTTTTATAAAATTTATTTCAAAAAATAATCGTCATTTTTTAGATCCATTGGTCAAAATATCATTGGGTGTATTTTCTATAATTTATTGACTAAAATATTTTCTGGATGAATAATGAAAAATAAATTTTTTTCTCAAAAACTTATTTTCATTTATATTTTTTAAAAAGATAAATTAAATCAAAAATTTTGTTTAAAGTAAAATTGTTTTGCTATTTAATTCCATAATGAATTATGATATAAAATATTTTTTTACATTTTTGTTTTTTCTTTAGAGAACCGTTTTTATGCATATACAATACTAGTTTTAAAATGAGTTATACCAATTATGTGAATTGAATTTGGAAAAATAAATTAAATATTTGGAATCCAAATAATTTATATTTTTTAAATAATTTATTTTTTTATAATAAAGAATAATTAAAAAGTTAATAATGAGCTATCATAGTTTATATTAATATAGATTTACTGACAGTTAAAATTGAAGATAATGGTTTAAATGACAGAGAAACACGCAAAAATACATTTTATGGATATAGTTAGATATTATCACTTTTTAGTTTTAACAGTTACCCAATTTTTTACCATTTTTACCTATGAAAAATTGGATACACATAAATTCCTTAAAAAATTCCATGTGAATTCTCTCCCATACTTCTAAAAGGACACCCCTCTTCTCCTCTAATAACACATTTAGAACCATTTGGTTTAGAAAAGACCAACCCAAATACCATAATTACTTCTCTCCAAACATTCTAGAGTCTATATATTTCTTATAATTTTAGCATTGTAAGGATTTTTTTGGGAAATCCATTAATGTTTTCCAAAGAAGAGGTCACATTCTAAAATGTGTTTTTAAATTTATTTATTATTACAACTTATTAAATTCATATTCACTAATTATAATATAATAAAACTATTATATACCAAAATTATATTTTATTATTATTATGAAATAACCTATATCTATATCCTCTTTCATCATGTGGGAAATGAAACCATCGATCTTTTGTATGACAGACTACCGCCTCACAAACGAATTTATTTTTTGCCATCACCACCTATCACAATTGGATAAAAATATTGGATATTTTTTTATTATATTTATAATATTAATATAATCATTTAATGATAATATCACATCTACCTTCTTATATCTTAACCCGTTGGAAATCTATAACGTCACTCATGTGTACTACAGACTACAGCCTCATGAACAGATGTGATGTGTCATTCCCATTTTCTTTCAACTTGGATGGAAAAATTAATATATTGAATGAATATAAATTATTTTTATTAAATTAAACTTACTCTATATTTATTATTTCAAAAATATCTTCTTACATTCTCTTCCATTTAAAATATGATAATGTAGCACGTGTTTACGGTGAACTACCGCATCAGGAGAGATGTGATTTGTTTTTCACTAATTATTTACATAAAATTTAACGTGGATTAATTTTAAAATTATAACTTATATATATCAAATAATAGTGAATTTGAAACATGTGATTTATTATTTACCTTTTTTTATTTCATCTATAGATAAAAAATGTAAACAATATTCATACGTACGTATGACGAAGAATCTCTATAAATGGTATAGTCCATTTTGTATCTATAATTTTTTATTAATACAAAGATGTATTTAATTAATATATATAATATTTATATCATTGGTATATTTCACGAGATTATTTATCAATGATAAAATAAAAATTATTGAAATTACCGAACCAAAACATACATTAAAATAAAGAAATTGTCACTCTAAACAATGATTTTAGCAAATAATTGTTAATATATAAGTGATAAAACACTATAAGTAAATATATTTCATGAGATATTTTTTTTATTTAATAAATTAATAATTAAAATTATTTTATTATATTGGTTGTTTGGACACCTATGAAGGAAGTCAAACATGAAGTAAGAGTTTCTCATCTCACTTTTTATTTCATGAGATATATGTCATATTCATGACATATTTATTCTTTGTGATGTATTTACCACTCCTTTTATATTTTATATCATGTATAAATTTATTTTATTGGTATTTAATGTTTAACTTGAATTTATTTATTTCAATTAGGTTATGATACAAAAGTTCCAAAATGTTAATGATTTATTTCACAGTCTCATCTTTATTACGAATTGAATATGTTTAAGTCTCCTATTAAGGAATTAGTTTATATTTAAATCTTAAAATATATACATTTTCTTATCATATAGTTATTAATGAACATATTTATGTAATAATACTATTCTTACTCACTTAGGTACTTAAAATTATTGAGAAAATATTTTTACTAAAATTCTAAATTATTTCTGTCTTTTGATGAATAACATATTTCATGAAAATCAATGGTTTATAAAAATGTTTTCATTTTTTAAAATTTTCAAAAAAATATTAAATAAATTTTTTCCCATATTTTACTTTTTAAAAAATTTATTACGGGAATCTTATTTACATTTTCTGAATGATGCACTTTTATACATTTTCTCAAAAGTGTGAAATGAATGTTTTTTAGTTTATACAACATGTACGTAATTTATCGACATCATGAACACCCAATGTAATAAAGAATAAATTATGTGCTTCAATGTGTATTTTAATGTAAAATTATTCCAAAATATATTGTTATATTTCAGTTTTAATAATATTTTCAATGTGAAAATGTTATTTTCCTATAAATTATTTTAATGACATCCTTATGGTATTTCTATCAATCAATGAAATCAACCATTTATTTTATGTATGAGCCACATGGGATATTATTTATTTTTACCCTCCTTATTATTTAATTGGATGGTTTATACACATATTTACAGGGTATGTACTATTTTATTTAAATTTACCATATTAGTTTATAAGTTTTATAATTAGGTTGATTGGTTTATCTTAGAATTAAAAAAATAATATATTAGTTTTTTAGTTAGAATTTATATTTTTAATATGTTTCACACTGTTTTCATGAGTAATGAATTGAAAATATAATGTTGTCAGTGGGGTCAGTTTATATATTGACCCTTGATGCATCGACGACCCTCATGAGACAAATCAGTTGGCCAAATTTTATCGGGTTTTACATGTAGTTTTAAACTATAATATGAAAGGTATATATAATATATTTATGATATCTAGAATTATGAATTCCATTATTATGTGATTAGTTAATGATGTTAATGTTTTTATTATATGAGCTAGAATATACATGGATAAGCATTAAGACCAGCCGATTATTTATATGTCTTTATTTGATAATCATTTATTTATGTAATATTATTATTTACAGTGAAGTTATTGATTGAATAGAATGTGTTTTCAGTTATTTACCATGATATATTGATTATGGATTATTTATTCATGATATATTTCACTATATTATTTCCCTTACTGAGCATATAATATAACACCATTATTATGTTTTATTTTACTTAAGATACCTAGAAATTTTTAGGATTGATATTTAGAGAAATGCTAAGGGGAATAATGGAATTTTCGAAGATGAAACTTTGTGTATTTTATGTTTTAATATTTTGTTTTAATTTCATATATGTATCTATCTTACCAACACTACTAAAATAATTTTTTCCATTGTGATGTTTTTTCATATATCATGTTTCAGTATAATAAATTAAAAATCAGTTATGGGATTCTACAGTTGGGGTCATTAAAACATAGGTAAATGATGACCATAATTAAGTTTTTAGGTCATTCTTATTTTCTCCAGAATTTTTTATGATATGGATATTCCATATATTATTTAATGCTCGAGAAGAAGATTTTTTTTATACTTAAAAATAACATAGCATAGATCTGTCATGTTTATAAACATAATATATTCACATATGTTTATATTAGTATTATAATATTATTAATTTTTAATATAGTATATATAAAATAATTTCATTAGGTTACATATCATATCCAAATATTATATTAGATCTTAATGATAATTTTATTCTCTTAATACAATGTTATTAATATTTATGATATGTTATATGGTCTAGATACTTCATTTTGATGGTGTAAAAATGATTTTAATCTATCAGGTGTTGGGGAATCATAAGCATAGAGGTTTGTTCTTGTCATATTCACTTAAAGTGATATCAAAAATACGAGATCATGTGGAATAACCTTCTAATTAGAATTCATCATGTTTTGTAATTCTTTTCTATTTATCAACATCTGCATTGTCCTCCATTGTTTATACTATTATTAATGTATATCTTTCATCATGTACTTTAATGCATGATGAAAATCATGAGATTTTGTTTCTATGTATATTTTTACTGTATTGTGTTTATTATTGACGATATGATATTTATTAAATAATAAAGATAGTAATTTTATCTTTTGATTATAAGTAGAGATATCTCAATCCCTATTGACAATGAAAGGTGTACCTTTATTAAATTTATGGAAGTAGTTGAAGGATTATAGCCTATTTGGTTTCTTTATATAATAATAAATAAAAAATATATGAATATGTACCAATATATGAAACTATATTTGTGATATATCTAGATACAAACAGATTATATTAAATAGTTAACGTTAATCAGGGATGATTCTATTTTTTGACATGAAATTATTTATTTATGGGAATTCATGTGTTTCTAGACATAAATTTTGTTTAGTGAATGATGCTCACACATATTAATATAAAAACATATAAGGTCACATTAAAAGAGTTATAAAAGGTTTTTAAATTAATATTAAATTATAACATTAGGTCATAGTGGGCCCTGTGATATAGAGCCATGTAACGAACCAACTCAGTTCAACTTTACATGTCACCCAAGCCAGCTCATCCCAAGACCCAAATCCTCATTCTATACACCATGAGTAGGAAAAAAGAACATATGTAGAAATATATAAAATCACAAGAAACCTTTTACCATAAATTAGAACACATCATGTCTCATTTATACATAAAATAATATAAAAATGAAGAGTACAATGTAGAAGACGTGTAATCATCCCCAAGAGAAAACATCACATGTTAAAAAGGTTCAACCTGATGTAAAATACAAACAAGATAAAGATAAAGCCTCTATGCGACAATCTATCATAACCATCCAAAACCACCCAAATAGGAGGAAAACAAAGAGAAGTATTTATACCACATGATGCCCATAAATATATATGTTTCCTTCCCAAATAATTCTATAAAAACCCAAAAGAAAAAAATATAGGTTTGACCACTAAGCCCAAAAGGATACCACTGATGAATCATTATAATTTCTATCACCATGAAACCATTAGATTTATATTATTTTTTTTATAAAACCTTTTCCATATGAAACAAATTTTTTAAGGCTTCCTCTAGTTTCTTTTTGTTAATTTTATATTATAATGAAAAAAAATAAGAATATTAACTTTGATGATAAAAAATAAGTATGAAAAATAGCCATATCTCAAAATATTACATGTTTAACATATAAAGCATTGTGAAAAATGTAAATAAGAAACCATTATTTATTTAGATAGATTCATTTATTTGGTCAATAGTTCATAAGATCAGTATGTGATCATAAATAACATTACACATATGTGAAATAATTAATAAATAAATAATATTTTATATATAGTGTTTGAGATTAATAAAATTTTGAAAATGTCGAACACTAATCTGGAAATTGAATTCTAGTGATATCGAGACCTTTAATAGTTTATCGATTTTTTGGAACCCAATTTCTACCATGGACTGATAATCAACTATTTTAAATATATATTTGAGCAACACACACTCTAATTTATATACATTCAGGGAAAAGGGTTTCAAATGTTCCCATGTGATATTTTTTATTAAAAAATTAAAAATAATCAAATTATTAACAAAAAATCAAATGTATCAATACTCCCATGATTTGGAAATATTTTTACACGTGAGATATCACCATTACCATTATTTAAAAACCCATTTCAAAATAATTTAAATTGTCGAAACAAGTTTAATAAGGGAAGAATAATTACTTCTATGATTTGAAAACCCATTTTAGAAATGATTCAATCTTTTAAAATTTTCATAAAAAAAACTACATAAATCATTTTTAAATAAACACCACATTACATTAATTCATCAAATATTCTGAGAATTGTTTTTAAAACATACCTCATGTATTTCAAATTAAATAACATCATAAATGAACTTGAAAACATTAACATTAAAACCAAATATTTCATTATTTAGCACAACTGTGCATAAAGAACTACCTTATACATGATCAATAATCTCATGGTATGGAAACCATAGACTTGAGATGGAGAAAAACGTAAAACAAAAAAGAGAAGTTCCATGAAAAAAAATACAAATATGAAAAAACCCCAACAACCATATTCTAGTTTTACATCAATGGGGAAGAAAAAAGAGACAAAAGAACATTATCTTTCTCAATTTGTAGTTAAATTTCTCAAATTCATCTCCATGGGATAAGAACAAAATGGGAAATAAGACTCAATTAGTTCAAAATAAATACACCATGGGAAGTATCATTAAAAATAAAAAAATAAATATATTATATAATTTTTAATTTTAATCTAATAACTAATAAAGAAGGTTCAAATTATTTTTAAATTAATGTTACCACATTTAATGAGATAAAAGTATTAAATTACCAATGTTACTAGCATTTAATACGGCTAAAAGACGTTACAAGGTCATTATAGAGAATATGAAACAAGAAAGATTATTTTTAAATTACCCCCCACCCAATTCACATCAAAATTATAAAATACCTTTACCCTTTTGAAACTTCTATGTGTCTCATAATGGATCCAGGTTACCCTTACAAAGCCCACTAAAATTAAAATTTACCCTTAAGAATCTCATCCCTACCCTAATTCACCTTTTGTAAACATAGGGATACCCATATATATGGGTTAGGTTAACCTTACATAGTGTGGGTTTAACCAAACATACCATTTATAAAAACAAGGATAACCTAATGTATCACCTAAAACCAAGGATATACCATTATAAAAATCTAGGATAAAGACTACATAGTGCATGAAACCTAATAACTACCCTTACGTAAACATTGAATGTTCAATATTAACCCTATACATAGTACATATCATATGATTTACATAGAATGCTTATCCCTATTCCATTAAATGATGGATAAGGCTAAACAAAACAAGTCGGTCTGAGTTGTTCCACTCTAATTTTCTAACTATTGGTTGATTAGAAAATACAATATTTAATTAACCATCTCACTCTAGATACTACCTTTGATCTCTGAAATCATGACCCATCTTGTTAACCCCAGAATAAATAGAACAACTAGTCCAAATTTAATGATATTTGAACCCCTATCTCATATTAATTGGATCAACTATCTACAAATGAATACATGGGTACCATCTTGATATTTAATTTAGATACATAAGGAATCTCTAAAATAAAATTTTCATTACAATGTGGCAACATGTAATTGAAAAATACTCGATCCAAATGAAAATATACAAGGAAACAAATAATATTTCACAAGAAAAGAACACAAAAACAAGATATCATCAAACAAAACCATGTTTATTTATATAAAACGAATCCCTATGGATCCCTCCTTTCATTCACCATCACACGTATTAGTAAAAACTTTCTCTAATAACATGTGACCAAACACCATTCTCGGTGTGTTTAACCAAAATTGAAATCAGGGATATGAAATTAATAATCCCAGTATTTATATCATAGGATTATATTTCCATAGAAATATTTAGAGTTCCTTATCTAATGATCTTAATATATAACACGACTTTTTCTTTGTGGTGGTAATGTCACCATGCTTTAAGGGAATGTACAATTTCTATGAACCTGGGGTTATGGTGAGATAGACTCATTGAATAATGGTATAAATTGAGAATTTAATAAGAAATTTCCTATTTTATAACATAAAGACTTATCATAACTCCATTCTTAGTGACATAGAGAAATCCCAACTGGTCATATAAGGAACCAAAAATTGAACTGAAGCTAATGAAACTACCAGGCTCACAAATGATTATAGTTACCAAATTATCCAATATGGAGCTATAAAGAAATAAATTTAACATAAATATATCTGCCTATCATTTAGATTCAATATAAAATGGTAAAATGAAAAAACACATAGAAACATGAGATAATTAATAAGAGAAATAAGTTTTCAAATCATAAACAAAGGAAACCACCAATATCTGCACTTTTTACCATGGGATAAAATTCTTATCTTATAGTGTGTAACCAATCAATGGGAAATATAAGTCAAGCCTATGAGAAGGAATTACCCTAAAGAAACATCTAAGGGATCTCCATCATAGATAAACAGAAAGTAACAATCTAGAACACATGATCTAACCCATGCCATATAACTAGGATATTGTCCAAACAAATAAATGCCTCAAAAATTAATTTCATGGATCTACTCTTGGGTTATGAAAATGTATATATGGAAACTCATATATATAATTATCAACCTAGTGGTCCCAAATGTATAACTAATAATAACATATCACCAATGGATCTCTTAGAAAAATAAATCCTAAAACAAAATAATGTTACCCATTCATATACCCAAGGATTAGTATGTCTTAGGTACTAAGACTAAACACATCTAATACCTTTCTTCATAAATATATCCTATGGAATAAATGTTAAATATGTGAAAAAATACAAATTATGAAAAAAATGTGGGGATTGATTCTCTCAATAAATTCTCCCATGAAGATATCAAATATTACACCAAAACATAGCAATGACAAAACTGTAACCAATCAAAAACTAGTGTGTGTTAACTCAAAGTGATAAATACATAAATCATAGGATACACCAAATATTTCAATCATCCCAACTAATAGAACAAAACAAATAATATTGGTCTATAAATTTCCATCTTCACAACCTAAAATTATAGAACCCTCCGATCAATCCAAAAGATTTCATTGTCTTGATTTATCTCAAGACCATACATCATTAGAACATTAAAAAGAGATAAAAATATGTAAACCCTATTTAATGTCATGTAAGGAATAAATATATATGAAAAATGGTTTCAATCAAATAAAAACTCACACTTCTACTCAATGCATCTCTAGAACAATCGCTCAAAACACACGTAATGGTATCTATATCTGCTAATGTATTTATAGAAAATCAGATATCCTATAGAAAAATAAAAGGTTTAATCCAAACTGAAATGTCAAAAAATTGATCAAAAACTTTTAGTGATGTCTCAAAATGATCCCACTCAATGATCATAAAATTCATTCAAAAACATTTAATTTTTAAAACCTTCATAAAATAATTGAAAAAGTTTTTTGAACACAAAAAATGATAACTCTATATCATTTTTACCATATATAAGGATTCAAAGAGACAAACATTTCAAAATTCAACCATTAAATGATGAAACCCTGTAAATTTTTCAATCATAATCATTAAAATGTATTAATTTTCATCATGAATTACATTATCGGAGTTTAAGTTCTTCTAAAATGAGACCACAAAAAAACAATATTTCTTATAATATTTAATCATAATTAAATATATCATTCCTCTTTAAAAAACTGTTTACTATTCAAGATTACATGTTGAATAAAAAATATATTTCTATATAACATCAAAAACTTACCATTTAAAAATTCATTGTAAATTCCCCTTTCATTAATAAATATTTATTGATTTTTTAAAAAGTTATTCAATTGTGTCTAATTAATTCTGAAAAAAACTTTATCCGGTTTGGAAACTAAATAATTTTCTGGGTTTTCAAGAATAAACATTAATTTATAAAAACATGACCATAAAACCAATCATCCTTCCATAGTTATGGAAAAAAATTCATATTTCAAAAAAAATTTAAAATACATTTTTACACAATATATTAGTTTTAACATCCCGTTAAAGTATGATCATGTCATAACTATTAGTCAAACTAATTTTTGCCACCAAAATATCTAAGAAACCACCATAATTTTTTATCACATCAATGAAAGTCAATGAAACCCTAAAACATGGGTTCTAAATAAAAATATTAAAGGGATATAGAGTCATGGTTTACTTATCCACATTGTTGAAGGCCACGCGCTAAGTCTTTCACATCCCCTTTAAAGATTTTAGAACAATTTTTTTATTCATTGAATAGTTTTCCAGACAATCCAGGTTTAAATCTAAAATTGAATCCTATTTAATTATATAGAAAATATCTAGGATAAACTCATATAAATTAAGACATTTCCATAAAAATCCTAGGTAAACATAGCAAACCATGACACATGGAAATCATTATAAAGAAAATAAATTATGAAAATTAGTGGTAACATAAGTTGCATAATTAATTGTATTGATCATGTACTTACTCACCATGTAAACATTGGGCTAAATAAATCCAAACACTGGTCTAAAATGGAACCTAGAAAAATACTATAATTGGTTATACCAATTAAATATGGGTATTTATTTGTCGCCATTTAGTAATAAAAAACTAGTTTTATGTGAAATGACACCAAAAACGTCTCAAAACATGGCATGAATATGGTTCCAATTCTCAATGGGAAGGTGAT
This sequence comes from Viscum album, assembly GCA_963277665.1. Classification (NCBI taxonomy): domain Eukaryota; kingdom Viridiplantae; phylum Streptophyta; class Magnoliopsida; order Santalales; family Viscaceae; genus Viscum; species Viscum album. The sequence continues at coordinate 773,406,391 of OY728138.1, forward strand.
AAGAACTTGGTTAACAACATATATAATCAATTGAACAATTTTAACCAGAAAGATAACATAGCATGTCTCTTGTGTAGAAAAAATAAGATAAAAATCCAGAGTACACCACAGAAGAAAAGTACACATCCATGAGAATTACATGGTCAAGGAAAAAATGATTGTCTAGAAAGAAAAACCAAAAAAAATATCAAAATAAATTCTTTATGTTAAAATCATTTTGCACAATTCTGATCAACCTGAAGGTCGTAAAAACAAATAAACTCCTCCATGAAAAATGATGTACATCCCATTAACAATTAATAGAGTGACCAAGGGTAAAAATTATAAAATTAAATAATTATGATCTATGAAATATAACGAGTAGGATTCCACCAAACCATATATCAATATATATTACCATAAAGATATTAATTATATTTTAATAACATAACCAGTTCATTAATCCATTTCTATATGAACACCAATTTGTAATTATTCATTTGTATTATTTATACATATTACCTATTCAAATAGTTTAGAATATAAATATCAAAAATAATTATAAATAGAGTTAATCAATAAAAAAACTATATCCCAAATGATAGAATGTTGAGAATATTAATCATGGTATACAAAAAAAACTAGAATAATACAATCTGGTTAGGGATTACCATGTCCATGGGACAAAATCTATAATAAAAAATGTGATAATATTAAACATGGTACATAATTTAAAACATCATTATCAAGTCATAATAAATCTCTATCATATGATATTACACAATTTGGACATACAAAGAACACTAATCTAAAAAATGAATCCTAATGATATCAATTTCTACAACAGTTTGTCAATATCATGCAACTTTTTTTCTAGGATAGCCTCATTATCACCTATTTAAAACGAGTAGAGTTGTTACACACACTCTATTTTGTATATTTACACTCAAAATGTTTGAAAAGGTTCCCATTTTCCATGATTTAATAGTAAAACATAAACTATTCTCATGTTTTTAAAAAATCACATGAGAAGTATCACCACTTCCATGTTTTTTAAATATTTTTACAAGTAATATATCAAAAATCCCATGATTTTGAAATATTTTTTTATATTAAACACAATTCATTAATTCTATTTTCACATTTAAATCATCACATCTCCCATGGTTTGAAATACTATTTTGGAAACATGTCCACTATTTAGGATATTCAAAAAAATATAAAAATTTGATGAATATTTTTATATGAAACACCTTTTAAAACCATTATTAAATCATCAAAGACAAAATGGTATAAGAATGGAAAAAAATACTTCAAACTAAATAATTTAATAAATAATTCACAAGGACATCAACAGAATACCTAGTATTTTATTTTTTACCAATAATTTAAAGAGAATCCTACCTGAAACAAGATTAATAATCTCCTGGAACAAAACTCACCAACTAGTGAGGAAGAGAAACCTATAGTAATAAGAGAAGGTCCATGCGCACCTGCCAATAATGAACAACTTCCAACACCCTTCTACTAAATTTTCAAAAAAATGGAAAAGGAAACGAGATAATGGAAACAAATCATCACCTACGTTAGATGAATTCCCCAAAAACATCTCAAGAGGATAAATAATATAATTGGAAACAAGATTTTTGAAATATTAAGTAAATAGACCATTAAATAAATTATCAAATGTACAAAATTAAGTTTAATTTTTATGTTGGGATCTCATTCAATTATTGAATTTCTATTGTTAAAATTATTATAAAATAGGAGTTACCACCATTGATGAGTTAAAATAATTAAATTCCCATGGGTTTCTAACATCAATATTTAAGAAAGGTGTTACATTAATATTTTATAGAATAAAAAAATGAAAACCCTTTTTTAATTATTTTTCTAAAATTTTTGTTTTTCTTATGGTTAACATGATTTTACCCTTATATAGAGACTATGTGTAATTTATGATTAATGAGTCACATGGATGTAACCCTAATAATTCATGATTTACCCTTATGATAGTCACCCATATATATATACACCCTTTGGAAACTCAAGGTAACTCTTACATACAATATTAAGATACCTTATCCCTGTGAGGGTTAACCCTTACGTAACCAAAATAAAATAGATTAACATTCCAAAATTATTAAAACCAATGATCTGACCCTACATGAAGCAGGTATGACCCTTATGTAGCATATGAAACAAAAAAACTAACATTAAATAATAATTGAAAATATTAGAATACACTTACATAGTGTATGTATATTAACCTTAAAAAACTTGTGGAATAAAGATACAACATTTACACAGCTAAGGGTAAACTCCCATTACCATTACACAACTCATATCTTACACTTACATGGATCTCAAAAATCACCTTGCATAATTGTATAAGGTAATTACAATTAATTTTGTCCCTACAACGTGTATAACTGTAATATTATATGAATATTTATTTTATTTCCACTTATTGGAAATTAATATTATTATTTTTTAAATTATTATAAAAACTATGGTGTTATAGGATAAGTAATTTGTATGATTAAATAATCACCTGAAAATAAATAAATTCAGTATTTAATGAATATATAATAAAAAAATTAGTAACAATATTCAATGACATGTTTTATTTGAATATAAGAACATATTGAATGATAAAATATTATCTATTATTGGTTTCTAAAATCTTATATGGGAGACGAGTTGAGTTTATAGTAACAAAATATAAACATATCGTTATTTTGCATTATTTTCATTAGGTAAAAATTATTTCTCAAAATAATAACACAATCCCATTAATATAATTGATTAGTGTATTTAAAGGATATAAATATAAGATATTAATTTTATAACACTTAGGAATCTTTCTATATAATTGTGTGACCAAATGATACCTTAGAAGATTCCCATTGGTTATTATAATATTCGTAAAATATGGAATGTAAACATCTGAAATGGGTGATATCAGGATCTTGGTAAGGGAAAAATGACATAATTTCATCAAGTGTTAAATACAATGAATTATATAAAAAATGATAAGTGTATAAATATAGTTATCAAAATAAAATATATTATAAATAATTATTTATAATCCATTATAGAATGACATGTATTATTAAAATAGAAAAAATATACCATGTAATATGTGTTCATAAAAATGATACAATAATAATAATTACCAAAGATCAATAATATTAATAAATATTTTTATTTTCATTAAAATTAATCATTATAGAAAACAATGGTAGTAACAAATGACTAAAATCGTAAAATAGTGGAGTGAGAATCAAAAGGTATTTCTTATAAATAGTGGGGAAGACAAAACTACCAGATATCCATAGTTCATAAATAATCACATCATGATTTCTATAAAAAATTAATAGTAGGTATCACTACCATATTCTCATAAACATAGTATAATATGCATCAGTTGCTTTTTATTATAGGCATATTGAAGTAGGTATCACTACCTGATATTCAGATACATATTTGAGCATGAATGTCTTTCAAATTCCCATAGTAATATAATGATATATAATTCATTACTCAATCCATTATAGGATGATATATGACCCCACCCATAGTAATAATAATACATAATTACATTTTTTTTCCATTAAAACATCAAAAAAATTTACACTATGAACATCACTTAACATTCCATTAGAAAAGAGATGGGTTCCCTAAAAAAATATCCTTGATTATTCTATAAGACATACATAGAAATAAGATGGATAGTGGGATATAAATATTTCTATTATAATAGATGTATCATTAATAACATTTATATAGATGAAGAAAATCCATTAAATGATCATTGGATAAATCACATGAAAAAATGGAAACCCCCCATTTTGAGATCCTTGAAAAATCATTTAAAATGTTTTCATTAAAATATTATTTTGTTGATAAAACATGAAAATATTATATTTTAAAACCCAAAATGGTTTTATAGAGAAAAGTTTTATAAAATAAATATTATTTAAAAAACACTAATATTTCATTCATATTAAATATTGTTCAAATAACTGGGAAATAAAATTCAAAACATTTAAAGGGTGGTTCGTAAATAAAAATGTACATATGGTCAATGAAATCAGAAAAATAATTTTTTAAAAAGTGTTTTTACTAAAGTAAGTAAAATATTCTATGGGAGACATTAAAAAGTAATTTTCAAATAAGTTAAAGTAGTTTTTTTTAAAAAAAAATTACTTCTAAAAATGGTCATCAATAAGGAAAATATGAATAACATTGAATCAAGAAAAGTATTTAAGTCAAGAAAACACCCTTACATCATCATTTTCTATCAAAATTAAAAACCATGAAAAGTATAAAAGAATATTAATTTTTATATCATTTAGTTTACATAAACAATTGTGATCAAATAAATAATTGAACAAGATATACAGTATAAAAAGAAATAAAATGGTGAATAAACATCATATCACAAATGAAATTTATATTCCAAACCCCTTACCATTATTACCTATTTTCTGGAAATGATCTAACTGATACTATAATAAAAATTAATATTTTTTAATTATTTTAGTTATAATTAATATATATATATATATATATCAATTTATATTATTTATTTTTAATCAGATATTATAAATATATTTTATGTTTTTAGTTTAGTTTTCATCATCGAGCATTAAAAATTCATAATATTTGATTTTAAAAAATTTATATAATGGTAATAATGATTTTTATTAATTAATTCTAATTTTATAATTCTATGTTTACTAAATATATTAGAATAAATTTTTTATTTTATTGATAATATCTCACATCAATTTTCACAATATTAAATTTGTTTTAAAATATGGAAATCATAAAGAATATGGTTTAGTGAGTTAAATTAATAAAGGATTATAAATTAATAAATATTAATTAAATAATTTTAAAAACATTAATTAGTATAACATAAATATTAATAAAATGATATTTTCAAAATTAAACATTACAAAATAATTTATGGTATAATAATTAAGATGTTGTTCACATAGGTGGTAAATCCAACTCAAATATGTGTGTTTTATAAAGGTTTAATAGGAATTTTTTATTTAATGATAATACAACTTTTATATAATCTTAATGATTTCAATGATATCAGATTTTTTTATTTAATTCATTCAGAGGAAAATCTATTATGAGGGGTGATGTCAAATGATGTTTTTTAAACATGGAGGTGGTAGTCTAAACATTCATATGATTGAAATTTCAATTTCTCAGTGAATAGGATGGAATGTTGGTATATGATAAATTAAGATTATATAATTATAATACTAAATAGTAAAGGCATTATATTTATAAATACAACCTTGATAGCATCCATGAGAGTGTGTACATTAAAATTATCTTTATCACTTAGGGGAGGATGTATTTTTCACATATTTATAGTCGATGTTGTCTTATGTTTATCAGTGATTGGAATGGATTAAATATTAGCATCCCCATTAATAAAAAAACTCCAATTTATTTACCGATATCCAAATCATCCATACATAAATATTTCATCTCAATCTATCAATATACATTATGGAAAATTATAATTCATTTTAAAATTGTAAATATCCAATACCTTTAAAACATGGGTACATAAACAACTAGTGAAGAAAAAGTTTTACATTATTTCAAATTATGTTCATCATAAAATAACCCTTATTATAAACATAGTACATGAAACCATTTCTTTTAACCTTGGATATGTAAACATAAGAGAGGGTGAGATTAGATCCTTCATAAGAGAAATATTAATTAACTTCAATCAAAGATCATATGTTGGAAAAATATAAAAATAAGGGTGTGATAACATAACAATAAATTTTATTACTCATACCAAATTATAAAAATATCTTCAAACATGAATGAATAAATAATTGTTTCCCTTTAAAAATACATTATTTTTAAGTGTGGGGAATCACCAAAAAACATTCATGATCCATTAGAAAATATCATAAAAATAAGAAATAAGTTTTTAGAATTCCCAAAAGCATAGAAAATCACTTCTTTATTCATGGTTCAAACCCAATTCTATAATTTTAGGAAAAGTACCATAATATAACTTCTTAACTAGTCATTTCCAAAATTCCCATAAGAGTAAATTTCATCAAGTTGACTATGTCATCTCTTAGGTCACTACTAACTCTATCATATCACCAGAATTTCACAAATATTTCACCAATAACTATGTAATTATATTAATATAATAATACTAGAAATCCATAGATCATAATATAACCACCAATCCATCTATTATAATAGAACAAATCTTCACATAATTAAAATCCATTCATAATTATCCCATACGATCATGAAAAAAATTAGTACTGCATCATAGATTTACCCATAAAAAGAATGTAAGTTCTGTAAAATTTCCATCATCCTAAAAATCAACCATAGGAAAAAATAATTAATATGGTAAATTGGACCATATCGCTAGAAAACCATAAGAAACCACATAGTAAGTTTCTATAGATGAAAATGAACATTAAATGATCAATGGAATAATTTATGAGGAAAATAAAAAATTTCATTTTGAAACAAGTTCTTTAAAATCTAAAATTTATAAATATAATAAGGAAATAATTTTCCATGAAAAGAAAAAAACGAAAATATTATGGAATATTCAAGAAAAATATTATTAATTATGTCCCAAAATTTTGATCATTCAGTGTACTTTAAAACAAAAATTCCGTTTTCATATTTACTAAAAAAGAAAACATACCTCATTCATAAAACAACAATAATATCCCATTAAAAATCATAAAAAACATTAAAAAATCAAAAAATTTATCTTTGGATAATGTTAAAATGTTATTTAAAATAATATTAAATAAAATATGGACATAAAGAAAAATATTCCCGACTATTGAGAGAAATTAAATTTATTTTCCATAAAAATATTACTTTTGTTTAGTGGGAGTAAAATTGAAGGAAAAAATCATTATTAATAAAGAGATAAGAAGAAAAAATATAATATTTCATAGATATATATCATAATATTTTGTCTTCAAAAAATATTTCAATAAACCAACCCCATTAAAAATTAGATTATAAAGAAATCTATATTAGTTTAGTATCATTTAAATCTTGACCCTCATAAAAAAGATAAAATAAAAAACTTTTCAAACAATGAATTTTAAGATATTCAAGACACAACAAATCATAGGGGTATTATAAATATTTTATAAAATATTTTATATTCATAGAATAACATATGTTCTAAAAAAAGAAAATTTAGAATAATAAAATAATACAAATTTGGAAACATTCGAATCAAACACCATGGATGAAATAATTTTACATTTAAAAATATATAAATTAAATGAAGATGTATCTATGGTAAAATATGGAAAATTATAATCATATAAACCTCATAAACATAAATTGGTATATTACCTCAAACATCTCTCAGCAAAACAAAATTAAAATGATGATCCTTTATGGAATTAGTTATTTTTGAATTGAATGTCATTATAAGAATAAAAATGGAATGATTACATAAATCCCAAGCATAAAACAATAGATTATTAGAAAATAAAATCATTGTATGTACATAAACTATATAAATTATAAATTTTTGTATGATATTAATGAATCTTACAATAAAGAGGAATTGAGATGAAAGCCTTACATTATGTATGAATTAACTCATAAGCACTATAACATCATGTATAATAAATTTATTATTATTATTGTTTAATTAAATTACCGTATAAATACTTATCATAACCTATATAATTCACTTATAACATTTCAACACCCGTTTATTAACAATTTTCTATTAATGTTGTCATTTCGGTTGCTAATGGATTCATTTTTCATGTATGTTTTCGGTTCAAAAGTTTTGTTCATTTTGTATTGATCACTATCCATCCATATAAAAAATAATAATCAACATATAAAGATAATGGGTATTAATTATATATATATATATATATATAACTATTTATATTATGTGATGATGAAAAATGAATTACATCACTTCATGGTGTTGGTAATTAGTACATACACTTGACTGATGTATCCACTTTTCAAGGGATGGAACAAAATAATGTTAAATGATGATTCCCATTAAAACATTATTATATCATAATTATATGATATTTTCAAAATTTTGATCATTATTAACATATATATATATTATTAATAAGTTATAATGAAATAACATTTGATCATTGAGGTTGTAGTATACACATACACAGAAACAATGTTATCATTTACAAATGGATCAAATGATAAGAATGTAGATTTTAAATTTAAATTGAAAAAAATATAATTATACCATAAATATCATACATATACACCAAATCCATTAATATTACCAACCATGAATTCTTATACCATAAAATGTATTGTATATCTCAGTTGATGCGGTAGTCCACACACATACCCAAGAGTAATATTATAAATTTCCATTTAATAGAGAAGAGGTTTTAAATAGTTCTAACAACATCATAATAAAATTAGTATATATTTATGATAATAAATTAATTATTTTATTATGTATACAGAAATTTTAGAGAATTTTAAGAACAAATTATATTCAATTATCTTTTTTAAGACTAATACCTCTTATTTGAGAGACCTCATAAAGAATACACCTTAAGCCTTCAAAAATCAGTCTTAGTAGAAGACCAAAATTTATAATATTAGGGGAAGGATTATATAATAGTTTTTAGGGTTCAATTTATTGGATGAAAGTTTTAAATTTTCGAATAACTATGGATATTTTTTATCTATTAATATGTGAGTGGAGGGATACATAATGAATTTATTAAAACAATTTAATGATATATGGTCACCTTCAAGGAAAAGTTTCCACAAATGTATAATAATTAAAAGTTTTGATAATATAAGGTTGAAATATCTCCCACCATTGTGAAATATATATGTTTGGAAGGAAATTCTATTCTCATGTCTATGATTAACCCCATAGTAATGTGGTTATAACATTTATCACGGTAACTTAATTCTAATGTTATAAAAATTCACTCTGAAAAAAACTAATTTAAAATTATTAAACTATATATATTAAGATGAATGTATATATGGAATCTATTTTATGAGATTTAATTTCTATAGTTATTATTTTATTTCAAATATGCATAAAAATGGAAACGATAAACTATTTTATAAAAAAAGTTTCTTAGGGAAAAAAATAATTTACTACCATTAATTTCAATGTAAAAAACATAAAATGAGTTTTAAAATATATTATTAATATGTAATATATAAATTTTATTAATAATGTAAACACAATATTTTAATTTAATATATTAATATAGAAGCACATTATGTGCATAACAAAAGTTTTTAGAAAAATGTGTTTTTAAGCACAAAAAATGAGTTTATATCAAAATAATATATAATAATGATTCATATGTATTTAATTCAATTTAATATAATTAAATAGGTAATATATTAATTTAAGATAATATTAGAAATCGAATTTAATTTTTAATTGAAACCAAAATGATAGTTTGTATAAAAATAGTGTTTTTACTATTCACTAAAAAATAAATCCTTTTGGGAAAATATTAGAAAGTAACCATAATGTAATATTAATATAATTATTTAAAAAAGGATATTAATTTTCAAAAATAAAATTCATAATTTATTTTCTAAATTATTTATAATGATTGAATTAAAATTCAATAAGAATACTTTTCAGAAAATGTATTTTCAAAGAATGAAATTATTTTAATGAAAATCAAGTAATTATTTATTACGATTTAATAAGTATTCATGATATATATAAAACCATTATAAATAATTTTCATAATGTGGTGAAACTTTTCATACCTACCATTTCAGTGACTGTATTATAGTTGTTTATTGTTTTGTGGTTCATACAGACTTGGTGTTGTGTGTAACACCAGATATAAAACACCTACAATTTATTTAATGAAAAAAATATTCTAACATCTGGGGTTGTTAAATCCTTTACATATCTTAATTATGAAAATTTTGTTTTTTATAAAAGGTTCAATATTTAAGATTACATTTTTTGAAAACCCACACTATAAAATTAATAATCAAACTTCCATTAAATATTCTATGTTAGAGACCTAATGGTTACCGAAAATAAAACATAATCAATTTCCCCGATAAAGAATTAATTAGTGGAAAGTGAAAATATAGATTTAGAGGGAAAATAAAATATCTAATGTATAACAATGAGTGATAAAGAACATAGTCATGATAATTTTAATGATAAAAAAACCATAAATCTGTGAGGGGTGGAAACAACCATAAACTCATTAGAAATTGTAGTAAAATGGGGAAAATTCATTTTCAAGAAACTTTTTCCTAGAGGTGATTAATTATGGTATTTTGAAATACAAAATATTATACAAAATTGATATCATTTAATTTCGTAATCGTAAAATCATCATTTGGTTGTTCTCTGATCAATTTCAAATTATACCTTATCTCTTACTCCAATAAATAAATATTGAAGTAGAATTTTTCATTTATAATGCATTAAAAATAAATTTTAATGGATCTTAAGATCCATATAATATTGAAAAGTACTTCTATATTTTCAAATATATTTACCAAAACATAAATAAGTAGAACCAATTATCTAGTATGTATAAATCATTATATTATGAAATAATATATTAATCTCTATATCCTTAATAGTTACACTAGATGTTTAAATTAAACCATTCTCTAAATAGTTAATCATAAAAGGGTTAATTTGTTATTTTTTCCCTAGGTAAAATTTAATATTTATCAGCAATAAATATAATGTAACTCCTAATGTCACAGGTTAATCAAGTGAGTTCCTTGATCATATAAACCTGAAAAACATGCTAATAACCTAAATCACTATAAAACCTTAATGAAAAGATATATAATTAAAAAATTAATTCGGTCCTCATTTCTCAATGAAAATAACATACCGTCCAATATATCCAAAAAATCCAAAATTTTAATTTGATTCATCAAATATAATATAAATCAAAATTTCATGAAATCACTAATCAAATTCAAGGTAAAAAATACTATGAAAATTATTTTATTACTATATGTGAACACTTTATCCCAAAATAAACATCAAAATATCATCTTATGATGAATATAAATGGTTATATATCCATCAATCATGTGTTTTCTTATAATATAAACTTTACACTAAATAACATTTCTAGTTTATCAAATCAATTCAATATATGCTTAGAAATACAAAAATAAAAACCAATGTGCAACAATCATTATAAATTTTATTATTCTTATATCAACAATATCATTAATAAAAAACTTCTATAACATAATTCACAAATCCGAAGAGAAAAATATATAAATAATTATAATTTAATGATGGGAATAATGTAAAGCCTTCCTTTGACAAATAGTTATCCTTTTCATTAGGTTATTGGCTCAGATAATTCCTACATTCCACACACGTAATACAATTATTTAATAATGGAACCATAATATGTAATTTATTTCCCTCTATTGAAATCATCATTTTTTGCTGTTAATTACATAATATTTGGCCTTATTTTTGACACATAAATAATAATCCATTTCTTTTGAGAGATTTTCCAGGTCCCTTCTTCCAACATTGTCAACATGAACAAAGTTGAAAAAAATTTCCTTCATGTCATTAATGAATCACAAATTTTATCTTAATTTTTTCTATAGAAACTAAAATTTGTTTAGGTTTTTATTTATATAATGATATAGATGTTAAACAATGACCACATTTTTTTGAATTCAATATCCCATCTCATCATTATCCTTGTTAGGAAAATCATTGGATCGTCCATTTCATTCATTGTTAACCTTATTTCTATTGGTTCCCTGGATTAAGTAAAACTAAAATGGTAGTGCGAGTAATATTAATGAGTAATAATATAATCATTAAAATTTATTCAAATGATAAATAAACTATGACACATTATATTTATCCTATAAAACCTTGGGGTTATCCAAGTTCATATATGATCAATATATTTCGAAATTCATCATTAATGGTTCATAATGAGAATGTTATATAAGCTAATACTACCCCCCATGAGTTTCAAAACTGTTGCATAGAAAGGGTCCCATTCATCATGAACTAGAGTGATGGTTGACATGAACTTGGCAAAATCTTTTCAGGGTTTTTATACCAAGATATATCTATGGTAAAATTAGGTCCACATGTGGTATCTAAATAGAGAGTTATTTTCCTAGAGAAACCATACTACTTTATTTATCCTAAATTAAGATTTCATCCTATACATAATATTATATTATGAGTTTCCAACAATTTTGTCTCACAAAAATTTCAAAAAATGAATAAATATTACACTAATTCAAACTTTATAAATCCAAAACAGTCATACATAGAAATTATATCTTAATAGATTAATATTCAGTAAATAATTTTATGATCCATGTCTAAAAAATAAAATTATAGTATCATGGGAATGATGGATTCATAAACAATTGTTACATAAAATATCTATAATATTTGTTATTATTTTCTTCATATAAAGTTCCCTTATTAGCCACATCATTTATAAAACCATTTTTCCTAAACACGGGAAAAGAAATGTAACACCCTAAGGTTTTACAAATAAATTTAATTTAGTGAATACAATGCTATGTCTCTATATAACGACAATTTTTTAAGGATATCTTTATAATCTATCTGATAAACATTATTTTTCTACTTCAATGTTTTGGATTTAGAAAAATGAACATACACGGTTGCAATCAGTAAGTTATTTAGAGTCTGGTACGACCAACTTATTTTTCTGCTAAATAGAAACATTTCATTATGAATAGTAACATTCCCTTATGAATACTAATATAGAACTTATTAATATTAAATAATCCATATTTATAGTAACATCACCCATGAATGTATAAATTAGATTTAGTTATCTTATAGTGATAATATGACCAGAGTGTAAGTATTGGTATTTTTATAAATAATAAAATTTAAATAAAATTTTAAGATTAATTTAATAATTTAAATTAAAATTTATTTTCTTAAAATTTAATAATAAATTATTATCTTATGGTTGTAAGAAAATTTAATTATATATACATTAATTTTTATAGGTGGTATAAAACCTGTTATAGTTTTTGAAATAGATATTTTTTGAATAAATTATGAATTTAATTAATAATTAAATTTCTCATATATAGAAAATTATTTTGATAAAATAGAGATTATTTTTGAATTCTACACATAAAAAAATGGTATATTTGGATTTTGGGAATTTTTCGGAAATATTGAATTTGTTGGTGAATAGTGAATTTTTATAATTTAAGAAATGTGAAAATAAATTAATTTCTACATCATGCGTCAGTCATGTCTGATGAAAATGGAAATTATTTCAAACTCACATGTACTTGTTAATTTTTTTGGTCACATGAATCAAGACTATTCACAATCTTGAGAAAAATATTAGACTAATGATTTTAATAATCGAAACCCCCCCCCCCTCGCCTCCACTATAAATACCACCCACCCCTCTTCCTCTCACACCTCTCAAGAATTGTGATTTTTCTAAATTATTCCCAATATTCTTCCCAAGGATCTTATCTATGTCTAATATTTTCTGGTCTTTCCAAAAGGACAATACCAAAGGCCTTAAATAAGATCTCAAGGAGAAGAGATCATGGGGTAAAAATCCTCTTTCATTTCTTTTATTTTCACTTCAATTGTATTTCTTTTATTATAATCTTTGACCATCTCATTATACTATAGTAATGAAATATCCAATATCATATATATACTATAATTTTTTCATGTTTATGTAAAATTCAGAAACTTAACTATTCTCCTCTCCTTCTTCTTCTCAAAATAAAAACGTCGTCTGTGATGTGTCGATTTATCGACAACGTAGACAATGTGTCTACTTTTTTTACTCAAATAAAATCTGGTCATAATACCATTAATATGGTTAAATAATATTTTAATATACATATTTTATGATATTTTATGTTCTAGAGATAGTGTTTATGCATACTATTAAGTTATAAAACAAAAATGGGTTGTAATGATCAAAATTCACCAAATAAATTAATTATTATCACTAATGATATAAATAATGATTCATTTTCATACCATATAACCAAAATGATTTATTGAATCATTTATTATTGTTTAAACATGTTAATTACATATCTTTTCACTTTTAGTGTTTCACTTCCACTCTATAGGGAAATCCATTACGAACTGACCATGGAAATAATGTAAAGATCGCACCTGAAATAATGGAATGAACAAAATATTTTTAACTAATGGGTGGAAAGATGTTATAATATCATCATATAAGCTGTAATAAAAATAATTAGGCTTTTGTAATGTATTAATAAACCTATTTTAACCATTAAACAGAACATTTAATCATGTTTAGAGTAAGAAAAACTTGAGGGCATGGAATTATTAATCCAAATTCCCCTCTTTTGGTTAACTTTCAACTATATTATTTGGTATTGAGATAATTTATGTGACGATTTTTTATATTATGTTTTATTTATTTGTATCTGTACTGTATACACATTTCTATCCACTATTAATTCTCACTCTAATTATATTTGTAAGGTACTGTCATTTTAAAATCTTTTTAAAAGTATCTTTAATGAAATTAAAATATTATATATATATATATATGAAGTGAGTGGTTTCTCTTGATTTCAAGTCTCCTTATTACTATGATATGTTCCTTGGACATATATATGATGTTTGGAGCCCATTATAGCTCATGATATGTTGGTTTGAGCCCATTAAAGCCTATGTTATCTTGGTATGAGCCTATTATATATCGATATTTGATGGGTGAGCCACTTTTAATGCTCTCCAATGCATTGGGTATTATAGGGAAGAAAGTGGACTGAATTATTATTTCATGTGTAAGGTTGATTGTAAAAGTGATATAGTAAATATGTCCCAAGGCAACTACATGATGTTTCAATGTATGATAATGATTTTTTTGAATTAGGTTTTATTAGGTTTAATGGTATCAGTTGACTAAATTTTTTATTCCTTTATATCTGTTACTGATATTTTTTGTGACAATCCCATTATTTAAAAAAAATTGATAAACTATAAGGATATGTATGATAAATAAAGAAGACAATTTAAATTTCATGAAGATTTTTCAATGAAATTATGTTTCATTTGAAATGTTTTATAATATTAAAAAATGGATACTATTTTAATAGTATGAAAATGTATGATTAAGGGTTGGTATGTAAGTTTCATGTCCTAATTTTCAAAAAAAATGTATCTAAAAAGAATAATGTGTTAGAATGTTTGTTCTTTTGTAAAACACAATAAAATGTAATGTTTTTGAGGATAGGTCATTATAGTTGGTATTAAAGGATGGTTTAAAATTCATTTTAGGTTAGGATGATATTAATAGAATACCACAAATGACTTTTACTTTATTTCTTACTTGAAACGATATAGAACATAATTATTACCATGTTTCTTCATCTAAGATATTTCAATTCATAATGGTTTTCCACAGAAGGAAAATTGAAGTTGATGTATAAAGGAACCAAGAGGGTGATATATGTCTGACTCTGCATCCAGGAATGGTGGGGATCAAAACAGAGTCGTTTGTGAAATCAAAAGCTCAGTTGAATCAGGTGATAAATGGTGGTGTTATCCATGTTAAAGATAAACCTAAAATACCGTGAAGAAAAATTTTATTTTTAGAGCATTTTTTAGGAAACAAACTCCAGCATTAAGTGGAACCACAGATCCAGTGTTAACTAAAGGATAGATCAATTCCCTAGAAAATATTTTTGATATCATGAGATGTTCGAAACAACAATAGGTACAATCCATTTATCACTTTTAAATTTAATACAGTCAAGGATGGTCTATGGTTAATAATTAAAAAGAAATATATGATATTGGTTGGTTGGAATGGGATGATTTTAAGAGTCTTTTACTATAAAATTATATTACTAAAACTATTCAACTCAAAATTAAGTAAAATTTTTTGGAATTAAAGAAGAAAGATGATGATTTTTAGTAGTATATGATTCCAATTTTACAATATTGTCTAGGTATGCACTATCTTTAACTCGGGATATTGATAGTAAAATTAATATATTTTACTTTTGTTTTAAATCATTTTTACAAAAAGATTTGGATTCATGAGAGTTTAAAAGCTCTATGAAACATTCTTGTTGTGATGTAAATGCTAATATGGAGTTTCTAACTTGTATGAGACTCATGATGATAAGAATATGAAGCAGTCAAGTACTCAAGTATTGGGAACGAATTCATCAATGAAATGTGGTGGTTAGAAAATCAATTTCCCTTCTAGTGAAAAGTGTCGTAAAACCCATCCTGGGGAAGTTATGGAAAATTATGGTAAATGCTACTGATGTGGAAAGTGTGGGCACATGTATCATGAGGTCAAGGTAAATTATCTGTAAATTAATGAGATGTCGATGGTGAGACACATCAATATTAATGAATTAGGACATTTTGTTAATTTCAATCTAAATTTTGTCACTTAAGTAGGAAATCAGCAATATTGGAAGCAAAATGGTGAAGAAATATAAATTCTAACCACTTCAGTAGATGTTAAGCCTTCAAATGAGGGGGTATCATATACATTGCATTAAAATGTGTAGTTTCATATAGGGTGTACACATTCCATCATTTCTAAGAAATTTTCTATAAAAGTGGGAATTCCACCTCATGATATGAAACAAAAAATCATTGTAAACACACTTGGAGGAAATATTATGGAAAAAAATTATAAGAATCTAACTGTCTTTTTCTATTAAAATTGTTTACCAGGAAACCATATTGTTTCACCTCTAATGGTGTTTGATGTTATTCTAGGTATGGACTAGCTTTCTTTTTATCATTCTAAGATTGATTGTGGGGGAAAATATGTTTTTTAGAAAGAGTCTTAGTTTGTGTAAAATAATGAACCCATATCATTGATAACATATAAGGAATCTTTGAAATTAATAATATATGGAAATGAATGATATATTGCTCATATTTTTGAGGATAAGGGAACATTATAGATTAATGATGCCCCTGGTAAATGAATTCCCAGATATTTTTCTTGATGATTGTTCTAGGGTTATTCCTAATCGAGAGGTTGAGTTTAAAATTGAATTATTTCCTGATTCTAAGAAAATTTCTAAATCCCCTTCTCAAATTAATGAAATGGAACTTCTAGAATTAAAAAATATGTTTTATGAATTATTATATAAAGGATTCATTCAACCCAGTACATCTCTATCTGGTGCTCCTGTCTAGTTTTTTAACAAGAAAGTTGTTTCAATGATCATTGATTATAGATCCTCAAATATCATCACGATTGAAAACAAGTATCCTTTGCCTCATATCGGGGATTTTTTTTACTTGATCTATGGAGAAAAGTATTTTCTGAATGTTGAACTCAGGTTGGGATTGCATTAGTTGAATGTAAAGGATACAGACATCCTGAAGACTGAGTTCCATACAAGATATGGTAATTATGGATTTTAATTTATTAAATCTGGGTTAACTAATGCACATATTTTGGATCTTATTAATAGAATATTTCATGAGATATTGGATAAGTTTCTGGTTGTTTTTATTAATGACATTCTCGTAAATTCTAAAATTAAATAGAAGTGTGAAAAAAATCTAAGGGTTCTTTTAAAAACCTTAATAGAAATAAACCGCATAAAAATTTATAAAGTGTGACTTTTGTTTGGAAAAAATTTCTTCCCTTGGTCAAATTGTTTATAAAGATGGAATGAATATTGATCATGATAAAACAAAAGTTTTTTAAGAGTTGATAAATCCCACAATTATAACCGATATTCATAGTCTTCTTGGTTTGGAATCCTATTAATAGATGTTTTTTGAAAAAATTACATGGTTATCTAGATCAATGATTAAGTTAATTCCAAAAGGAGTTAAATATATCTAGATAAAATAATGTGATGATTGTTTTCAGGAATTGGAAATAATATTTGTGAATTATCTAGTTATTACCCTACCATCCAAAGGTGGAAAAAAAATTTATCTACATTGATAATTCTTTGAAGGGACCTTGTTTTTTTCTAATGCAGAAGGATCTGGTAATTTATTATGCCTTGGGTTAGATGAAACCACATGAATTAAATTATCCTACACTTGATTTAGAATTAGCTAGTATTATTCTTGAATTAATCTTTTTGAGGAATCATCTGTATAGAGTAAAATGTGAAATATATAATGACCATAAATTTTAAAGTATATATTTAATCTCAGGTCATTATAGATTTGAAAGAGAAGATTCTAGGAACTAATCAAGGATTATTATTTCACAATTAATTACCATCATGGAAAATAAAAAAGAGTGGATGATGTATTGAGTCGGAAAAATAATGCTACATTAACCATGATATGTTTGGAACATTACCCTCTAGTGAATTCTTTGATAAAGACTGTCTTGGATGTTTTTGGTGAAGGAAATTCCTCTATTTAGTTTGAGGTTTCATTGTAGTAATAACTTTTAGATAGAATTAAGCAAGCACTGAAATAAGACAGTGAGTTATATGGAAAGTTATTATTGGATAAAATGGTTATTTTTCTGGAATTTAACCTTGATAGGGATTCTATTTTTAGTATTGGTAAGAGAATATGTGTTCCTTTTAATTCTCACATGAATAATGAATTGTTATGTGAAACTCATAGTTATACTTTTATATTTATTCCTGGAAACACAATTCTATACATATATCATTGAGAGTAATACTGGTGTGATGAAATGAAAATAGATATTGGTGATTTTACTATGAAATGTTAGATATGTCAACAGGTTGAAGTAGAGTTGCAATTATTGAAGGGGACGATTCATCCTTTACCATTGCAAGTGTGGAAATGGGAATATATATCCATAGACATTATTGTCGGGCTACCAAAGACATTTAGAGGTAACAATGCAATCTGGGATATTGTTCATCGTCTAACAAAATATTCACATTTTTTAACAATTTGAGATACTAGGTCTTTGGATCAGCTTTCTCGACTGTACCTCAAAGACATTTTCATGTTATATGAAGTTCCTCTTTCCATTGTATTTGACCATGATTCTAGGTTCTTTTCTAACATTTGGAAAGGCCTTCAAAAGTCATCATGAATAGAATTAAATTTCATCACTTTATTTCATCCTCAATCTGATGGATAAACCAAGAGAATAATGTACACATTGGAGTATATTCTTTGAGCATGTTCAGTGATCTACCATGGATGTTGGGATCAATATCTTTATTTATTTGAGTTTTTATATAATATCTATTTTAATTCATGAATATATATGGAAAATTTTAATTCATTATATGTAAAGAGTTTTTGGACTATAGTGTTTTAGGATGAGGTCGGGGAAAAGAAGATGATGGGACCCGAATTAGTATTAAAAGTTGCAGAAAAGGTTCAGATGATTCTGCAACACATGTTGAAATCTAAAAGTAGGAAGAATCTTTATGTGGATAATAGGAGGAAATACATTTCATTGGAGGTAGGTGATCAAGTTTTCTTTAAAATATCTCAATGAAAAAGTGTTATCTGTTTAAAAAAAGAGAGCTAAGTACACATTTCATTGGACCTTATGGAATCCTGGAGAATGTTAGACCAATTGTCTAATGAGTATCATTGAATACGATTTTATCCCAAGTACAGAATTTTTTTAATTTTTCTATATTGAGAATGTAGTGCCAAATAAATATCATGTTTGATCCTAGAAGAAGTTCAGCTGGAAAAGAAACTTTCTTAGGAAGAGGAAAATGTTAAGATTCTTGATCGTAGAGACCAAGTATTGCGTAATAAGATAATCCTCCAGGTAATGGTTATGTGGGGATAACACATAGTTAAATATGTAACATGGTAATCTAAAAATTCAATTAAGGAAAGGTTCCCCAAATAATTTTATATGTAAATAAGAAATTCTAGAAAGAAATTTCTAGATGGTGGGGAGAATTTAACACCCCAAGGATTTAAAAATAAATTTAATTTAATGCATAAAACACTATGTTACTATAAAATGTTATTTTTTTAAGGAGAGAGTTATAAACTAGCAGTTAGACATATTTTTTCCGCTTCTGTGTTATGTCTTTCAAAAATGAGAGGTACACAGTTGCAATCATTCAGTTATTTGAAGATTGAAAGGACGAAAATAATTTTTAATATGACCCATATGAATGGAAAATAAGAAATATGTAATGTAACATCACACATGAAGTTATAAATATGATTTAGGAAACTTATAAGTGACAATATGATCATTATATAAGTATTTTCATTTTTTAAATAATAATTATTTAATAACAATTTTATAATTAATTTAATAATTTAAATGAATATTTATTTTCATGAAATGTATTCATAAATTGTTATCTTATGGTTATAAGACAATTTTATGATGCCTAAATTAATTTTCAAGGTGTTATAAAATAAGTTATAGTTTTTAAAATATTTATTTTCTGAATAAATAATTGTATTAATTAAAAATTAAATTTCAAATATTCAGAAAATTATTTTGATAAAAAGGAGTTCATTTTTTAGATGAACAAATCGAAAAATGGGTGGGGTGGATTTTGGGGATTTTCAGAAATACATTAATTTTTGGTGAATATTGAAAATTGATAATTTAAGAAAAGTGAAAAATAAATGAATTTATGGATCCTGATTGAGTCATGGCTGAGGAAAATGAAAATTGGTTATAACTCACAAGCATTTATTACTGTTTTTGTTCATAGTAATAAAAACAATTTATTTTATTGGGAAAAAATATTAAAATAATAATTAAAATAATAGAAAACCCCTCCGCTCCTCCACTATAAATACCACCCCCACCCCCCTCTTCCTCTAAGACCTCTTATGATTTTAACATTTTCTAAATTCTATGTAATATTCCTCCTATGTCTATTCCACACATCCACAACCTATTGGTCTCATCGAAAGACCAATATCAAAGGACTTAAAGATGATCTCAAGGAGAATATATAAAGAGGTAAATATCTTATTTCATTTCCTTTATTTTCATTTCAAAATTTTTAAAATATCTTCCCATCCACTTATACTTGAGGAATAAAAACTCCAGTGTCATACATATAATCCAATTTTATCATTTTTTATGTAAAATTAAACAACTTACTTCATCTCCTCTTCTTTTTTATTCTGAAAATAAAACCACAATTTGTGATGTGTTGATTTACCGACATCGTGGATGATGTGACTTCAATTTACATAAATTACATAAAATCGAGTCATAAAACCATTAATATTATTAAATAATATTTTAATATACATATTATATGATATATTATATTTTTAACTAGTTTTTATGCATACTATTAATTAATAAATGAAAAATAGTTCTTAAGGATCAAAATTCACCAAAATAAACTAAAGTATATCACTAATAATATAAATAATGACTAATCCTCATAACATATAACCCAAATAATTTATATAATAATTTAATATTCTAGAAATATATTATTTAAATATATTTTCACTTCTAGAGTTTCGCTTCCATTTGACATGGAAATCCTTTATGAACGGACCACGAAAATTATTTAAAGAACTCAAATGAAATAATGGAAAGAAAAACATATTATAAATTAATGGGGGTAATGATCTCATAAAATTATAATATATGGTTTTAAAAAAATTATTATGCTTCTTTTAACTATTAATAACAATATTTTAACCAATATACATGAATTTTAATCACATTTTAAGTAAGACGAACCTAATGTAAAGACACTCTTAAACCAAATTACATTTATTATGATAACTTTATACATTATTTATTATGTTCCATTGATATTAATTTTTTGATGAATATTTGTTTTTATTTTGTATTATTTATTTATTTTTATTTTATAAACATATACATTCCATTCTAATAATTCTCACTCCAATTATATTTGTATGGCACATTCCATATAAAATCATTTTATAAGTATCTTTAATAAAATTCAAAAAGATTATTTTTACATATATATGGAATTAGTGGTTTCTTTGGATTTAATGATGTATTATTACTATTATATCTTCCTTGGACATATTTATTCTGGGTTGATCCCATTATAGATCAAGATAGGTTGGTATAATCTCATTATAGATCAAGATAGTTTGGGTTGAGCCCATTATTCCTCAAGATATGATGAGTGAGCCCCATTATATCTCTCCCATGCAGTGGGTACTCTAGAGATCAACGTTTATTGAATGGTGATTCCATGGGTATGTTTTATTATAATAGTGATTTGTTAAATATTTCCCAAGTCATATACCTTATGTTTCTATGCAAGTTAATGAGTTTTTCTGAAATGGGTTTTATTTGGTTTTACGTAATCACTTGACTAACGATTTCCTTATTTATACCCCTTACTAAGATTTTTGGGCTCATTGCATGTTTTGACTATTTTTCATAGTTAATAAGGATGTGCAATAGAAATGAAGAAGAAAATTTAAATGTCCTAACAATTTTTAATGATTTTTTTTTCATTTGAGGTGTTTTATATTTTGGAAAAAATTGATTCTATTTTAGTAGTATCCACATGTATGATTAATGAACGTTATGTATGTATCATAACAAAATTTTATATAAATATAAACTTTAAAAGATTATCAATGTGTAAGAATGTATGTTCTAGTCTAAAACATAAGAATATGTAATTTTTTACGTCTCGGTACTTATAAAAAACATTTGAAAGGGTGAGATGAGATTCATATTATGGGAAAATATAAGAGATATCAATCAATGATTATAATTCAAAATAAGATATGAATAGGGAAATTAGAACATGATTAAACCATATAATAACTAATCTTAATAATTCAAATATCTTCATTCAAGAAATATGGAATAAGGTTTTTTCAATCAAAATAGATAAAAAATAGGATAATATAATCATCAATAATCAATCATGATTAATGAAAACATATCATAATTATACGAAATGATTTTTTTTTAATTCACATAAGTATATAAAATCACGTATTTAGATAAGGATAATTCCAAAGACTATCCTTGAAAAAAAATTCCCTTAATGGAAATGCATAGAAAGTTTTTTGAAATATTATATTTGGAATAACTTCCATCCAGTGACTCTATTGTCTCATATGAGTTTATTTATTATTTTTCCTCTAAAAAGTTTACCAAAACTTTAATCACTAAAAAATGAATTAGATCTTTATGAATAACACACCCATATTTAGCTTATAATATTACAATTCATCCATGGTTTATAATTAAACCACCCATCAAAAAATATTAATTCATTCATATATATTCCACATGTTGCTCATAAATTATTTCATCACACAAATGCTTAACCTAATGGAAATGCATATCAAGTTTTTTCAAATATTATCATTGGAATAACTTCCTTCCAGTGACTCTATTTTCTCATATGAGTTTATTTATTATTGTTCCTCCAAAAAGTTTCCCAACACATTAATCACTAAAAAATGATGTAGATCTTTATGAATGACACACCCATATTTAGTTTATAATGTTACAAGTCATCGATGGTTTATAATTAAACCACCCATCAAAAAAATCTTAATTCATTCATATATATTACACATGTTCCTTGTAAATTATTTCATCACATAAATGCTTACCCATTGAAATAATACATGTTTCTTATAGAATTCATCATCTTAAACAAAAACCATCCTAATAAATAATAATCATCAAAACATTGGATCATATCAATAATATATCATAAGAATCATTAGAGGTTATTGTTGTAGTAGAAAAATATCTTCCAAATATCATTGAAATGTTTTTCGAGAATCCACTTTTCATTTGGGAATTAATTAATTAATGTCAAAAAAATTCAATAATATTAAAGAATATTTTTTCAATGAAATAAAAGAAGAAAAATTATTAATGTACATTTAAGGAAAATTATATTCATGATGGTTAGTAAAGACATTCAAGTATTATATACTAAATAAATATGCCCTTCACATTATTGGTAAAAAGTCAATATTACCTCT
The DNA here is from genome assembly GCA_963277665.1 of Viscum album. Lineage (NCBI taxonomy): Eukaryota > Viridiplantae > Streptophyta > Magnoliopsida > Santalales > Viscaceae > Viscum > Viscum album. The sequence continues at coordinate 773,430,356 of OY728138.1, forward strand.
TTCAAAAAAATATGGATATTGATGGAAATATTTATTAAAATTGAAAAATGGGTAAAAATATATTTAATAAATATATGGATAATATTATAAACATTCTTAAAAAAAAATTTGTAAAATAATTACATAAAACAAAGGATGCCCATCTAAAGAGAGAAATTGATTCTATTTTCCAAAAAACATTATTTTTGTCTATCATCTATATAAAGAGTATAAGATTATATATGAAATGATATATTAAATAATAAATATATGATATTAAAATAGAATTTTTTTGATAGATTAATCATAAATATTCATTACTAGCTAATTTATGCATAAGTAATCCCAAAAAATGAGATTATAACATAAACACCTTATCACTTTTGTAACTTTTGATTATCAATGCTCATGAAAAAAACAATAAAATGAATAAATAAACATAAATAAAACAAAAAATACAGGATACAATACATCAAATGGATATTGGATACATCCCATAAATGATTCTATATAAAAAACATAAGTTTTTTCCCAAAGAAGACTATTTGTGATGATAATTCACTCACATTTTATTCAAACCCCCTATATAGAATAGTTAAAATTGTAAATATATATTAAATGAATTAATAATGATAAAAGGTATAATATTATGATGTATTATTATACAAACCTCATAAATAGAAATATTTTCATAATATCAAACATCTCTCTAGAAAAACTGAGATGAAGAACCCTTTTGACTTTAGTAAAATTTTAGACGAATGTCATTGGAAAAATGAAAATATAATGGTTTTATAAATATATTAAATTAAAATATGTAGTATTAAAAAATTCCCTCATAAAAGTCATATACACCATATAACATCGAAATTGATGCAAAATATTAAAATATGTCTCTATGTACAGAAATTGAGACAAAGCCCTTACATTATTTCTGACAAGCTTTGTAAGATATATAATCTATAGGATAAAAAATTTATAATTATTATATGAATAAAATATAAACCTATTTATAATTATAAAATATTATATTATCCACTTATATCATCTCAACACCCTTTTATTAACAATTCTCTATTAAATTCATCATTTTAGTTGTAAACTGGTTTTTTTTCTTTTATGTTTTTGTTCGACATGTATGGTCATTATAAATTGCTCATGGTTATTGCATGATAATAATGTCTATAATTATACAAAATTAATATAGATTCTTGTTAATAATAATTTTAATCATTGAAATTAAGTCTTTATTAAAAATTAGTTACATCACTTTGCGGGGATAGTAATCTATAAGTTCACACAAGTGTGGTTTCTACCTCTTGATTGGTGGAATGAAAGATAGGTAAATGATAATTCCTCTTTGAAATATAATTATTATATTAATAATATCATAAATGTTCATTATATATATGTTTATATTACAATACAATTAAATTTCTACTAAAAAAATTCACATCACTTTGTGGAGGTCGTAGTCCACATCTGCACAAGAGTGACATTATCATTCACCAATGGATTAGTTGGTATAATGGTATATAATATATTATAATAATATTATAAAAATAATTTTATAAATATAATATATTTACATTTAATCTATCATTACAACCACCTATGTTTAATGGGGAATTAAGATGAAGTGTATCACTGCATGGAGGTTGTAATCCACACATATGAACAAGAAATAATTTAATTTTCTATTTGATGGAGAATTGGTGGTAAATTATTATAACATATTCATAATAAAATAACCATTTAATTATTAAATTATGGTGATTATTATTTTTTGAATCAAAAAGTTTAGATAATATTTAAATTGAAGTAAAATTAAAGTATGTTGGTTAAGACTCATCCCCTATGAGGGAAATACTTTTTCTTACACATAATGAATTATATGATTTATCTTAGGGGAATAAAATAAGATATATAAAAAGGGTAAGGATTTTGGGAATAAATTTTATTCGGAATTATCTAAGCTTGACAGATATTTTTTTGAAATAATGGTTGATAAAAGGTTCCCTTTTATAATTAAAGGGAGGGGCACACATGGAATCTCTTTAAGGATTTCAATGATATACAGAAATTATCATGGGAATGTTGCTACATATGGTATGGATTTGATGTCAATATAATATAATGATCAAATATATTAAAAAAAAATTATTTATATAGATTTGGTTTAAAATATTACACCTACATCTTTATTCATCCTCTGATACACGAGTATTATCTTTAACTATGGTAAAAAAATTACTCTTTTTCACATTTTCTATGACTAAAAATTATTTTTATTTTCTCAAATAATGATACTTATTATGATTATAATTATAAAATTAATTTTACTAAATTCAATTTCTGCAATTGTAAGAATCTAATTTTAAAGAATGTGTAAACCGAAAAGTGTTTTTGTTTTAGAGAAATTCATTTCTATGGATAATATATAAATTAATTCAACTTTTTATTCATTGAAAATACTATAAAATGAATTTTAAAATATATTACAGAATATATATTCTATTAATTTTACCAAAATAAATAATCAGTATTAATTAGTAAAACTTATCAAGAAAAAAATACATAGTGCATATAAAAAAAGTTTTTAGATAAATGTGTTTTTACATCCAACAGTGAACATATTTCAAATTAAAGTAAAATATAGATTATAATTTAATATATTATATTATATATGATTTAATTAGGATAACTGACCATTTTAATCAAACTAAACATTTAATGGTTGATTTACTGGAAAATAAATGACAGTATTTTTAAAAATTTCTACTTTTCGTTATTCACGGAAAAATAAATATTTTTTGAAAAATCTTAAAAACTTTATCTATTATATTTTTGAATTAAATATTTAAAAAATGGTTTTAATTTCCTAAAATAATATTTCCAAAAAAAATTCACTAATTTATGATGTTTTTTCCTTTAATATGTAATGAGATCAATTTTCAAAGAAATCATATTCTACAACATAAAATGACATTATAAAAATTAGAACACTTATTTATTAGAAATTAATAAATTAAATTTAATTAATTAATAGTATTATTTTAAAAAATAAAATCAATTATTATTCGTACATAACCATTGATTGACTAGGATATAAGTTTCTATTATATCATGGATAATATAGACTCTGGGTTTCTTGTAAGCCAAGCTATTGAAAACATAAAACTTTGTTAAAGAAAGAAAATAAATTTTATGGGTTATAAGATAATAGAAATAATTATTTAATTTTATTGGGATTGATGGAAAAAAATTGTATTTGAGATATTTATGAGAAAAGGGTTATGAGGAAAAAATATCATCATTGAAAACATGATATTTCTCTTTAAAATATCCTAAGAAATGGTAGAGTTGTTCTAAACAATTGGGAAAATATATGCTTATGATATAGTGATTGGAAACTAGTAGGAATAATATATTTTATTTTTTGGATTAAATTATATGGAATAAGTGTAGAAAAAATTCCTATATATTTATCAATTTTATAGGTGAATAGAATGGTAATTTTGGAATTACACATTACATGTAAGTAATGGTATGTCACTATTAAAGGTTAAAAGGATTCCAAAGTGTAAAATAATAATTTATGGGGAGATATTTGGACATGAAATTCTCAACCAATAATCTTAATAGTTTTTTACACGTGTTTTGATTAATTTCACATTAGATATTTATACATTACCATTATTGTTTTTACTAAGGCAATATGTTATCAATTAGGTAATTTATGATTTAATAAAAATATATGATAACCCCTTATTAAATATTTTGATTTTCTAAAACTGAATTTATACTCCACATAAGATAATTCATAATTTTTTTGATAAAAATAACATTCAAATTGAAAATTTTAATCTAAATAATTTTTTTTGTTGAACAATTTAATTTGACCACAAAGTGTTCTTCATTTTACAAAAAATTAATTAACAATTTATTTTTTTATAATACTTTTATATAAATTTCCCAAAATATATCAAATTTAAAATATTATATTAGTTAATATTATATAATTGATAAAATTTATTAATTTTAATAAATGTTTTCATTAAAAATATCCCAATTACCATTAACATGGTTACTAAATTTGATTATTTAATCATTCCAGGTGCTGAAAAATATGTCGAAATTATTATAAATTTTGAGAATATTTACAAAAAATTAGAAATCAACATTTATAGATTTGCTTTCTAAAAATACTGAAATATAATTTTTATTATAAGAAAAGTCAAAATGTTTTATGAGTTAAACATTAGTTGAGTTTCCAAAATTTTAAACATGGGTTCTAAATATTAAATCTATTATTTCTAAAATATATCATTTACATTATATATATATATATATTTTAAACTAATTATTTTCTAAAAGAATATAAATTCAATCTTGTATTAGGATAATCTTATAAAATTGATGAATTTTAAAATATGTATTTATCACTGTTCACCTAAAAAATATTTTATAAAAATATTCAAAATTCATTTTTGAATAATTTAGATATTATGAATTAAAAAATAAAATTTATTTAAAAAAATTGAAAAATTAAAAGTTAAAAAATTATCTATTAAATTTAATTACTCTATATTAATTAAAAATAATTTTATTTAAAAATTCAAATTCAAAAAATTAAGTGTTATTAATCATATATTTTATAGGTAATAACTTATTACAACATTTTAATATACTTATGTTTATATTATTATTAAATTTTCTTATTAAAATTCATATAATATGATGTAATGTGTTTTAGTCCATAGTTCTCTATTAGACAAGAAACTTAGCATGGAATTAATTTAGAGGAATGTATATGTTGTAAAATCATATGATGTTACATTATCCCCATATAAAATAAATTTCATCCTGATAGTTTTTGTTATCTGTTACTAATAGAAAAATACAATAGAAACTAAATGACAGACAATAATAAAGATACAAATCATAGAAAAGTTTCAACTGTATAATCCTAAGAAACATATCTTATTTCTCAAAATAGTATTACCCAAAAATTTGATATATTATTTTATATAAATATTAAATCCAAAATTATATGATTATTTTGTATCGAGAAAAAAATTATATACTTTATATTTAAAGGGTGTTCATAATAATTGTTTTCTTAGTATAATACCATATGTGTATATGAACTGTGATATATTTATTCTAAATAATGATTATCCTTGTAAATAGAACCAATCCATTTCAATAATAATGTTAAATTTATCTGAAAATTATAATAATTTTGTTATATAGAAAACACCGAGAAATTTCAACATGGAATATAGTAGTCACTTAATAAGTTTTTTTGTGCAATAATAAAATAATCTAGGTGGTAATTTAATATTTATAGAAAACATTATAGATATACTAGTGTACTCATAATCAAAATTGTAAAGGATATCCAAAAATTATGAGTATGTTATATTTTCACCATAATGATCAATATTAACATTATTATCATGACATATGATAGGTTTTCCATATTCAAATTGTTTTTAGGATGTAGATACCTATAATCCATGTTGACATGTGGATTAGTTCTTACATTTTTGTAAATCCTTGATTACTTACATTATACGTTCTCTAGTTTGGTTATATTATTAATTTGATCTGTTGTACACTTTATTTTTATTATTTATCCTCTATATCTCTCTTTCATTATAAATAATTTGATGACCAATCCTTCCACACGTGAAATATTTCATTTTACCTTTAATACATTTACTAGTTTTCTTCATTACAAAATTTTGACATGTTTGGGGTGAATATTATTTTATAAATATTATTTTTTAGATGGTTTTAATGAAACTCTATATTTATATTTTTTAGTTAGTTTGGATGTTTAGAAACACTTAACTTAATAATAAAAAATCTATATTTTTGGGAGAGAATAATCGAATAAAATTTAACTTCATATTCTTTAAATTTGATTTTGAATTTGGTCAATCACTACTTTGTACATCACAACCATTGTTGCCTAATTTTATCCCTAATCAAAAAAAAAATTAAAAAATTAATTATCATGGGAGATGTATACTTATCTTAATTTTCAGTCTATCATAAAAAATATCTAGGAAAACTCAACCTCAAAATTTATTTCACTTGGAAACCATTATACTAACATTTCATGTGACTTTTATCCCTCTTGGTTCAATCTCTGTTTCAATATAAGTTGTATATTCTAATATTCCTGCAATATTCTCTATTTGAAGAATTGTTTTTTAAATCATTCATATAGGTTCAAAAATATTATTTTAATTCACCAAATAATGTCCCAAAAGAGGGAATATCCTATGCGATAGTCTTAGATCCACTCATCATGTATTGATTAATTATCATGTTAATAATCACCCTTTTTTAAACAGATTACCCATAGGTGAATTCTAGTAAAAAATAAGACCCACATAAAAATTCCATTACAAGGATTTAATTTCAAGTAATTATTTATACTCAAAACATCCCAAAAATTTTAGAATTTTATTTATCCCTTAAAAAATCCACTAGAAAAATACCTAGGGGTTTTACTAAATATTCCTCATCCAAATACACAAAAATAAAACAAATATATTAAAAAACATAACCTTATTTTATAACAACTATAAAAACCCAAGATAATCAAAATTTTAATTTTGTAATATTTTACTAAGTTCAAAAGTTACAAATAATATTAATAAAACTATATTTAAAATGAAGTCCTTTAGTGTCTTTGAGGACTAGAAATATAATAATGTAATTTGAACATTTTTAAATATTGAAACACAATTGAACCATGCAGGACTCTACTCTAGACCTCCCATATATAATACTAATCTTCATAACCATGTAAATGAAAACCTATGAATCGAGTAATATGAAACACTCATTAAGTCAATAGTCACCAACATATCATCAATGTTTATGTAAAATCATTGATTAATGTTTAATATTTTTCAGGGTTAAGAGTGTGTTTTTATATTTTAAGGGAATCAGAGTTATTTTCACAAATTCTTTAATGGTTATTTCTTGGTTCTAGTTGAAGATCAGATTCATGTTTGTGAATCGGCTTCTATGAAGAAGCCATTATACTAGTTTAGTGCTTGAAAAATGTATAATCCACAAAACTTTCTCGCATAATGAATTTTACAATCCTGTTTTCATAAACCCAAAGAGATGAATTTTTCAGTGTATATGAAATTCATGGGATTCAAATCATTATTTTTTGTTTCACATTGTGAATCATGTATGACCTATATGTTTTATGTACTACATTCCCAAAACTTATTTTATTCAGTTTCCTCCTCCTACCTCGTACCCTAGATATCTACCCAAATGATTTTAGGTATCTTTTACCTTTCTATATATATTTTTTTCATTGCAAGATCTAGGTGGTCATTTCACTACATATACTTTAGAAAGAAACCATTCTTCTTCTTCATTTACATTTGTATTGTAAGCGGGGTTGGACTACATTTATAGAATACATTGATTATGTATTAATTTTTCTCATGTGATTCTTCTAGCTCTATTTAGTGATATTTTTCAAGGGTTAAGTCCATTATTTGGGTGTAATTGGGTGTGTATGGTTCTCAAGGTATGTTTTGAATTAACTAATCCTCCAATAATTTATTTTTTTAATTCAATTCTAATATATAGAACATATCTATTGGTAATCCATAGACATATATACATTCCTTTCAATGCTGGTGGATCTTATTACTAGAAGAATTCGACAAGAATTTAAGGTATGTGGTTCCATATCATTCATTTTTTGAATGAACCATGATTGATCATATTTTATAATTTGTTTTATAAATTAAGTGGAATGATTATTTTGTTTGAATAAAGGGATTTAAAAAAAGATAGGTTTTCATTGTTTTTGGTAATGGAAAAATGGGGTTTTAAAAGCATGTTGATTTGGGTTTTCAAGTTGGAATGATAAAATAAAATGGTTTTTTTGATATTGATTATTAAAAGACCTTGTGAAAATTATTGGAAGAAATTGAAAACATGAGATGATGTGGGTACTTAGGTGTAAAGTATAACTAGGGGAAAACATCCATTTATGTAATGTGTGGTTCACTCGTGGAATCATCCACTACTCCCGAGGAGAATTTTTCTAGGGACTTTATTGATATTGTATGGTGGTTCGCTCATGTGGTGTTCCTTTTCTACTAAATTTTTTTCTTCTAAGGTCGTAGTTGTGTACAGGTCATTAATTGTATTATGAGTATTCATATTTCCAAGACTATTGTGATCCTTAGCCTGACATACATATGCCTTGGATTTATAGTTCTCATGCTTTGATATACCTTATTTAATGTTCATAAATGTTTTGGAAGATATTTTTTCCAACAGTTATTTCTGACTTGTTTTTGGACTTTGGGAAAAAGGAAATGTTTAACATAATTATGATATATGCATGATTACTACTAATCATTCATTGGTGTGTTTATGAGGGGAATACAATGATTTTTTATATTGACTTGATATAGAACATCATGGTGGGATCTTACAATTATTTTTTTTATCTAACACTGTAACTCCCGAAGAATCAATGATTTTTTTGAATTAATTTATCTTTTTTGATATTTTTCATATCACATTACTCTAGAAATAGATATTTATATATATAAACAATAAAACATTAGGTAAATAATTAATTTCACATGGGATCAATTTTGATTCTGCTAAAAACAATAAAAAAAATTATTTCACTACATGAAATACCGACTGGCTTACACTACCCGTGACACCTACATGGCATATGTTACACACAACATATATATTTCTAAAAAACAATATTTTATTATTAAAATTAATTAAATGAGATAATTATAACCTAGGTGTTAAAATTATTAATATGAAGAGTAATCAGTAATTTTTAAATAATTTATATTAGTTTTTTATAAAAATATAACATATTGGTAATGAAAGATATGATTTTTGGTAAAGTCATTTTAAGTTCAAAGATACTATTTTCTTAAATAAACTGCTTTTACTATCATATTGTGAAAAAAAATTAATTTTAGACAAATTTTGAATTTTAATTTTTTTTAAATGTCAATTTTTAATTTAGTATTCCAAAATTATCTTTGTGAAAATTTATTTATTTTTCAAAGAAACAACATTTTATGATTAATAGTGAAAAATACTGATTTTAATTAAAATAATACCTTTTTGTTTAAATAATTATTAAAGATAATTTATATTATAAATTTTTTCTAAGGATAAATAAGATCAATTATACATCTATTAATTCAATGTATGTTATTATAATCAATTTCCCTTTTAAATTGAATATAAAAAGATTATAAAATTTTGAACATATTTCAATATTAAAACCCCATAATTTCATATCATATACATAATTAGGATTAATATAAATCTTACACTTCTATGAATTTAATTTATAAAAAAAATACATACACCATTATAATCAATATAATATTTATAGTGTAATTATATCATGTTAAATATTTATGAAAATGTTCAATAAAAGTGATTAAAATTATTCATAGATATTAAGGTCAAATTATGCCTAATTGAAGACTAATCCTTAATCTTAGGTGGTAAAAAAACGTTTCCAATTGTCAAAAACCCACTGGATGGAAATTATTCGGTAATAAACCTCCCATTATTCATTTATGTTGGGTCGGTATGACTTTTTTAGGTAGTAACATGTCTACACCTATCTTTTTAAAAAAAAAATCCAATTGAGCCCTTTTTCTATCGTTAAAAAAGGCCAACACCTATCCCACATTCCCAAACCTCTAAAACTATTTAATCTAAACCATGACCTAAATAATAACATTTCCATAAATCTTTACTTTATTCTAGAAGACTTCCCTTGGGAATAAGAAAATATAAGGAATCATTTTGGCACAAACCAAAAGGTGTTACCCGATTAAGAGGTAACGTCTTCTCTCAAGTCCATTCTTTTACTTTCTTTATACACCCCTTACAATTTATTTATTTTACAATATTTTATAACAAAAATAGTTTACATAATATTATATGATTTTTTATGCTATGGTTTTATCCTACACTTACACACAACTCTATCTTATGGATAACAAACATACTATTTATTTGAATGGCGAACTACCACATCACTAAATGATTATCGTTCAATTTTCCTTACCACCTCTCATGATGGAAATTATGATGAAAAATATATTTATATTTTTTTATATTATATTTATTATTTATTGAATAATTTTTATTCCTTTTACAATGCATAGGTTTTACTTTCCATTTGGTGTTAATATGATAATTTGGGTTGAGGATGTGTGGACTATCGCCCCGTCAAAATGATATGATTCGTTCATACAATACATGGATTTTATTGTGGATGGTTTCATTTGATATATAAGATATATAAGATATAATAAATGTATTTTAATAATTATATATATATATATATATTTGTATTTTACTTTCTTTCGTTCATCATGACTATTAAAAGGAAATAGTGTTCATGCATTCGTACGACCTACCGTCTCCCAGAAAAATGTATTACATTTCATAGTTATATTATCTATATATTATTAAAATACAAATAATATATATATATATATATATATATAGTATTTATAACTTGTTTTATATTCTGTAAAACATTATAAAAGTATAAATACTGAATATATAACAAATTAAAACACATGAAAAAATAAAGTGAATATCACCCTAAGTGAAACCTTAACAAAGTATTGTTAAAATGTTAGTAATATAAGTTCACAATAAAAAAATTTATGTTTCTATAAATAATAATATGGTTTTTTATAATATGTATAAAATATATATATTTTAGATATAAGTTGTTTGAATGAGTTTGATGAGAGCCAAGACACAATGTAAGTGGATTTCTGCCATCTTTTTATTTCGATGTGATACATGCTATATTCACCACTATTTACTTTTTTGTGGTGTGTATATGACAAAATATTATATTATATTTATATTATATTTATATTTATGGTTATTCAGGTATCCATTATACTATCATTCTATCATGGGCATCATGTTTCAAAAGTTACCAAATCATTAAAGTAATTTGGTCTCAATTTGTCTTCATTGAGGCTAGTGTTTTGTTATGAACCTAAAACATTATTCAAGAATAATATAATTTCATTTTACATATAATATCATGAATTTACTAATTTTCATGAAATTATAATGATCATTTAATTTCTATTCTTTTACATGGAGATTATGATCCCAAGTTACATGTTATATGAGTAACTAAAACAATCTCATCACTTTTTACGATTGTTTATGATTAATATTTCATTGATGAAATATTATGAATCATATATCAAGAAAATTAAATAATTTTCTTATACTCTTGATATTAATAATATAATAATTTATTGGAACCGGTTTTATCCTCTTTGGTACATGAGATAGTTAAGAAATTGTTTTTAGGAAATCATAATTTTCCCTCTCTTCGGTAAAAAAATTGTGTTATTTCAAAACCATGTCTTCTAAAAAGGGTTTCCGTGAATATTATTTTAATATATTATGAAAATTAAAATATAATATTAAAAAAAAATTCCATTACCAAATTTTAATGGAATATTATTATCACTTTTTGATCGAGGAATTTTCTAACTTTTTTACCGTTCAAAAGGAATAATTATATTACCTCTTACAACATGAATGGTTTTACCCGTCATAATTTATGGGAAGATTCATTTGAATTATTAAATGATTAAGGGTTTAAAAAACGTTTTGAAGTTACTTTTATAAATATTCATGAAAATGGATTTTAAAACATTCTCATTCTTCTTTTATAAATTTTCACGGGAAATCGTTTTGAAATTTTTTTTCAAGCTTTATTTATAAGTTTTCAAAGTATTTTAAAAGAAATGGTTTTAAAAATGTTTTGAAATATTAATTATATGTTTTCAAAGTACATTCAAAGAAATTATTTTCTTATCATTTTGATACTTTATTTGTATGTTTTCAAAGTATTTTAAATTTAATTTTCTTCAAAATGTTTTCAAGTTTTTGTTATATATTGTCAAAGTGTTTTTAATTAAAAAGGTTTTTAAAATGTATTGAATTTTATTTAAGTGTTTTCAAAGAACTTTTTTTTCATAATTAATTCATGTATTCTTTATTATATTTCAAGGTAAATTTTTGAAGAAAATGGTTTTCAAATTGTTTTATTTATTAAAAAGTCATTTTCAATAAAAAATTATATTTTCCATAAGAAACGTTTTTGAAATATATTTAAATTTATTTTTCAAAAATATCACATGTTTATGTTAACCATTCCCTTATTGTAAACTATCTAGTGGTTTTATTCACATTGTTTCTATGAAAGGGTTATTCTTAATATTTTGGTCTTTATGAAACATGTTTCTCTTCCATGAGTAATATGTTAATGAAACACAGTTCTCCTTAACAGGTTATATGTTTATGAAATCTGTTTCTATTTAAGTGGTTATATGTTTATGAAACTTATTTCTATTTTAGGGTTTATATGTTTATGAAATTTATTTCCCTTTAATGGGTTATGATTTTGATTAAATTATTACTGACAATATCTATTTTTTCATAGGTTATAATATGATTACAAGTTTTTAATACCCATTTCATTTCATGGGATATGATATGATTATATATGATCTTGTGGAATATATATGTATGATATCATTATGATATGGGTGGGACATATATTGACCTCCAATTCATTGAATAAATATTTATATCTCATGAGATATACTAATATGGTTTGGGAATAAGACCTTGACTACTAATTTGGCCATGGGAGTGAACCCTCACTACCAAGACGGTATGAGTAGTGAAATCATACAACTAAGATGACCATGGGAGTGAACATTTACTAATATGATGGTGTGAGGAGTGAACTCGTGCTATGTTTCACATAGTATTGAACCATAACTACCATTATCATATGTGTATTGAACTCACACTACCAAGATGGTATTGATAGCGATGCATCAGCTTCTATGGAAATCATATTATATGCATTTTGTATGCCACAATTACATATTTTATTCCTAAGTTATAATTCCATGTCTTCTGTTATTTATGTTATTATGAATCATTTCATAGGAACAGTTAAGAAATATTCCATATTTCATGTATACAATCTTCGATATATATGGTATGATCTTATATTTTCATGGTACTGTTATCATTCCATTATGATCCTAATTATGTTTACATATCCCCCTTATTTATCATTACTAAGTATTTAAGCTCACCAATTTATTATTTTTCCTTTCCCAGATTATGAAGAATGGTTTTAGGTTGATGTACTAAAGTTGGTGATCTTTATGGGTGTTGTTGAAGATTTTTCATTAGGCTAGAATATTTTTTTCCATGGTTCCAAACACACATAACTATTATGGTTCGTGGGAATGTATTTTTAAAATATACTTTATATTACTCTAAAATGAAATAATTTTCACATATATAAAGCATGGTATTCTAGTATTGGTATTAAAGGAAGTGTCTAGTAATTATTTGGGAACTAGATGAGAACTCACTAGTGATATTCCTATATATATTTCTATGGATATGTTTTGGGTTGTGTTATGGATAAGTATAAGGATGAGTTAAAATTAAAGAAAATATTCATGAATTTTGGTAAAGAATATAGTGAGTGGTTTTTTTAAAATACATATATTTATGGATTCTATAAGTCGATTTGGATCTCAAGAGATGTACATAGGGGTAAAAACTCTAACATGATTTATTGGGCCTGAATCGGGGAAATCTAGTACACAAAAATAAGCCTTGGTGCACAAATGGGTTGAAACTCCTAGAGGATATGCTTTGGGAATTAATAAGTGTTTCATAAAGCATTATTAATTATTTAAATAACTTTTGGCTACTAAAAACATAGGAATAACCTAAGGTATAATATAATAAAGAAGGTATGATGATTTAGACTTCTTATATGAAATTTTTTTCATGATTTTTTGGTTTTATCATATGATAATTAATGATCATATTATTTTTCTAATTTTATTCAATGGTAGGAACTGGAAGGAATTGGATTAATTTTTAATTTGATGGATAATTTTAGGATGATAATTCAATTGTTATGATCACTATATTAAAAGATTATTTGATCAGTCATAATCATTTTTCATGGAACATGATTAACAACATGTACCTTAATAAACTCTTGAACTCATCAAGGAAGATAAATAAGTAGTTCGTTGAGAGTTTAGGTAGTAGAGACCATATATGAAAGAGGATTTTATTTTCATTATGTTTGGAATATGTAAAGAATCACCTAATTGGATGTCTTAGAGGAACATGATGATTTTTTTTCTTTCGAACACAAAGCAATTGAATACAAGGGAAAAATGAATATTTGGGTTAATGAAATGGATGAGAATGTTGTATCCCTAAAACATTATCAAATGTTTTTTGTTTTTTGATTATAGTAAATAATAATTATGTTGCTCAATGTTCCATGATGATAGATCTTAAAGGGAACCAACAACATGGTGTGAGTAATTGTTTTATTACTGAGGATGAAGAGACTACTTGTGAATTATGAATGAAAATATTTATAGTGTAGTAGGACGAGGTATTATTGTTAATGGCATAGGGATGAAGGGGAATAACGAATGATTTTATATATTTGGATATAATAATTATGTTAGATATGTATAAATAAATTTGAAGGTACTAAATAACTTATAAATAATTAAATACATTTTAATAAGTAGTTAATACTACTATGGATGATGTTTAAAACTTCTAGAATTTACAGAATTAATTTAGTAATCTATGGAATATAGAATAATGCATATTTTCTATAAGTATTTATGTTAATTGATGTTGTTACCATGATTAATGATTATTTACCAAGTGAGTATCCACATGTTCTAAATGTGATAACCAAGAGATACATTATGATATATGGGGGATCTATGTTAAGTTTCTTTCATGACTATCTTTAAAATGTTTTGGATTTCATCCTTGATGAGGGTTATAAGGATAACCATTTATGGAATGATTAGGTTATACTATGGATTATGTTTGTGTGATTAAAGTATTATATTACCATATGAGTATTTAATCATAGTGGATAACATTTTTAAAAAATATGGTGTTGATGATGACTGATGTCCTGTGGGATGGCATATCATAGATCTCATTATATGTTACAACATTGGGAATGAAAAAATCACCTTCTCTTTAGAGAAAGTGGTAATGTGGATAAAGGAACAACAAAGGGTGAGGTTGTCCTGAAATAATGTAGGTATATCTTTTCATGAAATTTCTTTAACTTCAGGAAAAAAGATCCTTAAAGAAAAAATGATTACTTGTAACTCAATTTTCAATAAATCAGATGGTCCCCTAGTTTATAAGAGATTTATGGCATTCTGATTGTTAACTTTCTCCTGAACTTTTTCTCTATCACTCTCCATAAAAACATGATAGTTATATTTTTCATCCATATCCATGTTTTCTCTTCCCACATATGTTCTCCTATGTGGAAACCTTGTTATATGTTATATTGGTTAACTACAATGTTTCCAACATTCTATTCATAAATGAAGTTTTATTATCCATTTTTGTAATGTGTGTTACTATGAATGAAACATTCCAATATTAATCCTTTGATAATATAGATGAATTTTGAGGGCCAAATTCGTTTTAAGGGGGGTAGAAGGTAACACCTCAATATTTTGTAATTTTTTTGAATTAATATATGAGTTTTTAATTTTTTAGTTCAAGTGAGACTTTGAATAGCTTATTATATATATATATATATTAAAACACTATGTTATACATTAATTCACATTGAACTGACTTATCTTGTGCTACATGCAATACCGACATGGATTTCACTACTTGCAATACTAACTCATATTTTACTACCCACAACACCAACAAGGTGTATGTTACACGAAACATAGATTTTTCTACGAAACATAAATTTATGGTTATTATTATCTAAATAATTAAATATAACCTAGTTGTCATGATGAGTAATATGAAATGTAACAACTTATTTTAAAATATATTTTTTAATTTTTTTATAAATATAACATATTGATAATGAATGATATGATTGTTGGTAAAGTCATTTTATATTCATGGATACAATTTTGCTGAATAAACTGCTTTTAATTACCTATTGTGAAATATAATAAAATTAATTTTATGCACATGTTAAAAAAATTTTGACAAAATAAACGTCATTTTTTACTTTTAAATGTCAAAATTAGCATAGGGTGAATTTTAGGGATTTTTCTAAGAAACATCATTTTGTGATGAATAATGAAATATTATGATTTTAGTTAAAAACTACATTTTCATTTAAATATTTATTAATGTAAATTATAAAATTAATTTATTTTAAGCAAATATTAGAGAAATTATAAATATAATAATTCAGTTTAGGTAATTAGAATATATTTCATTTTGAAATAGAATATAAAAACTTAACAAACTTTTGAACTTCATTCTACATTAAAAACAAATAATTTCATCTCGTTTGTTGTATTAGCATAAATCATTATTTTACTATTTCTATGATTCTAATTTATAAAAAATAACATAGACCATTCCAATCAATATAATACTTATATTCTAATTATATCAAGATTATTTTTTACAAAACATATTAGTAAACGTGAATAAAATTAAGCACATCGATTAAGGTAAAATTATTCTTAATTAGGGGCTAAACCATAATCATAGGGACTGAAATAAACTTGCATCTTTTCCAAATACCTTTTTTGGCCACTATTAGACCATAAACCATCAATTATTGATTTATTTTTGTTTTATATTACTTTTTTATGGTAATAAAACATGTACACTTAACTTATTTTTGAAAATTTCAAATGAGTTCATTTCCTTCCCTATAAAAATCTACCACAAATCACACATACTCACACCATTAAATCCTTTTATGATTTGTAAAAACCTGCCCAATAAAAATCCTAGAAATTATAACTTCCTCCTATAATCGTCCCTTTTCCAGAAAGAAAATACATTGAACCCTTTTGGCACAATGCAAATGGAGTTACCCGATTAAAAGTTCACCTCTTCTCTCAAGTCCTTTATTTTACTTTCTATCTCAACCCCACACACATTATTTTTTTCCATTACTATAAAAAACTAGTATCCATAATAAAATAGAAAAGTTTTCTTTAATAATATTTCACCATAAATTTATACAAACCTCCAATTAATGGATAATGAACATAATGTGTATGTGTACAGAGAACAATTGCCTCCCTAATTGATGATGGTTCAATTTTTCTTAATGCCTCAGATTGTAGTAACTGTGATAGAAAATCAGTTTATATGTGTTATATATTGTATTTATTATATATTTAATCTTATTTGATCCATTTATAACACATATAATTTTACATTCCATTTGGGTTTTATACAATTATTTCATTTGTGGATGTGTGGAGAACCACCCCCTCCATAAGATTTGATTCGTTCATACACTACATGGATTGTATTAAGCATGGTTCAATTGGATATATGAGATATATATGATATAATAAATCAACTATAACAATGATATATATATATGTATGTATGTATGTATGTATGTATGTATTTAAATTTCATTCTTTCAACGTGATAGTTAAACGGAAATTGCATTTAGGCATACATACGACCTACTGTGACCATGAACGGTGTATTCTGTTTCATACATATATGTCATATAGATTATTTTAATAAAAATATAATGTATATAAATTATATTTATATCTTGTTATAAATTTTGGAAAACCTGATATTAATTATAAATACATAATATATGACAAATTAGAAAAAATACAATGAATAAAGAGAATATTACCCTAAGTCAAACCTTTACATAGGATTGTTAAAAGGTAGTTAATATAATTTTGTAATAAAAACATATATTCTATTTGATATAATAATATGTCTATGTGAATGATTTAAAATAAATTTATTTTTATTTTACATGTGGTTTGAATGAGTACAACGATAGTCCATACAAAAGGTAATGGGATTTCATCTTACTTTTTATTTATGTGAGATAAATGTTATGTTCACCATACATTTTTATTGTGTGGTGTTTTAAATTAACATGATTTTATTTTATGTATATTATACATAAATTTTTTTGTATTAAAATATCTATTTTATGACCTTTCTTCTATGGGGTTTATGATTCAAAAGTTAACTAATCGGTAAAATAGTTTTGTCTCAATTTCCCTTCATGGATACTTTTGTTTTGTTATGAACTTAAATTATTTTTTGAAGTTTATATACATACATTTTACATTTTTCAGTATGAAACTCCTTATTTTAGTGATATTTAAATTATCATTTATTTCCATTTTTAAAATGGGGAGTATGATCCCATGTTACCAAGTTATAAGAGTTTATTATAATAATCACATTTCATTTTGATATTGTTTATGTTTATACTTTCTTTGATGAGATATTATGATCCTTATCTCTAGAAAACTCAGGAATTTTCATATCCCATTAATATTCATAATATAATCACGTATTATTACAATTTTTCATCTCATTGGTACATAAGATAACTATTAATTTGTTTCTAGGAAATCCCGACATTACCCTCTCTTTTGAAAAAAATCAGTATTCTTTGAAAAATATGTTTTCTAAAAAAGGTCTCCATGAATATACTTCTATTCTCTTGTGATCATTAAAATAAAATTCTTGTATTTTATAAATTATACAAATTATCAATGGAATCTTATTTTCCCTTTCTGATCAAGTGATTTTTTGAACTTTTTACCATGAAAAAAATAATTTTGTTTTACCATATATGAGATGTATAGATTTACTAGTCGTTATTTCTATGAATCATACATTACATATTTAACAGTGTAATGATTTTGAAAAAGTTTTCATGATCTTTATATTTTTATAATGATAAATGGATTTAAAATCTTTTTCAATATCCTTTTAAAAGTTATTAATAAAAACAATTTTCAAAACGTTTTCAATCTGCTATTATAAGTTTTCAGGGAAAATATTTTTCACAACATTTTCCAGATTTATTTATACATTTCTAAAGTATTTTAAAATAATTGGTTTTGAAAACAATTCAAACATTTATTTATATATTTACAATTTATTTTTAATTAAATGATTCTCATAACAATTTCATGAATTGTGTATATGTTGTGAATGTATTTTGAATTAAATGGTTTTCAAAACATTTTCAGGCATTCTTTATATGTTTTCACTGTGTTTTCCAATTCAATGGGTTTTAAATTTTTTAAGCTTATTTTCTATTTTTTCAAGGAAATAATTCTTTGAAATTATTTCTAGAATTATTTATATATTTTCAAGCTATTTTAATTTTGAAATTTGATTCTAATTGGTTTTATTTATTAAAAAGAATTTTTCAATAAAAGCATATTTTCCACAAGAATAATTTTTAACTGATATTTCAAATTTATTTTCCATATAAATGACCAATGTTTATGTTACTCATGAAATTATTGGAAATTATCTAAAGGTACCATTCATATTCTATCTATGAATGTTTTTTTCTTAATGTTATGGCCTTTATTGAACTCATTTTTCTTTCACGGGATAAATATTTTTTAAACACATTTCTCTTTTACGGGTTAAAAGTTTATTAAATACATTTCTATTTCAGAGGTTATATATTTATGCAAAACCATCTATTTTTGATGAGTTATATGTTTATTAAATCTATTTCTCTTTCACGGGTTATTCATTTGATGAAATGATAATTAAACATGCTTTTTTTCAAAGGATATGAAATATTTACATGTTTATAATACCCATTTCATTTCATGGGTTATGATATGGTTATTTATAATTTTTTGATACATGTATTTATTATTTCATTATTATATTGGTGGGACCTACATCTCCCTCCTATTTATTGGGTAAATATTTATATTTCACTAGATAGACTATGATGGTCTTGGAAATGAACCTTGACAACTAAGATGGCCATTGTAGTGAACCATGACTACCAAGAATGTATTAGGAGTGAACTCATTCAACTAATATGGTCATGGGAGTGAACCCTGACTAAAAATATGGTATGAAGAGTGAAATCATGATACTAATATTTCCATGGGAGTGAACCATGTCTACCATGATGGTATGTGGAGTGAACCCATATGACCAAGATAGTATTGGCTATGATGCCTTGGCTAATATGGAAATCTTATTATATTATTATGTGTCTTTCAAAATTTTATTATTTATTACTATGTTATGATTTCATGTATTATATTATTTATTTCCTTATGATTCATGACTTTTGAACTATTGTTCTTTATGACATTATTCATGTATATGATCTTGGAGAAGTCGGTCATGCTCTTCTATTTTCATGATCATGTTCTCAAAACCTTATTCTTATTATTATGCTCATATATCTCCCTTATTTACCCTTATTGATTATTTAATCTCAATTAATTATTATTTTTAATTTCTATACGATATGAAGAATGGTTTTAGGTAGAATTACTGAAGGTAGAGATAGTTATGGGAGATTTTGAAGATCATTCACCATGATAGAATATTTTTTCATGTTTCTAAAGACAATAAATTATTACGGTTCTAAGGTATGTATTTTTTGTATTGTACTTAATATTCATATAGAATGATTTCATATCCATGTATATCAGTCCTAGCTGTCTATAAAAACCCTTAAAACCCCTTCAGTAGTGTGTTGTCCGAGTTATGTATTCTGAAGACGGAAAATGCATTACACTGTAGTCGGGTGGAGATGTTTTTATTAGCTGGACATGGCTAGATAGTGGTGTGATGGTGGGATTATTTCCAAATTATCACATTGATTATCTATTTCTATTTTAGGTGTCGTTTGTTTTTGGTTATTGTAATTTTTTTGTTATGAATCTATTGAGTTGTATCATTTCTTCTATCTTCTTCCATCTATAGAATTTATTTATTTCTATTTATCTTCCACTATTTATTTTTAATATGTGTATATATGTAATTTTTTCTTGTTTAGGTTTTCTAAAATCATTCCCTATGGTTTTTATTGATTCCTGGGTGCTAGTCACTAGTTCTTGGGGATTAAGAACACACATAAGCTAGGTGGTGTATCAGATCAGTTGATATTTTCTGAGTGTATCCATGTTTAGTTTATTCAAAATTTATACCATAGGGAGATTTCTTCTCAAGACTCATTGTATTGGTATGTTTGGTAGGCCATATATAAGATTTTACCAAATTTATATGTATATTTCTATGAGTTCTTGTACAATTATTTTCATTATAAGACTCAAGATACCATGGGATGTGGGAATGTGTGTCTCTTGTGTTGGCTTCTTGATCTTAAACTCATTTTTTATTATTTGTTTCTAGTTTTAAATGAGAATAACATGTCGTCTAATCATTTATTCTATTTCAATGTGCAATTATATTAAACATATATGAATGTTATAGATTCCATAATATGGTGACATGGATACACCTTAAGGTAAAAAGTCTCTTGATCAGAATATTATTAGAGATATGATATGAGTAGTACATCAAATAGAACAAAATGTGATGTATGTCCAAAACATAATTTTTTAGGAATATCTACGAAATAGAGGACAATGTAGTCAATCTCTCAAGTTTATATATAGAATCCACATCCTGTATGGGTATAAATGACCCCCAATAGGAAAAGGATTTGATATAAAATATACATTAGATATTTTACATATTAGATACACAAAAAAATAAAGGATAAGGGAACAAAATTCAGATGCGAGGATCCCAATAAAGAATTTTGGGATTCTACAGTATATGCAGATAGGTGTGTGGGTTTGATTGGATTTAAATCAATAAAATATTATTATATAGTCCTACACATGGTCACTAATGATTAAAATTCGTTGCATTCCATTTCATTGTATAAGGGATAGATTTCAATGTTGGCATAAACTAATAGGTTAATGAATTTATCCCATTTTTCTCTAGAGGCAATGAATATTGATCAACTAAAGGCTCATAATTACCAAAAGGGATTCTAATAAGATATTTGATCAAAGGTATATATGATGATGATTTCTATATACGAGGAGAAGGTAGACAATGAAATAATGGAAGAAATAGACATAAAATACCATATTGTAAATTATTTCCATCCTCTTCTACCATGTTCTATCTTCAATAACGCTCATGGAAATAAGAAGACGCGGAATGAGAATCAATGGAGTGGCGAGGTGGGTCTCAACAGTTGGAATCCTATGGAATATTAGCTAAATCTAGAAGTATACCCCTGATTTTCTAGCAGTTGGGAATGGTCGGGCACACCCAATGTTATTTATTCATGTCCTCTAATATTTGTATTGTTTTTTCCACCAAATCTATCTCTAATGATTAAATTATTTCATATTTATGACATGTTATGGTATAGGTTAATTTTCTCAAAAGTCCACTACAATACAATTAGAATTTTCAATATTCATTAGAATCTTGCTACATGAATCAAGAGTAAATCGTTTTTATGTAGTTCATGAGTCTCTATCAGAAGATGGAATGGTTTTATTGATTGTGAGGGTTACCCTATTTTTTATAGCTCTATTATAAAATTATTTATTTGATATTAGGGTATCCCACTCATTTAAATCATACAGTCTTATTGATTTGTTATAAAATAAAAAAATATATAATTCTATTTATTATAAAGTTAGTGAAATATCATCAAAATAGGACACAATAGGATTTTCTAAGTTATTTTTATTCTCTATCAATTTCTAATGAATACTTTGTTTGGGATTTCCTAAATTTCAATATTGATTTGTTTGATGTCATTAATGGTATGGATTGGAATGTTTCTCATCATATTTTGATTGATTGTTATGATCTTCACGTCTCTTTTTTTTCTACCAATGGGAGATATTTGGAATTTTAGGGAGAGTGGAATCTGATATCTAGTCTTGTATGACCTTCCAAACTACAGCTCAAGATTTTGATATTTTCTATTTTATTTGATCTTTATTTTGTTTCTCCTTTTATTGTTGTTACCATTTATATTTGGGAATTCATAATATATTTTTGAATTAGTTCGTTATTATTCCTCTAGATTGGGAGGTAGAGATTAATGTTGATCTATTATTAGGTACATATCTGATATCAATAACCTTTTATCTTATAGAACTATCAAAGTTAATAGAGCTCATGATTTTTATGGATGATCTGATAGTGAAATGTTATGTTCGAATTATTGTTTCTCCTTGTTAAGCCCTAGTTATATTTTTCCAAGATGGATGATGGTTTAATTAGATTATGCATGGACTATATGAATTTTAACATGTATAAATATATAAATAATTATCATTTTCCTGGTGTAGATGATTTTTTTGATTAGTTACACAGGGAGAATTGGTTTTCAATGAACGATCATTAGTCGAGTTATCATCATCTATTTGTTGAAGAGTCTGATGTACCAATTAATTTTTTCAAGAGAATGTATGACCAATATAAAAATATTTTGATTCAATTTTTTAAAATTAAATATTCATGAATTGTCATAGATTTTATAAATCATATATTACATCATTATTATGACAGTTTTATTGTTGTAATTTTGTGGGTGATATCTTAGTTTATTTGAGATCCAAGTGTGTGCATGAATACCATTGGTTTTTGTTATTAGAGGTCCTAAGGCATCACTATTTGTATGGAAATTTTTCAAAACATAGTTTCATTATACAATATGTAAATTTATCAAGACATGTGATTTCTGATTGTGGATTATCAGTGAATCATAAAAAGATAAAGGTTTTCATTTAATGGGATTATCCATTAATCATCATTGATATTTGAAACATCCTTGGTATTTTTAGAAACTATTGTTATTTTTGAGGTATTTATCAATGTTTTCATATCCATTGATAGAACATTTCAATAAGAGAGTGGGATACATATGGGATACAAAATGATAGACTCACTTTCAAGATTTGAAATGGCTTCTGATTTTGACTCTATTTCTGATATTTCTTGAGCCAGGTAGGGGGTATGTAGTGTACTATGATTCTTCTAGTCTGAATTTGGGATGTATGTTTATGAAGGGTAGTCTTATGAAGGTGTATGGATATTATATGTTCTAAAGGTATGAGAATAATTCCCTACACATTATTAAGAGTTCACAATAGTTTTTTATGAACTTATGTGGTCAGATGCAATATCTTTTTTAGGGAAAATTAACTATTTGTTTGAACATAGTATACTGATTTATAATTTTTCATATAATTAAATTAATCTCATATGGATGTGGTTGGTGGATTACCCACTGGAATTAAATCTTGATATTGTGTACACCCAAGGGAATGGTAATATCATCATGAATTATTTTATTGGAAATGACCCTCACATTATTTATTGAAATTTACGGGAGAGTAGAACCATATGAGGATCCTCAATCAGTTTAATCAAGACACCCAGGATGATGTTTTGAGTATGGTTCTAACAAGTATTTATTTATCATGATCTCTCTTTAACTCTATTATAATGATTCAATAATAATATGATTAGTTCAAAAGAATCATTGATACCCTTTATGATGGGGAGACAATTTAGTATTGTTCATTCCCTTATAATAGTGTTATATTATTTGGGAATCAAATTTTACTCCTTGAATCTATAATTATATGACTTTTATATAAATTTAATATTTTATCAAGTTTCATTCACCTAGGAATTTCAAATTTGTTTTATAATTTGAGAAAATAATTATGGTGGTATTATATAAATTGTGACATATATAATTATGCTTGAAACTTTTATACAGACAAAAAAATAATTGTAGAACATATAAAACCTTTAGGGTTTCTCTAGACTCTTATATTGATGGTTTGGAAATGGGGTAATGTTTATGTGGTGTTCATTATTATATTTCCCAAACATCCTACGGAAAATAAAATATCTTAGTGGTGGTTAATCAGTAGAATAAATAATCCAGTATGATTTCAATATGGTAAATTACTATAGTTTTTGATCTGGGTAATCAATATGTGTAGGAGATTGTGTGTTAACATAATGTAACGACCCAAATTACTCTAGACTGAATTTTGGAGCATAAATTTGAATTTTTTTCTTTTAGTTCCTTATAACGTGTAAAATTATAATTTGTTGCTCATAAATGATCTCAAATAATTTTATTAACCACTCATTTGACCCAGGAAAATGGAGTATACCCTAGGATACTATTTTGGTATAAATATAAACCACTCAAATTTTAGAAAATAATAAATATTTATTATTTAATAAATTAAATATACATTTATTCATGCAGTTTTGTTTGTCCATACCCTTTGTACAATGAGTCAGATCAAGATTCCTTCTCTTCCATTGATATAGTAATTGTATGTTCTTCCTATGTGGGGTATAAACATATGTCGAGATCTGGGGCCATCCCGAACCCCTTTTCATTTTCTTTTCATTTCTTTTATGCCTTTTCTTTTCTTGAATTTGTTTATTTTACTTCCTTAACTTCTTTTGTACACCCCTATAGATTACCCTTCACGTGACAAAGATAGTGTAGAGAAATAGGGATAAATATAAAGATATAGGGAAAGAGGGAGATATCATTGTGGATTGGGGGATGTGTCGTATCATTGGGTGGTAGTCATGGAGTGTGGAAATGGGTGAAGCTTTAGTGGATTCCACCCATTGGTATAGTGTCTGATTGTTTGTTTTTAAATACCTTTAGTTTGATATTTTTAATTATTAATATCAATTATTTTATTTTTTTAGGACCCCATAATGGGTTATAAACCTCTTTTGGGGTGAAAAGCAGTGTTTCGGGGTGATTTAGAGGATCTTCATCAGGAAAACCTATCTAAATTTCATGTGGTTCTCGGAACACATGTTGTGGATTCTAAATGATCACATAAGATGAATTTTTGAATATACATGTAAAGTCTGAGATTTAAGGGCCATGTATTGGGACCCAACGATGTTTTCAATCACCCAACCACGCCTACCTTTTTGGGGTATATGACTGTGTAGAGTACACGACCAGAACCCATGTGGGTTGTACACTTTGTAGAAGTACACAAATAGACCATATACAAGGCCATTCCATATGAGGTATATGAAATGTTACCCTATGTATGGTACACACCATGTACAGGTCCAACACACCGTGTACATGAGATTTTAAGTGCCATTTATAGGCATAATTACATTCCTAGGTGGGTATTTGAGGGTTCATGTTGTGTACAAGGGTACACACGCCATGTACTCCCCCTTTACCCTTTTGAGGGTTTTCATTTATTTTCACCCATGAGTTGAAATTTGACCCTTGAATATTCCATTCGGAGTATAATTTCATGTATATAACTATGGAAAGGCATGTGAGGTGTTTTTTTGACTCCATGGTGGTGTTTTAGGAAGTTATTAATTGGAGAGGTTCTTCCTCTAGTAACTAAATTCAATTGTCACATTAGGGATACATGGAATGAAAATGATAGGTAGGGTGGTTGGATAAACTAGTATAATATCTTGATATGAGATAGTCAGTGATATGTATCATGTAAACTATGCTATTGTGGTTTTCTTTTAGGTCATCTCCCTTACACGATATTCTCTTCTATCCCTAGAGGCCATTAGACAAGTTATCTCAAAGTATACTATGTAAGATGCCATTATCTTTATCCTAAACCAAGGATCCCTTAAGGGATGAGTTTTCTTGCATACTGACTTAGGGAATCCTTTCTAGGAGTCCAATACATATAATCCATTTTTAGAATCCCGTGTAGGATGCTTCTAACTATGAACCTTGTTGTGAGGGTCTCATGTAGGTCACCCCATACTATTTACTAATCTATGGATCCCTTGTAGGATTCGACTATTCACGTTCCAATTAGGATCCCATATAGAATTCTTCCTTTACATTTACAATTAAGGATCCCATGTATGAAAAATTATTGTATTCATGGACTTTGAGGATCGTATGTAGGATTCCACCTTTACCTTTTTATACTAAGGATCCCATGTAGGATGCTAATTTTGTGTTGTGACTTGAGGGATCAATTGGATGAATGGTTGTTTGACTGACCCTGAATTAGAATTTTAGGTTTTGGTATTGATGGTAGTGGGTTTCACCTTAGAACCCATGTCGAACATATAATCCCCTTGAGATGTGCTCATAGTGTTTGGTTTAGAACGTTAGCCTCCATCACTATTTTTTACCTTTCACTTGTTTATTCCAAATGAATTTATGATTAATAAAGGTGATATATGGTTGGGGGAAATTTGGATAGATGTGAGGAGCTATTATATCTCTTTGGGATGCCCAGAAAAACATCCTATGATCTGAATTTTACACAATTATTTTTTTAATTATTTCTATACCCATATGTACTTCCTAGAATCTTCCTGTTAAGCCTGTATATTTGATTATTAGATCAATGGGATGTCTAATGGTGTTTCCTACTATAAAGTTATTGATCCTATGACTATCATATACATGCATAAAACCCCTAGTAATGATACTAAGGATAATTTTTCTCTCCTATGTTATTATTATGACTGCACTCTCTTTTTTTGACATGTGATGTGGATGATTACACTCTATTCGATTCAATAATATTGTCATAGATGATTATACTCTTAGATTATTTTTCACTTCCCTAGGATATGGATTATTATGATCTCTAGGATCAGTTACTTGATAATGGTGCTATATATGGAGTCTCACATCATTGTATACACACGATTATTATGCTCTTTCTAATGGTAGGGATGATTACACTGTACTTTATTAGAGACTCTAGTGGTGGGAATGATGTATCAATAGTGATTTCTCCTTACATATCACCTATGGTCTAGACCATTCGGGATTATTCTAATTCCAAATGTATTGAACACCTAAATAAAGTAACCTAGGGTTTAGAAATTCTGATGGATTTGCATGTCATGAGTATCGTGTGATCTAGATCAGTGACCATTTATAGGATTTCTAAATGTACTTCCATGGATTATTTATTTAGATTGACTGGAGAAATGTATGGGTGAACCCAGGTGTGGGATGAGTATTCCCCAATAGTGAAGTAGCTTTCCAATAGTCATTTATGATGTTTTAATATGCATGTATATATTGATTGGGATTACAGACTCAGATTTTGAATCAATGATACATGACTTGAGTGGTCTGCCATCTAGATAAATTCTCTTTTTATAGGATATCCCATTAATTAGGATTAAAATCCCACAAATATATTGTTAATGTATTTATGTTATTTCATTCACTTAATAAATGAATACTAATATTTATGTATATATGTATTGGTATGGTATTGTACATGTATTCTGTTGGTTAGAGTGGATACTCAAGAGGGGGGTGAATTGAGTTCCAATTAAAAATATTTGTTTAAAATATTCTTATTAAAATTACCCAAATTAAATAACTATCTAAACTATTGTGAATTTGTAATACAGTAAAGGCTCAGTTAAAATCTCAAGACATTGGTTAGTTCTCAGTTAATATAATCTGAAGATTAATTAACTTTTTAAGCTATTCTAATTCTTTATCATAAAAAAAACACTTTCTAGTTTAACTAACAGAGTTACACTAAATTGGATTTATATTTCAAAGTACTTAGTAGTGGAATAATCAATATAGTTTAAAGCAAAATAAAATAATCACAGCAGTTTAAAACAAGAGGTTCAATCTCAAGCTGAGACTTACTCCTCTCAAAATATTTATATAAATATTGATCCACACCCTGTATCAGGTTTAAACAACAGTACAAAGAATGTTCAGGTACTAAGAACTCTACCAAAGTTCTTCATGGGAAAATATATAAACAATATCACACATGCTATCCAGGTCACACTTGACCTCTACCACTTTCCACAGTGGGATACAATAGAGTTATAGAAGTTTTGTGTGAGGATTTAGAAATACTCTAGTTTCGCACAAGAGATAGTTGGGTCTAACAATACAGAGAAAACACACTACTCAAAATGTAAGTAAAAAAGTCACTAAGAGAGATTAGATATGAGTTTAGAATGCTCTAGTTATTTGAAGTGTAGCTCTGGACTACTTTTGATTAAACAAAAAATGCATATGGGTCCTTCTCTGGTTTTTGTCTAAAATTAGAGTGTCATTTTCTTCCTTATCTTTTGGGTTCATCTTGGTCAGTATGAGTGAATGAAGAGCTTGTTGCAGTTCTTCACTCCTTAATTAAAGTTCAGCTTGTGTTCTCTTGCTAAATATCCTCGTGTATGTCTACTATTCTTCAAGTATACATGTGTATGGATGTAGCCTTTCTTTACTGTGTATCTACACCACAATATCTTCTATACATCTTGATCTTCCTTTTATACCTTATGCTCTGGAAATAATAATGATTACCTTTTCATAGGTACGAGGTACGGTTCCCTAACATGACAACAACCCACATTAATTAATAGTTGTTGCATTAAAATCATCAAATATGACCGTTAGAAATATATTAATAATATTTGAAAAGTATAGAGTTTTAGTATCAGTGACTAGTTAATAGTCATCTTCTATCAGTAGCTCTCTATTGCTAGACTTGTAACGGTGGACTTCGTATCAGTGGATGCCTTGTATCGGTAGTTGTTACTCTATGTAACAGTGGCTCTATGTACGAGTAACTCATTCTGTTGGTACCTTTGGACTATCGGTAACTTTCTTGTAACAGTAACTAATTATATCGATGGATCTGTCTGTATCGGTAGATCTACCCATACCAGTAGCTATGCTTACTGGTAGACTTGATCTATTTAAGACATTCGATAATCGCTGACCTTTCTTTATCTGTAACCATTGTCTATTGGTGACCTTTGTCTATCAGTCGGCATTGTCTGTTTGTATCGGTAGCTTGTATGAGTGATCTTCATATCGGTAGCTCTTTATATAAAAATAGGTCAGTCTGTTTGTCTATATCAGTAGCTATCTGCGTACTAGTGAACTTATGCATATCAGAGGACTTAACAATTATCTATTTTAAGCAAAACTATGTCCAGATTGAGCTAGAACAATTTCAAAGTATCTATAAAGATAGATAAACATTGATTAACATATTCCAATGATTATGTCGATATTTTATCAACTTAATAATAGAATATCATAGATTGAAAAATTAATATATAGATAATCATTATTTGGGATTATTAAAACATATGAAATCATAATTGGGATTATAAAAACCAGTGAAGTCAACAATCTCCCCCTTTTTAATAATCACAACTTATGGTATTGTAATCGAAAATAATCATTAATGTATTAGTATAAAATAAAATGGTTTTTATTTTTTCAATGTGAGTAATGAAATTTTCAAATGAGATATATTAAAAGAACATTAGAGGTATTGATAAAAACAATGTACTATAAGTAAATCAAATATATTCTCAGAGAATAGATTATTAGATGAAAATGTACTAGAGGTATTAAACAATTGTATCAGAGATGTACAACATATGTATCAGAGATAAAAATATAAAACAATTTTACTAGAGGAACAATGTATTATTTCTATTCTCCCTTATTCCCCTTAGATATTAGATATTAGTTCCCCCCTTTGTGATTAGAAAAAAGTACGACAGAAGGGAAATACAGAAAAATAGAAGTAATAGAAGTAGAAGTGAGAAGAAAAGAATTTATATATTACTTGAGGAAAAAATACATAGAAATACATAATTGCACCAAAAAAATACAAGTGATTCCTGTCAATGATCCAAGACACAAATCAATACACCTACTCAACATGAAATTTTCCCTTGGGATCAGAAGAGGATTTAGGTTTGGTGGATGCGTGTGGAGGCTTAGGAATAACAGAGATAATTAGAGGAGGCTGATCTACTAAGATAGTGCATGGCCTATAATGTGTACCTCTCTAGGTGATCATATAGGTGAGGCTCCGAATGGATTTCGTTGGAGTCATCTGAGGAATTGAGGTAGACTGAGTAGAGGCAGGCAGGGCTGTAGGTACAATGATAGGGGTACTGTCTACATGCAAGAATGGTAGCAACAGATGCATAAAGACCATAACGATCCCTCCTCCTCTCTCTATAGCAGAAATGAAATCATCCTTGTTTTCCAAAAAAATTTCCAAATCTGGAGTCAGTTCCCTGAGCTTGATTACTTGTTATTTAAAGGCTTGATTGATAGGAGGAAATTTCAGATTTTCCAAAAGAAGGTTGAAATGGTTTTTCAACTGATGCTTGGTATACACTTTCTGGAAATAAAAATAAATGTTATCCTTGACTTCTTTCTGAGAGGTATAATCTTCTCTCATATAATCTTGAACAATTTTAATGATATCTCAAGTGGTAGTTACAACATGGTTCAGGGAAGATGAGTCTACAGAGTCACTAATTGATGTTGAACCATGCTCATCTTTCATCAATGATCGAATCTAATTGAACTCTACTGAAGGTCTGGAAGCAAGACAACTAATAGAAAAAGTCACAGTTTCCTTGAAACTTTTAGTTATCCCACAGATAAGATTTTTCACTTCCAAATCCTGGGTGCTAACATGATTCTGTATGGAATGATTAAATTCCACAAAAACTGATACCATCTCGCAAACTACACTCTTCAAAAAATCCAAATCCTTGTCTTCTTGAGATTTAAAACTCATATAGGATTCCGGAGAGACAACTAATTTCTTTTGAAATTTAATATCCTCTTCCAAGATGAACACTTCATTCTGGAAAACTGTGACTTCATCCACGATTTCTGCCATAGAGGTTGACACACTAAAACCAAGAGAGAGTTCAAAAGATTTTCCCACTTTTCTCATATCCTCAAAAAAACAATTCTTTAAATCAGCAAAAGATGTATTCAAAGACTCTTTCATCTCAGACTTTAAAGACTCAAAGTCATCCCTGGTAACCATACTAACATGCACAATAATAGGTGTTCTTTCTGACACAATACTCACCACATAGGCATTCATAACAGATTGGTTGGATTAAATCAGTGAAGTTTCCATTATCCTTACATCTTCTACAAAGCTGGACTTTAGCTCAGACATTAACTGATAAATATCAGGTTTTCTAACTACATCTGTAGGTGATAACTCAGAGAGAATATCATAATTGACTTTAGGTCTACTGAGGAATGCATCATTATCAGAATCTGGATAAACCATTCCACAAAACACAAAACCTGGGTCTGCTTCCTAGTCTTCAATTCCACCTGCTACTAAGACACTGCCAAGTCTAGTTTGATGCTCCCCCTCAACCAAAGAATTCTACTATATAGAAATAGCATCTTTAGTAGCTATTTCATCCTCAGAAGAATCATCCACAACTAATTCCAATTCTCCAACAGCTGGAGGTTCCTCAGGAATTGGTACAGGTCTATCAACTTCATCAATTTCTTTAGTAGGCATTAAAGATTTCCCAATCATTGTACTATGGCTCAGGTTGGCAGAAACAACAGCTTCAGTTTCATATTCTTCTTCTCCTTCCTCATTTTGGGGGGCAGCCTCCGCCTGATCTGACCTATACTGGTCTTCCTCATCCAGAGTTGCCACTTCACTACTTACTCCCAACACAGTTTTTGTACTAGGTTGCTTCATAGAATCATTTTCCTTTTCTTGTGATATAATTTCAGGAGTTGGGATGAAAGGAAAGTCCGGATCTCCTCCATCTGCTGCAAAGGAATCCTATGCATATGAATCATCACTATACTATGGAACCTCCTCATCAGGTCATATACCTAGATATCTCTTATCATTGGGTATATTTTGATGGTCAACTGGATTGAACTTGTCATATATCTTCTCATCATCAATAACCCACTGCCTTCTCTATGGGTTCCAGCTAATCTTCATGTACTTACATACTGTTCTTGTGATACAAAAATTGTTCCCTACCACCACTGTCTCATCCTGAGACTCAGCAACCCCCTTTACTTTAATTATAAACGAAATCAATTTGGCATAGAATAATGCATTAGTTTTTGATTTGATTCTGGTCATATCCTCTATCTAAATCATTAACATCCTGCACAGATTCAACATCACACCATGCCTTAAGAGATGTAACAAATAAATATCTTGATAATTCATATTTGAAAAGTCCCCTCTTCTTGGACATAGCACATGTTGAATGAACTTGAACAACAATCAATTTCCCCCATCCATATTAGCAGCCACCACCTCTCTCTGCTTTCCACTACGAGTGAGCTCTTCTAAGGTAGTCTCATAGTCAAATATATCACTGGTAGGAGGTATTGTCTTCGATGAATACCCAAATACTCTTTCATGTGGTAACATCATTCATTCATCGCATTCAATGGATGAAAAATCTATTTACATTCCATTTACCAATGAAACCATTCTATTATCCTTATCATATTGATCAAAGCGCAAAAAATCATAGAACACTTATATCAGCTTCGGAAAAAAAAATTATTGTTTGTGAAACATTCTAGCCATCCCTGCTCCTCCAATATTCTTAGGGTCAGCGATTTGCTTGGAAAAATCCATTCTGCACACAGCTCTTTCTCGATTATAATTTCTCTATTTTGAAAATGTTGGTTCACCGAACGCCTCCCTGACCTTGTTCAATTGACACTGCTTCATGATTCAGGTCATGTATTCTTATTCTTCACATTTGGCACATCAGAGTCATCTCTGATAGTTGGAAGTTTGGTTTTTTCCATCTCTGGATCAAAAAAATTAGGGTTTTCACGAGATTCGGGGATTCAAGGAGTTTGGTTTAAGATATGAGAGTTAGGTTGATTGATAAGTAACTAAGAATTAGTTTTTATCATTTAGGAATCATAAAATAATTAAATAAAATATAATAATTAAAGTATAAATGATACAAATTCCGACGGCAAAATGTTTTAAAAAAATGCAAACTTAACAGTACGGTATACTGGTGAGAATACGTAATGGTGAGGTATATCAGTGAGGTTCACTAATAGTGAGGTATATCGGTGAGGTTCACTAACAGTGAGGTATATTGGTGAGGTTCATACCAGTGAGGTTTCTAACAGTGAGGTTTCTAACGCACAGAGTCTATCATTCCTAAATCATGTATAATGTAACTTAACATATCCAAAATTAATGGTTTGGTGAAAATTTCATCTAATTGGTGTTCTGCAACTATAAATTCAAAAGTAATATCACCTTTTCGGTAATGATCTCTCAAAAAATGGTTCCTTAAATTAATGTGTTTGGTCCTAGAGTGAGATACTGGATTCTAAGAGATGTTAATTTCACTACTGTTATCACAATTTATTGATACATCTCTAAAATCATATCAATAGTCCAACAAAGTATGTTTCATCCATAAAATTTGTGTACAACAACTACCAATAGCTATATACTCTGCTTCAGCAGTAGACAGTGCAACAAAATATTTCTTTTTACTACACCACGATACTAGGGACTTACCTAAAATATGAAATGTTCCATATGCGCTCTTTCTATCTAACATAAAACTAGAAAAGTCAGCATCTGAATAACTTATAAAATCAATGGATTTTCTTTTTGGATAAAACAAACCTAAATTTAAAATATGTTTAAGATATTTGAAAATTCTTTTAACAGAAAGCAAATGTGACTCCGTTAAATTATCTTGAAATATTGCGCACATACACACACTAATCATAATATCTAGTCGACTAGTATTAAGGTAAAGTAGACTTCCAATCATACCTCTGTAATTTTTTTGATCAACTGGTTTCCCAGATTCATCAATGTCTAACTTACAGGTCGTACTCATGGGTGTATCACTTTCCTTAAAAATATTTAAAACAAAACATTTTAATAGATCCTTTGTATATTTACTTTGATTTAAAATAATACTATTTTCATTTTGAAAAACATGAAATCCAGGAAAATATTTGAGTTCTCCCATTAAACTCATTTCAAATTAATTTTGCATACTCTTTGAAAAATAAATACAGAAAGTATTTTTAGAATATCAAAAAATAATATCATCAACATAGATTTTTACTATCAAAACATCTTCAGAAATTCTTCTGATATAGAGACTTGGATTAGCAATCCCTTTTGTAAAAACATTTGAAATAAGAAAATTACAAAGTCTATCATACCAAGCTCATGGATATTGTTTCAAACCATATAACACTTTAGAGAGCTTAAAAACATGATTTGGAAAATGAGGATCAGTAAATCCAGGTGGTTGTTCAACAAAAAAATCATCAATTAAAACACAATTTAAAAAAGAACTTTTAACATCCATTTGATATAACCTGAGATTCAAATGAGTAGTATAGGAAAGTAGATTACTAATAGCTTCTAATCTAGATACAGAAGAAAAGGTTTACTCATAGTCTATTCCTTCTTCTTCATTATATCCTTATGCAACTAGCCTTTATTTGTTCCAAACTATATTTCTAGATTCATCAACTTTATTTCTAAAAACCCATTTAGTGCATGTGGTCAAAGTGTCCTTAGGTCTGTCAACTAATTTCCAGAAATTGTTTCTTTCAAATTGATTAAATTATTCTTGCATATACATTACCCAAAATTCATCATTAATTGGATCATTGATATATTTAGGTTCTAAATGTGAAATAAAAGCTTTATGTTCAACCTGGTTTCTTAGAGATGCTCTAGTCTATGTCCCTCTATCAAGATTACCAACAACATCATCTAAACGATGATTCTTTAATATCCTAGTTGATCTAGTAAAGGTAGGACTTGATATTACAGGTTCTTCTATAGGTTCTGATTCAACATAATCGGATTCTAAAAAATTTCCAAAATTAATTGATTTTATAGAAAGTTTACGGATTTTATTATTAAGGTCTAGAATAGACAGATCTTCTTCAATATTTTCATGAGAAGACATAAGTTCATGTGGATCAGTTTCATCGAATTTCATGTGAACAAATTCTTCCACACATTTAGTTCTTTTATTAAAGACTCTATAGGATTTTATAGTTATAGAATATCCTTAAAAGATTCCCTCATCACTATTAGAAGAAAACATGTCAAGATTATCCTTATTTTTAAGGATAAAGACTTTGTAACCAAAAACTATGAAGTAACTGGCTTTAGGCTTCCTATTATTCCACAGTTCATAAGAGGTCTTTTTGAGAACAGGTCTAATCGAGACTATATTTATAATATAACAAGTTGTATTCACAGCTTCTTCCCAGAAATAAATAGGTAGGTCATATTCATTAAGCATAGTTCTTGAAATTTCTTGAAGGGTTCTATTCCTTCTTTCTACTCCACCATTATGTTGAGGTGTCCTAGGGGAAGAAAAGTTGTGACTATAGCCATTGTGTGAGCAGTATGTTTCAAACTCATGATTTTCAAACCCACGACCATGATCACTTCTCAATGACTTAATCTTAAGTCCACTAAGGTTTTCTATATACTTGGAGTAGTTAATAAAGTAATAACAATCTTCACTTTTGTGAGCTATGAAGTATACCCAAGTGTACCTAGAATAGTCATCTACTAATAAATAGACATATTGCTTACCATTTAAACTAGAAACTCTAGAAGGACCAAACATGTCCTTGTGAACCAACATGATAGGTTGAGAAGTTGAAACATCTTTCTTTGATTTAAAAGAAAAATTATGTTTCTTTTCCTTTTGACAGGTATTACAAATTTCATCAGTTTGGAATTCAAGTTTAGATGGGTCTCTAACTATGTTTTTTCTAGTCAGTTTTCTATGTGAATGAATGTTGCAATGTCGTAATCTTTTATGCCATATCCAAGACACTTTATGACAATCATTCATGCAAGTAATGTTCTATTTAGCCAAATAATTAAAATCAATAGCATACACATTTTCATTTTGTAAACCATAAAATAATAATATATTTATAGAATTAAAAACATTAAAAGAATCATTTTAAAATTTAACATTGAAACCATCATCACACAACTAAGAAATACTTAATAGGTTATATTTAAGTCAATAAAAAATGTCACTTTAGAAATTAAAACTGAATCAGTGTTACCAATATGGCCTAAGCCGATGATATTTCCTTTTGAATTATCAGCAAAGGTGACATGCTCTCCATCAACTTTGATTAAAATCTTGAAACATGAGTAGTATCCATTCATATGTCTTGAACATCCACTTTACAAGTACCATACCTTCTTATGAGAACTTTTCAAGCATGTTTTCTACCAAACTGGTTTAATCAAAAAATGATTTTGGTACCCAGATTTTCTTGGGTCTAGATTAGTTAGAAAGAAACACTTTTGATACCCAGATTTCTCTAATGGGCCTCATACAATCAATAGATTCAAAATATTTTGAATGATAAACTTTATTTGATCTATAATCATGTGAATAACTAGTAGTATAATATGAATTTACAGAATTAGAACTAACAACATTCTATCTAGATTTAGGAATAAATCTATTTTTATTAATCTGTCTCTGTCCAGGATGATAGCCTATTCTAGGGGTTTATTTTGGTGCAACATTTTTCCTAGCATTTGAGTTAGAGTATTATTTCCATTCATGGACTTTTATAAGTCTTTCCTTAATTTCTCATTGGATAATTTTAGTTTAGTATTTTTCCTTATATAATTGAGATGTCTTTTACTTTTCTATATCAACTGCAGATTTAACAGAGTTGGTGAAAGCAGGCTGTTTCTTCAAGGTCTAATAATTGTCCTCCAATTCATTACAGGTTTCTTCTAGAAAATTACAGTATTCAAACAACTCTTCACTAGTCATGTTTTCAGATTTAGAATTAGAATAAACTCCAGAATTATATTAATTTAAATCAAGAGTATCTAATGTTACCTCTGATGTGTTTTTCACGAAACACATGTTAGATTTTTGAGACTATTCATCCTCAGAAGAATCAGAATCACTTGAACTATCTTTTGATGCACTCCATGTTGATTTCATAGCTTTCTTATATTTATTTTCCTTATAATCATATTTATTCTTTAACTTTATCTTCAGGAAGTCTGATTTCACATGTCCTTTCCTCTTGCATTCATAACAGACAATTTCGTCACTCTTATCATATTTTTTCCAATCCTTCTTCCAATGAACATTGTTGACATATTTTCCTTTATAATTTGGTTTTCTGAAGAATTTATTCTTCATGTAGTACTTCTTGAACAATAGAGACCCAAAGATTGAAGTACATGGACATGACATTACTTTTTCGGAATACTTAATACATAAAAAACTAGACACCAAAGGACCATATTAGTTTAGTGTCTTTGGAAACTTGGAACATAATATTCTAATCTTGGTGAAAGATCTTAAACATCTCCCATAAAGATAATCCCTTTTATTTCTTACCTCAAACCTTTCTTTATATCCTAGGTAAATGAATACAAATAAAGGGTGAGCTAAAATTCTCATAATGGGTAAGCATGGAAAAAAATAAAACATACCATATACATTTGAACTTCAAAACATGAACATAAAGATTAAACATCAAAATCTTGAGTCGTGAAATAAATCTTGGTAGTATGTAAGGAATAGATCATAAATAAATATCAATCATGATAAAATAACAAGGGAATAAAAAATTTAATTGTGGAAAAACATTAAGCACATGATATTTTTTCAATAGTAGCCAAGGAATTACTGCCATGACCTTCTTAGTGGACAAAGTCCCTTTCTGAATTGTGTTCACTCCTCGTTCCAGTCATGTAACACTGAACCAGATTAACTTACCATTTCAGCCATGTTTATCTCATGTGATATAAATATTTACCCAATGAATTGGAGGGAGATATAGGTACCACCCATCTCATAATGAAATCATTCTTACTTGTTCCACAAAATATACATATATCATTCATCATAACCCAAAGAATAAAATGGGTTTCATAAACATCATCCCATCATCAGATAATCCATAAAAAAATCGATATCATTTCATCATAAAAAAAATTTAAACCATTTAAATCATAGAGACATTATACTTGAAACATACAAATATGAAATAATGTCATCTTAGATGGAAATTGGTTTTGATAAAACACTTGAAATGAATTCTTGAGGAAAATATCCTTTCTTTTCACAAAATACCATGTATTTTTAAAAGAAACTGACTTTTGTTGAAAATAAATATGAAATCTTGTAATGGAAGATTTATGAAAATTAGGCTTTATGAAACCGTAAAAATCAGTTCGTGCTTCATAAGTTAAAAAACATTCTCCTCGTACATTTTTCGGAAATGTCAAAAAGTACAACATATGGTAAACAAAAAGATTCCATCCATAAAACAATGTGAAAGTCAAATAGGGTTAAACATGACTTTAAAAATACATGAAAGAATATTAAAAACATAATGAAAAACATTTTTATGGTCATGGATGAAAACTATAACCCCATTAAATACTTATGTATAAGGAATCTCGAATAAAAATGAGATTGAAAAATTATCCCTTACCTTAGGTCCGATATGATTCGTATGTATCCAACCCTCCTATATAATGATTTAGATAATGTCATTGAATTATTAATGAATCATATTCATTGTTATTATATCATATATGGTTCACTTATGACTTTATATTACCCGTTCTTTTGTAAGTTCCACGTTAAAGAAGCATTTTGTGTAAAATCGTTTTATTTATCGTACGTGTTTGGACTTGTTGTTCTTGATATTATTATTACTTATATCTTTATTTAAATACTTCCATAATATAAATCATGATTTATATATCATATATATATTCAGTATATATATATATATAATAGATATATAAATAGAATGAAATACACCGTTCACGGAGATGGTAGGCTGTACGTACGCATGAACACTGTTTTCGTTTCCTTGTTGAATTAAATGGAATTAAGTAAATGAATCAAATATTTACATAAATCCAGTATACTTATTATGTAATATATTTCAGGATTAGTTATTATAGATACTTTATAATAATACTTGAAAGGTTAATCATGGAAAATGAATCTCATCGCGTTCGTGGAGACGGTAGTCCTTACGTACGCATGAGCGATGATATCATTCCCATGATCGTGGAATTGTATTGAAGTGTATGTATAACATTTCAGAATCAATATCACTTTACAATAATCATATATAGTTATTTATATTCACCATTATACCCATCCAAGTAAGGTGGTGGTCGAAAACAGTTTACACCACGGCATGGAGACGGTATTCTATACATACGTACGCACGGTGATTTCATTTTTCTTAGGAAGGATAGAAGGTGAAATAGGGTAGTTTCATATTTATAATAAAATATCAGTATATTAGTGATACTGATTTTATTAATTTATAGTGAAAAAACTAAATAAGAAGAAGTTGAATAATAAAGAAACTCGATAGAATCGGAAGCAAAGATTACCTCTTCTTCGACGCACCTCCTTTAAGCTTCCTCTTAAGGAAGTAGAGTTGGTCTTTTTAGAAGACCATAACCTCCAGAATATTTCTAGGGAAGTGGAGAAGAGAAATGGGCAGGTTTTATCCGATCTTCAAGGCTCAAAAGTTTGTTAATAGAAGAGGGAGGGGGTGCCCTTTTTATAAGGTAGCAGAGGGGCACCTTTGGAAAAACTAAAAATATTATATTATAATAAAGTCATATTCGGTTTATAATAGCTCCAAATTGATTTATTTAGAATACATCGTAGGGATGGGTCCCAATACTCTCAACCAATAGGTTTTAGACAAGTTTAGGTTACTATTTTAACCTTATCATTTAGATATAACTATAAGTTAAATAATATAACATTTACCATGTCTTCTTGTTTTCTTACACTTTATGGTTAATAAACACACTATAAAAAGAAAAACGAACCCAAATTGGTTCATTATTAATATATATAACCTTATCTAGGTCATTTGGCAGATCTATAGATTTTTAGAACTATTATAAAAATTAATAATAAAATATTTGTATTAAATACTATTTTTTGTCAATTTTGAAACTATTTGGTAATCGATTTTTGAGAAAATCATAACAGCATGAATAGTTTACATAAAGTTAATTAACTCAATAAAAAATGTCATATTAACATGTAAAATTAGTTTAATTCATAAAAAGTCTCAAATTACAATTATTTGGGTATTTATAATATCAATTATTTTAATATTTCATTATTTATGTAATTACTCCATCACCATTGTGTCATAAATAAATTAAATTATATAATGTCTAAAAATTATAAATAAAATACCATCAGGTAGGAAATATTTTTATCTTTCTAATGAATATTTATAGTCTAATTTATCTTATGTATAACCCTATATTAAAAATTATTTAGTTATTAAACTTTGATTTTAACTATTTTAACTCTTTTTTAAATAAAATAAGAATAAATGTCCTAATCAAATCCAAGTGGACCTAAATGATAATATTATATTCCTAAGGTTGTTTTTGTTTAAATTAGACTTATCCAGTAGAATTAGAACATGTTTTAGGGTAATAATAATATCATTTTTACCCTTAATTTCCCTATTTACTTTTAACCGTGGTAAATAAAAGTTAAAATTTACTACTCACCAAAAATTATTTTTATCTTATTCAACCACATTTTACTCATTTATATTAACCAGTTCTCTCAAATTTTTGATATTCCACACACAGAAGCGGTAAAATGATGTTTTATGTAAATTTTCAAATTCTCCTAGGAGGTGGGTAAAAGACGGTGAAAATTTCAATAAAATTTGTATATATCTAAAATTATTATAAAATTACTCCAATGAATTACATTGAACTTATATAGGTATTATGTATCAATTTTTACTGAAAATAAATTTAAATAATATAAATAATTATTTAAATAATAAGTTGGTTTTTAAATAGTAACCCAGTGTTTTCACTATTCATCAAAAATTGAATGTTTTCAGAAAAACACCAAAAACTCACCCTAGGATAATTTTCATATTCTGAATCAAAAATTTATGTCTATTTAGAATGTTAAGCTTTATAAAATTTCAAAAATTTAGTATTATTATTCATAATGGCTTGTTTATATAACATATCGTTCTTTAGTGAAATTCGGTATTGCGTACAACACATGCTATCAGAGAAGGTCGTGATTGCGTGTAATGAAAGCCAAGTCAGAGATGTGTGTAGTGTAAGTTCCTTTTGGTGTAGTGTACAACACAAGAAATCAATGAAATTTAAATGAATATTTTTTATAAAATCTCGGGGTGTTACATTCTACCCCCCTTAAAATGAATTTCGCCCATGAATTTCGTCGGGGTTATAAATGGTTTACTACTCGAAAGTTTCTTTAATAGAAACCCACATCGTAAATAATAATACCAAAAATTATCTTTAGAAACTAAAGTATGCAACATAACTATTTCCCAAATTAACTAATCACTGGGTTTCCACATCGGAGAACATAGGTGAAAATATGGATATGGAAGAGAAATCTAACCATCATATTCTGATTGAGAGTTGTAGAGAACATGGCTATGAAAAATCCAACAATCACAAAGCCATAAATTTTTTATTATTTAAGGTACCATCTGATTCATCGGATATAAATACACTAGTACCAAATTTTTTTGTATTCAATATCATTTCCCTAATGTTGAAGAATTGTTGAATTAAAAGAAGGAATTACTTGATTTTGGTACAATCTTACTATTGTTTGTTCCTTGAACAATTTCCACATCATCTCATAAT
The DNA here is from genome assembly GCA_963277665.1 of Viscum album. NCBI lineage: Eukaryota > Viridiplantae > Streptophyta > Magnoliopsida > Santalales > Viscaceae > Viscum > Viscum album. The sequence continues at coordinate 773,472,868 of OY728138.1, forward strand.
GAAATGAAGTTTAATTTGACTTCTATGAAGTGTCAGCAGATCATGCGATAGAATGATAGGTCATTCTATCTGTCTCAAACAAATGGATTGTAAAAGTTATCAAATATACATAAGTCCATTTATAGTGATATTAATCATATATAGTTATTAAAATGGAATTATACTTCATATATCATACCTATTAATATAATAAAACTAGCTTCTACTAACCAGGGATTTTTTTAGGCCAGTGGTATGAGATAAAGGCCTGTCGCACTTCAGTTGTGGGTTCGATTCCCACAGCCTTGTCCGATGTGACAGGTTGTCGCCCGTTCTGCATGTTGTCCCTTTTCTTAAACTACACTATTATAACATTCCATAAATAATATTGAAAAAAGTTCTAGCCATAAACAATACTAACTTATGTCCAAAATAATTCATTCCAATATTTTGGCTTATCTAAAATACTTTTGTCCAAGCTCATAGTATAAAGAAAAAAATTACTAGAAATGCCATCTACCGATCATGTGAATAGCATCATTTATCCCCCATATATCATATGATATATCTTTTTGGTCACATTTCAAACATGTGAATACCTTAATCATGTATTCTCTTGAAACATACATTACCATAGCACCTTAGTGAAAACATGAATGCTATCAAAAGTTAACTCTTTCCACATACCAAAATCCTAAAAAATGTATATACTCAAACCAAGATATCACATTGTCCATACATCAGTCATGAGCTTAATAATACTATCAAACATCTCATTATCTCATTATCCCTTCATTATGTGCATATCATCTACCTTCCAAAAATATTACAATAACATTTTATGGTTACCGGTACCATATAATTATTGAAAACCAATACATATATATTCCAAAATTCCACAATGCCATAAATGAGATTCTATGATACTATTTTGAAATCCCATTACATAAACACATAATCATTACACAACATCATTATCATACTCAACATCACAAATAGTGATCGCATGTGACTTCCCTTTATCCTTTTCCTTAATAGGTTGCTCAGATTGATCATCATTTACCCTTGGATTAGGGCATTGATTAGCATAATGCCCCATTTCCTTGCACTTAAAGCATTGAAGTGTTGGTGGTGTGTTCTCTACAGTCTTTTATTTATTCACATCATTAGAAACCATTTTTCCATTACTTCGAAACTCAGCTACTCAATGACCTTCTTTTCCACACATAAAACATTTTCTACTCCCTTTAAGACAATCTCCACCATGGTTCTTTCCAAACTTTGAGAATAAAGAAACATTCATCTTCTTTTCACCAGAATTATGAGATTTCTCCTTGAACTCCATCTTTTGTTTCTTGTCAAAACCATGAGATGGATATGTTACACCAACTTCTAGTTCTACCTTGATAGCACAACACACAATTTCTTCATATCTATTGATGTCTCTTTTAGCTAATGCCCTTCGAAGACTTGGTTTTAAGCCACTGAAAAATCGATAAACTTTACTTTCAGGTTGGATGATAAAACTAGATTCATACATTGAAAGTCTTGTAAAAATTACTTCTTATATACCAACAGATTCATCATCCTTCTGATTAAGCTCAAGGAACTCCTTTTCCATATTTGTTCAAAGAATATGAGGGAATTACTTACTGAAAAAAAAGTTCTTGAACTCGTCCCATTCCATGGATTCAATTTCATCTTGGGGCCTTGTATTCTTAATTAGAGTCCACCATTGATCTGCTTCACCTTATAAATGTTAAATAACCAGAATGACTTTTCCATGTTCCGAATAGCATATTATGGAAAATATCTTTTCAATGGTACTGATCCATTGTTCATCAACAAGTGGATCAGAAGACCCACTGAAAGAAGGTGGATGTTGCCTCTTGAAGGACTCAATAGAATATTGTTCCCTTCTCTGGTCATTTGAAAGTCCAGAATGATTTATAGCTTGTGTAAGTATAGTTATTAGATTTTTCACTCCATCTCCCATGATATTGGTTTGTTCAAGAGGACAATCATTTCATTTTCCATTACATTGATCAACACAGTTCCTTCGGGTTCCAGCCATCGAATAAAACACAAAAAGAATAGTGTGAGAGACAAAAATAATTCTAAGGAAAACAACATAATAAAGGTGGAGTACCTTAAATATCTAACATATTAGGTTTAATTGTAATATTGTTACCATAATTGTAGGACTATAACCTATACATCTACTTAACCTTAGGGACATCCATAGATATACCTTAGAAATATCTCTAGGGATCTCACTAAAGTTTTAGCATCCTAGTTTCCAAAATTTAACTAAACATTTCCTCTAATACCAACTGTAGAGACCAAAATATTGAAGTACATGGACATGGCATTACTTTTACGGAATACTTAATACATAACGAAAACAGACACCAAAGGACCGTATTAGTTTATTGTCTTTGGAAACATGGAACATAATCTTCTAATCTTGGTGAAAGATCTTCAACATCCCCAATAAATATCATCCACTGTTTTTCTTACCTAAATCATTTCATTATATCCGGGGGAAAAGAAAACATATAAATAGTGAGATCAAATGCTTAGTAATGGTAAGCATGGAAAGAAATAAAACAATCCATATACATTTGAACTTCAAAACATGAACATAATGTTTAAACATCAAAATCATGAGTTGTGAAATAAATCTTGGCAGTACGTAAGGCAGAAATCATAAAGGAACATTAATCATGATAAAATAAAACGGGAATAAAAAATTTAATTGTGGAAAAACATTGAGAACATGATATGATTTCCATAGTAGACATGGAATTGATGCCATGACCATCTTAGTGTACAAATTACCTTTCTGAATCGAGTTCACTCCTTGTTCCAGTCCTGTTTCACTGAACTGGATTAACTTACCATTTCAGCCATGTATATCTAATGAGATTTAAATCTTTCCCCAATTCATTGGAGGGATATATAGGTATCACCCATTTCATAATTAAATCATTCTTACTTGTGCCACAAAATATACATAAATCATTCATCAAAACCCAAAGAATAAAATGGGTTTCATAAACATCATCCCATTACAACATAATCCATATAAAACAAATGGATATCATTTCATCATAAGAAAAGTAAAACCATTTAAATTGTAGAGACATTATACTTGAAACATTCACATATGAAATAATTTCATCTTATATGGAAGTTGGTTTTGATAAAACACTTGAAATAAATTCTTGAGGAAAATATCCTTTCTTTTCAAAATCATTATCTTTTCACAAAATTCCATGTAATTTTAAAAGAAATGGAATTTTGTTGAAAATAATCATTAAATCTTGTAAAGGATGCTTTATGAAAATTAGGCTTTACAAAACCATAAAAATCAGTATAAGGCCCCGGCCTTAAACCTTACTTAATCTTGAGTTATTACAAGATTACACATTGAGGATCTTTTCAGGTTTAGAGTTTTAGAGAATTAGATCATGAAACTTGCATTACATTCCACATTTAAACAAAGTGGATACATAGAAGACAGTATTCATTCTTCCCATCAACGGGAACATATAAAAATATAACACGGATTCTTTCTTGACACATCCTTGACACTATCATCACATCATGTACCTTTCCCTTGACTTGTGAAAAGAATTTCAAAAACTTGGGATGAGCATAAAAAGCTCAGTAAGAATGATAAAAATATGGAAAGGAAACACGAGTTCATATATACATAAGAATGAAATCATACTTTACCCATAAAACAAAGTCACTTTAACATACCTCATCAAACCATGAATAAATCATAGAAATCATAAGACATAAAGGTAACTTGAGGCATTCATAACATTCTTATGTAGGGAGTAACCCTCTTGGTTATGTTTGGAATACCCATCACAGTATATTCCCTAAATCTCTTCGGAGAAACCTTAACGTTTCACTCCTTCGCGTTACCCAATGCATTGGAGAGCTATATCGGGCTCACCCGCCCTTAGTTTATCACGGAACCACCAGTTCTTCATAACAATGCCCAAGAACCATAACATAATCGTATCACATAAAACATGAATAAAGGAAACATAACATTTCCACATTTCAATCACAATATAACATTTTAGGATATTGAAATAATGAATCCATTCAAAAAGAAACCATTTCCAAAACCATTTAAAACATTTAATAAAGAGATTTTTGAATCAAAGTGTCCCATACCACCTTGAATCTTTTAACATTTTAAACCATTAATATCCATATAAATAAATCCTTAAAACCATTTTGAAAACATGGATATTAATAAGAACAAATAATTAAAACATTTAAAACGATATTTTGGTTAAAGGGGTTTTACCAAAATTAGAGACACTTGAATACCATAATTGAGGAATAACAATTAGTCAGAACTTTATAATATCATGAGAATAAAAGGATTCATGATATAATACTCCAAAGGATAGTATATACACCGTATAAGAGTGAATCAGTGCATAACAACAATGAACCCTCAATAGAAATGTCAAATGTGATGAAATCCCTTATAGAGAAGGTATCCTTAAATTAAGGACAAATCAATCTCAAAAATATGTGTGAAAAATATAAATACACCCAATATTAGTGGATATTAAGTGTAAAACAATAAAAGGCCATTCACACATATTCAATGGATGATATATTCAATGACTACATGTTGAACCCAAAGAAATCGAAATTGGGTTAAAAAGTTCCTTTGACAGCCTAACGACATCACATCAAAATGAGTTGATGAGAGATAAAAAGTGTATCTCATCACTTGGACATAAAATTTACATCAATAAGGATATATGAGAACATATCCCAACATAACAATATGTAAATTAAAAGACCCAACAAAAGAAGTCCTTTAAAAAAGAGGAGGGTGAAAGGTTCCCTTACCGACTTGGGTATCTTTCAAAACATACACCCCATGAAAGAAAGACAATAGGTCATTGATGTAAATACTCATAAACGAAATTATATTACACAAAGAGTAGAATAATGGGCAGTACATACACCACTCAATGGAATTTGTGGCAAATGTAGCATAAATATCATGGGAATAAAAGTGATATGAAAAATCCCTTACGAAAACTCGGCAGCCTAACGGTGCCACATAAAACTTCCGAATATGGATTGATGAGATCAAATAGAGTATCCCATCACATTACAATAGAATTTACAGAAAGTGGAATATAAAAGGAAATCCCCCAACATTGCAAGGAGGAGTTTAAAAGAAGTGACATAAAGGAGAGTACTTAAAAAGAAAGAGAGAGGTTAGATCTCTTATGAAATTTCGGCAGCCTAACGGCGCCACTCAAAACTCCCAAAATGCATTGATGAGAGAGAATAAGGTCTCTCATCACATGAACATAAATATTACAGTAAATTTAATATAAAATATCATCCCAATAACAAGAAAGATTAGCTTTAAAAGGAATGACATAAAAGTGTATACTTAAAAAGAAAGAGAGGAGTAGGATCCCTTACCTCGGGTCCGACTTGACTCGATCGTTCTTTAATCTCCTGAATAATAAACTTGAGTTAATTTCTAATTCCTTAATAACCCTTTTTCAAGTTCATTATTACTTTTATACCACTTATTACCATGTCACAAACATTATTTAATCATTTAAGTTAATAATATTTGTTTTGCCGATATTTGGTTCTTAAGTCGAAAGTGGTCTTCTTACAATTACATGTTGTCCGTGTAGCCAAATGTTTATTATATCCAGAATTTTATTCATTATGTAGATATCATATATGTCATATATGTCCAGTACATGCATGCATTTATAACATTACATAATCATTTAGAGGTAAGAAATGAAATGCACCGTTCATGGAGACGATAAGCCGTACGTACGCATGAACGCTACTTTCATTTCTATTTCGTATTTTATTGAATGGAATAATAATGATATAAAGGTATATTATAATTCCAGTATAATATCATATATAATATCATATTTCCATCCTTTATACATCCCACATATGGTATTTAACGAATCAAATCACTTTGAGGGGGCGGTAGTCCGCACTTCCTTAAATGAAGATATCGCGTATACCCATAATGGAAGCCATAAAGGTAAGACAAAAATGAAAAATACAGAAGCATAAATAAAACATAAACATATTATATATCATATATAAAAATAGTGACATCATAATGGCCACCTTTGAAGGTGTTAAATGAGTATTGAACAATCATCGTTTCGGGAGGCAGAATTTCACCGTCCACGGAAACCGTATGTTTTTTAACCATTTGATGTAGTTGTGTGAGAGTGTAGCTCGAATAAATCTTATAACAACATCCTAGTATATTGAAGATACTGGTGTTGTTACAAAAGAAGTAAATAAAAAGAGTTTAGGGGGTTGGAGAAGCAAAATTAAACAAATGAACATGAGAGAATGAATTACCTTTAAAAGTGTAACTCCTTTTGATTTAAGCCTAAAGGCTTCCATTGAAAGGATTCTGCCCAAAGGGAGTCCTCTAGGATGCGGAGAGGGATGTGGAGAGAGTAAATGGGCAGGGGTTGGCCGAGAAAAAGGCTTGAGGAGTGTGTTAAATGAGGTAGAGGTGGGGGCCTTTTATAAGAGGAGAGGAGGGGTACTTTTGGAAAGTAAAGAAATATTACTTTATTTGAAAATGTGTTTCGGTTTTAAAAGGACCCAAATTGATATAATTCTTGGATAAGGTGATAAGTATTCGAAATCCACTCATCCAATAAGTTTTTTACATGTTTAGTTCATATAGTTTACATTATCTTTCCATTTTATTTAAATCGTCAAATAATGATATCATCGCTGCATCATTATTATGTCATAAATAATTTAATTTATTTAATGTCTAAAAATTATAAAAAAATACTATTATGTAGGAAATCGTTTTATCTTTCCAATTAATATTTATAATCAAAAAGATGACTTTTATAACCCCACTTAAAAATTGTTTTAGTAAAACATATCATGTTTGTGTCAATTTTACTTTTACATTAAATAAAATGTTATTTATGTCATTTCCCAACCAAAGTGGATCCATGGGGTCCCCATGTTGACCCATGGCTTGTCTAGGTCGGCCATGACACAACCAATAAGTTTGGGACATGTGTCTAGGTCATTTCATATCATTAAAGCATTATTTATACCTTAAACTACACTAATTACCACTAATCGCTATTAAAAACTTAATAAGTTACTATTCACCAAAAAAATTATTTTAATCTCATTGAACCACATTTTACTTCTTAATGACAACCATGTATGTCTGATTTTCAAAATTCAATACACATTAGTGGTAAACTTTCATTTAACTGAAAAATCAGTTTGTTGATTACCACTTAGTGGTTTCACTATTCATCAAAAATTGATGTTTTTCAGAAAATTACCAAAAATTCACCCTAAGCAATATTTGATATTCTTAATTCAAATATGAAGTCCTTTTTACAAAATTCAAAACATATAAGTCACATTAATTAATTTAATAATTAATTCCCGATGTCATGACAAATAGCGTGTTTTATGAAACAATAAGTATCAAAAGATTGACACTAGTTTAAGTCTGATTTCAAAGTGAAATTGATTCCAACGACCACTATTGGATTTAATGGTAAAAATATTTTCTAATTTCACTTTAAAACCAATTCAAAATATAATCTTATCATATAAATAAATTAGATTAAAAAGTGGTTTTGAATCAAAATACAACATTTTACACTATTCATTAAAAAAAGAACTTTATCAGAAAGATACCAAAAATTTACACAAATTAAATTTTGATGTCCCGATTCTTAATAAGAGTTTTATTTGGTCCAAAAGAATGTTTAAGAGTGAACAAAACTATATTTAATGACGGTTCTCCATCAAAAGATGATAAGTGAACCTTTAGTGAAAACTAGGGCATATACACCAAAAATTGAATTCTTTCCATATTTTAAGCCTTTATCTTTTATTGTATAAATGTAAAAATATTTAAGAACATATATAATAATATTTTAGTTATTTCTATCCATTCCCGCCAATACAATGGCTACATATTAACTACCATTAAAAATAATATTATTTTATTATTAGAGTGCAACGTAAGATTCCCAAGAAACTCGTTGTTGCGTGTTGGGTACGCCATCGAGCATAGCTTCCCCTTTAAAGTCATTTAAATATTTTATTCACAAATATAGATAAATATGAAATGTCATATTCTTTATTTACCTAGGGTGTTACATCCTTCCCCCCTTTTGGGAATTGCGTCCTCGCAATTTTAAAATTGCGCTTGGAAACATCCTTGAAAGTCCCACATCGGAACAAAAGTCGGTAAAACAAACACTTTAAAATAAAGAAAGATAAGTACAAAGGTCACCCGAGTTAACCCATACTAGGATTCCAAGTATGAAAATATGGACATGGAGAAAAAACAAAGGGGCATGTTCTGATGGAGAGTGATAGAAAACATGTTTAGGAGAAAGTTAACCACGAGAAAATCACAAACTTGTGATGGGTTAAACGGTATTCGATTCCCCAGTAGGAAAAGATAATAGACAACATTTTTGTTTTAAGTTACTTTTTATTGAGGAATTTATTCATAAGGAAACATAATCACTTATCATATTGACTTTCAACCTTTATTAGATTCCTTACACAAACTCATATTTTCTCCAAAAGATGAGTATTTAGGAAGACTTGTTCACATTAAGAGTACTATAATCAACATCTAGAGAATCACCTAATCCACAAAATAGAACTATATACTTCCCATGTCTTTAGATATTAACCAAATCCAAAACCAAAAAGGCTAGTACAAGATCAGATAATCTAGAAAAGGATAACCCTTTATAAAAAGAAAATATATTCTTAATCTCCAAAATTTGTCCAACAAAACCCAAAGTTCAACGAGGACCATTCTATAATCAATTTGTCCATTAAATTCTTCAAAGTAAACTAATATAAGATTGAAACCCAAATATTTGAAGGATTTAGTCGCATAGTCTTCCAAGATAAATCGTAACATTTATCTCCAAACAAAATCAGTTGCTCCTAATGTCTCGTTTTGAAAAGTAATTAACCTAATCACATATCCTCCATGATAGGTTAATCATTTTCAAAAATAACCCAAAATAAACTTACTCTTAATTCATAAAATCATATAACTAGAAAGAATCAGTCAAACTAACCAGGGAATTCACGTAGTCCAGTGGTAGGCGATAAATACCAGTCGCACATTGGTTGTGGGTTCGATTCCCGCAGCTTTGTCCGACGCGACGGGATGTCACACGGTCTGCGTGTTGTCCTTTTTCCAAAACTATATAATTCTTAAAACATTCCCCAAAATGAGATAAAATCTTCAAGAATAATCATAACATATTTTAACCTCAAGTTTATCTCATTCCTTTCATTTTCCATCATATCATAGAGTAACCCATAATTACCTAAAAATTAAGTATCATATAAACCCTAATGGTTACCTTAATAATTATTACCTGAATTTCCACATCGAATTGGCCATCTCGTACCTGATTCATTAGAGAACTCACCAAGGTTGAAGTGGTTGATCATGACTCCTTGATATTTGGTTTAGAACAACCACGAGTTTCCTCATTGAATCCTTCATTTTATCTAGTATCTTAATCAGAGAACCACCACAGTTTCCATCAAACCTGTTGTCTCTTTGGTGCCTGCTAGATCCATCCATTCACTAAAAATAGAAATGTCAGTGTGAGTATATCAAAAAAACCATCATGTACTAATGATTAAGATATACAATAAGATATACTTACTCATTCACTTTATCTAAAACTAAGACTATTTCTGAAATCCTAACCATTATGGTAATTGTCAATTATGCTTAAAGAATACCCTAACCTCTAAAGTTATCTAAACCGACCTTTGATACCAACTATACGGCCCCAGCCTTAAACCTTACTTAATCTTGAGTTATTACAAGATTACACATTGAGGATCTTTTCAGGTTTAGAGGTTTAGAGAATTAGATCATGAAACTTGCATTACATTCCACATTTAAACAAAGTGGTTACATAAAAGACAGTATTCATTCTTCCCATCAACGGGAACATATAAAAATATAACACGGATTCTTTCTTGACACATCCTTGACACTATCATCACATCATGTACCTTTCCCTTGACCTGTGAAAAGCATTTCAATAACTTGGGATGAGCATAAAAAGTTCAGTAAGAGTGATAAAAATATGGAAAGGAAACATGAGTTCATATATACATAAGAATGAAATCATACTTTACCCATAAAACAAAGGCACTTTAACATACCTCATCAAACCATGAATAAATCATAGAAATCATAAGACATAATGGTAACTTGAGGCATTCATAACATTCTTATGTAGGGAGTAACCCTCTTGGTTACGTTTGGAATACCCATCACAGTATATTCCCTAAATCTCTTCGGAGAAACCTTAACGTTTCACTCCTTCACGTTACCCAATGCATTGGAGAGCTATATCGGGCTCACCCACCCTTAGTTTATCACGGAACCACCCGTTCTTCATAACAATGCCCAAGAACAATAACATAATCGTATCACATAAAATATGAATAAAGGAAACATAACATTTCCACATTTCAATCACAATATAACATTTTAGGATATTGAAATAATGAATCCAATCAAAAAGAAACCATTTCCAAAACCATTTAAAACATTTAATAAAGAGATTTTTGAATCAAAGTGTCCCATACCACCTTGAAGCTTTTAACATTTTAAACCATTAATATCTATATAAATAAATACTTAAAACCATTTTGAAAACATGGATATTAATAAGAACAAATAATTAAAACATTTAAAACGATATTTTGGTTAAAGGGGTTTTACCAAAATTAGAGACACTTGAATACCATAATTGAGGAATAACAATTAGTCAGAACTTTATAATATCATGAGAATAAAATGATTCATGATATAATACTCCAAAGGACAGTATATACACCATATAAGAGTGAATCGGTGCATAACAACAATGAACCCTCAATAGAAATGTCAAATGTGATAAAATCCCTTATAGAGAAGGTATCCTTAAATTAAGGACAAATCAATCTCAAAAATATGTGTGACAAATATAAATACACCCAATATAAGTGGATATTAAGTGTAAAACAACAAAAGGTCATTCACACATATTCAATGGATGACATATTCAATGACTACATGTTGAACCCAAAGAAATCGAAATTGGGTTAAAAAGTTCCTTTGACAGCCTAACGACATCACATCAAAATGAGTTGATGAGAGATAAAAAGTGTATCTCATCACTTGGACATAAAATTTACATCAATAAGGATATATGAGAACATATCCCAACATAACAATATGTAAATTAAAAGACCCAACAAAAGAAGTCCTTTAAAAAAGAGGAGGGTGAGAGGTTCCCTTACCGACTTGGGTATCTTTCAAAACATACACCCCATGAAAAAAAGACAATAGGTCATTGATGTAAATACTCATAAACGAAAGTATATTACACAAAGAGTAGAATAATGGTCAGTACATACACCACTCAATGAAATTTGTGGAAAATGTAGCATAAATCTCACGGGAATAAAAGTGAGATGAAAAATCCCTTACGAAAACTCGGCAGCCTAACGGCGCCACATAAAACTTCCGAATATGGATTGATGAGATCAAATAGAGTATCCCATCATATTACAATAGAATTTACAGAAAGTGGAATATAAAAGGAAATCCCCCAACATTGCAAGGAGGAGTTTAAAAGAAGTGACATAAAGGAGAGTACTTAAAAAGAAAGAGAGAGGTTAGATCTCTTATGAAATTTCGGCAGCCTAACGGCGCCACTCAAAACTCCCAAAATGCATTGATGAGAGAGAATAAGGTCTCTCATCACATGAACATAAATATTACAGTAAATTTAATATAAAATATCATCCCAATAACAAGAAAGATTAGCTTTAAAAGGAATGACATAAAAGTGTATACTTAAAAAGAAAGAGAGGAGTAGGATCCCTTACCTCGGGTCCGACTTGACTCGATCGTTCTTTAATCTCCTGAATAATAAACTTGAGTTAATTTCTAATTCCTTAATAACCCTTTTTCAAGTTCATTATTACTTTTATACCACTTATTACCATGTCACAAACATTATTTAATCATTTAAGTTAATAATATTTGTTTTGCCGATATTTGGTTCTTAAGTCGAAAGTGGTCTTCTTACAATTACATGTTGTCCGTGTAGCCAAATGTTTATTATATCCAGAATTTTATTCATTATGTAGATATCATATATGTCATATATGTCCAGTACATGCATGCATTTATAACATTACATAATCATTTAGAGGTAAGAAATGAAATGCACCGTTCATGGAGACGATAAGCCGTACGTACGCATGAACGCTACTTTCATTTCTATTTCGTATTTTATTGAATGGAATAATAATGATATAAAGGTATATTATAATTCCAGTATAATATCATATATAATATCATATTTCCATCCTTTATACATCCCACATATGGTATTTAACGAATCAAATCACTTTGAGGGGGCGGTAGTCCGCACTTCCTTAAATGAAGATATCGCGTATACCCATAATGGAAGCCATAAAGGTAAGACAAAAATGAAAAATACAGAAGCATAAATAAAACATAAACATATTATATATCATATATAAAAATAGTGACATCATAATGTCCACCTTTGAAGGTGTTAAATGAGTATTGAACAATCATCGTTTCTGGAGGCAGAATTTCACCGTCCACGGAAACCGTATGTTCTTTAACCATTTGATGTAGTTGTGTGAGAGTGTAGCTCGAATAAATCTTATAACAACATCCTAGTATATTGAAGATACTGGTGTTGTTACAAAAGAAGTAAATAAAAAGAGTTTAGGGGGTTGGAGAAGCAAAATGAAACAAATGAACATGAGAGAATGAATTACCTTTAAAAGTGTAACTCCTTTTGATTAAGCTTAAAGGCTTCCTTTGAAAGGATTATGCCCAAAGGGAGTCCTCTAGGATGAGGATAGGGATGTGGAGAGAGTAAATGGTCAGGGGTTGGCCGAGCAAAAGGCTTGAGGAGTGTGTTAAATGAGGTAGAGGTGGGGGCCTTTTATAAGAGGAGAGGAGGGGTACTTTTGGAAAGTAAAGAAATATTACTTTATTTGAAAATGTGTTTCGGTTTTAAAAGGTCCCACATTGATATAATTATTGGATAAAGTAATAAGGCTTCGAAATACACTCATCCAATAAGTTTTGTACATGTGTTGTTCATATATTTTACATTATCTTTCCATTTTATTTAAATCGTCAAATAATGATATCATCGCTGCATCATTATTATGTCATAAATAATTTAATTTATTTAATGTCTAAAAATTATAAAAAAAATACTATTATGTAGGAAATCGTTTTAGATTTCCAATGAATATTTATAATCAAAAATATGACTTGTATAACCCCACTTAAAAATTGTTTTAGTAAAACATATCTTGTTTGTGTCAATTTTACTTTTACAATAAATAAAATGTTATTTATGTCATTTCCCAACCAAAGTGGATCCATGGGGTCCCCAAGTTGACCCATGGCTTGTCTTGGTGGGCCATGACAAAACCAATAAGGTTGGGACATGTTTCTAGGTCATTTCATATAATTAAATCATTATTTATACCTTAAACTACACTAATTACCACTAATCGCTATTAAAAACTTAATAAGTTACTATTCACCAAAAAAATTATTTTAATCTCATTGAACCACATTTTACTTCTTAATGACAACCATGTATGTCGGATTTTCAAAATTCAATACACATTAGTGGTAAACATTCATTTAACTGAAAAATCAGTTTGCTTGATTACCACTTAGTGGTTTCACTATTCATCAAAAATTGATGTTTTTCAGAAAATTACCAAAAATTCACCCTAAGAAATATTTGATATTCTGAATTCAAAAATGAAGTCATTTTTACAAAATTCAAAACATATAAGTCACATTAATTAATTTAATAATTAATTCCCGCTGTCATGACAAATAGCGTGTTTTATGAAACAATAAGTATCAAAAGATTGACACTAGTTTAAGTCTGATTTCAAAGTGAAATTGATTCCAATGACCACTATTGGATTTAATGGTAAAAATATTTTCTAATTTCACTTTAAAACCAATTCAAAATATAATCTAATCATATAAATCAATTAGATTAAAAAGTGGTTTTGAATTTAAATACAACATTTTACACTATTCTTTAAAAAAAAAGAACTTTATCAGAAAGATACCAAAAATTTACACAAAGTAAATGTTGATGTCCCGATTCTTAATAAGAGTTTTATTTGGTCCAAAATAATGTTTAAGAGTGAAAAAAACTATATTTAATGACGGTTCTCCATCAAAAGTTGATAAGTGAACCTTTAGTGAAAACTAGGGCATATACGCCAAAAATTGAATTCTTTCCGTATTTTAAGCCTTTATCTTTTATTGTATAAATGTAAAAATATTTAAGAACATATATAATCATATTTTAGTTATTTCTATCCATTCCCGCCAATACAACGGCTACATATTAACTACCATTTAAAATAATATTATTTTATTATTAGAGTGCAACGTAAGATTCCCAAGAAACTCGTTGTTGCGTGTTGGGTACGCCATCGAGCATAGCTTCCCCTTTAAAGTCATTTCAATATTTTATTCACAAATATAGATAAATATGAAATGTCATATTCTTTATTTACCTGGGGTGTTACAATCAGTTTGTGTCCTATAAGTTAAAAAAACATTCTCCTCGTACTTTTGTCAGAAAAGTCAAAAAGTACCACGTATGATAAACAAAAAGTGATTCCATCCATAAAAAAAGTAAAAGTCAAAGAGGGGTAAACATGAAATTAAAAATACATGAAAGAATTTTAAAAACTTTATTAAAAACATTTTTATGGTAATGGATGAAAAATATAACCCCATTTAATACTTATGTATAAGAAATCTCCAATAAAATTGAGATTGAAAAATTATCCCTTACATTAGGTCTGATGTGATTTGTACATATTCGAACCTCCTGTATAATGATTTAAATAATGTAATTGACTTAATACACAATCATATTCATTTTTATGATATCATATATGGTTCACTTATGACTTTATATTACCTGTTCTTTTGTAAGTTCCATGTTAAAGCAGCGTTTTGGGTAAAATCGTTTTATTTATCGTACATGTTGGGACTTGTTGTTATTGATATTATTATTACTTATATATTGATTTACTTACATCCATAATGTAAATCATTATTTATATATCATATATATATTCAGTATATATATATATAATATATATATAAATGGAATGAAATATACTGTTCATGGAGACGGTAGGTTGTACGTACGCATGAATGTTGTTTTCATTTACTTTATTGAACTAAATGGACTTAAGTAAATGTAACACATATGTAAATAAATAAAGTATCATTATTATTTATTATATATACTTTATAATCATACTTGAATGGTTAATCATGGAAAATGAATCTCATCGTGTTTGTGGAGACAGTAGTCTGTACGTACGTATGAGCGATGATATCATTCCCATGATCGTGAAATTTTATTTAAGTGTATGTATAATATTTCAGAATCAATATCAATTTCAAATAATAATATAGAGTTATTTATTTTCACCATTATACCCATCCAAGTAAGGTGGTGGTCGAAAGTTGATTACACCACGGCGTGGAGACTGTATTCTGTACGTACGCAAGCACAATGATTTCATTTTCCGTAGGAAAGATAGAATGTGAAATAGGGTTGTTTCATATTTATAATAATATATCAGTATATTAGTGATACTGATTCTATTAATTTATAGTGAAACATGTAAAGAAGAATGAGAAAAAGAAAGAAACTTGAGAGAATCGAAAGAAAAGATTACCTATTCTTTGAGGCACCTCCTTTAAGCTTCCTTTTAAGTAAGTAGAGTTGATCTTTTGAGAAGCCCAGAACCTCAATAATGTTCCTAGAGAAGTGGGGAAAATAAATGGTCTGGGGTTGGCTGAGCATCAAGGCTCAAAAGGGTGTCAAGAGTAGAGGGAAGGGATGCCCTTTTTATAAGAGAGGAGAGGGGCACCTTTGGAAAAACATAAAATATTATTTTATAAAAATGACATATTCGGTTTATAATAGAACCAAATTGATTTATTTCGAATCTAAAGTGGGTATAGATCACAATAATCTCAACCAATAGGTTATATACAAGTTTTGGTCACTATTTAAACCTTATCATTTAGATTTAACTCTAAGTTAAATAATTTAACATTTACCGTGTCTTCTTGTTTTCTTACACTATATGGTTAATAAACATAATATAACATGCCAAACAAACCCCAAGTGGTTCATTATTAATATATATAACCTTATCTAAGTCATTTGGCAAAACCATAGATTATTAGTAATATTATAAAAATTAATAATATAATATTTGTTTTAAAAACTATTTTTTGTCAATTTTGAAACTATTTGGTAATTGATTTTTGTGAAAATCATTACAGCATGATTAGTTTGAACAAAGTTAATTAAATCAATAATAACATGCAATATTAACAAATAATATTAGTGGAATTCATAAAAAGTCTCAAATTATATTTATGTGGGTATTTATAATATCAATTATTTTAGTATTTCATTATTTAGGTAATTACTGCATCACCATTATGTCATAAATAAATTAAATTATTTAATGTATAAAAATTATAATTAAAATAAAATTAGGTATTAAATCCTTTTATATTTCTAATAAAAATTTATTGTCCAATTTATCTTATGTATAACCCTATATGAAAAAAAAATTAGTTATTAAACTTTGATTTTAAATATTTTAACTCTTTTTTAAATAAAATAATTATAAATGTCCAAATCTAATCCAAGTAGACCTAAATGATAATATTATATTCCTACAGTTGTTTTTGGTTAAATTATACTTATCCAATATAATTATAACATGTTTTAGGGTAATAATAATATCATTTTTACCCTTAATTACTCTATTTACTTTTAACCGTGGTAAATAAAAGTAAAAAGCTACTATTCACCAAAAATTATTTTTATCTTTTTGAACCACATTTTACTCATTTATATTAACTGGTTCTCTTAGATTTTCTATATTCCACACATAGGAGCGGTATAATTAAGTTTTATGTAAATTCTCAAATTCTCCTTAGAGGTGGGTAAAAGACGGTGAAAAGTTCAATAAAATATTTATATATCTAAAAGTATTATAAAATAAATCCAATGAATTACATTGAACTTATATACATATAATGTATCAATTTTGAACTAAAATAAGTTAAATAAAATAAATAATTATTTAAATAAAAAGTTGGTTTTTAAATAGTGACCTAGTGTTTTCACTATTAATAAAAAATTTAATGTTTTCAGAAAAATACAAAAAATTCACTCTAGGATAATTTTGATATTCCTAATCAAAAAATGAAGTCTCTTTTGAATGATAAAATTTATAAAATTTCAAAAATTGGGTATTACTATTCACAACTACTAGTTTTTATAACATATCGTTTTTTAGTGAAACATGGTATTGCATACAAAAGACGTTATCGTGGAAGGTCTTGATTGTGTGTAATGAAAGACAAGTCAAGGATGCGTTTAGTGAAAGTTCCTTTTGGTGTAGCGTACAACACAAGACATCAATGAAATTAAAAAAATATTTTTCATAAAATCTCGGGGTGTTACATGAACAGTCTGGCTATCTGAACCATCTCTTCATCACTATTAGAATCTGAACCTTCACTTGTTGAGATTTCAGTAGGCATGTGAACTTTCTCATTGTCCATGCTCTTTGAGGCAGTATATTTAAATTCTACTGACTTCTTTTTTACATCGTCATATTCTTCCTTGTTTACATTCAGTTATTCTTCATACATCATCAACATACCTATTAATAATTTAACAGGTAGTGAACTTATGTCACACAATTATCTTATTGAGACTGACATGCCTCTCCATCATTCTGTAAAACATCTTAGTATTATCATAATCTGGTCCTTTATAGGAACAACCATTCTAAGTGAGATCACAGTGTTGAAAATATCATTGAACCTGAAATACATATCAGAAATAGGTTCATCAGACTTCATTTGAAAATTAGCATGCTTAATAGTGTAGGTATTCAATCTCATTTAATTAACATTAGTTGTTCCCTCATGGTAAATATCCATAGTGTCTTAGATTTCATATGCAGTTTTACAAACAGATATTCAATTAAATTCTTCATCTCCTAAAGCACAATACATGGCATTCATTTCTTTACAATTGTTATTGTAAGCTGTTTCAGTAGGTTCATACCAAGAAGTTATTTTAGTTTTTGGAATCTTATATTGAGTCTCTATAGTATTCCAGATATCAAATCCCATACTTTCTAAATAAATTTTCATTTTCAGTTTCCATTTTGCATAATTAACACTATCAAAGAATGGTGTCCTATTGGTAGCAGCGCCATCAAGTATATTATCCATAATAAGATTTTGAAAATATATTTAAAGAGAAAAAATTTAGAACTAACTGAAATTTATGATCTTTAAGATGCAACTAAAATCACAGATGGAAAACAGGAGTATTTGTAAATCCTTTATAAATAACAAACACCCTTTGATACCAAATGTTGGTCGGAGTGGATACTTATGAGGGTGGTTAATTGAGTTCTAATTAAAAATTTCTGTTAAAAATATTCTTATTCAAATCCCCCAAATTAAATAACAAGATAAACTGTAGTGAATTTGTAATACAGTAAAGGGTTAGTTAAGTTCCCAAGAGATTGATTATTTCTCAGTTAATCTAATCTAAAGAATAATTAACTTTTTATGCTAACCTAATTCTTTAGAATAAATACATACACTTTCAAGTTTAACTATCATAGTTACTCTAAAGTGGATTTATATTTCAAAGTACTTAGCAGCGGAATAATCAATATAGTTTAAAACAAAATAAAAAAAGCACAAAAGTTTAAAATAAGAGGTTCAGTCTCAAACTGAGACTTAGTCCTCTCAAACAATTTATATAAATTTTGATCCACACCCTAGATTAGGGTTAAACAACAGTACATAGACTGTCCAAGTACTAAGACCTCTACCACAGTTCTTAGTTGGAAAATATATAAACAATAGCACATAGGCTATCTAGGTCACACTTGACCTCTACCACTTTCCACAGTGGGATACAAGAGAGTTCTAGAAGTTTTCTGTGAGTATTTATAAATCCTCCAGTTTTGCACAGGAGACAGTGTGTGTCTAACAATACAGATCACACACACTACTCAAAATTTAAGTAAAACAATCACTAAGAGAGTGTAGATATGAGTTTAGAATGCTGTAGTGATTTGAAGTGCATCTCTGGACTCATTTTGATTAAAAATAAATTCTTCTGAGTCCTCTTGTTTTTGTCTAAAAATAGTGTGTTGTTTGCTTCCTTGACTTTCAGATTCATCTTGGTCAGCTCGAGAGCAAGAAGAGCTCATTGTAGTTCTTCACTCCTTGATTAATGTTCGTGTGTTCTCTTTTTGAATGGCCTCGTGTATGTCTAGTGTCCTTCAATTATACAGGTGTATGGATGTCTCCTTTATTTATTGTGTATATGCACCACACCATCCTCTCTACCGCTTGATCTTCCTTTTATACCTTAAGCTCAAGAAATACGAATGATTACCTTTTCATAGGTTCTAGGTACGGTTCCCTGACATGCCAACAAAACACATTAATTAATAGCATTTGCATTAAAATCATCAAATTTGACCGTTAGTAATATATTAATAATATTTTCAAAGTATAGTGTTTGAGTATCAATGACTAGTTAACAGTAATATTTCATCAGTATCTCTCTATCAGTAGACTTGTAAAGGTGGACTTTGTATCAGTGGAAACCTTGTATCCGTAGCTTTTACTCTGTATAATAGTGGCTCTATGTACCGGAAACTCCTTCAATCTGTAGCTTTGTTCTATCGTTAAGTTTCTTGTATCGGTAACTACTTATATCGATGTCTCTGTCTGTATCGGTATATATTCCCATATCGGTATCTATTCTTACTGGTATACTTGTTCTATCAGAGACATTTGCTAACTGGTGACCTTTGTTTATTAGTAGCCATTGTCTATTGGGGACCTTTGTATATCAGTAGGAATTGTCTGTTTGTATTGGTAGCATATATCGGTTTTATTCATACCAATAGCTCTTGATATAACAGTTGGTATGTATGTTTGTCTGTATTAGTTTTTATGTGTGTACTAGTGAACTTATGCATATCAGTGGGTTTAACACTGATCTGTTTTTAGAAAAAGTATGTCCAGATTGATTTAGAACTATTTCAAAGTATGTATAAACATAGATAAACATTTATCAACATATTCCAATGATTATTTTGATATTATTATCCACTTAATAATATAATATCATAGATTGAAATAATTAACATATAGATAAAAATTATTTGGGATTATAATAACATATTAATGCATAATAGGGATTATCAAAACATGTGAGGTAAAAATATTCACATATAAATATGTATATACATGGGGGAACTTTCCTAGTTGATTGAGATTACAGTCTCACGGTTCAGCTATTGTTTTCAGTTTATTGGATTTACAAATCATTTCAGTTGTGTATCAGATTGGATCAACAAATTGATTATTCCTGAACTTATGGAAATATATTTTATAGATTCATTATAGGGGTGCAATATTGAGATTTTTTCTCATCTCTTCACGTGAACCTCAGTGTAAATGTAGATCTTATGTCTTATTTTCAAGTTGAGCATAGTTTCACAGTGAATAGGGATAATTCCATGAGTTTCATGTTCAAGTGTATCTTCTCTTGTGGGTTCTCTTGATTGGGATAGTGCAATTCAACGAATTTTGAAGACCAGGTATGTGATCTGGCTCAGAGTTAGTAGTAGGTCCCTATATATTTATTTCAGTTTATTTTGTTCTCTAGTGTCTGAATGGTCAGCATAGTGGGTGACTAGTGTTTTGTGTATGACAAAGCTATTTAGGATTTTATAGAATTATAATTTATTATTACATCATGTTCTATATTAGTGTATTTATTACTTTCTCACTCTGTTTTTTAATGTTGTGTAGGGAAAATCATTATTTACTATGTTTTTATACCATGATAAGAGGTAATTTTCTCTCCTATATCATACCCTAGGCCATATTTGATAGTCTACATCCTCTAGCATATAAGAGGAATGCTTCGGTCCTCCTAATGAACCATGTTGGAGCACTGGTTTAGTGGCATCTAGGTTGGGATGTTACAATGTTATATTAGATCTATTCTTATCATGGTATTTACTATTTGGGATATTGTAGACATGATTACTATGATGTGTTGGAACCCATGATGGATACTAGATTGGTTCATCGAGAACAACTTTTTTTGTATGAATTTCAAGATTCCAAGGGTATTGGATGGCTGATCTCATCTTCCATGTTTTAATTGTATATGATTCTCAACTTAAAAGTTGAACATGTTGTGCGTATGTTATTATTTATTATTGATTTAAGGATCTAGGACTATTGTTAAGATCACATGGATGGATTTTGACTCTTGGCTAGAAAATGAACAAATTTTTATCATGCATCATATTTGGAATAAAGAACTCAAATTTTATAGGCCTTCATGTGTGTGATTTATTATAAACATTTGATTTGAAATGTTTAAAGTGTAAATAGAAACCTAAATGGGTTTTTCATTTATAGGTTTTTGGTATTATTATACTCAATTTGGATTACCATCATGTAGATTTCCTTTTGATGGAATCTAATT
This sequence comes from Viscum album, assembly GCA_963277665.1. Classification (NCBI taxonomy): domain Eukaryota; kingdom Viridiplantae; phylum Streptophyta; class Magnoliopsida; order Santalales; family Viscaceae; genus Viscum; species Viscum album. The sequence goes on from OY728138.1 coordinate 773,494,644, forward strand.
TGGATCGACATTTGGGTGTTTAATAGTGATGATTATGACTTAGTACTCATGTATATGAGGTGTAGTGACATTACAAGGTCAATAGGGAACATGATTCCATTATTTTGTACCAATTTTAGGGTGTTATTTTTAGTTCTTGGTTATAGATCCATATCTCTAAAAACGAGGCCAATAATTACCATGAATTATCTAAAGAACTAGACCTTGAGGGGTTATTACAATATACGGATGCCCGCAGAGTTATAGTTTAGTCACTCTCCATCATTGGCGTCATGAACTATAGAGATCAGCCACTTATAAATATTGTTGGTAAAGATCTGGCCTTTGTAAGCTGTGTTTTTAGTTTTTACACTTATAGGTCATTGGGATCGATAACTTCTCTTGATAGTTTTTATATTTTGGGTTAGTAGGTTTGAAATTGTAACATAGCTGTGATACATGATCTGTAGGGCTAGATGGGAGTCCTAGAGAACCATAGTTTTGACTCATACCCTTGTATGTCAAAGTCCATTTTGATTTTTGGAAACCTGAAAGAGAGGGGTTGGCCAATGTTTTTTAATTCCTGTTTAAGTGGTAATCATATTTGTATTCTTGTTTTGAGATTGATACCTAGTAGGTTCTAGGGATTTTTTAAAGGCATATTGATGAATTTAGCTTTTTAAAAATAACCTAGGGTACTTTGGTTTCAAGACTGGATTCGATGGGTAGGACTATTTGGGTGCCCTTCCCAGTTCACCAGTGTTTCTGATGTTTCTAATGTTCTTAGATAATGGGTACATTGTCTTGACTGTAATGATTCCATGTGAACGATTGTTGTAAAATAAACAATTGATTAGGTGGTGTGACCATTTTAAAGAGTAGTTCAAAGGTAGATTCTATCTTATTTGGAATGTTATGTTTTGTAGAATGGTCATCATGCATTCAATAGTAAATGACCCGATAATGTATGATTTGTCTTATAATGGTATGCACTTGTTTCACATGGTATCATTTGAATATAATTCGATGAGTGGCTAGATTCTAGCCAGGCACTGATGTTTTCCTTGCTCTATGTGGGCTTGGATTCACTAGAGTTGTGGTTTAAATGAAATTGTCTCTCCATGTTAGAGCTCACATCATAAATTATTGGGTAATACAAAATGGTTGACATGTACCTTGAACTCGACATTCTTTTCTGGTTGATGTGGTGGCAGGTGTTAGTTAAAGGCATATGTTCTAATTTTATATGAGTGTGGATTGAATGGATCTGTATATAGATAATTTAATTTTTTTTGTGTAATATAATTTAAAGATTATCATGCTCTATCTTGATATCATCTTCAGTATGCTGAGATAACATCATCCGTATGGAATGTTTCTATTCATTTAAAATTTAATTTCCGGTTTAGTATAGAAAACTTGTTGAGTTTGTGATTGAGGAGCAGTGTATGGTAATCTATATAGAGGGGAGTGCACCATTAGCTATTTGAGGGCATTATGCCTTGTTTTTAGATAAATATTGGTGTATTACATGGGTAGTTTTCATTAGATATTTCTTTTTAGATGATGGTAATGGTATTCATATGGTGAAGGGTGCCATATTGGTCATAGTTAAGTGTCTCCCATTGAAGAGATAGTCGTAGATGCTATGATATTGCTCGTTAGATAGTCTAGATAGCTTTCTTTTCTAGATTCTAGGTTAGAGGGAATTTTTCCTAGTCTTACCACAAGGATTACTGGGGATGATAATGTTTATTTTAGGGAGATTATAAGGAACTAGGTTTTCAAGGATTGATTTTTTGAGAAAAAGTTCAAATTTTTTATTTCAGTTTATTTTAATGGGTAAATTGGTAATTTTAGCATATCATATAATCTTGACTAAATTTTTCCACTTTTTTTCTCCTAGAATAGGATTTTCACTCTCATGAATGTTTTATGCATAATAATTATCTCTTAAATTTTAACTGAATAATAAAAATTTAACATTTAATAAATAAAATATTAATTTATTCGTGCATGTTCATTCGACATTATCATTGAACAGAGAATCATATAGAGATTCTATATCCATATTTTAGTCCATAATGGGGAGTTCTTCTAATGTGAGTTATAAACACTGGTTGGGAACCTATCACGACCAAGACCCCATTGATATTTCTTTTCTTATTCTCTTTTCCTTTTGTTCTTTTTATTTTATTTATTTTCCTATGTTCGCATCTCAGTTATACACTTGGAAATTCCCCATTACATGAATGAGAGAGAGAGATTGAGAGGAAGGATATATAGATAGATAAAGGGGGAGGGACGTAGAGATGTAACACGAATGAGCTCGGGAGGTTCTAGATCATCCTACAGTAGTCTTGGAGTGTTGAAACGGGTGAAGCTTTGGAGAATTATTCCCAAAGGTAGTCCATTTGTATGTGTGACAATATATCCCCATAGATTAATATGTTCTATCATTTATAGACCTTATATACATTCTAAGGACCCCTAAAGGGTCTATCTATGTCCTTTGTTGTGAAAATAGTGGATTTTGAATGATTCGAGGATTTTTCTTTCGAGAAAACCCGTCTATATTGTATGAGGTTGAGGGAACCCATGTGGTGTGTTCTTCATATATAAGCAATACAACTTTTAAAAATTACACAACATGTATGGGATTTACAGGCTATGTGTTGGGACTCAAATATGTAGCTGTATAATCGGGTAGACTGTCCATGTACGGGGCACATAGTGGTATTGAGTACACGACCAAACCCCATGTGGGTTTAGCACCATATAAAAGTAAAAAAAGTACCATCTACATAGCCAGTCCATGTGAGGGGCTTGGATATGTTCCCCATAAAGTGTAAATGCCATGTACATGGCCCACAAACTGTGTACTTGGGATTTGACATGCGAAGTATAAGAAAAAGTACACACCCATGTGGGGCCTTGTGGGTACACACTATGTACTACGGTACACATAGTATGTACTCCCCCTTACTGCTTTTTAGGGTTATTCATATCATTTTACCTAGGAGTCATAAATTGACCAATGAGTAGTCAATTTTGAATATCATTTCACGTAGATAACAATTGTAAGACCAGTGAGGTGTTTTTAGGAATCCTAGGGGTAATTTATATCATTTCATGAAATGAAAGGGTTTTTATTTGGTAACTAAATTTAGTCATCTTTCGAGGTAGACCTGAATGAAAATTATAGGATGGGTGTTCTTCAAAACATACTCTGATACCTTGATTTGTGATAATCCATAAGCCATCTCATGTGACCTATTCATTTTAATTTTCTTTTGATGATTTCTCCCTCAAGAGATGTTTCCTTCTGGGCCAAGATTCCATGAGACATGTTTTCTTAGAAGATCCCATGTAAGATTCCTCTATCTTCTTCCTATAACAAGGATACCTTAGTGGATTCCTTTTCTTACAATCTAACCTAGGGTATTCCTTGTAAAATTCCTATAATAATGCCACATTCTTGAGAATCTGATGATGGATACCTCTTCCTTCATAATATATTGTGAGGGTCCCATGTAGGGTTCCACATCCTATATACTTATATCAAGATCCAATGTATGATACCTCTTTTGACATTTCGATAAAGATCCCATTTAATATTCCCCCTTTTACCATTTTAACTGTATATTACAAGTGGGATTCTTTTTCTTATGCATGGACTATAAGTATCCCATGTAGGATTTCTTCATTAACATTGATGGTAAGCATCCCAACATAGATGTGACTTTTGAGTTTTGACTTGAGGGACTCGATGGATACCCCATTGTTTGACCAAACATGAGTTAGTATTTCCATTTATCATTACATATGGTAGAAGGTTCCACCTTATAAATCATTCCGAACATGTAATCCCATTGGTTTGTGGATATTGTTTTGGGATTAGGTGTTCAACTATCCTCATGATTATTTACCTTTCACATATTATTGGTAATTAAGTGATGATTACCATTGGTTATCTCTAGTTGGTGGCTTTTGATCCTAACAATATGAATCATTATTTCTCTTTCTGATGTCAAAATGTGCTTTCCTGGGGTCTATGTTTTACTCCTGGTTATTTTTTTAAACACGTAAGTACTACTTTGGATATAGATTTTGAGATTTTATATTTTATTATAATATTATTGGGAAACATAGGGGTGTTTTCGGGTATCCAGATATTGAGCCTATACTTATGATATAAAGACATGGATTCCCTAGTAATTATACTCATAAATGATTCCACTCACCCGAGTGATGAGGATGATTTCACTATCCTTTTTTCAATACGTGATGCAGATGATCACACTCTTCTAGATCATGGAATGGCATACCATATGAATATACATGTGGGTAATTATTCTCATCATAGGACTATGGATGATTATACTCTCTTAGATGAGTTACATGACTGTGGTTCTAGACGTGGAAATTAACATCATTGGATAACCGACAAGATTATTATCTTTCAGAATGTAGGGCTATTTCTGGTCTCCCTTATTAGAACCTCCATGGGTGAGAATAGTGTCTCATCGGTGAGTTCACCCTAAAAATCACCTGAGAGTCATATTCATAGAGATTATCCATGTTCTAAATGTGGGGACCACATACATATTCTGAAATATGGCTCATCTATTAGACTATATTTACATTTAATGCGAAGAAGTTTTTCAATATTAGTGATCATTTATAGGATTCCAACATATACTTCCCTAGAATCCTTCATTACAATTTGTAAAGTGGAGTACTGGTGACCCATGGTGTAGGATGTGTAACCCAGTGTAGTGGAATAGATGGATAAAATAGATTTCCCGCATTGGTCGAAGAAAGTATATATCAATTGGGATTACATACCCAGATATCGACTTAATAATACATAACTTGTGTTTCACGATGTCTAGCTTAATTCACTATGCACAAGAGGTCCAGGTGATCTGTATTATAGACCCAAAGATCTAATGTTGATTGATTTATGTTATTTCATTCTCATTACTCATGAATATTCATATTTATACATATATTTATAGGTATGATACAACACATATATACAAATATAGATATGGATATCCATGGTGGAATGTGCCTTGTTGATCAGGAATATTGACATGGTGTTCAATTGTGGTTTCACATTTATTGGAATTACTTATCTTTTCAGTTGTGTATCAGCTATTATGAGCATATGTTTTTCATGAAATTATGGCCATATATTTTATAGATTTATTAGTGGGTGGCCTACTAAGATTATTACTCACCACTACAAGTGCTCTTTTGTGTGCATGTAGACTTTATGTCTATTATTATGGTTGATCATAGTTGCATGTTGGATAGGGATGAGGGCTAGAGTGGAATTCTCAAGCAGAGATTCTCATCTGGGTTCTTCTGATTGGTTTGGGGTACTTTGAAATTGTTTGGATACTAGTTATATGGTCTATAATAGATTTATTAGTAGATCCCTGTAATTCTATTTGAGTTTAATTTGTACTCATATATCTATATGGTCGTCTTAGTGGGTGACAAATATTGTATGTATGGAGTAACTATTAAGGTTTTAATAGAATTTTTTTAATACATCATGATCTATTTTTTTATTTTTTTATTCAAAAATCATTTTATTTACTAATGTGTTTGGATATTTTCAATTTATGCTATTTTATTTACTATTATATGTGGGAATAAACTCCTCACTATCACACTCTACACCCCCACTACTATTCAAAATCCTCTGGTGTAAGGGGAGGAATGATTGATTCCTTGTAACTAACTGACTCGGAGCATTGGCCTAGTAAAATCTAGGTTGGGACTTCACACATTGGGTTACCTAATTCATTGTCTTCAATAGGGTTCCCCTCTTTACCTCTAGGTATTTTAAGAGTCTCCAATAGGTAACGGGGACTCATTTCAAGTTGAGTAGAAAAATCAATCTATAAAAGGACGAACATATGCATAATTTTACTCATATAATAGAAGATACATTCCATACATATGTCTTGGATTTCTGTAGATATGGGGATATCCTACATGGAATAGATTAGTTTTCTTATAATGAATGTTACTAGCCAATGATAAAAATAGATCATTTCATATAATATTATGGTTCCCAAATCAATCACATAATTCTTGGGTAGAGGTGGGTGGTGACTTTCTTGAGGGACAGAGTCACATTCAGGAAATGTCATTGGGGATTCATGATATATTTTAGCATATAGTTATATCATAGAGTCAAAATAATTTGTATATGGGTCATCAAATCTATTATTTGTAGTCTTCCATAGGTGTCCAGGTTTTCGTGAGGGAATCTCCTCGATTGGGTCGCTATAGGATTAAGAAACAAGGAATTTTGGCTCCATGATATGTGATACCACTTTATGCCACTGATCATCTTGAAAAAGATTCATATCAGAATAAATTTTTTTCTCAATTGATAAGAATTCGTGTTGTTTTCCACATGACTCATTTTAGGATGTATCATTTGATCCCTCTCCAATTATAAGCTGGGAAGAGATTGAGTTTCAGTTAGAAATTTAAATATTTGATAAAATAGTAAAGATCATAGATTATTAGGTGAGATTTTTAATTAGGGAATCTATCTTATTGGGTAGAGGGTTATGGAAACAAAAATATATTTCTCAAGAGACATAGGATCAGGAAACTTTACAGAGGGAGAAGTGGCCTCACTTATTTATGGAACTCTTTTTATTCATGAAATTTAATAGATGGAAAGTAATATAGTGGTGATATATCCTAATCCTATATTAAGGTACACTATTTTTCATGTTTAATAGTGTTTTTTTGGTTCTTGGGGCATCGAAGTTGGTTTGGAAAATTTCTATAAGGTCATCGCTCAGTGATGACTACATGGTTGATTCACATTATGAATTTGGTTCACATCAGGAATTTAGTTCTTGGAGGAAGCCATGAAACTAGTTCAGATCATGAAATATTTACATGTTCTAATACATTATCTCATTATGAAAGTTTAAATGCAGTTTTTAACTCGAGATGACACCTTTTTTAGTGTATATATAATCCACGGGATTAACATTGTTATTTTTTTTCAAATACTGAATCATGCATAACTTTTATGTTTAATGTGTTTCATGGAAACAATTTATCTATGAGTTTCCTTATTTTAAATTTAACCATAGTCATCCTATGAAGTGATTTTGGGTATCTTTTCTCTATCCATATCCCTTCATTCAGTGCTTAATCTTCATTATGGCTGTGATGTGTCTCTCTAGGTAGATTATCTTTCTATTTATTAATTTCCATTGGTTGTAACATGGGTTTTGGACCACTTTTCTAGATTCCATTGATATTTTATTGGTTCTTTATGTGATTATTCACTATTATTGAGTGATCTTATTTTGGGGGTCATTAATTGTTTCAGTTGTGGAGCAACATCTATGGTTGTTGAGGCATGTGTTGATCTAACCACTCCATAGACCATTTCATTTATATAATTCGACTGTAATTTTTTTTTTTCATTTCTTAGGCCTCTATTATTGTCTTTTTTTCCTTTTTGAGCTACTGGACTATATTGTATGTATTGTTCGACCCAAGTTTGTAGTAGTTAGTTTTGTATCAGTATTGTTTTGACTAAACCATGATTTATAGTTTTATATAAATTGATTTATAATTAAATTAAAATAAAAATTTTATGTTTATAAATGGGTTAGAAATAAAATATGGGTTTTACTTCAGGTTTTAAAATAAAACCATTGTTTTCAAGGAATTTCAAAATGGTGTTTCAATCATGTTTGATATAAGAAAAAGTTTTGTTTAGAATTGATTGTAATATCCTATTATAAATGTTTTGGAAAAAATTCAACACATGGGATTCCTTGGGTACTTAAGAGGTAGGTGTATGAGGGTATGTTTTTAATTTTACTTTTGTAGGTATTCACTCAAAGGGTGCTCTTCAACTCAGTAGGACTGTTGTTCTTGTGAAATGATTGGAATTGGGGGGGGGGGTTTCTCAAGGGGTGTTCCTAAGTTATTAGTCTTATGTTCTGTGTTCATGGTTATGAATAAGTCATTGATTATGGTATGAGAAGTCCACTAGACTAACCTACAGTGATCCATTGTGTGAAATAAATATGATTTGAGGTTTAATTATTATACATTTGATATACCTTTTATGACATTGATAAATATTTATGGGAAATACTCTATGAAACTATTTTCCTCGATTTTTTGGGACTCTGGAAAAAGGAAATAATTTTCCACTCATTTAATAAAAACGTACTTGTTACTTATCATGTAATTTTTTAAAAATGATCATAATGGGATATTATATATATATATACTTGGTATAGAACATATGGCAGTATCATACTAATCATTTTTATCTGACACCATACTCGCCCCTTCAACTGTGTACAGATGAATTTTTGTTTTTTATTTGATAAAAAGAAGTAATTACATCAAGGAGGTGATTTTTTTGGTCATATGGTCTTGGGTAGTTTTTGGTGTGATGATGAGAGTTTTAATACATTTTCAAATTGTATAAATATATCTAGTTTTCCCTTATATATAGAATATAATTTGGGGGTTTTATATATTTATTGAGTTTTGTAATTACTTATTAATTCTTTTGGTTATTATTTGTATATATTTATTCTTTCATTTTTTCTCTTTTTCTATTTTTATATATGAAATTTAGTTGGATTTTGTATCGGTTATATACTTCCTTCTACATGTTGTTGATGACCATGTTCTTGTCATCATCCCATGGGAATCAAGTATTCCCTTCTAATGTCGCAAAATTGGTCTCATGCTAGTTATTTACGGTATTATAGGGTTTTTAATGATAGGTGAGATGATAAAAAAGAGACAAAACCTGAGATGGGGAGAAATATTTTATAAAAAATAACATGTAACAATTAGTGTTTTTAAAAATCCATTATAGAAATAGATACAACGTCAAAAGAGAAAACATATACTATAGAATAAGATTGAATAATCCTGAGAAGATAAAGATGAACCATGTAGAGAAATAAACTTTAACTTTTGATAAAATATATATTAAACATCATGGTAATGAATTATAATAGTATAAATATATGGAAATCCACACATAGTTGAGGGGTAATCACCACCCATTTCCCTTGACATAGTGGAGATAGATCACCACCTGATTCACATACTGGAGCAGAAATTACAACCTGATTCCCTTAGTCACTCTGGTCTAGGAATAACTACCTAATTTTTATAAACATTTTGGGTTATTAATCGATTCTAGATTCTCGTAAACATAGTGTAAAAAACATAACTACCAGTTTTCCATATCAAAGTAGATCATGAAACAATTAATGATTTCCATAGGTATCTCAATAGACATAAATCCTTGAAAAAATAATTGAAGGTTGATAAAATACCACAACATTCATAATAATAATCATCCATATATTAATGTTCAATTAGAAAATGAAAGCACTCATTCCTAAAACATCATAGAACAAACCCATGGAAAATATATTGAATTAATGAAAAAAATCCTATAGCATTCCATAATACATCCATCGGATGATGTTAAATAATGCCTTAGAAATAAATTTTCCAAAATAAGGGTATTTAATGATATTGAAGTAGGTGAAAATTTCATTTTTATGATAATTAGATAAATCAAATAAAACTAAGAGAAAATTACTAATTTTAAGAGGACATGAAACTCATTGAAAATGTTTTATATAAAATTAAATACTTATAGATTGATAAAAAATTCAAAAATAAATATTTTAAATGAAAATGAGTTTAATAATGATTTTATTTTATATTTTAAAAAAATAACAACCTTATTTTTTCTATTTGGAATCATAATGATTTCAAATTATATGGAAAAAATTATAAAATATAGATATAAATGTTTAAAAAGTAAAATTCCAAAATTCTAATATAAATCATAAAATATTTTTTCATAAAATAATTAATACTATAGACACAAAATATTTCATTATATTTATCATTAAAAAATGAAAAAGTATTCTGATGTATTTTTTAAAAATTTAAATTACAAAATTATCTCTAATAATGGAACCTTGAAAAGGATGTAATCTTTTTAATGGGAATAGGGAGTTGAAGAACAAAATATTAACTATACATGGATACCCAATTTAAATTTTTAAAACATCATTATAGAATTCATACATAATAAAAATTGTGATAAATCATCTTTTTAAAGAGAGTAAAATATAATTTATAAGATCACAAAAAACAATCTTGTTCAGGTTAAAAAATAAGAAAGGAGAATATTATATGGAATATTGAATATGTATATGTATGAAAAAATTGTTTTTTAGAGATGATTGGTGTAGTTATATTAGACTCACACTCACACATCTAGTTACAAAAAAACATAACATACAACATCACGTTTGATTCAAATATATTACATTATCATTCTAACATTTAAAATCCCATACACTTTTAGATTACAGTTTTCAAGAATTAGTAAAATATATATCTAATAAATCTTAAGTATTCTCTTAAAATGAATTTTTTTGACACTATATAAAAAGATAATAAATCCATAATGACTCTTCAAAATTTTCTATTAAATATCCATAAATTATACTCCTCAAGGCATAACATACATTTTATTTTCCTTCACATCCTATGAGAAATGATACATAAGAAGGGGTGAGGTTAGATTCACGGTAAGGGTAAACATAATAATAAAGAATAATGTGAGTGATGTGAGGTATATCATGATATCATAATTATTATGATCATAAGATTGGATTATAATAATAAATATATGATATAATATTTAAATTGATTAAAAATGATCATACCATGAGATCATGACATAAAAGGAAATAAAAAACAAAATCAAGATGAAATCATATTAATGAGTCATGTATCCTTGCCACATAAATTAAACATATTTATATAGGTTAATTTTCCACACTCCATTGCTACCTAGGATCACTCACACATACCATAATATCTCATGATATGGTAACATTATATAATTAATTGGAGGTATTTTTAATTCTTTTCCCCCTAATGATATAATTAATACCATATAAATTTGTTCAATGTGGTTTCATTCAACATATCATAAAAACACAAGAAAATGAAATGGGTTATATATAATTTACAAGTTATACACTAAGAAAGTTTTCAAAATTCCATCAATAGATATGACCTGATAAACATATGGAAAATAAATGGGTATCCAATGAAGTTGGGATTGGTTAAAGGTCAATAAAAATAAAACAAATATGTGTATGCATATCATAATTACACCATATATTAAATGGATATACAGTTTATATGAAAATTTCCCAAATCAATCGATATATTAGGAATATATTAGAAAACCCTTCAAGCATGTAATGGATGATAGATTATTCATATGGGAATTGGATTTGATAAAAATAACCCAAACAAGAGTTGATTATTTTGTAAGACAACAATATTGATCGATAATACAAGATATGTAAAATAAAACATCATATTATCTCTATATAATAAAATTGAATAGTATAATTTGAATAATACCCTTTGTTAAGAGTATGAAATCGATGAAGAAAACTCTTATTTTAATTCTTTTAATTTCATTAAAAATATGAATATAAAATTTCCTTTGAAATAATTTTAAATAGAATATTTTAATAACCATTAGATAAATAATGACTATTTTTAAAACGTTAAATCATGTATAGAATGTATCTTATATAACAAAAATGTGAAAAAATGTTATCGTCACATGAAAATGTGTCAAATCGAGTTCTTTTATTGAAAGAACTCCATGTGGAAAACAATAAAAAAAATATTCTTTTCAATCATTCTTATATAATTTAAATATAGTTGTAAATAAGCATTACATTATTTGTAAATAATGAATTTTTTAACATTTAAATACAGTGTATTAGAAGAAAACATTTCTTTAAACTAATAAAGTGTAAAACATTTAATGTATATTAATACAATTTAGTGAAAACAATTATAAAAAGGATGATAAAAATATTTCATTTATATGAGGTGAGTATAACAATTAAGGTAACTTGAAATATTATATAAAGTATATTCACTAACTAAAAAATAAATATGAATAAAATGAGTGTTTTGCTTATGTTGATTATCATCCCTTCCAGTGATGTTTTTTTAGAGAGAAAATGATCCAAAAATAGAAAAAATTTAATAAAAGGGACAAATTTATTTAACTATAATGTAAATAAATCATATTTTAAAATAAATTTTAATATAATTGGGGCTTGTAAGAATAATTTCGAGAAGTTAATTTTTCATTTTTGCAAAAAATAACTAGACTCAAGATTTAAGTAAATTTTTTACCAAAACCCATGAATTAGAAAGAACTTAAAAATGATATTGAAATACTATGAATATAATATATCTCATTATAAAATAAAATATGGTCATAATATAAACCATATAAAATTAATCTATAGAATAAATTTATATGTGTCTCAATAAATAAAGTTTGAGAAAAAAATACATTATATAATTTCTAGGTTTATTTGATCACACAATATTCTTATGAAAAACAAATATTACTAAATAATATATATTGTAATCATATTATTATCCAAAACTCTTTAATATACATCAATTATAATTATTTACAATGAATATATAAATTTATTATATATTAGATTTTACATTAGATGTTAATAATTTTAATTTTCATTCACATGATTTGTAATTTTATTGATAATCCCTCATATTTGATACAATTTTCATTATTCATTGATTAAATATAGTTTTATAGTATTTATTTGTGATTATTTAAATATTTAAACTTCCATCGCATGATATTTTTTATCACGACTCCTAAATATGAAGTTGAATACAAACATGTTTCATCGATTTTCAGTGAATAGATGTGGTATATTAATTAAATTTTTGGATATTTGTATTATAAATGAATAAAAATTCTAAAATATTTTTTTTAAGCATAATTAAAATTATATTACATTTCATAAACATTTAATATATAATGATTAAACAATATCTCAAGTAGGCAGTAAACATAACAAAACTGAACAATTTTTTAATGACCGAATGTATAAGAATGTGTTATTATATAATTTTAATATAAAATTTTTAGAATATTTTAAATGTAATATAAATCATATACTCCAATAAAATCCATTTTTAAAACCATTTATTATGTTTTTGTTGAGAATTGTATTTCCATATTCGTGGAGGTAGTTGTCTTTATGTGTTGATGATTAATGAACCCATTTCCCAATAAGTGGACATGATGATATTATATCATAGTTTATCATTTCGTAATTATAATAATTTTATAATGAAAATATTTTACAATTTTTTAAACTTTTATAACTTTCCATTTTTGGTGCTTAAGTGAAATAATACACATCATTCATGGAGGCGGCAGTCCACACATATGCATGATTAATGTTATCAATAATAAATGAATGGATGAAATTAGGGTAAATGGAAAAAATGATAATATCATAATTTTTTATTTGAAAAAAACATAATTAGTAATAAAAAGCATTTTTTATACCATCCATAAGAGGTGGTGATAAAAAATGGGTCATATTGTTTCTTATAGGCTGTACTTTGCACATACAAAAGATTATGGTGTTTTCTTCATAGAAAATGATATGTAATTAATGTGTAATTAATGTTAAAATAACACAATGAAACATATTAATAAAAATTGTTTAAAAAATTATATTAAAAATGTTAGGGAATATTAGTAATATAAACATTGATAATAAATACTCATATAAGAGTAATAATCAAAACCGAAACATTTATTTACTTAACATTAACCTTTTAAATGAAGAGAGTGGGAAAATTTAGGGTGTAAAATGCTATAGTTCATTGGAGTGGTTTCTATGGTGACTTTTTTTAAATTTGTACCGATGAATTCAGATGGATGGGTGTGTAAATAATATATGTATGTTGTCCCTTTTATATGTGAATGAAATGGTAGTTTTGGAATTTCCTTATCTTATTATATTAATAATTTACAATATTAAATATCTAATAGCCCCATATGTAGAAAATATCGAGTATGGTGAATGATATAAGTGAAACACATCACAAATACTCATGTTGGGGGCATTGTTAAGTGATTTAGGGTTCTATATATTCACATTCAATTTCTCCCATGTGTACTCTTTTCCTATGTAACATTCACTTTTACCCATGTCAATTAGTTAAAGTTAATTTATTAACATTGATGATACCACTTCATCTTTGTATCATAATTGAAAATATTATATTTATTTTAACTATTAAATTTACAATAATTATGAAATTTTAATTTCAAAATATGGGTGCATAATGATTAAAATTGATTTTTGGATAATTGTGATTTTAAGAGACAAAATTATGTTTTAGTTAATATTATTATTTTTAATACTTTTTAAAACCTAAATTTATTTTCTTTTTTAAATATTAATGTTATGTGACATTAAAATCAATCCATAACCTAATTTTAAGAGTTAATAATTAATTTAATTGAAAGACGTATATTAGTTTTCCTTATTAAATTAACCATTTACTTTATTTATAAAAATTCTTTTTATTGTTTCTCTATGTTCAAATAATATTTATAAAATTAATTATAATATGGCAAAATTTTATATTTCACAACATTAATGGTTTTTTGACCACTATAGTCACTATTATATATTGATAAATTCACGAGAATAATAACTTTCATATAACCGCAGTTTTGTCTAAAAATCCATATTTACAAAAAATGGTAAAATATTAACACTAAATAATTTTGGGTATAATAAAATAAAAAATAATTTCATTTTTTTTTATAATTTTATTTCTAAAAATTATATATTTAACTATTAATGAAAAAATATATAATGATAAACTATTTTAATTTAAAATATTCAATCATAAACATTAAGTGTTTCTAAAATTATTTTATACCATTGTTCTAATTTAATTTATTTTAGTATTTTAAATCAAATATTGATATATTATATTTTATCGTAATGATATTTTAAAAATGATTTTTAAAATTTACTAATGTATCATGACCATAGTTTTAGTTTTTCTAAAGGAATATATCAAACATTGTATTATTTAATGTAAATATATATATACAAAAATATCAATATGGTATAATATCCTCACTTAAATAAATAACTTCCACGCAATTTTTTTACAAATATTCTATTTAAGTATGTCATAAAATAGACACCACATTTGATAAATATTCAAATGAAATATCAACATTAATAACATATGTAAAACTAGAAGTGGAATATTTTTGTTGCATCAAGTTAACTAAAAAATTCAATTTCCCTCAATAGTTTGATGAATTATATCCTCTTTTTCCACACATAAGGATTTTGGAGTCCCTTTAATACATTCCACAATGTGTTTTTACAAATATATTACAAATATAGTATTAAATAAATTTACCTTCATTATCTCCATCACATGATCTTTCAAAATACCCCATCCTTATTTTCTTTTTTCTTTTATGGACATAGACATTGTTCACATTGTTAATAGAATATCATGAATATTTATTTGAAAAACAATAATAATATATAACCCTTGTTTAGCTCCCAATATATTATATGTTATGGCAGGAAATTCATTATCTAGTGAATCCATTATTAACTTGGTTTCTTTTTCTCCAACTGTTAACTTAAATTAAACATTGGGGACGTGAATAAAATAATTAGTAAATTTTACAAATTTAAAAACTATGATCAATGAAGAAATAGTTAATAAATGAGTTGAAAACAGAAAATTATGAGTCCTTATTTTAATTCTTGGTTATCCATGGTCATTTTACTATATGGATCTCTAATCCAGCTATCTTCCATAAAATCAAAAGTTCAAATGCTTAATAATAGTTTTTAAATAGAATGTGAATTAACCGTAGAATATACCCCAAGAGTGTTTGGACAGGTTCACTTTAAGAGAATATTAACCATTTAGTTTAATGATGATAGGGATATCCCTATCCAAATATTTTCATTGATGTTACCCCAAGATACATTTTTTGCAAAACTGCTTCTAGATTTGATTATCGAGAAGAGGATTTAAATACTAGAAAAACCATATAATCTCTAATTTATCAAATTTTTTAGACGGTCTACTATGCATAGTATTATATATATGGTGTTCGGTAATTTACTTTATCATGGTCCCCCAGAATCATAATATATTTATATATTGAAACCTCAAGGTTTTCATATAACACTGAAACTATGATCAACCTTTACTTGTGAACCCCTAATTTAATTCTTACATCTATAATTCCCTCAATCAATAAATTCCTATCCACTAAATTTTCCAAAAAAAATCATGGATTCCAATTGAAGTTCCCCCAAACCTATGATACTATTTTTTTTCATGTAAATAAAAAACATAAAACTGTGTATTTGATATAAAATTAGGACTAAAATAACTTTTTACAATTTCTAATTGTTTCCAAAGAAGACTGTTTAATACACTAATGGATTGATTACAGGGGTATAACTGATATGAAATTGTTGATGTTTGTTATAACATCTTAGAATTATCTCCAATGAGACTATTCTTAGATCTAGAAATGGCCAAATGACTCTCAAATCCACGATTCATATACCTATATTCCAAATATAGGGATTCATTGGATTACTTGGACAATGACACTTAATAACTCACATTGTTCTAGAGGATGAGAAGTCAGGATCATCACACCATTTGGGGGGGAAACTATTTCCTATTCCATGACGCTATTATAGATTTAAAATGTGTTCATCAATATTTGGTTCATTCCTAAGTGTGTATATTGTAAATTATACCAAGGAAACAATCCATTTTTACTAAGATTGGGATTAGAATATTATATATGAATTTTAGGTTCTCTATCAAGGGAGGAATCTATATGTATCTTAGGTTCCCCATAAATGTTACCCTTTCTTGGAAATATCCAGCAATTTTTTTTCATTACGACAAAGATGGTATTAAGACACATGATTAGGAGACTAGGAGATTACCATCATCCAAAGGGACCAAGTGTCATTTTGATCTTGGGATCAAACCCATAATATGAAATTACTATTTATCCTTGTGAGAGGAATAAGAACCCATGTAGTTCAGTGACACATAACTTGACACATCACCTTCTAAGTTTGTGTGACAAGGAGAAAACCTTGTAGTTTAACATTATTTGTCAAGGAAGTACAGGTCAAGTGTTTATGGCTATGGTGGTGTGGGACTTATGTCAATACTTCTTGAGGGTCCTAGAATATATATAGTCTCAAGTGGAGGGGCATGATCTTATGGGGTATGTGGTCTGAAGGAAATCAATATGAATGTAGATGTTGGGTTTAGAACTTGGGGTGGATTCCTACATATCCCATTTAGCTTGGAATCAGAGCCTATGTACTTTGTTAAACATTGGGGATTACATTTGTAATCTTCTCATTAAAGTGATAGGGTTGGGGGTTTATGCGTGGAATATGTATATTTGAAGGGACATTGTTGGGGCATACATAAAAAAGATTTCCACGTGTATTTGGGAATGGGAAAATTTCTTTTTTTCCACTGACCACCAATACCATGTGAGTCATTATTGGTGAAAAAGAGAGAAGAAGAATTGGACCTGAATTTTGTACATCCCACTTTATCCAATGATGGATGGTGTTGGAGCCTAAAGGGGGGAGGGAGATAGAATTTGAGTGTTCCCATAACCTATTTCATTTTTATAGCTATAATGTTCACATAATGTGATCCATATGGATATATCCTAGGATTAAGAGAGGAGGAATAAATTTTCCATATCCTATAAGAATGGAAAATTGATTACCTCAAGGGTATTTCTAGGAAATTGGTTTTGGGAAAGGGTGGAATGTACAAAATCGTCCCCCATTAAAGGGATGAGAAATCATTTCCCCTAAATCCTAGGAATGAGGAGGTTCATGTGATAGCCCCATGGTCGGAACCCTAATTACCATGTGGATGTTACCTATAGGTCATTTCTAGGATCTTCTGTATCATTTGGGTAACCTAAACGACTCCGCTTACCATGGGTATGTAAATACAAAAAGACATGCTGATGTGCTTGATGATTTTATAATACATTTTAGGTATATTTGTAATAGGCATATTATTAATGTCAATATACTAGTTCTAGGATGGAACAACATGGTAACTGATGAGATGACGGAAGAGAATAATGGGATATGGATACTAGAATGCCCTAAGGTGCCCCATTCCACATAGAATGTTCTTATGTTGGATGGGGTTACCTCTGTATAGAATTCTTCCACACTGGTGTTGGTAATATATGCATAGCATTGTTCTTCATGGAATTGGTTTCTTTATATATGGTGTTTGTCTACGTGATACAAGGTACACCATACATATTTATTTTCAATATGGATCTGAGTTCCTCCCACATAGTGAATTTCTATTTGGGAAGGGTTTAGTTTGAATAGTTTTTTTCTAAGTGAGATGAAAATCCATGAATGGGTCATCCATTTTCACCTCGCGGGGTTTTTTCCATAATGGGTTTTGAGTTTAGGGACCACCACATTATTTTTTATTTCCTCTTTATATAATATTGAAAATATTCCTTGTTGGGAATCACTGAAGGGATCCGGTTTTCATGGATCCTTTCTCTAACTCTCTTCGATTTATATGTCTAGGTGTGACCTTATCTTATTCACCCATTTTCAGTCACCCTTGTGGTCTATTTAAGGAATAATATAGGGAATGGGTACCATCATTTTGGGTTGTCCATGTTGGGATACAAGCCTCCTTTTTCATGATCCCTAAGTGGATACCTTAACCCAAAAATGAGTGAGTCAGTAGGGACATCGTTTGTGAAAGGGGCCATCATTTGTGGGGATAAATATCACCACCTCGGCACAAAAAAAGAATTTATTTTTTATAGGGAGTCAGTGGAACCTACTTGTCCCATGGACCGTTTAGTTCAATGGGATTATTTATTCATTTGGGTGGAAATCACTACCTTAGTCTTGAAAATGACTTTAGATCTGTTTTCAAGGAGCTAATTATTATGTATCCTTCCCATGACTATGTTGTTTATTAGAGCTTCTCAATTTGGCAGTCCGTGAAGGGATTTTAGGTTCATGGTCGTGTCCCTTTTAATATATTCTTCCATATTTTTATTTGTTTTCATTCTACCATTTCTCAAATTAATGGAATTATCTCTTAATTTTTCTTAGAGGTTTTAGGACCCAACAAATAATCTCTATGGGAATGGGTACCAATCAGGATGTAGAGGATGTTGTTCCTATGTATAAATAAATCATATATTGAACTGGTTTGTAGAACATCAGTAGACCCAAATGAGTTAAAGATGCCTGTATATATGGGGTCCTATATTAGTTATCATTTACTAGATTTATCAGCAAACTCAGCTATCTGAAAACTCTCTTGATCACTATTTCTTCCACGTATCATCTCCTTCACGGATGCCCACATCCATGGACCCAGTTATATCACCCGAAACCTCAATCCCATCACCCACTAACTAAAATCCATATTTTTTAATGGTATGTTTCAAATCATAATAGATGTTAGATACTTCATGGATTCATGTGTTTCCTAAACCATTGCTTCACAAGATAGTACTTTATGGGCCAACATTGTCGTGGGGTGGTGACTACAAACTATTATATCATGGTAAAAGAATAATATTTTATGTTTTTTTGTGAAATTATCTACATTATCTCAAATTAATTTCTAACATTTATTTTCTTCTATTTCATGGAAAAATGTCTATGGCTACCACTTCTAGGAATTTGATGGAGAGAAGAATGACCAAGGCTAGAGATGTTGAAGATGATCTTCAATCGTACATCACCCCTCAATAGGGTGTTCTGAAAAGCCTCCTCCCTCATATAAATTATAGACTATCCTAGATCTAGAAGAATAATCTTTTATAATATTATAATCCAAGATGATTTTCCCCATCCATAGGTTAACTGAAATCTTCCCTCCTCATGGTTCGTGATGTCCCAGTAGTGTACTCAAGTGACCATTTCTATTATAGGAAAGATCATCTCTAGTTTAGGTTTAGATGATGTATTTAGTCTGAATTGCTCCGTGGAGAAAAATAGAAATTTAAATATGCATAATATGTTTTAGAATCATTTATCTAGTATTATCCATATATCTTTAACCATTCATCGGGTAATCTCAATGGAGAGTGGTGTTCCAAAAGAGATATACAGTCCATGGAGAGCTTCTCGAATAGAAGAACTTCAGTGTTATAGTTTCACCATAACTTTTATGTATTTCTAGATTAATTAGACACTATAAATTTATACCAGCTTGTATGAATTTCATAATTTTTAATTTATTCACTGATCGAGATACTTCCTGAACAACCCAGTCATCGGTGTTCAACCACCAATAGCTTCAACATACCACATGGTTAAGTAAGGATTAGTTTTTTCGATATATATTAGCTAGGGGTACTCCCCATCCCAGGTAATTTGTATGATAAATTATTACATACATCCAATACCAAGGATAATACTTTGATTGTATCTCTATTTGGGATTTATTTTATAGTCATTGTAGAAATATAGATTGGTCAGCCCCTCCATACTCTCTCACTCATTCCATTAAAATGATGGATAAAGTTATTATTACAAGTTATTGGTACAAGGCTGAAAGTCCATCATAGAAGGACTTATCCAACCAAATAGTAATGATGCATCGTGAGTTTTTACTCTGTTGCCCTCTTGGTTGGTTAATACACCATGTGGGATTATAGGGTCCATCCCAATGTATCACCATATCATAGGCTGGTAGGATTCATTGACATGTTCTTGAGAGGTTATATTTTTCCATCTTGTGATTTCTATAATATTTGATGAATTTTAACCCTAAGGATGGAAGTAACATTTTTATAGGGAAAAACCATGAAATTTCACATTCCCACCCTCTATTGCATTTATGAACTGATGGGTAAAATACATGAGGGAAGATCCCCACATCATATTGGCGGTCCATTTCAGTTTTTGTATATATGGATGTAAAATCATTACCATAACTATGATTATCAATACCCATAATAATTCCTCATTCCTAATCCAATCACTCCTTCTCAACATTTCATTCATTCCCCCAAAATCATTGACTATTGATGACATGGTTGAGTTATTGAGTGATTTTTATTAATTTTCCTTTGTGCTTTACTATGCACCCAATGGAGAAGTGGTGGATGTTTGAAGGTGTTATTTAGAATAGTATTATTATATCATTGCACTATGAGATGGTATATTAACCATTCATGTATATAAGATAATCATTGGTTATCCATCCATCCCTTATTGGTTTTCTAGGAAATTTGGATGACTAAAGAATGATGCCACATTAACCCTTTCCCATATTAAGAGGGAATATCACCCAGTCATTCTTCAACAATTATGGTTTATAATAATGCATGAGGATTCCAAAATGAAAAAAATTTCCCTCACACAAGATATTAAAATAAATTTTCATGGTGTTATGATCAGATGTGGGTGGCCTACTACTAGGATGATGAACTGGTGAGGTTAGTTCGATGAGTGAAAAAATTGTTTGCCTCTTATGGTAGTTTACCTATTATTCCATATCATTCCACTCATACTATATAAAAAGAATATTTTCATCATCACGGGATTTCATATGAAGTTTCATCTAAATGACCTTTTCTATGAAGAGTGAATAAGACCATATATTCTTTACTGAGGACATCAAAAATTCTACTGAGCTATACCAAGTGAAACAACACCATTAATTACAAATATTGAGAACAAACCTATAAATTTAACCTCTAAGATCAAACCACCTACACAGACATAGGATTTTCCAGCTTGGGTGTTTCAATTTTGGGTGATCTTTTCAACCACAACTGTAAAACCAAATTATATACCTGTTGTGGTGAAGGAACAAGGCCATGGTATCGATTCTTCTAGAATACATCAAAATGTATGGAGATGTTCATGGAATAAAATATAAAATATTATCACAGAGACCCTCATAGCATATTCTTTTCAAAAATTTGATACCCTCCCTAAACTGATAATTGATTTTTGATGAGGTGGATTTTAATCTCACAACCTACACATCCTTGTACACCATATTTTCATAGCTCTAGAAGATATAATGACTCTTGAAGGTGACCTTATTCAGTATAATGCTTCAAAACATCAAATAGAATCCATAATAGATTTTATCATTAAGTTACACCACTTGGTACATAAGGAGTAATGTTCTCATGACCAAATAGTTTCATAGACCGAATAGATAAAGTTATTCAAGTATTAGGTATCCATGGTGAAGGGGTTATTCAATCACTGAGTTATATTTTTTAACTCATTAAATGGAAAGATAGAGACCTATGATCCATCATTATAAAAATCCATCCAACTGATAATGAAAAATACAAGAAATATATATTTTTAGAAATGAACCTTGATGAACCACATCAGATGGTTTTCAATATGTAGATGAAATAAAGAGAATCCCTATTTTATCCCCTTAAGTTGTTTTAGGCTCTACCTCTATTTTCTATGTTTTTGGTAGTGTCAGAAATTTAATTCATGTTATGGATGTTCCACCAGTCTTATACAATTTATGGTAACCCTAAATTCATTCCAAAACACATCCTTTATCATTTTCTCTTATTATAATCAAATTTTCTTGGTCTTATTTCGAAGGATAATATCCATTGTATATCAATTTTTATCGCAATCCTAGATATAATGCTCTAATTTGTTCCCGAGCTAAGGGAATCAAGGAGAATAGTTAAAATGTTTCTTGGGTTATATGGGAAGCACTAAAATCGTTATTTATTTTATATTATCGCCATAGTTTTTTCATAAGAAAATATATTTGTGGGATTAGTGGTCATTAATAGACTTTTTCTTTAGGCCTCCCTTTGCGGGTTCTCAAACCAATTTTTTTTGTCTCTTTTATTTTTGAACAGCACAATTCATTCATAAACCAGGAAAATTATAGGTCTAATGAGCTGGTATAAGACTTTTACCAAGGGTTTCCTTTACTTGTTTTAACCCTGGTGAATATTGTTTCTCTATTCATGGGAAGTTTAGTTTCTTTAGAAATAGACTAATGTTACCGATGTTTTAGTTTGAAAATATTTGACCAAAAATATTGGGGTGAGGGCCCTAATATGGTTTATTGTTCAATGACATCCAAATACATTTCATAAATGAATCATGTATTTTTATTCACTTAGGTTTTTTGATTTTAGAATCCATGTCATGATATGCAGAATATAAGTGAGGGGTAACTGTAAGAATGGATTCCAACATGATGTAGTTGGGGAGTAAAAATATATGGAATGCCTTTACTGAGGATTAATTTTCAACTGGTTGATAGTCTCATATAGTGGGTGACTTATGTAATGCCGACTAAGGAATATTATGAATAGACAAACAAATGTGTCCTCATAATAATGGATATCCATTTCTGGTTCCCAGGTGATTTATAAAAATTGTATTTCTTAAGACTATAAAGAGCGTATTTTCAAGGAAATGATGTCTTAAAATTATAAGGGAAACTGTATCAGCTTTTCAAATAATGGGATACCACTCCCACAGAAATTTGACACGTGTTGAAAATTATTGGAGATAACACAGTTTATCATCATGTGACTACGACATGGATGGTCACGTTTAATGTAACATGGCCATGAAATTTAGTACTTATGATTTTTGGTTAGATTTCTTTGATCAAGGGTTAAAAAAATTTCCCTTTTCACTTATGTCTGGCTAGGAATGTTCTATCATCATAACGAATGATTGGGGAAATGGTTGTAAACTCTAATCTATGGTGTTTCTATATCCAAGAAGTGATGTAGGATATAAAACCATAGAGGCATATCGAGATATGAAAATTCTCTCCTATGAATGAATATTCCATTGGTTGATAGCACTATTTTGTGGGAAACTTATGAAAATCCAACCAAGTCATATTGTGGATAGTAAGAAAAAAGTGTACCGATGACACTATCCATCCTCTTCCGATTGTTGGGGAGGGTTATGGGGATTTAGACCTTTTAACATGCAGAATTGTTTATGTGAATGAATGGTACCTAAACAAGAATAGGTCATTCGATGTTATGATATCATATGAAGAGGTAGATACATTCCACCAATGAAGGTATGCGAAGGTTCCATGTGCAAGTCTAACCCATACATAGTGAAGGGAAAAAAATTATACAGCTGGTCCCAAACATGGAGGTCAAGCTATCACTACATATACTATAAGGTAATGAATCTAGTTGTATATTGTTCTTATAAGGTTCCCCCATATTATAATAATACATTTTTATGGAAAATAGTAATTTACCTTTGTATATGAGCTCATGAAAGGGGTGTGACTCGTATTAAATTTTCTCATGCATATCTAGATAATTCATAAGAACATGTTGGGAATTAATTGTTTTGTTTATAAATTTCTCATACAGGTCTTCCCCACACATAAGATAATATGGAGAATTGGTTTCTCATAGTTAGTCCCATGATATGAGGTTAAACATCATTATTTCTCCTTCTATGGTAGAAATAAATCCACGTGTAGTTCTTAATATCATGCGGTTTTAGTGTCAAGTGATTATGACATGGGGTACTATTTTTTAAGGTTATATATCTAGGACCACTATTCATAGACACCATATGTATTGGGAGGCTAATCTTATAGGGATATTCTGACATGTCTCGATAACGAGGGGAAGGAATGAGAAACCATGGTTCTAGTGAATCTCAAATCATGAGAAATGATACATGCCATAGGAATCATTAGGTAATACATAGGAAGGAGAAATTATATCATAGAGATGAATTATCCATTGGATGGAATTAATTTGTTTAGGGACACTTAGGGTGATCTAACTGGGGAATATTATTCATAATCAAACAATGGTGTCCCTAAGACACTGACCCTCCACTTTCTATGCCTGGGGATGTTTATGAAGATTATAAATTTCATAGGGAAGAGACTTTGATGAATGTAAAGGATGATTCCATGAATTTAAGAAACATTCATACAGTGATTTTCCATGGAGTTAGAAATTACCTTCATTGATATGGCTCATACTTAGTGGGAGTCATTTTTAATACTTTTAGAGATCCATGTGTGTGGAATCTAAATTAAAGATGTCCTTAATAAATTTTGAAATATGAGATTGGGATGATTTTATATTAACGAATTTTTATAAATGGTTGGGACATGGAAACTATGCCTAGGAATCCCTACATTTATTGTCAAAATTGGAGTCAAGCCACAAGTACTTCTTGAGGAACCATAATGATTAAAGTTTTTTAAATAAAGACATAGGATCCCCAATGTGAGGAAGAAATTTTATGTTTGTTCCAAGTATTTATGATATGAGCATCACTACATGTCTTTTAATTGAAGGAATTAATCCATACATAGTTCTAAAATGAAAATCTCTAAGTATGTATGATCTATATACTGAGGGTTATTTTTCCCACATTTTATGGATAGAACAATGACATAGGTTCGATGAATCACTATGTATCCCATAGGATGAGAATCAATTTATAGATAGTTATTGAGAAAGGTACTCCATGGGTAGATATGACTCATAACAAGAGAGTATGGAATTTGTTTTATCATGGATAGTCCTTGGATTGGAGATCCAGGCACCACTAAATATTCGATAATTAGGCGAATCAAGTTGTATTTGGTTATTGAATCCAAAATGGTAGATGAAAGATTTTGTGGGAGATGTACTATTAGGTGGGGGTACTATGATGGTGGTGTTCAATTTATCACCATTTCCCTAAAATGATTGATTTTTACTATTAATCATCATTTATCTAGGATGGATAGTAACATAAGTTGATGTCATGTTTTGAGGATAGAAGGAGAAGAAGTGTTCTAATGAGAGGTTCATGGTTCATCTGATATGACACGATTTTAATGATAACTTAAGAGGACCCATTAATCACCACACACTCTCGAAGGAAAGACTATATAAGACAACATAATGTTGAATGAATTTATGGTTGGGTCCAAATATGATATTTCTGGGTGTTACTATATATCCTACGATAGTGGGAATCAAGAAACATGTAGTTCTGGAAATAAAACTCCTTGTATATTTTTCCCATATGCATGGAAGGGATAATTTTATTATTTTTATATTTGGGGGTGGTTGTACATGAAATTTCATGTCTTTGAATCATTATTTATCATATGATGATAAAAATTAGTACATAAATAGTTCTATATGGGAATTCTCCACAATTGTCTGACCCATTCACGGAGGAGGAAATTTTTTCGTCTATTGACGGTTCGGTTCAAGACATAGGCTCTGGACATATCTATGTCTCATGTGATGAAAAGATTAAATCCACACATAGTTCTTGGTAAATAGAATTCATACATGGATCTATCTGTCATGCAGGAACAAGGGTATTTCATCAATATCTCACTCAAATCTAGCTTGTGTGCAGGGAATAGTTTGTTAAAATGATTATTTTGATCCATTTAAATGTAATTTGGTGAGAACATATGATTTTATTTAGTTAATTGTCATGCGACAAGGATAATGAACACACAATTTACTATCTTACAGTTGGGATGATGTATTGTGCAGTTTAACATCTTGCGATCAAGACAATGAAACATAGTTTATGGTCATAGTGTTTGTACTAGGGGTGATAGTTTCAATAAGGGATGTGCATCATGTGGTGGAATAATAATCTTGATGTGAGTGATGACCAAAATGAGACTATACAGTGTAGATTTAGTCCAAAAAAAGATTTCATACAGTTTTATATCATGATGCTTGGACCGAGGTTTCTACTTTAGGATTCTAGAGTTTAGACTGTGTGTTCAATTTATCACCATGTAGTTGGGATGATGATTATTAAATTGTTTATTTTCAGGAAACCAAGACAATATTCCACACAATTTAACACCATGAAATCATAATGATGGATGGTTTAGATTAACACCTTATGTTCAGGATGTTAGCCTTCTGGTTAGATGAAATATTTCTTCAAGATCCATGCATTGGGGAAAGCTATAGTGATCTGTACATCAATTTAAAACAAGGAATAAGATCCATTAGAGTAGAATTTGTGTATGGTATATGGTCCCTCCCATTTAGAATCCACCTTTTTAGTTTTATTTTCATGTATTGTTAGAGGTATGAGTACCAACACCAACTCTCATTCAAGGAAAGAATAGTGGTAAACAATTTTATTAAAGGCTAGTGAAATTCTATTTCAGTGATCCTTTAAAATTTTGAATTGATTGAATTATTTTTTATGCATGTCACTACATTTCATATAGTTATTTCATATATCTATCATTTGTGTATAGTTGATGATAGATGGAAACTTAGAGCACAAGACATTAAACATTGATGGGTGGGACCACCTCTGTCCTATATACCAATGAATATGGGGTTTTCTGAGTGGAAGTTTGGGTCATGGTCATGTAAACCAACAAATCATGGAAGTGATTATTCATCCATGAATTCTTATCTATATCTGCCATCTTATATAGTATATTGGATAGGATCTTGTTGAATGCCTCTATCTATATGTTAGCCACACCATGGTAGTGTTATGAATGATTAGACATGATATCATACTCTTTATAAAGTATCTACAATTCACTATAATATAAATTATTGTCATTGTCCATTAGTATTGTATGAGAGAAACGAAAACTAGTGTTAATACTACCTTTTTGATAGAACACACCCATTCTGTTATTGATCTCAACTATATCATCACACATGCTTATCGTGAAAAAAACACAGTGGCAGATGGTCTAGAAAACATAGGTTTAAACCTTATGTGGTTCGAAGACCTCCATATTTATTTACTTCCTTTTCATGAAAATTATTGTAATATTATCACGTACACTAGACTCCTATAAACTCTCTATTTTATAATAATTTTTCTTCAGTCGTTTTGGCCTTCGTAATCATCTTAAAAAAACTGTTGATATTGGATTTTATGAATATGAAAAAGTTTCTTGAACCATCCACTTGGAGTAGTAAACCATCCTCCCATTTGAAAAATAAGTCGATTTCTTTTAGAATATATGTTAATTTCTTGTTTACAGCAGGAGTATATAGTCCCACAACATAAACTCTCCATATGGATATGTTCTAGGAGTACATGGATCTATGATGTAACTCTTTGGGTTGATGCATGAAATTGTAATGAAACTAGTAGGAGTGTCACTTCTTGTTGAATTTAGATAAATTCAACATTACAGTGGGCCATTAGTATCCATGTCTTCGAATTTTATTGGAAATCATAGATCCTAATTGGTAGGAATCAAAGTCTCTAGAATGGAAATAATTTATAACGACAATGGTATTCTCTCTATCAACTCACATGAGAAGGACCCTATCGAGGAACCACTTATATATGAAGTTTTGATGATTTGTTATATTGTACAAAACAAATATAACTTCCATTATAAATATATTATCCCTCCTATAACTAATCTATTGGAGATATACCTTTTTATGGTAGTCCAAAAGGATTGTTATACAACCAGTGGTTGGACCGTCTGGGTCATGGACACAAATAACCTCATGATGTTCTTCTGTGTCGGCCTGAACCAATTGAGAGAATATCCAATGGTGTTGAATATTGATGACCATTTCATCCTGTACTAGATCGGCTAATTTGGTGGAATCATTTATAATACATTATCCTAGGAATTTCTAAATTTGGGGATGTAAATCATGTTTGGTTCTAAAGGAAATTTTTCCATTATACCTTGATCATGGTTGAACTGGGGAATTAAGACTTTCTTTATTGATTGTTTAATTATTATTGACATACCTGATAACATGTTCTTAATTTCCTTATATATAGATGAGTTTTATTTGTACTTTAAATTCCACACTCTCTCTATGATTATATCCTGTTATTTTTATTTATTATTTGTTCACAACTTCAATACCATGAAAGGGTAAGGAAGGACTGCCTTTGCGGGAGATATGATCACAAATCGAAACCACACTTTTTAGAGCCTGGGTTCATCCATCCAATTTACTATTTGGATTTAAGATGTAATTTCAAAATTTATTTCCAATATATTTTCTCCCTCTTGAATAGATAAAGCCTCTTCTTCTGGTAATTCAGTTTCCAATGGATTCATTTCTACTGAGGGGTTATCTACCTACAAAATCTATAAATTACTGGCCTTTGATTTCTTTTTGAGATACATACTAGATGTATAACAACTACACGATGATCCACCACCATGGAAAATGACTAATCAACATCAGATGTGTGAGGATTTATTTGTGCATGTTTCTGTGAGAGATCACATGGAACTTGTGGCACTGCAGATAGTGTCTCAGTTTTTGGACCGCATATATTAGCATTGGACACCACTTATCAATATTTTAATACTACATATTATCATGAATGATCATTTAGATGATGTAATCCTTGTTTTTCACTGTTGTTATCATTCTTATGCATGAAGAAGTCTCCTAGTTATTTCTCCAAGGAATTCATAAAAATAAGTGGCCTCCTTTCGATTGGAATCAATATCACTTGATGGAACAGGAGTCATTTCTTGAAACTAAGGAATTCTTCCAAACAATTATTAGTACACTAGTATGTTTACCATTTCTTCATCAACATAGTGAAGGGAAAACATTTACCAAAAGGGTTGGCTATTAAATGTTATATATAAGATAAATATCATGGAAGTCCTTTCAACTCTCTAAGGTTGTAAGGAGGTGACATGCCAATGATATCGTTTTTCATCTCAAGCTTGACTTCGAAGTCACAATGGAAGAAGATGAAGTTTAGGGAATTGTTTATGTTGACTCTGAAAGAACATTTAAATGGGTTTATTTTTATATTGTGGTGTCATGGTTTCTTGAGGAAAGTTTCTAGATTCTTCAGGTGATCCAATCATTATTGGGATTTATCTACCCATCCATCAATCTAGCATTTGACAAACATTCCCAGGAAGGGTATAAAGTTGAAATTCATGGCACATTGGAATCTAATGCTAGAATTCTTTAATCCAAATGGAATTAAACGATAGGAAAATAATATCTTGGGCCCTAAAGGTGGTGGATTCTTCATCTTCATAAGAAATTATTCTTTTTTGTATCCTAAATAGACATCCATGAAGGAGGTATCATGATATTTAGATATTTCATCGATTAATAGTTCCATTATTAGGACTGAGAAACCATACTTCAGGAAATGGTGGTTGAGATCCCTAAAATCAATGAGAGCTCTAATTTTCCCAATATTATTGTTGACGAAGATGATATCCCAATGGGATATTGGACCTCAAAAATGAAGTTGTGTCTAATGATGTTGTTTTTATCAGCCTTTGTTATGGAATCAAGGGTTAAGTGTAATCTCCTAGTGGAATTTTTATAAAACAGGCGGTTCTTTAGTAGGCATAGGTTGCAAGTGGCCACCTCAGGAATGGAACATGTAATTTCTTGTATAGTTTCAATAGAATACATCATGATTCTACCTCAAAAAAGGTATATAATTATTTTTCCCTAGAATAAATTTCCGCACTAATCATGATGGGTCGTGAATCATCCTTCGTACATAGATTTATCTCCATGAGTTCATCCATGGTGGTAGAGTTTCTCTCCACAAATTCTGGAGGTTCACTAATAATGTCTTCTTCCTCTTATTCATCTTCTATATCTTCATTTTTTTTATCCAATAAGGGAAAATGTCTTGGGATGACTTCCGTACAGTTGATAGGTGATTTTCTATCTTGTTAGTTGAAAGACTGAGTGACATACTCTAATACATCTCATTGTGAGGGATCCATTTGGAACTTGAGAAAAGGTGGAGTGTGGGATATAAGAGTGCTT
The DNA here is from genome assembly GCA_963277665.1 of Viscum album. Classification (NCBI taxonomy): domain Eukaryota; kingdom Viridiplantae; phylum Streptophyta; class Magnoliopsida; order Santalales; family Viscaceae; genus Viscum; species Viscum album. The sequence continues at coordinate 773,525,443 of OY728138.1, forward strand.
TCATCCAATTTGAGTGGTGAGACATCTTATTCTATCTCAATGAGTGAGGCTAGGATTCCTTGGAGCTAAGGGGGTGGATTTACGGAATTTTCATATGAGCTTCCACCATTTTTAAGGAGTCGTCAGATCTTCAAATATTGGTAGCCTCATTGGTCATGAATGAAAAATGAATATTTTTGGAATACGTGCCCCTCTTTGGGATCACATGATAAAAATGGGTGATGCATAGAACATAACCTTCATAGACCTTCTTAAATCAGTCAATCGAGATTATTTCTAGACTTTTCAGTGTAGGGACCCATTCAGAAACATCACTCAATGGTTGTTTCCCATTACCCTAATAGAACCCTAAATCAATATAATGTGATTTTTAAGATTTTAATGGGGCCTTATCAGTGTACAATGTCTTAAATTTTTTTCTTGGTGTAGTATTTGATCCATTGAAGGTATGAAAAGTGGATTTCTATATGATGGTGCAACCAAGGTATTCATAGAAATATGTCGAAGGATATTTTTTTCCAAACCACCAGACATTTTGAGTCATATACGAGGACTCCATTTGGTTCCTTTATCTTGGTTTAAGAAAATAGTGTTATTCTATATTTTTTATAGCCTTGAAATGTTATAGAGGAAGGTGTTATGTTATTATTTTCACATCATAGTTGGAAAAGTGTTCATACTTGAATGAGGTTAACCCAAAATCCACTATCAATTAAAACATCATGAACATCAACATCATTTATGCTATCACAGACATAAAAGGGTCTGATATTCCCCATAAAATTGAATCGTCATATTTTTTTATGAAGGACATAACCACATAGAATTCATCCGCATTGGTCTCTATCAGATAGTCCTCGGTGATAGTTACAGTAGACACCAACTCCAATTTTCATATTAATGATTCTATGAGTGATTCCTTGAGGTGTTTTGAGAAACTCAATCCATCAAGGATTGATAGTTTCTAAAATATCCAGGCTAATCGTGTTAGGATATCAAAAGTATAGTCTAAAGTCCATAAATTCTTAGTGCAGGGAAACTCATTCATAGGCTCCCTTAGGTATATGTGAATTTGATGATGATGTATCATCCCTTGGTACAAGAGCTGGGGTGCTCCCATACAAGGTGGGTTATACCGAGCAGGAATGCCTATTCTATAAGGGAGATATGACACCTATTATTTTCATGATTGATAATCCAAAGTGATTGAGTCAGAGTTCCTTTTATGAGGTGTAATGGGATTTTAATGTTCTTATTGTACATGTTTATGTTCCCTTCTTTGAGTTTTTTCAACATTGATGTTTTGAGTAGGGGAATAGGTAAATTTTTTACTTCTTCTCCACTAATCCTACCCCGATATCCTCATCCCTTGTGTCTTATTCCACTGGTTCCCCCTTTATAATGCGGGGACCTTGAGTTCAGGTAATACTCATCATTAGATAATGGACCCACAAAGTGAATGAAATTAATGGAACCATAAATTAACTCATATTTTGATGAGTACTCTTCTCATCTAACCATTTCATGTGGTACCATTTAGAGGGGTGGTTCTCATGGATTTGGATAAAGTGGATTAAAATTCAAGAGTATCAAATAAAACTTTGTCCATGATTCAGGTTCATCCTTTGATTCATTATCATTGTTATTCAGGATATGAATCATTTCTTGGGTCATTAATTTAGAGGTTCGTGAGATTTTTTATGTCAGTTGTGTTTCCTTTGGAGTATATATGTAGAATATTTTGTTGTTTCAACTATTCTTGGAGGATTCCATGAGCTTGGTTGAATATTTATCAATTGATATAACTATGAAAAAATGTACCCATATCCAAAAAAATTCTTGTCCCTCACCTTTTCCCTCAAGTGTAGAAGTTGAAACATAAATCACTTATGTTTTTTATGGTCCATGATTTACTTTATTAGAAACTATCAATTTATCTAGAGGTATTTAATGATGAATCACTCCTAAATTATGCATCCTGGTATCTAGATAAAGGTAAAATAATTTATCCAGCCATCAAGCCCCACCTCATCATCCCTTTTTGCCTCATGTGGATGGAGTAAATCATATTACCAAGTAGTTATAAGACAGCCATGAACATGATTATCTCATAATGAGTAATGTTTATTATTTATTTCCCTAAATTAATTTCTCCAAGGTAACCTTTACTCATCCTATCAAGGAAAGGGTTTCTATTGATGTTGGATGGGTGTTGCTCAGTATGGTATAGGAATGGGAGCTGGAATAGGAATGGGGGTTGTCTTAAGTGTGACTAATTCTGCCTCAACCTTTTCTACAATTTTCCTCCTGATCGGGGGTTATCCGATAGTTTATCTTAGTCTATCATATGGAGTCTTAAATTATTTCAGGCAATGGTGGTGGAATCCTAGAACCATGTTTTTTATTTCACTAAGATAAGTAGTGTTACTAGCTCATCATGGAGATTATCGATACACATTACTGGCATATCTTCCTAGGAAAGTGGTCTGTTCAGGGACTATGTCAACTATTTCCATCTAGTGATGAAATTGGAGACTCTATCATTCCATCATTATTCACAGTTTGAGAGGTCAGATTGTGATTCCTTCTACAATATTGAGATGGAAATGAATAGTAACTACTAAATGAGGTATTTCCATCCAATGATAGATCAAGAAATAAATATTCTTTACCACATGAAGGATATCCCTTATAGTGTTTTCATGAAGCATTTATGTTTCACCCCTTGTTTATCTAGAGTTCCCATGATGAGATCACAATGGGATGCATATTGGGAAAGATATTATTTTGGATTTCCTATTCCATTAGACAGTGGAAACATATAAATCACTATGTTTGGTGTTGGTGGGGTTTCACTTACCATGTCATGGTAAGGATTCTATTCCAGCTGCACTGGCGCAAACCATTCCTCCATAGATTCCAATTGAGATAGAAATTCATTGATGGTGTCGATAATCCCTTGATGATATTTGATTTAAACATGGGAATCTATAGGTATATCAGTGGGTTGGATTTGATGAACCAATTCCACTTTAATTTTTGGTAGATATCTGACCCAAGACTTATTTTGGGGATTTACTTGATATTATTCCAATGGTTTCTTAATTGAAGGAAATTCTTGTACTGATACATTCTTGGGTTTGGGTGGACCGATGGTTCAGGAATTGTGTGGGGTTGTTGTCCTGGTTTCTATTAAATTTGTTGTATGAAAACTTATCAATTAATTTCAAATGTTTATTGAGTATATTTAATCTCTTCTCGAGGATAATACTTGATATAAATGATACCTTAGAGTAACTCGGTATTGATTCGCCTCAATAATTTCATTTATTCTTCCTGCCAAGAAAATCATTCATCAATAATAGAGAGATATTTAAAATTTAGTGGAGAAGGTGGGTCATATATGACCATGATTCTATTATTTTATCTATTATTGGTATACATAGAAGGTATTGGGTGTCGATCAAGGTAGTACCCAAAATTAAGGGGTTTCTCAGGTTATAGGTGACCACACCATTATTCTTATTGTGAATATGGTTCATGATGGTGTCTCTAGGTTCTTTCTCACCATCATTTGCATAATTTTTTTTTCCATATATTGGATTGAGACCCACAATATTCACTGATTCATAACACATTAAAGGCATAATATTGTATGATGAATGGTAGGAGAGCTATTTTTTCCATTGCTCAGCCTTTCCCTTCCTTTATAAGATCCTCCTTTGGATTCCTGGTGAATGGTGACTCGGATATAATCTTATAAATATTTTTCATGTACCTCCCTTATGAGGGATCTATATCACAAGATAAAGTGATCTAGGAGACCTCTCTACTTTTTTCCCACCTAAATTGAAAAATACTAATTTCTGTTAGGCGGGTGGTTTAGGAAAAAATCCCCCCATCCCCATGGGAAAGTATTTCTCCCATTCTATTGTTACCATGCCTAATCCCATATTTTTTGGTCATAGGAATGTATTTTATGTTAATAATTCCCCCATACCTGTTAGTTGGGGTTGATCTAATGCTATAGAATTTACCGCTACTATTTCCACTCCCATGATCTCTGAAATCATAGTTCAAGCCTGATTCTTATATTATATTGGGTCTATACATGAACTATTATGTTTTGAGGACATCATTAGTGATTGATGATTGGAATACCTTATGAGATAATCCCTTTTAATTTTCTTAGTTTCCTGTTTCAAGATGTCTTTATGGATTACTCTCATTTGGCCTAACACTTTTGGGACATACTCAAGAAAGATTATTTTTAGTGTGTCACCATTCCTAAGAAGGGGTTTTTCTTTATAGACACCCTATACTATTTAAATTATAGTATTTCACTTCTAGTGGGTTCTATTAAACAATTTTTTGGGTAAAATGAAATGGTCCATGCCCACCCAATCCCCAAATATGAAATCCAAGCGGGGCATCAACTATTAAAACATGCAACTTAAGCGGTGCATTGAGTCAGGAATGTTGGATATATTTTTTCTACCTCTAAAATTGTAGTCATCATGCATATGGAAGGGATTACAATTTGATTTAAAAATTAATATCTACCAATATTTAGACATAATTTTCATACCTATTATAGGGAAAAAAATTATCTAGTTGATAGTTATCCAGATTTTGAGACGATTATTATGTATGTGTTCTTATAACAACTCCATTGGTGTGTACAAATGATATGTCTCTGAGGAACAAAAAATATCTGGTATTTTAACTCTAGAAAATTGTCTTCTCACGATCAACATATCAGTTTATTCTTCCTCAAGGGACTCCTCTACTTGTACTTCCCAACTTAAACACTTATTAATAACCACGTCATATATAACGTGGATGGTAAGTGTCTTGTTGTCATGTGGATGGTCCATGGATGGATTAGTGGATGAGAATTTCCCCAAGTCATGTCCTAGTTGGGAAATGATGTCACTTTTTACTAATACGGTATCCAAAATGACTTTCCACATCCTTCCATGCACCATAGAATATAAGCGCTTCCTAGTATTTGTCCTGACATGATTAGGGACTAGTTTTTTATTTGATATGTGACTACAGGTAAAACCATCATAGTATTTTCCACAATGGTGAGGGATACCATCATATATTGATTTCTGACATTAGGTAGAATTTATGAAGCTTGTACCTTATGGAGGAAATTAAGGGAGAAAGCTAGAAAAGGGGTGGAACATCTTGTTGGAATGTGACATCACTATAGGGAGGAACTTTACATCGCATAATAAAATATGGAGGAATACAATTATAGCTCTATTTATAACTACAAGGATTATTTATAAAGTGTACACCATGAGGAGGGACTTTAGGGTGCACTCCAACAATGAGAGGGCCTTCTTTCTAGAATGAGATTTCACTATCGGGAGGACATTGTTAGTGCTTGAAAAAATGGATAGGGTACCATCGTATCTTGATTCCAAACTATATTGATAATTTCAATAGAATATTCCCTTGGGTGGACCATCATGGAGGAAAAAATGAGCATGTTCCTTGTTTATATTTAAAATTATATCCACAAGGAGGGATACTATGATGCTCATCAAGAGATAGTATCTCATGGTCAATCTTCTCTTGCCCATGTGTTGTGCCTTTATGGTATGTGATATGGGGGAGGAACTTAAAAGAGGTTGGGAACAATGTTTCAGGGAGGATATTTTCAACTACAACTCTGACTTCTATAATTTCGTAATAGGTATCATGGATCCTTAGCCACCATTGATAGATGGTTAATGGATTCAAGAACACAAGATTTGAATGGAGTAGGGTGATGAGTTTTCCATGTAGTTTTACATTTTCATTGGAAAAATCTATTTCTTGTTGCTCCTTTTCAATAAAATAGGGCCTCTTTCTATAGGAGGAAGCCATCACATATGGGTGTTTATTAGAGTATCTCATGTAGTGCTACTGGGATATGCCAAAAAGCTACCTGAGTTATGGAAGGGTTATATGGATACCCCTAAGCAACCACTGAAGTGGACTAATGTCCCCCAATTAGAATGGGTATTTGTTCCTGATCATGTTGTTCTCCTATCATGGGATATTACTGATGACCCACCCACATGAGATAAGATATGCAAGTCTACTCTGAGTGACCTACTTATTATTTTTATGAGTCACCCACATGGGATGATGGGGTTGTGGGACCAACCCTTTTCAATATCTGTAGATATGATTACATCTTGACATGTTTTCAAGATATGGTGAGGGATTTATAACTAATACTCATTAATTTCAAGGTTTTTTGGGAGAAATATTTGGAGGTAACATGGGTATATTCCCATTTAGATGTTAGAGAAGAAATATGTTCCTACTTTTGTCCTCTGATTCCTGATATTTGGTACCGACAATTCTCATGTGAGGGGGTAGAGGTATGATTCTACACGTAAATAATAATTGGGATATGCCAACTATTTTTCTCTTGTTTCCATCATATTTTTATGATGGTATTTATATGAATATGTAAAAAAATTCATCTTGTATTTGGACACCATGGTATTTGACTCATGATCTTGATAGGAGGAAGAGTGAAAATTTTTATATGCATTAATTGTCGCCATATTTGGAGGGAAGTATACATTTAAATTTGTAGGAATATGCATATGCATATAATTTTCATCACTATATTCATGTAGTGTTTGGTGAATAGTAGTATGAATTTGAGATTGATCATAGATTGCATCTCTATTTTACTGATAGTCATCATATTTGAGATCAAGGATTTTCATATACCCATGTTTTACATTATTTACATAGCATACTTCATGTTCCTTGGATGGACTATACATCTATCTATAATTTTCAATCACAATTGACTAAAAGAAATCATGACGATGAGTAGTAGTATAATTTATCTCAGGGGTCACTTACATATTTACTTTGTGGGTTTCATCAATAGGAACAAGGATGATAGTATGCTTCTGATGGTATGATTATCACCCTTGTGGGCCACCCTAGGGACCTATTATATCTTAGCTTGAAGGGGGAGTAATGGGATGTATCCTGTTTATAATGAGGGTGATGGGTTGCATGGCATTGGAAGTAATAATTTCTTTTAGTTTTCCTTTAGAGGGACCCCTATGCCAGCCCACAAAGTTATGGGAGGAACTCAATATTGTGTTCCAGGAAAAGGATCGTAAAATGATCGGAGTTAGATAGTAGAGCTCCCTGGTTTTAGACCACCAACCTTTATTGGGAGGATGGTTATTGGGGATTTATTGATTGGAGGTCTATTCAAGCTACCTATATGGTGGGGAGAGTACCATTTTGATGGAACTATGTAACCAGTGCATTTGAAACCCATCGTTAATGATGCTAGGTGGGCGATGGAGTCCTCTTCTTATGAGAAAAACTCAACTACATGTGCAGTTTCTAACATGAAATTCTGAGATAACATTCAATATACAATTGGATTAAATGAATATATGAAGATTTCCTACAATATATTTGATAATTACAGACAAAAAATATCACCAATTTAGAATCTCATTACCACATGTGTAATTGATGAATTTTTTTAGCCCTTATTCCATTGTCAATGCGAAAGGGGCCCAAATATAAGTAATAAGACCACCTTGTTTAAGGATTCACGTCAAGATCACCATTTAATTTCTAATTAATATGGGTTTATACCCTATTTGATTGATGGAATGGGGTTAACTAATATAGAATCATTGATTTTCGGTATAACAACATCAAATTATCTCCATCAGGGATATTCATGGATCTATAATTTCCCACTGACTGTCAAATTCATGAGTCATGGAACTAATATCAAAGGATGTTTTCAATTGGATTACTGGTAAAATGACACTTAAGAACTTGCATTGTTCAAGAGGATGGGATTTTAGGCTCATCATACCCTTTTATGGGGAAACTATTACCTATTTTGGGTTACACATATATATTTAAGAGATGTTCATTTATCCTTGGATCATTTTAAAATGTTTATATTAGGGATTACCCTATGTAAATGATCCATTATCATTGTGAATGGGTTCAAAATCCACTTTATGTATCATAAGTTCTCTATAAATGTAGGGATATAAATGTAATTGCGGTTCTCCATCAATGTTACCCTTCTGTAGAGATATTGGGGATTATATTGTCATTTATTGGGAAAATTTTGGTTTTAATCCATGTTATGGGTTTCTCTAGAGTTTACCATCATCTAGGGGGATAAGAGAAGTTTTTATGTCAGAATGAGACCCATAGATGGGATTCCTATGTATTTTTATTAGAGGGATTATAACCCATGTTATTCAAAGTCACTTAACTGGAAACATCACCTTTTAAGGTCATGTGATAAGGACCAAACCATTAAATTTAACATCATATAGCAAGGACATCTATGTGAAGCTTTCATAGTCAAGGATAGTGCGGTACATATTCTTAGGAAGTCTAAGGGGCCCTGAAGAGATGAAATATCTTAGGTTGGGGAATGATCCTACTAGGGATATAGTTTTAAGGAAATAAAGATGAATGTTGATGATGGTTTCAGACTATAGGGAGGCCTCCTATGTATTCTAGTTAGTTGGTAATAAAATGCCACATATTTTGGTTAAAATTGGGGCTTACAAATGGATGCTACACATTAATGGACATAGTTTGGGATTATGCATGGAAGCTTCCCATTTCAAGGGACATGGTTGGGGCTTACCCATAAAATATTCCAACAAGTATTTTTTATTATGATAATTTCATGATCTTCACTAACCTATTATAAATCATGAGGCATGGTTGGTGTGAGAAACTAGAATAAGCAATGGATCTGAAGATAGTTCGTCCCATTCTGTCCATTGGTGGATTGTACTAGAGCATTAATGGAGACGGAGAGGGAATTAATTTTTCATGGATCGTATTATATTTCTATATATTGGACATTCACATTAGGTGATATGACTGGATATGTCCTAGGGTGAGGAAAACATAGAAAAAGTTTCACATCCTGCAAGAAATGCTAATGGAATACCTCGATAGGAGTGCCATGAAATTGGTTATGTGGAAGAGAGAAATATTCAACACTGACCCTCGTTAAAGGGAAAGTATAGTGGCTCCCATCAATTCATAGAATGGAGAGGTTCAAAAGATTTCTCTATGGTATGAACCCTCATTAACATAGGTATGTGAACTTGAGTTCATTTTTAGGATCATCTTTATTGATGGGGTCACCCATATCACTCCACTTTCTGTGGGTACATAAACTCAAGAGCGCATAGTGATGGGCTTGATGATTATATAATTTATCTTAAGTGGATTTTGAAGGGTGATTAACCTAATACCATTTTACGGGTCCATAGAGAGGCCAAAATGATAACTGATGATATGATTGAAGAGAATATCAGGATCTAGAGAGTATAACACCAGAAGGATTCCCCATTCTGCATAACATGTTCTTAAGTGGGATGGGGTTCCCTCTACATAGAATGTTGTCATATGGGTTAGGGTAATGTCTATGTAACATTTTAATATGAAGAATTGGGTTCTTAATATATATAGTTTAGCTATGTACGACAAGGTTCTGCCAATGTACTGACTTTCTAGGAGGGGTCGAGTTCCTCATGAATAGTAATTTTCTACACATGGTAGGGTTTGGTCCACATAGAATTGTGTTATGCCGGATGCATATCCTTAAAGGGGTCATCCGTTTTTTAACTCATGAGATTTTTTTCCATTTTTTTTGGTTAATGGACCACTATATTGTTTTATATTAATTCTTTATGTTATACAGTGAATTTTACTAGATAGTAATCATTGAAAGACTCCATTTATTACATTTCTTTTATTCATATCTATTCAGGACAAATTTTTTGGTGTGGATATATTTTTTTATCCTATTTTCTTATTCCTTCTTAGGTTCTATTAATAGATGAATAGAGGGATCAGGTACTGACCTGGCTGGTTTTTCATGGTGTGATGTGGGCTTTTTTTTGAAGCCTAAATAGGATTCCCATGCCCAGGAATGAAAAATTCAGGATGGAAATCTGTCAATAAATGGTTTATCGTTTTCATGGGTATAGATCAACACCTTATCCCTATAAATGACTCCATTTCATTTTTGGGGATCTGATAGTACCACCCCATCTAGTAAACTATTTAATTTACAGGGAATATTTATTTGCGTGGGTGGAAACCACCTCCTTGATTCAGAAAACCACTATTGTTTCGTTTTTAGGTAGCCTATGGATCTATATTTATAATGAGAATGATAATGTAAATGGGAGCTTCGTAGAGTGGTGGTCTAAATGATTTCCTCTTTGCAGTCACATCCCATTGATTATTTTGTTCAACCTTCTTCTTGGTTTTCATTATGAAATTTCCCAAGTTAATGAAATTATTTGCTTTTGTTTTTAGAGATATCAGGACCCAAAAACAATCCAAATACATTTTTGGTTATATTATTTGATAATTATAAAATATCACTATATAATAAATCTCCTATCATATAGTCAAATAGATATGTTTTCCCCTATAAAAGAATCTATTAACTTCATAACAAGCCTTTTACATTTCCCATGACTATAAAATATTCTATTAATATAATACATAATAAATTATTTAATAACCATGGGAAAAAGGAAACATAGTAATGGGTGAGATCGAACGCTAGGTAAGGCTATACATAATAATAAATCATAACATGAGAGGCATGAGGCATAACATTATATCAAAATGAGGATGATAATAATAATGGAATCTTGGAATGAATAAATTATATCATTGGTTAATTGATTAAAGAAATATTACAACATGAGAGCATGGAATCAATGAAATTTGGCGAAAAAATACACATGACATCATAAGAATAACTAAAGGATCCATACCATGTTAAGAAAACATAGTTGGATTTTTTCACATTCCATGCATCTGATATTTCATGAGGTGAAAAATTACCCAATCCATTAAAGGGATATATAATTATAAACCCACCCATTAAAAAATAAAATCAAATATAAATATGTTCCACAAGGTCAAAATTTAAAAAAAAATAACAAATTAAAACAAAATAGAATGGGTTTTATATTCTTTTCAAGTGGTTATTCAAGGAGTCATTCATAATTACATCAATATACATTATATGATAAACACATGAAAAAAAAATTGGTATCCAATGACTGTAAGCATCATTGTAGTTAAATACCAAAAAATAAAGATGATGAAACATTTGGTGTTTACACTGTATTGGAAATGGATATATGTTTTAGAAAAATATTTCCCCAATAATTTTTTCCGGGAATGTATTTAAATACCCTTAAATCAAGTAATGGGATATGGTAAATTCACAGAGGAACTATATTAGATGTGAATCATGCATATATAATTGGATAATTAGGAATGAAAAAATTAGTTATGGATCATACCATTGATGTAAAATTGAATTTCATAATCCATCCAAATAAATAATATTAATGGTTTCATTTGAAGAATACCCTTGTTCAAGAATAAAAAATATATGAATATAACTCAAGAATCATTTGGAAAATTTCTTTAAAATTCATAATTTTTATTTTCATTTTGAAAAAATAAAAAAAATATTTTTTAAAAAATTGATGGGAATAGATTATTTTTTTTATAAAATTAAGGTACGTAAAGGATGTCTTGAAAAAATTGATAAATATGGCCAGGTTATATATTTAAATAGAAACATGTAAAATAGATTCCATCAATAAAAATGAACAATTGGAAAAATTTAGAAATATTAAATTTCAAATTTTTTTAAATAAATCATAATATAATTTAATATAACCATAAAAAAAATTAGAGAAGGAATTTTTGAACATTTTAAAACATTACATTATAAGAAAACCATTCAAAACACTTATCATGTGATGTAAAAAAATGTTAAATTAAAAACCTTTAGTGAAAAATACATTGTTAAATGTATTAAAAACCCATTATTTGATACAATGTGAATATAATTTTAAAGGTAAATTACAACATTATAGAAAAAATTAATTTTATATAAAACTAGGATATATAAGAAAAAGATACATGAGCATAGGTTTGGGATCATCCATTTCAGTGATATAGTTTCAAAGAGAACATGATATCCTAAATAGAATCATTTTAGTGAAATATTTAAATTTACAAAAATATAAATGGAATAAAATATATTAAAAATAAAATTTTATGAGAAAGGAGGCATGCAAGATCAATGTCAAGAATGAAATTCAGAACTCAAAGAAAAATAACCTACTTTGAGGCTTATAACAAAAATAATCACCCGAGAATGATATTTAAAATTAAACTCAAATACCATGAAAATAATATTTTTAATGATATAAAAAATAATTTTTCAGAATATACATTATATTAAATTAAATTTGTTCAAAATGTAAAACATTTCTCAAAGAAGGGAGTTTGATTCTAAAATCCCTTATCAAATTTCCCACATATTTTACCACACTATAAATTCTAGTAAAAAAATGATTATCTTAATCATATATTTATTTTTATTATTCATATTTATAACCTTTTATACACTTCATTTATAATTATTTATTATGAATAGAGTGGTTCATTATAGCTTATTTTTAACATCATTTGTAATTTATTTTAGTTATCTTACCCAAGATTTGTAATGTTAATGTTTATCCAGGATTATTGATACAATTTTTACAATTTAAAGAATATTTTTGGTTATCTAATATATATCCCATGATTACTTATAATTTTCCAGTAAAATACAAAGTTATTTTTAATTGTGACTAATGGGGAAGAATCTTGAGAATAATTTTTTTGAATATTTTTAATGAATCGAGATGATATATTATTACCATGTTTATATTTTAATATTATGACTTCATATATAGTATAACATATTTTTCAAATTTTAGTTAAATTTATTTATATTTTATAACATTTCTTAATCACTCACTAAATAAACATTAAAATATATCTTATATAGGTGGTAAACTGAAAAAAAATCTTATTATAGTGATCAAATGAGTAAGAAACCCCTATTATATAATTTTTATATAACATTAAAAAAATTTATACCTTTAATTTGTTTCATATACCTCCTTAAAATCAGTTCTTATAACCATTAATAATTGATGGTGTGGAAAAATGAAATTCGTCAATCTTGGTGGTGGTACCCCCCAAGTACGAACAACTAACAGAACTATTTCCCAATTAATAGATGGAGTGATGTTATTTGAATGTTTTTAATATAATAATTATAATAATGTTAAATTAATTATATTATTTCAATAATTTTACTTTTATATCCCACTATGTTAGGTGTTTATGATAAAAAAGACATGACATTCATTAAGGCGGTGGAATGAAAATACACATTCAAGAAGATCCCAGTCCTTAGAAATTGACATTATGAAGGAAATTGGAAAACATTATCATTTAATAATTGTATAAGTGAAATAAAAGATATAATTAATCATAAAATTTATAATTTATACACTCCATTTTAGGCGGTGTTGTAAAATGAAATATAATGTGTCCTGTAGGTGGTAGTCTTTGCATACAAATGATCTGTTCTTTTTTTATTGGTGGGTTCTAAGAAATTGATGAATGATTTATGTTAAATTAAAATAATTATAATTAATTATATATATTACAATCAATTAATTATATAAAAATCTTATAGAATATTAGGAAAATGTTAAATGAAGAAAAAGACAAAGGGGAGTAATAGTCATGTTGCGAACATTTATTTTCAATGGAATTTTCCTTTCAAATGAATGAATTAGGATCCTTACGGGTGGAAAAGGGAAATGGGTTTTGTTATATGGTTTTATGGTAAAAATATGTGTAGTGTTTCAAAATTAAATTAGGATGGATGGGAGTATAAAAAATTTGTGTAAGTGGTCCATTTTATTAATAATTGGAAGGGTAGATTGGGAATTACACGAACTTATAAAATTATTTCATTACTGTATTCTTGGTCAAATACCTCCATTAATAAAATACTATGGATAATGAAACATTATATTTCCAAATGACCACCCATAACCTCATGTTGGGGGAACATTTGACAGATTTATGGATTTTTATTTTCACTTCTTACTTCAACCGTGTGTATTTTTCTAAATAAAACTTTTACTTCCACCATGGATAATTAATTAAAATGTTATTTATTAATAATGAAATTATTAATAATCTTTAGTATCATAATATTATATAATATATATGTTTTTAGGTGAATTTATTCAGAATAAAATATTGAAAATTTAAAATATATGGACTTAATTATTAAAAACAATTTTAAGAGAATATTTTATTTTTGAAAAATATTTATGTTTATATTAAAATTATTATTTCCAATAATTATAATTACAAAAATTAATTAATTATAAATATAATTAACGTAATGTGACATTAAAATAAATCCATAACATAATTTTAGTAAAATTATAATTAATTGAAAGAATATATATAAGATTATTTTCATTATTAATGTAAAATCATAATTTAGTTCTAAAAATAATGGATATGGATAATCTAATTTCAAATATTTTTTTAAAAATTATTATTTTATTCATAAATTTTAATATTAATTATATTAATAGTATTTTAACCTTTTACATCATTCTTATCTATCGATAAATTGAAGAAAATAATAATTTTAAGCCAATTTTTTGTATTAAAACAATGTTTACTGAAAGTTCTCAAAAAGTTAATATAACTACAATTATATATTATAAATTGAATAATTGAGTTATTATTAAATAATTATACTGTAATAATTATATTTTAAATTTTCAATAGAAAAAATTTTTTAATAAAGAATAATTTTATTTAAAAATGGACTTCGTAAGCATTACATGTTTCCAATATTCTTTCATACCTATATTATAATTTAATGATATTTAATATTTTATATCACATAAACCATTATATATATATATATTATGTTATAATAAATTACTTTGAATGATAATTTTTTGAATTTAAAAATGTATCATCAACATTTTTTTACTATGTGTGAAAAACGTTATGGAAGAAAATATTTTTATATTGAGAAATATATATACAAAAATCATGATATTTTTGAATGATAATTATTATTATCATCATCCATTTTTAGTAATAAATAAATAAATAAATTTAAATCCTTATAAAATAAGAAATAAATTTATTATATTATCATCACAGAAGAGGATAATATTATCTCATATTACTATGGTATAAGTGGAATAAAAATGAATCATTGAATGATATAGAGTCATGAAAATAACCATACATAATCCTTATCTTTTGAATGTAAAAACTATGATATGTATAATATGATACATTTGTTTTAATAGCATAAATTGTATTAAAAATTCGGACAATATAAGTGCTTGGAAAATATATAATCCGCAAAAAAGAAAAATGTTGTGAATACATATCATATCTCAATAAATAAAAAATGAGATGAAAAAACTTATAACATGAATCCTACTTAGTGGATCCTCCTCTAACCATTTATATAATGAATAAAAATTTATTAATCAATTATTTAATAAACTCATTAGTATATATTTACATATTTATGCTTAAATTATTATCATCTACTATGAATACATTCTAAAGTTATATTTTATATTTTTTACATAGGTTGTTAAAAATATAAAATGCTTGTTTTTATACAAGTTCAATATTGGTGATTATGATTGTAATTATTTTATATATAGTTAATAATTCATATATTAATCAACAATATAGAATCATATTTTTAATTATTCTTTTTATCTAATTTTCCTCACAGGAAAGATAACGATGTGGTTTTGAAAATAGAAAATTTAAAGAACTGGTTTCACCAATTTCAACAAACAAAAACTATTATTTTAGGAAATATATGATGTACTAATGACACATTTATATAAAAATTAATAAATATTAAATTCATAATTATTTGAAATTAATATCAATTTATAGTATTATTTAGTAATTCATGATTTAAACATTATTGTATTTCTCTTGTATGTTGGAAAGTTAACATAAAATGGAGTGTAAAAGTTAAATGAATATGTAATTTTATCTATATAATGACACTATAAATTTTAAAAAATATTAAATGGTTCAGTTATATCATATATCTTAATTAAATTCATTCTCATTTCCATCGATTATGATTTTTGTTGAAAATTGAAATTCATCATTCGTGGAGGTGGTGGTCTACTGGTATGCATGATTAACATTTCCATATTATCACAAAATGACATAGAATGAATTTATATGATAAATTATAATTTCAGAATTTTATTTTTGAAATATTAAACATATTTACTATTTACAAAAAAAATTACTATTATTTATAGGATGGATGAAAAAACCACATTGCTTTGTGGAAGTGGTAGTTTATACGTATGCATGATCAGTTTTGTTTGTTATTATCAATGGATAAAATAGATTAATGTATGTTTGATAAATTAAAATAATAAAACTAATCTTTTTAATAATACTAATTTCAATATATTATAATTGTTATAAATTTTTTGTATGTGGTTGATTACGATTAAAAGGATAAGTAGTACGAGGAACTCGCATTGAGACCATGATATTTCTTTTGGAAATATCATTTTAAATGGAGGCCTAATTATAAATAATGTATTCATTTGAATATGGGAGAGTATACCATGATTACATTAATGGATTTTTTTTAGTATAAATTCCTAGAAATAGGATTAACAAAAACTCATGTAAGTGTCCCCCACATATAATTGAAGAGAAGGGTAATTTTGGAAGTACACATTGAATTTCAATAATGTAATTTCATTATTAATGGGTAAATATAATTCCCCAGAATTACAATATATTTTTAAATTAAATAGGATTATTTTTAGACCTAGAGCTGAGTTGGAGTGCAATTCCAAGGGATGGAGTTCTCAGAATTATCCTTTGGAAAATGTTATGTTCTAAATAGCGCATGTGACCAGTTTTTCGGAAAAAGGAGAATAACTCATAAATAAGTTCCCATATCAAAAATTTGTGGGCACCTTCACATTAAACATGGAGGGTTTATCCTAAGTGCGACTTAATTTTAGTCAGTACATTCCTCTAGTTAGAAATTCCAAAAATGGAATTACCGTATGTAAAATGATTAAATAAATTATTTTATATTTCCAATTATTATAACTCTTGAATGGTGAATCAGATTGGAAATATGGGACCACTTTTGAGCTCATGAGGTTATTCTTTCCTTTGGAAGATCTTAATGTGGGACAACGTAGGCCAACATTAGAAGTTTGTTTTTCACCGTAAATAAAATAATTAAGTAACAATTAATTTTTTTCAAATCCTTATAAATCCTAAATGGTAACATAGACTGAAAATATGAGATTATGGTTGAGATCATGATGGAGTTTTACCCTTAGGTGAAGCTTAACCTCGATCGACACAGGTTGATGGTGAATGATAGTTTTTGATCTTTTTTAAGAAAATTAAAATGGGGTGCTTACACGGTTTGGACAACCTCTAAACCGGTGCCCGGATTGAAAACTTTAGGGAACCATTGCATTTGTAATGGTTAAATTACTAGAAATGGACCAAACCTCAACCGACACAGGTCTATGGAAAAATTTAATATTAATACGTTTTAAGGAAAAAAATAAAAAAATCTTAAAAATAATATTTTATTCAAAATAATTTTTTCACTAAAACATAACTATTGGAAGAATATTTCATTACATAAATGAAATTGTGTAGAAAATCAGTAACTAAAGTTTAATTGGTATGATATTTTATAAATGAAACAACTTAACCACATGCCAACACTGAGAAATAGAAATGAAGCAACAGGTTTCTCTTTTAATGATACAATATGATGGATAATTAGAGAAGGAATTTCTATGATGGATGGAGAAGGCTTTCTCTTTAGTTAAGAATGAAAAAGAATCTGAAAGTTGTGAAGATGCCTTTGAGAATAGATCTGGGGCCAGAGATCGATGAATGTCAATGACATTAAATGGATCGATACTAATGACAAACCTCATTTAGGTAGGGGTTACCTTTTTTATTTGAATGGTTGTTCTTATTTCTATGAAACTAACGCGGACAAACCCATGAATTGGTAGATCCATGTAACATTGTTATTGTGGGTTGGTTCTCTTTACTGGTGGGTTTCCATCGGGATTGAACATTGTTAAAGCCTTATAATATGTCCCTTTTTTAATCTCCAACACGGAGGGTGTGTTCCGACATGAACAGGGCTTGGGACCCTCCTCCATTGTGTCTTATTTGTGCATGCACGTTTGAAATGATGACAAGGGATTTTTGAGGCCATAGTACGGGAGATGGAGACCAAAGAAGACCTCCAGTGCCAGTGGCAGATAGCAGCAAGCTAGGGCGGGTGTCGGCTTGTAGCAGCGTGCCACAATGGTGTGTCGTGGAAGATAGAGGTGCGTCAAACTTGAGACGCAGTGATGCAGCAGGAGCCACATGGGCTTGGGCCTATGACTAGCGAGGACAGGACGTGGTCGACTAGACACATCTGGTGGAGCGGCCCATGCCACACGGGCTGCAGCTCCCTACTGGCACGCTGTCCAGCGACTGCGTGCGGGACTAGGTGGGGCAGTCTGCTCCTACCGGCCACATGCATCTAAACTGGACCGCCTTATAGGTCAGGCCATTGGGCGCCGAACTAGATTCCCTCCTACAGTCTGAGCTGTAGGAGGCCGACCCACTATTGAGGCTGGGATGCGGTGTGTGAACTGGGCTATTGAGCTACCCAGGATGGAGTAACTGACACGCTGTCGTGGGCCTGGCTGAAGTGAAAAAGTCGGGTTTCTGGGCGGCCTAGGTGAGGAATGAAAAACCAGCACGCCATTGCAGGCCAGTCTGGATAAATCTGGGTCACTGGGAGACCCGATGAGCTAGACCCATGGACGAACCAGGACACATCAAGTAAGGACCAATGATCCTAGCCCAATGTTTGGGTCAAACTGGGCTATCCCAGGCTCAAACTAGGCCAGATCGTGTTTTTCAAATCAGGATGGGTCTTGCGGGTCCCCCTGAGTTGGGTTTCTCTAGACGGTCTGACCGAGTTGGACTGCGCCCGTACATAGCTGATCCTAGTTTACTAAATTTCCAATATCTTTTAGACCATATGTTTGATTTATTCTTCGTCTATGAAATTATAACCCTTGGGATGAGATAGTCTTTTGGGAATAATATAAGTGAGCTTTTGTGGTTGTAAAGATACTAACTAAGGCATAATGAATTGATTCTACAGGAATCAAGTGTGTTATGTGTGGGAATCCTACAACTGGTTGAGACCAAAATACAAGAAACCCTATGTGGATCAGCTCCTATAGACCATATATGGTTCATCTTCTAGAGACCCTATGTGGTTCAACTCCTAGATACCTTGTGTGGATCAGCTTCTAGAGACACTGTGTGAATCAACTCCAAGAAACCCTTTGTGGATCTGATCCTAGCGACCTTGTGTGGATCATCTCCTAGGGACCCTATGGGGATTATCTATTAGCGACCCATTATGGATAATCTCGTAGCGACCTTGTGTGGATCATATCCTAGAGACCCTGTGGGGATCATCTCCAAGAGACCCTGTGTGGATCAGCTACAAGTGGCTCTCTATGACCCAACTGACCCATGGTACTCATCTGGGATGAGTACCTCAATAGTCCAAGGAGTTATGTGATGCGACTGATGGACTTGATTTATATACTCGTGATTATATCTTCTTGAGCTGACTCTTAGTTTACATGGTCTAAAATCCTTAATGGTGTACTTAGGGTACTTTGTGTAATCTCCTTAGTGGTGTACTTAGTGTAGATGGCTTACTCTCCTCAGTGGTGTGCTTAGTTTACTTGGCCCACTCTTCTAAGTATTGTACTTAGTGTAAATGTTGTACTCTTTTCAATTATGTACTTAGTCTACATGGGTTACTCTCTACAGTAGTGTGCTTAGTGTACTTGGTGTACTCTCTTTAGTGGTGTACTTTGTGTACATGGAGTAATCCCTGCAGTGTTGTACTTAGTATACTTGGTGTACTCTCCTCAGTGGTTTGATTAGTGTAATTGGCATACTCTTCTCTGTGGTGTCCTTAGTGTACATGGCCTACTCTCCTCAGTGGTTTACTTAGTATACTTTCTGTACTCTCCTCAGTGGTGCACTTATTTCTCTTATCATACTTTTCATTGTGGTGTACTTAGTGTACTTGGAATATGCTCCTCAGTGGTGTACATAGTGTACATGGCGTACTCCCATCAACGGTTTTCTTAGTGTACTTGGAATACTCTCCTCAGTGATTTACATTTTCTACCCTGAGAATAAGCTCATTTTTTTTGTTTCCTTTGTGATTTGGGGTCCCTACTGAGTATTGTGTTATCCACCCCTACACGAGCTTCGCCCTCATGTGTTGTGTCTCACACTAGTTATCGACTCTTTGATGAAGACCGTGGTGGTCTAATACTAGGTGATGATCAATGATATTGAAAAGATGGGGATAATACAATGAATACAGGTAGCTAACCTTCAATTACCCTTCAGCTAGGGTCTTGAGCAAACAGATTGGGGTAATTGTACCTTACATTCCTGGTTTGGGATTTTATTCTGGCCACTTTGTACTTTCGATGTGGTTTTGGTATTTTATTCTATACCCTTTGTACTTTCTTCCTATGTTATGTGCATGTGTATATGTTTAAAGGAAAATACCTTCCCTTTTTGGTTATTTTTTGTCGATGCTAGTCTCTATCCCCTAGCCTTTGGAAGGAAGGCTTGGGGTTAGTCAAGGCATGATCCCTAGGGGACGTGTCATGAAAAAGTGGTAGAAAATAAAATCAATTCATCTAGAAGAACCACAAGCTTGTTAAATATTTATGCAAAAACAATGTTAATAGTTTTGAGTTTGAAATTCAGCTCAGGGAGTCAAATGTTAGTGCAATGGTCAACGTATCCATATACCAAGGCCATGAATAATGCTTTCTGATTCAGTACATGAAAACCCTAGTTGCATGCGTCTTCAAATGTTCTCTCATGAACATTATGAGTTAGATTATGCTCACCATGTATAATCTATAAATCATGATTCATCTTTATCTTTTTCAAGATGCCTCCACATAGACAGCCATCCCGGATTCCAATGTGTGACCATTAGGATGCTCCACAAAGTGATGAGGCTTCGGTTTGGTGACTGTTGCGCGAGATGGCACCTTATGTGGTGTCCCATCTTTTCCACTTCTTATTTTTCTATAGTTACTACTGGAACTACTAGTAGAGGTTGCATGTTGGCTCTATTCCTTACATGAGTTTCAGCGAAAGACACCCTTCAGGTTCCATGGAAAGACAAACCCACAGGCATCTAAGGATTTTATTGAGGTGGTGATAGAGTTTTTCATCTATTCAAGGCACTATTATATCAAATGTTAGTTTTGACAAGGAGCCTTATATGTGGCCCAATAGTTTGATGATGGGTCTTAGATTACCCGATCTTACGATGATATGACTTTTCCATGGACAAAGCGTAAGAACCTCTCTCCGAGAAGGGGATATTTCCATAAAATCTAAGGGATATGTGTGCCCAAGAGATTCTAGAGCTTCGTCGAGATGACATATTGGTAGGTGACTATTCATTGAGGTTTAATGAACTTTCTATGTACTCAATGAATACCATAAGATTAGTGCTTCAAGGATCATACCTCTGAGCGATATGTGTTAAGGGACATCCAAGATTGAACTATTCCTCTGTACATTAATAATTATGCTACGATTCTTGAGATATCCATTGTTGTTGAAAGTACATTGAAAAGGGATATATAGCCTGTGGATTTAAGTTGTGAGAATGTAAGAGATTAAGTTCACAACTATTGAACAAGGCCTTAGAGTAGTTTTCCTTTCATCAAATATCCTTTTCAGATAGAGATAAGGCAATATATATTTAGATGATGATGGTTTCCCCTCCACTATTACAATGATTCAGGGAGGATAAACTCATAGATTCCATCTATGAGATAGACCATGCATAGATTTCCACAGGGCATGCCGCTGATGGATATTCAAAAGGTGGGGAGCACATGATCCTTTTCAAATGACGCACAATAGTACCAATAGCATTGACAGAGGAGATGTTGAGGGAGTTCTATACGACCCATTTGGTGGTCCATCCTGGTGAGGTGAAGATGTACTAGGACCTCTGACATCCACACTAGTTCCTAGGGATAAAGAAGGTTGTGGAAGATTTTTTTTCCAGATGCCTAACATGTCTACAAGTGAAGGATAGGCACCAAGTTCCATAAGGATTAATAGAACCCCTTGGGGTACTAGATTGGACGTGGGATGGAATATTGAGGGTATTTATGATGTATTTACCATGTAAGTTCAGGAGACACAATACTATATGGGTTATCATTGAACAACTTAGCAATTCAGCCATCCTCTTAACTACATAGGATAAGAGTTTAATAGAGGGATCACGATGCCTCTACGTGCTAGAGTTTTTGATTATGAGGAAACTTTTGCGATGTTTTCAGTGGAGATTGAGGATCTATAGAAGAGAATCCATTTTTTATGGTCAATTCCTCAATTGTACGTTTGTTGGAAGCACAAGAATCCATATGAGTGAACATGGGAGCAGGAGGCTCAGATCCATGCTCAGCAACCGGTTTTTGTTTGATTAGCCCCTGTTTTCGATTTTGAGGGTGTAAATCCCTAAATTGGGTGAGTAATTTAATAGACTAGAATTCTAATAAATTTGTTTTTTAAAATTAAAAAAGACTATTTTGAGACCAGGAGCGGAGACGACATGTGATTCTGAGGCCCAGAGTGCCCAGAATGATCCATAAAATATGTTAATATTTAAATAGTGAAAGTTTTTCATTTCCCATAAAAAGTGGAATAACTCTTAAATTGATTCCTATATCAAAACTTTTGAGGGAAATTTTGCATTTGGGATGACGGGTATACCCTAGATGTGACTTAATATTAGTCTGCATAGGCCTCCACTTAGAAAACCCCAAAATGGTATAACCGTAAATGAAATAATTAAATAAAATTATTTTATTTCCAAATGCTTATAATTCCTGAATAGTGACTCATATTGGAAACTCAAGAGTACCATTGAGATTTTGAGGGAATTTTAACCATAGGAAAAACATAACCTCGATCGGTGCGGTTCGAGGGTGAAAGATAGTTTTCGAACTTCTTTTAAGAAAATTAAAATGGCTTGTGTGTGCAGTTTTGGAAACATCTACACGGGTGTACAGATTGAAAATATGAGGGAACTATTGTGTCTAGAATGACAACATTACTTAATAATAGACCTCGCCTCGACCAGTGTGGGTCAAGGGAAAAAGATAATATTCCAATGATTTAAGAAAAAAATAAACTAAAAAGTATATTTTATTCAAAATAATATTTTTTCTACAATGCAACGTTGAGTTGAGTGTTTCATTCTATAAATGAAAGAGTGTAGCGACTCTTTATCTAAATAATAATAGATATGATGTTTCATAAATGAAACAACATAACGCCGTGATGAGGTAGTGTAACATAAATGCTGCAAAATGTTTCTTTTTTAATTAGATAATAGATTGGAGAATTATCATTGGAATTTCTCTGATTGATGGTGGAGGATTTATCTCTAAAGAATAACATCGGTGAATTGTAAAGGGACAAAGATTCCATGTAAAATGGATTTGGGATCAGCGATTTATATACACCAATTGTTTAGAACAGAATGACACTGAAAAGAAACCTTCTCCATGTAGGGTTTTCATTTTTTATTTGAATGGTCATTCTTATTTCTAAACAACGAATGTCGACCAACCCACAAACATGTTCATCCGTAGATTGTAGTTCTTTTTGGAGGGTTCTCATTATTGGGGTTTTTTCTAGGATAGAAATTTTTTATGGTCATTTAACCTTTACCTTGTTTAAAAAATATCTAACACAGAGTGTGTAGTCCAACAAGAACAAGGCCCTATCCCTTCCACCATTGTGCTTTCTAGTGTGTTTATTCTACCCAAATTTTTGAAATGGAGGAAAGGGTTTTTTGAGGAAATAATAAGGGAGATGGTGACCCGAGAAGACAGATGGCACAGACGGTTTGTGGAAGGGACCACCGAAGTTCCAACACCGGTGACCGGCTAGTGTGGGTGTGTGGTGGAATGTCGGGGAAGACAGAGTCATGGTCGGATTGGGCCACAACAATGCAGAAGGAGCCTCTAACACATGGGTCAACGAATGGAAGGGATGCGGCGTGGATAACTAGTTGCTTTTGGTAGATCATCTCATGCCACAAAGGTTGTGTCTTCCAGTAGACACATGGTCATGTGACTGTGTGCAGGACATGGTGGGGAGGCCAGCTCCTGCATATTGCATGCGGCCGAACCGGCATACCTTGCAGGTTGGGCTGTGGGGGGACGAATAGGATTACCTCCTTGCATTTGAGCTGGAGGTGTCCATCCGGCTTTGTGGGCTAAGCTGGGGTGCATGAACTGGCCCACTGAGTGACTCAGGATATATTAAATAGGCATGTTGTTGTGGGCGTAAATTGGGGGATAAAGCCAGGCTGCTGGGTGGCCCGAACAGGAAAGAAAAATTGGCCTTCAGTGCATGTCAGGATAGATAAATTGTGTTCATTGGGCGCCTCGATGGGCTAGACCCCTGGCTAAACCCGGCCGCATATAGAAAGGAAACATGGGCCTAACCCACTGGCCAAGTCAGACCGGGCCGACCCAAACCCAAATGAGTTTTGGTCATGTTGGTAGAATCATGCTGGGTCATGCGGGACCCCCCAGACCGGGTAGGTCAAGTCGTTCTGACCGAGTCAGACTGGCTCCGGACACAACCAACCCATGTTTACTAAAACACCAATATCATTCAGACCTGGTGTTTGATTGATATACCATCTACAGTATTGTGACCCTTATGAAGAGACAATACATTGGGCATACAGTATGTGAGTTTTCATGGTAGTCTATATATGATTGCTGGATTGAGGAACAAATTCTCCTAAAACCAGGTGTGTTATGTGCAGTAATCTTGCGGTTGGATGAGACCCAAAGACAAGCGACCCTATGTTGATCAACTTCTCAAGACCCTATGTAGATCAGCACCAAGTGACCCTCTATGGATCTTCTCTTAGAGACCTTTTACGGATCATCTCCTAGTGACCCTTTGTGGATCATCTCTAAGAGACCCTGCGTGAATTATCTCCTAGAAACCATGTGTGGATGGGCTCTTAGAGACCTTGTGTGGATAAACTCCTAGAAACCATGTATGGATAAGCTCCTAGGGACCCTCTGTGGATTATCTCGTAGGGTTTAGTGTGGATCATCTTTTAGAGACCCAGTGTGGATCTACTATTAGATAACTTGTGTGGATCAGCTCCTAGTGACCCTATGTCGATCAGCTCCAAGAGACCCTATGTGGATTAGCTAAAAGTGGATTTGTGTGACACATTAGTCCCATGGTACTCATCAGGGATTATTACCTCAATAGTACATGGTGTTCAGTATTGTAACTGAGGGTTTTAATTTCTATAATCTGGATTATACCGGTGTGAGATAACTATTGGTGTACTTAGCGTACTCTCTTCAGTGGTATACATTGTATACCTCGCGTACTCTCCTCAGTGGTGTACTTAGTTTAGTTTACATACTCTCTTACATGGTGTTCAAACGGTACTAGGTGTACTATCCTTAGTGGTTTTCTTAGTTTACATGGTGAAATCTCCTCAGTGGGTTACATAGTGTACTTGGTGTACTCTCCCCAGTGGTGTACTTAGTGTACATGGAATTATCTCCCTAGTGGTGTACATAATGCACATAATGTACTCTCCTCAGAGGTGTACATATTGTACCTATCATTCTCTCCTCATTGGCACACTTAGTGTGCATGGTGTACTCTCATTAGTGGTGTACTTGGTGTACCTATCATTCTCTCCTCATTGGCACACTTAGTGTGCATGGTGTACTCTCATTAGTGGTGTACTTAGGGTACAGGGTGTACTATATTTAGTGGTGTACAAAGTGTACATGGAATACCTTACTCGGTTGTGTACGTAGTGTACTTGGCATACTCTCCTCTGTGGGGTACACCGTGTACTTGGTGTGCTCTCCTTAGTGGTTTATTGATAGTACCTTGTGAATAATCTCCTTTGTTGTTTTACCTTTGTGGTTTTGGGTCCCTATTGAGTATAATGTTACTCACACCTGCATAGGCTTCACCCACACATGTCGTGTCCTATGCAGGTAATTGATGCATTGATGGAGACCTTAGTGGTCCAGGACCAGGTGGTGCTCAGTGATATGGGACATACATGCGTACTAATATGACTACAGTTAAATACACTTTACCTACCCTTCAAGTAGGGTCTCATGCAGACGGACCAGGGCTATTATACTTTACTTTGTGGTTTTGGGATTGTATCCTAGCCCCTTTCTAATTTCAGTTTGTACTATTTACATGTATACAGTTTTAAAGGAAATTGCCTTCCTATTTTGGGATATGCCTTCGGGGTGCTAGTCACTAGCCCCTAGCCTTTAGAAGGCAGGCATGGGGTTCTTTCACAGTAAGGGCCCTAGGAGAATAGTCGTGATAGTCATTGGATAAAAATGTTGAATATAATGAATTTGGGATTTGATTGTCTTGATAAATCCTCCTAAATTTTTTTAATTCATGCTTTAAATAATCTTTATTCCATTTATCCTTAGATTTTCAGACATTAAATTTTTATTACCATTAAAACTCATTTCCAAATAAATAATTTTTGTTTTAATAAAAATATAAGATATCCAATATAAAAATATTGTATGAAAATAACATTAAATATAATATAACAAAATATATTTTCTAAATAATATAAAATTTAAATATAAATTTAAGAACATATTATATAGGAAAAATTTTTGTATAATATTGTTTCTTTTTACCATTATGTGTTCTTAATATTATAAAAAATTAATTTCCATTTAAATAATTGATAATATAGTTATGTATATATTTCAAAATCATATAATACTCACTATAAAAAATATTTTTATTTAGTTCATGAGATAAATTTTAAAAAAAATATATTAAATGAATTATTTTAAAATAAGCCATTTATAATTATTATAGTCAGTGACTTTAATAATAGTAATCCTAATTTTCATTCTAAAATTAACTTTCCTTATTAAAATATTTGTAATTTTATATAAAGAATATTTAATAAATTTTTTAATATTTATTATCCACATGTTTGGAAAACTAATTTTTTTAGGGTAAAATAAAAAAATTAGAGTGAATATTACCTAAGATTCCAAAATGTTATAGATGGTTTTTATAAATTCAGCATAGTGTTTCTAAGTGATTTATTTTAAATTTTTAATATATATATATATATAGTTACTTTTGATTCATTCTTGTATTATGATAATTTCATAAAAATGATGTTATTAGAAAAATATGTACTTTCACTATTGCCTTTAAAATAATTTTTTAAGAAATACATGAATAATTTTATTTGGGTAAATTTGATATGATGAATTTAAAGATGACATTAAATTTTTAACTATAAAATTTATATTTGTGTAGTTTAAATGGTAATAATACATATAATTATAATATATTTTATGGAGAAATTTCATTTTAAAAGTAATAAGTGTTATTAAACATTTCGTTTCATTTATAATATAATAAAATATTTTTATTTATTATTGGTTAAATCATTCTTAAATATTTATACTAAAATTTAATCAATACAAAATGACTTGTTTATTTTAAATTATCATGTAAAAAAATATATCAGAAATGGAATTAATTTAAATAAAAATATATATTTAAAAAATCTCCAGGTGTTTCTATGTTAATGATTAATATTTTTTCATGTAACATAATATCAAATTCCATGATATTTTTGGCGATGAATATCGTGTTTGATATAATATATGAAATAATAAAAAAAATATTAGAATAAAATGTAACACACGAATACTTTATTAGATATATAATTTTAAATAAATTCAATCTCTTTTAAATCATGTGATACATGCAACACAAAGTTTAAACGAAACATCATACTATATTAAAATATTATTATTTAATCATGAATATCCTAAAAATGTATCTAATATGAAGGGTAAAAATATAAATAATAAAATTAGTAAAATTATATTCTTAACACATGGATAAAATAATTTCAATTGTAATCAATTTTTAGAAACAAAATAAGAATAATTTAAATGAAGACATATTGTTTTCAAAAAAATATTTTTATAAAATGTTATTTAGTTGCTATTTGAATAGATAATTTTGATTAATTTTTACAATTTTTATATAATTATTATAAAAATTTAAAATAAATTTTTTGGAAATCTACATGTCAAAATTATCTTTGGGTGAATTTTTACAATAAATTTCGGGATAAATGTTTTTTTTTGAATATTGAAAATACTAATTTTTTTTTGAAAACAACAATTTTGTTTTAAATAAATACAATTTTGAATTACATTATAATTTTTCTAAAGAAAAATTATTTCTATTCTATATTTATTAATCATATTTTCTTTATTATAATGAATTTCACACCATATGTTGATATTAAAACATTCTATACTTATGGAATGTTTCTCTTTGCAAAACATTTTTTCATTGCTTTTGTCGGTTTATTTTAAATTTCATTATTCCAATTATATGAATTTAATTTTGTAAAATTTATTCCATATTTTTAATAATAATAATTAATATTATCTAATAAAATAATCTTTATTTTATACATTAATGAATAGTGAAATAGTTAAAAATTAATTACCATTATTATGCTTAAAACACGTTTAACATAAGGCTAAACTAATGAGATAAAATGTAAAATAACCTCAAAAATTATCCAATATTCATTTCATTTTCATAAATAGACATTATATCTTTTATGGTTTTATAATGGATAATTTTTTATCTATTTTCCATTTAAAAAACATGGGAATGCTTTAAACTTTTCAAAAATTGGATGTGTTCACTCTCACTCGAATATAAAAAGCCACCAAATATCCTTTCTTCCTCACACTCCCACAACCATTTTTTTCTAAATATACCAACCCAAAAAATTACTTAATTACCTCACTGCATACTTGAGTGATAATTTTTATTTTTAAACCCTCTTATGAAGTCTTTCTGTATAAACCTAAAAACTCTTTCTGAGGAGGAGGTATAGTTTTTAGTCATCAGTTTTCTTTTTATTTATTACCTTAACTACATAAATTAATCATAAAATATTTTAAAATAATAATAAAATTATATAAATTATAATTATATTTGATTATTTTAATTTTATAACCTTCATACATATCTTGGTCTATCAAATAGGAAACGAAACAGTTGATCCTGTGTACAGCTGACTACCACCTCATGATCCAATGTAATTCATTTTCCATCACCACCTCTAAAAATTTCCTTTAATGATGGATTTGAAATATGTAATTCATATTTATAAAATTAATTATATCTAGTAATTAAATTATCTGATATACTATTTTACCTTATAACCTGTTGGAATTCTACAACGTTGCTTGTGTGTACGGTCGACAACCAACTCACAAATCATTGTGATGTTTTTACCTTTTTAATTTTACAGGGATATTAATAATTATAGATTAATATAATATATATGATTTTATATGTACAATTAAACCTATATAACTAATATATCACATATACCTTATTATGTTCCATTTTAAAGGGGATATTATAACGTTATTCGGGTGTATGGTGGACTACTACCTCATGAATAAATTCGACTAATTATCACTAACGATTTACATAGAATTTAATAAGTATAAATTTAATTAGTATATGGGATAAATAAGATACCATAATTAATATTTAAAATGTTAAATATTATCTACCTTCCTTTTTCCATATGTTGATAAAAACAGAAATACTGTTTTGGTGTATGTACGACCTACCATCTCTATGAATTGTGTAATCAATTTTCTATCACTACCATTTATAGTTCAATATAAATACTTATATAATAAATATATAATATGATAATATACTTCTTAACATTATGGATAATATTTAATCATGATCAATTTTAAAGGACCAAAATTAATGAACTGAAATGTTCAAGAAAAGAAAAGTAATTATCACCTGAAACCATGAATTAAACAAATATCAATTAATAAATGGGTGATAAAAGACTATAATTAAGAAATATATGAAATTATAAATAATTTTGTTATTTAATAATAAATTAATATTAAAAAAATATTAACTATTTAGGAGCTTCAGACACATACTAAGGAATTAAAACATAAGGAAATGGTTTCTCATCACACTTTTACTTCTGTGAGACATATTCAATATTAACCACATATTACTTTGTGTAGTGTACATAATTCCCCTAATATTATATTATATAATTAATATACTTATATTATTTTCAGTAATTGTTTCAAATGATATAATTTCTTTTATGGGCCTTATGAAGAATAATTTACTAAAGTGATAAGGATTTATTTTATAGTGTCATCAGTATTTTACATTTTATATATGTAATTCTCCCTTGGGGGAATTCTTCTATATTAATATAATAAAAAAAATCCATTATCCTCTATGATTATAATTCCTATACAATTCATTTAAAATTAAAATATTCCACATTGTGGTACTTAAATTTATTGATAATATTGTTTTAAGATAATCTAACTTAGTTTCTCTCTTTGTTAGAAAATCCATTTTCATCTATATTGCAATTTAAAAAAAATAATAAATGATATTACCATTATCTAAATGATTTACTAATAAAAATTTTACCCATGCTTTAATTTTTAAAAAATATATTTAATGGAATCTTCTTTTCAATTTCTAAATAATGCTACGTTTTATTTTCAAAAGAAATGTGAATACAATCTTTGTTTTAACAAGTATTTCATGAACAGAAATTCATACCATCATGAACACTAAAATTTTAAAATTTTAATTTTTAAATTTTAATTTTTATTTTCCAATAAAATTATTTTAAATTTATTTATTTCTTTTAATTTTAAAATGGGACATTGAATGTGGAATTTTTATTTTACTCAAGAATATTTTAATGATCCTTTTGTGGAATTTTTATTCATCAACATCAAAAACCCTTCTTCTACTTATGAACCAGCGGGAATGTTATGTAATGATACAATCCTTTTTATTTCTCTATATGGTTTATAATTATTTTGAATATGTATTTACTATTTTATTACCATTAATCATATTACATTTGATGGTTTATGATTATTTTTATTTATTGGGATATGTATTAACATTCCATATGCTAGTTTTTCTATATTAATGTTTATGTTGATTATGTTTATCTAATTTCAACTAATGAATTCATGGGAATCATTACATAATGTGTGGTCTTTGAATTATATATCCCCTTGATGAATTTCTTGTCCTCGTGGTAAAAATCAATTAGATAAATCGGAAGTGTTTTACCCATAGTTTTAAAATAACTTCTCCTAGGTCATGATAGTATGTCTATAGTGTAAAAAATTATTCATCTCATTATTATGAGATTAATTATTAATGTTTGTGTGATTATTAATCTTTTTTGAATATATATTGATAATATTCAAGTTTTTATGATTATTTATATAGATTTATTTGATCTAAATTTATTCCTTCTATATTATTCTTTATGTTCATGTTAGTGATAAAATGGAATGTTTTTTTAGTTATTTACCTTTACATATAGACTATTCCAATTTTATTCATGAAATATTATTTTTTATTTTTACCCTTACATAGCATATATTCTCCTCCATATGTTTTATTTTATTTTTCTAAGGATACTTGAATTTATTTTACGATTGATATTCAAGGATATTTTAAGGTTAATAAGGGAGTTATAAAATTAAAATGCTTTTATTTTTTTAAAATGTAATGTCAATTTCAATAATGTTTCATGTTTACCAAGAGTACAAAACTATTATGTGATTTAGGATAATATTTCATGTATCTAGTGACAATATAATAAATTACCCATTAACTCTAGGATACTATGTTTGGGGGCTTTATAATTGGTATTATATAATGTTTGCTAGAATACTTATGAACTAGATTTAGGAAAAAATAGTTAAAATAACATAAATCTATAATTGACATAGATGATATGATTAAATATAGATAAAATCATAAATTAAGATAGATATTGATTGGTACACCTAGAAACACATCTCTTTCAGGACACTACAAGTGGACATAGTTGGGGAACATAATTACCAGGGGTAATAACTCCAAAAAGGGAGTGTCAAGATTGAATCGAGTGTTAACTAGTACACAAAAATGGTGCATACCATATACATAGTTTAACAGTATTGAGGGATATTCATTGGTTATTTTGAAATTTTCATTATTACTGATTATGATGTGTTTTGTAATTTTTTATGATTTGAAAACACTCCAAATTATATTGTGTTTAATATTATGATATTATAAATGCATAAATTAATCAATCTATGGTAATTATTTCACTAGGTTTTGGATCATACATTATTTTTAATTATTTTATGAATTAATCTTGTGTATTAAATTCTTTATAAATGTATACTAAAGGAAAAAATGTGAACCTTCTCAATTATTTTAATATATATAGGGATTTACATCAAATAAAAAATAATAAAGCTAGAGGGGGTGGTACTTCTTGAACTAGTCAAATTATTACCATTTTTTTGGTAGTTAACTCGGGTTATGAACAATAGACATTCATATTTGTTTTAGGATAATGATCTACTATGTGGAATAAAAATTGTTTAACTATTTATACATAAAAACATCCATCAATCAGTGGGACTGAAAAATCCATTTGTAAACATGAAATTGATGAATTCCTTAGATAATATACTTCTCTCTCTTTGTAGTAATGATTGAGAGATGTTTATCATAATAGTTTATCATCTCTCGGAAGGTATAGATCAATGGTGGTAATTTATTTGAAACACTATGGATAATGAGGAAATATAAATTATGTATTGGAATGATTTTAATGAACTTTTATAGATCAATTATTTTCCTCGTGAGAAACATTAACATTTGTAGAGAAAATTATTGAGTATATGAAAATAGGAAGAGGAAAATGTTAAAATATACCAAGAAAACATTATATGTTTGTCAAGGAATTTTATGGACTATGTATATAATCCAAATTTAAATACTGACCTTTTAATTGATGTGTTAATGAAAATTATTTTAAGTAAACTAATCTTTCAATCGTTCCCATCATATGAGGAAACAAGATCATGTTCTATAATGAATGATATATAAAAATCCAAGGCATATGGAATTAAAGGTAATAAATACGAGGAGAGGATGTCAAAAAAAATATTGAAAAAGGTAATAAGGGAATGAAAGATTTTCCCACATGTGATAATTATGAAAAGAGACACTCTGATACATTCTTGAAGGGAATGGGGGTTTTATACACGTGGGGAGAGAGAGGGAACCATTCTAATAATTTTAAGGGTAAGAAATGATTTTCCAATTTGAAATGACTAAAATATAAGGATATGGGGATATAATAAAATAATATCCCATTCATCAATGGAATATACCATATAATAAGTTTTGGGATTGTGGTAAATTTTATGTTATTAATTCATCCTAACTGGAATGATTGAAGTGATTGTGTATTTTGACATAGAAATTATGTTTTAAAATTATTTTCTCAAGGATATTTTCATTAGAATAATAATTAGATGTATAAGTATTTTACAATAGTAGTGTTTAATTTAGGATTTGAAGCAATTTTTTAAATCTTAATGAGAAACATGATTCATTGGAAAGTTGATCATTTCAGAAGGAACATGATTATGGGAAGATACCTCTTAACATGTACAGTATAGTGAGATAATATTGAGAAGGATGTGTTTATCACATTATATTGGTGACCTTAAAATTGGTGAGTAACACAATAGTGTATGTTATCTTTTCTAGAGTCTACTCTATTTTTATATTTATGGAATATATTTCATAGTGTGAGCTTTTATTTTTTCATATATGACTATGTTCACAAAATTATTATGGTAATAAAGGTATTAATATTTTTTGGAATGTGACATTTAGAGCCACTTTATATTTTCTGGGGACTATAATTTTGATTAAGTGATATTCCATCTAAATTATTTCCCTTTGAATTTGGTTGAACATATTTTGGATGACTCATAAGTTTAATCATTTATGAAATGGAGTAACATTAATTTTAAGAGTTATTATTATTGAATTATTGATTAATGTGTTATATTGGATAACTTATACTAACCGTTTGAATTTTGTAAATAAAGGAAGAATATCTCATTACCATTTTTTCGATCTTATGATCCATTAAAGTTTAATTTTAATTATTCAGACATAGAAAAATTACATTGGCTATTAATTTAATAGAATAAGAAATGAATTAAAAATTTACCAAAGAAGAATAAAAGGATTAAGTTGTATGTAATTTTTTGGATTTTTCTCTATCATAATATTCTAAAATACATAAATTATTGGAATAGGGATATGGAAAAAGAAATTGGATACTATTAAATTTGTATCTAATTAAATAATAGTCTTTTCACTCATCACATATTTTTTGGTTTATTAGTTGTTGAAATTATTATGATCATTCACATTATTATTATCAATTATTTGTATCACTCTATATAATTATTCAATATTCTATTCCATATCTACATCCTCACTTCCATCCAATTTTCTAATAATTTTAAACATAGATATGTGACAATTCTAATGACCTATATACAAACCTTTAACTCATTTCAAGAGGATTATTTGTTAACCCTTATAACAAATTGTGATTTAAATAAGGATATTTTCAAATTTGAAACCCTTGATTACTGATATCAAGATAAAATTGAAAGTATATAATTTATTTAAGGGGTAATAATTTCACAACCTATTAATTTATGTAACACCCCAATCTTCTACAGTACGCTTCTCTTTGAATAATGCAATAGCATGTTTTGAACGCAACATCGAGTTATAACACACCACAACCAATCAAACTAGCTGTTATGAATAGTAATACCCACTTTTTGAAAACTTATAAATTTTATTTTTCAAAATGGAATTCATTTTTGGATTTGAAATATCGAAATTATCCTAGGGTGATTTTTTTGTATTTTTTTGAAAAACTTCATTTTTTGATGAATAGTGAAACCACTAAGTTGTAGTTAAAAAAACTGAATTTTTCATAAAACATAATTTTACCACTTCTGTGAGTGAAATTTAAAAAATCCGAGAGACATGGTAAATATCAAGGAGTAAAATTTGGTTCAATGAGATGAAAATAATGTTTGGGGAATAGTAACTTTTTACTTTTATTTACCACGGTTAAAAGTAAATAGGGTAATTAAGGGTTAAAATGATATTAATATAACCCTAACACATGTCCTAATTCAATTTGAAAAGTGTATCTCGACCAAAAAAATACTTAGGAATAAAATATTATCTTTTAGGTCCACTCGGATTAGATTAGGACATTTATTATTATTTAATTCAAAGAAGAGTTAAAAGAGTTAAAATCAAGGGTTATTTACTAAAACATTTTTAATATAGGGTTATACATAATATAAATTCTATTATAAATATTCATTAGAAATATAAAGAAATTTCCTAAATAATTATATTTTATTTATAATTTTTAGACAATATATAATTTAATTTATTTATGACACAATGATGATCCAGTAATTACCATAATAGTGAAAAATTAAAATAATTGATATTATAAATATCCAAATAAATATAATTTGAGACTTTTTATGAATTACACTAATTTTATAGGTAAATATGACATTTTAGGAATGATTTAATTAACTTTTTTCGAAGTAATCATTCTGTTATGAGTTTCACAAAAATCAATTTTCCAAATAGTGTCAAAATTGACATAAAAGAGGTTTTAAAACAAATATTATATTATTAATTGATATTCAATTGCCAAAAATCTGAGGTTCGGAAAATAGACATATATCGTGATAGGTTTATCATTAATGGACCACTTGGGGGTCTCTTGGAGGTATATATTTTGTTTATTAAATATATAATATAAAAATACAAAGTGACATGGTAAGTGTCAAACTAATTAACTAAGAGTTAAAACTAAAAGATAAGGTTAATATAATGACCCAAAACTGTATAAATTCTATTCTTTGAGTGGTTTTAGAACCATACCCACCTTAAACTTTAAATAATACACTTTGGAGCCATTAGAAACCGAATATTAATTTATTATAAATTAATATTTCTACCTTTTCCAAAGGTTCCCCTCACCCCTCTTATAAAAGGGCACCCCCCCTTCTCATTAATTAACACCTTCAAAGCCATTTGGCTCCGCCAAACTCTACCAAAATACTCTCTAAACTTCCCTCAATTAATCCTAGAGGCCTTTATTTAGTCAGAAAGCCAACCTAAGGAGCCCTTTTGATCAAATCAAAAGAAAGAACCCGAAGAAAAGTTAAAGATTTCACCACCCCTTTTCAAGTTCCTTTATTCTTCCACTTCTTCTTTCTTTGTTATTCCCATTCTAAAATAATGAATCCAATATCTCCTATATACTGTAATATTATTATAAATATGGTACAACCATATTCAGTATTCTATCCATCCTTTGAATGACATGTCACCATAGGTGCGTACGTACGACTTACCGTCTCCACGTCGTGGTGTAATT
Organism: Viscum album; assembly: GCA_963277665.1. Taxonomy (NCBI): domain Eukaryota; kingdom Viridiplantae; phylum Streptophyta; class Magnoliopsida; order Santalales; family Viscaceae; genus Viscum; species Viscum album. The sequence continues at coordinate 773,562,053 of OY728138.1, forward strand.
GTTATTCAATATATTATTATTTGGATGGTTATAATAATGATTTTTAATTCATGTAAATAATAAATATAACATGATAATGATTCTTTATATATGATATACCATCAAATTATATATTATTTTAATATTAAAATAATAATATTGTATGTCGTGCGTACGTACGGACTACCGTCTCCACGAATGCTATGAGATTCATTCTCCATCATAATACATTGAAGTCTAATTATCATTTGAAGATTAATAATAATGATTAAGGTCTTAATATCATTCTGGATATGAATAATATACAATCTATCCCTAATAATCATGGATTATGTAACAAAACATATAAAAGAAAACGAGTAAGTTAACACCTGAAACAACGATAATACTAAGATATTATTAACAAGGTAATGTTAAAAGATCATATATGATATCATATTAATATATATGACTATTTTATAATATAATAAAAATTATTTCACCATCATACAGGAGGTTAACCTACCATCAACCAAGGAAAAGTACAAGGTAAAGGTTATTTCATAATCTCTTCATTATTCGAGGTTGTTTATACGTAATAATCTACTGGGATTTCTTAAATCATCCACATCCATGTTTTTTAAAAATGTATTTCAAAACATTTTGACTATTTACTAGAATATGGGTTAATGTCATTTATACCCTTCATGACTTTTATAAATGTTTTATAAAGGAATCTTTCCGTCATTTCCAAACAAGGTCCCTTTTAACCTTTTCAACATAATTAAGGTAAGAATGTTATTTTAACTTATAGGGCGGGTGCCACTATTTTCCAACATTGTAAAATCGTCAAATCTTCCATTACAAGAATATAAGAATATTTTCCAAGAAAATGTTTTATTTTATAAATATATGACTCTTAAATGATTTCAAAATAAAAAGAAATATTTCTCTAAAAATATTTTTGATTACATCTATGTCAACATCCTTTGATGGATTTTACGCTTACATGAAGTTGATTTATTATGGTACAAATCCTCTATATTGTATTGAAGGTTTTGTTACATGTTTGACTATGTATGTGTTATTTTTATACCATTCATGGTTTATGGATGAAGTATTTACATTTCATATGCTAGTTTTAATATAAATGTTTTTGTTATGTTTAAACCATTTCATATGAGAATTCATTGGACTTAATATGTGACAGGTGGATCCCGCTATAGCTCCTCGATGCATCGGTAGGTCTCATGAGACAAAGTAGTGTCTTGGAAAAAGGGCTTTGAAAAATATTATTTGTAGTCTTGGCATGAGGCCTTGTCTATGTGGTTATGATAGTCTGGCATTATGCATTCCATCATTATGAAAGTGGTTATTGATATTGCATGTGATTATTCGATTAGTAGAATATCAATGTGAATAAGTAAATGGCATTATTTCATTTTGTTTTTTCCATTCTATTTTAATGTTCAAATTTAGAAGGATTTTGTTTTAGTTATACATTTCCTTGAATATTTATTCTTATTTATGAAAGATTCCGCTATATTGTTATCCTTATTGGGAATTTGAGCTCACCCCTTTTCTATTTTTTATTTTTTCCAGGATGTGAATAAGTAATTTGTTAATGACCTAAAGGGATTGTATGAGAAGATAAGGTTGTGGACTATGGATACTATATTGTTGTAGTTTTCATTTTATGATCTAAGGTAAAACTTTATGAATATACCTAGTGTTTCCAATGCTACTAAACTAATCGGTATTTCGAGATTTGATCTTTCTTGTGACCATGACAATGTTATGTAATAATGCACCAACTCTGGGTAACTGGGGTCGGGGCATTACAATTGGTATAAGAGGAATTTTAGTAAAAACCTTGGAATCCAGATTTAGATAAACTCTGATTAGAGCACATAGATTTAAGATGGACTTTGAGGATTAGTATAGAATAACTTCCTAGAATTTTGGTATTGTAGAGATTTTGTGAGTTTTTTGAGCAATACATCCCTGTCTGGATACGAGCAGGTAGAGACGGCTCTTAAACAGATGTACCTAGGGGTAAAACACAAAAACACCGCTTTGAGCTGGACTTGAACGGGAACTGGTGCACGACAACGGGCCTTGATGCACTCTTGGTTACAAAACTCCTGGTGGATATGCTTAGGATAACTCTCATTTTATTTATAAATAATTATGAAGGGTTTATGAGTATATAATTTCTCAAAGAAAACATTTTTAAGATTATGGATTATATCCATAAATAGTTCAATTTATGTTAAGTGTTTTATAAGTATGAAATTATGTATTTTGATTCATAAACTAATATAGTTTATGCCATTGTTTAGAAATGGCGCCTAGTGGAAGAAATGGAAACCGTATTAATGCACGCACTCCATGTAGATATTTCCCTCCTGCTCAAGATAATTATAGTGGAGCTGGTGATGCAACTAGTGCCGATCAGCTAATCAACATACTGGGACAACTCACTCAGGTTATGAATAATAACCTTACCCGTATGGAGCACCTTGATCCGTAGCGTGGAGGATCATTGTTAGATATCTTCATGAGGCAGAAACCCCTAATGTTCAATGGGAGTACAAATCCATTAGTAGCTGAGCAATGGATAAGTTCCCTAGAGAAAATATTTTAGGCTTTTGGGAGTAGTGAAAGGGAAAAAGTTCTCATGGAAGTTTATCGCCTCACTGGAGATGTTGATCAGTGGTGGTCATTGATTCAAAACACAACGGAAAATTATGAAGTATCAAATATGGAATAGTCGGAGTTCAAAGATCTATTTTTATAAAAATACTTCCCTTGTGACCATCGAGCAGATATGGAAAGACAATTTCTGGGTCTGAGAAAAAAGGAGGACGAGAATTTCGAAAAGTATGAGGAAAACATTACAAGATTAGCAAGGTATGCTAGAGATTATATACGTAAACCAAGAAGTAAGATTGATCGTTTCTTGGATGGGTTAAAACCATTTCTTCGTTGATCATTAGTCTCACAATCCTTCTCGTCATATGAAGACATTGTCTCATGTGCTATCAAGACAGAGAAAGAATTTTCTAATTCATATGACTTTAAAGAAAAGCCATAGAAGAAGAGATCTGATGACCAATCTGGGAATGGAAATAAAGGGAATAAGGGAAATGCTGAATATTCATCTTGTAGTAAATTTGAGAAGAAACACCCAGGTACTTTCTTGAAGGGAACGGGAGTCTGTTACAAGTGTGGTGAAAAAGGCCGCCATGCTCGTGATTGCAAGGGGAAGAAGGAAGCTATAGATGTCCAATGCTACAATTGTAGGGAGATGGGACATTATGGAAATAAATGTCCTAAGCGTCAGGGGAACATATCTCAGAAAAGGCCAAGGGATCAAGGCCAAGCTTATGATATCCCTACTTCTGAGGTAGAAGCATCGAAAGACGTGGTGGTAGGTAATTTAATGGTTTCCTCAAGATTAGAAAATTCATTATTTGATTCTGGATCATCGCATTGTTTCATATCTTCACAGTTTGATAAGAAAATTAGATAATTCTAATTTGATTTAACAAAGGATTTTTCAGTAAAAATTCCTAAGGGAAGTATCATTGCAACAAAGTTTTGTGAATCAGTCCCCATTAGAGCAGATAAATATTCTTTATCTTCTCATCACATCGTCAAACCTAGGATTGAGTTTGAAATAATCCTCAGTATGTACTGGCTTTAGGACCATGATGCAAAGATTTATTATAAGAAGAAGGAGGATACGATTTTTGATGATGATGATAAGGAACACCTTATCTTTAGAGCAGAATCATCACCACCTAATTCTTATCTAGATCCACCCCCAGTAGCTCAACTAAATTCAATTATTGGGGAGGAAGAGGATGGAATTATAGTGGGTGAGGAAAGGATTATTCAAATAGAGGATGTACCTATTGTGAAAGAATATGTAGATGTGTTTCTGGAAGATTTACCTGGACATCCTCCAGAACGAGAAGTTGAGTTTTCCATTGATTTAATTCCTGGATCAAGGCCAATATAGAAGACCCCTTATAGAATGGCCACTGTAGAATTAGTTGAACTAAAGAAACAACTAGAGGAATTGAGTAATAAGGGATTTATTCTCCCTAGTGTTTCTCCATGGGGAGCCCCTGTTCTTTTTGTTAAAAAGAAAGATGGATCAGTGAGATTATGTATCAACTACAGGGAGATCAATGCTATAACAATAAAGAACAAGTATCCCCTAACTCTCATTGATGATTTATTTGACCAACTGCATGGAGAATAATACAATTAAAAGATTGACCTTCTATCTGGATACCATCAGTTGTGTGTGAAGAAGGAATACATTATGAAGAGAACATTTTGAACCAGGTATGAGCATTACGAGTTTACAGTAATGCCTTTTGGATTAACTAATGCACCCTCTGTATTCATGGATCTGATGAATAGAGTTTTAAAGGAATATCTCTATGAATTTGTGGTGGTATTTATTGATGATATCTTGGTATACTCCAAAATCTACGAAGATCATGAAAATCACTTGCGCATTATCCTGAAGACTCTAAGAAGACATGAATTATATAGGATGTTTAGAAAGTGTGAATTCTGGCTTCAGGAGATTTCTTTTCTTATCCATATTGTCTCTAAAGATGGATAATCTGTTGATCCTTCTAAGACAAAGGCAATCCATGAATGGCCAGCACCTATAAGTATAACTGAGGTACATAGTTTTATTGGTTTAGCAGGTTACTATCGACATTTCATCCAGAATTTTTCCCTGTTGGCTAACACATTAACAAAGCTCAAACGTAAAGGGGTTAAATTTGTTTGGACAAAAGAGTGTGAATAATGTTTCGAAGAACTGAAGAGAAGATTAGTCAATGATCCTATATTGACTCTACCATCGGGGAATGATGGGTTCGTTATTTATAGTGATGCATTGAAGAAAGGATTAGGTTTTGTCCTTATGCAGAATGATAAGGTTATTTCCTATGCATCACGACAGTTGAAAATTCATGAACAAAACTATTCTACTCATGATCTCGAGTTAGTAGCTATTATCTTTGCTTTTAATATATGGATACACTACCTCTATGGTAAAAAATGTGAGATTTATATTGATCACAAGAGTTTGAAGTATATTTTCTCACAAAAAGAACTCAACAAGAGGCAAAGGATATGGCTTTAATTAATCAAGGTTTATGATTGTATGATACACTACCACCCGGGGAAAGCAAACAAGGTGGAAGATGCTTTGAGCAGAAAAGATCATGGAGTTTTGAAAAATCTGATAATTCAAAGGGATCCAATTTTCATGGATCTAGTAAAGATGGACATAGGAATAACTAGGGAAGGTGAAACATCAATTCTTTTTCAAATGTTTTCCAAACCATCTTTACTATAAAGGATTAAGAGTTCTCAAACCGATGATGAAGAATTTCAAAATAAGATTAATGCTGTGAATGATGGGAGATTGATAGATTTTGTGTATGAAGATGGAATTTTGAAATTTGGGAAGAGACTTTGTGTTCCCGATATACCTGATCTAAAAAGGTAATTGCGGGATGATGCTCACAGTTCCAATTTCTCTACACACCCTGGGAGCACCAAAATGTATAGAGACTTGAAGGAACATTTTTGGTGGGACAACATGAAGAGGGAGATTGCCGATTTTGTGTCATGATTTATGGTTTGTCAACAAGTGAAAGTTGTAAGGCAATAGCCTCATGGAGTATTGCAACCTCTTCCCATACCTGAGTGGAAATGGGATAATATCACGATGGACTTTGTCATGGGACTACCAAATACTCCTAGAAGGAACGATGCAATATGGGTTATTGTTGATCGTCTTACCAAGTCAGCACATTTTCTTGCTATAAGAGAAGATCTACCACTGGAATGTCTAGCAAGACTATATATTGATGATGTGGTGAGACTTCATGGAGTACCCCTATCGATTGTTTCTGATCGTGATCCCTATTTTACATCAGGATTCTGGATAAGTCTTCAGAAGGCCTTGGATACTGAACTTCATTTGAACACTGCCTACCACCCTCAAACAGATGGACAATCAGAACAAACTATTCAAACCTTAAAAGACATGTTGAGATCTTGTTCACTTGACTTTCAGGGTATGTGGGATCAATATTTATCTCTGTTAGAATTTTCCAATAAAAATAGCTTCCATTAGAGTACTCATATGGCACCATATAAAGTTTTATATGGAAAGAGATGTCTCACAACAACCTGTTGGGATGAAGTTAGTGAAAGAAAACTTGTAGGCACAAAACTGGTGGAGGAAACGATAGAAAAGATGAAGGTAATCCAAAACCATATCAAAGCAGATCAAAGTAGGCAGAAGAGCTATGCCGATAATCAAAGGAAGGATTTGGAATTTCAACTCAGTGATCAAGTTTTCTTGAAGGTATCTCCATGGAAGGGAGTCATATGTTTGGGTAAGAAAGGTAAATTGAGTCCCAGGTACATCGGACCATTCGAAATTCTTGAACGAATTGGGGTTGTAGCTTACCGATTGGCAATGCCGCCATGTCTCTCCAAAGTTCCCGATGTGTTCCATGTATCTCTGTTGAGGAAATACATGCCTGACCCAATGCATGTAATCACCTATGAGGAATTAGAACTGGAACCCGATCTGTCTTCTTGAGAATATCCCTTTAAGATTCTTGATATGAGAGAAAAAGAACTGAGAAACTGGACGACTCGTCTGGTGAAAGTATTGTGGAAAACCATAAGATGGAAGAGGCAACGTGGGAACCCGAGAAACTTATAATGAAGAACCACCCGAGTCTTTTAATGCGGTAGTATTCTAGAAATTTCAAGGACAAAATTATTTGAAGGAGGGGAGAATTTAACACCCCGAGCTTCTATGGTATGCTTCTCTTTGAATAATGAAATAGCGTGTGTTTTACGCAACATCGAGTTCTAACACACCACAACCAATCAAACTAGCCGTTATGAATAGTAATACCCACTTTTTGAAAATTTATAAATTTTATTTTTCAAAATGGACTTCATTTTTGGATTCGGAATATCAAAATTATCCTAGGGTGAATTTCTGGTATTTTTCTGAAAAACTTCATTTTTTGATGAATAGTGAAACCACTAAGTGGTAGTTAAAAAAAACTGAATTTTTCATAAAACTTAATTTTACCACATCTATGAGTGGAATTTAGAAATTCCAAAAACACGGTTAATATCGAGGAGTAAAATGTGGTTCAATGAGATGAAAATAATTTTTGGTGAATAGTAACTTTTTACTTTTATTTACCACGGTTAAAAGTAAATAGGGTAATTAAGGGTCAAAATGATATTAATATTACCCTTACACATGTCCTAATTCTATCAGACAAGTGTATCTCGACCAAAAACAACCATAGGAATAAATTATTGTCATTTAGGTCCACTCGGATTAGATTAGGACATTTATTATTATTTAATTCAAAGAAGAGTTAAAAGAGTTGAAATCAAGGTTTATTTACTAAAACATTTTTAATATAGGGTTAAACATAATATAAATTCGATTATAAATATTCATTAGAAAGATAAAAATATTTCCTACGTAATTATATTTTATTTATAATTTTTAGACAATAAATAATTTAATTTATTTATGACACAATGATGATGCAGTAATCACCATAATAGTGAAAAATTAAAATAGATGATATTATAAATACCCAAAAATATATAATTTGAGACTTTTTATGAATTAAAATAATTTTATAAGTTAATATGACATGTTAGAAATTATTTAAGTAACTTTTTTCGAAGTAGTAATTCTGTTATTATTTTCACAAAAATCAATTTTCCAAATAGTGTCAGAATTTATATAAAAGAGTTTTTAAAACAAATATTATATTATTAATTGATATTCAATTCATAAAAATCTAAGGTTCGTCCAATTCACTTATATAATGATAGGTGTATCATTAATGGACCACTTGGGGGTCTCTTTAAGGTATATAATATGTTTATTAACTATATAATATAAAAATACAAAGTGACATGGTAAGAGTCAAACTAATTAACTAAGAGTTAAAACTAAATGATAAGGTTAATATAATGACACAAATCTGTATAACTTTTTTTGGTTGAGTGGTTTGCGAAACATACCCACCTTAAACTTTAAATAATCCACTTTGGAGCCATTAGAAACCGAATATTAATTTATTATAGAATAATATTTCTAGCTTTCCCAAAGGTGCCCCTCACCCCTCTTATAAAAGGGCACTCCGCCTTCTCATTAATTCACACATTCAAAGCAATTTGGCTTGGCCAAAATCTGCCCAAATACTCTATAAACTTCCATCACTTCATCCTAGAGTCCTTTATTTAGTCATAAAACCAACTTAAGGAGCCATTTTGATCAAATCAAAAGGAAGAATCCGAAGAAGAGGTAATGATTTCACCACCCCTTTTCAAGTTCCTTTCTTCTTCCCCTTCTTATTTATTTGTTATTCCAATTATAAAATAATGAATCCAGTATGTACTATATACTGTAATATTATTATAAATATGGTACAACCAAAGTCAGTATTATATCCATCCTTTGAATGACATGTCACCATACGTGCATACGTACGGTATACTGTCTCCATGTCGTGGTGAAATTGTTATTCAATATATTATTATTTGGATAGGTATAATAATGATTTTTAATTCATGTAAATAATAAATATAACATGATAGTGATTCTTTATTTATGATATAGCATCGAAATATATGTTATTTTAATATCAAAATAATGATATTGTTGGCCGTGCGTACGTACGGACTACCGTCTCCACGAATGCTATGAGATTCATTCTCCATTGTAATCCATTCAAGTATAATTCTCATTTGAAGATTAATAATAATGATTAAGGACTTAATATAATTCTGGACATTAATAAGATACAATCAATCTATAAAAAACATGTATTACGAAACAAAACATATAAAATAAAACGAGTAAGTTAACACCCGAAACAACGATAATACTAAGATATTATTAACAGACAAATGTTAAAAGAACTTATATGATATCATATTAACATATATGATTCCTGTATAATTTAATAAAAATTATTTAAACATTATACCGGAGTTTAACCTACCCTCAACCCAGGAAAAGTACAAGGAAAGGGTTATTTCACAATCTCTTCATTATTCAAGGTTGTTTATACGTAATAATCTACTGGGATTTATTTATCATCCACATCCATGTATCATAAAAATGTATTTCAGAACATTTTTACTATTTACTAGAATATGGGTTAATGTAATTTATACCCTTATTGACTTTTATAAATGGTTTATAAAGGAATCTTTCTGTCGTTTTCCAAACAAGGTCCTTTCTAACCTTTTCGATAGGATTAATGTAAGAATGTGTTTTTAACTTATACGGCGCACGCGGCTATTTTCCGCCATTGTAAAATCATCAAAGCATTCCTTACAAGCTTATAAGAATATTTTCAATGAAAATGATTTATTTTATAAATTTGTGACTCTTAAATGATTTCAAAATAAAAAGAGATATTTCTCTAACAATATTTTTGATTTCATCTATGTCAACATCCTTTGATTGATTTTACACTTATTTAAAGTTGATTTATTATGGTACAAAACTTCTATATTGTATTGAAGGTTTCGTAATATGTTTGACTATGGATGTGTTATTTTTATACCATTCATGGTTTATGGATGAAGTATTTACATTTCATATTCTATTTTTAATACGAATGTTTATGTTATGTTTAATCCTTTTCATATAGGAATGCATTGGACTTAATATGTGATGGGTGGAGCCCGTTATAGCTCCTCGATGCATCGGTAGGTCTCATGAGACAAACTAGTGACTTGGTACAAGGCCTTGGAAAAATCTTATTTGTAGTCTTTGCACGAGGCCTTGGATATGTGGTTATGATATTCTGGCATTACGCATTCCATAATTATGATTGTGGTTATTGATATTGCATGTGATTATTCGATTAGTAGAATATCACTGTGAATAAGTAAATGGAATTATTTCATTTTATTTTTTCCATAATATGTTAAAGTTAAAATTTAAAGGGATTTTGTTTTAGTTATACATTTCCTTGAATGTTTATTCTTATTTATGAATGTTTCCACTATATTGTTATCCTTACTGGGAATTTGAGCTCACCCCTTTTCTATATTTTATTTTTCCTAGGATGTGAAGAAGTAATTTATGAATTACCTGCAGGGATAGTATGAGGGGATAAGAGTGTGGACTATAGAGACTATATTGTTGTAATTTTCATTTTATGATGTAACATAAAACTTTATTAATATATCTAGTGTTTCCAAGGCTACTAAACTAATCGGTCTTTCGAAATTTGATCTTTCTTGTGATCATGCCAATGTTATGTAATAATGCACCGACTCTGGGTAACTGGGTTTAGGGCATTACAGTTTGTATCACAGGAAGTTTAGTACAATCCTTGGAAGCTAGATTTAGATAAACTCTGATTAGAGCACATAGATATAAGATGGTCTTTGAGGATTAGTATAGGAGAACATCCTAGAATTTTGGTATTGTAGTGATTTTGTGAGTTTTCCGAGCAATACATCCCTGTCTGGATACGAGAAGGTAGAGGCGGCTCTGGAACAGATGTACCTAGGTGTAAAACCCGAAAACACCACTTTGAGCTAGACTCGAACGGGAACTGGTGCATGACAACGGGCCTTGATGCACACTTGGTTACGACACTCTCGGGGGATATGCTTAGGATAACTCTCATTTTCCTTACAAATCATTATGAAGGGATTATGAGTATATACTTCCTCAAAGAATACATTTTTAAGATTATGGATTATATCCATAAATAGTTCAATTTATGTTAAGTATTTTATAAGTATAAAATTATGTATTTTTATTCATAAACTAATCTAGTTTATGCCATTTTTTAAAAATAGCGCCTAGTGGAAGAAATGGATACCGTATCAATGCACGCACTCCATGTAGGGATTTCCCTCCTGCTCAAGATAATTATAGTAGAGCTGGTGATGCAACTGGTGCCGATCAACTAATAACAATACTGGGAAAACTCACTCAGGTTATGAAAAATAACCTTACCCGTATGGAGCACCCTGATCCGCAGCGTGGAGGATCATTGTTATATCACTTAATGAGGAAACAACCACCAACGTTCAATGGGAGTACAAATCCCTTAGTAGCTGAGAAATAGATAAGTTCACTAGAGAAAATATTTCAGGCTTTGGGGAGTAGTGAAAGGGAAAAAGTTGTCATGGATGTTTATCGCCTCACTGGAGATGATGATCAATGGTTGTCATTGATTCAAAACATGAAGGAAGATGATGAAGTATCAAATATGGAATGCAGGGAGTTCAAAGATCTATTTTTAGAAAAATACTTTCCTCGTGACCATCGAGCAGATATGGAAAGACAATTTCTAAGTCTGAGAGAAAAGGAGGATGAGAATGTCGCAAAGTATGAGGCTAACTTTATAAGATTAGAAAGGTATACTAGAGATTATATACATAACCCAAGAAGTAAGATAGATATTTTCTTTGATTGGTTAAAACCATTTCTTCATCGAGCATTAGTCTCACAATCCTTCTCGTCGTATGAAGACATTGTATCATGTGCTATCAAGATAGGGAAAGAATTCACTAAGTCATATGACTTTAAAGAAATGCAAGAGAAGATGAGATATTCTGATCAATCTGGGAATGGAAATAAAGGGAAGAAGAGAAAAGGTGAATATTCATCTTGCAGTAAATGTGGGAAGAAACACCCTGGTACTTGCTTGAAGGTAACTAGAGTTTGTTACAAGTGTGGTGAAAAAGGCCACCAAGCTCGTGATTGCAAGGGGAAGAAGGAATCTACCGATTTCCATTGCTATAATTGCAGGGAGATGGGACATTACGCAAATGAATGTCCTATGAATTAAAAGAACTTACCTCAGAAATGGCCAAGGGATAAAGGCTAAGCTTATGCTATCACTACTGCTGAGGTAGAAGTTTCAAAAGATGTGGTGGTGAGTAATTTAATAGTTTCCTCAAGTTTAGTATATGCATTATTAGATTCTGTATCATCACATTGTTTTATATCTTCCCAGTTTTCTAAGAAAAATATATATTTCCAATTTTATTTAACAAGGGAGTTGTCAGTAAATACTCATAAGGGAAGTATCATTGCAACAAAGTTTTGGGAATCAATCCCCATTAGAGCACATAAATATTATTTATCTGCTGATCTCATCATCATACCTATGATTGAGTTTGATATAATCCTCAGTATGGACTGGATTTCGGACCATGATGAAAATATTTATTGTAAGAAGAAGGAGGTTATTATTTTTGATGATGATGATATGGAACACCTTATCTTTAGAGCAGAATAGTCACCACCTAATTCGTATCTAGATCCACCCCCAGTAGCTCAACTAAATTCAATTATTGGGGAGGAAGAGGATGAAATTACAGTGGGTGAGGGGAGGAATGTTCAAATAGAGGATGTACCTGTTGTGAATGAATATGGGGATATGTTTCCCGAATATTTACCTGGAAATCCTACAGAACTAGAAGTTGAGTTTTCCATTGATTTAATTCCTGGATCAAGGCCTATATCTAAGACCCCTTATAGAATGTCCACTGTAGAATTAGTTGAACTAAAGAAACAACTAGGGGAATTGATTAATAAGGGATTTATTTTCCCTAGTGTTTCTCCATGGGGAGCCCCTATTCTTTTTGTTAAAAAGAAAGATGCATCAATGAGGTTATGTATCGACTACAGGGAGATAAATGCTATAACAAATAAAGAACAAGTATCCCCTACCGCGCATTGATGATTTATTTGACGAACTGCATGAAGCTCAATACTTTTCAATGATTGACCTTTGATCAGGAAACCATCAGTTGTGTGTGAAGAAGGAAGACATTCCGAAGACAGCATTTCAAACCAGGTATGGGCATTACGAGTTTAATGTAATTCCTTTTGGATTGACTAATGCACCCTCTGTATTCATGGATCTGATGAATAGAGTTTGAAAGGAATATCTCGATGAATTTGTGGTGGTATATATTGATGATATCTTGGTATACTCCAAAATCTATGAAGATCATGAAAATCACTTGCATGTTATCTTGGAGACTCTGAGAAAACATGAATTATATGGGAAGTTTAGCAAGTGTGAATTATGGCATCATGAGACTTCTTTTCTTAGCCATATTGTTTCTAAAGATAGAATCTCTGTTGATCCTTCTATGACCAAGGAAATCCAAGAATGGCTAGGACCTACGAGTATAACTGAGGTATGCAGTTTTATTGGATTAGCAGGTTATTATCGACATTTCATCCAAAATTTTGCCCAGTTGGCTAACCCATTAACAAAGCTCACACGTTAGGGGGTTAAATTTGTTTAGACAAATGAGTGTGAAGAATGTTTCGAAGAACTGAAGAGAAGATTATTCAATGATCTTATATTGACTCTACCATCGGGGAATGATGGGTTCGTTATTTATAGTGATGCATCAAAAAAAGGACTTGGTTGTGTCCTTATGTAGATTGATAGGGTTATTGCCTATGCATAATGACTGATGAAAATTCATGGACAAAACTATCCTACTCATGATCTCGAGTTAGCAGGTATGATCTTTGCTTTTATGATATGGAGACACTACCTCTATGGTGAAAAACGTGAGATTTATACCGATCACAAGAGTTTGAAGTATATTTTCTCACAAAAAGAACTCAACATGAGGCAAAGGGGATGGCTTGAATTACTCAAGGATAATGATTGTACGATACACTACCACCCGGGGAAAGCAAACAAGGTGGAAGATTCTTTGAGAAGAAAAGATCATGGAGATTTGAACAATATGAGAATTAAAAGGGATCCAATTTTCATGGATCTAGTAAAGATGGACATGGGAATAACCAGGGAAGGTGAAACATCAATGCTTTTTCATAAGGTTTCCAAACCATCATTACTAGAAAGGATTAAGAGTTCTCATACCGATGATGAAGAATTTCAAAACAATATTAAAGCTGTGAATGATGGGAGATTGATAGACTTTATGTATGAAGATGGAATTTCAAAATTTTGGAAGAGACTTTGTGTTCCAGATATACCTGATCTAAAAAGGGAATTGCGGGATGATGCTCATAGTTCTAATTTCTCTATACACCCCGGTAGCACCAAAAGGTATAGATACTTTAAGGAACATTTTTGGTGGAACAACATGAAGTGGGTGATTGCCGATTTTTGTGTCAGGATGTATGGTTTGTCAACAAGTGAATGTTGGAAGGCAACAACCTGGTGGAGTATTGCAACCTCTTCCCATAACTGAGTGGAAATGGGATAATATCATGATGGTCTTTGTCATGGGACTACCAAAGACTCCTAGAAGTAACGATGCAATGTGGGTTATTGTTGATCCTCATACCAAGTCAGCACATTTTCATGCTATAAGAGAAGATCTACCACTGGAACGTCTATAAAGACTATATATTGATGAAGTGGTGAGAATTCATTGAGTACCCCTATCGATTTTTTCTGATCGTGATCCCCGTTTTACTTCAAGATTCTGGAAAAGTCTTCAGAAATCCTTGGATACTGAACTTCATTTGAACACTACCTACCACCCTCAAATAGATGGACAATCAGAATGAACTATTCAAACCTTAGAAGACATGTTGAGATCTTGCTCACTTGACTTTCAGGGTATGTGGGGTCAATATTTACCTCTGGTAGGATTTTCCTATAACAATAGCATCCATTCAAGTATTCATATAGCACCATATAAAGCGTTATATAGAAAGAGATGTCGCATACCAACCTGTTGGGATGACATTGGTGAGAGAAAACTTGTAGGCCTAGAACTGGTGGAGGAAACGATAGAAAAGGTGAAGGTAATCCAAAACCATATCAAAGTAGCTCAAAGTAAGTAGAAGAGCTATACCGATAATCGAAAGAAGGATTTGGAATTTCAAGTCAGTGATCATGTTTTCCTAAAGTTATCTTGATGGAAGGGAGTCATAAGTTTTGGTAAGAAAGGTAAATTGAGTCCCAGGTACATCAGACCTTTCGAAATTCTAGAACGAATTGGGGTTGTAGCTTACCGATTGCCAATGCTGCCAAGTCTCTCCAATGTTCAAGATGTTTTCCATGTATCTCTATTGAGGAAATACAATCCTGACCCAATGCATGTACTCACCTATGAGGAATTATAACTGGAACCTGATCTGTCTTATTGCGAAGAGCCCGTCAAGATTCTTGATACGAGAGAACAAGTACTGAGAAACTGGACAACTCATCTGGTAAAAGTCTTGTGGAGAAACCATAAGATGGAAGAGGCAACGTGGGAACCTGAGGAACTTATAATGAAGAACCTCCCGAGTCTTTTCATGCTGTATTATTCTAGAAATTTTGAGGATGAAATTTTTTGAAGGAGGGGAGAATGTAACACCCCAAGCTTCTATGGTACGCTTCTCTTTGAATAATGCAATAGCGTGTGTTGTACGCAACATCGAGTTCCAACACACCACAACCAATCAAACTATCCGTTATGAATAGTAATACCCACTTTTTGAAAATTTATAAATTTTACTTTTCAAAATGGAGTTCATTTTTGGATTTGGAATATCGAAATTAGCCTAGGGTGAATTTTTGGTATTTTTCTGAAAAACTTCATTTTTTTGTTGAATAGTGAAACCACTAAGTGGTAGTTAAAAAAATGAATTTTTCATAAAACATAATTTTACCACTTATGTGAGTGGAATTTAGAAAATCCAAAAGAAGCGGTTAATATGAAGGAGTAAAAAGTTGTTCAATGAGATGAAAATAATTTTTGTTGAATAGTAACTTTTTACTTTTATTTACCACGGTTAAAAGTAAATAGGGTAATTAAGGGTAAAAATGATATTAATATTACCCTAACACATGTCCTAATTCTATTGGACAAGTGTATCCCAACCAAAAAAACCTTAGGAATAAAATATTATCATTTAGGTCCACTCGGATTAGATTAGGACATTTATTATTATTTAATTAAAAGAAGAGTTAAAAGAGTTACAATCAAGGTTTATTTACTAAAACATTTTTAATATAGGGTTATACATAATATAAAATCGATTATAAATATTCATTAGAAAGATAAAAATATTTCATAACTAATGATATTTCATTTATAATTTTTAGACAAAAAATAATTTAATTTATTTATGACACAATGATGATGAAGTAATTACCATAATAGTGAAAAATTAAAATATTTGATATTATAAATACCCAAATAAATATAATTTGAGACTTTTTATGAATTACACTAATTTTATATGTTAATATGACATGTTATAAATGATTTAACTAACTTTTTTCGAATTAATAATTCTTTAATGATTTTTAGAAAAATCAATTTTCCAAATAGTGTCAAAATTGACATAAAAGAGTTTTTAAAACAAATTTTATATTATTAATTGATATTCAATTCCTAAAAATCTATGGTTCGGCCAATATTCTTATATCATGATAGGTGTATCATTAATGGACCACTTTTGGGTCTCTTAGAGGTATTTATTATGATTATTAACTATATAATATAAATATACAAAGTGACATGGTAAGTGTCAAACTAATTAACTAAGAGTTAAAACTAAAAGATATGGTCAATATAATGACCCAAACCTGCCTAAATTCTATTGGTTGAGTGGTTTTAAACCCATACCCACCATAACTTTTAAATAATTCACTTTTGAGCCACTAGAAACCCAATATGAATTTATTATAAAATAATATTTCTAGCTTTTCCCAAGGTGCCTCTCACCCCTCTTATAAAAGGGAACTCCCCCTTATCATTAATTGACACCCTCAAAGCCATTTGGATCGGCCAAAATATGCCCCAATACTCTCTAAACATCACTCACTTCATCCTAGAGGCCTTTATTTTGTCATAAAGCCAACCTAAGGAGCCCTTTTGATGAAATAAAAAGGAAGAACCTGAAGAAGAGGTAATGATTTCACCACCCCTTTTCAAGTTCCTTTCTTCTTCCACTTCTTCTTTCTTTATTATTCCCATTCTAAAATAATGAATCCAGTATCTCCTATATACTTTAATATTATTATAAATATGGTACAACCATATTCAGTATTCTATTCATCCTTTGAATGACATGTCACCATACGTGCGTACGTACGGATTACCGTCTCCACGTTGTGGTGGAATTGTTATTCAATATATTATTATTTGGATGGGTATAATAATGATTTTTAATTCATTTAAATAATAAATATAACATCATAATGATTATGTATATATGATATAATATCCAATTATATATTATTTTAATATCAAATGAATGATATTGTGGGTCGTGCGTACGTAAGGACTACCGTCTCCATGAACGTTATGAGATTCATTCTCCATCATAATCCATTCAAGTCTAATTCTCATTTGAAGATTAATAATAATGATTAAGAACATAATATAATTCTGGATATGAATAAGATAAAATCTATCCATAACAAACATGGCTTACGTAACAAAACATGTAAAAGAAAACTAGTAAGTTAACACCTAAAACAACGACAATACTAAGATATTATTAACAAGGCAATGTTAAAAGATCATATATGATATCATATTAATATATATGATTATTGTATTATTTAATAAAAATTATTTCACCATTATACAGGAGGTTAACCTACCCTCAACCAAGGAAAAGTACAAGGTAAGAGTTATTTCACAATCTCTTCATTATTCGAGGTTGTTTATAAGTAATATTCTATTAGGATTTCTATATCATCCACATCCATGTTTCTTAAAAATGTATTTCAAAACATTTCTACAATTTACTAGAATATGGGTTAAAGTCATTTATACCCTTATTGACTTTTATAAATGGTTTATAAAGGAATCTTTCCGTCATTTTCCAAACAAGGTCCTTTTTAACCTTTTTGACAGAATTAAGATAAGAATGTTTTTTTAACTTATACGGCAGGTGCGGCTATTTTCTGCCGTTGTAAAATCGTCAAAGCATCCCTTACAATCTTATAAGAATATTTTCAAAGAAAATTTTTTATTTTATAAATATATGAATCTTAAATGATTTCAAAATAAAAAGAGATATTTCTCGAAAAAGAGTCTTGATTTCATCTATGTCAACATCCTTTGATGGATTTTAAGCTTATTTGAAGTTGATTTATTATGATACAAAACTTCTATATTGTATTGAATGTTTTGTGATATGTTTGACTGTGGATGTGTTATTTTTATACCATTCATGGTTTATGGATGAAGTATTTACATTTTGTATGCTATTTTTAATACGAATGTTTATGTTATGTTTAAACCTTTTAATATGGTAATTCATTGGACTTAATATGTGATGGGTGAAGCCCGCTATAGCTTCTTGATGCATCGGTAGGTCTTATGAGACAAACTACTGTCTTGTCACAAGGCCTTGGAAAAATATTATTTGTAGTCTTGGCACGAGGCCTTGGCTATGTGGTTATTATAGTCTGGAATTATGCATTCCATCATTATGAAAGTGGTTATTGATATTTGTCACACCCGTCATTTTTATATCATTTATTTTGTTATTTTCATTGGGAATTGGGTGGTTTGGGTTAAGGTATGAATTAAAATTTCCTTGAGTATATATTTAAAAACGAATTTTTTCCCTTGGTTGCATCCAACACGCTGTGGTCGAAGCCGCGCGACCTCGCATGGGTCGCCACGTGTCCTCGCCTAGATCACTGCATGACCTGCCCAGTGTTTAAGGCAGTTAAAGACAATGTAATGAATAATAAAATGTATATAAAATAAAAACAAGTGTCGTAAAGTTTGAAAAATTATTTTAATGATGTTATAAAAAACAATATTATTTGATAATATTATTATTGTTATTATTGATGGTGTTGGGAATATAAGATTTATTAATTAATTAACACTATCATTTCCATATTAATTAGGGTTATTACTATTATTAATATTACATGCATTATGATATTAATATAATTACTAATATTATTAATGTAATTGTAATTATTAAGAACATATTTTTTTAAGCTTGTTATTATAATTATTATTACTATTGTTAATATTATTATTTGTTTTGTTTTTATTTTATTTTATCTTTTTTCCCTTTGTTTAGGGTTTCTTTTTTTCCTTTGTTTTCAGAACCCTCATACCCAGGCCGCCTCACCCCATTATCTCCCCCTTTTTCGTCGCGCCTCCCCCCTTGAAACCCCATGCGCCGCACCCTCCTCTCCCTGCGGCCTCCTCCTTCCGGTGAAACCCGACGCCCCATACTCCTCCTCCGGATCCCACGTCTATCCACCCCAGCCTCCTGATACCCGCGCCGCACACTCGCCTGGTCCCCATCCCTGCTTCCCCTGGCCTCTCCAGCCGTGCACCACCTCCATCGCCTTCTGTCTGGCGGCCTCCCCCCCCCCCCCCCTCAGCTCGCACCACGGAACCCCCCCCCCCCCCCATCTGCTAGCGACTCCCACCCAGGTGCGCCTCTGTCCGGTGACCACCCTCCTAACCGACCTCCCCTTCCCCTCTTACATCCAGCCCAGACCCCAGCCAAAAACCCTCTCATGCTTCCGGATTCCCTCCAGCCGCCGCCCCAACGGTTGGGCCTCCCCCTCAGTTATGCCTTCCATCCCTACTATTTTTTTCATTTGATTTGTATGTTATTTTTTTAGCAGGTATACGATTTGGTTTTGGGGTTTTAAGTTGAGTTTATTTGATTTAAATTCATGATATTGGGTTCGCGATATGTTCCTTGAGGTGCAAATGGCACATGTTTGTGGTTTTACACAAATTTTGGGGGTTTTGCCAATTGAGGTAGGTGGTTCCGTGCATGAATATCAATTGATGAATTCATTAATTTATTTAATTAACTTAGTGTGTTTATTAATCATTTAGTTGGATGCAAATATTATTTTTCATAAGGTTTAGTGTGTTTTGATGTATTTAGTGGTGTGTGCATAAAATAAGTATGGTGTTGTGAAACCAATGTTGAACTGGTTATTAGTTTTTTCCTTAAGTTGTGTAGTTAATTTGTTAGGGCGTGAAAAAGGGTGCAATTGTCGATTTATTGTTGTGTCTATCTGTGTTTAGTCATAAATGAAATTTGAAAGATTTTTTGGCATTTAGTGTCGTGTGACATATATTGAAATTGTTTGGAAGATTTTTATGGTAGGTCGTTTAATTATAGAAATGGTATTTTAAACTATGTGTGTGTTTACTTTAATTGCGTGCGTGATGCAGATTGTGTTCCTGAGGTGTTTTTGTGTACGTGTGGTCATGTAAAGGGAGAGTTTGGGTCGGTTTAGTGTGTCAAGCGTTGTTTTTCTCTCAAAAATTTATTTATGAATGAAATTGGGTTGTTTTATTAAATGAGTATTAAGGGTGAAAATTTGTTTTTCATTAAATTGTGTAAATATTTTGGTGCTTAAAGTCAGGAAAAACATGCAGAGTTTGTTTAATAAATTTTGTTAGTGGCGTGTTTAATAATGAAAGTGCTTTCATTGACCGTGCAGTTGTTTTAATTGGTTGGGTAAGAAATGCAGATTTAGTTTTGGAACATTTTAGTGTGCGTATTATTTCAAATGGATTATGTGTGTGTGAATGCTGGTTTTTGGTGTGCATGATGTCTTCCATGGTTTGATTTTATGACTATGACACGTGGCATGAACATTGAATTACTTGAGCAAAAATGGGATGCCTGGGTACTAGGTGCGCGGACTAGACTAGCGAGCTAGTGATGTGGGAGTGGCCTCAGCCCAGTTTCACAAAGCGGGTTTGACGCTTACAACACTAACTAAACACTGGATGATGGCTGGAGACCACTATGGTATGAGGTGTATCCCTACCAGTGGATCGTGCATGGTAATGTGTGATACGTTTCACCGAGACGTGAGGTTATTGGGTCCCACTTCTCGCTAGTATCTTTAGGGTCTCCCATGTATTGTTCTCTTCCTCTACTTGCTGCTCACCGTTGGCATACGGTGTGACGTTGGGGTTACCAAGAAATGTGTGTGTGCGTGTGTATGTGTTTGCGTGCGTCTAGGTGTGTGCATGTATGGGTGGGTGTGCATGTGTGTGTGTAAGTTTATTTAAGTTGTTTTCCTTTTAGAAGAATTCCCCCTTAAAACTATTTTCATTAAAAAAATTAACACTTATTTATTTTTATTCTATTAAAATGAAAATTTATTTGTCTTTTAATAATTATGTGTGGAACCTTTTCTCGGTGGCATCCTACTGAGATTTTAGCTCACACCCTACATACAACCTCGGGAGTATGTAGATTTTGTTTCTTCTGCACATGAGGTGGTGACTTCGTGCTCAACGATGGGGGTTCTGGTTGATGTTGGTCTTCGTGAGCAGGTTGGTGTTGGGAGCTTGGGGATGCAACTTCTCGTGTCTCATGAGGATAGTTTTGGAGTTTAGTTCTCTATTATTATTGTTGCTCAATTTGGGGTTTTAGCTAAATTGTCGACCTAAACCTGTTTATAGTTTAGAAGTGTGTTTGGTAGCCTGTTTCCCGTTTCAGTTTTTTTATCTTTTTGGTTGTTTTTCTATATTTTATTTCGGGTAAAATGGTTCCCACTTGTTAATCTTGATACTTGGGCACTTGTGCTAGCACGTGGGGATCGGGAACGCCCTTCGGTCCTTGCTGCGGACTGGGTCGGGCGCCGGGTCGGATGGTGAGTTGGCTTGGTTCGTGACAAAATGGTATCGGAGGGAAAGGTTTGCTCTCCTGGGTCATTTTATTTTGGGATAGAGTCACAGTAGACTTGATTTAATGTTGTTGGGACATGTCGTTCTGGCTATGAGTAAGGTTCCTTGCCAGCACAACTCGTGGTGGGACTCAAGATACCAATGTGTGATGGGGTTGTTTGAGTTTTTGGTCCTCGCGGTTAATTGTGTCTTAGGGAAATGAAAAGGGATTAAGGTCTCTGGTCTTAGTGAGCTCACAAGGTCTTGAAATCCATGTGGAGCTGGGGTCACTGTCCTAAAACACTCTCCATGGCCAATAGCGTGATTGGCGTATGGCCTCCATATTCTCCAATCACCCGCTGACACTAGTTTCCTCTTGCATTGTTTCTCGTATCTTTGTTTTGGATTCGTGGAAATGTTATTTTTAAGTTAAAAAAAATATTGGTCATGGAAAATGTTTTGAAATTTTTTTTGAAATAAAGAACATTAAAAATAAAAATGAGTTATTAGGTTTGAAAATTGTGGGTTGGATGTTCTGGTTCTGAAAAATGGAATGGTTTGTTTTTGACCCTTTGTGTTCTCGTGGGCAACCACATGCATGAGTGTATATGGGAAAAATAAATGGTTAATGGCACGAGTGGATGAGTTCCTGGATGGACATAAGGTGGGTGCTGATGCGGCACAAGAACATGCATGTGTTTGGCCCATGGGACCCCATTGGTGTTTATCCAACCCACCAACTTTTCTTATTTTCAAAAAGTTTTCTTAAATGAAAAATTTGGTGTTTTTAAGTAACCGGTGTTTGCATGGCGTGTCCTTTTGTTTTGGAAATGTCGGTTGTGAGGAGTTTTGAGATGAGTATCCTTTCTGAATGGCTTATATCCTGAGTTTGAATTCATATTTGTAAGTTGGTACGCAAGCGTGTAGTTAGTTAATTATTTTGAAAAGTACATCGGGGAGCCCTTGCGTGGTTCCCCCTTGCACATTTGCTGTTTGAATGTGGCATGTCTTGACCATCAGACCTGTTTCATTGGGTCCACGGTTCTTCTTCTTGGCTAGTGAACTCCCACAATAATGTGTTAATGTGCGAATGACATGCGGCCACCGGTAATTCACCATTGGCCAACCCTCCAGTTTATTAAAGTAAGGACTCTCCCGTTTTGGTGGAAATGCTATGTCAATATCTTTTTCCTTTCGGTTAAGTAGGTCCTCTCGCGACAGGATCAAATATACGAGGGGAACTAAAGGGATTTTCGGTCTCATTGAGTGTGTCGACCTGTTGGGTATGAAGTTTGATGTCGTCATGTTTGAAGATTTCCCCTGGAAATGACAAAAGGAAATCTAGCGGGGAAGGGTGAAGACGGTTCAGAAGTTTCAGTGTTCACCAATGTCTTGAAGGGCTTTTTAGTATTTACATCGGCTTCAAGGGTCATATTTGGTGACGTCATGTAGTGTGAGGTCCCTTTGATAGTCTACGGTGGTTTGGAAGTGGTAAAGGAGACTCCAGTGGAAAAAATGTGGAAGCAACCCTAAGTTGTTGGTGCAGTCTATCATCCAAAATGACATCTGGTAATTAGTTTGTTTTGTTTAAGGAAAGGTTCGTGTTAGGATACTAGTTTGGCAGACCCAGTCGTATGAGGATGCTATGGTTGTTTGTAGGAATCACGTGTTGTTCAAGACGAGGTTAAGAGTCTTTCTCAGTGTAATGTTCCTCTAAACAGTTACGGTCATGTTTAGGTGACGATTGGTGGTGTCATGTTCTCATTTAGTGTGACAAAGGGTGATGTGCATGCACTATTTCAACTATGGTGTTGGAGAATGTTCCGTGTTTGATCAGTGAGATTTCGTAATGTGTTGTGTTTACTGGTGTTGTCTTGGTTGCAGTGTGGTTACGTGTGACAGCAAAAGGAGATGCTCCATTCGAGAGACTTCCATGCATGACTACGAGGTAGAATATGCTTCAAACATCAGGGCCCCAGCCATAGGTCTCGGAGTTAAGCTGGCATGTGGCTTGGAACCCTGGGATTTTATGAAACCCCAACTTTATTTCTGTCATCGGTGTTGAATGTAGTGTCAGTTTAAATTGTTTCAATGGTTGTTCCTCTTCGGATGAGCCATCTAGTTGCAAAAGGATTTCATGGCCATGTGGACGCCTGTTGTCTCATGCCTTGAAGTCTTGGGGGTGTCATCCCATTGGATGAAATCACTTCAGTGGTCCTAATGGGAGTTTATTGAGTGAATCTGTCTCAAATTTGAATAGTTCTCATTCAGGAATGTGGAAATCCTAGTTTGTCTTAGGTCGTGCTTTTGACACCCCAGTAGTTGGGCCCCTCCCTCCCCGCCCCTTGTGGTGGGGTGTTTGGTCACCATCGAGAAATTTTCAAAGTTCTATACCTTCTGTTAGTTCTAATGGTGGGGAGACCAACATTAGGCCTCGCACTAATGTCTCTAGAATGAATCAATGCTGGACTTTTCTTTAATGGCGGGGAGTCTGCTTTAGCATCCCCGTGTCGGTTTTCCAGTCTCATTTCGAGAGTCAGCAAGTTTTTAATGGTGGGGAGCCCTCAGGCCTCCCCATGTTGATCTTGTGCTCCTATTTTTTTAAATATTTTTTGGTGATAAGTGATAAGAATGTTTTGTGGACGTGGTTCGATCTTATTTGTTCATTGTAGCCAAATGTTGTGGTTTCATTTTATTAGTGCTTGAGGTGTTTCGGCTCATGAGGTTGGTTTCAGTGGGTTCAAGAGTTTGTTTTTCTAAAACAATCAACTAGAGGTGTGCTAGCTCTCTAGGGTGGGTGACAATTAGCGAAAAGTGTTTTACGAGTTCCTTGAGGTTGTCATTTGAGTCTCTATCTCTGACCACGATGTGTTTGCCTCTTTTCACTTTCTTTTCGTGGGGGTACCTTTAGAACCCCAATGGGGTGTCGTTTCCTGCTTTGGGTTTAGCCTTAGTTGTGGCTTTCTGGGGATGGAATGCTTTATGGTGGGGAGAAATGTCACACCCGTCATTTTTAAATCATTTATTTTTTTGTTTTTATTGGGAATTGGGTGGTTTGGGTTAAGGGCCGAATTAAAATTTGATTGAGTATATATTTAAAAATGGATGTTTTTCCCTTGGTTGCATCCAACACACTGTGGCCGAAGCCGCGGGACCTCCCCTGGTTTGTCGTGTGACGTTTCCTAGCTCGTCGCATGCCCTGCCCAGTGTTTAAGGCAATTAAAGACAATGTAATTAATAATAAAATGTAGATAAAATAAAAACAAGTGTGGTAATGTTTGAAAAATTATTTTAATGATGTAAAAAAACAATATTATTTAAGAATATTATTATTGTTATTATTGATGGCGTTGGGAATATAAATTTTATTAATTAATTAACACTATCATTACCATTCTAATTATTGTTATTACTATTATTATTACTTGGGTTAGGATATTAATAAAATTACTAATATTATTAATATATTTATAATTATTAAGAACATATTTTTTTAAGCTTGTTATTATTATTTTTACTAATGTTAATATTATTATTTGTTTTGTTTTGTTTTTATTTTATTTTATCTTTTTTTATTTTTCCCTTTATTTAGGGTTTCTTTTTATTTTGTTTCCTTTGTTTTCGGCACCCTCATACCCAGGTGGACTCACCCCATTCTCTCCCCCTTTTCCGTTGCACCTCCCCCCTTGAAACCCTATGCGTCGTGCCATCCACTCCCTGCGGCCTCCTTCTTCCGACGAACCCCGATGCCCCCTACTCCTCCTCTGGATCCCACGTCCGGCCACCCCGGCCTCCTACTAACTGCACTTCACACTCTCCTGTTCCCCAACCCAGCTTCCCCTGGCCGCTCCAGCCGCGCGCCACCTCCCTCGCCTTCTGTCTGGCGGCCTCCCCCTCTCAGCTCGCACCCCAGAACCCCCCCCCCCCCCCCATCCGCCAGTGACTCCCTCCTGGCTGCGCCTCTATCCGGCGACCACCATCCCAGCTGACCTCCCCCTTCCCCTCTTGCATCCATCCCGGACCCCCGCCAAAAATCCTCTCATGCTTCCGGCGTCCCTCTAGCAGCCACCCCAATGGTTGGGCCTCCCCCTCGGTTATGCCTTCTATGCCTACTATTTTTTTCAGCAGGTATACGATTTGGTTTTGGGGTTTTAAATTGAGTTTATTTGGTTTAAATTCATGATATTGGGTTCATGCTAGGTTTATTTAGGTGCAAATGGCATGTATTTGTGGTTGCACACAAATTATGGGGGTTTCGGAAATTGAGGTAGGTGGTTCCGTGCATGAATATTAATTGATGAATTCATTCATTGATTTAATTAACTTAGTGTGTTTATTAATCATTTAGATTGATGCGAATTTTATTTCTAATAAGGTTTAGTGTGTTTTGATATATTTATTAGTGTGTGCATAAAATAAGTATGTTGTTGTGAAACCAATGTTGAACTAGTTATTAGTTTTTTTTCCTTAAGTTGTGTAGTTAATTTGTTAGGGCGTGAAAAAGGGTGCAATTGTCGTTTTATTATTGCATCTATCTGCGTTTAGTCATATATGACATTTGAAAGATTTATTGGAATTTAGTGTCGTGTGACATATATTGAAATTGTTTGGAACATTTTTCTGGTTGTTCTTTTAATTATACAAATGGTATTTTAAACTATGCGTGTGATTTCATTAATTGCGTGAGTGATGAAGATTGTGTTCTTGAGGTGTTGTTGTGTACGTTTGGTGATGTAAGGGCAGGTTTGGGTCATTCTGGTGTGTAAAGCATTATTTTTCCCTCAAAATTTTATTTATGAATGAAATTGGGTTGTTTTATTAAATGAGTATTAAGGTTGAAAAATTGTTTTTGATTAAATTGTGTGAATATTTTGGTGCTTAAAGTCAGGCGACACGTGTGGAGTTTGTTTAATAAATTTTGTTAGTGGCATGTTTGATAATGGAATTGTTTTTATTGACCGTGCAGTTTTTTTAATTGGGCGGGTAAGAAATGAAAATTTAGTTTTGGAACATTTATTGTGCGTATTATTTCAAATGGCTTCTGTGTGTTCGAATGGTGTTTTTTGGTGTGCGTGATGTCTTGATTGGTTTGAGTGTATGATTATGACATGTGGCATGAAAAATGAATTACTTGAGCACAAACGGGAATCCTGGGTACTAGGTGGGTGGACTAGACTAGCGTGCTAGTGATACAGGAGTGGCCTCGGCCCAGTTTCACTTAGCTGGTTTGACGCTTACAACACTAACTAAACAATGGATGATGACTGGAGACCACTATGGTAGGAGGTGTTTCCCTTCCAGTGTCTTTTTCACGGGAATGTGTGATACGGTTCACCGAGACGTGAGGTTCTGGAGTCCCACTTCTCACTAGTATCTTTAGTGTCTCCCATGTATTGTGATTTTACTCTACTTAATGCTCACTATCGGCACACAGTGTGACGTTGGGGTTACTATGAAAAGTGTGTGTGCATGTGTACGGGTGTGTGTGCGTCTGGGTGTGTGCGTGCATGTGTGGGTGTGTGTGCGTGTGTGTATGTTTATTTATGTTGTTTTCCTTTTAGAGGAATTCCTTCTTAAAAACACTTTTCATTAAAAAAAATTAAACACTTATTTATTTTTATTCTGTTAAATTGAAAATTTATTTGTCTTTTAATAATTATGTGTTGAACCTTTTCTCGGTGGCATCATACTGGGCTTTTAGCTCATACCCTACATACACCCTTGGGTGTATGAAGATTCTGTTTCTTTTGCACTCCAGGTTGTGACTTCGTGCTCAGTGATGGTGGTTCTGGTTGCTGTTGGTCTTTGTGTGAAGGTTGGTGTTGGTAGCTTGGGGATGCAACTTCTCGTGTCACATGAGGTCGGTTTTGGAGTTTAGTTTTCTATTTTTTTTGTTGCTCATTTTGGGTTTTTAGCTAAATTGTATATCTAAACCTGTTTATATTTTAGAAGTGTGTTTGGTAGCCTGTTTCCAGTTTCAGTTTATTTATCTTGTTGGTTGTTTTTTTGTCTTTTATTTCGGGTAAAATCATTCACACTTGTTAATCATGATACTCAGGAACTTGTGCCAGCCCGTGGGGATCGGGAACGCCCTTCGGGCCTTTCCGCGGACCAAGTCGGGTGCCGGGTCGGATGGCGACTCGGCCTGGTTCGTGACAATATTGCATGTGATTATTTGATTACTATAATATCAATGTGAATAATTAAATGGCATTATTTCATTTTATTTTTTCCATACTATGTTGAAGTTCAAATTTAAAAGGCTTTTGTTTTAGTTATACATTTCCTTGAATGTTTATTCTTATTTATGAATGTTTCTGCTATATTGTTATCTTTACTGGTAATTTGAGCTCAACCCTTTCTATATTTTATTTTTCCCTGGATGTGAAGAAGAAATTTATGAATGACCTCTACGGATAGCATGAGGGGATAAGAGTGTGGACTATGGAGACTATATTGTTGTAGTTTTCATTTTATGATATAACGTAAAACTTTATGAATATATCTAGTGTTTCCAAGGCTACTAAACTAATCGATCTTTCAAGATTTGATCTTTCTTTTGATCATGCCAATGTTAGGTAATAATGCATCGACTCTGGGTAACTAGGGTCGAGGCGTTGCAATTTAAAATAATAAAATTATATATCAAAACATATATGACCTGAAACATAGATATTATGTGGAAATGTTACATCTCAAGAAATTATGACATATTTATTTTTAAATAAATTAAATCTATTCAATAGGATGTAATGCACACAAATTTGGTTTTAAACTAAATATGATACTCAATTTAAATATTATTATTTAAACATGAAAATTAGAACACAAATGTTATATTAGTTGGTATGAATATGACTAACTAAATTATAATAATTATATGGGTTACAAATATATAAAATAAATTCCATGGTTATCTATTTTATTTAAATAAATATAAAATAACTTGGAATAAAATGAAATTTAATTTGGAAAAAAAAAATTTCCAAACTGGTTGTTTAGTCGTTCCATTCCCACAGAACATAAAATTATAATTTAGAAATATGGGAAATTTATTTTGAATTGTATATTTATTTTTTAGATATTATTTGTTAAATTATATTTTGATAATTGTTTTGATAATTTTCAGAAAATAATAATAATTTTAATAATAATGAAAATAATAATTTTTATTAAAAACATCATTTTCATTTAAATTATTAAAAAAATATTAAATTGGTTTTAATAGTAAAATTAGTTTCACTATATATTTAATTAAACCCTATAATTTTTTTTAATAAATTTCATATTGAATATTGATTTTAGAATAGTCTATACATATTTAAATTTCACTTTGTGAAGCCACAATTTTTTCATGTCTGTGGATTTAATTTAAAATTGAATTCTCACACTTATAAAAAGCGAAGTTGGTAACATGTATTCCAAAATTTTAATTATAATTAATAATATTATCTAATTATTTCTAATTATTTTTTATCATAATAAATTGTTAAATTAGAAATAATAATTTCTGCGTTTATGGTGATAACAGATTTACCGGGTGTTAATGTAAAAAGATAATGGATAAAATAAAATATAAAGTTGTAAAACAAAATTTTAATGTTCATATTTAAACTTTATTATATATAATATTCAATAATGAACCATGTTTATCCTTTTACATGTGAAAAACATGCATAAACTTTACTCCATTACAAAATTTCATCCTTATCCTTTCCCCACTTATGAACAGACAACTTCTCTAAGATCATCTTTATACTCCCAAACCCATTTGGTTCAAAAAATCACATCCCAAATATCATCATTAGTTCTTTATAAACACCTTATATGCCTAAAAAATTATTATAAAACCCTCCATATGTGGGATTAGGTTTAAACCTAAGGAGGATTTCTCGAGAAAAGTGATAGTCTTTAACCATTCCATTTCATTTAATTTATTCTTCCACCTCCTAAAAGTATTCATGAAATAATATAATATAATAAAAATCTATTTCCCATATAATGTGATATTAATAGGTTATTTTCATAACTTATATCTATGCCCTTATCCATTAAATGGAAAATGAACTTGTCAATCGTGTGTATAATGAACTATCGCCTCGTCAATAGATATAATTAGTTTTCCCTCACCGCATCTAATGACTAGATACAATGTTGGATATAACATATGAAAATGATATATATGAAATTATTTTACTTATTTCATTACAATATCACACCTATATTCTTACATTCGATCCCATTGGAAGAAAATTACTTTGATCAGGTGTATGGAAAACAACATCCTCATGAAATGATGTGACATGTCTTTCCCAATTACATTATATTTGGATGGTAACAGGGAATTATTAAATGAATATATAAATATGGTATTTTTTCAGAATAAAAAATCATTAATTATGATATCACATATACGATATTATCTTCCCTTCTATGGGGCATACGATAAGTTCACTTGTGTGAATGATAGAGTACCCCCTCCCGAAGTGATGTTACTCATTATAGAATAACACATTACATGAAATGTAATAAATATTAATTTAATAGATAAATATGATTAGGAAAAAATAAGAATGTCTCTAGAAAATTTTATATATTATGTACTATCCCATCATTAAATATATTGAGAAAAATGGAAACATTGTGCATTCATATGTATGGCCTGCAATCTCTATAAATATTGTAATCCATTTTCACTCTCTTACATTTATAGAATAATATAAATAAAAAAATAATTTATATAATAGATATATATATATATATATATATCATTTTTAACAAACCATATATGATGTGACCATGATAAGTGTAAATGGGATGAAATTATTAAAACACAATATTCATAAAAATGAATCAATTATCATAAGAAACATTGATTTTAACAAATATTTGTTAATAAAAAGGTGAAAAGGGAATATAAGTAAATAATATATGGTATGAAATATATGATTATGGTCATTTAAAAGATATAAAATAATCCAATACTTATAATACACAAGGTTCATACACATAAAATGGATGTAGAACATGAGGTAAGGGTTTCTCATCTCGCTTTTACTTTAGTGAGACATGTTCTATATTCACCAATAATTATATAATGTGGTGTATATAATTTTTATATTTATATATTATAAAAATAATAAATTCCAATTCATGTAATTTAATGTTTTATTTGAGGTTATTTTTTTCTCGGGATATATTATTAAAAAAAATTCATAGTGGCAATGGTTTATTTCACAATCTCATAATTATTTGAGATTTTTTATATTTCATTCTCCCGTGTGGTAATTATTTAGCATTAATATAATAAAAAATATGTTCATTAACCTCCATAAATTATGGAAATTTTATTGAAACAGTTGTATTTTCATCAATTTGGTACTTCAAATGATTGAGAAATTGTTTTTAGGAAATTTTAATTTTATTTATCTCATCGTATATTATTATTTTTAATTTACATACATGTTTTTTAAAAAATGTTATTTTTTCAGACTACAAAAAATATTTTTATTTCAATTTTTATCAATTTTGGAGTTTTTAGAAGTTTTTTTGAAATGAATATTCCTGTCATCTTATAAAAAAGGCATGTTGGGATTTTTTTCAAAAATTTGAAAGGAATCATTGTTTTAATAAATTTTCCATAAATTATTTTTCCAGAATCATGAAAAATAAATGTTTAAATGATTTATTTATAATTTTAAATGTTTATATTCAAATAAAAATAAATTGATTTTTTTTGAAATTTTAATTTTAAAGAGGTTATTTTAAATGTGGAATATTATTTCCCTCAGAAATATTTAATTATATCTATATGGATTTTATATTCATCAATTTCAAAAAAATTATTTATTATCCACTAGGAATATATTATAATGATAACATCCATATTATTTCTACAGAGAGTTTATGATTTGTTTTACTAGGAATGTACTATAGTATCACCACTCACATTATTACTCTATAATGTTTATGATTATGTTTATTTATTGTGGTATATTTTAACATTTTATATGTTAGTTTTTCAAAATGAATATTTATATTCATTGTGTTTCACCCCTTTCATATAATGAATTAAATAGACATATTAAGGTATTGGTGGGTCCCATAGATTGATATCTCCTCAATGCATTAGTTGGTCTCATAGGAATAATTATTTAGGGAAATAAGATTATTTTTTACCAACTTGATTCGATTCTCTTGTAAAAGTCATTTGAAATATGTTTTGGTTATCTATAAATACTAAATTTCTCATTATGAGATTATTTATTGATGTTCATGTGATTATTAGATTAGTAATAATATCCATGGATAAGTTTCAAGATCATGTGATAATTTATATTGATATGTATAATCATCATTTATTCTTATAATATTATTGTCATGTTCAATTAATTGATAAAATTTAATGCAGTTCTAGTTATTTACCATTTTATATTAGTTATTCCTTATTTATTCATGATAGCTTCCAATATACACTTACACTTTCTGAGCATATTTGATCACTGATTTGTTATATTTTATTTTCCACAGTAAACTGGGAATTGATTTATGATTGATATGTAGATATATTTTGATAGAATTTATTGAGTTATCAAATAATACACTTTTTTTATTTTATATTTCAAAATTTACTTTAAAATTCAATTATTAACTATTTTATCAATAATGAAAAACTATTTGGTCCATTGGGATGTGATTGAATATTTGTAGTTCCAATGTAATATTGTAACCACTAGCCCCAGGCTACTAGGGTTAGTGTCTTTATGTATATGGTAAAAAAATTATAACAACTGTGACAAGTTTACTAGGTCATTAGTGTGGAATATGATTTTTTTTAAATTTTGAGATTATTAATTGAATAAAGTACAATATTATTAATTTTAACACACATATTAATGATAATATAAGACAAAATTATGTTGAATAATTTCTCCTAGGAATTTGAGATCATATTCTCCATCTCTCAAACCTCGTTAGGAGAGAGAGTATGGAGAATCCCAATCCAAGAACTTATTTCCAAATCGATGAACTTGTGCCTTATATATAAAAAATACATCAATTTCCCCTTATGTTTTACATAGTAAAACCAATACTCTGAATATTTACATAATAATTTTATTTTTGAGGCATCTATAGACTTTCTATATGGTTATTACTTCAAATCCACTTAGCCATAATCATCAATAGTGAGTAGAACAAACTTATGATTACAGATCAAATGACACATTTTTTAAATTTAATTTTGTTGATTATTTTAAACACATGGGTCACACTTACTGAATATGAATTACATTAATATCTAATGTAAGGGTTTTGAATTTATTCAATGGAAAAATTTATTTTTACCCAATTCCATAGATTCACATTACACACCATAGAGAAAAAAATGAAACCCCTTGAGGTATCCATTATCTATAAGATAAATCTAATTATAGTATCTTATAGTAATTAAAAAATATATAGAATGAATATGTTATTATTTGGTTATACATTGGTATGATTTTTTTTAAAGATACCCATTTTCATCCTGGTTATTATTAAGAGGTTGTGTTACTTGCTGATGCATCATGTGAGTGTGAAGGGTGGGGTTCTTAGGTTTATGTGGTGATCTGTTTTGTCAAGATAATATAGGTTATTGTTGATCAGCACTAGTGGGGGAAATTGATGTTTTCCATTTTTTTGTCAAATGATATTGGTTATTTCACTCACATATATTATTGATTCAAATATGATTTGTAAATTATATATGAGGAGTTAAAATTCCATTAAGATTTGTTGAAATACTCTATAGATGCATCGTCTTTATTTTTTAATATTAATCATGAGCCATGGGGAGTGATACACTATAGAAATGACTCAATGTACAAAAATATGTTATTGATTACTATTCATTGTTGAAATTCTTATCATAAAAAAGTGTTCATATAGGATGATTAGATATATATAATAAAATGTGATGGATGGAATGTTTGATTTGGAATATTTTTTTTATTCAACAAAGTGATAGATGAGTTGTTATTGGACTAGGGGATATTATTTATGTGTTAAAATTGTTGGTGTGTTGTCCCACTAGGGAACTTCATGTAGTGGAAAAGGTACCATCATTTGGATTTTAAAGAATGGCTTAGATTATGGATTATTTTTTATAAATTGGATTACTCATAAATTACGCTATGCGCGAACAAATATATGTCTGTATATTATTTAGTGATTACATTATTGGTGTCTTATTGAGTTTATATTGACACTCTACATGGGAACCACGATGCAACTCAAGACATTATTGTCTATCATATAGTAATGGGAATGGGCCCAGTAAGTTTTTTTAAAATTTTAATCTATAATGGGGATACATTTGAGATGTTTCAGGTTTTTTAGATATATCAATTATAAAGATAGTGAAATATTAGTTCTATCCCTTTGGTATCATTTGTGTATGTGAGTATATTATAGGAACACATATGATCTAGTTGATATTTATAGACTTTATGAAACGGTTGAGGTTCATTAAAAATAAATGATGTTATATTTTTAGTTATACTCTTGATTTTGTAATATAAAAATAGTTTATTCCTTTTATTATTATATTTTCTTTGGATATTTATATTAATGTGTATTTTTTCAAATAAAAAATAACGAATTATCTCTATTAGTTAAGAGTATCATGCATATGGTAATGAATACTAGAGGTATTCAATAATCTGATTTAGCACCATTGAAGGTGACTGAAGGTAATAATATTTCAATTTTAAATTCCCTGATATATTAGAATATACATAGCTTTTATATATATGTTGTACTATTTTAGAATTAAATTTGAATATCAATATGAGAATGATAAAAGGATAATTTACAATTCACTCATCATTTTTAATAATGACTTAAATATTTAATTCATTATAGGATAACTAAGGATAATCAGAATATGTTATTAGTGAGTCTAATGTTAGATTAAATTTTAATCATATATAATTCACTCAATAATATTTAAAAGTGATTTAAATTCATATCTATTATTGATTTCATTAATTGGAAAATCTGTTTTTTAGTTTGAATGATATGTTGACATGATGGAATTTTTGAACATTGTATTATTTTAAACAATATATAATATTTTATGAATAAATAGTGACATTTCATTAAATTATTTGTATTTTATTGATTTTTATAAAATCTACGAGATAAATATAAAATTTTTTGGATGGATTGATATGTTCTAAGCTATTTTATTTAAACAATTTCATTAAGAAATAAAAATTAATTTGAAATCAATATGAGAATATTTCAAAATTTATATATTTTTTTATTTTGGTGGATCTTGAGTGGGTTCATAAATATGGTCTCTCATAGGATACTCTATTTAGTTTTTCCCATAAATTTTTTATTTCTATCATTTAATAATTTTCATTAAAATAAATTTTTCAAAAACAAATTTCTATTTATAAATGATAATGAAGTGAATGTTAATATGAATAATATAATTACATTGAAATAATCATGGGGATATTTATTAATTTTTTTAATTTAATTTCATATATTAAAGTGAAAAATAAACAATTATTTTATTTTATTTTATTACCAACCAAGATATTTATAAGTGATATGGTTCTTTATTAAATATTTATATTTATATTAAAATGAATGGGGTTCATGGGAAATGTTGAGATAAAATTTTACAAGCATTTAAGGGTAAAATATAATGATGATTTTATTTCAAATATAATGTGATATATTAGGAATCAAACTATATAACGATATTTTTTAGATTATCAATCTTCTAATTTATGAGGGATTTTTTATTTTTTACTTTTATTTAGAAATAAATTGTGATAATAACAAATGTTATGGTAATTTATTGACATTGTGAGAGGTCACAAATTAAATATATTTATTAATAAGTGAAATGAATTGTGTAGTTCATGAATTCCTAATACTACTCCAAATTTAAAAAATTGAACTAAATTTATAATGATTTTTTATTGATTTATTTAAATGAAATAGTTCTTATTGGGATCTATTTGTCAATAATATAGAATTATCTTGGACAAAGTGGTCTAATAATAACATGTTATTATTATATAGTGTGTTTCTAATATGCATTTTTCTACATTTTTTATGAAGGTGTGATATAATTTCAATTAGATATCAAATATTATAATTATAAAATATTTTTATTTTTTTCTTTGATAAAAATAGAATGATTTAAAATCCACAATATATAGTTGGTGTTTATTTGACAATATAAGTTAATATATGTACTTATAACGTTTATAAGATATATAGAGAATGGGTGAAATGAGATGATCTCTGTGATATATATAGTCAGTATACAAACACACTAAAAATTTGGCTATAATATTGAAGTTATGTGTTTGATTATACATATTTTTAAATAAGGTTTTTTGTCTATCATATTGTTTACATATCATCATAGTGATAAAAATTATGACGAATTATTGAACATTTTCATCTAAATATTCTTAGTATTTCCAAAGAATATGATTCATTAATAACTAGATCGATTGAAATGATATGTTAGATAACAAAGGTATAATTGATTACTGATTGGGGATGTTCTTGGAGATAGGTAATAGTTCGACATAAATTTAATAAAAATAAAACATTCTTGGTATAATACTCTATATCTCAATATTAGTAATCATGGAATGGGATGTAACAAATTATATTTCACTGACAATACTTTTTTTGTAATTATAAATGAGAGAGATTTAATGATGGAAATAACGTTCACAATTAAATAAAATTATAATAGGATATGGTGAATCCTAAATATCTATGTGTTGTGAAATAATTTATAGGGTAATTTAAGTGGGATCTTAACAGGATTTATAATATTAATATCCTAGTGTTCATATTAAAAGTGAAGATCCAATTCAAGAAATTGAAATTTATTAGAGGTTTAGAGTAAATAAATTATTAATTAATATGAAATGGATTAAATATTTGGTTTTAAACATTCAATGGTTATCATTTTGACTGGTATGCCATGGTCTATTATTTTAGTGATGGTATATCTTCATTCTATGGGATGTAGTATATGGGTATGACTATTAACATTATTAATTTCTTATTATAATTATTTATATTCATATGATCCACATGGTTCTTAATATTATTAATGATTTTTTATTTTTATTTTTATTGGTATTTTTTAAGAATTTTAATATTGATAAAATAATTTTTACATGCTTGATGTGTTGGGAGACTATTTGTGAAGGGAACAATAGGAGTGTTTATTCTTGTTAGTAAATGAGTTAAGAACATCTGGTGGAATAATGATACATTGATGATATTATAGATTAATATAATAATATGGTGAATTGTTTTGATAAAAAAAATTGATGTGGGTCGTGTTATTGATGAGGCTAAGATGGAAGGAGAGATTGCATAGACCCTAGATCTGAAGAACGGAATTAAAATTGATGTGTTTTCTAAATTAGTGATAATTGTTTTTGTGTCAATTATAGAACATATGATTATCGGACATATATTTTACATCATTTCCTTAATTTAAAACATTACATCTAACATGAAATGTCACTATCCATGAACATAATGGTTTGCTGTGTTTTATATTAACTATATTAATTTCATATTATACATTGTTCCTTTAACATATCCCAAAATAATTATAAATTCATTCCATAATTATATAAATATTCATAAATATAATTACCCTGTAAATGGTAAGCATAATAAACGGTGAGCTCAAATGTAGATTAAGGTAAAACAAAGAAAAGATTCATGAAGGGTAGAGTATAAGCACATGATAAAACATGATCATGTGAGAAATTTATGATTAAAAGTATGATAGAACCATATGACTTGGTCATATGGGATAATAAAATCCCTTAATTTTTCAAGAGGTTAAATATATACCATGGTGTAAGAATATAGAAACATAATAAAATAGTTATGAAGAATCAAACATAACATAGAAATGAAAAATAGAAAAAATCTGGTATAATCGTTTTCTTAAAAAAAAATAAGGGTTTAGGAATCGAAATACATCACCCATAACATAGTGGATCAAGAAATGAAATCTTTCATCCCATAACATAGTGGATCAAGTATAAAAACTTGTTCCTTATAGTTAACTAAGTATCACAACTCTCATCCCATAGTAGATTGAGTATCATAACATTTATCCCTGATTGATCACATGAGATATATATCTTTAACTAATGCATTGGATGGATATATATGATGATATATATTTCCAATTAGTAAAATATACTTATGTTCCACTTAAAATCAATCATACATCATATCACATAAAATCCCACAAAAGTAAAATTTGTTCCACAACACTTACAAATGGTATCATATAAAATGACATCCAAATAATGATCAATTTATAAGAAAATTAAATCACCATATATATATATAATTATATTATATATAGGATTATCATGAATAATATTTCATAAGAGATAGATCCTTTGCAGATATATAGGTAAAAGTAAGTTAAGTCATAGAATTATTTTTAGGAACCTTTATTACCATTATTGTGAAAATTAAATGTTTCAAGCCCCAATTAATATAATTTTCAAGAAGGTAAACTTAAAAAAACATTTCAAAATTTCCCCAATAAAAATAAATTGAAAATTTATAATTTTTAAGTAGATAAATGTTTATTTTAATATATAAAAAAATAAAAACTATGATATGAAGTGACATATTATGCTTATTGGTAGTTTTAAAGAAAATGAAAATGGATAAAATAGATGATATATTTTCCTTTTTAGAAAATATATGTGTGTGTGTGTGTGATGGATTAATAATATAATATTAATCTTTCAAAAAAAAATTTGATGGAAAATATATTTCTGGAGGAGATAGATCCATTAGAATTGATATGAATTACTCTTCACAGTGTCAAGTTTTTATACAAAACAAAATACATAAATGAAAAATAATTTTGATTTAAAAATTTAATTTCACTAGAAAATAATGAGGAAACAAAATGAAATAGTTTTATAGGATTATAAAAATGAATTTTTTAAGACTATAGTAAAATAAAAATTCTTGCTACTTATGGTAAAAATATTTTCCATGATACTCTTATATGATGGATTCTATCTTGGTCAAATGCACAAAGACCTTATATATAACTATTAATGACTCATCACAAATATATTTTATATGAAAAATCATATATATATATATATATGATATTTTTTATGAATATTTTATAACAAATTATTATGATTATATTACATATTTTTATTTAATATGTATCATCTATGTATTAGTAGTTTTAAATATTCTTTGATATTTCCAATATTCTAACTTCAATTTTCATTCTTTTTTCCCAATTCCATCTTTTACAGAAGGGTTAAGGTACTGTAATAGATGATCAATAATGATATATGAAGTTTTAGATTTGTTCCATAGAAATTTTAGTTATAATTCATAATCTAGTTTTCATAATTTTTACAAGCATAAGATGGTATATGAAAAATATGATAAATATTAATATCAAAATTAATGAAAAAACAACTATTTAAAAATTAATATCATATTGTACCTGTAATTATTTATTCATAGTCAGCCAGGAAAAAAATTTATAGCATCATTATTGTAGGTGCTTACACCAACCAAAACTAGCAATTTATAATTTATGAGTAATTATGGTTATTAGAGATATTATATTGTTATTAAATAGATTTTAAAAAATAATAATTAAATTATTTATATTTCATTTAGGTTATTAATCCGATTATAAAATCGATTGATGAAAAATTAAATAAAAAAATACTTAGGGAGAGGATAATACTTACATTGAAGGCTTGAATTTTATAATAGTGGGCCTCTTTGGATTTGAGGTTTTTGTAAATCTTTTAGTAACCAGAGGATAAAAAAAAATTTATAATTTGTAATTGATTTAATTATTTTAATTATTATTTTTATTTATTGTGGTTTTACTTTCTTCAACAGTTTTATGTTTATAATAAATAATTTTTCAAGGGTTGTTCATGTGGCATGGTTGAAGCACATTGTCAAAACACCCATTAAATTATCATATGTGTTGTGATAAAACAATTATAAGAGACCTAAATAGTGGGTGAACATATAATTCTTACCATACATCAAAACCCTATGATTGGGGTGTTCTTATCAATTGTATACCACAATAATTCCACATAGTTTTAAAAAACAGTGCGTTCAAACCAAGTGAACTTCCAAGATTTTAAAATTTTTACCTTTCAAAAATTAACCTACTTGGATTAAAGAGACATAGACCACTCATTCCTCCCATACCATTTACATTGACCATAGGGTACAACAATAGTGTTTTTACACCTTTAAAACCCATTTTCATACATGTAATCCCTGATGTCAACGATTTTCTTTAAGGTATGCCCCTAAGTTGATCACTACATTTCTCCATTATTATTCATCTAATTTTACCTTATTTGAAATTCCTATGAAAACCCTAATCATGTATTTGGATGATAATTGGAATTATGAGTTATTCTTTGAGATTATTTTGTGGTATAATAATTATATGGGTCATGTTCTTGGTTTTTTGGGTGTTTATAGTCCCTAGTAACTCTTTTCCACATATTTTCGTGGATAACATCTTTTTTTAAGGTAGGTGTTATCATTTATATATATTAAATGGAATGAAATTTGGAGTTTTAGTATTATAAATATTAATTTATTAAATTAAATCTATATGTGATTTGTTATCATTCATAAAATATATTCTATATGGTTTCTCAAATGACATAAAACGGTATATAATTATTTTCACATTTCTCACAGAATGTATGGAAGTAGAGTGTGTTGGATTATGATTTAAAGTTTTTTTAAATAAAAAAATATGTTTTTTGAGATATTTTTTCGAGTCTGGGT
The DNA here is from genome assembly GCA_963277665.1 of Viscum album. Lineage (NCBI taxonomy): Eukaryota > Viridiplantae > Streptophyta > Magnoliopsida > Santalales > Viscaceae > Viscum > Viscum album. The sequence continues at coordinate 773,602,601 of OY728138.1, forward strand.
CATGGAAAGGATAATTATAGATGTTTTTTATTTTTTATGAATTTAATAAAAAGTAAAATATTGTATTAAATTAATTTAAATAAGAGTTAAAATAAAATATGTTATAAAACGTTTTAATAATTTTATTTTAATTAATAAAAATACATGGTTCTCCAATTTGGATTTCTAGAAGGCCTTTTTATCAATTAGAAATGGATTTATAAATGTGTGATTGTGTGTGACCCACTTGGTGATCCTTTCCTTTTATACCATTATAGGGTGGGTTTGATGTAAGTTAACACTAGTTCATTGATCTAAATGTATATTTATTTCAATGGAGTTGGTGGTGAGGGTGATATTATTATGTATGGTTTATGTTAGTTATGTCAGTTTTTTTTCTTACATTGACTTTTTCATGGACATGATAACCTGAGTAGCTATATAATAAATTAAGATTTGTTCAATACTAGTCATTTTTATGCTACTAGTTTCTCCTATAGTGTGATATTATACTAGATTTGTACTGTTTATGATGGTTTTGCAAGAATTTCATCAATGGTTCTTGTTTATAAGTCATAAAAATGATTGATATGTAGTTCGGTAGATGGTAAATTTTTGGACGGTATTGAATTTTGAATTATGGTTGTCCCTTTTAAAACTATTCCTTGGTTAGTTTTTAATCATACGAGGTCCTCTTGACTTTTTTTTACATCCCCACTAGGATTTACTTATATGAAACATATCACTGATTAGTTTTATTTATTCTATTTATTGAGTTGTACATTCCATATTTCATATTTGATATTTTCATTTTGAATTTTGATTTGGACTTCAAAATATGTTTCTAAATTGTAACATTTTAAACTAGGAGGGACTAAAATGACTCCATAGTTTGATTGGTTAGATTTCATAAACCACGCCTCCTCGTATGTCATATGCTATCGAAAAGTATCAAAGTTATAGGTATGGAACTATAGGGGGACTATAATATCATTTTTATAGATACACATCAGTATTAAAATATAATAACTGAATAATATAGAGGAAAAAAATGGAGGATCATAATAATACTGAAAAGTGGCCAACAGAAAAAATATAGTCATGCATGCTTGTATAAATGGGTATACATAATTAAATTAGTAATAATATAGTAGGAAATACTATATAGTTCCTAAATAGAATTCAAAATCTCTATGTTCTATCTCTTTGAGCATCCTGAGTTTTAGCTCACTCCTATTCTCCTAATCTCCCTTGTATAAAAGAAGTTCACAAGAATAATATGTCGAATTGAAGATGTAACCATAATGTTTTTTGGGTACCCTAGTGTAATGGAGGTCCTTATAAGGTGTGAGATATAATTAGTATACCATCACCACTGGTTTCTAGTTCTATATTTTTTGTGGATATAAATTTTAGTTGTGTTCAGGCATTGTAAAGAAATAGTAAATGAATAAATGTAACGTAGTTGATCTCAAGTTCCATAAGGATACCTAAACGAAAATACAAGGTTCATCCTATTCAAAAATACCTATGAATATACATATATAATTAATGTCAAAGACTTATATATACCAAATATAAACATATAAATTTGTTATCCATATATATATAGATACGCAGTTTTATCCAGGACCAAAAGCATAAATCATGCATTCAAGAATAATATTTCTCGTAATAATAATAATAGTCTCATAGTAACAATAATGGTTATCATTCCAAAGGATACCAATCAATATAGGTCTCAATGTCGTGTATCATTACCAATATATGACATCATTCTGAGCATCATGAATAATAACAATGGGGGTCTTACCAACCTCTAAATCAAGTGGGAGTGGAATTTCATGCCGAAAAACCCATGTGATGTGGAATCATGCAAACATACTCTACCAAGGGGTATGGCATTTCATGGAAAACAATCCTAATTTACTTCCCTTTATTCATTAAGTAATATAAGGTAATCTGCATTTCATATGATTCTATAATGATCAAAACATTTATAAATAAAATACCACAAGTGATTTAATTACATAAATTATTATATATTATGAATATAGAAAACAAATTCAATTACTAGTTTCATTATATCTTATTTTATTTACAATACCATACACATCCATTAGCATTTACAATAAAGTTGTTGAATAGTGATCATATGATTAGTATAAATATAGGATTTTAACATGTCCAATTGACCTAGATAAAGTAAGTAATGACATCAACCATTAAGATCATACCCTATGAATCCAATTTATTAATGCTTCTTAGGGAGATAAAATCCATGTTATTTTCCCTTTTCCAAGCACGGAATGAGACCCAACAACATAAGCATCAGTTAAACCATTTGAGGGATAAGTTCTTCTTCGTTGAGATCAGGGCCCAAACCATGTACACTGAACAACACCAAGAAAGTCTCACATTCAAGAACCTTACTCCCATTAAATTTTATGCTATAGTAAAGGGATATGTATTAAGACTACAATAACATGAATTTTTAGAATCTATAGAATAATTAATATATTTTCATTTTATTATTGTTAGATTATAAATTATTTTTTATTTTACTACAATAGAACTAAAATAACATTTTCTTAATTCAAAAATAAATTATGGAATTTAACAAATAATTTATTTTTTAAATTGATAGAATTTTATAAAAATATTATTATTAATTAATATGTATTAAATTAAAATGATCATAAATGTTTTATGTTAAAAAATATTATTTTTATAAGGGTTTGAAATATATTATTGTCAAAAAACCCACCATTTCACAATAAATTTCAATAATTATTTTTAAAAGATAAAGTTTAAATATTTATAAAAGTATCGCGAAAAAATTTTATATTCTTTTTTGAATTTTCATGTTCAATTTTTTCAACACGTAATTTTTTAAAATTTTATGAGACAGCCAAATTTTTGGGTAAAAATTAAATATGGTATAAATATACGGTCTGTATAATGACACCATGATGACCCAAAATTGATTTAATTAATAATATAAAGGGTATAAAAGATCAAATATATGTTATACATTTTAAATAATTTAATATTAGGTTTATGCTATTAATTTTATAAAGACTTTATGAATTCTGTAAAAATTTATAATATTTGTTGTAGTTTTAAAAACATTTCTCATTAAACATCACTCATTTCTACATCATCAAGGGTATTATTTTAATAAATTATACCCTTTGAGAAATAAAATAATTAAAACCACCCTAATTTTCTAGAAAAAAACTGGAAAAATCAAAGGATTGTTTTTTGTTTTGTTTATTTTTTTATATAGATACCAAAACCTATGTTTTAAAATGATAAATAATTCCCCACTCATATTATATTCAAACCCACCAAATATCCCACTTTGATTCACTAAAAATTCATCAAAAACAAACTAAATATTCCTTTCCCTCTATATATTCCTCCCAATAATGATTAAATATCTCAATAAACTCAACCAAAGCATTCAAAATTATTATTTCAAGGTATGTGATCCTCTCTTTTTCCTCATTATGAATGTTTCTTAATTATCTTATGTCATTTATCTCCAATTACTAGGGATATGATATGTTCTTAAATATCACCCATACTATTCAATTTATTTGTAAGGGATGAGTAACCATTTCACTCTCATTGATCTCGTCCATTAAAGTGAATAAACCCATGTTATACTGTCGAAATTTCACCCTAATTTTCTATGCCAAACAATTCTATAGTGAATACCCATTTCTAGTTGATATCAATTATATTCATATCAAAAAACTCATAAATAATGTTTTGGAGACTCGCATTCATGTATTATACACTCCTTGATCCTGGAATATTACATGATGATAAATTACTCTATGTTTTTTGATCTATTGGGTAGAATTGATAATGAGATTGAAGATAATGTGATGGGTGCTCTGGGAATTATGTAGCACTCAAATGCATTGGGTATTGTTTTAGAACCATGAGATGTCATGTATAGGATTATGTATTGAACCTAATCCATCATGAGACTTTTTCCATCATAATTTATTGGAAGTTATCCTTGACCTATGTTTTTTAACAATTGTTTTATATTATTCCCATATTTAACATTTTACCTTTAGGATTATCATGTTATTTGAAACCTAATTATTCATTTTTATGATTATCAACCCTTTATGTAACATTTATAAGACTATTCTATGACATGTACTAATATATTCATGTTATTCCATGTTAATCCCTTTACTATGATTTAAATGTCACTCAATTCTTATGTATTCCCCTAGTTTATCCATTAATGTTTTTAGTATGAATGAATAATATGACCATGTTAAGAACTTTTTCAATAAATATGATGTACTTATTATTTTAATATGTTACGTTTTGTACCTAGTTTAAAAATAAACTATAATAATCAATATTCGGGTTGTATTATCTATAATCTTACGTATTAAATTATGAAATAATTTGTAATAAAGAGAAATTTTGGAATTTTTGGTATCATATGAGGGTTCAGTAATTTTTTGGGATTAGGGTTAGAATACTTTAGAAAATTCCTTAGGTATATAAATAAGTATATGCAAACATCCACTTATTGTGCTAATGTACATAGTAACTGGTTTATCCAGAAAACACATACCCATCAAGATAGTACAAGTGGATGTGGATATGGAACACATGTACATAGGGGTAAAATCCAAAAACATCGTGTTAAGATAGAATCGATTGGTAACTAGTGCATGGAAAGGATACATTCTATAGAACATGTTTGATACACCTAGGGTATATTCTATACTAAAAACACAAGCTCATAACAATTATTAAGGGAACATAAATTCCCTTATGATTTTATGTTAGGAAATATATCATTGATTACATAGATTGGAGACTAGAAATTCATAAGTTAAAAAATAAAATTCATTTATTAGTTATCCAATTAATTTAATTATATTTCTATTTATCTGTTAAATAGATTAAAAATAGACATCCCTAATTTCTCTTTAATTCTAGATAATTTCTTTAAATATGTGTAATTTTGTAAACAACCAATGTGAAGGGTAATACGATGGCTTCCCAAACGAGATCTCTAACATAATTGAAGCCCAATTAGGACATATTTTGAACAGTACAAGCCTTCTATCAAAATATAATCTAACAAATAGAACTATTTTTAATTCCAAAATACATTGAGGAATATAATGATTAAATCTCAAGGAACTAGGAGATGTTTTAATTTTGAAAATATTGTCCATAAAGTTTCTAATTTCCATATAAAAATGGATAACGTGATGAATATAAATAATGTTAAATATTAGGTACCATATACAGTTCTATGTCATAAATATGAAAAATTTGGTAATTATCTAATATAATTCTTTTTGCCGAAGGATAAAAAGAATGAGGAGAATAAATAATCTACATGATTAAGGGAACAATTAATATCATATCCTAAGTTAGATCATGATGATTGAAGTACATATGACCTCTACAAAAAATTAGTATTGGTCATGTTGTTTTTCAGTTAATTACATATTAGCACATATATTAATCTTTCTAAGAACATTGTTTCACAAAAAAAAATGATTTCATATCAACATGTAAAACATCACTGATAATTGTATCAGATGTATATGTTTGGGGGGATGTTCTTCTTGAATGAATTATAAGTCTTCCTATAATGGAATTTGATGTTATCCTAGAAATGGAATTATTTACCTCTTATAAACAAAAACCTAATTCTTGGGAGATGTAATCCACATTATGTTCCATGAATCATTCCATATTCTACACAAGTGAATAGAGGATGATGAATCTTCTTTAGCACTATCATCTCAAGAATTAATATTATTTCCTTATGAGAAATAATATCTATTTAAAATTAATATTTCAAAGGAAAATACTATCCATGAAAACATTCACACTATGAGTTAATACTATAATGTGTTTCCCATAATAATTTCATAGTATCCCTCTTAAATTATTGGTTAAGTTCACAATCTAACTTATACATAGTCTAAGAAACATCCCTAGGGGATGTTATCACATGAAATGATTTATTTATAGTACCTTCATTGATAGATGAAATTAAAGGATTGCCTTGACTAACATATAAGATATAAATCCATTGTTTCAATGAATTGGTTGTTTTTTAGCATCTATTTGTGAGGATTTGATCATGATTATGAAAAAATCACACCAACATAACATTTAAGGCAATCATGTTTTTTAGATTGGAAAATGGTAATGGATCTTCATGGATTTAACAAAGAGGCTTATCACTGTATTGGTAATCACCATACCTATATGTGGATAACTTTTTGGGGACTAAAGAGTCACTTAGTAGACGTGATTGGGTTATAGGTCACCATATAATGAAAAGGCAATAGCCTACTCTCAAAGGTATTTGAATGTTCATGACAAAAAATACAAAAATGCATGATCTAGAGTAATCATTATTCATCTTTTCATTGAAAACATGTTAGTATTATCTATCTATGGATAATATTAAAATATATAAAGATTATAAGAACTTCAAGTATACATTCACATAGAAAAAGATGAATATGTGCCAACAATGATGGTCATAGCTAATCAAAGAAAATGGATGATCAATCCATTTCAATCATAGGAAAGAAAATAATGTGGAATATCCTCCAAGTAGAAATCAAAAATCAATAATATAATTTATGGAAATTGATATGGATATGATATTTTTTATGTGAAAACATTGTTAAAGGGAATCCTAAAGGAAGGAACTTCAACAATACAGTCACAAATGATTTATCAACCATTCCTTTTGGATAAGATAAGTGAATGATGAAAGTGATTATGTGGTAATTCAGGAGAAAGTGGAATCTATAAGAAAAGGTAAATACTCACAGTTCAATTTTAATGTAGATAGAGTTGTATGATTTGGGTCATGACTATGTGTACCATAAAATTCATAATTATAGAATGATCTATTTGATGATTCACATAGGATGACCTTCTACATCCATCCAAGAAGCACAATGATGTATTGAGATCTTTAAGAGAACTATTGGTTAGATGATATGAAGAATGATATCACTAGATATTCATCAAGAATACTTGTTTGTCATCTAGTGAAGGATGATAGGAAAAAACTTATGTGGATGATGGAACCATTAACCATAACCATATAGAAATGGTAAAACATCACTATATATTACTCCACTGGTCTTCCAATTATATAATGATGCAATAATTATCTATGCGATGCGGTGGGGCATATTATAAATATTAATCACTTTATTTTAATTTTATAGGAAATCCTACTCAGCCAACATGCAATGATATGCATTAGATAAGTGGTGAGGCTACATGGAAGACAACTATTGATAATATCAAATCCAGACCCAAGATTTTTCTCCATGATATGGGAGAGTAATCAACATCTTCCTCTAGTCGAGTTCTCATATAATAATATTTTCCACTCAAACATCCAAATGAATCCCTATGATTCCATTTATGGGAACTAGCTCCCAACAACTTAATGTTGGAATGAAGTTGGGGAACACAAACAGTTAGGTCCTCAAATGGCCGTCAAAATGCTGGAAAAGGTCAAGACCATTCAGTAACACATCAAGGAGGCTTAGGGTAGAATAGAGATATACTGACAGACATTAAGGAGAAATATATTTGGAGATTAGAGACATGGTATTCCTTCACATGTCTCAATTGAATAAATTCATGAGATATTGGATGATCGGAAATATTCTTCAAAGATACATCATTCCCTTTAATATTGATGACCACATTTGAGAGGTGTACTATCAACTAGCACTCCCACCTATCATGTATAAAGTACATGATGTATTCCATGTATCCCTCTACATGAAGTGCAAAACAAACCCCTCATATGTTCTCAATCCATATGTGGTGCTATTGGAGAAATATCTCTCATTATAGGAGAATACGGTGAAGATATTCGATTGTAGAGACAAAGTAATATGGAATAAAACAATGAACCAAGTCAATGTGTTGTGGCTAAATCACATGATTAAAGAAGATAACTGGGAACAATAGGTGGTGTGGAAATAAAATTACCCATATTTGTTTTATTGTTTGGAAATAAAATATTTATGGAAAATGTCATTAGGCTGGAAGATTTTAATGACCCAAACATTAATCAATTAAATTTAACTTATGGTTTAATTAAATGAGTTATTATAGATTTTGAATATAAAAAACACGAACTTCTTTGGTTTTATTATATACTATAAAATTTAAAATTCATGTAATTATATTTAATGTTAATAATATAGTCTTTTGTTTAGCGATCATACAATTAGTATAAATATAGGGTTTTAATAAATCTAATTGATATAAATAGATGACGTGAGAACATCAACTAGTTGGATCATACCCTATGAAGAACATTTGTTGGATCTTCCAAGGGATATATGATCATTGGTATTTTCCCATGATCATTCCCATGTTTATATCTAATAACATAAGTATGAGAAACCCCATTTATGAGATAAGTTCAAGCTCATAGAGATCATGACACAAACCATCTATGTCATACCACCCCATTAAATTCTCACCATCACACACCTAAATCTTATGGAGTCTTCAAATATATTATAGGGATATGTTTCAGTACCCAAATAATATTAATATGTATATTTTATAGAATAATGAATAAAATTTTCATTTTATTATTATTTCCTTATAAATGAATTCTTATTGTTATATAATAAAATAAAAATTATATTTTTGGGTAATATGAATATTCAATTATCTAATTTATGAATTAATTAATTTGTGTAATAGATAATTATTTTTTAAAATGTTATTATTAAATAATTTTATCTAAATATAAATGATCATATATATTTTATGAATAAAATATAATTTATAAAAGGGTTTGAAAATTTTTATTGTCAAAAAACACAGCATTTATCAATAAATGTTGATTATTATTTTAAATGGGAAAATTAAAATATTACAAAAATTATTTGTCTAAAAAAATATTTATTTTGAAAATAAAATTTTAAAATTATCCCACATTAAATTTTTCAAAATATCATGAGAGTTGATTTTTTGGATAACAATTAAATAAGGTATAAATATATTGTGGGTATTATGGCACCATGATATCACAAAATGATGTAATAAATACAATAAATGGTATCCAAGAACAAATGTATGTTTTAAACGTAAAATAATGTAATATTAAGGGTGATTTATTAATTTTCTAAATCCATTATTAATCTTAAAAAACCTATAATATATTTCAAGATTTAAAAATCGCTTTACTATAAACATGTCTTAGTTACAATAATCAGTGGTATTATTCAAATAATATGGGAACATTGAAGAATAAAATAATTAAAAAAACATCTATTTGGAATAAATTATGGGAAACTCTATGGGATGGTTTGTGGTATGGAATATTTCATTATATAGAGTCCAAAATCTATGTTTGAGAAAAGATAAAAAATTCCCCACTCATTTCGTATATAAAATTACTAAATATCCCATTTATCACTAGTAGAAAAATACCTAATACCAATAGTTTGAAACCGTAGGTACAGGCCTTCAAACCATTGGTATATCATATACCAACAGTTTGGAGAACCTTTCCCAAGTAAGCTATGGGGATAGATCTATACCAATGGTTTTTCTAGAATCATAGGTATAGAACTATACCATCAAATTTCAAAACCGTTGGTATAATTAATATGAAAAATCAATACCAACGGTTCCATAAAACATTTGGTATGTGTATTTCAAAAATGAAGCATTCGGTGGGATTTGATCCCAGTACCTGTTGTTTATGATTAAATGACCTAACCACTAACCTAACATGACTTTTTTGAACATTATTTCATAAATATATATATATATGTATTATCATTAATATTTTAAAATTTAATTTATTTAATGTTCTCTGTACGAATAATCCATTAAAAACACATGTAACTATACCAATGGTTCTCAAAACTGTTGGTATTGACCTATACCAATGGTTTTGTTAACCGTTGGTATAGATTATTTGATTTTGGGAACTATACCACAGTTTTGGACAAACCATTGTTATAGGAGGACCTATACCAACAGTTTGGGGAAACCGTTGGCATAGGTCTATAATAGAAACCATTTACCAATGGTTCCCCTAAACCATTGGTATATGTCCCCCCTATACCAACGGTTTGTCCATAACCATTAGTATATTTCCAAATTAATTACCTATACCAACGGTTTTGGCCAAACCATTGGTATAGGTCCATATAAGTGAACTATATGAATGTTTTTCTCAAAACCATTGGTATAGATCTTATTTCTAGTAGTGTATATTCACTCAAAAAACTTTTATAACATCCTTACTCTTCCATAACCTCTCTATATTCCTTCCAAGTTACCCCGCTCTCTCAAGAAGCTCCTCCCAAGCATTCCGAATCACCATCTCAAGGTATAGGATAAACTCCATTTCATCTTTATTAATGCTTATTCATTATCTTATGTTTTTAAGTCCAATTAATAATGATGTATAAATTATTATATCTCCCCCTTAAAATCCATATTATGTTTAATTAATTATATACACCTTTAAACCTAGTTAAGACCTTCTATGATCATTTATAGGCCCTGGTTATGCAGAATAAATTTCACCATGACTTTCTATTTGATACAATTTGGTAGTGAATACTAGTACCCATTTACTATAAATGGTTTTTACCTTCATGAACATATAATTATTTGATTGGGGACATAATTTACATATTCCAAACTCCTTTATTTTTTGAATAAAATGTTAAGAATAATTATTTTTTTGATCCATATGATACAATTAAGCATTAGAATAGAATGAAAGTGATTATTACATCTAAAACTTTTTCTCTACAATGCATTGGGTAATGTTTTAGAATCATGAGAAATGATACAAGAGATTATGGAGGGAACCTAATCCATCATTATACTTTTTCCATCATTATGTCTTCAATTTTATACTTGACCTCTGTTTATAAATCATTATTTTAAATTATTCCCACATTTACCATGTTACCTTTATGAGTATAATTATATATTAGGCCTCAATGTTCATTTTTACGACTAGCACACCTTTTATTTTCCATTAACATGAATATTGTATAAAAATTATTACTTTATCCATGTTATTCCATGTTTACCCTTTTACATGAATTTATATCGCACCAATTTCTTATGTATGTTCGCAGGTTATCCCATGAAATTTTAAGTATGATGGAATAATATGAGCATGTTATGTAAGTTTTAAATAATGTTGATGTAGTCCCTATTTGAAGTTGTAATGTAATGTACCTAATTTCAAAAGACAATAGGCTTTTCAATCTTCATTGTATTATTATATGTAATCTTATATATTAAATAGTGAACTAATGAGTAATAACAAGAAGTATTGGTATATATCTCTTAGCCATACATTGCATAAAGTGTCCACTAGCATCGCTCAAGGCGCCATAGATCCTTATCAGTATAATTCATTTTAAATTTGTTATATGTACATGCATTCATGAAATCCAGTAAATTCATTATATTATAAACATGATGAGGTTCTATGTCCACAATATTCATATCAAAACTCAAACATAAAATAATAAGGAGTGAAATATCTGTAAACATTCCATTTAACATTAAACAAAACATCATTTTATTGAAACTTTTTATTAGAGATGACAACACACCTAAAATGTGATATTATTATAAAATGGGTTCATGTCTATCACATTAATTTCATCTAAATTCATACAACTTACCCCATGAATGAGGGATCATTTAGAAAATCTAAAGGATAATCAAATGAATGAAATAAAAGAAACCAAAATTCAATAAATTAATGACATGTCTACAATGATGATTCCTTTTTCCTAAGAAATACATGATCAACAACAATATAGATAGCCCACCATAAGTGGTGGATGTTATTGAGGTTTTTAAACTCTAGAGATTCAATTTATCACACAATGGAAATTTAATTTAAGGATTCATATTTTTCATAATTAATTTCTTATTCAAAAATGTGACCCCCAAAAAGTATGATGCGTTTTACAACATCGTAATCTATCATCAAGTGATAAATTAATGATACTATAAGATACCACCTACCTCATACCTAACATTTTTATCTTATCCAATATCAATATATAATTTCATTTGGTTTGGGAGTAACTGATGAAATATAAAAACACCCTCAAAATAGGGTGAATAATCTCACATGAATATATTACAAGGTATGGTGAATGAAACCAAGGAAGTAATGAATAAGTGTTATAGAATATCTGAGGGAATGTCATTTCAATATATGGAACTCAATTTGGAGTCAATATAGAGGTGATATATCCATCTAAGGAGGAGAGGAGGATGGAACCATGGAAGGGGTTTCCACACATGGATGATAGGAGAAAAGAGGTGGATATGCTTAAAAGTATAGCGATATAGATGGGTAAAATAACTATTTTTAAATATATCAATGTTTTGGTTACATATTCGGACAAAACATTCACCAACCATTCATAGGATACAACATATTCATGGGGCTCCCATAGTTAATGTGCAAGGTATGATCAACCATGAGATAATCGTGAATTTTCTTTATATTTAGAGGCCTAAAATAGACACACAGCTATGAGGGATAATGTGAATGTTTATATAAAACTGTGAATCAACCAAACCTCTATTGGTATTCAACATGGTTTCTCATGGAGTTCTGTATTGTTTTAAAAAACTTGTGTGCCTCCTCCAACCAATTATAAAATAGATCCTTTGGGGCATGTCACTCCTAAAACACAACAAAAAACCGAAGACTCATATGAGGACTAAAAACATTTCTAAAAAACACACTTATGTGTTCAAAATCTCGGAATTATGTTATGAGGCATATATTAGTGACCTTTCAATCAACCAAAAGATAAAATTCTAATTCCATTGAAATTTTACTTCGGTCCAAAGCACCATACAATAAAATATCCCCTCCATAAATCTCATTATCCCTATAAATATTTCGGGAACAAAAAAAACACATAAACATCCCACGTAATGATTTTTTGTTAAAATAACCAAGTTTCCTTTCCAAATTCCCAACACACCTCCAAAACCTCTTTAAAAATATGGTACACAGGCCTTAAAAATACAATACAATATTTACATTCTCAACTAAACATAGAGAAATGTATTACCCAAGTCCATAAATATATTGACATTCTAACATTAATGTATCTCTAACCACCCAGCCTATGCCACTCTCCTCCATAAGTTTTATCATTTTAATTTTCAATTCTAAGACACGGTGAACCCTCAATTAGAATTTCCTATTTTAATATTCCACTATAATTATAATGATGCACTTGTAATGATCCTTATGTTAAAAGAAATGTTCTCTTCCCAATCATTGTATTTTATCCCAACCAATCCTAATTCTAATGAATAAATTAATCTGACTCACACTACAGTCACTCACCATAATGATATGTGAAAATCTGTTGTTCACCATCCACATTTAAAGATCCAATAGGAAAAAAAAATTTCCCTCTTCTATCCAACTATTCTCAAGGATTCGTGGCATTGACGTGGAGCTTATCACAAAACAAAACATGATATTTTATCCAAAGGAACCTCATGTTAACTCAAAAACATCCTATGAAGGCTGTTCCTGATTCAAGTTACATTTCATACCATAACATTTACTTTTAATTATGATTGTTTAACATGAAAATGGTTGTATACCCAATCGATAACACCCTAAAAAAATAATTTAAGCCTGACTGAAATTCCATGGTAAACTCAAAATCATATAATGGAGTCCATATATATCATTTAATGTAATCCATACACTATAATTTACTAGCAAGTCATGGTCACATAGATGATACTTCTATGTATTAGATCATTGACTAACTCCAAAAGTAATAATGTAAATGAAACAATTTTCCTCCCTGAGTCCATCAATATCATTCCTACTATGTAACCAATATATTTCCCATAAGTATTCATGACTCTAATGGAAACCTTGATTCCGTATAGAAATTCTAATGGTATCTACTTATTGAAATTGAAAAGGAATTTTAATAAATTTCTTTATCTAATCTTTAATAAATGCTCTATCAATCTATCCTAGACTATATCATGATAGGGGACATAATCACTACTAATAATATAGTACTATATGATGGATGCATGAATTATAATTAATACCAAAGACACTTCCACCAATTTATTGATGATGTGATCGGTATGGTTTCCTATAAGGCCCTAGCCTTAAACCTTACATAATATTGAATTAAATGAGTAATTCACATTGAGGATCTATTCAGGATTAGAGTTTTAGAGAGTTAGGACATAACTATTACATCTCAAAAGATTACAAAATAGTCACTTCTACTAAATTTCCATAAAATAAAAACTCTTAAAAAGAAACATGTCTACTTCCATGTATTAGATAGCATGACTTTCCCTTGATCCCATCCTTGACCTTATTCCACATTAAGTCATGTGAAAAACATTTCAAAAAAACTTGGGGTGAGCATAAAAAGCTCAGCAAGGGATACACAAAGAATGAAAACTATTAGTTTTTCAAATCAACAATTAAACCATGTAAACTTTATCAAAGTAATACCTTTCACCTTTAGGAAGTAGTAAAAACGCTTCACTGAATAAAATATCATTACATACACTTTTGTAACCAAAAGATTACCATAATACCCATATAAAGAACACATAACATATAAAGGTAACTTGGGACATAAACATACTTAAATGGAATAAACATACGGTCGACGCCCACATATACTTAATGGAATAGTCATACGACCGACTTCCATACCCAATGCATTGGAGGTTATAACGTAACCACCCTTCCTGGTATTCACGGCACCACCCGTCATATGGTTTATCACGTAACCACCCATAAAATGTCCAAGTACTATCATTACACATAAAATATTCAAAATATAAACATTTCAATAACAAAATTTCATTTTCAATCAAAATAAGTAATTCCAAGTTATTGAATTAATCAATCCATTTTCAAAAATCATTTAAAAGAGATTTTTGAATCAAAGTGTCCCGTAAAAATTTGAATCTTTTATTGGAATTATAATTTTAAAACATTAATGTCCATATAAATAAATACTGAAAACCATTTTGAAAACATGGAAATTAAAGATAAAGATTTAGAATAATAAATCTTTAAAACATTTAAAATGATATTTTTGTTAAAGAGTTTTTAACAAAATTAGAGACTCTTGAATACAAATAATTGTGGAATAACATTTAATAAGAACTTTATAATATCATGAGAATAAATATATTCATGATAAAATATGTCAAAGGACAGTATACACACCATATAAGAGTGAATTGATGCATAACAACAATGAAGTCACGAAAGAAATGTAAAATGACATGAAATCCATTATAAAGAAGGTATCCTTAAATTAAGGACAGATCGATCTCATAATTATGTGTGACAAATATAAATACACCCAATATAAGTGAATATTTAGTGTAAAACAATCAAATGTCATTTAAAAATTTCTAAAGTATGACATATTCACTAACTACATGTTGAACCCAAATAAATAGAAATTGGGTTAAGAAGTTCCCTTGGTAAAATTCGACAGCCTAACGGCGTCACCTAAAATTTTACAAAAAGGGTTGATGAGAGAGATAAAGGGGATATAATCACTTAGATATAAAATTTTCATAAATAAGGATATAGAAGAACATATCCCAACATAATAGTTTGTGAATTAAAAGACATAACAAAAGAAGCCTTTTAAAAAAATGAGGGTGAAAGGTCCCCTTACCGAGTAGGGTAACTTTCAAAAAGTACACCCCATGGAAGAAGGGCCATAAAATGAAGATGTAAATACCCATGAATGAAATTATAATACAAAAATTGTATAATAATTGGTTGTACATACACCACTCAAAGGAAATAGTGTCAAACGTAGCATAAATGTCACGGGAATAAAAGTGAGATGAAAAATCCCTTATGAAAACTCGGCAGCCTAACAGCGCCACTTAAAACGTCCAAAAATGGATTTATGAGATAAAATAGGGTATCCCATAATATGAACATAAAAATTAAAGTATTAGGAATATAAAAAAACATCCCCAGACATAACAAAGATGGGATTAAAAGAAATGATATAAAAGAGAGTGCTTAAAAAGAAATAGAGAGGTTGGATCCCTTACCTTGGGTCTGACTTGACTCGATCGTTCTTTAACATCCTGAATAATAAACATCAGTTAATTTACACTTTCTTAAGAACATTTTTCAAGTTCATTATTCCTCTTATATCACTTATTGCCATGTTATAAGAATTATGTAATCATTTAAGTTAATAATTATTTTTTTGTCAGTATTTGGTTCTTAAGTCGAAAGTGGACTTCTTACAATTACATGTTGTTCATGTGGTCAAAGGTTCATTATATCCAGAATGATATTCATGATTTGGATATCATATATATCATATATATCCAGAATATACAAGTATTTATAATATTACATAATCATTTAGAGGTAAGAAATGAAATGCACCGTTCATGGAGACGGTAAGCTGTAGGTACGCATGAACGTTACTTTCATTTCTATGTCATATTAATGGAATTAAATCCAAATTAGAGGTATGTATATTTTAATTCCAGAATTATATTCATCATTTATATGTAACATACATAATATATAATAACTTTAAATCCATCCTTTATACATCCCACATATGGCATTAACGAATCAAATCACTTTGAGGGGGCGGTAGTCCCCACTTCCTAAAATGAAATTGTCGTGTTTACCCACAATGGAAACCATAAAGGTATGACACAAAAGAAAAACAAAGAATATTTAGTAAAACATAATCATATTATATATCATATATAAATATAGTGACATCTTAATGGTCACCTTTGAAGGTGTTATATGAGTTTTGAACAATCATCGTTTCGTGAGGCAGAAATTCTCCATCGAGAGAAACAGTATGTTCTTTAGCCATTAGATGTAGGTGTGCGTAAGTTTAGCTCAAATTATTCTTATAAAAATATCATAGTATATTGAAGATACTTTATTTGTTACAAAATAAAATAATAAAAAGAGTTTAGGGGGTTAGAGAAGAAAAATAAAACATAAGAACACAAGAGAGGACACTACCTTTAAATCGGGTAACTCTCTATGATTGGAGCTCAAAGGCTTCCTTGGGAAGACTTTTTCCCAAAGTGAGGCTTATAAGAGTAAGATATGGATGTGTAGAGACAAAATGGTAAGGTTTTGGCCGATCCAAATGCTTGAGATGTGTCGGTATGGAGGTAGAGGTGGGGGCCTTTTATAAGAGGAGAGGAGGGGAACTCTTCGAAAGTAAGGAAATGTTACTTTATTTTAGAATGAGTTTCAAATTTTAAAGGTCCCACATTGATGTGTTTCGAGGATAAGGTGATAAGGGTTCTAAATCCACTCATCCAATAGGTTTTGGAAATGTTTTGGTCTTATATTTTACATTATCTTTTCATTTAATTTAAATCATTAAATAATGAGGTAATCGCTGCATTGTCATGGTGTCATCAATAATTTAATTTATTTAATGTCTAAAAATTATAAAAAAATACTATAATTTAGGAAATTGTTTTATATTTCCAATTAATATTTATAGTTAAAAATCTGACTTTTATAACCCCATATAAAAATTGTTCTAGTAAAACAACACATGTTTGTGACATTTTAATTTTAACATTAAATAAAAAGGTATTAATATCATTTTCCTACCAAAGTGCCTCCATGGGGTCCCCACGTTGACCCATGTATTGTCTTGGTCGGTCATTACACATCCAATGAGTGTAGGACATGAGTCTAGGACATTTCATATTATTAAAACATTATTTTTACCTTAAATTACACTAATTACCACTAATCGCGATTAATAAACTTAAAAGTTACTATTCACCAAAAAATTATTTTAATCCCATTGACCGAAATTTTAATTCTTAATGACAACCATGTATGTAGGATTTTTGAAATTCAAATAATAGAAGTGGTAACGTTTCATTTAAATGAGAAATCAGTTTCTTTAACTACCACTTAGTGGCTTCACTATTCATCAAAAAATGATATTTTTCAGAAAATTACCAAAAATTAACGCTAAGCTATATTTGATATTCAAAACTCAAAAATGGTGTATATTTTAAAAAAATCAAAACATATAAGTTTCATTAATTAATTTGATAATTAATTCCCACTGTCAAAGAAAATAGCGTGTTTTTAAGAAACAATATCTATTATAAGATTGACACTAGTTTAAGTCCAATTTCAAAGTGAAATTAATTCCAACGACCACTATTGGATTAAATGGTAATAATATATTCTAATTTCACCTTGAAACCAATTAAAATATAATCTAATCATATAAATAAATTATATTAAAAAGAGGTTTTGAATTAAAATACAACATTTTTCACTATTCATTAAAAAAATGAGCATTATCGGAAAAATACCAAAAAATTACACAAAGTGAATTTTGATGTCCCGATTATAAAGAAGAGTTTTATTTGGTCCAATAGAATGTATAAGAGTGACCAAATCTATATATAATGATGGTTCTCCATCAAAAGTTGATAAGTGGACCTTTAGTGAAAATTGGAGTATATATGCCTAAAATTTAATTCTTTTCATATTTTAAGCCTTTATCCTTTATTGGATAAATGTGAAAACATTTAACGAACATATATAATCATATTTTAGTTATTTCTATTCATTCCTTCCAATACAACGGCTACGTGTTAACTAACATTTAAAATAATTTTATTTTATTATTAGGGTGCAACGTAAGATTTCAAAGGAACTCGTTGTTGCGTATTAGGTAAGCCATCAAGCATAGAGTTCCCTTTAAATTAATATTAACATTTTATTCAAAAAGGGATAAATATAAAAATTTCATTTTCTTTATTTACCTGGGGTGTTACATCCTTCCCCCCTTTTGGGAATTGCATCCATGCAATTTTAAAATTGGGCTCAAAAACTTCATTGAAATGTCCACATCGGAACAAGTGTTGGTAAAACAATCACATTAAAAGATAGAAAGAGAAGTTTAGAGGTCTCCCAAGTTAAGCCACACTATGATTCCATGTAGGAAATCATGTATATGGAGGAGAAAACATAGGTTCATGTTCTGATAGAGAGTGATAGAAAACCTATTTAAGAGAAAGTTAACCACAAGAAAATCACAAACTTGTGATGGGTTAAACGATATTCGATTCCCCAGTAGGAAAAGTTAATAGACAACATTTTTGTTTTAAGTTACTTTTTGTTGAGGAATTTATTCATAAGGAAATATAATTACTTATCATGTTGACTTTCAACTTTTATTAGATTTCTTACACAAACTCATATTTTCTCCAAAAGACGAGTATTTAGGAAGAATTGTTCACATTAATAGTACTATAATAAAATTCGTAGAGAATCACCTAATCCACAAAATAGAACTATATAATTTTAATGTCCTTAGACTTTAACCAAAACCAAAACCAAAAAGGTTAGTACAAGATCAGATAATCCAGAAAAGGATAACCCTTTATAAAAAGAAAATCTATTCTTAATCTCCAAAATTTTTCCAACAAAACCCAAAGTTCAATGAGGACCATTCGATATACAATTTGTCCATAAAATTAATCAAAGTAAACCAAACTATGATTGAAACCCAAATATTTAAAGGATTTAGTCACATAGTATTCCATGTTAAATCGTAACATTTATCTCCAAACAACATCAGTTGCTCTTAATGTCTTGTATTGAAAAGTTATTAACCTAATCACATATCCTCCATGATAGGTTAATAAATTTCAATAGATAACCCAAAATCAACTTACTCTTAATTCATAAAATCATCTAACTAAAAAGAGTTAGTCAAACTAACCAGGGACTTCACGTACTGATGTGGTAGGTGGTAAATACCAGTCGCACTTTGGTTGTGGGTTCGATTCCCGTAGCTTTGTCCGACGCGACGGGTTGTCACACGGTCTGCGTGTTTTCCTTTTTATAAAACTCCAAAAATAACCCTAACATGTTTTAACCTCAATATTTTCCTTATAACTCTCATTTTAATCCAAATTCATTACGATCTCAAAATCATAATTCTTGAAGTCTTATTTCACCACCATAAGATAAAATAAAATGATTCCCAAAATGAATAAAAGCACACCTTGATCATGTAGTCCACTCAGTTTCATTGTCATCTTGTTCACGTAGGTAGACATCCCATGCATTACAACAATGATTTAGAGATCTTGAAAAATCATTTGCTTCCTCCATCCAAATACACCTTGTACAACATGGGTTATATGCGTGTTCACAGAAAAACAGTTTTGGAAAATAATCATGTATGACATATAATTCCAAAACATCTGATAAAACATGATTTCTATAAAATACTTGGACAGAATTTGAGTTGAAAATTTATATTATTGGTCATTTTAAAATACCATAAGTATGTGATGAGAGACTATATTTTAAAAGAAAATATAAGTAGGTTGCGCAAGGGTCTCCTTCCTCAGTACCATTTTTAAAATCATAATATGCTTCAAATTCTTGTGATAAGGTAAAATATTTGAAAATACTATGATAATATTTTCCTTTCTTGAAAATATGAGAATATTGTTAAAATAGTATTTGTATAAATACAACCGATGATCCACGATGATAAAGAGGTTTAGTGGAGGTGTTTGATATCTCAAACAACTGCTTGAAAGTGAGTTGTATTCTAGAAAAAGTTTCACAATCATCGGAACATGAATTTTCAATAATTATTGCAAGCATGTCTTCAGGAAGAGATAGGAATGTCATTTGAGATCCTTCTCCTTCCATTCGTAACTGACTTTACTTGTCCTGAAAGAAAAGTTATAAAATATGTATTTAACTGAAATAATAGATATAGGGACTAACCATGTGTCTAACAAAAACTCATAATCCCTAATGTTTTCTAAACCGACCTCTGATACCAACTATAAGGCCCCAGCCGTAAAACCTTACTTAATATTGAATTAAATGAGTAATTCACATTGAGGATATTTTCAGGTTTAGAGTTTTAGAGAGTTAGGACATAACTATTACATCTCAAAAGATTACAAAATAGTCACTTCTACTAAATTTCTATAAAATAAAAACTCTTAAAAAGAAACATGTCTAGTTCCATGTATTAGATAGAATGAATTTCCCTTGATCCCATCCTTGACCCTATTCCACATTACGTCATGTGAAAAACATTTTAAAAAAACTTGGGGTGAGCATAAAAAGCACAGCAAGGGATACACAAAGAATGAAAACTATTAGTTTTTCAAAGCAACAAGTAAACCATGTATACTTTATCAAAGTAATACCGTTCACCTTTAGGAAGTAGTAAAAACACTTCAGTGAATAAAATATCATTACTTACCCTTTTATAAACAAAAGATTACCATAAAACCCATATAAAGAACACATAACATATAAATGTAACTTGGGACATAAACATACTAAAATGGAATAACCATACGGTCGACTTCCACACATACTTAATGGAATAGCCATATGACCGACTTCCATAACCAATGCATTGGAGGTTATAACGTAACCACTCGTCCTGGTATTCACGGCACCACCCATCATATGGTTTATCACATAACCACCCGTAAAATTCCCAAGTACCATCATTACCCATAAAATATTGAAAGTATAAAAATTTCAATAACAACATTTCATTTTCAATCAAAATAAGTAATTTTAAGATATTGAATTAATCAATCCATTTTCAAAAATCATTTAAAATAGATTTTTGAATAAAAGTGTCCCATACCACATTGAAGCTTTTATTGGAATTATAATTTTAAAACATTAATGTCCATATAAATAAATACTGACAAACATTTTGAAAACATTGACATTAATGATAAATATTTAGAATAATAAATCTTTAAAACATTTAAAACGATATTTTTCATAACGAGTTTTTAACAAAATTAGAGACAATAGAATACAAATAATTATGGAATAACATTTAATATGAACTTTATAATATCATGAGAATAAAGGGATTCATGATATAATACGTCAAAGGACAGTATACACACCATATAAGATTGAATTGGTGCATAACAACAATGAAGTCTCAAAAGAAATGTAAAATGAGATGAAATCCATTGTAAAGAAGGTATCCTTAAATTAAGGATATATCAATCTCATAAATATGTGTGACAAATATAAATACACCCAATATAAGTGGATATTATGTTTAAAACAATAAAAGTTCATTCACACATATTAAAAGGATGACATATTCAATAACTACATGTTGAACTCAAAGAAATCGAAATTGGGTTAAGAAGTTCACTTGGTAAAATTCGATAGCCTAACGGCGTCACATAAAATTTTACAAAAAGGGTTGATGAGAGAGATAAAGGAGATATAATCACTTGTACATAAAACTTACATAAAGAAGGATATAGACGAACATATCCAAACATAATAGTATGTGAATTAAAAGACATAACAAAATAAGTCTTTTAAAAAAAGGAGGGTGGAAGGTCCCCTTACCGGGTTGGGTAACTTTCGAAAAGTACACCCCATGGAAGAAGGGTCATACAATGAAGATGTAAATACCCATAAATAAAATTATACTACACAAAGTGTATAATAATGGGCATTACATACCCCACTCAAAGGAAATAGTGGCAAACATAGCACAAATGTCACAGGAATAAAAGTGATATGAAAAATCCCTTACGAAAACTCAGCAGCCTAACGGCGCCACTTTAAACATAAAAAAATGGATTTATGAGATCAAATAGGGAATCCAATAATATGAACTTAAAAATTAAAGTATGAGTAATATAAAAGAACATCCCCAAACATAATAAAGATGGGATTAAAATAAATGACATAATAGATAGTACTTAAAAAGAAAGAGAGAGGTTGGATCCCTTACCTTGGGTCCGACTTGACTCGGTTGTTCTTTAACGTCCTGAATAATAAACTTGAGTTAATTTACACTTGATTAAGAACCTTTTTCAAGTTCATTATTCCTTTTATATCACTTTTTTCTATGTTATAAGCATTATGTAATCATTTAAGTTAATAATGTTTGTTTTGTCGATATTTGGTTCTTAAATCGAAAGTGGACTTCTTACAATTACATGTTGTTCGTGTGGTCAAATGTTCATTATGTCCAGAATTATATTAATAATTTTTATATCATATATATCATATATATCTAGAATATACAAGTATTTATAATATTACATAATCATTTAGAGGTATGAAATGAAATGCACCGTTCATGGAGACGGTAAGCCGTACGTACACATGAACGCTACATTCATTTCTATGTCATATTAATGGAATTAATACCAAATGAGGGGTTTGTATATTTTAATTCCAGAATTATATTCATCATTTATATGTAACAAAAATAATATATAATATATTTAAATCCATCCTTTATACATCCCACATATGGCATTAATGAATCAAATCACTTTGAGGGGGCGGTAGTCCGCACTTCCTAAAATGAAATTATCATGTTTACCCATAATGGAAATCATAAAGGTATGACACAAAAGAAAAATACAGAAGCTTAAGTAAAACATAAAAATATCATATATCATATATAAATATATTTACATCTTAATGGACACCTTTGAAGGTGTTATTTTAGTGTTGAACAATCATCGTTTCGTGAGGTAGAAATTCACCATCCACAGAAATAGTACGTTCTTTAAGAATTAGATGTAGGTTTGTGTATGTTTAGCTAGAATTATTCTTATAAGAACATCATAGTAAATTTAATATACTGGTGTGGTTACAAAAGAAAAGAATAAAAAGATTTTAGGGGGTTGAAGAAGAAAAATAAAACATAAGAACACAAGAGAGGACACTACCCTTAAATCGGGTAACTCTTTTTGATTTGAGTTCAAAGGATTCCTTGGGAAGACTTATTCCCAAAGAGAGGCTTCTAGGAGTAAGATAGGGATGTGGAGAGAAAATATGGGCAGGGTTTGGCCGAGACAAAGGCTTGAGAGGTGTGGGTAAAGAGGTAGAGGTGGGGGCCTTTTATAAGAGGAGAGGAGGGGCACTCTTGGAAAGTAAGGAAATGTTACTTTATTTTAGATTGAGTTTCGGATTTTAAAGGTCTCTAATTGATGTTTTTATAGTATAAGGTGATAAGGGTTCGAAATCCGTTCATCCAATAGGTTTTGGACATTTGTAGGTCTTAGATTTTACATTATCTTTCCATTTTATTTAAATCTTTAAATAATGAGGTAATCACTACATCATCATGGTGTCATAAATAATTTAATGTATTTAATGTATAAAAATTATAAAAAAAATAATATGATGTAGGAAATCGTTTTAGCTTTCCAATGAATATTTATAGTCAAAAATCTGACTTGTATAACCCCATATAAAAATTGTTTTAGTAAAACAACACATGTTTGTGACATTTTAATTTTAACACTAAATAAAAAGGTATTAATGTCATTTCCTTACCAAAGTGGCTCCATGGGGTCCCAAGTTGACCCATAGATTTTATTGGTCGGCAATGACACATCCAATCATGGTATGACATGTGTCTAGGTCATTTCATATTATTAATACATTATTTTTACTTTAAATTACACTAATTATCTCTAATCACGATTAATAAACTTAAAAGTTACTATTCACCATAAATTTATTGTAATCCCATCAAACCACATTTTAATCCATAATTACAACCACGTATGTTGGATTTTTTAAATTCAAATCACAGAAGTGGTAACGTTTCATTTAAATGAAAAATTAGTTTCTTTAACTACCACTTAGTGCTTTCATTATTCATCAAAATTTGATGTTTTTCAGAAAATTACCAAAAATTCACCCTAAGTTATATTTTGTATTCAAAACTCTAAATTGGTGTCTATTTTACAAAATTCATGACATATAAGTTGCATTAATTAATTTAATAATTAATTCCCGTTATCAAAGCAAATAGCGTGTTTTTAAGAAACAATATCTATTAAAGGATTGACACTAGTTTAAGTCCAATTTCAAAGTGAAATTAATTCCAACGACCAATATTGGATTAAATGGTAAAAATATATTCTAATTTAACTTTGAATCCAATTCAAAATATAATCTAATCATATAAATAAATTAGATTAAAAAGAGGTTTTGAATTAAAATATAACATTTTTCACTATTCATTAAAAAATGAACATTATCTGAAAAATTCCAAAAATTTACACAAAGTGAATTTTGATGTCCCGATTCTAAAGAAGAGTTTTATTTGGTCCAATATAATGTATAAGTGTGACCAAAACTATATTAAATGACGGCTCGCCATCAAAAGTTCATAAGTGGACCTTTGGTGAAAATTAGAGTATATATGCCTAAAATTGAATTCCTTTCGTATTTTAAGCCTTTATCCATTATTGAATAAATGTAAAAACATTTAACAAACATATATAATCATATTTTAGTTATTTATATTCATTCCTTCCAATTCAACGGCTACGTGTTAACAAACATTTAAAAAAAATTTATTTTATTATTAGAGTGCAGCGTAAGATTTCAGAGGAACTCGTTGTCGCGTATTGGGTAAGCCATCAAGCATAGCGTTACCTTTAAATTAATATTAACATTTTATTCAAAAAAGGGATAAACATAAAAATTTCATATTCTTTATTTACCCGGGGTGTTACATCCTTCCCCCTTTTGGGAATTGCGTCCTTGCAATTTTAAAATTGGTCTCAGAAACTTCATTGAAATTCCCACATCGGAACAAGAGTCGGAAAAACAATCACTTTAATAGAAAGAAAGAGAAGTACAGAGGTCACCTGAGTTAACCCACAATAGGATTCCATGTACGAAAACATGGACATGGAGGAGAAAACATAGGGTCATGTTCTGATGGAGAGTAATAGAAAACATGTTTAGGAGAAAGTTAACCACAAGAAAATCACAAACTTGTGATGGGTTAAACGGTATTCGATTCCCCAGTAGGAAAATTTAATAGATAACATTTTTGTTTTATGCTACTTTTTATTGAGGAATTTATTAATAAGGAAACATAATTACTTATCATGTTGACTTTCAACTTTTATTAGATTTTTTACACAAACTCATATTTTCTCCAAAAGACAGGTATTTAAGAAGAGTTGTTCACATTAATAGTACTATAATCAACTTCTAGAGAATCACCTAATCGACAAAAGTGAACTATATAATTCCAATGTCTTTAGACTTTAACAAAAACCAAAACAAAAAAGGTAAGAACAAGATCAGATAATCCAGAAAAGGATAACCCTTTAGAAAAATAAAATCTATTCTTAATTTCCAAAATTTGTCCAACAAAACCCAAAGTTCAACAAGGACCATTTGATAAACAATTTGTCCATAAAATAATCAAAGTAAACCAAAATAAGATTTAAACCCAAATATTTGAAGGATTTAGTCACATTGTCTTCCAAGTAAAATCGTAACATTTATCTCCAAACAACATCAGTTGTTCTTAAAGTCTCGTATTGAAAAGTAATTAACCTAATCACATATCCTCCATGATAGGTTCATAAATTTCCATAGATAACTCAAAATACACATACACTTAATTCATAAAATCATCTAAATAAAAAGAGTCAGTCAAACTAACCAGGGAGTTCACGTAGTCAAGTGGTAGGCGATAAATACCATTCGCACATTGGTTGTGGGTTCGATTCCCGCAGCTTTGTCTGACGTGACGGGTTGTCACATGGTCAGCATGTTGTCATTTTTATAAAACTCCAAAAATAACCCTAACATGTTTTAACCTCAATAGTTTCCTTATACCTCTAATTTTAATCCAAATTCATTACGATCTCAACATCTTAATACTTGAAGTATTATTTCACAACTATAAGATAAAATAAAATGATTCCCAAAATGAATAACAGCATACCTTGATCATCGAGTCCACTTAGTTTCATCGTCATCTTGTTCACGTAGGTAGGCATCCCATGCATTACAACAATGATTTAGAGATCCTTCAAAATCATTTCTTCCTCCATAAAAATACACCTTGTACGACATGGGTCATATGGGTGTTCATAGAAAAATAGTTTTGGAAAATAATCATGTATGATAATAATTTCAAAACATCTGATAAAACCTGATTTCTATAAAATAGTCAGACAGAATTTGAGTTGAAAATTTCTATAATTGGTCCTTCTAAAACACCATATGTATGTGCTGAGAGACTTTATTTTAAAATCAAATATAATTAGGTTGCACAAGGTACTCCTTCCTCAGCACCATTTTTAAAATCATAATATGCTTCAAATTCTTGTGATAAGTTAAAATATTTGATAATACCTTGATAATATTTTCCTTTCTTGAAAATATGAGAATATTGTGAAAATAGTATTTTTTTTAAATACATCCCATGATCCACGATGATAACGAGGTATAGTGGAGGTGTTTGATATCTCAAACAACTTCTTTCAAGTGAGTTGTATGCTAGAAAAATTTTCACAATCATCTGAACATGACTTTGCAATAATTATTGCAAGCATGTCTTCAGGAATGGAAATGAATGTCATTTGAGATCCTTCTCCTTCCATTCGTAACTGACTTTATATGTCCTGAAAAAATGTTATAAAATAAGGATTTAACTGAAATAATAGATATAGGGACTAACCATGTGTCTAACAAAAACTCTTAATCCCTAAAGTTGTCTAAACCGACCTCTGATACCAACTATAAGGCCCCAGCCTTAAACCTTACATAATATTGAATTAAATGAGTAATTCACATTGAGGATCTTTTTAGGATTAGATTTTTAGAGAGTTAGGACATAACTATTACATCTCAAAATATTACAAAGAAGTCACTTCTACTAAATTTCCATAAAATAAAAACTCTTAAAAAGAAACATGTCTAGTTCCATGTATTAGATAGAATGATGTTCCTTTGATTCCATCCTTGACCCTATTCCACATTAAGTCATGTGAAAAACATTTCAAAAAAACTTGGGGTGAGCATAAAAAGCTCAGCAAGGGATACACAAAAAATAAAAACTGTTAGCTTTTCAAAGAAATAAGTAAACCATGTATACATTATTAAAGTAATACCTTTCACCTTTAGGAAGTAGTAAAAACTCTTCAGTGAATAAAATATCATTACTTACCCTTTAGTAACCAAAAGATTACCATAAAACTCATATAAAGAACACATAACATATAAAGGTAACTTGGGACATAAAAATACTAAAATAGAATAACCATACGGTAGACTTCCACACATACTTAATGGAATAGCCATACTGCCGACTTCCATACCCAATGCATTGCAGGTTATAACGTAACCACCCGTCCTGGAATTCACGGCACCACCCATCATATGGTTTATCAGGTAACCACCCGTAAAATGTCCAAGTACCATCATTACACATAAAATATTGAAAATATAAAAATTTCAATAACAACATTTCATTTTCAATCAAAATAAGTAATTCGAAGATATTGAATTAATCAATCCATTTTCAGAAATCATTTAAAATAGATTTTTGAATCAAAGTGTCCCATACCACTTTGAATATTTTATTGGAATTATAATTTTAAAACATTAATTTCCATATAAATAAATAATGAAAACTATTTTGAAAACATGGACATTAAAGATAAATATTTAGAATAATAATTCATTAAAACATTTAAAACAATATTTTTCTTAACGAGTTTTTAACAAAATTAGAGATGCTTGAATACAAATAATTGTGGAATAACATTTAATCCAAACTTTATAATATCATGAGAATAAAGGGATTCAGGATATAATATGTCAAAGGACAGTATACACACCATATAAGAGTGAATTGGTGCATAACAACAATGAAGTCTCAAAAGAAATGTAAAATGAGATAAAATCCATTATAAAGAAGGTATCCTTAAATTAAGGATAGATCAATCTCATAATTATGTGTGACAGATATAAATACACCCAATATAAGTGTATATTATGTTTAAAATAATAAAAGTTCATTCACACATATTAAAAGGATGAAATATTCAATAACTACATTTTGAACCCAAAGAAATCGAAATTGGGGTAAGAAGTTCCCTTGGTAAAATTCGACGGCCTAATGGCGTCACATAAAATTTTACAAAGAGGGTTGATGAGAGAGATAAAGGGGATCTCATCACATGGACATAAAACTTACATTAATAAGGATATAGAAGAATATATCCCAACATAATCATATTTGAATTAAAAGACATAACAAAAGAAGTCTTTTAAAAAAAGGAGGGTGAATGGTCCCCTTACCGAGTTGGGTAACTTTCGAAAAGTACACCCCATGGAAGAAGGGTCATACAATGAATATGTAAATACCAATAAATGAAATTATACTACACAAAGTGTATAATAATGGGAATTACATACACCACTCAAAGGAAATAGTGGCAAACGTAGCATAAATGTCACGGGAATAAAAGTTAGATGAAAAACCCCTTACGAAAACTCGACAGCCTAACGGCGCCACTTAAAAACTTCCAAAAATGGATTTATGAGATGAAATAGGGTCTCCAATAATATGAACGTAAAAATTAAAGTATGAGTAATATATAAGAACATCCCCAAATATAAGAAATATGGGATTAAAATAAATGACATAAAAGAGAGTACTTAAAAAGAAAGAGAGAGGTTGGATCCCTTACCTCGGGTCCGACTTGACTCGATATTTTTTTAACGTCATGAATAATAAACTTGAGTTAATTTAAACATTCTTAAGAACCTTTTTCATGTTAATTATTCCTTTTATATCACTTTTTTCCATGTTATAAGCATTATGTAATCAATTAAGTTAATAATGTTTGTTTTGTCGATATTTGGTTCTTAAGTCGAAAGTGGACTTCTTACAATTACATGTTGTACGTGTGGTCAAAGGTTCATTATGTCCAGAATGATATCAATGATTTGGATATCATATATATAATATATATCCAGAATATACAAATATTTATAATATTACATAATCATTTAGAGGTAAGAAATGAAATGCACCATTCATGGAGACGGTAAGTCGTACGTACGCATGAACGCTACTTTCATTTCTATGTCATGTTAATTGAATTAAAACAAAATGAGAGGTATGTATATTTTAATTGCAGAATTATATTAATAATTTATATGTAACATAAATAATATATAATAACTTTAAATCCATCCTTTATACATCCCACATATGGCATTAACAAATCAAATCACTCTGAGGGGGCGGTAGTCCGCACTTCCTAAAATGAAATTATCGTGTTTACCCACAATGGAAACCATAAAGGTATGCCACAAAAGAAAAATACAGAAGCTTAATTAAAACATAAACATATTATATATCATATATAAATATAGTAAAATCATAATGGCCACCTTTGAAGGTGTTATTTCAGTGTTGAACAGTCATCGTTTCGTGAGGTAGAAATTCGCCATCCACAGAAATAGTATGTTCTTTCACAATTAGATGAAGGTGTGTGTAAGTGTAGATAGAATTATTCTTATAAACAAATCATAGAAAATTTCATATACTATATTTGTTACAAAAGAAAAGAATAAAAATATTTTAGGGGGTTGGAGAAGAAAAATAAAACATAAGAACACAAGAGAGGACATTACCTTTAAATCGGGTAACTCTTTTTGATTTTAGATCAAAGGCATCATTGGGAAGACTTCTGCCCATATGGAGGCTTCTAGGAGTAAAAGAGGGATGTGGAGAGAAAAAATGGGCAGGTTTTGGCCGAGCCAAATATAGCATCCCGTCTTTTTATAACATAACTTTTCATTCCATTACATGGAACTGAGGATCTTTAAGGTTTAGTGTCTTGGAAACAAGGAACATAAAACATGAAACAAAAAAAAAACATTCTTCTTAAACACTTTAAAGGATTATCCTCATGTTCACCCTAGGCTCATTACTGCATCCCATAACCTGGGGACATACATCAAAAGGAAGGGTGAGCAGAAGGCCCAGCAAGGGAAACAAGTGAAACATTTTACATATGAACTTGAGATACATCAATAAAGTCATGAAAAGAACTTTAAGGCATGAAAATGAAATCATGAGGCATATCATAATGAAAATAAAACTTTTTCATAACTTGAAGATGTGGCTACATCATTTAACATAGACAATCATGAACATATCACCAAGGTCCATCCCCAACGTGTCATTTTAAAATTACCAAGGTTATTCACTAAGGAATCGTGAAAATTGTAATCTCTAGTGGTTACATCATTACCCAATGCATTGGAGCGCTATCAGGGAGCACCCTTAATTTGTCTTTATTATCATTTGATCCACATATATCATCATCAAACATTTCATAAATAACCCATATAGCATAAAGGAAATGGGTTTCATTTCATAATCATAACTTTTTAAAAACTGCTTTAAAGACATGATCTTTATATCACATTAAAACCCACAGAAAAGGAATGTGGGTCTCATGTATGTAAATCCCAGAATTTAAAATATATCATTTTGGTATATATGTGAATACCCCTTTAGAAGAAAGATCTTTGAGTATTCACTTAATAAAATAAGAGAACTTTAGAAAAAAGAGATAGACATTTTGAGACAGAAATTCTGCAGCATAACGGCAATGTTCCGAGGTTTTAGAAGACATTAAAAGAGAGGTAAAATGGGTCAAACATTCATAAATGACCCATAAAATAGTACATGGACAGAATAAGAAGGATACATGATCATGGTAATGAAATTTCAAGGACATACCATTCGAAATGAAAAACATGGAAGGAAGAAAAAAATTAGATTTCTCTTATGAAAGTTCGGCAGCCTAACGGCGTTACTTTAACATGAACAAAAATGATTTGAAAAGATAAAATAGGGTCTCTCATCATGTGAACATAAGTGTTCAGTATGATAGATATAGAGATAATTCCCCAACATAACAAAAAGGAACTTGAAAGAATTTACATGAAAGTAGAACTTCAAAACGAGAAGGGTGAAGAACCACTTAAAAATTCGGCAGCCTAACGACGCCACTTAAAACATCAAAATACTGAATTCAAGAGATCAAATGGGGTCTCTCATTATATGAACATAAGAGTCCATTATGATATATATATAGAGATCATACCCCAATATAACAAAAAGGAACTTGAAATAATTGACATGAAAGTAGAACTTCAAAACGAGAAGGGTGAAGAACCACTTAAAAATTCGGCAGCCTAACAGCACCACTTAAAACATCAAAATACTGAATTCAAGAGATCAAATGGGGTCTCTCATCATATGAACATAAGAGTCCATTATGATATATATAGAGATCATACCACAATATAACAAAAATGAACTTGAAATAATTGACATGAAAGTAGAACTTCAAAACGAGAAGGGTGAAGAACCACTTAAAAATTCGGCAGCCTAACGGCGCCACTTAAAACTTCAAAATACTGAATTGAAGCGATCAAATGTGGTCTCTCATCATATGATCATAAAATATCAGTATGATAATTTATAGATCATACCCCAACATAATAAAAAGGAACATGAAAGACTTGAATGAAAATAGAACTTGAAAACGAGGAAGGTGAAAGAATCCCTTAAAAATTCGGCAGCCTAACGGCGCCACTTAAACATTCTTAAAATGAATTGATGAGAGCAAGGGGGGGGGGGGGGGTATCTCATAATATGAACATGAAATAGGTAGTAGGATGATTATAAAAGAACATCCTCCAACATAAGAACATGGAGTATAAAAGAAATGACATAAAAGAGATTACTTGAAAGAGGTCGGATCCCTTACCTTAAAATGTAACGCTTAAACCTCAAAGGTTGGGACCTTGAGGGCGTGGGGGCACCTTGGGAGGACTCATTGGGAGGTAATGAGACCATAAATTCGTTGGGAATGAGTGGGGAGTCTAATTGATGAAAGGAGGGCTTGGTATTTATAGGGAAAGTGAGGGGACAAGGCATTAATGGCCAAGGGACACCTCACATGTGCTTTTCTCAAACCCATGTGCTCTCCCTTGTCATTTATCATGGATTTAGGCCACATGGGGCCCCCAAAACAATAATTCATCACCCTTGGCCGGCCAACCCTCAAAAGATCTCATGACATCATCATGACACCGTTATGATGTCATTAAACATACCGAAACCCTAAAACTGTATTTTTACTATTCACTGAAAATTCAACTTTCTCAGAAAAATCCCAAAATTTCACATTAACCAAATATCAATGCTCTGATTTCAAAAATGAAATCCATTTTATAAAAATAATTTTCTAAATATTTTTAATTTAATTTTTAAATAAAACCACTATTCATTGAAAATTCATTTTTTCAGAAAAAACCCCAAAAATTACCATAACATAATATCGATGCTCTGAGTTCAAAAATAAAGTCATTTTTATAAAAATAATTTTCTAATTATTTTTAATTAAATTATTAATTAAAAAAACACTATTCACCCGAAAAAACTAATACTTCAATAATAATTAATGAAACCGTTATTTAACTATTTTATTGAATCACATTTCTTAATCAAGGTGCCTAGATTATTTTAAAACTTTCTTTAAGTGAGATTACTAATACATTTGGTCATATTACTAATCCTAATCATAAAATCACTATTCATAATTTACTATTCATCAAAAATCAAGTTGATCATATTAGACTCTAAATTTAGTACTGAACATAATTGCAGAAGACCATTTTTTGAAAATCATTACACATTTTTAATTATTTAGGGTTTACATAAACATATTGAAAATATCCTTTTTTCTAAAATTCATCAAAAATATGCATACTATATTTATCCGGTCATTTCAAAATTCATAAACTTCATCATAAGAATAAATCTCAATTTTTATTTAAAACAAGGATTACACAAGGTAGTTACGGTCTCGTTACATAACCCCTTATAATACCATCATATGACCTAAGAGTAAGGTGTGCTAGGGTGATAGAAGATTGGGGCGGCTCAGTCAACATTGCCCGAGTAGTAATTTCTATCAGTTTGAACTTCTCACGAAGGTGATTCCGTTCCAGCTTCACATGATGAAGTTCGGCTTGGATTTGATCCAGAGCAAAGCCCAGTGGTGCTACCTCCTTCCCAAGCTCTGTTAGATGGGCTTCGATCGGTCCAAGACTACTAGGCGAGGCCATCAAATCTTCTTTCTATAATAATTAACCAAGATTACTTATATTTAGAGACAAAAATCAAAACATTTTGTTCACATCGGTCATATTGACCGATGGTTATATAATAGTCAAAACCCACTGATCTCATTTTAATTATAATCATGTTTATTAAATAAAACATTTTTGTTGATTATAACAATAACACATAAAATTGGGAAACAAAATTTATTTAAAAAATTTCGGGTCGTTACAATCTTCCCCCCTTAAGAAATTGCGTCCTCGCAATTTTAAAATTGGGTTTTGAAATTTCATTGAAAGTCCCACATCGGAAAAGGAGTCAGTAAAACTATTACTTTAAAATAAAGAAAGGGAAGTACAAAGGTCACCCGAGTTAACCCACACTAGGGTTCCATGTAGGAAAACATGGACATGGAGGAGAAAACAAAGGGTCAAGTTCTGAGGGAGAGTGATAGAGAACATGATTAGGAGAAAGTTAACCATGAGAAAATCCCAAACTTATGATGTGTGTAAACGGTCTTTGATTACCTAGTAGGAAACGTAAACCAACAACATTTTTGTTTTACGTTTCTTTTCATAGTTTTGAGGATTTCATTTACTACATAGAACAAAAACATAAGAAAATATACCTACCTTCAAGTAGAGTTTCATCATTTAACAAGTCCCTACTAACACTAATCTTTTCTCCAAATGATGAGGATTTAAAAACACTTGGTCTCATAAAAGCACAAGAATCATCTTCTATAGAATCACATAATCTACAAAAGATTAACTATATATTTCTTCTATCTTTAAACATTATCCCAAAACAGAAAGGTTAAGGTAAAACAACTCTTCAAAAAGAAAGAATCCCATAGGAATGGGAACTAATTTTAAATCATCAAAGTTCCATGGTACTACCCAAATTTTATCATAGACCATTCCATAAATAACGGTCCTTAAAATTCCTCAAAACAAACCAAACTAAGATTGAAACCCAAATACAATAAGGATTTGATAACATAGTCTTCCAAAACAACTTCATTGTTCATCTCCAGAAAACATCAACCACTCCTAACATCTTATAAAAAAAGTAGCTAACCTAAACATATTTTACCCAAGATAGGTTAGTCATTCCCATAAGTAACCTAAATTACTATAAGTTCACCTAAAATTCATCGATTCTTCAAAATATAAGTCAACCTTACTCCTCAATGAAAATACCGTAGTAATCTATTTACCTCGATCAAATATGGTTCCCAAAATAATGAACGTCTTCCATAATAATAATCATATTTTAATCCCCTAATCATCCCTGTCATATTAATACGAAAATCGTCGCATTTCTTATCACATTGGTTGTCGGAACATGTTCTTCCATTTCCCACCATTAACTAAGAAGAGAAAGCATAATTAGGGGCTGAAGTACTTAGCTAATAATCATGAAAAGGAACTGAAATCATATAAGGATAACTTGTATATGAAAGGTATACCCTAACTTGTGATCTCCTAGGTTCCCATCTAGGTTATGAATGATCATATATTCTTATGTGAACCTTTATTTTATTTTATCTTTGTTCCTTTAACAATGGTTCATACCAAGCTTATGAATTTACCAAAGCATATCCCCCGGGAGTGTCGTAACCAAGAGTGCAGCAAGGCCCGTTGTCGTGTTCCAGTTCCCGTTCGAGTCTAGCTCAAAGCGGTGTTTTCGGGATTTACCCCTATGTACATCTATGCTAGAGCCACCTCTACCAGCTCGTATCCAGACAGGGATGTATTTGTTTGGCAACCCCTTACTCAATACTCACCAAAATACCAGGAAGATTTCCTATATTAAACTTTTCTATAGGGTTCCTCCTAGAGGTTTCATATCCTAATTTCCACAAATAACTAAACCATCCGTTGATACCAACTATAGCATCCCGTCTTTTTATAACATAACTTTTCATTCCATTACACGGAACTGAGGATCTTTAAGGTTTAGTGTCTTGGAAACAAGGAACATAAAACATGAATCAAAAAAACATTCTTCTTAAACACTTGAAAGGCTTCTCCTCATGTTCACCCTAGGATCATTACTGCATCCCATAACCTGGGGACATACATTAAAAGGAAGGGTGAGCAGAAGGCCCAGCAAGGGAAACAAGTGAAATATTTTACATATGAACTTGAGATACATCAATAAAGTCATGAAAAGAACTTTAAGGCATGGAAATGAAATCATGAGGCATATCATAATAAAAATAAAACTTTTTCATAACTTGAAGATGTGGCTACATCATTTAACATAGACAATCAGGAACATATCACCAAGGTCCATCCCCAATGTGTCATTTTAAAATTACCAAGGTTATTCACCAAGGAATCGTGAAAATTGTAATCTCTAGTGGTTACATCATTACCCAATGCATTGGAGCGCTATCAGGGCGCACCCTTAAATTTGTATTTATTATCATGTGAGCCACATATATCATCATCAAACATTTCATAAATAACCCATATAGCATAAAGGAAATGGGTTTCATATCATAATCATAACTTTTTAAAAACTGCTTTAAAGACATGATCTTTATATCACTTTAAAACCCACAGAAAAGGAAGGTGGGTCTCACGTATGTAAATCCCAGAATTTAAAATAGAACATTTTGGTATATATGTGAATACCCCTTTAGAAGAAAGAGCTTTGAGTATTCACTTAATAAAATAAAATAACTTTAGAAAAAAGAGATAGACATTTTGAGACAGAAATTCTACAGCATAACGGCAATGTTCCGAGGTTTTAGAAGACATTAAAAGAGATGTAAAATGGGTCAAACATTCATAAATGACCCATAAAATAGTACATGGACAGAATAAGATGGATACATGATCATGGTAATGAAATTTCAAGGACCTACCATTCGAAATGAAAAACATGGAAGGAAGAAAAAAATTAGATTTCTCTTATGAAAGTTCGGCAGCCTAACGGCGTTACTTAAACATCAAAAAAAATGATTTGAAAAGATCAAATAGGGTCTCTCATCATGTGAACATAAGAGTTCAGTATGATAGATATAGAGATAATTCCCCAACATAACAAAAAGGAACTTGAAAGAATTGACATGAAAGTAGAACTTTAAAACGAGAAGGGTGAAGAACCACTTAAAAATTCGGCAGCCTAACGGCGCCACTTAAAAAATCAAAATACTGAATTCAAGAGATCAAATGGGGTCTCTCATCATATGAAAATAAGAGTCCATTATGATATATATAGAGATCATACCCCAATATAACAAAAAGGAACTTGAAATAATTGACATGAAAGTAGAACTTAAAAACGAGATGGGTGAAGAACCACTTAAAACATCAAAATACTGAATTCAAGAGATCAAATGGGGTCTCTCATCATATGAACATCAGAGTCCATTATGATATATATAGATATCATACCCCAATATAACAAAAAAGAACTTGAAATAATTGACATGAAAGTAGAACTTCAAAATGAGAAGGGTGAAGAACCACTTAAAAATTCGGCAGCCTAACGACGCCACTTAAAACTTCAAAATACTGAATTGAAGCGATCAAATGGGGTCTCTCATCATATGATCATAAAAGATCAGTATGATAATTTAGAGATCATACCCCAACATAATAAAAAGGAACATGAAAGACTTGAATGAAAATAGAACTTGAAAACGAGGAAGGTGAAAGAATCCCTTAAAAATTCGGCAGCCTAACGGCGCCACTTAAACATTCTTAAAACGAATTGACAAGAGCAAGGGGGGGTCTCTCATCATATGAACATGAAATAGGAAGTAGGATGAATATAAAAGAACATCCTCCAACATAAGAACATGGAGTATAAAAGAAATGACATAAAAGAGATTACTTGAAAGAGGTCAGATCCCTTACCTTAAAATGTAACGCTTAAACCTCAAAGGTTGGAACCTTGAGGGCTTAGGGGAACCTTGGGAGGACTCCTTGGGAGGTAATGAGACCAGAAATTAGTTGGGAATGAGTTGGGAGTCGAATGGATGAGAGGAGGGCTTGGTATTTATAGGGAAAGTGAGGGGACAAGGCATTAATGGCCAAGGGACACCTCACATGTGCTTTTCTCAAACCCATGTGCTCTCCCTTGTCATTTATCATGGAGTTAGGCCACATGGGGCCCCCAAAACAATAATTCATCACCCTTGGCCGGACAACCCTCAAAAGATCTCATGACATCATCATGACAACGTTATGATGTCATTAAACATACTGAAACCCTAAAACTGTATTTTTACTATTCACTGAAAATTCAACTTTCTCAGAAAAATCCCAAAATTTCACATTAACCAAATATCAATGATCTGATTTAAAAAATGAAATCCATTTTATAAAAATAATTTTCTAAATATTTTTAATTTAATTTTTAAATAAAAACACTATTCATCGAAAATTCATTTTTTCAGAAAAAACCCCAAAAATTACCATAACATAATATCGATGCTCTGAGTTCAAAAATAAAGTCATTTTTATAAAAATAATTTTCTAATTATTTTTAATTAATTTTTTAATTAAAAAAACACTATTCACCCGGAAAAACTAATACTTGAATAATAATTAATGAAACCGTTATTTAACTATTTTATTGAATCACATTACTTAATCAAGGTGCCTAGATTATTTTAAAACTTTCTTTAAGTGAGAATACTAATCCATTTGGTCATATTACTAATCCTAATCCTAAAATCACAATTCATAATTTACTATTCATCAAATATCAAGTTGATCTTATTAGACTCTAAATTTAGTACTGAACATAATTGCAGAAGACCATTTTTTGAAAATCATTACACATTTTTAATTATTAAGGGTTTACATAAACATATTTAAAATATCCTTTTTTCTAAAATTCATCAAAAATATGCATACTATATTTATCCGGTCATTTCAAAATTCATAAACTTCATCATAAGAATAAATCCCAATTTTTATTTAAAACAAGGATTACACAAGGTAGTTACGGTCTCGTTACATAACCCCTTATAATACCAGCATATGACCTAAGAGTAAGGTGTGCTAGGGTGATAGAAGCTTGGGGCGGCTCAGTCAACATTGCCCGAGTAGTAATTTCTATCAGTTTGAACTTCTCACGAAGGCGATTCCGTTCCAGCTTCACATGATGAAGTTCGGCTTGGATTTGATCCAGAGCAAAGCCCAGTGGTGCTACCTCCTTCCCAAGCTCTGTTAGATGGTCTTAGATCGGTCCAAGACTACTAGGTGAGGCCATCGAATCTTCTTTCTATAATAATTAACCAAGATTACTTATATTTAGAGACAAAAATCAAAACATTTTGTTCACATCGGTTATATTGACCGATGGTTATATAATAGTCAAAACCCACTGATCTCATTTTAATTATAATCATGTTTATCAAATAAAACATTTTTGTTGAGTATAATAATAACACATAAAATTGGGAAACAAAATTTATTTAAAAAATTTCGGGTCGTTACAATCTTCCCCCCTTAAGAAATTGCGTCCTCGCAATTTTAAAATTGGGTTTTGAAATTTCATTGAAAGTCCCACATCGGAAAAGGAGTCAGTAAAACTATTACTTTAAAATAAAGAAAGGGAAGTACAAAGGTCACCCGAGTTAACCCACACTAGGGTTCCATGTAGGAAAACATGGACATGGAGGAGAAAACAAAGGGTCAAGTTCTGAGGGAGAGTGATAGAGAACATGATTAGGAGAAAGTTAACCATGAGAAAATCCCAAACTTATGATGTGTGTAAATGGTCTTTGATTACCTAGTAGGAAACGTAAACCAACAACATTTTTGTTTTACGTTTCTTTTCATAATTTTGAGGATTTCATTTACTACATAGAACAAAAACATAAGAAAATATACCTACCTTCATGTAGAGTTTCATCATTTAACAAGTCCCTACTAACACTAATCTTTTCTCCAAATGATGAGAATTCAAAAACACTTGGTCTCATAAAAGCACAAGAATCATCTTCTATAGAATCACGTAATCTACAAAAGATTAACTATATATTTTTTCTATCTTTAAACATTATCCCAAAAACAGAAAGGTTAAGGTAAAACAACTCTTCAAAAAGAAAGAATCCCATAGGAATGGAAACTAATTTTAAATCATCAAAGTTCCATGGTACTACCCAAATTTTATCATAGACCATTCCATAAATAACGGTCCTTAAAATTCCTCAAAACAAACCAAACTAAGATTGAAACCCAAATACAATAAGGATTTGATAACATAGTCTTCCAAAACAACTTCATTGTTCATCTCCAGACAACATCAACCACTCCTAACATCTTATAAAAAAAGTAGCTAACCAAAACATATTTTACCCAAGATAGGTTAGTCATTCCCATAAGTAACCTAAATTACTATAAGTTCACCTTAAATTCATCGATTCTTCAAAATATAAGTCAACCTTACTCCTCAATGAAAATACTGTAGTAATCTATTTACCTCGATCAAATATGGTTCCCAAAATAATGAACGTCTTCCAAAATAATAATCATATTTTAATACCCTAATCATCCCTGTCATATTAATACGAAAATCATCGCATTTCCTATCACATTGGTTGTCGGAACATGTTCTTCCATTTCCCACCATTAACTAAGAAGAGAAAGCATAATTAGGGGCTTAAGTACTTAGCTTATAATCATGAAAAGGAACTGAAAGCATATAAGGATAACTTGTATATGAAAGGTATACCCTAACTTGTGATCTCCTAGGTTCCCATCTAGGTTATTAATGATCATATATTCTTATGTGAACCTTTATTTTATTTTATCTTTGTTCCTTTAACAATGGTTCAAACCAAGCTTATGAAGTTACCAAAGCATATCCCCCGGGAGTGGCGTAACCAAGAGTGCAGCAAGGCCCGTTGTCGTGTACCAGTTCCCGTTCGAGTCTAGCTCAAAGAGGTGTTTTCGGGTTTTACCCCTATGTACATCTGTGCTAGAGCCACCTCTACCTGCTCGTATCCAGACAGGGATGTATTTTCTTGGCAACCCCTTACTCAATACTCACCAAAATACCAAGAAGATTTCCTATATTAAACTTTTCTATAGGGTTCCTCCTAGAGTTTTCATATCCTAATTTCCACAAATAACTAAACCATCCTTTGATACCAACTATAGCATCCCGTCTTTTTATAACATAACTTTTCAATCCATTACACGGAACTGAGGATCTTTAAGGTTTAGTGTCTTGGAAACAAGGAACATAAAACATGAAACAAAAAAAAACATTCTTCTTAAACACTTGAAAGGATTCTCCTCATGTTCACCCTAGGTTCATTACTGCATCCCATAACCTGGGAAAATACATCAAAAGGAAGGGTGAGCAGAAGGCCCAACAAGGGAAACAAGTGAAACATTTTACATATGAACTTGAGATACATCAATAAAGTCATGAAAAGAACATTAAGGCATGGAAATGAAATCATGAGGCATATCATAATAAAAATAAAACTTTTTCATAACTTGAAGATGTGGCTACATCATTTAACATAGACAATCATGAAAATATCACCAAGGTCCATCCCCAAGGTGTCATTTTAAAATTACCAAGGTTATTCACCAAGGTATCGTGAAAATTGTAATCTCTAGTGGTTACATCATTACCCAATGCATTGGAGCGCTATCAGGGTGCACCCTTAAATTTGTATTTATTATCATGTGAGCCACATATATCATCATCAAACATTTCATAAATAACCCATATAGCATAAAGGAAATGGGTTTCATTTCATAATCATAACTTTTTAAAAACTGCTTTAAAGACATGATCTTTATATCACTTTAAAACCCACAGAAAAGGAAGGTGGGTCTCATGTATGTAAATCCCAGAATTTAAAATAGAAAATTTTGGTATATATGTGAATACCCCTTTAGAAGAAAGAGCTTTGAGTATTCACTTAATAAAATAAAAGAACTTTAGAAAAAAGAGATAGACATTTTGAGACAGAAATTCTGCAGCATAACGGCAATGTTCCGAGGTTTTAGAAGACATTAAAAGAGAGGTAAAATGGGTCAAACATTCATAAATGACCCATAAAATAGTACATGGACAGAATAAGATGGATACATGATCATGGTAATGAAATTTCAAGGACCTACCATTCTAAATGAAAAACATGGAAGGAAGAAAAAAATTAGATTTCTGTTATGAAAGTTCGGCAGCCTAACGGCGTTACTTAAACATCAAAAAAAATGATTTGAAAAGATCAAATAGGGTCTCTCATCATGTGAACATAAGAGTTCAGTATTATAGATATAGAGATAATTCCCCAACATAACAAAAAGGAACTTGAAAGAATTGACATGAAAGTAGAACTTCAAAACGAGAAGGGTGAAGAACCACTTAAAAATTCGGCAGCCTAACGGCGCCACTTAAAACATCAAAATACTGAATTCAAGAGATCAAATGGGGTCTCTAATCATATGAACATAAGAGTCCATTATGATATATATAGAGATCATACCCCAATATAACAAAAAGGAACTTGAAATAATTGACATGAAAGTAGAACTTCAAAACGAGAAGGGTGAAGAACCACTTAAAAATTCGGCAGCCTAACGGCGCCACTTAAAACATCAAAATACTGAATTCAAGAGATCAAATGGGGTCTCTCATCATATTAACATCAGAGTCCATTATGATATATATAGATATCATACCCCAATATAACAAAAAGGAACTTGAAATAATTGACATGAAAGTAGAACTTCAAAACGAGAAGGGTGAAGAACCACTTAAAAATTCGGCAGCCTAACGGCGCCACTTAAAACATCAAAATACTGAATTGAAGCGATCAAATGGGGTCTCTCATCATATGATCATAAAATATCAGTATGATAATTTATAGATCATACCACAACATAATAAAAAGGAACATGAAAGTCTTGAATGAAAATAGAACTTGAAAACAAGGTAGGTGAAAGAATCCCTTAAAAATTCGGCAGCCTAACGGCGCCACTTAAACATTCTTAAAACGAATTGATAAGAGCAAGGGGGGGTATCTCATCATATGAACATGAAATAGGAAGTAGGATGAATATAAAAGAACATCCTCCAACATAAGAACATGGAGTATAAAAGAAATGACATAAAAGAGATTACTTGAAAGAGGTCGGATCCCTTACCTTAAAATGTAACGCTTAAACCTCAAAGGTTGGAACCTTGAGGGCTTAGGGGCACCTTGGGAAGACTCCTTGGGAGGTAATGAGACCAGAAATTAGTTGGTAATGAGTTGGGAGTCGAATGGATGAGAGGAGGGCTTGGTATTTATAGGGAAAGTGAGGGGACAAGGCATTAATGGCCAAGGGACACCTCACATGTGCTTTTCTCAAACCCATGTGCTCTCCCTTGTCATTTATCATGGAGTTAGGCCACATGGGGCCCCCAAAACAATAATTCATCACC
This sequence comes from Viscum album, assembly GCA_963277665.1. Classification (NCBI taxonomy): domain Eukaryota; kingdom Viridiplantae; phylum Streptophyta; class Magnoliopsida; order Santalales; family Viscaceae; genus Viscum; species Viscum album. The sequence continues at coordinate 773,646,124 of OY728138.1, forward strand.
CTTGGCCAGAAAACCCTCAAAAGATCTCATGACATCATCATGACACCGTTATGATGTCATTAAACATACCGAAACCCTAAAACTGTATTTTTACTATTCACTGAAAATTCAACTTTCTCAGAAAAATCCCAAAATTTCACATTAACCAAATATCAATGCTCTGATTTCAAAAATGATATCCATTTTATAAAAATAATTTTCTAAATATTTTTAATTTAATTTTTAAATAAAAACACTATTCATCGAAAATTCATTTTTTCAGAAAAAACCCCAAAAATTACCATAACATAATATCGATGCTCTGAGTTCAAAAATAAAGTCATTTTTATAAAAATAATTTTCTAATTATTTTTAATTAATTTTTTAATTAAAAAAACACTATTCACCCGGAAAAACTAATACTTGAATAATAATTAATGAAACCGTTATTTAACTATTTTATTGAATCACATTACTTAATCAAGGTGCCTAGATTATTTTAAAACTTTCTTTAAGTGAGATTACTAATCCATTTGGTCATATTACTAATCCTAATCATAAAATCACTATTCATAATTTACTATTCATCAAAAATCAAGTTGATCTTATTAGACTCTAAATTTAGTACTGAACATAATTGCAGAAGACCATTTTTTGAAAATCATTACACATTTTTAATTATTTAGGGTTTACATAAACATATTTAAAATATCCTTTTTTCTAAAATTCATCAAAAATATGCATACTATATTTATCCGGTCATTTCAAAATTCATAAACTTCATCATAAGAATAAATCCCAATTTTTATTTAAAACAAGGATTACACAAGGTAGTTACGGTCTCGTTACATAACCCCTTATAATACCAGCATATGACCTAAGAGTAAGGTGTGCTAGGGTGATAGAAGCTTGGGGCGGCTCAGTCAACATTGCCCGAGTAGTAATTTCTATCAGTTTGAACTTCTCACGAAGGCGATTCCGTTCCAGCTTCACATGATGAAGTTCGGCTTGGATTTGATCTAGAGCAAAGCCCAGTGGTGCTACCTCCTTCCCAAGCTCTGTTAGATGGGCTTAGATCGGTCCAAGACTACTAGGTGAGGCCATATAATCTTCTTTCTATAATAATTAACCAAGATTACTTATATTTAGAGACAAAAATCAAAACATTTTGTTCACATCAGTCATATTGACCGATGGTTATATAATAGTCAAAACCCACTGATCTCATTTTAATTATAATCATGTTTATCAAATAAAACATTTTTGTTGAGTATAACAATAACACATAAAATTGGGAAACAAAATTTATTTAAAAAATTTCGGGTCGTTACACCAAAGGCTTGAGAGGTGTGGTTAAGGAGGTGGAGTTGGGGGGCCTTTTATAAGAGGAGAGGAGGGGCACTCTTCAAAAGTAAGGAAATGTTACTTTATTTTAGAATGAGTTTCGGATTTTAAAGGTTCCACATTGAGGTTTTTAGAGGATAAGGTGACAAGGTTTCGAAATCCACTCATCCAATAGGTTTTGGACATGTGTAGGTCTTAGATTTTACATTATCTTTCCATTTTATTTAAATCGTTAAATAATGAGGTAATCACTGCATCATCATGGTGTCATAAATAATTTAATTTATTTAATGTATAAAAATTAAAAAAAACTAATATGATTTAGGAAATCGTTTTATCTTTACAATGAATATTTATAGTCAAAAATATGACTTGTATAACCCCATATAAAAATTGTTTTAGTAAAACAACACATGTTTGTGACATTTTAATTTTAACATTAAATAAAAAGGTATTAATGTCATTTCCCTACCAAAGTGGCTCCATGGGGTCCCCAAGTTGACCCATGGATTTTCTTGGTCGGCCTTGACACATCCAATGAGGGTAGGACATGTTTTCTAGGTCATTTCGTATTATTAATACATTATTTTTACCATAAATTACACTAATTAACTCTAATCGCGATTAATAAACTTAAAAGTTACTATTCACCATAATATTATTTTAATCCCATTGAACCACATTTTAATCCTTAATGACAACAATGTATGTCAGATTTTTTAAATTCAAATCACAGAAGTGGTAACGTTTCATTTAAACGAAAAATTAGTTTTTTTAACTACCACTTAGTGGTTTCACTATTCATCAAAAATTGAAGTTTTTCAGAAAATTACCAAAAATTCACCCTAAGCTATATTTTATATTCCGAACTCAAAAATGGTGTCTATTTTAAAAAATTGAAAACATATAAGTTGAATTTATTAATTTAATAATTAATTCCCGCTGTCAAATCAAATAGCGTGTTTTTAAGAAACAATATCTATTAAAAGATTGACACTAGTTTAAGTCCAATTTCAAAGTGAAATTAACTCCAACTACCACTATTGGATTAAATTGTAAACATATATTCGAATTTCACTTTGAAACAAATTCAGAAGATAATCTAATCATATATATAAATTATATTAAAAAGAGGTTTTGAATTAAAATATAACATTTTTCAGTATTCATTAAAAAAATGAACATTATCGGAAAAATACCAAAAATTTACACAAAGTGAATTTTGATGTCCCAATTCTAAAGAAGAGTTTTATTTGGTACAATAGAATGTATAAGTGTGACCAAAACTATATTTAATGACGGTTCTCCATCAAAAGTTCTTATGTGGACCTTTAGTGAAAATTAGAGCATATATGCCCAAAATTGAATTCTTTTTGTATTTTAAGCCTTTATCCTAAATTGGATAAATGTAAAAACATTTAACAGACATATATAATCATATTTTATTTATTTATATTCATTCTTTCCAATACAACGGCTACGTGTTAACTAACATTTAAAATAATTTTATTTTATTATTAGAGTGCAACGTAAGATTTCAAAGGAACTCGTTGTTGCGTATTGGGTAAGCCATCAAGCATAGTGTTCCATTTAAATTAATAATAACATTTTATTCAAAAAAAGGGATAAATATAAAAATTTCATATTCTTTATTTACCTGGGGTGTTACATTTCCAACCAACTATACCCAAAAATAAGAGAAAAGAGTAGTTATACAACTAATGGTCAAATTATTTTAAATGATATTACATTCACCTACTGGTGAATCATTATTACCATAACAAGAATTTTTAACAACATATTCATCCCATGATAGCTAAATCATAATCAATTTTTTCCATCCCTGACCAACAATGTTTTCAAAGGTTGCATCAAATTCCATCCATATCATTTCCATACTACCTCGAAAGAACCAACATGAGACAAAAATCACTAGTCATAATGGAATTCAAAAGTAGTGATGAACATTTCCAATTTTTCATTTACTATTGTATCCCTCTACATCAAAGGAAACAATTTTTCTCATGATCAACATGATTCAACCCAATTTATGAATGTCCTAGTTGTTTTTTAATGAAAAAAACTCATTCTATGGAATATGCTCCATCGAACACTAACTAGGGGTCTTGGACATCGTCAACACCCTTTTAGCACGCGTTAACCAAAAATTAGGGATAGACTAGAAACATACAATCCCACTCGGTTACAATTCACCATAGAAACATACATGATGCTCCACCGATCCATAAAAAGAACGTCATTATCATTTAGCATAGGTCCAAAACAAACTGATTGATGGTGTTATGACACCCCTCCCTCTTTAGAACATCATCCCAAGCAATGGGATGAGTAAAATTTCCATCAACAGCTAGGAAAATATACCTATGAGTTTATTTTTATTAAATAATAATATCTAAAAATTCAAATGATCATCACTAAACTCATAAAGTTCACTTCACCCTTTAATCAAACCAAAGGGCATCACATGCAATAGTGCATATTACCCGGATATTTCATTTTTACAATGGCACATCTTGGATACTATCCATATTTTTATTAGATATATGTATACCAATATCCAATGGAAAATACAAAATAACTATCCCAGAGTTGTATTATCCCATATTACTATAAATCTAGTCGAATACATCCCATGATGTCCATAATAGAAGAAAATAAGAAGGATAACATAATCCCCTGAGTGGATGATCATTCTGTAGACACGTATAACCCACTTAAATTGATCATTTTTTGATGATAACACACATATCAAGGTTTAAAAGATAAAACAAACACCCATACAACCCAATTACATTTTCTCGAAATTGAGGAGTCCAACATGGGACAAACAGAACCCAAATGACACCCCACATATAAAATTGTTCATAAGAATTTATTAAAAATTTGATGACATGAGGGAACTACATACCACATTATAGTTCCCAATGAATATTTATTGCATCAAACCAATAACTAGATCATGATGAAGTTTCAAGTAGGATCTACCACCCATCATTTAGGTTTAACAAAAACTATGAAAAGTTATGGAAACGTACAGGTAATGCTAACAATATGATTATATGGAATGCTAAGTGAACCATTTAATTATCCTTACTAGAGAATTAAAGACAAAAAAATATGATTTTATTTGATTAAATTCATTTATTTACATTGGATCATAAAAAATTTTAATGTAACAGTTTTATAACATCATGTACTAGTTATTAGGGAAAATGCACTTGGAAAATTTATTTAGCTAATAACACATAGTGCATAGGTAGGTGTTATCAATCATCCATTCAACCTTGATTCATTTATCTAGAACCCTATCTTAATTAGTAATTTTATCTTATATACTCCATTATTAATCATCATTTATTAATTGATATGAATTCACAATTTGTTTAGTTAAATAGATTTTACATTCCAAAATACATAAGAAACCCCATATATATTTAAATTTTAACTTTAATTAAATAATAAATCATATAGATAAATCTAAAAACATTATTATTGTTTGATTATTAATTAAAAAGCGGACTGATAGTGTAGAATTACACAATAAATCTATATTAAAATACATATAAGTGTCTATAGACACTTTAAATAACCATCCCGATAGCACATAAACATACCCTCGTGTGATTGAGTAATAAGAATGAAAATAAAAAGGGATACCTACAATGGTATTTTCATACCCATCATGGGGCCATAACCCATAGGTTCTAGGATCAAAACCTACCTCTAATACCATTTTATAACTTCACGTTCTCGGATTCACTGAAATAATTCCCAAAACTAGTCAGTCGCTTACCCTTATACATTCCTCCCTACACACTAAAGGATTATGAAAAGTAATGAGGATATAATGATGGTATTATGGGGAGAAAATTACATCCTTATTAGAGTATGATAGTAGTGTAATAATAGAATAAATGATAATGAAAATAGAAAATAGTGAAATATTATAATAATTCTGAAGATATTCCAACAAAAAAAATAAAATCATGTATGCATATCAAAATGGGGATACATAATAAATAATGTGATCATACATTATGAGGTATAATTAAATGCATAAAGAAGATAACAAAAATCCTCAAGGGATAACTGGATGAAAATCTTGATATTCGGCTCTGTCTTGTACTCATAATCTCCCTGGTATAAATGAACAACACATGAATAATCCATAGACATGAACACGAAAAAATGTGTTGTGTTTAGGTAAACTAGTTAAATGGAGGGTTGAACATGGTATGACATATACATAGTCAAACACCACTAACTATGTTTATCATTTTATAGTATATGAATATAAATTACATTAATGTGCAAGAAAAAATGTAAATGAATAAATATACCAAGTGGATCTCATGTTCCATAACGATCCCCAAATGAATATACCTATTTTTACCTAAGTCAGAATACCTAAGAATATACATGTATCTATATAGAGAGATGTAAATATATATATTCACTATAAATTTAGTAATGTTTATATATATACATAGTGTTATCTAGGACCCAAGACATAACTCTGAAGTCCGTGCATAATACTACTCATAATTAACATAATATCATCATTGTAATAATAAATTTCATCATTACTGCCATTTACAATAAATATATGTCACCCTGCCAAGTATCATAATTAATATAGGACTCCATGCTGAGAATCCTGAATAATAATGAGGAGGGTCTTACCCAGCCTCTAACTCATGTGGGCATGGAGTTTCATTCCCATCAAACTTTGTGATGCCTAAATCATGAAAAAATCAATAACTGAGGGGGTGTGGAACATCATTTCCAATGAACCTACATGAGTTCACATTATTCATTATGAAAAATAAGGAAATCAACTTATCATATGATCCCATAGCAGAATGTTTTTTAATAGGGAAACTGGAATTGATCAATGTATAGTGGATCCTTTATAATATAAATTTTTAACGTTTATTAAAAGGAAATGTGTCCATACAATCCATTAAACCCATTAAAATATTAAAATGAATAAGTTACAAGCTTATTAATTCAATATCAAAACTGAAAAATAGAATACTAATGAGTTCCATGTCCTTAAACATGCAATGTATCATTTCAAATAGCATCATTTCATTTCCCTTTTTCATTATATAATTTACCACATATCAATTGTGGTTTTATTACAAAATTGGTGAAATACTATCATATTAAATTCATCTATATCTATTCAAATTATACCTTACATAGGGTTCCATTCGTAATGTCTAATGTTTAATCAAAAGAAACCAAACCAAGGAATTATACATTATTCACTTGAAGAGATATCTATAAGAATTATTTATATGCCTAAAAACATTTTCCATGGGAATATAGATGATACACCAAAAGGGGATGTTTATATTTATGTAACTAAACTCTAATGTTTCAAATTATTTATATAATATATATTTAATTTAAGGATTTGGGTTCTCCATATAAAATTAACATTAAAAATTCCACATATAGAATATTCAGATACAGGAACAATAGTGTGTTCTATAAATAAGATAGAAATTTTAGGAAAAAAATTCCACCTCCAGCCTTGTTCTTAGGATGGTCAACTCTTCAAATATCTAGATTTGGTTCGATATAGTTTGATAAAAATTGAAGAAATATAAAACCACCTTAAATAGGATAAATGATCTTTCATGATGGTTGGACATATGATGAGAAAAGAAACTGGGGAGGGAAGAAAACATATTCATAAACTCACAGAGGGGATTCTATGGTGATAGATGGCACACAAAAAAATTAAGGAAGGAGGAGATCTATCCATAGAAGGAGAAGAGAAAGGGGGAAACCAGATAGTTGTTCTTGTGGTTGTATAAGAGGAGAAAGTAGGGGAAGAGGATTAAAAGAGGAGAGGTGAAAAGGGAAAAATTATCCTTTTTAAGGAGGTGTATCATTTTCCCATAGATTTGGAAAAACTATGCTTCAATATTTCCTTTGTTGTTGCCCATGCATTGGGCTCTCATGGTTCATCCTCATGATCTGAGAAACTATACACAATCCATGCATTTATCCTCTATTAAGAGGCATGAAACCCCTGTAGACCCACACATCCTAGTGTGTATGGTTTTTCCATATTTTTCATCACCATCAAATTCTTTGGATAGGATTCACAATATCCCCTTGACTTCAGCACATTTTTAGAAACATCACGAACCTCTTCCAGCCACTTCTAGTTTAGATTTTTTGGTGTCCTCCACCCCCAAAACTCACAAAAACACCCGAGAATCCTCTTGATCATTAAATTATGTCAAAAAAAAACAACACATTTGAGTATTAAAACACTTGTTATTACATTTTAGTCTTAGTTTAGAGAATATACCATCTAAGAAATAGTAAAATTCAGATTCCCATAGAATTAAACCTCGGTCTAGAACATGGGAAATTACCAAAATGATTTGAAAGAGTCACTAAAATAAAAAAGGGGTTAGTTCCATGGTTTCATCGATTTCAATTATAATTTTTAAAGAGGTATTAACAAAAAAAATATAGACGTTTTCTCAAAGAAATTTGATGGTATTATGAACAATAATGGTGTTTAAAATTGAATTAATTATATTTAATTTCAAAAACACAATTAATTAATAAATTTCTAATTAGAATTAAGGAAATTTAATTTACAAGGAATTTATGAAACTATTTAGTGAAATAGTACTGGGAATTTTCAGATCACATCGTATATAAAACATTCAGTTTATGCCATCATTCTTGTTTTCTATTTATGATTTTCTATATAATCTATATTCCATTATATTTTATTTTTGGGTGGTTTGTGTTTCATTAATGTGATGTGTTGAGTTATTGAGTATCACATGGAGGATTTTGGTATTGTATTAAGTTTTATTTTATTATCAAGATGATAATGTTGAGGCATGGACCTAGTATTTTTCCATTTTCATTATTCATGGGGCAATGTTTACTAATTTATGTATTGTAATTCTCTATAACGACACACCAATATTTGGCACTATGAATACTTGTTTTATATACTATATTTGATACCAACATAAAAAATCCCAAGACATAACTTCCCCTAATTACATTTAATAAATATAATATTTCATTATATGATTTTTATAACCTTTTAGGTTTATAAAATTTGAGAATTTGGGAAAACATAAATGTATGAAATCAAGTATTTCCAAACTAAGGAATATTTTTTCACCACATAAGGAACTACATAATCCATAATGAGTCTTTATCATCTCAATTAAATTATTCCACCTTTTTTATTCTTATTATGATAAAAAAATTAAAACTTTTTTCAATAACAATTTGAATTGATACATAAATAATTATATACAAATCAAAATTAATGAAAATAATTATACCAATAATTACATATCTTATAATTATAGAACTTATAATTCAATATATAATCATCTTAAAATAATGGAATCATATAAGAAATAACCCTTTCACATTAAGGCCATATCTAAACAATCATTATTGTGATCGAGACTTCATTATAGTCCGATTACAGAATTGTAAAGGAATTTGACAGAACCCATACATGTTAGTCAAATGAGTCATATAGATGTATTATGGTCCTATATAATTTCTACCCTCATTGATCACTTCTTTAATTACAATGAATTCATAATGTTTTAAAATGAATAATAATTTTTTAAAAAACATTTACAATAACTGTCTATCGTGTTATAACAATATATAGAACATAAACTCATTTCTGGATTTAAATAAATACATAACATGCTAATAACCCATGAAAATGAAGATGGTGGCTAAATAAACAATACATGGTCACCTATACAATAATAATCCTTATAGAAATAAAAAATATGGAATGTAAATACATTAAAAAAAAGAATAAAAAGAATAACATGATGATATTCTATCAGGATGTAGAGTTTTGATCATTAAATAATATATAATCATCTTATCAACAGTCATCCACATTGTATTTTTTCAGTTTCTTTACCAAAAGGCTTTGATAAATTTATTAAAACAGATGAATATTACCTAAGTCCAAAGGAATGGATTTTATTACAGTCATTATCTAAATTGGAACCATGTTAGATGGAAATTCATTTAACCAATTAAGATCCTTTTTGTAACATTTGTTAGCATTCCCATATTCAATGTAGTTGTCTTCCTGGTAGATATGAGTGATGATGTAATTAGAATCAAATGGGGATGTGAGACTATTTATCCATCTAGATGTAAACTTAAAGGATATATGAAACTATCCATTTTGAATAGATTTCACTATAGTGTTGGAGTATCTTTAAAACTAGAGGTTATCCATTGCTTTGAGCTGGGAAAAGTGTTTCACATGAAAAAGAATCTACATTTTGGGCTCTAGAGATGAATAGACATCACATGTTCCAATGAAAAAATATAGGAATCTATAATTATGGTCTCTATAAATGGAACCAAATCATGTGAGTCATGTGTTACCTATTATTTCCCCATATAAATTTATTTTAATCCATCTTGGTATAGGGGCCTTTAGGAATACATCAAAGATTCATGGCTACTACTTGACTTTTTAGGTACTCTGAACTTCTAGAGAACCAAAAAATAATGCATTTTATTGGAGGAATGACTTGGATGAAGATGGTTAGACTCCCTAGCTATGGAGATGAGGTGAGTTAGGGATGAATATATTTTTAAATGATAATTTCCATGCATGATTTCATTATGAGTAGTCCATTATAGATGTATGAGTTCTACGGTATTAGATAAGAGAAGATGCTTGAGTTGAGGAGTTGTTTGAACTTCTGTAAAAAATTGAATTCGAGTAGTGATATCCCAACAATCTATAATATGAATTTAAAATATGTACTTAAGGGAATTCATGAGATATTATGTTGTGGCACATGTTAAGAAAAAATTCACGATGTCCTCATTGTGATGGTTACATAACCTACTTCAAGAATGTATAAAAATCCCATAAAATTGTAAGCTACCATTAGTACGAAATTTTTGGTGGCTGTGTCTCCATATCAGATTCATACTTGAAAACATGATCCAAGATTTTTCATAATATTATATTCAATACTGATCCTTAATAGGTTCAATGTTGTGAAGATAAAAAGATTTGGAATACAAAATTCCATTTCCGGAAGGTTCCCAGATTAATGTATCCTTGGTAGTGGAGAAAGTATAGTTTTTGATGAGGTTGAAGAGGTTTCCAGAAAACATCCTATTAGGAATGTCCATGAAATATTAAATAGAAATATCTTTATACATAGGAACATGTCTGGGATAAATTTTTGATATAATAGAGGATCCCATAAATTTTTAAATCCGGTTTTTCATAGGAGACTCCTTGGAAGAAATCCTTCCAGAATGAGACATAATACTAGAACAAGAGGAATTGATTGTTGGAAAAATTGAAGAACCCACATAAGAAGTGAGACCCCTTTTTTAATTGTTAATGAATCTATCTTTGAGAAAGCTGAGGGCCATAGAATCTCTCTTTAAAATATTCCAAGTGAACTTGGATTAAAGATACTCATTGAATAATTTGATTTTTTTGACTCCGACTCCTCCCATATCAATGGGTTTTCAATATTTATTCCTAGCCATGGTGACTAATATTCTCTCAAGAATTATTCCACTCCACACAATGTTTTTCAAGTAGACATCGAGATTATTAAGAAAGTAAGTATTCCATTTATAAATCAGGAAGGAATGAACTATTTTGTAAAAATTAGTGTGTTTAACGGGAAAACTTTTTGTAGGCATGGATAGAAACCTCCATTTCCATGAAAAACAAATCTTCCTAATTTGAACCATAATTCAGATAATGTGGATGGCCTTTGGTCTAGAATAGAAGAGAGGAGTTCCATGGTACTACCAAGATAGAGACCCTTCTCTATTTCCAATTTCCAACAACATTTGAGATCACCTAGCAGATTGGATGTTCATCATAATATAAATGTATGATTCATTCCAATTTATAGCATGTACCAAAACCTATTAATTGGTAGATAGATCCATTTTTAATCTTTTTATGGTGTTTATTATTACCTTCTATGAAAATAACCATGTAATCAATATATAGAAGATGTGTAGAGGCTTGCAAGTTCCCTGTTCCTAGAATAGGCTTGCGTAAATTTTGGTCCACCATATGAGTGAGGAGTCTACTCACATAATCTTACATTATAGTGAAAAAGATGTTATAGAGGGGGTCACATTGATTGAAACCTTTTGAGATAGTCAAATATTCATTTGAAGATCCATTTATAAGCATAGAAATATGAGAATAATTTAAAAGAGTTTTAACCCAATTCCCAAACATGGAATTGAAGCCGAAACAATGAACACCATAAAGATAAATCCCCAATATATGGTGTCAAGTATTTTTCTAATGTCCAGATTAAGATAAATACATCCACATAATCTAGATTTTTAAATAATGTCGACAAATTTTGAAGTTGTTCTGATACATTCCTAGATGTTCCTTCCATTAACAAAATGAAACTGGTTCCAGAAAACACTTTTATTATAAATTTTAGTGAGTTTATTAGAAATTATTTTTATAATAATTTTATAGCTGGGGTTGATGATAGAAATGGGTATGAAGAGATGAATCTCCTAATCATTCTCCACTTTGTGGATGAGGGTAATGAGATGAGAATTATGGCTATAGGGTAATATGCCTATAGAGAGAAAGGATCTAACAAACCTAAAAACATCCATGTGAATGACATCCCATTTTTTTTGAAAAAAAAGGAATTAGTAAATCCATCTGGTCTTAGGGCACTATTAGTTTTTAAGGAATAAAACTACTTTCAGAATCTCAAAATAAAGTCGAATACTATTTTGGTTGATGGTGTCTTCATTTCTATCCATTTTTGGGATTATTCCATCCTAATGGTCCTTATTGAGAAAAGGACCATCTAAAAGATATTAAAAGTAAGAGAAAACACGATCAGCAAGTGACTCTTCATTATCTAGAATTATATCACCCACTCTCATGAGAGTGAGATACCTATAAAAAATCCTTGTTCATTGAAAGGAATTATAAAATTTGGTATTTCCATCCCCATAATTTAACCATATATCTATAAATGTGTCATTTTGATGTTTTTATTTAATTGGTAATAGATACATCAACTTAACAGTTAGATCAATTTCCTACTATAAATTCACCTCAACCATGAGATTTTTGTCCCACCTATGAGCTGGGTAATCTTTTCTTCCTTAGAAATGTTATCCTTCTCCATCATGATGAATATTTCTTTGGAAAAAATATTTATATTATACATTAAATTCATTATCCCGATGACAAAAGAATAGGAATCATTGTCTTGGTGTTTATAAATAAAAAAACTAGTCATCATCTTAGCAAAATCGGTGTGTAAACACTAAGAATTATTGAAGAAAATAAGAGAACATGGCTTGGAGATCCTATTATTCAAGATGAAAAATTGCATGATGAATAGATTTGTTTTTAGGAATATTAAATTTTTAAATAGAATCCCATTTCTCAAGATAATTGTCATTAGTAAAAGCACAATCAAGTTTATCGATAACCTTTTGAGTGTTGTTCCTTCTATACCAACTGTAATTCATTCCAACAATATTAATTTTTACCAAGTTACATCCTTATATATATTCCATGAATCCATCCGAGGATATAGTGGGACAAATGACTCCCAATCGTTCACTATGACACAATGTTTCATTAAAATTACTAGGAATAATACAAGAGTCTGGTATCTATTTTTTTAAAAGTTTGATGCTCTTCTAAATTATTATACTTTCTTGATATTTTTTATTTGCCTAAAAAATGGAACAATAAAATTGAATTCTATACTTCATAGCTTCATAAGTGATAATTTTATCATTAATATTGTATACTGATGCCTCAGAGATATAGTTATAAGAATAGAACCATAAGGTTTCAATATTTCCAAAAGCAGAATGTCTTCCATGGAGGTTGTAACCAATGAATTTGAGATTAGAAACACCAGGAGAGTATCAATTTTTGAGTTCTTCAATACCTATAAATATGGATTTATGAATATAAAAAAATATGTGAAGAGTTGTGGAAGTGTCATTTTTTCCACTGCCTTGAAGATCCAGATGAAAATATTCATTTATATTTTTATTTCTAGGGGGAATCACCTTTCTTATTTTCCATTGATGTTTTTGTTTCAATTTGATTTTCTACTTGAAGGAACCTATGTAATTTCCTTCCCATAAGAATATGATTGACCTAAATAATTTCTAGGTGTGACATGATCTTTATTGATTTGATCGACTGCAATGGATTTCTCTTCTTCAAAAGATTAATTTCCCGGAGCATTGAATGTGGATTTGGTATCCTCTAGTGTCATAGTGTGTTAAACCAAAGAGGATTACTTGGAATTAATATTAATAATTGGGGAAGAGTCACTATATGGGAATGTTAATTTATATTGGTCTCTACATTCCCAAGTTTCATCGAGGGTAATTCATGAGAGTCCATATTAGCATGAGTAGAGCATACTAGTGGTGATGAGTTATTGTACGAGTAATGTTGTGCAACTATGATATTTTCACCATTATCAAGGATATACTGAGATGAATTTTGAGGAATATAACTACCAAAATCATCCTCAGTCTCTTGCATTTTTGTATAATTTACTAACATATCATTGATGGTATCAGGAAAATCGTGATTGTTAATCACAATTTGATTCCTCCAATATTCATCCATAGGAATATTAGTTTTTGAGATAATTTTATCTACATAATGTTTCATAGAAATAGTGAGTTTAGAACCTCCTTCAATTGGTATATTTTTAGATAATATGGTTGTAGAATAGAGTATGATATTAAAAATATCTTGGGCATGTCTAGATGCCAAACTATCCTCCTCAATACCTTTTTCTTCCTCCTCCACCAGAGCTACCCAAGAGTTCTTATTTTCATTAATTGATGGAGGGATATGTTTTTTCACCCATTGAGGTGCTTCCATGTTTTTTGACAGATCCCATTTTTCAATATTCTTATTCTTACCTTTCATGTTTTTCAAAACCTCTTTCTAGGATTATGGACCATGAGTTGGTTTCATCTTCTTTTGCATGAACCTGCAATAGGAAAATTAATGTCCAAATATTTTATAGAAATCAAAAAGTTGGGGATTGTACTCATAATCAACATTAAATTTGATTTCGTGGTTAATGGAGAATAAATAAATGTCTTCTGGATTATTGGAATCTAAATTGGACATAACATGGATCCTGGAAGAAAGGCCTAGTCCACCATTTCATGTATACTGATCCAATTTTAATGAAATTCCAACACAAGAGTTATTACCATTCCGAATTTTTGAGTTCTAGTAAACCCAATTCAACCCATGAATTCTGATCCAAATCAGATATAAAGAGTTCCTTTGAGAAGAAGTGTTAAAATTAATATCCCAGTTAGATATCCTTATGACACTAGGTTTTGAATGTAAATTTCAAAATATATAGTTAGATCCTAAATCATACTTGATTCCAAGGACACAGCGGATATTACATTTCTTGATTGGGATTAATTTATACATCATAAAACCCCATAGTTGGGAGATACACAATTTTAGATCATCAATGGACCATGGTTTTTCACCTTTGGAATACATGATATGTTCATAAAGGGAGACTTAACATAGATCTTTCCATTTTTGTAGTAAATTTGGACAAGTAATAACAAAAAACCTCTTTCATTCGCACTTTTTTTTTGAAGCTTATGAAATGAGTTTCTCTGGAAGTCCAAGATGTGCAGAGCATCTAGTAATGAGATACCCTTGAATCAATAATTATAAAGGATTTATTATGCATCTAGGGTAGTTTATTTCAAATACTGGTTCGTGATTTAGTGGATTGACACATATGAGAAAACATTAATTCTTTGAGGATTTTTGTAGCAGGCGAGCACACTCAGTTTCACCTTTTAGGACCTTTCCTTCTCATCTATTGCTCCTATAACAAGATTGTTATCCATATCGGATTAAAAACATAACGAATTTCAATAAGTACCCCCATTTTAATTTATTAGTATATTTTTTAGGTGAACATAATCCAAACAAAATTATTTACACAATTATTTTTAGACCATGAAATGTAATGACAATATGTTTATCTCGATTTTTGAATAACATGATCATAATACATTAAAATATAGAAGGTGGATGGTTTTGAAAGAACATAACCCCAAAAGTGAGAAATTGTTTTCAAAGGGTTTATGTTATATGAATGTATATCCCTATAAAACAATGAATAAATAAAATATATTAAAAAAGAGAACCAGGTATGGAAATAATAAGAAATAATTTCAAGATAATGATCATAACTGAATGAAAGGAAGTCGAAACAATAAAAAAATCACTAGTGATAAAACAATTAAATCAATAGTCACATGAATAAGGGTACATGATTTATACAGTAACACTAATAAATTAAAAGGAAATAATATATGAATATTTTATGGTATAGTAAATCAATAGAACCCCGCACAAAAGGAACATGGTTCATTATTTGTAAAACCTTTCTGATAATTTTAATTGAGTCTATGAAAACTTTTATGACCTGAGTAAAATTGTATTAAAACCCACATTGAAATGAAGGGATTCTAATAAAAAAAATATCATTAAATATGAGATAATTAATTATTTAACATATAAAATATTTATTATATACAATAATTAAATTAATATTGGTTGTTGATACAAAATATGTCTCAAAGATAGGAATTTGAGACGAAAACCCATTACCTCAGTACTCATATTATATGAAATTCATTAAATTTTAGGAATAATTAAATTATGTTCACATAATATATACCCAAAACCTTATTAAAAACTTTTAACAATCATACTCATCAGTCATAATAAATATAATACCTTTTGATTTGATTGTTTTTCCAATTTCCATCACAGAGTGTAAGTAATCTTTATCACATTGAACTAGTTTAGAAATATTCATGTTGGTATCTGTTATTTTTAAAAATTAAATCACTATTATATAATATAAATTATATTTATAGATACTTATTTATAGTTTATAATTTTTTAATTTCATTTGAGTTCTGTTTTAGTTATGAACCCTGATGATGAAATATGTGATGATAATGTTTTAGTTTTCTTACAGGAATATGTGTTTCCTTAATTTATTTATTAAATGATGATATGGACTTATAAGATCCAAAAGAGACTTTATGTAAATGTTTATATCATATTATTAATATTAATAATTTATCATATTCATCCATATCATAAAGGTAGATTATTATTCTATTAAGTTGTTAAATCGGACCAAACATGATAATTCCTTTACTACCCGATAATTATGAGAAGATTTTATTGTAATTTAAGTATACTATAACCATAATGATATTACTTAGTTTTATTATTTGGAGATATGAGAATTTTATATAATTAATAAAGAGAAAATAATTTATATACATTTAAGAAATAGAACGAAAATATCATTTTCCTCTTAATTAGATCATTTTGAATAATAGAATTAATGATAATCATTGGTTGATCATATCATTAATACGTTATAAAATTTTTTATATGAGAAGTAGAATTATTCAATAAAAATTCTATATAATCATGAAATGATTTTATGAACACTCAATCATCGGAGGTGATGAAAATGGCATTTCACTGTTGTGGAATAGATAGTCTGCATGTACGCACAAAAGATGATTTCATTATTCATGATGGACAATATAGGTGATTTAATAATGATATTACCCTTAATATAGCTACATTTAAATATACAAATGATTAAAATATCAGTATATTTATATGTCTAGAATAAAATTTAATGAATATAATTAAGAATAAATTCCACCAATTTATTAATATTCACATTGGGTATTTGAATTTTCCTTGGAATTATCCTTAAAAATGAAGTCCTTATTCAAACTAATGGTAACAAAAAGATTTTAAAAATGGTAAATTCTTCATAGAGGAACAAATTGGAAGATACTATAGTATAAAATCTAATATTATTTGAGTCATAATGTGTATGTAGTGTTTCCATTTTTATATGTGAGGATAAGAGTAATTTTGCAAACACCCATAGCATTTTAATTAAGGTGATGTTACTTTTCCAAGTTCAATGGATTAAATATGAAAAAATAGGATCTTAACATTATTTTGGGTCAAATGTCACCTCAAACACTCATTTTAGATATCATGTTAAGTTTTTTCTATTTTTTTCTTTTTTTTCATTCAATTAGTTTCCAAAATTAATTTTTATATGGTAATTAATTTTAGAAATAATTATTAAATTTAATGAATTATTTTTCTTAATATTTTTTAAATAGATTCCTCCTCATATAAAATTTTCAAATAATTATATCTAATAATATATTAATTGGTTTTATAAGTCAATTTTAAAATTTATAAAAATAATATCTAAAAAATGTTTTCAGAAAAGCAATGTTAATAATCTTTAATTTTATGTGAAATCCTTAGTTATTGTTATTATAAATACCAATAAAAATAGGTTTAAATTTTAGAAATTAATATGTATGGTTCTTTCATGGAAATCCAAAAATTAACCAAACCATGAGAGTAATTGTTTTAGAGAAAAATAAAAAACAACTTTTAAGAATGTAAATTTTTTATTTAGTTGTAAATATGTATGAGAAAGGTTTTATATATTTAAAAGAAATTTAAAAATGAATATTTGTAATAAATATATTCATATTTTATCATTTAAAATTATTATTAATCATTTATGTCATTCTAATTTTATGATAAATCCAAAAAATTAATAGTTTTTTAAAAATTATTTTTTTACTATGAATAACCATTTTAAAAATATATATCAAAATCATTAAAAGTAAATTATTATATAAAAAACTAATAAATATTTTTCAATTTATTAGTTTCAAATTTGATAATATATAAAATAATATTTTGGAAAAAACATTAACGAGAAATATTTTTATTTGAAAATAAAATTATAAAATATTAACATTTTATAATATAATTGAATATAATTTAACTAATAATTGTTTATTTACCTATTACTAAAATAAATCCTATTATACCATTATTAATAATTTATTAATAAAAATATATATTCATATCACATAAAAATGAAATTTTCTGAAAAATGGATTTAAAAATAAATATAATCTTATTAGTAATTTTTTAAAACTAATAAACATTCAATTAAAATAAATATATAATTTATTTTATTTATAAATATATCTCATAAATAGGCCCCTCTTATTGAATTGGAGTAATTCAACGACTAGGTTTTAATCTCTATAATTAAATATTAATATTTTATCTAATTATATCACGGTTTTGAATACGTGTGTTATTGCATGTAGAGATAGATACAAAACACATTAAATTACTTAAATTTAATAATGTATTAAAATATTTTGGCTTTATATTCCCCAACCTTGTAAAATAAATTACATCCTCCTAATTTTACTCATAAAATTATATTAATTTCAATTGGTAACTCATAATTTACCATACAATGTTTTATAATAATGATATTATATAGGATGTGGAATGCAACTTATTTATATGAAAATTAATTATAACTGATTTATAAATGGTTATAGCCCATTACTTATTTTAAATATAATTCTACTAATAGAAGAATTTCTAGATCCATAAGTAATAACATCTAAAACCCATAAAAATGATTTATATGATAATCATAACACTAAGAGTTTCTATTTATAACTAAATATCTTTTAGTTAGTGAGAAAATACATGATTCATGATAGTAGAAAATCTGGATTGAAAAATCACTACCTAATACATTAGTAGTAGTGATATAGTATTTTCCTTATTTACTTTGTTGTTGGTGAATTGTTCAATCATTGGCACTTGGATCGGGAAATTGAGTTATATAATTACCAAATATAATTTAATTTAAGAAATATATTTTCATAAATATTATAGTTCCCTTAAACTTGTGTGTATTATGATCTTCATCTTCACATATATAGTAATTTACAATACCATTATGGAAATTTCACCCATACTTCATCCCACATTTTTAATGCTTTGAAAATTGAATCTTATTTTCTTTATTATATTGGTCCCCTCATTTTTATTATATTACATTATTCAATTATTTTTTGTGATTGGGATTTAAATTAATAAAATTTTATTAGTAAAAATTTATGATTTATGGTTTGGAATAATAAAATTATTTTTCACTCCATCCTTAATCTTATTACGTTGATTGTTAGAGTATATTCCACATCATATATGGAATTATTTGTTAACATGGTTCCCTAATGATTTATACATTAAGAAAAATATATTTTGAAATATTTATGATCATTATAATAGAACTAACCTATATTGACACTAGAAAATTTAACCACAACATGTATCAGATTATTAAACTATCATTATATCCAATTTTTCATACAATTCAACCTATATCCGGATTAGTACAATATATATCACTATATGTTTTTCATATAGCATTATCGGTTCAACTTTATTTACATTTATTTCATTTCACTAAAACTTATTAACCTAATAATCGAAATAATGATCCCAAATTACCATGAAAAACCCAAAAATAAGTGCAGTATTTTCTTTCAAAATCTATTTAATCCTTCATTAAGTAGATAAAATTTCAATTAACAAGTTCCATAACATGTTATTCTCTAAAGTTAATTCAATGTTATAATGGATACATTTTTATTATGGTATATAACATAAAAATATTCAAATCCGTCATAATGGTTTATAAAGATAATGTGAATTAACCAAAGCACATACCCTAGGACTTCTAATCAGGATTTTAGTTTGGCCACATTCATTCACATAGTGATGATATTATTAATACCCATTCAACACTTTGTGTTATTGTTACCCCTTTGTAAATATGTGCGAGTTCTAAAATTCACATGCAACATCTATAAAGGGATGTAGTTTATAGGATAAATACATAACTCTACTTTACCAAATATTTATGATTTCATCCTATACCTATAATTATTAGTGAAACATATCCTTTAAATTTTCACCAAATTTCTCTTATCCTAATCCAAATATGATATGTGAAGTTTTACCATAATGTTACATAAGACCCAAACCTAAAAAGGGTTTTTAGAAACTTTGAGATTATGAACATCCTTAACTTATTAATCGTTGTATTATCATCAATGAACATCTTAATCTACAAATTTCCCTAAACCCTCCAATAATAAATTCTATGAAAATTTGATCCCTCAATTCTGAATCTAATTCCATAAACACGTATTTTAAACAATAAATTTGATACCAACGATAAAATTATCAAATATAAATACCCCATAATTGAAATCCATAAAAGAAGTTTTTCATTATATAAATTCCCAGATACATTTACGTATAGTGATTTATAAAATTTTGGGAAAAAATAAATTAATAAAAATGATTTCATTATAAAGTAATTTATATTTATTTAAATATTTATAGAACTACATAATACATGATTTGTCATCAAAATCTACCAAATATTCATTCCCATGGGTTATCCTTATAAACATATCATTTTCACTACTTTTAATTGTAACATCGGGAATAGAAACCGAATAAAGGGGTGAGATCGAATTTTTAGAAAGGGAAACACAATACCGAAGCTACCAATAAATAAACACGGTATACAAAATATGTCTAGAATAAATAATCAAAATAATGCCATAATAATTGAAATAGATAGCATGTTATGTCCATCAAAGTGAATAAAAACATGGATATAAATAATTACTAATATCTTACTGATAGAATAAATAATGATTGACATATTAATCTTACCATCAATGTATTAATAATGATATCATTCTTTTTATCAAGACAATAAAAATGGTTTATTCTTATAAGTAATACCATACTCAAGTCATCGTTCAAAATTGGGCATGCATACAATAAATACACAAGCATTCTAATCACATTATATATACTAATCCATCGAGGGTCTAAATGACATCTATCCCCGCCTATCAATTATATATATATAATGAATTCATTATGAGAAAAACTAATAAAACACATCATAAAAATTTCCAATAATCATCCATATTCTTATAGAAACATATAAACACTAATACTTTTCCTCATGTCAATAAAATCTATTACATGATTATAACCATTCTAGAGGATGTTGGTTGATGTGTAAAGAGAAAATGGTCAACATTACACCAACAATACATATTATAATAAAAATTTGTAGAATGACAAAAATTTTCCAATTACTAATTAAAATTTTTACATGGTCATAAAATATCCAAAGGAAGAATGTGGATTGTCAAATAATACATAGTAAAATTGCCAGTAATCATCCATATTTGAATGAAAATGTACATAATACCAATACATTTCCCAATGTATAGAAAATATAAGTTTTTCCCGATTATCATAATCCATTATGAATTAAGTAAAATGTTCTTTCTACACTATATAGAGAAATGTGTATATGACTATTTCAATACTGAAATAACATGATAGTAATTTATCTAGTGAATAAATGTCGATATTTGAAAACAAAATAATCCAAAAAGTGAGAAATATTTTAAAAATTGTAAACATTATAGGAATATATATCCCCAAAACATAATGAGTAAAAACCACATAATAAAGTTAAACAGAGGAATGTGCCCAAAATAAAAAATATAAGGTCAAGATAATGATCATAACTCAATGAATGAATATTGAGTTACTGAAAACCATTTCTAATAGGGAAACATAAAAATAAATAGCCACATTAAAGAGGGGATGGTTTGTCTACTAAAAAATGTAAAACTATAAAATAATGTATAGAATATTCTTGGGATAGTAAATATATTGAAAATAATACAAAGGGAACATAGTGCATGACAATTAGCATAACCTAAAGAATTATAATTTAGATGAAGAAAACCTGAACTACATGAGTATCATTTTAATAAAAATCACCTGAAATAGATGTAATTAATGAAACAACCCAATGTTTTATAAAAGGAAATTACTTTAATAAACATATTTCAAATAATAACATCAAATCACAACATAATGAACTACTAAGTGTTATGTGACCTTTAAACATAATTTTCACTTTTGTGTTTGGAATTTCAAAAATCTGACATACATAGTTATGATCAGTAAGTTATTTGGAGTTTGATAAAGAAAATATAATTTTTGGTGACTATTAACATACACTTATAAATAGTACTATACCCATATGAATAGTGATATACCATAATGAATAGTAACCTTACCATTGATAGTATAATAAAATATTCAAGTAAAATTATGATGTATATATATTTTAAAGTAAGTAAATGAATGTTTTAAAACTGGTTTTTTATATTAAATTATAAGTTCAATTAAATATTAAAATAATCATTTCTAGAAAATTAATTTTCAAAATTGATATATTTTTTGGAATCTACATGTCGAAAAATGGTTAAGGTTATGTTTTTGTGATTTTTTCAAAATAATTCAACTTTTAGTGATTAGTAAAATAAATAAATTTACTATATAAACACATTATAATTCAAATCCATTATTCTTGACATCACAAGTGATATAAGCACCAAAATATAGAACTCACGTGAATTTATTACTATTTTTTATCATGCAATAATCACTATTTCAGATATTTATGGAAATTAATAAACTAATGATTATGAAATTATGAAAAACCACCTCTCCTCTACTATAACCCCCCCCCCTCACTCCCTCTTCGTTTCACTCCTCTAAAGACTTTTTCCTTGCCAAAATTCTTCCAAAATTTCTCCCCAAGATCCTCCCGCACATTAAAAGTCCCCTAGTCTATTAAAAATACCAAAACCACTCCCCTTAAGAAGTTCTCAAAGGAGTTACACCTAAGGGGTAAATTCTTATTTCCTATTACATCATTTCATTTAAGTTATTTTCTTTTGGTTTCTATCCTCACATCCTCTAAACCAAATGGTATAATAAATCTAGAAACATACATATACTAGAATTCTATTGTGATAATGGGATACTTCATTATCTTCTCTCTTTTCCCAATCATTTATTAGAATGAAATGAAAGCACCGTTTGAGATGTTCTAATTTATCACATTTAAGGAAAACAGTTTATCAATTTCCACTATCATATTTAATTATAGTCATAAAAAAATTCTTGTTATGGTTTAACTATATTTTTATATATGTAATATATACTTGTAATGGTTTTTTAATCCATTTTTAATAATGTTATTGAGTTACAATGAAAAATATGTTCACTGTAAGAAAACCCATCATTTAACAAAAGTGGCTGTCAAAAAGGATTTATATATTAATTTGACTTCACTCTAAGTAACCAAATATAATTTGAAACCATGTAATCTACTGTATGTTCACTAATAGAATATTTCTCTAATTTTGGACAACCACTTTCATCATACATGTTTATATAAACATGTATATAAGTGAACAGGTCATTAAAACCACGTAAGAAAATGGGCCCGAAAAATGAAATTGAACTTTATAACCATTCAAAATGGTCATGAATGAACAAAAAAGGTTTATAATAAGTCTATTACACATGGAAAAGGTTATCTATTTATTAATTAATAATCTAAATTTTTCTATTCATGTTATTAATAACAAGTGGACAACCCCACTAGATTTAAGGTAAGGGGTCCTCTCTATTTCTCTCTTAATCAAGATTGTCCTCTATGCTATGCCTTTTTATGTGTAATCCAAAATTATGGGGAATGTTTTTGGAACATCCCCATACATCTCTAATGTTTTATAAGTAATAATAAATCCATTCTCTCTCAAAAATCCCTCTTAGGTACCCCCGACACCATCTCAATAATCCGTAACGAAATCAACCTCAACCTCGTTTGTTCTTTCAGGTTTTCTTATTGTTTTTATATCAAAATAGAGTTATCATATCTGTTTACATGCATATTCTAAATTATGTTTAGTTTTTTGAAAATTCATTTATTAATACCCTTTCATTACTTTTTTTGTTATATAAATTATTTTAAAAGATTCTCGCCTTAGAACTTTCACATAAGCAATCATGTTTTTAGTGAACTTCCAAAACATTTTAACCAATTTATTGTAAAATCTATCCTATGTTTTAAGCCACCATTGATTTTATTAAATCAGTAAATTTATAATGAAAACCTACTTGGTTCAATTCTGGTTTTATATAAATGATTTTTCTCTTTTTAATTTTAAAATCTCTGTAGTGTTTTCTTTAAAATAGCTTAAAAATTATTTAATGATAATGATTATCAAATACATATTATATAATCTATCACTTGTATTTGACACCAAATACCTTGTTATATTCCTATTTTACCTTATAAACGTCAATGTAGGTTCTAATCCCTTTATTTCATGGACACATTGATGATACACCCATTGGTTATACTTTATGTCATGATTATGTTAACAAATTCTCTCCATGGGTACCCTTATGTTTATGTATAGATGATTATGTGTGATTTTTTTGTGGAAAGAATATTCATTAAAATTTTGGGATGGTTGCACCCAGATAGCTCTCCAATTAATTGGGTGAAGTTAAGTCACATGAGATGTGATGTCAAATGGGATTGGTAGTTAGCCTTGACTAGTGCTAAAATGGAAATCGGGACTGGCGATTAGCCTTGACCTATGCTAAAATGGGAAATAGTATTAGCGGTTACCCTTGACCCATGATAAAGAAATTTTTTAGGATTATTCCACATTTATGTGATTCCATGTTTATATGATCCCATTCTTATATGATATGATTTCATATGTTCCATGATTTGGATAGCATTATGTCATTCCTCCTAATACATGTGCTTAAGATGTATCCTTATGTTCATTCCCTTACTCATCTTTTTAGCTCATACCATATTTCTTGTGTTCCCTAGGGTATCCTTTGCAGATGTAGGGGCTCAAAAAATATTGGATCTCTTTACGGAGATTAAATAAAGAAGTGTTTTTTAGCCCCATGGTTTATGTTCTATGTACCTATTCTTCTAAGACACTTGACTTAATGATCCTTGGCTTGTACTTTGATGTATAGTTATTCTTAAAAACAAGTAATACTATATGTAAATGACTATGGTAGGTACCATTTGGTATCATAGAATGGTCTAGTTATTTTTGTAGATTAGGAATAGAGCACGTTAGTGAGAAACTTAAAGATGAGACTAAGTGTAAGAAAACATTCATAAATTGTGGTGTATATTGATTTAGTAGTTTATCAAGAAAATACATACCTCTGTAGATATGAGAAGGTAGAGGTGGAACTAGAACTGATGTATCTAGGGGTAATACCCAAAAACACTTCATTGAGCTAAACTCATATGGGAACTGGTGCACGACAATGGTCCTTGCTACCCTCTTGGTTATTGCACTCCTGGGGGATATGTTTTGGTAGATTCATGAGTTTAGAACAAACCATTATTAAGGGAAAAAACCCAAAAGAATATATGTTAATAAATAGATCGATGATAACCTAGATTTAATCCTAAATAGTCAAATGATAGGATATACTTCTCCTCTACAAGTTTATCCTTTTGTATTCAAAAGTTTCATTTTTTTTATGTTCAGTAAATATGTATTAAAGAACTACAATTATATGTTATTTTTCTTAGTTAATATAGGGAAATTGAATAACACATTCTAACAATCAATTTGATAGTCAATATGAATATTTACCTAATTATATGCCATATATAATGGGAATAGGTGGTCAAAACTTCATGACAGTATATTCTAAGGTAGCTTGAGTTATGAATAATAACTTAAATCATGCGTAACTCCCTCCTCCTCCAAGAAAAGAGAAAGTGTTCATGTAATCCTTTATGTAGAAAAAGCCTCCTTTATTTAGTGGATCTTCTGATTCCCTCTTAGAGGAACAATGGTTTAACGTCATTGAAAAAATATTTTATATACACCAATTTCAGGAAGAAGAGAAAGTTGTGCTGGTGATCTATAGTTTTGATGAGGAAGGATTTGTAAGATTTGGGTCATGATTCTATGTACCTCTACTATAGAGATAATGAAGGAGATTTTGAATGATGGACAAGGCTCAAACTTCTCAATCTACCAAGGGTGAACAAATATGTAATGATATATCTGACAAAACTTTAGGTCAGATAGTATAAAAAGGGATATTACTCAATATACATCAAAGTGTCTGGTAATACAGAATGTGAAGGATGAGAGGAAAAATTCTAAGGGGATGATGCAACCACTACCCATACTAGCATGGAAGTGGGAGAAAATTACCATGGAATTTTTCACTGGACTTCCATGTAAATCCATAGGAAACAATGCTATATGGTTTGTTGCGGATCGTCTTACCAAGACAGCTCACCAAATCACGTTTTGAGAGGACTTCTCATTGGATCAACATTCATGGATTTACATCCAATAAGTGGTAAAAGTGCATGGTGTACCACTATTTTTTGTTTCTGATCGTGATCTTGGATTCACCTCAAAGATATGGAAATGTCTCCAACATGCTCTAAGCACTGAACTGAAATTCAATATGACATATCTTCCTCAAACTGATGGCCAATCTGAGAGGACTATTCAGACACTTGAAGACATGTTGAGATCATGTTCTATGGAAATCAAATGAGGGGGGGACCAATATTTTCCACTTGTTTAATTCTCCCACAAAAACATTTTCCACTCAAGAATGTGAATGGTTCTAAAAGATGACCTTTATGTGAAAAGCTGCATAACACTGGAATGTTTGGATGAAGTCGGTCAGTATAAGCTGCTAGAACCTGAAATGGTCAAAGAAATGGTGGGGAAGGTTAACAGCATTCAAAATCATATGAAGACAGTCTAAAGTTAACCAAAAAGTTATGCAGACAATAATCTATAATACCTTATGTTTAAATTTGGAGACGTGGTATTTCTACTCATATCTCCATGGAAGAATGTCATAATATTTGGAAAGAAAGGGAAGTTAAGCCCTAGGTACATCGGCCCCTTCGAGATTCTTGATTATGTTGAGGATGTGGCATATTGTAACGACCAAAAGTTTTGCAATAGAAGTTCCATTATTATATTTATGTCATAAAATAACACGAAATCACAAAATAATGAAGTAAAAAGTGATAAGTGACCTTTAAAAATAATTTTGTCACTTTTGTGTTTGGATTTTAAAAATCTTACATACAATGTTGTGTTCAAGATGATTTTTGGATTCTAATGAAAAATAATAATTTTTGGTGAATAGTAACGTACACTTAGGAATAGTAACATACAATTATGAATAGTAATATTACCCTTATGAATAGTAAATCATCCAATATAAGAGTAACATTACCTATGAATAATAAAATAAAGTTTAGACATCTTAAAAAGTGACAATTTGACCTTAGTAAACGTGGTATTTTGTAAGTCATAAATAATTAATTATAATTATTTAATTAATTTAAAAGAATATTTATTTCCCTAAGATTTATTCATAAATTATTTAATCAATTTATTATACTTTTTAGATAATTTTATAAGACCCTATGTAATTTTTGAAAGCACTATAAAATCAGTTTTAATCTTAAAAACTGTTTTTTAGTAAATTATGATGATAATTAAATATTAAATTAATAGTATTCAAAAAATTATTTTTCAAAAATGGACTTCATTTTTGGATTCTACACATCGAAAAATGGTTGGGTTAAATTTTTTGTATTTTTCTGAGATACTTGAATTTTTATGAATAGTGAAATACCGTAATTTACAAAATATGCTAAATAAGTTAATTGTAGGGTCATGAGTGATGTTCTGCTGATGTAAGCCCACTTGTTTCGGGATTAAATTATAAAATTACTATTATTAGTCATTAAAGACTCACTATTACTTGTCTTGTGGGGAAATAATAAACTAATGAATTTTATATTAAGGAAACCACACTCCCCTCCACTATAAAAGCCACCCTTCACACCCTCATCTCTTCACACCTATCAAGCTCCAATCCTTATCTATACACTGTCCAAACACCTTCCATAGCCCCTCCCCCACGTCTAAGATATTCTGGTCTCATCAAAATACCATTCTTAGGCCCTTAAGGAGGTTCTCAAGAGAAGGATTCAAGAGGTAATTTCCATCCCTCTTCTCATTTAATTTCCTTTCAAGTTCAAGTTCATTTCTTGATCTCTCCCCACCTATCTTCATCCAAATTTTGTTTTAACTCTATTATTATACATATAATATAATTTTATTATTCTAGTGGGATATTATATCATCCAACCCCCTTTCCCTCTTCCTTTTATTTTATTAAAGAGAACTTTGTTCGTGAGGTGTTGATTTATCACCTCCAAGAACGACATGCTTTCTTCTTCCATTTCTACCTTCAGATCAGGTCATGAAACCATTTTTATGGTTGAACGAGAATATGTTATATGTTTTATTTCCTATTTAATGTTCTGTAAATAACCTATGGCCATATTACTAAGTGATAAGTTAAAACAAGTTTGTTGTGATCAAACAACCGCCCAAATTTACCCAAATATCCATCACTTAATTCTTATCTAATGATTCATCCACATGGATCTAATATAATTAATTATAGGATCATTAAAACTCCTTTAATATCATTGATAAAATTTAATATCATTTCTTTATGTTTACCCATTTTCTACCCGAACTTCAATTTATGAATACAGGTGAACAACCCAAGAAAAACAATAAAAATGAACATCCCCGAACAATGTTTTTAAACTATATAAGTCATCCAAAGGAAAATAAGATGGAATAATGAAACCAGAATGAACCCTATTAATGTGAACATGGTTCTGGATTTATAATTAATGATTATAATGTCATTATACAGGGCATTAAAGAGAAGGAAGCATTCAGGTACAGGGTAAGTGGAAATTCTCGAACCCAACTTCCATCCTTCGGGTTCTACCTCTTTCACTCCATTTTTAATATGGTCACTTCTTAAAGATAATTTTTTCATAATTGTATTTCCTTTTCTTGGATATACATGTTTTCTAAAGAAGTTTATGTCAATCCAAATGTTTTTCAAAATAACTCTTCTCTTAAGAACTCAACTTTTACCTCTTATTCAAGGTTGATGATTCTTGTATCAAGTATGTTGTTCCCTCTTTATTTTGGGAACCCAATGTTTAAGAATGTGTTATTATGAGATGAAACACATTAATTTTCATGGGTTAGTTATGTTCATTTATGATATATGTTCATTTTGGAATGCATGATAAATGATAATGTTATGATGTGACGGGTACGCCCAGAATTATATAACACAATATGAATGTTTAAATGTGACGGGTGCGCCCAGAATTATATACACCAAAATGTATTGGGTAAAGTCATTAATCTCATGAGTAAATTTGAAATTATGCATGAAAATTTTTTTATCTTGGTTCACTAGTATTTGTATTATTTAACCACTAAGAAAAGATGTTTTATTTTTATTGTTTTCCACATTTCAAGTCTTGTGTTTATGCTTCTCTCGTGTTCAAGATCATTTGCATATGTTATGATTATGCTCACCCAATGATATATTGTTCTTATATATACTCTTACTGGGATTCTATCTCACCCCTTTTATGTATATCCTCATGTGGCGACATGTACTAAGGAGAAGACAAGTTCCGATAAGAATCTAGAGAAGAAGAAATTAAATAAATATTTATGTCTGATGTTGTAATTGTTATGTATGGTCCTAGTTTTTCCAAGACACTAAACCTTTGGATCCTCTATGTGTAATACTATTATGTTTTTTATCTTTAAAATGATGTAATAGTAATTTAAGAAAAGTTCGGTTTTCTATACCTATCGACTGGCACATCCACCTACCATGTTGAAAGTACATGATTTCTTTCATGTATCCATCTTAAAGAAGTACATACTATACCATTCACGTCTACTCTTTTCAGAGGTGGTACAATTGGAGGATGATCATTATTAAGAGGAGTAGCAATTGAAGATCTTGGATCATGGAGATAAAGTTATGCGTAACAAGAAAACTAACTTGGTCTAGGTACTATGGCGAAACAATAAGTAAGAAGATGCTACATGGGAACTAGAGGAAGAAATGAAGGAAAATTTCCCGCACCTGTTAAAGTCATCGAATGTAAAATGAATATTTGATAGATAAATTTCATAAGGGGGGAGGAATGTAACAACCCAATGTTTAACAAATAGAAATTTGTTTCATATAAATATTTCATATATTCACATGAAATAACAAAATAATGAACTATTAAGTTATATGTGACCTTTAAAAATAAGTTTTTCACTTATGTGTTTTTAATTTTGAAAATCTATCAAACACGATTGCAATCAGTTAGTTTTTTGGAGTTCAATAAGGAAAACATATTTTTTTTTGTGAATAATAACCTACTCTTATGAATTGTAACATAACCTTATGAACAATGATATACCCTAATGAATGGTAACATTACCTATGATGTTATAAAAAAATATTCACGTGAATGTATGATGTACATATATTTTAGAATAAGTAAACGAATGTTTTAAAACTTGTTTTTTATAATAAATTATGAGTTTAATTAAATATTAAAAAAATTATTTTTTAGAAAATTATTTTTTAAAATGGATTTTTATTTTTTACTCTACACATCAAAGAATGGTAATGGTGAATTTTTCTGATTTTTCTGAAATACATGAATTTTTAGTGAATAGTAAAATACATTTATTTGCTGTATAAATACATTATAATTCAAATCCGCTATTCCTAACATCACAAGTGATGTAAGAACACAAATCTCAAACTCACATGCATTTATTACAATTTTGGGTCATGGAATCCTCACTATTATAGGTTTTGAAGGCAATTAATAAACTAATTATTATAAAATTATGAAAACCATCCTCTACTCCACTATAACCCCCCCCCCCACCCCCTTTTCTCTTCACTTATACCAAGCCTTGTTCCATTTAAATATTCTATCCAAATATCTCCCCAATATCCTCCCCCACGTCTAAAGGCCCCTAGTCTATTCAAAATACCAAAACCTCTCCCCTTAAGAGGTTCTCAAAGGAGGTAGACTCAAGAGGTAAATTCCACTTTTCAAATATCTCATTTATTTTAAGTTCGTTTCTTTTTTTTCTTTCCTCACATCCCTTCTCCCAAATGATATGATAACTCTAGTATCCTACATGTATCAAGGTGATATTATGCTAATGGGATACTTCATTATCTTCTCTCATTTTCCCAACTTTTATTTAAAAGAAATGAAAGCTTCGCTTAAGGTGTGATAATTTAGCACATTCAAGGACAATAGTTTATCAAATTCTATTATCATATTTAATTCTGGTCATGAATGTAACACTCGAGACATTTATTTTATATAAATCATCAATGGAATCTTTTTCTACATAACACTTTCTTGGTTTGCTTTACACTAAATTGCAACCTTCCTCGATAGCTTGCGTCGTACGCAATACCGAGTTTCACTAAACAATGATATGCTAATAAAATATTATTAAAACTAGCCGTTGTGGATATTAATAACCACTTTATGAAATTTTATGAATTTTATTTTTTAAAAGGGACTTCATTTTTGGATTCGGAATATCGAAATTATCTTAGGGTGAAATTTTGGTATTTTTATGAAAACATTCAATTTTTTATGAATACTGAAACCACTAAGTGGAAATTAAAAAACTGAATTTTTCATAAAACATAATTTTACCGCTTCTGTGAGTGTAATTTCAAAAATCCAAGAGACACGGTTGATTTCAGTAAGTAAAATGTGGTTCAATGAGATGAAAATAATTTTTGGTGAATAGTAACTTTTTACTTTTATTTACCACGGTTAAAAGTAAATAGGGTAATTAAGGGTAAAAATGATATTATTATTACCCTACCACATTTCCTAATTCTATTAGACAATTGTAATTCGACCAAAAACAACCTTAGAAATAAAATATTACCATTTAGGCCCACTTGGATTAGATTAGGACATTTATTATTGATTTATTTAAATAAGGGTTAAAATAGTTAAAATCAAAGTTTAATAAGTAAATAATTTTTAATATGGGGTTATACATAAGATAAATTACACTATAAATATTCATTAAAAAGATAAAAATATTACATACATAATGGTATTTTATTTTTAATTTTTAGACATTAAATAATTTAATTTATTTATGACACAAAGATGATGCAGTAATTATCTTATTAATGAAATATTGACATAATTGATGTTATAAACACAAAAATAAATTTATTTTTGAGAATTTTTATGAATTCTACTAATTTTATAGATTAATATGACATGTTAGTATTGATTTATCTAACTTTTTTCGAACTAATCATTCTGTTATGATTTTCATAAAAATTAATTACTAAATAGTGTCAAATTTGACATAAAATAGTTTTTAAAACAAATATTATATTAGTAATTTTTATTTTATTCCTAAAAATATAAGGTTCGGCCAAAGGACATATATACGGTTATATATATTAATAAAAAACAACTTGGGGTTCGTTTGGCTGCTTATAGTAAGTTTATTAACCTTATAGTATAAGAACACAAGAAGACACGGTAAAGGTAAAATTAGTTAACTTAATGTTAAATCTAAATGATAAGGTTAAAATAGGAACCTAAACTTGCCTAAATTATATTGGATGAGATTATTTCGTCCCATACCCACCTTGGATTCTAAATTAATCAATTTGGAGCTATTTAAAACCGATCATGACTTTATAATAAAATAATATTTTTAGTTTTTCAGAAGGAGCCCCTCTCCTCCCTTATAAAAGGGCACCTCCTCCCCCTCTTCCTCACACCACTTTGAGCCTTCAAGATCGTTAAAACCCTGCCAATTGCTTATCTCCACTTCCCTAGAAACATACTAGAGGTTCTAGTCTTCTTCAAAGATCTATTTTAGTGCCCTAAAAGGAGGTATCAAAGAAGCACTTCAAAGAAGAGGTAAAGTCAGTTACCGATTCCTTCATCTTTATTTCTTCTTCCACTTCTTCTTCTTTAGTTGTTTCATTATGAAGTAATAACATTATTATCACTCATATACAGATATGTTATTATAAGTATGAAACAACCCTATTTCACCATCTATCCATCCTACGGAAAAATAAATCACCGCGCGTGCGTACGTACGGAATATCGTCTCCACGCCGTGGTGTAATCTATTTTCCACCACCACCTTACATGGATGGGTATAATGGTTTCAAAAATGACTATATATGAATATTATAAAGTGATACTGATTCTGAAATAGTATACATACACTCCAATACAATTCCACGATCATAGGAACGATATCATCACTCGTTCGTACGTACGGAATACCGTCTCCACGATGTGATGCGACTCGTTCTACATGATATTAATTTCATAATGATTATATAAATGAATTGAATAAATTAATATGATATATATTAAACTAATAACATTCTGTAAATGAGGCATCTATAATATAAAGAGAAGAATAAGAATTTATTCGACAGACACGCATAAGAACAAAAAGTAATAAACACCCAAATAACAAGTAGTAATGAAATATTACTAATAATAAGCTAAGAATATGACAATATATGATATCATAAAAATAAGTATGATTCTGTAATAAGTAAATAACATTATTTAAATCATTATACTGGAGGTTCGGACACATACAAAGCATATCGGACCAAAGGTAAGGGAAATATCACAATCTCATTTTTATCCGAGATTGTTTATACATTGGCATTTACTGGGGTGTATTTTATCATCCACATACATGTTTCCTCAATATGTAATATTATTTCAATCCACCTACAATTGTTTAAATCCAATTTTACCCTTCGGTGAGTTTTTAGTAAAAGATATGAAAGGAATCTTTTGTCGTTTTTCGTATGAGGTACTTTTTTTACTTTCCGAAAAAAGTACGAGAAGAATGTTTTTTTAACCTATACGGCATGAATGGATTTTTAAAACATTATTTCCAAGAAGCTTCCTTTACAAGTTTCCAAGTTTATTTTTAATCAAATTCTTTTAGTTTAAAATTGTATGACATGTTAAGAAAGGAAAAAATGTTTTTGAAGTAGAAAGGATATTTTCCTCAAGAATGGAGTTCAAGTGTTTTATCAAAATTATTTTCCATCTAAGATAATATAGGGTTCTGATTCTATCACTATAATTACATTGATTTGATTATTTTGTGATGGAATTATTTTTATGAATTCATTTATCTTAT
This sequence comes from Viscum album, assembly GCA_963277665.1. Taxonomy (NCBI): domain Eukaryota; kingdom Viridiplantae; phylum Streptophyta; class Magnoliopsida; order Santalales; family Viscaceae; genus Viscum; species Viscum album. Next base: position 773,680,579 of record OY728138.1, read on the forward strand.
ATGAATTGTTTTATGATGTCATGATTTTTAAGAATTCCATTTTTATTACATGGGTTATGCATTGATGTATGATTTATGATTTTTTGGCACACATAAGAATGGTATAATTATGAGATGGGTGGGACCTATATCTCCCTCCAATGCATTGGGTAAAGATTTTATATCCTATGAGATATACATGGCTAGAATGGTAGGTTATACCAGTTCAGTGAAACAGGACTGAAACGAGGAGTGAACTTGGTTCAGAAATGGACTTTGTCCACTAAGATAGTCTTGGCAATGAGTCTTGACTAATAAGAAATGATTCTCTATGATTATGTGTGTATGCCACAAAGTATCATGTTTTAAGTTATGATTATTGGGATTACATTTCATTACTATGATTTATCCCATGTTTTGAAATTTTGATCTCTTTTGCAGGCTCAGATTTCCAAAAGTTATGTGCTTATGTATATGATGTGATTGATATTTCTTTTCTTTACCCTTACTGAGCATTTGATCTCACCCTTTTGTATTTTTTATTTCCCCAGGTCAGGAAGAAGGTTATTAAGTAGAATATGCCAAAAAGGGACACTATATATGATTAAATAAATGGGAGGCAAAGTAGATGCTTTATGAACCAGTTGTTTATGTTTCCCAGTTTCTAAAGACACTATACCTATACGATCCTTTCTTGGTTTTGTTATATGTTGTAATATGTGTGCTTCAATTCTGAAGTAATAACAATGTGTGTAAGTTATGGATCGTTATAATAAAACAATTTGTTTTATGGTTTAACAAGATTATTATATATATAATATATCCTTGTTATTCTTCTGTAATCCTTTTTTACTAATGGAATTATTTTATAAAGAAAAACATGTTCATTGAATCAAACCCACCGTTTAACAAAAATGGTTGTCACAAAGGTTTTGTTTAATAATTTGACTTCAATATAAGTAACCAAATTAAATTTGAAACCATTTAATATCATGTATGTTCACTAATATCATATAACCTAAATTATGGACAACCACTTTCATCATTAAAGTTTATCCAAACATGAATATAAGAGAACCGATCATTAAAACCAAGTAAGAAAACGAGATCAAACAATGAAATTGAACCTTATAACCAATAAAAAAGGTCATCAATGAACCAAAAAGGGATATAATTAATAAATAAAATATATAATAATTTTGGAATTTTTAATTAATAAACCTAATATTTCTATTCAGGTCATTAAGAACAAGTGGAGAACACCACTGGATTTATGGTAAGGGATCATCTCCATTTCTCTCATAATAAAACTTTTCCTCTTTGATATTTCTTTTTATCTGTAATCACAAATGATGGGGTATTTTTTAGCACTCCCCCCCATATTTCCATTATGTTTTATAATTGATGAGGAACCCTTTATAACTCTCATAAATCCATTTTAGGTACACCCGACACCATGTCAATAATCTGTAACGAAATCTACCCCAACATCCTTTGTTATTTAGGGTTTCCTTACCATTCATTATATAAAAATGGAATTATCTTATCGTTTTATGGGAATCTTATAAATTATGTTTAGTTGTAAAAAATTCATTTATAAATACCCTTTCATCACTTTCTTTCAGGGATATACATGTTTTAAAATATTCCCTCCTATGAATTTTTCGATAAGCAAACCTGTTTTAAGGGAACTTCCAAATTTTTACCCAATTTCATGTGATCTATAACCTAGGTTTTAAGAAACCATTGTATTTATAAAATCATTATTTTTATTATAAAAACCTTCTTGGTTCAATTATAGTTTTATATGAATTATTTTCCTCTTTTGTATTTTAAAATCACTAAAGTATATTCCTTACAACCGCACAAAATTTTTTTGATGCTAATGTTTTTAAATTACATTTTTTATATGTAGTCAGTTCTGTTTTACACCACTTACCATGTTTTATTCCTATTTTACCTTATTAATTTTCATGTATTTTCTAATCCATTTCATTCATGTAAAATTTAATGATACGCCCAATGGTTATTCCATATGTTATGATTGTGGTACCCCATTCATTCCATGAGTACCCTTATTTTTTTTGTATGGTTGATTATGTAAGATTATTTATGTGGAAATAATATTCATGAAAATGTTGATATTGGTGTGCCTAAATAGAAATTCAATGCATTGCGTATTGTTAAGTCTCATGATATGCGATGTGAAATGTGATTGGAGGTCAGCCTTGACCTGTACTAAAATGGGAATTGATATTGGTCATTAGCCATGACCCATAGTTAAATGATAAACAGGATTGGAAGTTATCCTTGACCCATTCTAAAGAACTTTTTTATGATTATTCCACATTTATATGATTCCATGTTTATATGATCTCATTCTTATATGATATGATTTTATAAGTTCTATTCATTGGATATCATTATGTGAAGTCTCATAACTCTTGTCCTTAATATGTATCCTAATGGCCATTCCCTTACTAGGATTTTAAGATCATCCCATTATTCATGTGTTCCCTAGGGTACCCTATACAGATTTAAGGGATCAAATAAAGTTATATGTCATTTATGAAGATTGAATAAAGAAGTCTGTTATAGTCCCATGTTTAATGTTCTATGTACCTAGTCTTCTAAAACACTAGAATTAATGATCGTTGGCATCTACTCTGATGTATAATTATTCTAAAAAACATAAAATGTTATATTTAAAAGGATAGGGTCACTAAAATTAAAATTATTATAAAATAATATGGTTAAAATATAATTTGTTTTGTAATATCTCTAACAGAAAAGGATACTTTGAAGGAATCATCCTCTCCAAAGCATGTCATCAAGGACAGCGACCCTCCTATGAAGGCATCCCCGGATGTGCCGACTCCTACAAAGGGCAAAGAGTTGATTGTTGATTATACTCTGACAAGATCTTATAGCGGCCCTTCTAGAGATCATGAGGTTATCACTTCTGATAATTTGATCCCTGACTCTCACCAGGTTGATGTCTCTAATCAGGGTGATGTGCAACTACATGTTGATTATCATCATGAAATCCAGAAGCAATTTCAGATATCTGAGTTACCAGAGAAATGGGGGAACATTTCTGAAGATGAATAGGGGAGGGTGCGTACCCCGATCAGGGTCTTGGGCAATGGTGACAAGCCAAAGACTACAGAAGGTGAGGGTCCTCCCCTTAAGATTCCACAACCCTCCTCCTCTGCATCTGAGAAAGGAAGGGCGGAGGAATCCACTCCTGGAGTTGGGGACCTAATCCACTGCAAAGGGGGTGCCTCTCATGTTGAGACCAAGGAAAGAGGTATGGATGAAAATACGATATCATATAGTGATATTGTCCGAGGAGAAAAGAAAAGAGGCTCTGACAATGAGGGTGCCAGATCTGCCCCTGTTTCAAGGAAACCAAGGAAGGACTACTCTGCAATTCTGAGGACCGTGACCACTAGGGCATCTGCCAAGAAGGAGGTTGAGAAGCTATCGAAGGAGAAGCTAGACAAACGGAAGTTCTATAAGATGTTTCTTAAACAATACGAGACCCAATCAGAATGGGAATCAGCTGATGCTGATGACACGATCGGGTATGGGGGTGGTGACTATGAATGTTTTGACTTGTAATCTCTCTCTCTTCCTTCTCCTGTTTCTGCACTTTTATTTTATTAATAAATTTGGTGGTCCAAGCTTTCTTGGATCGGACATTCTGGTAATATCTCTAACAGGTTGTATATACACCACATGAACTAATTTAGGTGTATAATACCAAACATTTCTAAAGACAAGGATTTTGAGATGAAAATACCATACTTTATTCCTAATTTCTCCATCTATTGAATGAAAGTTTATAAATAATCAAACTAATATCATTAGTTACATAACCAAGAACCATATTCAAAATTATAACCATTCATTCTCATCAGTTAAATAATTCTGTATATATATATATATTCATGATTTACCAATATTTACATCAAATGTCCATAATATTTATATCATTGAACATTTTTCATATAATTTATTTTTGTATCTACAATTTTTACAATGTGAATTTCTAATGCATAATTTAATAGACTATAATATATATTTAAATTTAGTTTATAAATCTTTATTTTCATTTCATGTCATTTTCTGTTATAAACCATAAAGGTGAAATCAGTGAAGAACATGTTCTTTTGATTCTTAATGAACAAAATGTATTTTCTTATTTAATTATTTAATTATTTTTACAACCTTAAGATAATTAAAAAATTATTTATATATTAAAATTTTATTATAATAGTAAATATGTTCCAATAGCCATCCAGTAGATAAATGTATAGTATTGTTTAAGTAGGTGGTTAAAAAGTTGTAAAAATGAACTTACCATTATTAATAGATTATTATGAGATAAATTAGTTATAAAATAATTATATGCAAATAATAATGATCTTATTTAGTTTTAATTATTGCGATATATTATAATTATAAATACATAAAAATATTTTTTATTTACAGAATGTCATTTATTATAATGAAGATGTATTTTCCCACATAGTTAAATAGTTTAAATGATTGAATTAAAGATAATAATTTATTCATTATATAGTTAATAGGTTCAGTAATGTTTCATAATAAAAACATAAGGATGAAATAAAAATCATATGTAATAATTAAACCATTATAATAACCCATAATTATGTATGGTGATGAGAATTTTTTTTCTTGTGGTGGTGCAAGTCCATACATATGTATGAATGACGACTTAATTTTAATAATGGATATAATAGATGAATAAATAATAATAATAACATAAAATATTAAAATTATAGTTTATAATTGATTTTTATATCCTTATATAACTATTCATAGAATATATTTTAGTGAATATAATTAAGATCAAAAGAAATGTAGTTGATAATACTCACATTGGGTACTTGAATTTTCTTTATAATTCTCCTTGTAAATGAATTCCTTATTTCAAATAATGATGACCATAATATTTTTAACGTGATATAAGATTATCATATGTAAAATATTATTGTGTTTCAATGTGAAATTCAAATAATAGGTCTTCTTTGAAGTGGAGGTATTGTTACCATTTTATATGTGAGGAGATGGTACTTTTTTAAGCACCCTTAATATGTTTTGTAATGTTACGTTAAAATTCCTAGGTTAATGGATATAAATGCTTAAATTTTATGTTAAAATGATTTTGGGTATATAATTACCTAAAACAGTTGTTTTGGATAAAATTATGAGAGTTCTATGGATATTAGGTTTACTTATAACGTTTTATGAAAATATAATTTCATGATGATAATTAACACCTGACATTGGAATTTATTTTTATAATAAAATTTTATATTTATAATTTAACCTTATTAAAAAATTATATATTAAATTTTTATATAATTATATCTAATAACATTTCTAAGGGTCTGAAGGGAAAATTTTATGATTAGCACACATAATGCGTAAAAACATAATTTTAGGAAATGTAAATTTTATGGTTACATTTTCTGTGTAAGACATAGTAATTAAAACTATCATTTAACATGTCACAAATTAGTTTATTTTGAAAAGATTAAAATTTATGATTATTTCATGTTGTGATACAACCGAATATCATCTTGAAAATACATGATTAAAATAATATTGAGAATAATTTATATTAAAGTTTCATTTTACATTAGTTATAAAAAAAATTTACATAGGTTTTATAAGTTAAAATAATATTTTAAAATGAATAAATTTATTCCATAAACTCATATTTTATCATCAAAATTTTTTTACAATTATATATATAATTATTATATAATGATAACTTCCATAAATATTACTATATTCCTAAAAATGTATTTCAAGTAAAAACTGGCCATTTTAGAATTAGGGAATAAATTGGTAATTGATAAATTATTATCATAGGATTTCATAAATTAATATATTTTTTTCAAATTAAAATTAAAAAGCATATAAAATTTTTTTCTCAATAAAATCATAAAATATAATGATTTGTTTTTGAAATTGAAATATGAAAATACGAACTGTTGCTATTCAAATATCATATAATTTACCAACTAAATTTTTTTCATCCAAATATTAAAATTAAAAATAACTAATCATCATCATCATCTATTTCTGAAAATATAAATTTATATATAATAAAAATGACTTTCTAATGAAATTCCCCTCCAAATGATAATTTATATTAGTGGTCATTTTTTTAATGTAGATAAATTTTAATTAATATTAATATAATTACTTGTTTCTATTATATATATTATAATTAATTTACTCAAATTAATAACCTATAATTTTATGTGAATGATTTAACTGTATTATATAAGAAATTATATATATTCTAAAAATATAATAGTATTTTTTATGTGAAGTGTAGTGTGTGGAAAAATCTATCGAACACATTGACTGAATTTATGGCAATCATATATTAACATATCTAGTTGATACATGTTATATTTATTTTGTTTATATGATTTTTTGATGATTTTTTTTATGTTTTTTTATACTACTCTAATTTGAATGGTTCATTGTACTCATGAATTGAGGGGAAATCATTCCCAATAGAGTTCCTTAATACTCATACGCTATTTTTAATCTTGTGGGGATTGGGAACACCCTTTCGGCCATATCATTGGATTATTAAATGGAAGAATCTAAGAGACTTGTTTCAGTTTTTCACAAAATTTTATCATAGATTATTTTTCCCAAAGGGATCTAAGGTTCTTTAATCACCACAATTTTCAGTTGGGGTTTGTTGGGATAGGTAGAGGGCCAGAGTAAATATAAAAACTCTAGAATTAGATCTTGGATGGGTTCTTGATCACCACAATTCATGATAAAACATGAGTTACCATGCAATTATATGGTTTGAGTCTTGGTTTTGAAGTTTGTGGATGTTTTGTATAATAATTTTATCCTAGTTGGGAGATTAATTATTTTATGGGTCACATTGATGATTAGAGTTAAATATTATGATGAAATTATGTATTAATGATTAATATTGAATGGAGTTGAAAAATATTCAGTGATTATATAATTTAATTAATTCCAGGACAATATTTGTGTCATTATTAGTGTATGGTTTTTCTTCTTGTGTATCTAAATCATTAACATATGTGTTTAACACTCTTATTACTTTTCATTGATATCATATTATACATAATGAATACATTGGTTCCACCATTTATTTGAGATAAATAAATTTAATTTAATTTAGAAAATTATGTTTTATTATTTAAATTTTATTTCTATGGGAGAATTATTTTTTGGGTTTTTAATTTAATGGTTGGTTTTATGTTTGGAAACGTTTTTGTGTCGTTGAATTGAAATATTTTATCTTTAAATTTATTCTTTCAATTATGGGATTTTCCCAAATAATTGGATGTGTTTTCAATGGGATTATACAATTAAAATTAATATTTTTATATATAATTATGTAGGAGTAATTTTTTTATAATTTGTTTTCATATATTTATTAAAATGAATACTTTATTAGTAATTGATTTCATTTATGATGGATTGTAATATTAAAGTAGGATTTTTATAAATATGTGTGTTTTCAAAAGGGGGGATTGTATTTAATGTATTTATTAAGGTATTTTACTAAAGGGTTGTGAATTAAATAAAATGATTTTAAAAAATATAAGGATATTTCATTTGATGAAAAATTGGAGATGTCTAGTCTTGTTTATAGTGTGGGACTATAGGGGTTTGTCTTATATCACAAAGAGTTTTACTCTTAGAGAATCTTAAGAGAAGAAATTTTTTTGGTGAGATGATGTTTATTGTATTTTTTTATAGTTTATGAGGTGTGATTGTGAAACTCATTGACTTAATATAGAGTTATGTTTGGGTAGGGGAGTATAATTCGCAACAGTTCTCGGACTCCAACCTAAACTTCTTTAATCATGGTATTTTTTGTATGAATGATGGAATAAATGTGTTTAAGTTGGATTATGGTATTTTATATATGCTTTTGATTTCTTTTAAATATTCAAGTGCGATTGGAAATTGTGTATACTTAGTCCATCTCCATATGTTTAATGGGTACGTGTCTCATAAGAGGAGATATTATTGGTGAATTTTTGTAGGAATTCTATTTTTAGAGTATTCTATTTGGTTGATTCGATTAGGGGTGTTATGGTTTTTAGGAATTATAGATTTTTTGGGCCCAAATTAGATTTAATTGTTAATATTTTGGTTTTAATTATTGGCAATTCTGTTCCATGGATATTATGACAAAAAAATTTAAAAAATATTTCATTTATATAATAATTAAAACCTCTCTTTGGATATAATTTTCGAGTGCTCTAAATGAAAATAAAATAATGGTTTTCTTAGTTTTCACCCTTATGCATGGAATAAGGTTTTTTATAGGTAATTTTCTTGTACAAAAATATAGGGTTGATTGTGGTAATTATATATGGGTAAAAAAATTTATAAAGGTTGAGTTATGTTAGAGAGGTGATTCAAAAGACTGTGTAAGGGTGAGACATAATTTTTTAAGGGGTAATATATGTGTTACATAATGGAAAAAAATTATTATATAAACTAAATAAGTGTACAAAGGTTATATGCATAAGGGTATGCTATGATTTTAATATGTTTCATATGGGTAAAATAGTGATATATATAATGTAAATATACAATATTCATAAGTTGTGTAATAGAACTAGGGGTGTGGCATAATGGTTGGGTAATCTATGCCATGGTATAACTGATTTTCATTAGGGTGATACTTCACTAGTGAAAATTATGTTGATAAATTACTTTATTATAAAGTTTATTTTAAATAATTGTAGTTGTGATATGTAAATTCTGATTTCTTTATTAATTATGGGTATGATTTATGATTATTTTAATGAAAACATAGAAAATAATAGAATTTGGGAATCATATCCAAGGTTTTACCATAGCCTAGTGAAAAAAATATTTTTTGCAGGATTTCATCAACTATTTTTGTTTTTTTTTTGAAAATTTGCACAATGGAATATTTAGTAATATTGGGTAAGGATTTAATATTAATACTGAAAAAATATTGTAGGAATTGATTCATAGGAATCAATTGTCCCTTTAGTTTATTATTCATTATCCTAGAATGTATTTCACAATATAGTGGAATTTGTTTAGATCATACTTGATTCAATTGGGTATCATGTTTTATATATTCATATGATAATCTTATTTCTTTTTTCATCAACATTTTCCCACAAACTAGATTGTATTATCTTAGTGCATTTTACTCTCTTGCTTTATACGCTCATTATAACAACCTAGTTTTTCTATGTGGTATAGACCCCATATATTTAAGTTTGAATCTTCCTTTTTAATATTATAATTTCCATAAAATGTTAAAGTGGGTTAGGAGAATCCATGTATTATTTAGAGAATGAGCCTCTAATTTTTAGAGAATCATTATGAGGAACCTGATTAGCCCACAATTAGTACTAATGATGCAACCCAACCATGAGAACCTGTATATAAGGGATCATGGTTTTACAAATAATGAATGAGAAGCTATATTTTAGTGTGAAAAATTATAAATGTGTTTAAATGGGGACCCAAATTGAATACACATTGTCTGGAAAATTTTGTGCCATACCCGCATGTGTAGTTCCATTTATGCAGTATGACCACATGCTTGGAACATGGTTTGGACAAACCATGCATCCAGACTTTTTACCCCCATTTAAAAATGGTAGTTTTACTTTTTTACCATATTTATTTATAACCTACCAACCTATTTTTGCTTCTTTTGACACACAACACCCTTCATTTTTATAGCTCTTTCTTCCTTCCCAAATTATTCATTGAATCCAAGCCTCCAGATGAGACCTAACTCTCTCATCATCCATCACATTTTAAGTGTAGTGGTAAGATCTTCCATCCATTACCATCCATTATTTATCTATATTTCAATATTTGAATCTATTTCTAGGAAAGCTAATTTTTTATATTTTTATTGTATTCATCTATTTCTCTATTTTCTCTCATAAAAACACATATCTATAGCCTATACTGGATGATTTATTCTCTACAACTATAAGTTATGTGTTCAATATTTTTCCCTCAATGTGTCATCCATTTATAAGTCTTTTTTTTCTATGCATATTATAAACTGAATTGATTTCCTTTTAATTTTTAAAATAGTTAAATTAATTATTGGAACTAAAACCTAGGCCTATTAAAAATACTTTTTTCCATTTTTTGTGTTGGAATATCACCAACCATAACCCCTTTGGGTGAGTTCCCATATACATGAGCCTTAACACCCATCACATGTTTTGGATTAACTTTTAAAAATTATTTTTTTAAGGTAATTAAAAATATATAATTTTAATTTAGTATGTAAATTACTTGTCATTTTGCATGTATTTGATTGTGTAAAGAATTATTTAATTATAACAACACCAATATGAAAAAATTAGTTATAAATAAAATTAAGATGTTTTTCTAATTAAACAGAATGAATAAGAGGAATGGAATAACACATGCTCTTTGACTATTTTTAAGTGGTTTCCATTGATTATAGGGATGTTTCCTATTAAATATCTGGTCAAAATTTAGTCACCCTTTTATTCTTGAAGAAATTACTTAAGTACTCAGAGGACACCACCCTGATTCATTGATTTTATTTCCAAGGAATATAACCACCGTAAAAATATTTCTTTTTTTATTATTACAGGATTTCATAATAAATATACAAATTATTCATTATATTCATTTATTAGGATATTATATCTTCTTATAATATCTTCTTTTATTCATCTTTATGTCATCATACACATGACACCAGGGATCATCACATTGGGATCTATTCCTTATTACCCCAAGAATTAATTTGGATAAATACCAAGAACTCCGTAAGTGACATTTACCCAATGTAATTACAATGTTTTACCACTAGGGTTGCACTTAGACCCTTTTGTCTAGGTTTTATGGTTATTTAATGTTAGCTGGAAGGACATTTAAAGCTCATGGATTCCTTGGATTCGCCATGAGACCTCTATTGTGTTCATTATAATCATTAACTTCCTATCATTTTAATGGGACATATCTTATTTATAGGTTACCTATTAACAGACATCTACTTGAGTTTAGAGAAACTATGGTCGGTCGGGCTTTCAAAGAGGAAATCAATCCCGACATGGTTATTATATAAGTTTCTCTTATATTATTTATCATTTTAACTACACACTTATATATTTATAAAAAAACCTATTATGATTTTTATATACAATGTTGATGTTGACCACGATAGTTTTACTCCGACAATGTTCAAATCCCTAATTAGTAATCTGATAGGCTTCATGATTGCATCTCGAAATAAGGGGAAATTATTTACTATGGTTGTTTTATTCATGTGATGATACAGTGTATTAGAGAATAGGAATTATCATAGGATTGGGATTATTTTTTTAGTTTATCCATTTCTCTTTTTGGTGTACTTTTTTATAACATGTACTAATGTTCATCGACTTTTATTTTGTATATAGTATCAGGAAAATTACATCATTTGTATATAAATTGGATATTACAGTTCATAATTAGTTTATTAAGTCTATAAAAATAATATTTTATGTTTCAAATTATAATTACAGCTACCATAGTTTTTTTAATATTATAACTTTTATTTACCACTTTTCTCAACTCTGAGATGATTAAATAGTAACCCCATGGACATACCTTAGGCCCTCTCTATTATTAAATAACCTATGTCATTATGGGAGGATACCTTGATTCCATTGGCTAAAAGTGTTTGGTTAGTTATTAGTGAAATGGTACTGGAATTTCACAAAGTGGTATTATAGAATTCTTCTCATTTTCTTATTATTTTTTATGGTTATGAAAGAGATTAGGGAGCCTTAGAATTTGGTAATGAATCTGTTCTGTGGATTAGTTAACCAGTAAATATCATAAATTCAAATTATATGGGATGGTAGTTAATGATTTTTTCACTTATTACAGTTGAGCTGGTTTTACAATCAGGTGAAACACTCATTTATTGGATTAAATTATTATTTTATTTCATCCTCGAACCAATATAGAAAGGAATCATCACACATGAATCATCATAGGCAGGAATATATTCACATGCCTTGCATATTCCATGACATATATGAGTACATAGTTTCTTGAATTATATTTATTTCTTATGGTTTTTTTATTTTCCTTGTTGGTTATAATTGAAAATGTGTTATGGTTCCATGTAGGTATAAAATAATCGAATAATTAAAGTATCTTTATAAACCTAAATGGGGTTTTTAAATATAGGATAATAGTGGGACCTTAATTAGTCAATTATAAAGTGTTAATCTTCGAGTCATAGATTTAAAAATATAAAATTTCAATTGGTTCAAATAACATTGATACAAATTGTAACATAAAGAGTAAGTGTGCCGCTATAAATTTGAAATGGTGATCCATCAAATTAACCCATCATAAAAGACCGGTTGTGATTACATGAATAACAATTTTCAACACAAAAATAAAAGAAATTTATATGTTTTAAATGATAGATTCATCTAATTGGACATTGATATATATATAAATATAAAAATAAACTTGGATAAATTTATAAATATTTGAGTTCTAAATTTAAATATAAATCTTTTTCATTAAATACTAATACTAATTGAAGATTGAAGGGTGTTTTCATCTATAAATTAAAACTGAAAAAATGTATACCAAAACCCCAAATTTTAAACAGATTACTTGAACCTGACTTGACCATGGTACTGGGAAGTACTAAGTTTATCTAATGATTATAATTGGTCTTATACATTACCAAAACCTGGAATTAGGATCAATAATAGGGCTATAAATTTAATATAGGAAGGCTTGTACTATTATTATTCTTATACATGTGATTTTAATTATGGATAAACCTTATCAGAGGACTATGCTTGGAATTTTTGGATAAATCCTACCCCTACATTCTTGATTCATGAACTATGAAGGTGATGGTGAACATTTTTCTAATTTAGTGGGCCCTAACCTGCTAGTAGTGCCACCTAAGTCACCTAAAATTATAACTCATATTGTACCTATAATGGTAACTGATAATGAGTTCCATAATGATTTTATATGCTTAGTACAATATAAATATATCGAGATCCATGACCTAGACATACTATGCCATTGGTGATAAGGGAGTTCCAGTAGCAATACACAACTATTTTCTCTTGGGAGGGTGGCACCCAAGCTATCAAATCTTGGAAATATTCCAAGGAATATATTAATTATAATATTGTGATTCTTCCAAAATTTGGGTTAATATCATCACTTATATTTGTTGGTATTCTTTTAAGAGCTAGTGGTATTTTATTACCTAGTTTTATTAGAATCAATGTATAGTATGTAGAGATTTCTAATATTGATTTTAGGATTACCTCATTCTCGATCCTTTTATTGTCCACTGAGTAAGAAAACTCTTTCTCTTGGTGTTGATAAGTATATATTTTATGGACTTTTATTATCATATCATATATCATCAGTTATTTGTTCCAATTTTTTCTGTGATTAGTTATCCAATGTGTGAAATTTTAAGGAGGGACTGAAGTATGCCATTTGATGTCATTTAAATATCTTTCAACTAACTACCATGTCATAGAATGTGAAACATGCCCTTATTACTAAGTTAAAATTGATGGAATTTAATGTTTTGTGGATTAGTGTTTCATATTTAAGACCGGGTAGTTTATCTAGTTTTAGAAAGCGTCTTCTAGAGTGTTCTTTATTGATCTCTTGAATCGATGATATTCTCACCAGTATTTTTATTATACATAATCAGTGTGGGTGACATGGCCATATAAAATCTTAGTGAGGCTGAGACCAAGTATAGGTTTAGTCATATTGAGAAATGGGTAATATAAAATTATTTTTTTGATCCATTCCTTATACACCCAGTGGGAGTGGATCTTCACTATCTCCCCTTTTCATAGCAATATCGGTGGCACACTGTCATCAGGGAAACCTGTGTAACACTATCTTTATAGGGCAAGGATGTAGATGTGGTCGATGAGGCTATAACCCAGATATAATGCATCATTACACTAGACCCAATTAGGGTGGTTAAGTGGTGGCTCTGGGCTAAAGATCTATCTAGGTTTATGCAGTAGATCCTATACCTAAATATTAGGGTAGAAAACAATCGACAATGAGAGGCACGATCTACATTGGAATCCTCTTTATTGGACACAAGCAATTTTCACTATTCTATATCAATTTCTATCATGGATATACATAGTGTTGATGTTTTTCTACATCATTTGGGTAATGACTTTGGATACTCCATTTGGAGTGTGATTTGAATATGTGCACCAATATAAGGAGTTCCCCTTAATATTAGTGGTTATAGTTCTTTATGGAATCTCTTTATCCTCGAGATGACATGATTTGATTTCATTATTCTGATGGAATAGTTGGCTCACAATTGTGACCATATTCAATATTATCATAAAATAATGTCTGTATCATCATAAAAGGGTGGTATTTATATGTATAAGGGAGAATTGGATGGCCAGGTGAGTCGATATAAACCTGAGCATCAGGGGATGGGTGGATTGTCATCCCAAATTCACAGTCATCTATATATGATCAGGTAATGAGAAAATGTAATTTCTATATAGTATTAGATCGATTGATGGATGGATTCCAAAATAGTTTTTATGGGATAACTTATGTAATAGTGGTAGATTATTCCATCAAGATAGTTCTTGGAGTATCACCAATTTCTATTCAATATAACATGATGGCTAATACTGAGTTTCATGTGCTCAAGAAGAAACTAGAGTACTTGTATGCTTAGTGTTTTATATAACCAATTGAACTCTATGCGGTTGAAGTATAATATTCTCAAAGAAGTAAGATGGTAACCATATAATTTTCATGGAATTCCATTTGTTAAATCAAATTATGGGTAATAACTGATATCCACTACCTCTTATACATATTCTCTTTTAAAAACATACAAGAGTAAGGTATTTCTCGTATATAGATTTGAGGTTGTGACACAATCATGTATGTATTGGGGAATTTGATGTACTGATTATATATTTTTATAGATGATATGAATTTTATTATTATCTTGTTATGCTAGTCAGTCCCATAATTATACTTTCAATATTCACTTATATGGTGAATTTTATTTTCTACCTATATCTAGATTCATTTGTGTGGGGTTTCATAAAAAAAATGTTGCTGTATTATTTTACTCGATACAACCATGAAAAAAATATTGAGGTCGTGTTGGATATACTAGGATAGAAGAAACTATATAATAAGTCAATCAAATGATTCTTGATATTGATAAGGTTCATGTTCTTTGTACATCATCTCAAATCCAAGAGTGTTTGTTTACTCAATGTAGGTGAGAGTTGTTGTTAAAAAATATCATCCTAAGAACATTTTTGACAAATGATGTTTATTAGGGATGTATAAATATTACATTTGATTTATTCAATGATTTTAATGCATAAAATCAATGCATATGGGATTGATAATAAAGGGCATCAAATTCATATGGTCTGAAGCCTGAAAAACATCCCTTGTAGAGTTAAAAAAATGAATGACTTCACAACTGATTCAGGTATTCTACTAGTATTTGTTATGAAGTAGGAAGAATATGTTATGGTTTATGGGTCTCATAATATAATACCCCATGAAAATAATGAACCAAGTAGTAATTTTAGTGAATGCCTTGTTCTGTTGGAGAAACTATTTTATGGGATAACACTTTTATGTGTATTCTTACCATAAGTTCCTTAAATACTTATTTTCCTAGTGTGAGATGGATATTTAGAAACAAATATGGGTTAAATACCTATATTAATTTGATTTTGTGCCTTTTTATATGATTGAGAAGGAAAATGTGGTCTGTGATGTTGTCACCAAGAGCACTTATACACAGTAAGTTCAGTAGCCAAACAGTGAGTAGAAGTTGGTGGAAATTTTTTTTGAGATACACATAGACGTCCAAGAGAATCATGGGAAACCAAATCATAAATATTTATTGTCATCCTATTCAATTTTGTATAGAGGTAAGACGAGATTACATTCAGACCATAGGGGATTAGTCTTACGGTAGAGTGTTTCAGGTGGGGACCCACTGCCAAAGTTGGATTGTTGATGCGGATGATATATTGCATTTTCAAGGATATTTCTAAGTTCCTAGAGGAATAAAAGATGAATTGATATGAGTTTCTATTTCATATTATTGGTATTTACATCTCATTCTTATAAATATTTACTATGAATTTCACAATCCATGCTAGTGGCCTTGTATGAGAAGTCTTAAAGGTAGATTTTTCACTATATATTACACGTGTCGACAGGTGAAGGTAGAAAAATAGTGACCAATAATGATTTAAAAAATGATTCCCATTCTATATTAGAGATTTCATAACATCACCATGGATTTGTTTTGACAAAATTACAAAGATTCTATCAATTAAATAACACAGAATGTGTGATATTTGACAGGTTAATGATGGTTACTCTCTTTTGTCCTATTAAAGAGATATTTTATATTGATGAGATTAAATAGACATATGTTTGGAATATTAATAACCTTAATTTAGTTCCATATATATATATGATATTTTCATATAGATAATCTCATTTCATGTCATGGTTTGTGAAGGGGTTTCACAGTGCATTGTGTTCATTGGTAGATCTATGTATTTCTTATCCCTTAATGACTAATGAATAGTTTAAATGTACTATTCAGGTGTTAGAGGACATGATGAGATAATGATTCCTATATTTTATATGCTCTTGGGAGAAACACATTACTATAATTGATTTCTTCTATATTAGTAACTTTCAGGTTATAATAAAGATTTCTTCATATGAGTCCTTTTACAGAAAAACATATGGGTCACCTATGTGTTGGATAGATGATGGTGAGGTAGCCCTAGTAGAACCTCACCTCATTAAATAAACTCTAGATTAGGTTAAACTTATTCAAAAAATTTGGGTTTATCTCGTTATAGGATCTATACTTATTTTAACCATCATAAACAACCCATTGAGTTCATGTCGAGAAGAAGGTCATCTTGTTTGTTTCACGAAGGATGGGGAATTAATTAATTTGGATAACGGGAATGTTAGATCATATATTTTATAGACCATTTATGTTTTCATAAAAGGATAACTCATGGGATTATTGTATATATATTTATCAGATATATAGATTTATGAACATAATATTTCCTGTTCCAATGTTACACCCTCTTTCATTCTTATCAATCATATGCTCTTGATCGATAAAATATTGAGTAACATAGTGGTGCTTATTTTAAAGAGTATCATATTTAGATTGTTTATTAGTGTATGAAGGATATATGTGGATGATTAGTCACTTTAGTTAGGGTACTATGGTAGAGCAACATTGTTTAATAAGATACATAAGAGAGTGAAAACTATGTACATGCTTAGTGGATGTAACTTTTCTCAAATGATGATCAACCACACATAAAGAAACATTGGGGGTAGTTTTCTTTAGAGGGGGGATGTAACGAATCAATTTTTCTATGTGGTATGGACCCCATAAATTTAGTTTTAATATTCTATTAAAACCTTATACTGTTTCTTAACATGGGTAGGGATGGACTGTGAGTGTCCAGGGATTGTTTGAAGTTTGGAACTCTAGTTATTGTAGAATCAGTATGAGGAACATGGTTAGTGCTTGGTCAGTAGTAACTATGTGGATCAATGAAATGATTCATATATATATGGGAGAATGATTTGATAAACCATGAAAGGGATACAATTGTTAAATTTTCTAGGGGGAATATGCATGGGATGCACAAGGTTTGTAAAACTGTGAACCCTCTCTACATAAGAAGCTCTATTTAGGTAGTATGCCTAAATAGTTAGTGAACAATTTGGACAAAAAGTGTTGAAACATCATGTACCCCTAATAAAATGAGACAATTTTACATTTTACCATCATTATTTGTAACATAACATACAATTTTCTTCTTCTTTACATGAACATAATACTCCATCATTAAGATCCCCTCCTTCCTTCTCAACCTAGGCTTTGAAGCCAATCCTCCATTTGTGCTTTGATTCTCTCATCTTCTATCATATTGAAAGCACTATGGTACAAGATTCAATATGTTACATTCCTTCCTTCATTTATCTTTTGATCTACAACATTATATTTTTTAAATATAGTTTTCCCTATTTCTAGAATATTCCTCCATTTGTCTAACTTCCCTAATCCCTTCCTAGATCAAAGGATGATACTGGGATAGTGGTTCTATGCTGACATAAGGTAGAAGTTCCATATCATTTACCTCAATTTTATGAAATTTTAAAAAATAGTTCATCATAAATCATGTTATAAATTCTTAGTTTTCCATCAAAATTATAAATGAATTTTATATAACTGTAGAAACTAAAACGTATACCTTTTAATATACCATTTAACTTTATTAGAGGTTGGAACATCACCAAGGGTCACCCCTTCGAGTGAGTCATCATATATATGATCTTTAACATCCATCCTATGTGTTGTATTTAGTTTTACAAATAAATTTTATTATGTAGTAATAAATGGATAATTGTGATATAGTATGTAAACTGCTTTCACTAAGAGAATTGTTTTTTATAATATGATTAAAATGTAGGAACACCTATATAAACCTTTTTCATTAATAATTGAAAAGGAGATGTTCTGAATTAAAATAGATGATAATGAGTTTTGGAATAATTCATATCCAATAATTATTTTGAAATTGTAAAAATTAATTATGGACTATTTTCCGATTATAAGAGTGGTTAAACTTGAGCTATGTTTGGATTTTTGTGGGAATTCATTAAGCACTCAAAGGATACCACCTCGATTAATTGAGCTTATTTCCAAGGAATATATCAATCATAGATTTAATTATTTTTATTATTAATATATTAATGCCTTGTAATTAAAAAAATTATTTGTTTAATTTATATATCTAGATATTATAATTCCATATATTACCTCCTTGGATCTAGCATGATGAATCTATACATGTTATTCCTTGGATAATCAACATGGTCTTCAGCGACTCTTTGCTTAGGATTTTCATTGGATGATCTCTATGTAATAAGTTCAAGATACTTATCAAGTGTAATTATATGGTTTTACACCATATATTACACTTATACACATTTAGTTAGGATGTGTGGTTACTTACATTGAGATAGACCAGGATTATAAGGTCATAGATGCCTCAGATTCACCTTATGTCCTCTATTATTTTTATTATCACCTCTAATTTCTTATCATATTATTAGGACCTATATTTTTTAGATTACCTATTTCAATAAATCCAAACAAAGATCATGTATGTATTTGCACCTGTTGTTTCTATGCGGAACCTGATCCCGACGTGGTTATTACTTCAGTTGTTTTTCTACAAGTTATTATTTTACCAGGACACTATTATATTTAAACTCACATACATGAATTTTTATTGACATTTTTTGTGGTGACCTAATGATTTTTACTCACACCCCATTCAGGAATCTAATTGGTACCCGAAAAGCCGTCAAATATATAGTTCCTAATTAAGGAAAGGGTTAGGGTTTGGATATTTATTTCACGTGATGTGATAGTTTATCAGATAACTAGTCCAATCATAGTCTTAGGATGATTTTGGAGTGTTTCCATTTAGTATTTTAGTACAATTTTAAATATAATATAATAATGTTAACCTAATTCTATTTTTAATAATATCATGATAATTCCATAATATTTATATGACTTGGATATTGTTGTTCCACATTTGTTAATTATATTGGGATGATTTATATATGATTATCTATATTATCACTACTTGTTCCACTATTTTGTTAATATTCATATTATTATATATGATTGTGATCTGCTATAACATGAGGGAATAGTCTACCCATAAATAAACCTCAGTCCATTTATTCAAGATGGAACCCTCTAGTATACATGGAGGTGTGCTTGAGGAAATGTTGAAAATTAGGCTGAACCACATATGATTCAATCGGTCCAAAGATGTCATACTCACCATGATATCTTTTAGATATGGTTATTTTGATTACTACCCTAATATTATAATTCTTTTGTATCCTAATGTTATTATGGATCTTACTATGGGATGTTTTGAGTGGAATTCATAGGTTTTTTTTATAAAAATAATCCAATTGAAATTTCATTATAAACTGTTTGATTTAATGTTAGAGATAACAATATCATGGTGATAGAAATTATATAGATTATTTGATGGTATTATACATGGATTAGTGCTCAAAACCTACTTTTGATTTTTGGGGTTTATCTCTTTAATATGAATGGTTATAGGTAAATAGAAGGGAATCATGTGTCATGGTATCTTCTCTTGGTATTCACCACCTTCAAAGTGCTTTGGGATGGTAGTGATGGATTGAAACGTGGCAATTTGGAATTGTATTTTCTATTTTAACAATTGTTTTAAAACTTTTTTATTGATTTTATTTATCTCATGATTCTTTACTCTTCTTAAACAATATAATATATTTGTTTTCCACATTTATGGTTGTTTATAAAAGTTATTTGGATCTTTGGTTGGTTTATACCTTATGACGGGCCAACCTAAGAAACTGTTAATGTTTACTCGAGATGGTTCATTACATAATTAAATAAAATAAATTATCCATCATAAATTTTAATTGAAATCACTACATTTATTTAATATTCTAATGTATACTACAACAATGATGTGTCGAAAATCATTGTTATAAATGGTTCGTGGGTTCTTGATCGCCACCTTTTGTGATGCCACTTTTGTTTCCATGGGTAGTTGAAATTTATTAACTTCTTTTTATTTCATTCCTAAATTTTTGTTTTGATATGACTACTTATGATACTAATTGGCATGTCTAGGTTTCCTTACGAGTTATCCTATATTTTGGGTGTAAACAAAAATAGGAGTAAGGTTGTGAAGTCCGGTTGGATAGCCTGAAAACCAATTTAGTGATTATACACATAGTTTTAAAAGTATTAAAGTTTTTGTGGAATAGATATCACCTAAAAGTAAACCATGAGGATAGGTATAGTACGAATACTCATCCATTTCCTAATGTTATTTAGAATCCTTGATTTATGGATTCATTGATTGACTCTCATTAATTTGGAAAGAATCAAGGTCGTTTCTTGGATATGTTGAGAACATATATTATATTGACTAACAGTTATGAAATTTTATTATTTTTTTGGGATAGTAAATCTTTTATATTGTATAAAAATTTATTTCATGAAAATCAAAATTAATAGTGAAGCTTTATTAGTTATCCATGATTTGATGCTTTGAATGTAATTCATTTTTTTGGAAATTGTATTTTTATTCATGGAATCCTATAAAATGTATTTGTTTTCAATCAATCAAAATATATTTCAAGAAGAAATTTCACAAACGTGAAAATTTTTTCAATAATATTTAAATGTTTTTTAATGAAATTGTAGTTTACCAAAGAAGTTTTTTAGGAATGGGTTTTGGTTTTATGAATAAAAAGTTGTTTTTATTTTCAATATGTAATCTAATTAAGTAAATGGTTTTCAAAAGGTGAATGATAAATTAAAAAAAGTTTCTATATTTTTTTTAATGATCAGGTTTTCATAATTTTTAATTGTGGTTCCTTTCAACAGCACTACAACCACAGATGATGTGATTATAGATGAAGGGGAATCATGTTAAATACTTTTTCTTCAATAGAGGGTAATATTTCAACTTGTAAATGTTCAATTGTGAAATTTTTTAGTTTAGAAAACCATTATAAAGTAATTAATGATATTTTATTATAAGGAAAATTATTATTTAATCTCATTTTCATGTGATTTTTTTAGATTTTAGAAATCAATGGTTTTTAAAATAGGTTTCCTCTACTTCTCCAGATTTGTTTTGAAATATCTCTTAAATTATTTACTTGTTTGATAACTTCTATAATTTTCATGAACATTTCATGTGTGTAGTGGTTATCTGATGTGATCTAAATTTAATGAATATATGTATTTCACTTCTTGTGTGGTTTTAGAGAGTATTTCATAGAGTTCTTGATCTAGGGTGTGATTATTTACTCCTGAAAAAACCTTATTCCTCGTCGCTTATGAATTTGACAACCTATGAATGGGGTGGAGAGAGATATATTCCTTATTAATGATATAAAGATTATATGAAGAGATTTAAATCAATATGATATCATATTATAAATATCAATGAGAACATTATAAGTATGTTTGGGTAGATTGGACATTAAAAAAAATTCCCTTGTGTTTGTATCTTCTGTTTGGAGATTGAAATCCCAAGTTAATGATTTGTTTGTCAATATCTTTGAGAATTATCCCTCTAGTTTCATAGTAATTAAAATTTTGGAATATCTATGTTTATGAGTGATATTTTATATCATCAATGGGTTACTTAATACATATCTATTTTTCTGATGTTTTTATAAATTCCTCATTATATCATTTCACTCAGTAATCATTGTTTCACTTGATAGATTTGTGGTGAATGTTTCTCCACAAGTATAGATTTTGGGACCTAGACACGTAGAACCTTTGGAATGTACATGGGTAATAATATTTAGTTTCACTATCATCTTGGATAAGAGATACATTGGTTTTATGGTCATTCTGTTTGAATATTTGACACCATCGAGATAATACTTCAAAACCCAAGTTATAATGGATTCGTTTTCATATCCTAATTTCTATGATATTTTATTTCTCATTGAGGAGTAAATTTTCCCAACAATTTCCTATTAATTAAAAACTTGGTATAAATGCTCTTATGGTTTGTTCCTTCATAGGCACATGACATTGTTTTTTTCTTTATTATTTATACCGTTTGATAGAAGGTTTTATTACCATGTTTATAAGTTAAAATCTATGTGGATTACTCTATTTTAAATATGATAATCCATTTTCTTATTGGTGAATTATTATGTCGATGTAGTATATTTTATTCAACTATTTTAAATTGAATCAAAATGTGGGGTTGAACTATGTTAGGTATTTATATTCTTTAAATATTCCTTTATGAAAGGAATAAAGTAATGTTAAATCTCCTCCAATATAGTTTCATGATAATCCTAGTTAGGTCTTGACAATGTCACTAAGAAGCCTTAGTAAAGGAGTTAAGATATGTATATATGTCATAAAATGGATAATAGACTTAGGATTTCACCAATTATTCTTTTATCTAATGAATATAAATCACAGTAACCCTATGTTGATTGAAGGATTAACGTCCTGGATTCAAGTCTCAACCAAGGCTTCCCCATACCTAGTTGGTCGCATGACCTCATGTGTATTTCCCAAAATTAATGAGGCATCCATCAAGTAGTGAGGGCCATGTTATAATACTGGGAAATCTATCCCATCAATAGCAGAGTATACATGTACAAATTAATAATAAAACATAAGTTGAATTAGTAATACCATACAACAGAAGTAAACAGCTGAATGTTGATAGTAACAAAACAACTGAAGAATAAATATATATAAATGATTCATTTCATATGTGTATAAGAAATCAGTCAAAAGAATTCACAAATATGTAAATACAATACAATATAATTCAAAGAAATAGAAAGTAAACTCCAATAGCATTGTAGGCCTCAACTTGGTCCAATGATCTCTAGATCTAACAGAAATCAGGTACCTAATGATGAAGGTATCATGCCCTTATCTATACCTATAATCATATAACCTTCTTGGGTCCAAAATAATGACCTAAATAGGATGTGAGATGAATCTCACTAGGTGACCACCAAAATATATGTTCCTATCTATCAGTAAATATATATAGTAGGAAATACGCAAAAATGAAGCAATAAACTATGAAGTACCCCAAGAAAACAATCCTATTGTTTTAAATTACATTCATTTGAAATGTATTAGTCATCCATTGAATCAAGTAACCCTTGGATCTAGCCTATTCTATAAATACCCCATGTAAATAACAAAATATATGTCTCAGAAGACCTACAAAACAATAAAGCAAGTCCAAATACAAGCATGTTTTTCGGATTAGCAGGCTCTTCATAATCATAACGTTATTCACAAATGACCCTCTAGGAATGTTCTCATAGTCTAACACTTCTGGTCCAATCATAGAATCAATTCATTAAAATAATGACCCATTGGGAATTCTCTCATGGTATAACCCCTTTAGTTGAGCATAACATCAATTCACTAAATAATAACCCTATGGGAAATCTCTCAGATTCTTATCCCCTAAGGTCAATTATCTACACCAGGGCTCTCATGGTTTGGTGTAAATAATCTAGAATTACCCTAAATATTCCATGTTCAAGGCTCTCTGAGGCCATTGAAAAAAATAGTGCACATATCATATTAAATCGTCTCATGTAATCTATAATGACTACATGGATAAACATTCTCAAAGCATATCACATGAATTCCATATAATCAAACTTCATCCTAACCAAAAAAGGATGGAATATTAGGTACGATCCAAATGAATCCTAGGCTAAATGGCTTTAAATAATCAAAAAAGTGAAACGCACCTATGGGGTATCTTTTAAATACTGTATCTAACCATATGCATAGGAAACAACCCTATATCAATCAATAAAACCATAGAAGTTAATAACATGGTTAAATATCAATTAATGCAATACCCAAAATGAGGGAATTCAAGAATTTTAGAATATATAATCCAATTAAAAACAATGCGAGGAAAAAAACCACCTGCATCAATGTCGAACATTTGATAAAATTGAACATCAACCCTTCAATTGGACAAGATCGACATAGATCTACAAAAAATATGAAAACATACCAAACATGAATAACTCAAGGGAGATGATTAATCTAGAAGAAGGGATAAAGAGTGTTTTAGAAACTGATAAGTGGGATTCCAATGCACCTGACGGTGTCTCAATGTGAGTTTAAATAGAGAATCAGGGGGGTCAGACTTCATTAGTCATTCTGGAGTGCTCTCGTACGAAACAAAAAAAAAAGAAGAATATGGTTCTGGATATGTGACTTGAAACCCCTATAATATATCAAATAAAAATACAACTAGATGGGGTTCTCATTAACACTACACGCTGTATAGTAGTCTCAATCATCCCCTGACTTAAGTGGTTCTTCAAAGTCACCAGATGACCATGTATTCGGATGCTACACATTATATATGTGCTTGTACACAGAACACTAGATACATAGAGTGTGCACAGAATTACACAATATGTACTTGGAAAATCCTATTTTCGTCCCTTTCCTCATAACAACCTAAAAACAATATCCATACTTGAAAATAAAATATGTGTTATTACAAACATTACCCTTAAAGCAATTCATCCCCGAATTGCACTTCCATTGGTGGTGAAGAAGAATTGATGATCAACTCTGTCTATTGTGATCGCACATAAACCTCCGTCTCCCAAGTCTCATACTACACTCTCTCATGCTACAATAGAACCTGTACCTGAGGAATAGAATGAACAAAGAAAAACTTCTTGTGGTGATCCACAATCTGAATAGTGTGCTCTTGGAAGGATACAAACACATCAAACTCAACCTCCTCAGGTTGAAAAACATTATATGGGTCAGAAAAGTAATGTCTTAGCTGAGAAACAGGAATGAATTCATGCATAGCCTGATACATATGATGTAACTACGACTGATAAGAAATCGTCTTGACTCTCTCTAGAACCTCAAATGGCCTGACGTACCTTGGTGAAAGATTCCCCTATCTTTTAATCCTCCTATGTACCAACCTCAGTGTGACACGTAAGAAAACCAAATCATCAACCTCGAACTCCAGAGTTCTTCTCCATCGATCAATATAATATTTCAATCAAGACTATGAAATAACCATCCTCTTCCAAATCAACTCCACCTACTCAGTGGTATCTTGGGAAAGATGAGGTCCCAATATAGTTGCCTCTCCTATCTCCATCCAACATAGGGGTAATTATCATAGCCAACCAAACAACGCTTCATAATGTTCCACCTATATAATTTCATGAAAATTATTATTATAGGAAAACTCCACTTGGGGTATGTTTCTTTCCAAAGATCCCCTGAAATCTAGGAAGTATTCTTGATGTCTGACCTCCAAGACCAACCACATGCACTCAGACTAGCCATCTATCTTGGGGTGGTAACATATACTCAGAATTAACTGTATACCCGAATCCCACTATTGTCCCTACCAGACACAATAAGTAAACAGGGCATCCATATCAGAAATGATAGAGTTTGGAACCCTGTGCAAACGAACTATCCTGCAAATGTACAATATTCCAATATCGTCAACAATGACAGTTTCTTTCATTGGTAAGAAATGTGAAAACTCCATGAGTCTATCAACAATAAGGCATAAAACATTATTTCATCAAGGAGACCATGGTAAACCCATCAAAAAATCTATCACGACATCATTCCACTTCAACTCGGGATTGGGTAATAGCTGTAATAGCATTGCTGGTCACTGATGCTCTTCCTTCACTAACTGACAGATAAAACATCTCATAATGAAACAAGATATATACCTCTACATGCATGGCCACCAATACTGATTATGAATATATCAATACATCTTGATGACACTAGGATGAAATTCCTAAACTGGGGCATGAAAATATTGCAACAGCTCCTTGCATATGTCTGTTGACACCCATACACACCCATGAAAATACAAAACCTAATCCTTGCCTATGATCCACCCAGAAGTATTTTCCTCACCTACCATACTATCCCGTAGAACTATGCCTTCAAAATCATCATGCTGCCTCATCCTCACTCTGTCCAGTATGGTAGAGGTAACAACCAAATATGAAAGAAATGTTTGATCATGCATATCATGCTGACCCAGATGCATCTCATAGAACATATCCAGAAAATTCCACTCACCACTGGCCTCCTGAATTTCCTGTATCTGAGTCCTCCTGCCCAATGCATCATCCACTGCATTTCCTTTCCAAGACCTGTAGGAAAAATCAATGTGAAAAGACTAAAAGTACACAACCCACCTTCATTATCTCAAATTCAGATCATGCAGATTAAAGATATACATGAGGTTTTCTAGTCAATATATAACACAAAATTCTATCCCAAATGATAATGTCTCTAACAACATAAGGTCTCAATAACTATGGCTAACTCAAGATCATGCGTAGGGTAGTTCCTCTCATTTGACTTCAACTATTAAGACTCATACGTAATGACTTATTCCCCCTATATAAGCACTACTCCCAGCCTGACACCTAATGTGTCATAGTATGCAATGTAACTCTTACTTGGTTCTAGAAAAATTATTATTAGTGCTAAAGTCAATATCCATTTCATCTCCTAAACGGGTGAATCGTAGGAATTATTCGACATGTACTCTACACCCTTATTAGATAGTACCATTAGTGGAACTGCTAATCATAAAAATATGTAAATAATGCATCTTTAGTAACTAGCCAGCCCTAGAAAACTGTGTACCACAAAGGTGTTCTTCAGCTTCTCCTAAGAAACTACCACTCTCACCTTCTCAAGGAAAACCGGTAATCCTTAGTCTAATATGATATGACCCATGAAATTAATTTTTTCCATCCAAAAGTGGAACTTTGGGAGCTTATAATGTAGCAAATACACTCTCAGGGTACTCAATATGATCTCAAGATAGATGGAATGGTTGTGTCGAGTGTGAGAGTACACCATGATATCTTCCACGAAGACTACCACAAAATAAACCATGTAAGGATGGAACACTCGGTTCATCAGTTCCATGAAAACTAATGGCACTTGCATGAGACCAGACAGCATAACAAAATACTCTTATAGACCATACCTACTCTAAAAGGTTGTAAAAGGTTTATATAATGGTCTAACGTGAAAATTATGATAACTAGATCTCATGTAAATCTTTGAGAACACCCAGTCTCCTCAAATATAATAAATTATTCTATCAATCCTCAGTAAGGGATATTAATAATTGACCATCAACTAGTCCAGCTTCTGATAATCCACACAGTGTCTGAAGACACCATCTGTATTCTACAAAAAAATAACTAGTGAACCCCAAGGATAAGTAATGGGTTGGATGAAACCCTTTGACTGAAACTCCTCTAACTGCTTCTTGAGCTTCGTTAATTCTATTATAGCCATCCTATTTGGAGGAGTGGAAATTAGAGATGCTCATGGAACACGCTCAATAGAGAAATCCACCTCTCATGATGAAGGTAAACCAGAAATGTTATCTAGAAAGACATCTCAAAAATTATCTGCCACTAAATGAAATTCCATATATAAAGTCCCTTGGTCATCGAGATATAAAATAGAAATTTGGTGTTTGGTTCCTCCAAACCCATGACACTCAGGTCCAGCTCCACTCGCCTTGACCTCACATTCCACCTTGTAAAGAAAATATCATCCCTCTGGTGATGTGAAACTCACCATGCGCTAATAGCAGTAAACAAAATCCAAAAAAGAGACCAAGTAGTACATTTTGAAAATAACATTGAAGCTCGTCAACTCTATGACATAGAGGTCCCATAAGAAGTGAAACCCACCAACCTCAAGAGGGTTGTCCTTTCACTTTCATACACAAGTTGTTCTAAATCCCTAATAGAGTGTCTAGCATTATAAAATCATTAGAAGTAATGATACAGAGCCCAAGGAGTACTCTCCATGGATGTTGTACTGTGGTCTTGCAACCCTTCCTAGATACCCTGAGCTAATACACACTGCTTTTACTAAAAACATGTCATCTAGATACCATAACCATGAACTCCTCCTCAGTCTGAACGTCCTGATGAACTCAAATTCCCTAACTAATGTGGAACCAGTGGCCCCAATTCTATACGTGGAGTTATAACAGATCCCATATCTATAGCTTTTAGTGAGGTCATCCTGAAATAATGACGAATATGACCCATATTTCCACAATATCAGCAGTCAATTGGGTCTCTCATGCACTACGGTCTCATGTTCCCACTCTTCCCACACTAGTAGCACCTCACCTGGGTACCTGAACATATATCCGTACTAAAAGAAACATCGTGAAAAGGCTCCCTATGTTTCTTCATGATATCAGTTGGAGGAGTACCTGCCTTGGATGCTTAACCACCCTGGATCTCTACTCCAAACCCCCTCAGATTACACCCAGTAATCTACCCCTTGTTTTTGGTTGCAGTCATCAAAGTCAACTGGAAAACATTCACCCGTAATCATATATCATACTAGAGACTATCCTCAAATTGCCTAGCTATTGATAACTCATCACCCCCAGAATATGTGCAAAGATATGAATCTTTATAAATATAGAAGTCTAATCCATCACTAAAAAGCACCCTACTTCAAATTGATGAACTTATGGGCTCGGTTGGACCTCAATGACTCAGGGTAAATTAATCATAGAAGGTCCTATAAAACTCTTCCTAATATACATCATGATGATGTCCTACCCATGAAACAACATACCACCTAATCATGGAGGAACTATATAGAATGTAAGTTTAGAGATTCACCCTCCTCTCAAGAGGAATCTCTAGAATCTCAATGATAGAAAGCATGACCTCTATCCTTGAATTAGCAGCCTGTGGTCCTCCATAAATTAAAAACGTTTGATGTTGCTACTACTGGAACACCCATGTTAACTTAGCCCTAGAGGGGCAGGATGTGGTGCTTCCTGAAATGTCTACATCATCCCCATAATGCCTTTAAAAAACTATGCATCAACACCTACGTTCGGTATAACAGTTGGTGCCAAAACATGCCTAATAGGAGGATCTTATGGTAATTATTGATTTTCCACTTCTGGTGTCTAGTTATCTCCATATACCTTGTGTAAAACTAGAGTATTTCTTGGTGGCATGACTCTGAAAGGTCAAGCAGACACTTCAGTACATGATTAAAAAAATAAAATCATAATAGAAAGAACAAAAAAGGTGAAGTAAAGTAGTCACGTTTTAAAATAGAGGGTTTCACAACATGTTGGACTACTACGTAGTGTGTTTCCTTAATCCAGGACATGGGCATGTACCACTTCCAACTTGGCCATGTAACACCCCATACACATGACATGTTACTCTTGATACAAGGCATGTATGTGAATATTCCCTCCATCCCAGGTTCTTCTACACGTCTAGAACTACAAGGGTTATACTGGTGAAGCACTACATGGCTTGCACACTCTAGACATGGTGTGTACAAAAAAAGTTTGATCCCCTCATGTCATCAGTCCCAGGGCCAGATACATGGTCAATTACAAGATGGCATTCACTCCTAGTACACGGCATGTTCTAAAAATTGATTACCAAACCACATGTCTCTTCTCACTCTATCATTCACAAATTCTACAACTACACATATTGTATATATAGTACAGTAAAAGTACTTAAATAAAGTCAATTCTTCTAGAACACAAGAACACATGGAATGTGTTCATAAAATCACATGTTATGTTTTATGGGGTTTATAGATAGTAACCATCTGAAACATATCTGGAACCCCAAAAATCATAGAAATTTGTCCACGAAAAACAATGTTCTGGTCTGTGATATCTCATACTACCTGCAAATCAATGTTTGGAGTCATTATTTTTATCACATCTTAACATAATACAATTAATGTTCAATCATTATCCAAAAAATTCCGATCCAAGAGGGCCCATCACACGTCAGGGACCAAATCTTTGTATCAATTTGAAAGAAAAATTACATATACCAATATCCTATCAAAATATCATGTATTTCTATCATGGAAACTATCAAAATAGAATTCATATCAAGAACATATATCACAACAATATGGAATCAGTAATTCACCCTATATAGCATCACAAGAATGCATGGCATGTGATCTCTAGAAAGTAAATATATGATGCATTAGATGGATTACCCTTATCTCATCATGTTAGAAAAAATAGACCCACAATTTTATCATTAATAACCATAAAAAACTAGTTTATCACCCAATAGGATAATTTGAATCAACTATAATAATTTAAGTCCAAAAATCACAATTAAATTCGAGTTAATTTTGTTTTTCCCTATACATGGTGTAGATAATTTTGGACACAAATAATTACCAAATATTCATTACTTATTATACCTATCGAATGAGACCAAATATTAACAGATAATATAAAAGAAAACCACCTCTAGAACCACTTTGTAACATCTCTAATTTAGGTGGCACCCAAGTGTTCCCCATACCTGATTGGTCACATGAAATTGGGCGCATTTCCACAACCAATAGAGGATGATCACTAGCAGTGAGGTCCAAGGTATGATAATGGGGAAACTATTCCCTCATTAGTAGATTATACACAGTGGAAATAATAATTAAGAAATAGTTGAGGTAGAAATACCACCCAACAGATGTAAACAACAGAATACTGATATAATAAAACAACTTGAGCGTGTATATATATATATATATGATTCATGACCTCTGGATCTAATAAATCATCCTAAATAGGTCACAAAGCAAGAAATACAATACAATCCAATACAAGTAAATAACAAGTAAACTCCAATAGTATTACAAGACTCATCTTTGTCCCATGCTCTCTAGCTCAAACAACAATCAAATACCTATTGAAGAAGTGCACTTGAACTTATCTATAACTATAATCATATAATCTTCTTGGGTCCAAAATCATGACCCAAACAGGGTGTGACACTAATTCTATTTGGAAACCACAGAAAGATATATTCCCATTTTTCAGTGAATATATATAGAAGGTCATATAAAAACAGAGTAATAAAATAGGAGGTACGCAAAGTAAAAAATCCTACAGTTTTAAATTACATTGGTTTAAGATTTATAATTCATTCATCGAATCATGTAAATATGGTATCTAGCCTAATCTCTATATCCCATATATAAAGTTGCAAATCAGATGTCTTATAAGACCATTTAAAAAATCATGTGAGGCTGAATCCAAGATTTTTCCTTATCATGGAAGACTCAGAATAATCATTCAATTATTCAAAAACGACCATCTAGGAATGTTCATAGAGTCTAAACCTTCTGGTCCAATCATAGCATCAATTAATTAAAATAACAACACTTTGAGAATGCTTTCATGGGTTAACCCCACTGGTCAAGAATGTAATCAATTCAATAAATAACTACCCTCTAGGAAAGAACCCAGAGTATAATCCCCTCAGGTCAATCATCTATCCCAAGGATCTCACCATCCTATACGAATAATCAGGAGGTCCCCTCAGTCTTCTTGGTCCATGGATCTCATGGTCCATTGGAAAAAATAGCATACATTTCATATCAAAGAAACTCAAGTAATCTATAACTACTATGTGGCCAAACATTCACAAAGAATATCATAGGTATTTCATATAATCAAGCATCACCATAGTTACACTAGGCATGGAAAACAAGGTAAGCAACAATGAATACATAGGAAAAATGGCATTAATCAATCAAGCATGAGAAATACTCACATGGGGTGCCCCTTATACAAGGAATCTAACCATACACATAAGTAATATGCCTTTAAAAATCAATCAAACCGTAACATGTAATAACAATGTTAAATTCAAATTCATGAAATTCCAAAAATGTGGGAATGCGTCAATTTTAGAATATACAATATAAATACAAAAAACTAATAGCACAAACTACCAACCTGAATGTCGTACGATTGATATACTGGAATATCTACCCATTAATCGACCTAGACCAACTTAGTTCTACTAAAAAGTGAAAATACCCATCCTTTAATAACTGACAATAGATGATGAATATGGAGGAAGGGATCAAGAGTCTTTGATAACTCACTAGTGGTATTCCAATGCACCCAATAGTGTCTCGATCTGATCTAGGATGGAGAATCATGGGTTCATTCATCGTCAGTCATTCTGGAGTGCTCCTGTATGAAACAATGAGAGAAGAATTTGCTTCTAAATATGAGGCATGACCCCTATCCAATATATAAAATAAAAAAGAAAATTTCATGGAATGTAGTATCATCAATAACCCCTGACTAAATCAGGTCTTCGAGGTCACCACATGACCATTTATTTGGACACTACACTGTGAAAATGTGGCCATACATGGCATGATATATACACGATGTGTATATAGAAGTACCAAATGTGTACGTAAAATATATTTTTTCCTTAATTTTCCTCAAAAAAACCTAAAAACCAGATCCATACTTGAAAATAATATCCTTTTTCTTACGAAAGTTTTACATACTCCTAAAACAGTTTGACTTTGATATCAAATAGATTTGTTTGTGATTTATTAGGACTGAAAGTATAAAAATTTTACATTTACTGAGAGAAATTTTCTTTTATATGGGTTATGTAAATCAAGACATTGAAATCGATTATGGATAATCTAAAAATGTTTTATTTTTGGTCACATAGACTTTGAGTTGGGATTTAGAAACACATGCTCTAATGAAACAATGTGATAGTGATATTGATAACGCATTTTCATAAATGCACCTGGTTATGTTTGAATCCTAAAATTGAATCATGTATTTACTTATAAGTAGATCTTTATGGTATAAATTCTTTGTCGTTATATTTGATGGGTGTGGGGATCCATGGGTGATTATTTTCATTGGACTTTAGTTCTAGTACCTCCCCTGCTCTGGGATTAATTAGATGAACCTGGAAGTTTCGTATGGCTGGCCTTATGAATCTTCCTGATGATTTGATTTTTTTGGTTAATGTTATCTAGTAGGACCATGTCTCATTCATGGATGATGTGGATTGTGTGGTTAAATTTTTAATGGTTGGATTCAATTCTGAGCCACCCAAGATGTCATGTAAAATACCCTACATCAAAATTGGAGGCTTATAAGTGTGATTAGTCCCCCTCATAGAATCTCATTTTCATTAGTATATCATCATTGTGTGAGAAAATTAAGTTATTATTGGGGTTTTTTATTCCCTTATTAGGTGGTTAAAATAGATTTTAAAGGAGGATAATTGGTTGGACAAATAAACTCTTTGACATTCTTTCATGATGTGTTTCATGTTTACCAATTCAGGAGGTATCAATAGGACCACCACATTTTGTTTAAATTTGAGGATGTTACACTTAAACATAACACCATATTGTTATTATGGTTGGTTCAGTTTATGGATATTTAATATATGGCACTATATGGTAAAAAATATTTCTCTAGTCTATGTACTATGGTAGTGCATATGGGATATTCCAAGGACCTAGGAATATAAATTGTTGTTTATATTGCAGTTGAAATCTCTATTTGAAAATTTAGAATCCTGAACACATTCAGGGGAAAAAGAAATTATGGTGGGGAAATGGTAAAACAAATTTTTTTATAGAAATATATTTTTATAATAAATAAAACACCCTTTTGTTTTTTTTAAATATTTTAAGTGGATATCAAAAAAAAATTTATTTACTTTTTACCCTTATGAATTGAATAGTAAATTATTAAATTTAATTACCTTCTACCCATATGTAGGGTGGTTTTTTAAAGTCACATAAAGGTAGATCCTTTATTTCATATGTTTTGTAAGTATTTAAAGGTAATTCAAAAATATGTGTAAAGGAAAGCCTTTATTTCTTAAGGGTAAGATATGAGTTTTATAAAAGTTAGACCCTTGTGTTATACACTATGTATGGGTAACATATTGATACAAATAAGGGTAATCTATCATTTTCATATTTTGTGTAAGGATACAATGAGAACTATGTAAAAGGAGGAGAAACTATGTATGGGTACATATGAATTACATTAGGGTGATCTAGATTTGTGAAAGGGTTGTTCATACTTTCGAAACAATAATCTAGACTTGTGAAAGGATAATACAAGCTGAATAAGGGTAATTAATTTATTTCAATATCTACATAATGATTACTTAGTACCCTAACATGATAACTATAATCTTAATAAGTTTAAAACTAGGTTACCCCTACAAGAATCCTACTTAGGAAAAAATAATCTTTTAACCATTTCATCACCTCCAAATAAACCCTATAACATCACAATACCATTTTAAAAGTTGTAAAATCAACGTAAATTAATAATTTTATCTCATTTAATTATTTTTATCTCTACTTTTAGAGTTTTAGATTCTATATATGTATAATGTGATTAAAACAAAAATAAAATGATTTTTTTATAGTTTTAAATATCTTGAGTTTTTGTGGATGGTTATTTTATATAAAAATATCCAATCCTCTACAACCCATAATATTTTATATCCTGTAATGATATTTTTCGGTCTCCAATATCAGTGGAATTTGGATTTGAATTTTTTATCTTCTATCATCCTCACTGTAACATTTTTCTAAAAGGATTAGAATTTTTTGCCTTCAAAATTGTTGATGGACCATCACAAGATAATATAATCTCCTGCAGTCACCAATGGTGTCACGAACCGACCCTACCCAGCTCGAGCCGCAACTACCCCAGGCCCGCCTCCATAGGCCAGGGGCTAGCGACCAGCGCCGAAGGCACAACAACTCGGGGAGGCCTTTGCCTAAGCACCCGAACACACCCACACCCAGCACACTCAATGCAAATTATAGAGTAAAAGAAAAGACAAGTAAAGAAAAGGGCAACTGCTATAAATATCCACAAGAGTGCATCGACCTCTAACAGTACAAGGTATAAGCTGAAAGTAAACTGAAAAGGGAAAAGGGGAAAAACACACGCCCAACCAGAAAAGTTTCCACAACACAGCAACAGGTAAACAAAAAGAAACAGCTGGCGGATCTCCCACCTGAAACCCGGCCATGACTGCCACACGCGGTCCAAGCTCCCAAGCTCCTACGCTCCACCGAAGTCACGCTCCACCTGTTCTTCATCTACACGGGCACACCAAGTGCGGGAAATGTTCAAGCATGGGTGAGTATAAAAATACTCAGTAGGATACCCCGAAGGCTCGAGGGAGCAACAAAAGGAGGTACCGAAGGGTGAGCAGTAGGGCGAACAGGGAGAAGTAAAATAATACAACAGAGAGTGTAGTAAAGAGTCCAGCTCAACCCAACAAGAGAAAGGAGGTAGACTCATCCAGACACAAGGAGCTGGAAACGGTGAGAAGATGAAATTCCCGTCGAGTCTTCGCTACATATAGCAGGAGAGTAGACTCGTCCAACCACGAGAAGCTAGACACGGAAATCAAGTGTCATAACCCACGCGTCTTTGCCTTTACTAGAAGTAGAGTACCCAAAACCCAAGGAGTGGGTACCAGAACAAGGTATATACATATCCTTATGCTCAGCGAGAAGCCCGAACAACGTCGTAAGGGGATCTCCGTCCCGTAGCTCATCCCAAGAAAAGAGTAGCCAATAGTCCCAGACATAACCCCACCATCGATGCCCAACATCTCGCACGTCTGCCCTGAACCGCAAGCCAAGGGGCTCAATCACAGCCCCTTGATACTATCCTCTTTGTGTGGCACTGACTCGCCCACACGGTTTTAGATCGCGTCAGAAGAACGTGTGTCGGTGGGGAAAGCGCCCCTCGAACTTGAGAGTTCTAGGAAAAGTCAAACAACACCTCGTCACTGCCCTTCAGTCAAGAGGTCTCCTCAAAGTCAAAGCCATCACAACACTGACACGTATAACCAAGGGTCCCACTCAGGTAATCATGGAGGAAAGCCTCAGACTAGCCTAGTCGAGAGGACTGAGTCTAGAATGCCAACCGGTGTCCCCACTGCCCAGCCCTACTGGAGGGTAATTCATAACCAGATATCGGGTGACCGACTGCCCAGCCCCGCTAAAGGGTAGACCATAACACATCATCAGGTGACCCACTAACCAGCCCTACTAGAGTGTAAACCATAACACATCATCCGGCGACCCACTGCCTAACCCTGCTAGAGGGTCGACCTTAATACATCATCAAGCGACCCACTGCCCAGCCCTGCTGGAGGATAGACCTGGAATAAGTCGACATGTGACCCACTGCTCAGCCGTGCTGGAGGGTAGAACTGGAACTAGATGATGGGCGACCCACTGCCCAGCCCTGCTGGAGGGTAGACCCAAAGAGGTTGTAGGGTGACCCACTTCCCAGTCTCTATTGTAGGGTAGACCCTAAGAACATCGGGTGACCCACTGCCCAGTCTCTGTTGGAGGGTAGACCCTAGAAGTCAGTGAGCAACCCACTGCCCAGCCCTGCTGAAGGGTAAGCCCGAGGAAGTTGATGAGTAACCCACTGCTCAGCCCCACTAGAGAGTAAAACTCAGAACCGCTCTGCCCATCTCTACAGGAGGGTACAACACTGGCCAACCAAACATGGATTGGGTATCACGCAACCACCCAACTCCAGCACAACTCACCCAAAGGAGTTCAGCGCAGGTTCCATCACTAGGTGTCACTAACACCGCTACCAGCCGATCCATCGAGAATGAAACCAGGGGGAGACCACTCAACCCTGCTGGTCAAACAAACGAGCACAGAGGGACCCTCTATGTCGTGAGAGGTCAAAGTACACAAAGCAGAACACGACACACACATGGGGCCCACACGACATGTGGACCCAAGTCAACCCCAACCAAGCGCACGAACATCTCAGGTACAAACCACACGTACCTCCAAGCGCTCCCTTATACTCTCATAGTATACCTCATTCCAGCCCATAGGCTATCGTGCACACGGCACCCAACGTCAACGCGAAGGAGTGACTTAACAACTCCAACCTGCCACCTCATCGGCTGAGGCACAACCAACCACACCTTATGAGCCATTTATACCACTCTCCCCAGAGTGCGCGATCACACGCTAAGGGTTCTCTACAAACAAGGTAAGGGGAACCACCACTGGAGAATCTTCCATGCTTCCACTTTTAACAAGATCGTGCAAGAGGCTCCGCACAACCAAACGGATGGCACCGTTGTAATCCTCGCGGAAACACACGCGGGGTCGACTACTTACTCGCCTCCAACGAATATCTGATGAAAAGCTCACTAACACCGCCTCACGCCCGAACGACATCCCGTGATCCAGAGCCCCGGCCCTGAAAATAGTCGGGCGCATCACACAATTGTTATCCCCTCTGGAAAACACGTCAAAAGCAATACTCACTTGAGTGCAATGGATATCCAGAGAAAAAGATGCATTCCGGCGCACCGCACACAAGCGGTGCCACGTGGGACCCTCATCCTGGTCCCGAAACTCAACAAATGGATCGCATCATTGCGATCCTCTCAAAAAAGCACACAAGAAGGACTATTAACTTGTCCAAAATGGTTGCCAATGATTAAGATGGAAAATCACTGTTGACGCCCAAATGGCCCTCGTGGGGCCCACACCATCGTGCGGAATTACAGTGGGCAGACTAAGCCAAAGAGATGCCCCCATAAAAACACCCAAAATTGACTACTCGCATGCCCCGAACGGACGCCCGACGAGAAAGTCGCTAAACGCTGCTCCCAGCTCAAGGACGGGTCGTGGGGCCCACACGTAACTCAGGTTTCAATGCCCGAAACCTCCCTGGAATGCTCCGCCCTGGTGCCAGGGTTCCAACGCCACTGATGGCACTCAAACAGACGTCGGATGCGTCTGCGCCGTCCAAAACAAGGTTTTCTGGAAGAACGCTCGTCAACTTAAAGATGCATCGCATCTTCGAGACCCCTCGTTTCGGGAATTAAAAATTCCAAAAACCAGCTCAAAAACTCTTCCTTGACACAAGCTCCGTGCTGCCGTAGACGGTGCGCAAAACAGATGCCCGTAGCCCGAAATATGGGCGTCCAAAAACTGAGGGGCAAAGCCCCTTGGGCCGGACCGGCCCGGTCCGCCCTGCTTGGGCCGGCCCGCGCCAGCCACCCCACTGGACCGCGGCCCAGCAGATTGGCCCGGTCCAGCCGAGCCGCAGGCCACCACTCTGCGGCCCGCTCCCCTTCACACCCATGCGCCCACCGCGCGGGATTCTCCACCGACCGCCCACGAGGGCCGGTCGCACGTTCCACTCAATGACCCGCAAAGTGCGGGTCGTTGTTGCGCCGCACGGGGCCGCCGCCTCGCGGCCCCTCTCCCTCTCGCCCATGCCTTGCCGGCACCACCGGCTGCCGCCGCCGCTCCACGCACCGCCGCGGTCTTCCGAAGCCGCGATCGCCGCGCCGCCTTCCGAAGCCTCGGCCGCCGCGCCGCCTGCCCGGAGCCGCACCCCTCCGCTGCGCCAACTTGCCGGACCGCCCTGCCGACTGCCGGAAACCGAAAAACCACCCCCAACTTCGCCAGGATGCTTTGGATGCCTCGGAGCTCCGATTTCACATCTGATAGGTGCGTGAGAAAGCTCGGATCGAGATCTACTAATCTATGGGCTTTGTTCGAAGATCGGGCGGCAATTCGACGGTATAAATCTGGCTCAAAAAATTGTGGGAATTTAAAAATGGAGACAAAATAAAACTCCATCCTTGTGGGGCTTCGACCGACGCTTCCCGCGCGATCCGCCCCGCGTCGTTGCCTCACCGGAGTTGGCTCGCCGGAGCTCGCCTCGCCAGAGAATGGCGGAATGGAGGAGGGAAGGGCAGATGGTGTGAGGGAGGAGAAGGGGAATAGAAGAGGGAGGGGTGCGTTTAAGTAATAACACTTAAACACCCCCGCCCGGCACGCCCATCACCCCGCTCTCGAAGTAGATAAAAAGGAAGGCGTCCCTGAGGTAAACACGACACTCCGAGCACAACAACGGTCTCAGAATTTTAATCTGAGACCCCGTTCAAAAGTTATTAAACTTAGCGCCCGAGGCAGCCAAATTATGAAAACGTCCATGGGCCCATTTTTCACAAACGGTCCACGTATGCAAAACTTATACCCCTACTAGGGTAAACGGCATGCTCCGAACTCAACGGTGCCCTCGGTTTCCAAATCCGAGCCACTTTTTAAGAGATACATGACTTTAAACATTAAACGAATAAATTAATGAATTTAATTATCCGTTTAACGTTCCGAAAGTGAGAGAGGGGTCCAAATGTCCAGCACCGACATGTTTTATGTCGTTCCTAGGGTAAAACCCCCATTACGCACCCATCCGTACACTCGTATCTCTGATCTGAATCACCGTTTAGGAGTTATCCCATTTATTTTCTGCTTCCAGTGTGAAGGCACTGAAAATTTAATTTCAGCCACTCCGGGGCTTGGAATCGCACGCCGTCTGAAGGCACTGCTCTGGAATAATATCAAGAATATTCCAAAGTATTTCGTAGAAAAAACTGGGTTCTTACATCATTCCCTCCTTCAAGATTTTCTTCCCCGAAAATCCAAAGCAGGGAACAACTGAGGGTACTAAGCCCACACCTAGCTCTCTCGTACCCAAAAGAACTCACGCACAGCTCTGCGCCATCACACACAGACCAAAGGATTTGACCTATTCGTACGAGGTCTTCCCTCCCTGATAAAGTGCATAGGGACATGCACGCCTCTTCTCGGGTGAGTCACGCGGGAGACATCGTGCACCCACTCCGAACTTTGGGGTTAGGGAAAGGTGGTAGGGAACCTCGTCATCCCTTTGCACAGTCTCAAATGGCCTGAAGGCTCTCAGTGGTACCTCACCTCCCGGAACAAACCACTACGTCACACGCCTCGACTAGAATCACCGCCTGGACCTGAGACAAATCCCTATGATTCCCTCCTTCAGAATATCCATATGGTGAAGCACCCAAGGATATCTGGTCACACAAGATTTCACAGTCGATGTCTCTCAACCAAGACTCTCTTACACGCTCAGAAGCGAAGGATTCAACACCATCGACTAAAGGAAAAGGTCTCACACATTTTTCCTTACCAACACAGGGTTACATCCGACGCCCTACACCACCCTGGTAACACCTCATGCAAGGAGTAGGGAGGAAATCATTCCACACATAGATTCTATAAATTCTACTGCAAGAAGTAGAAGAGTCGCAAGGGGTACCTCTCACCATCCCATTCTCTACAGGATCATAGACATCCAAAGCTTGGGGCTACCCACGGTCCCAACCGTCAGCTCCCAGAGCCTAATGTGGACCACCTAGTGGTGATGGGGGGATCTCGTAACGTCGTCCCCCACCTCCAGCTCCTCCCGCTCCTCTGCTAGCACCACCTCTCTGGCCACTACCCCGATCACGGCGCTGCCTCTACCGTGGTGGTTCGCCTGCTGCCTGCCCGGAGCTCTCAGCAACTCGGGTCAGGCAGTCTCATGCCAAGTGACCTCGCCCGTCACAAGAATAGCACCGACTATCTCTGGGCTGCACTGGTGCCCTTCGGTTCTACTGTGGTGTACGACCACTCCCCTGAGTCTGGTTGTCCGAAAGCCACCTCTGTCGAGGTCCTGCTTGCCGAAACCCACTAGCCGCGACATACGTCTCAGCTTCAACGTGCCTGCTGCCACTACCAACTCGGGAACGTGACATGAAGCTCTCTATTACCAGCGCCTGCTAGCTACGGAAGACGTCCCGGCTCTACCGCAATACCACGCCACTACCAACCTCAAAACATGACAGGAATCCCTCTGTCACCAGCGTATGCTCTAGCACCCCGGCATATGTGGAAATTCCCAAGGGTACTATGACAGCACGAATCTCTCGGCGGAGACCCTGCTCAAACATCCGCGCTCGGAGGTTGTCGTCATGGACCAAGTCAGGGTATAAGCGTGCACGGTCTGCAAAACTAGCCGCGTACTTGGCCACCGTCAACCCTCCCTGCTGAAAATGAGGGAGCTCCTGAATCCGAATGGAGCGCAAGCAGGAGGGTCAAAACTCCTCACGAAACAACAACCGAAAGTCATCCCATGAAAGTGACGACTCGTCAACCAAATAACTCACCAGACTCCACCAACGCCGGGATGCTCCACGAAAATGGGTGGCCACCAAAGCCACTCTCTGATCTATCGGTGTCTGTACAAGCCTGAAAAGGCGAACCACCTCCTCGAGCCAAACCTTTGCTGCCTGAGGGTCAGGCTCACCACTGAACCTCAGCGGTCTCTACCACTGGAACTCACGGAGCGCGATCAACCTGCACTCAAGCTCAGCCTGTTCCGCTGAAACTATGTGCTGCTCAATAGGTGGGGGTGCTCCCATCGGCCCACCCAGAGAAAGGGCTCGCATGATGGGTCCTGGACTATGGCCTCGTAGCTCACAGTGTTGTCGTCACGAACCAAAGCTGGTATCTGGTCTGGATGTCCTCGCGGAGACATCCTGAATATTTTCAAGGAGTGTCGTGGTCAGATGAGCATATATGTATATACCAATAACAACATCAATGGGGAGCTGACTAGAGAAGGAAAGTCAAAGACACAATCCTATGTGATGCACAAAAAATTTCCATGCAATAAGTGTCTCAGCATACCGAGTCGACAAGAGGGTTATCAAGGTCCTGTTGAATGGATACGTCAGTCGCCGCACCATCACTGGACTCCCTGGCCTGAGAGTCGCTCTCGATACATGTTATCATTGTTGCCCTAAATCCCAACCAATTCCTCTTTTAGGGGCGTCTGCACAACGTCCTAAGGAACGAACCACCTCTGATACCACTTTGTCACGACCCGACCCTACCCGGCTCGAGCCGCAACTACCCCAGGCCGACCTCCATAGGCCAGGGGCTGGCGACCAGTGCTGAAGGCACAACAACTCAGGGAGACCTTTGCCTAAGCACCTAAACACACCCACACGCAGCACACTCAATGCAAAGTGCAGTGTAAAAGAAAAGACAAGTAAATAAAAGGGAAAATTCTATAAATAACCACAAGAGTGCATCGACCTCTAACAGTACAAGGTACAAGATGAAAGTAAACTGAAAAGGGAAAAGGGGAAAAACACGCACCCAACCAGAAAAGGTGCCACAACCCGGCAACGGGTAAACAAAAAGAAATAGCTGGCGTATCTCCCACCTGAAACTCGGCCATGACCACCGCACGTAGTCCAAGCTCCCAATCTCCAACGCTCCACCGAAGTCACGCTCTACCTGTCCATTGTCTGCAAGGGCACACCAAGT
This sequence comes from Viscum album, assembly GCA_963277665.1. Taxonomy (NCBI): domain Eukaryota; kingdom Viridiplantae; phylum Streptophyta; class Magnoliopsida; order Santalales; family Viscaceae; genus Viscum; species Viscum album. Next base: position 773,723,447 of record OY728138.1, read on the forward strand.
TCGGGCAAAGCCCAAGCAGGGGTGAGTATAAAAATACTCAGTAGGATACCCCAAAGGCTCGAGGGAGCAACAAAAGGAGGTACCGAAGGGTGAGCAGTAGAGAGAACAGGGAGAATTAAAAGAATACAACAGAGAGTGCAGTAAAGAGTCCAGCTCAACCCAACAAGATAAAGGAGGTAGACTCATCCATACACAAGGAGCTGGAAATGGTGAGAAGACAAACTTCCCATCGAGTCTTCGCTACCTATAGCAGGAGAGTAGACTCATCCAACCACGAGAAGCTAGACACAGAAAGCACGTGGAATACCCCCTGCGTCTTCGCCTTTCCTAGAAGGAGAGTAGCCAAAACCCAAGGAGTGGGTAATAGAACAAGGTATATACATATCCTTATGCTCAGCGAGAAGCCTGAACAATGTTGTAAGGGGATCTCCGTCGCGTAGCTCAGCCCAAGAAAATAGTAGCCAAAAGTCCCCGACATAACCCCATCATCGATTCCCAGCATCCCGCACGTCTTCCCTGAACCACAAGCCAAGGGGCTCAATCACCGCACCTTGACACTATCCACTTTGGGCGGCACTGACTCGCCCGCACAGTTTTATATCACGTCACAAGAACGTGTCTCAGTTGGGAAGACGCCCCTCGAACCTGAGAGTTCTAGGGAAAGTCAAACAACACCTCTTCACTGCCCTACAGTCAAGAGGACTCCTCAAAGTCAAAGACATCACAACCCTGGCCCGTATAACCAAGGGTCCTCCTCCGGTAATCACAGAGGAAATCCTCAGACTAGCCTAGTTGAGAGGACTAAGTCTGGAATGCCAAGCGGTGTCCCCACTACCCAGCCCTGCTGGAGGGTAATTCATAAGCAGATATCGGGTGACCCACTTCCCAGCCCCGCTGAAGGGTAGACCCGAACACATCATCAGGAGACCCACTGCTGAGCCCTACTGGAGGGTAAACCATATTAAGATATTGGGTGACCCACTGCCCAGCCCTGCTGGAGGGTAAACCATAACACATCATCCGGCGACCCAATGCCCAACCCTGATGGAGGGTAGACCTTAATACATCATCAAGCGACCCACTGCCCTGCCCTGCTGGAGGGTAGACCTGGAATAAGTCGACAGGTGACCCACTGCCCAGCAGTGCTGGAGGGTAGACCTGGAACTAGACGATGGGCGACCCACTGTCCAGCCCTGCTGGAGGGTAGACCCTAAGAGGTCGTCGGGTGACCCACTGCCCAGTCTCTGCTGGAGGGTAGACCCTAAGAGCATCGGGTGACCCACTGCCCAGTCTCTATTGGAGGGTAGACCCTAGAAGTCAGCAAGCAACCCACTGCCCAGCCCTGCTGGAGGGTAAGCCCGAGGATGTCGATGAGTAACCCACTAACCAGCCCCGCTGGAGGGTAAAACGCAGAACCGCTCTTCCCATCTCTACAGGAGGGTACAACACTATCCAACCAAACATGGAGTGGGTATCGCACAACCACCCAACTCCAGCACAACTCACTCAAAGGGGTTCAGCGCATGTTCAATCACTAGGTGTCACTAACACCGCTACCGGCCGATCCATCGAGAACGAAACCAGGGGGAGACCACTCAACCCTACTGGTAAAAAAACGAGCACAGAGGGACCCTCTATGTCGCGAGAGGTCAATGTACGCAAAGTAGAACACGACAATCACATGGGGCCCACACGACGTGTGGCCCCAAGTCAACCCCAACCAAGCACATGAACATTTCAGGTACAAACCATACGTACCTCCAAGCTCTCCCGTATACTCTCAGATTATACCTCGTTCTAGCCCATAGGCTATCGTGCACAAAACAACCAACGTCAATGAGAAAACGTGACATAAGAACTCCAACCTACCACCTCATCGGCTGAGGAACAGCTAACCACACCTTATGATCCATTTATACCACTCTCCCCAGAGTGCGCGATCACACGCCAAGGGTTCGCTACAAACAAGGTAGGGTGAACCACCACTGGGACATCTTCCATGCTTCCACTATTAACAATATCGTGCAAGAGGCTCTGAACAACCAAACGGATCGCACCGTTGTAATCCTCGCGGAAAAACAGACGAGATCGACTACTTACTCGCCTCCAACGGATATCCGACGAAAAAGTCACCAACACCGCCTCACACCCGAACGGCGTCCCGTGATCCCGAGCCTCGGCCCAGAAAACAGTCGAGCGCATCACACCATTGCAATCCCCTCAGGAAAAGATGTCAAAAGCACTACTCACTTGAGTGCAATGGATATCTGGAGAAAAAGATGCATTCCGGTGCACCGCACACAAGCGGTGCCACGTGGGACATGCATCCCGGTCATGAAACTCAATGAATGGATCACACCGTTGTGATCCTCTCGAAAAAGCACACAAGATGGACTATTCATTTGTCCAAAATGGTCTATCGGTGATTAAGATGGAAAATCACCGTCGATGCCCAAACGGCCCTCGTGGGGCCCGCCCCATCGTGCGGAATTACAGCGGGCAGACTACGCCAAAGCGATGCCCTTGGAAAAACACCCAAAATCGACTGCTCGCACGCCCCGAACGGATGCCCGACGAGAAAGTCGCTAAATGCTGCTCGCAGCTCAAGGACGGGCCATTGTGCCCATGCATAAAATCAGATTTCAACACTCGAAACCTCCCTAGAAAGCTCCGTCCCGGGGCCAGGGTTCCAACGCCACTGACGGCGCTCAAAACGGACGTCAGATGTGTCCGTGCCGTCCAAAACAAGGTTTTACGGAAGAACGCTCGTCCACATAAAGACGCATCGCGTCTCCGAGACCCCTCATTTCGGGAATTAAAAATTCCTGAAACCTGCTCAAAAACTACACCTTGACTTAAGCTCCGCGCTGCCATAGACGGCGCGCAAAACGGATGCCCGTAGCTCGAAATACGAGTGTCCGAAGACTGAGGGGCAAAGCCCCTTGGGCCGGACCGGCCCGGTCCAGCCGATCCGCCCTGCTTGGGCCTCCCCACGCCGGTCGGCCCACTAGACCGTGGCCCAGCATCTTGGCCAGGTCCAGCTGAGCCGCAGACCGCCGCTCTGTGGCCCGCTCCACTTCACACCCGCGCACCCGCCGCACGGAATTCTCCACCGACTGGCCACGAGGGTCGGTCGCACGTTCCACGCAACGACCAGCAAAGTGTGGGTCGTTGTTGCACCGCACGGGGCTGCCGCCTCGCGTCCCCACTCCCTCTCGCCGACGCCCTGCCGGCGCCACTGGCTGCTGCCGCCGCTACATGCACCGCCACGGCATTCTGAAGCCGCAGCCGCCGCGCCGCCATCCGAAGCCCCCGCTGCCGCGCCGCCTGCCCGGAGTTGCACCCCTCCGCTGCGCCAACTCGCCGGACTGCCCTGCAGACCGCCGGAAACCGCAAAACCACCCCCAACATCGTCGGGCCACTGCAGACGCCTCGGAGCTCCGATTTCACATCTGAAAGGTGCGTCGGAAAGCTCGGATCGAGCCCTACTAGTCTATGGAATTTGTTTGAAGATCGGGCGGCAATTTGACGGTATAAATTGGGCTCAAAAAATGCGGGAATTTAAAAATGGAGACAAAATAAAACTCCTACCTCGTGGGGCTGCGCCCGACGCTTCCCACGCGATCCGCCCCGCGCCGTTGCCTCGACAGAGTTGGCTCACCGGCGCTCTCCTCGCCGCATCTTTCCTTGCCGGAGATCATCAGAGTAGAGGAGGGAAGGGGGGAGGGTGTGAGGCAGGAGAAGGGGAAGAGAAGAGGGAGGGGGTGCGTTTAAGTAATAACACTTAAACACCCCCGCATGGCATGCCCCGACCCCGCTCTCGAAGCAGATAAAAAGGAAGGCGTCCCTGGGGTAAACATGACACTCCGAGCACAACGGCGGTCTCAGAATTTTAATCTGAGACCCCGTTCAAAAGTTATTAAACTTAGCGCCCGAGGCCGCCAAATTACGAAAACGCCCATGGGCCCATTTTTCACAAACGAGCCGCTCCTGCAAAACATATACCCCTCCTAGGGTAAACGTCTTGCTCCAAACTCAATGGTTCCCTCGGTTACCCAATCCGAGCCACCATTTAAGAGATAGTTGACTTTCAACATTAAACGAATAAATTAATTAATTTAATTATCCATTTAACGTTCTGAAAGCGAGCGAGGGGTCCAAACATCCAGCACCGACGAGTTTTATGTCGTTCCTAGGGTAAAAATTCCATTCCGCACCCATCCATACACTCAGATCTCTGATCTGAAGCACCGTTTAGGATTTGTCCCATTTATTTGCCTTTTCCAGTGTGAAGGCATTGAAATTTTAATTCCGGCCACTCCGGGGCTCGGAATCGTACGCCGTCTGAAGGCGCTGCTTTGGAATAATATAAAGAATATTCCAAAGTCCTTTGTAGAAAAAACTGGGTTCTTAAAAATGTTGGTTTGTATATGAAAATAGTTTATCATTATTCTAATGGAGTGTTCTCTTTACCATGGTAATAACCCCAGAAATACTAGGGTTTTTTATGAACTCCTTTTGTTAAATTTTTTATTTTATTTGTGGGATGTAACAAAAAAATTTCTCTCATGGTGGTAAAACGGTTTAGAATGTTATTTGTTAAAAAATTGTTTACACACATTTGGATATTAAAGAGAAACATAAATAATGTAATTTTTATATTAATTTTTTAAGAATGGGAGTCGTGATGATCCACTTTTTAAATTTTTATTAATAAGAATAATTTATTTAATAATATATTTTCAATGATTTTGAGTTGTCATAATTAAATTTTGAAAATGATTTCTTACATGGGGGTGTGATTTATTATTTTTGTTTTGAAATTACGGAACATGATGAAATTTAGAAAACATGGTAATGGTTTTTTCAATTTTTAAATACTAATAATGTTTCATATATGATGTTGTCACCTATCTTCATTTTATGAATATGTAGTATATGGGAACATTTGGTAATCCTGGGAGTGTATGTAGGTTGGTATGGTATTACTATGGAAGGGATTGATGTTGTTGGACTTAATTGTTATCTAAGTGTCTATTTCTTATCCTAGAACATTTTCCACAGTCTAGATTACAATTTTTTTCATAAATCATTGTTTCACATGTTTATCATGTATTATAAACTTACATGTCTATCTTATGGATTTAGGTCATGTACAATACACTCTGATATAATATTATATTATCTTGGCTACTTTTAAGAACCACTATTTATTTTTTCATGATGTTATCTTTGGGATATGATTGTTATGAATACTTACCACAGTTTGTGGTTCTTTTTTATCATTATATTCACATGTCTCTAAATATGGTATGTCTTGAGAATAATCTAAAGGACATTTAGGATAATGGTTTTCATTTTTAGATTTCTTTATAAAATTTGTAGCTTTAAATATTGATCTATTGGTTTTGGGGAGATAAATATTATACATATTCATTAGTGGTATACTAATGAGATTAGTGTTAAAACACTCCATTTTATATTATTGGGTTGTAGCCTTGGTTTTATATGGTATTAGAGAGAATAAGGGATTCATGTGGCATGATGTATTTTCTTGATTTCTATTACTTTTAGTCTATCTTGGGATAGAGGTAATAGATTTTCACATAGATACATGACATTTTCTTGCCTTTTTATATTCATTTTTATAAATTTTTGTCTTGAAATTGTATGTCTCATGGATGTGAACTCTTCATCCGCATTTTACTGGATCATTTTTTCAAATTTATTATTTTTTTGTGAGAATTATTTTACTGATTAGTTGATCTCTACCTTATAATGGACTATATTGGGTGATGTATCATGTTGTCCCATGTTGGTTAATTTAATAATTTTATCAGATTCATTACCTTTCCATATGTGTCATTATACTACATGGGATTTCTTTAGGGTCTATGGTAGACTAGATCTTAGACCTGTCAAAACTGAATGTGTACATGGTAAGTAGGTTCTTTATCACTACCTTTCTTATGTCGCTTGATTCACCAAGGGTAGTTTGGATTTATTTATTTTATATTTTGTGTTTTTCATGAGTTATGGTTCGATATGATGTATTATGATACTTATTGGATTTTTTTGGTTTCCTTTTAGGGTATCCTAGATTTGTGTTGTAAAATAAAACGGGATTTTATTTTTTATGTTGACTTCGATGGAAATAAAAACCATTATGTGACTGGAAAGTTGGATCTAAAATAATTAAATGGGTTTCCACACACATAGAACATAATCATCAACCATGTTTATGAAAACTCTTGTTTTAGTATATATTAATTCTGGATTTATTTCATAGGAAAAAAAATACAACCTAGAAGAGAAATAAGTATAATTACTTTGGGAAATTCAATACATTACATAACTAAAAATTATAGGGGGAATAAACTTTAATGAAAAGTTCTTTTACGTGATAATATTATTATTTCATTCTTAAAACTACACGGGATATCCTCGGTACATACATAAGAAAGGGGTGATATAAAAGACTTGTAACTAACTAAACTAAGAAAAACATGGATAAATTTTTACATGTTACACAATAAGTATTTACATGGGACATAAAATGGTTGAGAATCATAAACATGGATATTGAGGAATGATATACAGTTATAAAATAATTGCAACATGGGAGTTAGGGAACAAATTTAAATACAGAATCATAAAATAAGTGTTTTATAATCACCGATATATCATTACATAATGTTTTTAGGACAAACTCCCATGCACCATATATTGAATCTCATGATACTGAAACATTATCCAATTCATTGTACCACTATCTAGGAACACCAATCATAATTATATCATGTACACGCATAAATGCTCCATAATGAACATATACAATAAGAACATATTTCATCACATTTAATCCCAAGATAATATAGTGTGGATTTCATACAAGTAATTCCCTAATAAAATTATTATATGTTCATAGAGGTGAATACCCTTGGTAGGAAATGGTTATGGGTATTCACTACACAACTGTTTTTCATCAAAAAATCACTGGGAAATTTTGGTAGCATAACGAGGGAACATAACTATATAGGGGAGGGATAAATTATAGTGAAAGGGGAATATAATAATTTATAAATAAATATTTTTGTAATGGTGATATGGAATAATATGTCTAAATTTTTTTAATTTTTGATAATAGGCATAAGATAATGAAGATTTTGGAATAATGTGGATATGGAGAGGATCCCATAATAAATTTTAGAAAAGAAAAAACTTAGTTAAATAACATAATGACTAGGGAGAAACTATAAATTATTAGTAAATAAATTTTATAATGTAGGGATATTTTTTTAATCCATAAAAATATTAATGATTGATATTACAATGTCTATATACAAAGTAGGTGCTCGAATTGGAAAGAAGAGAGAGAGGTCACTTTCCTTTAGAGGGTGATTCCAAAATATTATGAGGATCATCATGATAACATGGGGCCACCGTCGGAGGACTCTAAAGAAGGGATTAAATGTAAAAACGGTCGTCCATAGTTTTTTAGTGAATACAAATGGGATCTAGGGATTGGTTGATATGAGAAAACTTATGGGAGTTGTTTATTATTTCCCATTCATAGAGTTTGGACTCTATACCATAATGAAATCAAAACTACAATAATTTTTATCATTTTTTTACAAATTGATTTTGAAAAAATATTATTTTTTCTCATTATTTTATATGTTCAAGGGAATAAATCCTAAAAATATTACATTTAGTTATGTGTATGTGAGTTATTTTCTTAAGGAAATTAATATAAAACCATAAAATATGATATATGTTTTTTAAGATTAAAAAATTATATATATTACTAGTAAAATAACCCAAAAAATCATTTAAATGGGAACATAATTTGGTCTCAGATACCTTTAATAACATTTATTACCTCACCTTTTAGTCCTCATGATGTAATAGTAAAAACAGTATATTTATACCATATTTAATTTTTAACCAAAAATTTTACTATCTCATTAAATTAATAAAACATACCCATTAGATAATTTTTTCATGAAAATTCTAAAAATAATATTTATTTTATCAAAATAATTTACAAATTACATTAATTTTTACTTTTAACATATGATCAACATTTATAAAGAAATGGTTTATTTTTATTAAAAATAATAGTTTTAAAAACATTAAAAAATCACATTTGACATCATAAAATTTTTATTATCATTTAGATTTAAAACTATTTTTTAATAGTAATATTTTATTAAAATGTTATTTATTTCACAACTCCATAAATTCCTCAAAATAAGTATTTTAATCAGAATTTCATATTGACAAAAAATACAATATTTGTTTTATCTTATAAGTACAAAATTGATTTATAAAGTAAAATATATATAAAAAATGTATTTATAATTCTAAAAAATATACCTATTGATATTATTAGGTTCTAGGTACATATCCTTGAATTTCCCTAAAAAATTCCCTAGGGGTAAGTTGTACAACTGTGATATTTTCAAAGGGTGGTTCAACATACATGGTTTGGGTCACGACCTCTACAAGGTTGAAATAATACCATAAATGGTTTCAATTATAAATTAGTCAATATATCTTTGCATGGGATTGGTCATGAAAAATTATTAATGATGATATCTCCCATAGAAGCTGGCTAAATGGGCTTCCTAGTGCATTATCCCATTTGTCGAGTCCCTAAATTCTTTTGTATGTGTTTATTAGATTTATCAAAACCCAATATTTTTACTAACTATATGATCTCTATTCATTGGCTATATTATATGATATTATGTTCCTCACATGATTCTTTTCATATGGAAGATCATTCTACAATTGTACCACCTCTAGATTCATCACTTGTATGTTTTTTGGTATGTACTTTCTCAAGAGTGATATATGGAACACATCAAGCACTTGATATAGGTTAGGTGGGAGTTCTATTCGATATGACATGGATCAAATATGATCAAGGATCTAAAAATAATTTTGCATCTTGGAATAATATCACCCATCTTCTGAAATATTAAAACTTTATTCCATTGATATATGATAGGAATACATTAAATATAACCTCAAGATCTAGTTTTCATCGATGATTTCCATCATATATCTTCTATAAACTCTGAGAATCCCTAATTTTTTGAAAAATGGTATTAACCATTTCAACCATTTCTAAGACCATTTCAGGACCGAGCAGTTCATATTTAAGAACTCCATCATAGCGTGCAGGTGATCTAAACTATTTCCTATATAGGTATTCATAGGGAACCATTTGAAATCTTTAGTAGAAATAATTATAATAAGAGAACTTGACTTGGGAAATATTTTTGTCCAATCCTCCTTTGATTTGCACTAAGTATACTCTCAACATTTCCATGAGTGTCTGGATAGTCCCTTGAAATTGGACATTAGTTTCAGGTTAATATTTCATATTTAATATGAAATGTGTATTTAGATAAAGTTGGATACTTATCTAGAACATAGAAGTAAATCTTGGATATCTATCTGATTCAATTGATAATTGTGTTTCATGTAGCCTCATCCCTTCTACAATGTATATCATTATAAGTTGATTGAACGAGAAGTCCTATAGAATTTCAAAGTAATGAGAAGTCTTTTTATGATGACCCACAACATCCCGTGCAGAATTATTTCTTATTTATTTATTTGTATGAATAGTGAAAAGTACAAGGTTATGTTTTCCAATTTCCATATAGGTATGGGTAATGGTTTCATCATCCAATTGTATTTTTCCTATCATACTTCCCTTGATTAAAAAATAAGACATGTTGACATATATTTTGTGATATACCACCTCATATTGTCCCACCATTTGAGCTCTCAAATATCTTGAAAAATCATTCTGCTCCCTGGATAGATGTAGAAGGTTGATCTGTGTGCATTATCCAACAGCTATTTCATTAACTCTGGATTTGAGGGTACACATAGTCTTAACCAATATCTTACATCTCCTTTTTAATTAATTTTGAAATCTATGTATTTCCCATTTCTTATAGATTCCACCTTATTCTGAATTCAAATTTTATCTATTGGGAAATCCTTTACCTTCTTTAGAAGGGATATTGTTTTGAAATAATTTCTATAAGGATTGATGATATTCCTTCCTTTATTAATCACAATTTCATCCTTTTCATGTTTATGATAATCAGATTCTTCTCAATTCTTATCATTTATAAAATTTCTAGATTCATTCTACATTGAAAATATGTTTCATCATTTTATTTCTCACTATGGTAGTTGATTCAATATTCATATTCCTTAATCAGATTTAACTATCTTTGTTGGTTCATATTTATCTTATTATGTGTTAATATATTCTTGAGGCTCTTATGATATGTATATATTTTAAAATTTTCCAAAATGAGATAATGATTCCATACTTTAAATGAAAATATCACTGCATCTGACTCTAAATCATGAATATAATAGTTTTATTCATGAACGTACAATTTCATTAAGGCATAGGCTACCACTTTTTAATTATGGATTTGTAAAAATCCAAATATTTTCTTCAAATAATCTCTATATACCATTAATGGTTACCCACATATTATTTGATAATTTACATGTGTAGTGATAAGACTCATTTTGAACTAGTTGAAGCTCTCTTCGCATTTACTATTCCAAACAACAATTATTACCTTTTCAGTTATCTTGGGTAGAGGGTTTTACAATAATGATAATTTTCTCACAAATTGATGATAATACCTAGATAATATACAAAAAAGTAGACTCAGGAAACCAGTGATGACCACATAAATCCTTCAATTACATATATTAGTTAATGTGAACATATATCCCACTACATGTGATAACATTCCCAAGAATAATACATTCTTCAACATGAAATTGCATTAATAGTAATTTTCATTAATATTATCCTTCCATAAGGTCTTCTACATAGTTCCAAAATACTCTTTATACCCTTCCTTGGTTTTGTAGTATATTAAAATATCCTCTATAATGAAAAAAAATTAATGGTAATTTATAAATAATATTTTCCTCACGTATATTAATATTTCTCGAGAATTAGTGAGTCTTAATGGAATTACTACAAGCTCAAAGTACTCATACATTGTACAGAAATTAGTATCTGAGATATCATTTTTCTTCTCCATTGCTTGATAATTATCTGATAAAAAATCCACCTTAGAGATGTATTGGGATCCACATAGCTAACTGATCTATTCTTCAATATATGGAAGAGGATAATTTTATTTATATAGTTCTTTTTTAGCTTGCAATAATCAATGAAAATGAACATTAAACCTTCCTTATTTATAACAATGAGTACTGGTGCACACCACGGTAAATCACATAGGACTATGAACCCTTTGAATAGATTATATTATAGTTTTTTATTCATCTCCTCATGTTCTACTAAACCTATTTCTTTTGGATTATTATTTAATTGAAACACCCCAGGTATAATCTTGATTGAAAATTCAACCTCTCCACTAAGGGTAAGAGTACAATATTCTTTGGGAAACACATCAGCATATTCCATCATATTGAGAATGAATTCAAAGATTATATTTCCCCTAATATTAGTCATTTTGGAAAGATACACTTTCTCATAGGGAAATAATATTGATTCATTATATGTTTTTTATAAATAAGATTTCTCCTCCTCCTTGAACTTGAATTGAATTAGAGGAAAATTCATGATATGGAGATTTATTTATTTCTCGTAAAAATTTATGTTGAATATATATAAGGAAACCCAATCCATACCCAGAATTTAATCAAATTAAACTAAATAGAGTATCAAAGGTTTTCTTTGATGTTTAGAAAAGAAATATTTAAATTGGAGTAGTTACATACATGGGATAGAATAATGTCCCAATTTTTTATTTTCACTAATATCTTTAGTTAAATGCATTATGGTGGTGTTTTAATAGTTCTACTAAACATGTCTGGTATGAAAAAAATAGAAATAGTAAAAATATTATGTTCTCTATTGAAGAATGGATAAATAGAATACCTGTCACAACTTTGTTATTGGGATCCACCTCAATGGTTGTGATGCAATATTATATCTCTTCATGTATTGGAAGTTGTTGGAATTGATTTTCAATGAAAACCCTCTCTATAGTGAACTCATTCACATGGTATCTTTATTACATGTAGTTAAAACATTGGACACTAGTTTTATGGTGGGATAGAGAATTCCTCTATTCCATTTCATTTATGTGTTTCTCCCATTAACAGTCTATGTATTTTTTCTATTTCTTTATGCACCTAAATCAGTTCCTTTTCTGTTATCGGTCATTTTCATTGTGTTTCCTTCCACACTCTTGAAAAGTGGGGTATTAAAACTTCATACCACAATTATATTAATCCATCACACCATTATAATTAAACTCCACTTTTTGTGTCTTATCTACGCGGGAATATTGAGATTATATGATCCCTATTTCAAGATTGAAAGAAGACAAATAATATTCCTCAAAACTAACAATGTCTAATATCATCAGATGTTTTCATCGACTCATTTTTATCCTATAAAAGAAGCGATAAGTTTTTTATTTGGGGGTAACAACAAAGATGGATGTGTGTCATGAAATTCATTTGTTGTTTTCCTTTGATGCCCTGATGGATTCATCATCATTCTAATTGAGCAAAAAAATACCATTCCATTTTTTGTCAGAGAGTTCAAGGAAAATATTTATGAAAATAATTATAGGAAAATACATCCACCTCATCAGTTTTATCTCTTTTAGATACATCATAAGCTTGATGAATGTCTAAAACTAATTAGTTTCTATCTATATACTATAAAAACTCATATAACCTTGTCTTTCACGAAGCATTTATTGATTGGGAAGATATTTTCACTGGAGTTGAACGATTGTTCCATGATTATGGGATCATATTATACATTGAATGTTGATAAATTTTTTTACAAAATCTCCCCATTTATGATTCTTCTTCCTTTGGGAGATGTGGGAGTTCTTTTTGAATAAATTTTCCATTAATAACCTGAGTTAACTAAGAATTAATAATCATAATGTTTATGAATCCTTATCCCATTGGGTTGGGAATTTCATTTGAGTACACATAACATTTCCATTAAAATTGTTTTTTTACATGGTTACTTTATTTTCATAAATATGGTAGTTTAAATGGAAAATTATGGAAGATTATTTTTAAACTATTAATCACATAAACTGTAATCTTTTAATATTAATTGGATATCTTATAAATGATATTTAATACTTAACTTATGAAATTATAGGCTTCAATCTATGTTATCCAAAATATATTTCCCAACAAAAAATTTTCTAGTTTATCTTTGTTCCCCAATTAATTGTTTATGATGAGATTTTGAATTTACCAAAGAATGTCCTGGAGGAGTGTCAGAATGGGTTTACAACAAGGTCCATTTTCTTTCACCAGTTCATGGTCAATTCCATCTCAATATAATGTTTTCAGGTGTTACCCCTATGTACATTTTTTCTAGATCCACATCCACTAGAAGTATCCTTGTAGGGATTTATTTTCATAGAAACCACTTAATTTATAAATTTACACAATATAAAAATGATTAATTATACTTATATGTATCCCTAATTATTTTACTAAGATTTTATAATCCTAATCAAAAAATTACTAAACTTTCATTTGATACAAACTATGATAACCCTTGTTTTTATAACAAATTAATTTATGATATATTACATAGGAATACACATAATAAAAATATAAATATTGATATTACTAGTGTCTTTGGGTAATTTTATATAATATATAACAACAAAAAATTGGGGATACATCAACTTTATTGAAAAAAATCATTAACATGCTCTTATTATCTATCGTTCTAAAAACTACATGAGATGAAATAGGATAATATATAAGAAATGGATGTGACATAATACCTAATAATTGAATAAAAAAAGAATAACATGAATAAATTATTACATTATAGGCAATAATAATGGCCACGAGACATTAAATGTGTGATAATCATAAAAATGTAAATTGTGCCAGGATATAACATGATAAAATAAAATAAACATGGGAATTTGGGAGAATATTTATAAATTAAATAGTAACATAAGTCAAGGTTAACCAAAAATACATCATAAAATAATGTTCTTTGTATAATATCCCACATACCATACATTTAGTGTCATGAGTCTAAAACATTATCCCATGAATTAGAGTGCTATCTGAGCGCACTGATCATAATTATATATTGTACATGCATAAGTTTGTCATATTGATCAGATAATGTACGATCATATTTCATAAAATTTTATCCCAAATTAATGGATTTCTGATTTAATAATTTTAATTATGCATGAAAATTAGTGTAAGTGGAAGAAATTGAACACCCCTTAAGGGAAATGGATATGGGAATTCACTACATAATTTTTTGGTATGAAAAATCATAATGAAATTTTGGCAATACAACTAGGGAACATAAATGTGAAATAGATTAATTAATAATATATAAATATGTCTATATTAATTTAAAAATCATAATTTCTTTATGGGGTATAAGTTTTAACGTATCCCAATATTAGTAATTTCAACTAAAATTCATAAGACAATGATGATACTTAAAAAGGAGGATAATGAGAGGACATGTTACTGAATTATGACGTTGTAATGACACAGGTAAATTCTATAATGAGAGGAGAAAATGATCTATAATTTTTAAAAAATAAATTTTAATGTTGCTGCATACTTATAAACCCACTAAAAGATAAACAATTTGGATTTAAAAGACTATATACAAAGAAGGTCCTTCAATTGAAAAAGAAAATTTGGTGGTCCTTTAACTTAAGAGGGTGTCTTCAGAAGCTTGGGAGGAGATTATTGAGAGCTCGGGGGACATTGAGAGGACTATAGAGTTAATATAGAAGAGTAAGGATTTGATTTTGGTTTTTTTAGTTCTGTGGAATTGAATATTGGACGGGTTTATATAGGAAAAGATAGGGGAGTTATTTATTATTTCCCAACCCTAGGTTTTCGACTCTATAAAATAATGTAATAACAACTCACAAAAAACAAAAAATTATTTTTGGAAATTATATTTACCCATTTATAGTGGTATTAATGTTTTTATATGTTAAATATCATAACTCGTTAAAATATTACCCTCGGTGGTGTGTAAGTGAGTCATGTTCTTAAATAAATTATTTTAAAAACTTAAAGTATAACATAGGTGTTGGAGTAATGTTAAATTATTTATAAAAATTAATAAAATAATTTCAAAAAGAAATTATTTTAAAGGGGAAACATATAATTTTTTATTGAAAACTTTATAATAAAAATTATAACACTTTTGGGTCATTTTAGTTGTATAATACACACTGGGTATTTATGACATATTTAATTTTTACCTAAAAAGTTGAATATATTAGAATGTTATGAAAACTTTTAAATTTTATAATTTAAGTTTTCAATTTACAAAATATTTATTTATTTTATAAAAATAATTTTGTAATATGTGAATTTTCTATTTAATAAATAATCCCCATTATTTGAAAAATTATGGGATTCTTGACAATAATAGTTTTTGAACAGTTATATAAAGTACATTTGACATCATAAAAAAATATTATAATTTATATTTAATAATAAATATTTAATATAATTTTTTTATTAAAATATTATTTATTTCAAAAATCCATCAATTCACCAAATAATTTTCTTAATTGAATTTTTTTTTACCCAAAAATACAATTTTTGTTTTATCATACCAAAATTAATTTTTTATAATGTATCAAAAACTAGGAGAAATTATATTAATTTTTCTATAGAATATATATATATATATATATATATTCATATTACTAGATTCTTGATACATATACCATTATTAAACAAGAAAATTCTCTAAGGGTAAGGTGTGTGAAGGTGATATTATCATGGGTTGGTTCAAAATACATGGTTCGGATAGTTATCTTGATGAGCATGAACTTCCCCCATAAATGGTTTCTCTCATTATTTTGATGATCTATATCATCTGGGAATTAGTAATGGGAAACTATTAGTGAAACTATCTCCCTTATAAGCTCTAATAAAAGGTATTCATAGGGAAAGATCCAACTTTTTGAGGTCATCACTTCATTTTTCTATATCAATTGGATTTATCCAAATCCAATATTTAAATAATCATAAGATCATTTTTTGATAGCTATATTATTAATTGTTATGGTTCATAATGGTATTAAGAATATACTAAAAAACCAAATATCTTAATTTTTTCTATATTTATAATATGGAATTTAGTTCAATCACAAAGAGAATTTTATTTATGAAATTTTGGGTCATTACAATGTTTCTAGGGAAATAATGACTCTATATCCCATCTATAATGATATATTAAATCCATGATTCATGGATTAATTTAGTGAATATAATTTATGAGAAAATAATAAAGCTTGTTACTATGATATGATGAATAAAAAATGGTTTTACTAATAGTTAATTTTTTAACCTATTGTACATGGATGGTTAAATAAGTAGATTGTGTGAAATTAAAATTCAAAAAAATTATTTATTTTAAAAGTTAACCTTTGATTATTACATGTGATGGAATGTTTGGATTATAGATCACAATTTTAGATATGTTTTTTGGTATATGGAATCCATGAAAATATGTTGGTTTTTAAACCAGTTAAATATTTCGTATGAAATAATTTTACACCCTTGATAATTTTTTCAATAAGAATTAAATATTTTTGGTAGAAATGGTTCTCTATCGTGAATTCATAAAGGTATGGTTTTTGGTTTTTTGAAATTAAATTTGGTGTTTTTTGTACATGTAATCTTGTATATTAAATGGTTTTTGAATGTGGATTGATAAATTAAAATAAGATTTATTCTTTTAATGAAAACCTTATCTTTACAAATTTGAAAAGTGGTTCCTTTTTAATGTACTAAAACCATATATGATGTGATTCATGATTAAGCTTAGTCCTTTTGTAGAGACCCAAAGCTTATCGTACATGGACATTACATTACATTTGCGGAATACTTAGTACATAACAAAAACACACACACAAGGATCGTAATAGTTTACTGTATTTGGAAACTCGGAACGTAATCTTCTAATCGTGGTGAAAGATCTTCAATATCTCCCATAAATATCTTCCCTTTTTTTACCTAAAACCTTTATTTATATCCTGGGGAAATAAAAACATAAAAGGGTGAGCTCAAATGCTCAGTAAGGGTATACAAAAGAAAAATCAATCACATCATATTCATAAGAACATAACTTTTGGAAATCTTAACCTGCAAAAGAGAGAATAATTTCATAAGATGGGATAAATCATAGTAGTGAAATGAAATCCCAATAATCATAACTTAAAAAAAATGAAACTTTGTGGCATACACACATAATCATAGTGAATCATTTCTTGTTAGTCAAAACTCATTGCCAAGACTATCTTAGTGGACAAAGTCCCTTTCTGAATCGAGTAACCCTCGTTTCAGTCATGTTTCACTGAACCGGTATAACCTACCTTTTCAGCCATGTCTATCTCATGAGATATAAAATCTTTACCCAATGCATTGGAGTGAGATATAGGTCCCACCCATCTCATAATGATACCATTCTTATGTGTGCCACAAATTCATAAATCATACATCATTGCATAACCCATGTAATAAAAATGCGATTCTTAAACAACATGACATCATAAAACTATTCATAGAAGATAAAGGAATTCATAAAAATATTTCCATCACAAAATAATCAAATCAATGTAATAATAGGGATAAAAAACAGAACCCTTTATTATCTTAGATGGAAAATAATTTTGATAAAACACTTGAACTTCATTCTTGAGGAAAATATCATTTCTTCTTCAAAAACACTTTTCCATTCTTAACATGTCATAAAATTATAACTAAAAGAAGTTGATTAAAAATAAACTTGAAAACTTGTAAAGGAAACTTCTTTGAAATAATGTTTTAAAAATCCATTCATGCCGTATAAGTTAAAAAAACATTCTTCGTACTTTTGTCGGAAAAGTCAAAAAGTACCTCGTACGAAAAAAACGACAAACGATTCCTTTCATATTTTTTACTAAAAACTCACCGAAGGGTAAAATTGGATTTAAACTAGTGTAAGTGGATGGAAACATTATTACATATTGAGGGAACATGGATGTGGATGATAAAATACACCCCAATAAATACTTACGAATAAACAATCTCGGATAAAAATGAGATTGTGATATTTCCCTTACCTTAGGTCCGACTTGCTTTGTACATGTCCGAACCTCCTGTATAATGATTTCAATAATGTTGTTGACTTATTCCAGAATCATATTCATTTTTATTATATCATATATGGTCCACTTATGACTTTATATTACCCGTTCTTTTGTAAATTCATGTTAAAGAAGCGTTTTGGGTAAAATCGTTTCATTTATCGTAGGTGTTTTTAACTTGTAATTATTAATATGATTACTTGGATCATGATTACTTATATCCAGAATTTAAAAAATGATTTATATATCATATATATTCAGAATATACATATATGTAATATATTTATAAATGGAATGAAATACACCATTCATGGAGACGGTAGTCCGTACGTACGCATGAACGCTGTTTTCGTTTCCTTATTGAATTGAATAGAATTAAGTAGATGACATACATATAAATATAAATAAATAAAGTATCATTAATATGTCATATATTTCATTAGTACTTATTATATATACTTTATAATCATTCATGAATGGTTAATCATTGAGAATGAATCTCATCGCGTCGTGGAGACGGTAGTCCGTACGTACGCACGAGTGATGATATCGTTCTCATGGTTGTGGAATTGTGTTGAAGTGTATGTATACTATTTCAGTATCAATATCACTTTATAATAATCATATATAGTTACTCATTACACCTTTATACCCATCCAATTAATGTGGTGGCGGAAAATAGATTACACCACGGCGTGGAGACGGTATTCCGTACGTACGCACGCGCGGTGATTTCCTTTTTCCGTAGGATGGATAGAAGGTTAATTAGAGTTGTTTCATATTTATAATAACATATCAGTATATAAGAAATACTGATGTTATTACTTTATCATGAAACAACTAAAGAAGAAGAAGTTGAAGAAGAATGAAATTGAAAAAGATTGGTAATGGATATTACCTCTTTTTGACGCGCCTTTTCTTAGCCTCCACTTAAAGAACTAAGGATGGTCTTTGAAGAAGACCAGGACCTCTATGATGATACTAGGGAAGTGTAGAAGGTATTTTGGAAGGGTTTGGACGAGCTTGAGTGCTCAAATTGGTGTGAGGAGGAGGGGGAGGAGGTGCCCTTTTATAAGGGAGGAGAGGGGCACCTTAGGAATATCTCAAAATATTATTTTATATTAAAGTCAAAATCGGTTTATAATAGTTCCAAAGGGTCTTATTTCGAAGCTAAAGTGGGTATGGGTCGAAATCCTATCATCCAATAAGATTTAGACAAGTTTAGGGTATTATGTTAACCTTATCAATTAGATTTAACTCTAAGTTAAATAATTTAACTTTTACCGTGTCTTTTTGTTTTCTTTCACTATATGGTTAATACAATTACTATAACATGCCAAACGAACCCCAAATTGCATATTATTAATACATATATCCTTATCTAAGTCATTTGGATGATTCTTAGATTTTTAGGAATAAAATAACAATTAATAATATAATATTTGATTTAAAAACTATTTTGTGTCAATTTTGACACTATTTGATATATGATTTTTGTGAAAGTCATAACAGAATTATATGTTCGAAAAAAGTTTATTAAATCAACACTAATATATCATAGTAACCTATAAAATTAATGTAATTCATAAAAAGTCTTAAATTACATTTATTTTGGTATTTATAATATCAATTATGTCAATATTTCATTAATAAGATAATTACTGAATCATCTTTGTGTCATAAATAAATTAAATTATTTGATGTCTAAAAATTACAAATAAAATACCATCATGTAGAAAATATTTTTAGCTTTCTAATGAATATTTAAAATCGAATTTATCTTATGTACAACACTATATTAAAAATGTTTTAGTAAATATACTTTGATTTTAACTCTTTTAACACTTCTTTGAATTAAATAATAATAAATGTCCTAATCTAATCCAAGTGGGCCTAAATGATATTATTTTACACTTAAGGTTGTTTTTGGTCGAGATACACTTGTCCAATAGAATTAGGACATGTGTTAGGGTAATATTAATATCATTCTTACCCTTAATTACCCTATTTACTTTTAACCGTGGTAAATAAAAGTAAAAAGTTACTATTCACCAAAAATTATTTTCATCTCATTGAACCACATTTTACTTACAGACATCAACCGTGTCTCTCGGATTTTTGAAATTCCATTCACAGAAGCGTTAAAATTAAGCATTATGAAAAATTCAGTTTTTAACTACCACTTAGTAGTTTCACTATTCATCAAAAATTGATGTTTTTCAGAAAAATGCCAAAATTTCATCCTAAGCTATATTTCATATTCCGAATTCCAAAATGAAGTCTATTTTACCAAATTCATAACATAGAAGTTTCATTAATTAATTTTATAATTAAATCCCGCTGTTAAAACAAATAACGTGTTTTTAAGAAACAATATCTATCAAAAGATTGACACTTGATTATGTCTGGTTTAAATGTGAAATTATATTCAATGACCAACATTGTATTAAATAGTAAAAATATATTCTAAATATACTTTAAAACCACTCAAATTAATAATTTATCACTATTAATTATTTCGGTTAAAAAAGTTGTTTTTAATTATAATTTAGTAATTTTCACTATTCATCAGAATATGAAAGTTATCCGAAAAGTACCAAAATTTCACCTTAGGCTAAATTCGATACTCCGAATCCAAAAATGAAGTCCATTTTGAGAGCTAAAATTTCTAAAATTTAAAAAAGTGGTTATTACTATTCATAATGGCTAGTTTTAATAATATTTTAATAGCATATCGTTGTTTCGTGAAACTCAGTATTGCGTACTACACACGCTATCGAGGAAGGTTGCTATTGCGTGTAATGCAAGGCAAGTCAAAGATGCGTTTTGTTCAAGCTCCTTTTGGTGTAGCGTACAACACAAGACATTAATAAAATTAAAAAGAATATTTTTCATAAAATCTCGGGCTGTTACATTCTACCCCCCTTAAAATGAATTTCGCCCTCGAAATTCGTCGGGGTTATAAATGGTTTACTATTCGAAAGTTTATTTAATAGAAACCCACATCGTAAAAAGGACTATCAAAACCAATCTTTAAAAAAAAGTATGAAACGTAATGGTTACCCAAATAAACTAATCACTGGGTTTCCACATAGGTGAAAATATGGATATGGAAGAGAAATCTAACCATCATGTTCTGATGGAGAGTGGTAGAGAACATGGCTATGGAAAAGCCAGTAATCACAAAGCCATAAATTTGTGATGATCTAAGGTACCATCTGATTCATCAGATATAAGATCACTAGGACAACATTTTTGGTTTTCAAGATCGTTTCCCTAAAGTTAAAGAATTTGAATTAGAATAAATACTTACTTTATGTTGGTACAACCTCACTGTTGTTCGTGCCTTTATCAATTTCCACGTCATCTCTTAAATAAATGAAGTTGAATTTGTTATTCGTGAAGTGTTAGCAGATCATGTGATAGAATGATGGGTCATTCCATCTGTCTCAAAAGGTTAGCAAAATTTATATACATAAGCCGATCTATAGTGGGATTAATCATATATGGTTCCTAAAATGAACTTATACTTCATATATCATACTTATTAATATAATAAAACTAGTTTCTACTAAACAGGGACTTCCTGTAGGCCAGTGGTAGGCGATAAAGGCCAGTCGCACTTCGGTTGTGGGTTCGATTCCCACAGCCTTGTCCGACGCGATGGGCTGTTGCCCGTCCTGCAGGTTGTCCTTTTTCTTAAACTATATTACTATAACATAACATAAATAATATTGAAAAAACTTCTATCCTTAAACAATACTAACTTATGTCCAACATAATCCATTCCAATCTTTAGGCTTATCCATAATACTGCAGTCCACTCTCATAATATAGTGAAAATGATTACCAGAGATTTAATACCATCGTTGATCCCCATATAACATAAGATATGTCTTGTTGGTCACATTCCAGACTTTCAAAGGCCTTAATCATGTATTCTCTTGAATACCCATCGAACCTTAGTGAAAACATGAATGTAGTTAAAATTTAACACTTTCCACATACCAAAATCCTCAGAATTCTATATACTCAAACCATGATATCACTTAGTCCTTATATCAATCATGAGCTCATGAATACTGTCAAATTTTTAATTTTCTCATTTTCCCTTCATTGTGTGCATATCATTCTTTTTCCAAAAATATCTCAATCACTTTCCATGGTTACTGGTACCATAAAAGTATTGAAAACCACAATAGACCAATACATAAATATTCCAATACTTTATGATACAACATTATTTTGGAATCTCATTACATACACACTTAATTATTCCACCACATCGTTATCATATTCAACATCACCAATAGTGATCGCATGTGACTTCCCTTTGTCCTTTGACTTAAGTGGTTTCTCATGTTGATCATGACTAACCCTTGGATTGGGGCATTTATTGGCATAATGTCCCATTTCCTTGCACTTGGAGCATTGAAGTTTTGGTGGTGCGTTCTCTGCAGTGTTTTCTTTGTTCAAATCATTAGAATACCTTTTTCCATTACTTCGACACTCAGCTACTCGATGACCTTCTTTTCCAAACTTAAAACATTTTCTAGTACCTTTAAGACAATCTCCACCATGCTTCTTTCCACACTTTGTGCATAAGGAAACATTCATCTTCTTTTCACCATTATTCTGAGATTTCTCCTTGAACTCCATCTTTCGTTTCTTGTCAAAACCATGAGATTGATATGTAACACCAACTTCCATTTCTACCTTGATAGCACAATGCACAATTTCTTCATAGCTACTAAAGTCTCTTATAGCTAATGCCCTTCGAAGACTTGGTTTTAAGCCACTGAAAAATCGATCAACTTTACTTTCAGGTTGGATGATAATGCCAGATGCATACCTTGCAAGTCTTGTAAAATTTGCTTCGTATATAACAACAGATTCATCATCCTTCTGCTTCAGCTCAAGAAACTCCTTTTCCATCTTTGTTCGAAGAATACGAGGGAAGTACTTACTGAAAAACAAGTTCTTGAACTCGTCCCATTCCATGGACTCAATTTCATCTCTTTGCCTCGTATTCTTGATAAGATTCCACCATTGATCAGCTTCACCTTCCAAACTATATACTGCTAAGATGAATTTATCATGCTCAGAACATTGAAGAACTGAAAATATCTTTTCAGTGGTACTGATCCATTGTTCAGCAACAAGTGGATCAGAAGACCCACTGAAAGAAGGTGGACGTTGCCTCATGAATGACTCAATAGAATATTGTTCCCTTCTATGCTCATTTGGAAGTCCAGAATGATTCATAGCTTGTGTATGTATGCAATAATATTTTTCACTCCATCTCCCATAACATTTGTTTGTTCAGGAGGGAAATCATTGCATTGTCCAATGCATTGATCAACACGGTTCCTTCGGGTTCCAGCCATCGTCTAAAACCCAAAAAGAATAGTGTGAGAGGCAAAAATCATGCTAGGGAAAACAACATAATAAAGGGGGAGTACCTTCAATATCTAACATCTTAGTTTTAATTCTATGATCGTTTGCGTAATTCTAGTACTATAACCTATACGTATACTTAACCTTAGGGACATCCCTAGACATACCTTATAAATATCTCTAAGGATCTCACTAAAGTTCTCGCATCCTAATTTCCAAAGGTTGACTAACCCTTTCCTCTGATACCAACTGTAGAGACCCGAAGCTTATCGTACATGGACATTACATTACATTTTCGGAATACTTAGTACATAACAAAAACACACACACAAGGATCGTAATAGTTTAGTGTCATTGGAATCTCGGAACGTAATCTTCTAATCGTGGTGAAAGATCTTCAATATCTCCCATAAAGATCTTCCCTTTTTTTACCTAAAACCTTTCTTTATATCCTGGGGATAAGAAAACATAAAAGGGTGAGCTCAAATGCTCAGTAAGGGTATACAAAAGAAAAATCAATCACATCATATTCATAAGAACATAACTTTTGGAAATCTTAACCTGCAAAAAGAGCATAATTTCATAACATGGGATAAATCATAGTAGTGAAATGAAATCCCAATAATCATAACTTAAAAAAAATGAAACTTTGTGGCATACACACATAATCATATAGAATCATTTCTTGTTAGTCAAGACTCATTTCCAAGACTATCTTAGTGGACAAAGTCCCTTTCTGAATCGAGTAACCCTCGTTTCAGTCCTGTTTCACTGAACCAGTATAACCTACCATTTCAGCCATGTCTATCTCATGAGATATAAAATCTTTACCCAATGCATTGGAGGGAGATATAGGTCCCACCCATCTCATAATGATACCATTCTTATGTGTGCCACAAATTCATAAATCATACATCATTGCATAACCCATGTAATAAAAATGTGATTATTAAACAACATGACATCATAAAACTATTCATAGAAGATAAAGGAATTCATAAAAATATTTCCATCACAACATAATCAAATCAATGTAATAATAGGGATAAAAAACAGAACCCTTTATTATCTTAGATGGAAAATAATTTTGATAAAACACTTGAACTTCATTCTTGAGGAAAATATCATTTCTTCTTCAAAAACACTTTTCCTTTCTTAACATGTCATAAAATTATAAATAAAAGAAGTTGATTAAAAATAAACTTGAAAACTTGTAAAGGAAACTTCTTTGAAATAATGTTTTAAAAATCCATTCATGCCGTATAAGTTAAAAAAACATTCTTCGTACTTTTGTCGGAAAAGTCAAAAAGTACCTCGTACGAAAAAAACGACAAACGATTCCTTTCATATTTTTTACTAAAAACTCACCGAAGGGTAAAATTAGATTTAAACTAGTGTAAGTGGATGGAAACAATATTACATATTGAGGGAACATGTATGTGGATGATAAAATACACCCCAATAAATACTTACGAATAAACAATCTCGGATAAAAATGAGATTGTGATATTTCCCTTACCTTAGGTCCGACTTGCTTTGAACGTGTCTGAACCTCTTGTATAATGATTTAAATAATGTTATTGACTTATTCCAGAATCATATTCATTTTTATTATATCATATATGGTCCACTTATGACTTTATATTACCCGTTCTTTTGTAAATTCATGTTAAAGAAGCGTTTTGGGTAAAATCGTTTCATTTATCGTAGGTGTTTTTAACTTGTAATTATTAATATGATTACTTGGATCATGATTACTTATATCCAGAATGTAAAACATGATTTATATATCATATCTATTCAGAATATACATATATGTAATATATTGATAAATGGAATGAAATACACCATTCATGGAGACGGTACTCCGTACGTACGCATGAACGCTGTTTTCGTTTCCTTATTGAATTGAATAGAATTAAGTAGATGACATACATATAAATATACATAAATACAGTATCATTATTATGTCATATATTTCTTTAGTACTTATTATATATACTTTATAATCATTCATGAATGGTTAATCATTGAGAATGAATCTCATCGCGTCGTGGAGACGGTAGTCCGTACGTACGCACGAGCGATGATATCGTTCTCATGGTTGTGGAATTGTGTTGAAGTGTATGTATAATATTTCAGTATCAATATCACTTTATAATAATAATATATAGCTACTCATTACACCTTTATACCCATCCAATTAATGTGGTGGCGGAAAATAGATTACACCACGGCGTGGAGACGGTATTCCGTACGTACGCACGCGCGGTGATTTTCTTTTTCCGTAGGATGGATAGAAGGTTAATTAGAGTTTTTTAATATTTATAATAACATATAAGTATATAAGAAATACTTATGTTATTACTTTATCATGAAACAACTAAAGAAGAAGAAGTTGAAGAAGAAAGAAATTGAAAAAGATCGGTAATGGATATTACCTCTTTTTGACGCGCCTTTTCTTAGCCTCCACTTAAAGAACTAAGGATGGTCTTTGAAGATGACCAGGACCTCTATGATGATACTAGGGAAGTGTAGAAGGGATTTTGTCAGGGTTTGGCCGAGCTTGAGTGCTCAAATTGGTGTGAGGAGGATGGGGAGGAGGTGCCCTTTTATAAGGGAGGAGAGGGGCACCTTAGGAATATCTCAAAATATTATTTTATATTAAAGTCAAAATCGGTTTATAATGGTTCCAAAGGGTCTTATTTCGAAGATAAAGTGGGTATGGGTCTAAATACTATCATCCAATAGGATTTAGACAAGTTTAGGGTATTATTTTAACCTTATCAATTAGATTTAACTCTAAGTAAAATAATTTAACTTTTACCGTGTCTTTTTGTTTTCTTTCACTATATGGTTAATACACTTACTATAACATTCCAAACGAACCCCAAATTGTATATTATTAATACATATATCCTTATCTAAGTCATTTGGACGAACCTTAGATTTTTAGGAATAAAATAACAATTAATAATATAATATTTGATTTAAAAACTATTTTGTGTCAATTTTGACACTATTTGATATATGATTTTTGTGAAAGTCATAACAGAATTATATGTTCGAACCAAGTTTATTAAATCAACACTAATATATCATAGTAACCTATAAAATTAATGGAATTCATAAAAAGTCTTAAATTACATTTATTTTGGTATTTATAATATCAATTATGTCAATATTTTATTAATAAGATAATTACCGCATCATCTTTGTGTCATAAATAAATTAAATTATTTGATGTCTAAAAATTACAAATAAAATACCATCATGTAAGAAATCTGTTTATCTTTCTAATGAATATTTACAATCGAATTTATCTTATGTATAACACTATATTAAAAATGTTTTAGTAAATATACTTTGATTTTAACTCTTTTAACTCTTCTTTGAATTAAATAATAATAAATGTCCTAATCTAATCCAAGTGGGCCTAAATGATATTATTTTACACTTAAGGTTGTTTTTGGTAGAGATACACTTGTACAATAGAATTAGTACATGTGTTAGGGTAATATTAATATCATTCTTACCCTTAATTACCCTATTTACTTTTAACCGTGGTAAATAAAAGTAAAAAGTTACTATTCACCAAAAATTATTTTCATCTCATTGAACCTCATTTTACTTACAGACATCAACAGTGTCTCTCGGATTTTTGAAATTCCATTCACAGAAGCGGTAAAATTAAGTTTTATGAAAAATTCAGTTTTTAACTACCACTTAGTAGTTTCACTATTCATCAACAATTGATGTTTTTCAGAAAAATGCCAAAATTTCATCCTAAGCTATATTTCATATTCCGAATTCAAAAATGAAGTCTATTTTACCAAATTCATAACATAGAAGTTTCATTAATTAATTTTATAATTTAATCCCACTGTTAAAACAAATAGCGTGTTTTTTAGAAACAATATCTATCAAAAGATTGACACTTGATTATGTATGGTTTAAATGTGAAATTACATTCAATGACCAAAATTGTATTAAATTTTAAAAATATATTCTAAATATACTTTAAAACCACTCAAATTAATAATTTATCACTATTAATTATTTTGATTAAAAAAGTTGTTTTTAATTATAATTTAGTGATTTTCACTATTCATCAGAATATGAAAGTTATCCGAAAAGTACCAAAATTTCACCTTAGGCTAAATTCGATACTCCGAATCCAAAAATGAAGTCCATTTTGAGAGCTAAAATTTCTAAAATTTAAAAAGTGGTTATTACTATTCATAACGGCTAGTTTTAATAATATTTTAATAGCATATCGTTGTTTCGTGAAACTCAGTATTGCGTACTACACACGCTATCGAGGAAGGTTGCTATTGCGTGTAATGCAAGGGAAGTAAAATATGCATGTTGTGCAAGCTCCTTTTGGTGTATCGTACAACACAAGACATTAATAAAATTAAAAAGAATATTTTTCATAAAATCTCGGGCTGTTACACCTTTTCAGTAATTTTTTAAAGGGTATTATGGTTTCATATTTTTATTGTGGAATTGTAAAATGTTTCTCTCTTTGAAACCATTTCTATTGTAATAAAAGATGTTTTCTTCTCAAATTGATTATTTGTAAAACTAATTTTCAGGTGCACTTTTGGTATTTCAATATAAACAGTTTGAAATATTTTTTACACCATTTTTAATTTTTTTTGATACATATCTATAATTATTTATTTAATTAATGAATTTTATTTTTATTAATATCATTAATTGATTTTAGGGTTTATCTGATGTTCTCTAAATGATATTACTAGATTGAGTTTACCTCTTAGGTAATTTAATTGAGCCTTCTAGAGTGGTCTTCAAATATATTGTGATTCTTTCCATCAAGAGAATAAATTTTTCATATATCCTTAGTCTTTCATATGCCCTGAATGTGGTGGAAAAAATCTAATCCATCTTAAGGATCAATTAACGGATCATGTGAGGTAAAGAAAGATTATATTCTCTTACGAACTAACCAATGTAATTTATATGTTTGATTGAGAAGATGGGACTGTAAGGACCAGTTTCCCTTTTTTTATGGCATTCCATTGGTAGATTTAAATCTTGGATGTATCCTTTGATTTGTGTTATGATACATTTGAGTTCAAAAACTCTAGATTTAATGTTTTGTTTCAATTTTGGGTTACTGATGATTAATTTTATTTTGATATCTTCCTTGGGTTTCTTTATTTAGAGAATTTTTCATTAAAATTTCTCGGGATACATTGTTTCATTTCACTATGTTATCCTTATTTCATTGGCAATATTTGTCGAAAATATTAATCCATGGGTTTTTTCCAG
The DNA here is from genome assembly GCA_963277665.1 of Viscum album. Classification (NCBI taxonomy): domain Eukaryota; kingdom Viridiplantae; phylum Streptophyta; class Magnoliopsida; order Santalales; family Viscaceae; genus Viscum; species Viscum album. Next base: position 773,752,360 of record OY728138.1, read on the forward strand.
TGCCCTATATTTATTGAACCTTGGGTGTTATAATGGGTAAATGAATTTTAATTCATGATTATATTTGTCGATAGATCCATTAGAGATATTTTTTTATCAGTTAGATATTAGGTACCAACAAATTGAGATTTTTATACCTGGGTTACTATTGATGTGTTTCTATTACCCAGGACTAGGTCCATGTAATTTCTATTATATATATATATATATATTGTTCAACGGTCTCACGGTTAATCAAGACATAGTAGTTATGGTGTTCTAGATTATTCCTTCTTTATGATCATTGTGGATGAACATTTTTTCATTCCTTATGTATGGGGACATTTTATAGTATTGTAGATGTTTTTTTTAACGTTGGACGATTTTACACTATAATAGAAGGTTTTTTATCCCTAGTTATAAGTTAATATATTAAGGGTTTCTTTTTTTGAAATATGATGCCTCAGATTTCCTTTTAATACACTCTTGTATATGTGTAGTGGGTTGTTATTGGAGTATTTTTTATTTAATTTAAATGGTGTAGATAAATAATTTAGGTATATATTTTCTTTCTAGAACCATTTGGATAATATAGAAACTAAAACTCCATTTTCTGGCTGGATGTGACTTTAAATCAGCTCCAGTTTAGTTCATAATAATCATAGTTGGGTTATAACTACATCACTATGAATCCCTAGTAATGGACTTGAGATATATCATGTTCTCTCAAAATGGATCAAAAGTTATGGATTTTTCTTATCATTACGTTATAGAAATAATCAATCTCACCATAACCTTGATTTGACAACATTAGTGCATCCTCTAGAAGCATTGTGAAACCAATCCCTTAGAGAAAATATAATGATGTATTTTGATGAAAAGTACCTCATGTTTTAATTTTACCCAATGGAATATCCAATTAGTATGTTATGAAATTTTATATCATTGTTATTGATAGGGGTAAACTTATGATATATGAGGTATGGTTATAGACACATTGTGTAGGGGTTTACCAACTAGATATTTGATAAAATAATAGTGGAGAGATCCTTAAGAACCATTTTTGAGTAAATGCATGTGGTTGTGATTGATTCATGAAATTGCAACGTGTGTTTCCTTCCATGGTTGTAGTTACAATAGAAAATAGTAAACACATTGTTCGATTGCTTATGAAGTTATATAGGGTCCTTGTTTTTGTTGGTTTTTTCTTATGTCTACCATTTTCTATTATTTAGGATATTCACTATAAAGTGTCATAAGATAGACCTTGCGAGTCTTATTGAAATTAGGAAATGGTAGTTCAATGTAATTTATTATGATTGAGTCATATTTGGGGATGATAGGGATGGATCAGTTATCTCAAGAAAGGTTAGATGTATTTTGAAGCCATATGAGATATTATGAAAACAATAGTCATTATTAGTTAGAGGTTGTGGGGACTGATCATTACCACTCACTAAATCTCATTTCATTTGGGATATCATATATGACTGATCATGTTAATTCATCATCTGGGGGTTTCCCATTAGATATCATCAAAACATCTTTGAATGGTGTCTAATCAGTTTGACTTTTCATCGCACATGATGTTGGGTCATGATTTGTATCATGTTTTCCAACCAAGGAGGAATCAATAGAACCCAATCCTTCTGTATAAATTATAGGATGTAAATAAATAACCCTAAACATCGGGGTTTTAGTTGCTGGTTTATTTTATGGGCTACCAAGATAAGGGATTGGGTGGTACAATATTCTCTTTAGACTGTGTAGTGTGGAAGTGTGTATGCGATACTTATGTGATCTGGGAATAAAAATAATTTTTTATATAAAAATGTACTTATCAATTTTTATCATTACTAAGGTTAGGATGAACTTATGGTGAGTATAATTGTAACACACACTTTTTAATAATAATCTATTTTTTAAAATAATTAAGACCCCCTTTTGGTTTCTATTTTAATGTACATTAATTGTATGTGAAACAATTTTTAACATAATTTTCAAACATATTCATTAAATAGGTATTAAATATGGTAATTTAATTTATACACTTAAGTTGTGTGGTTTTTGGTTTCTATGTAAGGTTATATAATCATTTTTATAAGTTATATAAAGATAGGTTGGGGCTTCAACAGGTAGAGTAAGGGTATGAATTACTTTGACAAGGGAAAGATATGAGTTTCATAAAGGTAATAACCTTATTCTATGTACTATGTATGGTAACATGGGTGAGTTGTTTAATGGTATATCCCATTTTCATACTTTTTGTAACGGTACCAGGGGAACTGCATAAAGGTAGGTTATGTTACGTAATGTTAAAACTGACTTGCATAAGTGGAATCTGGACATCTGAATGGGTAAAAAAACATACATAAATGTAATCTATAATTGTTTAAGGTTAGAAAAGATATTTTTAAGGATTGAATTTTATTTAAATAGTTGTTTATGGGTTAAATAGTACCCTCAAATGATATTTGTGTGCTACATAAGCATAAACCCATGATACTCTTACACAACAATATATTTGGTGTAATATAAATGGAAAATTATTTTTTCTATTTCTTCTTCTCTATATCAATCATATATCACCCATATGCCTCTTCAAAATCATGAAAATCTTGGGAACATAATTATTTCTTTCCGGATTTTTAACTCTTAATGGAAGGTTTTAAATACCCTAAAATTTTTATGGGACTAAAAATAAAATTAAATGATTAATTTAAATTTTTATGTTAAATTATGTGAAGTAGAAACCCCAATTTAATTTCATTAAAAATGAATATATCACAACTATAAATAATTTTTTATATCCTATTGTGGTTATTTTTAGGATTCTAGATGTTATAGAAGGGGGATACGAGATCATTATCACATTTATTCATCATTATACAATCATAGTAAGTGATTATGAGGTTTTTTTCCTTGTATTTTCTGCAATGGTCATGAAGTTATAGGTTCCTCTTCCTTTCCTATGGCTATTTCAATATGATAATTTTTTAACATTATTTCATAGAATGTGTCTCTATAAATTGGTGTTAAACAATGAAATAATGGTTTCTATTGTGATTCCCATATGGTTTATTTATTATTTTATATTTAGGATATTTCTAAAATCACATCTAAGGTAGTTGGGAAAAGACATTTGATGAACTTTTTGATATTGATGAAAACCCTTAATATTTGGTTTTTTCTAAAATGGATTTGTAAATCACAAGGGTGGTGATTCTTTACTAGTGAAAATAATTTTGATGAACTCTATTTATTCAAAATTGTTTTTAAAATCATGGCAGTGGGGATACTTCACATTTTAAAAATACTTATTAATTTCGAGAATTATTTGGAACATGTCGACATTTGAGAACCTTGGGCACAGTTTTTTCATATTCTATAGCCTAATAATGTTTCATCATTGATTTTACAAGATATTTTTGTTTAGTGGAAATGATATGGGAGTATTTTGGAACCTTGGGAATAGACATATGGTTGATATCAATAAATAGTGGTAGAACTCAATATCATTGAATTCACATTCTAGAATATTGTCTATTCTTTTTCCTATAGCATATTCCATAGGAAAAAGCATAATATAATTCATGAATTATGGCTTCCCTTTATTATGTTTTTTTATAAAATCATATGTTTATCTTATGGATAAGTCATGGAAATAGAGCTCTTGGACCAAATTTTTTTATCCTCATTACTTTTGAGTATCAGGATTTATATTCTCATATTGTTATCTTTATGATATGGTATTTTTTATTACTACCGATAGATTTTCATTATTGTTTATATTAAAATTCTTGGTACACTGAATGAGATTTTTTTATAAGATGCCAAATGATGTTATAGAAAACCATTAAAAATTTAATTTATAAACTGGTCTCTTATAAACTTGGATCTAAAGAAGTCATAGGGATAGAAATTCTATAGATTATTTACTGGTATATTACTGGGATCATTATCATGCCCAAATTTTTCCTTTTTGTGTTTGAATCCATGTTCTGGTAGTTAATTTTCAAAGAGAGGGGTGTCATGCAGAAAATAGTTATTCTTGGTTTTTTTCACCTTCAGAGTTGTTTAGGATGATTGTGAAAAAAATTAAATTGAATTATCAGAAATTATTATCCTATTTTAATTTTATGCGATGAATTTTTTGCTTGATGTTGTATATCTCATTTATGTTTACTCTTATTACACACTATGATCTATTTATTTTCACTTTTTCAATCATTTGTGATACTTTTTTAGATGTTTAGTTGACCAGCACATTATGTTGTTTCATCTAAAGTAACTTCATATGTCAACCAAGATTGGTTCATTATTGATATAATCTTTTGGGTAGTGGATGTATTCATTTTTTAGTCATTATTACCACTCTTATGGTTGTTTATTCTTATATGTTCTTGATTTTCCTTATTTGAGATTGAGGTGAGTTTTTATCTCATTATTACTTTGATGATATGGGTTTTTTCTCTTTAGGTTTTTTGTGTTATAATGTGAATTATATACATTGAGGTTGGTTTGATGTTTTTTTGTGCGGTAAACCCTTGGGTGTATATTTGGGTACAAAGAATGTTTGTGGCCTTTAGTCTATTGAGAAGATTATTGTATTGTTCCTAGTTTTGAATGGGTCGTCTTGAGATAGAACTCCATGGTTGTTGTCTTATGTTTCTTAATTAATATTACTAATGATTGAATACTATTATACTGTTTTGAATATTATTTTATTGATATATTTTAAGATCTTTCATGTGTTATGTAGTTTTGTATATCCTTTGGGAGATATGTCATGTTCCATGGAAGGTTGTTCATGGTTGGTATATAGTTGTTCTCTTTGGGTTTTCGTGATGTAAATTTTTTTGTGTTCTTATTCATTTTTTTTTCAAAATATATGAATTATAAATTGTTTGGATACCTATTATTGGTATTTTTCACTACATATAATCATGTGATTAGTGAATTTTGTTATATTTTTAGTGGATTTTTATGTGGAGATAAAACATGTATTTTGTGAAATTGATCAATGGCTCTAGAAAAACCTGATCTGATCAGTGGTATCTATTTTATGATATTTTTAGTTCTTCCAATTCCCACCCACCTCTCAATGTTTTTCATAGTTAGGCGTTATTCTCATTCATTTCATAAATTTTGTTTGAAATTTGGGGATAAAATTATGTCAAGGTGGGGAAAATTTATACACAATAATCAATTATATCATTTATTATTTTACTTATATTCTTTATTTGTTAGGTTACTACCATTTCCTAGAGTCTTAGTTTCATAATCAACAATTTTTAATGGTTTTTGTGTTGTATTCATATAGAAAACAGGTAGTAAAAGTATGTGTTTTTTCTTTGTGCAACTTTTCATCCATTATTTGAGCCTTTCTTATCTAGAACTTGTTCACTTATAACTATTTATCAAAAAAGTGAAATTATATATTTTTAAATTCTAATCATCTAAAAATTCCCCTACTTTGATTAATGGGGTTTATAACACACTACCATACACTATCATTTTATAGGAAACTGGGACCACTAATAGAGTTCTTTTAACCTTCCCCCTCAAGCTTGTGCCTATTGCTTCCAATTCTAATAGTTTTCTTTTAGGAAAGAACCTTTTTTATTTTCCAACATCTTTATTCTTCCATATTTCACTCATTATATCTTATTCTCAATTCTTCTTGAAAAACTCATCTAATATTGGGTGTAGATTAGGGATAATGGATATGAAAATGTTGGAATTAATATATTCAATGGTTATATTTGTCATGTTATGGCTTTCTTGGCAGTTCACTACAAAATGTTGCACAATTATCCTGCCATCGTGGTTTTAATTCATGATTCAAACTAGGGGTATTTGTGAAGTTTTAGTTAATGAAAAAATTATAGTCTTCATATCATTATATCATTTGTTTATTAAATTACTTCTATATGTGATAGTATGTTGGGTTTGAAAAATTATTTCAAAGTGGTTACTAAATTGGAATAAAAGGATGCATGGAGATTTTAAACTTTTTCAATTAATTTTAGAATACCAACTAATTTAGAGACATTTTAAAATACAATTTATTAAAATAATGTTTTTTTGGGAAGGAAATTGACACCATTTTCTTCATGGAATAGACAAAGTACACTATAGATTTTATAGGTATTTGAGAAATCGGTGAATTGTTCATCCAAAGTTTTTATATATGTGGTTTTAAATATAATGTTTTAGGATCATTTTATTTAATTTATTTGAATTTCTATAAAGGATTATCACTCATAGTTGGATTTCAAAATGGTATGTTAAGAAGTTTTCGTATCATATAAAAATGTGTGTGTGTGTGAAAGAGGCACCTCATAACCATTTAGTTATTTCCCTTTTTTATTGTTCTTGATGTTAGTAGAGAATGAGTGATGTATCTAAATGGGCTATTTCTTACAAAGGATTCGTAGTTTAGGGTGATATTACTGTTTATTATTTATGTTAGTTGTGATAAATTTTTATTTTCTCACCCTTGCTCTGTTTAGGTTAATTGATTTAGGATAGATAAGTGAGAAGGATTGTATTTTTTTCACTCATGTTAGTCTGAAAATACTAGTGTCCCCTCTCAAATGGGAAAATACAAATGGGATGTTCCCTCAAAGATGATGGGTGAAGCCCAGGTGAGTATCTTGTATATAAGATATGATGTATGGTATATTTTCTGCCCATGTTTAAAAAAATTTGGGTTATCTCACATTACGACCTAGGGTATAGATGATGATAGATATTCCAGGGAAATTGGTTTTCTATAGAGGATATTAATATCTTTCATTTATATCCCCATATTTCTGTATGTGAATGACACAACTTGTTATTTAATTTTTTTTCCAATTCATAAATACTGTGTTTTCTTCTTTTCTAAGCGATCTATTATTTTTTTGATGTCAATGAACATTCTGTATTATTATTTAAAAGATATTGAAGGAGTTTTAAGATATAAAAATATATCATTTAATTTCTGAGTCTGAATTCGAAGAAGGGGTTTAAAAAATTACTAAACAAAATGTTTTCCTTTGATCTTCATAACATAAAAGGTTTAATTTAACAAAAAAATGAGGAATTATATATATATATATATTAGAAAAAATAATTTCTATTTATATTTCAAAATAGATCTAAAATTTATTTACATAGTAATTTCAATATTTCTTGTGTGAAATCCTATATGGTGTAGTTTTCTCACACCATGTATTCACTATTTTGTGTAGTTGGCCTTTCCTTTTTTTTCTTTTAGTCTTGGATTCCCCCTCTCATTTCCATTATGACATGAGTTTCGGAGGTTTTTCATATACTTGTGAGATGTATTGAGTTACTAAGAGACACATAGGAACTATTGGCAGTAGTTACAGTTTTATTTTCATACTGGGATGTCTATGTATTGGTCAAGTCCAAATATTTTTTTTCATTTTTCTTATTCATTCAATGATGTTTACACATTTATCATTATATTTTTATGTTTCAAAATTATTTGATTCTTTCTTTAATTATTTTTTACTATGTACTCTAATTTTGTTAATACTTCATGATGATTAAATTTAGAGAAACTATTCTCAAGAGAGTTATTTTATTCCAAACAACTAGTTTCCAACATGTGGGGTCGGGAATGCCCTTTGACCACATTGCAATTAGTGTCAGGTGATGAGTAGTTTGACCTAGGTATGTTCATAAAAAAATAATAGGTCATTAAGGGGGAAAATGTCTAGGTATTCAAGATGGATTCAATGGATAGGTGTGGGATTGGTTGGGTGGTGAAATTATCCTTTTATATGTGAAAACGAGGTAGATTTTTTTAGAGTCATGTGTTAGGTGAAGGGTAAGGAAAAAATAACATGAGAGTTAGGTGAGAAAGGAAATTAAATATCTATATTACATGTGGTGTTGATTCCCAGAACCACGGTAGTTCATTTATTAATATTTTATATGCTTTTAAATATTTTAAAATTGATCCATCTTATGTTATCTAATTTTACATTATTTATCTATGTTTAAATATTTACGGTACTAATAATTTTTTTATACAAACAAATAGATGGGCCCTCTTTTATAATTTTGATATTTTGATTCAAAATTGTTTCTCCATTTAATCTAATACAAATTCTAGGTATGATAGAATTATCTTTAAAATTAAATCACAGAATATATAAATAAATATTTTTGTAGAAAAATTAATTTATATACTTAAGTATTATTACTCTTATTTATTATCATTTACTAATTTAAAAAGGTGTTAATATTTTTTTATATTCAATAATTTCATTATTTTAATCATTTATAATATATAAAATTGTTATATTTGGATAAAAATTGCAAAAACTTTATAAAAACTATTCTCTGAAAATATACCCTTTTAGCATTACTATGATAACTAATATATATATTTGCAAATTAATTTTTTCATTGAAATGATGTCTTCTAGAACACCTAATTTCAATATGATGAAAAAAATATGAAATCTATTTCATTTAATTCGATAAAAATATATATTTAAATTAATTTAATATAATACGTAAAAATTATTTTTATGGAATTTAATTTGTTTCCATGACAAGAATTTATTCATATTCCTAACCATATAAAAATAATATCTTATCATTAATTATTTGAATATTTGTACTTATAATACGTTTTTCTTAATATACCCTTTTGATTTAATTAAAAAAATTTAAAAAATATAATTATCTAATTTCTAAATTTAGTGATGTGGATGTAATAATGGAAATATGTGGTTTATTTATTATTAATTACATGTTTATATAATTCTATATCATTTTTAAAAATTAATCAAAATCTCATCATAATATCGATGGAAATGATATGAAATGTAAGTCTTTGTTTGTAGGGATTTAGGTATCATGGATATCGTAGTTATTTAAACATTGTTTAATGACTCCCACATATGATTTCTCTAAATCTATATTTTAATTTTCATCATGGAATTATTCTAGGGAATCTTGTTTTCATGCCAAAAATATGTAATGAATAAATGATTGATCCTCATATGGAATACATCTACTACATGATTCCATTTATTATCCTTTATACATATATTTTAAAAAAAATTGCTTCATGTTATGCACATTAATTCAATGACTATGTAGTAAAGAAAAAATCTTAATAGAATATAAATTATAATTTTCTTCATTAATTATATTTGTTTATTTTAGTTTCTTCTTTTGTTTGAAACATAATTTTTAATAAAGTATTTTTATAATGAGAAAATATAATCTATAATAATGAGGTGTTACATTCTACACCTAAAAGTATTTTCACCCTAAAAAATTCATAACTCAATTATCAAATTATGAGGGAACATTATATGTTCTGATCCTAGATTGTTTTCACAGACTTATAATTACTCTATTGAGAATTGACTTAGATGGTTTTATTATCTTTAAATATGTTATCTCTTTGATCTATGATAGCTAATGGTTATCCATCATAAGAGATATCATGTTCCAATATCACAGTGGATGATTATTTATTTATGATGGATATGGTATAATCCTCATAAAAAGTTATACCTGGAACCCACTTGTACCAAATATAGGTTTGATGAAAGTGTTATGTAATGATATATAGTCCCTATATGATCATGAATGTCTAAGGGATAAATGTACCTTGGTCTTGGAATTTATTTTTTCTAACATATCATTAACAATATCAAGGTGATATTTGAGGGATCATATAATCACTAGATTAAAAAAATCATCGATGATAATCTATGAGGATATTATGTCGACATTTGGATTTTTTAATATGTTAATGATATTTTTGCTCCTTTAAAACATTACATTAAGAGAATCAGGTCCTAACGCTTTCCTCTATCCAAAATTGTCATAGTATGTAAGAGTTATATATCAATTCCCATATAAATCATTAAATGGGTCCATTTATATAAAAAATTGGGGATAATTATTAAATGATAAATTAACTGAATTAATATCTTAATCATAGCATTACCAGAATTCCATTGATCTTAATTTTATCATGTTATCTAATTTCATTACTTTATAATGAAACTGACCATCAGTTGGATGATGATAATTTTTGTTAAAACCTGGTTCTATATCCAATACATACTAAATACCCCCTGATAAATTTAATTTAACCTTAGATCTAGATTATTTTAAATTTATAATGATACTCTATAAAACCTCGCCAAATTCATTATATATTTCCTAGAGATTATATATGATGAAAATAGTGTCTAATAATAATGGAGTGTATATATAAATATAGATTATTTATATCCACCACTATCCATAAGAGAAAATAAAATTTGTATGTATTTGGATGACTCTTGGGGAAATCCATAGTGTTTTCATCCATTTCGATACAAGAAAATGTAACAGTTTCCTCATCCCATTTGGATCCTATCATTCAACCATCACTTATTGACATACTTGTCATCAAAATATATACTCCCCAATATCTATCATCATGTTTTCCTACTTGATGATTTATTTTTTATTTTTATACATATTTATACATATGAGGTAAATTTAGAATGATTATCTTTTTACATCATCCAAAATATCATTCATCAATTCATTTTTAATGGGACACATACTTATTCCCAAATTATTTTCAATTATTTCCAATGTTTAACAACACTGCAATTATTAACTTCTTCAATATATTTTTATAAAATTTCCAGGAATTATCAATCTTATCATAGAAATATAGTATATAAATCATTTAGGAGATACAGGTTTTAATACGTTGTTTTATAATTCAAATATCAATCATTAAAATATATATGAATATTTTGCCTATTTCAATCCTAAATAATGATAAGGTTACATAATAATCCATTTATAATGAATTGGACACCATTTTTAATACTCTATATAGTAATGTATCTAGAAATAATATTCTTCTATAGATTTTAACTACTTACTATTGATCAGGTTGAACTCCTTCTATCTTTCTATATTTGTTATCAAATTATGATCATTTTATGTATAATAATATTTTCAATAGAGGTAATTCCCTCATATCATTAATGAAAAAAATTCACTTCTTCATGATCTTGATCATTATAAAGTTATTTATTCTCATTGGTATTCAATTGAAAAAAGTCAAAATATATTACCTTATTATTATTCACATGGATTCCTCTCAATACCCTCTTTGATGAATTTATGTATATGAAAAAAATTATACATTATTGTATTATATATACGTGTCATGTGGAAAAACTCATTTAATGCTCCTTTAATACATTTTCACATTATTCCATCCATTGAAATTTCACCAAATCCTTGTTAAACTAGATAAATTATTTGAAAATCCTATGAAATTTCTCACACAACATAGATAAAATCTTTCAAGTCAAAGAAAACTATTAGGCTCTAGTATAGTGGTTGATATGGTCCATTCATTAGTCACGCCATTCATTGAAGGATTCAATGATATGACATCTCTTATGATTACATGACATAAGAAGGGTACATTTTATAGAAAACATAAACAAAATGGATGTGGATGCAAATTACCTTTTATTACAAACTTTAACAAAATCCTCAAATGATCATAATTTTATTCCTCCCACTTCGAATATATGTGTATTTCATCAATAAACACAACATAACTACTTTCATGGTAATCTCAGATGACTCTATTAATATGACTGATGAACATTATAGGAGAATCTATAAGTCAAAAAGTAATAAAATAGAATTCATTGTGTCCATATATTGAGTGGAAATATATTATGGGAATATCATCATATTTTCACTTACTTGATGGTATCAATATTGAAGATCAAGCATTATAAATTATTTTTCCCTCATTTATTGAAAAAATAGACAATCAATTTCTAGAAAATGATGTTTTTTCCATATCATGATTCTATTAGGTTTATGATAATTAATGAAAAGGTGAATTTATCCATCATTCATCACATCATAGAGGATTGGTGAACCCTATTGTAATTTACATTGATGAATGAAACCATTTTCTATATTCTCATGAATTTTCTTCTTCAATTATTCGAATTTAGTGGGATCCATTCTATAAAAACTCTTAGATGGTTGTATATAAACTATAATGAGTTGATTCAAAAATCAACCTCATGTTCAATAGTAAGCATATAAATTTTATGAAAAATTAAATCAATATACTATTGTATGATTTAAATGTACTATATCATCAGTTTATTACTACACATTGGGAATAATATCCCTTATTATTGGGTATAAATACCAATATTATTGGTTTTTATTATAATGAGATTTTATAATCATCATGATAATGATATTTGATAATGGGATGAATTGTTATTTATAAGAATATTTATTTATATTAATAAACAATATGATATCTATATAGGGAGAGAAAAAAGTTTCCCAATACCATAATTAATTCCATGAAGGGAAGAAGATGTAGGTCAAAATGAATTATCTTCCCACCTATATCAATTAGAGATTATTTTATACCATTGGTGATTTCATCACACCAGTAGGTGTTTTCACCACTAATTAAATATTAAATTATTGTGTATATGAACCAATAAACATAGTAACTATGAAATATATGAACGGATAAAAAGAACTATAATTAAATTATAAATTTTATTATTATGAGTCAAGAATTAGGGTACCTTTATCCACATGATTATCATGGTCTAATTAACTTTTAGTAATTTAATTGGGCCATCCATCTTCTCTTAGTATTGGAGGTTTTTTATTCTTATTACCCTCATTAGAAATTATATTAGGAAATTTTCTTGTGCCATTTGAAAACACCTTGCTTTTTATGAGATGAAGTGTTGGTGGAGAATTTTTTTTAGACCTCCTTTTAATCCATTTGGTTAGTTGTCCTATTTTTTCATTCAATAGTTGTGTGTATGATTGAATTCATTACTACTTAAGAAACACCTTCCCAGTCCTTTGAGGAATTTTTTTGTGTAGTTCCCCCATTTTTTATTTCATTTAGGGGGTTGAAATTAATTTCCTCTATGTTATTTTTTATATATATTTTCTTGAAACTCTATTTTCCCATTAATTTCTCTAGATCGATTGAAAAAATGAGTGTCCCCAATTTCCATTTGTATCTCAAGTGAACATCAGACTATTTATTTGTGTCTACCGAAATCTATCAGATATAATTCCTCTGCCAATTTAAATATTAGGCCACTAAATAAATGTCCAATTATGATTTGAGGGTTAATAAAATAAGTTGTAGTGACTTAAAAGTCTTGTATTGTTTTCTTCATAACTATCAATAGATTTATCATCAATTTATTTCAACTACAAAAATTACATCTCTATTTTCATGTTAAGAGATGTAGTAAAATATTTGGTAAAGAATATTGTATTAATATTCTTTTATTACATAGAGTCAAATTATTTCTTTTAACATGTATAATAATTGGGAGTCCACTTTTTATTAATGTAACCTTTTTGATGATAAATAACTAAATTCAATGTTCATATTCTGAGTACTAGAGAATAGAAATATATTTTCTATTTTTTGATTCATTTATCACAAAATTATGGATTATATTTCCCAATAAAGGTATGGGGATGTTTATACATTAAGGATTCAATATATTATTCACCATTACATTCCATTTTTTTAATCTCAGAATGGTTTTTATTATAATCAGCTCAAGAAAAATTCGATTGAACATCCCCATAATAATTTTTATTCTAACTCTAGCGTAGTTTGATTTTTATTTTTGATAATCACTAGATAGTTTATCGAACCAACTGTGAGATATGGCTTCTCCTAGCCCCAAAAATTATTATAACCACACGATTTAGTTATGAGTAATAAACAATAACATCTATATATAATAATCAAGTGAATATTTAAGATCATGATGAATTAATATATGTATAATTCATTTTAACTTATGATATTTGTGGGTAAACTGCATTGTATTTATGTTAGGTATAGAATAATTTATAACCTAATCAAAAAAATAACTAAAACGCACTATGATACAAACAGATACAACTTAATAATGCGTTAGCTCAAAAGACCAGTAAAGGTAAACTTATCAAATAGAAATAAATGTTTAGAAAAAATATCATGTGAGAAAAAAAAGATCACAGGAAGTATATCTAATTAAACGGATCATGTAACCATAAGATTTATTCATGAGGCAGGATATAGTTACATATAAACATTAATTAACTAATATATAACATAGAATAATAATATGTAAACCTAAGGAAACAACCAAGAGACATGGAAAATAACATTGACATAAGGCATAACATAAAAAATAGAGCACAAAAAAATAAGTACAGGAAGATATAAAAAAATTGATTATAGATAAAAATATATGTTACCATATCATAATAGGTTTGGAAAAAGAATATTTTATCCCATAACATAGTAGATCATGCATCACAACATGTGACCCATAGTATATTCAGAAAAATACTCAAATCAGATAATGGATTTAGTATCATAAATTACATCCCATAATCATATCATGATATATAGAACATAAACCAATGAATTTGAGGGATATATATAACCTAATGTAACATAATGAAATACCCTAAATATGTTCTTGATGAAACCTATTATACATTATATCACCTTAAATCTTATAAAAATAAAATTGGTTTCATTTTAATTTCCAAAGATATAATATATATTTTGATTTAGTACATGATCGATTAATAAAAAATAATTAGGAAAATTTGGTATTTATAAAATTTAAATAGAGTAAGATCATGAAAATTACTCCATAATGTATATTTCATTTGTATATATAGAGGGAAAATGTTATAATAACATAAGATGTATTTTATGAACACATTTTTACAATTTTTATAAAAATAATAAGATTCAATCCACTTTCAAAAATCATTTTTAATAAGGGATAATTTTAGTAACATCACTTTAAAAGAATCTCAAATAATAAGACATTGAAAATAAATAAATTATCATGATATAAATATGGAGTAGAAGATAAAAATATGACTAAACTTGATCATAAATTTCTTCTTAAGATTTTAGGCATATTAAAAAACCCACATCATTGATAGGGTTGAAAATTTTCAATTTTATAATTAGAAAAAAATATATGTGAAAAGCAAATAATATAACATAAATTTTAAATTTAAAATAAAGAAAAAAACATGTGTTCTAAGAAACATATGTAAATAGAAGAGAAAGACCCATTAGAATGGATGAGAATAGTTGTTAACAATTTAATATTTTTATAAAGAAGGAAATGTGTTAAAGAATAATAATATGATGTAAAAAATAAATTCCATATAATAGGCGTATTAATACTATTTAATATCCTCAAAGGGTATAATATAACAATTTTTAATACTATATTCATAATGAAATAATTATGAATCCAATAAAATATTTAATTCAAGAACTCCATACTGTGGATAACTACCTAGTTAGATACTCTATAACATCCAATAAAATCATTATAACTAATTAACCATCTATTTCTTCTAGCCTCACACACATTTTAATTTCTTAGTTAATATTTTATATTCATTTATTTTATTATCATTACATATTTTTAATAAATATTTTTCATTAGTTTGTTATTAGTAATAAATCATCCCTGTTTTTTAAATATGGTTGTGTTAATTATTCTTCAATTATAATGATTCCACCATTTGAACAAGGGTTAATATTCTATAATATAACTTCCATAACCAATTATTAAAATATAGGTTTGTTCCATGGTATTTTTTTAGTATGATTCTTTAAAATGAAACATAGAACAAGATTATTTTATAAAATTTAATAATAATTATATTAAGTAAATAAGGAATTAAAAATTAAAATTTCCATTAACGAATAAATAATAATAATAATTAACTAATTAATATTATATCATATGAAAAATTACGTTCCCATAGTGTAACGACCCAATGTTTAATTAATGGAAATACCTCTTGATAAAATTCAAAGTATCTTTATGTTTATATAAAATGTTAGCTTTTTTGGTTTTATGTTAATAATTTTGACACTTTATAATATATTTGTTGAACAGTGATCACATGATTAGTATAAATACAAGACTTTAACAAATACAATTTACTCAGACAAAAGAAGTGATGGCCTCATCCAGTAGAATTTCTCCATACGAAGCCCATTTGTTGGAGCTCGGAGAAAAGAGGTGGTGTCCTTGGGCTTTAATCTTGACCAAGCCCAAGCTAAGCTTCATCATATCAAGCTCGAACGAGACCATCTATGGGAGAAGTGGATGTTGATAGAAATTACCACTCGGGCAATGTAATCTGAGCCACCCCAAGAGTCTTTCACCATCGAACACCATACCCTTAGGTCTTATTCGGCTATTTTAAGGGGTTATATAATAAATCTCTAGTACTATGTTCATGTATATTATTTTTGTATATAATAATTAATATACCTCCTTGTCTTTATTGATACATTGTAATTAGTTTTTAAAGTACAAATAGTTTTTTAGTTATTATTTAATTAAGAATTATATTTTATTAAATTAAAGGATTTTTGAAATAAATATTATTTTAATAAAATATTATTATTATTATTATAAAATTAATTTTTATTAAATATAAATTATCTTATAATTTTATGAATGAAATTATAATTTTTATTACGGTTTGAAAGCCATTTCTGTCAAAACTAGTGAATTTTTTATAAATATCAGTTCTTATTTTAAAAGTGAAAATTAACATATTTAGAATTTATTTAGATAAAATAATTTTTATTTCTGGAATCAGGATGTCGAAATTATCTAACAGTGAATTTTTCATAATTTTCTGAGAAAATCAAATTTTTCGTTAAAAATTAAATACCGTTTAAATATATAATGTGTTTTATGACATAATAATGACCCAATATTGATGTAATAAAATATTATAAGCTTTATGTTTGTCCAATATATTTTTTAACATTAAAATAATGTAATTTTGGGTTTGTTTGACATACTTTTCAAAGAATTAATTGACCCCACAAAACTTATTAAACATTTTGTCTTTTTAAATTATTTTTCATGGGAGTGTGACTCACCTCTACATAAGCAACCTCGTTATTTTAAGAAGTTTGGGCTTTGGACTTATAAAATATTTTTTTATTATTCTCTTTTCCAAAAACCATGTGCAAAAACCATGGGATGGTTTGTGGTTTGGATTAATTTAATATAAGGGGTCCCAAACCTAAATAATAAATAATTCCCTCACCTTTCTTATATAAACCCACCCAATCTCCCACATCCTCCTCACTAAAATCCTTTGGAGTTCGTCCAACCCCAGCCCTACTCTCTCTTGAATCCTCCCAAGGTGCCCCAAGCTCCCAAGTATCCTCTCACAAGCCTCTCTCTAGCCTTTGGAATCACACTTCCATGTATATGTTTTTCTTCCTTTCTCATTTTTGTCCAATTTTTTTCAAGTTGTTTTGGCCTTTAAATTTCAATTATGAAAGTTGGGGTAAGGTTTCGCACCTCCCTCATACTTCCCTCTTTATGTTTTAATGATGGGAGACCCCTTTCTCTCTCATTAAATGCCTCCCATGTACACCTGTTACTATGCCGAAATTCTGAAAGGAACTTATCTCTCCTCATTTACATTCAAGCAATAATTTTGTATCATGAATTTAAATTCCATTACAATTGTTGGGAAATATATCTATATGACATCCTTACTGTCCATTACTTGTAAATATGATGAGGAACCCCTTTCTCTCTCATCAACCATTTTTATGAATTCTTATGTCACACTGTTACGCTGCCGAAATCGCACTGACTTTCTAAGCCAATGCCATTGTGTAGTGAATACCATGCCCATTTATCCATCAAGGTTAGTAAACTTTATGAACATTTACTTATTGATTATAAAGTTTCATGTATGAATTCCACATTCCTTTATCATGTAATAAATGATTATGTTTAATGAATCCATGTTTTATGATCCATGTGGCACACTTATGCATGAAATGAAATGTTTAAGAAGGGCGCACCCTTGTAGTGCTCCAATGCATTGGGTAAAGTATAGTATCATGATACATCATGTGAAATGAGTGTTGACTCATGATAATTCAAGTGAATTGAGGGTTTACTTTTGTTTCATGTGCAATTAGAATTTACTCATGATCCATGTGCAATGAGCCTTGGATCATGCTAATTCCATGTTAAGTGTTGTTGCCACATTTCCATGTTATGATTATAATGCTTTATCATGACTTTTTGTTCTTGTTTCTCTTGTGCTCTATTGATATGATTAATGTATAACATGTATTGTACTCCTCATGTTATTCCATGTGTATTCCCTTACTCGGCTTTATAGCTCACCCTTTTCTTATGCATGGCCTCAGGTTATCCCATGCAATGCTAAGTACGAGGGAATGTAGTGGTCATATAAAGAAGTTTTCAATAAAGATATTGTATTTCATGTATTAAGTTTTTATGAAATGATCCTAATCCCAAAAGAAACTAAACCTCTCGATTTTCTTTGTTGTATCAAGTGAAGTTTTATGTAATTAATCATGTTTAAGTTTGTAATAAAAGCAGGGTTGTCATTGTTGGTATCAGAGGATAGGTTTAGTTATTTTTGGGATTAGGATTAGAAAACCCCAGTAAAGCCTTAGAGACAAGACTATGTATAATAAAAACATCCCTAAGTTTTGGTAAGTACTGAGTAAGTGGTTTATCAATAAAGTACATCCCTGTCTGGATACGAGCAGGTAGAGGCAGCTCTGGCACAGATGTATCGTAGGGGTAAAACCCGAAAACACTGCTTTGAGATTGACTCGAACGGGAACTGGTGCACGAAAACGGGCCTTGCTGTACTCTTGGTTATGACACTCCTGAGGGATATTTTTTGAAAAATTTACAAGATTTGTATGAAACCTTATTAAGGGAATTAAAAAAACGCCCCTATGAATATATGTTGGAAAGTAGATAATGAAAAGCCTAGATTGAAGCCTATAGACTCATGAGTTAAGGAAATAAAAGTTTATTTATAAATCATCAACTTTTGTATTCATATTACCATTTATGTTTTACCCCTAACTTTCCTTTTATTCCATCCAATGGCCGGTAATAGGAGGACTCAGGCTAATAACCGTTGTGAATATCAGTGTGATGACTATACTAATGAGATGCCCAATCCAATGGGAGCAGGAATTGTGAAATTTGTAACAACTCTCCTTCATCTAACTCAAGATTTGAATAGAAACATTGGTAAATAGTAATGTTCAAATCCCCTAAGAAAGAACAAGTCACTATTAAGAGCTTCATGAGACAAAGGCCTCCTACTTTTAGTGGATCTTCCGATCCCACGATCGCTGAAAAATTCATCAACTCAATTGAAAAGATCTTCTCCATCCTTCAATGTTATGAACTAGAGAAGGTTCTCCTAGCGGATTATTGTATGGAGGATGAAGCTGATCAATGGTGGACATTGATAAAAAATACGAACCCTGAGGATAATATCAAGGTGTTGGAATGGAAGGATTTCTAGAAGATGTTTTTCGATAAATATTTTCTGCGCACCCTACGGCTTAAGATAGAAAGGGACTTCATTTCCATCAAGAGAAAAGATGAAGAATCTATTGGAGTGTATGAGGCAAACTTTACAAGGCTTGCATGATATGTATCCGGATTTTTTGTTACCCCTGAATGCAAGTTGACCGCTTCTTTGGTGGGCTGAAGCCTATCCTGTAGAATGTATTACTGATCCATGACTTCGAAAGCTATGAGGAAATTGTATGATGTTCCCTCAAGGTTGAAATAGAGATCGGAGAATCACAGGGGTATCATTTGGATAAGAAGTGTAAGGATGAATTCAATGCTGGTGGCCCGAAGGATAAATCCATCTGTACTAAGAAGATCCAGCACAACACTTAACAAAAGTGCCAAAGGAAGAACCCTAGAAATTGCCTTAAGGGGATGAATAAATGATTCAGGTGTGGAAGAGAAGGGAACCTAGCTATTAACTATCAGCAAGAAAGACCCACGGCTGTAACAGAGGAGAGGAACACTCCGTTCAAACCTCAACACATTGTTCATTGTTATAAATTCAAAGAACCAGCGCATCTTGCAAATCAGTTCCCTAACCCATGGGTTTTCGGAGGCAACCAACAACCTCCAAGTCATCAAGGAAGAGCTTTTGCCATCACTTCTGCCAAAGTGAACGCCGAAAATGAAGTTTTGATAGGTAAAATAGTTATTCATTCAAGAATGGTGAATTTCCCTTTTGATTCAGGTTCTACACATTCTTTTATATCTATAATGTTTAGTAGAACAATCCCAGCAACACCAAAAATCATGTGAGTGAAGATGTCAGTGAGTATGACAAATGGGTAAATCATTGCATCCCATGAATATAAGTCCTCCCTTGTTACAATCTATGGATTTAATTTCTTAGAAAACCTCTTCATACTCCCTCTGGTAGAATTTGATGAAATTCTGGGCATTGATTGGCTTTCCTTATATAGAGCCAACATAAATTGTCGGGAAATAGAAATCACACTCAATATGGAGAATCGACCCCCAATTATTTACAAGTGTAAGGAGGAAGATGAATCTCCTTTAGCTCCATCATCTCAAGCATTGATATTAATACCCTATGAGCACACGTATCTAGCTCAGATGATTGAGTCCAAGGAAGAAACCATCCTGGAAGAAATGATTATTGTGAGGGAATTTGCGGAAGTGTTTCCCGAGGAACTGCATTGTCTTCCTCCTAGAAGAGATGTTGAATTCTCAATTGAACTTATACCCGGGGAATTGACAATATCCAAGACTCCATATAGAATGGTTTTTGTAGATATTGAAGATCTGAAGAAACAACTGCATGAGAATATGGATAAGGGGTTTATACACCCATGTGCTTCACCATGGGGTTCACCAGTCCCCTTCGTGAAGAAGAAGGATGGGTCAATGCACCTTTGCATCGATTATCGTTAGCTCAACAAAATCATGATAAAGAACAGGTATACTCTCCCATGAATTGATGACTTGTTCGATCAGCTACGTGGAGCACAATACTTTTCCAAGGTAGACTTGCGGTCGGGATATTATAAAGTAAGGGTGAAGAAGGAAGATATCCCCAAAACTGCTTTTCACACAAGATACAGGAAATATGAATTCATAGTAATGCATTTTGGACTCACTAGTGCTCCAGCAATCATCATGGACTTGATGAATAGAGTCATTAGATATTACCTCAACAAATTTGTGGTAGTCTTTGTAGATGATGTTCTAATATTATCGAAAATTAAGTAGGATCATGAGGAGAATTTAAGAACTGTACTAGAGACTTTGCGCAAGGAGAAGCTCTATGAAAAGTATAGCAAGTGTGAGTTCTGGTTGAAGGAGGTCTCATTCATGGACCATATCATCACAAGAAATGGGATATCTGTGGATCCCTCAAAAAATAGATACAATTGAGGGATGGCTGAGGCCAACATCAGTGACGAATATCTGTATCTTCTTGGGGTTAGCTGGATATTATCGACGATTTGTGAGGAATTTCTTACGATTGTCCAACCCTCTTACCAAGATAACTCGGAAGGGATAAAAGTTTTATTGGAGTGATGAATGTGAAGAAATATTAAAGGACTTGAAAAGGAGGCTTATCATTTCCCATGTTCTCTCTTTACCCACAAGTGGGGATATTTTTGTGGTATTCAGTGATGCTTTGAAAAAGGGATTAGGTTGTTTGTTGATGTAGAATGATAAATTGATATCCTATGCATCAATTTAGTTGAAAATCCATGAGCGAAACTATCCAATGCATGACCTGGAGTTGGCAGCGGTGATCTTTGCCTTGAAAATCTGGCGGCATTATCTTTATGGGGAGAAATGTGAGATATATACTGACCACAAGAGTCTTAAATATATATTCACACAGAAAGAGATTAATATGTGCCAGAGAAGATCGATATAGCTCATCAAGGATTATGACTGTTCAATAAATTACCACCCTGGGAAAGCGAACAAGGTGGAAAATTCCGTAAGTAGAAATGACCCAACGATTCTATCAATGATGAGAATTGAGAAGGATCCAATCTTCTTAGACTTGATTAATATAGACGTAGGAATCATAATAAAGGGAACATTATCAATCCTTTCACAAATGATTTCTCAACCGTCTCTTTTTAAAAGGTTAAAGGATGATCAAAAGGATGATGTGGGAATTTAGGAAAAAGTGGAAGCTATCAAAAAAGAGAAATCCTTGGAGTTTGATGTATTGAGATCTCTGAGAAAACTTTTGGTGGGATAATATGAAGAAGGAGATCTATGAATATACATCAAAGTGCCTAGTGTTCCAGCAAGTGAAGGCAGAGACGCAGAAGATTAAGGGGGTGATGCAACCATTTCCCATACCTGAATGGAAATGGGAGAACCTGACCATGGACTTGGTCACCAGAATTCCGAGGACATTTAAATGCAACAATGCGATCTGGGTTGTGGAGGATCGTCTTACAAAGACTGTACACTTCATTTCTATTTAGGAGAATTTCTCTTTGGATCAACTGGCATATATATATATATATATATATTAGGGAAGTGGTATGGTTGCATGGGGTACCATTATCTATTATGTCTGATTGAGATCCAAGATTCACCTCTATGTTTTGGAAGAGTCTTCAACATGCTCTGAATATTGAACTGAACTTCAGTACGGCCTATCATCCTCAAACCGATGGCCAATCCAAGCGGACTATCCAAACACTGTAGGACATGTTGAGATCATGCTCAATTGACTTTAAAGGAGGATGGTATCAACATCTTCCACTGGTTGAATTCTCCAACAACAACAGTTTCCACTCAAGCATCCATATGGCACCATATGAAGCCCTGTATGGGAAAAGGTGAAGAACACTGGCATGTTAGGATGAGGTCAGTGAACGTAAGCTTCTTGGACCAAAAATGGTCAAAGAAATCGTGGAGAAGGTGAAAACCATTCACCAAGATATCAAGGAAGCCAAAAGTCAATAGAAGAGTTATGCAGATAACTATCGATGAGACCTTGAGTTTAAAGTTGGAGACATGGTGTTTCTATGCATATATCCATGGAAGAAGGTCCTGAGGTTTGGAAAGAAACGGAAGTTAAGTCCAAGGTACATCGGCCCCTTTGAGATTCTTAATCACGTTGGGGTTGTGGCCTATAGACTAACACTTCCACCTACCATGGCCAAAGTACATGATGTCTTTCATGTATCCCTCTTAAGTAAGTACATACCAGACCCTTCACATGTACTCTCTTCATAGGTGGTACAGTTGGAGGATGATCTTTCTTATGAGAAGCAACCAGTGAAGATCTTAGATCGTATAGAAAAAGTACTAAAAATAAGACAATTCCCCTCATCAAGGTGTTGTGGAGAAACCACATGTTTGAAGAAGCGACTTGGGAATCATAGGAAATGATGAAGCTGAGGTACCCACATCTCTTTTAGTGTGGGAAAAGGAAAATTTTGAGGGAGAAATTTCTTAAGGGGGAATATTTTAATGAACCAATGTTTCATTAATTGAAATCCCTCTTGATCTAATTAAATGTCTCTTTATATTTATATAAAATGTCAACTTCTTTGGTTTTATGTTATGAATATTGACTGTTGCTAATATAGTCGTTGAATAGTGATCACATGATTATTATAAATATAGGACTTTATCAAATACAATTTACTCATACAAAAGAAGCGATGGCCTCATCCAGTAGAATTGCTTCATACGAAGCCCATTTGTCTGATCTTGGAAAAGAGTTGGCATCATTGGGCTTCACTCTTGACCAAGCCCAAGTTGAGCTTCATCATGTCAAGCTCGAATGGGACCGTCTATAGGAGAAGTGGAAGTTGATAGAAATTACCACTCGATCGATGTTATGCGAGCCACCCCAAGAGTCGATCACCATCCCACACCTTACCCTTCTGTCTTATACGGTTGTTTTAAGGGGTTATGTAACAAATCTCTAGTACTATGTTCATGTATATTATTTTTATATATAATAATGAATATACCTCCTTGTATTTTTTGATACATTGTAAATAGTTTTTAAAGTACAAATAATGTTTTTAGTTATTATATAATTAAGAATTATATTTTATTAAATTAAAGTATTTTTGAATTAAATAATATCTTAACAAAATATTATTATTATTTAAATAATTTTTATTAAATATAAAATATCTTATAATTTTATGAATGCAATTATAATTTTTATTAATGTTTGAATGCCATTTCTGTCAGAACCCGTGAATTTTCAATAAATGTCATTTATTATTTTAAGAGTGAAAATTAACATATTTAGAAAATTATTTAAACAAAATAAATTTTATTTCTATAATCAGGACATTGAAATTATCCAATGGTGAATTTTTCATAATTTTCTGAGACAGTCAAATTTTTGGGTAAAAATTATTTACCTTTTAAATATATAATGTGTTTTCTGACATCATAATGAACCAATAGTGATGTAACAAAATACTATATGCTTTATGTTAGGCCAATATATGTTTTACCATTAAAATAATGTGATTTTGGGATTGTTTGACCTATATTTCAAAGCATAAATGGACCCCTCGAGACTTATTAAACATCTTGTCTTTTTAAATTATTTTCCATGAGAGTGTGACTCACCTCCACATAAGCAACCTCATTATTTTAAGAATTTCGGACTTTAGACTTATAAAATATTTTTTTCCTCTTCCCTTTGCCAAAAAACATGGGAAAACCATGGGATGGTTTCTGGTTTGGATTAATTTAATATAAGGGGTCCCAAACCTAAATAATAAAGAATTCCCTCGACTTTTCTATATAAACCCACCCAGGCTCCCACTTCTTCCTCACTAAAAGCCTTTTGAGTTCGTCCAAACTCTGCCCTACTCTCTCTAAAATCATATAAATGTGCTCCAATCTCCCAAAAATCCTCTCACAAGCCTCTCTCTAGCATTTGGAATCACACTTCCATGTTAGGGTTTTTCTTCCTTTCTCATTTTTGTCCAATTTTCTTTAAGTTGTTTTTACCTTTTAATTTCAATTGTGAATGTTGGGGTATGGTTATTAACCTCTCTCATACTAACCTCTTTATGTTTGAATTATGGGATACCCCTTTATCTCTCTTTAAATACCTCCCAAGTACACTTGTTACTATGCCGAAATTCCGAAAGGAACTTCTCTCTCCTCATTTACATTCAAGCAATACTTTTGTATCTTGAATCTAAATTCCATTAAAATTGTTGGTACATGTATCTATATGACCTCCTTACTGTCCATTACATGTAAAAATGATGAGTAAACACTTTCTCTCTCACCAACCTTTTTTATGAATTATTATTTCACGCCGTTACGCTGCCAAAATCGCACTGACTTTCTAAGCGAATGCCATTGTGTAGTTAATACCATGCCCATTTTTTCATCAAGGGTATTCACCTTTATGAAAATTTACTTATTGATTATAAAGTTTCATGTATAAATTCCACATTCCTTTATCATGTAATAAATGATTATGTTTAATGAATCCATGTTTTATGTTCCATGTGGCAAACTTTTGCATGAAATGAAATGTTTAAGAAGGGTACGCCCTTATAGCACTCCAATGCATTGGGTAAAGTATAGTATCATGATAGATCATGTGCAATGAGTGTTGACTCATGATAATTCAATTGCAACGAGGGTTTACTCATGCTTCATGTGAAATGAGAATTTACTCACACTCCATGTGCAATGAGCCTTGGCTCATGCTAATTCCATGTTAAGTGTTGTTGCCACATTTCTAAGTTATGATTATCATGCTTTATCATTCCTTTATGTTCATTTTTTCTTATTCTCTATTGATATTCCTAATGTATAACATGTATTGTACTCCTCATGTTATTCCATGTGTATTCCATTACTGTGCTTTATAGCTCACCCTTTTCTTATGCATTTTCTTCATGTTATCCCATGCAATGCAAAGTACGAGGGAATGCAGTGGTCATGTAAAGGATGTTTTCAATAAAGATGTTGAATTTCATGTTTTATGTTTTTATGTAATGATCATAAGCACCAAATACACTAAACCTCTTGATATTCTTTATTTTATCAAGTGATGTTTTATGTAATAAATCATGTTTAAGTGTGTAATAAAAGTATGGTTGTCAAACATAGTCATAAATGATGTAAATTTATAGAGTCATTCATTTTGGTGATCAAATTGGCCCTAAAAGGGAATGTAATAATTTATGGGTGAGAATGGTCATGAAATTGATTATATTAACATAATATAATTTTGAAAATAGTATAATGAGAATATTTATATTTTAATATGGAGATGAAGTAGTTTACATGATAATTAGACGAAAAAGATAATTAATAAATGATTAGGGAGAGGGTGAAACCTATAATGAGTGATTTAATCTTATCTTGGAGTGCATCATGTAAATGAGGGATTTGGGACACCATAATTTCAAAATAAGTTGAAAATAAGAATTTCTAATTTGGGATAGGAAAATGGGAATGGACTCAAAACGGTTTTTAAATATAGGTGTGGTTTTTAGTGTGTGGGGAATTTCATTTTTATAATTGAAAAAAGGTAAAATTATTAGGATACATATGTTATGTGAAGGGTAAATATTTAATCACATTTGATTATTTTGAGTTAGGTATTGAATTGTTTACATGACATGTGTAAATGACTCCAAAATAAAAATTGGGTTTATAGAAAATGTTTGTATCATTTTAATTATCCTAAATTCATGACATTTTATGTATCACCTTTTTCACATTTTTAAAAAAATAATAGGATAATTATTATTTTTTTCTAAAAAATAAAATATAAGACATCTTACTCAATTTTAACATGATGATTACTAATTTTTTGTCCATGTAATCTGATTTAATTTCTACAAATTGTAAAATTAACTTTTAATTTAAAACATAAGGCATATAGAAAAGAAACTTTCATAGAAACATTTATTGGTAAATATTATGTGATATTATTCTTATTTTAATTAAATTACTAATCCAAAAAGTGTAAATATATTTCATTAGTAATTTTAAAAATAATAAATTAAATTAAGTTTATAAAATTGAGAAACTATATTTTTTAGATAAAATGTCAGCAACATTTATTCAAAAATAATTGTTTGAAAATAACCCCTTTTACCCTAACCATAGTAATTAAATTTTACCTCAGTACTTCATTTTTATAAATAATTAAATTGGGATCATTAAATAATTTTAATTTTAATGATTAAAAATATTAGATCAATTTTATCTTTTTTGGTTTATAGAAGTGAACAAAATTAATTTTACTATACAAATTTATAAAAAACAGGTTTTTAGAAAATTTTCATATTAACATAAACATAATTAATTCTTATTCTTTTCCAATTGAAAATAATTATATAAATTTTAATTTATCTACTTATTTATAGTATAAATATAATTTTTTTTATAACCATTTTTAATTTTAGTTTTTGAAATGTTAAAATTTTAGAAAAGTTACTATACAGAAATATACATTGTAATGACAAAATATGTTTCATTTATTGATAATTAAAAATTTATATCATTTTGAATATACATTAAAACCCCATTAATACATATATAAATACAAATAGATTATATATGAAATATTGATAGTTGTAGGTTATGATTCCACTATCATGGATCTCATAGTGATTTACATTATTTTGAAATTTTCCCACATATGATTAAACTAAGTTCATACTTGTTGATGTTCAACTCTATATTTATCAAGGTAAAACTCTAGTGACTCTAACCCACTTGTAAGAATGGGAAATAATTCTCATAAATTATAGTTCAACTATATTATGTATATTGTACTCATTTATATTTTGATGTAATGATGTTTTTACCTCTATTTATACACACAAATTTAATATTTATATTACAATGGTCACATTTTAATTTAATATTACATTAAATTTATCTCATTAATTATATTGTGGTTCCTTTTATTTGTTTTCCTTGCATGAGATATGATATTAAATCCAGTATTTATCTAATGAAAAAATAGTAAAATCATTTGGTGTTACGCTGTTCTAAGAATGGTTTTATGAATGTCATGTGTGAACTGGTTCTTTATTTTAATGTATAAATGATTATTTTTTTTATATTCATGGGGTTATATTGGGTATGGGGAATCTATGGGGGTTGTGTCATGACTAAAAGTAACCTCTTTAGTTTGGGTATCTTCAATAATATTTGTACAAATTAATATCTAATTTAGATGATAATGATATTGACAATAGTGGTGATGATAAAGAAAATAAAAACAATTATTTTAACAATATTGTTTTTTCTATTATGATTATTATTTTTATAAAATAACTATTAATGTATATTATATGAATATTACTTTATTAGTGGTATGGATGTTATGAATATCTATGTAATATTGATTTTTTGTTTTATTTATCTATAGAAATGTTAATGTAAAATTAAACGTACCTATAAAAAATGAAATTAATTATTTTTTGATGAATTTCCATGATCATCATAACTATGGTTTTAAATTATATCTCATTATGAGAATAATTTGATGTTTATTCTTCCTATTTTTATCATAATTTTTTTGGGTCATATTGACTTATGATCCTTGGAATACTAATTCAAATTCATATTATTATTATTAAAATAATAATAAAAAAGTGATGAATAAAACATCAATAACATATGTAAAAAAAACTACAAAAATATGTCAAAACAAAAAAACTAAGACAATGAAAATAAAAAAAATTAATAAAAAAATAAAAAACATCAATAATCATATTAACAACAACAATAAAAATATAAAATATATAAAATATATATTTATATATTAACCATTATGATGATAAAGATGAAATATAAAAATATAATGATAATGAAAATAATAAAAATGGAACAATCAATAAATAAAATAATTTTAATTGCAAAAAAAATATCAATAACAACCATAATAAAAACAATAAAAAATAAAATAAAAAGTGTAAAAATTACAAAAAAAACAAAAACAAAATTAAATATTATGGAGTAATTTTTTACTCAATACACTTAATTTTTGAGTAATATTCTAAGAAAATTTCATTAGTTGAGGGAATGATAGGGAAACTGAGGATCACTATCATTTTATGGTGTTGATACCATTTTTGGGGATTCTAAACTATCATGTCTACTTGGTTATGTAATCACAAATATTGGATCTAATTATTTTGAGGGAGGGGAAAATCTATTGAACCTCCCATTTTATAATGATTAACATTATCTCAACTATCACCACTAATATCTTTATCATCTTAATTATAATCATCATTTTTTATGCTACTTTATGTGATGGCTATTTTATTATGAGCATATTTGGGTGAGAAAATCATGGATTGGGATAGTGGAATCAATGTATATATTATGTTAAGAAAAGAATGAACTAGTGAAGAAGTAAAAATAACAAATAAAAAGGTTTTTAAATATTTTTATTTAGTAATTAATTTTATATGAACAATCACAATATATTAATAAAAATTACCAGCAAATTTTTTTAAAAAATTAGATATTTTAATTTATTAGCATAAAATAAAATATTTAATGAAACTTTTATTGCAATCCCAAAAATTACATACATATATAATATATCATAGTATATTAATATTTACAATATATCAATATGATCCACACCGAAACCATAATGGTTTTCTATATTTGGAATCTTTGATATGTAAACAATAACCACATAAAAGATCAAACATATTTCCAATTATATTCTTCCAAATATCACCCTTCTTTAAAATGTCATAATTAAAACCATTCATCATAACTTGCGGAATGGGAAAAGGTCTTAGGGTGATACCAATTTTTCCACAAAAGTAAAAAATTAAGGATCATATGTTTGAATTCGAAAAGTATAAGGGTTTAATAACATGATCAAAATTACCATAATCTTACCTGATAATTCAATGCACATTAATCATGAATCATATCATGATGTTTCTTAATAGAGATACATAAAATTTATAAGTATATAATCAATCATAAAAATTCATGATCCATGAGAATACATCATAAGAATTAGAAATAATTTTCAATAATTCACATAAAAAATAACTTCCATAGCTAGGGATAACTCCCAATACTATCATTGCGGATAGAGTGCCTAATGAAAATTTCAAATAAAACATTTCCAAATATTTCATTGGATTAACTTCTATATAGGTATCCTTTTTCTATAATAGGAGTTAATAAACTACATCATATCATAGTAGTTTCTCAACATCATTATGATTAAAAAATGAATTTGAGGGAAATAAAGGATCCAACCATCCTAAGATTATAACAAAACCATTTTTCCTTGGTTCATAACTTAACTACCCATTACATAATAATAATCTTTTCAAGACTATTTCAAAATATCAAGAAATAATTAATCATTAAATCAAACATTATCCCATAAAAGAGAAAATAGTTTCATACACATTTCAACATCATAATAATTAACCATACAGATAAATAATAAATATGGAGACATTAAAGAATCTGTCGATTAATGAATAATAAATATTATAGGATATTTTTATAGATCAAAAACACCATTACAATATCTTTAGAACATTTCTTTAGGAAAATATGATATTCAATTTTAAAACATTTATTAAAAATATAAATATTTTTAAATATTAATAAAAAAATCATTTAAAATAACCAAGGAAACATATAATGTATGTTTCATGGAAAATAATATTAATTATATTGGGGAAAATAATTCATGAATTCTATTTATAAAAAAAATTCATTTCACATTTTCTGTAAAAACTAAAAAGTACCACATTTAGAGAAATATATTAAGATTCAACTCCGACAATGGTAATGAAATTAAAATATATGTAAAAATAAATTTACATATTAATTGGAAAATGGTAAAAAGGATCATACTAATACCTTCAATACAATATATTCATGGAATAAAAAATTCTCTATTGAAGTGAAAGTCAATGTCAGGATTACTTATAAACATTCTTTCAGAATCTTGATTACTTAAAGTGGGTAAAATGAATAGAAAAATAATATATATATAAATAATGGTATCTTAATAAAATATATAATATTTTAATTTTATGGATCATAGAATTTCAATATTTTAAATTTTCCATAAACAATCTCCATGAACAGTAATATTGTAACATGAAACCATTACTACTTTCATAACATTTGATTTTTAATTTCCATGAAACAACCAACATAAAATAAAATAGTTGAAATTATGAACATGAGGATATTCATGATTCACTATATAAAATTGGTATTCCATACAAATTATAATGAAATATAATATTATATTAGAAATATATGTCCTAAAGAATAAAATATCTAATGGTAAACTCATCTCAATATGGTAACATTTGAATAAAATCCATTTAGATGAAATAATTTTAATTGAAACTTTAAATTCCATATGATAATAAGTATACATAATATTAAATGTTATATTATTATCATATAATTATCATTAAAATAAATAGGTGTACGACATCAAATAAATCTCAAAGAAATTGAATTTAGGTGAAGAACCCTTACGAATTAATTAATTATTGAAATTAATAACATTGGAAGCTTAAAAATAATATGGATATTTAAATAAATTTAATCAATTAATGGATTATTTTAAAATTAATTCATTTTTAGTTATGTTACAGATAAATAATTAATTGTTTTATAATATTATAACATGTCTCAATGAAGAGAAATTGAGAAGAAACCCTAACTAAAATCAAACGTGATTCATATGATATATAACCTAGAGTATAATAAATTAATATTTATTAGAATTATATAAAAATTAATATTTTATACATATAATATCATATATTATCCACTTATATCATTTCAAGACCCATTTATTAACTATTTTCAATTAAATTATTCATTTCGATTCTTAATTAATACGTATTACATGTATCATTATTTCAAACATTATGGTCCATGAAAATTGATCATGGTTAGTCTATATTATGAATTTTATTAATTAAATTTTTATAATATATAATCATTACATACTTATGTAAAAACATTAATATAAATTAGATATGAAAAATGATTTTTTTCACTATGTGGAGATGGTAGTCCATACGTACGCAAGAAAGATAATTAAATTTTTCGATGGATAGAATGAAAGAAGGAAAAAAATAATTAACATTTGTGTTATTATAATAATATAAAAAATATCATATATACAGTTTAAATCTATCATAAAAAAACATGAATGATGGTGGTGGAAGATAGAACATATCGCTACATGTTGTAAGTACTCTATGTGTATACACAAGCGATACTCTCATCTCAAATTTGGTTGAGTAGTGGTGGTAAATTTTTATTCCATCATAAAAAAATCAATATTTATTTATATTACTAGTTTAATCATTTTTTATGAAATCAAAAATATTATATGAATTATAAAATGAAATAAAATTTAATTTTCACTATTAAGAACTTAAACACATCTTTGAGAGACCGTATTTTTATTCCACATTAAGCCTTGATTTATTGATCATAGAAAAATAAGAAAATCTATGATGAAGTGATGTATTCAATGAATGGTTTTTATTAGGTCATGGGTGATATAGAAGGCTCAAATTGTGTGAATCATGGAAGATAATTCATATGTTTTTTAACTAGTGGGAGGGACACACATGGAATTTCATATATGATTTCAATGATATATGGTTACTTTTAGGGAAATGTTTCCCCAAAATAGAAATTTCTTCCAATGTAAGACCTTATAATAATTAAATATCTTCAACCAAAAAAAATAATCAGTTCTATTTGTAAATACTACTATAATCTCTTGGTTTACCCCTTGGTAAAACTATTTTATCCTTAAACGTAGTAATTTTTTTATATTTTTACTATTTACTATAAATAATTATTAATTTGACCATATTAAATTATATTAATTTTTATATTTCCAAATATTTAATCCAAATTAATATATTAAATTTATATAGTTATCATAATTTAATTTTCACTAAGATAACAAATCACAATGAATCCATGTTTTACAGAACTGAATTTTTAAGAAAAAAACATTATTTATTTAGATTACATGCTTGGTGAGAAACCATAAAATGAAATTCAAAATTTTATATTATATATATAATATATTTATTTCATTAAAATGATTAATTCATATAGTTTAATTCAACTAATTAATATAAAACATACATTGCACCTACAATATTTCTTTTAATAAAAGTGTGTTTTTAAGGAAAAAAATGAACTTTTATCAAAATAAAGAATAATGATGACTAATATGAATTTAATTAAATTATTTCTAATTAATGGATAATTTTTCCTCATTAATATAAAATTAAAGACCATTATGATTCGTTTACATGAAAATAATTTTTGGTTTTTATAAAAATTTGTATTTTTCACTATTCATTGAAAAATAAATCTTTATGGATTAATAATAAAAATTAATTATATGATAATATTGACATGATTATTCCAAAAATAATATTAATTTAGTAATATAAAATTCATAAAAATTTTAAAAATTAATTAAAATTTTTTGGTTTATAAAATACATTGAAACCTATTTTTTATGAAAATTTATTTTTGAATCCTAAAATGACTTTACTGAAAAATGGGTGCATATTTATTAAACATCAATAAATAAATTTATTTTATTTAAAAACATTATACATATTTTCACAATGTGGTTCTTAATTTTTATGAATACTAGTTTAAATGCATTATTTGAACAGTTTACTATAGCATTGTTCATATAGACTCAGTGTTTCGTGTCAGGAAATATATTGAATACTTGAACTTTATTTAAATAAAAAATATCCCAACATATAAGGGAGTTACATTATCCCCCTGTAAATAAATTTACACCTCAAAAATGTTTTCTTGGTAATTCATTGTTGGTATTAAAATTATCTTTTATGAAAACCCTCTATATAAAAAGGGGACATGAATCATCTATTGAAAAAGGGAAGTGGGAAATATAAATGTTTCCTGAAATAACAAATAATCGGATCCCTATATAGGGATAAAATTACTAATAATTGAAAATATAGACATGGAGGGGAGTGATAATATCGAAATAATAACAATTTGGTATAAAATATTGTTATGATAATGTTAATTACCAAAAAAATAAACTAGTGAGGGGTAAAAATGAATATCATACCTCAAAAATGACTAAGAAAAATAAAAAAAAACATTTTCATGGCTATTTTTTTTAACATGGGGAATTATTTTACCATTAAATCTGAGAAAATATAATTAATTTTTTTATTTTATATAAATATTATAATTTCATCCATAGTTTGTTCTTCAATTAATTTCTATTTATATCTCATCTTTCACTCTATGAAATGAATATCAAAGATGAATTAATTATTCATAACGTTCTAAAATTATCTTTTAATGAATCATCTGATATATTAAATAATGTGAATTCATTCCTTTCAACATTAGATATTCATCATAAAAAATTAGAGTGAAATTTAAAATATGTATAAATATTCCAAATATGAAATAATATGTTAATATATATGACCTCAACAAAGGCACTAAATTTTCAATTAAAAACCTTCCATAAATAGTTACTCTTATAAATCATCCAAGTTAGGTATGGAAAAATGCAAAATCCAAAGATATATTAAAGGTTCGATCACATATTTTCTTTCAAAAATAATATTTATCATTTATCCCCAAAAAACATAAATTCCCTCTTATTTTCACATTACAATAATTTGAATAACTTGATCATATAGTCTCCTAAAACAGCTAATAACCCTAATAGTATAATGACAAGATATAGGATTCCAAAAAATTTACTCTATCCCTATTCATAAAATTACATCACATATTATCAAATATACTTTATAATTCATAAAATATAATAAAAATCATCGTAGAGAACGCTGATTAGTTTGTTATTAATATAATATTCAATTTAAAGGATCAAAATACAATGAAAATTATTATTTTTTTATATCTATCAACACTTTATTGCAACTAAAAATTATTTTCACATCCTCATGTTCATATTATGTTCTATTTGTCACCCAATCCATTGTTGTCGAAAAATATCACATTACCACAAAATATTTTTTCTAGGATATTGATATCCTTCAACGTATTATTGAAAATCCTTAAATAAAAACTATTGAAAATATATTATTCATTAATCTAAATACTAGAATATAAAAAATATATCCCTTATATAGAATAAGTATAAATCCCAGTACATAAATAGTTAATTTGTTAAACATCAACAATTAGAATAATTTATATTATTCATTAGTCTTGGAGTTTTCCCAATGATATGGGCATTAGAGAGAATAATTCCTGATTTCCTCTATAACAACCCACGATTCCACACTACACATCTCTTTGAATAATACAATAGCTTGTGTTGTACACAACTTCATGTTCTAGAATACCACGACTAATCAAACTAGCCATTTAAAAAGAAGTTAGGAATAGTAATACCAACATTTTAAAATTTTATAAATTTTATTTTTCAAAATGGACATCATTTTATGTTTAGAATATTAAAATTATCTTATGGTTAATTTTTGGTATTTTTCTAAAAACATTTATTTTTTATAAATAGTGAAGAACACTATATTATTATTTAAAAATGATTTTTTAAAATAATTATTTTTAAATTTAAATTTATTTTAAAGTCAAAATAGATGCATAATACCAATATTAGTCCAATTTAATTCGTTGGATTCATTTTATAATATGATTAGATATATAAAATTTTATTGAACTTTTTAACGTCTTTTACCCACCTTCTAGGAACATTTGAAACTTTCCATAAAATGTAATTTTATCACTTCTCTTAATTAAA
Source organism: Viscum album (assembly GCA_963277665.1). NCBI lineage: Eukaryota > Viridiplantae > Streptophyta > Magnoliopsida > Santalales > Viscaceae > Viscum > Viscum album. The sequence continues at coordinate 773,788,140 of OY728138.1, forward strand.
TTAAAAAAATTATGATAGAAATTTTTGTCATCAGTAAGTAATATTAGGTTTAATAGGATGAAAATAATTGTTGGGGAATAGTAACTTTTGAATTTTATTTACTGTGGTTATAAGTAAATAGGGTAATTAAAGGTAAATATAATATTATAATAATATAAAATTACCCCAACACATGTCCTAATTCTATTGAATAAGTGAATTTAGACCAATATAAACCTTAGGAAAAAAAATATGTTCCTTTTTGATCCACATTGATTATATTATGACATTTATAAACTTTTATTTAAAGGAGGGTTAAAAGTGTTAAATTCAAATTTTAATAAGTAAACCATTTTTAATATAGTGTTATGAATAATATAAATTCAACTATATATATTAATTAGAAAGATAAAACACAATTCCAACATTATAATATTTTATTTATAACATTTAGACATTAAATAATTTTTTTTATTTATAACCCAATGATGATTCAGTAATTTCTTTATTAATAAATGATTAAAATAAATGATATTATAAATATTAAAATAAATGTAAATTTAAAATTTTGATGATATAAAAAATATAATAGCTTAATATTACATGTTATAGCTAATTCAATGTATTTTTTTGAGGTAATCAAGATTTTATGACTTTCATAAAAACCAAATACTAATTAGTGTCAAAATTGACATAAATGGGTTTTTAAATAAATTAATAATTTATAAAATTATATAATAGTCATAATTTTCTAAAATTATTTAAAATGAATTATATAATGTTATATATTTTATTAATGAACCACTTGAGGCTATCTTGGAATTTTATAGTTTCTATATTAACAATGTCGTATAAAAATAGAAGAAGACATGGTAAAAGTTAAACTATTTAACTAAGTGTTAAATCTAAAAGACAAGGTAAATATGGTGACCCAAACATCTCTATAACCTATTGGATGAAAGGATTTATACCAATAACAACATTATCCTTGAAATAAATTTATTTAGAGATATTATAAACATAAAATGATTTTATAATAAATTAATTTTTCATGATTTTCATAAAGTGCCTCTCACATCGCTTATAAAAGGGTACTTCCCCTTTTTCTTAAATTTGCACCTCCATAGCCATTTGACTCAACCTAACACTGCAGAAATGACCTGAAAACTACAATAAACTTATCCTAGAGGCCTTACATTGATCATAAATCCAACCTATTGTTCTTTTTTGTTCAAATCAAAAGAAACCACCCCATGAAGAGGTAATTATTTTATCACCTCTTTCAATGTTCTTTTCGTCCTCTACTTCTTATTTATTAGTTGTTTCTTTACTAAAATAATAACTCAAATACCTCCTAATTCTGAGATGTTATTATAAATATGGTATAACCATGTTCATTATTCTATCCCTCCTAAGAATGAAAAAGTCACCATACGTGTGTACGTACATCTTACCGTCTCCACGTTGTGGTGTAATTTTTTATTCAACACTTCATTATTTGGATGGGTATAATAATGAGTATAATTGATGTAAATAATAAATATAAAAAGTTAATTATTCTCTATATATATTATACCATCAAATTACATATGATTTCACCATAAATAGAATGATATTGTAGCTCGTGCGTTTGTATGGCTTACTGTCTCTAACACACGATGAGATTTCATTCCCCATCATAACCATGAAAGAATAATTTTCATTTGATGAATAAAAAAATGTTTCAGAACATAATATAATTATGGATATAAATATAATACATCGTATATATAATAAAAATGATTTATTTAACAACAGATATAGTTTAAAACAAAGCAGGTAACACTTGAAATAATTATTCTACTGAAGATTTATTATCAATGAAATATAAGAGGATCATATGTGATATCATATTTACGTATGTGATTATTTTATAATTTAATAATAATGATTTAACCATTATATAAGAGGTTAAAATACCCTTGAATTAAGAAATGTATAAGGTAAAGTTTGATTTTACAATATCTTCATTATCTAATGTTTTTTATACGTAAGTATCTATAGTGCCTTCTTTTTCATTCACATCTGTGTTTCTTAAAAATGTATTTCAATTTTTTTTACTATTTTATAGAACATTGGTTAAAGTTTTTTATAATCTTGTTTTACATTCTATAATTTTTTTGAATGGAATATTTCTATTGTTTTCCAAATAAGGTACTCTATGGACTTTTCGACAAATCAAGGAGAGAATATTTTTTTAACTTATACGGCGGATGCGGTGATTTTTCCCCGTTATAACACCTTCAATGAATCCCTTACAAGATTATAAGAATATTTTCAAAATAAATGTTTTCTTTTATAATTATGCAACTTTTAAATGATTTCAAAGTATAAAGAGATATTTATCTCAAATTGTTTTTGGATTGATTTCATATGTGTCTACATCTATCGTTGAATTATATGTTAAATGGAATCTGATTTATTATGATAAAATATTACATATTGTATTGAATTTTTTATTATATGTTTGAATGTGGATATGATATTACTATATCATTCATAGTTTATGGTTAAAGTATGAGCATTTCCTATGTTTTTTAATACAAATTTGTATGTTATGTTTCACCTTTTTCATATGAGAAATGCATTGGACGTAGTAAGTGATTGGTGGGTCCTGATATAGCCCCTCGATACATCAGTAGGTCTCGTGAGACAAACTAATGTCTCAGCATATGGCCTTGATAGTATTTTTTATTTATAGTCCTGTAATGATCTCATGACTATGTGGCTATGATGTCCGACATTTTATATTTCATCATAATGAGATTATATTATTGATATTACATGTGATTATTTTACTAGTAGAATATCCTTGTGAATAAGTAAATAGAATTAATTGATTTATCTTACCTATATTATTATTAATTTAATGTTTTAAAAGATTGTGTTCTAGTCTTATACATTGGCTTGAGTGTTTATGCTTATTTATAATAGTTTACGCTATATTGTTACCCTTAATGAGAATCTGATCTCACCCCTTTCTTATATTTTAATTTTTACCAGGATGCGAAGATGTATATTATGACTGAACAGTAAGGATAGGCTAAGGAATATGAGTGTATTAAGTGATGACACAATGTTGGTTTTTTCATTTCCTAATGTAATGTAAAACTAAAGTATGTATCTTGTACTTCAAACGTTACTAAACTAATAAGTATTTCGGGACATGATATCTAATGATCATGTCAATATTGTGTAACAATGCACTAAATCTAGGAAACTGAGGTTGGGTTGTTATAGTTGGTATTAGAGGATGTTTAGTAAAAACCGTGGAAATTAGATTTTGAAAAACTCTGATTAGAGAACATTACCCTAAGATATATTTTGAGGATTAATATAGAAGAACACCCAAAATTAGGGTAATGTAGATATTATGTGGGTTTCCTAAGAAATAAATCCATGTATAGATACTATAAGTGTACATGGTTCTAAAAAAGATGTACCTATGATTTAAACCTCTAACAAGGTGTTTTGGGATTCACTTGGGATATCCTTGTACACGACTACGGGCATTACTACGCACCTGGTTTGACACTCTTTTGGGATATGCTTAAGATAATTCACATTTTCTTCAAAATCCAATATGAAATATTAATAAGTAAATAATTACCCAATGAAAACATTATTATGATTATGGATTATATGCACAAACGTTTCAATTTATGTTAATTATTTTAAAGTTTGGAATTATGCATTGTGATTCCTAAATTAATCTTGTGCATACCATTTTTTATAAATAGCACCTAGTGGAAGGAATGAAAACTCAATCAATGCACATAATCCATTTAGGGATTTACCTAATAGTCATGATAATTATAGTGCAGATGGTGATGCAATTGGTGCTGAGGAGATTATAACCATATTGGGAAAAATCACTCAGGTTATGAATAATAACCTTACCTGTGTGGACCACCTTGATCCACAATATGGAGGATCAATGTTAGACCTCTTTATGAGGTAACAACCACCAAAATTCAATGAGACTACAAATCCATTTGTATTGGAGCAATTGAAATGTTCCTTAGAAAAAAATTCATGCTTTGGGGAGTAGCGAAAGGGAAAAGGTTTTTTATAGTAGTTTATAGCCTCTCAAGAGATGCATATCAATGGAGGTCATTAATTCAAAACATAAAGAAGTACAAAGAAGTACCAAATATGTAATATAAGGACCCGACCTTAAACATTTAATAATCTTAAATTAAAGGAATAATTACCATTAAGGATCTTTTCAGGTTTAGAGTTATAGAGAATTAGGAATAACATTTACATTACTTCTCAAAAATTACAAAGTAGACACTTCTACCCAGTTTTCTTTTTTTCAAAAAATAAAAACTCTTGAATAAATTAGACATGTCTAGTTCCATGTTTTAGACAACATGAATTTTCATTGATCTCATTCTTAACCCTATTCCACTTTATGTCCTGTAAAAACAATTCAAAAACTTGGGATGAGCATAAAAAGCTCAATAAGGGATACCCAAAGAAGGAAAACTGTTAGTTTTTCAAAAAAAACAAGTAAACTGTGAATAATTTATCATAAGTAATACTTTTAACTTTTAAGAAGTATTAAATACTCTTCACTGAATAAAAGATCATTTCTTACCCTTTTGTAACCAAACAATTACCATAAAACCCATATAATGAACACATAATATATAATGGTAAATTGGGACATAAACATTCTTAAGTGTAATGACCATACGGTCAACTTCCACAAATATAATTAAATGGAAAATCCATACAGCCCACTTCTACACCTAATTAATTGGAGGTTATAATGTAACCACCCATCCTAGTTTATCACGGCACCACCCATCATATGTTTTATCACGTAACCACCCATCAAAGGTCCATGTACCATCATAACACATAAAATAATTCAAATATTAACATTTCACTAATAACATTTCATTTTCAATCACAATAAATAATTTCAAGATGTTGAAATAATCAATGATTTATCAAACCATTTCCAAAACCATTTAAAAGAAGATATTTGAATCAAAGTGTCCCATACCACTTTGAAGCTTTTAAAGGAATTTTCATTTTAAAACATTATTTTCCATATATATAAATTCTCAAAATCATTTTTAAAATATGGACATTAAAGAGAAAGATTTAGAATAATAAATATATAAAACATTTGAAACGATATGTTAGTTAAAGTGTTTCTAACAAAATTAGAGACACTTGAATACAAATAATTAAGGAATTACATTTAATAAAGTCTTTATAGTATCTTGAGAACAAATGGATTTATGATATAATATTCTAAAGGATAGTATATACACCATATAAAAGTGAATTTCCACATAGCAATAATGAAGTCTCATTTGAAAGTAAATTGAAGTGAAATCCCTTATAAAAATGGTATCCATAGATTAAAGATAAATCAAGGAAATAATTATGTGTGACTAATAAGAATACACCCAATTAAAGTGGATATTAATTTTAAAACAATAATATTTCATTCACACGTATTTATAGCATGACTTAATCATGAAGTAGATATTTAATCCAAAGAATTGAAATTGGGTTAAAAAGTTCCCTTGCATAAATTCAACAGCCTAACGTTGTTACTTTAAAATTCAGAAAATGAGTTGATGAGATTAAAATGGTATCTCATCACTTGGACATAAAATTTACATCAAAAATGATATATACTAACATATAACAACATAATAATATGTATATTAAAATACATAACAAAAATAAGTATTTTAAAAAGAGGAGGGTGAAAGGTTCCCTTACCGATTTGGTAACTTACAAAACATACGCCACTTGAAATAAGGGTCATACAATGAAGATGTAAATGCTTCTAAACATAATTACATTACACAAAGGGTACAATAATGGGATTTATGTACACCACACAAAAGGAAATAGTGGAAAATAGACCATGAATCTAACGAGAAAAAAAGTGAGATGAAACCCTTTACCACGTTGTAATCAGCTGAGTCGTATGACCAAAAGTTAATAACCACCAAATGAATAATATAATTCCATGAATAAAATAATTATAATTATAATAAATATCAAATATAAGTACACAATACACCACATGAAATGAATAAGTGGAAAACAATAGAAATCTCACATAATTAAAAATGAGATATGAAATCTTCTTACCTCATTGTCCGACATCACCCATTCGTTCTTTAATCTCCTGAATAATAAACTAAAGCGAATTTATAATTTCTTAAGAACCATTTTCTTGTTTATTAATCCTTTTATATCAATTATTACCATGCTATAAACATTATATAATCATTTAAGTTAATAATGGTCGTTTTGTCGATATTTGGTACTTGAGTCAAAAATGAACACCTTATATTTACAAGTTGTCCATGTGGTCAATAGTCCATTATATCCAGAATGATATTCATCATTTAGATATCATATATATCATATATATATATACAGTATATATATATATATATATATATACCAGTACATATCATTTGGATGTAAGAAATGAAATGCACCGTTCATGGAGACGGTAAGTCGTACGTACTCATGAACGCTACATTCATTTCTATTTCTTATTTTAAAAGAATTAAAACATAATGATAAAGAGGTATATTATAATTATAGTATAATATCATATATAATATCATTAAATCTATCCTTTATACTTCCCACTTATGGAATGAATGAGCCATATCACTTTGAGGGGGTGGTAGTCTGCCCTTCCTCAAATGAAATTATCGTGTTTATCCTTAATGGAAACCATAAAGTAATGCAATAAATGAAAAATGAAAAAGAATAAAGAAAAAATATAAATAATATATATCATATAAAAATTCGGTTCCATCTTAATGGCCACCATGATAGGTGGTAGGAGATAATCGAACAATCATTGTTTCGTGAGGCGTTATTTTTCTATCCACAGAAACAATATGTTCTTCACTCATTAGATGGAGGTGTGTGTAAGTGTAGTTCAAATAATTACATAAAAACATCCTAGTATATTTATGATACTTTTTTTATATAAAATAAAGCAAAAAATATATTTTAGGACGTTGGAGAACTAAAATAAAACAAAATTAAACAAAAGAATTTAAGAGAAACGGTTACCTTTAATTTGGGTAACATCATTTGGTATGAACCAAAAGGGCATCTTAAAATGCCTTTTGCCAAAGGTAAGGCTTCTAGGAAGAGGATGGGTATGTAAGGAGATTAATTGGGAAGAGTTTGGATGAGTAAAAAGGCTTGATAGGTGTGAGTAATTGGTTAGAATTGGTGTTCTTTTATAAGGGGGAGGAGGGGCTCTTTAGGAAAGTGTGAAAATATTATTTTATTATATAATGATATTCAGTTTCTAAAGGTCTAGAACTAATTAAAGTTGAATATAAGATGACTCATGTTAGAAATAAAATCATCCAATAATAATTGGATAGGTTTTATATATTTTTTTAATATTTATAATCTTATTTATTTAAATCCTTTATTAATTAGGTAAATACTACATCATTATTGTGTCATATATGATTTAATTTATTTGAGGTCTAAAAATTATAAAAAAATAATATGATTTAAGAAATATTTTTATATTTTCAATGAAAATTTATAGTAGAAAATATAATTTATATATCCCCTTGTAAAAATTAATTTAATAAATGATACTTGTTTATGCCATTTTTGCCTTTACTTTAAGTTATTTAATCTAAAGTGTCATTATGACTCCCAAGTGGATCAATGGGGTCCCAAATTCTACCCAAAGATTTCCATTATCATAAATGGCTCATACAATAAGGTTATGACAAGTGTTAAGATAATTGTTTATTATTATGATATTATTTTTACCATGAATTACCCGATTTACCTTTAACCGCTGTAAATAAAAGTTAAAAGTTTATATTCACCAAAAATTATTTTCATCTTATAGAACCAAATTTTACATACTAATAAAAACCATGTATGTCATATTTTAAATATTAAATTCAAATAAGTGGTATAATTTCATTTAAATGAAAAAGTCATTTTTTTTAAATACAACTAAGTGATTTCACTATTCATCCAAAATTGATGTTTTTTGGAAAAATACCAAAAATCCAGCTTAAGTTATATTTGATATTCCAAATTCAAAAATGATTTCTATTTTACCAAATTCAAAACATAGAAATTTAATTAATTAATTTTAAATTAATTTCCGTTGTCAAAACAAATAGCGTGTTTTTATGAAATAATAACTATCAAAAGATTGACACTTGTTTATATACAATTTCAAAGTGAAAATAATTCAAATGAAAAACAATGGATTAAATGGTAAAAATACAGTATAATTAAACTTTAAAACCAATTAAAAAGATAATATAACTATATAAATAAATTATATTAAAAAGAAGATTTGAATTAAAATACAGTATTTTCACTGTTCACCAAAAAATGAATTTAATCGGAAAAATACTGAAATTTTACCCAAAGTGAATTTTGATGCCCCGATTCTAAAGAAAAATTTTATTTTGTCAAAAATAACATATAAAAGTGTCCATAACTATATTTAAATAGGTTTCAAAATCAAAAAGAGGTAAATCAAATTTTTAATGAAATATTTTTTTATTTATGCTTAAAATCAGTTTCTTTTCTTATTTTAGGCCTCTAAATTTATTAAATAAATGTAAATACATTTAAAAAACATTTATAATAATATTTTAGTTAGTTATTTTCATTCCATCCAATACAACGTCTAGGAATTAACTACAATTTAAAATAATAATATTATATTATTAGTGTGCAATGTAAGATTTCAAAGAAACCCATTGTTGTGTATTAGTTACTCCATATAATATAGCATCCCCTCTAAAGTAGAATAAATATTTAGTTCAAAAATATTAATAAATATGAAAATTTTCATGTTCTTTATTTACTTGGGAGGTTACATCCTTTTCCTCTTTGGGGAATTGCGTCCTCCCAATTTTAAAATTGGGCTCGGAAAATTCATCGAAAGGCCCAGATGGTTAAAAGAGTAAATAAAAATAAAACATTAATATTAAGGAAGAGAAGTACAAAGGTCACCCAAGATAATTGATACTAAGAATCCATGAAAACATATATATATATATGGAAGAGAAAATAACTCTCATATATTAATAGATAGTGATAGAGAACTTGATCATAGAATGTTAACCACAACAATATGATAAATTTGTGGTTGGGTAAAATTCTAATGATAAAAGAGAGCTTATAACATTTTTTCTTCAAGATCCTTTTCATAGAGTTGAAGAATTATATTATTTACTAGACTAAGATCATAAGTAAATATATTTACTTTTTATTTAGAGTGACATCCTTTAATAAAATTATACCACAAACTCATATTTTCTTCAATCGATGAATATTCAAGATGACTTGTTCACATTAAAAGCGTTATAATCAACATCTAGAAATTACATAATCCACAAAATATGAACTATATATTTCCCATGCCTTCAGAAATTGACCAAAACCAAAATGGTGATTACAATATTAAATAATCTCCAAAAAGATAATCTTTTACAAAAAGAAAAACTACGCTTAATCTCCAAAACTTGTTAAACAAAACCTGAAGTTCAATAAAGACTATTCAATAAACAACTGTTTATAAAATTCTTCGAAGTAATCCAAACTAAAATTGCAACCCAAATCATATAAGGATTTATTCACATATTCATCAAAGATAAATCTTAACATTTATCTCCAAATATCGTCAGTTACTCTAAAAGTCTCATACTGAGAAGTAACTAACCTAATCACATATTCTCTATGAGAGGTTAATAATTTCCATAAATAACCCAAATCACCTTATGTCAACAATAAAAACATAAATTATTCCCAAATAAAATTTCAACCATTACTACAAAAATGAGATTCCATAGTATTATATTTCTCTTAAGCATATAGTGTTCCTCAAAAGATAGAACGTCTTACAACTATAACATTTGTCACTTAATCACTAAATAATTTTCCTATATTAAGGATATCCATTTGAAAAAACATAATTTCCCAAAATCAACATATTATTGATCCATAAAATCATTTAACTAAAAATTATAAGTCATAAAAAACAGGGACTTCACTTAGGATAGTGGTTGGCGATGCGCCCTTGTCACCCATCGGTTGTGGGTTCGATTCATACGGTCTTTCCAGACGTGACCGGTTGTCACCCATCTTACGGGTTGTCCTGTTTATAAAACTCAAAAATAACCCAAACATGTCTTAACCTAAAAGGTTTCCTTATACCTTTAATTTTCATCCCAACACATTATGTTCTCAACATCTTATATATTTTCATTTTTTCACATCTATATTATAAAATAAAACTATTACCAAAATAATGAACATCATACCATAATCATGGTGTCCATATGGTTTCATCATCATCTTGTTCACATGGGTAGAAGGTCCATGTATTGCCACAATGATTTAGTGATCCTTAAAATCATTTTCTTCCTTTATCCAAATACACCTTGTACAACATGGGTTATATGGATGTTCACAGAAAACTAGTTTCAGAAAATAATCATGTATAACGTATAATTTCAAAACATCTGATAAAAATTTCATTTTTTATAAAACAGTTGGACTAAGTTTGAATTGAAACATTTAATCAACTGTCCTTTTAAAATACCATAAGTATGTGCTGACAGAATATAATTCAAAAGCAAATATAAATAGGTTTTTCAATGGTATCATTCTTTAGCACCTTTTTCCAAATCATAATATGCATCAAAATATTGTGAAAAGGTAAAATATTTGAAAATTCCTTGGTAATATTTACCTTTCTTGAAAATATGGGAGCATTTTGAAATTAGAATTTGATTAAATACAACCAATGATCCACAATGACATGGAGGTATAGTGGAGGTGTTTTATATCTCAAACAACTTCTTACAAGTGAGTTGTATGCTTGAAAATGTTCCACAATCATCCGAACATTACTTTACAATAATTATCGCAATCATGTCATCAAGAATAGATATGAATTTAGTTTGAGATCATTATCCTTCCATTTGTAACTGACTTTCCTTGATCTGAAAAAAGTTATAATACAATGATTTAACTAAAATAATAGACATAGTGACTAACAATGTGTTTAAAAAAATTCATAATCCCTATAGTTGTCTAAATGGACCTCTGATAGAGACTATAAAAACCTGGCCTTAAAACATACATAATCTTGAATTAAATGAATAATTCCCATTGAGGGTCTTTTCAATTTTAGAGTTTTAGAGAATAAGGCATAACAATTACATTACATCTCAAAAATTACAAATTAGACACCTCTACTCAGTTTACATTTTTTTCATAAAATAAAAACTCTTGAATAAATGAGACATGTCTAGTTTCATGTTTTAGACAGCATGAATTTTCCTTGATCCCATCCTTGACCATATTCCACTTTATATCTGATGAATAACATTCCAAAAATTTGGGATGAGCATAAAAAGCTCAGTAATGGATACACAAAGAAGGAAAACTGTTAGTTTTTCAAAACAACAAGTAAACCATGAATACTTTATCATAAGTAATACTTTCACCTTTAAGAAGTAGTAAATACACTTCATTTGATAAAAGATCATTACTTATCCTTTTGTAACCAAAAGATTACCATAAAACCCAAATAATGAAAACAAAACATATAAAGGTAAATTAGGAAACAAACATTCTTAAGTGGAATAACTATATGTTTAACTTCTGGAAATATCACTAAATGGAATAGCCATACGTTCGACTTCCATACCCAATGCAATGGAGGTTATAACGTAACCACCCATCCTGGTTTATGACGACACCGCCCGTCATATGTTTTATCACATTAACACCCATAAAATGTCCAAGTACTATCATAACACATAAAATGTTACAAATATAAACATTTCATAATAACATTTCATTTGCAATCACAATAAATAATTTCAAGATATTGAAAAAATCAATGCATTATCAAACCATTTAAAAGGATATTTTGGAATCAAAGTGTCCCATACGAATTTGAATATTTTAATGGAATTGTCATTTTAAAGAATTAGTTTCCATATATATAAATCCGCAAAACCATTTATAGAACATATAAATTTTAGATATATATTTAGAATAATAAATCTCTAAAACATATAAAATGATATTTTAGTTAAAGAGTTTTTAACAAAATGAGAGACGCTTGAATACAAATAATTGAGGAATTAAATTTAATAAAGGCTTTATAATATCCTGAGAATAAATGTATTCGTGATATAATATTCCAAAGGATAGTATATACACCATATAAAAGTGAATTGGTACATAACAACAATAAAGTCTCAATGGAAAGTAAATTGAGACGAGGTCCTTTATAAAGAGGGTATCCTTAGATTGAGGATAAATAAATGAAATAATTTTGTGTGAAAAAATAATAATACACCTAATATAAGTGGATATTAAGTGTAAAAAAATCATAGTTCATTCATACATATTTATTGCATGACATAATCAAGAGGTAGATGTTTAACCCAAATAATTGAAATTGGGTTAAGAAGTTCTCTTGCAAAAAATCAACACCCTAACGGCATCACTTTAAAATTCAAAAAAAAAGTTGATGAGATAAAAACGGTATCTCATTACTTGGAAATAAAATTTATAAAAATTAGGATATATAAGAACATATCCCAAAATAATAAGATGTAAATTAAAAGACATAAAAAAAATAAGTCTTTTAAAGAGAGGAGGGTGAAAGGTTCCCTTACCGATTTGGTAACTTACAAAACATACACCACATAAAAGAAGGATCATAAAATGAAGATATAAATACTCATAAATGAAATTATATTATAAAAAGAGTAGAATAATGGGTAGTACATACATCACACAAAAGGAAATAGTATAAAATATAGCATGAATCCCACAGAAATAAAAAGTGAGATGAAACCCTTTACCACGTTGTAATCAAATGAGTCGTATGACCAGAAGTTAACAACCACTAAATGAATAAAAAAATAACATGATTAAAATTACAATCATTAAAATATATATCAATTTTCAGTACAAAATAGAACACATGAAATGAATAAGTGTCGAACAATGGAAATATCACGGAATTAAAAGTGACATAAGAAATCTCCTTACCTCATTGTCTGACTTGACACATTTATTCGTTAATCTCATAAAAAATAAACTAAAGTTAATTTATAATTGATTAAGAACCATTTTAAAGTGTATTAATCCTTTTAAATCAAATATTATCATATTATAAACATTATGTAATCATTTAAGTCAATAATGGTCATTTTATCCATATTTGGTACTTGAGTCAAAAATGAACACCTTATATTTACAAGTTGCCCATGTGGTCAATAGTCCATTATATCCAGAATGATATTAATCATTTAGATATCATATATATGATATATATCTTGTATATATATATATATAATAGTAAATATCATTTGGAGGTAAGAAATGAAATGCCTCGTTCATGGAGACGGTAAGTTGCACGTACGCATGAACGCTACTTTCATTTCTATTTCTTATTTTAATGGAATTAAGACATAATTATACATATTTATATTGTAATTATAGTATAATATCAAATATAATATCATTTAGTCTATCCAGTATACATCCCACTTATGGCATGAACGAGTCATGTCACTTCGAGTGGGTGGTAGTCCGCACTTCCTCAAATGAAATTATCATGTTTACCGATAATGGAAACCATAAAAGATTGATATAAATGAAAAATACAAAAGCATAAATAAAATATAAACATAAAAAATCATATATAAATTCAGTTCCATCTTAATTTTCACCATGATAGGTGGTAGGAGATAACGAACAATCATCGTTTCGTGAGGCGTTATTTTTCCATCCACTGAAACTGTATGTTCTTTACCCATTAGATGGAGGTGTGTCTAAGTGTAGTTCGAATACTTCACATAATAATATCCTATTATATTGAGGATACTGTTTTTGTTATAAAATAAAGTAATAAAATGATTTTATGGGGTTGGATAAGTAAAATAAAACAAAATAAAACAAAAATAATTTAAGAGAAAAAGTTACCATTAATTTGGGTAACTTCCTTTATTTTGAACCCAAATGAATTCTTTAAGTGCCTTATTCCTAAGTTAAGGCTTCTATGAAGATTATAGGGATGTAGGTTGATTAATTGGGATGATTTTTGATGATCCAAAAGGCTTGAGATGTGTTAGGAATTGGTTAGAATTTGTGTCTTTTTATTAGGGGGGGGGGACTCTTTAGGAAAGTGTGAAAATATTATTTTATTATATAAATTTATTCAGTTTCTAAAGGTACAAAACTAATTAAATTTTAAGATAAGATGAATCATTGTATAAATTAAATCATAAAATTAATAATTGGATAGGTTTTGGATATTCTTTTAATATTTATTATCTTATTTATTTAACTCATTTATTAATGAGGTAAATACAGCGTCATTATTGTGTCATATATAATTTAATTTATTTGATGTCTAAAAATTATAAATAAATACTATGATGTAGTAAATACTTTTATCTTTAAAATGAATATTTATAGTTGAAAACATAATTTTTATATCCCCCTATAAAAAGTAATTTAATAAAAGATATTCGTTTATGTCATTTTTGCCTTCATTTTAAGTTAATTATTCCAAAGTGTCATTATCACTCCCATGTGGCTCAAAGGGTTCTCCACATCGACTCAAAGATTCTCATGGTAATAAATAACTCAAAAAATAAGGTTAGGACAAGTTTTAAAGTAATTTTTTATTATTATGATATTATTTTTACCTTGATTTACCCTATTTACCTTTAACAACAATAAATAAAAGTCAAAAGTTACTATTCACCAATAATTCTTTTCATCTTACTGAACCAAATTTTACATTATAATAACAACAATGTATGTCAGATTTTAAAAATTCAATTCACATAAGCGTTAAAATTTAATTTAAATGAAAAATCCAGTTTTTTAACAACTACAAAGTGATTTCACTATTGATTCTCACTCAAATTTACCCAAGAGATGAAGGTAGAACAGTCCTTGTAGTTTAGCTTGGGTAATCGAATCCTCGGGGACCTAAGAAGAAACCTATAGACACGTACATTATATGGAATATTTTTTGCTATGAAGTGGCCAACATGGGTTGATTTTATATGGGTTTAAAGGATAACTAATAGATTTAAGCGAATTCAATTTAAAAGAGTGAGTTTATCCTAGGTTATCACTCTGGGTGGATTGGACGTATTTCCTTTTTAATGATTTCAATTTCTTATATTTGAGATGGGTTCATTTAAGGAGATAAAACAAAATTATCACTTACTTGTTTAATACCTAAACCCTTTAATACTAATCACCTATACACTTGAAGGATCAATATTTTTAGCACTTCAAGGTAAAGGTTTGTATTAGCACTTGAAGTGTGTGGCCTTAAATTTAACAAGGATGATGGAGTTTAAAAATAATCAAATAAAAATCTCAATTAAATAAGTGATTATACATTAATGAGGTGATAAATAACATCAAATACAGCCCCTTTCTACTCCATTGGATCAACCCATAAGTGGGTTAGCCCTCCATTGATTCTATGGTTTCAATGGAAGCGGAAAGTAGACTCAGGAGGGAGGTAATGGAGAAGTAAAAAATGCAATAAAATAACAATCACTCCACCGTTGTGTGATAATATCACAAGGTTTGTTATGAACAAGTTCACACCTTGAACCAACGGTATCAAAGTGAGAAGGAGAAGAAAAGAATAATAAGAGAAGAAAAAACTTTTATTAAGAAACAAGGATGAATTAAAACAACTTACATGTGAAGGAAGAACATTACAAAGAGAAATTGGCAGCATAACATTAAGATGAAAACAAGCTCAAAGATTAACAACTCTTAAACCACCACTGCCTTAAATAGGAATTTTGGAAGCCTTGGGTCGAGCCTCCAAAATTACAAAGCATCCCACTTGATTATGGTAGGCCTAGGGTGGTGGAAAGCTTGTGGAACTTAGACTTTTCCACATTTGACCAGAGGTGGTAGCCAGCTTTCATCCACCGAACAGAAGCGCTTAGATTACTTTATATATGGCCGAATCAGAGTGGGAAATAGAAGAATAAAATGGAGCCACAGATGTCTCCTAACCTCATGTAAAATTTGGGCCCATTGGGAGTTGTATATTCGAAGATATAATCAGATTAGTGGGTTGTTTTCTGGGCCACAGAATCTGACCCAGAATTTTATCTCTAACTTGGGCCGCCTAAATGGACACAATAGAGGCCGAATTAGAATTGGATAATGCATATTTATTTGTTTCTATACATGTATTCTATCATCCCACGAAATTTGGGATTCATTGGGCCTTTATTCTGGGCCCCACTGTCTCATTAGTGGACTAGTGTCCAATCTGCCTTCTCTATAATTGCTTCATTTCATCACAAAATATCCCCATCTTCATCCTTGAATTATCCATTGATACCTGAATGAAAAATGTTCATATTGGATTGTATATCAATTTCCAAAAATATCAAATTAACATATGTATAAACAGATGAATCATTGGGCACTTCAAATTATGTTAAAAAATGTACCACATAATAGTGCATTTTAAGAAGGTATTACAATCATAATGTGAAATGATGTTCAAATTGTAAAATGCACTAAAATGGTGTTTATGAATAATAAATAACAAGAATATTATGTATATTAAAAATTAATATTATCATCATTTAGTGGCTAATAACACCCCAAACTTGAGTTTGGCTAGTCCCGAGCAAAATATATCTCAACAATATGAAATTCAAATTCCCTTTTCCAAAAAAATTTTAATACACAATGATCACCAGAAACCCTTATACCAAAAAATCATGAAACCCATCAAAATATTTTAATACAAGATAGTTTCATAAGAAGATCACAATCCCAATCCCAGTCCTTTGTTCAAATTTATTGCCATATTTTATCCAATATCAATTAAGTATGAGGATGTGTTGTGCATCACAATAGACATGGGGGTTCATCTTTATTCAAGGGGGAAATTATGGAAGCTCTAGGTGAAATCACATTTCAATATTAAGATGAGTATTCAAATTTTTTTTGTATCATATTTTTTTGTTTTTTTTTGTTTTTTTGTTTTCTGTTTTTTTTCCAATTTTTCCATGGTAATTGACGTTGCACTCAAAAGAGTAAACCCCTGTAGCGATACTTTGCCGATGACTCCCAGGCTCAAAGACCTTAGGGCACCAAGTGAATCCCACATACTCAGGAATCATCTCAAGTTAACTCAGTCAAAAACAAATTCAAATTTCCAAAAATAGAGATAAAATTACTAACTCTGGGCCAGACAACTATGGAGTCATGATCCCCAAGTGCCGAAATCCACACATTAGGTCATTTCATTACTCTACGCAAAAAAAAATTAATTTTTTTTGAATAATCATATTAAACTAAAATGAACACCAAAACTATGCTATTTATTTAGGGGACCCCATGAACATAAACTAATACCCCACTATCCAAAGGACGTGTATTGTGATTTTTTTATTTGGATGAAAATATAAACAATGAAATATCACATTGGACAACCACACTTTCCAAAATCTATGCTCATGAAATTATACAAGGATTAAAATTAGAATCAGGGTATGCTAAATTATTTGATATTTAGTTTAAAATTGTGCAATGTGTATTACCATGTTCAAAGTTAAAAGAATTTTTCCTTCCATTTACACTTTTTTTTCAAATCATTCATTTTTTTGACACAAAATCATTTTTTTATCTCCCCCCACCCCCACATAAAACAACACTGTCCCCAGTGTTTGAAGAAATGAAAATTTAAAAGCAGTAGAGAAAGATAATGGAAGTTCAAAAAGGAAATTGAAACTGAGGATCATGGAATGAAGTCACCTGGTGGTTGCAGTTGAAATTCTTGTTGCTTCCTTTCAATCCCTTTGATATCCAGTCACATGCAGAGTTCCCTAGTAGAAAAAGGAAAAACAAAACAAACAAAACAAAAAAACAATATATATATATATATATAATAAAGGAAGTAAAATATAAGTATATATATAAAAATTATAGAATAAGGAAGCACAAGAAGTCGTAGGTCAGTGGTAAGTGCGCGCCCCTGTATCCCTTCGGTCCCGGGTTCGAATCCCCGTGGCTTCGCTGGTGGTGACGGGGTTTTCCCCACGACCTACGATGTGGACTTTTTTTATTATTATATTTTTATTTAGTTCTTTTGTATTTTTATTTTAACCTACAAAAACATTAAAATAAAACAAACTGATGATACATTGTCTTCTTTTTAAAATTCTGGGCAGGGCATTACTCAAGGATCACACCACGTGACACAGACGAATATGGTGCTCCACTTTCGTACCAATCCATACTGATTATACAAGAACTTGTCAATAGTTTATTTTTTTATTTCAAAATATCAAAATGTATCATTAACCCTATTTAAAATATAAAGTTGATTAAAACAACGAAATTATTGGAAACTTGAAAACCATGGGTTGCCTCCCATGCAGCGCTTTGTTTAATGTCGTTAGCCTGACATGAATCCTAAAACTTACCCAATTCCAAATTTCAACATTTTAAGGACCACATGTTTCACCACTTCTACTAGGTTGAGATTCATTCTATTTTTAGAATTTTTTTTATACACAAACCTATGTTCTAAAATGAGTGGTAAAATCAATGGAATATCAGAAATGGTTGATCCATTTTCCTCTATAGTCTTTCCTAAGACATCAATGATCATTAAAACTTCTTTGGTTTCAAGAGAAAAATGAATTCCAATTGAAATTTCATGATTATACCATATGAATGGATTCTTTAGAGGGTAGGGAAGGAAAATAATTTTGATCTCAGGTTGGATAGGACATTTAGACACAATTTGATATTTTGAATCCAACTCAATTTCATTTTCCAAATTTCTCAACAAAATTGGTTCCTTTTGAATAGAATATTCAACCACCAAATTAGAAATATCAGTTTCAAGAATGGGTATGGACTCAATTCTTGTGATTTCTCTTAATGGTTCAGTGATTTGTGTTTTTGAAAAATCCTCAATAGAGTTATATTCATGAGACTCAATCCATGATGTGAAATTTCCCTCTTGTGAATACAAAAAAATCAGTTTCCTCTTGATTTAAAAACCCATCAACAATTCCTTGATCCTCTTCATCTTCCCCAAATCCAAAGGTTTTCTCTTAAGTAAATTCATGAGAGGTTTGTAGGAAACTAGACACTTTACATAAGGTTGTGGAAGGGATATTTTGTGTAAGGATGGGTTCCTCACATGTTTTAATGCTTTTTAGTTCTAATCTCAATGATGAAACCTTAAAATTCATTATCTCCATTTGTTGACACTATCATCCTTTTTTTCATCCCTCTTCTCTATTATCACCACCTCACTCCAAGGGAAATCAATTTTGAACAAGCCCAAACTTGGGAAACCTATCCCTACATTGATCACCCAATACCATGTGTTATGTACAAGTACCATCCTAATTTCTACATGTGGGATCATCAACAACCTAATAAACCACATTGTTTTTACCCATATGATCCACAAAATATCCAACATATAATGAGTTTCAATGAATTGTTTATTCCTCGGACCCAACCCTTCATAGAAAATTATCACTTGTTCAGGAATAGAAAAACCATGGTGTGGAACCATATTTAGAGTGTCTTTGAACCTCTCCCATGTTTCATAGAATGACTCTCCCACTTTTTCAAAAAAGTTTTGGATACTCTTTTTAAGTGCAATTGTTTTATAGTGGGGAAAGTATTTTTTGTAGAATTCTCTTTGTAATTGGTCCCAAGAGTTGATGGATGATGGTCTCAAATTGTTTAACCAATTTTTAGCTCGATACTTTAAATAATAAGGAAATAGCCTCATCTTAGATTATTCTAGTTGATGTGGGGGACACATGGTTTCTACAATGTCATTGAACTCCTTAATGTGAAGGTAGGGCATCTCGGACTCCATTCCATGGAATGTGGGAAGGTGGTTTAGGACATGGGGTTTAAAGATGTAGTTAGAATCTCATAGGGAATTTTGTCTAATGCATGAGAGGGAATTGGTCCAAGAAGGTGTGAGGTAGTCATTCATGGTTTGATCAATTTCATTCCCCAAGTTTGGGGCTCCCTCATTTGGGTTTCCATTTTGGTTCCCACCCGGGTTTATGAGGTGGTTTCTTTGAAGACCTTCCATTGAAATGGGCTCAATTTTTGACTCGGGGGTGTTATGAAGATTATGATATAATGGAAATAGTTACCTTGGTTTACATGACTCCCCAACCGAATGACTATCCACCCTAACTAGATGGTTTGATTGATCGAGGGTGTAGGCGGACATGTGCCAAAAGAAAAAACGAGAAAGGGACAAGATAAGAGAATTTGGATGAGAAAAGAAGAAATGGGGGAGAATAGAATGGGTGTTGAGATGACTTACTTGGGTCCCCAGAAATGGCGCCAAAATTTGATTCTCGCTCAAATTTACCAAAGAGATGAAGGTAGAACGGTCCTTGTAGTTTAGCTTTGGTTATCAAATCCTCGGAGACCTAAGAAGAAACATATAGACACGTACATTCTATGGACTGTTTTTTGCTATGAAGTGGCCAACATGGGTTGATTTTATATGGGTTTAAATGATAACTAACAGATTTATGTGAATTCAATTTAAAATAATGAGTTGATCCTAGGTTATCACTCTGGGTGGATTAGACATATTTCCTTTTTAATGATTTCAATTTATTATTTTTGAGATGGGTTCATTTAAGGAGATAAAACAACATCATCACATGCTGGTTTAATTCCTAAACCCTTTAATACTAACCACCTATACACTTTAAGGATCAAAGTTTTGAGCTCTTCAAGGTAAAGGTTCGTATTAGCACATGAAGTGTGTGGCCTTAAATTCAACAAGGACGATGGAGTTTAAAAATCATCAAATAAAAATCTCTATTAAAGAAGTGATTATACATTAATAAGGTGATAAATAACATCCAATACATCCCCTTTCTACTCCCTTGGATCAACCCATAAGTGGTTTATCCCTCCATTGATTTTATGGTTTCAGTGGAAGCGGAAAGTATACTCATGATGGAGGAAATGGAGAAGTAAAAAAACGCAATAAAATAACAATCACTCCACTGTTGTGTGATAATCTCACAAGGTTTGGTATGAACAAGTTCACACCTTGAACCAACAGTATCAAAGTGATAAGGAGAAGAACAGAATAATAAGAGAACAAGAACTTTTATTAAGAAACAAGGATGAATTAAAACAACTTACATGTGAAGGAAGAGCATTACAAAGAGAAATTGGCAGCATAACATTAAGATGAAAAAAAGCTCAAAGATTATCAAATACTCCACCACCACTGCATTAAATAGGCATTTTGGAAGCCGTGGGTCGATCCTCCAATAGTACAAAGCATCCCACTTGATTATGGTAGGCCTAGGGTGGTGGAAAGCTTGTGGAACTTAGACTTTTCCACATTTGACCCGAGGTGGAAGCCATCTTTCATCCACCGAACAGACGCGCTTAGATGTACTTATAGATGACCGAATCGGAGTGGGGAATAGAATTATAAAATAGATCCCCAGATTTCTACTAACCTCCTGTAATATTTGGACCCATTTGGAGTTGTATATTCAGAGATACGATCAGATTAGTGGGATGTTTTTCTGGGCCGCGGAATCTGGTCCAGAATTTTATCTCTAATTTGGGCCGCCTAAATAGACACAATGGAGGCCGAGTTAGCATTGGATACTGCATAGTTATTTGTTCCTCTACACATATTCTATCATCCCACGAATGTTGGGATTCATTGGGCTTGTATGTTGGGACCCACTGTCTCATCAGTGGACTGGTGTCCAATCTGCCTTCTCTAGAATTGCTTGCTTTCATCACAAAATATCCCCATCTTCTTCCATGAATTATCCATTGATCCCTGAATGAAACATGTTAATATTGGAGTTTAGGTAAATTTCCAAAAATATCAAATTAAAATATGCATAATCAGATGAATCATTGGGTACATCAAATGATGTTAAAAATGTACCACATAATAGTGCATTTTAAAAAGGTATTACAAACATAATGTGAAATGATGTTAAAAGTGTAAAATGCACTAAAATGGTGTTTATGAATAATAAAGAACATGAATATTATGTATATTAACAATGAATATTATCCTCATTTAGTGTCTAATCAACTATTCATCAAAAATTGATGTTTTTCAGAAAAATACAAAAAATCCATCCTAAGCTAGATTTTTTATTCCAAATTCAAAAATAAATTATATTTTACTAAATTAAAAAAAATAACTTTCAATAAATAATTTAAAATTAATTATCATTTTCAAAACAAATAGAGTGTATTTATGAAATAATAATTATCAAAAGATTGTCACTTGTTTATGTCCAATTTCAAAGTGAAATTAATACCAATGACAAACATTGGATTAAATGGTAAAAATATAATCTAATTACACTTTAAAACTGATTAAAAAGATAATATAACCATATAAATAAATTAGATTAAAAATCAGATTTGAATTAGAATACATTATTTTTCACTATTCACCAAAAATTGAATTTTATCAAAAAAAATACCAAAATTTTACCCAAAGTGAATTTTGATGTCCTGATTCTAAATAAGAAATTTATTTTTTAAAAAACAACATATAAAAGTGATCAAAACTATATTTAATGAGGATTCTCTATCAAAAGGCGCTAAATAGACAATTTAAATAAATATTATAATATTTATGCTTAAAATTAGATTCTTTTCTTATTTTAGGCCTCTAAATTTTATTAGATAAAAGTAAAAACATTTAACAAAATTTTATAATCATATTTTAGTAAGTTATTTTCATTCCTTCCCATAATAATTCTAGCCATTAACTTCCATTTAAAATAATATAATTATATTATTAGTGTGTCTCGTAAGATTTCAAAGAAAATCATTATTGTGTATTGGGTATGCCATCGAAAATAGAGTTCCCTTTAAAGTAGAATTAATATTCAGTTCACAAATATAAATAAATATGAAAAATGTCAGGTTCTTTATTTACTTAGGATGTTACATGGAAAAGAGGGAGTTTAAAGATATTTTCTTAGAAAAATACATTCCTTGTGAATATCGAGTAGATATGGAAACATAATTTCTGAGTCTGAGGAAAAAGGAGGCTAAGAATGTATCAATGTATTATGAAAAATTTACAAGTATATAAAAGAATGATTTTGATTATATATGTAACCAAAAAAGTGAGATTTATTGATTTTTTTATGGGTTAAAACCATTTCTCTGATGAGTATTGGTATCACAATCCTTCTCATCATATGAAGATATAGTCTCATGTGCTATGAAGAGAGAAAATGAAATTCTCTAAGTCTTATTACATTAAAGTGATGCAAGAGAAGAATAGATCTTCTCAACACTCTCAAAAAGGAATTAGGGGAAGAATGGAAAATTTTAATTTCCATCCTATAATAATTTTGGAAATAAAAACCCTAGTACATGCCTAAATGGGAAGGCAGTTTGTTGCAAGTGTGGAGAAAAATCCCCACTAAGCTTGTGATTGCAAGGGGTAAAAAGATTTTTCCAATTTTCAATGCTACAATTGTAATGAAATGGGGAATTATGAAAATTATTATTCTAATAGTCAAGGAAACATACCTCAGAAAAGGCCAGGTGAGCAAGACTAAGTTTATGCGATCACAACTATTGAGGTTGAAGTTCCTAATGACGCGCTGGGAGGTACATTAATCATTTCCTCAAAATTATCCAAAGATATATTTGATTCTGGGTCAACACATTCTTACATATCGTCCTAGTTTTCCATGAAAATTAGATATTTCCAATTTGACTTAATAAGGGAGTTGTCAGTCAAAACACTTAAGGGAAGTATAATTGAAACAATGTTTTGTCAATCAGTTTCCATTATGGCATATAACAGTTCTTTATTTTCTGATCTTATTGTCATACCCATGAATGAATTTGATATAATCCCTCATATGTATTGGATTTTGGACCATGATGAAAAAATTTATTGTAAGAATAAGGAGGTTAAATTTTTTTATGATGATAAGGAATCCCTTGTCATTAGAGGGGAAACATCACAATCTAATTCTCATCTAGATCAACCTCATGTAGCTCTACTAAATTCGATTATTGGGGAAGAAGTGAGTGAAATAACTATGTGTGAGTAAAGTAATGATCAAACAGATGATATACCTATTGTGCAAGAATATGTTGTTGTGTTTCAAAAGGATTTACCTAGACATCGTCTAGAATGGGGAATTAAGTTTTCCATTGACTTAATTCTCATTTTAAGTCTCAGATTAAAGTCCCCTTATAGAATGGACAATGTGTAATTAGTGGAACTAAATAAACAACTATATTAATTGAGTAATAAAGGATTTATTAACCCTAGTGATTCTTCATGGGGAGCCCATATTCATTGTGATAAGAATAAATATTGATCTAAGAGGTTGTGCATTGACTACTGTGAGATCAATTCTATAAAAATAAAGAGCAAGTAACCCCTACCTCTCATTGATGATTTATTTGATCAACTTCATGGAGATGAATAGTTTTCCAAGATTGAACTTTGATCTGGATACCATCATTTGAGTATTAAGAAGGATGAAATTCCAAAGACAACATTTCTAACTAGGTATGGGAATTATGATTTTACAGTAATGCCTTTTGGATTAACTAATGCACCTTCAGTTTTTATAGATCTAATGAGTAGAGTTTTCAAGTAATATATTGATAACATTTTAGTGTAATTTATTGATGATATATTATTATACTCATAATTTTATGAAGATAATGAAAATCACATGAGAACTATTCAAAAGACTCATAAAAGAACTGAATTATATAGGAAGTTCAGCAAGTGAGAATTTTGGATTCATAAAATTTATTTTCTTGGCCATATTGTCTCTAAGGATATAATAATTGTAGATACTTTAAAGATAAAGGAAGCCCAAGAATGGAAAGCATCGACCGGTGTAAATGAGGCACATAGTTGTGTTGTTTTAGCTGTTTACTATCACTATTTCTTCCAGAATTGTTCCCGATTGGCTAACCCATTAACCAATCCCACGCGTATAGGGGTTAAATTTCTTCGGACAAAAGAGTGTGAATAATGTTTTGAGTAATTGAAGAGAAGATTAGTCAATTATCCAATCTTGAGTCTACCATCATGGAATTATGGGTTTTTATTTATAGTGATGCATCAACAAAAGTTCATGGTTGTGTCCTTATGAAGAATGATAGTGTTATTTCTTATGCATCACGTCAGCTAAGAATTCATGAACAAAACTATCCTACTCATGATCTTGAGTTAGAACATGTAATATTTTCTTTGAATATATGGGAAAACACTCTATATGGTTAAAAATGTGAGAAATATATTGGTCACATGAGTTTGAAGTATATTTTCTCACAAAAACAAATAAAAATGAGGCAAAGGTGATGGATTTAACTACTCAAGGATTATGATTTCATAATACACTACCACCTAGTGAAGGAAAATAAGGTGGTATATGCTTTGAGCTGAAAATATCATGGAGTTATGAAAAAGAGGACAGTTTAAAGGGATCCTATGTTAATGGATCTAGTAATGATGGATATTGGAATAATCATGGAAGGTGAAACATCAATACTTTTTCAGATGGTTTCCAAACCATCTTTATTATAAATGATAAAATTATCTCAGACTGATGCAAAGGAGTTTAAAAAAAAATTAATTCTATGAGTTACGAATATTAATACCCACTTTATGAAATTTTATAAATTTTATTTTTCAAAATAAAACTCATTTTCTAATAATAGAAAAACTATCTTAGGGTGATTTTTTTTATTTTTCAGAAAACTTTCAATTTTTGATTAATAGTAAAAAACCCTGCGTAGTGTTTAAAACCAAATTGTTATTTAAATAAATATTTTTAAATTTAAACTAATTTAAAATTAAAAATATATACATGATACCTATATAAATCCTATATAACTTGTTGGATTCATTTAATAATAAGATTATATATATAAAACATTATTGAACTCTTTAACATCTTTTACCCACCTTAGAGGAACATTTGCAAATTTTCATAAAACGTAATTTTACTACTTATGTGAATTGAATTTCCAAAATATGACCGAAATTATTATCATTAGTATGTAAAATTTGGTTCAATAAGAAGAAAATATTTTTTGGTGAAGTGTAAATTTTGAATTTTATTTACCACGGTTAAAAGTAAATTGGGTAATTAAATGTAAAAAAACATTTTAATAAAATAAAATTACCCCAAAATATGTCATAATTCTATTTTATGAGTGTATTTAGACCAATATAAACTTTATAAAAAAATACGCTTCTTTTTTATCCAATTGGATTAGATTATGACATTTATTATATTTTATTTAAAGAAGTGCTAAAATTTTTATATTCAAATTTTAATAAGTAAACCATTTTTCATTTAGGGATATAAATAAGATAAATTAGACAATAAATATTCATTATAAAAATAAAAAATATTTCATACATTATAGTATTATATTTATATCATTTAGACATTAAATAATTAATTTTATTTATGGCACAATGATCATGAAATAATTACCATTTTAATAAATGATTAAAATAAATGATATTATAAATATTAAAATAAATATAAATTGTATCTTTTGATGCCATAAAAAAATTCCAGGAGAATATGACATGTTCGAGTGGATTCAATGTAATTTTTTCTAAGTAATCAAGTTTTGACGACTTTTTAAGAAACCATATACTAAATAGTGTCAAATTTGACATAAATGTTTTTTAAACAAATAAAATTTTATTAGATTATATAATTTTACTACAAATCTATTATTTGTCCAAATTAATTATATAATGGTATATATATCATTAATTAAACACTTTATATTCCCTTGGAATTTTATGTTAAAAATATTATCCATGTAGTATAAAAATACAAGAAGACATGGTAAAAGTTAAACTATTTAACTAATGGTTAAATCTATAAGACAAGGCTAATATGGTGACCTAAACTTTTAAAGAACATATTCACTAATAGAATTTATACCCATACCCACCCTATCCTATAAATAAATCCATTTTTAGATATTATAAACTGAAAATGATTTTATAATAAATTAATATTTCTTTTTTTTTGAAAGTCCCCTTCGCCTATTTTATAAAAGGGTACTTCCCCTTATCTTAAATTCACACCTCCAGATCCATTTGGATCAGCAATATCCTAATCAAATCTCCTCCAATGTACCCTAACTTCAGCCTATAGGCCTTACATTGATCATAAATCAAACTTATGGAACCCTTTTTTCAAATCAAAATGGAAGTGCCAAAAGAAGAGGTAACTATTTCATCACCTCTTTCAATGTTCTTTTTTTTATTCTACTTCCACTTTCTTTGTTGTTTCCATACTAAAATAATAACTTGCATACCTTCTCCATAATGAAATTTTATTATAAATATAGTACAACCATATTCATTATTCTATCCATCCTATGAATAACAACGTCAGCATATGTGTATACGTACGCCGTACTGTCTCCACATCGTGGTGTAGTTTGTTATTGAACACTTAATTATTTGGATGGGTCTAATAATGAGTATAATTTATGTAAATAATAAATATAATATTTAAATTATTCTGTATATATATTATACCATCCAATCACATATTATTTCACCATCAGTAGAATGATATTATTTCTCATGTGTATGTACGGCTTACCCTCTCCACGACGCGATGAGATTTCATTCCCCATTGTAACCATTCAAGAATTAATTTTTATTTTATGCTTAAAAAAATAATTTTTAAGAACTTAATATCATTATATATATTAATAAAATACATCGTATCCATAGGAAACATGATTTATGTAACAAAACATATAATATAAAATGAATCATTTAACACTCGAAACAATTATACTACTAAAATTTTATAATCAAAGCAACATTAGAGGATCATATATGATATCATATTTATGTATTTTTTTCTTTAATAATTTAATAAAAATGATTTAATCATTATAAAGGATTTTAGTGTACTATATACTAAGAAAAAATGCATGGTAAGGGTTAATTTTACTATATCTTCATTATTCGAGGTTGTTTATACGTAAGTATCTATTTGAAATTCTTTCTCATCCACATATGTGTTTCATAAAAATGTATTTCAAAACATTTTTACTATTTAATAGACTAAGGGTTAAAGTCATTTATACCCTTATTTGAATTTCTATAATTTATTTTGAAAGGAATCTTTCCGTCATTTTCCAAATAAGGCACTTTATGACCTTTTCAAAAAATTATGAAAAGAATGTTTTTAACTTATATGGAGGGTGCAGATATTTTCCACCATTATAATCCCTTCAAAGCTTTCCTTATAATATTATAATAATATTTTCAAAATAAATGTTTTATTTCATAATTATTCAACTTTTAAATGATTTCAAAGTATAAAGTGATATTTCTCTCAAACAAATTTTGGAATGATTTCATATGTGTCAGAATATATTGATGAATTATATGTTTAATTGAAGTTGATTTATTATGATACAATATGAAATATTATGCTGATAGTTTTATAATATTTTTGACTATGGATGTACTATTTTTAATTCATTCACAGTTTATGGTTAAAGTTTTACCATCTTTTATAATATTTTAATAAGAATGATTGTGTTATATTTCACCCTATTTATATGAGGAATTCATTGGACTTAGTAAGTGATAGATGAGGCTCATTATAGCCCTTTGATGCATTGATAGCTCTCATGAGAAAAAATAGTGTCTTGGAAGAATTCCTTGATAATATTTTTTATATATAGTCTTTGTAGGAGTCCATGACTATGTGGTTATGATGTTTGGCATTATCCATTCCATCATTATGAGATTAGCTATTGATATTACATGTAATTATTCAACGAGTATAATATTCATGTTCATATGTAAATGTAATTAATTGATTTATCATTGCCATATTATACTGAAGTTTAAGTTTAAAAGTATTATGTTCTAGTCTTATAAATTTTCTTAAATATTTATTCTTATTTTTGATAGTTTCCTATATATTGTTAACCTTATTGAGAATATGATCTCACCCATTTCTTATGTTTTAATCTTTCCCAAGATACAAAAAAGTATATTATGACTGACCTGTAGGGATAGGCTAAGGAATATGATTGTGTTTAATGGATAAACAATGTTTATTTTTAATTTCATAATGTAATATAAATATTATGTATGTTTCTAGTACTTACAATGCTACTAAACAGATTGGTCTTTCTGGACATGATCTCATGTGATCATGCCAATGTTATGTAATAGTGCACCGACTCTAGGTAACTGGGGTTGGGATGTTACATCCCCACTATTAATGCATTTTACTGAAAATGTTACCTTTTTATGTAGATTATTTACATCCAATGAACTCTACATTATTCCATAAAAATTGATTGCTCCATTTCCTTCTATTCTTCACAGAGACTATTTCGAATTATATTCATAAATTTCCCTAGTCTCTTCATCCAAAATTGTCAACATGTAGTAGGAAAATTCATCTTTTATCCATTACCACCATGATACTCAATATTTCAATTATTTAGTTCCTTTAGAAACTCTCCTACATTATGGTTGTTAATCATATAATGAGAAAGTTAGTTTAGAGTAATTATAATATTTTTTGGTTCCATCTCCCATCTCATTTGGTTTATCATTAAGAGAACCATTCCATCATCAACAACATTTAACATTAAATTATTACTCTAGGATCAATTTATTTACTAAAACTGTAATAATATTATAGGAAATCGTAATGAGTAATAATTTAATCAAGAGAAAAAAAATATAGGATATCTAAAAAAAGACACCTTCTTTTTAACTGATGACAACTTAGTTTTACCCGATTTCATCCATGTTCACTGTATATTTAGATAATTCATTATGTTTTATAAGGAAAATGATTATTAACCCAAGAATATCCCCCAGGAGTGTCAACCCATATTCACAATAAGGGTTTAATCATCATGCACCACAATGATGGTTGATATATATATTCAGACATCTATTTTGGGGTTATTAGTCATAGCTGAATCTATTCTAAAAACACACCCACTTTTAGTAGCCGGTCATTATTCAAACAAAACATCATTATATATAATATCCTAGGATAATCGCCCTTATATAGGCTTATTTTAAGGACTGTTATTAATGTTTACTCATCCAAGTTTTCAAAAATGTGTAACACTTCCCTGAATACCAAATATAAATACCAAAACATTACTTACATGAATATTATATCATATTATATTAATATTCATTACATTTTAATATGATCCAAACATGAACTATAAAGGTTTAGTTCCACTAGAAACATTTATACATAAAAAACCCATTAATAAAAGTCCTAATTTATTTCCCATCATGTTTATCCAAAATTTCACACTTATTAGAAATAAAATACTTAAAATATTTCATAATAACCTTGGGAAGGAAACATAATAAATTTTGGGCTCATATGATCAGTAAGGGTGAATAACCAATGATTATATATGAGCATAATATAATCCTAATATTATGAGAACATGATCAAAACATACAATAATCATACAAAATCAGTAATATATATTTAATCATGAATCAAAGTATAAGGATTTCTCAATCAAAATACATAATCATATGAGTGTAGAATCGTCAATAATAAATCTATATCCATGAGAACATTACATGTGAATAAGGAATAAGTTTTTGGAGTTCCCATAAAATTAGAAAATCAATTTCATTCTCAATGTTTACTCCTTGTAATATCCTTGTGGAAAAATTCCTATAATGAAAATTCCTAATTTTTAATTTATAACATTATCGAAGTAGTAACATCGATCTAGTTAACTGATTCATCTCTTTGGAGTCCATTAACTCCATCATCTTTTTTGATTTTCGAAACATTATCTTCATTACCCAACTCATTGGAGGGAAATAAAAGACCCACCCATACACGGTTTATAAAAAAAACCTTATTTTTTTTACAATAGAACCACCCATCATATAATCCTAGTCCATTTATAAATATTCCAAATTATTATAAATTAATATATTATTTCATCAAAGCTTAACCATTGAGAAGAAACTTTTTCATAAAAATGTCATCATAAAAAACATAAACCAACTAGAGATAGAATAATCATTGTAACATTGGATCATATCCCCATTGAATATTAATAAATTTAAATGTATTTATATATATATTTAAAATTCCTTTAAATTATCATTATATCATTTCATGGAAAAAATACCTATTTCATTTTGAAATGAGTTATTTAAAATCTAAAAATATCCAAAATATTAATAAAATAAATATCTTTAAAAATAAATGAGGATAATTAAAACATACATTTCAAGGAATCAATTATTTATAATGGTAAATAAGTCTTCTAATTTGGTGTTTCATAAATGAATTTTTTTCCACATTTTTTTGTAAAAAGTAAAATGTAATGTTTTTTAAAATGATAAAAAGATGAATTTTTAAAATTTGTAAATAATATAAAATATATTTAAAAATTATTTTCAACAGTAATGGAAAAATATTAAATAGATTGAAATATTATGAATAAAATTTGGACATAGAAGAATTTATTCCCGATCGATGAGAAAAACAAGGTCTGTTTTTCTGAAAAACATTATTTTCGTATCTTGATCACATAAGGAGAGGAAAATTAATGAAAAACTATTATTATGAAGAAATAAATATAATATAATATAATATATTTTTTCAATAGATCATATAATTTAAACATCATAAATCAATCATAAAAATCACAATAAAAATTTTGATTTTAAAATAAAACCCTTACTATATTAAAGACATTTTATTATTAATTCCCATGAAAGGAATAAGATGAAAATAAAAATTTGATTTCACTTACATGAGGTTAATAAAGATATAAATAGAAAATTTTCCTTAGAAATACTTCATAATATTAGATAATTGTATATACATATAATATCTCTCAAATAAGACAATTTTATATGATAAACCATTACCAATTTGGTAAAATTCATATAAAAAACAATTGGATGAAATAATTTTAATTGTAACATTAAATACTATTAATTTTGAATTATAAAATATATAACATGTTTAGTTATAACCATAAATTCCTCAAAATCATTAATTGGTGTAGAACATCTAATATTACTCAATGAAAAAGAATTGAGACAAAGAACCCTTATGACTTTAATACATATTTAAACAAAATTCATTGAATGATTGAAAACAATATGTCTATATAAACCACATTAAATAAACATTATATTATCCGAAAATTCATTCATCTTATGTATACACATAACTTAAATAATAAACTGTGACATACTATTAATATATGTCTCGATGAAGAAAAATTGAGATGAAACCCTAACTTTATATCCAACATGATTCATAAGCACTCTACACCTCTTTATAATAGATTGATGTTTATTTAAATTCTATAATAGAATAATATTAATAAATATAAAATCTTATAATATCCACTTTTATCATTTCAACAACCATTTATTAACAAATCTCTATTAAACTCCCCTTTTCAGATGTTAATTATGAAATTTTTCATTATGTTTTAACTTTACAGTTATGGTCCTTGTACATTGATCATTGTTCCTTCATTTCTAGAATCTTAATATTGATATTATAATAATATATAATAATTATACACATATTTATTACTATTAATATTAATATATGATGAGAATTGAATTACATCACTATATGGAGATGATAGTTTACACATATACAAACGTGATATTTTCTTTTATGAATGGATGGAATGAAATAAGGGTAAATATTATTTAATCATTAAATAATAATTAATATTTCATAATATATATATATATGTTAAATATATTATAATAAATAAACATTTATGAAGGTGTTTTAAAATTATTATTAATGTTATGCGGAGGAGGTAGTCCACACGTACGCATGAGGGATTCTTCCAAATACTAACTAACTGTGAAGAGGTGGTAAATGAATGTTCCATTATAATACAATATAATTATATTAATGATACTTTAGTAA
This sequence comes from Viscum album, assembly GCA_963277665.1. Lineage (NCBI taxonomy): Eukaryota > Viridiplantae > Streptophyta > Magnoliopsida > Santalales > Viscaceae > Viscum > Viscum album. Next base: position 773,821,241 of record OY728138.1, read on the forward strand.
TAATTATTTGATGTATAATACATGTTTAGATGAAGTATACGATTAAATAAAATTGAAATATCTTGGTTAAGATATTTTATACTTCTTTGAGAGACCTATATTGGCTTGCACCATAAGATTTTATAGATTGATATTAGAAGAAGAAAAAATATCTAATCTAAATAGAAGGATTACAAGAAGGTTTTTTCTGTATGATAAAATAAATAAGGTTCATATTTTTATTAATATGTGATAAGAAGATGTTCATTTTTATACATGAGAGGAGGGAACACATATATTTAAAACAACTATTTAAAACATATAAAGTCACTTTCATGGAAAATTGAATCCAAATAGCCATATATTTTATATTAGTTTGAGATAAGATTGAAATATATTTAAATAATAATAATTATGTATGTATGGGTTTCATGGTTACCCATTTCCATTTTTTAAGCCTAGTAAACTCCTTTTAACCTAAACTATGGTAATAAAATTTTTATTCTATTATCATTCACTAAGACCAAATGTGATGACCCATAATTATATCAACGAAATTTCATTTAGTATGGTGGTTTACTAATGTTTAAATTAAATAAAATCCCTTAGTGAACTTAATATATACTTTATAAATAAATGATTATTGAAATAAGAAGTATTTCTAGAATTTCAGGAACCTATACTGATGAAATAGTTACTAGACCATAGGAATCATAATACAGACCTTATGAAAAGTAAATTTTACAAATGAATTTTAACCTCACCAATGAATGTATAAATAAAATTTATGCATATTATATATGAAAATATGATATAATTATGTCATATTATAGTTAAATAAACATTTTAAAAACAATTAATTAAGAGTTGGTATTTTTGTATGTAATAAATTTTTAATTAAAATTTTATAATTAATAAAATTATTTAAAATAAAATTTATTTTCATAAAATATATTCATATATAAATAATTTGTTTTATTACTATTTAAATATAATTTTATGTGACCTCATTTAATTTTTTAAAATGTTATAAAATCAATTATAATTTTAAAATCTATATTTTTTGAGTAAGTGGTGATTTTTATTAAAAATTAATTTTTGTCAAATTTGGAAAATGATTTTCATAAAAATGGCCTCATTTTTTAATTATATACATTTAAAAAAAATTGGTATAATTTTTTTTACTTTTTTAAAATACTTGAATTTTTTGTGAATAGTAAAATACTACAATTTAGAGCAACTTTTAAATACATGAATTATTGAGTCATAGATGATATATGGATGATTTAATCCCTTAATAACAAATTATATTACATTATTTTGTTATATTTTGTTAAAATTATCAAACTATTCATATTCTTGAGCCAAAATAATAAAAAAATAATTAAATATTCAAAAAACACAAATCTCCTCCACTATAAATACCACCCCTAACCACCCATTCTCCTCACACATTCAAATATTTGATAATTTTTATATTTTGGAACAATAATATTATTAATCCATGCACTCAGTTTATGATCATGTTCTCATAAAAAGGCCAAAACCTTTTCTCTGAGGATTTTCTCAAGGAGGAGAAAATCAAGAGGTAAAATCCCCATTCTTTTTCTATTGATATATTTTCAAGTTCATTTATATTATTATTCTCTCATCACATACTCTTATCAAAGTGGAATGATAACTCCAATATATTTTAAATATAAAAATTATATCATGTTAATGGAATAATCCATCATCAAGTCCCTTCCCTTCCCTCTTTTATTCTATAAATGGGAACGTCGTCTGTGAGGTGTTGTTTTATATCCTTCAAAGACAAGAAGTTTTTATTTTCTTTTATTGTCTTCAAGAATATTCATAAATAATTTTTAATGGATAAAAAATATATTAAAATTTATATTAAAATCCTTTTTATATTATGGATGTAACATAATTACATATTACTAAATGATAAAACAAAACAAGTTCCATGTTATCTAAAACCACTAGAATTAATCTAAATGATTATTATTAACATGCTATCTTATGATTAATACTCATATATAGGAACAAAAAAATATCTAAAAAGAATTACATATATTTATGTTCATTAATAATATATAATTCAATATCTGATGAATTATACCCATTTTATATGAACTTCATTACTTATTTATATGCGAACCAATCTAGAAACCCAAGAAAATGAATTATCATAAATGATGAAATTAAACTCTATAAATCCTCGATAATAACATAAATGAACAAAATAAATCTATAATGAATCAAATACAGGTAAAAAAATTATGAATTAATTAACAGGGTTAATTTTATTATCTAGGACATTAAGGTCAAGTGTAGGACACATTTGGATATAAGGTTTGGGTTTTCTTCCCAAACCTCCATTTTCATTAGGGTTATGATTTCTTCCACTATAGAATAGTGTAATTATTAATTATTTATATATAATTATTCTAAATTCTATTTTTAAATTCAAAATTTATGTATCCAGATCATTTAATAATTCATTTATAGGGATTACATGTTTTATAAGGATTGCTTTTCAATTCTCCCTAATATGAAAGCCCGATTAAAGAGAAGCTCTAGATTTATTACCCATTTCAATTACCATTAATAATTTGTTTGAATAGATAATTATATTTATAAAATCAATAATTTTTTAATTAATAACTATATTTTTTCATTTATGTTTTATAAAAATAATTATGACAAATACAAATGGTGTTTCTATAATACCTTTTATTTGCAAGTAAAAGGGGTATTTCTCTCAAAAATACCTCGATGATTTTGTATGAATATTTTCATATACTACAACACCTCCATTGAATTCTATGATTTATTACGATTGGTATCTTCAGATTATCATCTAAACATTTTTATTATTTAATTTATGATCTCGTTGGCTATGGATGTGATATCTTGATAAGATTCGTCATTCTACTATAAATGATTAGTGATTATGTTTATTTATTGGGGATTATTATGTACACTTAATATGTACATTTTTTTATGGTTATCCTCATTGATATGAGGAATGAACTGGACTTAGTATGTTATAGGTGGGGCCTACTATAGCCCCTTGATGCATATATAAGTCTCATGAGATAAAACTGTTATGGATTTGGTTGTGGGAATTCCCATTATCAGATATAATCTTAGATGAGGCCTTGACTATATAGTTTTTGATTTCATGGCCAAGGTATAAACTTTATATTTTATATGTCTATCATTATTAATTCCCTCAATATTATTTTTTTAATTGAAAATCCATTAAGTTATTCTTATAGAATAATATGGATTGTTAATCTTCATTCTCATGTTATATTTTTTGTTGAATTATTTATTCATCTTTTATTAATTCTATATTATGATCAAGTTTATGTTCTAATAGAATGTCCTTTTATTAATTCGACATACCTTATTGTTTATATTCTCTTTTGTTGTATTACACATATTTACTGATCATCATATCTCAACCCTTTCTTATGTTTTATTTTATACCAGGATGATAAGATGAATATTACGAATGAATTTATTAAATAACCTAGGAGTTATGGATATTTACAATGGAATTCCTATACTGTATTTTCTTAAAAGTTTGGATGAAAAATTTATGTTTTATATAGTTTTCCAAAACTAATAAACTATAAGTTCCTTTGGGATGTGACTTTCTTTTTTATAATTACAATGTAAGTAAGTAAGATACCATCTCTGGGAGACTAGGGTCATGATCTCTACAGATGGAATTAGTGGATTTTTAGTAGAATCATGGACATTGGATTTAGAAAATATTGATTAAGTAAAAAAAATATATGATAGAAATTAAGGATAAATATAAAAGAACATCATATAATTTTAGTAAGGTAGAAATTATTATGTTCTTATAAGAAATACATCCAAGTATTGATACTACAAGTGGATGTAGTTAAGGAACATATTTACCTACTGTTAAAAACTCTAAAATGGTATCTTGGGCCTAACTCAAGGTAACATGGTAGAAGAAAATGAGCCTTACTATTCACCTGGTTTGACACTCCAAGGGTATATTCTTAGTATTATACACATTTTCATTACATCCCATTATGAAGTATTTAAAATTAAATATGTCTCTAAGGAAACCATGTTTCTTATAATGAGATTAGGTATGCATAAAATTTCAATTTATGAAAATTGTTTTACTAGTTTGAGATAAGTTATGATTCATACCCAATTTTTATGTATTTCATTATTTATAAATGGATCCAAGTGGATGGAATGGAAACTATATGAATGAAAATATTCCATATAGGAATTTCCCTTATAAGAAAGATAATGATGTTGGTACTAAAGATACCACTACTGCGGAGAAACATTATAAATATTATTGGAAAGAAGACTCTAGTTATGAATAATAATATTACATGTATGGAGAATCCTGATCCACAATGTGGAGAATATATTCTAAACCACTTTATGGGCCAAAATTCTCTATTATATAATGGGACTACAAACCCTTTTTTAGAAGAGTAGTGGTTAAGTTCCTTAGAGAAGATATTTCTCAGTTTGGGTAGTATCAAAAGTGAGAAGGTTTTCATTGAAATTTATCATCTATCAGTAGATTCATATCAATGGTAGATATTAATTCAAAATACATGGTAGGAGTAATAAATCATAATTATTGAGTAGAGATATTTAAAGGAAAGATTACTAGAAAAATATTTTCCTCATGAATATCGAGTGGATATGGAGATGATATTTTTGTTTTTGAAACAAAAATAGGATAAAAATGTTGAAAAATATAAATCCAACATTACAAGTTCATCTAGTCAAGCGACAGACTACATACGTAATTACTAACTGAAAAATTCACCAACTCATTGATTTTTTAAAAACATTCCTCCAAAGGGCACTAGTTTCCCTAAATTTCTCATCATATGAAGATAAAGCTTCATGTACTATCAAGAGAGAGAGATTATTTTCAATGTCTTATGAATTGATAGAAAAAAAGTGAAGAATATGGTGGAAAAGGAAATAATGGATAAAGGTAAAAATAAACGTGGAATTTTCCAACATACAATACATGTGGAAGAAAATACCCTAGAGCCTAATTAAGAGTAAAAGTAGTTTTCTACAATTGTGGAGTGAAATTCCATCATGATAACATTATCAAGAGAAATAAAGAAGAATTTATTGTTAAATGATATACTTATAGGGCGATGAGAAACTATTCTAATGATTTTCCATGGTGTTAAAGAAACATGCCAAAAAAAGACATGGGAGCAAGGCCAAGCTTATGATATCAAAAATACTGAGGTTAAAATTCATAATGATGTGGTGGAAAGTACTTCAATAAATAAATAAAACATAGAAATTTTTTTACTTGATTATGGATCCTCATATTCTTTTATATCTTTATATTTATGCTATAAAATTAGACATTCCCCTTTGGATTTAATAAATTATTTTCATCTAAACATCTAAGGGATGTATCATTGAATCATATATGTTTTATGTTGTCACCTTTATTACACATAAACTTGATTTAATTTCTGAACTCATTATCATACCTATGATTGATGTTGATATAATCCTCAATATGGACTGGATGTCAAAATATGATGCGAATATATATTTTAAGAATAAGTAAATTATGATTAGTGAGGAATATTTAGAATCAATTATCTTTAGTGTTGAGACTTCATCATCTTAGTCATATCTGGATCAACCTCCATTAGATATTTTTAATGAAATTATTCTATATGAAAATAAATATTCATATATGGATGAGGAATGAAATATTAAAATTTAATATGTTTCTATTGTGAAAGAATATAGTGATTTATTTGAAGAGGATTTACATGGAAATCCTATAGGGAAGGAAGTTTATTTCTATAATGATTTAATTTCTTGTACGTGACCTATATCAACGACAACATATATAATTCCCATTGTGTCATTAGAGTATTGGTAGAAAAAATAGAACAATTTAGTGATAAATGATTTATTATCCCCAGTGCTTCTCAATAGAGATACTCTATTCATTTTTTCAAGAATAAAGATGGATCCATGAGGTTGTGCATTGATTATAGAGAAATTAATTGTATTATTATAATGATTAAGTATACCCAACATCACATAAATTATTTATTTTATCAACGTCACAAAGTTTAATATTTTTAAAAATTGATGTTTGATCTAGATATCATTAGTTTCATGTGTCAAAGGTAGATATTCCATATATTTTATTTAAAACTATGTATAGAAATTATGAGTGTATCGTAATTTTATATGTACTGATGAATGCACCCTTTATTTTTATGGATATAATGAATAGAGTGCTCGAGGAATGTCCTAATAATTTTTTTGTGGAATTTATTAATGATATCTTGATATAAATAAAAAGAAATGAGCAACATAAGATCCACTTAAGGGTTGTTCTGGAGACCGCTATAAGAAAAGTGTTATATGGGATGTTTATTAAGTATGAATTTTTTCTCCAAACTGTTCATTTTCTTGGCCATATTTTCTCTAAGGAGGGAATTTCAATTGATTCTACAAAGAAATATGCGGTTTAGGTATGGAATATACTAACAAACATAAATGAGGCACTCGGTGTAATTGGTTTTGAATGTTATTATCGGCATTTCATTCATAACATTGTCTGATTAGCTAACATGTCAGCAAAGCGTACTCACAAAGAGGAAAAGATTATTTGGACAAAAGAATGTGAAGAATTATTGGAATAATTGAAAAAGAGATTAGTGAATTCTCTCATACTTACTCTTTTATTGGGAATTGGTAGTCAATTTATTTATAGTATTGTGTCAATGAAAGGACAAGTTTGTGTCCTTATGAATAAAGATACAGTTGTTGCATATAAATCATGGAAGTTATAAATCATTAACAAAACCATACAACTCAATATCTTAAGTTAGAAAACACAATATTTTATATGAATATATGGAGGTAATATATCTATATAGAAAGATGTTATATATATACAAATCAAATGATCTTCAAATATATATTCTCATTGAAGGAACTTAGTAACAAAAAATGGTGATGGCTTGAGCTACTCAAGGATTATGATTTTTCAACCTAATACCACTCAGATAGGGAGAATAAGGTATCTGATGCATTGAAAAGAAATGACCATGGAGTTTTAAACAAAATAAATATTGATAAGGATCATGTGTAAATGGATTTAGGAAATATGGATATAAAAATTATCAAGGATGGTGAAACGTCATTACTATTTCAATTTTCTCCCACACATATTTATTGCAGTGGATTAAAAGTTTTGAGTCTGATGATGAGAACATTAAATGAAAAACTAATGTTGTGAATGATGGGATGATGGAAGACTTCATGTATGAGGATGGAATTTTGAAATTTTTTAAGAGGATTTATGTTCCCTCTATACCCGAGATAAAAAAGGGAGTTATTGAACAATTCCAATAGCTCAAATATTTATATACACCCTTGTAGTATTAAGATTTTATGATAATTGATGGAATATTTCAGGTGGGATAATATGAAGTGTGAAATTTAATTTTATGTATCAAGATGTTTAGTTTTTCAATAGGTTAAGGATTAAATAACACATACTAGAAGATCTGTGCAACCTAATCCTATTAATATATTGTAATGGTATGAAAACACTGTACACTTTTTCACTAAATTACCTAAAACTCCAAGAAATAATGATGAAATATGGGTAATTTTTTATCGACACACCAAATATGCACATTTCCTCGCTATAAGAGGGGATTTTCAACTAAAAACCCTTAAATGAATATATATTAATAAATAATTAAGACTGTGTGGACCATATATCTAATTTTTTTTATCCTGATCCATGATTTACATCTAAATTCTAGAAAAGTATTCAGATATATTTGGATAATGAGTTTCATTTTAGTACTTATTATCACCCTTAAACTGATGGGAAGTCAGAAAGGATGATCCAATTTTTAGAAGATATGTTGAGATCATTCTCACCTGACATAAAATGAATGTGGGATTTGTGTTTACCTATATTAAATTTCTCCTAAAAAATAGTTGTCATTCGTGTTTTCATATGGAACCATATAAAGCATTGTATAGAAAGGGATGTCATACACTAACTTTTTAAGAAGAAGTTGGAAAAAGAAATCTTGTGGTCCTAGAGATTGAGAAGGACACAACAAAAAGGTAAATAATATTAAAATCTATATTGAATGAGATAAAAGTAGTAAAAAGGTTGATGCCGATAATCAAAGGATTAATTTTTAATTTCAATTGGGAGATCATTTTTTTAAACAATATCTATATAAGGCTGTTATATAATTTGGGAAGATAGGGAAACTGTGCCCTAAGAATGTTGACCCATTTAAAATTTCGGAGAGAATTGGAGCTATGGATTAATGTTTGGAATTCCCTCCTAGATTTTCGAAAGTACACAATATATTATATCTCTCATTTTTAAGGAAGTACATGATAGACCCAAAACATGTCATCACTTCCGAAGGAATAGATTTGGAACCTGATTTATATTACTCTGAAGTACCTCTCCAGAATCGAGACACTAAAGAACAAGGGTTGCAGAATTAGGAAACTCAACTGGTAAATGTACTAAGAGGAAATCCTAAAATTTAAGAGGTGTTGTGGGCGCCTTATTAATATATGATGAAGAACTACTCAAATATTTTTATGATATGACATCATGGAAATTTCAAAGATGAAATTTTTGTAGGAGGGGTGAATGTAATGAACCATAATTCTATTTATGAAATTTCCATTATTATGACTATTTAATATAGTATAAACCACATAAAATAACTTATTGAACAAATAAAATATTTATAAAAAACTATTAATTAAAAAAGTGGTATATCTAGAAGTTAAGGAACCTATACTGATAAAATAGCAACTTGACCTTATGAATAGTAATATGAACCTTATGAATAGTACATCTGGAAAATGATGATTATTGTCACCCATTAATGTATATATATAAATTATCAATCTTATAAATAAATTTAAGATATCTTTATATCATAATATAAGTAAATAAATATTTTAAAATTATTAATTCAAATTTTCATATTTGTAAGGCATAAATATTTAATTAAAATTTTATAATTAATATATAAATTCAAATGAAAATATATTTTCATAAATTAATATCTTTTTGCCTTATTATTTTAAAATAATATTTTTAGAAATTAGTTAATTCTTTAGAGAGTTCAAAAATTAGTTAAAACTTAAAAAAAAATATTTTTCGAGTAAATGACTATTTCAATTAAAAATTAAATTAATCATAGTTAGAAAATTATTTTCATATAATGGCATTAATTTTTCAATTTTACATGTCTAAATGGGGTCATGATTTTTTTTTCTAAAATACTTGAATTTTGTGAATAGTAAAATATGACAATTTACGATAAATGTTAAATACATGAATTATTTAGTAATATAGGATTAATGGATAATATAAGATCATAATATCAAAAACTATTTCATTATTATAATATATTTGGTGATAATCCTCAAACTATTCATATTCTTTTTCCAAAATAATAATCCAATGAATAAAATATTCAAAAAACACCCCTCTCCTCCACTATAAATACTAATCTATCTTCTTAAACCTTCCAAGATTTGAGACTTCCTTATTTATTCCTCAAAATCTTCCCAATCTTTTACAAATTTTACATTAGGTCTTGGTATCCTCCTAAGAGCAAAACCATTGTATAATTAATTTCTCTAGGATGAAAAAATGACTAGTTAAAAAGTACATCGTTTTTTTAAAATTCATTTCAATTTATTTTCTTTTCATATTATCTCCTCAAATAATAGTTTAAAAGTGGAAAGATAACTCCAGTATCATTTATATACTTTAATTATTTATTGATAATTGAATAATCCATCATAATTCCCCTTCCCCTCTCCCTTTTATAATAAAAATGGAAACATCGTAGGCGAGGTGTTATTTTATTTCCTTCTTGGGTGAAAAGATTCATTTTTCATCACCATCATCAAGGATATTCATAAAACCGTTTTAATATTTGAAAAATGTTTTAAATTTTATATTTCAACCATTTTTATGTTCTATAATTAACATATTTACATAATACTAAATGATAAAACAAAATGTGTTCGTTGTGATCTAAAACCTCTAAAATTAATCTAAACGATTATCACAGGCATGTTATCTAATGATTCATCATCATATATGATGAAAAAATATATATATAAAGTAAAAATTATTAATTATCATTAATAACATATAATTCCAATTCATGATAAGTATGCCAATTTTACAGTAATTTCATTACATAAAATCAGGCGAAGTGGTCCTGAAAACAATAAAAACAAGTTCTCCAAAATGATGACATTAAACCCTATAACACATCAATAAGGAAATAAATTAACTAAATAAAATGAAAATGAATCAAAAAAAATTATAAATTTTTCTTAATTAATTAGTTACAGGATTTAATTTTTTTATCTAGTACATTAAGTTCAAGTGCATAACACATTCAGAAATAATGTAAGGGTTTTCTTCATGAACCCCCATTTTCATTCGGGTTTTGATTTCTTCCTTTTTAAACCAATTTAATTAATTTTTTTATTTATTTAATTATTATAAATTACGTTTATACATTCCAAATTATTTATACATCTCATTAAATCTTTATTTTATTTGAACTAGATGTTTTACAAGGATCCATTCCCAATTACACCCGACACGCAAGCCCAATTAAAGAGAATGTATCAATTTATTACCCATTTTTATGTATCATCTATAATATGTTTTAAGACACCATTATTTTAATAAAATCACTAATTTTTCTATGAAAAAATTTAATCTTTAATTTGTAGTTTTATAAAATCAATTATGATAAATACAAATTATTTTTCTAAATGAACACATCGTTATTAGTAAAAGGTGTATTTCTGTAAAAAATTCCATGATGATTTTATTAGAGAATTATAATATATTTTAACACATAGGTTGAATTATATTATATATTTTATTTTATATATTATTATTATCTTTGAAAAAAATTTATTAAATGGTTTATGATCAGTTGGACTAAGAAAATGTTATCTTAATACCATTCACCATACTACATTAAAAGATTAGTTATTATGTTTACAGATTAGGGAAATCTATTTAAATTTAACATGTAAATGTTTATTATGTTTATCTCTATGCATAAGTGAAATGAACTAGGATTAGAATTTGAATTTTGGGTCCCACAAAAACCCCTCGAAGCATCGTTTGTTCAATTGAGAGAAACTAGATATGGATTTGGTTGAGGCCATTTCCATTTTCATATATGAGTTTGGCTGAGTCCTTAATTATTTATTTTAATATATTTTGGATGAGGCTTAAATGGTGTGTTTTAGATATCTATAATTATTAATTCTCTCATTATGATTTTATTAACTAATAAGCCATGTAAAAAATTCATCTTGTATAATTCCCAAAGTAAAGTGTCATTTTAATATGACTATTTATATGGAATTATTTATTCGACTTTTATTATTTCCATATTATGATCACGTTTTATTAATGAGATTTTTTTTATATAATTCACCATGCCTAATTGGTTATATTAACTTTATTCTATTACTTACCATTACTGAGAATCAAAACTCAAACATTTATTATGTTTTATTTTCCCCTATGATGCAAAGATGAATATTATAAATGACTTTCATGAATGTTATAGGAGTTATGGATGTTTCTAATATAATTATTATATTGTATTTCCATTAATGTTTTAATTTAAACTTATGTTCTTATCTGTTTTTTACAATAAAAAAACAAAACCATATGGTCCTTCGGGATGCGAGTTCATTGGTTTATATACTAATGTAATGAATTAAGGCACCAGATCCGGGAAACTATGGTTGGAGTCTCTACTAAAAAATTATATTTAAACAAAAAAATTAACAAAATTATTTAAATTAAAAAAATTTAATAAAAATTTAATAGATTCAATTTCAAATAGTGGCTTTATTTGATTTTAACTATGCATAAAAACCGTAATGAAACCCTATTTTACATAATTCATTTTCATGTATAAATAATAATTTACATCAATTAATTTCGTTTTTAAACCCATTAAATTAATTTTAAATTTTTATATTTATTATTTTATTTATAAATTTCGTTAAAGTGACTAATAAATATATATTATCTTATGTTATTATAAAAAAATCACAACGCAAATTTAAAAAATTATTTTGTAAAAATTGATTTTTTAAACATAAAATTAAACATATATAAAAATAAATTATAATGATGATTCCAATTTAATTAATTATAGTTTTTTCTACTAAATTTTTTTTATTTAATATCACTACTAAAACATAATTTTACTTTTTGTTGAAATTAAACAACAATTTATATAGAAGATCATCTTTATCAGAGTTCACTATAAAATAAATATCTATAGAAATAACTTAAAAAATTACCCTAAGATAACATTAATATGAAAATTTCAAAAATGATATTCATTTAATCAAAAGAAATTATTAAAATAATACAAAAATTATTATAATTTCCATGCATGTATAATGAAATAAAACTAGTTTTAAATAAAACAAACTTTTTAAGAATGTAATGAATTTAATGAAAATTTAGTACTTTTATATTTTATATTAATCCGTACATATTAACTTTTTAAAAACAGTACTAAAATTTCTAATATTGTGGTATTATTATTCAATCCATCCTATTAAATGGATAGCTTATAATAATGTACTATAATATGGTAAATATAAAATCATTGTTGGGTGTAGGGTAATATATCAAAATAGTACAATGTTTTCAAATTAAATAAAATATATTCAGAAACCATGAGGTTTTAAAACATTAATATTTTGTGGATATTAATTTAATGAATATCAAATAAGTATTTTTTTATTTGAGATTGATAATTTTATAGGATGTGTGACTACTATGATGCAATGTTCATACAACAAATTAAATACTAAATTATAACTAGATGAAAATAAAGCCCATACCGAATTATATCCATGAAGACTAGTGTCCAATTAACCAATCCAAAAAAATAATTATTTAACATTTTACCAAGTCATATTTAATTTCTATATGACCATGAATCCCACTCACCATATAAAATACACATTTTAGAAATCCCCAACATACAATTTTGTAGAATATACTGGAATTTTTATAAAGAATGTCAATATAACACTAACATAATGATAAAAAAATAAAATGATAAGATCCTGTCACTGGATGTTTCATTATATGTATTTGATTAAGAGTTGGGTTTGATCATTAATCATTAAAAGGAATGTTTTTCGTGAGTACATTTCTAAAATAAAATTAATTGGTGTGAAACAGTGGTATACCACACTATATTGATGTTATGAAAAGAATATTTATCAATTAGGTTAATCATTAATATATCAAATGATAAAGTACATTATTGATTATATAAAGAAGAAATGTAAGAAAAAGAGAAGAAGAAAAAAAATTATATTTTCTATGATGTTATCATTTTTAATTACAAGTTCAGGTTAATAACAAAATCCTTATTAATATAATTGGATGGCTTAGGTGGTTACTCAAGAATCAATGATTAAATTAAAATTTATAAGAAGTGAAAAACACATTATTTTTCAAAAACATCTCACTACTAAATGGGATAATTCAAATTTAATGGGATCAATATGAATATATTACATTTGATAATAGGCTAAAAATATATAACAGAATCTACATGATTCAGATGTTGTAGATTTCTGAGTGTTTTGATGTAAAAAAATCTATGATGAAGTTTTATTTGCGATTAACCCACATAATCAAATGATTTTACAATAGCCTATTTATTATGGATTTAATGATGAAATTTGTTCTACATGATGAGTAGTGATATTAAAATAGAATATTTTATGTTGAATAATGTTTTATATAGTGGATTCTAGCTCTCTTTTTGAAATATAGTAGTGGAGATTAGGTGTATGAATGAGATTATTCTCCTATTTCTATTTAATATAAAGGAAATTGAGGTATGTGGAATACATTATTAAAAACAAACAACTATTTGTAACCCAAATAATACTCTCATGTTCATAATATGAAATTAATAATTTAATATATCAAATACAACAGAGTTATGTAACAACAATGATATAAGGTATTTGATGCATACATTCTTATTGGAATTTATAACCCAATGATTTCACTTCTTACCGCTATATCACTTTTAATGATATTAATAACATGATAATAGAAATAAAACCAAATCCACATACACCCTCCAGAACATCCATAAAAAATACAAGATATATTATAGGATAAAACCGAGTGGTCAAGATGGTACATAATAACAAAAAATGGTTTTGGATTTAATAAAAGGAACAAATGATTAATATAAAAACAGGGAGGTGATTTGGACCATAATGAAAAATGAAGAATGAACATCATAAAATAAGTTCTGATTTAATATCAATGATAAAACATACTAGTTATTATATACTTGATAACACATGTGGTTGTATGTAATATATTCATACCATGAGACTTATAATCTTGTAATTATAATAGAAAACATAGAATTCATCTACTGTATATTATGATTTATCTATTGTAGATGTATTTGACCACTAAAAACAATAAATTATATCAAGAGACGATTTATAAGATGTTTATAAGGATGAATTGGAGCAATAATATGGATCATGAGGTGACATAGTACAAATTATACTATGTGAAATCCTTATAATTTTGTTAATTAACAAAATATAGAGAAGCATTGTTGATTCCCTCCACAAAAATATTAGAAAAATTAAGTGTTCAAAATACCCATTCCAAAGTAATGTAATTTCAAAGGGAATTAATGAATTAAACCCAAATCATGTTCTATGTTATGGTCATTCAATATATGATCACATAACCCTAAACGCGATATGATATTGTGTGATCCTAAAAAGATAACACTACTCCCCTAATGAAAGTGTATGGGGGTAATAGTGACGCAAATATCATGTTTTCTTTTCCTATTATACGATGTCCTGGATACATAGTCAAATCATGTAACAATGGGTGTTTTCTAAGACAAGATGATCTTATAGTCATTGTTCCTTTCATGACACCCTTATAGAGTCATGTGACCACTCCACTATAACAGTTTCATATGATACACTCCATGGAAAGGTGTTTAGTGATGGTAATATCTCACAATCCTTATTATTTACACAATTTACTGGGTAATGTCACTTATGACATGTGACATAATCAGGTGAGGCTTACAAGAAAATAACAAATTTGGTAGAAAAATATTTCATCACCTCAATAATAGGTATATATAAAATAAACCTTCTAATGTGGCCCATATATATATGGGATGAAATATATAAAAATACCTTTTAAATTGAACAAAAAAGTATTTAGTTATGTGTAGAAAGTGTAATTTCAAAATCCTAGGGGTGTTTTTTGATTTTTAAGAGTACCGTCTGAACGTTATTTAAGTAAAAATTGATAAATAGAATTGGTATCCCTCTTCTTAATGTGTAAAACATTCATGAAATACTTGTTTTCACTACATAATAACCCCTAAGTCATGTGATATATTGATGAAGCATCAGACATCCAATTTCATGATGTGCTCTTAGTTCATGGGATTATGTCACGTGATTAGCTTGAGTACGATCAGTTGCATAATCTCTTTACCCACATAGTATCATATGATCAGAACACCACAAATCCTTCAAATTATATCATATCCCCATTCCTTCATGAGAATATAAAGACTCTTTTTCCTTCAGAACATTGGTCAACTCCCAAAAATGAGAAGCCAATCATCCATTGTTTATAAAATGTCATTCTCCCATTACTATTTAGCCTCTAATACTCATTCCAATATACCGAAACTCATCCAAAATATCCATAATATTACAACCATTATTCCATACCTTCAATTGGAAAAGAAACCATATAAACAATAAGTAATCTTATTCCTATTATAATACAAATACAGAGTATTCATTTTCATGGATTGATACCCCACATCAAACCATCCTCATATCTAGTCCTTCCATGAGGCCATATTCATCACAATAACCATATAACCCTAATAAATTTACTATAATATTCCCCAATTTATATCTTTCACATTCCATAGTTTATTGTGATGGACTATAGTTCATTTCACATAAATTGATATTCTATTTGTAAATCATGATAATATATCATTCTCTATGTGTAAGCCAAATTTAAATAACATGTTACATCCCTATGCAATGTATCTGATCTCTGTCTATCTCTTGTATATCACATTGTGTGTGGATCACATGGTGTAAGATATTTTTTATGATCATTCCATTATTATAAAAAAGTAATTTATTATGGAAATCTTCTATAGGGTTATGTCCCAACAATATATTTCTTTCCTAAAAAGATACATGCATCAAATGAAGTATATCAGAGAAGCCTAAAATGCACTATCATCACTCAAATTTTTTTTCATAAACATTATGACATGGATTACCATAATAATTGAAGCTATGCGAACTATTATTTCTTTCATCATAGTATTTTTAGGATTCGCCACTATGGATCAAGCCCCCATATCCAATATTCAAACATCCTCACATATATCCTTACGTCAAAATGTATAAAATTCTTGTATAGTCTTGTTATATGTCCATAATTAGTGACATTTGACCTATTCATGATTTTATTCCCATATAAATGTGATACATATGGTGCCTTCATATGCTTCAATCCCGACTTCATCAAAATGTCAATATTGGACCCATCCAGCCATATTCCCCATGAGATCATTTACATCATATCCTCGTGAGTCCATACTCCTACAAGTTTTTCCATTTCATCCACTTCAGACATATTCCTTATAAACCATCCATTATATGTTCATATTCATAATAAAACCTTGAATAGACCTAAATGACTCTACTCCATCTGATGACCCACTATATTTTCCTCATTGGGCTACATTCCAAATGTGTGACATCGCCATGTGTGAAAACATCTTGTGACGTAAATCCATTTTCATTATCCATTACCTTGATGGGGGATATCTTCATAGGGACTTATTACCTACCATAAAAAATCCATATTCATTTGACCACACTCCCTATAAGGGTACTATAATAGTTCATGGATGTATAAGCCCCATGGAACCATTTGTTATACGTATTTTTCATAGTTATCCTTACAACATGATTTTAAAATGTATGGATCAATCCATGTAAAATGTATTTAAAAGGTATGATATTTCCCATTTATTACCACCAAACTATATGGGTTTTGAATCCATTTATAAGGATATATAGAAATCATATTCAAGGGATTTTTCTTGATACCATGGACAGTAGACACCTTTGTGGATAGAAATAATTTCTAGATATCACTACATTATAGATTTTTAACCAAAAAACCTTTAAAACAATAATAATATTTACTAATTGGTTCCATATAGTTATCCTAGAATACATATAGATTTTCATTTCAATATGATACATTAGGTATATATCAAAATTCACACTAACAGTCAATAAGAAATTGTTAAAGTATAGGGTTAACTACACCATATTTGGTTCTTAGAAAAAATCAAAAACATATCATAAATCATTAAGAGTGTTATGTATTAAAAAAGTACTCCCCAAAATAGGTTTTACTATTAATTAAATCCTATCGACATGACCATTGTTCGTTCATATGAGTCATTATCAAGGAAATCCAATGATCATTTTCCTTTGGAAAGCAAGCTCATAACTGAATATAGACATGGGAGTTGATGGGTTTTTTGGGTTCCTTGAATAGTCTTAATTGGAAAATGTTTTTTTACTAGTTTTAGGATTAATTTCTACCCACCCCATCCCTATTGGAAACAAAAATATAGACCCTAACATGTATGTTTAAATAATTGAAATTAAAATAATATGGTTTCCTTACAACATGTCATTTTTTGTTCATCCTACATAGTCAACTTGATTTGAATAAACTTTTGAGAAGAAAAAACACTCTATTTCCCAGGAATAACTAATTAATAATGTTTCATGCATGTATCATTGCATTAATCAGTGTTTATTCTTATTTTTATCTATGTGACCATATACACCATTCCAAATGAACTCCATTCATTTCCAAGACAATTTCATCACCATTAATAAATCACTCAGATGATACGATATCCATGAGATCTACTAGCTTTGTGAACTAGAGGATAAAATCACCTATATAGTGTCTATATAACATGGTAGTGAACATTATGTTCTACGAATATCATCAATATGGAGCCATCCTAACCTAGGAGGTGATGTGAATGTGTATCCAGGTGCTGAAACATACTGGCCCACTATGTATGGGGAGATCCACGATCAAGCCATTAGTGCTTGTAACCCTCACAAATAACTAGAAGAGTGTATCACAGATCATGACAAAAAACACCTTATTTACCATATTAGGTTATTTTAAAAGTTCAACCATGGCTCTATTATGGTTCATGAGTCATCAATGAGTGTGTTGACGCCGAAAAAAGGTCCCTAACTCTTGGAGGAAGTTTCTAAATGACGAAGCGAAGTCATATTCGGAATCAGAGGCCTGAACTGGAGGCCCGGGAAGTGATGCGTGAAATAATGGATGATCCGCGCGAAAAAATGTTCTGTGCCTGAAGTCCTACCGGGATGCGTGGAATTGTACCGGTGAGGCACGTAATAATTGCGCGCCCCGGTTCTCCACGGCCTGATTTTGCGCGCAAGCGGTTCCCGGTGTGGAAACTTTCGCGCACCGCCTAAATTCCGAGCCCGAGGTCACCGATAAATATAAGGTGACCCCGAACGGTTTGGGGGTTGAGGAATCCAAAGAAACTCTCGTGCGTGCAATTCGGATCCCCCCGTGCAAAATATGGCATCCAATTAATCCCTCATTTCTCCCAATCATTCCCCAGAGTTCCCCTTTGTACGCAACTCCACCAGCTTCAGTGAATTTTCCCCCTCCCTCGAGTTCCAGCCTTGCACGCAATTCACGTCCTGTGCGTGCAATACCCTGCCTTGCGCGCAAACCCCTGCATGTAATTCCCTCTTTGCGCGCCATTCCATTTGCTCCAATTGTGCGTCGTCCCGGTGTTTTGCGCTCAAACCTTCCCTTTTGCACGCAAAGCTCGGAACATCTCACCTTGACGCCCATTGGCTGCCCCCTGCACCGTCACCTGATGTCTCCCCTGCCGAGCATGCGCGCCATGCGTTGTTTTCCCGTACGACCTTCCAGGCTCGTCCGAAGTAACCTCAAGGTCCTCTGGACTGTGTTTCCCATTGCGTTGCTTTGCCTTATGCTTCTCCGTATATGCACGCTAACGACTATTGCTTCTTCGCATAGCCACGCTAACGTGGACCCCCTGGTGGTTTGCTCTGCGGCCCCCCTTCACTACGGCCTTGCCGATGTCTTCCCTTCCACAAGGGGTAGAGGGCGTTGGGAATGTAAGCCCTAGGGGTGTGGAGCTAACCCACCTCGTCCAAGCTGCAGGACGTTAAACTGCTAAGCATCTCGTCCTTGACACAAGATGTTAAACTGTGGTCCGACCCCGTGCTTCGCATCCAGGGTCCCCCCATCTCGGACATTTTTTACACCACTCGTCTCCACAGTAATGGACTCTTCCTCACATAGAATGAGATCCTCCTTGTCGGAGCGGCATTTGTCCGCGGGGGAAGGGCTGCCTCAGAGCGTAAGCCCCTAACCTTTCTTGCGGATGACTGCACCCGTGAATCTCCGTACTTCCCCCTGCCAAGGCTAGTGGAGTCCTTTTCCCACTGCGCTTTGTCACACCAT
Source organism: Viscum album (assembly GCA_963277665.1). NCBI lineage: Eukaryota > Viridiplantae > Streptophyta > Magnoliopsida > Santalales > Viscaceae > Viscum > Viscum album. The sequence goes on from OY728138.1 coordinate 773,841,015, forward strand.
GGGCCTCTACCTTAGAGTAAGCTCCAGCACTTTGGGCCACTCAACACGTAAGCCCCATTCCACTTCTCACGGATGCACCCTTCGTGACGTGATCGTCTGGTCCCCGTTGCCTCTTGTTTCCCACACCGAGCATGACTCACGTGGGCTTAGAGCGTGCATCGGCCATGACATCCTCTATGGGCCGCCCTAGAGCGTAATCCCCATCCCAGTGAACTACGTGGACTTTGATCTATTCTAACGCATGCTAGGTAGGAAGCCTCCACGAGGTTCAAGCCCACCACCTGGTTTTTTCGATCTCTTCACGTCAGTTCACTACCCACTATGGGCCGCCCCAGAGCGTAAGACTCATACCCACCATGGGCCGCCTCAGAGCATAAGCCCTACATGCCATCGTCCCGCATGACGTTAAACTGTATGCCCTCGTCCCGCATGACGTTAAACTATACTCCTCCTCTTGGGCCTCCCCAATGCGTAAGCCCCATGTCTCACTCCATCGTCCATCCTGATCCTTACCCGGGCCGCCACATCCCACTGGGATCATGCCACCCCATCCCACTCTGTAGCATCCGGGAAGCCGCCCACGTGCTGGCCCCAACATCGGGGTTCCCCCCAGGGGCCCTTCAATCTGATCTGTCTACGAAAGACATTAAACTCGCGACATACCCTGTGTCAAACATGGGAAGCTGAGGAAAACCTCAGATGTTACACATTCCCCGCGTTCGATGTGGGATGCCTCGGGCTTCCACGCCCTCGAGAAGCCTTGTGATGAAGGACCGAAGACAGACATGCCGACGACGCCCTAACGTGACCATTCTCCTCACCGAAGGTTACTGCCCCAACAAGACCCCTTGGAGCGTCTTGACGGAAGCAGCGTAATTAACAGGCATCCATGTAGATATGGCACCGGGAATGAGCTTCACGAACCCGTCTTAAATTTATGAGGGAGACCCGAACTAGGTGATGAGCACCGAGGAGGAATACACGGAAGGAAGAAACGACATCCCATCATCCCAGTTTCGATTAAGGAGAAGACGTCCCTGGACAAGTAACGGATGCCGCCCACATTTGGAAAGCGGGAATGCGGGGCCACAAGCAGCGTGTCCTCCCCGCAGACGGATGCGCGCGCCCCGGCGAAAGCATCAGAAACAAAAATGGTGAACCCGACGTGAAGCTCTTCTCCTCAACACGAGGAATGGTAGCCTTCCGGGCATCAAAAGAGTAGCATGTCACCAGGAATCAGATCACTGCATTCGGAGCTCGATCACCACCTACCCGCCGGCGCAGGGGCAGGGGCAGTACCGACGCGGCTACCCCGTGCGGTCCTGCCCATTTCACGGTCGCTCCGACTTCGACCGGCATAGCAGTCGGGCGCCTGCGCCCCCTCTCCCTGTCAGAATTCATCCAGCGGAGGGTGATCAATGTCCTGGTTCATAGCTATGATGAGGGAGTGGTCATCCCCACCAGGGGCATGGCCCGTTTGAATCTAGGGGCGGCTGCGCCTCACCACCATCGCTGACCTCGAGGGCCGCACAGGGAGCCACTGCTCCCCACGCCGTCGTTCAACTGCTTCGGGAGTCTATCCTCGGAGCACCTTGACACATCCCTCCCCTACACCAATGAGGTGGGGAATGTCCGGGTCCACCCGATCGGTGATCCATCCCAGGGGTCAACGGCAAGAACCCCCGCCAGGCTGCATCGACGCCACCGCCCGACTCCCCGAGCCGAGGAGCAGGCAATCTTCATGCCTGCACCACCGGTTTCGGCCCGTCTGACTCGACGTCAGCGTCGGGGGTGAGCGGGAGAGAATGCACGTCCTGGGGCATCAACATCAGCAACCACTGTGGCCCGAGCCACTACTGACTCCCTTTACCAGACCCCCGCACACGTTGAGCAGGGGCAGCGACGTGCCCGACTGGGATCGAAACCCCGACCGCCGTACAGGCAAGTTGGGTCGAGTCTCCCGGTCGCGGGCACTGGCGATGGCCACTGCGGACCAATCCGCGGTAATGCCCCTCACCATGAAGGCTCATTCCGTGCTTCCAATCTGGAAAGCCGAAAGCTTCGTCGCGATAGCTATGCTCCGGGTATGACTCCTTCCAGCGCCCGCTACATGGGATATGAGGCCACTCCCCCTACTGCCGACCGACTGCATGGAGCCATTGTGTATCCAGTCGCCCACTAACATGGAGGTCCTCCCCATGTCCCTTTCGACATCTGTCATAGTGCTTCTCGCACCCCGACCCTCAGTCCCCTCTGCCCCAGCTCCATTGTGGCTGGGGGACCCTATGATGGAAATCGTCCCTACCCTGAGGAGCTACCAAGGGGCAGGAAGGTCGGGCATCGTCGTCGTAGGAGGAATGTCAGGGGAGTCCGGACGGAAATTAGACCAGTCCATTTCTCGAATTCTGAGGTAGAGTACGACTCGACGGTGGAACCTTCCCCCCAACCCTTCGTGTCGAGGGAAGGGATGGGGACGCGACACGTCAGTCTCGTACTCCCCTAATGTGAGGTCTGTATGATCCCCTCCTAACTTCAAAGGTATATCCAGGAGGACGAGGATTTGGCGTACCGCCAAGGGTCAAGCCCGCAGTTGCCACTAGCCTCCGCGGAAGCACCTCCCTCCCTTACTAGGGAGGGTGAGGAGCTTTTCTGGGGACCGACAGAAGAATCGTGAGTTGATACACCCTTGGCGGGCACCGATGCTATGACAGGAGGCCTGTTCGCCGGCCCATCCTATCGCGACGTGGCATCCAGGGCATTGCAACCATGGGAGGATGACCCAGGGCTCAGTGGCTAATCAGCCTATTCGCCGTATTCCCCGCCGGCCAGCCCACCGCCTAGGCAGCCTGCCTAGGCGCCATTGCCAATTCCTCAATTTTCCTCGGTGGACGAGCAGGGTCGACAAGTTCCGGACACTAAACTGGAGCAGTGGAGCTTCTGGACTGTTCTTGCAGCGGGCCACTTCCCTGAGAAGTTTTGGCCGGTCGCAGAATCAAATTTTGATGTGCCGGAGTCGCTCACCCCGGGAGAGTTTGAATGCTTCCGCCAGATTCTCCAGGTGAGTCACTCCTGCCTCCTCCATCAGCTAGCGCCTAATCCCGGGAGCCAGGCGCATCTCGAGGAGATCGGTGAGCAGTGTCGCTGGGTCGACCTAGCATCACTCCCCGCGGTCCGGTACCCTGAGTCGTTGGACCACCATGAGGCCCTCCAGCAACAATTCATTCAGTGTTTTCATGTACTCCGCAGAGTTATCGAGGAAGCCACCCCCCACGCGCACGTCCGCGGATGGGGGCAGTACGCTGCTCTCCTCTTCTGTTCGATCCGTCGACAGCTTGATCCACTGGGCGACCCTAAGGGAACGTCGCCAAGGGTAGTCGCGGTCAACATGGCTGACCTTTCATATGAGGGAAACATTATGGAGCCCCTTGACGGGGACTCACCCCCCAAGGACAAGCCGCTAATGGACCCATCTGGGGGGATTAATCGCCAACAGAGGAGCCTCCTAGGTCTTTTTGTACCCATGGAGGCACTGACACTAGGCCAAAACATCTGCAAGGGTAAAGAGCCCGTTGGGTCTGTCAAACTTGCCGACCCATCTGCCTCAATGCAGAAGGCAGAGGAAGATCCCGAGAAGGCCGCGCTGCGCCAGCAGCTAGCTGAGCAAAAGAGGCTGGTTGATGAGCTCTTGGCCGAACGCATTGCAGAGTGGCGGCCTGACTATGGTGCTCCTAGACCAGGACAGCAGGGGCAGGACCATCTACCCCTTGCTGAGATTCCCACGGGCAACCGTGACCGTGTCGTGTTCGCTGATAGGGGGGATGATGGAACCCATGGCAAGAGGGCGCGATATGTTTCGCCGAACCCTCCCGAGTGGCGAGACAACCTGGGGGACCCTTCTCAGTTTCCTCCCGCCGCTCCGAGAGTCGCTCCCCCAGCTGCCCCGCGAGCCGTTGAGCGCGACTACCATATCAAAGAGCCTAGAAACGTTCTTGTGATTAGAGATTCCTGTCAGGACAGGAATCCACACCAGGATGATCTGATGGAAGTATTCATCGCTCGCTTGGAGGCCCTGGAAACTCGGCAGGTGGAAATCCCGCCAGATGGCAAGCCGTACCCAGCGTGGGTGGATGACATGCCGGCCCCGCCAAGATTAGGGAACCCCACTTTTTCCCTCTTTAACGGGACCGAAGACCCACCTCAACACTTGTCCCACTTCAACTCGAGGTGCGGGCTTATGTTAGGGACTATGGAATAGCAGGAGGCTGGCAATCTCTGGTGCTTCGTTCAGACACTGGAAGGACCAGCATTCGTCTGGTACAGCCAGATCCATGTTGGATTGGTCACTAGCTGGGAGGACCTTCGCCGACAATTCCTTTACCAGTTCAGTTCCACAACCCGGAAGACGAACATTGCAGACCTCTTCAGGTGCAAGCAAAGGCCCGACGAGCGAGTCGCAGACTTCGTCGCCCGGTGGAAGGGGCTCACGTACTCCCTTGACATGCCACTGACTCAGGAGAAATTACTGATGATGTGTGTAGGGAATTTCAGGGTGGATTTGGTTCCTTCCTTGATCATGTAGAATTACCCTGGAGGGTTCAGGGACTTCTCAGACAAGGCTCAGCTCCTCGAAGAAGCCCTGCAATATGCCAGTCAGGCACGCCTGCTGCCTCCTGTAATCTATGTAAGAAGAGACGCCAGATCTGAGCCCGATGTGGTGGCCCAGATCGAGGCCCCCAGATAGCTAGAGTTGCTGCCAGTGAGGCCAGCTCAGCAGGCTCGTAGGGGTCCACCCCCATAGGCACAGCCTCTGGCCCAGCAGCGACCGTCTCGAAATCAGCAGGTGCCTCCGCGTAACGCACCACCGCCACCTAGGCGAGGTAATCCGGCTCCGCCTCCTCAGCCTACTCCTCCGGCCCCTGGTCATGGTCAGCCCCCAAGAGTCCCCTTTCCAGACAGAAGGAATCAGTCTTACTCGTTTTGCGAGGCCCAGATCCCCGGTTATTTCTGTAGCGCCTTGGAGCAGAGGATCGTGCCGCTGCCTGAGTGCCAGAAGCTAGAAGAGGCGTTTCTCACTGATCACCCCAACTACTTCCCTTACCACCGGATCCTAGGACACACCATCCGGCAGTGCTATGTGTTCAAGGACTGGCTCCAAGACCAGATTGACAACAACATAGTCAGGTTGGGCCCAGCCCTGGCACAGGTGGCAGGTGTCTTCGTGGGATCAGATGGCAGCAGCGACGACGGGGATGGGTGGGAACAGGTTTCCGACTGTGGGTCCCGAAAGTATAATGACTGGATGGCCCGCAGGACGGTCGCCCGTGCCCATGGCATTATCCGTGCCCGCCTGAGTCATCCAGAGCCCTCAGAGTCTGCAAACACTGCTTTGGCCTCGTCATCCCAGCCTACTTCTTCCCAGAAGAGCAGGCGGTGACGCAAGAAGAAAGAACGTGCCTTGCCATTTCTGTCATCTTCTCGCAGGCTTAGTGATTTCATGCCCCCAGAGATGGGGATCCCTCCATGACCCCGTTCAGTAGTGGACGATTCCTCGAGTGAGAGCCCGGGGTACGCTTCAGTTAACACCGTAGAGTTGGTAAATCCCTTTTTGGCTCTCGATGATGGGGAGCGCTAGGTGGACCTCCCGGACAGCCCGGGGTATGCTTCGGTTAACACCGTAGAGTTGGTAAATCCCGTTTTGGCTCCCGACGATGAGGAGCACTAGGTGGACCTCCCGGATAGCCCGGGGTACGCTTCGGGTAACACCGTAGAGTTGGTAAATCCCTTTTTGGCTCCCGATGATGAGGAGCGCCAGGCGAAGCTCCCCAATGTTCCCAATCGTCGCCAATGCCGACGGAGCCATGGCTACGTGAATCACCAGGGCACGGCAGTCATCACCTCCAGTCAGGCCGTGCATGCTGCCGAGACCAGGCAATAGGCCCGGTACAGAGAGCAGCACTCGTGGCTCCCTCACCCGGTGACAATGGGTTCCCTTCCACCATCGTTTGTGTTGCTGGATCGGGCGGAACCGCCTTGCCCGCGTCGCAACCAGCCCAGCCCTGCCACTGGCCGACTACGGCCTTCCTGTCATGGCATGACAATCACCTCCCGGGCTTCAGCTAGTGCACAGCGGGACGCGCCATGTACCAGTCAGCCGCTGGTCCCGCCAGCAAGACTCGTCATGCCCCCAATCGCAGAGCGACCTATTGTAAGTAGAAGCTCGTGTTTGGAACGAAAGTATGATGTCCTGAAGTATCTAGCTGGTATTCCTTCAAGTCATTCCATCTTTGAGGCCCTTCACCTGTCATCCAAAATGCGTGAGGCGCTCGATGGGGCTCTAAGGAGCCCCCTCCAGTTCGAAACGGAGGTAGCGGCCGCAGAAGACTTCCACACCGAGGTGATCGGGGACGCTGAATGTCAGGCGGTTATCTCGTTTTCCAGTGAAGATGAAGACCTTCCCATACAGGGGCACATCCTCCCATTGTACATTACCGGCCAGTTCAATGGCGTGGAAGTCCGTCACTGTCTTGTCGACACGGGTTCTGGGATTAACTTGATCCCAACTCGGACACTGCGAAATCTAGGGTTGTCCAAGGATGATTTAACTCCCTCCAACCTTAGAATCCAGGGGTATGATAGGACCGAGCAAACTCCACTCGGCAAGATCCATCTGAAGACCTAGTTCGGTGGCTTAGTTGCCAATACTGAATTCATGGTTGTCTCTTAGGACACTGCCTACAACGCATTGATGGGCAGGTCGTGGCTCCATCTGCACGCAGTGGTTCCCTCATCATACCAGCAGTGCCTCAAATACTCCCTTAAGGGTCGAGTGGGTGTGCTCCAAGGAGATGCGTCTCCGTTTGCCTCTTCTGAAGCCCGTTACCTGGATGCTGACTATTACAAGAGCAAGGACAAGAAAATCCTGGCAGGTGAGGTTGAGCCCGCCACTGTCACAAGTGATCCCTGGGCTGGTCTGGATGACGCATATGTCTTCCCAATCCATCGGTTGGAAGCTACGACTCCCGATATGGGAGAGTGATTTTTTGTCTCGAGTACCAGAGGAAGGAATATTTTCGGGTCTAAGCGACGGCGGGAGATCACCTCGTACTCTTACACCAACCAGGCTCAAGTGATCCTCGAGCCTCCTACCCCTGTGCGATATTGGGACGTTGGGCTCATGGAAATAGCGGTACATCATACGTGTCTGTTTTGCCAAGCTGGAATCGACCGGCTCAAGCCAACATGTCACCACTGCTTTGATGTCGTAAAGCGTGGCCCCTTGGGCCGAAGTCCGGATGGGATTGGATCGACCGCCTTCGTAGCCATGGTCTCCGCGGTGCATGAGTCTCCCGTCGGGATGACCTCCGCCCCCCCATCCAGTGCCAGCTCCCCATCAGGGTCGAGCAGCCCCGAAATGGCTCCCCCCATGGACGATCCTTCCTCAAGTATAGAATAAGACATGGAAGATGCTCCTCCCGCCTTTGAGGAGGGCGTCTCCACCATGGTCAACGAGCTAGTACAGGTGGGCCTCGACAGTGAGGTGGACCTGAGACCCACATTGGTCAGCGCCGCTATGCCTCCTGAGGAACGACAACAGTACATAGACTCCCTCATACTGCACCATGATGTGTTTGCCTGGAGTTATGATGAGATGCTGGGACTAGATCCCCAGGTGGCCGTCCACCGCCTTGGCCTCCCAGCAAACCATCGCGGGTTCAAGCAGCCTCCCAGGAAAATGCACCCTCTTCATGGTGCCATGGTTGAGGCCGAAGTTGATAAGCTCATTAAGTCCAACTTCATCAAGGAAGTCCAGTATCCCAGGTGGCTAGCCAACATTGTGCCCGTCAGGAAGAAGAACGGGCAGATCAGGGTCTGCATTGACTTCCGCAATCTTAATCACCACTGTCCAAAGGTTGACTTTCCCCTTCCAGTGACAGAGCTGTTAATCGATGCGACGGCTGGGTTCCAAGCCCTCTTCTTCATGGATGGGTACTCCGGGTACAACCAGATCCGGATGGCCCCCAAGGATGAAGAGTTCACTGCCTTCAGGGCCCCCCAAGGTACCCGCTGCTACCGGGTTCTGCCCTTCGGCCTGAATAATGTGGGTTCCACCTATCAACGGGCTATGCACCGCATATTCAATCCGATCCTCGGGACACTGGTCGAATTCTACATAGATGACCTGGTGGTTAAATCTCGTCAGCGCCGGGACCATATCAAAGTCCTAGAGAAAGTGTTCGGTTTCCTCCTTTCTCGCCACATGAAGATGAACCCATTGAAGTGTGCCTTTAGGGTCACCTCTGGAAAGTTTCTTGGCTTCATTGTGAGATATCAAGGTATCAAGAATGACCCCGAGAAGATCAAGGCCATCAGTCAGATGCCTCCCCCGAGTAATATTCGGGAGCTTTGAGGACTCCATGGAAACTTAGCCTACATATGTCGATTCATTGCGAATCTGGCTGGCAAGTGTAAGCCCTTCTCCCAGCTCATGAAGAATGGCGCCGCCTAAGGGTGTGACAAAGAGTGTCAGAACGCTTTTGAGGAGATCAAGCAGTATCTACTTCAACCTCCGGTCCTGATGCCACCCGTTCCCGGAAGGCCGCTGGTCCTTTACGTGACCACCCTGGAGCAATCCCTCGGCGCCCTTCTCACCCAGAAGAACAATGAGGGGACAGAGAATAGCCTCTACTACCTCAGCCGCAGGCTCCTCGACGCAGAGATTAGATATTATCCTATTGAGAAGAGCTTCCTGGCACTCGTTTTTTCCGTACAAAAATTACGGCACTACTTGCATCACCATGAGGTACAATTGGTCTCTCGGGTAGACCCGTTGAAACACATCCAGAGCCGGCCTATTTTGACCGGCCCATTGGCACACTGGGCGGTGATCCTCTAGCAGTTCGACATTAGGTTCGTACCTCAGAAGGCCGTCAAAGGGCAGGCATTGGCAGAATTCTTCGCCGCCCACCCCACCTCTGTGGACCAGCCACTGGATTCGGGCTTTCCTGATGAGGCAATCCTCTCAGTCGATCACTCCACCCCATACTGGCCGATGCACTTTGACGGCGCCTCCCAAAGCCCTACAGGTAGAAGGCTCAATGATCTTAGGCTTAACAGAGTGGGCCTGGGTATCGTTTTCATCACCCCGGAGCAAGATGTTCTACCATTTTCTTTCTTGTTGTCAGAAGGCTGCACTAACAATGAGGCAGAATATCATGCCCTCATCACCAGCCTCGAGTTGGATCTGGAGGTTAACGTGCCCCGTCTGTGTGTGAAAGGGGACTCTGAGCTAGTCATCAAGCAGGTTAACGGTGACTATACTGTCAGGAAGATGGAACTCATGCCGTTGTTGGAGTCCACCCTCCATCTAATGGCTAAGTTCCCCTCCCGACCAGATGTCGTTCACATTCCCCGGTCGCAGAACAGTCGAGCAGATGCTTTGGCTAGCCTAGCCGCATCACCCGCGGATCCCGTACAGGATGACCTAATCATCCATGTGGCGCACCAGAGAGTCATTACTCCTGTTATCCCTGCTCCTGATATCCCAGAGGGCGATCGTGGCCTGTGAGTGAACCATCTCACCGCTGGTGCCCCTACGCCAGGACCCCTCGGGGTTCTAGGCATGGTGATTGGGATAGTTCCTGACTAGAGGATGCCTCTGGTTGAATATCTCCAGCACGGCCATCTTCCGATGGATCGAGCAGAACAAGAACGAATCCGGCGCCGCGCGCCGTAGTTCACCATTCAAAGCGGTCCCAACCGTGAGTAGCTTCTTTACAGGCGTGGGTTTGACGGTGTTCTCCTCTGTTGTCTTCAAGGAGTTGAGATCCCACAGGTCATGCAGGAAGTGCACGCTGGTTCCTGTGGCACCCACCAGGCCGGGTCGAAGTTTTCCCACCATATTCGGAGGTTGGGATACTTCTGGACCTCCATGATCCACGACTGCATCGATTACGCCAAGAGGTTTCATGCGTGCCAAGTTCATTCTAACTTTCTGCATCGGCCACCAGAGCCTCTCTATACCACTAAGTATTCTGGTCCCTTTGCTGTCTAGGGGTTGGATGTTGTAGGGCCTTACCCTCCGGCGGTAGCCCGTCAGTACCGATTCATCTTGACCGCTACGGATTTCTTCTCAAAGTGGGCAGAGGCAGCCCCGCTCAGGGAAGTCAAGGCTGGTTCTATCGCTGACTTTGTGAGCTCCAATATCATCCACCGATTTGGAATACCTCACGCGATCCTCACGGATAACGGAACCAACTTCAGAGCGGCCAAGCTAAAAAGATTGTATGCCAAGTACAACATTCGCTCTAACCACACCTCCCGCTATCATGCACAGGCAAATGGGTAGATTGAGGCGTTTAACAAAACCCCCTCTAACATTTTGCAGAAGATGGTGGGTCAGAATAAGAAAAGTTGGCCGGAAAATCTCCCCAACGCCCTCTGGGATTATAGGACGACGACTCACAATTCCACCCAGGTGACTCTGTATTCACTGGTTTACGGAGCTGAGGTCGTCCTACCCATCGAGGTCCAACTTCCCTCATTGCGCACGGCGGTCTACGACCAGCAAGTGCCAGATAGAGTTGTCGAGATCCGTCTAGCAGAGTTGGAAGCGCTGGACGGAATTAGGGTTCGCGCTTTACACAACTTGGAGAGGCATCAGAGTAGGATGGCTTGAGCTTTCGATAAGAAGGATTGCCTCTGCTCCTTCCTCCAAGGTAACATGGTGCTGGCTCTCAGAGCGCTAATGATTCCCGGCAGGAATCCGCCCAAGTTGGATCCCAAGTGAGAGGGACATTTTATTGTCCACAAGGTCTATCCCAATGGCACGTATTCTCTGGTAACCATGGATGGTGAGCGCATCACTCTTCCCACCAAATCCAGGTTCCTCAAGAATTAATTTGCCTAGGCTCTTTGGTCCAGCACGACCCTAAACTGCACCATGGTCCAGCACGACCCTAAACTACATCATGGTCCGAGTTCTAAGACCTAAAAATATGATCACCACGGTCGGAGTTCTAAGAAATAAAACTAAGATCACCATGGTCCGAGCTCTAAGACCTAAAACTAAGATCACCACGGTCCGAGCTCTAGGACCTAAAACTAAGATCCATATTTAGTCCAACATGACGTTAAACTGTATTTCAAGAACTACGTGTGGCTTGATTCTCATCCTAATGAGATACGTAGGAATGCCCGTACATTTCATCTTGGGTCCAGCCCCAGGAGTTAACAAATTCTGCCCTTTCACCTCGGTCCGAGCTCTACGACCTAAAACTAAGATCTATATTTCGTCCAACATGAAATTAAACTGTATTTCAAGAACTACGTGTGGCTTGATTCTCATACTAATGAGATACGTAGGAACGCCCAGAAATTTCGTCTTGGGTCCATCCCCAGGAGTTACCAAATTCTGCCCTTTCACCTCGGTCCGATCCCTAAGACCTAAAACTAAGATCCATATTTCGTCCAACATGATGTTAAACTGTATTTCAAGAACTACGTCTAGCTTGATTCCCATCCTAATGGGATATGTAGGAACACCCAGACCTTTCGTCTTTGGGTCCATCTTGAGGTCCACTATCACATCTGTCTCGACTCCGGGACCTTGACCACAGGATCACATATCATGGTATGGGATTATGTCCTCATTCACGTCGGGTTTGCAATAACTGCACCACGCGCACCTTGTCCTCAGGATTTTGCCCTCATATGTCCAAAGGAATTAGAAGACGCTTTTCAGAACTACGTATGGCTTGATTCCCATCCTTATGGGATATGTAGGATCTCCTGAACACCTAGATGTTAGGTCCAGTCCAATATATTAGGAGATCCCACGATCTCCTGGTTCCCAGGGTGTTTGGCATTACACCCCCTCTTTTTCCCCGGGATCCGCCATCTTTTGGCCACTCTCGGACTGAGCCCTCTGACCCTTTCCAGTGGTCTGCTAATGTGCTCAGGGTACTCTGGTCTAGGTCTTGGAGTGCCAGACTCGACTTAGGCAAGTTCCTTCCACTTTCCAAGATTCTTGTTCCCCTTCATTCGGGCACCCGTCATCCTTTACACCTGGACGGACCCCCCAGAACGGCCTGGATACAACGCCCAAGGGCTCTCCTACCGTCATGGGCCAATGCCCCCGAGGGGTTCAGACAACAAATTGATACAAATCCCGCATTGTGAACATGGTCAGCGGTTGATGCTCAATTATTTGTCCCCATGGCTAACACGACAGGATGCTATGTTGCGAACATGGTCAGCAGTAATCCTCAGTCGTCACGCCGGCTTCCGCGGGCCCTGAATGTTGGTGGCATGGTCCATGTCATGTTCCACCCCAATGTGTCAAGGTGGAATCTCGACACTCCTTGAACTAACACTTAGTACACCCCCGCACATCAGACAGACTGATCTGCGTAACGGTGTCTCTCGGGGCTCCTACGATCTGAGCGCTAGAGTATGTGCTTGGGTCTCTTCGCTACAGGTTGCGTGCAGCTTGACCCTCATCCCCATGGGAAATTAGGAGTCTCCTGGACATTTCGTTTCAGGCCCAGCACAGTTGGGAGCTAGCATCTCCTTCCCCTCCCTGATTGTTGAACCCTCGTAGGCCTCTTTGGCCCAAGGCTCCTCTCTCGGCTGGTCCAAACCATATTACCTTAAACTATGTTTTTGGTCCAAACCATAAGTCCTTAAACTGTTTTGGTGGTCCAAACCATATGACCTTAAACTGTGTTTCTGGTCCAAAACATATGACCTTAAACTGTGTTGTTGGTCCAAACCATATGACCATAAACTGTGTTGTTGGTCCAAACCATATGACCTTAAACTGTGTTGTTGGTCCAAACCATATGACCTTAAACTGTGTTGTTGGTCCAAACCATATGACCTTAAGTTGTGTTGTTGGTCCAAACCATATAACCTTAAACTGTGTTGTTGGTCCAAACCATATGACCTTAAAATCTGTTGTTGGTCCAAACCATATGACCTTAAACTGTGTTGTTGGTCCAAACGATAGGACCATAAACTGTGTTGTTGGTCCAAACCATACGACCTTAAACTGTGTTGTCTGTCCAAACCATACGACCTTAAACTGTGTTGTCGGTCCAAACCATAAGACCTTAAACTGTGCTGTCGGTCCAAACCATAAGACCATAAACTGTGTTGTTGGTCCAAACCATAGGACCTTAAACTGTGTTGCTGGTCCAAACCATACGACCTTAAACTGTGTTGCTGGTCCAAACCATACGACCTTAAACTGTGTTGTTGTTCCTATCACACGACCCTAAACATTGACACTATCTTCCTGGCCGCAAGGAGAACAAAACGGCGCCGTGTTGTGATGACCTCGTTGATAGAGGACATCACGTTTGGTATTGGTCACATGCCATGCCATCTGTCAACGCCTATCACGGATTGATTCTTGTGGCGACACCACGACCTACTACTCTAGGCCTATCGCTTCACAAAAAAAAACCCCACTCACCTTAAAGGACAAACAAGATTTATCAAATTCCGCTTCTTTCAGTGCAAGGGCTACGCCCGCACTCCCCTTCTCCATGGCACTGGTATCTTACCATGTCACCTTCCAGAACTACGTATGGCTTGATTCTCATTTTTGTATTTACTTTATCTTAATTAATATAAAGTGTCATTATCACTTACAAGTGGATACATGGGGTCCCAAAATCGACCCAAAGATTTCCATGGTCGGAAATGTATCAAAAAATATGGTTAGGACAAGTTTTAGGGTAAAATAATATTATTATAATATTATTTATTTACCCTTATTTAATGGATTTACCCTTTAACCATGGTAAATAAAATATTTACCGAAGTAATTATTCAAATTGTCTAAAAGGAAGAGTTACCTATTTACACAATTTATAAATCATGATTCTAAATATGGAATCCATTTTTCCTATTTCAAAACACATAAGTGGAATAAATTAATTTAAAATTAATTCATGCTGTCAAAATAAAAAATCATGTTTTTAATAAATAATAACTATCAAAAGATTGACACTTGTTTATGTCCGGTTTAAATGTGAAATTATGTCCAATGACCAAAATTATATTAAATGGTAAAAATATATTCTAAATATACTTTAAAACCAATAAATTCTTAATTTATCACTATTAATCATTTCAATTAAAAATGTTATTTTTAATTTAAATTTAGTATTTTTCACTATTCATCAAAATTTGAAAGTTATCAGAAAAGTACCAAAAATTCACCCTAAGATAATTTCGATATTCCATATCCAAAAATGAAGTCAATTTTGAAGGATAAAATGTATTAAATTTTAAAAAGTGGGTATTACTATTCATAATGGCTAGTTTGATTGGTTCTGGTGTGTTAGAATCTCGACATCGCGTACAATGAAAGCTATTGCATTATTCAAAAGGACACTTAAAGTGGAAGTTTGGGATGTTACATCTCAAGAGAGAGATTAGGGATATGATTATTGAGGCCCACTAGAGTCCCTATAAATTTCAGATGTAAATCACCATAGATAAATTTTATCTTGAAGAAATAGATACAATGCAATGTACAACCACTCTCTCATTCACAGAGAATTATCATGAATAATCCATTCCCGGTTTTTTCATACCCAAGTATGTCTCATGAAATCATGAAAATGTTAACATTCAGTGGGTTCAATTTGAAAAACTGAATTTCATAATTCTCACCTAATTTTGATCCCTCTGACATTTAGGATATATTGGGGATGACATATCACTAGAAAAGATGATCATTTGAGGGTATGGAAATAAAACAGAATACCCTCAAAAAGATAATGTTGAATATCCAATTTTGGGACATAGTTTCTAATACATATTGAATGGTAATCTAATATTCTTGGAAATATAATATCTCACTTATAAAACATTGTCTTTATATCTATCAGGTGGTTCAATAAAAATTCCATCAATGTTAATATACCCCATCGATATAATATATAAAATGATTTAATGTGATTGTGCCCCTTTTGAATCATTTTAATCCGTATATACAATGGAAGGTTTTTATGATAGATAGGAAATAAAAAAAATAAAAAATGATGATATACAAGTTTCCACTCCCAATGGATAGAGGAAAACCCCTTAACACCCCTAAACCTAGCTCAATTCTGATTATGATCTTCCAATATACCTATTAAATATAGTAAATTTTAATCATGTGGTCCACAAAAAACCACAAACTTCTTCAGCCCATTTCTATCATGGTTTTTGTAACTAAAGTGTGCCCATAAGAAGTGAGTGAGATCAATGTCCCATGAGGTTCAAAAAATTTCTCTACATAATTGATAAAAAATTAAATTTCCCATCTGAAATACCTTATAATCAAGGATATTATTTCTTCATCAACCTCTATGGGAAGTGAATAATAAAAAAACAACTCTAAAATTTTACTGATCATGATAGAAATTATTTAGATCTCCCATGGACTAGAGGGGACCCTTATCTGTAACCCAAAATGAATATTCACCTTATGATTTAAATGATTTATGGAAACATTCATTGAAATTGAGATGGAATAAGAATATTATGAACATAGATAATATCCTTAGTATTTTACGAAGGAATATATACTACCATCGATAATATCTTTCATGTAATATTGGTTTCAAAATTTTACCCATGGCATAAATTTTTGATAGGTTCTATTCTTTTGGAAAACAATGATTTGTATGCCTGATTGAGAAAGATTAAATTATAGGTGATATCATGGATATATGTTTGGATTGTAGGACTATACCATAGTGTTTCTACCCATAAACGCATCCTTCCAGAAGACCACAAAGGGTTAAAATAGGCATCTAAAAGAATGATCAACCCTCATACATCCAACATGGATTCTGAAGATGATATTCATAATAAAAGAAAGTGTATTGGATAAGAACCAAAACCAAAATAGATCAAAAACATAATTTCCACTAATTATAAAAATAGTTAGATCACAATATATATTGATTTTTGGGATCTCAATAAATACTGACGAATGGAATATTTTCTAGTTCTCATCAGAAAACTCCAAATTGATAAAAATGGAAAATTCTGACAGCTTTAATTTGTCAATGAGTACTCAGGGTACAACCACATAAAAATAGACCATGATATAAGGAATACACTACATTTATAATTCCATAGTAGATATTATACTACAAGGTAATTCCCTTAGTTTTGATGAATGTTGGTTCCACTATCTAAAGAACTATGGATCACATCAACAAACACTTTTCTGGAAGAATTGTAAAGTGATGTGTCAACTACATGGTAGTTATTTACTAGAGGTTTTGTTGCCATATGATTAACCATAAAACAATATTATGAAAACTGTATCAGAATAGATTTATTATTAATCATATCATATTTTCTTTCAGAGTATCATTATGGAATAATATTCAATCCAGGTTATGTCACTATAGCATCAAGGCTAGACATAAAAGGACTAGTATAAGTATCATGATTCCTCACCTTGAAAAATATTTTTCTTGAGATATATTCAATAAAAATTCCAACATATTAGAAATTTCATATCGAACATAGTTGTAAAATTTTCCCCCCTCATAATTTTTTTGAGTAAGGGATCCACTGACCGGTGTGATGGAGATTTCCAATAAGCCTTTGAAAACTTCAAGAAGTATGTTTTATTCCCATGATTATTTATCCCACATATCAAAGGGAATTAAATCATCCTCTGTGTGGTTTCAATTGATCACTTTCTCAGTTTTCATATCATGTAGTGGCATGACATGTGTAATAAAAATAATATCTACAACCTAATCTAAACATTTATAGATATCAAGACACAATATTCCAATATAAAAAGAACTACCTTAAACTCATATTTACATTAAATAATCTAGGAAACTAATTTCACCACTGTAAATTACACTTGTAATCCCATAGTATCTTTTTTATGTATATTCTTTAACAAATTATGCATACAAGGCATCTGGCCCAATTTATGGTCTAACTAAAACAATATGAAATTTCATTCATGTGACATAAATCAATTATAGGAATGGTGATATAAAATATCCTCAAATAACATACTAAACTAGAAATAAATCCATTAAGAAATAATTCTATAATGTAAAAGGTTTTCTAAACCCATGTCACTCCAAAAACATGATATGTATTGCTATAGAGCCTCTAATAATCCATCTAGGAAAAATGGAATGCTTTGAGCTCAATCGGGCTGGTCTTGGGATTGTATTTTTCTATATGGATAATTTTATATATTCCATCCTATTATCCAAAGGATTATCTAATAATGTGGTGGAATAAAAACCCACATTATAGAGGTTGGCATATCTTTGCAGCTTCAGTATCCCGTCTAAATGTTATGATTGATTCATAGCTATTTACCAAATATATCAATGATGAACATGCCATCAAGAAGGATGATTTCACCCATCTCATGAACTATTTTCATGGGACTGAAGGAAAAAATTTTCTTTTTAATATTGACTACATCACATACCTTGATCAAAAACTACATTATCGGATGTCCTGAATAGAGTACCCACTAACCTAAAAAATTGTAACCTAGATGTGATAGTCTTCAACATCAAACACCGAAGGGTGGTTTCCTCATTCATTTTTTGCAACATGAATGTGATAAAACTGATTAGCAATACTATGTGGCCTTATCAAAAATACTCTAATATTATAAGGATCTAAAAATTAATGAACTTCTTAAAAATGGGCCCCTCTCATCTAACCGATCCTGAATGGAACATATCTGACATCATGTAGAAAACGTTCACCCTTTGTGAAGGGTTGAATGAATAGAAATTCATATATAAATGAGGGTTTGATGGAGTCCTCATCAAATTCATATTAGAAGTATAGAAGCTATCCATAATTAAATCTGGAAATAAAATATCATGTGGTTCCCACTAGTTATGAATAAACATCTCTAATAAAATTAGAGGACGTGGTTATTTAAATCATGTAATGATACATGACTTTGTTGAATTCACTATGACGTTTAATGCCTACCAAATACATGCGCCCATAATCTACCATCCCCTAAAATATTTTTATAACATCTGATACTTCTAGTAATATACCATATGAAGAATGGATTTAATTTTCCAATATCCCCCAGCTACATCCAACCAGTTTAATTACATTCTTATGCTTCCAAATTCTCATCCAAATTGGCCACGTCCATTACCATCAACGATGAAGGGATAGAGAACATCATCACCATCATAAATTATATAATAATCACTATATTTGTTATCAGTAACACCCTGAACCTAGTAACTCAGAGTCGGTACATTATTACATAACATTGGAATGATCTCAAGAGATCAGGTCTCAAAAGGCCGATTAGTTTAGAAGCCTTGGAGGTACTAGATACATACATAAATTTTACATTACATTATGAAGTAAATAAAAGAAAAATTGTTCCCCCTTTGAAAACACTCATATATATTGGTATATCCCTACAGGTTAAATATAATATACTTCTTAAAATCCTCGGAAAAGAAAACATAATAAAGGGGTGAGATCAGACGCTCATTAGAGATAACAATATAGCAGGAACTATCATAAATAATCATAAACATTTAAGGTAATGTATAAGACTAAATCATAATCCTTTTATACATAGTCATTAAAATAATATGGAAACAATAAATCGAATAATTCCATTCACTTATTCACACGGATATTCTACTAGTTGAATAATCACATGCAATATCAATAGTTATTTTCATAATGGTGGAATGCACAATGCCAGACTTCATAACCACATCGTCGTGGCCTCATGCCATAAATACAAATAAAAAAATTTCAAGGCCTTTTTCTAAGACAGTATTTTGTCTCATGAGACCTACTGATTAATTGATAAGCTATAGTGGGCTCCACTCATCACTTACTAAGTCCAACGCATTCCTCATATGAAAAGGATGAAACACAATCTAAACATTCGAATTAAAACTAGCATACAAAATGTCAATATTTTAACCACAAACCTTGAATGGTATGAAAATAGCACAATTATGTTATTTATATTTTAGTAACTAATTATATACTCCCATTACTTATTTTATATGAAATGTGCAAAATTTGTGTGAAATATTAATGTTTTAATACAAAGTATAATTTTTGAGCATTTTTAGAAGTATTCCAATTGATTCAGTTTACTATTTTATTTATAACTATCACTATAATGATCCAAATTATGTAGATCCTATATTAAAGTATTTCTAATTCAATATCAAACATTTCATTAGAAAGTATCATGTGCCAATTCTTCCACTTAAATTTTCATATAGACCACAGAAATAGGCCCACAGAATCTGTGTGGAAACTGGACCATCGAAGAAGATTGAATTACTAGTCTCAATCCAGATGTTAAAATTTAAAAATTTTACTCAAACATTCTGATAACAATTCAAGTAGAAATTTATAAAAATTTCAGGGCCCAACTCTAAGAAAAAGAAGCCCAACTAATTCTTTGAGGACCATCCCACCATTCTGTCCAAAAATTAAAATCCAGACACTATTCATGAAATATCTCATGATGTAATCATCAAATAAAGCTGAGTTTTTTCAGTTTGAAATTGTAGATATAGGTGGAAGACTTTTTGGATGAAATCATTCATATTTGAAGAAATATTCCTATTCAAAAACCCATTCACATTTTGGACATCAATAAGATTGTATTGAAATGGACAGATTAACTTTGTTTAATCAACCAACCGTAACTTTGGATCCTTAGGTCCAATGGCGGCTATATTTTCATAGTAGACATATAAGATATTTATATAAAACATGTAAGAAGAAAATATCTTGATATTCGTCTATATAATTTATAAAATTGGAGATGCAAGTGGAGGTAATGTTTTGGAATGCAAACAGCCCACAACATTGGTCTATAAATACATCCCCCTCCACTCTTTGCAAAGGGTTGAAATTTCAGAGCAAATTAGGATAGTTTGGTATGACCAAGGCTCTGAAAAATGATCTGTAGGATCTTCCATACTCAATTTTTTACTTGAAAAACCATTCCTCTTTTCTTTCATTCATTTACTTTTGTATTGTTCTTCTTTTGTAATATTGTAAGTCTTTTTTTTGTAATTCTGTTTTAATGAAAGTTTCTTCTTTAATATCTCTTATTCTCATCCACCTTCTATAGTTTCATATTAATGTTCTTAAAATAGTTTAAATATAGTTGAATCCCCTTCCCTTATTCTTCTTCCTCATTCAAACAAAATTCTATGTTTAATTCTAATTATCAATAGTGTGTCTGTGTTCGACGCACAAATATTTTCTTATCCCGTTCTTTTAGTTCTGTTTATAATTCATCACCATTAACATATATTACCATATTAATAACTATATTAATGGATAAGTAAGTATATTATTGGGGTTAGCCAAAATTCAGGGATGTTAAGTGATTGATAGTATTTTCTCGATGAATATTCTTCAAATTAACATTTTGTATGTTGGACTTAACATGTCATGGATTAATAACTTTTTTTGTTTAACGTGTGGTTTCCATGGATTATTGGAACCATAAATACACTACCATCAACAAGACCTAATTGATATTAGAACCCTATGTTAAGTTAAGGCTTGGATTAAATCCCTAACACTTATGAATTCCAATCAACGTTATCTTGTGAAGTGGGTGTTAATTTAAATGAAATATAAATCAAAGCTCAAGGATATCAAAAGCTTAACTACCTAAAAATGACCTGACCCAATTATTTATAAATTTTTTAAATCAATATTAATCATTAAATCATTTCAAAATATCGGGAACCCCCCACAATAAGAATACAATCAACTAAAAACAAACGACTATTAAAAAGAATCATGGTCGAGGATTTGACCCGAGTGATGCTATACACATTAGTATAACATCAGAAATTTGACCGATCAATAGGAGAAAATCGAACACAAATTTAAAATGGAGATGTTGTCGGGGATGGTGAAATTATGTAGTCATTTGTTTCTGGTTATTGTAAAAAACCAAAAAAACAAAATTTAAACAAAATGTGAAAAATAACACAAAGAAAAACCCGCCTTCTCATAGAAATCTTAAAATGAAGAAAAAAAAAAGAAAAAAAACCATATTCATCTTTCTTCCAACATCGTTCTAAATGCCCTGTAGCCTCCCAAACAACCCCTTGGATTTTTTTGACCCTGAAATTGATCAAACACTTCGCCAAATTTGGAGGAATGTAAGATATAATCAAATAATTGAAGAACCAGTCTGTGTCCAACCAATTGAATTAGATATGGAAAATCATAGGTTATAAACATGTAAAAACTCGCTACCCCTAATATGAATTACTAACCTCTTGGTATTCAATATCTAAACATAGAATCTGATTTTGAACTCAAATCAGTTTTGATTCATCTTCTCCCTCATTTCCACGGGCTAGCCAGTGAGGATCCACATCGTCATCTTAAAGAGTTCCAAGTGGCGTGCTCTACCATGAAGCCTCAAGGGGTTTCTGAGGAACAAATCAAACTCTGAGCATTCCCTTTCTCTCTAGGTGACACTGCGAAGTCATGTTTCTACTACCGTCCTCCGGGTTCCATAACCACATGGAATGATATGAAGTGACTCTTCTTAGATAAATTATTTCCTACTTCTCGTACTATTTCTATCTGAAAGGAAATAAGTGGTGTTCGTCAATTCCCAAGTGAATCACTCCATGAGTACTGGGAGAGGTTCAAAAATCTTATTGCAACCTACCCACACCAAAAAATATTTAACCAACTCTTGATCCAATACTTCTATAAGGGGTTATTGGCTATGGAGAGAACCCTCATTGATGCCGCAAGTGGAGGTTCTCTTGTTGAAAAAACTCCTACATCTGCAAGAGATCTCATAAGAAACATGGATACGAACACACAAAAATTCCATAATTGAGAACACTCTCACGTCAAACAACCCCATGATAATCAATCCATAGAGATGAATAAGATGACTGATTTTATTAGTGAATTTACAGGTCTTTTGTGATAACTAGATGTAGCATCCAAAGCCCCG
The DNA here is from genome assembly GCA_963277665.1 of Viscum album. Taxonomy (NCBI): domain Eukaryota; kingdom Viridiplantae; phylum Streptophyta; class Magnoliopsida; order Santalales; family Viscaceae; genus Viscum; species Viscum album. The sequence continues at coordinate 773,863,036 of OY728138.1, forward strand.
ACATTGCCTTCTTCACAATCAATGTTTCCTATACCTATCTAAAATTGTGGAATCTACAACTCTCCATATCATCCAACTAACACATGTCCACAACATCAGTAGGATTAATCTAATTCATCTGGACCAATGGATCTTAATGAAGCATATGCTTAGAGAAATTCCAACCATCAACAATCTGGTCAGTTCATTAGAAACTTCAACCAACCTCACTCTGAGACCTTCTCTTATTCTTATAACCAAGTCCTGGGTTATGTTAATTCTGTCTCTCATCCCCCTCAATTCGCTCATCAAAACCCAAACCAGTTCCAATATGGTTAAGGTGTCAGTAACATCCAACAACCTTATCATTTTATTCGTCAACCTCAAAGGAAAAATCCTCCTCCTATATTCCAATATCCTAGTGAGCCTTCCCAATTCCAAAACCAATACAATCACTTTCCCAAAAACAAAATCTAGGTAATCCCAATTTGGTACAAGCCTATTGTTCCAAGAAATCATGGGAAAGTGTAGTGGAAGATCTTCCTTCCTTCACCCATTCTAGCATCAAGATCATTGAAACCCAAATTGGTCAAATTATATCCCACCTTAGTCAACAACAACCATCCAATTATTCCCAACTTCCAACTCAACCATTACCCAACCCCATGGGTAATGTATGTGAAATTGCACTTATTTTGGGGAAACAAATTTCTAAGCCTCAAGATAAGTCGTCAAACCCCCTTTAAATGTTGACCTAGAAAATGAAAAGAAAAAGAAACATGAAAATGAATCTGAAACCATTCCCTCACCTCCTTCTATTCCACTTAGGAACCCAATTCCATTTCCTCAAGCCATTTCTATGCCAAAGAATTCCTTTGAGCCTGATCCTGAAATGCTCGATATGTTTAGACGTGTTGAAGTCAAAATTATCCTCTTAGATTCCATAAAAAAATTACTATGTATGCTAAGTTTCTTAACGAATTTTTCACCCATAAAAGGAAACTTAAGACCTTCGAAAATGTTTCCACCCAACAGTCTATTCCCATAAAGTTAAAAGATCCATGGACCATTATGGTTCCATGCCAATGTAGAAGTTCTAACTTCGATGATGCACTCATGGACCTAGGAGCCTTAATTAATGTCATGACCAAATCCATATTTTACAACCCTGATCTAGGTCCCTTACATCTAATTGGTTTTTTCATTCAGTTAGCCAATCGAAACACAACCAGTCCTGAAGGAATAATTAAGGATGTCCTTGTTCGTGTCAATGATCTTATCTTCCCATCCAATTTCTATGTCCTTGAAATGGAAGGTGAGACAAACTCTTATAGATATCCCTTAATTATAGGAATACCAATCATAATGACAGCAAGAACTAAGATTTATGTCCATTCAGGCATCTTTTCCATGGAATTTGGTGACCTACTAGTCAAATTCATCATTTTCGAAGCCATGCGATACCCATCTGAGGATCACTCTGTATTCTCAGTCCATGCATACGAGGACACTTGTAAGAGTCAATTGAACCCCATTCCATCATGTTCGTCCTATTATAATGATAAAGGATCTTGTGAAATCTTTACCATGATTAACCAAGTCAGAAATGGTAAAGTTGATGTAGACCTCTCATTAATAAGCTCCATCAATATAGGGGAACTTAAAAACTGTCTTGAATCCCACATCAACACTAATATCTATTACCCCACCTTGGAAAATATTAAGGAGAATGAATCTGAAGAAATTTATGTCCCTTATACCATTCCTCGGTTTTCTTACCCACAAATGAAAGATGAGACTGATCTGAAACCTCTTCCTGAACACCTGAAATATGAAATCATTTTCCATGATCACTCTTATCCTTTCATTATCTCTGCTTCACTTACTGAAACTGAGGAGTCCAAACTTTTTCAAGTGTTAGAGTAAAACAAAAATGCCTTAGGGTGTACCTTAGATAAAATACCAAGAATAAATCCTACTCTTTTCATGCATCACACCCATCTTGAGGAATCATCTAAACCAAATAGACAAACACAAAGAAGAATCAATCCACTCATCCTTAAGGTAGTTAGGGAAGAGATCACCAAGATTCTTCAAGCTGGTACTATCTACCCAATTTCTGATAGTGAATGGGTTAGACCAATTCAAGTTTTACCTATGAAGGGTGGGATAACTGTTGTCACAAATGAATATGGGGAGGTAGTCACAACTGGAGTGAAAAACAAATGGCATGTGTGCATCGACTACCAAAAATTGAATGTCGAAATAAGAAAAGATCACTACACTCTTCCATTCCTTGATCATATGCTAGAATGATTAGCTAGAAAGGTACACTATTGCTTTCTTGATGATTACACTATCTACTTGAAATCCCAGTCACATATTAGGACCAAGAAAAAACTACTTTCACTAGCCCCTTTGGAACATATGCATATAGGAGAATGCCTTTTGGCAATGCTCCTACAACATCCCAAATGTGTATGATGAGTATCTTTTCTGAATTCATTCAACACTACAAGAAAGTCTTAATGGATGACTTTACCATTTATGGTGATTCATTTGAATCTTGCTTCAATTTACTCTCTCTAGTCCTTCAAAGGTGTGTCAAGAGTAACTTTGTCTTAAATTTTAAAAAATGTCACTTTATGGTTGCAAATGGGATTTTTCTATGGAACACAGTATCAAAAGAGGGTATTTAAGTTGATCCTTCCAAAATTGAAGTGATCCAATAACTTCTTGAATGAAACTCTGTTCAAGACATCTGTTCATTCATCGTTCATTCTGGTTTCTATTGGCGATTCATCCATAGCTTCAGTAAAATATTTCTCCCACTCACTCAGTTGCTCCAAAATGATGTCACATTCCATTTTGATGAGGTATTCAAGAGAGCATTCTTTTAACTCAAAACTATGCTAAAATCTTCCAAGATAATCCAATCCCCAGATTGGTCCTTACCCTTTGAGTTGATGTGTGATACTTCGGATAGAGTAGTTGGGGCTGTTCTTGGTCCTGGAAGAGAAAATATTCCTCAAGACATCTATTATGCCTCAAAAACATTGGATGAAACTAAATCTCACTACACTGTCACTGAAAAAGAACATTTAGTAGTTGTTTTTTCCTTAGATAAATTCTGGCCCTATCTCATTGGTGTCAAAATCATTATCTTCACAACACATTCTCATATAGAGTTCTTATTCATGAAAAGTGAATCCAAAACCATGGATAATAAGGTGGATCCTAATTATCCAAGAGTTTGGCCATGAAATCAAAGATAGACCATGAAAAGTAAACCTTATGGCTAATCACTTGAGTATAATTTCTAATTCTTCTCATTCAAAAATCATTGATCCTGAATTCTCCATTGAGCACCTTTCATCTCTCACTCCAAAAATACCACGGTATTAACCAATTTTAAATTACTTGGTTTCTGGTTTTTTCCTAAAAGTTTTTCAAAATAAAAAAAATGAAGTTGAAAATTGATTCAAAATACTATTTTTGGGGAGAAAATAAACATTGTAAAACTGGGGCTGACATGGTAATAAGAATATGCATCGATAAAAATGAACATTATTCTATCTTAGAATTCTATCACTCAATGCATGGGGGTGGCCACTTTGGACGAAAAAGGACCTCCTGAAAGGTCCTAGACTCTGGATTCTTCTAGCCTTCACTCTTCAAAAACTCACATGAGTTAATTCAATAATGTCCCACTTGCCAAAAGTTTGGCACAATTTTAAAGAGAAATGAAATTCCCCAAAAATCTTTAATTTTCTGTGAGATCTTTGTTGTTTGGGGTATCAATTTCATGGGATCATTACCCCCTTCCAATGGATCCTCATATATTCTTCATGTGGTTGATTATGTTTCTAGGTGGATCGAGGCCAAACCCACTAGAAAGGATGATTCACATACTGTTAGTGAGTTCTTAAAGACACACATCATCCTTAGATTTGGCATGCCTCGTGCCTTGATCAGTGACTTAGGAACCCATTTTTTTATAGAACCATGGAATCTCATTTGAAAAAAATGGGGTTATATGTAAAACTTCAACTGCATATCAGCCCCATACAAATGGCATGGCTGCACTGTGTAATAGAGAAGTGAAAATAGTTCTTGAGGGAATTGTAAAACCCACCATGAAAGGCTTGTAACACCCGATATTTTTATGAGAAATATTTTGTTTTTATGTTATATACATCATCAAATAAATCTTTTACTACACACAATACTATCTTGGCTTACTTTACACGCAATCATGACCTTTCTCGATAACTTGTGTTGTACGCAATACCGAGTCTCACTAAACAACGATATGCTATTAAAATATTACTAAAAATATCTGTTATGAATAGTAATACCCACTTTTTGAAATTTTATAAATTTTTTCTTTCAAAATGGACTTCAATTTTGGATTTAGAAAATCAAAATTATCCTAGGGTGAAATTTTGGTATTTTTCTGAAAACATTCAAATTTTGATGAATAGTGAAAACATTGGGTTACTATTTAAAAACCGACTTTTTATTTAAATAATTATTTATTTTATTTAAATTTATTTTATGTCAAAATTGATACATAATACATATATAAGTTCAATTTTATTCATTGGAGTCATTTTATAATAATTTTAGATATATAAAATTTTTATTGAACTTTTCACCGTCTTTTACCCACCTCCTAGGAGAATTTTAAAATTTACATAAAACGTAATTTTACTGCTTCTGTGAGTGGAATTTCAAAAATCCAAGAGACGCAGTTAACATCAAGGAGTAAAATTTGGTTCAATAAGATAAAAATAATTTTTTGTGAATAGTAACTTTTTACTTTTTTACCACGATTAAAAGTAAATAGGGTAATTAAGGGTAAAAGATGATATTATTATTACCCTAAAACATGTAGTAATTCTATTGGATAAGTTTAATTTGACCAAAAACAACCTTAGGAATAAAATATTACCCTTTAGGTCCGCTTGGATTAGATTAGGACATTTAATATGATTTTATTTACAGAAGAGTTAAAATAGTTAAAATCAAGGTTTAATAATTAAAACATTTTCAATATAAGGTTATAAATAAGATAAATTCGACTATAAATATTAATTATAAAGATAAAAATATTTCCTACATAATGGTATTTTATTTATAATTTTTAGACTTTAAATAATCTAATTTATATATGACACAACAATGATGCAGTAACTACCTTATTAAGGAAATACTATCATATTTGATGTTATAAATACCCAAATAAATGTAATTTTAGACTTTTTAGGAATTCCATTAATTTCATATGTCACTATGACATGTTTGTATTGATGTAATTAACTGTTTTCGAACTAATCATGCTGATATGATTTTCACAAAAATCATGTACAAAATAGTGTCAAAAATGACATAAAATAGTTTTTAAAACAAATATTATATTATTAATTGTTATTTTATTCCTAAAAATTTTAGGCTCGGCAAATGGACTTATATAAGGATATATATATTAATAAATAACCCATTGTGTTTCTTTTCTCTTGTTATATTATGTTTATTAACCATATAGTGTAAGAAAACAAGAAGACACGGTAAAGGTTAAATTATTTAACTTAGAGTTAAATCTAAATGTTAAGGTTAAAATAGTAACCTGAACTTGTATAAAATATATTGGATGAGAGGAATTAGACCCATCCCCACCTCATCTTATAAATAAATATATTTGGATCTATTCAAAACCGAATATGACTTTATAATAAAATAATATTTTAATTTATTCTTCAGGTGCCCCTCTCCTCCCTTATAAAAGGGCACCTCCTCCCTCTCCTCCTCGCACCACTTTGAGATTTCAAGCTTGGACACCCCCTGCCAATTTATCTTCTCCACTTCCCTATAAACATCCTAGAGGTCCTGGAATTCTTCAAAGACCATCTTTAGTGCCCTAATAGGAGGTTAAGAAGAGGCATTCCAAAGAAGAGGTAATGTCTGTTACCGATTCATTCAAATTTATTTCTTCTTCTACTTATTCTTAATTAGTTGTTTCATTTTGAAGTAATAACATCAGTACCACTAATATACTGATATGTTATTATATGTATGAAACAACCCTATTTCACCTTCTATCCATCCTATGGAAAATGAAATCACTGTGCGTGTGTACGTACGGAATACCGTCTCCACGCCGTGGTGTAATATATTTTCCACCACCACCTTACATGGATGGGTATAATGGTGTAAAGAATAACTATATATGATTATTGTAAAGTTATATTGATTTTGAAATATTATACATACGCTTCAATCAAATTCCACGATCATGGGAACGATATCATCGCTCGTGCGTACGTACGGCCTACCGTCTCCACGATGTGATGTGACTCGTTCTACATGATATTCATTGCATAAGTATTATATAAATGAATTTAAGGAATAAATATGATATATATTACACTAATAACATTTTTTAAATGAGGTATCTATAACCTAAAAATAAGAATAAGAATTTATTCGGCAAAACACGTATAAGAACAAAAAGCAATAAACACTCGAATAACAAGTAACAATGAAATATTACTAATAAGAAGCTAATAATATGACCATATATGATATCCAAACTAAGATTAAGATTCAAGAATAAGTCAATAACATTATTTAAATCATTATACAGAAGGTTCGGACATGTACGAAGCAAATCAGACCTAAGGTAAGGGAAAATCTTGCAATCTCATTTTTATCCGAGATTGTTTATACTTTAGAATTTACTGGGGAATATTTATCATCCACATCCATGTTTCCTCAATATTTAATATTATTTCTATCCTTGTACAATTTTTTTAATCCAATTTTACCCTCGGTGAGTTTTTAGTAAAATATATGAACGGAATCTTTTGTCATTTTTCGTACGAGGTACTTTTTGACTTTTCCGTCCAAAGTATGAGAAGAATGTTTTTTTAACTTATACGGCATGAATGTATTAATAGAATATTATTTCCATGAAGCTTACTTTACAAGTTTTCATGTCTATTTTTAATCAACCTGTTTTAGTTTAAAACTACATGACATGTTAAGAAAGGAAAAATGTTTTTGAAGTAGAAAGGATGTTTTCCTCATGAATAGAGTTCAGGTGTTTTATCCAAATTATTTTCCATCTTAGATAATATCGGGTTCTGTTTCTATCCTAATTATTACATTGATTGGATTATGTTATGATGGAATTATTGTTATGATGTCTTTTTATCTTATATATATTATGTTATGATGGCATGATGTTTAAGAATCCCATTTTTATTACATGGGTTATGCTATGATGTATGATTTATGATCTTGTGGCACACATAAGAATGGTATAATTATGAGATGGGTGGGACCTATATCTCCCTCCAATGCATTAGGTAATGATTTATATCTCATGATATAGACATGGCTAGAATGGCAGGTTAATCCGGTTCTGTGATACAGGACTGAAATGAGGAGTGAACTCGGTTCAGAAATGGACTTTGTCCGCTAAGATAGTCTTGGCAATAAGTCTTGACTACTAAGAAATGATTCTCTATAATTATTTGTGTATAAAACAAAGTTTCAGGTTATGATTATTGGGATTACATTTCACTACTATGATTTATCCCATGCTATGAATTTATGATCTCTTTTGCAGGTTAAGATATCCAAAATGTTATGTTCTTATGAATATGATGTGATTGATATTTCTTTTGTTTACCCTTAATGAGAATTTGAGCCCACCCTATTGTATGTTTTCTTTTCCCCAGGTGAGGAAGAAGGGTATTAAGTAGGATATGCCAAAAATGGATTCTATATATGATGAAATAAATGGGAGATAATGTAGATGCTTTATGAACTAGTTTTTTATGTTTCCTAGTTTCTAAAGACACTATACCTATACGGTCCTATTGTGGTTTTGTTATATGTTTTAATAAGTGTACTAAAATTTTGAAGTAATAATAATGTTTGTAAATTATGGTTCATTATAGTTGGTATCATAGGAAAGGTATAGTCAACCTTTGGAAACTAGGATGTGAAATCCTTAGTAAGAACCCTAAGGATATATCTAAGCATAGAACAATCTTAGTGTTTTAGAAATGGCCATGAACAACTTTTGATAAGACCTTATGTGTGAAATTTTGTTCTTGATTATGTGGTTTACCTATTATAATTAGTGTTTCTCACACTATTCTTCTTGGTTTTAGTCAGTGGTTGGAACCCGAAGGAACCGTGTTAATGTGGAATGTGACGGGCAATGCATTGATTATCCCCCTGTGAAACCAAACGTTATGGGAGATGGAATGAAAAATCTTATAGCCATGCTCAAAAAACTTTCTCAATATATGAATCATGAAGTAATTCCAAATGAGAAAAGGAAGGATAAAAATTTTGTTGAATCCTTCATGAGGCAGCATCCACCCTCATTCAGTGGGTATACTGATCCATTAGTGGCTGAACAATGGATCAGTACCACTGAAAAGGTATTTTCAGTCCTTCAATGTTCTGAGCATGATAAATTCATCTTAGCAGTATATCATTTGTATGGTGAAGCTTATCAATGGTGGAATCTAATTAGGAATATGAGGAAAAGGGAGAAAATTGAGTCCATGGAATGGGACGAGTTCAAGAACTTATTTTTCAGTAAGTACTTCCCTCATATTCTTCAAACAAGGATGGAGAAGGAGTTTCTTGAACTGAAGAAAAAGGATGATGAATATGTTGGTACCTACGAAAAAAAATTTACAAGACTTGCAAGGTACTCTTCTGGGATTATTATCCAACCTGAGAGTAAGACCAATCGATTATTTAGTGTCTTATAACAAAGTTTTCGAAGGGCGTTAGCCATAAGGTATTTCAATATATATGAGGAAATCGTTTGGTGTGCTCTCAAGGTTGATATAGAGATTGGAGTAACCCATCAGTCATATGCGTTTGATAAGAAGAGGAAAATGGAATTGAAAGGGACATCTAATGACCACACTGAAAAGAAGATGATTTTTCCCTTATGCTCAAAGTGTGGAAAGAAACATGGAGGGAGTTGTCTTAAAGGGACCAGTAAATGTTTCAAATGTGGAAAAGAATGTCATCAGGCATTTGAATGTCGCAATGATGGGTAGAAGATGTCTAGTGATGCGAAAAAAGAAAAGGCTACACAGAGTGCACTTCCTACACTTCAATGTTACAAGTGAAAGTAAATGGGGCATTATGCTAATCAATGCCCTAATACAAGGTTTGTTGATAATGATCGACGTCAACAATCTCTTAAGGCTAAAGATAAAGGAAATTCAATGAAATTTCTATAAGTGATGTGGAGTACGATAATGATGTGGTGAAAGTTACACTTACCATCCACTATAAAGTATCCATTGTTTTATTTGATTCTGGATCCACCCACTCTTTTATTTCTGAAGAATTTTCTAAGGGTATCTCCATATTACCTCAGTAGTTAGATATTGAGATAGTTGTGACAACCCCTAATGGCACAACAGTCACATCAAAAGTTTATAATTCTTCTCCGATTGAAGTTTGTGGGAAAGTGCTTCCTACAAATCTTGTGATCTTTCCTATAGTGGAATTTGATGTGATTCTTGGCATAGATTGACTTTCTTTATATGGAGCTCATATCAATTTCCAAATAAGGGAAGTCACATTTCATATTCCAGATCAATCTATGATTATCTATCGATGCAATGATGAACATAACCTTCTGGTGGAAATTTCTTCCATATTATGGGTCTTGATTACACTAAATTAAGGTTATTTATCTCAAATGGTTGAAGATAAACTCACGATTAAGAATACACCCATTGTATAGAAGTTTGATAATGTCATTCTGGAGGAATTTTCGGGTCTTCCACGAAATCAGGAAGTTGAGTTTTCAATAGAACTCGTACCGGGTGCTTTTCCTATTTCAAAGACACCTTATAGAATGGCCCCAATTGAGTTGCAGGAATTGAAGAAGCAACTCCAAGAAAATATTGATAAGGGATTCATACACCTTAGAGTGTCACCTTGGGGAGCACCTGTTCTATTTGTTAATAATAAAGATGGATCAATGAGAATTTTCAGTGATTATCGAGAACTTAACAAGATCGCTATCAAGAACAAATATCCTCTCCCGCGCAATGATGACTTATTTGACCAACTACGTGGAGCTCAATAATTTTCCTAGATTGATCTTAGTTCAGGGTATCATCAATTAAGGGTAAAAAGGGAGGATATAAGAAAATATAGCTTTTTGTACAAGGTATGTACACTATGAATTTATAGTGATGGCATTTGGTCCTACTAATGCCCCTGCTATCTTAATTGATCTAATGAATAGAGTCTTTAGAGACTATCTTGATCAGATTGTGGTAGTCTTTATAGACGATATTCTTCTATATTCAAAGTGCAAGGAATAACATGAAGGTCACTTGAGAATTTTATTAAAGAACCTGAGAAAGGAGAAGCTTTATGCCAAATTTACCAAGTGTGAATTTTGGCATCAAAAAGATGCATTTTTGGGTCACATAATCTCAAAATAGGGGATACATGTGGATCCAGAATAAACAGAGGTTATCGAAATATGGTCGAGGACAACAATAGTAACTGAGATCTGAAGTTTTCTTGGTTTGGAAGGATATTATCGACGTTTTGTGAATGATTTTTCATGATTATCTAATCCACTCACCAGGTTGACTCGAAAAGGTGTTAAGTTCTCTTGGACAGAGGAGTGTGAAGAGAATTTCATGGAGTAAAATTGTAGTTTATCCAGTGCACATGTGCTCACACTGGATTGTAGTGGAGAAAGTTTTGTGATATATAGTGATGCATCCAAGATGGGATTGGGGTTTGTTCTCATGCAAAACGATATGGTGATAGCTTATGCCTCACAACAGTTGAAAATCCATGAGCAAAATTACCCAACTCATTATTTGGAGTTAGCTGTGGTAATCTTTTCATTATAAATATGGAGGCATTATCTTCATGGTGAAATGTGTGATATTTATACTGATAATAAAATCTTTAAGTATATTTTCACACAGAAGGAGCTGAATATGCACCAAAGAAGATGGTTGGAGCTGATTAAGGATTACGAGTACTCAATTCATTATCACCCTGGGAATGAAAACATGGTGGCAGATGCATTAAGTCAACAAGACCATTCTAGCTTATCCATGATGAGGATCACAAAAGATCCAATATTTATGGATTTAAAATGGATGGATATTGGAATTATAATGGAAGGGGAAAATCATATGTTTCTCAAATTAATGTTCAACCATCCATACATGTGAAGATTAAAGAGGCACAAAAAGGAGATGTAGTGTCACAAAAGAAGGTGAGAAATGTTCTTGAATTCAACCTTGATTGTGATGGGATAATAAGGTTCAGGAATCGGGTTTATGTTACTCCCATCCCAAAATTAAAGAAGGAGATGCTGGATGAGGCTCATAGTTATTCATTCTCTATTCATCCAGGAAGCACGAAGATGTATAGTGACCTGAAAGAGTTCTTCTAGTGGGATGGAATGAAAAGAGATGTTGCTGAATATGTCTCTCGATGCTTGGTTTGTCAGAAAGTTAATGCTGGGAGATAGAAGTCTAAGGGTATGTTACAACCATTATCCATACCCAAATGGAAATGAGAAAACATCTCTATGAACTTTGTAACTGGACTTCCTAAAACATCCAAAGGAAATAATGTTATCTGGGTCATAGTTGATCGTCTTATGAAGTCAGCACACTTCATTTCTATTAGTGAGGATTTCTCTCTTGATAATCTTGCCAGGATATATGTAAAGGAAGTGGTAATATTGCATGGAGTACCACTTTCCATTATATCTGATCGGGATCCGAGGTTTAAATCAAAGTTTTGGTGAAGTCTTCAGCATACTCTGGATACAGAGTTGAGTTTTATCACTGCTTATCATCCTCAGACAGATGGTCAGTATGAGAGAAAAATTCAAACTCAAAAAGATATGTTAAGAGCTTGCTCTATGGATTTCAAAGGTGGTTGGGATCAACACCTACCTTTGGTGGAATTTTCTTATAATAATAGCTTTCACTCCAGTATTCAGATGGCTCCTTATGAAGCTCTCTATGGAAAGAAATTCCGAACTCCAACTTTTTGGGATGAAGTTGGGGAAAGAAAGCTATTAGGACCTGATATTGTTGATGAGATGGCAAAAAATGTCAGATCTATTCAACAACACATAAGACCAGCTCAGAGTTGACAAAAAATTTATGCCGATAACTGAAGAAAGGACATAGAGTTTGAAGTGGGTGATAAAGTGTTCTTAGGAATATCTCCTTGGAAGACAGTAATGAGATTTGGAAAGAAGGGAAAGTTGAGCCCTAGGTATATCGGTCCTTTAGAAATACTGGATCATGTTGGGAAGTTAGTTTACTGATTGGCCCTTCCACCGAATCTCTCTCAAGTTCATGATGTGTTCCATGTATCTCTCTTGAGAAAGTACATACCTGATCCTTCACATTTACTATGCTCAGAAGTTGTACCGCTGGAGCAAGATCTTTCTTATGATGAACGGTCGATAGAGATTCTGGATTATAATGAAAACGTCCTACAAAACAAGACCACTTGCTTGGTGAAAGTTTTATAGAGGAACCACCAACCAGAAGAAGCTACATGGGGTCTTGAGGATATGATGAGGGAGAGGTATCCTCATCTTTTTGTTACAGAGTGACGAATTTCGAGGGAGAAATTCATTTTAAGGGGGGTAGAATGTAACACCTAAGATTTTTATGAGAAATATTTTGTTTATAAATCATCAAAAGAATCTTTCACTACACACAAAACTATATTGGCTTTCTTTACACGCAATCGCGACCTTCCTCGATAGCTTGTGTGGTACGCAATACCGAGTTTCACTAAACAACGATATGATATTAAATATTATTAAAACTAGCAGTTATGAATAGTAATACCCACTTTTTGAAATTTTAAAAAATTTAGCTTTCGAAATGGACTTCATTTTTGGATTCTGAATATCGAAATTATCCTAGGGTGAAATTTTGGTATTTTTCTGATAACATTAAATTTTTGATGAATAGTGAAGACACTAGGTTGCTATTTAAAAACCGAATTTTTATTTAAATAATTATTTATTTTATTTAAATTCATTTTAGGTAAAAATTGATACATAATACCTATACATGTTCAATGTCATTCATTGGAGTCATTTTATAATAATTTTAGATATATAAAAATTTTATTGAACTTTTCACCCTCTTTTACCCACCTCCTAGGAGATTTTGCAAATTTACATAAAACATAATTTTACCACTTCTGTGAGTGAATTTAAAATATCTGAGAGACACAGTTAATAACAAGGATTAAAATTTGGTTCAGTAAGATAAAAATAATTATGGGTGAATAGTAAATTTTTACTTTTTTACCACGGTTAAAAGTAAATAGGGTAATTAAGGGTAAAAATGATATTATTATTACCCTAAAACATGTCCTAATTCTATTGGATAAGTTTAAATCGACCAAAATAACCTTAATAATAAAATATTACCCTTTAGGACCACGTGGATTAGATTAGGACATTTAATATTATTTTATTTAAAGAAGAGTTAAAATAGTTAAAATCGAAGTTTAATAACTTAAACATTTTTAATATAGGGTTATATATAAGTTAATTAGACTATAAATATTAATTATAAATATAAAAAAATTTCCTACATAATTGTATTTTATTTATAATTTTTAGACTTTAAATAATTTAATTTATTTATGACACAACGATGATGCAGTAATTACCTTATTGAGGAAATATTAACATAATTGATGTTATAAATACCCTAATAAATGTAATTTTAGACTTTTTATGAATTAAACTAATTTTATAGGTTAATATGACATGTTATTATTGATTTAAATAACTTTTTTCGAACTAATAATGATGTTATGAGTTTCACAAAAAGCATGTATCAAATAGTGTCAAAATTGACATAAAATTGTTTTTTAAAAAAATATTATATTATTAATTGTAACTTTATTCCTAAAAATCTAAGTTTCGGCCAAATTACATAGATAAGGATATATATATTAATAATTAACCACTTGGGGTTTTTTTGGCTTGTTATAGTAAGTTTGTTAACCATATAGTATAAGAAAACAAGAAGACACGGTAAAAGTTAAATTATTTAACATAGAGTTAAATCTAAATGAAAAGGTTAAAATAGTAACCTAAACTTTTCTAAAATTTATTGTATAAGATTATTTCGACCCATCCCCACCTTAGCTTCGAAATAAATCAATTTTGATATATTAAAAACTGAATATGACTTTATAATAAAATAATATTTTAAGTTATTCCTAAAGTGCCCCTCTCCTTGCTTATAAAAGGGCGCCTCCTCCCTCTCATCCTCACACCACTTTGAGCCTTCAATCTCAGTCAGACCCTGCCAATTTCTCTTATCCAAATCCCTAGAAACATCCTATAGGTCCTGGTATTCTTCAAAGACCGTCTTTAGTGCCCTAAGAGGAGGTTAAGAAGAGGCGCTTCAAAGAAGAGGTAATGTCCGTTACCGATTCTTTCAACTTAATTTCTTCTTCTACTTTTTATTATTTAGTTGTTTCATTATGAAGAGATAACATCAGTAAAAATCATATACTGATATGTTATTATAAGTATGAAACAATCCTATTTCACCTTCTATCTATCCTATGGAAAATGAAATCACCGCGTGTGTGTACGTACAAAATACTGTCTCCACGACGTGGTGTAATCTGTTGTCCAACACCACCATTCTTGGATGGGTATAATGGTGTAAAGAATAACTATATATGATTATTGTAAAGTTATATTGATTCTGAAATAGTATACATACACTTAAATACAATTCCATGATCATGGGAATGATATCATCGCTCATGCGTACGTACGGCCTACCGTCTCCACGATGTGATGAGGCTCGTTTTACATGATCTTCATTGCATAAAGATTATATAAATGAATTGAATGAATAAATATGATATTCATTACACTAATACCATTTTTGTAAATGAGGTATCTATAACCTAAAAATAACAATAAGAATTTATTCGGCAAAACACACATAACAACAAAAAACAAAAAATACTCGAATAACAAGTAACAATGAAATATTACTAATAAGAAGCTAAGAATATGACCATATATGATATCATAACAACGATTAAGATTATAGAATAAGTCAATAACATTATTTAAATCATTATACAATAGGTTCAGACACGTACGAAGCAAATCTGACCTAAGGTAAGGGAAAATCTTGCAATCTCATTTTTATCTGAGATTGTTTATAATTCAGAATTTACTTGGGAATATTTATCATCCACATCCATGTTTCCTCAATATGTAATATTATTTATATCCTCCTAAAATTGTTTTAATCCAACTTTACCCTCGTTGTGTTTTTAGTAAAAGATATGAAAGGAATCTTTTTTCATTTTTCTTACGAGGTACTTTTTTACTTTTCCGGCCAAAGTACAAGAAGAATGTTTTTAACTTATACGGAATGAATGGAATCGTAGAACATTATTTATATAAATCTTCCTTTACAAGTTTTCAAGTTTCTTTTTAATCAAATTCTTTTAGTTTAAAATTTTATGACATGTTAAGAAAGGAAAAAAAATTAAAGTAGAAAGGATATTTTTCTCAAGAATGGAGTTCAAGTGTTTTATCAAAATTATTTTCCATTTAAGATAATAAAGGGTTTTATTTCAATCACTATTTTTACATTGATTTTATTATGTTATGATGGAATTATTTTTATGATGTCTTTTTATCTTATATGGATTATTCTATGATGGAATGATGTTTAAGAATCCCGTTTTTATTACACGGGTTATGCTATGATGTATGACTTATGATCTTGTGGAACACATAAGAATGGTTTCATTATGAGATGGGTGGGACCTATATCTCCCTCCAATGCATTGGGAAAAGATTAATATCTCAGGAGATACACATAGCTGGAATGGAAGGTTAATCTGGTTCAGTGATACCGGACTGAAACGAGGAGTGAACTCGGTTCAGAAATGGACTTTGTCTGCTAAGATAGTCTTGGAAATAAGTCTTGACTACTAAGAAATTATTCTCTATGATTATGTGTATATTCCAAAATGTTTCAAGTTATGATTATTGGGATTATATATCACTACTATGGTTTATCACGTGTTATGAAATTATGATCTCTTTTGCAGGTTAAGATTTCTGAAATGTTATGTTCTTATGAATATGATGTGATTGATATTTCTTTTGTTTACCCTTAATGAGTATTTGAGCTCACCCTTTTGTATTTTTGCTTTTCCCCAGGTCAAGAAGAAGGGTATTAAGTTGGATATTCCAAAAAGGGATTCTAGATATGATTAAATAAATTGGAGACAATGTAGATGATTTATGAACCAGTTGTTTATGTTTCCCAGTTTCTAAAGACACTATACCTATACGGTCCTATTGTGGTTTTGTTATATGTTGTAATAAGTGTGCTTCAATTTTGAAGTAATAACAATTTATGTAAAGTATGGGTGATTATAAGACTGGCCAGAAATACATGGTGCAGCTCTTTGGGCAAATAGAACTTCCTTTAAAACACCCATTGGGATGTCTCACTTTATAATAGTTTTTGGTAAAGCATGTCATTTACCAGTTGAAATCCAACATAAGACTTTTTGGGCTATGAAAACCTGTAATTTTGATTATGAAAATTTTGGTGAATTAATATTGTTACAATTGGATGAACTGGAGGAACTTCAACTTGATTCTTATGAGAATTCTAATCTCTACAAAGAAAAATCAAAGGAACTCCATGAGAAACACATCCTGATAAAGGTATTCCATGAATGTGAAAAGGTAATGTTCTTTAATTATCGATTTTTACTTCACCCAGGTAAGCTTAATTCTTGTTGGGAAGGTCCTTTTGTTAGTACCAATGTTTACCCATTTGGTAAAATTCAAGTCCAAGACCCCTCTTTCAAAAGGACATTCACGGTTAATGGACATCGGTTAAAGCATCACCATGAGAGGATGTAAAATCCTGGATCAACATCAACATTCACTATATACCCAACTTCTGTAGTAGACCAACCACCAGATAGAGATGACGACCCACCAAATCCAAACCAGGGGCACCTCTTTCCCTTTAACTCATATTCTCTCTCTCTATCTCTCTCTCTTTCTCTTTCTTCTTCTTCCTCCATCATTCTCATTTTTTTACCACATTCTTTATCAAACAATTTTTTTATCTTTCTCTTTTGTGTGGGTGTGTCTTTATTAAAAACTAAAAAAACATAAAAACAAAAAACATAAAAACAAAAAAACACACAAAAATCAAGAATCATGCTTACTCACCATCTAGTTTTGAAATTTTTTTCCAACCATTTTGGGGAGTCAAGAGACATGGATTCATCTAAAAAATCTTGTGTTTTCATCATATATTTTGATAAAGAATATTGTGTAAAAACCAACAAATTTTGAATGCTCAATTTTTTATTTAAAAAATGATTTTCCCAACCCATGAGATTTAACATTAGTTTCCATGCCAAGGACTGATAGGAACATATTTTAAAAATTTGTGTTTTTTACCCCCATTTGTGAGTCTTTAAATTTTGCACCTTCAAGTTGAATTTCCTACTTTAGTGTGAATTAAAATGATAGAGGCGTTTTCTGAACAACATCATAATCACAATAGACAAATAGCCTCCCATTTCCCTTACATTAATCCTACTTTTGGAAGTCCCTATGAGCCTATGAAAACATTTTCTTTGATATCCACATTACAAGACGAATACCTTTTCCCACCTAATAACAACATGGAATTTTATTGCATAATTTTTTGAAATTTAAGTGTGGGGGGAATGGATTTTATTTTGGGTACCCTTTTCTTGATTTCACAATGTTATCATAGGCTTGAGGAAAATCATCCATTTTAGTGTGGGGGAGAGGTTGTCCTTCAGTGGGGTTTGGGAATTTATATATTTTTATCTTGTATAATTTAAATGTGTTAAAAAAAATCATATATATATATATATTTTTAAAAATTAAAAAAATAAAAATAAGAATGTGTTGTGTCTTGGGTGGGTCAAAAATTACTCTTCCTCAACTTTGGATCTTGTTATAACTATTAAAGTTAGTTTCATGAGGATATCAATCATGGGTTTGGAGATGAGTGTTAGATCTACGTCATGTCCAAATTTAAAAAACTGAAGAAAAAAAATTGATGAACACTTATGTCACTGGGATAAGTTTTGTATTTTGTACATTTTCCATCTTCTCATTCCCTTCATATTTCCATCAACTTTTTTGTCCTATTTCATATTTTCATTCCCTAAAAAATATGTGTCTCCATTTCCTTTCATGTCTCATTTCATAAAAAATGTGCATTTCTTTTCCATGTTGGTGTTTTACCCCTATTCTTTTCTCTCTTGAACATTATATTCCTACCATTCCATTGCCACAGAAAACCCCCTTCAAAAGACCTCTTGATTCTTGTTCACTTTGGATAGGGATTGGGAGCTGAGATCTCCTTCAACCTCTAAGATTTTCACTTTTGGTTGGTGAAAGAGTGAACCTCTACAAACAAATTTTATCATCTTGAGAGTTGTGAGTTTTGAGTGTCCATGATTTCTATTTCTAAATTTGAGCCTGAAAAAAAAAGTTGTTTTTGGGACATTATTTCTGTAAAAATTTGAGGTGTAATTTAATATGGATGAGTGAAATAGTCTAAACCTCCCCTGATTGGAGAAAACCAAAATTTAATATTTTTTGGTGAGTGAAAATGATTTTGTCATGATTTTATATTTGTTTCATATAAGGACATGAACAAGAATAAGAATGGGGGAGTTGATGTTATTAATATTTTTAGCAATTATTATATACTCCCTTTACTTGTTTTATATGAAATGTTCATAATTTGTGTGAAATATTAATGTTTTGATACTAAGTATAATTTTTGAGAATTTTTAGATGTAGTCCAATTGAGTAAGTTTACTATTTTATTTATAAGGATCATCATAATGATCCAAATTATGTATTTCTGGTTTTTTAGGATTCCTAATTCAATATAAAACATTTCATTATAAGGGATCATGGGCCAATTATTACTTTTGAAGGCTCATATGGACCACACAAGATGGCCCACAGAATCTGTGAGGAAACCAGACCATCCATGAAGATTGAATTACTGGGATCATTCCAAAAGTTAAAATTCATTCATTCTCCTAAAACATTCGGAAAAAAATTCATGTAGTAATGAATAAAAATTTCTGGGCCCAAATCTAAGAACAAGGTGCCCAACTAATGCTTTTAAGTCCATCCCATCATTTTGTCAGGAAATTAAATTCTAAACACTATTAATAACATATCTCATGATTTAATTATCAAATCAAGCTGATATTTTGTACTGTTAAAGTGGATATATACGTGGCTAACTTTTTCTAAAAAAATCATTCAGACATTACGAAATCTTCTTATTCAAAAACCCATTCATATTTTGGATTTCAAATAGTTTGGATTGAAATGAACACATTAAATTTGTTTAATCAACCAGACATAACATTGGATCCTTGAATCCAATGGTCACCAAAATTTTCAGAGTTGATAGAAGAGATATTTATATACAACTTTAAATAATATCATATCTACGGATTTCTTTGTCTAATTTATCAAATCACTGATGCAAGTGGAGGGGTAGTTTTTGAATGCAAATAGCCCACAACATTGGGCTATAAATACATCCCCCTCCACTCCTTTCAATGGTTTGGAATTTCAGAGAAAAGGAGGATAGTTTGGAATGACCAAGGCTCTGCCAAAGGCTTGGGAGGATCTTCCATAATCATGTTTTTACTTGATAAATCATTCCTCCTTGCTTCCTTTCATTTAATTTTGTGTTGTTCTTCGTTTGTAATATTGTAAGTCTTTTTTTTAATTCTTTTTTAATGAATGTTTCTTCTTCAATATCTCTTATTATCACCCACCTTCTGTAGTTTCATATCAATGTTCTTAAAATTGTTTTAATAAAGTTGAATCCTCTTCCCTTCTTTCACTTCCTCATTCAATCGAAATTGTATTTTTAATTATAATTATCGTTCGTGTGTGTGGGTGTTCGACGCACAAATATTTTCTCATCTCATTCTTTTTGTTCTATTTATAATTCATCTCCATTAACATATATTACCATATTAATAACTATATTAATGGTTGAGTAAGTATATTATTAGGGTGAGTCAAAATTTAGGGATGTTAAGTGATTTAGAGTATTTTCTTAATGAATATTCTTCAAATTAACATTGTGTATGTCGGACTTAACTTGTCATGTATTAATGAATTTTTTTTTAATATGTGGTTTCCATGGATTATTGGAACCATAAATACACTACCATAAATAATATATAATTGAGATTAGAACCCTAAGTTATGTTAAGGCTTGGTTTAAATCCTTAACACTTAGTAATTCCAATCAACGTTATTTTGTGAAGTGGGTGTTAATTTAAATGCAATATAAATAAAAGATAAAGGATATCAAAAGCTTAACTCCCTAAAAATGAACTCACCACAATCATTATAAATTTTTTAAATCAATATTAATAAATTAATAATTTCATAAGCTCTAAAAACTACCCCCCCCCATCAGAATACAATCAACTAAAAGAAAATGACTAGTAAAAATTATCATCATCAAGGATTCAACCCGAGTGTTTCTATACACGTTAGCAAAGCATCAGAACTTTGAATCATAGATAGGAGACAATTAGTTGTGCGTTTCACACATCAACATTCAAACATAACTCATTCAGTACAATATCGAATATTCTAATATAATAAATTAACCTCAATCAATAATAATGAAGGATATTGACATAGATGAAAATAATCATCAAAATTATATGAGATTAATATCCCCTTTTTCATGAAAACATCAAAAAGTTTCACAATTTATCCAGAAGTCGTTTAAAATAGATTTTTCAATCAAAGCGTCCCATACAACTTTTAATATTTTAAAGGGAATTTTAATTTTAAAAAAAATAATGTGCACATATATACTTAGTTAATTTTTTTTAAACATAGACATTAATGAGAATGGTTTAGAATAATAAATCTTTAAAACATTTGAAATGATATTTTATTTAAAGTTACAAACCAAATGAGAGACACTTGAATTCAAATAATTGAGCTATTAAAAACTTTTTAATATCATGAGAATAAAGGTATTCATGATATACAATTCCATTGTATAGTATATACACCATATAATAGTGAATTGGTAGATAATAACAAAGAAGTCTCAATGGAATGTAAGTTGAGATGAAATGCCTTATAATGACCGTATCCACTGGTTAAGGATAAATCAGTGACATAATTATGTGTGAAAAACATAAATACACTAAATATGATTTAATATTCAGTGTAAATCAATCAGAGGACCTTCACACATATTCTTGTAAAAACAACACCAATGAGTTGGATGTTTAACTCAATGAATAGAAATTGAGTTAAAATTACTCTTGTCAAGTTTATATCGATTACATAAAAAATTATGAATGGAGTGATTATGTGTATCAAAAGTATATCCAAAAAAATGGGAGTGAATATTACTAAATAAGTCTATAAATAGTGATTTCCCCCATAATTATGGATTAAAATAATCAATGAAGTTTGCGTAAAATCGAATGAGAGGAAACTGAAATTTTAAATTCCCTTACAGATTTGGTAACTTATGAAGCATACACCCCATGAAAAAAGGATCATAAAATAATGATGTAAATACCCATAAATTAAAGTATATTATACAAATAATACAATCATGGTCAGTACATAAACCACATAAACTGTAATAGTGGAAAATATAGCATGAATCTCATGGGAATAAATGTCAGATGAAAACCCCTGACCGTGTTGTAATCAGTCGAGTTGTATGACCAAAAGTTAATAACCATGATATGAATTATAGAATACCATGAAAACTAAATATAATCAAGATAATATATATCAAATGGTATTACACAATACAAGACGTCCAATAAATAAGTGGCGAACAATGGAAATCTCATGCAATTAAAAGTGAGATAAGAAACCTCTTACCTCGTGTCCAACTTGACTCGTATGTTCTATGTTATTCTTGAACAATAAACATAAGTTAATTTACACGTATTTAAGAAAAAAATTCATGTTAATTAAAACTTTTATATCACTTATTACCTTACTATAATAATTAGTTAATTGTTTGAGTTCATATTAGACATTTTGTGGATGTTCGGAACTTTAGTAAAAAATGAACTAGTTATAATTAAAAATTGTCCATGTGGTCAAAATTTCATTATCTACAAGATTATATTAATCATTAAGATATCATATATATCATATAGATCCAGTTTATATGTATTTATATTATTCTAAATCATTTGAAGATGTGAAATGAAACACACCGTTCATGGAGACGGTAAGTTGTACGTACGCATGAACACTACTTTCATTTCTATTTTATATTTAAAGGAATGAATACATAATATTACATAGGTATATTATAATTACATTATTATATATATGATATTTAATTTAATTTAATTCATCTTTTATACCTTCCACATGTGGCACTAACGAGTCATATCACTTTGAGTGGGCAGTAGTCCGCACGTCCTCAAATGAAATTATCATATTTACCCATTATGGAAACCATAAGTGTATGATATAAATGAAAAATACATAAGTATAGAGAAAATATATATATAATATATATCACATGTAAATAAAGTTTCCATCTTAATTGCCACCATAAGAGGTGGTATAAGAAGATTGAACAATCATCGTTTCGTGAGGCAGTAGTTCACTGTCCATAGAAACAGTGTGTTCTTTACCGATTAGACGGAGGTGTGTGTAAGTTTAGCTAAAAATCCTTCTAATATAAAAAACTAGTATATATATGATAACTTTTTAGTTTTAAAATAAAGTAATAAAATAGTTTAGGATGTTGGAGAGGTAAAATAAAACAAAATAACTTAAGAGAAGACGTTACCTTTAAATCGGGTAACTCCTTTGGGTTCGAACAAAAATGATTTCATGAAGTTCCTTCAGCCTAAGGTAAGGCTTTTAGGTGGAATATATGGATCTTGAGAGCATATTTGTGTAGCGTTTTTATGAGCCAACGGGCTTTAGAGTTGTGAGTAATGGGTTAGAGGTGAGGGTTTTTTATAAGGGGAGAAGGGGCTCTTTAGAAATGTTTGAAAATGTTATTTTATTATATAATTATTTTCAGCTTATAATGGTTGAAAACATATAAAATTAGAAGATATTATGACAATTTTTTTAAATAAAATCATACAATAAAAATTGGACTGGTTTTGGATATTTTTTTAATCTTTATTCACTTATTTATTTAAATCATTCTTTAATGAGGTCAACATTGCATCATTATTGTGTCATAAATAATTTTATTTATTTGATGACAAAAAATTATAAAAAAATACCATGATGTAGTAAATATTTTAATATTTAAAATTAATATTTATAGTCAATTATATAACTTATATAACCCCATGTAATAATTGATGTACTAACAGATATACGTTTATGTCATTTCTGTCATTACATAAAATTAATTAATATAATGTGTCATTATCATTATTAAGTGGACCCATGGGGTCACCAAATATGCCCAAGGACGCCAATGTTCTGAAATGTAACAAAAAATAGGATTAGGACACATGTTATGATAATTTAATGTTATTATATTATTATTTTTACATTGAATTACCCTATTTACATTTAACTACGGTAAATAAAAGTCAAAAGATACAATTCACCCAAACTTATTTTAATATTATTGAACCAAATTTTACTTAATAATAACAACCATGTATGTGATATTTTCAAAATTCAATTCAGATAAGTGGTAAAATTTCATTTAAATGAAAAAGTTGGTTTTTTTAACTACTACTTAGTGTTTTCAATATTCATCAAAAATTGAAGTTTATCTGAAAAATACAAAAAATTCAGCCACAGATATATTTGATATTATGAATTCAAAAAAGTTTTATATTTTAAAAAATTCAAAACATAGAAGTTTCATCAATTAATTTATAATTAATTTCAGTTGTCAAAACCAAAAAATGTGTTTTTTAAGAAATATTAACTATCAAATGATCGACACTTGTTTATGTCCAATTTGAAAGGGAAATTACGTACAATGACCAAAATTGGATTAAATGTTAAAAATATAATCTAATTATACTTTAAACCCAATTAAAAGATAATCTATCCATATAAATAAATTTTATTAAAAGGCAGTTTTGAATTAAAATACAGTATTTTTCACTATTCCTAAAAAATGAATTTTATCAGAAAAATACCAAAACTTTACCCAAAGTAAATTATGATGTTTAATTTCTAAATTATTATTTTATTTTGTCAAATATAACATATAAAATTCTCAAATATTGTATTTAAAAAAGATTCTCCATTAAAAGGTGGAAAAACAGTATTTTTGGTAAAATACTTCTTTTATCTAAAAAAATGAATTTGTCTGTATATTATATCTATGAAACAGAAAAGATGAATGTTAAAATTATATGGGATATATATATAAAATTCAAAATGTGGTTATTACTATTCATAAATTCATTATAAATTTCTAGTTTGATAGTTCGTTGTGCGCTTCAACTCGGTGTTGCGTACATCGCACGCTATTGTATTATTCAAAGAGAACTGTACCATTGAAACTTGGGGTGTAAAATTCTTCCCTCATTCAATAAATTTCATCCTCGAAATTTTAAATTGTTTTCAGAAAGAAAAAGTTTAAAAAATTAAAAAATATCTTTGTGGAAAACCCACATTATAAATAGGGTTAACAAAATTTAGACTTAATAAGAGGGAAAGGGAAATGAAAAATTCACCACCAATTTAGGATTTTGAATACAAGAAAATTAGTGGCAGTTATAATTTGAGGAAAAAAGTATATATTTATAATGAGTGATTGAGGTCATCAATCACAAACAAGTGAATGGAAAATTAAGGGCCTCAAAGCCATAAATATATATGAATAATGTAAGGTATTAGGATAATATATTTGTGGATTTAAGATCCTTTCTCTATGGTTTAAGAATTAATTTCTTTATAGAATAAGAAAAAATATACATCATAAGTAGAGTTCCATCCTTTAAATAATTTCTACCGCAAACTCATCTTTCACTCCAAATGATGAGTATTCAAGAATACTTGGTCACACCCGATGCGCTATAATCAACTTATAGATAATCACATAATCCATAATGGATGAACTATATATTTTCCTAATCTTTAGAGATTTTCCAAAACCAAAATGGTTAGTACAAGATCAGATAATCCCCAAAAATGATAATCCTTTAGAGAAATAAATAATAATCATAATTTCTAAAATGAAACCAACAATACCCAAATTTCAATAAATACCATTAAATATACAATTTTCCTTAAAATCATCCAATATAATACAATCTAAGATTGAAACCAAAAACTCAAAAGAATTTTATTACGTAGTATTCCATGTTAAATTGTATCTCCAAATAACATCAACTACTCCTAAATTCACATACTTAAAAGTAATTAACATAATCTCATATTCCCTATGATAGGTTAACAATTTTCATAAATAAACTAATTTTCTATAAATCCACAATAATAAAATAGATAAAAATCAACCATTAATCTTGAAATGAAATCCCGTATTATTCTATTTTCCTTAGGCATATAGTGTTCCCAATAGAGTGAACATCTTACAAAATAACGAATATCACTTAATCACCAAATAATTTTCCAATACTATGTATATCCATTTGATAAAAATAATATCCAAAATAAACTTATTATTGGTCAACAAAATCATTTAAGTAAATTGAATTAGTCATACTAACCAGGGACTTCACATAGTCTAGTGGTGGGTGATAAATCTCAGTCACACATTGGTCATGGGTTAGATTCCCACATCTTTGTCCGACGTGAAGAGTTCTCACATGGTCTACATGTTTTTAATTTTCAAAAAAAATATTTTATTATATTCCGAAAATGATATAAATTCCTCAAAATAATCATAACATTATTTTACTACAAATTTTATCTCATACCTCGCATTTTCATCCCAAAATTTAATAACATGTTATTACCTCAGATTCAAGGATCATGTAAAACAAAATGGTTATTTATAACTATATCCACAATAGAAAAGATATTTCTTCCTCACATAGCATTTTCATGTAACAAACTACAGGGATACACATACAAGAAAAAATACTTCAATAGTAATCCCATCAACAATGATCATTAAAATCTTTTATCATTTCACCATTCATTTATTTCCACATAGGTTCTTCCATGATAAAAAGGTTATAATATAGAATAGATAATTCACTCGGGTAATGCTCAGGTCCCCTAAATTTACGGCAAATGAATGTAAATGGATTTTTGGTTTCATTTTTATTATTTTCCATAGTACTATTCATTTTTCGTTGGCAATTCTTTACATTATGTCTTCTATTACCACAATTAAATAATTTATTTGTTACATAGGGACACTTTAAAAGGTGTCTCCTTCCACATTTCTAGCATGATAGAAATTGAGATTTCATTTCTCCATGGTCGCCACTACTGGAGCTCTTATCTTTCACTGCCTTTATCCTTTTTGTTGAGTCCAGGAGTTGGTTAATATATATGTTGTTGATCATATTTTTGGAAAACTAATTTGGAATAAACATGATATATTTTCATCCAATAAAAAATCTATTTAGTTGCTCATTTCCACCATTGTTCCCACTTTTTACATCATGCTCAATATTACTTTGACTTCCTTGGAATCTAGCCATTGACAAAACCAGAAAGTAGTGTGTGAGTAACAATAGTAAAAAATCATTTATTGAATACCATGATACCTTATTTTAAATCTAAAACACATTAGTATTAACTAAGGTTATTTATTATCATCTTTTATTAAAATCCATCAAATTGGTCTGTAATAAAAATGTGAATTATTCTAAGCATATCACCCTAGAGTGTCGTAACCAAGAGTGCAGCAAGGCCCATTTTCGTGCACCAGTTCCTGTTCAAATCTATCTCAAAGTGGGGTTTTCATGTTTTACCCCTAGGTACATATGTTCCATAGCCACCTCTACCAAATCGTATCTAGAAAGGGATGAATTACTTAGAAAAAGAAAAAAATATTACATTAACATCATTTATGGATGTTCTTCTATACTAATCCTGAAATTCTTTCTAAGGATAATGTTCTCAAATTAGAGTTTTTCTAAATATAGTTTCCAATGTTTTTACTAAACGTCCACTTATACCAATTGTAATGCCCCAACCCTAGTTACCCAGTGTTTGTGCATTATTACATAAAATTGGTATAATCTCAAGAGATCATGTCTCGAATGATCTATTATTTTAGTATCCTTGTAAGTACTGGATACATATATACATTATACGTTACGTTATGAAATAAATAAAAATGAAAATATCCCCCCTTTGAACCCACTCATATTCATTGGCCTATCCTTACAGGTTAAAAATAATATACTTCTTCATATCCCGGGAAAAGAAAACATAAGAAAGAGGTTAGATAAGATCCTCATTGGGGATAACAATATATCTGGAACTATCATAAATAATCATAAAAATTTAAGGTAATGTATAAGACTAAAACATAGTCCTTTTAAATATAAACTTCATCATAATATAGAAATAATAAATTGAATAATTCCATTTACTTATTCACATGGATATTAAACTATTCTAATAATCATACGTAATATCAATAGTCATTTTTATAATGATGGAATGCATAATACGGTACATCATGACAACATAGTTCAGGACTTGTGCAAAGACTACAAATAAAATTTTTTCAAGGCCCTGTTCCAAGACACTAGTTTGTCTCATGAGACCTACCATGAATTAAGGAGCTATAGCGGGCTCCACTATTAACATACTAAGTCCAATGCATTCCTTGTATAGAAAGGTTGAAACATAATATAAACATTCGTATTAAAACTAGCATACAAAAGGTAAATATTTTAACCACAAACCATGAATGGTATAAAAAATAGCACATCCATAGTCAAAAATAACTCTTTCAATACAATATGGAAGATTGTATTATAATAAATTAACCTAAATCGAGAATAATGAAGGATATTGACATAGATGAAAATAATCTTCATAACTATTTGAGGGAAATATCCCCCCTTTTCTTGAAAACATTTAAAAGTGTCACTATTTATCAAGAAGTAGTTTAAAATTGATTTTTGAATAAAAGAGGCCCATACCACTTTGAAAGGTAATTTAATTTTAAAACATTATTTTCCATATAAATAAATCCTTATAACCAATTTTAAAACATGGACATTAATCAGAAAGATTTATAAGAATAAATCTTTAAAACATTTAAAATGATATTTTAGATATAGTTCCTAACCAAATGAGAGATGCTTGAATACAAATAATTGAGTTAATAAAAACTTTAAAATATCATGGGAATAAATGTATTCATGATATAATCTGTCAATGTGCATTATATACACTATATAAAAGTTAATTAGCACATAACAACAAAGAAGTCCTAGTGGAATAAAAGTAGAGATGAAATTCTTTATAAAGACTATATCCTTAGGTTTAGGATAAATAAATGACATAATTATGTGTGATAAATATAAATACAGTCAATATTATTGGATATTCAGTGTAAATCAACCAAATACATTCCCATATATTCTTGTTAAATCAACACCAATGACTTGGATGTTTAACTCATTGAAAAAAAAATTGAGTTAAAATATCTCTTATCATGTTTATATCGATGACTTGAGAATTTATAAATGGGGTGATTATGTCTATAAAAAGTATATCCACACCAAGGGGACTGAAAATTACTACATAAGTAAATAAATAGTGATTTTACACATAATCTTGGAGTAAAATAATTAATGATGTTTGCGTAAAATCGAATGCATGGAAATTGAAATGTAAAATTCCCTTACCGATTTGGTAACTTACAAAACATAAACCCCGTGAAAGAAGGATCATACAATGATGATTTAAATACCCATAAATTAGAGTATATTACACAAATAATACAATCATGGTCAGTACATAATCCATACAAAATGTAATAGTGGAAAATATATCATGAATCTCATGGGAATAAAAGTGAGATGAAAACTCCTTACCACATTATAATAAATTGAGTCATATGAGAAAATTTTAATAACCAAAAAATGAATCATAGAATACCATGAATATAAATATAATCATGATAATATATATCAAATGGGAGTACACAATACACAATATGAAATAAATAAGTGGCGAACAATGGAAATCTCATGGGATTAAAAGTGAGATAAGAAAGCCCTTACCTCATTTCTAACTTGACTCATATGTTCCGTGTTATTCATGAATAATAAAATTAAGTTAATTCATACAACCTTATGAAAAAATTTCATGTTTATTATTTCTTTTATATCACTTATTACCTTTCTATAACAATTAGTTAATATTTTGTGTTCATATCGTACATTTTGTCAATGTTTGGGACATTAGGCCAAAATGAACTTGTTATAATTACAAATTGTCTATGTGGTCAAAATTCCATTTTTTACAGAATGACATTCATGATTTAGATATCATATATATCATATGTATCCAGGATATATGTATTTATAATATTCCATATCATCTGATGTTAATAAATGAAACACACCATTCATGGAGACGGTAAGTCGTACGTACACATGAACTCTACTTTCATTTCGATTTTAAATTTAGTGGAATGAATGTTCATAATACATAGGTATATTATATTTCAATTATACTATATATGTTATGTAATTTAATTAACTCCATCTTTTATACATTCCAAATATGACATTAATAAGTCATATTACGTTGAGGGGGCGCTAGTCCGCACTTTCTCAAATGAAATTATTTTATTTACCCATTTTTGAATCAATAAAAATATGATATAAATGAAAAATATAGAGGTATACAAAAAATGTAAATATAATATATATCACATGTAAATAAATTTACATCTTAATGTCCACCATGAGGGGTGGTAGGAGAATATTGAACAATCATTGTTTCATGAGGTAGCAGTCCGCCGTCCCTAGAAACAGTATGTTCTTTACCCATTAGACGAATGAGTGTGTAATTTCAGTTAGAATATTTCTCATATTTACAACCTAGTATATTTAAGATGCTATTTTTTTTATAAAATAAGTTAATTAAATTGTTTAGTGGGTTGGATAAGTAAAATAAAAGAAATGAATATAAGAGAAGATGTTACCTATAAATTGGGTAACTCCCTTTAGTTTGAACCAAAAGGATTTATTGAATTTCTTTATCACTAAGGTAAGGATTCTAGGTAGAATAAAGGTATACTGAGAGCTTATTTTGTCATATTTTGGATGAGACAATGGGCTTGAGAGGTGTGAGTAATTAGTTAGAGGTGAGGGCTTTATAAGGGGGGGAGGGGCTATTTAGGAATGTTTGAATATATTATTTTATTATATAATTATTCTCAGTTTCTAAAGGTCGAAAACTTATTAAATTAAGATATAATATGACTCTTGTTAGAAATAAAATCATCCAATAATAATTGGATAGGGTTTGGGTATTTATTTAATCTTTATTATCTTATATATTTAAATCATTCATTAATGATGTAAACACTGCATCATTATTATGTCATAAATAATTTTATTTATTTTATGTCTAAAAATTATTAAAAAAAATACCATTATGTATTAAATATTTTTTTATTTAAAATTAATATTTATAGTCAAAGAGATAACTTAAAAAACCCCATATAATAATTGATTTACTAAAAGATATATGTTTAGGTCATTTTTATTATACTTTAAATTAATTAATAAAAAATGTCATTATCACTCTTAAGTGTCTCCATGGTGTCCCAAAATAATCCCATGGATTCCCATGGTTGGAAATGTATCATCCAATAGTATTAGGACACATGTTAGTGTAATTTAATATTATTATAATATTATTTTTACCTTGATTTATCCTATTTACCTTTAACCACGGTAAATAAAAGTCAAAAGTTACTATTTACCAAAAATTATTTTCATATTATTGAACCGAATTTTACTTAATAATAAAAACCATGTTTGTCATATTATGTAATTTTATTTCACATAATCGGTAAAATTTCATATAAATGAAAAAGTTAGTTTTTTTAACTACTACTTAGTGTTTTCACAATTCGTCAAAAATTGAAGTGTTTCAGATAAATACCAAAAATTCAGCCTAAGCTATATTTCATATTAAAAATTAAAAAATGATATCTATTTTAACAATTCAAAACATAGATGTTGCATAAATTAATTTAAAATTAATTCCCGTTGTCAAAAACAAAATGGGTGTTTTTAAGAAATAATAACTATCAAAAGATTGACACTTGTCTGTGTCAAATTTTAAAGTTAAATTACTTATAATGTCCAAAATTGGATTAAATGGTAAAAAAATAATATAATTAAACTTTAAACCCAATTAAAATTATAATATAACCATATAAATAAATTATATTAAGAGAAATTTTTGAATTAAAATACATTATTTTTCAGTATTCATAAAAAATTAACTTTATTAGAAAAATACCGAAAAAATACCCAAATAAAATTTTGATGTATTGGTTCTAAATAAGAATATTATTTTTCCAAATAAAACATATAAAAGTGTCAAATATTGGATTTAGAAAGGTTTCTACATTAAAAGGTGGAAAACTTCATTTTTTTAAATAATTTTTTTATCAGAAAAATTAAATTTTTCTTTATATTATATCTAAGAAACACAAAATATGATTTCTAAAATTATATGGGATATTTATAAAATTCAAAATATTGTTATTACTATTCATAACCACTTTCTAAACATCTAGTTTGATAGGTTGTAGTGCACTTGAACTTGGTGTTGCATACATTGAACGCTATTGTATTATTCAAAGAGAAGTGTATCATGGAAGGCTGGGTTGTTACAATTTCTCGTGAATAAAAAAATTTAATATGGAATGAACATATATAATAATATATTTAAAAGGTTGTATCTAGAGTAAAATATTAAATCCCACCCTTCACTTTACTATCATACAGTAAAAATGGGAAAATATAGGCTTTAAAAAGGAATCATTCCAATATTTTATTGAAAATGGTAGAGAATGACATGATGTTTCATCTAGGTATACATCTACATGCCTTGGGGCCTATCTCACCAAAACCCCCACTACGACATATGAGACCCTATATTTTCACATCATTGGAAGAGAGGTGGTACTTATCATTAATTTAGAGTTACCCTCTATCTGAATTGATATATGTAATCATGTCTCAGAAGATGAATAACCAATGAAATCACAGGATGAGTTATAATGACTCAATGAGAAGAAGTTGAACAGATTTAACTACCTTTAATTTCATGAGAATCGGTTTGAATGAACTTTCAATAAGAATGTGCACCTCCTATAATTCCACTTTGGAGAGATATAATTACATATAAGAACCCATATGATACCTATGAAGTATCCTTAGATGTTGGTGCTAAATTGGAAAGGATCTTAATCATACACAAGGTCTATTCCAAGGTATCTTACTCCATATCCACAATAGATGAGGAACTCATAACACTATCCACTAATACAATGTTTGTTATAATTTTTTTCTATAATTATTACATGAGAAATAGTATGATATGTTTGATATTACACTTACTAGAACATGTCATGGAATAAACTCATTAAATGATAAAACATCTATCCTTTTTTCCTGACATTGTACTACATGAAATATAGTCCTATATACTAGACCGTAAACATATTATATTTGGATATGCAATGGGACCCATGACCCACATGGTATCCAGAAACACATAAAGGAAATGAACACTCCCAAGATATGAGTCATATCTATTTATGGTAATTTAATTTCAATGAACTACATGATGATTTATTCTCATTCCGTATTGATGTGTAGTGAAATATTTTTTTTTCTATTCATAGTGACAAATCATGTAAATATTATTTAATGAGTTTCCCCTCTTCACCCCATAACTAAAAATACCATCACCTTTCCTCGGTATTTTAGAATTTACTCATTTATGATGTGTCATTAGTTACTTGTAACAAAGAGAAGCGCCTTACACAACACATTATAATCGGATAATTTTGAAAAAAATCGATTATTTGAGCATATATACATTGAAATATATAATATCTTCTTCCTTATCAAATGATGGTAAATAGAATAGACATTGTCCCTACCGTAAGATTCAATACTATGAGGTAGAAATCTAACATTCATGAAATTATATGTCTCAGAGTGTTCCATCATCATGGACTCTTTATCTTATTCATGAGAGATATATCCTTGCAAAATTATTTAGCATAAAAATGGAATATTTGGTAGAGTATTAACTCCTCAGTTTCCTCGCATATGTCCTAAATTAATGGATTGAATCACCTTTTAAAAGATCTATGTGGCGACTTGATTATCATAAAATTAGGATATATAGTGTAACACCCCGGGTAAATAAAGAGTATGACATTTTCACATTTATCTATATTTGTGAATAAAATATTAATATGACTTTAAAAGGGACGATATGCTCAATGGCGTACCCAACACGGAACAACGAGTTTCTTGGGAATCTTACATTGCACTCTAATAATAAAATAATATTATTTTAAATAGTAGTTAACGCATGGCCGTTGTAATGGCGGGAATGAACAGAACTAACTAAAAAATTATTATATATGTTTGTCAAATATTTTTACTTTTTGCAATAAATGTTAGAGGATTAAAAATGCGAATGAATCCAATTTTAAGCGTAAACATTCTAATATTCTTTAAAAGGCCGATTAACCGCCTTTTGATGGCAAACCTCTTTTAAATCCACTTTTTGAAAATTGTATGTGTTATATTTGAAAAAATAATATTTTTCTTTATAATAGGGACATTAAAAGTTTCTTTTTGTAAATTTTTGGTATTTTTCCAAAAAAGTTCAATTTTTAATGAATAGTGAAAAATGTTGTATTTTAATTCAAAACCACTTTTTAATCTAATATATTAATATGATTAGATTATCTTTTGAATTGGTTTTAAATTGAAATTAGAATATATTTTTACCATTTAATCCAATAGTGGTTGTTGGAATTAATTTCACTTTGAGATAGGACTTAAACTAGTGTCAATCTTTTGATACATTTTGTTTCATAAAAACACGCTATTTGTTTTGACAGCGGGAATTAATTATTAAATTAATTAATGCAACTTATATGTTTTTAATTTTGTAAAATAGATATCATTTTTGAATTCAGAATATCAAATATAGCTTAGGGTGAATTTTTGGTAATTTTCTGAAAACTTCAATTTTTGATGAATAGTGAAACCACTAAGTGGTACTTATAAAAACTGATTTTCCGTTTAAATGAAAATTATCCATCTTTGTGTTTTGAATTTCAAAAATCCGACATACATGGTTGTCATTAAGAAGTAAAATGTGGTTCAATGGGATTAAAATAATTTTTTGGTGAATAGTAACTTATTAAGTTTTTAATCGCGATTAGAGGTAATTATTGTAGTTTAAGGTAAAAATGATGTTTATATAATATGAAATGACCTAGAAACATGTCCTACCCTCATTGGATGTGTCATGACCGACCATGAAAATCCATGGGTCAACTTGGGGACCCCATGAAGCCACTTTGGTTGGAAAATGACATAAATACCTTTTTATTTAATGTTAAAGTAAAAATGACACACACATGAGATGTTTTACTAAAAAAAAATTTACATGGGGTTATACAAGTAATATTTTTTACTATAAATTTTCATTAGAAAGATAAAACGATTTCCTACATCATGATATTTTTTTATAATTTTTAGACATTAAATATATTAAATTATTTATGACATCATGATGATGCAGCGATTACCTCATTAATAAATGATTTAAATAAAATGAAAAGATAATGTACAATCTATGCCATACACATGTCCAAAACCTATTGTATGGGTATATTGCGAAACCTTATCACCTTATCCTCGAAACACATCCATGTGGGACCCTTAAAATCTGAAACACATTCTAAAATAATGTAACATTTCCTTACTTTCCAAGAGTGCCACTCCCCTCCTCTTATAAAAGGCCCCCACCTCTACCTCCATACCCACACTTCCCAATCCTTTGGCTCGTACAAAACCTGCCCATTTTATCTCTCTACATCCCTCTATTACTCCTTGAATCCTCACTTTGGGAAGAAGTTTTCCCAAGGAATCCTTTGAGCTCAAACCAAAGAGAGTTACCCGATTTTAAGGTAATGTCTTCACTTGTGTCCTTTTGTTTTATTTTGCTTCTCCAAACCCCTAAACTCTTTTTATTCATTTATTTTGTAACAAATACAGTATCTTAAATATACTAGGATGTTTTTATAAGAATTATTCAAGCTACACATACACACACCTACATCGAATGGTTAAATAACATACTGTTTCTGTGGATGGTGAATTTCTGCCTCACGAAATGATGATTGTTCAACATTCTTCTAACACCATCAAAGGTGGCCATTAATAAGACACTATATTTATATATGATATATAATATGTTTATATTTTACTTACCCCTCTGTATTTTTCATTTATGGAATACCTTTATGGTTTCCATTATAGGTAAACGCGATATCTTCATTTAAGGAAGTGCGGACTACCGCCCCCTCAAAGTGATTTGATTCGTTAATGCCATATGTGGTACATATAAAGGATATATTTAATGATATTATATATGATACCATACTGTAATTAAAATACTATTATGTATCATTATGTTTTAATTCCATTAAATATGAAATAGAAATGGAAGTAGCGTTCATGCGTACGTACGGCTTACAGCCTCCATGAACGGTGCATTTCATTTCTTAACTCTAAATGTAATGTAATATTATAAATGCATGAATATACTGGATATATATGATATATATGATATCTACATCATGAATACAATTATGGATATAATGGATATTTTACCACATGAACAACTTGTTATTATAAAGAGTTTATTTTTTACTCAAGTACCAATGATCGTTAAAACGACCGTTATTAGCTTAAATAACAACATAGTGTTAATGACTTGGTAATAAGTGATATAAAAGGAATAATTAACTTTATAAAGGTTCTTAAGGAAGTATAAATTAACTCAAGTTTATTATTCATGAGATTAAAGGACGATCGAGTCAAGTCGGACCCGAGGTAAGTGATCCTACTTCTCTCTTTCTTTTTAAGTACACTCTTTTATGTCATTCCTTTTAAGAACATATTTATTGTGATTGGGATGTTATTTCATATTACTACTACTGTAGTTTTTATGTTCATATGATGAGAGACCCTATTCTCTCTCATCAATCCATTTTCGAAGTTTTGAGTGGCGCCGTTAGGCTGCCGAATTTTCGTAAGAGATCTAACCCCTCTCTTTCTTTTTAAGTACTCTCCGATATGTCACTTATTTTAAGATCCTATTTCTTATGTTGGGGGATGTTCTTTTATATTACTATTTCTATAAACTTTATTTTAATATTATTAGAGACCCTATTTGATCTCATAAATCCATTTGTGTATGTTTTAAGTGGCGCCGTTAGGCTGCCGAGTTTTCATAGGGGATTTTTCATCTCACTTTTATTCCCATGAGATTTATGCTACATTTGCCACAATTTATTTTGAGTGGTGTATGTAATTCCAATTATTTTACTCATTGTGTAATATAATTTCATTTATGAGTATTTACATCAATGTTTTATTGTCATTCTTTCACGGGGTGCATGTCTCGAAAGATACCCATGTCGGTAAGGGAACATTTCACCCTCCTCTTTTTAAAAGACTTCTTTTGTTGGGTCTTTTAATTTACATATTGTTATGTTGGGATATGTTCTTCTATATCCTTATTTATGTAAATTTAATGTCCAAGTGATGATATAGCCTTTTTATCTCTCATCAACTCATTTTGATGTGACGTCGTTAGGCTGTCAAGGGAACTTCTTAACCCAATTTCGATTTCTTTGGGTTCAACATGTAGTTATTGAATATGTCATCCTTGGAATATGTGTGAATGACCTTTGATTATTTTACACTTAATATCCACTTATATTGGGTGTATTTATATTTGTCTCACATAATTATGAGATTTATTAATCATTAATTTAAGGATACCATCTTTAAAATGGATTTCATCTCAATTTAAATTTCCATTGAGACTTCATTGTTGTTATGCACCAATTAAATCTTATATGGTGTACATACTATCCTTTGGAATATTATATCATGAATCCATTTATTCTCATTATATTATAAAGTTCTGATTAAATGTTATTCCTCAATTATTGTATTCAAGTGTCTCTCATTTTGTTAAACACCCTTTAACTAAAATATCATTTTAAATATTTTAATGATTTATTCTTATAAATATTTCCCATTAATATCCATGTTTTCAAAGTGGTTTTAAGGATTTATTTATATGGATATTAATGGTTTAAAATTTTAAAAGCTTCAAAGTGGTATGGGACACTTTTATTTAAAAATAACTTTATTAAATGTTTTAAATGGTTTTGAAAATGGTTTTTAGAATAGATTCATTATTTCAATATCTTAAAATGTAATATTGTTATTGCAATGGGGGAATGTTATCTTTCCTTTATTCTTTAGTTATGTGATACGATTATGTTATTGTTCTTGGGCATTGTTATGAAGACGAGTGGTTCCATGATAAACTAAGGGGCGGGTGAGCCCGATATAGCTCTCTAATGCATTGGGTAACGCGAAGGAGTTAATCATTAAGGTTTCTCTAAAGAGATTTAGGAAATATACTGTGTTGGGTATTGCAAACGAAACCAATAGGGTTACTACCAAGGTAAGAATGTTATGAATGCCTCAAGTTACCTTTTATGTCTTATTATTTATATGATTTATTCATGATTTGATGAGGTATGTTAAAGTGCTTATGTTTTATGGGTAAAGTATGATTTCATTATTAAGTATATATGAACTCATGTTTCCTTTCCGTATGTTTATAACCCTTAATGAGTTTTTTATGCTCATCCCAAGTTTTTTTGAAATATTTTTCATAGGTCAAGGGAAAGGTACATGATATGATGATAGTGTCAAGGAAGTGTCAAGAAAGAATCCATGCTTTATTTTTAAATATGTTTCCGTTGATGGAAAAAAATGAATAATATATTTTATGTAACCACTTTGTTTAAATGTGGAATGTAATGAAAGTTTTATGATCTAATTCTCTAAAACTCTAAACCTGAAAAGATCCTCAATGTGTAATTTTGTAATAACTCAAGATTAAGTAAGGTTTAAGGATGGGGCCTTACAGTTTCTATTAGAGGTCAGTTTAGATAACTTTAGAGGTTAGGGTATTCATTAATCATAAGTGACATTACCATAATGATTAGGATTTCTGAATGAGTCCTAGTTCTAGGTAAAGTGAATGAGTATGTATATCTTAGTGTTTATCTTCCTCATTTGTACATGATGGTTTTGTTGATATACTCACATTGACCTTTTAGGTTTTAGTAAATGGCTGGATCTAGCATGCACCAAAGTAACAGTGGATGTGAAAGAAACTGTGAAATTTTTTTGAGCAAGGAACTGAATGATATGGGAGCTGCAATGAGAACTCTTGTGTTTATCCTCAACCATCTAGAGTCATGATTTACCACCTAAACATTGTTTATTTCTATAAGTCGTCATATATGCAAGAAACAAATCCCTACGGAACTACAGGTAATAATCATAAAGGTATGTGTGTTCAAAAATCTATGTGTCAATGATGTGGAAAGAAACACCTAGGAAAATGTTTCAAAGGGACAGAAATATGCTATAGATGTGGAAATGAAGGTCATAAAGCAAGAACATGCCATGGGAAAAGGAATCATCCAGTTGACTCAAGGAAAGGGAAAGAAGTTCTTTATGAGGGATCATTTGAATGTTTTAAATGTGGTGTACATGGTCATTATGAAAACACATGTCCTATAGAGAAGTTTCGTGAATGGGATCACCAAGATCGTACAAATATTCATTTACCAATACCTAATGCCATTCTGATTGAGGAAGAAGAAACTGACAATGACCAATAAAAGGTATAGATTATTTCATAAATTTTGTTTTCTTATTTGGAATCTTAGGATATGATTCATGATTTTGGTTGTAGGAAAGAAATATTTCAGAATAAGTTTGAAAGGAATGGTTAATGGATCATGAAGAATGTTGAATGAGTAAGAAGTCAACAAATAAGGGATTCAAGAGTTATGGTGAAATTCTTAAGAGTATTAAGTCTCTTTTGATGATGGGGTTACATTAGAAGACTTTATATAGTATGTGTAACCTTGATGTTTAATATATGAAATTTTTTTGCAAGGAATAGTTATCTGTTATTTTGTGGACATAGTTATAAAGAACCATTTGGGTTTATATGATCCTTACTTTTGAGGTAATTATGGGTTATTATATGTTATGATGGAAGTGAAAGGCATGAGATAAAATTGAGGTTAAATTATGTTATGGTTTTTTTCGATGATTTTATCTCTTTTTGGGGAATTATTTTAGAATTATCTAGTTTTGGAAAAAGGAAAACACACAGACTGTGTGACAACCCGTTACGCCAGACAAAGCTGTGGGAATCAAACCCACAACCAAAGTGTAACTTGTATTTATCGCCTACCACTGTACTACGTGAAGTCATTGGTTAGTTTGACTAATTATTTTTAGTTAGATGATTTTAGGAATCAAGAGTAAGTTTATTTTCGGTTATCTATGGAAATGATTAACCTATCATCGAGGATATGTTATTAGGTTAATTACTTTTCAATATGAGAATTTAAGAGAAACTGATGTTATTTGGAGATAAAAGTTAATTTGTACCTTGGAAGACAATGTGACTAAATCCTTTAAATATTTGGGTTTCAATCTTATTTTGGTTTACTTTGAAGAATTTTATGGACAATTTGTTTATCGAATGGTCCTCGTTGAACTTTGGGTATTGTTTGATAAATTATGGAGATTAAGAATAGATTTGTTTTTTTAATGGATTATTCTTTTTGGGTATTATCTGATCTTGTACTAACCTTTTTGGTTTTGGTTTTGATAAAGGTATAAAGATATGGGAAGTATATAGTTCTCTTTTATGGATTAGGTGATTCTCTAGAAGTTGATTATAGAACTCTTAATGTGAACAAGTCTTCGTAAATACTCGTCTTTTGGGGAAAATATGAGTTTCTGTAAGAAATCTAGTAAAAGTTGAAAGTCAACATGACAAGTAATTATGATTCCTTAAGATAAAAAATAAATTCCTCAAAGAAAAGTAACTTAAAACAAAAGTGTTTTCTGTTAACTTTTCCAACTGGGGAATCGAATACCGTTTAACCCATCATAAGTTTGTGATTCTCTTATAGTTAAATTTCTCCTAGACATGTTTACTATCACTCTACATCTTAACACGACCCTTTGTTTTTTCCTCAATGTCCCTATTTTCATACATGGAATCCCAGTATGGGTTAACTTGGGTGATCTTTGTACTCATCTTTCTTTATTTTAAAGTGATTGTTTTACTAACTCTTGTGCCGATGTGAGATTTTCAATAATGTTTCCAAGC
Organism: Viscum album; assembly: GCA_963277665.1. Taxonomy (NCBI): domain Eukaryota; kingdom Viridiplantae; phylum Streptophyta; class Magnoliopsida; order Santalales; family Viscaceae; genus Viscum; species Viscum album. The sequence continues at coordinate 773,903,657 of OY728138.1, forward strand.
CCAATTTTAAAATTGAGAGGAAGCAATTCCCAAAAGCAGGGAAGGATGTAACACCCCAGGTAAATAAAGAGTTGACATTTTCACATTTATCCATATTTGTGAATAAAATATTAATATGTCTTTAAAGGGTACGCTATGCTTGATGACGTACCCAACACGCAACAACGAGTTTCTTGGGAATCTTACGTTGCACTCTAATAATAAAACAATATTATTTTAAATAGTAGTTAACGCCTAGCCGTTGTAATGGTGGGAATGAACAGAACTAACTAAAAATGATTATATATTTTTGTCAAATATTTTTACTTTTTTCAATAAATGTTAGAGGATTAAAAATGCGAATGAATCCAATTTTAAGCGTAAACATTCTAATATTCTCTAAAAGGTCGATTAAACACATTTTGATGGCGAACCTCTTTTAAATCCACTTTTTGAAAATTGTATGTGTTATATTTGAAAAAATAATATTCTTCTTTATAATCGGGACATCAAAATTTACTTTGTGTAAATTTTTGGTATTTTTCTGAAAAAGTTCAATTTTTAATGAATAGTGAAAATGTTGTATTTTAATTAAAAACCTGTTTTTAATCTAATTTATTTATATGATTAGATTATATTTTTAATTGGTTTTAAAGTTAAATTAGAATATATTTTTACCATTTAATCCAATAGTGGTCGTTGAATAAATTTCACTTTGAGATAGGACTTAAACTAGTGTCAATCTTTTGATACATTTTGTTTCATAAAAACACGCTATTTGTTTTGACAACGGGAATTAATTATTAAATTAATTAATTCAACTTATATGGTTTCAATTTTGTAAAATAGACATCATTTTTGAATTCGGAATATCAAATATAGCTTAGGGTGAATTTTTGATAATTTTCTGAAAACATCAATTTTGATGAATAGTGAAACCACTAAGTGATAATTATAAAAACTGATTTTCCGTTTAAATGAAATTTTTCCTTCTTTGTGTTTTGAATTTCAAAAATCTGACATACATGTTTGTCATTAAGAAGTAAAATTTGGTTCAATGGGATTAAAATAATTTTTTATGAATAGTAAGTTATTAAGTTTTTAATCGCGATTAGAGGTAATTAGTGTAGTTTAAGGTAAAAATGATATTTTAATCATATGAAATGACCTAGACACATGTCCTGCCCTAATTGGATGTGTCATGTCCGACCAATACAATCCATGGGTCAACTTGGGGACCCCATGGAGCCACTTTGGTTTGAAAATGACATAAATACGTTTTTATTTAATGTTAAAGTAAAAATGACACACACAAGAGATGTTTTACTAAAACAATTTTTACAAGGGGTTATACAAGTCATATTTTTGACTATAAATATTCATTAGAAAGATAAAACTATTTCCTAAATCATGATATTATTTTATAATTTTTAGACATTAAATATATTAAATTATTTATGATATCATGATGATGCAGCGATTACCTCATTAATAAAGGATTTAAATAAGATGAAAAGATAATGTAAAATCTATGACCTACACATGTCCAAAACCTATATTATGGGTATATTTAGAAATCTTATCACCTTATCCTCAAAAAACATCAATGTGGGACCGTTAAAATCTAAAACACATTCTAAAATAATGTAACATTTCCTTACATTCCAAGAGGGCCCCTCCCCTCCTCTTATAAAAGGCCCCCACCTCTACCTCCTTAACAACACTTCCAAAGCCTTTGGCTCGGCCAATCCCTGCCCATTTTGTATCTTCACATCCCTATATAACTCCTTGAAGCCTCAATTTTGTCATATGTCTTCCCAAGGAAGCCTTTGAGCTCAAACCAAAGGGAGTTACTCGATTTTAACGTAATGTCTTCACTTGTCTCCTTTTTTTTATTTTGCTTCTCCAACCCCCTAAAGTCTTTTTATTCATTTATTTTGTAACAAATACAGTATCTTAAATATACTAGTATGTTGTTATAATAAGGATTCTAGCTACACTTACACACACCTACATCTAATGGTTAAAGAACATACTGTTTCTATGGATGGTGAATTTCTGCCTCACGAAATGATGATTGTTCCGCATTCTTCTAACACCTTCAAAGGTGGCCATTAATATGACACTATATTTATATATGATATATAATATGTTTATGTTTTACTTACGCTTCTGTATTTTTCATTTATGGAATACCTTTATGGTTTCCATTATGGGTAACGCGATATCTTCATTTAAGGAAGTGCGGACTACCGCCCCCTCAAAGTGATTTGATTCATTAATACCATAAGTGGTATGTATAATGGATATATTTAATGATATTATATATGATACCATACTGTAATTAAAATACTAATATGTATCATTATGTTTTAATTCCATTAAATATGAAATAGAAATGGAAGTAGCGTTCATGCGTACGTACGACTTACCGTCTCCATGAACGGTGCATTTCATTTCTTAACTCTAAATGTTATGTAATATTATAAATGCATGAATATACTGGATATATATGATATATATGATATATACATCATGAATACAATTCTGGATATAATGGATATTTTACCACATGACCAACTTGTAATTATAAAGAGTTTATTTTTACTCAAGTACCAATGATCGTTAAAACGACCGTTATTAGCTTAAATAATAACATAGTGTTCATGACATGGTAATAAGTGATATAAAATGAATAATGTACTTGATAAAGGTTCTTAAGGAATTAGAAATTAACTCATGTTTATTATTCAGGAAATTAAATAACAATCGAGTCAAGTCGGACCCGAGGTAAGGGATCCTACTTCTCTCTTTCTTTTTAAGTACAATCTCTTATGTCATTCCTTTTAAGCTCATCTTTCTTGTGATAAGGATGTTATTTTATATTAATAATACTGTATTTTTTATGTTCATATGATGAGAGACCCTATTCTCTCTCATCAATCCATTTTGGAAGTTTCGAGTGGTGCCGTTAGGCTGCCGAATTTTCGTAAGAGATCTAACCCCTCTCTTTCTTTTTAAGTACTCTCCTTTATGTCACTTCTTTTAAGATCCTATTTGTTATGTTGGGGGATGTTCTTTTATATTAATCTTTCTATACACATTATGTTAATATGATTATAGACCCTATTTGATCTCATCAATCCATTTAGGTATGTTTTAAGTGGCGCCGTTAGGCTGCCGAGTTTTCGTAAGGGATTTTTCATCTCAATTTTATTCCCATGAGATTTATGTTACATTTGCCACAATTTCCTTTGACTGGTTTATATAATTCCCATTATTTTACTCATTGAGTAATATACTTTAATTTATGAGTATTTACATCAATGTTTTATTGTCCTTCTTTCACGGGGTGCATGTCTCGAAAGATACCCATGTCGGTAAGGGAACATTTCACCCTCCTCTTTTTAAAAGAGTTCTTTTGTTGGGTCTTTTAATTGACATATTATTATGTTGGGATATGTTCTTATATATCCTTATTGATGTAAATTTAATTTCCAAGTGATGAGATACGCTTTTTACCTCTCATCAACTCATTTTGATGTGACGTTGTTAGGCTGTCAAGGGAACTTCTTAACCCAATTTCGATTTCTTTGGGTTCAACATGTAGTTATTGAATATGTCATCCTTTGAATATGTGTGAATGACATTTGATTATTTTACACTTAATATCCACTTATATTTGGTGTATTTATATTTGTCTCACATAATTATGATATTGATTTATCCTTAATTTAAGGATACCATCTTCATAATGGATTTCATCTCAATTTACATTTCCATTGAGACTTCATTGTTGCTATGCACCAATTCACTCTTATATGGTGTATATAACATCATTTGGAATATTATATCATGAATCCCTTTATTTTCAGGATATTATAAAGTTCTGATTAAAAGTTATTCCTGAATTATTGTATTTAAGTGTCTCTCATTTTTTCAAACACCCTTTAACTAAAATATCATTTTAAATGTTTTAATGATTTATTCTTATAAATATTTCTCATTAATATCCATGTTTTCAAAGTGGTTTTAAGGATTTATTTATATGTATATTAATGGTTTAAAATGTTAAAAGCTTCAAAGTGGTATGGGACACTTTGATTTAAAAATCACTTTATTAAATGTTTTAAATGGTTTTGAAAATGGTTTTTAGAATGGATTCATTTTTTCAATATCTTAAAATGTTATATTGTTATTTCATTGGGGGAATTTTATCTTTCCTTTATGCTTAAGTTATGTGATACGATTATGTTATGGTTCTTGGGCATTGTTATGAAGACAAGTGGTTCCGTGATAAACTAAGGGGCGGGTGAGCCCGATATAGCTCTCCAATGCATTGGGTAACGTGAAGGAGTGAAACATTAAGATTTCTCCGAAGAGATTTAGGGAATATACTGTGGTGGTTATTCCAAACGTAACCAAGAGGGTTACTACCTATGTAAGAATGTTATGAATGCCTCATGTTAACTTTTATGACTTATGATTTCTATGATTTATTCATGATTTGATGAGGTATGTTAAAGTGCCTATGTTTTATGGGTAATGTATGATTTCATTCTTATGTATATATGAACTCATGTTTCCTTTCCATATTTTTATAACCCTTACTAAGCTTTTTATGCTCATCCCATGTTTTTTTGAAATGTTTTTCACAGGTCAAGGGAAAGGTACATAATATGATGATAGTGTCAATGAAGTGTCAAGAAAGAATCCATGCGTTATTTTTAAATATGTTTCCGTTGATGGAAAAAATGAATTCTATATTTTATGTAACCACTTTGTTTAAATGTGGAATGAAATGAAAGTTTTATGATCTAATTCTCTAAAAATCTAAACCTGAAAAGATCCTCAATGTGTAATCTTGTAATAACTCAAGATTAAGTAAGGTTTAAGGCTGGGGCCTTATATATAGTGACATCCAGGTACTCTACCATAGATTAAACCATTATTTAAATAATAAAAATATGAACATGCCTCACTCTTATTTATGAGTTGGAGTTTTTTGAGATATTTCTATGATAACTCATATTTTATAGGCACATTATTTCATGATCTATTATACTGCGATACAAAAAAATACAAAAAGGTCAAATTGCCTGTTGTATCTACAAAATTAGATAGATATCACAATAATGTGAAAGGGGATACAACAAAATTATTTAAAAAATCCAGAGCATTGCTTTGAAATTCCTTTGACCTTCTAAATATATATGAGATAACATGGGGAAATTTATAAGAAAGTAGTGACATTTAAATCCTGATAAGAAAATAATCAATGAATAAATTGACATAATTCAGTACATGTGAGTCAAAATAATAACATGATCACATAAAAGCAGAGAATCATAATAAAAAACAGCAGATAATAATAAAAAATGATATCATTAAAGAATTTCTATAATGTGGAAAGAACATAAAACATGACACCATATGAATCAGTTAATAATAAATATCGTGACATCATAACATATCATTCTTAGTATAACCACCTATGAAACATACATGATTTCTCATTATATAGAAACATTACTCAGTGCACTAGAATATTGTATTACTTTGGGCCCACCATATGTAGCCCTAGGATGTATTTACTACTGAGAGTAGTGGGGAGAATCAATGGTTTATTTTTATGAATTAATTTTATTTTCCATTCTAGTTCACATACCTATTAATGTTCATGTTCCACTAAATATTATCTCTCAATCACACCTCAAGTGCAGTTGTAATAGTGGAGACAGAGGCACATAATTTTTACAAGGTTCACTAAAAGCCTATTTGTTATTATAACAAGTCATTCTCCTCGGTTATAAATTATTATATATCTAATAGTGATTAAACATATCCAAGCTCCAAATTAGAGACTAATTAATTTCAAATCCAACTGAAAGGCATCCCATTATCATAGATCCAACTGAGTAAATTCTCCAACATCCATATCAAAATGATATAATTCTTATTTATAGATCTAATTAAAATACATCACCTCCTCCTTGATCCACTCGAGAAACTCCTCCTACATCAAACTCTTACTAAAATACTTCTTCCTTTTTCATGTAATGACCCATTATAATAATATCATTAAATATTACTCCATAATATTAATTAACATGAATTTATAATTTACACATCTTGTATCATCAATATCAATTGATTAGGTCTATTTTTATTTCTCAATAATACTTATAACATAAAATTGATCATCCCCCTCAGTAAAATTATTCTCAGGTTGTTATTTATTACATTGATGATGTCATGGACTCACTATGTGTTTGAAAGTGATTCAAAATATATATTAAATGTATATTTCATTAGTGATCACTCTTTATGAATTTTATAAAACAATTCATCACATTCACACAAAAATAAATCCTAACACAAGAAATTTTTCCTTTTCTTTTATGTTATATTAAGGTTCATTATATTCTAGTTGTTCTCAAGTGTTTATACTTACACGTGTTCTTTTCCACATCCATTTTCTTCTTTTTAAGGACTATATATGGGTGAAGATATCAATTTTGATTACATAAGTCTATCCCATAACTTATGATTTATGCAACAAAAAAATTCCAAGACCTTATCATTCACTCTTCTCCACACTTCCATCATGTGAGAGTGATAGGTCACAACTATTTTCTCTTTTATGAATTGGTATCACGATATATCTATAATGATCATACAAACCAATATAGTTTCATGGAACTAGTTATTCATGAATCCCCTATGTGTGAAATTATTATATTATTAGTCCTTGGGATATATTTTACGAGATAGTAACTGGATATTTTTTTGCATATATTAGCTTTGGGGTGTCCTCTCTTCTTTGTGAAACAAAAATTCAAATTGCTCTATTTTCCCTCAAAAAATGAGTTCATCTAAAATATCAAAATAGTTTTCGTTGAATTGTTTATTCATATTTTATATGTGAGGATACACCGCATAAGGTTTGTTCCTTTAAAACCTTATTCTCCACAAATAATTTATTTTATATCAATTCTTTGAATCCCTAATGGTAGTAGTATTCATATATTTAAATACAGGTTACCATTTCAAATATACAATGATAATAATGTCATATTTTATATTAATTCCATATATAATCATTTGCAAGGAAAATAATATTTACTTCGTCATTTTTGGATATTGAAAATCACTTATTCATATCAGATGCTTGAACATCATTTTGTAACTTCATATTCATTTTTTTTAATTCCCAATCATACAAATAACTGCATGCATGAATGAAAAATATTTCATTCATGGAAAATGATCTTTATTTTTATAAACCATGATCATATAATAGTCTTGATATTGATTTGATCATATAATCTCTCAACCAGATGAAATCTAGAATACTACACTTTGAAAAAAATCGAGGTTAAAGATGATGATGCATATTGATCAGATGGATGAGATAAAATTTATCAGATGGTTGATCTTTTATTCTTATCATTTAAGTAATCAGTGAACATTATAACTCTTACACTATTACCCATAGAATTTATATTCATCTATGATTTTCATAATAAATATTCTGGAACCATCATCACATCAAGATAAAAATGATGTTTGATGCCTATAACACTTCACACACTAGTCATAAAAGCCACACCTCACCTTAGCTATCCAACTAGACCAATCATATCATCTTCCTGTGGGATTGCCTATGAATCCTAGCAAGATAAATTCTACAACAATAAATAGCCTCCATTATAGATGGTCCTTTCCATTTCCCATGCATGGTTTAGTAATTATCCGACAATGTATGATTGATATGGCTATCCTAGTTAGCCTCTATAGTAATTTTTTTAATATACTTCTTTCAAGAAAAATTTCCAATATCACAAATAACATTCCAATCGAAACTCAATATTCTTTTTCTTCTTTAATTCCTCATTAAATATTCTTCAAGTAAAATGTATTTAATTTTACATGGAATTATTTTAATTCCTCATGAAATAATAATTTTTTACAAATCATTAACCTATATTTCATTGTTGAAAAAAACGTTTCGTAAAATATTGACACATGTATTTGAACATAAGATCAGTCTAATCATCATTTAAATTATAAGGATAATTTCTCCACTATGACATGTAAAGTCATTCTACAAATTCATAACAATTATCCATCCATAAAAAACTTTATCCTAAACTCAATAAGAACATATTACCACATCATTGGAAAAACAATTGTACACTACACCCATTAATATCCCCCAATATTTTTTTTCAAATATTTGTTCCCATTATAAATTAAATTTTTTGTTCTAAAATATTTTCTCCACCTCATTATAAATAAAATACAAAGTATTAGTGGGGGGTTTTCTCAAATCCTAAATTTTTCCAAAATATTTTCTCCTCCCTTGTCATATTATTTATTGAACACTCATGAGATGGATGATATTACATAGTTTTCTTAACAAAGAGACTTTATTTAATCAACTCATAGTTTACATGGGACAAAATATTGTAAAATACTAGATATATACAACCATGTGTTTTCATGTAGTCTATAAACTATCTTGAATTTGAAATAATTCATAAAATTCTCAATTCTTATTTTAGGGGTTTTAACTAATCATATTTATAAATAAATCTATAAATCATGCACACACTTACAAAACACATCAATTAGTTGAGGTGAAACTATTATAGCATCCCATTTTTATCTTTTAATCGAATAAGAACCCCAACTTAAGTTTTCATATTAATAATATTAATAATTATGGATTAAATATTGATTGGCATGAAAAAATCCATTTGGTTTGAAATCTATACACATTTCCCAGATTCACTAGAATTTAAAAAAAGGACATATTCTTGTCAGGGATTTCCCCCTTTATGGATTAATTATTCTTATTTTACAAGATGGATTCATTGGGCTCCATGAATTAAAATTTATTAATTATAGCCTTACGTTGGAACCTTATACATCTCTATCAATTCCATACTTGTTTGTTCAAAAGAAATAAAAAATTTAAAAAAAGGGGTTACCTCATGGTTTCATAGAAACTACATTAAAAATGAGATATTCCCCTTAATTTGGTCCATTATTATATAAAAAACTAATATGGAATTATTTAATCAGTTCCTTCATTTTGATTTGAGTCTCATTTGTTTGAATGTCTTCTTTCTTCCCCTGGACTTCTTCATTGTTTGGAATAACTTCTTCCACATAATGGTTTTGCATCATCATGATTCCAATTATGTATAAATTGTCAATAAAATTAAAATAATTTAATGACGGCACTTAATTTCCTTTATCTTTATAAATTTATTCATATTATAACAATTGTTTAAAATTTTTCAATTATTTTTCCTAGACTAATATTTTGTCTTTCTTGAAATTATTCGTTTTCTCCAAATCTTCACATGACTTTTCAATAGTTCTCTAATAAATCCTCTTCCCTTTGACAACATAGGGAACCTAACCTTCCAAACATTTCATGTAAGAATCGTCATTTCAACGATAAAAATTTCATCTACCACAAACGTCTTTGAAAATAAGTATTTTTTGGTAGAGAACTGTGGTATAGATTTGGTCACAGGTTGTCTTCTTGGATATGTTTTCCTCACTTTATCATTGAGAATCCCCATTAATTATTACCTCATTTCTAGTAAAGGCATGTTAATATAACAAGAATATATAGTGTAACTATTCTTCCCACTACACCAATTAAATCCTTGAAATGTTAATCTCTATGATTGGTTCATGATGATTCCAGATATCCATTTATATCTCCCTCTTACAAATAAATCCTCACTTTTCATTAGGGGGAGGGGGTTGTGGAATTCTGGGAATATGATTCCATTCCCTTAATTTCGAATACTAAATCATAATATTTGTTAACATATAATATGTTTTGGACTAAACATTATAACTATTAAATAATATAGGCCAATTTTGAAAATTATTAATTGAAGATTCATGGTTTACATGTGGACATTTATTCCCATTATCCTAATATGATTCACTATTTTCATATAAAACTTTAATAAAGTATACTATTTCCATATTTAACTCATGTTTAATAGTACCACATATGGGTTTAGGTTCTAAAAAATATTCATCCATCATTTGTTTTCAATTTCACTCACCAGCTTTTCAAGCTCGGTGGTCTTCAATGTATACTTATAGATCTTATTTATATAGGTCACTTACATCTATATTTTCTCATACATTTCAAAATCCACAATTTTATTTTATTCCCCATTATTATTATTTCTTTTATTGAGGAAATATATCTATCCCATATAGTGTTCAAATTTTTCTTTCATTTTACACTCATTTTCTATAATTTCTTCTCAACAATCTGTACAATTTGATAAATCAGTTATTTTATTTTCATTAGAAATGAAACAAATTTAATTATTGACTAAAAACTTGATGATGAGTATTTTTATATTTCTAATATGATTTCAATTATTTTTATATAATATTTTCTTATTATTCTAACACAATTATTTTATAATATTTCTCATCACCTAATTTTGATTTTGATTCTAATTATTCAACCATATTATTTTGAAAATTCTTATAAAAATGACCACAGTTATCATAATTAAATAATTTTGATGATTTATTACTCTTTCCCTTAAAATTTTACATTATAACACTGTTTTAGTATGACAAACAATAAGATTGAAGTCATCATCCTCATCATTACAATATGAATCCTTAGGTTTTCAAGAATCTTTTTCTCTGACTTTTCTCTTTCTCATGGATTTAAAATATTTCTTTATTATATAAATATGGAATTTTTATCATATCATGGGATAAAATATTCTTATGAATTACATAAATAGAAAAAATTTATATCTTTCTTCAAGGTTTGAGATATTTGAATCAATATGGTCTTGAAAATATCTCAAATCTTAGTTAACAATTGTAGTGTTATCCAGATTCTCCCAAAACCCTAAAATATTACTGACTGTATCATTCACTATAGTGAATTATTCTTCAATATTTTCATCATTTTTAATTTTCATATCATTAAACTAACTCATAATATTTTTGATTTCATGTCTTTGAAACTACCTATATCACAACTTCTCATTTTACCACATATATCTGTGGAAGTATGGAGTCCCATTAATTTTGTGTATAACTTATATAATTGAGCCTTCTTGGTGGAATTTTGAGATTTCCATATAACTATGTATTTCTATTATCATATTGTTTCATGGAATCATCATAAATTGGTGTAATCCCAATTATTTATTTATCTCCCACATATAGGTTGAGTGATTGGTAATAGGGTAGATTGATATTATTCAAAATATTATAATTCATCCCATAAAACAGAGTAAGTCATCTTGTATTTATTATATTATTGTTCTACATATATCAAAATAATTATTTTATCATTATAGGGAATCCTACCCCTAATACCACTTATAAATCCATTGATCATATTGACCAGTGAGAGGGGATGGTTGATTGAAAGGTTTATCTTAAATAATTCATTTTATATTAAATTCATCCTATTATACATGTTATTGTTATTAATACACTTAGTATTATCTCTAAATATTATATTGGGTGAATTTATTATAAGGGAGAGATTATTAATTGATATTTATAAGGTTTGGGAAAGGCCTTCCCCATTTTCAACTCATTATTCCCCATGGTAACATTTTATTTACTATTAAATAAGTGATTAAAAAATGTTAACTCTAATTAAGAGACTTTTTAAATTATACTACATCTTAAATACTTATCATACTATAAAATTCAATAAAGATACTTCTCATAAATTTGGATCCAATTGAAAAACTTGTTTCTTTCAGCTCAAACTGAATATCTCACCATCTCCAGACTCCAACCAATAGACTTCATCTCCTTCTAGATCCAACTAAAATAGTTCTTCCTTTATTAAAGGAGTGATACACTATATGGTGATGTTAATATATTTCTATATAGGCTTTCTAAATACATATTTATTATGTACACATAAAATACCTTCAAAAACCCCAGATTAGGTCTATTAGTCTTTATCAATAAACCTCCTCACCATAAATTTATCAATTTCTTTTGTTTTACTATGATGGGATTTTTTTCTTCTTCAGATATAGTCCAAACCTCACTATATATGTGTATAGTAGACACCCTATATATAAAATGTATATTTCATGTAGTACAAACTCTTCTTTAATATATGAAATATTGCATAAACTTATCAAAAAAACCCAAAACCTATAATTTCTTAGTTTTTTATATTATATTGTATTTAGGTTTATTATGTTTCATTTATTCTTAAGTGTTCATGTTTTCAAACGTGTATACACACATGTACAATCTTATTTTAATAGATTCTTGTTCGTTATAGAGGTAACTTTTCATTAAATAAGTCTGTCACACGACTCATGATTTATTCATGAACAACCATGTAATTGATTATATTTCACCACACATCACACTACCTATGCATAAGTGTGAAATATCTTTCCCTTTCTCTTTTTCCTGAAATGATATCATGTAATATCCATATGGTTCTCAAAAACTAGTATGGGATTTCAATTCCTATTCTTCATGAGCCCCCTAAGTTCATGATTTAGAGGGAAAAGGCCATGGGATCTCATGAATACGCTATTTATGTGAGGTATTATTTTTCACTCATTTTGAATCTTTGAGCTATTTTTTCTTCATTATGAAACATTAGATCTCAATGATTATTTTTTATAAAAAACAAGATCCTCTCAAATATCCCAGCAGAATTATCTGCATTGGTTATTCTAATTTTAAAATTGAGGATCCATAACCTTTCATTCATTCCTTTACCCTATTAGACTCCATAAAAAGTTCATGACTATAAATTACATGAATTCCTAGACATATAATTTTTCATATTTTAAAACACGAGTTTCCATTTCAAATATACATCCAGAATAATGGTAATTAATGAATCATTCCACGTTGAATCATGTTCATGTTATAATGATCATGTTATCCATCATTTCTAGAAGCTCAATTTTATCCACGAATATTGAATTCTTGAATATCCTTATACAACTCTATTTTTATTAGTCCTAATGATCAACCTAAAAAACAACTAAAAAAATTTTATTTAGGGATTTTATACATCGAAAATATTCTGATTCTTCTCAAAATATTGATAGTGAAGCATTCTCAATCTATGAATGATCGTTGTTGCTCTTATCATGATGAACTCCATTTTATTTATCTCCGATGAATCCTAAGTTTAAACAAGATGTGATATATGAATATGATATCCTTGATCAAATTGATTAAGTGGTCATGGTTATAGCCATATCATTTTAGTGATGGGTGAATAGTCAATTATTCCGATGAACCACATAGAATATCAATTTGTTTTTGGTTTACTTAATAATGAATCAAGATACATAATTCTTTCAAACTAGAACTGGGGTTCGATACTACTAACACTTTGCACAGTCTCCTCATAGGCCATGCCTCACATATGTTAGCACATGATCCTAGTGAGTCCTTCTACATGGGCACATACATGTTAGTCCTACTTGTCTCAATGGTAGCATAAAATAATGGTTTGATTTTCGTTGGGCCTAGTTGGTTCCCATTCGTGGTTTGAAAATTATCCCAAAATTCATGGTCGAGTAGGATTACCAAGTTATCTTTGTTAGGTATGTTTTTAAATATACTCCATTTAAAAACACTTAGTTAATATCTCCCAATATGTTAAAATCCAAAATGTATCCCTCTTTTCGATATCTTCTTCCCCCTATAATAATCATCATTTAAATTTAATTTAAATGTTATATATCCTTTTTTAAATTCTTCAAATATAAATAAAATATTTCATGTCCATAACTTTTTTTCATTATTAAAAACAATGTGACAACCCATATTCACACATGTCTTTAAACATAACATTAGTCCGACAATCATCAAAATTACAAGGATAATTTCTCAAGAATTACATCTAATACCATTATATAAATAAAAAAAATTCGTTGAGAATTACCACTTACCTTAAACTCACCAAACACATATTTAATCATCATTGATAGCAATTGAAACACTAGTCCCAACACCCATGTCATATTCATATACTGCTCATGAATTTGTTTTCCACATTGATCATAGAGCATAAGAACCACATTGATCAAATTTAATCCATTATCAAAGTGTATGGGTTATATACCTAGAATTATCCAATACGTAAATATTAGGTATAACTAGGTGATTAAACATTAGTTGAAATGGGTACTGGTATTCAAAACACAAATATTTGTCAAGTACAATCCTTTGATAAGTTCAATATAATAACTTGTGTGTGTAAATGTTCATTAGAAGGGATTAATGAGACATAATGGTATTATTTTATTACTTGGGAATCATATGAATAGAAAATTTAAGTTTACATACATACGTAAATAAAAAACTCAGAAATCAAAAGACTAAATACTAATAAAGTACATAAATAAAGAGTATGAATGTAACCCCATACCATGAAAGGGTGCTTCGAAAATCATGGGAAAAATTGTGAAGGATTTAATGGGGGATATACATAGTAACATCATCCTCAATGTGATTTTAGTGAGTAGTAAAAGGACGGTGGGTATGTAATTATTTCTAATGAGAAGTAAATTCAATATTGATTTTTAAAATTTATTTTAGAGTCTTTGTAATTATATAATCAAAACCACATAACATACAATGATTTTTAGACTTTTTTCAACCAAAGATGAGTGGTTTATAATATTTTATTAGGTTATGAACATGATTGATTGAAATTATAACATTCATGATATTGAAAATCATATATTTTTTATGTTTAATTCCATTATTTATAACCAAATGATAGCCATAACACAATCCAAAACAATCGAGAGTCTTAGTGTGTTTGCATAATTAGAAACATATCATAAGAACAAGAATCATGGATAAAATTTAAAAATTTAAAAATCTATTACAAGTCATTAAAATCCATTTATATTCTCATACTCTATGAGACAACAAGGGGATGTACATTAGAAATGGGTTATCCATAAAGACCAATAAGGGAATAATCAAAGAATAACATAAATTAAACAATAATATACGATTCAAGATGAACAATAAATTTGTAAGATTCATAATCATTGACATCATATCACTGTGTAAGATGATGACAACAAGTAATAAAAGGAATTTGGAAATAAATAAAACACGATATCGTAATAAAAATTCAATGATAATTGTTAAGACATTATAACGACCCATACTTTACATATATTATTATTACTTCAGAATTGAATCATACATATTACAACATATAACAAAACCATGATAGGAACGTGTAGGTATAATGTCTTTATAAATTGGGAAACATAAAAAACTAGTTCATAAGGCATCTATATTGTCTCCCATTTATTTCATCATATCTAGAGTCCCTTTCATAATATCCTACTTAATACCCGTCTTCTAGACCCGGGGAAAAGAAAACATACAAAGGGGTGATCTAAAATGCTCAGTAAGGGTAGAAAAGGAAATATAAATCATATCATATTCATAAGTACATAACATTTTGAAAATCGTAACATGAAAAAAATATCATAATATCATAACATGGCATAAATCATAGTAGTTAAATGTAATCACAATTATCATAACATAAAACATGAAACTTTTTTTCATACACACATAATCATAGAAAATCATTTCATATTAGTCAAGACTCAATGCCCAGAATATCATAGTAGACAAAGTCCATTTATGAACCGAGTTCACTCCCCGCTCCAGTCCTGTATCACTGAACCGGATTAACTTTTTGTTCCAACCATGTCTATCTCTTTAGATATAAATATTTACCCAATTAATTGGAGGGAGATATAGGTCCCACCCATCTCATAATGAAACTATTCTTATGTGTGCCACAAAATCATAAATCATATATCATAGCATAACCCATTTAATAAAAATTGGATTCTTAAACATCATGTCATCATAACATAATCCATATAAGATAAAAATAATTCCATCACAACATAATTAAATCAATGTAAAAATAGGGATAGAAACAGAACCCTATATTATCTTAGATGGAAAATAATTTTGAAAAAAAACACTTGAACTCTATTATTGAAGAAAATATCATTTCTGCTTCAAAAACATTTTTCCTTTCTTAACATGTCATAAAATTTTAAACTAAAAGAATCTAATTAAAAATAAACATGAAAACTTGTAAAGGTAGAATCATTTAAATAATGTTCTATGAAATCATAAAAATCCATTCATGTCGTATAAGTTCAAAAACATTCTTCTCATACTTCGGCCAAAAAAGTCAAAAACTATCTCGTACTGAAAACAAAAAAAAAAGATCCCTTTCATATATTTTACTAAAAATTCACCAATATGTAAAATTGGATTTAAAAAAATTTATGAGGATATAAATAATATTACATATTTAGGAAACATGGATGTGGATGATAAATATGACCCCAGGAAATACTTACAAATAAACAATCTCGGACAGAATGAGATTGGAAGAGTTATCCCTTACCTTAGGTCTGATATGATTTGTATGTACCCGAACCTCCTATATAATGATTTAAATAATGTAATTGACTTATTACAGAATCATACTCATTGGTATGATATCATATATATTGATATTCTTATATGCTTATTAATAATATTTCATTGTTATTTGTTATTCGGGTGTTCATTGCTTTATGTTCTTATGCGTGTTTTGTCGAATAAATTCTTATTCCATGTTTTAGATTATAGATATATAATTTACAGAATGGTATTAGAATAATATATATCATATATATTCATTAAATTCATTTATATAATCATTATTCAATGAAGATCATGTAGAACGAGTCGCATCACATCGTGGAGACAGTAGGTCGTACGTACGCACAAGCGATGATATCGTTCCCATAATTATATGAATGGAATTGATGTTGATGATATAATATATCAGAATCAGTATCATGTTATAATAATCATATTTAGTTATTCTTTACACCATTATACCCATCCAAGTAAGGTGGTGGTGGAAAACAGATTACACCATGGCGTGGAGACGGTATTCCGTACGTACGCACGCGAGGTGATTTCATTTTCCGTATGATGGATAGAAGGTGAAATGGGGTGGTTTCATATTTATAATATCATATTATTATATTATTGATACTGATTGTATTACTTTATAATGAAAAAAATAAATAAGATGATGTTGAAGGAGAAAGAAACTTGAAAGAATCGATAGAAGAGATTACCTCTTCTCCGACGCGCCTCTTCCAAACCTTCTTTTAGGGCACTAAGGTTGGTCTTTGAAGAAGACCAGGACCTCTATTATATTTATATAGAAGTAGATAAGATAAATTTTCATGGGTTTGCCGATATTGAAGGCTCAAAATTGTGTTAGTAGGAGAGGGAGGAAGTTCCCTTTTATAAGGGAGGAGAGCAGCACCTTTGAAAACATAAGAAATATTAATTTATAATTATTTCCAACCACACTTAAAAACCACCAAAAATGACTCAATTAGAATATGAGATGATGTAGGGTTGTAATAACATCAACCAAAAATATTTAGGCATGTTTTGAATTTATTTTAATCCTTATCAAATTGATTTATCCTTATTTAATCTATTTAATTTTATTTGTGGTAATAATATTCTAAATTTTAAATTATAATTAATAATTACTTATGTGTTTTAAATTTTCCATATTTGGATAAATTATGATATTTTAGACCATTTAAATTTAAATTTATAATTTTTAAATATTTTTGTGATTTTTAAACAATTTTATTGTATGAAATTTTTATAAAATAACAATATTGTCAATTTTTACAATATTCATTTATTTGAATTTAAATACATTCTAAAAAGAGAATATATTCGAAAAAATATATTTAATAGATTCCTAATATGTAATATGAATCTATAAAATTTGTTTATCACATGAAATAGTTCATATAATATTTATTTTAATATTTTTAAAACTATTTATATGATATTTAAATCAATAAAATAATTTCAACCTCACTATTGTGTCTTCATTAATGATAATTATTTAATCCTTAAAAATTCTGAATAAATTTACATGATGTATATAATTTTATTATGTTTTTTTATAATATTCATTTTTGATGTTTTATGAAGTTTATCACTAAATTAAAATTATTACACTTATAAGATATAAGAGAGTGACATGTTGTCACTTTCTTTGGTTTTAATTATAATTTTATCATTTTCATGTTCAATATTCCATCAAACGAATATATTCTGACCCTTAGGTGATATGGGTCGACTTTTATTCATCCAATAGAATTTTGGCAGGTGTTGGGGTAATTTTATGATCTTATTTTTACCCTTAATTACCCAATTTACCCTTAACTGTAGTAAATAAAAATTACCGTAGTTACTATTCTTAATGTAAAAAAAATAAAAGTAACCTATTAACAAAATCTGGACCCACTGAATCCAAATATGAAATCCATTTTTCAAAATTTAAAACCCAAAAGTTGTAGTAATTAATTTAATATTAATCCTGTTGTTAAGAAAATAGGTTTTAAAAGTTAAAACATTGTCAAGGATTGAAATGTTTTTACCTATTAATTCAATATAAAAATAATGGTAATGACATGAATTATATTAAATGTTAAAAAAATATTCTATTTATAATTTAAAACTGTTATATTTTATCATTTAACCATCTAAATTATCTTGATGAAAAAAATATGTTTTTAAGAAAAATTTAGTGTATTTTCACTATTCATCAAAATATAAAAGTTATCGGAAAAGTATCAAAAATTTATCTAATGTAAATTTTTATATCCTGATTCAAAATAAAAAGTTTATTTTGTAAAATTGTACTTATAAACATGTCAAAAATTATTATTAAAATGGGTGCGCCATTTAAAGGCAGTAAAACTGCATTTTTTAAAAAATACTTCTTTTATCTGAAAAATTGATTTTGTTTTCATATCTCATTCTAGAAAATGTTTAAGATCAATTATAATGTTATAAAATTTAAAATTCAGTTAATTATATTCATAACAGCTAGTTCATAATATTATAATAATATATCACTGTTTAGTGAAACTCGGTATTGCATACAATGCAAGCTATCAAGGATGGTTGATCTTTCTTGTAACGCCATCCAAGACAGCTTTTTGTGTAGTGAATGATTCCTTTGGTGTTGTGTATAACATAATACATAAAAACAAAATATTTCTCACAAAATCTCAGGATGTTACATTCTACCCCCCTTAAAAATAATTTCACCCTCGAAATTCGTCACTTCGTAACAAACAGATAAGGATACCTCTCCCCCGTCATGTTCTCAAGTTCCCAAGTAGCTTCTTATAATTTGTGGTTCCTCCATAAAACATTTACCAAGTGATTGATCTTGTTTCATAGAACTTTTTCTCTACAATCCAAAATCTCTATTGGTTGTTCTTCATAAGAAATATTTTTCTCCAGTGGTACAACTTTTGAGCTTAGTACATGTGAAGGATCAGGTATGTACTTTCTCATGAGAGATACATGGAACACATCATGAACTTGAGAGAGATTAAGTGGATGCTACAATCGGTAATCTTCCTTACCAACATGATCCATTATTTTAAAAGGACCCATATACCTAGGGATCAACTTTCCCTTCTTTCCAAATCTCATTACTCTCTTCCAAGGAGATATTCATAAGAACACTTTATCACCCACTTCAAACTCTAAGTCATTTCTTAGGTTATTAGCATAACTTTTTTGTTGACTCTGAGCTACTCTTATGTGTTGTTGAATAGATCTTACTTTTTCTGTCATCTCATCAAAAAGATCAGGTCCTAATAGCTTTCATTCCCCAACTTCATCCCAGCAAGTTGGAGTTCTGCACTTCTTTCCATAGAGATCTTTATAAGGAGCCATCTGAATACTGGAGTGAAAGATATTATTATATGAAAATTCCACCAAAGGTATGTGTTGACCCCAACCACCTTTGAAATCCATAGAGCAAGATCTCAACATGTCTTCCAATGTTTTAATTTTCCTCTCTGACTAACCGTCTGTCTGAGGAAGATAAGAAGTCCTAAAACTCGACTCTGTGTCTAGAGTATGATGTAGACTTCGACATAAATTCAAGGTAAACCTCGGATCCCTATTAGATATAATGGAAAGTGGTACTCCATGAAATCTTACCAATTCCTTTACATATATAATGGAAAGATGATCAAGATAGAAATATTCTCTAATAGCAATGAAGTGTGCTGACTTCATAAGACGATCAACTATAACCCAGATAGAATTATTGCCTTTGGATGTTTTAGAATGTACAGTGACAAAGTCCATTGTGCTATTTTCCCATTTCCATTCTGGTATGCGTAAGGGTTTTAACATCCACTTAGACTTCTGTCTCTCATATTTTATGTGCTGAAAAACAAATCAATGAGAGACATATTTAGAAACATCTCTTTTCATTCCATCCCACTAGAAGTACTCCTTCATGTCCCTATACTTCTTCATGCTTCCAGGATGAATAGACAATGATGAACTATCAGATTCATCCAATATTTCCTTTTTTTAATTATGGGATGGGAGGAACACAAACGATATTCATGAAACATATTAATTCATCGCAATCAATGTGGAATGTAGTAACATTTATCACCTTCTTTTGTAACTCTGCGTCTTCTTTCTGTGCCCTTTAATCTTCACATGTATATATGGTTGAACCTTAATTTGAGAAAGATAATATTTTTCCCATTCAATTATAATTCCATAATCCATCCTTTGTAGATCCATAAATATTGGATCATTTGTGATCCTCATCATGGATAAACTAGCATGGTCTTGTCGACTTAATGCATCTGCCACCTTGTTTACTTTCCCAGGGTGGTAATGAATTGAGCAGTCGTAATCCTTAATCAGCTCCTACCATCTTCTTTGGCACATATTTAGCTCCTTTTGTGTGAAAATATACTTTAAACTTTTATGATTAGTATAAATATCACACCTTTCACCATAAAGATAATGCCTCCAAATCATTAATGCAAAGATTACCGCAACTAATTCCAAATAATGAGTTGGGTAATTTTTCTCATGGATTTTCAACTGTCGTGAGGCATAAGCTATCACCATGTTTTTTTTCATGAGAACACACCCCAATACTATCTTAGATGCATCAATATAGATCAAAAACCTTTCTCCACTACAAGGAAGTGTGAGCATAGGTGCACTAGAAAACCTTCTTTTTAACTCCTTGAAATTATCTTCACAATCCTCTGTCCAAATGAATTTAACTCCTTTTAAATTAAACCTGGTTAGTGGATTAGATAATCGTGAAAAATCTTTCACAAAACGTTGGTAATATCTGGAAAACCCAAGAAAACTTCGGATCTCAGTTACTGTTGTTGGTCTCGACCATCTTTCGAGAACATTTGTTTTGCTGGATCAATAGATATCCCCTTTTTTGAGATTATGCGTCCCAAAAATGAATCTTTTTGAATCCAAAATTCACACTTGTTAAATTTTTCATAAATATTCTTCTTTCTTAGGGTCTTTAATACAATTCCCAAGTGATATTCATGTTCTTCCTTTCTCTTTGTATAGAGAAGAATATCGTCTATAAAGACTACCACAAACTGATCAAGATAGTCTCTAAAGACTCTATTCATTAGATCCCTGAAGATAGCAGGGGAATTATTAAGACCAAATGGAATGACTATAAATTCATAGTGTCCATACCTTTTATGGAAAGCTATATTTGGTATATCCTCTCTTTTGACCCTTAATTGATGATACCCTGAACGGAGATCACTCTTGGAAAATTATTGAGCTCTGTTTAGTTGGTCAAATAAGTCATAAATGCATGGGATAGGATATTTTTTCTTGATATTGATCTTGTTAAGTTCTCGATAATCAATGCAGAGTCTCATTGATACATATTTCTTCTTAACTAACAGAACAGGTGCTCCCCAAGGTAATTCACTAGGGCGTATGAATCCCCTATCAAGATTCACTTCGTGTTTCTTATTCAATTCCTGAAACTCAATTGGGGCCATTCTATAAGGTGTCTTTGAAATGGGCATAGCACCTGGTATGAGTTCTATTGATAACTCAACTTCACGATTTGGTGGAAGACTTGGAAATTCCTCTGGAAAGACATCATCAAAGTCTTATACAATGGGAATATTCTTAATCTTGAGTTTCTCTCCAACCATTTGAAATAAATTACCTTCATTTATTGGAATAAAGATCCATAAGATGGAATAAATTTACATTGGAAGGTTATCTTCATCCTTGCATCGATAGATGATCAGAGATTGATCAGGAATATGAAATGTGACTTCCCTTATTTTCCAATAGATATGAGATCCATATAAGGAAATCCAATCAATGCTAAAAATCACATCAAATTCCACTAAAGGAAGGATCCCAAGATTTGTAGGAAGCACTTTCCCACAAACGTCAATTGAATAAGAATTATAAACCTTTGATGCAACCATTGTGCCATTAAGAGTTGCCACAGCTAACTCAACAGCTACTTATTGAGGTAGTATGAAGATACAATTAGAAAATTCTTCAGAAATAAAATAGTGGGTGGATCTAGAATCAAAAAAAAATTCTACTTTAGATTGGATGGTAAGTGTACCTTTCACCACTTTGTTATCGTACTCCACATCGCCGATAGAAATTTCATGTGACTTTCATTTTTATTTGGACATAAGAGTTGTTTGACGTCGATCATCAACAAAAACCCATGGATTAGGACATTGATTAGCATAATGACCCATTTCCTTGCACTTGTAACATTGAAGTGTAGGAGGTTCATTTTTTGTAGCCTTTTCTTTGTTCGCATCACTAGACATCTTTTTCCCATCATTGTGGAATTCAAATGCCCGATGACCTTCTTTTCCACATTTGAAACATTTACTTGTCCCTTTAGGAAAATTCCCTCCATGTTTCTTTCCACACTTTGAGCATAAGGGAAAACTAATATTATTTTCATTGTGGTCTTTAGATTTCCCTTTGAATTCCAGTTTCCTCTTCTTATCAAAACCATAAGACTGATGGGCTACTCAAATCTCCATCTCAAACTTGGGAGCACATCGAACAATTTTCTCATATCTATTGATGTCCCTTATGGCTAATTCCCTGCGGATACTTGGTTTTAAGCCACTAAATAATTGATCGATCTTATTCTCAGGTTGAATAATAATCCCAAAAGCGTACCTTGCAAGCCTTGTATAATTTGCTTCGTAGGTACCAATAGATTCATCATCCTTTTTCTTCAGTTCAAGAAACTCCTTCTCCATGTTTGTTCAAAGAATACAAGTTATGTACTTATTGAAAATTATTTTCTTGAACTCATCCCATTCCATGGAATCAATTACATCTCTTTGCCTCGTATTCTTTATAAGATTCCACCATTGATCAGCTTCACCTTCCAAACGATATACTACTAAGATGACTTTATCATGTTCAGAACATTGTAGAACTGAAAATATATTTTTAGTGGTACTAATCCATTTTTCAGCCACTAATGGATCAGAAGACCCGTTGAATGAAGGTGGACACTACCTCATGAAGGATTCAACAGAATGTTTCTCCTTCTTTTGCTCGTTTGGAAGTCCTGCAAGATTAATAGCTTGAAAAATTTGTTTGATCATGGCTACAAGATTTTGCATTCCATATCCCATAATGTTTGGTTTTTCAGGGGGACAATAATTTCATTTCCCATCACATTCAGCATTAACACATTTCTTTCGGGTTCCAGCCACTGACTAAAACCAATAAGAATCGTGTGAGAAACACTAATCATAATAGGAAAACCCCATAATCCAGAATAAAATTTCACACTTCAGGTCTTATAATAGGTTATTCATGGCCATTTCTAGAACACTAATATTGTGTTCTATGCTTAGACTTATCTTAGAGTTCCTACTAAGGCTTTCACATCCTAGTTTCCAAAGGTTGACTATACCTTTCCTCTGATACCAACTTTAACAACCCATAATTTACATATATTTTAATTACTTCAGAATTGAATCATACTTATTACAACATATAACAAAACCATTATAGGACCGTATAGGTATAGTGTCTTTAGAAACTGAGAAACATAAACAACTGGTTCGTAAATCATCTACATTTTCTCGCATTTGTTTTATCATATCGAGAGTCCCTTTTGGAATATCCTACTTAATACCCTTCTTGTGGAACTGGGGAAAAGAAAAAATACAAAGGGGTGAGATAAAATTCTCAGTAAGGGTAGACAAAGGAAATATAAATCCTATCATATTCATAAGAATGTAGAAATTTGAAAATCTTAACCTACAAAAGAGATCATAATATCATAACATGGGATAAATCATATTAGTGAAATGTAATCCCAATAATCATAACATAAAACATGAAAGTTTTTGGTATACACACATAATCATAGAAAATCATTTCAAATTAGTCAAGACTCCTTTCCAAGACTATCATAGCGGACAAAGTCCATTTCTGAACCAAGTTCACTCCTCGTTCCAGTCCTGTATCACTGAACTGGATTAACTTACCGTTCCAGCCATGAATATCTCATGAGATATAAATCTTTACCCAATGCATTGGAGGGAAATATAGGTCCCCCATCTCATAATGAAACCATTCTTATTTGTGCCACAAAATCAAAAATCATATATTATAGCATAACCCATGTAATAAAAATGGGATTCTTAAACATCTAGCCATCATTACATAATTCATATAAGATAAAAGAAATTCCTACAAATAATTCCATCATAACATAATCATATCAATATAAAAATAGGGATAGAAACAGTACCCTATATTATCTTAGATGGAAAATAATTTTGAAAAAACCCTTGAACTCCATTCTTGAGGAAAATATCTTTTCTGCTTCAAAATTTTTTTTCCTTTCTTATCATGTCATACTATTTAAAACTAAAAGAAGTTAATTAAAAATAAACTTAAAAATTATAAAGGAAACTTCATGGAAATAATTTTCTATAAATCATAAAAATCTATTCATGTCGTATATGTTAAAAAAAACATTCTTCTCATACTTTGGCAGAAAAAGTCAAAAAGTATCTCGTGCTGAAAACGAAAAAAGATTCCTTTCATATATTTTACTAAAAATTCACCAATAGGTATAATTGGATTTAAAAAATTGTAGGAGGATAGAAATAATATTACATATTTAGGAAACATGGATTTGGATGATAAATATGACCCTAGTAAATACATCCAAATAAACAATCTCGGACAAAATGAGATTGGAAGAGTTATCCCTTATCTTAGTTCTGATATGCTTTGTCTATATCCGAACCTCTTGTATAATGATTTAAATAATGTAATTGACTTTTTAAATCATCATACACATTTTTATGATATCATATATGTTCATATTCTTATCTGCTAATTAATAATATTTCATTACTACTTGTAATTCGGGTGTTCATTGCTTTATGTTCTTATGCGTGTTTTGTCGAATAAATTCTTATTCCCCTTTTTAGATTATAGCTATATCATTTGCAGAATGGTATTAGAATAATATATATCATATATATTCATTCAATGAATTTATATAACCAGTATTCAATGAAGAACATGTAGAACGAGTCGCATCACATTGTGGAGACGGTAGGTCGTACGTACGCACCAGCGATGATATCGTTCCCATAATTATATGAATGGAATTGGAGTTGATGATATAATATATCATAATTAGTATCATGTTATAATAATAATATATAGTTATTTTTTACACCATTATACCCATCCAAGTAATGTGGTGGTGGAAAACAGATTACACCACGGGGTGGAGATAGTATTCTGTACGTACGCACACGCGGTGATTTCGTTTTCCATAGATGGATAGAAGGTGAAATGGGGTTGTTTCATATATATAATATCATATAATTATATTATTGATACTGATTTCATTAATTTATAATGAAACAACTAAATAAGAGTAAGTTGAAGAAGAAAGAAACTTGAAAGAATCGGTAGAAGAGATTACCTCTTCTTCGACGCGCCTCTTCTAAACCTCCTTTTAGGGAACTAAGGTTGGTCTTTGAAGAATACCAATACCTATAGTATGTTTCTAGGGAAGTATAAAAGATAAATTGGCCGGTTTTTTCTGAGATTGAAGGCTCAAAATTTTGTGAGGAGGAGAGGGAGGAGGTGCCCTTTTATAAGAGAGGAGAGGGGAACCTTTGGAAACATAAGAAATATTAATTTATAATAAATTCCAACCCCACTTAAAAACCTCAAAAAAGGACTCAATTCGAATATTACTTGAAATAGAGTTGTAATATTATCAACCAATAAAATTTGGACATGTTGTGAATTTATTTTAAACCTTATCAAATTCATTTATCCTTATTTAATCTATTTAATTTTATTTGTGGTAATAATATTCTAAATTTTAATTTATTAAAAATAATTACTCATGTGTTGTGAATTTTCCATAATTGGATAATCTATGACATCGTAGACCATATAAATTCAAATTTATAATTTTAAAAAAAATTGATTTGTAAACAATTTGAAAATATGTTATTTTTATAAAATAACAAGTGTTAGTTTTGACACTATTCATTTATTTGAATTTAAATAAATTCTACACAGAGGATATATTCGAAAAAAAATATTTAATAGATTTATAATATTTCATATTAATCTATAAAATTAGTTTATCACATTAAATAGTTCATATAATATTTATTTTAATATTTCTAAAACCATTTTTTCGATATTTCAATCAATAAAATAATTTCAACATCACTATTGTGTCATCATTAATGATAATTATTTAATCCCTAAAAATTATAAATAAATTTACATGATGTATATAATTTTATTATAATTATGGATAATATTCATGTTCAAAGTTTTATGATGTTTATCACTCAATTAAAATTATTACACTTATAATATATAAGAGAGTGACATGTTGTCACTTTCTTCGGTTTTAATTATAATTATAGCATTTTCTTGGTCAATAGTCCATGAAACGAATCTATTATGACCTTTAGGTGATATGGGTCGACTTTTATTCCTCCAATAAAATTTTTATAGGTGTTAGGGTAATTCTATAATCTTATTTTTACCCTTAATTACCTGATTTACCTTTAACTGTAGTAAATAAAAATTACCGTAGTTACATTTCATAATGTCAAAAAAATAAAAGTAACCTATTAACATAATTTTGACCCAATGAATCCAAATATGGAATCCATTTTTCCAAATTTAAAACACAGAAGTTTCTGTAATTAATTTCAAATTAATCATGTTGTTAGGAAATGTGTTTTAAAAGTTAAAACATTGTCAAGGATTGAAATGTTTTTACCTATGAATTCAACATAAGAATAATGGTAATGACATGAATTATATTAAATGGTAAAAATATAATCTATATATACTTTAAACCTATTAAATATTATCATTTAACCATATAATTTATCTTGCTGAAAAAAAAATTAAGAAAACTTTAGCATATTTTCACTATTCATCAAAATATAAAAGTTATCAGAAAAGTATCAAAAATTTATCCAATTTAAATTTTTATATCCTGATTCAAAAGAACAAGTTTATTTTGAAAAATTGAACTTATAAACTTGTTAAAAATTATATTTGAAATCGGTGCGCCATCAAAAGGTGGTAAAACTGCATTTTTTGAAAAATACTTCTTTTATCCGAAAAATTGATTTTGTTTTCATATATCATTCTAGAAAATGTGTAAGATGAATTATAATGGTTTAAAAGTAAAAATTCAGTTAATAATATTCATAAAGACTAGTTCATAATGTTATAAAAATATATTATTGTTTACTGAAACTCTGTATTGCGTACAACGCATGCTATTGAGGAAGGTTACTCTTACGTGTAATGCAAGCCAAGATAGTGTTGTGTGTAGTGAATGATTACTTTGGTGTTGTG
Organism: Viscum album; assembly: GCA_963277665.1. Classification (NCBI taxonomy): domain Eukaryota; kingdom Viridiplantae; phylum Streptophyta; class Magnoliopsida; order Santalales; family Viscaceae; genus Viscum; species Viscum album. The sequence continues at coordinate 773,931,521 of OY728138.1, forward strand.
AATAAAATAATACATAAAAACAAAATATTTCTTATAAAATCTAAGGGTGTTATAGACATCATATTAATGTGTTTTTATGATAACCATTCATGAACCATGAATTGAATCATATGAGATAAAAATATTACCCAATGCTCTAATGGGATATATAATTTGGGGCCCACCCATCATTTTCAAATTAGATAAATTAATCTGTGTACCATAAATATTATACAACATAAGAATGTATTTCACTGCATTTAATCTGATGATTATGTAAAATGGGTTACATACATTTGAATCTCTAATAAAAAGGATAGTTTCATATAAGATAATACCATTGGGTGGAAATTGGGAAGGGTATTCACAACATAAATGTTTGGTAGCGAAAATCATGGGATAATATTTTCAAAATAAAATGTATACATAATGGATCATGTAAGGGTTTGATGAGAAATAAAGGTTTTGTATCATTTCTTGGTAAATACAAGGATAATAAAGTGGTGTGTTATAACACATTAAAAAAGAAAAATTGGATATAATAATTATAATGACAAAAAAAGTACTTGAATAAAAATGTAGAGGAAGAGAATACCTTAACTTGGGAGGGTTCATCTAAATGAATAGAATGAAGTTATTAAGATCATGGAAAAACCTTGGGAGGGATCTATAAAGGGATAAGAGGAATAGTTTTATGATCAAAGGGTTTTGATGGAATAATATTTTGAATTAGGGTCGATATTTATAGAAAAAAATAATGGAATTATTTATTAATTTCAAACCATTTGTTTTTTTTTCTAAGATATAAAATAACCAGAATGAAAAAACACCCAACCATTTTCTCCCTTATTTTCTATCAAATAGTATTTGTTCTGAACATTTTATAATGATTTTAATAGAACCCATCGATATAATTCCATTAATTATGTGGAGGTGACTAATAACTATAAATATTTGTATTCAAAACCTTAAAATATAAAATATATTTTGTAGGATTCAATATAGGTGTATGAAATTGATCAAATAACACAATAAATGAATTATATTAAAGTGGAAATTTATTTTTTTCATGTATCCCATTAATAGTTTTTATCAACACACATTTGGACTATTAGGACATCATAATACATAACATATTATATTTCTATCCAAAAACATTATTGTATCAGAAATAATGAAAAATAAAATAATGGATAATTTTAATGTATTGATTTTAAAAATTAAAATTAATTTAAAAAATAATTTTATAAAAAATGTAATAAAAACTATTAAATTAAAATCATTATTTATAGGGAAATAATATCTTTTCAACATAAACAACTTTCTTAACCCTATAAAAGTTAAACTGGTCTTCATTAAAATTATATAAAAATTTATAATTAAAATAATATTATTTAATAAGAATATTACAATAAATTAATTTTTATTTCAAAATTCATGAATTTATTAAAAAAGTGTTCATTTAAAACTAAATGTCTTATAAAAATAATACTTTGGTATCTTTGTATCAATGTATTATTTTTTATTAAACTAATTAAACAATCATAAGTATAAAGTAACAATAGATTGGGGTAAATATAATAATTATTTTATTTAATAAAAATTAAAAATCATATTACAAGGGTCTAGATACATAACCCCTTATTAAATTCACGCACTCTCTAAGGGTAAGGTGGGAAATGTGGCTTCATTCATGAAGTAGTTAGATAAACCTAGTTTGTGAGGTGATCTCTATGAGATTAAACATCTCCCATAAATAGATTCAATCATGTTTATGTTATTGAATATTGGATTATACTTGGTCATGATAACATCCTAGTGATCCCATATCGCTTAAAAATATTATAAATGGGACTCATATAGTTTTATCCAACATGTTGTGGTCATTTCTTCTTCCATATATATTAATTTCATTTTATCATATATGTTAACATATACTAATCTAAATGGCCACTTTTGAATGAAAATATTATATATGGTTATGATTCTTAACATATTTTTATGTCTAAAAATTTATATTTTATACCGGTCTAAAGTAATCAATATTGTAATGGTGGTTTCTATAACTACATTACAAAATAATTCATGTATTCTTAGAAATGGGGATTTCATTTAGAAAACATAAACTCATTATATTATTCTCCCTTCATAAATTTTTACCTAGAAATTTTCTTTTAATAAAAAAATAGATGAGATTACTTCTATTTTATCACATCTTCCATTTCACATGTGGTCTCCTAAAAATTGTGGTTCCTTCATTATAATGTGACCAAGAAAGTTTCCTTTTTTCATAGAAATTTTTTTCTATGGTATAATATATTCAAAATTATAACCTCATATGAATGGTCATCATCTAACACCATAACATTGAGAATTAGTACATGTGAGAGGTTTGGTATGTACCTCCATTTGAGGGACACATTAAACTTATCACGTAATTGAGATAGGATTGGTGGGAGTTCTAGTCAATAAGTCATAGTTCTATTATGATCAATGATATCGAGTAGGTGATTTTTCTATCCCTAAGATTTACCTTCTACCCAATCCTCATTAATTCTTTCCATAGTGATATAAAAATGAACACCATATCTCATACCTAAAACTATAGGTCTCTTCAATGTTTGTCTATATAGATTTTATATTACATTTTTTTAATTTCATATAATTCAAAATGGTTTGAACCTTCAATATAATATCTTCGAATAGATTATGCCCCCATCATCTTCCAATCCTTGTCTTCATCCCATCATATGAGAGTCCAACACCTCTTCCCATTAAGATACCAATAAGGAGTAATATGAATTATAAAATTGTATCTGTTGTTATATGAGAACTCCACTAGGTTATTGTTTTGATCTCAAAATCCATATAAATCCATTAAATTATATATTATATGATTCTATAAAGTGTCATTGGTTCTATCATACTACCCATTCGTCTAAGGGTGATAAGAAGTGCAGATGATCACATCTATATAAAACGATTACTAATGGATTCTCCATAATGACAAGGAAATATTGGGATCATGATCAGATATATTATTGATTGGTATTCCATGAATTCTAACCACTTATCATATATATATATCATGGTGAGTTAGTAATTAGAGATATATCCCAAGACAGTAATTGAAATTTTTTAATTCTTTTTTTGGGTAATGGATACCACCAAAAAACATTATTTCGTTTAGATTTCTAGGGGATTAATATAATGAAATTCATGGTCATGATATCCCATTTCCATTATTCAATTGTAATGGTTGCATCAAACCCTAAGACTTATGCCATTCAATATTGATTTTTTGGAATACTGAGCATCAATATAAAAATTATATAATCTACCTCTAAATTTTATCCCACAAAATATTTTTATTTAGATTTATATAAATAATAGTTTATTCCATAAGAATAGAAAAGTATGAGCTAAGAACATCATTTATAAGCTCCATCTTTTTTTCTATTTTGAGTGGGACACATAGCTGGGTTCCAAACCATATAATCCCATATTTAGAAAATATGATCTACAGAATATTCTTTAGATTTATCTGTAGATCATCATCAAATTTTTCAGACTTTATGATCCTCTCAGGAATGGATTGTTGGGAATTTTTCTGAAAACATTTGATAAATTTCCTTTTGTAAATCCCATGTTTATCCTTTGCATGTCCAAAAACATTGTATCACTTTCTATCCACATCATGTATAGTGTTGTGGGATCATTTCTACTCAAATAATATTACACATTCTTCTCTTTAATAGGATAGTAATGGATTTGATACTAATAATCCTTTATTTGATATAACCACCATTATTGGTTCATATTAAACTCATTTTGTGAGAACATGTACTTGAGAATTTTTTGATCTGTATATTTGTCATACTTATATCTATAAAAATATTGTTACCAAATAATCAATGAGAGGATGAACCAAGCCAATTTCAAATATTGTGATGGATATATCTTCTCAAGGATATTTAATTGGTTATAGGAATATGATATAACTTTAGAATTTTTCATGAGTTTAAAACAAAACACTCTTTATACACATCACAATATAACATAAATCTCCCCCCTGTAGGAAATATCTATGCGGGTTTAGTGAATACACTCATATATAACTACTTAAATTTCTACTTTCATTCATCAGTTTATAAAAACTCACTTCCATTCATGTTATCATGGTTAGTGTGCTTGAAAATCATGAGATGTTTCTAAAAAATCACCGACATTACTGAGATAATCTTTGGAAACTATGGATCTAAATCACACATGTTAGTCTTGGCCATCATTAAATTTTCTATATCATTGAAGGACCCAAATATATTAATTTTCATGTGATAAATTTACCCCAAGAATGTTAATTTTCCCATCTAAAACTGATATTTATTATACTTCAAATGTAACATTTCCTTTCACAAGGTCTTTAGTATAACATTCAAATGTTACTCATGCTCTGATTTTATTTTAGAGTATACCATTATATCAAAGATGAATTATACAATCAATTTTTTCATGAAATCCCTAATGACTCTGTTAATTATGTCCATGACTATATCTGGAGCATTATTGATTCCAAATGGTATAACAATAAACTCATAGATCCCATACCATGTATTAAATATATTCTTGGTGATATCATCTTTATTTATCTTCATATGATAATATAATAAAAAATAATCCACATTAGATAGGAATTATGATCCTCATAGTTGATCAAACAAGTAATTATTATATATTAGTGGATTTTTATTACTAATCATGGTCATATTGAGCTTATGATAATCAATGAGAAGGCACATTGACCCATCTTTTTATATGATGAAAAAGAACTACTCCACCCTGTGATTAAGATTTGTGGCATATAAATCATTTATTCAGGTTCTTCTATTATTTTTTTAGCACATAAAGTACAAAAATGTTCATTATATATAGAGTCTTGGATATTAGAAAACCTATTTCTATAATATTGGTTGAGAACTGAACCTTTTACCTATGTGGAAGACCATGATATTATTTTGGAAATAAAATAGTTTTTTACCTTATAATAGTCATTTCCACAAGAATGATCGTTTCCTTAGTCTCAATCATTTTAGAATGACACGCTTTATCATAAATAATAAATATCCATGCATTATAGGATTTTTTCAATGGATATCTATGCTCCTTCTTACACATGTATGTAATCAAAGGATGATTAAAAATACAGTGGGTGACTTCCTTACCCAAACAATTTATATTGGATATCTTAAAGGATATCTTATCCATACATATAATTCCATAAATTTTTATTAATTTTAGTATCAAAAGGTCCATATTGAAATTATTCCCCCAAATATAAATAGGTAGAAAATATATTCTCCTGATCCAATAATTTACCCATTTTCATTATCATTGATCAGTCTACTTTCTTGTTTTGAAGTTATGTTGGAATAGTTATACTAAACTTGTGTGATATGGAAGAATATATAAAACCATAATCACATAATAAATTTGATGTTATTGTGTTTATTATAGGACTTCCTTTTACTATTTTATTACGGTTCTAATCATTTACTTCATCCAAAATAGAAATATCATTGTGACTTTTCAAATATTTAAGATTACAAAAGGGAAACTATAAATATTAAATGTATAAAATATAAATAAAAATTAACCATTAACCTATGAATTTATAGGTTTAAATATATGTTATTCACATTTATTAACAATCATTAAAATTTTATTCATATTTCCTATTAAAAATGATTTATGACGATTTTCAGAAATTACCAAATAATATCCCAAAGGATTATCAATACAAGTGTGAAGCATGGCCTTTTTTGTCATGAAGTAATTGATGATATAGTTAATGAGCAATGTTTTCTTTATAGGGTTATTAACCCTATGTAAAACAATTCTCAAGCCACTGCCACTTTTAGAATCTAGACATGGATTTAATTATGTGGGAACCACTCACATTATACTTTACCAAAATTTTGGGATATTTTCATATGTTAACACTTATCCCTTTGGTTTTAACTATGGTTTTCTAATTTGAATCCACAAAAAAATCATTTAAATAATATTATCTATGAAAACCCATACATTTCATAAACATTATTTTTGGGACTTATTATAAAAAAATACAAATAATTAAAAAATCCAAAAACATCTATAAGCCTAGTGTTATTGGGTAATTATATACATATCAAAATAACATTAAATAGGGATAAAAAGTCATTTTTAACATTTCATAACGTTCTGTTAAAATTCTCTAATCTTATAATACTACATTGGATAACTTGGGGACATACATAAGAACGAGGTGAGTAATAAATACCAGTAAGGGAATGATAAATGAATATCATAATGTAAAATAGTACATGTGAATCAAGAATAATGTTATAATGGTAAGAATCATAATCATGAATATCAAATCTTGATATAAATTTGTAACACTGAGGCATCATATAATTGTGTAAATAACATATCACATGACCTAAAAAATAATAAGTTAGGGATAACCTCTGAGACATTGTATCATAGTGTTCACAGGATAACCAAAAATGAACCATAAATGGAATCACATGAGATAAATACATTAGCCAATGCATTAGTGGTATTTATATTTCCTATCCCTCTCATCATATTCAAATTCAGTACATGTACTTTCGAGAAACATAGATCATGCAACATAACAACACATTTCATCACTTTTATTCCCATGATGAAAGAGAGTGGGTTATATAAATGGAAGTCCCAAATAAATGGTGGAGAGTTTAATCTAAGAGAATACCCATGAGTGTAAATGGTGATGGGAATTCACAATATAGAAACTTGTCAGGGACAATCACTACAAAATATCTAGAGCATAACAGGTGTACGTAAATGATCATGGAATAGTTTAATGAGAGTGAAAGGTTGTATCTCGTTACTTGGGAAACATAAGGACAACAAAGGGATGTATAAAATTACATTAAAAATGAAATATTGGATCTAAAAAAGACATAATAAAAAAAATTACATGAATTAAATATAAGGGGAATATAATCGCCTACTTTGAGAAGGTGCTTCAAAAATATTAAGAGGATCTTCTTATGAGAATTAAAACACATTGGGTGGTATTTTTAATGGTAGATTGAGAGGAAAGTAATTTTAAAAGTTTTCTGAGTCAAGATGAGTTGAAAATCTGGTGGGTACTTATAGAAATTGTTAGTGGAATTCCTTATTAATTTCTAAACATCGGTTTTGGTTTTAAAGTGATAAAATAATCCAAAATACAAACCTCACCATGGTTTCTACCACGACTTCTACTAAAGAGGTGTTATTTTCAATATTTAATTAGGATAGGAACTAAATTAATTAAAATAATAGGATTGATGATTTGAAAGTGAGTCATGTATATACGGATTTCTTAAAAAATAATTTATATTACAGATTTTAGAAGGATTGTTATAGGTTTTGTAAAATTGATCAAATAATTTAATAAAAAAATCATATAAATTTTAAAATATATATTTCATCCTGTATTGATTTTATATTATTTATTAAATCACTATCTAGCTATTATGTTTTCAAAATAAATAATTTATAATTTTACTTTATTTAATTTCTACTAAACAATTCATTAACCTTTGATTATTATGAAAAATATACCATTGGAAAATTTTGACATGATTTTTCCAAAAGTAATATTTATTTTACAAAAATAATTTCTATGTTTGATAATTTATAATTTTTAATAGAATTATATTTAGAAGATAATGATAGTCTTTACCACACTAAAAATTTCTAAATTGTGTTACTTTTTACTGGTCTATTAGAGTTGAGGACCTAATATGGATGGATAAAGTAACAATGAGGAGTTTACCACTATATATGAAAGTGAAGACATACTTAAATATCTCATGAAACTATTAGTGGATTTATAATATTTTGGTTGTCTAATGTTGGTGTTGTAATTTTATTATGGTAAATGGTGTATTCATGTCTCATGATGTGGTGAGAGTTCCCACTATGTCCTTAAATGTGGGGTTTCATGATAACTAAAATATTTAGTTGGGATGGATGGTAAAAAAAATTGAACCTTATAAAAATTAAATTGGACATTATTAAATTATATTATAACTTATAATTAATTAAATATTTTTTAGTAATAATATTTAATGAGAATATAGTTTATTTCAAATAAATTGAATTTTTCAAATAGAGTGTTTTAATTTAAACTATACATTTCAAAAAATATATCATTTTTATTTTTTCAAATAAAAAATCCAGTTCTTTATCAAAATAATTATATAATCATAAATATAAAGTAAAAATTAAAGGGATTAATATAATAAATATTTTTTAAAATAAAATATAAAAATTCATTCTACTAGGGTTTAAATACGTAAACCCACATTACACCAACTTATGACCAAAAGGTAAGGTGTGCGATGGTGGTACTTAATTGGGTGGCTCACGGAACATGGATTCAACGGAAATATCGATGATCTTGAACTTCTCCCATAGATGCTTTGGTTTATGTTTTAGTTGTTGAATGTCGTATTGGTAATGGTCAAGGGAAAATATTAGTGATACATTCTTACACATATTCCCCAATAAATGGGCTACATAGGGTATGATCCTACCGGTCAAGGCCATCACATATTCCTTCTATATTAGTTAGATTTAATCATACACATCAATATATGGTAATATTATTGGTTAGTGTAGAAGATATAATTTATAAACACTTTTTATTTATAACAAAAGTTTATATCCAATAGTCTATATTTTTTAATGGTTTTAAATAACCAATGCAGTATATAAGTTTTATATAAATTTCAATCATTACACATGATATTGATGTGAGTAAATATCATAATGAATTGTTTCTAAAACCATAAAATATAACTGTAACATTCCATTTTTTTTAAAATGAATTGAAATGAACGAAACATTGTTTTAAGTAGATATTTATAACTAGCCTTTAAAACATAACTTCTTCACTTATATGTTTTGAATTTCAAGAAAATGACATCTAAAATTATGTTCAGTATTTTATTTGGAGTCTACTGGAACCATATTGTTTTTTGGGTGAATAGTAACATAACCATATCAATACTAATATGAATAGTAATATAAACCAAATGAATAGTAAATTTTAGTATTATTTTATTTTATTTAGGCTTTAAGATGATTCCTTCTAAGTTAAGTATTCACTGTGATAAAGAAGTAGTTGTAGAATTAGAACTGTTAATTTTTGAATTAAGTATGTTTTTATATAAAAATTAAATTAATAATATTTAAACAATTATTTTTCAAAAATAGACTTCATTTTTGAATGCTACATGTCGAAAAATCGTTAGGGTAAATTTTTGGTATTTTTCTGAAATTCATGAATTTTTTATGAATAGTAAAATATAATAAAATACGATAAATGATGAATACTAGATTTACTACATCATAGGTGATTCAAGGATGATGTAATCCCACATGGTTCGAACTCACATTCCATTTTTACTATTTAGGGTTACATGAATTAATATTATTCAAAGTGTTGAGAAAAAAATATTATACTAATGGATAATATAATGAAAAATACCCCCTCTCCTCCACTATAAATACCACCATCACTTTAGAGACCCAAATCTTGACGTACATAGACATTACATTACTTTTGTGGAATACTAAATACAAGACAAAAACAGACGCCAAATGACCGTATTAGTTTAGTGTCTTTGGAAACTCGGGACATAATCTTCTAATCATGGTGAAAGATCTTCAACATCTCCCATAAAGAACTTCCACTTTGTTTTTATTACCTATAAACTTTCTTTATATCCTAGGTAAAAGAAAAAATAAAATGGGTGAGCTCAAATTCTCGGTAAGGGTAAATATGGAGAACATAAAACAATCACTGAACATTTGCACGTAAGAATATGAACATAAAACATCAAAATCATGAGTAATGACATAAATCATGGAAGTTCATAAGGAATAGATCATAAAGGAACATTAACCATGTTAAAATAGAATGGGAATAAAACATTTAATTATGGAAACCATTAAGAACATGTTATGATTTCCATAGTAGCCATGGCATTGCTGCCAAGACCATCATAGTGGACAAAGTCCCTTACTGAACCGGTTTTACTTTCCATTCCAACCATGTCTATCTCATGAGATATAAATCTTTACCCAATGCATTGGAGGGAGATATAGGTCCCACCCATCCCTTAATCAAATAATTCTTACTTGTGCCACAAAATAAACATAAATCATTCATCATAACCCAATGAATAACATGGGTTTTATAAACATCATCCCATAATAATATAATCCATATTAAAAAAATGGATATCATTTCATCATAAGAAGAATCAAATCATGTAAATAACAGATACATTGTACATGAAACAAAATCATACTAAATAATGTCATATTATATGGAAAATAGTTTTGAAAAAACACTTGAAATGAATTCTTGAGGAAAATATCATTTCTTCTTCAAAATCATTTTTTTTCACAAAATTCCATGCAGTTTTAAAGGAAAAGGATTTTGTTGAAAATAATCATGAAATATTATAGATTAATCTTCATGAAAATTAGGTGTTATGAAACTGTAAAAATCCATTCATTCCATATAAGTTAAAAAAACATTCTCCTCGTACTTTTGTCGGAACAATCAAAAAGTTCCTCGTATGGTAAACAAAAGAAAGATTCTTTCCATAACACAATGTAAAAGTAAAAGAGGGGTAAACATGAATTTACACATACATGGAATAATATTATGCACTTTATGAAAAATATTTTTATGGACATGGACGAAAAATATAACCCCCGTAAATACTTACGTATAAGTAATATCGGATAAAAATGAGATTGAAAAATTATCCCTTACCTTAAGTCAAATTTCTTCCATACATGTCTGAAACTCATGAATAGTGGGTTTAAACATATTATTAAGTTGTAATAGAACCGTAATAATATTTATGATATCATATAAGATTTACTTATGACTTTATATTAACTGTTCATTTGACAATTTCGTGTTAAAGCAGCGTTTTGGGTAAAATTGTTTCATTTATCATATGTGTTTAGACTTGTTGTTCTTGATATTATTATTACTTATATCATGATTTAATTACTTCCAGAATGTAAAACATGATTTATATGTCATATATATTCAGTATATATTTATATATTATAGATAGATAAATGAAATGAAACACACCGTTCATGGAGATGGTAGGTCGTACGTACGCATGAACATTGTTTTCCTTTCCTTATTGACTTGAATGGAAGTAAGTAGATGACATATATATATATATATAAATACAATAGCATTATTATTTCATATATATCATTATTATTCATTATATATACTTTATAATTACTCTTGAATGGTTAGCACTGAGAATGAATCTCATCGCGTCGTGGAGAGGGTAATCTGTACGTACGCACGAGCGGTGATATCATTCCCATAATTATTGAGTTGAATTGGAGTGGATGATATAATATCTCATAATATGTATTATTTTATAATAACCATATATATTTATTCTTTAAGCCATTATACCCATCCAAGTAAGGTGGTGGTGGAAAAACAGATTACACCACGGCCTGGAGATGGTATTCCGTACGTACGCACGCGCGGTGATTTTGTTTTCCATAGGATGGATAGAAGGTGAAATGGGGTTTTTTCATATTTATAATAACATATAATTATATTATTTATAATAATGTTATTACTTTATAATGAAACAACTAATGAAGAGGAATTAGAAGAATAAATAAATTTGAAAGAATTGGTAGAAGAGATTACATCTTCTTCAACGCACCTCCTCTTATCCTCTTCTTAGGGCACTAAAGTTGGTCTTTGAAGAAGATCAGAACCTCTAGTAGGTTTATATGGAATTGTAGAAGTGAAATGGGTAGGATTTTTCCGAGCTTTAAATCTCAAATATGTATGAAGAGGAGACTGAGGAGGTTCCCTTTCATAAGGGACGAGAGGGGCACCTTTTGAAACCGCAAAAATATTAATTTAATATAAAATCAAACCCCACTAAAAAATTCCCAAATGAAAAAAATACGAATATTAGATTATATATGGTTGTAATCTCATCAAAAAATAAATTTTAGACATGTTTTAAATATATTTTAAACCTTTTCAACTTGATTTATCCTTCTTTAATATATTTAATTTTTTGTGGTAATAATATTATAATTTTCAAATTGTTTATAAATAATAACTTTTGAGTTGTGAATTGTCTACAATTGTATTATTTGTGAAATTTCAGACTATATAAATTTCAATTTATAATTTTTAAATATTTTGGTGATTTTTAAACAATTTTATAATATGTTATTTTTATAAAACAACAATAGTGTCAATTTTTATGCTATTTATTTATTTGAATTTAAATAAATTCCACATAGAGTATATATTCTAACCAAAATTTTAAATAGAATCCTGCATGTCATATTCATCTAAAAAATTTGTGTAGTACATTAATTAGATCATATAATATTTATTTTAGAATTTTGAAAACCATTTATTTGATATTTCAATCAATAAAATAATTTCTATATCACTATTGTGTCATCTTTAATGATACATATATAATCCCTAAAAATTATAAATAAATTCTAATGATGTATATAATTTTATAATCTTGCTGAAGACTATTCATTTTCTAAGTTTTATGAATATTATCACTAAATTAAAATTATTATACTTATACGATATAAGAGAGTGACATGTTGTCACTTTCTTTGGTTTTAATAATAATTATATAATTTTCATTGTAAAAAGTCCATAAAATGAATCTATTACTACCCTTAGGTGATATGGGTCTACTTTTATTCATCTTGTATAATTTTGGAAGGTGTTAAGGTAATTTTATAATCTTATTTTTACCCTTAAATACCTGATTTACCTTTAACTGTAGTAAATAAAAATTAATGTAGTTACTATTCATAATATCAGAAAAATAAAAGTAACCTATTAACATAATTTGAAACCACTAAATCCAAATATGGAATCAATTTTTCAAATTTGAAAACACAGAAGTTGCAGTAATTAATTTAAAATTAATCCCGCTATTGAGAAAATGGGTTTTAAAAGTTAAAATGTTGTAAAAGATTGAAATTTTTTTACCTATGAATTCAATGTAAAATTAATGATAATGACTTAAATTATATTAAATGGTAAAAATATATTCTATTTATAATTTAAAGCCATTCAATATTATAATTTTACCATATAAAGTATGTCGATGAAAAAGGTTGTTTTTAATTAAAATTTAGCGAATTTTTACTATTCATCAAAATATAAAGGATTGGAATAATCTCAGAATTTTATCCAAAGTAAATTTTTATATCCTTATTCCAAAGAAGAAATTTTATATGTCAAATTAACTTATAAACATTTCAAAAAACTAGATTTAATGTGGATGCGCCATCAAAAGGCGGTAAAACTGTATTTTTTGAAAAATACTTGTTTTACCAGAAAAAATTATTTTGTTCTCATACCATGTTCTATAATATGTGTAAGATGAATTATAATGTCATAAAATTAAAAATTTAGTTAATACTATTCATAACTGTTAGTTCATAATAATATTATAACAATATATCGTTGTTTAGTGAAACTCAGTATTGCGTATAACACACGCTATCGATGAAGGTCGCTCTTGCGTGCAACAAAAGACAAGAATAATGTTTCTGTATACTGCAATCTAGTAAGGTGTTGCGTATAGTGCAAGCTAGTCTTGGTGTAGCATACCACACAAGACATAAAATAAATTAAAAATAATCTTTCTCATAAAATATCCGGCTGTTACATTCTACCCCCCTTAAAATGAATTTTTCCCTCGAAATTCATCGGGGTTATAAATGGTTTTCTACTTGAAAGTTTCTTTCATAGAAACCCACATCGTAAAAAGGAATACCAAAACAAAATTTTAAAAACTAAAGTATGAAATGTAATGGCTACCCAAATTCACTCATCACTAGGATTCCACATAGGAGAACATAAGACAATATGGATATAGAAGAGAAATATGACCATCAAGTTCTGATGGAGAGTGGTAGAGAACATGGATATAAAAATCCAACAATCACAAAGCCATAAATTTGGGATGATCTAAGGTACCATCTAATTCATCGAATATGAGGGTACTAGGACAACATTTTTGGTTTTCAAGATCATTTCCCTAATGTTGAAAAATTTTAGAATTAAAAGAAATACATACATGATTTTGGTACAACCTCACTGTTGTTTGTGACGTGAAAAATTTCAACATCATATCTTAAAGAAATGAAGTTGAATTTGTCTTCTGTGAAGTGTTACCAGATCATTCAATATAATGATAGGTCATTCCATTTAACTCAAACATAAGGCTAGAAAATGTTATATACATAAGTCCATATTATGGTGAGATTAATCGTATATGGTTCAAAATATGGATGTGTACTTCATCTATCATATCGCTTATAAAATAAAACTAGTTTCTACTAACCAGGGACTTCTTATAGGCTAGTGGTAGGTGATAATGTCTTGTCTCACTTTGGTTGTTCGATTCCCGCAACCTTGTCTGACATGACTGGTTGTCGTCCATCCTGCAGGTTGTCCTTTTTCTAAAACTTTACCATTATAACATTCTAGAAATAATATCAAAAAAAGGTCTAGCCTTAAACAATACTATCTGATTTCCAATCTTTAGGCTTATCCAAAATAATTTAATCCAATATCATAGTGTAAAATAAAAGATTACTAGAAATTTCATCTACTGAGCATGTGAATACCATCATCTATCATATGATATATCTTGTTGGTCATATTCCAAACATGTGAAAACCTTAATCATGTATTCCCTTGAAAAATTAATACCCATTGAACCTTATTGAAAACATGAATACTGACAAAAGTTAACTCTTTCCACATACCAAAATCCTAAAATATCTATATACACAAACCAAGATATCACTTTGTCCTTGTCATGACCCGTCCCAGTGGGGCCCGCACCGTGACTCCCCAAGCCCGCCTCCAATAGGCCATGGGATAGTGACTAGCACCGAGTAGGCATGTCACTAACATGGGAGGCATTGCCTAAGTACCCGTACACACACAAACATCTCCAAGCCCACATATTCTAAAATGTAGAAAACTAAGGAACAAAAATGCATGCATACAACTAAACCCAACCAACAGAGTACGATGAAAGGTAGAGTACTATAAAAGTAAACTAGGCCATAATACAAGCCCACCAAAAACAAGAGTCTAAAATAACTGTAAAGTCCAACATGTAAGCACAAAGGTATTGGGACTGCTGCTCGTAGCCGTAGGAAAGCCTCGGCCTGTAGGGAACTCAGAAAGCTCTATCCAATCCTGGTCTTCCCTGGACCCTGTCAAAAGGCTGCTCATCTGCACAAGACACTAGATGTGCGGGAAAATCTCGTGCAGGGGTGATTATAACAATACTTAGTAGAGGACCCCGAAAACCATAAAGCAATACAAAGTTAAAGTATAGTCATCTATGCACAGTATATGTTTACAGAACATATAAAACAAACCAGATATACTCAAAACCCAGACTCGTGGTCTAGAGACAAGTCACCCAACCGCATACCCCCGCAAGGGATTCCATCCGAAGATTCTGTGATGTGCTCATTCTGGGAGAACACACTCCACGAGCCTTATAGCTCTGATGAAGTTCGTCCAGGAAGATCTGTTCATTGGGAACTGTCATGAGAGATGGCTACACTCATTACATGAGACACACTCTTGAGTGGAAGGGTTACGACAGATAGAAGCACTCATTATGGGAGACACATACTAAGTGGGAAAGATCTCGATACACAGATGAGGATCACTTCCAGGGCCATGGCAGATACTGCGACTCATCGTTAATTCACCTATTAGGCAGAGGATCAATGCCCAGTAAAGTTGGTCGCGCCGATGCCTGACTCTACCTAGGGTCTGGAATGGATAAAGGATCACGATCCGTGCCTTTTAGATGGATGCCTAACTCTATCACTCAAAGTCCTGCTGAAGGGATCATAATCTTGTGTGAGGGAATGATGCCAGACCTTCAGGGGAATAAGAAGAAGGGGCACTAACCCAAACGAAAGATGTTCAAGGCACGGTGAACAAAAGGACCAAGCCATTTTCCAAAAAGTACACAACGTGTTGAAATGATACACGTTGTGTTGTCCGACCCTGGGTGTTGCCCGTGTACAACGGCCCGTGTCGTGAGGCTGGTCATGTAGAAAAATTTATACACTGCGTGTAGTATGGAGTACACGCCGCGTCTGGGTCACTGGGGTAGGCTCCGTGTACTCTGCCATGTGCTCGTACATGGTCACCAACCCGGGTACTTCAACTCGTGCAATCTGCACATGGGGTGACCCGCGCTGTTTACCTCGCCTAGCCGGGTGAGGGAGTACATGGTCGTGTACTCCATCCCATGTCCGTGTATCCCCGGAATACACACCGAGCTCTGTGTAGCCTCCTCTGCTGAGCTATACATGTCATGCTGCCTGAAGCCGTGTAGATCATCATGTGTCCGTGTACTACCCAAAGTACACGTCGAGCTTCGGGGAAGGTCCAACACGTCGTGTGACTGGGATCACACGCCATGTGATTCTTCTCTGACCCCAAAACCCTAGCTGCCACCTCTAGAACTACACGGCGTGTTCTTTGGAAGTACACGCCGTGTATTCTGGAAATTTCCAGAATCGATTCCCTTCGCCGACGTGCCTCCCATGGTGCTCCGATCATCGATCCGGCCACCCGATCACCGCAAAACTTCCAGGTTTTGTTCTCCCTGACACTACAAAGTCGCTTCCGTCATTTTCGGGCCTCCGGTCGGCTCCTAAAAAGTGTTCCAATCTTTCAGCATGAAGAACACTCGAAAAATGCCCTTTTTGATCTAGTCTGATTTGTCGTCCGCCATCATTGCCGCACCACCACAAGGTCTTTGCGGTGCCGAACCTTCGATTTGGGATCGTTGCGTCGCAGAACAGATGCGCAACGATCCGTTGTTCATCACCCCGCAAAGAACGCGTGAGGAAAGAATGGGGAAGAAATCCAAATAAACAAAATGAGGAACGAACCTCCGTCGTCGTTCATCACGGCGTTGATTCACTCCCGTTAATATGCGTAAACGGAGAAAGAATCAACAACATCATAACGCATGAAACAATTCCCCAAAATCATCCCAAAGAAAACCCTCCTGCAAGAACGCATGAATCTGCGGATCAACTTGTTCGTGGTTGATCTGTGTTCGTCATTTAAACTCCAATACAGGGAAAAATAAATTGAAAAATAGCCCCTACATTTTGAAAGGATAATTCTTTGATGAAGGTGTCGTGATGCCATTGTCATTGATATCCTTCAACGTCGGTGCAGTGATCCTCGATCTCGATCTCTCGTTGTTCATCGTCGAGAATTCTCTCCAACGCCTTGCGGATTCGGCAGAGATTCCTCTCAAATGTTGCCAACGATCAACAATTGCTTAACCCATTAAAAAGGGAAACATGGTGTCATTTAATTTACGCAGCAGCATTAATGACGTTGACTCGCGATTTTGAAGTCATTATGACGTGGCATTAATTTAGGAAACAGCTGCGCTATTACCACACTGCAGCGGGTGTTTCCTTAAATGAAATAATATAAACTGGTTAATTTATTTTAATTTATTTTACTTAAAATTTCCAAAAATTAACTTTTTCCCTCGACCTGCATCGGTTGAGGTTATCCTCATTCTTAGATAAATTCATCATCCCGGACGCAATGGTGTGCTCATATTTTTAATCCGGGCATCCGTTTGGAAACTTCCACAACCACACTCAAGTGTCGACTCACCTAACTAAAAAAAGATCAAGCCACCATTTCGGGCTCACTGGACCTTGGAATGATGTGCCGTCTTCGCGCCCAGTCTCAAAATAATTCTATATAATATTTGAAAATAATAAACGGAAAATCCAAGACATTACATTCTCCCCACCTTGGGGCTTTACGTCCCTAAAAAGCCAAAACAAAGGATACTCAAAAAGATGAGGGTACTGGGCACGGATCTGGGCCTCCCACTCCCACGTTCTCTCCTGAAGATTCTCGTGCTGCTACCGGACACGCACTAAGGGAATCGATCACCCATGAAGGATCCTCTCCTACTCATCCCTGATCTCCATCGGGTACTCAGCAAAGGTCACTCCATCCTCCATGTCCAGATCACCCCAATCGATGACGTGTGATGGGTCATGCACGTACCTCCTCAACTGCGACACATGGAAGACATCGTGTACCTGATGCAAATGTGGTGGTAGAGCCAGGCGATATGCCACCTCACCAACTATGGCCAAGATCTGGAAAGGTCCGATGAACCTCGGAGATAGCTTGCCGCCTCTGCCAAATCTTTGCAACCCTCGTCGAGGTGAGACCTGAAGAAAGACGTGGTCTCCCTCTTCAGACTCCAGAGGTCTCTGTCGCCTATCAGCATAAGATTTCTGCTAGCTCTATGCAGTCTTCATCCAATCCCAGATGATCTGCACCTTCTCTGTAGTAGCTCGCACTAACTCTGGACCCATGAGTGCTGACTGTCCGGGGTCGGTCCAGCAAAGCAATGACCGGAAGGGTCTCCCATACAGGGCCTCGAACGGTGCCATACAGATGGTGGAGTGGTACCTGTTGTTGTACGCAAACTCCACCAGTGTTAGGTGGTCCTCCCAGCTATAACCAAAGTCCAAGATATAGGCCCATAACATATCCTCTAGAACCTGAATGGTCCTCTCTGTCTGACCATCTATCTGGGGATGAAACGTTGTTCTCAAGCGCAGCTGAGTCCCAAAAGCGTCCTGCAATCCCTTCCACAACTGGGATGTGAAGTGGGCATCTCGGTCTGAGACTATAGTCGAAGGGATGCCATGAATCCGAACTATCTCTTGTACGTAGAGGTGTCCCAAGCTCTCTACGTAACTCTTCTCACTGATAGCTAGGAAGTTGGCCGACTTGGTGAGTCGGTAAACGATCACCCAGATGGAATCGTGCCCCTTGGATGTCCATGGTAATCCCATCACGAATTCCATCGATATTCCATCCCACTTCCACTCTGGAACTTCCAGGAGGTGAGCTAACCCTGCTGAAACCTGGTGCTCAGCCTTCACCTGCTGGCATGTGAGGCATCGAGAAACAAACTATGTTGCTGCCTTCTTCATGCCTGACCACCAGAACTGACGTCGGAGGTCCAAGTACATCTTTTCCACTCCAGGATGTACCACAAAAGGGGATGTTTGTAACTCCCTCCTGACCTCCTCCTGCAACGCCACTGGTACAACAGTGCGTCCTCTGAAAATAATTATGTGCTCCCCACCTTGTGAATATCCCTCAGGAGCATGTCCTGTGGATAACTGAGCACGTAAGGCCACACAGTCGACATCCCCTAGTTGTGCTCCCCTAAATCACTGTAAGAATGGAGGGGTGACAACCATCGACTTTAGGTAAGCTGTATCTTCTCCATCCATGAAGGATAACTATAACACGGCTAACTACTGTGTCGCCTCACTCTACAGTTGTGAGCTCGACCTCTTGATAAGAGCGTATTCCTCCTTGTTCCCCTTCCCAGGAGTATAGATGATCTTGAAATCATATTCCTGGAGGAACTCTAGCCAATGCCTCTGCCTCAGATTCATATCCTTTTGTGAGAAGATGTACTTGAGGATCTTTTGGTCAGAGTAGACAATGAACCGCTCGCACATAATGTACTTTCGCCTCATTTTTAATGTGAAGACTACAACTGACAACTCGAGATCATGGGTCACATAGTTCTTCTCATGTGGCCTAAGCTGGCGCGAGCCATAAGAAATCACTGCATGTCGCTACATCAGGACACAACAAGGCCCAGTCCCTGATGCATTGCAGAAAAATAAATACCCGACACCCTCCTCCGACAATCCCAAGACTGGGGCGCTCGTCAAACTCTGTCTCAGCAACTCAAAAGTCTGCTGGCATTTTTCTGTCCATACGAAGGGTTTCCCCTTCCTGGTTAAGGTCGTCATTAGTGCTGATATCTGGGAGAAATCAGGGATGAATCTCCGGTAATATCCTGCCAACCCAAGGAAGCTTCGCACCTCTGTCACACTCCGAGGTGGCTCCCATCCGAACACAGCCTCCACCTTGGCTGGGTCCATAGCTACTCCATCTACTGAGATGACATGTCCCAGAAAGTATACCTCCCGAATCCATAACTGACACTTTGAGATCTTTCCATAATGCTGGTGCTCCCAAAGTACGTCCAGAACCATCCGCAGGTGTCTCGCGTGCTCCTCCTCTAATGCCGAGTACACAAGGATGTCGTCGATGAAGACCACTATAAACCGGTCCAAGTACGGATGGATGATCTGGTTCATTAGTCCCATGAACATAGCAGGGGCATTTGTCACGCCAAAGGGCATCACCAAGTACTCATAGTGATCGTAGGAACACTTGAAATACATTTTTGGTATATCCTCTTCACGTTCTCGTAGCTGGTGATAGCCTGATCGAAGTTCATCCTTCGAGAACCATTGTTCCCCTATTAGATGATCGAATAGGTCATCGATCCTTGGCAGTGGATATATGTTCTTCACTGTCACCTGGTTCAAGCGCCGGTAATCCATGAACAACCTCAGACTCCCATCTGCCTTCTTGGAAAACAAGATTGGGGCCGCCCACGGTGAGACGCTAGGTCTTACGAAACCCTTGCTCTGCAAATCCTCCAACTACACCCTCAGCTCGTGAAGCTCTATAAGAGCCATCCAATAAGCTGATGAGGAAATCAGTGTTGTCCTGGGGTGTAAGTCGATGCAGAAGTCGATTTCCTGACGGGGAGGTAGTCCTAGAACATCTTCGGGAAAGATTTCCTCATACTCTGCCACCACTGCTGGAAGCTGAGAGCTCACAACATCTAATTCTCCGAGGGTAAGTCTATCCAACTTGTGAGTGATCGGTTACACTCTCCTACGCATGAGCCCATTTTTTGTTGCCTGGGTTTCCTTTTCTCCAATAAAGGAAAACCTCATTCCATCACGGCAGACATACCACACTCTTCACCTAAAACCGTTAATCTGGGCATGGACTGAAGATAACCAATCCATACTTAGAATGACGTCGTAAGGCCTAGATGCTACCACCAAGTGGTTCCAACCGAAACACTCTCCTGCAAGGGTAAGATCACACTATCTGCAAAGGTGTGTGACCGTCGAGTCTCCTCCCGTAGGTGTCTCCATGCTTAAGGATTGAGTCAATGGTTTTACCAGAATCTCGAAGTTTTGTACAAGACATGTGGCTATAAGGGAATGACTGGCACCTATGTCTATGAGTATGAAATCTAAGGTAGAAAAGACACAGATCGTACCTCCAATCATACCTGGGTCCCCTGGTTCGTATGCCTCAACCGCATGCAGCTGTCCCCACCCCTGTCCCCAACTCCCTGAGCCAGGTGCGGACCTCCTAGGGGTGGTGGTGGAAGTATGTCGAAGCGTCTGCCACCACCTGTAGCTCTCCCGGCTCCTCTGCCACGTCCTCCACCGGGCAAATTTTCCCTCTTCGTTCTCTGCCTCTACCTCGGTGGTCCATCCACCACTTCCCTGTCAGCAGCTCGATGTGTCGGGAATCTCTAGCGAGATGACCCCTACCGTCACATGCATAGAATCACTTCTACCTAGGCTAACTAAATCCAGCCTGAGAGCCCTGGATTGTTGATCCCCTATCCTGGGTCCTCCTATGTCGTCTCCCACGTCCAGATCACTGTGCCAGATGTCAGCTCCCTGCTGCCAGTGTCTCTGCACCTATCTGCCTGCTGCTGACTGTCGTCGGCTTTCTCTGCTCTGCCAAGAAGCTCTCAATCTCCAAGGCCCACTCAAGCACTCCATCATAAGTATATATTCCTAGAGGCACGACACTAGCTCGGATGTCACACCATAGACCTTGATCGATGGTCCGAGCTCTGAAGTACTGATCTCTTACCATATCCATCGAGTACCTGGCGAGGTTGGTGAACCTCGATGAATAGTCATTCACCGTCATACTGCCTTGTTGGAGCTGAAGAAGCTCCTGGATGCGCACAGCACTCAGCGTCACCAGAGAGAACTCCTCCCTGAAGAGTCTCTCAAACTCTGTCCACAAAAGTGTCTCCTCATTGTGAGTCTGCATGGTCAGACTCCACCATCATCCTGCCGAACCCTGAAGAAGGCTCGCTCCTAGGACCACCATCTGGTCTGCCGGTGTCCTCACTAGACGGAAAACTCTGGTCACCGCCTCAAGCTAGTCCTTAGCCGCCTGAGGGTCGGGCTCGCCTCAGAACCTAAGGGGTCTCTGTCTCTGAAACTCGTGGAGCGCGCTAGGCCTACACTCCTCGTTGGTCTGTACTGCAGGTACCACTGGCTGCTCCACTAGTGGTTCAGCAGGTGCACCACCTGGTGGCAACTCCTAGGCAGCTGGTGCTAGTATACAAGCCTTGTCACTTTGTGGGTTATCCTTGTGATCGTGCTGCTGAATCCTAGCAGGTACGTGTCGTAGAGGCATCCTGTAAAGAAACAAGATGTGTCATGGTCAATGAGTATATCTAGATAGCTGACACCAAGGATATAGAAGACACAACACATTCCTATATAAAGCATGTACCTTTTATTTCCCCGCAACCAGTGTTTTCATAAACCAGGTCGAAAAGCAGGTAATCAGAGTCCTACTATACGGATACATCGACTGCCGCACCAACACTGGGGTCCCTGGCCTGAAAGCCGAACCCGAAACACTTAACATTGTTTCCTCAAACCAAACTCACAGACTCTTGGTCCTAAGGTAGAATCGAACTCCTCTGATACCACTCTTTCACAACCCGTCACAGTGGGGCCCGCACTGTGAATCCCCAAGCCCGCCTCCAATAGGCCAGAGGCTGGGGACTATCACCGAGTAGGCATGTCACTAACATGGGAGACATTTCTTAAGTACCTGTACACACACACACACACACATCTCCAAGCCCACAAATGCTGAAATGTAGAACACTAAGGAACAAAAATGCATGCATACAACTAAACCCAACCAACATAGTAAGACGAAAGGTAGAGTACTGTAAAAGTAAATTGGGCCAGAATACAAGCCCACCAAAAACAAGAGTCTGAAATAACTACAAAGTCCAACCTATAAGCACAAAGGTACTGGGATTGCCGCTCATAGCTGTAGGAACGCCTCGGCTTGTAGGGAACTCAGAAAGCTCAGTCTTGTCCTGGTCTGCCTTAGACCCTGTCAAAAGGCTGCTCTTCTGCACAAGACACCAGACGTGCAGGCAAAGCCCTTAAGGGGTGAGTATAAAAATACTCATTAGAGGACCCCGAAAACCACAAAGCAATACAAAGTAAAATTATATTCATCTATGCACAGTATATGTTTACAGAACATATAAAACAAACAATATATACTCAAAACCCAGACCCATGGTCTAGAGACAAGTCACACAACCGCATACCCCCACAATGGATTCCATCTGAAGATTCTGTGATGCCCTCGTTCCGGGAGAACACACTCCATGAGTCTTATAACAATGATGATGTCTGTCCGGGAAGATATGTTCTTCGGGAACTATAATGAGATATGGCTACACTCATTATGGGAGACACACTCCTGAGTGGAAGGGTTATGATATATTGAATCACTCATTATGGGAGACACACTCCTGAGTGGGAAAGATCTCGATACACATATGAGGATCACTACGAGGGACATGGTCGATACCACGACTCATCTAGAATTCACCTGCTGGGTAGAGGATCAACGCCCGGTAAAGTTAGTCACGCCGATGCCTGACTCAACCTATGGTCTAGAATGGATAGAGGATCTCGATATGGGCCTCTCGGATGGATTCCTGACTCTATTTCTGAAAGTCCTGCTGAAGGGATCATAATCCTGCATGAGGGAATGATGCTTGACCTTCAGGGGAACAAGAAGAAGAGGCAATAACCCAAACGAAAGATGTTCAAGGCACGATGAACAAAAGTACCAAGCCGTTTTCCAAAAAGTACATGGCGTGTAGAAATGATACATGATGTGCTGTCCGGCCCTGGGTACTGCCCGTGTACAATAGCCTGTGTCGTGAGGTTGGCCATTTAGAGAACATTATACACGGCATGTAGTATGGAGTAAACTCCGTGTCTGGGTAACTGGGGTTGGCTCCGTGTACTATGGCCATTTTCCCGTACACGGTCACCAACCGGGGTACTCCAACCCATGTAATCTGCAAACGGGGTGACCCACGCTATTTACCTCGCCTGGACGGGTGAGGGAGTACATGGTCGTGTACTCCATCCTGTATCCGTGTATCCCCGGGATACATGTCGAGCTCTGCGTAGCCGCCTCTGCCGAGCTGTACACATCGTGCCGCCTGAAGACGTGTAGATCATCATGTGTCTGTGTACTACCCAAAGTACATGCCGGGCTTTGGGAAAGGTCCAACATGCTGTGTGACCGGGATCACACATTGTGTGATTATTCTCTGACCCTGAAACCCTAGCTGCCACCTCCATAACTACACAGCGTGTTCTTTGGAAGTACACGTCGTGTATTCTGGAAATTTCTAGAAACGGCACCCTTCCCCGGCGCGCCTCTCGTGGGGCTCCGATCATCGATCTGGCCACCCGATCACCGCAAAACATCCAATTTCTGGTTTTCCAAACCCCACGAAGTCTCTTCCATCATTTTCGGGCCTCCGGTGGCCTCTATAAAAGTGTGCCAATCTTTCCACACGAAGAACGCTCGAAGAATTCTCTTTTTGATCCGGTCTGATTTGTAGTCTGCCATCGTCGCCGCACCTCCACAAGGTCGTTGCGGTGTCGAACCTTCAATTTGGGATCGTTGTGTCACAGAACGGATGCGCAATGATCCGTTGTTCATCCCCCCACTATGAACGTGAAAAACGTGCGTGGAAAGAAGGGGGAAGAACTCCAAATAAACAAAATGAGGAACGAACCACCGCTGTCATTCGTCACGGCGTTGATTCTCTCCTGTTAATAGGCTTAGACGGAGCAAGAATCAACAACATCATAATTCATGAAACAATTCCCCAAAATCATCCCAAAGAAAACCCTCCCGCAAGAACGTACGAATCCACAGATCAACTTGTTCGTGGTTGATCCGCGTTCGTCGTTTAAACTCAAATATGAGGAAAAATAAATTTAAAAACAACCCCTACCTTTTGAAAGGATAGATCGTTGAAGAAGGTGTTGCGCTGATGTTGTTTTTGAGATCCTTCAGCGTCTGCGCAGTGATCCTCGATCTCGATCTGTCGTCATTCTTCGCCAATAATTTTCTCTAACGCCTTGCGTATTCGGAAGAGATTCCTCTCAAATGTTTCCAACGATCAAAAATTGCTTAACCCATTAAAAAGGGAAACATGTTGTCATTTAATTTACATGGCATCATTAATGAGGTTGACTCAACATTTTGAAGTTATTATGATGTGCCATTAATTTAGGAAACATCTGCATAGTTACCACGCTACAACGAATGTTTCCTTAAATGAAATAAAATAAACTGGTTAATTTATTTTAATTTATTTTACTTAAAACGTTCGAAAATTAACTTTTTCCCTCGACCTGCACCGGTCGAGGTTAGCCTCATTCTTAGGTAAAGTCATCATCCTAGACGCAATGGTGCGCTCATATTTTTAATCCGGATATCTGTTTGGAAACTGCCACAACTGCGCTCAAGTGTTGACTCATATAACTAAAAAAAGTTCAAGCCACCATTCTAGGCTCACTGGGCTTCGGAATGATGTGCCGTCTTCGCGCCCGGTCTCAAAATAATTCCATATAATATTTAAAAAGAATAAACAGAAAATTCTGAGACATTAAAGTCCTTATATCAGTCATGAGCTCATTAATATTATCACACATATTTTTTCTCCTTATCCCTTCATTATGCGCATATCATCTTCTTTCCAAAAATATTTCAATCACTTTTCAAGGTTATTATTACTATATAATTATTGAAAACTACAATAAACCAATAAATAGATATTCCAATATTCCACAATACTATAAATAAGATTCCACAACATTATTTTGGAATCCCATTACATAAACACATAATCATTCCACCACATCGTTGTCATACTCAACATCGCCAATAGTGAGTGCATTTGACATCCCTTTGTCCTTTTCCTTAAGAGGTTGTTGATGTTGATCATCATTAACCCTTGGATTAGGGCATTGGTTAGCATAATGCCCCATTTCCTTGCACTACTAGCATTGAAGTTTTGGTGGAGCGTTCTCTGTATTCTTTTCTTTATTCACACCATTAGAGTGCTTTTTCCTATTACTTCGGCACTCAACTACTCGATGTCATTATTTTACACACTTGAAACATTTTCTAGTACCTTTTAGACAATATCAACCATGCTTCATTCCACACATTGAGCATAAATAAACATTTACCTTCATTTCACTGTTGTTCTGAAGATTTTCCTTGAACTCCTTGTTTATTTTCTTGTCCAAACCATGAGATGGATTTGTAACACCAACTTCTTGTTCTATCTTGATAGCACAAATCAAAATTTCTTCGTAGCTACTGAAATCTCTTATAGTTAATTCCCTTTGAAGACTTGGTTTTAAGCCACTGAATAATTGATCAAGTTTACTTTCAGGTAAGATTATAAATCCACATGCTTACCATGGAAGCCATGTAAAATTCACTTCGTATATACCAATATATTAATCATCCTTTTGATTAAGCTCAAGGAACTCCTTTTATATCTTTGTTCGAAGAATATGAGGGATGTAATTTTTGAAAAACAAGTTCTTGAACTCATCCCATTCCATGGATTCAATTTCATCTTGGGGTCTTGTATTCTTAATTAGATTCCACTACTGGTCTGCTTCACCTTCTAACTGGTAAACAGCCAAAATGACTTTTTCATGCTCCGCACAACAATGTATTGAAAATATCTTTATAATTGTACTAATTAATTGTTCATAAACAAGTGTATTAGAAGACCCCCTGAAAGAAGGTGGAAGTTGCCTCATGAAGGACTCAATAGAATATTGTTCCTTTCTCTGCTCATTTGGAAGTCCAGAATGATTCATTGCTTGTGTAAGTATAGAGATAATATTTTTCACTCCATCTCCCATCACATTTGGTTTTTCAGGAGGACAATCATTGCATTGTCCATTAAATTGATCAACATAGTTCCTTCGGGTTCCATCCATCGTCTAAAACACAAAAAGAACAATGTGAGAGGAAAAATTCATGCTAGGAAAACAACATAATAAAGGGGGATTACCATCAATATATAACATCTTATGATTAATTATAAGATTGTTACCTTAATTCTAGGACTATAAATTATACTTATAGTTAACCTTTGGGACATCCCTAGACATACATTAGAAATATCTCCAGGGATTTCCCTAACGTTTTCGCGTCCTATTTTACAAATGTTAACTAAACCTTTGCTCTGATTCCAACTGTAGAGACCCAAATCTTGATGTAAATAGTCATTACATTACTTTTCCGGAATACTTAATACCTGACAAAAACATACGCCCAATGACCATATTAGTTTAGTGTCTTTGGAAACTCATAACATAATCTTTTAATCATGGTGAAAGATCTTCAACATCTCCCATAAAGATCTTCCACTTTGGTTTTCTTACCTATAACCTTTATTTATATCCTGAGGAAAAGAAAATATAAAAAGGGTGAGCTCAAATGCTCCGCCAGGGTAAACATGGAGAACATAAAACAATCCATGAACATTTTCACTTAAGAACATGAACATAAAACATTAAAATCATGAGTAATGACATAAATCTTGGCAGTGCATAAGGCATAGATCATAAAAGAACATCAAAAATGATAAAATAGCATGTGAATAAAACATGTAATTTTGGGAACCATTAATCACATTTTATGATTTCTATTATAGCCAAGGCATTGCTACCAAGACCATCATAGTGGACTACGTCCCTTACTGAATCATGTTTCCTTGCCATTCCAGCCATATCTATCTCATGAGATATAAATCATTACACAATTCATTAGAGTGAGATATAGGTCCCACCCATCTCAAAATTAAATCATTCTTACTTGTGCCACAAAATAAACATAAATCATTCATCACAACCCAAAGAATAAAATGGGTTTCATAAACATCATCCCATCATAATATAATCCATATTAAACCAATGGATATCATTTCATCATAAGAAGAATCAATAAAAGTAAATAATAGAGACATTTCACTTGAAACATAATCATACTAAATAATGTCATCTTAGATGGAAAATAGTTTTGACAAAACACTTGAAATGGATTCTTGAGGAAAATATCCTTTCTTCTTCAAAATCATTTTCTTTTCACAAAATGCCATGAAATTTTAAAAGAAAAGTATTTTTTTGAAAATAATCATGAAATATTGTAGATGAATCTTCATGAAAATTAGGCATTATGAAACTGTAAAAATCCATTCATGTCGTATAAGTTAAAAAACATTTTCCTCGTACTTTTGTCGGAACAGTCAAGAAGTTCCTCATGTGGTAAACAAAAGAATGATTCTTTCCATAACACAATTTAAAAGTCAAATAGGGGTAAAAATGACTTTAAAAATACATGGAAAATATTAAACACTTTATGAAAAACTTTTTTATGGACATCGATGAAAAATATAACCCTATTAAATACTTACGTATAAGCAATCTTGGATAAAAATGAGATTGCAAAATTATCCTTCACCTTAGGTCCAATTTCTTTCGTACATGTCCAAAACTCCTGTATAGTGGGTTTAAACATATTATTAACATGTAAAAGAACCTAAATAATATTTATGATATCATATATTATTCACTTATGATGTTATATTACCCATTCGTTTGTCAATTCCATGTTAAAGTAGAGTTTTGGGTAAAATTGTTTCATTTATCGTACGTGTTTAGACTTGTTGTTCTTGATATTATTATTACTTATATCATTATTTACATACTTCCAAATTGTAAAAAATGATTTATATATCATATATATTCAGTATATATATACATATAATAGATAGATAAATGAAATTAAACACACCGTTCATGGAGACGGTAGGCCGTACGTACGCATGAATGTTGTTTTCCTTTACTTGTTTACTTGAATGAAAGTAAGTAGATGAAATATATATATATATATATACAGTAGAATTATTATGTCATATATATCATTATTATTCATTATATATACTTTATAATTATTCTTGAATGGTTAACATGGATAATGAATCTCATCGCGTCGTGGAGACGGTAATCCGTACGTATGCACGAGCGAAGATATCATTCCCATAATTATTGAATGTAATTGGAGTGGATAATATAATATCTCAGAATCTGTATGATGTTATAATAACCATATATAGTTATTATTTACACCATTACACCCATCCAAGTAAGGTTGTGGGGGAAAAACATATTACACCGCGACGTGGAGACGGTATTCCATACGTACGCACGTGCGGTGATTTCATTTTTTGTAGGATGGACAGAAGGTGAAATGGGGTTGTTTCATATTTATAATAACATATCAGTATAATATTTATACTTATATTATAACTTTGTAATGAATCAACTAATCAAGAGGAAGTAGAAGAATAAATAAACTTGAAAGAATCGGTAGAAGATATTATCTCTTCTTCGATGCGCCTCCTCTTAACTTCCTCTTAGGGCAATAAAGTTGGCCTTTGAAGAAGACGATAACCTCTAGTAGGTTTTTATGGAAGTGGAGAAGTGAAATGGGCAGGTTTTGGCAGAGCATTGAGCTTCAAATTTGTGTGAAGAGGAGAGTGAGGAGGTTCCCTTTTATAAGGGAGGAGAGGGGCACCTTTGGAAACCTAAAAAATATTAATTTAATATAAAATAAATCCCCACTTAAAAGCATCCAAAATGACTCAAATATTAATCTTAGATGAGATAGGGTTGTAACATCATCAACCACTAAATTTTAGACATGTTGTAAATTTATTTTAAACCTTATCAACTTGATTTATCCTTATTTAATCTATTCAACTGTTTTATGGTAATAATATTCTAAATTTTAAATTTTTTATAAATAATTACTTTTGTGTTGTGAAATGTCCATAATTGTATAATTTATGACATTGTAGATCATATAAATTTCAAAATATAAATTTTAAATATTTTTGTAATTTTTAAACAATTTTATAATATGTTATTTTTATAAAACAACAATTGTGTCAATTTTGACACTATTCATTTATTTGAATTTAAATAAATTCCATATAGATGATATATTTGAACCAAAATTTTTAATGAAATCCTTACATGTCATATTAATCTAGTTCTCCGAAGAGTGGTCCTGGTATGATGATTGTCCCCAAACATGGAGGCGGAGGTGGGAAGCGCTGAGATCTGGCCTCACGACCTCATTCCTTGTTTGGTTTGTTTTTCAAAATTAGTTTTTTATGTTGAAATTATTATTTTTAAGTAGTATTTCTAATGTTCAAGTTGCTAATTTTTTTCCCTAAGAGCTTCTGGCATCCTTTGTTTAAATGCTTTCTCAAATGATTTTAAGGCTTTAAAAAAATATTAATCTAGAAAATTTTTGGAGAACATTAATTAGTTCATATAATATTTATCTTAATATTTTTAGAACCATTTATTTGATATTTCAATCAATAAAATAATTTTTATATCACTATTATGTCATCATTAATGATAATTATATAATACCTAAAAATTATAAATAAATTCTAATGATTTAGATTCATTTATTAGACTTCTAGATACTATTCATGTTTGAAGTTTTATGAAGTTTATCACTGAATTAGGATTATTATACTTATAAGATATAAGAGAGTTACATGTTGTCACTTTCTTTTGTTTTAATAACAATTATATAATTTTCATGGTCAAAAGTCCATGACATGAATATATTCCAACCCTTAGGTGATATAGGTCTACCTTTATTCATCTAATCAAATTTTGGCAGGTGTTAGGGTAATTTTATAATCTTATTTTTACCCTAAATTACCTGATTTACCATTAACTATAGTAAATAAAAATTATCATAGTTACTATTCATAATACCAACAAAAAGTAACCTATTAACATAATTTGGACCCACTGAATACAAATATTGAATCCATTTTTCAAAATTCAAAACACAGAAGTTTCATTAATTAATTTAAGATTAATCCCGCTGTTGAGAAAACGGGTTTTAAAAGTTAAAACGTTGCAAAAGATTGAAATGTTGTTACCTATGAATTCAATGTAAAATTAATGATAATGACTTAAATTATATTTAATGGGAAAAAAATATTTTATTTATAATTTAAAACCATTCAATATTATAATTTATCCATATAAATTATCTTGATGAAAAAAGTTGTTTTTAATTAAAATTTAGCATATTTTTACTATTCATCAAAATATGAAGGTTATCAGAATAATCTCAAAAATTTATCCAAATTAAATTTTTATACACTTATTCCAAGTAAGAAATTGTATTTGTAAAACTGAACTTATAAACATGTCAAAACTAGATTTAAAGTTTGTGTGCCATCAAAAGACGATAAAACTTTATTTTTTGAAAAATACTTATTTTACCTGAAAATTTTATTTAGTTTTCATACCATGTTCTATAATATGTTTAAGATGAATTATAATTTCATAAAATTAAAATTTTAGTTACTAATATTCATAAAGGCCATTTTATAATAATATTATAACAATATATTGTTGTTTAGTGAAACTCAGTATTGCGTACAACACACGCTATCGAGGAAGGTCACTCTTGCATGAAACACAAGCCAAGAATAGTGTTTCTGTATACTACAAGCTATTATGGTGTTTCATATATCACAAGCTAATCTTGGTGTAGCGTACAACACAAGACATAAAAGAAATTAAAAATAATCATTCTCATAAACGTTTGGGGTGTTACACTCACTCCCATCTTCCTCTCACACCTCTCAAACCTTTATCATTGCCTAATTTCTTCCAAATTCCCTCCCCGGTCTTCTCCCCCACATCCTAGAGCTTATGGTCTCACCAAAAGACCAAAAACAAATCCCTTAAGGAGGATCTCAATAAGAAGAAATCAAGAGGTAAACATCCTCTTTTATTTTCTTTCTTTTCTTTCATTTTATGTTATTCTCTCCCATTACCATTGTCTTATGATAGAATATTTCATTAAATATCCCCCCTTAATTCCAATATTATATATGAATAATGAGATATCCCCTTCCTCCCATAAAACTATTTTTATGAAATTTTAAGAGACATCGTTAGGCTGCAAAATTTTGGTGAGAAATTTATCAATTTTTCTTTTATTTTATGATTCATTTATTTTCGTCTTCATTCCTCACCTCCTCTTAACCAAGAGGAATGACAGTACTAGAATCTTGTATATTCTGGATGCTCTCATGTTCATGGAAAATTCATTATCATTATTTTTATCCTCCCCCACTTATTCAAGGAATTAAAATATTGTCTATGATGTGTCGAATTACCGACATTGTGGACGATGTGATTTCAATTTGCATTAATTCATTCAATTCAGGTCATAAAACAATGTGTATGATTGAAACAGGTTATAATATATGTTTTATGACTCACCCATGGTTTTAGAATTCTTTTTTACTCATGTTTCTAATTTATAAGACAAAACGAGGTTGTTGTTATCAAAGAACCACTAAAATGATCTAAACGAACATCATTAATATTATAACTTATTAATCATCCTCATGAAATAATTCAAAATGATAAATGGAATAATTTATGTTATTGGATATATTTAAATAATACTCAATTCCAATTCTGGATTTTCAATTCCAATCGACAAGAATGTCCACCCTGAAACAATCATAGAAATCATGTAAAGAATTCACCCAAAAACAGTGCAATGGGAAAAATACTAACAATTAAGGGTGAAATGATGTTATGAAATGATAATATTAGATGTTATAAATATGAAAATTCTTCTGTAAAATATTAATAACACTCTTTTAACCATTATACAGGAGGTTTAAACAAGTTGGAAGTAAGACAAACCCGAGGTAGGGGAATTCTTAACCAGATTTCCATTCTTTGGGTTAACCTTCTACATCATTATTTATGTGTTATTTAAATTGTTTGTGTGATGGGTTATATTTATATTATGTTTTATTATGTGTATTTATAGTATATATACATACTCCATCCACTCTATTAATTCTCTCTTCAATTGTATGATTTCTATAAGGGGTTTTTCTTTAAAAATCAACTTTTTAAATTAAGTTTTATTAAATTCCAAAGCAATGTTTCTATGGAATTATTCTTGCTGTATGATAATGTTTTGGTTATTGTGAATTATTTATGAAGAAGGGTGGTACCTATATCTCCCTCAAATGCATTGGGTATGAGTAAGTTAGTGGTCGGTCGTATGGTTACTCCAAGTGTAACAGCGATGATTACACAAAGTAAGGTAGTTGTGAGGGTTACAAATTATAAGGTATCCAAGAATGGTTACAAGATTATGTAAGTAATGACCCATGATACATTTATGATTATATTTATTTGTTTTGGTTGGATCTTGATTAAATCTCATGTTACACAAATTAAGTATATATGGGTGACAAGATGTCTTTTGAAAATGCTTTCACATGTTATGAGTATTCATGGACTAATGTGATTTTTCCTTCTTTTCCATCCCTTACTGAGATTTTGTTCTCACCCCAGTTTTTAAATGATTTTTCACAGGTTAATGGATTTTTAAGTCAAAGAAGGAAGTCATGCTAAATGCTGAATAATTTTCAAGGAATCTTGTTTATGTTTTAATGTTTTCAATTTTGAAAAAAATGGAAACTGTTTTTATGGAATCCACTCTGCAACAATGTGTAATGTTATGAATGTATTATGTCCTAATTCTCTAAAGCTATAAACTTTAAAATATCCTCAATGTAAAAGGAATTGTATTCTTGACTAAATTCAAGATTATGTATGTAATAAGGTTGGGTCCTTATAATAATATTTTTTTTGGGGTTGTCATTGTAGGTTTTTAAAATTAATCAAATAACATCAAAAACAAAAAAAAATCATTGGAAGTATATATTTGATATTAGATTACTTTTATAGTATTTAGTTAATCACCTTTTGGGTGTTATGATTTAGCAATACAAACTATATATTTATTACGTATTTAATTTTTATACTAAAATTTAAATTCCTTGAAATATTATGAAAAAATCACCATTGGAGAATTTAAATTATTTAATTAAATTTTTTTACATATTTACCAAAATAATTTTCAATATATCATAATTTTCACCATTAAATAAAAAACAACTTTTTTGAAAAAATACTAGTTTTTATAACACAACCTACATTTTCACCATTATAAAAATTTTAACGTTCTTTATTAAAATATATCATCATTTATTTTTAAATAAATATTATTTAACAAATATATTTCAGGAAAATAAAATTTATATAAAAACTAGAATATATCAAAAAAAATTCTTTTATTGAAACTATATATTTCCCAAAAATACAATTCTGAGTTCTCCATATCAAAATCTATTTTTTTATCAAACTCATTATATAATATTATGTATATATAAATTAATAATTAAAATGAAAAAATTCAAAAATTATTTTAGTAAAAAGAATACAATATAAATTTCTACTACTATGGTTGAGATAGAGAACCCCTTATTACACCAGTATATGTCCAATAAGTAAGGTGTGTGATTTTTTTACTTTCATGGGGTTTTTTGGTGGTCATGGTTTGTGTAGTGATGAATATGATTTTTAAATTATCATATATTTGGTTTCTATCATGTTTTACTTGTAAAATATTATATGGGACATAGTTAGGGGCCTAGAATATTTATGTAATATCCATCAAAACATCAAATAAATATGCTTCATAGGATATGATCATTTTGTTTGAGTCCATCAGTTATTCCATCTGTTCTAGTTACATCTTATAACAACACATAATATATAAAAATCTAAACGAACACTATAAAAGTCCTATATTATAAATGGTTGTGATTCATAATGTTCTTTTAATCCTATCAAATAATTATGTCTATATCTTATAACCATCAAAAATAAAAAATGACACATAGTGCTTGTGATTCTATAACTATATTACATAATAATGTATTTATTCATTCATAAGGGGATTTCATATATTAATATTAGGGTCATTGCAATTTCAACATGTTTAATATCGTTTATGGACCTATATTTGAAATAAATAACCCTTTACCCTATATATTTGTAAAATATATGTTGGGGACCTTACTTTCTGAGAATGATGTGTGGCTTCATTTTAGTACCACAGGACACATATTGACACTCAGATCCCATAATCACTGTTCTGGATGTTGTTACAAGGATAGTAATTTCCATTTTTCCCCCTATACATGAGCTATATCTATGTTAGAGGCATTTTATCCTCAATAATTACATTTTTATTGATTTTTATCTATATAGGATACGACGTGACACTCGAACACCAAATCATGTGACCATTCGTAATGATAAAAAAAATCCATCTCCCTGTATTTAACATGGATTTATACAAGATATTATTTCTACAAGAACTAATTGTTCCTTGACTTCTAACCATATATTATATGTAGTGGTTCATGATTATGCTATCATATTCCCAAAACAATTACAAATAAATTCCCTCCCCATGTAAAAGAGTCGGAACTATACATGGAACATTCCATATAATAACTACATATAGATAGATTCGAATTCATTTGGTATACATAGTGACATTGATGAATATTTTTTTAGTCTTGTCCATAGGTTCCTCAATATCAAAATCCTCTATTTCTTCATCTATATCAACATAATTCACCCATTTTTTGATATAATGTTATGAAGGAAAACCCATATGTTAATATTTATCCCAATTTTAGATCCCTTTAGATTGAAAATAGTCAGATATCATTCACCCAAAAGATAATGGGTAACCCCAATTTTTTGGAACATGATGACCATTTTCCCCATATATTATTCAGATCAATGTAGGGGACCTTGTATTTAATAAATATATGTGTCTTGATTTTTTTCCATACATGATATGTAGTAATGTCTATATTCCCCATATTGGGTTTACTTTCACACCTTCAAATAATAATTATCGTTGACTCTTCGCTGAATATGAGTTAGATATATGTATAGGAAGTAAAATTAATTCATTTGACCATGTAAATATTCAATAAATAATAAGTATAATGATGACCCTTTAAAATTGATGTGGTGGCCTCCATCACCTCTATGAATGGTTGTGAGATAAGGTGAAACCCCTTTTAATCCCCCTATTTAATTTTGAGATATGTGAAATGGTAATTCTCTCAAGAAATACAAATATATTGATTCATATTCACATCAGATATATAGTCACACTTGGGTATCCCCGTCTGAAGGCTATCCATAAATATTAAAAAAAATTACTCTCCATCATTAGTGTTAGAACCTCTATTGAAATACATCACCTGCCTGATGGCCCTGCACTATGGAAGGGCTTAAAATTCATTCCCTTTACATCATCTTGATCTATGAAGAGGAAACCACATAGATATTAGGCTTGAATTGATAAAAATGACCCTATCCCAAGCTATTAGTTTGATCTATGTATGAAAAAATAAAATAACTATGTGTTTATTGGTTCCTATTATAATTTGATATATAGTGATGCATGGATATTCTATCATGGACTAAGCCACATTGTCAAAAAAAATCCCCCCTATGCATATGTTCCATCTCCATGCAAAAGATTTTATTTATAAATCATAATTGTGGATTTATTATTTTCCCTACATGATTTATATTGAAACCCAAATGAGTCTAATCATATAAATCATAAATTACCCACAAATAATCTAGATGCATGTTCATACAAACTATCATCCACCATTGGTATCTTCAAATCACATTATAAAGGTGATTCAATTTTACCTCATATGATAATTAGATCATTAAATAATCTGAAACTAAAATGGACTCATTCTATGTATGAGCTAGATCTAGGAAAGAGTCATCAACACAAGTTCTCTATTTAGTTGACCCATGTTATGTTACGATGACCCACATATTTCATATCATTTTCTCATGCTCTCCTAATCACAAAATATGTTATAATCTTCAATTATATATTGTTTCAAACCCTGATCATAACTCATGTGAGTATAGAGTAAGGGTTTCAAACATTTTGTATGACTAAGGGTATCAATTATGAAGATGAGAAAAATGATCCACCTCACAAGAACATAAAATTTCTCATGCATGGTCATGTCATAGAGACTCTAATTATATTCATATAAGTTTTATATATGTAAATTTTATTTGGATATGATTATGATCTATGAAAAAAGGCAAAAAAAATATGGATATTTATCCATGATCCTAAAAAAATAATATACCCTTTTATAATGTCCTAGTTCCGTGATGTTAAAATAAATAGCATAAGGGTCCCCATAGAATGAAAAAATGAACAGATATGTCCTTGTCAAATTATATTAAACATCATGATAGTTAGAACATTGTTTTATGATGTTAAACGGAACACACTATTATCCAATAAAACTCTTTATAAAAAGGCTACAATATCTTGACCATGGTCAAATTAGGTTTAGGATACATCCATCTCCTTTTTTAGTGCCTCGAACCATAAAACATTTTCCCCTTTATTGTCTCGAATAGTTGGAAATCGTCCATGGACATTGTAAAGGAGAATATCCATCTTAATAGGGCCCCTATAGTTAAGTATGGATTAGTTTGATCTCCATTAGAATACTTGGAATATCCAAATATATATGTATTTATCTTATAAAAACTTTCCCTAATTCTTATGAGTCCTGATATCAATACCATATATTCTATAACATATGAGTGATTCATGTTAATACCTTACTTTTTTACCCATATCATTACTCATGATTTGAGATACTTGAGCTATGATTTATCCCAATCTCACTTCCTATTAATAGAGTGTTGGATAATCCTCAATCTCAGGAGTCATAACTAAGTGTTTGTGTCACAAATATTAGTCATTCATGGTCTTATTATAATAAAAATAAACTATGTGCAATCTAGTAAAAGCTATATGACCTTAAAATCTAGTCCACAATGCTCCAAATCGAATGACCCTAAACTACAAGTGAATGAGACATGAAATCGGTCTTACAAAAAACCCATAATGGGTGGTTTGAGAAAAGATCAAGTATCTACTTACTATTATCTTTAAATATAAGTATTATCAAA
Organism: Viscum album; assembly: GCA_963277665.1. Classification (NCBI taxonomy): domain Eukaryota; kingdom Viridiplantae; phylum Streptophyta; class Magnoliopsida; order Santalales; family Viscaceae; genus Viscum; species Viscum album. The sequence goes on from OY728138.1 coordinate 773,969,753, forward strand.
GGGGTATAGTGAATAAAAAATTTACACAATGGTCATAATGTCTAACTTATAGCCCTAGTAAAATTCAAGATTGGCTCATTGGAACGTTCTCATCCTAAAATAATTTATTGAAATGATTTATCATATCATTTTTCCTTTATAACATATTTAGTACATGAAAATGTAACATTTAGGGGAAATAACCATCATTGTATTCCTTTTTCTCCATACCCTGCTTCATTGATCAAATGTTTGAATCTTAATAACTATTCCTTGAACAATTCAAAAGTGTGTATCCTACTACAATGGACACAATTATTCAAAATTACTATTTTTACAGCCTAGGTAATGTTAATATATATCATTATTATTTATTAATAACAATCATTAATTATATTCCTATAATTATATTCAATAAAATAATAATTTTTAATTTTTTTCAAGGTGAAAAAATATGAATTTTTAACAAAAATGGGGTTTTATATATTATATGTTTTCATTTAAAATATTAAGTTTCAAAAAATATAAATTTAGTTTGAAAATTTTATCTTCATTTTTTTAACTCATCATATAAAAATTATTATAGGATAAATTAATTAGATTTTTTTAAAAAAAATATTTTTAAATGAGTGGTTAAAAATACGGATTTTTATTGAAAATTGACTTTTAGTTTCAACGAATTTCATTATAACACATTAAAAAAACTAATTAAATTAAAACAAATTTCTATTATGTTATTAAAAACCCAATTATTTAGTTTTTATTAATATTATTATTTAATTTTTTATAAAGGGAATTGTACACATATAATACATTTTTAGGAAAACTAGTTTTTCGTTGTTTATTTGTAAAAACTTATATGAACTAAATTTGATAAAAATGAATTCAATATTTTTAATCTAAAAAATAATAATAACTTAGTAGGGTCAACATAATTTATATTCATAATGAATACAAAAAATAGTAAATATTGCTTACCACTGATAAATAGGTTTACTGGTAGTTACATTTATGTAATAAGAAAAAACATGACTGTAGATGCCGAAAAAGTCTATAACTCCCAGACGAAGTTTCAAAATGACAAAGCGATGTCATATTCGGAATCAGAGGCCTGATCCGGAGGCCCAGGAAGTGGCGCACGAAATTAAGGAGGACTTGCGCGAAATAATGAGGTGCGCGTGATGCATTCCCAGGATTCGCGTAATCGAGCTGATGGAACGCGCAATTTTATGCGTCGCGGTTCTGTGTGGTGAGGATTTGTGCGTCGACGGTTCCTGGAATGAAAGATTTCGTGCGCCACCTAGATTCTGCGTCGACTGATGCCCATAAATAGAAGGCGACCCCTGACTGTTTTGGGGTTGCATAATTCATAATGGCTCCCATGCGCGCAATTCAGACTCCCCCGCGTGCAAGATGACTTCCAGGTAATTCCTCTTTTCGCGCAACCTTGCCTCGGGGTTCACCTTTGCGCGCAACTCCACTGGCTTAAGTGATTTCGCTCACTTCTCCGGGTTCCTCCCTTGCGCACAATCTTTACCATGTGCACGCAATCCCCTCCTATTCACGCAATCCCCATCCTTTTCGCGCAATCACGTCTCCGCGCAATCCTCTGGTCCTCTTGTGTGCCATCCTGGTGTTCTGCGTGCAAACCTTCTTTTTGCGCGCAGTACCCAGGACCCCTTTACCTTGACGGCCCTTGGCTGCCTTTCCGCACCGGCACCTGATGTCTCCCCTGACGGCATGTGTTCCATGCGTTGTTTTCCCATACGGCCTTCCAGGCTCGTACGAAGTAACCTCAAGGTCCCTTGGGTGGTGTTTCCCGTTGTGTTTCTTTGCCTTATGCTTCTCCGCATAGGCACGCTAACAGCTATTGCTTCTTCACATAGCCACGCAAACATGGACCCCTCAATGGTTCTCCCTACGGCCCCCCATCACTACGGCCTTGTCGATGCCTTCCCTCCCACAAGGGGTAAAGTGGATTGGTAATGTAAGCCCTAGAGTTGTGGACCAAACCCACCTCGTCCAAGCTGCAGGATGTTAAACTACTAAGCACCTCATCCTTAACACATGACGTTAAACCGTGGTCTGACCATGTGCTTCGCACGCAGGGTCCCCCCAGCTTGGACATTTTTTACACCTATCCTCTCCACGGGAATGGAATCTTCCTCACATGGAATGAGATCCTCCTTTTCAGAGTGGCGTTTGTCAACGGGGGACGGGATGCCTCAGAGCGTAAGCCCCTAGCCTCTCTTACAGAAGGTTTCACCGATGAACCTCCATACTTCCCCCCTGCCAGGGCCAGTGGAGTCCCTTTCCCACTGCGCTTTGTCGCACCACGGGTCTTCATCTTGGAGTAAGCCCCAGCTCCCAGGGCCACTAACCACGCGTAAGCCCCTATTTCATCTTTGGTCCACTCAACGCGTAATCCCCTTTCCGCTTCTCACGGATGCACCCTTTACGACGTGATCATCTGGTACCTTCTGCCTCTTGTTTCTCACACCGAGCATGACTCACATGGGCTTAGAGAACGCATCGACCATGACATCCTCTTATGGGCCGCCTCAGAGCATAAGCCCCATACTAGCAAACTATGTGGACTTTGATCCGTGCAAACGTATGGTACGTAGGAAGCCTCCGCGTGGTTCAAGCCCACCACCCGGTCGTTCTAACTTCTTCACATCGGTTCGCCAACACTATGGTCCGCCTCAGAGCGTAAGCCCCAAATGACCTCACCCCGCATGACTTTAAACTGTATCTCGTACGGCATAACGTTAAACTATATCCCTCGTCCCGCATGACGTTAAACTGTATCCCTCGTCCCGCATGACCTTAAACTGTATCCCTCGTCCCGCATGATGTTAAACTATATCCCTCGTCCTGCATGACGTTATACTCTATCCCTCATCTCGCATGATGTTAAATTGTATGCCTTCATCCTGCATGACGTTAAACTGTATGTCATCCCGCATGACGTTAAACTGTATTCCCTGAACTATGTGGACTTTGATCTGTGCTAACGCATGGTACGTAGGAAGCCTTCATAAGGTTCAAGCTCGTAACTCCATCACCCATCCTGATCCTTACCCGGCCCTTCACATCCCGGTGAGATCATGACACCCCATCCCCCTCCATAGTATTTGGGAAGCTTCCCATGTGTTGGCCCCAACATCGGTGTTCCCCCTATGGGGTTCTTCAATCTGATCTAATCTCAGGGTTCCGATCAGTCCGATTCGTTTCTGCAAGATGTTAAACTCGCGGCATACCCCGTGTTAAACATGGGAAGCTGAGGAAAACCTCAGATGGTACACAATTCCCCGCGTTCAATGTGGGATGCCTTGGGCTTCTGTGCCCTCTAGAAGCCCTACGATAAGGGACAGAAGACAGACATGCTGATCCCCAGTGTCAAGACATGCCAACGACACCCTAATGTGACCATTCTCCTCACCAAAGGTTGCTGCCCTGACAAGACCCCTTAGAGCGTCTTGACGGAATCAGCGTAATTAACTGGAATCCATGTAGATATGGTGCCTGGAATGAGCTTCACGAACCCGTCTTAAATTTATGAGGGAGACCCGGACTAGGTGACGAGCTCCGAGGAGGAATCCACTGAAGGAAGAACCGACATCCCATCATCCCGGTTTCGATCAAGGAGTAGACGTCCCTGAACAAGCAATGGATTCCTCCCGCCTTTGGAAAGCGGGAATGCGGGGAAACAAGCCGTGCGTCCTCCCATGCGCGACGAACACACGCGCGCGCCCCGGCGTAAAAGCATCGGAAACAGAAAATGGTGAACCTGACGTGAATCTATTCTCCTCAATATGGGGATTGGTAGTATTCGGGGTGTCAGAAGATTAGCATGTCACCAGGTCCGGGTACCTATTACCGGGACGTGAAACCCGCCAGGGGTTGAGGCAGTCAGGATGTTGAGCACTCCGTTCTGTGACGTCGTCAGCGTGGATCCCTCTCACCGGCCACGGAACACAGAATGATAATGGGCTATTGGTTGTCGATTTATTTTCCTGTTAATACTAATGGGTTCATCTCCCTGCTTCCAGGAATAATATCACTGCATCTGGAGCTCGATCTCCACCTTCCCACCGGCGTAGGGGCAGGGGCAGTACTGACGCGGCTACCCCGCGTGGTCCCGCCTTTTCCACAGTCACTCCAAATCGGATTTCTACGACTATCGGGTGCTCACGCCCCCTCCCCCCATCAAAAATCATCCATCGAAGGGTGATAAACGACCTGGTTCGTAGGTACGATGAAGAAGGGATCATCCCCACCAGGGGTATGGCCCATTTGGATCTAGGGGCGGCTGCGCCTCACCATCGTCGTCGCCCCTGAGGGCCACGTCGGGAGCCGCCGCTCCCCACTCCGACGTTCAACCGCTTCGGGAGCCTATCCCCAGAGCGCCTTGACACATCCATCCCCTACTCCAATGAGGTGGGGGATGTCCGGGTTCGCCCGATCGGAGACCCGTCCCAGGGGTTAATGGAAAGATCTCCTGCTACGCTGCGTCTGCGCTACCGCCCGGCTCCCCGGGCCGAGGAGCAGGCCATCGTCGTGCCCACACCACCGGCTTCAACCCATCTGACCCGACGCCAGCGTCGGGCACGAACGGAAGAGGATGCCCATCCGGGGGAACCAACGTCAACAACCACTATGGCCCGAGCCGTTGCTGACTCCTGTTACCAGACCCCCTCACACGTTGAGCAGAGTCATTCACATGCCCAACTGGGATCGAGGCCCTGATCGCCCTGCCGGCAGGTTGGTTCGACTCTCTCGGTCGCGGGCACATGCAATGGCCACCGCGGACCAATCCGTGGTAGTGCCACCCACCATGAAGCCTCATTTCATGTCACTGCTCGGCAAAGCTGAAGGCTTCGCCGTGACAGCTACGCTCTGGGTATGACTCTTCCCAGCGCCCACTGCACTGGGTATGAGGTCACTCCCCCTACCGCTGGCCACAAGTATTGAGTCGTTGCATATCTGGTCGCTCACCCACATGGAGGTCCTCCCCATGTCCCTTTCGACATCTGTCCTGGTGCTCCTCACACCCCGGCCTTCAGTCCCATCTGCCCCAGCACTATTGCAGCCAGGGAACTCCTTGACTGAAATCATCCTTACCCTGAGGAGCCTCCCATGGGAAGGAAGGCGGGACATCGTCGCCATAAGAGAAATGTCAGGGGAGTCCAAACAGAAATTAGACCAGTCTGTTTCTCGGACTCTGAGGTGAAGTACGACTCGATGGTGGAACCTTCCCCCCAACCCTTTGAGTCAAGGGAAGGGATGGGGACGCGGCGCTTCAGTCTTGTACTCCCGGAATGCGAGATTTGTATGATTCCCTCCTCCCTCCGAAGTTATATCTAAGTGGACGAGGACTTGGCGTACCCCCAGGGGTCGAACTCGCAGTTATCATTGGCCTCCCCGGAAGCACCTTCCACCTCAGTCAGAGGGGGTGGGGAAATTTTCTGGGGACCGATGAAAGAGTTGTGATGAGACACACCCACGGAGAGCAATGATACTATGATAGGAGGCCTATTATCCAGCCCATCCTATCATGACATGGCATCCAGGGTACTGAAACCCTTGGAGGATGACTCAGGGATCGGCGGCCAATCGGCATGTTCGCCGTATTCCCTGTCGGCCAGCTCACCGTCCCGGCGGCCTGCCTCGACGGCGTTTCCAGCTCCCCAAACATTCTTCGTTGATGAGTAGGGGAATCAAGGGCTGGATCCCAAACTAGAGTCATGAAGCTTCTGGACCATCCTCGCAGCGGGCCACTTTCCCGAGAAGTTTTGGCCGGTTGTAGGATCTTATTTTGATATGCCATAGTCATTCACCCTGGGAGAGTTTGAATGTTTTCACCAGACTCTTCAGGTGACTCACTCTCGTCTTCACCATCAGCGAGTGCCTTATCCTAGGAGTCAAGCACATCTCGAGGATATCGGTGAGTAGTGCCGTCAGGTCGACATGGCTGCGCTCCCCGCGGTTCGGCACCTCGAGTCACTTGACCACCACGAGGCCCTCCAGCAATAATGTGTCCATAGTTTTCAAGTACTATGCAAGGTTATCGAGTAAGCCACCCCCAAGTGCACGTCCGTGGATGGGGCAGTATGCAGCCCTTCTTTTTTGTGTGATCCGCTGACAGCCCGACTCACTGGGCGGCCCTGAGGGAATGTCGCCAACGGTAGTGGCAGTCAACATGGATGACCTTTCAGATGAGGGAAATGGTGTGGAGCTCCTCGATGGGGACTCTCCCCCTCAGGACAAGCCGCTACCGGATTGAAGAGCCCGACAATGCGCTTGTGGTTAGAGATCCCCGTCAGGACAGGAATCCACGTCCGAACGATCTAACGAACGTGCTCATCGCCCGCTTAGAGGCCCTGGAAACTCGACAGGTGGCAATCCCACCGGACGACAAGCCATACCCAGTGTGGGTGGATGACATGTTGGACCCTCTGGGATTTGGTAACCCCACATTCACCCCCTTTAACGGGACCGGGGACCCAAAACAGCACCTATCCCACTTCAACTCGAGGTGCAGGCCTATGTTAGGGACTCTGGCGCAGCAGGAGGCTACCAAGCTCAGTTGCTTCGTTCAGACACTAGAAGGACCAGCATTCGTCTCGTACAGCCAGCACCCCGTCGGATCTGTGACTAGCTAGGGGGACCTTCGCCGGCAATTCCTCTACTAGTTCAGTTCCACAACCTGGAAGACGGACATCGCAGACCTCTTCAGGTGCAAGAAAATGCCTGATGAGCGAGTCGCGAACTTCGTCGCCCAGTGGAAGGGGCTCACGTACTCCCTTGACATGCCACTGACTCAGGAACAATTACTGACAATGTGTGTAGGGAACATCAAGGCAGAGCTGGTTCCTTCTCTGATCACTCAGAATTACCCCAAAGGGTTTTGGGACTTCTCGGACAAGGCTCAACGCCTCGAAGAAACCCTACAACAGGCTAGTCAGGCATGCCCGCTGACTCCTGTAATCCGTGCAAGGAGAGCTTCAAGAGCTGATCCTGCTGCTATGGCCCTGATAGAGGCCCCTAGACATCTAGAGTTGCTACCAATAAGACCAACTCAGCAACCTCATAGGGGTCCACCCCCGCGAGCATAGCCTCCGGCCTAGCAGCGACCACCCCAAAATCAGTGGGCACCTCCGCATAACGCACTGTCACCACCGAGGTGAGTTAATCAGGCTCCACCTCCTCAACATGCTCCTCCGGCCCCTAGTCATGGTCATCAACCAAGAGCCCCCTTTCCAGACAGAAGGAATCAGACTTACTCATTTGACGAGGCCCAGGTCCCCAGTTATTTCCATAGAGCCTTGGACCAGAGGATCGTGCAGCTGCCTGAGTGCCAGAAGCCATAAGAGGCACATCTCACTGATCACCCTAACTACTTCCCTTATCAACGGACCCTAGGTCAGACCATCCAGTGATCCTATGTGTTCAATTACTGGCTCTAAGACTAGATTGACAACAACATAGTCAGGTTGGGCCTAGCCCCCGTGCAAGTGGCAGGTGTCTTCGTGAGATCATATGGAAGTAGCGACAACGAGGATGAGTGGCACCAAGTTTCTGACCATGGGTCCTGGAATTATAATGACTGGATGGCCTGCAGGATGGTCTCCCGTTCCCATGGCATCATCTGTGCCCACATGAGATAGCCAGAGCCCTCAGAATCTGCGAGTGCCACTTTTGAATCATCGTCCCATCCTACCTCTTCCCAGAAGAGCAAGAGGCGACGCAAGAAGAAATAACTCGCCCTGCCAATGTCGTCATCATCCAGCACGCTTGGCAATTTTATACCCCCAGAGATGGGGATACCTCCGAGACTCCGTTCGTTAGTGTATGACACCTCGAGTGAAAGTCCGGGGTACGCTTCGGTTAACACCGTAGAGTTGGTAAATCCAGTTTTGACTCCCGATGATGAGGAATGCCAGGTGGACCTTCCCAATGTCCCCAGTCATCGCCAACATCGGCGGAGCTATGGCTACGCGAATTGCCAGGGCATGGCAGTCGTCACCTCTAGTCAGGTCGTGCACGCTACTAAGACCAGGCGGGAGCCCCGATACAGAGCTCATCACATGCGGCCCCCTCACCCGGTGTCGACAGGTTCGCCTCCTCGACCGTTTGTGTTGCTGGATCAGGCAGTACCACCTTGGCTGTGCTGCGACCAGCCCTACCCTGCCACCGGCCAACTACAACCTTCTAGTCCTAGCACGGAAATCACCTCTCGGGCTTCAACTAGTGAATAGCGAGACTTGCCTAGTACCAGTCAGTCACTGGTTCCGCCAACAGGGCCCGCCATGCCTCCAATCGTAGAGCGGCCTCCTATAAGCAGAATATCGTGTTTGGCTCGAAAGTATGATGTTCTGAAGCACCTGGGAGGAATTCTATAAAGTCATTCAATCCTTGAGGCCCTTCGTCTGTCGTCTGAAATGCGTGAGGCGCTCGCTGAAGCTCTAAGGATCCCCCTTCAGTTTGAGACGGAGGTGGCGGCCGCAGAATCATTCCACACCGAGGTAATTGAGGATGCCGAATGTCAGACGGTTATCTCGTTTTTTGGTGAAGATGAAGACCTTCTCAAAAAGGCGCACATTCCTTCAAGAAGTCTTTGACCCCCAACCTCTCTTTGGCCAGCTCCAGCAGGTGCCACGTCAGCATGGGAGTCTGTGACCTGTCTTCCTAGGTGTTCTTTGGAGGAACGAACTCATCGTATTGGGAGCCCTCCAGTGGGATACCTCTGATGTAGTGAACGTCCTAGAGATTGATTCCAACATCTCCATGGTGAAGGTGGAATGTGTTGGTATCAGGAGACCACGGGGTGAATAGCTCCGGCCCGAGCTTGGGTTGACAGTGGAAGTGGAATTGCGATGCCCATACCACCTCGAACAGGCCAATATGCCACAGTTCATCCCTAAACTGGTCGTAAGTTTGGTGAACCCATAATGCCCAGGCCCACTCGCTGGTGAGGTTTCCCCCAGACCGCAGGTCCCAATCCTTCAGCCAGCCCCTCGTGTCATTTTTGGCGCTCTGATGAAACGTGCTCGTATAAAAGGCCGGAGAATTATCTACAATAGGCTCGTCCTCGGTAATGGTCCTAGTCCTTGGGTTCAGGACATATACGTCCATATGTCTGGTTTCCCTAGTAGGATGGTCATTGTTGGTAATGTTGTGGTGAGGAATCTCGTCCTCTTGGGTCACAAATGACCGCGGTGTGTCCACCTCGAAGCCCGGCAGAGGCACCTCCTCCCAGATTCCAAAGTTCTAGAGCAGGAGGTTGTCAGACTGGGGATACGTCTTCTGGGATGGAGTCAGTAGATTGAACAAGGTCATATTTTTGGAAACGATCACCTTAGCGCCATAAACCTCCTCGTTTTCCTCCATTTTGGTCCTACGAGCGGCGGCTTCCCCCTCATCAGCTCGGTTTGCAGCCGTCTTGAATATTTTGATCGTTTCACGAAATCAAGGGGTACTGTGCGGGATCAGAGAGTGCTACACAAAATATAAAGTGGCGGCGCGAAATCCAGGAGTTGGGCGTGCAATTGGCATGCTAGGCACAAAATAGCCTGAGTAGGCGCACAAGTACAGCCGAAATTCGGAAGGAATTATGCGCTGCTAGAGTGTTTTTATGCGCAGCCGTGGGAGCAATTTCGTGCATGAGAGCGTTAAGCCTATCGTGTGGAAAATCTTCTGTACGAATTCGGGACCCAGCGCCCCTTTTTATTGGCAAGGCTAGGGTTCCGTACGACGCGGAAGGAGAATTCCACGCAGATCCGTCGTTTTGCGCGCCACACTGGTTTTTTGCGTGCTAAGTCCCTAGGATAGGCCCTGGTTTGACATTTCCCTCAGAATCCGACCGTTGCGACCTCTAGCCGATCCAATTCCTAGGGGGGAATTTTTAGATTTCAAAAAAGTCCATAACTCCCAGAGGATGTTTCTAAATGACAAAGAGAAGTCATATTCGGAATCAGAGGCATGGTCCGAATGCCCGGGAAGTGGTGCACGAAATTAAGGAGGACTTGCGCGAAATAATGAGGTGTGCACAAAGCATTCCTGGGATTCGTGTAATCGAGCCAATGGTGCGCGCAAATCTTCGTGCCCTGGTTCCGCGTGGTGAAGCTTTTCTTGCTGACGGTTCACAGCACGGAAGATTTCACGCGCCTCCTGGATTCTGCGCCGGCTGATGCCTATAAATATAAGGTGACCCCTGACGGTTTGGGGGTTGCGGAATTCAGAACGGCTCCCATGCACGCAATTCAGACTCCCCGACGTGCAAGATGACTTCCAGGTAATTCCTCTTTTCGCGCAACATGTCCCCGTGGTTCGCCTTTGCGCGCAACTCCACTGGCTTAAGTGATTTCTCTCACTCCTATGGGTTCCTACCATGCGTGCAAATCTTTACCCCATGCGCGCAATCCCCTCCTGTGTGCGTAATCCCCATCCTTTGCATGCAATCACATCTTCGTGCAATCCTTTTGTCCTATTGCGCGCCATCCTGGTGTTTTGCATGCAAACCTTCTTTTTCCGCACAGCACCCAGGATCCCTTTACCTTAACGCCCCTTGGCTGCCTTTCCGTGCCGTCACCTGATGTCTCTCTTGTCGGGCATGCACGCCACACGTTCTTTTCCTGTATGGCCTACCAAGATCGTACAAAGTAACCTCAAGGTCCCTTAAGCAGTGTTTCCCGTTGCGTTTCTTTGCCTTATTCTTCTCCGCATAGGCATGCTAAGGGATATTTTTTCTTTACATAGCCACGCTAACGTGGACCCTTCAATGGTTCGCCCTACGGCCCCCCTTCACTACAGCCTTGCTGATGCCTTCCCTCTCACAAGGGGTAAAGGGAATTGGGCATGTAAGCCCTAGGGGTGTGGAGAAAACCCACCTCGTCCAAACTGCAGGACGTTAAACTACTAAGCACCTCGTCCTTAACACATGACGTTAAACTGTGGTCTGACCCCATGCTTTGCACGCAGGGTCCCCCCATATCGGACATTTTTTACTCCTCTCATCTCCATGGGAATGGAATCTTCCTCGTATGGAATGAGATCTTCCTTGTCGGAGTGGCATTTGTCCATGGGGGAAGGGCTGCCTCAGAGTGTAAGCCCCTAGCCTCTCTTACTGAAGGTTGCGCCCATGCACCTCCGTACATCCCCCCTACCAAGGCCAGTGGAGTCCCTTTCCCACTGCAATTTGTCGCACCATGGGCCTCCATCCTGGAGTAAGCCCCGACACCCAGGGCCGCTAACCATGCGTAATCCCCAGTTTCCTCTTTGGACCGCTCAACACGTAACCCCTTTCCGCTTCTCATGGATGCACCCTTTGCGACGCGATCGTCTGGTCCCTGCTGCCTCTTGTTTCTCACACCGAGCATGACTCACACGGGCTTAGAGCACACATCGACCATGACATCCTCTTATGTGCCACCTCAGAGCATAATCCCCATTCCAGCGAACTACGTGGACTTTGATCCGTGCTAACGCATGGTACGTAGGAGGCCTCCACAAGGTTCAATCCCACCACCCGGTCGTTCCGACTTCTTCACGTCTGTTCGCCAACACCATGGGCCGCCTTAGAGCGTAAGCCCCAAATGCCCTCGTCCCGCATGATGTTAAATTGTATCTCGTCCCGCATGATGTTAAACTGTATCCCTCATCTCGCAAGATGTTAAACTGTATCCCTAGTCTCGCATGACATTAAACTGTATCCCTCATCCCGCATGATGTTAAATTGTATCCCTCGTCCTGCATGACGTTAAATTGTATGCCTTCGTCCCGTATGACGTTAAACTGTATGTCGTCCTGCATGACGTTAAACTGTATTCCCCGAACTACATGGACTTTGATCCGTGCTATCGCATGGTACGTAGGAAGCCTCCACTAGGTTCAAGACCATAACTCCATCACCCATCCTGATCCTTACCTGGGCCGCCACATCCCGATGAGATCATGCCACCCCATCCCACTCCATAGTATCCGGGAAGCCGCCCACGTGCTGGCCCCAACATCGGTGTTCCCCCTAGGGGGTTCTTCAATCTGATCCACTCTCAGTGTTCTGATCAGTCCGATCCATCTCTGAAAGATGTTAAACTCACGGCATACCTCGTGTTAAACATGGGAAGCTGAGGAAAACCTCATATGGTACACAATTCCCCGCATTCAATGTGGGATTCCTCGGGCTTCCGAGCACTTGAGAATCCTTGTGATAAGGGACAGAAGACAGACATGCTGATCCCCAGTGTCAAGACATGCCAACGACACCCCAACATGACCATTCTCCTCACCGAAGGTTGCTTCCCCGACAAGACCCCTTGGAGCGTCTTGATGAAAGCAGCGTAATTAACTGGCGTCCATGCAGATATGGCACCAGGAATGAGCTTCACGAACCCATCTTAAATCTATGAGGGAGACCCGGACAAGGTGACGAGCTCTAAGGAGGAATCCACAGAAGGAAGAACTGACATCCCATCATCCCGGTTTCGACCAAGGAGCAGATATCCCTAAACAAGGAACGGATGTCGCTCGCCTTTGGAAAGCTGGAATGCGGGGCAACAAGTCGTGCGTCCTCCCATGCGTGACGGACATGCACGCACGCCCCGACGTAAAAGAATCAAAAAAATGACCTATAATATTTTATAAATACTATTTTATAGACATATGATGATCCTATATCATCACATATTCATAAATATTCCATTTTAGAGCCTTTTTTATTAAATATCCCATTAATATATCTTATTTATTTTAAAAAATCCAAATGTGTCTTCTCCTCCACTTATAAATAGAAACCATGTCTCTTCAATTATTCCAAATTAAAGAGCATTTTATTTGGACCAAGACCATACCAAATACATTCCTTACACCCATACCCTTTTCCAAGAGGCCTTGGTAAGATTACAAAACCGTAAAAAGAATTATAAAGTTTTAAACCTAAAGAGGTTGACTAAAGAAGAGGTATTGTTTTCAACCAAGAATTTTCATTTTTTTCTAATTATTCATACTAAAAATATTTATCAAATGTAGAGAAATATTAACACAAATATCTTACATATACTAATATGTTGTTATTTAAATCGAAAAACCCATTTCTATCACCTTTTTTTGATGAAATGGGAAATGATTCCATTATTGACATGTACGGTGGACTACCACCTCAAGAACTAATGTAATTAATTTTCCATAATCACCTCTCATCAATTTTTATAATGATGCATTTGTTGTACATATATTATATTAATGACATATTAATTTTTCTTGAATTATAATCATCTTATTCGATACCTTTCCATCCATTGAAAAATGATGATGTCATTTTTGTGTATTTGTAGATAACCACCTCTAATAAGTGATGTGATTAATGTTTCATGACACATCACATGGATACTATATATGTGATCACATGAATAATTAACAATATAATTATGATATTGTAATCATTGTTTAAATATAATAATATATTACCTTCTTTCCCTCACAATCATTGAAAAATCAAAGCATTACTCATCGGTATGTACGACCTACCTTCCCCATAATTATAAAGTAATTATTTTTTCATAATTTAATTTCATTGATGGTTTTAGATGTATAATTAATGATACAAAATTTTAATTATGGAAATATTATGTTATATAAGATGACGGAATAATGACCTCATTGACCATATTCAACTTACCAAAGTGAATATGGACATATGAGTTGAAAATCATCAAAACATCTCGTGTGAACTTTATTAAATAATTCATTTTACATAACATGGTAATAAATAAAATATAAGAAATAATAGAAATGAAAATATTATATAATCATGTAAATAATTAACATAATTTTATTATTCAAGAAGATAAATAATGTTCATGATGAGTCGGACACAAGGAAAGATACACCTTACATTAAAAACCTCATCAAATCTATTTTAATTTATTATTTTCTAAATATTTTTTTCCATGTACTTATTATTGAAATTATTTTGTTTATGCACTTATTTTGACATAAGTTAATTATGAAGGACATTTTATGTAATAGTTTTACTTTATATCTATGGATTTAAAAAGGATTAATTTTACATATTTTATAAGGAATGTTTAAATGAAAATGAAAAAAAAATATTCAATTTTATCATATATGAGGTCAATGGTTCTTCCCACCAACATAAATTTTATTTGATTTTTAGATTACCTTATAATATTGTTTTTCTTCTTCAATGAAAAACCCTCTTTCCATTTGTTCTGTTTGTTTTCAATAATGGTTTTGAATAGAATTTATACATAAATATATAGAAATGTTTTCTTCAACTATGCAAAGAATGTTTTTTTTATAAATATAATGCAAAATAATGAGTTCATACATTATCATTATGTTATTATTCTTGGTAATTTTTTTTTGATGACATGTGAGCGTGATAGATCTCATGATGATGAGTGATCCCAATACATCTCATTTTGATGGTTGATCCCAACATATATCTCTAATTCATAGTTTAAAGTGGAATTTTTAATATGTAAGATTTATCCTAATAGACTATTTGAATTTACGGGGTTGGTAATTCCACATATAATAGTGACTATAAGAGTGATATAAAAATTATGTTCCATGTTTTCAATATGACTTATCTATTCTCTCTATCAGTTTGCGTGGAAATATTATAAAATTACAAGTAAATATAATGATATTAATTATAAAAGGAAGTTTGTGAGACTTTTTTATCATGAAATGTATAACTTTTCAAGATTTTTTAATTAATTAAAGGAAACCATTATATTTTTTTTTCATTTAATATTTTTTATTAAATTTTTGATTCAGGTATTTTTGAAGGGATGTTAATATCATGGGTATTAAATGTTTATATTTTTTCTCAACATTTATTATTTTAAAGGTATTTTTAAATAGTATTCATGGAAAAATAAGTTAATTTAATTCTTATTATATGCAAATAAATGAGATTTTTGTGATCATCCCATGTTCTCACATATTTTTTAAAAGGATTTAAGGATGAGCATAGATAAGGATAAGATCAATATTAAATTTTTTGAAATATTTTATGAAAAGAAAACTTTTTTATTTAAATAAAAAATTCACGATGGGAAAATAACAATAAATGGTAGTATACAATTCGTGATGAAATATCTATTATTCTAAGGGTGATGAAATATTTTCATTAAAAATGAAAACCTAAAATATTTTCATGTATCTAAGGAAATTAATTCTTATCTAGTGAATCAATTTTACATATTTTTTATGTTTGGGTCCTTATAATTATTATTATAGATGATGTTAAAAAAAATTTAGAGGTTGAGATAATGTATGAAAATAGCCATAAGAGGCTCTAATTTAGGGTTATTATGATATTGACTTTAATTATTAGCATGTTTATTTATCTATTGTATGTTTTTTAGAATTTGTTTCTTAAAAATAAAAGGGGAAGATGGAGTAGGAAGGAACCATGATGAAAATTTTCATCAAGACCAAGAAAAAAACTATTATAATTAGAACTTAATAGTTTGTTATTTAGATGGAAAAATTTTCATAATATTTAAATACTGGAGGTAAATATTCTAGAAATAACCTAGATCTACCATAAATAAATATGTTGATAGTGGATAATTTTATGATACAAAACCCCAAAGAAGTTATGGATCTTTTAACTCAATGATAGTTGAGGAATTGATTAATTATCCAAAAAAGATATTCAATGTCATGTATTGTTTAGATAATCAAAATGGTAATAAGTACTATTTACTATTTTAAATGTGGATCTGATAATTCTTGTTCAATGGTTATGAATACAAGATAATGAAAAGACATTGATTCCATGGAAGGATATATATTTTTGAATCATTTTCCGGAGAAAAATTTTTGTATGGTTTTTTAAATTAGGAAGGAAAATAAATTCCTATAATTGAAGAAGAAGTTTGATTATTTTAAGGCATTATACAATGATAAATTTCTTTGACTAGAAAGGGTCACCCTTAATTATATTTGGGATCTTGATATTAAAAGTAATTAGTTTTTATTTAGGATTTAATCCAAGAAACTGATGATATTTAAACTCTTGTGAAATTAAAAATATGAGAAAAAAATTCCCTATGTAGAGAAGGTAAAAAAACTATTTTATGGTGATCATCTATTTTATTAAAACATGCATAAAAATGTACCCATATAGTAGTAAAATGGGAAGAATACATAAAATAAATCTAAAAGTAAGATAAACATGTTTTCCATTATTGATAGGTTTGGTCAAAATCACCTAGTGAAATGTATTATGAAATTTGGAATATTATTTCAAAGTGGTATGGTTTGGAATATAGATTATGATTTCAAAGAAAAAATATAATGTAATTGTTTAGACCAATTCATATAAGTATGTAGTATATTATTATAAATGGAATGATATGGGTCATTATGTGGATGTGGGACCAGAGAATAGAAATAATGAATGGAATTAGTGAGACTATATGTAGTCCAGTGTGGTGAAATATTTTTCAAATACCTTTTAAATTATTTCACCACTGAATTATGTGGTAAAATATATATTACTTATTTATTCGTATTAATATAATTTCTTATTTTATACTAGGATTAAAAATTATTTCATTTCTAAGAATTTTTTGGGTAAAAAGGGACTTTTCCATCCATAATTGACGTTAATAATTTTAGTAAAAACACATGGGGGTTTATTAAAGAAATGTGAATTTATATAGATATTACTAATATAATATGGGTAATTTTCTTCCCAAAAAACCTTTTTCATTAATTTTTTTTGATTTGATGTTATTCTAGGTATATATTTTCTTTTAATTTATCTTGTTAAGGTAGATTGTTATTCTAAAGGAATATTTTTGAAAAATGGTATTCTTTTTTCTATAAGAATAAATTAAAATTTTTAAACAAATCAAGAAGATAAGAAAATATTAATTGATGGAAATAAATGTTCACTTGAACATATTGTTGAAAATAAGAAATCAATTAAGATTAATGATTTACCAATAGTAAAATATTATTACGATGTTTTAGCAGATGAGTTAACCAGTATTATAAGAGACTAGAAAGTTCAGTTAACTATGGACTCAATGCCTAATTATAATATCATTTTTAATCCCCATTATATAATGGATCAAATAGATCTTCAGAAAATGAAAATTTAGTTATTTGAGTTACATCATAAAGGTTTCATTCATACTATAATGGTATAATGGGATGATTATATTTTACTTTTTAAATATAATGATGGTTCAAGAAGAACTTTCACTAATTATATAGCATTGAGTAGCATCAATGATAAGAATAAGTATATATTTCCATATATCGATGACTTGTTTGATCATCTCTAGGGAGCTACATATTTTTTGATGGTTGGTCTCAGATCTAGATACCATCACCTAAACATAAATGACAATGTCATCCCTAAGAAATAAGTTTTTAATAATAATGGGAATTATGAGTTTTGTTTCTTCCCTTTGAGTTTATTAATTCCCAATATTTATTCATGAATCAAATGAATATAATTTTTGAAAAATATTTTTCTGAGGTTTTTAGGTGTGACTATTCAAGATATTTTGGTTTATTAAATATTTTATGAGGATCATGGAAAACATATAAGGGTTTTTATGAAATCCATGAATGAAAATAAGATATATTTAAAAGTATGTAATTATTATTTTTGGATACAAAATATTTCATTCCTTCAAAAAATTATAAATAAATATGTAATATTTTTGGATGTTGGTAAAAAAAGTGCTTGAGTAATGGACAAGAACTATATATGTGACTAAGATTCATTATTTAATTGGATGTTTAGGCTATTATTAGTGGTTTACTAAAAATATTACTTGTTTTTATTTACTAATAATTATGTTAACATAGAAAATAAATAGGTTCACCTGAATAATAGAATGTGATTAATGTACCCAAGAATTGAAAAGAATACTAGTGACTGCTCCCATTTTGGCCTTACATTTTGAAATGGTGACTTTATTATCTTCAACGATGCTTCATTAAGGTGTATGTGTTGTTTTTTAAAGTATAATTATTGGGAAATTTATTATGCTTCTTGTTAATTGAAACCACATGAAAAAAAAGTATCTTACACATGACCTTGAACTAGGAGTTATAGTGTTTTCCAAAGAAATTTAGAGAAATAATTTAGATAGATTAAAGTGAAAAATAAATACTAATAATATAATATTGAAGTATATATTAACTAAAAATGAGTTTAACATGAGACACGTAAGATGGATCAAATTGAAAAGGGATTACAACTGAAAAATTCATTACCATATATGTAAATAGAAAAGATTAAAAAATGCTTTTTGTTAGAAAGGCAATGGTACATTAACTACGCTACATGTGGAACGATATCATTTAGTATATGATTCTATGAATGATGTATTATAAATTATTCATGAAGGAAATACCCTTATTTTTATAGATGTCATTACAATCAATCATTTTCAGACATGAATAACTAGGATCTGAAGGAATACATTATCTTATGGAAAAAGATAAAATTGATTAACAATTCCATGTTTCCCAAATTTAATATTTCAATATAAGTTTTTTTATTCATAAAAAGGTTGTGTGTTTCATGTGACCCCCATTGAAAGATTTAACTACTGAGTGAGGCTCATATATCTCTATTTTGAATTCATCCTTGTAGCATAAATAAGTATATAGAGCTTCTGTAACATTTATATTGTGAAATAATTTAGAAAGATGATGTTGATTTTACTATAAAATGATTGACTTTTCAACAAGAAATATCCTAACAAAAACTAAAAAAGGGTATTCATTAGACATTTCCTCTACTAGAATGGAAATGAGAGAATATATCTAGTGATATATTGGCTGTATTACCAAATAAATCTCAATGTAATAATAAGATATGGGTTATTATTCAATGATTAAATAAATATTTGAATTTTCATCAACTTAGAAAAAAATATGTTTTCAGATAGAATTTTTCGACATTATGTATATGTTATAATTTGATTAAATAGATTCCCAATATCCACTGTATCTAACAACACTCTTAGGTTTACCACTAATTTTTGGAAACGTCTTCAGAATTCATTAGGTGCAGAATTAATTTTCAGAAAAACATTTTATCTGCTATCTGATGGATAGGCATGAAGAATGATTACTACATTTTATGATATTCATTGAGGTTGTTGAATGTATTATTAAACATAGAGTAAAACTATTTTTCAATAAATTTATTTATCAGGTTACATATTTTTTGAATATCTCATATGATTTTAGAAATAACTTGGGAATCTGAAAATTTTATGAATAAAAAATATATGCACTTATTTATATAACGAATAAAATTGTGTGGATATAATTTCCAAAACGGAGGAAACATTAACCACATAGGTAACGTTGATATAAATCATTTTATTTCTTATTAATATTTATTAATTTTATTTTATAGAGTTATATGAATTATAAAAATATTTGTTAATTTGTTATCCAATTGGGAAAAATATTTACTTCTATCCAAAATGGTTTTAGATGGATTATATTATTATATTATAAATATTTGTTTTATAATTATATAATTGAAATTTTATAAAAGGAACATATTTTTGGAATTCAACAGGTAAAAATTTTCATATGATGAATTTAGAGAATTTTCCGAAACTATATATATTTCAATGAATAATTAAAAATGCTTTTTTATTGAAAAATATATTTTCTTTTCAATAAATTAAAAAAAATTATTTTTGATTTTTTTTGTTTAAAAGGATTAAATAACAACTGATAAGTAAGGGGTTGAATCAATTTTTAAATATTTATTAGATTCAAAACATTTACAAACATAACCCCTACAACCTATTAAGATTTTTTTCTTATCATGTTTTAGTGAATACTATATGAAAAAGTAAGAAAGAGATTAAATAAAACAATATTTACAAGTTTCATCCTTGGTGTGAGAATATATATCATTTCCATAGACACACCCATGTTTCTATGGAAATACACAAGTTTGAAGAAGTGAATATAACTTTTTCAACTCCCATTAGACACCATTTATCTCTCGATATGAATGATTATACTAACTCTATATGTTTAAAATGTTTTATTATAAAAAAATTGATCTAATAAAGAATATAGTATTTATTGAAGATGCACCACAATTGATCAGGCTGATTCCTCAGTCCACATTGGGTAGATTCAATTTTCTCAATCCAGTGACTCTATATCTGATTCTCTGAATGCAATGGATTTGGATATGGTTATCTCAATACTAAGAGTCTATATCTGATTCTCTAAATGTGATGGACTTAATATGATAAACCCATTTTGAATCTCCAAAATCAAACTCTTCTCAAATGCTCAATATGTTCTTCTTCAGTTTGAATCATACAAATTCGACTAACTGAATATGATCGTCTCAATCCAATATTTCATCTTCCAGTAAAAAAAATTCGACTATCCTACCCTCCTCATGAGATCTATGACCTGAAATGACTTTAACATTATTTTTTAATTCCTCTTCCTTTCCTACTAATGTTCAAATTCACTCTAAATGATTGATTTAAGTAAGTATTTATAGGTTACTCAAAAAGAAAAATATGGAATCTTAAAAACATTCCATGCTTCCTAAAAATTTCAAAATCCCTTAATATCTATCTTATTTAGACTCCAAATTTTACATCTTCAAATATCTTTAGATTTCTCTAAGATTTATGTAAAATTGAATTTCCATTTTTCCCTATACAACTATTAATAAAACTTTTGTAATTTTCATTTCAAGTATTCATCGAAATCACCACATTATGATTATGATTTTGTCTCATATCATTATGACGTGTTTCCTTCTTTAATCTATATGATTTCTATTTCATTCTCAGATCATTACAATTTTAGTCTCCACTTCATCTCATTATGATTTTTGTTTCTTCTTTATCTCATTATGATTTTATTTCCTCATCAACTCATTACAATTTATATTTAATGTTCATCTCATTTTAATTTCGATTTCCATAATCATATCATTGAGATTTCTATTTCCTTATTCGTCTCATTATGATTAATGTTTCCTCTTTAGCACAGTATGATGGAATCCCCATTATGATGTAAATTCCCATTCTAAAGAAAATATCAATGCGATGTAAATCCCATTACGATGGAATTCCTATTATGAGGGAATCTCTATAATAAAACATTGAAGTCCTTCAATGGTTTCCACCAATTAATAAAAATAATTTATCATGAGAGTTTTCATGATTTGTGAGAACATTATGACCAAAAAATAATCATCTTATTTGGTTTAGAAATAAAGAAAACTTTCTAAAAACACACATCATAGTCTTCTTTCTTAAATATTATTCAAAAAAAATCTTCTTCAATCAGTAACTTATTTCTTTAATTGATTATGAAAAATAAAAACATCCAACAAATAAAAATTTCATCCTAAAATTCTTTGGGATATGATGATGTGAATACGGTGTTGATGGAGAATATTCTTTCAATAACATTCATCTTTATTACAAAATGTCATTATGATGGACTGGATATGATTCATAGGTAAAAAAATTATTATACAAAAATCTTAGTTGTCAAAAAATATAAAAAAAATTGTTAAAGTAATTCATTATATAGGTTCTTCAATCTCCCCCTTTGGATTTTTTGACAATTCTTGTTAACAACATTTCCAACTCCCATAATTTTTCACTACTCATTTTTTTGACATTTATAAAAACATATCCCTTCTCAAAATAGTGTGTCCTTACACTATAATATAGGAAAAACTAATGTCTTTTTAAGGAATTTCATCCCATTGTAGACAAACCCCTCATCACCTTTATCTTTTCCTCTCTCACTTTTTCCCCTCAATTTAATTTTCTCTCCCCCCTTCTATGATAACCAAAACATCAAATCCAAAAAATAAAGACAACTAAAAACTTCATAAAAAGTATAAAGTGGTTACTTTTCTCCCCATTTTTCAGCATAAACCAATACACCATGGGGTTCTTCTTTATGGGGTTTAGGAATACATAGTAGGATGTTGAACATGAAATTGAAGTCTAAATTCTTCAAACCATTCTTTTATCATTTATTTTGTAAATATACCATCAATATGATAGTTTGTTTAAATGTATTCCTGTAAAACATCTCTAGCAACAACATTCCATTTTATAGAGTAAAACCTTATATTAATGTGTTATGCTCTTAAATTTTGGATTGGATTCTTAGATAGATCAATTTAACTCTGATTATAAAAAAATAAAATCAATGGTTTAGAAACTTTTACTTTAAAATATTCTAAATGAACATTCATCCACAACATTTTAGTCTAATATTGACTAGTTGTAATTTATTCAAATTCAGTTGTCCTCAAGGTTTCTCAACATTGATTCTTACTATTTCAACTCACAAAACATTCACTGAAGAAAAATTTTCTTCCTTAGGTTGATTTTATATCATTATCTTCTCCAACACAATCAACATCAGTATAACCATAAAAATTTATCTCACCATTTCTTTTGTATAAAAAACCATTTGACGATGTTCTTTTGATATATCTTAGAAAACATTTTTCTTCAAACATATGTGATTCTTTTGGATTACTTTGATACCTAGAAAACAAATTCAAAACATAAACAATATCATGACTTGATGTAGTAAGGTAATGAAAACATCCAAGAAGATTTAGAATTTATTTATAATTCACAATTATTCCAAATTCATTTATACCCAACATTATGATCAATGAAATAGGAGTTTCAACATATTTTGATTATTTCATCCCAAACATCAATACCAATTCCAGGGAATACTTTTCATGAGAAAATAAAATATATTTTTCTTTTGTTAAACATATAATTTATGGAAAAAAGATAATTACACAAACATATAAATTTCAAAATCCTTCCTCATTTCCTAAAAAAATGTTTAATAAACAACATATGTATCCCTAGAACAAATTATATCAACAACATTATCAATTACAATTAGATCACTTAAGTCAAAAACATTCACATATAAGTGGATATCAATGTTTCCTTTATAAAAGTTCATCATTATCAAACTATTTTCTAGTTTTTAATACCAAGCACTTGGATCCTTTTACATCCCATAAAAAGCTTTCTTCAATTTACAAAAATTGTTTTTATCCTCATCAATTAGAAACCCATATGGTTGTCTAATTTAAAATTCTTCCTCAATCTAACCATTTAAGAAAGATGACTTTACATCCATCTGATAAACATTGAAATTATGATATATAGACAATAAAATATGAATTTTAGTATTTACTAATCATATAACTTGGGAACAATTTTCTTCATAATCCACACCATCTAATTTTGAATAGCCTTTAAAATAATCCTAGAATCATTTTTTTAACTTCTCCATGTTATTTTAAATTGTTTCTATAGACCATCTGTTTCTGATAACATTTTTTTTTGCTGGAAATGAAATAAGTTCCCATATTTCATTCTTCTCAATATGATAAAACTCTACATTAATATAATACATCCATTCCTTGTGATGAATAACATCTGAAACTGATTCTCGTTCAACATTTGAGATAAGTGAAGTTTGATTATGTAATTGAAACAATATTCTTATATGGAATGGAGTCTTTTGATTCCCAATAACTATATTTGGATTGAAATTGTTTTTATAAGGCTGTAAATATCAATGTGTATCTCCCAAATGAAATTTTATCATTACCTTATTCTTCTAAATCATGATAAGGATGTTTTTAATTAAGTTCACTATTGTGGGATTCTCCAGTTTTCCCCCTCAACATTCTCAACAACATTTGTTATGGGAATTTTGTTTTTAGTTATCTACACATCATATTAGTCCACTAAAATTTGTAAACATTTGTTCCATCATTTTTAACTTCTTAAATTTGGTGAATAACCCATAAACATTCCTTCCTTAGCACTCTCATCAAAATTTCAAAAATCACTATTTTTTATTATGAGAAAACATTGACGTCAAAAAATAAAGTATTTCAATGAAGGTTTTTTATTATAGAACATTTAATAATGAATCATGAAATTTTTTTGTATTAAATAGAATATATTTTAAACAAGTACAATAGTACTAACATATTCACTCAAATATAATTTTGTTTTTATTTTATTTTGCTAACATATTTATTCCCATTTCAATGAAACATCAATTAATTCTTTCTACAAGTAAAATTTTTTTGTGGAGTATAGGGAGAACTATACTATTTTTTAGACCATGTTTTCTAAGATATGATTCAAAAGAAATTCTTGTGAATTTGGTTCCATTATCTATTCTAAACCATTTTATTAAAACTCCCATTTGATATTTAACATATTTTTCTAAAAAATTTAAAATTGTATAGCATCAAACATGTTCTCCATAACCACGATGTTTTTAATTTGAGTGAAATCATCAAAAAAATTGAAAAATTAAAAATATCCTTTTATTTATTGATATCTCATCGGCCTTGATAAATCAGAATGAATAATCTCAAGTGGTCTTGTAGAATTAATCCCAACTCTTTTATTTTTTTTTATTTTCCCATTTTGAAAAGTTACAAAAACATCTTCTTCTATTATATTCAATTGATGTATGTTTCAAATGGAATAACCATTAGAAAATTTGTTCATTTTTTTATCCAATGTGTCAAACTAGTCATTTACATAATTTTTTTTTCATCTTTCACGGTTATGTAACAATAGTTATTGAATTATTCTACTTGTAAGATATTATCACTTATTCTATCTCATTTTGTAATTAATTTTCCATATTTCTCACTTTTGATGGAAAAAAAATATTTTCAAAAAAAAACATCTTTTCCATCATCAAAATATTGACTTACACAAATTACGTTTTGTTTTATCCTGTAAAAAAAACAACCTTAGATTTCAACTTTTAGGCTTCAATCTCATCCATTATAATTCCTATGATATTTAAGGAATTATTATTACTGGTGGTAACTTTTCCTCTATCATTAATTTCTATATTTTTCAATATTTTTTATCACCTCTCATATATTAGGAAGGCCACTATCAAGTATCCATACTTTTTCCCTTTTACTTAATTTTAAAATATATCTCAATAACAAAATCTCTTTCTTCAACATTCTTCTTTCGGGTTTCTTTTCTTTTCTATCATAGAAAACATTTTC
Organism: Viscum album; assembly: GCA_963277665.1. Taxonomy (NCBI): domain Eukaryota; kingdom Viridiplantae; phylum Streptophyta; class Magnoliopsida; order Santalales; family Viscaceae; genus Viscum; species Viscum album. The sequence continues at coordinate 773,994,858 of OY728138.1, forward strand.
TAGAAGGAGTGTCATATATATTCCAACATTATGACAATCCTGATCACATATACCACAAATATCTTTTATAAATTCAAATTTATATCATGTTGGCAAGTTTCTAACATCTTGTGAATTCACTTTTTAATATTTTAGTAATTTTAAAATGTTTCTCATTGTAATTACACTATTTATTCCACTTTTCTCAAACATTAATCAAGGTATGAATAAGTGTTTCCATAAATTATAATCCTTGTTCACATAGATTCAATAACACAAACAATAACCATTAAGTCATTATTTTCTATAGAAATAGTATCTTTCAGTATTGAAACTTTGTTGAGGTTGGTAACCTCTTTCAGTTATAACATACTAAGTATGTGGACAGAATTTTCTTATGAGTGAGTTATCTAATTTTGTACCTTTTATTGGTTTCTCACTACCTTTACCCACCAAATATTTTCAAATAATTGTTTTGGAACCTAAAATGATAAAATAAATTGATAAAACATTTTTTTGAATGATAATATTTCACCAAATTCTCGCATTGCGCATTTTCAGCATCTTGTGAAGTCTCATCTTTTAATTCTAATGCTTTATTAATGTTTTCATTCATTCTATTGAAGATAAATTTAGACTCAATTAGTTTTGGTTGAAACTAGTTTACTTAACTTATTTAGCTTATAACTTCATAATAATATCTTGAATCATATTTACCTATTCAGCAATTCTAATTTTATAATTTAATATCTTTTAAATTTATTCATCCTCATGATTGATGAAATATTTTATTCCATTAAAAACTTCTTCAAAATCATTATTAATTATTCTAATTTCTTTTTTGTTTGTTTTGTTTTTCTCAAATCATGAAACAAGTTCTATTCTGAGTTGATACTCTTTATGATATTCTTCACCTCCTTCTTCACTCTATAAGGAATCTTTTATTTCCTCAACTCTTTCAATGAATGATCTAATTTGTTTTAAATTAATTTTATGAATAATGTTTACCGGTCGACTTTGATTCAACTTACAAACACAAAATATTTCTTCTGTTTCATGTAAACCACTTTTTATATTTGTTGGGATCATTTTTGGTCCACTTATTCCATATAGGTTTTCCATCATAATAATATCATTATTTTACAACTTTATTCTTGGTGAAATTCATAGAAAACTATCTGACTCTACCACACTCAAAACATTTCAGAGTAATTTTACCTCCATACATTCCTTTTCCTCTTCAACAATTCATGGATATAAGTGAGATGATTTTTTCATTCAACTCATCATCCACTTTATCTTTAGAGTCATAAGGATCAACATATTCAACATCTTGAATTTTCAACTTTCTTATCACATTAAAAGAAATCTCATCTTTTATATTATTTTTAATTATTGGTGATTTCTTCATTTCATATGAAATAAGAAACTTATGAAATTCATCAACATGTAAATCATACTTATCTTTTAAAGAATAAATTTCAAAATAAAATCAATTTGGAATGTTTTGTATAAGTTTATTCACAATTGTAAAATCTTCCCGGACATCACCAAATCATATGATGTTGAAATAAAAATCCATTACTCTGGTGATGTATTAATCAATTTTTTCTTCATCTCTAATTCTGATTTCCTCATACTTATTATGCCAGATTTTTTCCTTTCATTTCCTTGTCTTTATAATTCATTTCAAAAAGACATTCCAACTTGTCCCATATAGTTTTTTATGTTATGATACCCATCACATTCTGATGAACATTTTTTATAAGGACATGAGAGTATCATTTCTATCCTTTCCATCTACTTAAATATTTCTAATATCATCATATTTCATTAGGAAAACGTCCCCAATAGGATCAAACCCAATAGTACCATCCTCCACAACATCCGGGTAAAGATATAAGAGATAAGTAATCATCCAATTTTTACATCCATAATAATTTGTTCCATCAAATGTAGGAATTCATATAATAATATAGAATTTATATTTTCCACGATAAGTATTATACAAAGGATCCTTCCTCTAATTCTATGTTGAATTCCAAAGAATCGAATAAAAACCTAGAAGGGAGGGTTTAATCAATTGATTACTTTTTGTAAGTTTCAAAATATTTAAAAACATAACCCAAAAACCTGTTAAAATTTATTTCCTTATAAATATTTATCAAATACTCATGCATGAAAACGTATAAAATAATGTAAATCTCCTAATATTTATATGGTTCTACCATAGTCTGAGAACCTACATCCCTTCCATAGATACTCGCATGGGTCTATTGAAATAAACTATTATGGAGAATTGAATACAACATGTTTCAACTCTTGATAGACACATTCTATATTCCGATAGGAATAATTATACTCACTCCCACTAGTTTAAAATTTTTCCTATAAAATAATTGATCCAAAAAATATAAATAATTTTCTAAAACTACTCAATAATCTCTTAGTCCAAATCCCCAGTCTGATTTGAATAGATTTAATTTTCATTAATGGATTATTCTTGATCTGATTCGCTCAATACGATGGATCTATATCTAATTTTCTCAATGAGATTAGTCTATATTTGATTCTATAAATATGTTGTACTTAATAATATTTCCCCATTTTCAATATGAAAAACTCAAACTCTTCCCAAATGCACCATCCAATTATATTTGGTCTGATTGATTCAATCTGATTTGCTGAATAAGATGTTCTTAATATAATATTTATCAATACGGTAAACAGACATTCAATTGTCTGATCCTCATCATTAGATATCTAGAAATAAATGAGTTTCACATTAATTATTCAACACTCCACCTTTTCCTTTTGTGTGAATATTGATTATGACAAAATTATTTGGGCATTTATTTATAAGAAACTCAAAAAAATATGGTAACCTAAAAACCTTCCTCACTTCATCAAATTTAACAATATCTAATGATCTCTCGAATTTAAACTCCAACATTGACTTATTAAAATATCCACATATTTCTTAGAGATTTATAAATAATTTAATTTCAATTTTAACCTCTTAAAATCCTCATAAAACATATATAATTTTCTTTTTGAGTCTTCATCATAATCATCTCATTAGTTTTTTGTTTCCTTCTAATCTCATTACAATTTGTTTCCTTCTCATATCATTACAATTTATATTTTTTTCTGAGCTCAATAAGATTTCTATTTTATCTTCATCTCATTATGATATCTATTTCCTCTTCAGCTAATTATGATTTTGGTTTCCTCTAAATTTCATTATGATTTATTTTTTTTTTCTTCATCTCAATACAATTTATGTTCCCTTCTTCATCTCATTATAAATCATGTTTTATCTTCACATCATTATTTTGGAATTCCCATTTCAATTGAAATTCCCATTCTGATAGAAATATCATTATGATGGAAGTCCCATTATGATGCAATTCCCATTATGATGGAATCTCCATATTATGATATTTAAATTCTTAAAACATCACCACTATTTACTCAAATGCTTTTATCATGAGGGATTTCATGATTTGTGAGAACAATATAACCAAAAAGTATTGTTTGATTGTTTAGAAAGTATGAAAATAATATAATTCCTAATTTCATAATATTCTATAACAAAATGGATTCTTCACATGGAAACATCTTCATTTCTATTATTATGAAAAAGAATAAATTCCAGATAAAATTATTCCTCTTACAATTCTAGATCCAATTATCTGATAATTATATAGATGGATCTGATTCTATTAGTAAATTTTAATTTATTAAAAACTATTATTTCAATGGAATAGATTCAATTCTGAGATTAAAAAACATTCTTATACAAAAATGTTAGTTTTCAACAAACAAAAAAACAATTTTAAAAAATTTCATAAATTTGGTTCTTCATATTTTTCAATGGATTCAATGAAAATATATTCAGTTCTGTTCTTCTAAGTAAATATTATACTTGAATATGGTATTAAATCATTATTATACTAAAATGTATTTTTATGAATTATTATTTTTTGTCACATTTTCAGGTTAAATTTTAAATTAATTTATTCCGCTTATGTGATTTTAATTTTATAATGTGTATTTAATATTTGGAATCATCATTACTAAAATTAGGTAATAAGATCAATTTTTTATTATATATAAATATTTAAAATTATAAAAATATATTATCATCAATAAGGTAAAGAGAGTTTTAATGAGGGGTAAAACATAAGTGTTAAGATTTATTATGACCAAGAAACATGTCTAAAATATATTTTCTAGCCATATGTTGAGCCAATCACATTTAATACTTGAAAATGGTCAATTATTGTTCCATTTTCCCTTTTTGAGACACTAATTTATTATATTCTTGTTAAAATTTACACGTGTGTCTTCTTCACAAATTCTAAAAGGACACCCCATATCCTCTCATATCCTTACTTCAATTGCCTTTTTTCATCAAATACATACCCAAATACCTTCCCCACATCCCTCGTAGTTTCCTCTAATCACTTTCATGGTAATAAAACTTTCCTATGAAGTCTATTTTTAAATAAATATATGTTGTCCAAAACAGATTTTATCGGGGCCCAAATCTACATGGATCGACACTTTGCATGTTTTATGAAGACTAAGCTGATCCGAGAAGGCTTGGAGGATGTCTAAAAGAGGTTGGTTATATAAATATGGCTATAGGGAAGTTGTAGGACATGTACAACGCCTATATGAGGTGTACTATTTCGGTTTTCAAAAAATAAAATAAATTCATAGGCGACGAGATTTTATATAGAACCCTACCTCAAGGATGTACACAATGTGAGTGAGAGGTACACATCATGTACTACCATGTTGATATATGTTCTAAATACATTTGACCGCTCAGTTTTTCCAAACCCGATAGTCTCACCTATTTTCTCTCTTATCCTAGGTGACCCAAAACCGTCTTCTAGGGAGTTTTATAGATCCCTTTAATGGGAATCAATATATGTCTTCATTATTTAATACTTCTTCGATTTGAGGTATGATATACCTCTGTTCTTATGGTTTTCCTTGATCTGTTTTCTCTAGTTTCTATTCTCCATGTGATGGATCTTTATCTCCATGGTTTTAAGGGAGTTTTCATGGTTGTTGGTTGGCGTGGTTGGGTTGCGGCGTCCTCAGGTGGATGCAGTTGTCGCAGGGGGGAGGCAGTTGTGATCTGTTGTGTGGACCACTCTTGTTCAAAGAATGTTATAAAGACATTGAGTTAGGGGATTCATTTCTTCTCTCATTCCTTACATGCAATTTTAAATTTATCATGATTTATCTCCCTAAATCCCAATTAAATTGACATAATAATTAGTTGAACTGGATTAAATAATTGGCATTGATTGTATGCTTTTTATTTATACCATGATAACAGTTTGGATCTGGATTTTCTAGGTAGTGTTATATCTATACGATTATTTTTTAACATGATTCTCTTGATAGAAATTGGTAAATAACTTAATGTTGGAATTAATTGTTTAATGGTTTGGCTAAATATATAGATTTGTGTTAATGAATACAATTGTTGTTTTAGTAATTTTGATTTTAATCAAACTGATGTAGTAAACATGTTTAATTTACATACTTAAATCACGTTGATTCTTATGGATAAAAGAACTGAAGCCATGAAAAATTAATTTTTTCATCAATAATGATAGCTATGATAGCTTGATTCTTAGGTTTCCCATCGTCATAACCTATGATTAATGAATCTATTAATTCAAGATGGATTAATGAACCTGTTTTTTTATAAAATATAATGCTCTAAAGGGTTCTGAGTTACCCACTTTCTTGTAAAGACCAAGTGCCTTATAATTTAAGGCCATGAGTGCTCATTGTGTGTGAAGGACGAATACCTTGCTTAGTGCCAAGATCCCAGTTGCTTTGTAGTTTGTTTCCCGCTGTTTGTTTTATGGGTTGATATTGATATGGATGAGCATGGAGGGATTTTGTGGTACGTGGGGGTAGGGAGGCCTAGTGGTGGTGGCTGTAGTTGAGGCATAGAGTGGAAAGATGCATCGATTTATACATGTGGGTGTTAGGAAGGACACCTGGAAAAATGTAAAGGGTTGAAGTTGGTCTTACCCATTAATGTGAATGTGGTTTCTTATTGATTGTTTTTTTTAGTTATTTGATTTAATTTCCACATAGTTTGTGGAAGTTTGTGTTTCTTTCCCTCCTTCCAAAAGAGGTGAAGATGCGTAGGGTAAGCAGTGTGATTTTTGTATTTAGTGTCTTGATAATAGATTGGTCTACACTCGTTCCATTGGTGGAAAATACTTGACGGGTAGTTCATCTACTCATCATATTGATCCCTAATCATTTTTTAGCTTATAACACTTTTCTAGAATGCCTCGAATTATGGAAAGTGATAATGATATTAATAAATGATTGAATAAATGATGTTAACCCATGGGGTTAGAGCTTTCTAGGATGCAATGTTAATATTTAAATTTAATGTAATTATGGACTAGGATTGGGTATACCTGGAGGGCATGGAAATTTTTTGTGATGCTATTTAAATGTAATGATAAAATGATAATAGTTAATTAATGATTAAATAATTAATTAATGTAAATTGAAAAAACTAAAAATGATAAATTAACCTAATGTATCTTTTTAAATGTTTGTGTGCTTATAGGATACCTAGTCTTAAAAGTGGCATCCAAGTGTCTTAGAGACGTTAGATTTAGTTGAGTTTATGACTAGATTATTCCCATAGAGTGGTTATTAGAAATAATATATTCTATTTGTTTTTCAGTTCTACTTTTTACTCCACCCTTTCAGTTAATGAAACTAACACCCTGGGGATTCTATGCCCTGGGGGAGGGGTGGTGTTTTCCCCATAATTTTGATGGGAGGATGGATGGTTGAATACCCCCAAATTCCCCCCCAACTTTATTCTCTTCGTAGATACATTTTCTAGTTGGAATGGAGGTTAGCTTTCCCCATATATGTGTGAAGAGGGTTGTAATGGATTGTGGTTTTTTACACACATATATTATGGATATAGTTTCTTATGAACTACTATAGGTGTAACATGTATAGGTTGTGATGGATTGAGGATCTGTACTTGGTGTATGGTATGTAATGGATGAGGTATAATACCCGAGGTATGATACATGTTATGCGAGCTATGGTGGCTCCCAAAAAATATATGTTTACCTTTGTTACATTGATGAGGTGGTCTTGATGCACAAGGTTCTTATTATGGTGCTACACTAAGGTGTCTAGAGAAAATCCATTTTGGAGAGAGAGGATTAGGACGCACAATCTTGGGGGAAAGTGGAAAACCTATGGGGAAGTTGTAGCGAGGTTCCCATGAAATTATTTATTATATTATATACTATTTTATCATATCCATGGTGAGAGTATCCATAGTGAGGATGGGAACATAGTATACCTATTTAGGTGACGAGTAAGATTCACCTGATGTTCACTATGCTTTATCATGCTTTCATTACTTTTTCATGAGAGGCCCCAGGGAGGTTTCAACTAAGTAAACTGTTATACTCACCCTATTTATGTATAATGAATTTTTCTTGTCACTTGGAGAAGGATGGATATCTGTCTTGTTACTATTATCTTGGAGTTGAAATTGCTATTCGGGCTTCGTGGTTGCTATCATTTTACTTCATTTTGGTACTAGTATTTTTCCATTTTAGTTGTAGTAGATATTTCAAGACAATACATATATGGACATATGATTTATTTTATATTATAGTCTAGGTGGGATTAGGTTGGTGTCTATCTTATCTTTCTCTTTCTCTTATGTTCACTTAGAGGGTAATGCCTCCTATTGGTGTGTTTATTATACCCTCTGTGCTAATCTCCAACCAAGGGCCTACTAGAGGAGGGACTTAGGTGTCCCAATCACCATTCTCACATTATAGACAAGGATGAGTAAAAATTGTGGGGAGAGGGTCGTGAAAGAGTTGTATCAGAGGTCTAGTTGAGGGATTGGATGTAGTTTGGAGTTATCCACATGTGAGGTTTCAAGGTATGGCAGGGAAACAATGTCATATATGTTTAAAAATCACTATAAAAACATAAGACTGGCTATGACATATGTATTTAGGTCCCCTTATAATCTGATTCACAGAACATTATGTTTATATTAGATGCCAAATGACGTGATACTTTTTGTATGGTAGAGACCTAGTAAAAGTTCATGTATCATTCTTCTTTGCGCATCTGTTTGAATGAGTAGACCATGGAATAGGTTAACGTAAAATGAATAAAAGAAATAAATTAATTATGTGTGGTTCAATATTCCATATTCTAAGTTTAAGATCTTTAAGTATTTTTTATTTTTTTAGGTATGGTTCCACTCATTAGGTTCACGTAGAAAATGTTTAGTAGGCTATGCCAGCTGATCACCATAGAATAGAGGTTGATGATGACTACACTTTTAAGAGGACTGTCCAAGAGTTTCAGCATTGTAGTATACAGAAGTATGAGGGATCCATTTTAGATGCATTCAAAAAGGACTAGTTTTAGGAGGTTGAGATTGTTTCAACTCAATCCATGATCATAAAGAGCACTAGGTGTCATAGTTTATGAAGATTATGCATGGAGATAAAAGGTGGTGGTGGTTCTTATTCCTTAGGGATTGTGATGAGTCTATAGTCTAATGGGAGGAGTTCTGAGATAAGATTAGTGTTGGGTTTATTTATTTGACGGTGAAGGTGGATAATCACTAGGAGTTTCTTACCCTTTGGTAAGGGAGATACAGTGTGTGAGAGTTTGGAACCCATTTTAGGAAATATTTAAGATATGCTTTCGACCTGTTACCAGAAGAGTAGGCTAGGGAGAGGCATTTTAAAGAGTATATTTTTTCATAGATCTAGCTAAAGGTATTCCTATAGTTGTTGATGACATATATTGAGTTGATTATGAATACAGAGGTCGTTGAGAAGATGTTATCCAGAACCAGATTTTCACAAGAGGGGATTTAAATGTATTTATCATGAAACAGAGTTGTAGTCTTGGGTTCATGGTTTTTAGGGGAGAAGAGTTTTCATTTGGTCGGGGGTAGGTAGCAACCCTCAAAGTCTCAATTCTCCAGGGGTAGCAGCTCTAAAAAATTTCCAAGGGATCTGGATCATGTTTTTCAGGTGGAGGATGAGGTCATTGGAAGATTGAGTTACTAAACATTATGAGCAGTCAGTGTGTATTAATTGTCCCGCTTTAGGTTCCTCTGTTGAGGTAGTTCAACTCTAGGTAGCAGTAGCTAGTTACACCAGCTTTGGATTATCATAGAGAAGATGGGGAAGAAAGAGGATAAACCTAAGATTCTCCCCATCCCAAGAGAGTATATAGGTTCCATCGTGGGGGTCTTCATCAGGGATAGAGATTTCATGGACCATGTCATGGTCATATTTAATCTATATAATTTTCAGATCCAAACATCATTCGAGGTACAATTTAATTATTTTCCACATGGGTGTATGTCTTGTTTGATTTAGGAGTAATGCCCTCCTCCATATCATCTAGCCTTGTCCATTCATTGGGACATGATGGGGAGAGGCTTCCAATTCCATTGGCATTGACTACACTAGTTGGAGGTTGAGATGAATTTTTTGAAGTATGTAGAGATTGTGAGCTAGTAATGGGGTAGCACCACTCTTGGAGAGATTTCCTATTTTTACAGATACAACTATATGATGTCATCCAAGGCATGGATTGGTTGTATTCGGTGCAGTATATCTCGGATTATATTAGGAGGTATGTGGTGTTCTTTGACACTTATGGAGAGATAGCTTTGATTTTTGGTTAGTGATACCCTCGGATGGGTCATATGCATGTTCTGTCCTTTTCACACATGAAGGGTGAGTTGATGCTGAGTTCTGTAGAGGTGTAATAGTTGGATTTTCCATGTGTCATGGAAGAGTATCATTATGCCTTTTCAGAACAGGTTTTTGTGTTACCCCCTCGACGAGAGATTGAGTTTGGGAATGAGCTACAAAAAAGAGTGTCTCCTTTATTGATGTATCTATATAATATGGATCCATAGGAGTTGTGGGAGCTATGTACACCTCTTGAAGGTCTGTTATAGAGTGGTATTTTTTATCTAAGAGAGTCACCATGGGGAGCGTTAGTTTTTTTCATAGAGAATTCTGATGACACTTGGTGGTTCTTTAACAATTATCGTCTCTTGAACCAAGTGATAGTGAAGAATCGCTAACATCATACAATTATTTATGATTTATTCAATCAATTTAAGGGTGAAAGTTGTTTCTTGAATATCGACATTGGTCAGGATATCATTATAAGTGTGTGAGGGATGGGGATATCCCAAAGAAAAATTCCCATTACTATTATGGGCATTAAGAGCTCATTGGGATGCCTTTCGGTGTGAAAAATTATCCAATTGTGTTCTTGGGGTTGATAAATTTTGTGTTCTCTAAGTTCCTAGATATGTTCATGGGGGTCTTCATCGATGAAATACTTGTATACTTTGGGTCTGAGGAGGAGCATCTAAAGAATCTACATGCCATTTGGGAGTTCTTCGTTGACAACAGCTATTTGGGATGTTTTTGATCTGTGATTTTTGGGCTCAAGAATTCTATTTCATAGGGAATATTATATCTCGGCATAGAGTAGTTGTGGGTCCATTTAAGATAGAATTATTTTTGTCTCTGTTATCCCACAAGATAGTGGATTTGGTGTGAAGTTTCCTTGGTTTTGTACTCTATTACTGGAGGTTCATTGTCAACTTATCTTGAGTAGAAACACCTCAAACAACATTTAATAAAATGTATCATGAATTCGTAGGGATTGATCTGTGTCAGGTAGATTTTAGGAATCTAAATAAGAAGTTGGTCGGTGCTCCAATTAAATGTCTTCTAGTAGAAGGAGTTTAGTTCAAGGTTTTTTGTGATTCTTCACATCTGGGGTTAGGATATGTTCTGATGTATAGATATCATTCATTTCTTATAGGTCTCATTATTTTTTCCCCTTGAATTTACCTATTCCACCCACTGACATAATTTGGTTTTGGGGGTGTTTTCCTTGATTTTTTTGAGATATTTCTTCACCAGAGATCAATTGGTGGTCATTAGTGTTAATAAAATCCTAAGGTATGTTTTCTATCAACATGACTTGAACTTGAAACAATGTGATTGGATGGAGTTCTTATAGGATTATGAATTCAAAATATCATATAAACCTAGTAAATGGAATTTTGTAGCTGAAGCACTGACCATGAAGTCACATAGTGATTTAGTGTGTGGATTAGGTCATTCGTAGAGAGTTTTGGAAGAGTTATCCACATTATATGTCGATATGGGTGAAGTTTGGGGGGGGGTATAGGTTGTCTTTTCCAGATGAAGGTGTAGTTATCTATGGTGAAACATGTAGAAGATTCCCAATTTGGGGATCTTCAGGTGGGTGTATGGAGAGACCATGTTGTTTTTCATTACTCCCCTGATGTTTAGTCTTAGGATGAACAACATCGGGTGTTGTTTTGGGGGAGGTTTTTCATTGCTTTGGATATGTGTGAGATGGTTCTCAAAGGGTTCCATAGTTCACCATTAGTTGTAATTCCTGGTGTCAAAAATATGTACCATGCCTTGAAGAGTTAGTTTTGGGGGATTGGGTAAAAGGGTGAACTTGCAGAGTTTGTGTCTCGATGTTTATTCTTCCATAAGGTGAAGGTCGAGCACTGTGATCCCTGGGGTTTTCTGCAGCTGTTAGATAATCCTCATTGGAATTGGGAGGACATCTTAATGAGCTTCATTACCAGTTTACCCTTAGATCAAGGAGGCTATGACATTATATGTGTGGTGGTAGATCATTTGATGAAATCATTCTGATTCATCGCAATTAGGGAGTCAAGCTCAGTGGAGGTTTTGTCAAGGCAGAATCTGGTAGAGGTGTTGAGATTCCACGGAGTCCCAAGGACAATAATTTCTGATGGATAACCTCGTTTTACCTCGTGGGTGTATAGAGGTCTCTAGCATGTGTTTGGTTCTCATCCATGCCTTTTCACTTATTTTCATCAATAGAAGGATTTTCAGATAGAGTAGTCCATCCAAACCCTTGAAGACATGTTGTTATCTTGTGTCTTGGATTTTGGAATTTCATGGATGAGGCACCATAACATGGTAGAGTTCCCATAAAACAAACGTTTTTGGTCAACCATCAGTAAGAAACCGTTTGAATCCTTCCATATTTGACATTTTCGTTCTCTATTGTGCTAGACTGGGGTCAGAGAGTTAAAAATTCTCGAGCCGAAACTAGTATATAATATGGTAGATATGGTTCAGGTGATTTACAAGAGGATGAATGCAAGACAAAATCATATAAAGTCATATGTTGACCATAGGAGTATTCCTCTAGAGTTTGACATTGGGGATCATGGGTTTTTTAAAGGCGAATCCTCATCATGGGCAGCGATGGTTTGGTCATGGTATTAAGCTTTCTCCCAGGTATGTTGGACCTTTCACGGTGTTGGATCATGTTGGATTTTTGGCATATTGGATAGGACTTCCCTTGCAGATGATTGGGATACATGATGTTTTTCATGAGTCATAGCTTTTGTGATAAAAGTTTGGGGACTAAGCTTCATTTATTATTATACCAAATAAAATACATCTTTTTAACTGTGTAGAGGAAGAGCCATTACATAGAATGAAGGCCCAATGGTCATTTAGCCCATTACATGGCCCATAAGCCCAAATTTTTTCCCCAAGGCCCATTTTTTGAATAGTACTACTATAGTACACACCTGCTACAGTACCCAACTATAAGGAGAAGGTGTTTTGTGGGTGCTTTATACCCATAGGTTGTGTCTTGTGGAAGAACGGTGGTGTGGATGGGAGTACATGGGATCCTGAGTTGTAGATGCATGATCAGTAACCTAATCTATTTGATGATTATTTATTTACCTGTAATGATGTTCATTTTCTGGCTATAGAAATTTTCTTCTTATGAGATGGATTTCTATTTTTGTTTATTTTGGCATGCTCCCTTTTGAGTTGTATCTACCCTAGGAGAGTTTTTGGGAGCTGGTTGTGGCTGTCGTGTGGTTTCACATTGTTTTTTCTCTATGCGATTGAGCTCTTATGATGGAAAGCTCCTTGAGAGGTATCTTACGGGGTGGATGTTTGAATAAACCCTGTTTGGTTTTCTCACTAGTATTTTTTTGGATTCTCAAGGATTAGAAGGTTTTTAGAGGTATCTGATGTAAGTTCCCATATCCTGATGGATAAACCCTTTGCGAGTTTTTGAAGAATGAGGTTCTTGGAGAAGGGTCAAATGATGTATGTAGGAGATCGTTCGTGGAAATATGGATGTATGGGGGCTACACGATGTGTACTATTTTAGGATTCAGAAAAAATTTCTAGATGATGGGTTTTTTGTGAAACCCGACCTCAAGGCAGTAGGCTACATGAATAAGATGTACACATCATGTACAACCCCAGCACAATATGTTTTAAAGGCAATAAACTTATCAGGTTTTCCAAACCCAATGGCCTCACCTTGTTTCTTTCTTGTCCTAGGTGACCCAAAACCTCTTTCTAGGGTTTTTTATAGATCCCTTCGATGAGAATTGATCTCAAACTTCCTCCATCAATTAGAGGTAAGATCTACCTCTATTCTTGTGGTTTTCATCAATATTGTTTCTCATATTTATCTTTTTCATGTGATGGTTCTTAATCTTCATGGTTTTAAGGGATTTTTCTTGTGTCGAAGGGGGAGGCGATCATGATCCATTTTATGGACCATTCTTGTTCAAATAGCTTTGGAAACCATTTTAGGTAGGGAATCCATTTCTTCTCTAATTCCTTATGTGTAATTGTAAATTTAATATGATTTATCCCCCTATATTGCAATGAAATTGACCTAATAATTAATTGAACCAGATTAAATAATTAGTACCAGTCTTATGTTGTTGCTTTATACTGTGATAATAGTTTTCCTCTTGATTTTCTAGATAGTGTGATATCTATTCCTTTCGTGTTCATCATGTTTTTTTAATGGATATTGGTAATGAATGTAAATACATAATTAATTGTTTATTTTTTTGGATAAAGGTAAATAGGAATGTTGATTAACCTGGTTGTTGTTGTAATTTTGATGATAATCAAATTGATGTAGTAGAATTGTTTTATTGATAAACCAGAAGCATAATCATGATTTATTATGAAGGAACCAAAGGCATAAAAAATTAATTATTTAATTAATAATGATAGATATGATAACTTGTTGTTTATGTTTCACATTATTATAACCTACGATTAATGAATTAGTGGATTCAAGATAGATTAGTGAACTGGTTTTTTTATAAAATAAAATGCTTTCAAGGGTTTTGATTTACCCATTTATTGTAATGTTCAGGCACCTTATTATCTGGAGTCGTGAGTGCTCGTTGTGTGTGAATCCTAGATGCCTTTCTTGGATACAATATCCAAGTTACAGTGCGATTTATTATTTACTGCTTATGTTGTGGTATGAGCCTTTGATGGGTGAGCATATAGGTCTATTATGGTATGTGCATGTAGGGAGTACTAGTGTTGGAGAAAGCAGTTTATTCTAGTAGAGGTGAGATGCATCAGGGAATCATGTGGGATTTGGGGAGGACATCAAGGTTGATGGAACGGGTTGAAGCTAGGCTTACTCATTGATGTGAAAGTGGTTGCTTATTGAATGTGATGTTTAGTTATTTGCTTTACATTACCCACATATTTACAAAGTTGTTCTTTCTTACCCTCCTTCTAAAATAAGAAAAGATGCATGGGGTATTCTATATGATTTCTGTGTTTAGCATCTCGATGATGGATGAGTCTACGCCCATTCGATTGGTGGAAAAGACTCGATGGGTAGTTCATATACTGACCAAGTAGATTCCCTTGTGCTTGGTATATTAGAATGATTTTATAGAATGATTGGAATAATGGAATGTGATGATGCTATTAATAAATGATTAAATTAATAAATTTAACCTGTGGGATTGGTTCTTAGTGGGATGCAATGATGAGGTTGAAATTTAACGAAACTGTCGACTTGGTTTGGTTATACCTAGAGGGCATGTAACTTTTTTTAAAAAAAAATAGGTTGATGACATGAACTCGTTTCCCAGTTCATGCCCCCCAAAGGAATTTATTAAAAATAAAATATATGCAGTACAGACTCGAGGTGTAATGAATTTACACCAGTGGGGAATAAAAGAGGATACAAGCAAATAACAAAGAAAAACTAGAGGAAAATTTCAGGTCTTCAGAATGTGAAAACAGTTGTGATTCTTCCATTTGAGACTCCATTAGAGCATCCAAGAGCTTCCTAATTTTTCAGCAGGTTCACAATACAGTCATCCTGCATGATGTTCCATTCCATCCTGAACTCTTCATCAAAAGTTGGGAGCCTCCCTCGAGCATCGCCGAGACATGCTCCAGTTTCAGAGAAACATCAACCACCTCCATAGATCAAACAAGCAAAGCATGATGAAAGAAAAAGATATAACAATTCAGTACTATAGGGATCAGGGTTAGAAGAGTCTTTACTTCGATCAGAGCAAAATCAGTATGAAGAGAATCAGATGGACAGAAGGTGCAACCAGAATAAAGACAAACCAAACATCAACCAAAGTGAGTATAGGCACTCCCAAGGGCTAGTAAGCATGTAACTTTGTTGTGATGCTAATGAAATATAATACTACAATTATAATGGTTAATTAATGGTTGAACAATTAATCATCATAATGTGAAATAGATAAAAATGGATAAATGAATATAATTTTTCTCTTTAAAAGGGTGTGTGATTATAGAATACCTAGTCATAGCAGTGGTATCCAGGAGTTCGATAGATGTTAGCAGCAGTTTAGTCCAAGACTAGGTAATTCTAATAGTGTGTCTGTGAGCTAGAGTATATTCATTACTTTTTTTGTCACCATGTGCTAATCGACCCTATTGGTTAGGAGAACTGACACCCTAGAAATTCTTATCCATGGGGGGTGTTTTCCCCACCATCCCAGTGGGAGGATGGATGGATGACTACCCCCTTTGTCCCCGACCTATTCTCTTGATAGATAATTGTGCTAGTAGTCACGACAGTTATCTTTTCCTATATATGTGTCCAAAGTAATATAATGAATTATGATTATTTAAACACAAATATTTTTGATATAGTTTCATATGGACTAATATTGGTGTAACATGTATAGAATGTGATGGATTAAGGACCCTCACTTAGTATATGGGATTTAATGGATTCATGTATAATACATGAAGTATGATACATGTTATGCGAGCTATGGTGGATCCTAGAAACTACCTGATTACCTTGGTTACTTATACTTGGTGGTTGTGATGCATGAGGTGCAAGTTGTGGTGCATCTCACAGGTGTCTGTGAGTATGCTTTTTTGAAGAGAGATGATTTGGATGTGCGATGTTGGTGAAAAGTGGGTAACCAGTGGGGAAGTGTTAGTGGGGTAACCTTGAAATTAATTATTACATTATATACTCTTGTATGTGATACTTAGTGATAGTAGCCTTGGTGAGGCTTGGAATATAGTATACATGTTTAGCTGATGAGTTAGTTTCACTTGTTGTTTAATATGATTTACCATACTTTCTTTACATTTTCACAAGAGGATCTGGGGAGGATCATACTGATTATACTATTATACTCACCCTATGTATGTATAAAAAGTTTTTAGGTCACCTGGAGTTGGTTGGAAATCATGAAGCTAACTATTAGCTTGGAGTTTCATAAGCTGTTTAGGATTCGTGGTCGATTCCATTTTACTTTCTTTTTGTACTTGATATTTTCACATTCAGTTGTAGTAGTTCCTTCATAAAATTACATATGTTTACTTGTGATTTATTTTATATTGAAATTTGTGTAGGAGTTGATTGGTGTTTGTCTTATCTCTCTCTTTCACAGGTGTTCTCTTTGAGGGTAATGCCTCTCATTGGTGTGATTATTATACCCTCAGTGTTAGTATCTATCCCGGGGCCTACTGGTGGGGGGACTTGGGTGTCACTATCTCCCTTCTAACATTGCTTTCCTAGGAGGGGTACACTTTTTGGGAAGGGGATGTGATAAATTTATAGTTCCTCACTGATAATTTTTATTTTATATCTTATTCATCCACCGTAAAATATTATTTAAACATTTTTAAATTAACAATACCATTATTAAACATATAATAATATTTTATTTTTTTCTAATATAATTACTTATATCATTTTACCTCTTCTATAAAATGGGAAACAAAATCATCATTCATGTGTACGGTAGACTATCATCTCATGAACTGATGTAATTCATTTACCCACACAACCTCTAAGAAATTGTTATATTATTAGATTTAATGTTGATATATTGTATTCATGAAATATTTATCTTTCTTGAAAGATAATATATCATCTTATATCTTACAATTCCATCCATTAAAATTAATAATTTTGTTCATGTGTATGTATGGATTGTGACCTCCATGAAGCAATGTGATTTTTTGTGTTACCATGTCACATGGATACCATATATAAGTATATTTAAAGAAATTATACTGTATATATAAAATAGTCATAATCATATAAATATCTAATTATATTTACCTTATTTCCCTCATGCTCTTTGAATGATGGAAATTTCACCCATTCATATGTACAGTCTATCTTCTCCATAATGGTAACATAATTAATTTTCCATAACCTTTTTTAATGGCTTGTTTTAATAGTATATTTAATGTATATATAGTTTAATTATTTAATTATTATTAATATTGAGATTATATAACAATGACTACTTTGAAGATAAAAAAATTACCAAATTGATATTTTATATATGAAAAACAAATATACAAAACATCTAACATAAACATAATATATTAAGAAATGACATATAACATAGTAATAAATAAAATAAAATAAAAGAATTAAAACCCTAAAAAGGTTCTTAATCTCATAAATAATTTACATATGCTTATTTTCAGGAAGATAATGAAATCAAATGTAACATCCCTAGACCGAAAGCCACTATAAACAGTTCACCGAGCCAGGTCATCACATGACCTCACGCATACCTCCCCATACTCTAGAGGCTACCAACTAATAGATAAGGTTTAAAGAAGAACAAATGGAGACTATACCCACTAATCAGATTGAATCCATAATATAAGTATAAAAACTATAAAATAACTAGAAGAACAATAAATGAACAATATGAAAAAAACGAATAAGTGACAATGTACATATGTTATAACAAAATCTAGTGAATGCATGACATATAAAGAAATCATAGTGTAAAACAACACTAAAACATACAAAAGACATAAAAACCAAATCAGAGTCCCAACCTTTTCAGGACCACCAAGATCCAAATCATCATCCAAATCATAATGAACACCGGGTTCTCATCTAGAACCTGTATCTGAAACAAGTAACATCTTCTCGGGTACCCAAGTACTATGCCATCCCAAGAAGGGAGTGAGTACAACTCAATAAGACACCATAAACAGTGTATAAAGTAGTAACCAATCTATAAAAATGTGTATGTAAGTAAAAAGTGAAATAAATAAACAAGTAACAATGAAATATTTTGATAAATTATCTAATATCAATTTACACATTAAATTCAATATAATCGACCAAACAATGAGGATAACATAGGTCACATTGGAAGTGTATGACAAGGCACAAAGGGTAAAACACACATTTAATAATAAGTGATTTAACATCTCACAATTCATCACATAAACATTAGTTATCATATTCATTAAATCCATTTTTTTCAACATTACAATTTCATCACTTATGATATCTTCATTTCTAAATTAAACTTCATCTCATGTTCCTTGGGTTTGGAATTTACATCACCTACAGTATTCGCTAAACTGGTCAAATACCATGTAGAAGGGAATAATCCAAACGTGTATCTTAGTGGGGTTAAACACATCACAAAATAACGTTATCCTCACCTCAAATCCTCGGTTCGGGTAGAAAGCAACCATTAGGGGAATAAGGATTCTTCCACGTCCCTAAACCATGCAATATGGGGTGGATTTGAGAGCATCATTATATCTCAATTAATGAGAATAGAACTTGAGTCAATAGGACACACTACCAAGCTATGTTTACATGCTTTTCTATATAGGATTAGGTTAGAGCATTAGTCCATATAGACCTGCGGGAGGAGCCTTAGACCTTTTCCCCACACCAACATAAAAAACCATATTTAGCCAATACACATAATCAACCAAAATTCAAAACAAACAACCTGAGAATTTATATTATGCCATAACCCATTATCCCTTTTCCATTAACATTGCATTTCTATTTACATTACATTTCTATTTATCCAAATTCCCATTTCTTATGACTAACTCATTATGAATTTCACTAATACCCATACATTAACCCATTTAAAATATTCCACAATTTCCATATGATAACTCACTTAACCAATTGATCATCTCTAATGTATTAAAAAATTATTAATTTAAAGTAGAAATCAAATCTCATTGTTCGCATTCACATTAATCTAGTTTAACCTATTTTCGCGTCATGCCAAATACCCCTTATGCTATATCATAATCTAAGCATGTTCATCATTTAGTTCACTTCATAATCATTTTAACATGGAATCATAATTGTTATGGGTTCTATATCACAAACTCTTATGTCCCTATAATTACTATGGTACTATACGACCATCATAAACTAAATGATGGAAATAAACCCAATACAAAATACTAATTTAAATTATCATGAAACCACCTATTAAAAACACGGTCTTCAACTTTCAAAAAATGAAACATTACCCAAGGTTTTTACTTAAATTTTTAACCAATAAAGTCAACTATTAAACTATTTTCACAAAAAATAGCCATGTTACCATTTCAAACACCATTTAAAATATCCTAGAAAACCTATTTTGAATAATATTGTTGTCAAAACCTCATTTCAAAACATTTCCCACTTTTAAACATCATTTCTCCCCAATAAATATAATATTAGGACAAATCCCCCAACATTAAATCAAACACATTTCAAACACGTTAAGTAATTAAAGGATCCATCATATCAATTACTTAGACAAGTCCATTAAACTTAACCACACATAAATTATATTTTCACTACCCCTTTTATCTGATAATACCTCAATTTCAAGGTTTTCATATTTTTTCACCATTTACAAGGGTCTGACTTACACCATGGGTAGCCCTTGGTTTGGTTTCACACCATCGACAAACATAATGAGGTCTTTGAAGGATCTGAAACCTCAATGTAAGTCCCAAAACACATTTCATAATCCAAGATATCAAAACACAACATGGAAGTTAAATAGAACAAATACATACACATATAACACCCCATGACTATGGGGAAAAGTATAATCACCACCTATTTTATGTCTGTTGATGAATGATTTCTTAACCTCCACCTTTCATCTAAGTTCAAACCCCCCACTAAATCCCAAACATAAAATACACTATAAAATTGATTGGTTTTGGGATTAAGAATAAGATAAGGGATTCTACAAGACCTAATATGGAAAATAATGCAAAGAGGTGTGTTATACATGCCCTGATATTCTATTTGCACCCAAAAATGCTCCAATCACCCATTAATTGAAGGAGTATCATCCAAGGAGGAGGAGGGGGATTTTGTTTTGTCATATAGGGTAGAAGGGGTTGAAATAGAGTTAAAATTAGATTATTTTATAAAAAATACCAAAATAGAAAAACTATAAATTTTCAACATTTAATTGGTCACATGGTTTACCTGTACAATTTACCAAACACTATGTAAACCATGTTCAATCCACTGTTTAGGGAAATTTGGGTTGCATGATTATGTGGAGATTCTTTCATGGTTTGAAAATCATGTGGTTACTAAGTGTTATCCATCTATCCAAAATGGTTCCAATACCACACAATTCTCTAGTCCAATAACATAGTTTTCACTAACCATGGTCCAACTGTTTGATATGTGTTATTTGGTCAATTTTCTCCACTTTCTGTGTTATGCACCCACGAATAACATCCATAACTCCTCAAGAACTTTATAAACTCTTCATCAACCATAATAGAGACTTTAACAAAAAAAATTAATAAATTTGTACCTTCACTAATGATCGGGATCTACAACCTCCCCACCTTATAGTAGATCGTCCTCGAGACACACTTTCATGCATCACCAAACCCTTAAGGCCATAAAGGTTAGACCAGAGACCACCAATCAACCTTCAACTTCCGAGTTTATCCATGAACTCAGCCATGCAGTAACAACACTCTAACTGAATAAATAGTCCTACCCCTAGAGAATTTCCCTCACCAAGTATCATACTCAGTATCTGAATCTTTTTTAGGACAAATTGACCCCAAATCATCAATACCAAAACCAAGAATAAAATATGGGTCCATTCAATGTTACTAAACCACCACATGAAAAGATATTGACTAGGAACTATATTATCCTGGAAAAACCATCTGTAACACTCTCGGTTTGACCCACTTCATGATTCATGTCCCAAATATCTCATCTCTATTTCACCAAGATTCCTTTGAAGATCTCGCTGTGATCCAAGACTGAAATCACTAGAAGCAATGTCATAATTTTATCCAAATTTCCTAACCTACCTAGTCTGTAACATGAGGTCCAATGGAATTGGTTTGTTTCAAACATCTAAAGTACATAACCAAGACATTCACTTCATCTAAAGTTACTCAACCAATCAATATTGGGGCTAGCACTCATCCCAATTAACCATCACACCCAAGGACAACCAGAGCATGCACCTCACAAGTTCCCATTAGTATCTCGATGCCACCACATCCACTTCATAGATTTCTCCACACATCCATGAATTAACATGATTCTACCCACCTGAAGAGTATCATCCTCACTATTATCCACAATCCTTTTCAACTTGTGTGGCACACGCCTCAATCAAGAGATAAACCATGGGCTTGGACATGGTTGTTTATCATTTTCTCGAGACAACAAACTAATGTTACTCAATACCAATTCTCTGCTTCTGAGAGTAATACCCATGGAATGTTTCCATATCCAGTCCATTTTGATGACTACTCCCATAACTGGTTGATACTGTACTCTTCCAAAATAAAGCTCCCACACACATACCTCTCCCCAGTCATATCCTCCATGGTATCTTCAACTAACCAAAACACACTCAAGATACTTGGCATAAATCCATAGCCCTCTTAACCCACCTAGATGAAGTCATGATATTGGTCATGACTATTTATATTTAAAGGTACACTCTGAATTCATCAATGAACACCATTAAAACTATTAATTTTAACTTTCTCCTCTTACCAAGAGGTCACCTCAACACATCATAGGTATCAGGCTTCCCTATCTTCTGATTTCTTATCCACCTTAGAACACTACAACTTGAATTGAGTTTCTATCCAAACTCAATACCACCTAGTGAACCTCTACCACATGGTCATGACACACCATCCCTTTTGGAACCATTATCATCACCCAACCCATGTTATTCTTACATGATCCATCGAACCACATCAAATACGCAATGGCTCATCCTGATGGTCCAAAACCAACTAGTTTCTCACACTCTCCTACGACTAATCACAAAACCCATATCTAGCTTGCACGAACGGTACATGTCACATTGACTATAAAAACCCAAGCTTAACAGACATGGATATTACATCATTTTAAATGAATATTTAGTGCATTGAAGAAATACATGCCCATGGATCATAATATTTTAGTGTATTTGGAAACATGGAAACAAAATCTTCTATCATGGTGAAAGATCTTCAACATCTCTCATAATGATATACACCAGTAGAACATCAACATAAAACCATTATTCATAATCTAGATAAAGGAAGAATAAGAAATGGGTGATCTCATATTCTCATTAAGGGTAAAAAAGGAATACATGTAAGCATAAACATGAACATAGTATTATTATAACATGATTGTAACATTATGAGATCAAACCCTGCATATCAAAGGTCATAAATATGAGCTATGTGGTAAAGCATAGTCTTTAATAAGAGATTAATCATAATGAAATAAACATCATGATCCATGAAATCATAACTAAGGGAAAAGACATAGTATTTTTGGCATACATATAATAATATAAATGTTTTATTCAGGGCTACCTACCAAGACCTTTATAACATGTTAGGCTTGGACTATGACCCGTGTACGAACATTGGGATTGTTCTAGCAACCCTTGTAGATGCTTTATTTTAGGCATGGTCTATAACCCATTTACCTTCTTGTTTTAGGGCTTGGGATACTACCCTTTTACCCACATTTATTTAGGCATGGGCTACAATCAGTACACCCTCTTTCTTTTTGGGTGTGGGCTAGAACCCAAGCACCATCTTTCTTTTCATGCTTGGGCTACAACCCAAACACCATCTAACTTTTCAATATTGGGAAAAAAATAATGTACTCTTTGATATCATATAAAATATAGCATTACCCAATACATTAGAGGAAGATATAGTTCGCACCCATCACATAGTTAAAACATTCACACATGTGTGACAAGATAATAAAATATTCATCATATCATGACCAATAAAAAGATATATTCTTTATAAACATCAAATAATGAACCAAAAAATGATATGGGTGTCACTAAAATTTCATCACATCATAACCTAAGGAAAATACATAGTTTTCATAACCATTTCAACGAATCATAACACATGAAATAAGAACAAATTTTATAAACATATAACAAATGAATGATAAACATGTTTCATAAAGACCATGATAATAAGCATAAACCATTCATAGAAATGATAAGAATGGAACATTTAGATTAAACCAAAAAAGTTAATGATTAATATCAATGTATTAAATCTTATATGGAAAATAGTTTTGAAATATCTTTCAAAAATGTTTCTTAATGAATATATCTTTTCTTCTTTCAAAAAACATGTTATTATATAAAACCAGTTAAAAATTATTTTATTATAAAATACAATGAAAACATATAAAGAATAATTGAAAACATTTTTACAATATTTTTGGTTTGAAAATTACTTTAAAAATAATTTCTTAAAGAAGAAACTTTTAAAAATGAAAAGGAATCTTTAATGGAATGATGGTGGGTAAATCTGTACATGTCATACAAAGTCAAAAAAGGAACATTACGTTTTCCTGATAAAAAGGTTAGAATGGATGAGTTGTTTGGAATGTGAAAATAATATTCCTATGAAGTGATTGGTAAAAGAAAAAATAGTAAAAATTTATTTAAAATCTTATAGGATAGTGTTATAATATTCTTGGAAACCATTTTTAGAAAACATAGATTTCCAACCGAATAAATGGTAAAGTTTGGTTTTCTTAAAAACAATTTATTAACTTTTTTTATGTACCAAAGAGTTAAATATGGTACTAATAAATGAATATATCATGGAATAACATTAGATAATGAAACTCATGAATATTCTTGAGTGATGGATCATAACATTTTATCAAAGGAAACATATACATAAACCATCTCAAAAAATAATAATATTGTCCCAATAAACTCTTATATCTTGGTAACTGAGATCGTACACTCTATGTAATAAATTAAATTACATTAAGCTTAAAATATAAGTTAAATTTTGATATTCATTATATAACATTTAAAATGGAAGTATATAGACCTTGAAGAAAGAGTTTAGGTGCATAACAAAACATGAGTCTCAGAGAAGGAAAATTGAGAGAAAACTATTTTACCAATTTGGTATCTTTTGAAACATAAACCCCATGAAAGAAGGATAAAAAAATGTACATGTGAATAAAAATAAATTTAATTATAATATACATTGAATAAAATCATGGGCATTACATACACCACACAAAAGGAAAGAGTGGCGAACATGACATTTATCTCATGGAAATTAAAAGTGAGACGAAATCCCCTCACCTTGTGTCTTGAATCTCTCTATACTCAAACAAGATTTTTGTATAATAAATATAAATTTATTATATTTATTTTATTGAAGAATATTATTATACATAATACCCTATATTTTTTTATTATGACCATATATTCCTAACTTTTTAATGATCCTATGTCAAAGTTTAACTTCGGGTAAAATTACCTTTGTTCTTTGTGTGTGCTTTAATTTGTTATGTCTTTGGTCCTTATACGTATATCATGATTCCATATTTTAAACCATGATATAAATATCTAGTATATTCATTATATTAATATTATAATAATATACATAATATAGGGGTACTTAATGGAATACACCATTCATGGAGATAGTAAGTTGTACGTATGTATGAGTGTTGTTTCCATCTTTAATATCGTATAGAAAGAATGTTTGGAAATGACTTTTATATATATATATGTATATATATATATTCATGTGTATATGTTTGTGTATAATTATTAAAATAGAATTACTTTATCATATATATCATATAATTTCATTAAAACCATCTTCAATACATTCAATGTGGTGTGTGAATGAATCACATCTCTTTGAGAAGGCGGTAGTTCACACTTCCTCAAACGAGATTATCATATTAACACCAAAAGGAAGGTAAAAATATATTCTTTGTAAAAGGAATAAATAAGATTAAATATATAATAAATATAATATATTAAATATATGAATAGTGTATCCATCATAATTTCCTCCATGATTAGTGGTAAAGGGGAAATAAACAATCATGGTTTCTTGAGGTAGCAGTTCACCGTACATAGAAACAATATGTTCAACATCCATTTGATGGATATGTGTGTAAATGTATGTCAAGAAATTTGAATAAAAAAATTCTACTTTATGGATTATACATTTTTAATCACACAAGAAGGTTATAAAGAGAGTAGAGGGGTGGAAAAGGAATATAAATTAAAGGAACTTGATAGAAGGCATTACCACTTAATCAGGTAACTACTTTTCGTTTGTTACAAAAGGTATTCTAGAGAGGGTTTATTTTAAAATGGAGGATTAAAGGTAGAAGGTAGGTTTTTTGGGAGGAAATTTGGGATGGTATTTTATAAACTTAAGAGGCTTGAGATGTGGGAGTAATGGGTAGAGTTGGTAAACTTTTATAGGGAAGGAAAATGACTCACATGGAATTTTAAAAAATAAAATAGGTGTGCACATGTTTTTACCGAAAAAGATATTAAAAATGACCAAAAACAATAATTAAAGATATATTTATGTACTATGGACATCCAATCAGTGTTGTAAAATTTTATAGGTTATTTGGGCACTTAATTTTAAGGTTTAGTCCATAATTAAGCTTAATTTGGCCTTAATTACTATTATTAATTTTAATCACTTTTGAAATCATGTTTGTAAAAAATTAAAATGGTATCGTTAGACTCTAAATATTATATTGTATAAAATTTCATATGTTTTAATTTCTAAAATCACTTCATTGAAGCTATAAAATGAAGATTATTGTCAATCCTGTGGACGGGTCGAAATAACAGGGTTTTAAAGTTGCAAAAACCTCAAAAGTTTGTCAATATTTAATGTTCAGTTTCAAAGTATAATTGATCCTATTATATTATTAAATTAAATATACATATCATGTTACCTTAAAAAATATTTATAATATCATTTAACATTAAAAATTAATTAGAAAAAAAGACAATTTTTAAGAAAAAACAGAATTTTCCACTATTAATTAAAAAATGTTGTTTCTTAGAAAAATCCCCAAAATTCACCATAGGATAATATTTATGTTATGAATTAAAAAATGAATTTTATTTTATCCAATTCAATTTATAAATTTTTATAACATTAATTTTATTATTAATGATAGTTCATTTTAGAAAACGATGTTTTTAAACATTAAAAGGACTTTACCAAAAATCATATTTTTTATTATTAATATGTTTTATTTATATAAAAAAATTATGAACAATATTTTAAAATTATATATTACTATTAATATTATTATTTTTAACCAATAGGTTTTAATTTTCATATTTTAATTAAATAAAAAAATAAAAAGAGATATTAAATAGAAACTCAGTGTTGTGTGTATCGCACACCAACTCATTGTTGCATACAACATATTCCAATTAGGTGTTGCATGGAACATACACCAATTTAGTGTTGTGTGGAATGTATACCGAGTTAGTTCCATGGGAAAGGAATCTTTTACTTAGTTCATTGTAAGATATAAATGAAAATTTAAATTTATTAGAAAAAAAACAGGTCCATAAAAACTCAGCCTGTTACATTCTACCCCCCTTAAAATGAATTTCTCCCTAGAAATTAATCTATGTTATTAAAGGTTTAATATTTGAATTTTTTATTTATAGAAACACACATCCTAAAATTTATTCTAAACCTTTCCTTAAAAAGGTAAATTTGGGACCATAATGGTTCCCTAATGTAACATATAACTGGGTTTCCACATAGTAGAACATAGGTTTTAGAGTAAATATTGGACATGGAGGGAAAAAAATATTTATAGGGAGTGTTTGAGGACATAAATAAAAAACATTTTAATAATCAAAGGAAAGTTTAGGGATTAAAATTAATAAATTTGTGATGATTCTAGAATTTATTTCTTCAATATAATTTAGGGTATTTGGAAAAAATAATTTGTACCACATTCAGAACATTGTGTTATTATTGATAAATTTCAATAAACAATATTTTATTAAAGGGTTATGATTTCAAAATTTTCTTATACATTAATTACCTCATGAAATAAATTTCTGGAAGTTAACCTTGATAAATAAAGCACTTAAATTTGATTTGAATAGATCTTATGGCCCATAAAAGAATAAAAGGTATAATGATTTGTCTCTTAAAAATATCAACATGAATTAAAAATAAAAAGTAACATTATTGGTTCACCATAAATATTTATTCATCAAAAATAATAATACACTAAGCAGGACAATGTGTAGGCCCTTGGTAGTTGTGAAACCCTTATCATCCTTTAGTTACAGGTTCAAGACCCCCAACCTTTGCAGATATGATTTGCTGTCACCCAAAATACATGATGTCCTTTTTGAAAAAAATAATATAAAATATAGGCATCCTTGAAATAAGTTTAATCACTTATTATCATTTTCCCCAAGGTTTTCAAACAAAAATCAGTGACGAAATACTTCATTTGAAGCATAACATAATCTTCTCTTGAATGATTAACCTTATAACCCTTATCAAAGGTGAAAATCGAAAACATTTGAAAGAGATTTATAAAATAACCACAATATTCATACCCAAGTATATAAAAATTTAACTTTGGGTTTTCACATTCTAAACATGTGAATAACCACATCATATATTCTCTTGAATCATGGTAATAACCTGAATTTCCATAAATTCTTTTGAAAAACATGCATTCTTCTTTATTCCAATGATTACTGGATACATCCCTTAAATCCACGAAGCTGTAAACTTCATCCTTGATTACATAGAACATTTTAAATAATCAATTCTAGGGAAATCAGTACCATCCAATTTAATATTCATATCTAGTATCTCATTATCCAAATGTCCTTATCTTGGCATTACAAATTAATTAAAAATTACCATCCCTTAATAAAAATGTCACATTTCCCTGAAATCTGTTTTATATTCCACCGTGATCATTCAACATGATATTGTATATCCTTAGAAAAGAAAATAAACTAAACAATACATACACATTTCACCCTTCTTAATTCTAGATTCCAAATACATAACTACTTCAATCCATCAACATTAATGGTTTTAATTTAAGAGGTCCTTACTAGGTTTAGAAGTAAATCCTTATCTCATGGCATTTTGATGAGTAATTCACATGTTCAACATAGATAATAAAATGAAATCCATGAAAAATTGTCACATAATTACCCTTTTTAACAAAACAATAACATATTTCCCTCCATTTGAGGTATTCCTCAAGGTTTATCATCCCTTCTTCATGACATGTATGAAGTTGAATCATCTTTCCTCTATGTTCCATACCTTGAATATAGATCATTCTCTTATTCTATCTGTTAGAAATATCCACAAAGCTAACATTGTTAATCATATTCTACGATAGCTTATTCTGTATAATCACAATATCTTTTCCTCTAATGATCATCCCATTTTACTACTCATCATAAAATCTTCCATCACATTCAATATTAGTCCATTTTTTTTATTCATTCCATTGACTAAAACAAGAATAATAGTGTAATTAATACTTATCATTGAAAAACCCCACATAGTCAAAAAAATAATTACTTATAGGACGTCTAAATCATGACACCTTCCACATTCTATGACACCTTAGGTTTATTTTAGGTTTTTCATAGCTAACATATATCAATATACTTTATGATGGTTCATGAAGTGTTTGTGAATTCCAAAATCATATCTCCTAGGTGTGTCAAACCAGCTGTGTAGCAAGGCCCGTTGTCGTGTACTAAATTACCCTGAGACAAGCTCAGAACATATTGTCAGAATTTTTACCCCTAAGTAAATATGTTCTAGATCCACATCCTCTTTTAGTATCCATACATGGTGTATTTATTTCAAAACACTCACTCTTTCTTTTATCAAAATTCTAGGACATTTTCCTAAATGTTATCTCATCTATATACTTATCTATAGAGAAATCCCTAGACATATCCTTACAGATATACATAGAGATATCAGTAAATTTTTATTATCATAGTCTCTAAATGTTGACTAAACCATTCCTTTGATACCAACTATAGATATCGATTCTTAACATACATGGATATTACATTATTTTAGATAAATATTTAGTACATTGAAAAAATACATTCACAAGGACCATAAAAGTTTAGTTTCTTTGGAAATAAGGAAACAAATCTTATATCCTATTGAAATATCTTCAATATCTCCCATAAATATGTACACCATTATAACTTCTACCTAAAACCTCTTTCATGCCTTGGAGAAAGGAAATATAAGAAAGGGGTGAGATCAGATGATCAGTAAGGGTAAACAAGGAAGGCATGTAAGCATGAACATGAACATATTAGTATGATAACGTGATTGTAACATTATAAGATCATACCATGCCTATCAAAGATCATAAACACCAGCTATAAAAAAATCATTCTAGTTCATAAGACATTAATCATGAAGAAATAAACATCATGAGACATGAAATCATAAATAAGGAATAAGGCATATACTTTGTAGAATACAGATAATAATATAAAATTTTATGTCGGGGCAACCTACCAAGAGCTTTATAACATTATAGGCTTGGGCTATGACCCATGTACCTACTTTGTTCTTCGACTAGCAACCCATGTACGCACTTTATTTTAGGATAGGGAAACATCCCATGAATTTTCTTTTTGTTAATCTTGGGTTACTACCCATGTACTCTCATTTATTTAGGCTTGGGCTACAACCCGTACACCCTATTTCTTTTTGGGCTTGGGCTATAACCCAAGCACCATTTTTCATTTTCGGCTTGGGCTACAAACTAAAAACCCTGTTTCATTTTATGATTAGGCTACAACCCATGTACAATTTGATATTATATAAAACATATCATTAACCAATACATTGGAGGGATATATAGGTCCCACTCATCTCATAATATAATCATTCACACATGTTCTTGAAGAGAATAAAACATTAATCATATCCTGACCCTTAAAAAGTATAGGTCTTATAAAAATCAAATCATGACTCATAAAATGAAATGGGAATCGTTAAAATTTAATCACATAATAACATATGGAAAATAGATATGTTTCATAACCATTTCATCCAATCATATTTGGTATAAAAGAAATGGATTTCATAAACATATAACATGTGAAAGGGAAACATGTTTTATAAAGACCATGACATTAAGCATGACCCATTCATAGAAATAATGTGAATGGAAACTTTAGAGAATTTCAAAAAAGATCTTGAGTAACATCAATGGATTTTATCTTATATGGAAAATAGTTTTGAAATATCATTCAACAAAATTTCTTGAGGAAAATATCCTTTTTTTCTTTGAAAAGGGCTTGTTAATACATAACACCATTTAAAAATAATTCTCTCATAAAATACCTTGAAAAAATATCAATAAGACATGAAACAATTTTGAAAGTCACTTTCCATGAAAATATATTATAAAAAAATTATTAAATATTATTCTTTTAAAAATGAAAATAAATATTTAAAGGAATGACGATGGGTAAATCCCCACATGTCATACAAAGTAAAAATTGAACATTACTTTTACACAAAAAGAAGGGTAGAAGTAATTCCTTATTTAGAAAGTGATAATAATATTCCTTTTAAGATATTGGAAAAATACAAAAAGGGTACAAATTTCTTCAAAATATTATAGGATAATGGTATAATATTCTTAGAAACCCTTGTTTGAAAACATTTATTTCTGACTAAAGAAAGGGTAAAGTCGAGATTTCCCAAAAAAAAAATTTCTAACTATATTATGTTCCAAAGAGTATAATATTCTAATAACACATAATTATATAATGAAAAAACATAAGATAAAGAAAATAGTGAATATTATTTTGAGATGGATCATAATATTTCATCAAATTTATCATAAATATAAACATTCTCGAAAATAAATGAGATTGTCCTAGTAAACTCCAATAATTTGGTAACTTGAGATCATACTCTTGATGTAAGAAATTAAATTACATGAATCTTAAAATATTACTAAAATATATAGATTCATGGGATATAATTTAAAATGGATGGATATACACCTTGAATAAATTTTTAGGTGCATAACAAAACCTGAGTCTCAAAGAATAATAATTGAGACAAAAGTATTTTACTGATTTCATAAATTTTAAAACAAAAACCCCATTAAATAAGGATCATAAAATTTATATTTGAATACACATAAATATACATATAAGATACACAGAATACCATCATCGGAATTACATACACCAAACAAAAGGAATGAGCGATGAACATAAAATGTATCTCACAGAAATTAAAAGTTAGATGAAATCCCCTTACCTTATGTGTTGACTCTCTCTGTAATCATACAAGATTTTTGAATAATAAATAATATTTTATTATATGTCATTTAAAAAAATATATATTATAAAACATAATACCGTATTTGGTTTTATTATGGCCTTATATCACCCTCTTGTTAACGATCCTATGTTAAAGTTTCATTTTGTGTAAAATTCACTTTGTTCTTCGCCTTTGTCTTAATCTATTACATATTTGGTACTTAAACATATATAATGATTACCGAATGTAAACCAAGATATAAATTTCAATTATATATAGTATATTTATATTAAAACAAACTATAAAATTTAATAGTATTAAATGGAATACACTATTCATGGAGATGGTAAGTCGTACGTACACATATACATTGTTTTTGTCTTAATTTTCGTATCTAAATAAAGTAATTAAATGATATATATATATAGAATTATTCTAGTATCATTAATATATCATATATATCATATAATTTCATTAAAATCATCCTTATAACATTCCATGTGTTTTGTGAGCGAATCACATAGCTTTGAGGGGCTGTATTCAACACTTTCCCAAACGAGGTTATCGTATTAACAACAAATAGCAGGTAAAAAGACTTGTATTGTAAAAGGAATATAGATTCTTAATGATATAATATATATATAATATATTACATAAATAAATATAGTTTCCATCATAATTTCCAACATTATTGGTGGTAAAGGAGAAATGAACAGTCATTGTTTCGTGAGGCAGTAGTTCGCCATACATAGAAACAGTATGTTCAACATCAATTATATGGAGGTGCGTGTATGTGTAGTTCATAAACCTTACATAAAAAATATAATTATATTTATTATACTAGTATAATCAGAAAATAATGGAATAATGATATTTTAGGGGGTTGGGATATAAAATAGAGGAAAGGATCTTGAGAGAAGACATTACCTCTTAATCGGGTAATTCCTTTTGGTATGTGAAAAAATGACTCATTGAGAGGGTTTATGCCCAAAGGTAGGATTAAAGGTAGAATTTAGGATTTTTGGGAAGAAATTTAGTCAGGGTTTGTTCTGACATAATAGGATTGAGGATTTTGAGGAATGGTTAGAGGTGGTGGCCTTTAATAGGGATAGAAAAGGCCTCGTTTGGAATTTTTTAGAAACAAATTAGGAGTGAACATGTCTTTACCTAAAAAAAGTAATACCAAACCACCAAAATTGATATTGTACGGTTTAGGGAATATCTATATACATATAATGGGTTTTGTACAAGTGTGTAGGTCATTTGGGCACTTAATTTTAGAGTCCAGTCCCTAATTAAGCTTAATTTGGCCTTAATTGTTGTGATTCATTTCAATATCTTTTACTAAAAATTTTGGTAAAAAATTATCATGGTATTATTAGAATATAAATATAATACTGAGTAAAATTTTTTATATTGTTTTTTCAAATTCACTTCACAGAAGTGGAAAAATTATGATTTGTTCTATTCTTGTAGAAGGGTTGAAATAATAGGGTTTTAATGTATGAAAACGTTCAAAAGATTGTTAATATTTTATATTCAGTTTCAAAGTGAAATTTATGTTATTTTATTAATATATTTGATATAAATATAATGTGACCTTAAAACATATTTATAATATCACTTACCATTAATAATTAGTTACCCAAAATTGTAGTTTTTAACTAAAAAGCAGTATTTTTCACTATTCATCAAAAAAAAGTTTCTCTGAAAAATACCAAATATTAAACATAGGATAATTTTGATGTTATTAATTCATTAAATGATTTTTATTTTATCAAATTAAATTTATAAATTTTTCTAAAATTACTTTTATTATTAAAATCAGTTCATTCGGGAAAACAATGTTTTTAAACATTATAAGGACTTTACCAAAAATAAAATCTTTTATTATCAATATGTTTTATTTATATAAAACAATTATAAAAAATATTTTAAATTTATTTATTAATATTTGTATTTCTATGTTTAACTTCTAGGTTATATTTACATTATTTAAATAATTAATTCAATAAAAAGAGATATTTCGTATAAACTCACTGTTGTGTGTATCGCACGCCAAATCAATGTTGTGTGCATTGTACACCAAGTCCATGTTGAGTTGAACATACAACAATTCAATGTTATGTAGAAAGTATGAAAAGTCAATTCTATGCGAAAGGAATCTTTGACTTAGTTCATTAAAAGATATAAATGAAAATTTCAATTTATTCAAAAAAAACTGGTCCATAAAAACTCAGGGTGTTACATGGTCAACCAGCTTCAGTAGACCAAAGGATTTCTCAACATATCACCCAACAAAACTGCTTCAAAAAAATAACCCAACAACACTTTGATCACTCATTCCCTATCTTCCCCAAACCGAAATTACATTCCACATCTAACTCTAATAAAATCCTAGGATTAGGTCTCCCAACAACCCATCCCTTCACAAACACCCTTATAACCAAACACAAGTTCCCAATTTCATCCCCATTGTGTGTAATTGGAATAACTGTACACTTCTATCAAACTTGATGGCACCCACCTTAGATCTATTTCACCTCTGAAGGAAACATTTTTACTTCACACTCCTTGTAACCTGTGACATTGGGCTGGCATCCCTCAAGGATACCCTCATTTTCTCAAGATTGTCAACTCACATCCACATCCCAATACGAAACTCCCAAAACCATTAACTTATCCACTTATCTCTCTAGGTTAATATCATACTAGGAAACACCATCCATGTGACACTTCAAATGTCTAATTCATAAACCTTTACAACACACATCCAAAATAACAAACACCACGACCAAAGCCTCTCATATGTCATTTTCAAAAACAAAATGGTAAAAACATACCAACCATGAGACATAAAAAAAAAGTTCACTTACTCTATCCAATCCATACACACAAAACCTCAAACAAACAGCTACTTGTGATAGCTATCCTGCCCCTATTCCAAACACACTACACCAAACAGACCAAACAACCACTGTCTCTAGGTCCCAAACCAAGGTTACTCGCACGCACAGACACTAGAACATAGAACTAAACTCCAAATCTAGGGTCCAAACATAACTCAAATGGTATCTTTTCATACGATTCACTGCAATCACATTAATAGACAACATTTCGCAGCTTCAAGATCACAATCTGATAAAGGACACAATAAAAACAACGACCCCCTTAACTGGCACACCCAACTCGATAAAATCTCATATCATGTAACTTGATGTCTCAAATTATGGAACTCTCACTATTTAAACCACTCGTACATAGAGTTAACATCTAATATAAGGGATAAAAAACAATGGGAAACCTAAAATTTCAATTACTCTACCATTTTCCTAGTTAATTAACCTTTCCATTTTAAACCCACTATTTCACTCCTCAAAGATTTTCATTTTAAAAAACCAAAAATTTACATTATGAAAAACATTTTTAAAAACCCATAATTTTAAAAATCCAATAATTATTGAAAATAACATATCAAAAAATTTCCATTTTAAAAACCGTAGGATTTTATATTTCCAAAAACCTTTTTAACCCACATTTTAGTACCCATTGATAAATTCATTTCAACTTTTTATATAAAATTGGTTTATCATCATGTCATTCACTAGTCAATTTTAGAAAAAATATAGATGAACTTCCATTCTTATCTTCCAAGAATGATTCATGAACTCACACACCCTCTCTTGTTGTACAAGAACAAGATATGAATCCTCATAAATCAATAACATCACATCCAGGTACCCCACATGAGGTGAAAAATTACAATTAACCATAATAACACAAAACCGAATATAAATTACCACCCTTGGAAACATGGATTTTATTTCATACATGAGTCTACAAGAACCTAAGAACGAACTCATTACCGGGCCCTAAAATGATCCTATCCTCTTATAACCTAGAACCCAAAATATAAGACAAAATAACTTCTCTGATTCCATTTTTTAACATCCCTGACCCGAAATACACTCTAAATGATTCCTCAAGTCGGGTCTTTAAATAACCTCATGTGTACATCCCCATATTCCAAAGGAAACTGAAAAAAAACATATATTTAGAGAGGAACATGGGGAGACTATACCCACTAATCAGAGAGAATCCATAATATAACTAGGAGAAGAAAATAAAATTACCACAAGAATAATTAATTTACAACATGCAAAAACAAAACAAATAAGTAACCATGTATATATACTATAAAAAATATAATGAATGTGCTACATGTCATGCAGTTATAAAAATATAGAACAATATCAATACTACTAGAAGGCTGTAAACCAAAATTTGAATCCCAACTCTGTCTGAACCTCCATGCTCTTACCCATCATCCCAAGAACAACTAACCCTAGGTTCCCATCCAGAACCAGTACATAAAAAGAGTAGCATATTCTATGGTACACATGTTCCATGGAGGACTGACGAGGGTGTGAGAATAACTCAATAGTCCACCATCAACATTGTCTAAATAATTATCTAGTATATACAATTTTTATTCGTGTAACGAGTATAATAGATAAAAATATAACCAATAAAATATTTAATAAATTATCTCATACCCATTTACCTATTAAATTCCATAAAATAGACCCAAAAAAAGCTAACACGGGTCACACTGGGAGTCTTAGTTAAGATACAATGGGTAACACGTGCATTTAACCATAAGGGATTTAACTAATCACCATTCATCACATTACCTTTATCTATCATATTCATTCATGCCACTTTTTTCATTATTACTGTTTCATCACATTTTCTATATTCATTTCTAAATGTATATTCATCTCGTATTCCATGGGTTTGGGATTCACATCACTTACACTACATACTATGTTGGTGAAATAGCATGAATAAGGGAAAAATACAAGTCCCTATCTAACAAGGGTCAAAAACATCACAACTACACATTATCCTCTCCTCGATGTCCTGATTCGGATGAAATGCAACCATTAGAAGAACATAGATATTTCCCCTTCCCAAACCCAATAATGGTGGGGTGGAGTTTAGAGCATCAGTATAACTCTACTGGTGGGCATATAAAATCAGTAAACACACCACACTACTAATACATCTACCCTTTATTTCCAATATTGGGGAAGGTTAGAGCATGGGTACAACCTAACTCATGGGAAGATCCTTAATACTTTTTCCCACACCAATACACTCAAACCATATTTAGCCAATACACATAATCAAACAAAATTAAAAACAAACTGCATGGAAATTCATATTATTTTATAACCCATTAACCCTTTTCTATTTATATTACATATCCATTTACATTAAATTTTCATTTATTCCAATTCCTATTTCTTATGCCTAACTCATTATGCATTTCAATAATTTCCAAACCATTACCCATTTATCATATTTAAAATTTTTTATATGTTAAGGCACCTAACCAATTAATAATTTCCCACGTATTAACCACTAATGCATTTCATATAAAAAATCACAATCTATTAGGCACATTTACATTTATCCCATTAAACCCATTTCCACATCATTCCAAATACCCCTTACTCTATACCATTAATTAATCCCATTTATCATTTATTTCATTTAATAATCATGCTAACATTACAAAAAAATTATTATGGTTTCAATCTCACTAATACTTACATCCCATTAATTACTATGGTTCCATTAGACCTTCACTATGTATATCATGGAAATAAACACAATTCAAAATACTCCTTGAAATAATCTACAAAATAGCCCTTAAAACATGATCATCACCTTTGAAAAATGAAAACATTCCCCAAGGATTTTACAAACATTTTAAACCAATGAGGACAACCATTATTCCATTTTCATAAATGGTTACCTTGTTCCCATTTCAAAAACCATTTGAAATATTATAGAAATCTCTTTTTGAATTATTTTGATGTCAACACCTCCTTTCAAAAAAAATCTCACTTTAAAACATCATTTTCCGTTAATAAATCTAAGATCTGGTCAAAGTACCAAACATACCATCAAACACACTTTGAAACAATTCAATAATTATAATATCTAGATCATAAATTATTTCAATAAATATATTAAACATACCCACACATAAATTACATTTTCACTATCCATTGTTTTTCACAATACCCATATCTCATGGTTTACATATTTTGTTCACGAATTATAAGGGCCTGACTTACACCATGGGTATCCCTTTGTTCATTATCACATTATTGATAAACCTAGTATCATTGTTTAAGGTTCTCCCAACTCAATATATGGTTCATATCACTTTTCATAATCCCAGATATTAAAATCTAAAATGGTAGGGAAATAGAAAAACTACATACATATAACAAACCACGACTATGGGTAAAATCATAAAGGAAACACACCTCATTCTCTTTGATAAATGATTTCTCAATATTCACTATTGATCAAAGATCAAATCCCCCATAAATCCAAAACTTAATATCTAATGGAAAACTAATGATTTTAGGGATTTAAAAGCTGGTGTGGGATTCTCTAAGACTTAATACTGAAAATATAGA
The DNA here is from genome assembly GCA_963277665.1 of Viscum album. Classification (NCBI taxonomy): domain Eukaryota; kingdom Viridiplantae; phylum Streptophyta; class Magnoliopsida; order Santalales; family Viscaceae; genus Viscum; species Viscum album. The sequence goes on from OY728138.1 coordinate 774,033,229, forward strand.
AAAGATGAGTGTTAAAAATGCCCATATCTTTGAATCTCACCCAAACATGTTCTAAATTCCAAATAATATAAGGATATTTATCCATGGAGGGGGAGGGGCCATTAGTTAATCGCCAAGGATAGAGGGTGTCGAATGGGAGGAAAAATCGGAGGAGGTTCTAAAAATATTGTGATGGAAAACTATAAATTTTCATGTTTTAATAGGGAGAATGATTTATCTGCACAGGTCGACAAACTGTGAACAAGCCACTATCTAAGGGAAGATTGGTTAAAAATTTACCTAGAGATGCCCGCATGATATGGAAAACCATACAGTGACCATGCACTAGACCTGTGTCCAAAATGATTCTCATATTGCTCTTTTTTTGGGCCAAGCACACTGTTTTCACTTACCATGAACTAATAGTGAACTATGTGGTTTTTTGTCACTTTTCTCCTATTTTGTGTCTCGTACCCCTATAACACTTCCAAAAATCCCAAAGAACTCAATAAAAAATTCTCCAAACATAAAAGTGAGTTAGAAAAATACAATAAACTAGGACCAACCTTTACTAACTATCATGATCTTACATCATGTGAGGAGTCGAACGTGAGGTAAGGGACACATTACCTTAAAACCACATAAAAGTGTTTTAATTTTTTATTTTAAAAATATTTTCATACATGTCCATATTATAAAAATTAATATATTGGTGTATTTATACTGATGAGTGAATTATTAAGATCATTTTATATAAATTTTTATTTTCATTTAATTGTTTTTAAATGGAATATTTTTACTAATTTTAAAAGAAATTTTTTATGAAATAGAAAATTAATGTTTTATTATAATGTATAAAACATAAATGGTTCTTCTCACTGCCATGACCATTGTTTAAGGATTGTTTTCCATTAAAATATTTCATGTTTTAATCAATGAACCCCCCATCACAATGTTCATGCTATTTTCAAATATGGTTTAAAATTAAATGGAAATTTAAATATTTGGAGAAAAATTCATATTAGTTCAAATAATAGTTTTATGAGAATGATAATAGAAATGTAAGTCATCATTTATTAGGAATATGTTGGGTTATTGGTCATTTGTTATGATGATTGATGATCTAAATATAGTTCATGATGATGGGTGAGCCTAATATATCTTATAATGAAGGATTATAATGACATGCATCTCAAATTAATTGGATAAGGTAATGAGGTTAACCAATTAAGATTCTCATAAGAAATTACGGTTATTTTTTAAATATTTAATTAAATTATTATGTGTCAGTGTAAGAGTAATATAAAAATGTTGTCCCATGTTACCTGTGATTTGTCTATATTTATTATGGTATTTCACAAATATATTATGATTGCACATAATAATATAATGAGATTAATTTTAAATGGAGGTTTATGATCCTTATTAAGTGTGAAATGTAAAACATTTCATGGGATTTCCATGATTTTAAATAAACCTTACTGATTTGTATTTTTCTATTATTATTACTTATGAATTTTTTACTAAAATATTTGGCAAGAGAAGTTGATTTCATCAGTAAAAAATCCTTATTTTGGGATATAATTTTATTTTGACAAGGGAAATTATGTAAGGTATTCTTGGACTAATATATTCATTTCTTTTTTTATATGTTTTATACTGGCCTTTTTGTTATCATAACATGTTTTTAAAAAAATCATAGTGTTTAATGGTCGAGTAGGGAAAATGATGAGACCAAGATGAAAATTTAATAGACAAGTAAGGAAAATAAAACTTATTTTTTAAAAATATTTTTATTGTGAAAAAATGGATACTAAGTGGTATTTTCAAATTTGTGATGTAATATTTTTTTATGTAATGGTGATGAGATATTTCTCTAACACTCTAAATTTTAAAGATCTTCAGTAATGATCAGAAATGAATTATTTTTTAAAGAATAAATTTTATTGATAATTTATGTTTGAGTATATATACATATAAACCTGTTTATATTGCATATGATCACTTGGACTATCGATTATTCTATTATTTTCATTGAAAATTTTATCCAATGATCCTTATGATCCATGTGAGTATTTCAATCAGACCCTTCACCTTGGATTTATTTGTGTGTTTCCCCTATAGGTTTTTCTCTTATCCTTATCCAGTGTTTGATCTCTATGAGTTTTGATTTACAAAACCCTTGATCTGACTATCGATGTGGATTAAAAGTCCTCTATGTCATGTCACTATATACAATTCCTATTTTAAAACTAGGGATGCATTATGTCATTAATGAACCTTTTGGGTGTCTTTATTATGTGACCCTAAACTACATGATACATTGTCTAAGACTATAACATGAACACAAAATTTTTCAAGGTCATATATATGATAAATTATCCATTTATTCAAATTAATAATCATTTGTCCCTTTTCATACAAACTATATTTAGGGTTTCAGGAACCTCCTTTGATGTACTTTTCTCTATACCATACTTCATTGCATAAATATTTGAATCATAAAAAAATATTCTATTTCCTTTTAGACGAAGAAAATAAAACATTAAGGGAACCAACATTTAACTATATATATAAGACCATATACCTTTTATATGAGACACTATCCTATATACTGATGCACCTTTTCATTTCCAAAATGACCTATGATCCTCATTATATGTACAAATGTTATAGTGAAACTCAAAAACCTAAGAGTCATTTATGAGTATCCTTGACATGTTTTCCTCGCCTTATCATCCTAGGATCAAACTCATTGTGTTTTGATTTACATTAACCATAATCCGATTATCCAAGTGGATTGAAAATCCTTGATGTCATGTTTACATATATTATACTATTTATTAGAATCAAGGATGTCATGTTCTTGGAAACATCATGAATATTAATCCCAGAAAAAGGGACACAAGAATCCAAAACACAACTCGAATATTCAATCTCCATTACCAACGTTATATTTTGTGTTCCTAGATCCCCCATAATGTCTATTGTATCACCTTTTAAAGAGCATACCCAGCTTCAGGGGACTCTCTAACATCTTATATAGGTAGGCAATAGATTGGTGCATTTGAAATACCAATATAGTCTCCACCTCTGTATCCTATTGTAATTATTCCTCCATAGAAACAATAACACAGATGGAATTATTCTCCCTTTTGATAGTCTTGTATTTCTATGCATCCATATTCAATGTTGTATTCAACATATAGTGTATATATGATAGCTTCTGTTTGAGCCCATCAATCTTATAATTCCCAGAATTATCCAAACCTTGGTCATTCAATATTTATATAGAGCACTGGGAAGCTTCATTAAGGGTATCATTGAATTGTTTAATAACAAAAGGAAAGGATTCCACCATCAATATCCTTAGGTTAAGTTCCCACTTATGATACCTCATGGAGACTACCTCCTTCAACCTTGCATTGATATCTCTATAGTCTAACCCGCCATAACCGATGGTTGTGAACATGTATTGGTAGTGGAACAACTAGTCCTTCTACTCTTTTATGGGCCCCTCTATAACCAAAATCAAGATATCCCCTCATACCTATCCCACCAACTATGGGTGTCATTTTGAGTACTTCAAGCCTCGACTAAGCCCTCAATCAATAATAAGGATTTTTTATCATTATCCTAAGTGTTAAACTTTTTACCTACATCCCTTAGTGAGCTTGGTATAAGGAATCGAATAATCATATCTATTTTAGTGGGTTGAGATCCTGATGTTGAAGTATATGATATGTATGAATTTTATGGTGGATTTTCCATGATAATGTTTATAATGTTCTATTAGTTAGTAGGCATAAATATTGTTTTCATGTAATAGAAACCATGATTAACTCTGAGAACATTATTTTTTTAGCTACATAAATAGCTTCTTTTATTCACTCAATCTATTCTTGAGAAGTAATGATAACATCTTCCTATGTTTCATGCAACTAGTGCTTATATGATATCCCTTATATCAATGTAGTTAGGTCATCTCCATGAAGGGATGAAAGTTTAAAAATATTTTTTGATAATATAAATACATTCCAGATAATAAATCAAATTTTTTAGGAAATATATACCCTCTTCTAATGATGCCTCTATCATTTCCATGTTTGTTGAAGAGTAGATTCTAGAACTTGGTTCTTCTAGTAGGTAACCTTTTGGTGTTGGGATGAAGGGATTAATCACCATTTCAATAGTAATGGACAATAAATATGAACCAACATGGACCTTGTCCAGTTCCACCTATTTATAGACCAATTGAAATGTAGTACATGTCATTGGATGGATGGAAGTGCTGTGTAAATCCATGGATATAGATTTATGTACCCATAAATTGGAATAGAGATGACATAAACAATTAAATAAGCCAAGATAAGATACTTGAGAAACTCAAAAAAATCTACTATGTACAACACATATTTTTACCATCATAAAAAGTTTCTTCATAGAACATGATCATTTAATCTTTATAGTAATCTCTAAAGAAGGATATTTATAAGGGATGGGAATTATATGTTCCAAAGGTGGCACTAGGAGGGGAACAATGAATGTTTATTCTAGACTATCATCCACATCCTCCATCAGTACAATCAAGTAGGGGATCCCTAACCATTGACCTCCTTTTCACTATCCATGTCAACCTCATCAACTATTACGCTTATTAAATAAAATGAGTAGGGGATAGGTAACCTTATCTCTCTACACTCATAAAATATCTATATGTAAAGGATCAAAAAAATTTAAATAATTACGATATCATAAATAAATATGATGAAGGAATATTTATTATATGTAAACTAGAGCTACAATAGATTCCCTTATCCCAATTAACCAACATCCTACTGAGAATCATCAATTCTGACAGCTAGGGAATGTAATGAATTTGAACTTTCAAGTAATGTATAACTAATTTTAAATCCTAGATGCTTTCATATACTTTTACAGGATGTTGTTAAAATTAAATTCCTTATGAAACTATAACATTCATAAAACCTTTTATATCTACCTTTTCCTAGCACAAAACCCTCAAGTCCTTATTGACTCAGTCATACATTCGCCCATCATCCCATTTCCTGTACAAAATGGGAAATGTTGCCACAACCAAAGAAGAATTCATGCTGAATAGATCTTCATTTATAGGAACTCCACTAATTTTCCTTCCATATATCAGTGATTTTCTAAAAGTTGAAGCAAAATAAAAACACAATTTTTACATCCATGGAATATTCAAATATTATGATTTTTTGGAAAATGGAAGCTTAATATTATTCTATATTTATTATTACCTTAGAAACTCTATAACCTCATCCTCATACACATTTAGTAGCTCTATTTATTACATCACAAATGTATCAAATTACCTATTTAGGTGTAACCAAACCCAATAATTAATTTAAATTTTGTAAGAAACAATAGTTACACCGAATGGAGGAATGTTCACCAAAACATGATCCTCAGACTTGGTAAACATTACCTAGATTTTTATCTACCATTAAAATAATTTTCTATTGAATGTGGGGAGGATAAAAGAACTTCTTTTGGGGGAACTGAAATAATTTCTAGAACCGACAGGGTACTTACCACTCAAAGAAGATATTGTAGTTGATTTTAGAGGATATAGTTCCATAAAAAATATCTATTAGATATGTTTAGACCTTATTATCACCCTATAAACAATTAATTATTGAAAATGTGGGTTCCAAATATGGAACAATTGAAAACTGGTAATTTTTGTTTAGCTAGCTTCTTATCTACCAATTCGTTAAAGTGGTGGGCCTAACATTTTAGTGATTTTGATCAATTACTTGAACCACGCACTAAAAATGGTAAAATTGTTTAGAATATCATATACACTCATATTGGAAATCATCTATCCAAATAACACAAGGATGGTACCAAATATCTTGTATGAGGATATTCCCTTGTAGATGGGGCACAATTTGAATTATAGTTTGGATAGTAAATGATAAAAGAAGATAATATTTTTCCCACATAACATTACTACCTCCATCAAAATGGTGGAGACCATTACTCCCCTAATAATACACTAGTAATGAGTACATTATCTTTTACATTACTATAAAACTATAAATGTAAACATGTTTTTGGCGTGAGAGGTGATCACCCCCCACTATTTGTGGAAGTGGCCTTCATCAACTATTGGTTTTTATACACCCTCTACCCCCCACAAGATTTTTGTGATGTGTAATTCATATAAATATTTTTTATGGTATTTTATCAATACTTATTGATGAAAAAATAATCATATTTGTTATGATAGATATCCACCCTAAGATAGGGATCTTCCCAAATGACTATCTCGACTATGTTTATCAACTAATTTATGATGGGACAGGTTTCTTTAACATAATCCCATGAAAATAAGGGGGAGAAGAAATTTGTCCCACATATTTCCCAAAATTAGTATATTATACGTTTTCTCAATGTCCCGTAGAATAATGTTAATATCCCCATGAAATATATAAAATATATTCATGTTGGTGATCAATTGGCTAACTATGTACACAATCAGGAATTGTTTCAACAAAAAACCGTCTCATAAACCAAGACTAATTCATACAAGATGATATTATTTAAATAAAAAAATTATTTTTCAGTATGTTCTACAAAGATGGGTTATCCCTAGTCTATTCAAAATCATCATAGTGGCCTGATACCTAATTGGATAGCCACTAAAACATAAAATTGTAAACTAAATTTCATGTGACTGATTAATAAAAATGGGTTCCAAGGTTAGACACATGAAAAATCCTTAAATGTATATTGGAAAATAAATCATAATGAATCCATCAAATCAATAACATTCAATTTTAGATTTACCCACATATGAAACCTTTTTCATTATTGTATTGTGAGTCATTTAGAACCATACATGTAGTGTGATCACATCCTGTTGTAGAAAAATTGAAGAGTCATTTGGAATTCCAAACCAATTCAATGGTTAGAAATTATAAAATTAAAACTCTAATATATAAGTCCCAATAAAAATAAAAATATTCCCTTTAGTACACTAAGAAAATATGGATTGGTTGTCTTATAAACTACATGAAAATGAATTATGGGTATCCACAATAATTCCAACATCCTTTCCTGAAGAAATATATATATTTATAAAAATAAAAATCATTTTATGTATAATGGAAAATAGTTTTTGAATTTTGAAAGATATTAGAATAATAAATATCCATTACATAAAAATATATTGTAAATCATGTGATCAATATACAGTCACACAATAATATTACTATAACATGGTCACATGAATCAAATAACCTCATATGTGTTACATGATTGTGTAGTACCTTGTAGATCAACAAAAATGAATGAAAATTTGGATCATACATTAAACATGGTTCCACTTGATTAACTTGATTGATTATGTAATACATTTAAGTGTTTCAAATACATAGTTGGGTTATATAATGATCATTGTGTGATGTACTTATGTGGACAGATCACAAAAGGTTCTTACATGAAGGTCTATTATGGAGTGTACATGCGAGAGTGGGAAAATAACAAGATCTATCAAAGCCTTTAAGTCGCATGTGAAATAGTCGTCCCCTTCAACCTATGATGAATATAATATTTCATGTAATACCAATGGTCACCCATATGAAAAAATGAAAAAAATTCAAAAAATAACAAGAGTCACCTAAAGGGTCAGAAACAAAAAGAAGCTCAAGGGACTCATAGAGGAACCAACTTCCCTATAAAATATTCCTACCTTACTCTTTCAAATAATAGTTTCATGTGGGTATTTATTGATGCCTATGATAATAATATTGGCAATATAATGTGGATAGAAATCCATTTTCATGAAATATAATTTAAAAGGGAAACCATGTGTTGAACCATGATTCTATAGCCAGTTAAGGGTCATACGATATGTGACTGTAGAACCCTCCAAAGTATGAACTATAACATGATCCCAACATTGTCATGAAAAAACCAAATGGAAGGTGAAGAGGGTATCTGTGATGAGGATTCCATGTGTTCACTTCCCTTCATATGACGCCCTAAATACATAGGTATATCATCCTACATGTGTAGTTTTCCATGATGGGAGATTCTCATTCGTCATTATTATTTACATTATTCCCTCCAAGAGTAAACTGACATCCCCCTAACAACATCTTCACATGATCAACTCTAGTGAAATGTTGTCTATGATGGAACTATCTCACGATTGTCATTAATTACATGAATCATCAATGAATTTCATCGATGACGTGATACCTAGTCACATGAGAAGAATGACACACTGCCAATAAATTTGGAGAATATTACACCCCCTCAATCTTAATATTGTGGTATATCGACCTTCTGATGCAATTTATATATAGGGGTGATACCACTATAGAAACCCACCAATAAACAAAATGGAACATTAGTTAGATATCTTGGGGGAGAGAATTTTCAGATCTAAAGAGAGTTTTATAATCTCCATGACTTCCATTTTAAATTTCAGTACATCAATGTTAAAGGAAATAATAGGTGACCATCTTGAAAATGAAAAAAACATTCGTTCAAGGATTGTTTGTATCGTATGAAAACACAATTGTCATGAAATCACATGATGACCCATCACTTATACGATCATAAGTCGATCTCTTAGGTCATGTAGTTGTGTCAGGAAAATTATTAACCAAATTTTTTATCTAAAATTACATGAATCCCTTTATGTATTACCATCACAAGATCCCACTTCCTTCATTCCATCGAATTCGCCTCTTATTTCATGTAAATCAAGTGACTCTGAGTTATTCACATCATTTCGAAAATATTGAAAATGGAATTTGAATGCTCCTGACTCCAAGACATATTCTCCTGCCATTATTTAATACCCTTTAATATTATTTCCAATATTCTATAACCCATGAGAAATGTACCTATGATTACAAGAATGGTTCCATATCCACTGGTGGGAAAGAAACCATATGAACTATGGGGACATAGAATCCTATCATAATCAGGATATATAGGACTCATTTTCACATCCAACTACCCCACATCCAACACCTATTCAACAAATATTCTGTCATGATTCCATTTTCATCGTAATGTATATGGCACCCTAATGAAATTAGGATCATGTTCCACAATTTATAGTTATAACATTTCAACATTCCTTGTGAAAGATAATGTATTTTTTTCTCATAGATGCATATTCTCCATAAGACTCGTGGTCAAAGGGAAACCCAATTATATAATAACTATTTAAATACCATATTATATCTATATGATAACGTTTCTTATCTCTTGTTATATCTTGTTTCTCTCATTGAGTGAAAATCATGTGGGGTCTAATATTTGTTATTAACATGACATTATTATTACAAAAATTTTCCCACTAGGTGAATCCTTCTTATTTGTAAGTATTTAACATATATTTTTATCCCATAAATGAAAATACACCCAATGGAGCACATTAAGGAAGCATAATATGAATAATCCCTACACAAGTAATTGTCATTTCATTTTCTACAATATAGACATATTTTTAATTTTGAGATATGTGGACTCTGATTATTATCGTCACATTATATATAGGAAGCCTTTCTAAGGATGGGTATCCCATTTAAACTACTGAAATTTCCCCACATACATCCTTACTATATGCTATTAAACTATATGATATGATTCATTCATTTGACCTTAAACTATGCAATTCAAACTACACTATGCAATTCAAACTACACGGTCACTGATTCTAATAGCATTGAGATACATATGAGTCACCTTTTTATTATAACACAATATCATTGACCTTTCATCATTAGTATCATCTATACATATTCCCAATGAGATCATTTATTTCTTCCCCTATCATAGTTATACTCCTAGTCTAGATGTATCATACACCTATTCTATATTTCATATATATCATCCTTTATTAGGTAATATTATCCATAAATCCATACCCATACCCAAAGGTATAAATTTCATATATGGTTCTATTATATAAAAAAAGTTAATCCCTATTCCTATTGGGATTCAACTTCACAGGGCCATACTTCTTGTCACATTAATCCATACTCATTAGTCAATACCACGAATTTGGGATATCTTTGTAGGGGAATATTCCAATCCAAAAAATCAATCGTAATTTTACCACACTTCCTATTTGGTTAACCATAAGGAAACTCTCATGAATAATCCCCACAACAACAATTTATTGGACGATTTTACCCAATTTCTTTACAGAATGACATCAAACTGCATAGATCAGTCCTTCTCATGTCACTATAAAAGTATGTTTTTACCATTATGCAGCATTGGATTTGGATTATATTTATATGGATGCATATTTAACTTTTAAATGGTCTTGATCCTGACACCATAAATATTAATTACCTTTTTAGTTGAAAATGAACACTAGAGTGCCCTACTGAATGGTTTTAAAACACAGAAACCCTTAAAATATTATTATAATGTAACAACAGTTTAAATATGGTGATCCACTAACAAATATATATTTTTCATGTTAATATAATTTCTCTAATAATTTTAGAAATTTACATTAGTTATTGAAAAATGATATTTATGTTACATGGTAACCAATCACGTATCAATGTATGGGAAATATTCAATTATATATCTTAAATCTATTAGAGTGTAATAATATAGGCTTTAATTACACTCATTAGGGTGTAATGAACCTCAACACCCAACCTTTTAACTATTTTGAGTTTTTTTACGTATCAATTTAATAGAGGACCAATGACTTTTGTTCTTTATAAATAAGTCTCATAGATAAAACTGAATGTAGGATATATTAGGTGTTCTCAAATCCATGATTAAACACCATTGGAAATCATCTGATATAATATGAAAAGCCAAAATGTTATGCCTCCCCAACCAAGGTCTGAACATGAATTGTCTAGGACATATAAGTGGAAAAATTTATTGGTTAATAAATATATGTAACACCCCAATATTTCATAGTATGTTATTTCTTCAAAGTAATTCAACAACTTACACTACACATAACATCGAGTCCAAGCGCACCATGACTTACCAAACTAGTCGTTCAAAAGCGGTTATGAATAGTATTAACTGAATTTTGAACTATATGTAATCCTTATAATTTTAGATTTCATATTATGAGTTTCTTAGACATAATTCATTTTTTTCAGATAAAAGAAGTATTTTTCAAAAAATATACTTTTACCGCCTTTTAATGGTGAACCCTTTTTAAATCCAATATTTGAAACTTTAATATAATCAATTTTACAAAATAAACTTCTTCTTTAGAATCGTGAAATTTGAATTTAATTTCAATAAATTTTTGGGGTTTTTCTGATAACTTTCATATTTGGGTGTATACTAAAAAATACTATATTTTAACTGAAAACAACATTTTAAATAAAAATATTTATAGTGTTAAATTATACATTTTAATGGTTTGGAAGTATAAATAGATTATATTTTTACCATTTAATCCAATTCTGGTCATTTTAAGTAATTTCAATTTGAAATTGGACATAAACAAGTGTCGAACTTTTGATAGTTATTATTTCTTAAAAATACGCCTTTTGTTTTGACAGTGGGAATTAATTTTAAATTATTAAATGCAACTTCAATGTTTTTAATTTGGTAAAATAGAATTTATTATTAAATTTGGAATATCAAAATTAGCTTAGGGTGAATTTTTAGTATTTTTCTTAAAACTTTTAATTTTTGATGAATAGTGAAATACACTGAGTTATAGTTTAAAACCAAATTTTTATTTAAATAATTATCTATTTTATTTAAATTTATTTTAGGTCAAAATAGATACATAATACCTATATAAGTTCAATATAATTCATTGGAGTCATTTTATAATAATTTTAGATATATAAAAAGTTTATTGAACTTTTCACCGTCATTTACCCATCTCCTAGGAGAATTTGCAAATTCACATAAAAATTAATTTTACCTCTTTTGTGAGTGGAATTTCAAAAATCTGAGAGAGATGGTTAATATCAAGAAGTAAAATGTGGTTCAATAAGATAAAAATAATTTTTGGTGAATAGTAACTTTTTACTTTTATTTACCACGGTTAAAAGTAAATTGGGTAATTAAGGGTAAAAATGATATTAATATTACCCTAAAACATGTCTTAATTCTATTGGACAAGTTTATCTCGACCAAAAACAACCTTAGGAATACAATATTATTATTTAGGTCTACTTGGATTAGATTAGGACATTTAATTTTATTTAATTCAAAGAAGAGTTAAAACAGTTAAAATCAGATTTTAATAATAAAAACATTTTTAATATAGGGCTTAACATAAGATAAATTAGATTATAAATATTCATTAGAAAGATAATATGATTTAATACATGATTTTATTTAGTTTATAATTTTTAGACATTAAATAATTTAATTTACTTATGACACAATGATGATGTAGTAATTACCGTATTAATGAAAGATTAAGATAATTGATATTATAAACACCCAAATAAATGTAATTTGAGACTTTTTATGAATTAAAATAATTTTCTAGGTTAATAATACATAATAGGATTTTTTATATAAATTTTTGTCTAATTATTAATTCATTAATGAATTTATCAAAAACAAAATACTCAATAGTGTCAAAATTGACATAAAAGAGTTTTTTTAAAAAATATTATATTATTAATTGATATTATATTCATAAAAATATAAGGATCAGAAAAAGGACTTATATCATGATATTTGTATAATTAATGGACCACTTGGGGCTTGATTGAAATATTATAGTAAGTTTATTGACCATATAATATAAAAATACAAAGAGACATGGTAAATGTGAAACTAATTAACTAAGAGTTAAAACTAAAAGATAAGGTTAATAATGTGACACAAACCTGTCTAAAACCTATTGGTTGAGTGTATTTCTACCGATCCCCACTTTATCTTCTAAATAAATTAATTTGGATCCATTATAAACTGAATTTTAATTTATTATAAAATAATATGTTATGTTTTTTCTAATGTGCCTCTCACCCCTCTTATAAAAGGGCACTCCCCCTTCACTCTAATTCACACTTTCTGAGCCATTTGCCTCAGCCAAAACCTGCCCAAATACCATCTAAACTATCCTCCCTTCAACCTAGAGGAATTTTTTATCATAAATACAACCTAAGAAGTACTTTTGATTAAATCAAAAGGAAGAACCCGGAGAATAGGAAATGATTTCACCACCCTCTTTCAAGTTCCTTTCTTCTTCCACATCCTTTTTATTTGTTGTTTCCATTATAAAATAATAACTACAGTATATTCTATATACTGTGATGTTATTATAATTATGGTAAAACCAAATTCATTATTCTATCCACCCTTTGAATGACATGTCACCATATGTGTGTATGTACGGCTTACCGTCTCCACGTCGTGGTGTAATTGTTATTCAATACATTATTATTTGGATGGGTATAATAATTATGCTCATTTGATGTAAATAAAAAATATAACATGTTAAGGATTCTTTATATATGATATACCATCCAATTATTTATAATTTTCATATCAAAAGAATGATATGTTCTCTCATGCGTAGGTATGGATTACCATCTCCACGACGCGATGAGATTCATTTCCAAGTTCACCATTCATCGGCGATTATATAAATATATATTACTAATAAGTATGTAATATATGAAATAATAATTATACTTTAGATATATATATTTATATATATAAGTATTTATGTACTTACATATATCTTATTCGCTTCCTTTCGTTCAATACTGTATGAGAACGGAAACAGCGTTTCTGCGTACGTATGGACTACCGTCTCCATAAATGGTGTTTTCCATTTCATATATATGTCTATTATACATATTTTTATTCTAAATATATATGATATATAAATCATGTTTTATATTCTATAATTATTTAAATCGTGATCTAATTGATACAATCAAGAGTAAAAAGTTAAAACACATACGATAAAGAAAGCGATTATTACCCAAAATATTAATATAACATGAAAATTATTATTAAATGGGTAGTATAATGTAATAAATGAATAATTTATGATATTATAAATATTAATATGGTTCTGTTGTAATTTAATAACATACTATAGTCTTCATTCAGAAGGATAAACGTACCCTAAACTAAAGGAAAGTGCAAGGTAAGGGGTTTTCATCTCACTCCTTATTCCCATGAGATTCGTACCATATTGCCCCTATTACCTTTTGTGTGGTGTGTGTACTGCCCATAATTGTATTCTTTGTGTTATACACTTTAATTTATGTGTATTTACATATTCATTGTAGGATACCTCTTTCATGTGATGTAGGTTTCGTAAGTTACCAAATTATTAAGGGTTAATTTCAAAATCTCTTTATTATCCGAGGTCATTTTAACACAAGTATCTATTGGGAAATATTTATTATCCATGTCCATGTTTCATAAAATAGTTTTAAAATGGATTATATTAAGGGAATTTTTACTAAAACATCATTTTAAATTTTTTTTAAATTTATTCTTCCAAACCAGTCTCATTAATTTCCATGTTTTCAAAATCATTTTAAGGATTTAATTAAATGGACATGAATTTTTTAAAATGATAATTAATTTAAAAGGTTTCAATGTGGTATGGGACACTTTGATTCAATAATGTATTTAAATTTCTTCATTTATAAATTTTGTGAATTTTAAATGTTTTCATGAAAAAGGGATATTTATCTCAAAGATTTTTACAAATAATTTTCATCTATGTCAAAATCCTTTAATGGATTTTAAACTTGTTTGAAGTTGATTTATTATGATACTAATCTTCCATATTGTGTTGAAGGTTTTTTGATATGTTTGACTATGGATGTGTTATTTTTATACCATTCATGGTTTATGGTTAAAGTATCGACATTTCATATGAAAGTTTTAATACGATTGTTTATGTTATGTTTAAACCTTTTTATATGAGGAATGCATTAGACTTAGTAAGTGATGGGTGGATCCTGCTATAGCTCCTCGATGCATCGGTATGTATCATGAGACAAACTAGTGTCTTGGCACAATGCCTTGAAAAAATCTTATTCGTAGTCTTGGCACAAGGCCTTGACTATGTGGTTATGATAGTATGGCATTATGCATTCCATAATTATAAATGTGGTTAGTGATATTGCATGTGATTATTTGACTTATAGAATATCTATGTGAATAAGTAAATGAAATTACTAAATTTTAATTTTTTCCATATTATGCCGAATTTCAAGTTTAAAAGGCTTTTTTTAGTTATACATTGCCTTAAATGTTTATGCTTATTTATGAATGTTTCCACTGTATTTTTATCGTTACTGAGCATCTGAGCTCACCCCTTTCTATGTTTTATTTTTTCCAGGATTCCAAGAAGTGTACTGTGATTGATATGTTGGGTTAAGCCAAGGGAATAATGGCATTCATAAAGGAGGATTTATGTTGTTTTATATGTTATAAATTGTAATGTAACATTCATGTATGTAATCTATTTTCCAAGACTGATAAACTGATCGGTCCTTCAGGACTTGATTCCTTGTAATCATGCCAACGTATTAAAATAATGGACCAACTCAGGGAAACTGGGGTTGAGGTGTTACAGTTGGTATCATAAGTAGTTTATCAATAACCTTGGAAACAATATTTAGATAAACTCTGATTAGAGCACATTGCCGTAATATAGAGTTTGAAGATTAGTATAGAAGAACATCCTAGAATTTTGGTAATGTAAAGATTTTGTGAGTTTTCCAAGAAAATACATCCCTGTCTGGATACAAGCAGGTAGAGGCAGCTTTGGCACAAATGTACCTAGGGGTAAAACCCGAAAACACTGCTTTGAATTAGACTCGAATGGGAACTGGTGGACAACAATGGTCCTTGCTACACTATTGGTTACAAAACTCCTAGGGGATATGATTTGGATAATTATTATTTTCTTTTCAAACCACTATGAATGTTTTATGAGTATATACCTCATCAAATAAAACATTTTTTTTATTATGGATTATATCCATAAACTGATCAATTTATATTATGTATTTTATATGTTTGGAATTATGAATTGCGATTCATAAATTGACCTAGTGTATGTCATTGTATAGAAATAGAACCCAGTAGAAGGAATGTGAACTCCAGTAATACGTATGATCCAAAGAGTAATAAGGAAAATATCTTTCACGGTATTAAACCAACATTAAGAAGGGAAATATTCTCCCATGTATTCTCAACATATGAAGAAATAGTATCATGTGTTAATAAGATAAGTAAATAATTCTTGAGTCCTATGGATTTGAAGGAAAGAAAGAGAAGAAAAGGACGGAAGATAGAAATATGGATAAAGGGAAGATGGAAAAGAAGAATCTTCCCATATGTGATAACTGTGGGAAGAAACACCCTAGAACTTTCCTGAAGGGAATGGGAGTTTGTTATAAGTGTGGGGAAAAAGGACACCAAGTAAATGACTGCAAGGGAAAGAAAAAGGTTTCAAATTTACAATGATTCGTCTACAAGGAGTTGGGACACTACGCAAACTAATGTACAAATAATAAGAGTATACCGCAAATGATGTTATTGGATAATAATCAGGTTATGATATTACCTCATATGAAGAGGAATGACTAGTGTTCTTATGTTGTTGTTTCATTTGAGTGTTGTATCAACAATATACTAGTTACATGAATTATAGAGATAAATAAGGATTGTACTGCAATACTATTTTATTGAGGATTTGAGATTATATGGTTCTAAGAAACGTGACTTAATAGTAAGCTACACTTTCTCGAAAATACATGGTTGAAGGAAAGGTAATCCTTAATATGGTTCTTATAATTAGGTAGTGTTTTTGGAATAAGAGATGGTTGATTTTGGTAATTTAGGATGTTGTGATGTTGTAAATGAATACATGATGAAGGCTTTCACATGTTATTAACTGAAAAAAAAGGATCCTCATTATGTTTAACTTCCTTATAAATTTTGGACTGAGAGTTTAGATATATGTATTTCAGATAATTATAAAGGCTGGAATGGATTATGAATGAAATTGGATACTATTGTTAAGGTTATTTTTGTATTTCCATAAAAAGGACAACTCATAGGTCAGGCGGCAACCCGTCGCGTCCAGAAAGGTCGCAAGACTTGAACCCACAACCGAAGGGCAACAAGGGTGTATCACCAACCATTAGCCCACGTGATGTCCTAGATTGAATAATGTAGTTTTTTAAAGGGTCTGGTAGAGAATTATAAATTAATTTTTTGGAACCCTATAAGAATAGGATAAATATAATATTTTTTAAAGTTATATTATCTTTTAGAGTGAAAGATGATTTTATGGTAGAAATTAGTTAAAGGATGGAAATCTACTTGAGAAGTATACATTTTTTTCTTCTCTTATTCTATGAAGAAATAAATTCTTAAACATTAGGTAAGACATATTAAAACCAAAAATTTGTTATAATAATACCTTACTTTTTGTTGAACTGATGGTATTTTAAATCATCATAGATTGGTGGCTTTGAGGCCAACAATTCTACAATTGTTTTTGATTGATGAACTCAATCACTCCCTATAAATATTTATGTTTTTCCTCCAATTATGTGTCTCTAATTTCCACCAATGTTCTCCTAATCGAGATCATAATTTGGTGGTGACTTTTTCATTTTTTTTCCTATTATTAAGACTAAATTTTATTAACCCAATTTCTTATGTGGGTTTTCCCAAAGGTATTTTCTATTTTCAACCTTTTATTTTTGAAAAATAATTTCAAATTACAAGAACGCAATTTATTGAAGGAGGGAAGAATGTAACACCCCAAGATTTTATAGTACGTTATATCTTCAAAGTAATTCAATACCTTACACTACACGTAACATCGAGTTCAATCACACCACGACTTAACAAACTAGCTGTTCAAAAGAGGTTATGAATAGTATTAACTGAATTTTGAACTATATATAATCCTTATAATTTTAGAATCCATATTATGAGTTTCTTAGACAGAATTCATTTTTTTCAGTTAAAAGAAGTATTTTTCAAAAAAATATACTTTTACCACCTTTTAATGGGGAACCATTTTTAAATCCACTATTTGAAACTTTTATATATTTAACTTTACAAAACAAACTTCTTCTTTAAAATCAGGACAGAAGAATTTAATTTCAATAAATTTTTTGTGTTTTTCTGATAACTTTCACATTTGGGTGAATACTAAAACATACTATATTTTAACTGAAAACAACTTTTTAAATCAAAATGATTTATAGTGTTAAATTATTCATTTTAATGGTTTGGAAGTATAAATAGATTATATTTTTACCATTTAATCCAATGCAGGTCATTGTAAGAAATTTCAATTTGAAATTGGACATAAACAAGTGTTAAACTTTTGATAGTTATTATTTCTTAAAAATGCGCCTTTTGGTTTTGACAGCGGGAATTGATTTTAAATTAATAAATGAAACTTATATGTTTTTAATTTGGAAAAATAGACTTAATTATTGAATTTGGAATATCAAAATTAGATTACGGTGAATTTTTTAGTATTTTTCTGAAAACATTTAATTTTTGTGAATCGTGAAAAACACGAAGTTATAATTTAAAACCAAATTTTTATTTAAAAAATTATCTATTTTATTTCAATTTATTTTAGGTCAAAATAGATACATAATACCTATATAAGTTCAATGTAATTCATTGGAGTGAGTTTATAATAATTTTAGATATATAAAAATTTTATTGAACTTTTCACCATCATTTACCCATCTCATAGGAGAATTTTCAAATTCACATAAAACATAATTTTACCACTTCTGTGAGTGGAATTTCGAAAGTATGAGACATACAATTAATATCAACGAGTAAAATGTGGTTCAATAAGATAAAAATAATTTTTGGTGAATAGTAACTTTTAAATTTTTTAACCACGGTTAAAAGTAAATAGGGTAATTAAGGGTAAAAATGATTTTAATATTACACTAAAACATGTCCTAATTCTATTTTACAAGTTTATATCGACCAAAAACAACCTCAGGAATACAATATTATCAATTAGGTCTACTTGTATTTGATTATGACATTTATTATTATTTAATTCAAAGAAGAGTTAAAAGAGTTAAAATCAAAGTTTAATTACAAAAACATTTTTAATATAGGGTTACAAATAAGATAAATTCAATTATAAATATTCATTAGAAAGATAAAATTATTTCCTAAATAATGGTATTTTATTTATAATTTTTATACATTAAATAATTTAATTTATTTATGACACAATGATGATGCATTAATTACCGTATTAATGAAAGATTAAGATAATAGATATTATAAATAATGAAATAAATGTAATTGGGGACTTTTTATGAATTACAATAATTTTATAGGTTAATATGACATATTGGTATTTTTTATATGAATTTTTTTATAAGTAATAATTCTTTTATGAATTTATTAAAAACAAAATACCCAATAGTGTCAAAATTGACATAAAAGAGTTTTAAAAACATATTATATTATTAATTGATATTCTATTACTAAAAATATAAGTTTCTGAAAAAGGACTTATATCATTCAAGGTGTATAATTAATGGACCAATTGGGGGTATATTGGAAGTATATAGTTAGTTTATTAACCATATAATATAAAAATACAAAGAGACATGATAAATGTCAAACTAATTAACTAAGAGTTAAAACTAAAATATAAGGATAATAAACTGACCCAATCCTATCTAAAACGTATTGGTTGAGTGGATTTAGACCCATCCCCACCTTATCCTCGAAATAAATGAATTTGGAGCCATTATAAACCAAATTTTAATGTATTATAAAATAATATTTTATGTTTTTCCTAAGGTGCCCATCACCCCTCTTATAAAAGGGAACTCCCCCTTCACTCTAATTCACACCTTCTAAGCCATTTGTATCAGCCAAAACCTGACAAAATACCCTCTCAACTATCCTACCTTTAACCTAGAGTCTTTATTTTATCATAAATCCAACCTAATAATACCTTTTGATTAAATCAAAAGAAATAACCCAAAGAAGAGGTAATGATTTCACCACCCTCTTTCAAGTTCCTTTCTTCTTCCACTTTCTTTTTCTTTGTTGTTTCCATTATAAAATAATAAATCCATTATCTTATATATAATGTGATGTTATTATAGTTATGGTACAACCAAATTCATTATTCTATCCACCCTTTTAAGGACATGTCACCATACGTCCGTATGTACGTCTTACCGTCTCCACGTCGTGGGGTAATTGTTATTCAATACATTATTATTTGGATGGGTATAATAATGATGTGTATTTGATGTAAATAATAAATATAACTTGATAACGATTCTGTATATATGATATACCATCCAATTATTTATTATTTTAATATCAAAAGAATGATATTTTCGCTTGTTCGTACGTACGGATTACCGTCTCCACGACGCGATGAGATTCATTTCCAAGTTCACCATTCATCGACGATTATAAACATATATATTACTGATAAGTATGTAATATATGAAATAATAATGTTACTGTAGATATATATATTTATATATATAAGTATTTATGTACTTACATATATCTTATTCACTTACTTTCATTCAATACTGTATGAAAACAGAAACAACGTTTATGCGTACGTACGGACTACCATCTCCATAAACGGTGTTTTCCATTTCATATATATGTCTATTATTAATATTTATATTCTAAATATATATGATATATAAATCGTTTTTTATGTTCTAGAAGTATTTAAATCTTTATCTAAGTGATACAATCAAGAGTAAAAAGTTAAAACACATACGATAAAGAAAGCAATTATTACCCGAAATATTAATATAACATGAAAATTATTATTATATGGGTAGTATAAAGTCATAAATGAAAAATGTATGATATTATAAATATTTATACTGTACTGGTATAATTTAATAACATACTATAGTCGTCATACAAGAGGTTAAACGT
This sequence comes from Viscum album, assembly GCA_963277665.1. Lineage (NCBI taxonomy): Eukaryota > Viridiplantae > Streptophyta > Magnoliopsida > Santalales > Viscaceae > Viscum > Viscum album. The sequence continues at coordinate 774,054,151 of OY728138.1, forward strand.
ACCCTCGACTAAAGGAAAGTCCAAGGTAAGGGGTTTTCATCTCACTCCTTATTCCTTTGAGATTCGTACCATATTGCCACTATTACCTTTTGGGTGGTGTATGTACTGCCCATAATTTTATTCTTTGTGTAATACACTTAAATTTATGTGTATTTACATATTCATTGTATGATACCTCGTTCATGGAGTGTATGCTTCATAAGTTCCCAAATTGGTTAGGGTCAATTTCACAATCTCTTTATTATCTGAGGTTGTTTTTATGTAAGTATCTACTGGGACATATTTATTATCCATGTCCATGTTTCATAAAATTGTTTTCAAATGGATTATATTAAGGGACTTTTTACTAAAACATCATTTTAAATGTTTTTAAGATTTATTCTTCAAAACCATTCTCATTAATGTTCATGTTTTCAAAATGGTTTTAAGGATTTATTTAAATAGACATGAATGTTTTAAAATGTTAATTAATTTCAAAAGTTTCAAAGTGTTATGGGAAACTTTGATTCAAAAATGTATTTAAATGTCTTCATTTCTAAATCGTGTGACTTGTTTTCATGAAAAAGGGATATTTCTCTCAAAGAGTTTTACAAATAATTTTCATCTATGTCAGAATCCTTTAATGGATTTTAAACTTATTAGAAGTTGATTTATTATGATAAAAATATTCCATATTGTGTTGAAGGTTTTTGTGATATTTTTTATGTGGATGTGTTATTTTTATACTATTCATCTTTTATGGGTGAAGTATCTACATTTCGTATGCCAGTTTTAATACGAATGTTTATGTTATGTTTAAACCTTTTCATATGTGGAATGCATTGGACTTAGTAAGTGACGGGTGGATCCCACTATAGCAACTAGATGAATCTGTAGGTCTCATGAGACAAAATAGTGTCTTGGAACAATGCCTTGAGAAAATCTTATTTGTATTCTTGGCACAAGGCCTTGACTATGTGGTTATGATAATCTGGAATTATGCATTCCATCATTATGAAAGTGGTTAGTGATATTGCATATGATTATTCGACTAGTAGAATATCCATGTGAATAAGTAAATGAAATTACTTCATTTTAATTTTTTCCATATTATGTTGAAGTTCAAGTTTAATAGGTTTTTTTAGTTATACATTTCCTTAAATGTTTATTCTTATATATGAAAGTTTCTGTTGTACTGTTATCCTTACTGAGAATCTTAGCCCACCCCTTTCTATGTGTTATTTTTCCCAGGATTCCAAGAAGTGTATTGTGATTGATATGTAGGGTTAATCCAAGGGAATAATGGCGTTCATAAAAGATTATTTATGTTGTTTTGTATGTTATAAAGTGTAATGTAACATTCATGTATGTAATCTATTTTCCATGACTGGTAAACCAATCGGTCCTTTGAGACTGGATTCCTCGTAATTATGTCAATGTATTAAAATAATGCACAGACTCTGGAAAAACTGGGGTCGAGGCGTTACATATAGGTAAGTCTCTAAATTATTTATTGGATCATTTTAGAGAAAATTCATTTTTAACTAAGACATATGAATAATTTCATATTTGATAATAATAATTTCAATGGTTTAGAGTAATGAAACCATTTCCATGTTTTGTGACTCAAGGTAATTAATAATTAAAATAAATATATTTTAAAAAGAAGATATAAAATACTTAATGATTATTATATAAGGATTATTAGGTATATGTTTATGGGGATTTGTTATAATAGTTTATGTGTGATTAAATGTTTATGGGGAAAAATAATCTTTCAACCAAGATCTAAAATAATAAATCACTTTATTTATATCTAGAATTTGAATCTAGTTAATGTATCCAAATCCTTTTGTATTAATTGTTATTTATTAATTATATTCTATGACTACACTTTTCTATTGATTGATTAGAGGGATTTTTTTGTGAATGAATGTTTACTTATTTGGTTGTTTATCAAATATTCCTAACACTTTAATATATTTTAAAAATGATAGAATGTTATGTATATTGAGTGATATTATTATTAATCAACTTCACATGAATGATATTGATTTCAACGATTCAAAATTATTATATCAATTAATATTTGAGTATGAAATATTATTTTCCATTGGATTGAGAGACTTAGTTATTGTTTGAGAATATATTGTATAATACTAGATAAAGATCATATAATAACTACTTAATATACCATTTCTCATCTATTAAATAACATAAGGTAATTATTCAATTATTTTTTGTATAATTCAATAAATACATGAATAATAATAATAAATAGATTATACAAATTGAATATAGATAAAAATTAGAAGATTTTATTGGGAATCCCTATTGAGATTTTTTAACACTATTTTATGATTCTTGTATCTAAAGTAAGGAAGTATTAACTTCAATACCCAATGTCTTGATCATAGAAAAGTCTTACAAAAATATAGGAGAAATAGATGTTGTTAGGTATGGGTTAAATGTTTTAAACAGGGATGGTTGGTCATCTCAACTAGATGTTTGTAGCGATGAAGAAAGTTTTAACATAAGTATTGATATATTATTTGTATTAGAGTAAGATGGATTTATTCATATAAAATGTTATAATAAAATTAGGGTTTCATAATGAGGAATTTTGAGAAATCATTGTTACTCAAAATCCAGTAGTTGAGGGGGTGATTTTCACAAGAAATAAGAGGTTATTATGTTCCATGGTTCGATGAATAAATACATTAAAATACAGTTTAACCAGCCCAACTGGTTGGGTCACACTATAAATGGCTGGGGTAGCATCACCTATAAAATGAATAGAAAAATATGATAGAAAAATATCAATATTCTTAGTAGATTGTGATTATAACAATATTTATATTCCCTTTATATATAGAATGTAATATTATTATCTTGTGTAATATGGATATGTAAGAACTATTTTATATAGGTTTTTGTTCAATTAATATATTTTTTGTTATTCTTAGGCTTTTTTTTTCTTAATGATATTTTGTTTCTTGAATTTTTGAGGCTTTTTATCCAATGTTTTTTGGAATTTCAGTTTGGTTTCCTTTTTCACATAAACTGTGAATGTGGGTTCCACCATTTCCAAAGCCTCTAAACATTGTTCAATTTGTAAAATTTTAGTTATTTTATATCAAATCTATGGTTCTTAATCATAACAAGAAGTATCAAACATGTTTGTTCAAAGATAATTTACCCATAGATTAAAAAACACTTATGTTAAGAATATTTTCACTATCATTTACTATTTTAGTTGGTGTTCCATTTTTTTAAATGAATTTCATCAGAAGAAGGGCATCTCAAGATTAAGAATTTTTTATTGAATGGACTATGGTTTATTAATGATTTAGATGGTGAATTATCACTTCCAAAATCACCTCATGAATAATTTCAATACATTCAATCATTGAAGAAATGGATAAATAATAATAGGAAATGTTTTATTGGAAAAAAATTTGATAGATACATATGACTTTGGAAAAAAATGTTTCCTATAACATCCAAGAGGTGAAGAAAACTATTATATTGATTTTTTCTCTTTAATATATATATGTGTGTGATAGGCTAACTAGAATGAATATTTTTTCATGATCCAGAGGTTATATGGTAAGATAATTTTGTATGTAATATCATTATTTCGTCATGTTAATGTATAAAAAAATGATACAAGGTATGTAAGAATCATTAAGAGTGACATTTTTTTGATCTAGTGTGGGATTTACTAATTTTGTTCTTCAATTTTTGAATCATGGAATGTGATTTGACTTATAAAATATATTCATGAAGAAATATAGATCATTTTTATGTGAAAATGTTTCATCTTATTTGGGATGAAGTGTTTAGTTTGAGGAAAGTAAAAGATTATTTTTGAGAAACTATAAATGTGTATGGAACGTTACAATTTTTTCAATAGAAATGTTAGAATAATTTGGTAAAAATGATGTTAATGTTTCATAGTTTTCATATAGTCCCATTCCGAGATAAAAAACTTGTGATTATATTGGTAATATGATGAATTATTATCTATATTACATAGTTAATTTTGGAAGGGTATCTTTTATAAGATCAATAAATACTACAGTTAATAATAGAGGTAGATTACCATTGTGTGTCAAAATTTTATTAGAATCATGATCCTTGATTTCATGAATATTTTTTTAAATTACAAGAGGGTGTACATGGTGAATTTTGTGTCTTGAAGGTGCATCATGATCCATTGTACTAAGGATGAATCTATCATGATCACGATAAAGTACAATTTTAATGTCCAGATATAAAATAGAATCATCCTAATGTTATAGAGAGTGTGACATATACTGGTGTTAGATGTGAATTTAATTTCTATTATTTAAATTAATAAAGAAGGTTTTAGAATAGTCATTAAAAATGTAGCATGGAAGATTACACACAGATTGGCTATTGTAGAGAGGGTTGTTAATGATGAAAAGAACAGATGGAAAGATCATATGGAGATTAAATTTCTTAAATAAAAAATAAAAAATATAGATTGGTGGATTTATAATGTTTATATCTTTTGTGAGAACAAAAATCAAGTCTTAGGATAAAAATGTGTTATAATGTATAGTAACATGGCATTGAAATCGTTTAAGAGTTATAAATTAGGAATGGGTAGGAATATTCTTTTATTAAAATACTATTATACCTTAGTATTTAATATTAGAACTCATACATTGTGATTTTTAGGGGTCTTCTCATGTTTTTGTCCTTTTGGGTCTTCATACATTGCTACTTTCATCGATGATTCCACCTAAAAAAAATTGATTTACTTATTTAAGTAGAAATATGATTTGTTTGATTTTTTTTATAGATCCATGATTAAGAAGGGGCCTAAAAAAGTATAAATTCTTATGGTTTGATAATAGTTCATCATAAAATAGTAGGTATTTGTAATTTTTTTCTTTGGGAAATAAAATAGTTTGGTGAAGACTATCCTTGGATCACAAGAATATAATGGTGTATTAGAGTGGATAAATATGGTGTCAATTAATAAGGAACAAAGCTTGAGGTTGCATATAAGGACCACAAAGATGTTTTGGGAAGAAGAAATTTGTTTTTCTTACAATATCATGAAATAACATCATTAAAATCCTTAGATATGATGATTATGGAATACTTGTGGAATGAAAAATTAATGTATGTTTCTCGTACAAATATTTTCATTCACTTTAATATGTCCATATTGATGCCAAGGATATAAAAAACATGATTTAAGTTCTCAAGTATGTTTTTTATTGGGTATCACTTAAAAATAATAGGTTTCTATATTTGGAATAATGATAATTATAAGATCATAAAAATCCATGATATTTTCATTACTAGTTTTATCTTATGGAAATATAAGAAGGTTGTGGAATATGAAGTTGATAAAAGAATAAACAAAATTAAAATAATGTTATCTAAATAGAAGTTCTAAAATTTATAGATTATTGAATCTTCAAGTTGAATGTAATACTTGTAAGATGATATTAAAGTACAAAAAGTTTATATAATTACTATATCTTGTAGAAGTGTATTAGAATGTCAAGATATAGAACTAGTGGCTCATAAAAGAGATAATCCTGGTATATAATTAAAGAGGCCTACTAAGATAATAATAATTTTTTGGAGTTGTAGAATGTATTTTAATATAATATTTCATATAGATGTAGGAGAACTAGATATACTAGATGAAGTGTTGATGTCCATGTTTCTATAATGTGTGTGTTAGAAATGAAAAATAAATAAATTCTTTATATGAAAATGGAACATGGAAAAAACATAACTACCAAAACAGAAGAAGGGATTATTGAAAAAATGGTGTTATTGGATAATGAATAAATAAGATGGTATAAATGAGTACAAATGTATCTTAGTTGGTAAATGGTTTTGATACATGTGAGGGATAAATTTCTCTAAATTTTAGTATCCTATTTCCATGCATAAATCCATTCAGATAGTGTTGATTCTGTTAGTATCAGATGATCTACATTTAGAATATCGATATTTAAAAACTAAATTCATTCCTAGTTACTTATATGAGAAGATATATTTTATGTATTTGAATGGTTTCAAAAAAAATTGAATGATAGATTGGTGTGAATGATGAACAAAATCCCTCATTGATTATAGAATTCACTAAGGAAATTGAATATGAAGTTATTCACTTTTAAGGTATATATGAAATTTATTTGGTTCAATATTAATCATTGTAGTTATTATAAGGCATTAACTAATTGAATTTATATAATACTATTCTTTCATGTGTATGATATGATCTTGGTTGTTCTATAAAAAGATTAAATTGTGTAGTTAAGAACATATTTTTCTACATGGTTTGAGATGAAAGAACATGGTAAAGCTAAAATGATATAGGGTATATTGATTGAGATTTATTTTAATGGAAAAAATTGGTTATTTATTTTAGGTAATCAATTCATAAGGGCACTGAGTGATTTTTAATAAATGTATGTAACCATCGTTCAACCCCATTCATTGGACCTTTCATGTTTTTTAATGAGAAAGCACTAAATATAGAAGATGATGCTCATTATATAGAGAATTATTTTCATAATTTATTTTAAAAATATTTAAACCATGTTTTTTTATGAGTAGAGAACCTTCTCATGAAATTAGTGTCTCTATTAAATTTATTGAGATCATAGAAAGGAGGACTAGGAAGCTCTAGAGTAGATACATTGATATCTTAGAGAATTGGTAGATTATTCATTATTTTTCAGAATGTAATATCTGTTAAATTAGTTTATTTATTCATATATAAGGGGTGTATAGATATAATGTGGAGTAAAATAGTAGTTTTTTCAACCTTATATGATTTTCCCAATTATATTTTTCAAGATTCTAGATAGTAGTTTCATTTTTCATAAAAAAAGATAATATTTTTTATTAGGGAATAATAAAAGGAATTGAGATAAAATAAATATTAATCCAAATATTTATTAATTAGTCATGAATGTATTTTTTTTATCAATGATATTTATAATTAAATTAATTTTTTAAAGAATACAATGAGAAATTTAGGATGAACCACATAGATATTAATTATCATTTCATCAAGAACACGATGTAAGATAGAGGTCTAGAGCTTTAAAAAGTGGTAAAAGACAAATTTCATATGGTATGTTTAATACAAATTTTTTTATAGAATGTATTATTCAGCAATGTGGCTTAGTGGGATGTGGGTAACAAGATGTTGGAATTTGTGAGACTAATTATTGTTATAGAATATTAGAGAGGTTAATTTTTTTGTGTTGGTCATTAACTTCAATAATGCAATATATTGTCCAAGTGGAATATTGTAAGTATTTGTTATGAATATTTTATGAGTATGGTTTTATAAGACTTGATGTTATTACTATAAAACTTGGGTTCTAAATCATAGAAGATAATTGTGATAGTAGAAGACAAGAATATGAGATCATTTCTAGGTTACATATTCCAGAATAATATTTTTAGGTGACCATGTCAGTATTACAAGATTACATAAGTATATTCTTTATAGGGTGAACTATATTTGGAAAATTAATGTAACCAGGTGTTTTATAAAAGGAAAAAAACAGGGGAAGAATAATAATTACTTGTGTATTAAGAAGAATTCACTGAAAGATATCCTTTGAGGCGGTATAAACTATATGGAACTAGAGGTGAACATGATCAATTGTGGACTCCTAAAGAATTAATATAGTAGTGGAAATAGTTTCACTAGATGATACCTACTATAAATATATGGAGAGGAATCATATGAAAAAATAATTGAGAACTATGATATGTCAAATATCAATAGTCTTAGTTAATTATGTTGGAAATCTTATTCTCCTATCATTAGTATATTTAAATTATTTCTCTCCCATGGAGTAGGACATGGTCCAAACCATGACATTATTCTTGTCAATCCATTAGAGTGAATATGTGTTTATTTCTCTAAGGTTTTTTGAATCTAAAATTTATATTTTCACATTAGTTTTTTAGGGTGTAAATATAGTGTGAGGATAGGGTGTAGTCATTTTTGATACAATTTGATCATTGTATTATCAATTTCTATAAGTTATACACTATTTTCTATAATATAGGTTTAGATAGTATTCTTTAGAATCTATGGTTTATAATTATCTCAATATATACTAATAATTTTATAAATTAATATATTTTTATTCATTATTTTGATTCACACCACTAAAAAAAATTAAAAAATATTTATATAAAATCATTATAAGATAAATAATTCAATGAGTATAATAGCCTTCATGTTATTCGAGATAATAGGTCTAACATTATATAACTTTACAGAGGTAAAGTATATTTTTTAGAAGAAAAAAATCTATGGACAATTGGGTATCATTATTTATTATAGAAAAATCATTCCCCTAAAACCCAAATGAATAGTTCATGTTTATATTATGTGTATGCGTTTTATTTATGAAATAGAGTGAAATATAGCTAATCAAATAGAAAATAAAAATTATAACTTTGTATTTGATGGATAAAAAGACTTGGGGTTGAATAGATTATAACACATCTAGTCATGGACCAACTATTGGAGGAGTGTTGATCACTGGATAAAATCCAAAGATGCAAAATAAAAAAGGAAAATTTTCTTTTAATTAAATCTATATTTATGGAATTTTCAAAGAGAAAATCTTTTTTTATGAATATTATATTATTATTATTATATATATAGAATGATAATTTAAATTTGGTGCCTGTATAAATCAGTCCATTTGATGAATTTAAAAAAAATGAAGTAAATATAAAAATTTTAATCCATGTTTGGTGGAATATAAAAACATAAAATATTTTCATTACATTTTATAGGATTTGAAATTTTTACCTAATATGGATATGAATAGAAAAATCATGAATTATAAAATAACATCTATATATTAATATATGTTCATGGGAATGTAATGATATAATTAATGTTAGATTAATTCTAATAATATCATTTTACTTCGTTTGATGTATTAAAATATGATTGTTTCATATTTTAATGTCTATAATTTTTAAAATAATTATAAATTGTTTCTACTATCTAAATTAATTATAATTATTAATGTAATTTGTTTATTTTTGTTAAATAGTGAATTTTTGAATGATATTTAATGAAATTTGGAATGAATATATGTTAGAGAAATTTTATCATTTCTAAATAAATTTAATTTCACACAAAAAGATTTTTATTGGGGTTTTCAATGGTGTAGGTATCCATCTAACCCACCTAATATTTTGTGGTTGATTATTGTAGTTGTTCCTTGTACATATGATATAGATAAAATCTTCCTAATATTTATAGATAACTTATTATTTGTTTTATATGTAGGGTAAAGTTTTTATTAATTTTGGGATTAACATTTTTAGCAGTATCGAAGCCTCCACCATCACAAATCATTGGAATGTTCCCCTTTCATTTTTTCTCTCCATTTTCATCATTTTACTCTTCTCTTTCTCCATGAATTATTGGTTAATTGAAATATATTTTTTTTATATTTTTATATTGGTATATTTGATAAGGCAATCCATTAGTCTATATTAATTTTTTGTGTGGTTTTGGTATTTCAAATTAATAAATAATTATTATGGTACAATTTCAATAGAATTTAAAGATATATTTTTTTAAATCATGTGTAAGTTAGAAATAAACTATGATTATACATTTATTAACAATTGATTTATATGGATTTCAGTCCATATTTTTTGTGTTAATATTCGGTTTCTATAATTGAAACTAATTTAGGGGGAATTTGGGTATTCAATATTGATTTTAAAAAGGCATTCATTGTGATCATATTTTGTGAAATATTTAAATTATATTCACTAGTTATTTAAAAATATATTTTATATTATTATAAAAGATACTAGAATTTTTCAGATTAAACTTTCCTATATATATAAAAAATACATGTATAAATTAATGGAGTGCTTTTAATAATTTATCAAATATGTTAGGAATGAAAAAATAAATAAAAAATAATATAATATTTCCATATAATTCAATTATCATGAATTTATTCTGGATGTTTAATCACTTAGGTAGGGATGGAATACTTCTTGAGTGATTATTTATTGTTTATTATATTATCATAAACCATTAAAATTGTTTTTTGTTTTTATTATTTTAAATTTGTGTAATAAGATATAACAATGTATTTTTTAAATAAATTATAGTTTCTAAAAATGATATCATCTATTTATTTATTTATTTATTTATTCCTTTATGATATATTTATGTCTATTATGTGATTTATTTTGTCATGGATGTTCCTCATGATATTTATGTAGCAGTTGATTTTTCTAACATTTCATTAATTTTTGAATTAATGAAATTATTTATATCTAAGGATATAATAGTTGGTGATATATATGTATATATCTACCTTAATTTATTTTGTGTTTTTTGTTTGACTATTTTCAATATGTTTTATTTAATGAATCTATTCTTCCCAGATATTACCCTAAATATATGTTTAAACTACATGTCTCCTCTGAATCCCTACCCAATAGTCAATTAGGTGGTGACTATGGCGAACGATTTAAATACAATAAATTGATATTTTTCAATAGATAAAACATTGGAATATTATTTAAGTGAATGAAAAATACAACCATGCCTAATGGAACAACCTCAATCCCTAGTGATCAACATAAAAAATCAATGGTTTTTGACATAATAATAAAAATACAATATAATTGTAACTGATGAAAAAATAATTGTTAAACCTTTTCCTGTATGAAATATCAAATTACATATATACACCAATAGTACATGGAATACTCTTCAATCAAAAATAATCTCCTATAAACCATGGTCATTGAGCTAACACCATAAAAAAATTATACCCACACAATTCATCTACATTTTTTGTAAAAGTAGGTGTTAGTATATATATATATGCATAGAATTCATCTATAATGATTAACTATCATGTCAATATTATTCATGCATAAAAAACAACACATAAAAATCATAATACATTATAAAATTATAATTCACAAAAATCCAAAAGAATAATCAAGGTTAAATATCTTCAAGTTATCAATATAATACAAAAAATTTCTTCATTACTACTCACTCATAAATTTGGTTGCAATAGTGTACATTTTTCCATTCATAGGTATAACCCAATAAAGTATTTCATAGCAAAAGAGTACAATATTAAATACTATTAAAATAAAAAATATGTAATATATCAGAAATCATAGGAAATCGAAGCCCACCTAAAAAATATAATTATTTTTTTCAATGTAACTCTAATAATTTCTTTTAAGAGACATTTAAAACCTATAAATGTCCAAACTATGTGGGGGAGGGATAGAATACATCTAAACTAGTTATACCTATTGAACAAAGTTCACAAAAAATTAGTATCCTGCTACAAGGCGTATCCAATTTACATCTAAATAGTTGTTGACAGGGAATTAAAATATATATAAGGGGTATTAGGCTACACATGAAAGTGTCATCTTATCTAGTTGGAAACATTGAAACTGGTTCTCCTATCACTAAATTAATATAAAAAACTATTAATTATTAATTCACATAATTCCAATCCCATGATAATTTTATGATCATACACTAAGAAGGTCTCAATAAATAGATCAGATCAATAATTCAATTTTATTATCCAAATAACTTGGTCCACTATTCCATAATATATATATTATTAATCAGATCAACTATCCCACAAAACTATGCAATGAGTTATGATATGAAGAACATATGACTATTTGATAAAAAAGGCCATGTAGTCCACATGACTATTCAATAAACTATGTTAACTAATACAAATGACTATTCAAACTACCCATCAAAATACTATACTCTCCTATTGTATATAGATCAAGGTAGAACAATATTTACTCCTATAATATATCCAAGTAAATTTCATACTATTGTCATCCACTTTAGATCATCTCATGTTGATTAGACAGATAGTCATTGGATAATTTATCCTAATATCAAAAAAGAACACTTTATTCACAGTTCCATCCAATATATATTTTACTAGAAGATAATAATATCATAAATTCAACTAACCTTAAACAAAACAACATATATATTAATTTTATATGTAAACATGTATTTTATACTAATCAAAAATCATCAAAATGATAAAATCAATTACATAACAATATATAGTCCATGTAATTCCCATGATAAATCCACATCTAGGGGAGAATAAAATTATCCCATCTCTAGCTAATATTCCAAATCATGTTAGTAATATGATAATCCATGTATTTTACTCCATGTGAATGTAAAAATTCAATAATTTCATTATTACTTTCCAATATAATCAACACCATCAATTTCTCATATCTGGATAAATTTCATGTTGGTATGATTTACTATATTTATACATATAGATATGGGTTTCAAAAAAACCTCTAATATAGTATAGTAAACATAACATTTTCTTGAATTCCCACTCATTGGATTGTGTTAAAATGTTAATTTATATGTTTCATTAACTTTATTTCTCCAAATGATTCAATAGAAAACACTATCTTGATATAGTTGAAAAAAGAATAAATGGGGTACTCATAAAATTTTATCTAGGCATCACTGTTTTGAATCATAATATCTAATGTTCTGAATTACCAAAACACCCCTAAAATAATCATTATTGAAATCAAAAAAATTAATAATTATGATATAAATATGAAAATGAGAGTTTCTTATTATTCATAATTTGAGTATAGCCACTGAATAAGAAAGATTTATTTTTCAACATTAATATTTGTGCATGTCTATGAAATAATATTAATACAAATATTATTATTTATAAATTAAATAATAAAAAAATATATTATTTGTATTCTTATTAGTACTATAATTCATACATAATGAATTTATGAAAAATTTATTAATTATATATTCTGGAATATTTTTTAATCCTCAATATTCCCGGTAGATATTTATTTATATTTTTAATTATATATATATATATGTGTGTGTGTGTGCATGAGATATTATAATAATTTTATATAATATATATATAATGTTTTAAAAATATATTTGGAGGGTTTCAAACATCTAAGGGAATTATAGTGGAGGAAACCATAGATTAGGCCCCATAACTTGGTTATGGGGTGTTTCTCTTTAACACTATAGTTGGGTTCTTACTACATCATATGTCAACTACTTTTTTGTGAGAATTATCTTCCAAAATATAGGCCAACATCCTGGAATATTATCCTCCATTATATCCTTTTAGGATAACTCAGTCATTTTCTCATCACCTCCTTTATAAACATAGAAGACTATTTCCTCCACCACTTCACAACACTCCCATATCAATAGCCCCTCCCTATAATTAATATCATCTCACTCATCATTAGCTATGACCACTAACAATTTTACACCTGAATCATAATTATCTATTTATAAAATTCATCAATATTAGGTGAACCAAAACATCACACTTCCATACCACCAATAATATCTTACAAATCTGATCATCGCTGGATGCATAGATCCACCATCCTACTATATTTTTCAATCATCCACACACCTTAACCCACTTAACAAACAACATGTAACTCATATATCTATGATAAACCATTTTTACCAACCTCTCCCATCTCAATAAATATATCTATTGCAGTTGTAATACCCCCAAAAAATTATATGTATTTCGTCTAAAATAAATTGTACATATTCGATATCTTTCTTGACATACAACCATGATTTTAAATGTACATTTGATGTAGTATACCATTATATCCTTGTTTCTGGATTTTTGTATATGAAATGGAATAAACAAATTTTAAATATATATATAAATATTTTCTTAATTGAAATTTATTTTTTAATTCCTAATAAAAAAATTTATTTTTTTTAAATAAAATCATGTATTGATTAAAATGCCTCATTTTTTAAGAAAATTATTTTTCTACATCTCATGTATTATTATCAAAATAAATAATTTTAATATCTATTAAATATTAATTTTAATAAAACATATTAGTAAATTATGAATAATTATCCATGGATTTGTTATCTAAAATTCAATAATGAAGATAAACTTTTTTTATGGCCAAAATAAACATTATAAATAAAACGTTTTTTATGTTTTCAACGAGTTTTAATCATGGAAAATTAAATAAATCTATATTTATTAATTTTTTAATAAATTTGAAAATAATATATTCATTAAATTATTTTGACAATCACTTGAAAATTTTTAATAGTTGTGGAATGAAATTACTTTTAGTTTTATGCTTGAAAGTGCAATTTTCAAAATACCTAATTTCATTAAAAATTTTATGCTAATTGAAAAATTTATTTCATAAAATTATAGATATGGAATTTCATAAAATTCATTAAATATTTTTATTCATAATTTAAATATGTTATAATGATATTAAATTCATTATTTCACAATTAATAGTAAAAACAATAAAAATATGTTAGCATGGTTATGGATAAAACATGTTTATTGGGGTATTAAACCAAGATAAGGGGTAATACTTCCACATAAACTTGTTGTATTATTATTTTATTATGGTTTCTAACCCTAAATTATGTTTCCTTATAATAATTTTCCATTTTGAAACATTATACTTGAGGAAGACATTAAATATATTAAAATATTTTATGTAATTCTTTATGTTCCCACTCCCTCACATATAAATAGAAACATTTTTTCCTTAGTTATTAAAGAATTCTGATCATTATATATCTTCCAATACCTTTCCCAAAAAAATTAAATATTACCCCCTTATTATTATATCCCTTAGTATTCTCCCAAGACTAAGATTTCTAGGCTAATGTAGTAAGCCAAAGTTAGTCTCTCAAAGAATCAGTATAAATATTATCCAAGATATTATGATTTTATTACTACATCCAGAAACTACAAAAACTATTATATCCCTCATTAAATTATTACTCGCCTATCATAAATATTTTTATATTTTATTATGCAATTTTTATACCTTTTTCTACCTCATTTCCGAAAAATTGGTAACGAAAGTATCACCCATGCATACATTTTAACTCTGTCTCCACGTAGTGATATGATTCATGTTCCGTCAGCACCTAAAATTTTTGGGTTTAATGATTTAATTAATAATTATATGTGATTTTAGTTATATAACAATGATTCATTAATGATAATATATTATTTCGTTTTTTTTCTTTATTTTCTGAATAAAATGAAACCAATTCCCATGTGTCCGTACTAAGAACCGTCTTGATGAATGATATAATTCAATTTTCTATCCCTAAATTTTATGGTCAACTATAAATATGTATATAATTAAAATATATGATTTTAATATCATTATTAACATTATATAGATGATAGGACCGTGATAATTTTGAATGAAACATAACTTCTCAACTAAAACATTCATGAAATAAGAAACATAGAATACCCAAAAAAGATGATCTTAATAAAAAAAATTAATAAATGGGGGATGAAATTTTATAGGTGAACCATATAAGGTATTATAGTTATTAATATATTTATTTTATGTAATTATAAAAAATTCAATTTTATATAAAAGAGGATATAGATCTTAATAATCATGTAGGAATTAAGGTAAGGGTTTTATGTTACAATCTAAATTTTATTGGAATTATTTATACCTAAATTTTTTATAATTTAATTATATTACCAATTTATCAAAAAATTAATGAAAAATATTATAATATGGTTATTTAAATATGTTACATATTTTTATTTAATTTTCCTCTCTATATGTATGCAATGGTATAAAAGACTATATTTAAGGAAAATATAATTTGTTTCTCTATTCAGTCAGAAATCTTTTTCTTCCATGAATATATTTTATTTATTTTTTTTAAGAGGTTTAATATTATTATTTATATACTTATTAATTTTATTTTTCCAATGTATAAATTTCTAAATAATGTATAAAATGAAGCATCTTTTCATTTTTTAAATATTTTTATTTTTAACTGTTATTGAAAAAATGATCGGATTAATTGTTTTAACATACACCATATAAAATATCATTCATGTCATCATGAATACTCACAGGTTTGCAGTTTCCTAAAAAACATCATAGAATTATTCAAATAAAATGTTTTTTGTAATACTTTTAAAAATTTTATATTTTAAATAGCAGATCTCAAAATTAAAATGTTATTTTCCTTAAAAAATATTCAATAAATATTTTAATGGACTTTTTCATCTATGATAACATCCTTTGATGTTATATATGTGTCATTGGGGATATGGTTCTTTGATAATATCATTATTTTAACTCTATGTTATTTAATATTATGTTGATAAAATGTTGATGAAAATGGTTTACTTATCTATGGGAAAATGTATGATCAAATGATAAATGATCTTATGATCTTATTTAATACACATGAGTGGATTAAGATAATGTGTTGGGTGGGTCCATTATAATACTATAATTGATTGGGATAAGAATAATATTTTTCGAGATAAACAGGTGAATTTGATGTTATATAATCCCAAAATAGAGTAAATAGGTTTCTATCAAAATCCCAATAATGATATATGGTAGGTTATCATAATCCCAATGTAGGTACATAGGTGGTTTTACCAAGACTAACATGAGATGAATATCATAATGGTTAGCCTTGAAAAAATATTTCTATGATTATGATTATTCCAATGTTAATGGAACATTTTTATAACATGATCATACACCAATTTTATTCTCTCATGGATCATGTTCTTTTATTCATCTATGATCCATGCCATGTAAACTACCATGATATATTAAATGAATCTTTTTTATGAAATATGAATTAATGGATATGGTAATTAAATTTCAATCTCATGTTCTCATTCCATTGTGATTATGTTATTCTTAATTGATCATTATACCTCCCTTGTTTATCCTTAATGGTTATATGAGAACACCCTTTATAACATTTCATTTTCCCCATGAAATGAAGAAATATTTTATATATGATATATCTAGGAAGGGTTTTAGTTTTGAATAACTTAGTTGGGGTATTTTTTTATTTTATTTACTAGTTGTTTATATATCCATATTTACAAATACATTAAATCATTATTGTTCAAACATGGGTCATAATAATTTTAAAAGAATATACATATAATATAATATAATATTTATGTATGTAATTTTTAGGTTCACTTTTTTGTTATCTATGTAATGTTTACTTGTCATGGAAAACTAGGATGAGGATAATTTATTTAGAACCCTGAGGATATGCCTAAGTAAATGATAAAATACTATGTTGGGGTAAAAAATGGCATTGTTTTTACTAAACAATAAATCCCCATATGGATACTATTATTTAGATTACTTTTTTGAAAATATACTCCTAGGAAAAGAAATTTGAAATAGGGGGATAAGGTATTAACATGATCTTTACTGGTTCAATAATAGTTGGCCTAGGACTACTCGCCTATCTAGAATCTCCTAAGAGATATTCTTGGTTTAATTAAAATTTTCTTTATAAACCAGTATGATGGATTTGAATATATGATGACCATGGATCACCTAGAATAAACCTAAGGTGTCATATATTGAATATAAATTGTCATATATTATACATCTATAAATAAGTTTCATGATTTTATAGTTTTTCTCAATGATTATTATTTAAAAAAATACTAATTAGTAAAATCTAAAATATTTATCATGATAGAATCTTGTTAAAACAAAATTTTATAGAAAATACACCGATTTACCTTCTAAGAAACCAAATAAAATGGGAAATAGAATAAAAACATTTTTATTTCGCATAGAAATGCTTCCCAATCCATGAATAATTCTGAGAATCCAAATGAGAAAAGGGGAAAATGACATTATTTTAAAATAATTTTTGGTAATATCCACAGTCATTTAATGTATTAATTAATTATATTATTACTAATTAATTTATAATTACCACTAAAATGATATTTTTAATTATTTTATCCTCGGAGCTGGAAATTATAATTTTGGTTGTTTATTATTTGAAAGTAGAAGCATATAAATGGTGGAATATTATTAAGAACATGAGGAAATATGAGAAAATTGATTATATGGAGTTGGATAAGATTAGAAGGTTATTTTTTAATGTATAATTTCTTATATTCTTCATATAAAAATTGAGAAGGAATCCCATGAGCTAAAGAAGATGGATAATAAATCCAGTAGTACTTATGAGGAGAATTTTAGAATACATGTGTAGTATGAATATTGTATTGTTATCCAACCTTTTTAAACGAATGAATAAATTCATCAGTAGATTTAAAACAAGTTTATAAAGGGATTTATTAATAAGATCCTTTATTATCTTTGAATAAATTCATAGACAACCATTAATCTCATTATTTTGATAGGAAAAGAATTTTGTAATTTAATGGAAATATTAATAATAAAATCTGTAGAGGGAAGAGAATGTGTATTCTATTATGCCAGAACTATGAAAACAAACGATGATTAAATTTACTTAATGGGACTATTAAATTATTTATTTATAGAATTGAAGCTCAGTAGTAAACTGATTGCTGATGTGGTTGGAAGGTGGTATTTTATGTTGTGAGTGGAGAGAAAGATCCAAAGAATGAAACACCCAAAATCCAATGTTTCAAATTAACAGAGTATGGTAATTATTCTATCCACTTATAGAATTCATGTTTTAAGGTTGATGATCGATGTTAGCAACCACATAATCCCAGTGATATAGATAAATATCATGTGATCTCTTTTTCAATGATGGTATGCAATAACGATGCCAAGAATGATACACATACTATCAACTATAGAACATATAATGTATTATTTGATTATAGGTATACCAACCAAAATACATATGATGAATTTGGTAAGGGTAACATATTACAACCTCAATAATTAGGTATTTAATTAACATTGAAATCTACAAATAGTTTGATGAATACACCTCATGTATTTGATTCTTCTCCTACTGATGTTTGTGGATAGGTACTTCATGCAAATCACATTATTCTATATGATATTTGAATATGATTAAATTTTGGGCATGGATTTTATTTATTTATATAAATCCCAAATCAATTTTTAGAAAGACTAGTAACATTTGATATTCTGAATTGACCAATGAATTCCTATCATTTCTAGGATAAATATACACTTGTAATTTCAATTACATCATTTTTATAGGTCTGTATTCCTATTCCAAGGGGGTTTTTTCTCATATTTTGTAGAAGAAAATGAAAATCATTGATATGCATACTATATGAGTATATTTTTAAGTGATTCAGGAACTGTTTCATGTCCTTCCATTCAATCATGAAATTTTGTATTAATAATAACGCATTTTTGGAATTAAAACTATTTCAAAGACTACAAATAGAATGGACCTGATTCAGTTTGGGAATTAAAGAAGAAAATATATTATTTTCATCATAAGGGAATCATTTTGTAATGTGTGTCATCATGGTGTGGATATATTATTATTTTTAATAATAATGATGTATTAATTCATTTTTTTATTGATTGTCAAAAACATAACAAGATCTTAATCAAGAATAACTATCCTCTAACCAATATTGATGATTTATTTGATCATTTTTAATAAGTTTAATACTTATCAAAAAATTAACTTTTTGGAAATTATCAATTGGGGATAAAATGTGATGATATAACCAATATATCCCTTAATAAATGGTATAGACACTATGAATTTATAGTGATTGCATTTTGTCTTATTCTTTACCCTAATATCATTATGTATTTCATGAATACAGTCATTAGATATTACTATGATCAATTTTTTTCTTTTATAGATAATATTTTTATAAATTCTAAGAGAAATGGAGAGTATGTATATCAATTGAGGATTATTCTGAAGCTCCCATGAAAGGAGAAGTTGATTGAAAAAATTACAAATTGAATTTTTTTCAATAATATAGATCATTTTTTGGGTCATTTAATCTCAAGTGAGGGTATATTGGTGGATCCATCAAAGGTGTGATTATTTAAATAGTTATATTTATTAATTATGATGATTGGGATCCACATATTTATTATATTTTCTTGATATTATCAATTAAATTTGAATAATTTCTCACAGAATGATAATATACTCATTATATTAATGAAGAAGGGAGATATATTACCTTGGATAGATAAATGTGAGGAAAATACCAAGCAGTTAAAATATTTTTGTTCAGCACATATATTCGTACTACACCTTTTATTTGATAAGGTTTTGTGATCTATAGTGATGTATCAAATAATGTAATAGGATGTGTCCTCGTGAAAAATGATATGATGATACCTTATACCTTGTCTGAATTTTAAAATCATGAGTATAACTACTGAACTCATGATATAGAGTTAGCAATATTATTAAATTTTATAATGATATCAATTCATTATCTTTATGGATAATATTGTTCCATATATACTGATCATATACATATAATGTATATATTATCCCAAAGAGAGAACAAGGTGGTTGATGATTTAAGATGAAATAATCATACTAAATTATTTATAATGATGACAATAATGGGTCTAATATTTTTGTACTTGTAAAGGATGGAACATGATATTATAATGAAAGGGGATAAATAATATCTTTCTCAATTTAACGTCAAATTATTTTCCTTTTATATATTAAAGAGATATAAAAGTAATATGTAGAGTTGTAAAATAAGGAAATAATTTTTGATGAATTCAACCTTTATTATGAAGGAATGAGAAGGTTTAGAAATAAAGAATCTGTCCTATAAATACTATAATTGATAATTATTTTTGTGGATAAATATCATCATTTATCATTATTTTTTATCCTTGATGTATCAACATGTATACAGATATGAAATAGTAACTTTATAGGGACAACAAGAATACGTATGTTGCATATTATGTATCTTGATTCCAATTATTTCATCATGTTAAGGATAAAATATTTATGTATTAGAGGATTTTATAACCTTTACTCATACCATAATAAAAATAGAAAAACATAATGATGGATTTTATCATCAGACTACCCAAAAAACTATACAAAATAAAGCTATTTAGGTTGTTATTAATGGCCTTATGAAGTCAACACATTTCATTTTTATTTGAAATTATTTATATCTAGATTGTATTTCTAGGATATATATTAATTATATGAAAGAGTTTCATGGAGTACCATGTTCTATTTTATATAATCATGATCTAATGATTACCTTGATGTTCTGGAGAAGTATTTTGTAATATCTGGATATATAGTTGTGTTTTATTACTATGTATCATCCTATGATATATGGTGGGTCTGAGAGAACCATAAAAACCCTACAGAATTATCTATGATCATATTATCTAATTTTCAAATATTGTTGGGATCAACAACTTCCACTTGTTTAATTCTATTATAACAATATATTTCACATGAGAATTTATGGATCCTTTTGAAACCCTTTGAAGAAGGAAGTATCGAACTCCAACATTTTGGGATCAGGATTGAAAAATAAATCTACTGAGATTTTATCTTATTGAGGAAATTGTACTAGAGGTTATATCCATTCAATATAACATCAGGGTAGCTCAGAGTATGTAGAGGAGTTATGGTGATAATCACCAAAGAGATCTAGATTTTTATTTTATAAGAATAAATTAATATTAATTTCTCCATAGATTAACATTATGAAATTATAAAATAAGTAAACTTTTATCCCTATGTATATTACAATGTTTAATATCTTGATTAGATTAGGAATGTTACTTATTTTTTTGAACATCCACCATACATCTCTCAAGTTCTAGATGTTTTCCATTTACCTCTCATGAGGATTTATATACTGAATATATCACTTTTAATTTAATCATAGGTTTTACCTCTAGATTATGATTATTCCTATGAATATAAACTATAAAAAAATCATTTATTATAATGATAATTTTATATAGAACAATTATACTCACCTGATTAAATTTTTCTAGAGGAATCATAAATTTATAAAAGCTACATGAAAACCTAATGATGTTCTGAATTAAAGATATACTTAATTTTCTAATAGAGTGATGGAACTTTTAGGGAGAGATTAATTTTAAGGGGTTAGAATATAACACCCCAAGATTTTAGATATATTTCTTTATAAATGGACATAAAGTATTTAATGAATTTATTTATATGAATCCATGAGTCTAAATGAACCCATGATATAATATATACTTATAAAATATTATATATATCTGTAGGTATGAATAATAATAACCACATTATGAAATATATAAATAAATAATTTCCTTAATTCAAATGTTCTTTATTAATGTAAAATAAATAGTTTTTAAATTTTGATGAAAATCATTTCATAATAAAAAATATCTATTTTTTCAAAAATATATTTTTCAATAAGTTATTCATTATTATAATTTTTTCATATAGATTTCTATAAAAAATTGTTTTTATTTTAATTAATGGAGGTTTTATGAATAAATACACATACCTTATTTATTTAAAATAATACAGTGCAGATAAAATCATTTAAAGTAAAAAAATATTTTTTTCTGTAAAAATGTTATGATGTGCGCAATGTATTTTAATCATAAAAAATAAATAAATAATTATTGATTAATTTTTAATGAAATTTAAATATTATATATTCAATATAATATTTTTATGTTCATTTTATACTTTTTACTAGGTATTTAATGAAGATAAAATAATTTTTATTCTAGAAAATTTATTTTTCTAAAAATAGTTTTTAGTTGCATTTTTCATAATAAATTTAAATTTAATTTAATTTAATTATAGAAATTTAATTTCTTAAAACAGACTCTATATTGTTGATGTTTATTTCTAATAATTTAATAGCATAAATTTATTTTTAAGCTATATTGAACGTTAAAAACATAAATATTTTTTCCACGGTTATGGATTGAACGGTTCTATCAGGGGATTAAACTAAGAGATAAGGGTAATATTTATATATAAATATGTCTAATTCTTAATTTTTGTTGGGATATATTCCAAATATTATCTTACCTTTAAATTCTCATCTACTTGGATTCATTATACTTCATAATTATTTTAAATATATGAAAAACATTTACGTATTTCCATGTGTGTCCTCTCTCACATATTAAAGGGAATCTCTTCTCCACCCTTATTCACAAATTTTGATCCTTCTATCTCAAACAATAAAAATACATAAAACATTGTATCTTTTAACACATCATAATAATACCTAGTATTCATTGATGAACAATCATTAAATACTTATGATTTATTCCAAATAACGTCTCTGATAGAACTGGTTAAAATTTTAACCGAGCCTCTTTGATTTTATTTCTTATTCCATATTATATAATCAATTTTTTTGAGTGATAACATTATTAATTCAATATAATAAATATAATTGATATTTTATATTTATGATATAAATTTTTTTCCACCTCCATTCTATCAAATGGAAAATTAATCTGTCACTCATGCATATGTGTGGAATACCAATTCTACATAGAAATATGATTCATTTTCCATCCCCACTAAATATTTATAGATATAATGATTGATTAACAATTATATATAATATTTATGATATTATTATTATTATATAATGGTATAATATTATTTATCATTCTCTCATTACTGACCTTATTTTCTTTATAAAATAAAAATATCGTTCATGACTACATTTGAACTACGATCTCCATGAATGGTCTAACACATTCTTATAACTCTAACTTTTATAGATGGTTTAATATTTATTTATATATATATATATATATGATATATGATATTTATATCATTATTATAATACTTTAGATGATGTTACATTGGCCAATGTGTAAAGACTATAATGACCAAATAGAAATATACATGAAAAATGAAATAGCTAAGACACAGAAACAATGACTATAACAAAGATTTTTTTTGAAATGGGAATAAAAATATAATAAGTGGACCATATAGGAATTATTATACATATTTTATAGATTTACTATAAATTCTAATTTATTATACCATTAGTTATAGCTCTGTTGATGCATGTTAGACATGTTGTAAGGGATTTATGTTATAATCTCATTTTTATTGATATTGTTTCTGATTCAATTTCCAATGATAAAAAATGTATTAATTATCTCTCAATAATCTCATAAAAATTATTCACATATAGTTATTTATATATATTGCTTATTTTGATTTAACTATCCTCATCCTATTTAGTAAAAAAAGAAATCTTATGTAAAAAGGCCTTAATTAAATATTTGGTCAAGAATTTTTTTCTTCTATGTGAATATTTTCATTAAAATTCATTAACGAATGTAATTATAATTCTCCAAATAATTACTAGATTTATTTTTACCCATTTTTGAGTTTTTCAAAAACTATTTAAAATGTATTATGTTTTTACGTTCTAAATTTGTTACTTTTCACATATTGAATGAAATTTTAAAGGAAAATTGTTAAATATACAGTGCATCAATAACATTTCACGCCATCAGGAAAAAAAATTCATTGAAGTTTCATTTACCTTTTTTTGTTCCTTTTAATGAAAATTTTCCCTACTTATTTTATATATTGCTAAATTTAAAATAAGTGATCTGAAAATGAAAAGGTTATTATTCGTATGAAATATTCTAGTGATCTTATACTGGAATTTTTCATCCTTGATAACATTCTATGATGTTACATATGCTTCATTGCATATATGATTCTATGTTTCCATTCTTATTCATTCATAGGATGGATTATAATTATGATTATGATATATTTATGATAACCTTTTCCTTTTCAATAGATTATAAAATGTTCAAATTATTAATTTTTTCATGTTTTAGTTCAATACACAAAAATGTATTATGAATATTTGATCGGTGGGTCTAATATATCCCCGAAATGCGTCGAATAAAGATTAATGTTTTATGATATAGAAGGATACATGGGAGGTTATCTCAATCCCAACAAGGTAAAACTATTTCTTATCCCAATACCAAAGTAGGTACATCGGTAGTTAGCATGATCCAATCATGTGACTAATTTCTTGGTGGGTATCCCTAACATAATATTTCCAAGATAAGGATTATGATAAAATTTATGCCACTATTTTATGAAATGATATTATTCCAATGTTGGTCTCTTGTGAATCATATTCTTTGAATCATTTATGATTCATTTATTATAAACTAACAAGATTTTTACCATGATTCACAATTATGATTAATGACTTACTAGGTACGATATTGAAATGTTAATATCTGGTTATCATACACAATAATCATGTTTTTCGGAAATGATCACTAAAACATCCCTTTTTAACATACTAAGAATATAATATAACCCTTTATTATATATCATTTTCACTAGTATATAAATAATTTTTTTATGTATTATTTTTATAAGAATGTTTCTAGTTATAAAGAACATAGTTGGAAATGATGTTGATCTTTATCATACCATTTGTTTATAAATTGCTGTTTACAAAGACAGTTTACCTTTATTGTTTTGGAATGGATCATAATAATATATAATGATTAAATATATAATAACATTTAATATTTAAACATGTAATGTTTGGGACACTCATTAGTCATTGTTTCCACTCTAACTTTAATGATTACAGAATTTTAAGGTATTCATTCGAACCCACATCAATAGGTCACTGAACTACACACATATCTTATCTAATACCAACTAAATAACATTATCCACCACTAATACCTATGGATTTATTCCATATGAGAGATGAATCATGATTATATGGGTTATTATCTTTGATCTAGAATGGTTCTAATGAGCATACTGACATTATTATAGATAATTAAGGATTCAGTCAGAGCACATAAATTATCTATGAATAGATTCCATCAAATTAGTTAATTCATATTATAAAAATAAATTCAACTCTATACTTTTAACTATATATGAAAATTTTAATATTAAAATACTATATAATAACATGGTTTACATGGTTTAGATAATACTATAATGATGGATCACAAACTCTTCATTCGGTTCGTATGGGACACATTGGTTTTTCCCCTTGGACCTTGTAGAAAAAGAATGGTTTAGGAGTGAAACCAAGTATATATAAGAGTTTGGCCAAGTTCAATCCCATGGACCATAATAAATTAAAGTAAATGATTAATTCAAAATTATCTTATAGTCAATACTACACTCAAGGAATTTTAATCCAATGTATTGTTGAAACACATTTTTTATTTATATAAAAACTAGAATATGATGAATCATACATTAAATTATGTTATTAAAAAATATAATTAATGCTTTGAAAATCAAAACATCTTCATATGACAGCATATATTTAATCAAAATATTCATAAATAATCAAAAAAAATAGAATAGTTTTTTTAGGGAATTAAGTAAGTTAAGATTTCAATTTTATCCCTTGGATATGGTATTACCAAAATTAATAATAAAATTTACCAACATTAAAAATGGAATTTTCATTTATTTTTGACACTCAAAAAAATTAAACTGCAAAAATAATAAACTCATACATGAAACAAAATGACTTTTTGAACAAGAACATTATAATTTTTCAACAACTGAATCTCTATGAAACTTATAACTTTAAAAAAATAGTCCATATACCAAGAATGTTTTCACTAAAACAAATTGAAAATATATTACCTTTTTTTATTTAATTTATCGATAAATTATTCTGAAACATCTAATTTTGTTATAAAAAAATTAGAAATCATATAACATAGACATATACACCCTCATTTTGAATATTTTCTTACATGTGTTATTATTTATACATCCATCACAATTAAACATATTGGATCATCTATTATCCCATTACATATGCATTATGACCCCACACTATAACATAATTATTGAGATGGTATGTGTGAGTATGATATACTCTATAATACCAAATGTAGGATCGAAATAATAAAGATAATGAATAAAGTATCTAATGATTCTTGAAATACAAGAGGGGTGAATTGTATACTTTAAAAAATTCTTTTGTAACTTTTAAAGACTGTTATGTTTTACAAGGTTAAACAATGTAATTCACAAAACCTCTAAGTTCTACACACTTTCTTGATTCAGGAAAAATTATTCCAAGAAAGTGAATCTAGAAAGATAGTTCCGTAAAATTAATCTTAATGAATGTTTAAAAAGATAAAGATTCTACCTTAAAGCGTATAGAATCTTACTAAATCAGAGTATACAAGTATAAGAAATTATAAGATATTTATACTTACCTCAACAAATAAAATGCATCGGAAAACTTGTAACAATACAAGTAACAAGTAATAAATCTTTTAACACAAAGAAAAGGGTATCCAACAACCTTGATTAAAGGTTCCTTGATTTATACTTTCAAGAAATTATATCTTACCCGAACAAGGGTAAGCCCTCGATATGAAGATCAGAGTCTATCTTGTTATGCCGGCAATCCCTCAACTTCAAGGTAGTCGACACCTCTATCTTCCTCAGTAAGGAAGCCCTCAAAATCAACGTAGTCGGCACCTCTTTCTTCCTCGGCAAGGAAGCCATCAACTTCAAGTTAGTTGGAACCTCTATCTTTCTATCCCCGGAAGCCCTTGAATGTACTCAACAACATTTGGAGTCGCACAAAGAAAATCTGAAGAAGTAGTTCAGTATGCACAAAGCAATAAAGCCTCTCTCTCTAGAAATCACTTCAACATCATGTAATCTCTAGATTTATCAACTTATTGTGAGCTCCTTCATATGAGCTCTGATTTATAGGCACGACTTCAATGTTTGGCTCCCTCCTTCAACGGTCATATTTTTCCTTGAATTTTGGAGGGACCTATACACGTGTCACTCAAACAAAGGTTAGTTAGTAACTGAAATCACGACATTGTTTTATAACAAAACAAGTGTAAGAAAAAATTTGGTTACATAACCAAAGTCAATTATTCGAAATGTAAGCAAATAAAAGTTTAGATTCTAACCAAAAACAAATTTGGAGTCTTATAATACAAGGATATTTGGATTTCTTTCTAAGGAATTCGAAACCTGAACTCTATAGAATTCCAGAGTCTGAATTTCAAGGAAATTTGGACTTGGGATTTACAAGAATTCCAAACCTGAACATACGATGTTCTGAGTCAGAGTTCATGAGAATTCAAAGTTAGAACTCAGAAATTTTGGAGTCAGGATTCATTAGAATTCATAGGAATAACTCACAATGTTCGGAGTCAGAATACAATAGAATTTGCAGTCAGAACTCACAAGAGTTTGAAGTCCAAATTCATAGAACTTGAAGTTTGACTTCAGATTCTAAAAATAGAATGCTCTTTATCTAAGTTTACATGATTCATAGATTTTAGGTATGATACTGAATTTTACATTTAGACAAAATAATTAACAATGAAAAACATGTTAAGGAAAAAATTTCTTTGGGGAAGGAAAATTTTCCTTAGAGAAGTGAAACATAGGGTTGAAAGAGATTTTCTTTAAGATAAGTTGTTTGTGATTTTCAAAACAAGATGGAAATTTAAATTCATAAGGATACCTTATTGACTTAACAATCTCACCCAAACATTAATAAATAGAAAATTCATAAGGAAAACCTTATTGACTAAACAATCTCCCCCTTTTTGGAAAGCACAAACATCCTTATGAAAAAGAATAAAAGGACTTAGAAAATATATTTCTAAGCTCTAAAATAAAACTTATCTCCCTTTAAACAAGGACAGTGATGAATGCGACTAACTCCCCATTAGGCTTTAGAACTCTAAGGATCATATTCTAGATTTTTGAAATGAGATTTTCTATTATCTTGAGTACGGAAATCTTTGTAATGAAAAATCTCCCTTGGATAAACTCCCCATTACTTAGAGATATTTCTTCGTTACTTAGTATTATTTTTCCTTTCTCCCCCTTTGTGATCTTCAAAAATAATTTAAGGTAATATAAAATAAATTATAGTACCTGAAATATTAGTACAAAGCATGAAAAAAAAGAATGAGAAACCAAAAATTCATTAAGATTGGAAGAATTTTAACAATGAAGAAAATACAACAAAAGATCAGATTGGATATATTTTCATTCCTTCTCCTTGGGTATCAATTTCTTCATAATGGTTTTATGATTTTTATGTTCTTTGTGATCTTCCTCTACTTGCTTTAGAATTTGATCCTGATCCTCAGCTTTCTTCTCTAAATATTTGATCTTCTCTTCATGAACCTTCAGAGCCTCTGCCTGAGCCTTCAACAACTCATCTTGCTTGATTCAATTCTCTTCTATCTCAATCTGAAGATCCCTTTCCCTCTTCTAGCTTTGGGCAATAGAATACAACTTCCCATTTAGATCCTTTACCTCTTAAATCAAATTATTTTGACCAAGGGTTAGCTATTCCTTAAATCTAGTCATGAGATCCCTTGATTTTACTATCTTCATTATCAAAAGATTCCTTAACTTCATGTTAAAAGTCATCAAGCTCTCCCAAGTCTTAAATTATTTTCATTGACTAGATAACCACTTTCTTACAAGATTTTTTTTGTGGGAATCTTAGTTGATAAAGAAGTTCTTGAAATTGGTCTGAAGATGGAAACACTTATCCATCACCATGGATACTAAATCCAATTTTTGATTCAAGTTCTGTTGGAGAATCTGACATCTGGAGTCAATAGTTAGAAAGATTAGAATGGTGTCAACAATCTTATTTAGTGATTGAATGACAAAATCATGTCCCAGAGCTGATGATTCCGAATATGAAACTTTTCTTGGTGATGGTTCTTCCTCTAGCTTGACAAGCTTCCTCTCAGATGATGCACCATATTCCTTCTTCATTAAAGAAACTTTGGTAGGTGTATCAACAACCAATTTTTTTCCCTTATTGGTTCTTGGAACAGCTTCTTCATCTGGAGACTCATGTTCACTATCAGACTACTGAACAATTATATCTTCATCAACCTTCTCCTTCTCGACTCCAGCCTCAGCATCCTCTGGGTGAATAAAATATTGATTATAAATATCTTCCTCAGAGAGCTTATTTACTTCATCTTCAGCTTTTTCATCACCCCCAGGAGAATCAAGCTTCGAGTATTCAGCTTGTAAATTCTGAATTGATAATTTCTCAGATGCGCATTCCTTCTCATGAAAGTCTTCAACTTTCGGAATGATATATTCTATGTTAGCACTGCTTCCTTCTTCTTTTACTTCTTCCAAAACTTCCTTCTCTTCAACAACCTTTTCTTAGGATTTTTCCAAAAGTCATGTACTTCTTCTACGGAGTCTCAGGTAGGGGTTTTACCAAGAAATATTTTGGTACATGGATATTCTTGGATGCTATTTCAGTATCCATTAGAAGGTATTGAAAAAAATTTAGCCTCAGACATCTTCTTCTTTGGCTTCATTTCCTTAGCTTGCTTCTCAATCTCATCAGCTACCTTCTCTTTCAAAGCTTTGTCCTCTACAGGATCCAAGCCAAACTGTGTCTCTCCTTCCTTCTGATTCTTTTTTTCTTCCCTCCACTTGGCTACAACCTCATCTAAATAGGCTTTCTCATTATTTTTATTTGTAGGTGCGGATTGAGTTTCGTTAGCTTCTAAGATTTTTCCTTCTTCTACCACTTCCTTCAACTTCCTCTTATTTCCTCATTTTTTTGATGGTTCAGAAACCTCTTGTTCCTTCAGAGAAGCTTCAGCCTATTCCTCTGGTAAGTCATAGAATTCTCTTGTCTCCTTTGAGAAACCAATGTTCATCCTCTTGAGTGTATCATCATTGATTATCATAACTTTTCAATTCCTTGACTTTGAACTATAAGGGATTTTGAAGGACTCCAAGCACCAAACAATAAGCTTGGAAAGAATGGTCAGGTACATAAGAATATAAGCTTTCAAGTTCCCATTCTTGATATTCTCTATCTTAATGAGAATATGCTACATCATATTTATCTTCCTTAGATTTACAAAAAAAATCAAAGATATACAAATCACTCTTCTTTAGCGTGTCTTTTTCACCCTTCCTCATAATGATAAACCCTTGAAACCACAACTCAAGGATCTAATTATTTGTAGAAAAATGAGAAATCTTTGCAGTCTTGACATCTGAATGTCTAAGACACTCCATAGCCTTCACCTTTAGAAAATTTCCTTAAACATTTGGCAGCTTGTGGGAACAAAACTTGGCTTCCCCTTCATAAGACAACCCCACCAAGATAGAATCCTTGGTGTATGAAATAGTATAGGTTTTTCCATAACTCTTGAATGAAAACATATCTCTCCCTTCATCCTTAAAGAAACAGACCGACTCATATAACTCAATAAGTATATCCAGATACACCAAGTCTTAAGCCCATGGCTTTGATATGGAAACACTTTCACATCCATTAATCTTGATGTTCTTGGAGATAATGCAGTCATACTTGTTGAAGAAATTTGGATGCACCATCCATTCTCTGTATACTTGCCAATCTACAATCGTCTTGACAGAAGACATCTCTTGAGAAGTAACTTCACAATACATTCGGATTAGAGAAAGACTTGAGAGGTTCAGAATGGGATTTTTAAAGAGAGACAGAGCTTCGGCATGCAAAGGCTTGAAAACAATGTGGTACAACCCTTCTGTGGTCCTTTATATAGGCGTTTGATGTGACGATTCGACTTCCAAACTCAATCCAATGGATGAGAATTCTTCTGATCAGATCTGAAGGTTGAAATGATAGACATAAGGAAAAATTGGTAGGATCCGATCTTTTTAGATTTTTAAAGGAAAACATTCGGACTTAAGGAAACCAGAATTTGAGAACTTTTAAAAACACCAAATAAAATACCAGCAAGTAAAAGGTGATTATGAAAACTCAAGAAATAATCATACCTTTTGTATTTCTAAGAAAATTATTCATAATAGGTAATATTCTTCTTGAAGAACTTTATAAAAAAACTACAAAAACCTCCATTACAAAAAAACAATTTGAGTACACAAATCTTTATTAAAAAAAATTCAAGTACCAAAACGTCATTACGAAAATCTTCATTACAAAAAATTTCAGTACGAAAATCTTCATTAAGAAAATTTCAAGTACGAAAAACTTTATTACAAAAAATTTCAAGTACGAAAATCTTCATTGTGAAAATTTCAAGAATGAAAATCTTCATTACGAAAAATTTCAAGTATGAAAATCTTCATTATGAAAAATTTCAAGTACGAAATTCTTCATTGCGAAAAAATTCAAGTACGAAAATCTGCATTATTAAAATTTCAAGTATGAAAATCTTCATTACAAAAAATTTCAAGTACAAAATTCTTCATTACAAAAATTTCAAGTACAAAAATCTTCATTATAAAAAATTTCAAGTACAAAAAACTTCATTAAGAAAAATTTCAAGTACGAAAAACTTTATTTCAAAAGATTTGTGATAAGGGTAAAAAACAACTCTAAAAGTCTTCATTATGGAACGTTTGAAAAACTGACTGCGAAAAGTTTTCATTATGAGAAACTTAAAAAAATATCAAACAAATGTACTCCCCTATGAAAAGGAGATAACTACTATAAGGATATTTGTTCAACAGGAATTTAATGAGAAATATTACCTTACGGTTATCATTCTTAACTTCTGTTTAATGTATTCAAATCTATCGGAGGGTAAATATATTTATGAAAATATCAGCAAGTTGATCTTGAGTTCCGATAAATTGAAGAATGATATCTATTTTTAGTGTGTGATCCCTAAGAAATTGATTCCTAATATCTATGTGTTTTGCACAAGAGTGATGTGAAGGGTTTTTACTAAGGGAAATGACACTTGTATTATCACACAAAATTTGTTTTTTGGAAAACCTTATACCATAGTCTGTGAGTGTGTGTTGCATCCACAACACTTGAGCACAACAACTACCAGCTGCTACATATTCAGCTTCAGCAGTGGAGAGTGCAGCTGAGTGTTTCTTCTTTTAAGACAAAGAAACTAATGAATCTTCTAAGAAATGACATGTTTCATACGTACTTTTTCTATCCATTCTACATCCACCAAAGTTATCAACTGAAAAAAATTTCCAAACAAAATCATTTCTAGAAGTATAGAAGTGTCCTAAATCCATAGTTCCCTTTAAGTAGTGAAAAATTATTTTCATTGCCTTTAAATGACATTCCATAGGATTGTATTGATATCTTGTACATAAGCATACTGAAAACAATAAGTCTAGGTGACTAGTTGTCAAGTAAAGTAAACTTCCTACCATACCTCTTAAAGATGTTTGATCTACTGGTTTCCCAGCTTCATCAAGATCAAGTGTATTTGAGGTACCAATAGGAGTACTAATACTCTTATTATTTTCATATCCATACTTCTTAAGAAGATATTTAATATAATTATGTTATGATATATATATTCCTTCTAGTTTTTGATAAATTTGAAAACCACGGAAAAATGTTAACTCACCCATCATACTCATTTCAAACTCAGATTTCATTATATCATCAAAGGAATCAGATATGGATTGCTGAGTTGAACCAAATATAATGTCGTCAGAATAAATTTGAACAATCAAAAAAAATTTATTATCTTTCTTAATAAAAAGGGTTGCATTTACAGTTCCCTTAAGGTAATTATTTAGGAGAAAACATCTTGTAAGACTATCATACCAAGCTCAAGGGGATTGCTTAATTCCATACAAAGCTTTGGTAAGTCTAAAAATGTGATCAGGATGTTTTGTGTGACATCACATGTAAATAAAGAATAATACATTCTCATATTTATTAATATTTACGAATTAAATATTAATTTTACTTTAAATGGGTTTCTATGTTCGATAGTGTACTCGATACGTAACAAAGAGTTTCTTTGAAATCTTATCTTGCATACTAGTAATAAAATAATATTATTTTAAAAAGTAGTTAACACGTAGCTTTTGTATTAGAGGGAATGAATAGAAACAACTAAAATATGATTATATATGTTTGTTAAATGGTTTTCATTTTTCTGATAAAATATAAAGGCTTAAAATAAGAAAAGAATTCAATTTTAGGTATAGATACTCTAATATTCACTAAAGGTCGACTTATTGCCTTTTCATGGAGAACCTTCTTTAAATATAGTTTTGGTCACACTTATACTTCCTATTGGACCAAATAAAACACTTCTTTAGAATCGGGACATCAAAATTTACTTTGTGTAGATTTTTGGTTTTTTTCCGATAAAGATCATTTTTAATGAATAGTGAAAAATGTTGTATTTTAATTCAAAACCGCTTTTTAATATAATTTATTTATATGATTCTATTATCTTTTGAATTGGTTTTAAAGTGAAATTAGAATATATTTTTACCATTTAATCCAATAGTGGTCGTTGGAATTAATTTCACTTTGAAATTGGACTTAAACTAGTGTCAATCTTTTGATACTTATTGTTTCATAAAAACACGTTATTTGCTCTGACAGCGGAAATTAATTATTGAATTAATTAATGAAACTTATATGTTTTTAATTTTTTAAAATATAAATCATTATTGAATTCGGAATATCAAATATAGCTTAGGGTGAATTTTTGGTATTTTTCTAAAAAACTTCAATTTTTGATGAATAGTGAAACCACTAAGTGGTACTTAAAAAACTGATTTTTCATTTAAATGAAATTCTACCACCTCTTTACTTCAAATTTCAGAAATCCTACATATATGGTTTTCATTAGGAAGTAAAATTTGGTTCAATGGGATTAAAATAATTTTTTTGGTAAATAGTAACTTTTAATTTTTTAATCGCGATTAGAGGTAATTAGTGTAGTTTAAGGTAAAAATAATGTTTTAATAATATTAAATGAACTTTACACATGTACTACCCTTTTTTAATGTGTCGTGGCCGACCAATACAATCCATGGGTCAACTTGGGGACCCCATGGGGCCACTTTGGTAGGAAAATGACATTAATAACTTTTTATTTAAAGTTAAAATAAAAATGTCACAAATATGAGTTGTTTTACTAAAAAAAATTAAATGGGGTTATAAAAGTCATATGTTTTACTATATATATTCATTATAAAGAAAAACAGATTTCCTACATCATGATATTTTTTTATAATTTTTAGACATTAAATAAATTAAATTATTTATGTAACCATGATGATGTAGCGATTACCTCATTATTTAACAATTTAAATAAAATGAAAATATAATGTAACATCTAAGACCTCTACATGTAAAAAACCTATTGGATGGGTGGATTTAGAATCCTTACCACCTTATCCTCTAAATTTATAATTGTGGAAACTTTTTTATCCGAAAATAATTTTATAATAAAGTAACCTTTTATAACTTTCCAAGAGTTCCCCTCTTCTCCTCTTATAAAAGGCCCACACCTATCAAGCCTTTGGTTCAGCCAATCTCTTCCCATTTTGTCTCTACACATCCCTCTATTACTCCTAGAAGCCTCACTTTGGGTAGAAGTCTTCCCAATGAAGCCTTTGAGCTCAAATCAAAGAGAGTTACCCGTTTTAAAGGTAGTGCTTTCTCTTGTGTTCTTTTGTTTTATTTTGCTTCTCCAACCCCCTAAAATCTTTTTATTAATTTATTTTGTAACAACTTTAGTATCTTCAATATACTAGTATGTTTTTATAATATGAATTCGAGCTACACTTACACACACCTTCATCTAATGGTTAAAGAGCATACTATTTTCGTGGATGGAGAATTTCTGCCTCACGAAACAATGATTATTCAATATTCTTCTAACACCTTCAAAGGTGGCCATTAATATGTCACTATATTTATATATGATATATTATATTTTTAGTTTTTCCTTAATCATCTGTATTTTTCATTTATGGAAAACCTTTATGGTTTCCATTGTGGGTAAACACGATAATTTCATTTAAGGAAGTGCAGACTACCACCCCCTCAAAGTGATTTGATTCGTTAATGCCATACGTGGGACATATAAATGATGGATTTAATAATATTATATATGATATTATACTCTAATTATAATATACCTTTTTATCATTATGATTTCACTTCATAAAAATATGAGATAGAAATGAAAGTAGCGTTCATGCGTACGTACGGCTTACCGTCTCCATAAACGGTGCATTTCATTTCTTATCCCAAAATGTAATGTACTATTATAAGTACATATATATAATGGATATATATGATGTATGTTACATCTAAATGATGAATATAATTCTAGAATTAAAATATACATACCTCTCATTTAGTTTGAATTCCATTAATATGACATAGAAATGAAAGTAGTGTTCATGCGTACGTACGGCTTACCGTCTCCATGAATGGTGCATTTCATTTCTTACCTCTAAATGATTATGTAATATTATAAATGCATGAATATACTGGATATATATGATATCTACATCATGAATATAATTCTTGATATAATGGATATTTTACCACATGAACAACTTGTAATTATAAAAAGTTTATTTTGACTCAAGTACCAATGATCGACAAAATGACCATTCTTAACATAAATAATTAAATAGTGTTCATAACATGGTAATAAGTGATATAAAAGGAATAATTAACCTGAAAAAGGTTCTTAAGAAAGTAGAAATTAACTCAAGTTTATTATTTAGGACGTTAAAAAACGATCGAGTCAAGTCCGACCCGAGGTAAGGGAATTCGTCTCAATCTCCTTCCATTGAGGCATATTTTGTTTTATACACAACTTTCTTTTATACGGTGTATAAACCCCTTTGACTTTTAATTTTATTTAAAATGAATCTTTTTATACAATGTTTTTTACTAAACGACAAAAAAAAAGGTTTCTTTTAACGTACGCGGTGACAATGACCTTTTCCACTGCCTTGAGTGTTATTTGGTCTTTGGCTTCCTCAACAAGTCATAATGTTTTAAAAATGAAATAAATACCATATACTATTTCATGTATTTTGGTATTGAAAATGGTTTTTTATAATGGATTTGTTATGTCAATATATTTAAGTGATATATTGTGATCAAAGTGTGGAAATGTTTTCTTTCCATTATATTTGTTTTATGTATTATGATTTTATAATGGTACTTGGACATTTGACGGGTGGTTATGTGATAAACCATATGAAGTGTGGTGTCATGATTACCAGGACTGGTGGTTACGTTATAACCTCCAATGCATTGGGTATGGAAGTTAGCCGTATGGCTATTCCATTAAGTGATATGTGTGGAAGTCAACTATATGGTTACTCTATTTAAGTA
Source organism: Viscum album (assembly GCA_963277665.1). Lineage (NCBI taxonomy): Eukaryota > Viridiplantae > Streptophyta > Magnoliopsida > Santalales > Viscaceae > Viscum > Viscum album. Next base: position 774,091,188 of record OY728138.1, read on the forward strand.
TGTTTATGTCCCAAGTTACCTTCATATGTTAAGTGTTCTTTATATGGGTTTTATGGTAATATTTTGGTTAAAAAAGGTTAAGTATTGATATTTTATTCAGTGAGGAGTTTTTACTACTTCATAAAGGTGAAAAGTTTTGCTTTGATATAGTATACATGGTTTACATGTTGTTTTGAAAAACTAACAGTTTTTGTTCTTTGTGTTTCCCTTACTGAGCTTTTTATGCTCACCCCAAGTTTTTTTGAAATTATTTTCATGGGACTTAATGTGGAATAATTTCAAGGATGGGATCAAGGGAAAGTCATGCTATATAAAACATGGAACTAGACATGTTTCTTTTTAAGAGATTTTATTTTATGGAAACTTAGTAGAAGTGTATTCTTTGTAATCGTTTGAGATGTAATAGTTAAGATCTAATTCTCTAAAACTATAAACCTGAAAAGATCCTCAATGGGAATTATTTATTTAATTCAATTTTAAGTAATATTTAAGTCTGGGGCCTTATAGTTGGTATCATAGGTCGATTTAGACAACTTTAGGAGTTAGAAAATTGTTAAATTATAAATTAATTTATGGTATGATTGAAATGATATAGCATTTAAAGATTACTATGCTACTTCGCCTAATATATTTCAGTGTTAAGAGTGGTTTCTCATAGAGGAAACAGAACAAATTTTATGGGAAGGCATACAGAGGGAAATGACCTTTCAAATCAGTATCCTGAGATGGTCAGAATCAGAACTAAACAGTTTGTTGCAGTGATGGCTCAGTTGACTCAAGTGAAAAATGTTGGTTGTTTTCATTGATGATATTTTGGTGTTTTCTAAAAGTAAAGAGGAGCATGAAATACATTTAAGGGTTATTTTTAAAACCTTAAAAGAAAATAAATTGTATGGGAAATTTAGCAAGTGTGTGTTTTGGTTACAACAAATTTATTTCCTGGGTCACATTGTTTCAAAATATGGAATAACTGTTGATCCTGCTAAAACTAAAGTTGTTGAAGAATGGCCAAGACCCACAAATGTAACTAAGATCCGTAGTTTTCTTGGTTTGGCAGGTTACTACCGAATGTTTGTTGAAAATGATTCATGGTTATCTAGCCCAATGACTAAGCTAACTTGGAAGGGTGTTAAGTTTATTTGGACAAAAGAATGTGATGATTGTTTTTAGGAGTTGAAAAGAAGATTGGTGAATGATCCAGTTTAGGTACTTTCATCCAGGAATGGCGAGTTTGTTATATACAGTGATGCTTCATTGAAGAGACTTGGTTGTGTCCTTATGCATAATGATCAGGTAATTGACTATGCTTCACGTTAGTTGAAAACTTGTGAGGTAAATTACCCTACACATGATTTGGAATTAGCTGTTGTTCTTTTTGCTTTAAAATTTTGGAGGCATCATTTATATGGAGTAAAGTGTGTAATATATACCGATCACAAAAGATTAAAGTATATATTCACTCAGAAAGAATTGAAAATGAGATAGGGAAGATGTCTAGAATTAATTGAAGATTATGATTATACAATTCATTACCATCCGAGAAAAGAAAATAAAGTGGCTGATGCTTTGTGTCGAAAAAGTAATGCTTCATTAACAATGTTGTGTTTGGAACATGATCCTTTGGTTATGGATTTGAAGAAAATTGGAATAAAAGTTGTTGGCGTAGGATGTCCTTCTGTTTTGTTTCAGGTATCAGTGAAATATTCTCTATCAGACATAATTAAGAAAGCACAGAAGCAAGACATTGAGTTGCAGAAAAAGGTAGAGCTGGTTCAAAAGGGTAAGTTGCCTGAATTCAACATTGATAATGATTGTGTTTTGAGATTTGGGAAGAGATTGTGTGTTCCTTGTGATTCACAGTTGAAGAGAGAGTTGTTATATGAAGCTCATATTTCACTATTTTCAGTTCATCCTGGTAGTACTAAGATGTACAGAGATCTGTGAGAGTATTACTGGTGGGACAGAATGAAAAGAGATATTGTTGATTTTACTGTGAAGTGTTTGACTTGTCAGCAGGTTAAAGTAGAGTAACAATTACCGAAAGGGATGCTTCAGCCATTACCAGTGCCAGAGTGGAAATGGGAAAATATATCCATGGACTTTATTGTGGGATTACCAAGGACATCTCGAGGTAATAATGCAATCTGGGTTATTGTTGATCGATTGACTAAATCTTCTCATTTCCTTCTTATTCAAGATACATTCTCTCTAGATCAACTTTCTCGGTTGTATCATAAAGAGATAGTCAGGTTGCATGCAGTTCCCCTCTCTATTGAATCTGATCGTGATCCCAGGTTTACTTATAACTTTTGGAAAGGCCTTCAGAAGTCATTGGGTACTGAATTAAATTTTAGTACAGCTTTTCATCTGCAATCAGATGGGCAGTCAGAATGAAGAATTCAGACCTTGGTGGATATGCTACGAGCTTTCTCTATGTATTATTAGGGAAGTTGGGACCAACATCATTCTTTGGTTGAGTTTTCTTCTAATAAAATTTTTCATTCCAGTATACAGATGGCTCTATTTGAAGCATTATATGGGAAGCGGTGTTGAACTCAAGCTTTTTGAGATTAAGTAGGAGAAGGGAAAGTGATGGCACCAGAATTGGTAGAAGACATGGTGGAAAAAGTTCAGTTGATTCAGAAACACATGAGAACAGCTCAGAGCAGACAGAAAATTTATGCAGATAACTGGAATAAGGATCTATCTTTCAAGGTAGGTGATGATGTTTTTCTCAAATTTTCACCATGGAAAAGTGTGATGCGATTTTATAAGAAAGGAAAGCTGAGTCCAAGGTTCATTGGATCATATGAAATTCTAGCGAAAGTTGGAGCAGTTACTTAACGAGTGGCTTTACCTCCTAGTTTATCTCAGGTACACAATGTTTTTCATGTTTCGATGTTGAGAAAGTATATGCCAGATCCATCTCACGTTTTGATCCCAGAGGTAGTTCAGTTGGAAAAGAATCTATCTTATGAAGAACAACCAGTCCAGATTCTTGACAGAAGAGAGAAAGTGTTACAAAATAAGGTAATTCACCAGGTAAAGGTTTTGTGCAAAAACCATATGGTTGAAGAGGCAACGTGGGAATCTGAAAATGCTATGAGGGATAAATACCCCCCACTTATTTTGATAAGTGAATAAAATTGTGAGGACGCAATTCCCAAAAGGGGGGAAGGATGTAACATCCCAGGTAAATAAAGAATAATACATTCTCATATTTATAATATTTAAGAATTAAATCTTAATTTTACTTTAAATGGGTTGCTATGTTTGATAGCGTACCCGATACGCAACAAAGAGTTTCTTTGAAATCTTATGTTGCACACTAGTAATAAAATAATATTATTTTAAATAGTAGTTGACACGTAGCCGTTGTATTGGCGGGAATGAATAGAAACAACTAAAATATGATTATATATGTTTGTTAAATGGTTTTACATTTGTCCAATAAAAGATAAAGGCTTAAAATAAGAAAAGAATTAAATTTTAGGCATAGATACTCTAATATTCAGTAAAGGTCGACTTATCACCTTTTCATGGTGAAACCTCTTTAAATATAGTTTTGGTCACTCTTATACTTTCTATTGGACCAAATAAAACTCTTCTTTAGAATTGGGACATCAAAATTTACTTTGTGTATATTTTTGGTATTTTTCCGATAAAGTTCATTTTTTAATGAATAGTGAAAAATGTTGTATTTTAATTCAAAACTTCTTTTTAATATAATTTATTTATATGATTAGATTATCTTTTAAATTGGTTTTTAAATTGCAATTAGAATATATTTTGACCATTTAATCGAATAGTGGTCATTGAAATTAATTTCACTTTGAAATTGGACTTAAACTAGTGTCAATCTTTTGATACTAATTGTTTCATAAAAACACGCTATTTGCTCTGACAACAGGAATTAATTATTGAATTAATTAAGGGAAATTATATGTTTTGAATTTTGTAAAATAGAAAACATTTTTGAATTCGGAATATCAAATATATCATAGGGTGAATTTTTGGTATTTTTCTAAAAAACTTCAATTTTTGATGATTAGTGAAACCACTAAGTGGTACTTCAAAAACGGATTTTTCGTTTAAATGAAATTATACCACCTCTGTGTTTTGAATTTAAAAAATCCAACATACATGGTTTTCATTAGGAAGTAAAATGTGGTTCAGTGGGATTAAAATAAATTTTTGGTGAATAGTAACTTTTAAGATTTTAATCGCGATTAGAGGTAATTAGTGTAGTTTAAGGTAAAAATAATGTTTTAATAATATGAAATGAACTTGAAACATGTCCTACCCTTATTTTATGTGTAATGTCCGGACAAGACAATCAATGGGTCATCTTGGGGACCCCATGGAGCCACTTTGGTAAAAAAATGACATTAATAACTTTTTATTTAATGTTAAAATAAAAATGTCACAAAAATGAGTTGTTTTACTAAAACAATTTTTAAATGGGGTTATACAAGTAATATTTTTGACTATTAATATTCATTAGAAATATAAAATGATTTCCTACATCATGATTTTTTTTATAATTTTTAGACATTAAATAAATTAAATTATTTATGGAATCATGATGATGCAGCGATTACCTCATTATTTAACAATTTAAATAAAATGAAAAGATAATGTAACATCTAACACCTACACATGTAAAAAACCTATTTTATGGGTGGATTTAGAATACTTATCACATTATCCTCTAAATTCATAATTGTGGGACCTTTTTTATCTGAAAATAATTTTATAATAATGTAACCTTTTATAACTTCCCCAGAGTGCCCCTCCTCTCCTCTTATAAAAGGCCCCCACCTCTACCTCCTTAACCACACCGATCATGCCCTTGGTTCGGCCATGATCTGCCCATTTTTTCTCTCCACATCCCTCTATTACTCCTAGAAGCCTCACTTTGGGTAGAAGTCTTCCCAAGGATGCCTTTGAGCTCAAATCAAAGAGAGTTACCCATTTTAAAGGTAGTGTTTTCTCTTGTGTTCTTTTGTTTTATTTTGCTTCTCCAACCACCTAAACTCTTTTTATTCATTTATTTTGTAACAAATCCAGTATCTTCATTATACTAGGATGTTTTTATAAGAATAATTCGATCTACACTTACACAAACCTTCATCTAATGGTTAAAGAGCATACTGTTTCCGTGGATGACGAATTTCTGCCTCATGAAACGATGATTGTTCAATATTCTTCTAACACCTTAAATGGTGGCCATTAAGATGTCACTACATTTATATATGACATATAATATGTTTATTTATTCCTTAATCTTCTTTATTTTTCATTTATGGCACACCTTTATGGTTTCCATTATGGGTAAACACGTTAATTTCATTTTGGGAAGTGCGGACTACCGCCCCCTGAAAGTGATTTGATTCGTTAATGCCATGCGTGGGAAGTATAAAGGATGGATTTAATAATATTATATATGATATTATACTGGAATTATAATATACCTTTTTTATCATTATGATTTAACTCCATTAAAATATGAGATAGAAATGAAAGTAGTGTTTATGCGTACGTATGGCTTACCGTCTCCATGAACGGTGCATTTCATTTCTTATCCCCAAATGTAATGTACTGTTATAAGTACATATATATAATGGATATATATGATTTATGTTACATAAAAATGATGAATATAATTCTGGAATTAAAATATACATACCTCTCATTTAGTTTTAATTCCATTAATATGACATAGAAATGAAAGTAGTGTTCATTCGTACGTACGGCTTACCGTCTCCATGAACGATGTATTTCATTTCTTACCTCTAAATAATTATGTAATATTATAAATTCATGTATATACCGGATATATATAATATATATTATATCTACATCATGAATATAATTCTTGATATAATGGCTATTTTACCAAATGAACAACTTGTAATTATAAAGAGTTTATTTTGACTCAAGTACCAATGATCGACAAAATGACAATTATTAACATAAATAATTAAATAGTGTTAATAACATGGTAATAAGTGATATAAAAGGAATAATGAAATTGAAAAAGGTTCTTAAGAAAGTATAAATTAACTCAAGTTTATTATTCAGGATGTTAACGAACGATCGAGTCAAGTCGGACCTGAGGTAAGGGACTTCATCTCAATCTCCTTTCATTGAGGCATATTTTTTTTATACACAACTTTATTTTATACGGTGTATAATCCCCTTTGACATTTAATTTTATTCAAAAGGAATCTTTTTATACGAAGCATTTTACTAAACGATAAAAAGGAATGTTTCTTTTAATGTACGCGATGACAATGACCTTTTCCACCACCGTGAGTATTATTTGGTCTTTGGCTTCCTCAACAAGCCGTAATGTTTTTAAAATGAAATAAATACCATATAATCTTTTATGTATTTTGGTATTGAAAATGGTTTTTTATAATGGATTTGTTATGTCAATATATTTAAGTGATATATTGTGATCAAAGTGTGGAAATGTTTTCTTTCCATTATATTTGTTTTATGTCTTATGATTTTATAATGGTACTTGGAAATTTGACGGGTGGTTATGTGATAAACCATATGACGGGTGGTGCCGTGAATACCAGGACTGGTGGTTACATTATAACCTCCAATGAATTGGGTATTTAATTCATCCGTATGGCTATTCCATTAAGTGAAATGTGTGGAAGTCGACCGTATGATTATTCCATTTAAGTATGTTTATGTCCCAAGTTACCTTTATATGTTAAGTGCTCTTTATATGGGTTTTATGGTAATATTTTGGTTACAAAAGGGTAAGTATTGATCTTTTATTCAATGAAGATTTTTTACTACTTTATAAAGGTGAAAAGTATTACTTTGATAAAGTATACATGGTTTACTTGTTGTTTTGAAAAACTAACAGTTTTCATTCTTTGTGTTTCCCTTACTGAGCTTTTTATGCTCACCCAAGTTTTTTTAAAATGATTTTCATAGGACATAATGTGGAATAGTTTCAAGGATGGGATCAAGGGAAAGTCATGCTATATAAAACATGGAACTAGACATGTTTCTTTTTAAGAGTTTTTATTTTATGGAAACTTAGTATAAGTTTCTACTTTGTAATCTTTTGAGATATAATAGTTAAGATCTAATTCTATAAAACTCTAAACCTGAAATGATCCTCAATGGGAATTATTTATTTAATTCAATGTTAAGTAATGTTTAAGGCTGGGCCCTTATATTTTGTATCTTCAAAACCAGGAGGTTTTTCAACAAAAACTTCCTCTTGAACATAACCATTAAATAAAGAATATTTGACTTCATTTTAAAAAGTTTGAAATTGAAGAATGCTGCAAAGGCAAGTAAGATACGAATAGATTCAAGTCTGGCTAATGGAGAATAGGTTTTTTTATAGTCAATTCCTTCTGGTTGATTATAGCCTTTATCAACTAATCTAGCTTTATTTCTAACTATGGTTCCATTTTCATCACAGTTATTATTGAAAACCCATTTTACTCCAATAACAGAAGTTTCCTTAGGTATTTGAACCAAGGTCCAGACTTTTTTCATTTAGAATTCATTTAGTTCATCTTGTATAGTTTTGATCCAATCATCATCACTTAAAGCATCATCAGTGCTTTTTGGTTCTAATTGGGAAAGAAATTCTAGATGTTCTACTTCATTCCTTAATTAACTTCTAGTCCTTACGGGTTAATTTACATCACCAATGATACTATCACTGGGATGATTCTTAAGAAACAACTGATTTGGGTTTTATAAAACTTGTTCATCAACATAGGGTATAAAACCTTTTGTAGTAAATTCTTTAGAAACATATTCTTGGACATTTTCCTTATCAGAAGGATCTTTTAACATAGGTTAATAATAATTTTTTGAAAACAAATTGGAATATGTAGGTTGGGTTTGTTTAAAAACAAAAGGATCGGTTTCATCAAATTTCACATGCACTCTCTCTTCAACAGTACAAGTGTTTTTATTTAAAACTCTATAAGCCTTAGAAGTTTTGGAGTAGCCTAATAAAATTACTTCATTGGATTTCAGTGTGAATTTATGTATATTATCTTTATTATTCAGAATGAATACCTTGCAACCAAAAATCTTAAAGTAGGAAATTCTAGGTTTTCTACCATTCCATAATTCATAAAGAGTTTTATTTATAAAAGGAATAATTAAAACTCGATTTATATTATAACAAGAAGTACTTACAGCTTCGGCCCAAAAATGTTTGGATACAGAATATTGACTCAACATGGTTCTAGTAATCTCTTGAAGAATTCTATTTCTTCTTTCAACAACACCATTTTGTTGAGGATTTCTTGTGTTGTACCTCTCGTACCCCTCGTGGTTTAATTTTCATGATCACAATCACTCTCTTATTTATCTAATCTTGTTTTAAGTGTTTTTGGATGAAAGGCATGATTTCAGGTTGCCAAGGAATTGGTCCAAGAAAGCCAAAAAGGCAAAAGTGGACTGATTTCAGTCCACCGGGCAACCGGTTGATGACCACCGGCCAGCCGATGGAGCCTGGACAGAAGGCATCCCCTCTGTCCAGACCACCGGCCAACCGGTGTCCCACCACCGGCCAGCCGGTGGAACCCAGACAGGCCGGACAGCTACTGTCTCACCACCGGCCAACCGGTGGCCTCCTCACCGGCCAGCCGGTGGAGCCTGGGCAGAAAACATCTCCCTTTTCCAAAGCACCGGCCAACCGGTGGCCAAGCACCGGTCAGCCGGTGGAGCCAGTCAAACTAGCTGTTGGGCTTTGACCAGACTTGTCCACTTGACTCCCAATGGCTCCGAAGGCCTCTCCAACGGCTCCGAAGACCCCCAAAAGCCATTTGAGGGTTCCCATCTATAAATAAAGTACAAGGAAGCCCCGGAAACGTACGGAAGCCCACGGGAACATTTTTCATCATTTGGAAAACCTCCGGCGGATTCCCTCAAGGAACCTCAATTGCTCCAACCGATTTCCACATTCAAGGAGCACCACCATAGAAGCTTGGGAGCGCTCTTCATCAACTCCAATCAATCCATTGGCGCCCAAGACTTCTCCTCTTTACGGTTTTTATCGTTTTATTATTTTGAGCATCAATTTGGGTTTGTGCCTACAAACCCCTCTTTCTCTCATCCTCTCTTTGTTTGGGTTTTCACACCACCTTCAAGGTGTGAAGAGGTTAGTCAAGCCTTCCCTTTAAAAGGCTTGAGTCATAGGTGAGCTAGCCTTCACCTGTAAGAAGGCTAGTGGGTTCTTCCTCAACCATTAAAAGCAAGCTGTAATAGGTTCTAGATTACCTTAAAGTCTAGTGGGTTTCTTGCTAAAACCATTAAAAAGAAAGCAGTAGTAAATCTCTCAACGGTTGAGTTGGGAGCGGAGACGTAGGCTTTGGTTTAAGCCGAACTCTGTTATCAAGTTTTGTGTCTTGCCTCTTTTATTTCCGCTGCACTTTTAACTTTGTTTTTAAATTGTTAATTATTTTTTAAAAGAAAATTCACCCCCCCTCTTGCCATCACTCTCCGACCCAACAATTGGTATCAGAGGAAAAATTTGAGTAATACCCTAACCGGTTTCAAATTCAAGATCCTTTGTGATGGATTCAACTTCTTTCACCCCCGAAGGTTATTCATTGGGTCGTTCTCCATTCTTTGATGGAGCCGACTATACCTATTGGAAAACCTGCATGACTACTTTTCTTAGAAGTATAGGTTATCCTATTTATAGAATTGTCATGCATGGTTACTCTCTCTCTTCTCCCGATGAATCCAAATGGACTCAAGCCGATATTAAAAATTTCGAGCTTTATGGCAAAGCCATGAATGCTCTTCATTGCGGCCTTGATCGTAATGAATTCAATCGAGTTTCTACATGCACTTCATCTCATGAAATCTGGAAAATATTGGAGGTTACCCATGAGGGGACCAACAAAGTTAAGGATACTTGATTGGATATGTACCTTCAAGATTTTGAGTCTTTTACCATGCATCCATCTGAAAATATTACTGATATGTTTACACGTTTTACTGATGTTTGCAATGGGAGAAAGTCCCTTGGTGATGATGTGTCTGCAGAGATGATGGTCAAGAAGATCCTTTGGATCTTACCAAGCACATGGGCACCGAAAGTCACGGCAATCCAAGTAGCAAAAGACATCAAGAACATGCTGGTCGAAGAGCTCATCGGATCCCTCATGACCTACGAGATCACCATGAGGTGGCAAGCTGAAAAGGAAGGAAAACCGATCAAAGTTCCAGAGAACATCGCCTTCAAAGTTCAAAAAGAAGAAAGCTCCTCCTCCCCATCATCTTCCTCTTCAAGCGGCGATTCATTAATGGAGAATCTTGCCCGCAAAATGCACAAATTCATGAAGAAGAACAAGAAGAAGAAATCCCGCAAGGCTCAACCCAATGAAAAATCCGAGCTCGAGGTAACATGTTACGGGTGTGGCAAGAAAGGCCATTACAAGGCCGATTGTCCACTCAACAAGAAAAAGGCCAAGCAAAAGGAAAAGAAGAAGGCATTCAAGGCCACATGGAGTGATAGCTCCACATCCTTCTCCTCCTACTCCTCCTCAAGTGACAACGGTAAAAAATGTCTAATGGCATTTCATGAGGTATCCTCTTCCGACTCCTCATCCACTAGTTCTTCAAATTCTTTCAATCATTTATCTTATGAGGATCTCCAACATGCTAGAGATCAATTGGAGGAAGGTTTTCATGAACTTTCTTCCAAATATTTTTCTTTAAAAAAGAATTTCAAAAAACATTCTTCCGAAAAGGAAAAACTTCTCAAAGAAAAGGAGGAGTTGTCCCTCAAGATCCAAAACCTTCCCGATGTTGAGTCTATGGAATCAACAATAAAGGATTTAAGGGAATCCCTAGCTAAGTTCACCGAAGGTGAACATAACCTTTCAAAGCTCCTTGGTTCCCAATGCATATCTAGAACCACCCAAGGGCTTGGCTATTCCAAGCAAGCTTCCTCTTCCCATGCTCCAACTATTTTTGTAAGGGGGAGCTCCCAATAAAAATTTTGCAACTATTGTAAAAAACTTGGGCACTTAATTTATGAGTGAAATTGCAAAAATCCCGGTATGGAAGGCCCAAAACCATTTCCTTTAATGATGAATTTCATAGGAGAAGACCCGCCACTAGACAAGTATGGATTGAAAAATCCCTTATAGCGAGTCTCACCGGACCAAAATTTGTCTCGGTTCTAAAATCCTCTCCCCGGTGATTTGTTGTTTTTATTTAGGGGGGGTTAGGATCGTTTAAGCCGTTTTGCTTTATTTTCAAAACTCTATTTTCAAAACATTCAATTCAAAACATTCAATTCAAAACCTTCCATTCAAAACTTTCAATTCAAAACCTTCAATTCAAAACCTTCAATTCAAAACCTTCAATTCAAAACTTTCAATTCAAAACTTTCAATTCAAAACTTTCTTTTCAAAACTTTCTTTTCAAAACTTTCAATTCAAATTTCAGAAATTTCAATTGGTTTAAAAAATCTCTATCTTGTTTTTTAATCCTTTCCCTCAATCAAGTTTTATGCCCCGTGCTATTTTGATAATCACAAAGGGGGAGAAATTCTTGGTTGATTGGGGGAAAAATCTATTTCTCTCATGATTTGCTTTACTTTTCAATATATCCTTTAATGAATGCCTTTCATTTCATTCTTTTACATTGCTTGTTTTGGTGATTGTGATCATCAAAATTGGGGGAGATTGTTGTACCTCTCGTACCCCTTGTGGTTTAATTTTCCTGATTACAATCACTCTCTTATTTATCTAATCTTGTTTTAAGTGTTTTTGGATGATATGCATGATTTCAGGTTTCCAAGGAATTGGGCCAAGAAAGCCAAAACGGAAAAAGTGGACTGATTTCAGTCCACCGGCCAACCGGTGGATGACCACCGGCCAGCCGATGGAGCCTGGACAAAAGGCATCCCCTCTGTCCAGACCACCGGCCAACCGGTGTCCCACCACCGGCCAGCCGGTGGAACCCAGACAGGTCGGACAGCTACTGTCTCACCACCGGCCAACCGGTGGCCTCCTCACCGGCCAGCCGGTGGAGCCTGGGCAGAAAGCATCTCCCTTTTCCAAAGCACTGGCCAACCAGTGGCCAAGCACCGGTCAGCCGGTGGAGCCAGTCAAACTAGTCGTTGGGCTTTGACCAGACTTGTCCACTTGACTCTCAATGGCTCCGAAGGCCTCTCCAACGGCTCCGAAGACCCCCAAAAGCCATTTGAGGGTTCCCCCTCTATAAATAAAGGACTAGGATGCCCCGGAAACGTACGGAAGCCCACGGGAACATTTTTCATCATTTGGAAAACCTCCGGCGGATTCCCTCAAGGAACCTCAATTTCTCCAACCCATTTTCACATCCAAGGAGCACCACCATAGAAGTTTGGGAGCGCTCTTCATCAACTCCAATCAATCCATTGGCGCCCAAGACTTCTCCTCTTTATGGGTTTTATCGTTTTATTATTTTGAGCATCAATTTGGGTTTGTGCCTACAAACCCCTCTTTCTCTCATCCTCTCTTTGTTTGGGTTTTCACACCACCTTCAAGGTGTAAAGAGGTTAGTCAAGCCTTCCCTTTAAAAGGCTTGAGTCATAGGTGAGCTAGCCTTCACCTGTAAGAAGGCTAGTGGGTTCTTTCTCAACCATTAAAAGCAAGTGGGTTCTTGCTCAACCATTAAAAGAAAGTTCTAATAGGTTCTAGACTACCTTAAAGTCTAGTGGGTTTCTTGCTAAAACCATTAAAATGCAAGCGGTAGTAAATCTCTCAACGGTTGAGTTGGGAGCAGAGACGTAGGCTTTGGTTTAAGCCGAACTCCGTTATCAAGTTTTGTGTCTTGCCTCTTTTATTTCCGCTACACTTTTAACTTTGTTTTTAAATTGTTAATTATTTTTTAAAAAGAAATTCACCCCCCCTCTTGCCATCACTCTCCGACCCAACATCTTGGTGCTGAGAAATTATGAGTAATGCCTTTTCTACTACAAAATGTTTCAAAATCATAATTTTAAAATTATCCACCATGATCACTATAAATAGTTTTCAATGGAAGGTTTTTCTCATTTTTAACATGTGATCTAAAACTTTTAAAATACAAGAAGGCTTCAGACTTATTTGGTAGAAAAGAGACCCATGTAAATCTAGTGTAATGATCAACTAAAACAAATACATAACACTTGCCTATAATACTTCCAGTTTGTGTAGGGCCAAAGAGATACATATGCACTAACTGTAATATATCAATAGTTGAGAATTCATTTATTGATTTAAAACTTGATTTATGTTGCTTCCCATATTGACAAGGGTCACAAACTTTTGAATAATCAAATCTAAGCTCTCGTATATCCTTAACTAATCTTTTCTTAGAATGTTTGAATAATTTCCTAAGGTTATAGTGTCCTAACCTTCTATGCCATAATCATGAATGATCCTCCATTGCACTAAGTTAAGGTAGATCTTGGCTGCTAAGGTCTTCTATGTTTAGTGTGTAAACATTCTCTTGCCTATGGATAGAAATAATAAACACTTCCTTGGAATTGTGTACTAGGAACTTGTCATTCCTAATATTCACAAGGTAACCTTCATCACATAATTGGATTATGATAATGATGTTGTTCTTTAGATCCTTCATAAATAAAACATTTGAAATCAATGTTTTTCCAAGAAGAACGATGTTACCTATACAAATAATTTCTCCCTGATCATTATCTCTGAAAGTTACTTTTTCTCCTTTTGTCTTGATACTCTTTTCAGAATAGTTGTTTTTAACACTCATATGCCAGGAAAATCCACTATCCTTGTACTATGTATTACTATTGGTACTCTCTCTATTTTCTTAAAAACAAAAGAGTTAGACTTTTGGAATCCAAACTTTCTTGGATCTGGAAATTTCAGAAAGCATGATTTTAGGTACCCATATTTTCTTAAAAAAATAGGATTTAGGAAATCCTAGATATTGATTTTTGTTTAAGGAAAAATTATTTGCCTAGTGCCCACCACACTAAAACTTAGTATAGAATGGATCACTTTGAGGAATAAAATAATTGTTACTCTAAATCATTTTAAAACTAGTATAACCAAAACTAGAACTATTCTTTAGAGGTCGGATTTGAGAATACATTTTATCAAAATTTTCCTTAACTAAGGTAAAACATTCTCAAGGAAAAAAATTCGGATTTTTGGTTGATAACCAAGTTCTTTTCTTCTAAAACATTTTATTTGGAACTAGAGTTAGGCTCGAAAACATTTTTCTTAGAAATTATGTTTTCTAAATCCTTAGAAAGTTTATTATTCTCAGAATTCACTTCCTCAAGATTTTTTGAAATACTTTCAAAATCAATGATTTTCTTATCAAGATCTTTAGAAAGATCTAATATTTCCTTAGTAATAATAGTTTTCCTATAATTTTCCTTATCAAGATTTTTCATGAGTTTTGAATTCTCAATTTCATGTAGTTTGGAAAACCTAGAAACTTATTCATAGGAAGGGAAAGTATTATCTTAATCAGAAGAACATTCTTTATCCTAAGATTCATAATATTTATTATTACTATAATTTTTATTTAATAAAACATTGGTCATTTATTCATTATTATGTACCTTAGCCATCAAGCCATGATTTTCATTAGGTAATCTGGCTATTCTACCAAGATTCTTCTATCTGGAAGATTTGTAATCTGAAGAGTCACCACCACTGGCACTCCAGGAGTCATTAGCTTTTAGGACTTTCTTAGCTTTAGCTTTGTATTACTTATTTCTGTTTCTTTCAGTATGCTTTTCCTTTATTTCCTTTGTTTTGAGCATGGGACAATCAGGTCTTATATTTCCATCTCTCTTGCATTCATAACATTGGACTTCTGAATCTCTCTTGTATTTCCATTCATTTTTCTTATATCTAGATTGAAATTTCTTCTATCCAACAATCTTTTTCATCTTTCAAGAATGATTTTCTAACTCATTTTCTAAAGATTCACTTCCACTATATTCGGATTGTATAATAACCTTCTTAGATTTTGATCTAGCAACGCTCTCAAGATTCTTGGATTTTAAATGATATGAAGTCATTGTAAAAGAAACTCATACATTCCTATTATTCTTTTTAACATTATCATCATCTCTTTTCATTCTATTCTAATGCTAAATAATACTTCCAAACAACTCATTTATGGAAATTTGGCTGACTTTTCTGTTCTCATCAATTTATGTCCTCTTGAACTCCCACTCATTTGGAGTGATTTCTATGATATTATCTACAAGAACCTCATCATACTAACCTTTTTTCTCCCATAGACTGTAATATATTCACAATTTTCATAAACCTTTACTGAACATTGCTTATAGGTTATCCATAAGGAAAGTTAAATCCATGGTATTCTGCTCTGAACATAGCTCTTCTTGTCTCTATCACTCTAGAAGTACCAAAATGTGTAACTTCAAGATTCTTCCATATACAATTTTCAGCTTCGTAAGAAGATATTTGACTATAGATGTTCCTAGTCATAGAACAAAGCAATGTATTGTGTACCATACAATTTAGTGGATATTCATTCTTTTCTTGATTGGTGAAATTATTAACTTCCTTGTCATGGATTTTATATCCTCCAGTAAGCATAAAAACATTGTTAACTCCGGTATTGATAATAAAATTCTTCATACGATCTCTCTAGTACTCATAATCATTTCCATCAAAAATAGGTGGTCTTGTTGGATTTAATTTGTCAATATAACCAACATTGATTCCTTCAATCTTAAAGAAAATCATTCCACAAAAACTTTTTAATAGAAAAAGTTCGTAGTCAAGGTAAATATTCCTCATCAAGGAAAATAAAACTAGGGTATCTCTAAGAAAAATATGAATCCGAACATTATGAGTCTAAAAATATGATTCCAAAAAAATATAAGGTGAAGATTTCTCTTCTAAATATAATCATGAGATTAATTCAGATTGAACCAAAATTTTAAAGCCAATTGTTAGATTGGTTCAGGATTCAAGTCCACCTCCTATGATACCAATTGTGGACATGGTATTTGTGAGTATGATATACTCTATAAAAGCAAATGTAGGATCGAAATAATAAATATACTGAATAAAGTGTCTAATGATGTTTGAAATACAAGAGGGGTGAATTGTATACTTTAAAAAATTCTTTTGGAACTTTTAACAATGGTTATGTTTAACAAGGCTAAACAAGGTAATTCACAAAACCTCTAAGTTCTACACACTTTCTAGATTCAGGAAAAACGATTCCAAGAAAGTGAATCCGGAAAGATGGTTCTGGAAAATGAAACTTAATGAAAGTTTACAAAGATAAAGATGCTACCTTAAAGCATATAGAATATTAGTAAATCTGAGTATAAAAGTATAAGGAAGTATAAAAAAGTTCTACTTAACTCAACAAATAAAATGCAGCAGAAAACATGTAACAATACAAGTAACCAATAATAAATATTTTAACCCAAAGAGAAGGGTATCCAACAACCTTGGATAAAGGTCCCTTGATTTATATTTTCAAAAAATTATGTCTTACCCACACCAGGGTAAGCCCTCGATATGAAGATTAGAGTCTGTCTTGCTATCCCTGCAAGCCCTAAATTTCAAGGTAGTGGGCACCTCTGTCTTCCTCAACAAGGAATCCCTCAACATCAAGGTAGTCGGCACCTCTGTCTTCCTATCCTCGGAATCCCTCGAATATACTCAAAAACATTCGGAGTCGTAGAAATAAAATTTGAACAATAAGTTCAGTACGCACAAAGAAATAAATCATCTCTCTCTAGAAATCACTTTAGCAACATGTAATCACTAGATTGATCAACTTATTGTGAGCTATTTCAAATGAGCTTCTATTTATAGGCACGGCTTCAACGGTCAGCTCCCTCCTCCAATGGTCATATTTTTCCTTGAATTTCAGAGGGACCTGTACATGTGTCACTCAAACAATGGTTAGTTTGTAACTGAAAGCACAAAATAGTTTTATAACAAAACAAGTGTAAGAAAAAATATGGTTACATAAAAAAAATCAATTATTTGGAATTTAAGAAAATAAAAGTTCGGAGTCTAACCAAAAATACATTCGGAGTCTTATAATAAAAGGATATTCGGATTCTTTTTTCTAAGGAATTCCGAACTTGAACTCTACATAATTCCGATGTATGAATTTTAAGGAAATTTGGAATCTGAATTTACAATAATTCGGGAGCTGAACTTACGAAGTTCAGAGTCAGAGTTCATGAGAATTGAGAGTCAGAACTCAGAAAGATCAGAGTCATAATTAATTAGAATTTGGAGTCAGAACTCACAATGTTAGGAGTGAGAATTCATTAGAATTCGGAGTCATAACTCAGAATATTTCAGAGTCAGAATTCAAAGAACTCGGAGTCAGAACTCCCAAGATTTCGGAGTCATAATTCAGAGAACTCAGAGTCTGAATTCGGTGTCTGAAAATAGAATTCTCCTTATCTAAGTATTACATGATTCTGAGATTTTAGGTATGAAACCTAATTTTACATTTAAAAAAATAATGAACAATAAAAAATGTGGTAAGGATAAATTTCCTTGGGGAAGGAAAATTTTCCTTAGAGAAGTGAAACACAGGGTAGATTGATATTTTCCTTAAGATATGGTGTTTGTGATTTTCAAAACAAGAAAAAAATTTAAATTCATAATGATAACTTATTGAATTAACAATCTCCCCCAAACAAGAAGGAATGGAAAAGTCATAAGGAAAACCTTATTGACTCAACAATAATGTTACATTATTTTCTATAATTACTTAAACTCTATATGTTTCCATTTTTCTTTGCATGTGTTTCATGACTTTTTTGTGTGGAGGTCTTTTTTTTAGAAAATGAACTAATTTTGGGGGTTGTATGTTTTTTTTTGGTTAATGGAATTATGGTAAATGTTTTCAATTTAGCTATGTATTAGTTTATCAGATGTGATTTGGATATTCAAAAATAATCCACGTACCATTTTGATTTGTTATAAGGGATCTTAAGGCTGATTTTTAGAGCTACTTCTAATTTAATAATAGATGATCCGTAAAGGGATGGCCTCACCGTACAAACATGGATGGTGAATTTTGGCGATACTACCTATTTGAGAATATTTGAAATAATTTTTTTAGTCTATAACATAGTATTACCACTGGTTATGGTGATATGGTTGAGAGATGTGCAGTATTTTTAGGAGGTTGGTTGATCAGGGGTGGTTTCCTTATAGTTCGAGGTGGTTTTATTATGGTCTGAATATTTTTATATTTTCTAGATCATGGACATGGAAGGTTGGATTGTGGTCTATGATTTTATAGTCTTAAATTTTCTGATACTAGTTTTATATTTATTTCCCCATTTTGAACACAAATTCAAATTATTGTATCTTGATGTATCCAAAGATAAATTTTGAATCTTCAAAAGTCTATTCTTCTTGGATTGTAGTTCTAGTGAACATTTTAGATCACATATTTGCAAGTGAATATCCTCTAATGTAGTTTATTCTAATATCCTAATCTTTTATTGTTATATAACTATGAATCATCATATTTTTTATGGACATCACATCCTTTTTGATGAACCTTGATTTTAGGTTCGATATCTTAATCTTCCAAGACTTTATTCTTAATTAGAGAATCCCATTATGATTGTTGATTGGCTTGATCATAGGTTAAAGATAGGTGGTTCCATAATTTTCCTTCAACACAATTGAAACATTGTTTACATGATTTATTCAGAATTCATTTAAAAATTATTTTTTATGATTTACATTAAATTGGATTTGATTTAAAATATAAAAATAATGTTATTATTAAATAAAACATATTTTTTGGCATTGATATATGGTATGATTTAAAAGAAATATGTATTATAATATAAATCATTTGGTAACATGTTTTTTAATGACATTAACATTTATAATTTAAATCCCCCCTAGAGATTTAATAAAATGATTAATTTTATATGAAGGACATTATGAAAATTTTCACTTATTTTTTTATTATATTGTATCTTATTTAAGATACAGTTAAGAATCATTGACCTTGATAAAAACTTTTTCAATAACTTTCATTTTATTCCTATAAATATTTGGTTTCAAAAAATCCATTTAACATTGCCAAAGAATTTTATGGCCTCAAACTATAGGCTCGTATCTTTCATATCCCATGTATCAAAGCGTTTAAGGGAGATATCATCACAAGGATTTTCAGTTGAGAAAAACCGTGCTCAGATCCAACTCATTCAATATGAGGAAAACTATTTATTGGAGAATCTATATCTCATTGGGATCACAGTCCAAACCAAGTACACCGAACCACCAAGTCTCACTATTTCAAACCTTACCCTTAGGGTATTTGGTTGTGTAATAAAGGGATATGTACCATGACACTAATAATATTAATATATATGTAGTATATAATAGTGAATATATTTTCCTTTTATTATTGTTACTCTATACATGTGTTTTTATTTTTATATAATAAAACAAAAATTATAATCTTGGGAAATAATCAAATTCAATTAAAGAATTTTTTTAATTATTTTATTTTTGAAGTTTATTTTTTTTAATTTTATTACTAAATAATTTTTACTAAATATAATTAATTTTTTATTTTTTATTATGGAAAATGTAAATTTTAAGGGTTCAAAAATATTTAATGTAAAAAACCTAGTATTTATCAATAGATGTTAATTATTTTTTTTAAATTGAAACATAATATTTATAGAAAAATATTAATATAAAATTAATATTATTTTTTTAATCAAAATATAAAAATTATCCAATGGTTAATTTCTCATAATTTTTTGACATAGTTGAATGATTGGAAAAAATTAAATACTTTATTAATATATGGTGTGTCTTATGACACCACAATGACCAAAAATGATATAATATATACTATAAAGGAAATCAATGACCAAAAAATATTTTTTCAACTTAAAAAAATTTAATATTAATTTTTATTTGATTATTTTTATAAAAAATTATTAATCCTCCAATGAATTATATATTTTAAGGTTTTATAATATTTTATTTATAAATATGACTCACTTCCACATCAGTAGGGTCCTTATTTTTAAATTTTCTTCCCTTTGCATAATAAAATAATGAAAACATCCCTCTTTGGATGGAAACATGAGATATAACCATGGGAATGATTGTGTTATTGGTAATATTATTAAAAAGTGTCCAAAACCAATGATTGAAAAATGATAATAATTCACACACTGATATCCCATATAATTCCACAAAATATACCATTACTCATTAATAAATTACCATTAAAAACATAATTAATTTACCATCACCTATTTATATTCATTCCAAGCTTCCCCCAAGCTCTCACTAAGCTCCTAACAAAAATTTGGAATCACCCTCTAAAGGTATAGAATCCCCTTTATACCCTTTTTATTCAGGATTCTTTATTATATTATGTATTTTATCACCAATTAATAATGATGGTATATATTCTTACATAACCCATTACTTTACATTTTATGTCTAAATTATTTGATACCCCTTTCTCTATCATTAATACCTTCATGAAAATTTATACTCATCTGTTATGATGCTGAAATTCCACTGTGATTTTCAATGGAAAACAGTTGTGTAGTGAATACCCAAAAACATTTAAAATCGTGGGTGTTAACCTTAATGCAATTATAGTTCATATATTGGGGACATACATTTATTTATTCCACACACCATTATCACGGAATAAAATTTGATGATAAATGATTCTATGTTTTATGATCTATGTGGCACAATGAAGCCTGAAAATGAAATGAATGTGACGGGTGTTCCTAGAATTATATAGCACTAAATGAATTTGGTAATTTTTTATTTTTCATTAGATACCACAAATGGATTAGGGAGTAAACCTTATCTAACAAAAGTATTTTTCCATCATTATTTCTTCAAATTTATCCATGAACTTGGTTTATGATGCAATATTTTAAGTTGTTTCAACATTTCCCATCTTGCCTTAATGATTACCATTTTATATCATGTGTCAATTTTAATGTTTATAGTTATCACTATTTTAATTCCTCATTGATATGCATATTTTTTTTAACTTGTATTTATTTCATCATGTTATTAAATTTTATTTCCATTACTAAGCTTCAAATATCACCACTTTATTATATTTTCCCCCATGTTATCCCATTCATATTTATATACGAAGAAATAATATGAGCATGTTAAGGATTTTTCAACAAAGGTGATTTATTTTCTATTTTAAGTTGTTATGTAATGTACCAAATTCCTAAATAAACTATACTTTGAGTGTATGATGAGAAATATTTTGTATTAATTCATGAATAAATGTATTATAAAGAGAAGGGTTGTGATATATGGTATTGGGGGAAAATTTTAGTTATTTTTAATATTTTGATTATGAAACTAAAGAGAAAGCCTTAGAGATTAATCTATGTATATAAAAACATCCCTCGTATTTTTTAAATTATTTATTAAGAGGTTTCCAAGAAAATACATCATTGTAAGGATACTAGAAGAGGATGTGGCATGGGAAAATATGTACATAATTGTAAAACCAAATAATACCATATTGAACTAGATTCGGCAGGGAATTCATGTACAAAAATGTTCCTTGATGAACACTTGTTTTTACACTCTAGGAGGATGTTCTTTGATTAGTTAAAAAGATCAACAAAACCCATAAATAAGTGGAAAATTACCATAAGATTATATGTTAGGAAATTGAACATGGATTTATAGATTGAAGCCTATAAATATGTATGTTAAGGTAATAAATGTAATAAATGAGTTATCCCATTCATTTTATTGTATTCCCGTTTATGTTTTTAATAGTTTAAAAACAATCATCCATAATTTTCCCTTTATTCTATTCCATATCCCAAAATATGAGGAATCTGGTAAACAACCAATGTGATGTACAATGTTATGGCTTCTGAAATGTGAGGTCTAAGATGATGGGATCCCACGTAGTAAATATTAAAATTACGAAAAATCAGTTATAAAAAATAAAAAATCACAAATGAAACTTTTTTAGTTCCCAAATATGTCAATTAAGAGTAATACATCCTTTTTGGGAAAATCATATAATAAATGTGATAAGGGAAATAATCCCTAATTTCCATTATGAATTTTTTTTGAAAGTTGAACCAAGGGAAATTTCATAATGTAATTATGATATGTTACAAGTGTATAATGATAGTGTATAATGTAACAAATTTCAATGTAAAAAAAGATAATATGATGGATTTAAATAATGGTCAAAATAAGGTCATGTATACAGTCTTGTTTCATAAATGTGGATAATTTGGGCGTTATCAAAGACAATGATATTTTTTGAAGGCTCAAAATCATGATGAGCATCAACAATCTTCTTGATTGAGAGAATAAAGAAAATACTATTCTAATAGGGATCATGATTATTGATGTTCATTTGACATACCCCTAATAGTAGTGTATGTCATGTTGTATTTTAATACATTCCCTATTATCATATATTATAAGAATATCAAGCCACAAATAAGAATGATTTCATATAATTATGGAAAAAATATAGGATTATTGTATAAAATATTTATTTATGTGGTCATTTTCTTCTTAATAATATTTTAAGTATCCCTATAGTTTAATTTTTTGTAATCCTAGTCATGGAATGGTTTTCCTTTTATAAATTCTACATAAAGTGCTGGGAGATGGAATCTACCATTTGTACCATTAATCACCTCTGATTTTATACATGTGAATAGAGGAGGGAGAATATTCTTGAGATCCATCATATCCATCACAAATATTACTTCCCTATGATTGATCAGATATAGCTAAAATGACTGATTCTAAGGAAAATATCATCCTAGAAGACATACCCATTGAAAGGGAATAAGTTAAATTTTTTCCAGATGAATTGTCTGTTATCCCTCCTAAATGAGTCATTGAGTTACAAATAAAGCTTACACCTAGAGAATTTAACATGTCTATGTACTTTTATCATAATAAATTGTATATCTACAGACCCTTAAATGTTTTAATTAATCAAGGGATAGTTGAGACCAACATCTGTGAATGAAATATTTAGTTTTCATGATTTAGCTGGGTACTAAAATAAATTTGAGAGAAATTTATTATGATTTTAAGAAACCAATAACAAATAGTTCTTGAAATTTATTCAAGTATTATTGGAATGGAGAATGTCAATAGAGCATCAAGGATCTTCCAGATATTAAAATAACTTCACTGGTACTCACACTACCCATTAGTGGAGAACATTTCATGGTCTATAATGATGTTTCAAACAATGAATTGGGTTGTCTGTTAATGAAGTATGACAATGTTAGATCACATGCTTCATGTAAATTGAAATTTCATGAAAACAATTACCCAACACATGATATGGAGTGAGAATCAGTGATCTTTGGATTGAACGTTTGGAAGTATTGTCTCTTTAAGAAGTAGTGTGAATATATATGGATTGTAAGAGTCTGTAGTATAAATTGACACAGAATGGGATGAATATGTTAAAATATAGATGGTTAGAGTTGATCAAGGACTATGGATGCTAAATACACTTCTATACATGGAAAGAAAAAAAGTTATAAGACGCTCTACATATAAAGGATCCAACAATTTTAATAATGGAGAGAATTGATAAGGATATGATATTCTTAGATTTAAAAAGGATGGATGTGGGAATCCTAAAGGAAGGAACATCCTCAATCCATTAAAAAATTATCCTTCAACCATAAATTATGTATAAAATAAATTATTCTCAAAGACTTGATGTGGGATTTCAGAAGAAATTTGAAGCTATAAGGAAAATTAAATCCTTAGATTTCAATGTTATTGTAAAAGGAGTAGTATGATTTGTGTCAAGATAGTGTGTACTATCAATTTCGGAATTAAATAAGGATTTTTCGAATGATGAATGTAGCTCACCTTCTCCATCCATACAAGAATAAAAAATATGTATTGATATATAGAATAGCACTATTGGTTGGAAAATATGATGAAAGATACCATGAAATACTCATCAAGATGTCATGTATGTCTGCAAGTGATGGGGGAAAAGAAAAAAACCAAAAGGAATGATGCAACAATTACCCATACCAACATCAAAATGGGTATAAATAACCATGTACATTGTAACTAGTCTTCTTAAAACATAAATAGGAAATAATACTATATGTGTTTTGGTGTATTGTATTACAAATATTGATCACTTCATTGAAATTCAAGAGGACTTATCACTCGATCAACTTGAATTCATATGCATTAGATAAGTGGTGAGGATGAATGGAAAATCACTATCAATTGTATCATATAGGGACACAAGATATTTATAATTTTTTTGAAATATTTTCCAACATGATCTAAATACTAAGTTGAAATTCAGCATGGCTTATCAATATCAAACTGATTTCCAATCTGTTGAGACTATCCAGAAACATAAGGACTGGTTGAGAGCCTTCTCAATTAACATCAAAGGAATTTGGGATCAACACATTCCTCTAGTTGAGTTCTTATAAAATAATAGTTTAGGATAAAGCGTCCAAATGGATCCAAATGATTCCCTTTTATGGGAAGAGGTGAAGAACACCTTCATGTTAGGATGAAGTTGGGGAACAAAAACTCCTAGGTCTTGAAATGGTTAAGTAAAAGGTGGAAAAATCAAGATAATTATATTGAACATCAAGTCTACTCAGATTCAACAATGGGTTATATTAAAAAATAAAAAATTAGACCAAGAGATTTAGGTTTTAGATAGGTTATTCATTTACATTTCTCCATAGAATAATGTCCTTGTATTTAGGAAGAATGGAAATATTATCCCAAGATACATTGTTCCCATTGATATCCTTGGTCGTATTGGACTAGTGGTATATCGAATAGAACTCTCGCATAACCCATCTCAGGTATACAATGAATTGCATGTATCTCTCTTGATAAAGTACCTTTATACACATGGCATGTACTATATCCTAAGGTGGTTCCCTTAGAGAATGGTATTTCCCATTTAGATAATATGGTCATTGTCCAAACCTCTACAATAAAATAAATTTCACTGGGTTAAAGTTTAATAGAGAAACCACATGTTTGTAGGAGAGATATATGAACTTGAGGAAGTGATAAATTTTATTTACCTTCACCTCTTTTAGTGATTGAAATGAGAATATCTAGGGTGAATGTTCATAAGGGGGAAGATTGTAAGGACCTAAACTTTTATAAATAAATTCCCCCTTGTGATTTTATTAAATTCATTATTATATATTTTTGATAAACACATGGACATAATTTTTTATCCTATTATATTTAAAATACTTTTAATTACCATTACCATTGATAATGTATGCATTGATGAGTGATCATATGAATATTATAAATATAGGGTTTTAATAAACCCAACATACATAGAAAATGGATGTGATAGACTAAAGTAGTAGGATCGTACCCTACAAAGACCATTTACTAAATATTCCATGAGAGATAGCATCACTGAGATTATCTCTTATCCATTCCCCATTTGAGATACAATAACTAAATCATGAGATAAATCATTTATGAGAGAAGTTCAATCTAATTGATCTCACGTCATAAACCATATATGGAGAACCACCCCATGAAAGTATCACCACCATGCACCTTAACCTCAGGGAATATTCTAGTATATTAAATGGATATGTATCAATAATATAATAATATGAATATATATATTTTATAGAATAATGAATATATTTTAATTTTATTATTGTTACATTATATATTATTTTACTTTTTTATGCAATAAAATAAAAAAATTATGTTTTTGGGTAATATTTAAATTTAATTAATGAATTTATAAATTAATTTCTTTTTTATAATAGATAATATTATATTATAATATTATTATTAATTTTTTTTATTAAATATAAATGATTGAATAATTTTTATGAAGACAAATATAATTTATATAAGGGTCTGATAACTCTTACTATCAAAAAAACCATCCATTTTTCAATAAATCTTGATTATTATATTAAAAGTTAAAATAAAATATTTTTAAAATTATTTAGGTAAAATAAATATTTTTTTTAATTTTCATGTTGAAATTATCCAAGAGTGAATTTTTTATAAATTTATGAAATAGTAAAATTTTTGGGTAAAAATTAAATACGGTATAAATATACGGTGTGTATTGTGATATCTTGATTACCAAAATGATGTAATAAATACTTTAAGGTATCCATGAAAAAATATATGTTTTAAATTTAAAATAATTTAATATACATTTATTTTATTAATTATATAAATTCATTATGAAATTTCTAAATCATATAATATATTCTTTGGTTTTAAAATATTTCTTTATAAATATGACACACTTTCACATCATCAATGGTATTATTTTAATATTTTCAGTACATGGAATAATAAAAAAATAAAAAACCACCCATTTTTGGTAGAAACTACTATAAAAAACCATGTAGGATTTATTCTTTGGGTTATTTTACTAGATAGATTCCAAAACCTATGTTTAAGAAATGATAAAGAATTACCTAGTCATTTCCTATATAATCCAACCAAACCACCCATTTCTCTTCACTAAAAACCCATAGATCACATCCTTACTCTTCCCTCCCCTACATAGAGTCCTCTCAAGGTTCATCCAATGTATAAAGAATATCCTCTCAAGTATTTGTAATCTCATAATAATTGATCATCTCCTTCCCATCGTTTTTCTAGTTTCTCCATTATCCAGTGTCTTTTATCATCAACTAAAAATGATGTGATATGTTGATAAATATCTTAATTCCTATTCATTTTATGTATAAATTATGTGATACCCCTTTCAATATCATTAGTCCCTTCCATTAACATTTATATTCCTCTTTTATGCTTCTAAAATTTCAACCATATTTTATATGCCAAACAATTGTTTAGTAAATACCAATAGCCATTTATTACCAATGGTGTTTAATTTATAATTATTTTTTTGGGGACAGAAAAGTATTTATTTCACAATCCATGATTTTGGAATAAAATTTGGTGTTAAATTATTCCATGTTTTATGATCTACGTGGAATATCATGATAATGAAATGATTGTGATGGGTGCTCTCAGAGTTATATAACACTTTAATGCATTAGGTAAATTTTTAGTCTCATGATTCATCATTCAAGGTATTATTGATTGAACCAAATGCATAATGTAACTTTTTAAAAAATTATTTCATGGAATTTATCATTGAATTATGTTTATGATGTAGTTTTATATGTTGTTTCCACATTTATCAAGTTGCCTTTATGATTATCATGTTATATCATTCCTCATTGTTCATGTTTATGATTAACACACCGTTTATTAGAAAATTATACTCCTATTGTCTAACTTGTGTTTAAATCTTCATGTTACTCCATGTTTATTCACTTTTATTACTTTTTTATATCACCCATTTTTTATGTTTCTCCCTAGGTTATCTCATGTTGTTTTCAGAATGAAGGAATAATACGAGCATGTTAAGAATGATTTCAAAAAGTATTATATATTCCCTATTTTAAGTTTTTATGTAATGTACCTAATATATAAATACACTAGAATTATCCATCATCTGAGATGTATTATATGTAATATTATATAATAAACATTGAATTAATGAGTAATAGAGAGAAGGATTTTGATAACATTCCTCGGTTTGAGAAAAATATATTTACAGTAAAGATACTTTGAAAAATATAAATCTTAAAAAACCTATGATTTCATATTAAATTGGAATGGAATATTGAAAACTAAATCATCGAAATTTAAATGTGATGGATGAAATGGTTTGAAATTTTTTTTTCCCATGTTTGAATGATTTTTGGATTTAAAGCACATGTATTTTGTGAAGTTATTGGCAATTATGACAAGAATGTGTGGATATTAACCATAGAACTAGATTGATGGTGAAAAAAATGAAATAAACATATTATGGATTGATTTATTCCATTATATTGAGTTCAATACTGATGGCTTGAGTCATGGGGTGTGTGCACACTTTGATCTAAGATCATAGATGAATAGTGAAAGGAAACTATTACCAGAAACTAACATACCATTGGGATGGATATATAGTGAAATGATATACATAACCTGATGATAAAATTACAATCATTAATTTAATTTTTTACTCATACCAATTTATTTATATAAATTCATTTATATTAAATGTTATTTAATTCGTTTATTTTATAACAACCATTTTCATGAATTAGCAGCAATATTTTAAAAAAATGTAATTCCATGACATCATTTATTTAAATTGAATGAATAATTGTACTAATTAGTATTGAAATGATAATGAAACACTAGGTAAAACCCTATCATTCTTTATAGATCACACTCTACCATTTCCATAATTCATTTTTAGATTATCTCATGCTAGATCTGATAAAAGGAAATGTCCCACTTAGTGTTCATGGATGTTTTTGATCATAGGGACCTAGAGAGATGGAGGTGATTGGTGGTGATGTGATCCACATATTTCATGGGGTTTCATTGACATTTATATTCATTTTAATGGTTTCTTCTGTCGATTTATCATTTGGGTACAGTTTTACAAGATTATTATAGTGATTTTTTTCTTTGTATTGTTAAGAATACTAACTTGTATCATTTATATTCATACTTTTTGGAGTAAATATTTCCTTATTTATTAATTTATGATGCTAGGTTATATTCCCCAACCCTTAATGATCAGGAACACCCTATATTCCATATTAGTGTCACACAGTGCATCTGATTAATAGGTTATATGGGATGGTTCATAAAAGGTGGTATCGAAGGTGTGGATTATGAATTTTCCTTTATGTTTGTATATAGTTGGGTTCTTAGTTTAGATAGTAGATATTATTGATGGAAAATAAGATGTAGTTATGAGTCATATCCTGGTACTATAATCGATACAATCATTAAGTTACCATGGGTGTTTATGAAAAGTCTCTTGAGGAATATTTTTATCTATGTTATATGCATTTCACTACTTTTGATATTAGTATTTTGAAGACCTAATATTGAATTTTATTGGGTGAAATTGATATTCCTATGACTCTCATTTGAGTTTTTTATATGTGTATCCTTGTTAATTATTTCTATGTTATCTATTGATATTGTGTATCATCATGTTTCTGAGAATAAGTTTAAATATATTATAGTTATAAGATGTTATAACAGGTGAATCCTCTGGTCAACAAGAATTTTTTTGACATAGGGGTCCACGTTATCCATGCATTAACAAAGATACCTACAACTATTCCCATTTAGTCTTTAGTAGCATATCATTGAAAAGTTTATTCTAGATATCATGATCAAGAGTTTCTTCATCATATACCATAACATTTTAAATGTTCACAAGATCCACAAGAGGATTAGGATTGTCTAAAAATATTAAGATTGTATTTCAATTATTGTAAAATTTGGAGTCATCAGTATAAATGTTTGATACCATTAATATATAAATACCTAGATGTATATGGTGTGATATAACGGAAATGGTGATGAATCGTGATTTTTTTAATATAGAAACATTATATTACATTTCATTGATTATTTATATACATAGTCTATAGTCATATAAATGACTATAGATTTTTTTAACCTCCATCTGGTTGATAGTTTCTTCGCAAAATATATGAACTTTTATTCTATTATTTTTTTAGTATTCTCCTGAGGTTGTATCCAATAATATGAATATGGTTTGATTGTATGATATAGTACTCTAACATGATTCAAAAACATACGTTTTATTAATGAAACTTACCTCTTATGATAATTTTTTGGATATAGAATTGATGGATTATCATGATATGAAAGGAAAAGTTAGTGTTAACAAGATTTTCTTTTTCTCTTAGTGGAAGTTATGGGAGTTCCATTAAAGGGATGAAAATGTTTGATGAATCTCGTTGGGGTTATAGATAGAAGGTTTGTTCCAAAACTCCTATAATGTCTCAAAGAGGCCATTTGGCTTTCTTCAATTGTGGAAAATATAGGAATTTGAGATGGGTTTTCTCTGAGGAACCTATGTTTTATAGTTCAGTTCATCCCCCGAGAAAACCTAAATAATTTATTCCATTTCATTTCTACTCCACATAGTGTAACGATCTCATCATCCAAAAAAATAATTTTTTGAATTAAAATGCTTCAATATATAAGGGGATAAAACTTTAGGAATCTGGATTGAATCATCATTATGAAGTAGAAGAGTCTCAAGAGGAAGCTAAAGTCGGTCCATTGATTGTGAGAGGTATGATAAATATAAATTTATCTTTAGTGACTTTTCACTTGATCTTGGTGAATCACACTCATTTATATTGGCTAGTGTTTTGAATTTTTTTAATATCCCTATGGATATTTTGACTTATTTGATAGATATTACTATTCCCCCATAGAATGAAGGGAGACATGGTTCTTTAGTTTATAACTTGTGATTTCCCTTTATTAGAAATCAAAATTATCCATAGCTTTTTAGTTATTGATATCAAACCTCTCATTATTATTTTTGGGATGTATTGATTGATTTATGATACATCTTATATTAATTTCTATCTTAATTTGATCTCTTTTCTTACACCTGATAGGGTGTTCCATTCTATTTATGGAGAATTGGACTTGGGTCCAAGTAGATTCGTACCTTCTTTTAGAGAGTTATGATGGGTAGTATTGGTGTTTTATTTCAACTCATAGTGATATTCCTTAAGTGATGATCTCCCTCAAGATGTATTTGAGTTTCCAAATGAATTTCCTTCTAATTTTTATGGTGTGACATAATTAAGGGAGATGAATTTTTTTATTTTTTTAACATGTGCACCACAACTATTATCTATTCCTTCTTAACATATGACACTAGAAGGCCTAAAAGAGTTTAAATCTTATTTGGATGATTTCTAGAGAATTCATTTATATTTTTGAGTGTGTCACCATGGAAAGATTCTTTTCTCTTTGAGAAGAAGGCTTATTGGACCTTCTCTAGTTTTTTTATTATAGGAATCTCAATGGATTTATGATCATGAAAAATTAACTGTTACTATGGATTGATGATCTATTTGACCTATTGAATTGGGTGATGTTGTTCTCTAAGATTAATAATTTATCATGTTATAACTAATTGATAATATGTGAATCTGAAATTAAGAATACAAACTTCAATAGTAGGTATACCAATTATGAGTATCTTATTATTTCATTTAGTCTAACCAATACTCTTGTTGTTTTTTTTCTTTGAAGAACTTGATATTTTTTCACTACCATGACTAATTTGTAATATTATTATTTGATGAAATCCTAGTTTAGTATATCTTTTAATATTAGCGTATGTTTTATTTGAGAGTGGTTCTAGGAACCCTGAGAAATCATTGATTTATATGAATATTTAAAATTATCATTTCTGGACTTGGGAGGTGATGTTACAAGGACACGTGGTCTTAGAACATACTATATTAGTTGATTGATATGATGTGATAGATTTTTTTAACATAGGAGAATCCACATAATGTATTAAAGATTTATAACTTCTCCGGTTTGACTATAAATTACTAATGTGTCATGATAATGTTATTAAAGTTTTCATCCCTAATGACCGCTCTCACAAAATAAGTCATTATGTTCTATGGGGATGAGAAATGTAAAAATTTATTTGTTAAGATGAAATTCCTTTTTACTTTTGCACCAGTGATGAGCCTTCTCGATCCCGTTCAATTCTACATGGTCATTTGTGATGCATCATGTTCAGGTTTGGGTTATTTCCTTAAAGAGGTCGATCATGTGGTGGTATATAGTTCTAGACAGCTTAAGAAACTTGAGAATAATTTTCCAATCCATGATATTGAAATCGTAATTATCATGCATTATTTTAATTGTTGGGGAATTACTATTTAATGAAATTTTTACCATTTATTCTGACAACAAAATCAAGAGTTATAGATTCTCCAAAACAATATTTGAATATCTAATGGAGGTGTTGTGTAGAGTACCTAGAAATTTATTCTTTCAAAATTTCTTACACCCCAAGTAAGTGAAATGTCATAGTTGATGACTTCATTAAACATTATAAAACTAATTCCATGAAATAATCACCAAAGCATTTGTAAATGATGGATATCTTTTCTCAGTTACATTTATGGGTTCATGATAATGAGACAGAGTTTTTTTAGATTCTGTAATATAGTAACCCGGGCTTGACATACATGGATATTACATCATTTTTTATGAATATTATTCACATTACAAAAAGACATTCATAAGGACAATAATATTTTATTTTCTTTGGATATATGGAATCAAAATCTCTTATCCTGGTGAAATATCTTTAACATCACCCATAGAGATCTCCACCCTTAATACTTCAAACTAAATCCTTTATTCATATCCTGGGGAAAGGAAAAATATAAAAGGAGAGAGATTAAATTCTTAAGGGAGATATATAAGCATAATTAAGAGTATAAGGGTATGAGAACATGATCATGAAAAAATAATTCCATACCCCGTATATAAAAGATCATATACATGAATCATGGAATAAAACATGGTAGTTCCTAAGACATGTATCGTAAGAAAATAAAGAACATAAGAAATATAATCATGAAATTGAAATAAAACATGGATTTATGGAAAACAAATAAGTGTATAATATTATTTTCATAGTTTCCAAGTCATCACTGCCAAGACTATCTTGGTTGTATGAGTTCACTCCCTACATTATCTTATTAGTCATGGTTTACTCCCATGGTCTTCCTAGTTGCATGAGTTCACTCCTAATTCTATCATGGTAGTCAAGGTTCACTCCCATGTCTATATTAGTATAATGATTTCACTCCTCATACTATCTTGGTATTCATGGTTCGCTTCCATGGCCATCTTAGTACTTATGGTTTATTTCCAAGACCATCTTAATCTATCTCATGAGATATATATTTACCCAATACATTTTACAGAGATATGGTTCTCAACCATCTCATAATGAAATACTATATACATGTTCCAAAATATCAAAAATATAATAACATAACCCATTGTATGAAAAATGTATTATAAACATGTAATCATATCATAACCTGTGAAAAAATCCGGATTAATAATCATTACATCAAAAGCATAACCGATGGATGTGAAAAGGATTTTATAAACATATAACCTAGGAAAGTGAAATAGGTTTCATAAAAATAAAACCTATTAAATAGAAATATATTTCGTGAACATATAACTAATGAAAGAGAAATTGGTTTAATAAACATATCACCTGTGAAATGGAAACAGGTTTCATAAAGACCATAACATTAATCATAAAACATTCTTAGTAACAATTTGAATGTAACCATTAGATCATTTATTAGAATGGCTTTAGTAACTTCAAAATATTTCATCTTAGAAGGAAAATAAATTTTAAATATATTTCAATAATTATTGTTGAGGAAAATAACCTTTCCTATTTAAAAAAGGATTTTTAATACAAAAACCCATTTGAACCAATTTTTCCTATAACAAATACCTTGAAAACTTATAAATAAGATGTGAAATAATTTTGAAAATATTTTTCATGTAAGAAATATAAAATAATAATAAAACCATTTTAAAAACCATTTTATTTCAAAACACTTTGAAAATATATCAAGAAATATTAAAAAAATTTGAAAATAATTTCCTTGATAATACATTGAAAACATATAAATAAAGATTTAAAACATCTTGAAACCCATTTCATTGAAAATAAATTGAAAACTTATAAATAAATATTGACATTTTTTTGAAAAAAAATTATTTGAAAATAGTTTTAAAATTTATAGATTGATCTTGAGAACTTTTTGAAAACCATTTTCCTTCAAAACTTATAAAACAAGCTTGAAAACATTTCGAAAACCATTTTTTAAAAAAAATAAAAAAAGAGTTTGAAAACGTTTTGAATCCCTTTTTTTTGAAAACATGTAAATGGATCTTAAAAACTTTATGAAAACCATTAACACATTAAATATGTAAAGTAAGCTTCAATTTAATGATGGGTGGTTAATCTGTACATGCCATATGAGGTAAAATTAATGTTCCTTTTCCATGGTAAAAAGGTCACAAAATTTACTTGATCATAAATAGATAAGAAGATTCCATTGAAAATTGGTAAAATAAAAGAAGGGTAAATATTTATTTTAATTATCATATTATATTATAAGAATAATCTTGGAATATAGTTTTAGAGAATATGGTTTGGAAATAACATATATCTTCGATTGAAGAGAGGGTGAAGTCAGGATTCCCTAAAAACAATTTCATAACTATGTTATGTACCAAAGTGTATAAAAATTGTACCAATAAATTCATATATTAGGAATATCCTGAGGATAAAAAAATTGATTAATTTTATTGAGATATAGATTATAATATTTTATCATATAAATAATAAACATAAATAATCTCAATAATCGATGTGATTGTTTTAATAAAATCTTATAACTTGGTAACTTAGGGTCATACTCTCCATGTAAGAAAACGTAAGTTAAATAAATCATAAAATATTATTAAAAGTATTATATTAATGATATAACATGTTAAATGTAACTATATACACCTCAAAATGTAATTTAAGTGCATAACAAAACACAAGTATCAAAGAAGGAAAATTGAGACCAATCTATTTTATCGATTTTGTAACATTTGAAACATAAACCACGGGAAATAAATTTCATATGATTGATATGTGAATACCCATAAATTTAATTATAATATGAATATAATATAATCATGGGACGTATATTCACCATACAAATGAAATGAGTGGTGAACGTAGCATGTATCTTACAAAAATAAAAAGTTTGATAAAATCCACTTACCTTATGTCTTGACTCTTGTCATACTCATTCAAACCACATGTATAAAAAATATAAATATATTATACGTATTTTACATTACCATATTCATAAATCTAATAACATATATTTTTTTATTAAGACCGTATATTATCCTCTTGTTAACAATCCTATTAAGGTTTCACTTCGGGTAATATTCACTTTATTCTTTACAAGTGTCTTAATTTGTTATATCATTGTTATTTATAATTTATATCATGATTTAAAACTTTTAAACCATGATATAAATATCATTTATATATAGTATGTGTGTATTATAATGATATATATAATATATAATTAGGAAATATAATGCACCGTTCATGGATACAGTAAGTCATATATATGCATGAATTCTATTTCTATTTATTTCTGATGTTGAACGAATTAAACTAATATAAATATATATATATGTGTGTGTGTGTAATTATTATAGAAGATTTATTATATCATATATATTTTATATATCCACTAAAATCATCTTTAATACAACCCATGTAGTGTATGAATTAATCTTATCACTTTGAGGGGGAGGTAGTCCACACTTCCAAAAACAAAAGTTTCATATTAACACCGAACAGAAAGTAAACATATATGTGTTATAAAAGTAATAAAATATGATAAATAGATAATAAATATAATATTTAAAATATATATATAGTTTCTATATAAATTCCACCCTGAGAGGCATTAAGGAAAATTGAACAATCACCATTTAGTGAGGCGGTATTTCATCGTACACATAAATATTATGCTTGTCATCCATTAGATGGAGGTGTGTGTAAGTGCAGGTTGAAACCATAGAATAAAAATCATATTATTTTGAGGATAATATTTTTTATATATGCATGAAAACAAATAATGTCGAGGGAGTGGAGAATAATATAAAATAAAGTACTTGAGAGAAGATGTTACATCTTAATCGACTAACTCCTTTTGGTTTCTACCAAAAGGATTCCATGAATTTCCTTCTAACTAGGGGAAGGATTATATGAGGAATAGAGGATTTTTAAGAAATTTAATTTGAAGGTATTTTTCAAAAATAATAGGCTTTAGAGGTGTAAGGATGTTAGAGAGGTGGTGGCCTTTTCTAGGAAAGGAAAATGACTCACTTAGAATTTTTGAAAGCAAGTTAGGTGTACATATGTTCTTAACTAAAAATGAGATACCAAACAAACCTAAATAAATAATGTAATTTTTTATTTATGATTCATATCCATCCTATGTGTTTTGGACAAGTGGATAGGTCATTGGGCCCGCTAAGATTATGGTTTGGTCAATAATTAAACATAATTTGATTTTAATTGTTTTGATTAATTGTAATCACTTTAACTGACCACTTTGGTCCAAAATAGACGTGATATAAGTAGACTCAAAATATAATACTTATTAAAATGGTGTATCTTGGTTTTTTTAAAATCAATTCATAGAATCAGAAAAAATATGATTAATTCTAACACTACAGGAGTGATAAAATTACAGGATTATAATATATTAATAAGTTCAAAAGATTTTTAACTTTTTATATTCAATTTCCAAATAAAATCTATTATAATGACCTCAATTGAATTAATATAAGAATAATTGATATAAATTATCCTTAAAACAATTTTAAAATATAATTTTGAATTAATTTAAATTTAAATGAAATGGTTGTTTTTAAATACAATCCATATGGTTTACTATTGATAAAAAAATTATATTTCTTAGAAAAATACCAAAAATATAACCTAAAGTAATTTCAACATTATGAATTTAAAAATTTATGTTTATTTTAACAAATTCTAATTAAATCTTTATCTAAGATAAATTATAGTATTTTTTATAGTATGACATTAAAAGTATTTTATTTGAAAAAATGATATTTTTGAACACCAAAAGACATTGCCAAAAATTATATATTTATTTATCAATATGATTTATTTATAAAAAAAATTATAAAAAATATTTGAAAATTAGTTATTAAAATTTATATTACATAGTTTAACAACAAGTTTATAATTATCTAATTTCAATAATTATAAAAAAATGATGTTTCATAGAATTATCTGTGATATTTTTAATTTACGCCATGTCGGTGTTGTGGATAGATTATGCCAGGTCGGTATTGCTTGTAGTGCAAGAAAATTCTATTCTGTGTGAAAGTAATAGTTGAATTAGATTTTTAATATGTATATATATATAACTATTTCTAGTGCCATCTGATATTAAAAATATCAAAATAATAATAATTTAAACAACAAATTCACAAAATATAGGGTTGTTATATTCTACCCCCTTAAAAAAATTTATAGAAATTGATTTGGTTTATCAAAATATTAGTACATGAAATTTTCATTCATAGAAACAAAAATTAAAATAATTGAAACTAAAACGTCCTTTAAAAAATAATGTTGGAAACATATAGGTTACCCAAAGTAACATATAACTAGGTTTCCATGCATGAGAAAATATGTTGGAAGTGGAAACATGGATATAAAATTAAAATTTAACATTCAAGTTTGTATAGAGAGTGATATAGAAAAGGATTATGATAAAGTTAAAAATCACAGACATAAATTTTTGATGAACTATGAGACCATATAATTCATCATATATAGAGGTACTAGGATATCATTCTTGATTTCAATATTATTTTTCCTAATGCTAAATAATTTTTATGAAAATATATACCATCATGATTTCGGTACAACCTCACCATTTATTGTTCCTTAACCCACTTCACACATTTATCCAAATATGAAGTTGAATTTTTCATTTCTGATGTTGTAACAGTTCACTTGATCCATGATATTCCATCCCATATATCATCAGTTATCATCAACACTACCTTTTTATAACATGTTATCCAATATGATTAAATCCTCATGTGGTAAGATAATACATTATTTTAACAAACTTTATCCAATGTTTAAATGAATATTTATATTAATGTTTAACCTTATAAACCTCATCAATGATGAAAATACAAAACATTATAAAGGGTTTCATGAAATCAAATTAAAATTGACCCCCCTTATATCAAAAAGTCGCTCTTGGTTTTCACGTTCAAAACATGTGGAGGCCCTCGTGGTTAAAACGCTTGGAACCTGGTAACAACCTGAATTGCCAAAAATTCTTCTACAAAACATGAATGATTCATTATTCCACATATTACTGGAAATATTCCTTAAATCCAAGAAGTTTTAAACATCATCCATAATTGAATGAACTAATTTTAAATATATCCTTAATTAATTCCAAGGTAATAAATTCATTCAAATTTACTTATAAATATTCAACATATCTCTATCTAAACAACATTATCCTAACATAAGGAACATTATCAAGGTTATATTTCCCTTAATAATGTGTTTTCCATGGGCACCACCTTTCCATTATATCACTTTTTTGGAACCATTCAATGAGTTCTTGTAAATCCATAGTGAAAAACAAAAACTGAAAAATCATTATATATTTCACCTTTAATATAACATAATTCTTAAATCAAAATATATAAAATCATTTATTATTCACCTTCATACTTATTCAATTAACAATGATGCCTCATCATGTTACATAATACCACTCTCCTTTTACATTTTATCTATACTCTCTTCATCATCAGCAATGTAACCATTACTTGAACCACCTAATTAGTTCACTTTAGGATAATTCATCTTGGGAAAATGAGTTTCATAATGACCATTTAATCTACACTTAGAACACTTAACATTTGATTATGTCATAGGGAGCCAAACATTCTAATCCATTTTTTTAACCAAACTCTTCATTTTTTGATACAATCACTTTCTTTGTGTCTATATTTTCCACAGTCAATATATATTATTGTTCCTCAAAGACATACACATAGGCGATTCTTTCCACATTCATGAAACAAGAAAAACCTAATATCTTTTCTTCCAAGGTCTCCAATACCTGAACACTTAGAGAACACATTATTTATCTTCCATAGTGAGTCCGAGAGTTAGTTAAGGTACACATTTTTAATCATGTTATTTTTAAACTGATTAGAAATTATCACAATATATTTCACTCCAGTGATCATCCCACTTAACATCACATTATAAAGTCATCCATGAAATTCAACAGTATTCCAATTCCTTTTGGGTCCTACCATTTACTGAAACTAGAAGCATAATATGAATATTACATATCATTTCGTAAAACCAGATAGTCATGAAAATAATTAATTATAGCATGTCTAAATAATGACAGCTTCCATATTCTATAACACTTTGGGTTTATCCTAGGGTTTTCTTATCCAAAATATATTTAAATCATTTAAAATTGTTTTTGAAGAGTTTGTGACTTCCTAAAGCATATCCCATGGGACTGTCAAACCAGGTGTGTAGTAAGGGCCATTATCATGTACTAGACTACATTGAGTCAGGCCCGGAACATCTTTTTGGAGTTGTTACCCCTAGGTACATCTATTCCAGAGCCACATCCACTTTTAGTATCCATAAATTGATGTATTACAAGTAGTACACTCACTCTATCCTATACCAAAATTCCAGAACATTTTCCTAAATATTGACTCATTCGTATACATATCCTTAGAGACATCCCTAGACATATCCATACAAATATACCTAGTGATATCACTAAATTTTTCTCATCCTAGTTTTAAAATTTTGACTAAAACATTCCATTGATACAAACTATAGAAACCCAGGCTTGACATTAATGGATATTACATCATTTTAGATGGATATTAAACACATTAAAAAATGCATACTAGTGGATAATAATAGTTTAGTGCCTTTGGAAACATGGAAATAAAATAAACTATCTTGGTGAAAGATCTTAAACATCTCCCATAAATATATCCACCTCTAGTACATATACCTAAAATCATTATTTATACCCTTGTTAAAGTAAAAATAAGAAATCGGTGATATCAAATGCTCATTAAGGGTAAATAAGGGAGTTTTTGTAAGCATAATTATAAGCTTAAGTGTGTGAGAACATGATCATAAAAGTGGAATAACATACCCTGAATATCAAAGATCGTATACATGAATCATGGAATAATGTACTATAGTTCAAAATACATGAATCATAAGGAAATAAATAGAATAAGACTAAAAATCATAATATAGAAATAAAACATGGAATTTTTGATGACACATAAGCATATAATATTATTTCTATAGTATCCAAGGCATTGCTGCAAAGACCATCATAGTAGTATAGGTTCACTCTTTATACCATATTGGTTGTCATGGTTCACTCCCATATCCATATTATTAGCATGATTTCACTCCTAATACCTTCTTGATAATAATTATTAACTACCATGTCTATCTTAGAAGCATGATTTCACTCCTCACACCATCTTGGTATCTATATTTCACTCCCATGGCCATCTTCATAGTCTAGGTTAATTCAATAGACCATCATGGTCAATATCATGAGATATAAATCTATTCCCAATGCATTGGAGGGAGATATATGTCCCACCCATATCATAATGAAATCCTTGATACATGTCCCACAAGATCAAAAATAATCATATCCTAATCCATGACATTAAATAGCAGTTATAAACATGTAATCATATCATAACCTACGAAATAAAGATAAGGTTAACAATCATTTCATAAAAATCATAACCTGTGAAAGAGAAAAGGATTTCATAAACATATAACATGTGAATGAGAAATGGTTTTCATAAAAATATAACCCATTAAAGGGAAAAAAATTCATAAACATATAATCTATGATAGATAAATGGGTTTCATAAATATATAACTCATTAAAGACAAACAGGTTTTATAAACACCATGATATTAAGCATAACTGAATCATAGAAGGAATATGAATAGAACCATTAGATCTTTTACTATAAGGGTATGAGTAACATCATAATATTACATGTTATATAGAAAATATTTTTTATGTCTTTGATAAACGTTTTTTGAGTAAAATTTTCATTCTTTATTGAAAAAATATTTCTTAATACATAAAACAATTTTAAGACAATTTTCATTAAAAAATATCCTTAAACTCTATAAAGAATAATTTAAATAATTTTTAAAACCATTTTCATTGAAAACTCATAAAATAAGCTTTAAAAAAATTTAAAAACAATTTTCTTTGAAAACATATAAATTAATCTTGAAAACGTTTTGAAAACCATTTCTTTGAAAATACATTGAAAATTTATAAATAAATATTTAAAATGTTTCGAAAACAATTTAATTTATTATAATTTGAAAACTTATAAATAAATATGGAAAATATTTTGAAAAACATTTTCTATGAAAATATATTAAAAAAGATTGAAAACATTTAGAAATCCATTTTTTTTAAATGTTATTAAAGGAGCATGAAAACGTTTTGAAACCCATTTTTCATTAGAATTTATAAAATTTTCTTAAATTATTATTAAAACTATTAATACATTAACTATTCAATGTAATCTTCACAGAAAATATGGCTGATAAATCTGTACATGTCGTATAAGGTAAAGCAGGTATTCTTTTTTCAAGGTTAAAAGGTATAAAAAATACCTTGATAAGAATGTGACAGGAAGATTCCATTGAAAATTAAAAAAAATTAAAAATATATTTTAATGATCATATAATATTAGATGAATATTCTTGGAAACCCTTTTTAGAAAACATGGTCTTGAAAAAATATAGATTTCCAACCATATAAAGGGTAAAGTCGAGATTTACTAAAAATATTTTATTCATTGTCTTATATAAAAAAGATTATAAAAATGGTACCAATACATGATTTTATATTTTATATTTATAGTATATGAAAATTCATGAATTTTATTGAGATATGGTTCCTATAATTTCATCAAAAAATGCCTAAAAACAATCTCAAAAAGCGATGAGATCGTTTAAATAAACTTGTATAACTTAGTAACATGGGATCATAATCTACATGTAAGAAAAAGGAAATTAATTTAATATTAAAATATAGTGAAAATTAATATATTCATGATAGAACATGTAAAATGTATTTAAATAAACCTCAAAAAAATAGTCCAGGTTCATAACAAAACACAAGTCTCGAAGAAGTCAAATGGAGTCAAAACTATTTGACCGACTTCGTAACTTTTGAAACAAAAACACCATGAAAAAAGGTCATCAACTGGATATTTGAATACCCATAAATTTAATTACAATATAAATATAATACAATCATGGTCAGTACATACTCCACACAAAAATTACTGAGTGTCCAACATAGAATGTATCTCATGAAAATAAAAAGTGAGATAAAATCCACTAACCTTGTGTCTTGACTCTTGTCGTACTCATTAAAAAAACTATATAATAAATATAAATTTACTATAAATATTTTAAAGAACCATTTTTTTATTCCTAATACCCTATATGTTTTTATTATGACCTTATATTACGCACTTGTTAGTAATCCTATGTTAAGGTTTCACTTAGGGTAATATTCGCTTTATTCATCGCATGTGTCTTAATGTGTTATATCTTTGGAATTTATACTTTATATAAAGATTTAAAGAATATAAAACATGATATAAATACCATTTATAAACATAATATTTTTATTATAATAATATATATAATATATAAGTATAAAATGGAATACAACATTTATGGAGACGGTAGGTCGTACGTACGAATGAACGTTGTTTCTGTTTAATTGTCAAGTTGAATGGATGAAAGTAAAAGGCATATATGTCTATATGTATATATTATCAAAGTAGATTTATGATATCATATATATTTTATATATCCACTAAAACCATCCATAATACAGTTCATGTTGTGTATGAATGAATGATATCACATTGAGGGGGTTGTACTCCACAATTCCTTTACAGAAATTATTGTATTATCACCAAATAGAAATAAAAAAATATATGTTTTTAAAAAGGAATAAAAAATATTAAAAAAATATTAAATATCATATATAACATATATAAACATATTATACATCATAATTTCTACCATGAAAATGTGGTACGAAAAATTGAACAATCATCGTTTTGTATGTTTGTAGTTCGCCATGCACAAAAGTAGTACACTCATTATCCATTAGATGGAGGTGTGTGTAAGTGTCGGTTGAAAACATAGAATAACTGTATCATATTATACTTATGAACATTTTTTGTTATAAAATAATGAAATATATATATATTAGGGGTGGAGAAAGAAATTAAAAGAAAGGACTTAAAAGAATATGTTACATCGTAATTGGCTAACTCCTTTATGTTTGTGCCAAAAGGATTCCTTGGATTTAAATATGGAAAACATAGGTATTATGGTTGGAATTTAGTTTTTTTTTTATGTTTATTATGTTGTTATTGGATTAATTCAATAGGTTTGAGTTGTCCATTGATGTGGGAGAGGTGGTTGCCTTTTATAGGGTAGGAAAATGACTATGTCGTAATTTTTCAAAACAAGTTAGGTGTACAAATGTTCTTACCTAAAAAAGTCATAGCAAACCAACCTAACTCAATAATTGAAGGTTTATGGACAATTAATGTTCATAAAATGTGTTTTAGAATATTGTATAGGTCATTTTGACCCTTAAGATTAAGGTTTAGTCCCTAATTAAGCTTAATTTGACCATAATGGTTGTGATTAATTTTAATCACTTTTACTAATGATTTTGGTAAATTTTCAACATGATATAATTATAATTTAAATATAATACTGATTAAAATGGTTTATTTTGTTTTTTTAAAACATATTTCATAGAATAATAAAAATTAAGATCAATTCTAATCCAACGGATGGGAAGAAATTATGGGTTTTTAAAGTAGAAAGAAGTTCAAAAGTTTATGGTGCTTTTATATTAAATTTGAAAGTTAAATTTATTTAAATGACCTATATTGATTTCATATATGTATAATTGATCTTATTTGGTGACAAAAAAATTAAAATTTTAATTTATCATTAACAATTATTTAAATGAAAAATGTTTTTAACTAAAATCATTATTTTTCACTATTCATCAATAAATGAATAATCTCAGAAATATCCATAAAATTATACCTAAGGTAATTTTAACATTATAAATTAAAAAATGATGTTTATTTTTTCAAATTGACTTTCTAAATGTGTCAAAAATTAGTTTTATTATTTTTCACAGTAGGACATCAGAAGTAGTTTATTTGAGAAAATGG
Organism: Viscum album; assembly: GCA_963277665.1. Lineage (NCBI taxonomy): Eukaryota > Viridiplantae > Streptophyta > Magnoliopsida > Santalales > Viscaceae > Viscum > Viscum album. The sequence continues at coordinate 774,135,134 of OY728138.1, forward strand.
TATCTTAGAATGTAAAAGAACTATACCCAAAAGCACATCTTTCCTTATTAATATGTTTTATCTGTATTAATAAATAATAATAATAATAATTTAAAATAATGTATTTATATTCATATTAATTATTTTAACATCTAGTTTATAATTATCTAATTTAAATAATTATAACAATAAAATGATGTTTTATATAAAAATCTATTTTGTGGGTAATGTATGCAAAGTTGGTGTTACTGGTAGCGCAATATTTTTTAGTGTTGTGCATAGTGGAATCTACGTCATTATTTTTTATAGCATAAGTCAAGTCAGTTTTGTGTGAACATAATTTTTTTCATTGTGTTTTAATATTTATTGTTATATATAAATAACTATTTATAGTGCTATGTGAAATGAGAAATATAAAACAAAATCGAAGAAAATTTCAAAAAATCTCAGAGTGTTACAAATGAACATAACCTTCACTCTTATAAAGATGATACATTAGTAGAAGAACATTTATGATGAATTCTATTCCATCATGGAGTCAATTTATAGTGGGTCCATTAATGAGTGATTTTTCTCTCTATAGGCTATCATATGTTTTTTGAAACAATTTGTTATATCTTTTCTATTGAGAAAGGCCATGATGATGGACATTCACTTTTTTAGTGGAATGTGAACCCTAAAACCCCTATGATTTTATAAAATATGTGGAGCTTATTTTGGTGCCTATTTATGAGATGACACATTTCCAAATTTCATTCTTGTTATTATACATGAAAATAATTTAAAGATGATCACAAAATACCTTTAAGATTTATTCATCCATTTCTAGTGTCGACATGAAATTAGGATGATATTTAAAACAAATTTTTGGTTGGGTTTCTATATACCCATAAATGAAAAAATGTTATATGTTTTATGAAAAATAGGATGAAAAAATATGACCCCTTTATAAGCATTATAGATACATCCCTGGTTGATGACTTATGATATATATTCATTTATGTTACCATCATATTTCATGGTCATGAATTCACTTTAGTTTCTAATAGGGATCCATTTTTCCCTTAACACTTCTGGATAGGCTTATAGGATTCTATGGGATCACGTGTTCATTTGAGAATGGAATATCATGCGCATATGGATGGCTAAATAGAATTAAAAAAACTAATTTTATAATACATTTTGTTTAATTATGATTTATAGCTTGGTAGATCTTGGGATTATGCTATGTGATTCATTGAGTTTTCCAACAAAAAATGATATGATCTTGCTATCAAAATTGATCCTTTGGGGCCTTGAATAGTCATCCCTAAAAATATAATTTTTTCTAGATATTGTATAAATTTCATAAATTATACTAGGTTTTGTCTAAGAGATGATAGAAAGGATTCATTTTCATTTTTATAGGATGATTATAGAATATTTTTGGAATAAATCCTATATCGATCTTCGTTGATAACCATTGGAGTTTTCAATTGGGGTCTAGGTGTTCTTGAGTGTTTCACCTTGACTGGGTCACCAATGTCTTGGAAAATTGTGAATTAGTGTGCAATGGTTTTTGGTTCATTTAGAGATTTTTTAGTGAGGGGAGAAACTAGCCTATAGATTGGAACTTCCATCATAATAAACAAAGATCCATAGATAGTTTTATATATCACAACTGAAAAATTATCTTTATAAACCCTATCATGTATTATACTTGTAGGATATTTCTTTTGAGCCTATTTTAACTATCACTAAGTATCTTTTCCAAACTACAGATTATGGGGGAAATTTTCTCTGTGGAAAGATCATACATTTGGGCTGTGTGTTTTGGAAACATGATTCTAATTCACATGAGTCATCAAAGCCTGAGGCACTAGTGAAAGATAAGTATACTCCTCTAATTGATATAGAAAATCCTTAACTATATTTATAGGGGAAAAGGTTTTTATAATATAGATAATGTATCATCTCAATACACTCATCCTAGTACTTCTTGAATTTATCTTTGTTTCCCTTTTGTGGGTTCACTTTAGGCCTTTTGAGGATGGTGATATTTTTTCAAAGAAAATTAACTAAATATTTGATAATTATGCTTTCTTGAGTTAATGACGTCCCGGAATAAATTTTTTGTCTATAGATACACTGTGTTGTATCGGCTTCAGCATGGATAGTCCAAGTAGAATCATGGAATATCTAGCTACAACGTAGTGGAACTGCACCATGAAACCCTAGTCAGTGAATTTTTGTATTACTATATACTTTATTATAGATGTGGAATGGTTTTTTGGATAGACCTGAGTATTACCTAAATTAAAGTTAATTTGAATAAGAACTACAACTTTTTTTCATGCGGTTGGTTGACCGAGGGTGGCTACAGTATAGTCTTGGGTGGATGCACCATGGTCTGATAGTCTTCAACCTTTCAATTTTGTTTCCATGGGAGGATATTGGGAGTTCTATTTTTTATAGGCATAAATTTTCCATTACTTGTTATATATTAATTTTAAACCTCTTTATTCTCATTAGATATCTTGGATTTTGAAAGTTCCCATTATTTGTTTTGAATCCTCTATACTCTATTCATCTCTTATTGATGTACTAGTGATCACATTGGATCTTAAATTTTTATGTTAATATCCTCTCATGTAAATCATTATAATACTTTGATATATCCTCTTTAGATAATGATATATCATCATGTTTTTTATAGATATAATCTCCTTTTTTATTATCATGGATTGAAGTTGGATCACTTTATATTTCACACCATATTTTTCATTGGTGGATCCTGTTGTGGGAATTGAGTTGTTTGACTACCGATTAAAGGTGGGTGGTTCAATATTGGTTCTTCTTTATAATTGAGACATTTTTTTCATTATTTATTCAAAGTTAATTTAAAATATATATTTTATCATATAATTTAAATTGGATTTAATTTATGCTTTAAAATGCTTGTGTTTGTGAAATAAAACATTGTTCTCGGTGGTTTTGAGAAATGATACAATTTGAGAAAATATTTCTTTTAATGGAAATAATTTGGTAAAATTATTTTCCTTGATATAAGTGATATGGAAATTAAATGAAAGATTATTTTAAAGTCATGTATTTTATTAATACCAGTGATTTTGTTTTTAATTAAAAATTCTCATTGAAAATGAATCTTGGAAATTGAAATATGAATGATAAGATGATTTTCAATGTTTGATTTTCCAATAATTGTTTGAGTGTTTTATTTGATGCACATGTAATCCATCAAGTATGTGGAAATTAGATGAATTACGCTAGAATGTGTACCCCTATAACTACATTGATGATGAAAATCCTAAAATAAGCATATTATGGAATGATGTGTTTTTCAATTGGGAGTTCAATCATGATGGAATGAGTTGTGGGATGTGTAAAAACATTGGGTCAAGATCACTAATGGGTAGTATAAGGATCTTATTAATAGGTAATAATCTAACAAATGGTGGGAAACATAGTTCTATGATATTGAGGATTTTATTATTACATGGAATTTATTTATTATACATTTTTATTATTTAAAATTGATTTATATAAATTATAATATATATGATGTTCATTTAGTCTTGTTTCAATATAACTGAAATCACTTTAGTAGGAATAATTTTTTTTATAATATCATAATTTTTTGAAATTTCTTTTTTTATTTAAATTCAATGAATAATATGTTTAATTGTTATGAAACTGATTATGGAACAGATGGTGAGACCCTTCTAGGATTTTTATCTCACAACATACCACTGTCTTTAGAGGTTTTTAGATTATCTCATGACAAGTCCAGGAAAAGAATATGTTCCACTTAGAGGTCACGGATTTCCTTTATCATAGGGATCTAAATTGATAAGGGTGACCATTGTAGATGTGCCCAATTTTTTCATGGGTTTATCATTGATATTTATCTTTGAAAATGTGGTGTATTTTGATAATGTATTGTTTGGGTACTATTTTATCTATTTTTCTGCAACATTATTCCTTTTGAGTGTTGAGGATACTTAATTGTATCATTTATAATACAATATTTTGTGGAATAAATCATTCCATATTTATTCATGTGTGATGATAATTTGTTATCACCAACACTTGGGGATAAATAATTTCCTTCAGAAAACGACAATGTTTGATTCAGTATCATAGTACTAGGGTATCAGTGTTAGTTCGTGATACACAGGATATCATCACACATAACTCAAACAAAATAAAGGATGTTAATTTTTTTAAAATCATGAGTAAAAATACCATCATTTTAAAACCCCAAATTCAACTTATTATTTAAAGGAACATTTTCAGGGAATATTAGCATCACAAAAAAATATGAAAACCCCAATTATCTAAATAAATAAATTATTTAAAATCCAAAACCAATAGTATAAAAAATATGATAACTCATTCATCTATTTTAATAAATATTCCTCTAATATAAATTCACCATAATCAAAAAAAATAAAATTATTATTATTATTTATTATTGAAGCATTGTATAAATCCAACATCTTCGCTTATAGATTTTTCCTCAAGTAAAATAAATTAAAATTGATGTAATATATTATCATATAAATAATATATAAATCTAATAAACCTATATCCATTGAATATTATATAGAGAACATTAAATTACCAATAATTATTCTTGGGGATGTTATGGAATTCATGAATTCTATCACGCTTCGTTAGAGTTTCTATGAGATCCTCCATGGGGGGAGGCTAGCATGCCATCTTCTGATATGTCTCGCCCCTCTTCCCCCTCGTTTCTCCCTCCCTCTTTCCTCCCTTCCTCGGGTTCTCCTCGATCACTTTTTTTAACTCTTTTTCACTCACGCTCAGATTTTCATACTTTCCCCCTATTCAATCCCTAGTTGATCTTCCCCTACTCTTATATATTTCTGTGTTTTTTATCCCAAACTGATCTAGTGAGATGGTTTTCATGGGGATATTTGGGATGTCATGAACCAACCTGAGTACCCTTGTAACCTGATAACCGAGTCGGATCGGACATAGCCCGAAGGGTGTTCCTGAACCCCACGGGTTGGCAACTAGCACCTAGCATCACATAACTTGTAAGTGGGAATTATTTTTCCACAAGCAATGGGGAAGAAAAGAAACAAGATAGTATGCATAACCAAAGAAACTCCACCAGGAGTAATGTACCATAATATAAAGAGTCATAAAAATCCCAATGTACTACAACCCAAGTACTGAAAAGAGAAAAAAAACCCCCCAAGGTCCCTAAGGAAACAACTCACTAAGACCAAAACTCAACCGCTGGATCCACCTCCAAGAGATCCCTTCCCTTTGCTCGCACTTAGAAGAAGAAAGTCTACAAACACCCGAAGGCAAAAGTATGGTGTGAGCCTAATCCCAGTAGGATACCACCAAATATTCCATAATAGATTCCAAATATAGATTATCCAAATAAAGTCATTCAATTTTAAAGTAAAAAGGTTTTATATTTTAAAGCATAATTAAAACAATCATGTTATACAGTTCAAATGAGGGAAAAATAATTTAACCAAAGACTTTACAAAATGATGGAATATTTCTAAAACAATGTCTTAAATAAAACATTTATATAAAACAATTTATATAAATTCAGCACCCATGTAAAGAAATTCAATAGCTTTGGCTCTCAAATATAAATAAACAAGCTGGAAATATGGTCGTCTTCTAAAAGGTATGATAGTATTAACAAGTTATAGGATTCTGCATTCTCTATGTGAACTCAGCAAAATGTGTATACACATGTCCCTATGACACTGGCCAAAGGAGACTCGTCACCAGCCCATCGGGGATGTGACCCACCGCAAGTATGTTTTAGAACGTTGTTGTACTATAGAGTGTATCCAGATAACTCACTAACTACCTAAGGCTTGCATGTACTCTTACGTGATGGGAGAACTATTTTAATAATGCTTAAAAATATTATCAATCCCATTATTCCATTTCAAATGTTCCAATTTCTTTCCATTTAAAACAAAAACAAGTTTTATTCAAAAACATGCCTTCTTCACAAGATAAAACCAATGGGTTTCTATCAAATCATTTTAAGACATTTTCACCAGTTTGAAATCCAATCAAAACTAATTCCATCATCACACAATTTATTTCCACAATTAAATTAAACAATTTAATTGAAATCATTTCCATCAAATCCATAATTTAAATTAAACAATTTAAATCAACAAATTTCTATAAACACACCAAATTCAATGGAATTGGTGGTTTTCCAAATTTTCATGCCAAAACCTTTTCAAATACCTCGATTCACTGGAATCGACTTTTTATCAATTTAATTGAAAGAAAATTTGAGCAATTGAATTTAAATCAACAATTGTAATAAATTAAGAAATACAAGGATAATCAATTTGGAATGTCAGGACGGAACCACCTACCTCAAGGTCGTCAATGCCAGTGGAAACAATAATCCACACAGTGTCGTTTAATACACCTTCACACGCCATTATTATCATAAGAGTCGATTAAACAATGCTCAACGTTTATCAAGGGTTACCAGAACCAATATATTTATTTTATTTCAAAAGGAAGTAAAATATTACATGCGATTGAATTTTCTCTCTCCTGAATAATCTCTAGATTATCATCTTATGTTAACGAATGAAATCGCAAGAAATATATATAAGAATAATTATAAACCTCCTTGATAATTATATCCATTTATTTTATTTGAAATGAAACTAAAATATCACATGCGTTTACAATTTCTCTTTCCTGGATAATCTATTGATTATCGTTTTATGTTAACGCATGCAATCCTAATATTTCCCTCTGAATAATTATAAACCACATTCGATATTATAATATATTTATATTAAAATTATAATACATGTGGTAAACTATTATAATTATTCATTTATAACTTAAATAATTATACTTTGATAAATTATTTTAATAGTTACTATTTGGAAAACTCAAAATTATCACTTGATTATTCGTCATAATTATCATTTGATAATTATCCTTTGAAAAACTTCAGATTATTTTTCAATTATTATATTAATTATCCTTTGATAAATTATTTCAATTATCATTTGATAATTTCTGATATCACCTTTTCATAGTTTATTAAAACAGTTATCTTTGATAATCTAAATAAAATATCATTTGTTAATTTTTAAATTAACCCTTAATAATTTGATGAAACTAGAAAAAATGATAATTCAAAGTGATTAAAAAAACTTTGGATAACCTGATGAAATTACCATTTTTTAACTAAAAATAATTTTATTTCAGAACAACGCAAAAAAGGATAATGATGATTATCTTATGATAATTTTTACAACTCATCCTTTGATAAACTCATAAAAATTGTTTTTCATAATTTTCTCAAAAATTATCCTTTGATAATTTCACCCAATTATCTATTTATTATATATTTGAAAAAAAATTCTTGATAAATCTAGGTTTTATTATTTATTTTAAATTCCACCATTGCTTCATGATTTTAAGATGGAAGAATAAAATTTTAAAAAAAATTAACAAGGAAGAACCTGCTTATGTGCACCACATAGGGAAGGGGTAGCGGCCACCATCACCTCAATCAAGGGGGTAAACTGAAATCAATTAAACTGGGGTGTGGATGATGGTCTGAGGTTACTCGAACCCAGCAGAAACAACATACATGGGTCCGAAATTGTTCGGGTATTTAATGATCTGAGAAACGCATGAATTCATAAACCCATTTAATGATCAGTTTTAAACTTTCAATCAACCTGAGAATCAATGCAGATTTGTTTATTTATCACATTTAAGGTATTTCCACTTTTTAATTGGACAAAATAGGATGATTTACAAGCTTTTGGTTTCATCTGGGTGTTAAAAATGGAGGAAATAGTGTTTGGAAGATGATTGAACAGTACACACATTTTTTAACTCTTTTAATGTATTTAATAATTTAACAAAGATTAAATGACACCAAAAGCCCATTATGAATGAAAGTGATACCCCGTCTAGGGTAAACACCTCGTTCTGGACCCAATATTGGTCTCGGATTTCTTAAACGATGAGCGGTTTGAGAGATATTAATGATTTTTTAATTAAAACCCAGAATAATTAATTAATTAATATAAAATTTGATATTCTTGTGAGTGAGGCATCCAAACACCTAATGTGAACTAAAGTTATACCATGTCTATAGTAAACCCCTCATTCCGGACCCATCAGTGGTCTAAAATTTTCTATATGATACACGATTTGGAAGATATTTATTTTTAATTAATAATATATTAAATATTATTTAAAAACTTTATCTCACAAGCGAGACATCTACATTTCTGGACCTTTTAATTTTATACCCCCATAGGGTAAACACTATATTTCAAAAATAATTGTGGCTGCAAATTTCTCATACAACAGACCGTTTTGAAGTTATTCAATTATTTTGAATAAATTTCTTATGCTTAAAATAATAAATTTAATATTTTTATTTTGTCCTATTTGAAACTTTTCAGGCCTAAAAAAACTCATAATTACATGTTGTTTAACTTAGAAAGATATTTAATTGAATAAACTGGAGCATTAATTAGGCGTTTTACCATTCTGTGACATGTTTTAACAAAAACGAAACTTTTTTCTGATAAACCATTTTTTCCAATTAACATGAAACAAATTAACATAAAAAGGGTTTAGGAATACCTAAAATAGTTACGTGATGTTACAACCTCCCCACCAAATGATATTTCTGTCCCCAAAAAATTGATGAAGAATCCTTTATGTCAAAATGATGAGTCCATTGCACTCTCATTGGTGCCTCCCTTTCCCACATTTCATGAGAATCAAAACCATGTTGTCATAGTACACAAACCAGAGGTATAGTCCTACCACGAAGTACCTTGGTCTCAAAATCAACAACCCTGACTAGTGGTTCAGTCACAAATAAATCTGGTTCAATATAAAGATCACTCTAGCTCAAAACGTGAGATGGATTAGAGAGATACTTTCGTAGCTTCGATACATGGAACACATTATGTATCAATGTCAGCTATGGTGGTAGAGCTAGACAGTAATCAACTTCCCTACCAGACCAAAAATCTCAAAGGGTCCCACAAAACAAGTAGAAAGCTTCCCATGCCTCCCAAGCCATCAATGAACTAATCAGGGTGAAACTTTCAAGAACACCTGGTCACCAACTAAGAACTCTAAAGGTTTATGATGACGATCAACATAAGACTTGTACCTACTCTATGTCGTCAACATTCTCTGAAGAATCAACTAGATCTCAGATGTCATCTCTTGAACTAAACTCATTCCTTAAAAGAGTGTTTTCGTGGGTGCCCTCAAATTATTAGTGGTTTTTCGGTTACTTAGGTGCAGTAGAGTGGCTGACCAAGGTCGTCTCTCAAAGGAGGAAGTAAATTTAACAACTTATTAAAGGTATTTTGAAAATAAAATAAAAGGAATTAATTAAACTACTTGAAAGGATGGGTTTTTTTATCATTTATAAAACTAGAAGAAGTTTGCTGGAAGAAGATTGCATATTTTTTGTTTTTAATTTTGAAATGTAATTTGATTAACAAAGCACAATGAGAAGATGTTTCTTTATAAAACTATTTTTAGAAAGTGTAATCTATCTAAAACTACCTCTTAAATAATTTATTAATCATTATAATTTAAATTAATATCCACTTAATTCTGATCCCTTAATTTGTTAAATCGTGAACCCTATGAGAATTAACTTTACCATAAAGATGAAGTGAATTTAACCCTTGACTAACTTCGGAACATGCAATCGCAGCACCATGCTTTGATTGATGTTCAAAGGTTAGCTTATGTTCAGTGGTAAATTATGGCACATATCCTCTCTAGAAATTAAAATTAATTGAGTTGAGGTATTATATTTGAACACTAAAAATTGATCCCGTGTGGTTTTGAATTACTAATTAAGTTTGTTCTCTCACAATTCACACAATTCTCGACCTCGAGTGATTTTGTGTTTATTGTTAAATTGTTTTCTTAGTTTCATTTAAATTAAAAACTAAATTAATAGATCATATTAAGTGAATTATAGTATCTCATTGATTCAAAATAAATGAATGAAGAAGGTAATAGATATATCAATTACTAAATATACTATTGTTCCTTGGCTGTCGTAATCATCGTAGAAACAAATTGCATTTGCAACGGTTTATAATAGGTATAACCCAATCACGCTTCTACTCAATAATTCCAGCCCAAAGAGGAAGATTAAGAGAAGACGAAATTTTAATAAAACATGAGAAAAGAGAATAAATAAAAGAATAACAATTAAGTTTAATACATAAATGAAAATATTACAACATGAAGAAGATAAGGAGGCTTTGATGAGGGGATCTTTACTTCAAGAGCTACCCCTCTTACAATGGTTGGAGAATTTGGGTGAAACCAATTCTCCTATTCCTCCAATATCCTAATTCTTGTCCCAGCCCCTAAAAATGAGAAAAACAATAATTAATATAGTGGATGGGAGGCTCGGTTCAAAGAGGTTTCAAGTGTGAATGGGGAATCTCGGCCAAATATTTTAATACAACCTTCACCACCCATTTGACCTCTAAAATGCATGCACAAGCTCTCCTTCTAGAAGGGTGATTTGTGAGAAAATAAATCCTAGAGATCCAGTCAAAATTTGGGCATAATCAAAGCAAGGATGAAGAATTTATGGCCCCAATACAAAACCCCTATCCATTCTGGCGAGTCCATCCCAACTTTGACTTCATAGTCCATTTTCACTAACCAAATGCACTCTTTAGCTCTAGTTTCCTGAATAAAAGTTGCAGAAAATTAAGTTAGGAACACTGTTACAAAAATTTATGTTCAAATATTTCATATAAATATATTTATGGGAGAAATACTAAGTTCATTTTAAAAGGGTAAAACTGGAATTTTAATTAAATTTTTAAATGAATGATCAAATCCCAAATATTTAATAAATGAACATATTTTTCACAATTTGGGGAAATTATGTCATTTATTATCAATAAAATATTTAAAAATAGTTTTTTATGAGTCATACAAAGGAACTTTCACCAATATCAGACCAACATAATTGAGATTTACAAGGACGACCACACAATGCCTCAAAAGGAGCCATTTTGATCGTAGACTGATAACTATTGTTATAAGAAAACTCAACCAGCCTCAGATGATCATCCCAAGACCAAACAAAGTCGAGAACATAGATGCAGAGCATATCCTCAAAGATCTGTATAGTTCTCTCTGTCTGGACGTCTGACTGTCGATAGTAGGCTATGCTCAAATGAACATGAGATCCCAGTGCCTCCAAAAGGATTCTCCAAAAGCGATAAGTAAACCAAGGATCCCTATTAGAGACTATAGCAGATAGAACTCCCTGAAAATGAACAATTTTGTTCACATATATATTTCCCAACTTTTTAACTTTGGTTGTATCTCAAATAGGTATAAAGTTATCTGACTTAGTCAGCCTGTCAATTACAACCTATATCGAATTCTTCTTTATTTGGGTTAGAGATAACCCAACCACAAAGTCCATAGAGATTTCATCCTACTTCCATGTAGGGACTGGAAGTATTTGAAGCAAACCTGAAGGTTTCTGGTGCTCGTCTTTCACCTGCTGGAATGTATAGCAATGAGATACAAACTCAGCAATGTCTCATCTCATACCTGGCCTCCAGAACTATCATCGCATATCATATAACATCTCCATGGTTCCTTGGTGTACATCCCACTGGGGGTTATGGTAATCCCCCATCACATCCTTTCTTGCCGCTGAAGATATAACGTAATGGTTTCGATAACACAGAATGCCCTCTTTAGAGAACGACCACTGGGTATCAGTCTCCCCACCTTAAAGAGAGTCCCTATTTCTCTGGAAATCTTCATCATGATGTTGTTCCTAAAGAATCAACTCAAGAAGAGTAGATTTCAACTAGACACTAGCTAAAGAAACTTCATCCCCCTTCCACTGAACTCCAATATGCAACTAAGTAAAAACATCCATCAAACTCCACTCTTCTAAAGATTCTTTCACAGCCTGTGATGGAAGTTTCATACCTAATGCATCTGCAACTATAATCCCTTTCCCTAGGGTATAGGCAATGTCAAATTCAAATATTACAGGTACTCCACCCAACACCTTTTTCAGAGATACAAATATTTTTTAGAGAAGATATAACTCATGTTCTTGTGGTCTGAATACATAGTAAACCATTATCCATAAAGGTAATATCTCCAACACTTAATTGTGAAAATTACAGATGAAAGTTCAAGGTCATGGGTAGGATAGTTCTTCTCATGTGGCTTAAGCTAACGAGATCCATAGGCAATAACATGATTACCTTGCATAAGGAAACAACCCAAACATGAACATGATGCATCACATAAGACCACGAAACCTATCCAAGCCTTAGGAAGAGTTAACACCAGAACAATAGTCAAAAGACACTTTATATCAACAAAAGAACTCTGACAATTATCATTCCAGGAATACTTCACTCTATTTTGAGTTAGAGTAGTCATTGGAGAAGCTAACTTTGAGAAGTCTTTAACGTATCAGCGAAAATATCATGCTAATCGCAAGAAGATCCGAATCTCAAAAACATTTTGTGGTTATTCCCAAGTCATAACAGCATTCACCTTCTCAGGATCAACTAATATTCCTTGTTCTGATATGACATTCCCCAAGAATTTCACTTCCCAAATCCAGAAATATCACATTGAAAGCTTGGCTTAAAGTTGTTGATTCCTTAGAAGACTTAGAACTATTTTCAGATGATGCACATGATCCTCCTCATACTTCGAGTAGACAAGAACATCATCCAAAAAGACTACCACAAATGTATCTAGATACTCATGGAAAACCTTGTTTAAGAAAGCCTTGAAAACTGCAGGAGAATTTTTTAGGTCGAAGGGCATAACAAGGTACTCATAATGGCCATACCTACTCCGAAAAGCGTTCTTATGAATGTCAGATTCTTTAATATGCAAATGATGGTAACCAGATCGAAGTTCAATTTTTGAAAACCACTTTACCCATTTTAATTGATCAAACAAATCATCAATTCGTGGTAATGGATATTTGTTCTTTATCTTAACTCGATTGAGCTTTCGATAATCAACACATAATAGAAGAGAAACATCAGCCTTCTTAGCGAAAGAGAACAGGTGTTGCCCAAGGTGACACACTCGGGAATATAAATCCTTTCTCAAGAAGATATTCTAACTAATACATCAGTTCTTTTAGTTCAGATGGAGAAATTCGGTAAGAGGGAATAGAAACCGATTGAGTACCAGGAATTAAGTCAATAGAAAAATCAACCTCCCTTATTGGTGGCAAACCAGAGAAGTCAGAAAGAAACACTAATATACCTTTCCCCAACTCTGGATAAGAGGGTTTAGTTCTACTTGACCTTGGGTCCTATTCTCTTTAAAAAAAAAAGAGGCACACCAATGAGTGTAGTAAGGTTGACCCATCAAAGATAACAATCAATCCGGGATTTATTGGAAATGACCCAATCCATCTCGAATATGACGTCAAAATATTTCATGTCGATAACTAAAAAACTCTAATCATGATAAACAAATGATAGAGAGAAGACACAAGTAGGACTATGGAGGCCCTTCTCTTTCTTTGTACCAAGGGGTGTAGTAATATCCACCAGACAAGATAAAAGCTCCATGGGTAGATTAATCAGATTAATAATATGGGTTGAAATAATTGAGTGAGATGCACCAGTATCAAAAATAGAGGTAACAAATGATGAAGTTGTGGTAATGGTACCTCTCACAGTTGTAGGACATGTGTCTTCTACCGCTGGCAACTATTCCACTACATGAAGAAGCTTCATTCCGGATGCATGTGGCTGGAACCCTTTTGTACGAGAAGCATTTGATTTCCCCAAAGATTTTTGGAGGTTCTGATGATCTTGTTCCACTATGTGGAGTAGAGAAGTAATGGTATAATCTCTATAAGTGACCCAAACATCCGCAGCGGCTATAGTTCTTGGGTGCCTCAGTGCAAACCCTTTTAGAATGTCCTGGATTTCCACACAGATAGCAAGTCAAAGAAGCCCCTCATGGTGCTTCTGGAGGTCTAGAATGACTTTGTTGTCGAGAACTACCATGAGAAACATCATGCTTATGTTTTCCTTTAAAGGAACCAATGTTGCCACTAGGAGGAAAAGGAACTCCCTTAAACCTTGACTTTCCTGCCAGGTCCATCTCAACCATCATCACCCTATTCAGCACATCAACATAAGTGGGTAGCTTCAGTAAGAAAACCTAAGAACGGATATCTGATCGAAGTCCCAACTCAAATCGTTGATCCTTTATCTTCTCATCAGATAAAATATCAGGAGAAAACTATACCAACTCAGAAAAGCGATATGAGTACTCAGTCATAGTTTTTTTGGCCTACTCAAGCTTTAAAAACTCCACATCCTTGGCCAACACAATTGATTCTCGATAGAACTGGTTTTTGAAAAGAACCCTAAAGTCTTTCCACTCCAAACCATCGTGTTTCCCAGCCATCACCATCGTGTCCCACTATCTCTTACATGGTCCCTCCATCATGAAGGTGGCACACTTCACCTTGATCACATCTGATGTCTCCAAGAACCAAAATAGGCGGTCAATATTACTCAACCATTCCTCAGCATGTTGAGGGTCACTGGAGCCTTTGAAAACCACTGGCTTCTGGAATAGGAAATATTGAGAATGATTTCGTAGAATATAACTATGAGGATCCATAGTTGGAGACCGAATAGGAACTAGAGGTGGTGCTTGTCCCAGAGCTTGGACAGTGCAAACAATCACCTCAACCAGACTCGGATCTACAATAGGAGTCGCTTTTTGATATTTATTAGGAGACTCTTTTTTGGATCTGATTCCCATGTCTTCTCGGAGGCATGATTCCAAAAAACATCAGAAAATAAAACACAGTAGATCAAAACTCAAACTGAGTAATAAGGAAAAATATTCTTAATAGAAGAGATAAACAAGATTTGGATTTCACTCTATCCAAATCAAAATAGGAAAAATACTAGAACTAATCCATAAGACATATTTCCTTAACTAACCCTAGTGACTTAAGGTTCATTGCGGTGAGAGTTGTCCAGGTACTCAATCGCAACTACCTCTTAAGTAATGACATGAATACTTAAATTCATAATGTCATCAAGCCAAGATGATAAAACTACCTCTGATACCATTTTGTCACGAACCAACCTGAGTACCCTGGTAAACCGATAATCGAGTCGGCTCCGACATATCCTGAAGTGTGTTTTCGATCCCTACAGGATGGCGACTACCACCTGGCATCACATAACATGCAAGTGGGAACAATTTTTCCACCAACAATGTGGAAGAAAAGAAACAAAACTGTATGCATAAGAAAAGAAACTCCACTAGGAGTAATGTACCAGAATACAAAGAGTCATAAAAATCCCAAAGTACTACAACCCAAGTAATGAAAAGGGAAAAACAACCCCAAGGTCCTGAAGGAAACAACTCACCAAGACTAAAACTCAACAGCTAGATCCACCTCCAAGAGATCCCTTCCCTTTGCTCGAATTTGGAAGAAGAAGGTCTACAAACACCCGAAGGCAAAAGTAGGGTGTGAGCCTAAGCCCAGTAGGATACCACCAAAGATTCCATAATAGATGCCAAATATAGATTATCCAAATAAAAGCATTCAATTTTAAAGTAAACAAGTATTACATTTTAAATCATAATTAATCAAATCATGTTATATGATTCAAATGATGGAAAATACTTTTAGAAAAGACTTTACAAAATGATGGAATATTTCTAAAATAATTTCTTAAATAAAACATTTATATAAAATAGTTTATATAATTTCAGCAGGCATGTAAAGCAGTTCAAAAGAATTGGCATAGATTTATGTCTCAAATATAAATAAACAAGCGAGCAACATGGTCATTTTCCAAAAGGTACAATAGTATTAACCAGCTATAGGATTACGCACTCTCTATGTGAACTCAGAAAAATTTGTATAAACATGCCCCTATAAAATTGGACAAAGGAGACTCATCACCAACCCATCGGGGATATGACCCACCGCAAGTATGTTTTAGAAAGTTGTTGTAGTGTAGAGTGTATCCAAATAAATCACTAACTACCTATGTCTTGCATGTTCTCTTACATGATGGGAGAACTATTTTAAGAATGCTTAAAAATATGATCTATCCCATTCTTCCATTTCAAATGTTCCAATTTTTTTCATTTAAAGCCAAAACATATTTTATTCAAAAACATTCCATTTTCACAAGATAAAACCAATGGGTTTCTGTCAAATCATTTTAAGAAATTTTCACCAGTTTAAAATCCAATCAAAACTAATTCCATCATCACACAATTTATTTCCATAGTTAAATTAAACAATTTAATTGAAATAACTTCCGTCAAATCTACAATTTAAATTAAAAAATTTAAATCATCAAATTTCCATAAACACGCCCAATTCAATGGAATTGAGGGTTTACCATGTTTTCATGCCAAAACCATTTCAAATACCTCGATTCACTGGAATAGACTTGTTATCAATTTAATTGAAAGAAAATTTGAGCAATTGAATTTAAATCAACAATTGAAATAAATCAAGAAATACAAGGATAATCAATTTGGAATGTCGGGACGGAACCACCTACCTCAAGGTCATCAATGTCAGTGGAAATGATAAACCACCCAATGTGGTTCAATACACCTTCTCACGACATTATTATCATAAGATTCAATACCCCAATGATCAACATTCATCAAGGGTTCTTATAACCAAAACATCTATTTGATTTTACAAGGAAGTAAAATATTACATGCGATTGCATTTTCTCTCTCCTAGATAATCTCTGGATTATCATTTTATGTTAACACATGAAATCGCAAGAAATATCTATAAGAATAATTATAAACCTCCTCGATAATGATATCCTTTTATTTTATTTGACAAGAAAATAAAATATCACATGTGTTTAAAATTTCTCTTTCCTGGATAATCTCTGGATTATCGTTTTATGTTAACACATGCAATCCTAATATTTTCCTCCGAATAATTATAGACCACATTCGATATTATAATATCTTTATATTAAAATGATAATACATGTGGTAAACCTTTATAATTATTCATTGATAATTTAAATAATTATCCTTTGATAAATTCTCTTAATAGTTATCATTTGGAAAACTCAAGATTATCACTTGATTATTCATCGTAATTATCATTTGAGAATTATCCTTTAGAAACACTTGAAATTATTGTTCAATAATTATATTAATTATCCTTTGATAAATTATTGCAATTATCATTTGATAATTTTCGATATCACCTTTTCATAGTTTATTAAAACAATTATCTTTGATAATCTAAATAAAATATCATTTGTTAATTTTATAAATTAACTGTTCATAATTTGATGCAACTAAAAAAATGATAATTCAAAGTTATTAAAAAAATCATTAGATAACCCGATGAAATTACCATTTTGTAAGTGAAAATAATTGTATTTTATAACTGTGCACAAAAGGATAATGGAAATTATCTTATGATAATTTTTACAACTTATCCTTAGTTAAACTCATAAAAATTGTCTTTTCATAATTTTCTCAAAAATTATCCTTTGATAATTTCACCCAATTATCCATTTATAATTTATTTAAAAATTATTCTTGAAAAATATAGGTTTTATTATATATTTTAAATTCCACCATTACTTTTGATTTTAAGATGGAAGAATAAAATTTTAAAAAAATAATTAACAAGGAAGAATCTGCTTATGTGCACCGCGCAGGGAAGGT
This sequence comes from Viscum album, assembly GCA_963277665.1. Classification (NCBI taxonomy): domain Eukaryota; kingdom Viridiplantae; phylum Streptophyta; class Magnoliopsida; order Santalales; family Viscaceae; genus Viscum; species Viscum album. The sequence continues at coordinate 774,152,900 of OY728138.1, forward strand.
GTAGCAGCCACCATCACCTCAATCAAGTGGGTGAACTGAAATCAGTTCAACTGGGGTGCGGACGAGGATCTGAGGTTACTCAAACCTAGCGGAAATAATATACATGGGTCCAAAATTGTTCGGGAATTTAAAGATCCGAGAAATGCATGTATTCATAACCCCATTTAATGATCAGTTTTAAACTATCAATCAACATGATTATCAATGTGGATTCAATTATTTATCACATTTAAGGCATTTATAGTTTTTAATCGGTCAGAAACGGATGATTTACAAGCTTTTTGTTTCATCTGAGAGTTAAAAATGGAGGAAATAGTGTTTTGGAGATGATTGAACAGTACACACATTTTTTAACTCTTTTAATGTATTTAATAATTTAACAAAAATTAAATGATACCAAAAGCCCTTGGAGGATGAAAGTGATACCCATCTAGGGTAAAAACACCGTTCTAAACCCAACTGAGGTCTTGGATTTCTCAAACGATGAGCGGTTTGAGAGATAATAATGATTTCTTAATTAAAACCCGGAACAATCAATTAATTAATATAAAAAGTTTTATTCTTGCGAGCGATGCATCCAAACACCCGATGTAAACAAAAGTTATACCTTGTCTAGGGTAAACCCCTCATTCCAGACCCATTGGTTGTCTCAGATTTTCTATACGACACACCATTTGGGAGATATATAATTTTTAATAAATAATATATTAAATAGTATTTAAAAACTTTATCTCACGAGCGAGACATCTACATGTCTGGATCCTTTGAATGTTATACCCCTCATAGGGTAAACACTATATTTCAAACATAACTGTGGCCTCAAATTTCTCATACAACAGACCGTTTTGAAGTTATTCAATTATTTTTAATAAATTGATAATGCTTAATATAATAAATTTATTATTTTTATTATGTCGTCTTTGAGACATTGAAAAACTAAAAAAACTCATATTTACATGGTGGTTAACTTAGAAAAATATTTAATTGAATAATCTGGAGCATTAATTGTGTGTTTTACCATTCTGCGATGCATTTTAAAAAAACATAACTTTTTACTGATAAACCATTTTTTCCTAATTAACATAAAAAGTGTTTTGGAATACCTGAAACAGTATCGTGATGTTACATGGGATGTGCAGGTTGATTTATGTTATATTCTCAGGTTCCCAGCTTGTCGTCTATTAGGGATTTCAACCTAGTGGTGTTGTTCCATGGGTAATATTTCTGTTGTGATTCTTAAAAGATGGTAGATTTGATGCTTGAGGTTAAAGATCCAACTAGGATGAGCTTCTCTGGTGACACCCTTGATCAATTCAAATGCTACTCTAGATTATGGTTCCGCCCTCATTCTCCCTATCGGTCTTCTAGAGTGTCTTCATGGATGCTTCGGGGTGTAAGGGTTTTTCAATCATCATTGTTCTAGGAAGTGTATCCAAAGTTGGTTTTATTCTAATTTGTGGTGGTCCACACTTGAATCTTGCAGTGTCTACGAATCTCGGGTTCTGATTATTGTTCGTTTTGCACAATTGGTGATCATGGGAGGAAGGGGTGTTCTATTTCTGGTTCGTTTTCTCTCAACAATTTAATGTGAATTTGTTTCCACAACGTTTGGGAATCATTTCAATGTTGTCATCGATATTATCTATTGGTGATCAAGTGGTGATGATAATGATAATGATGTTGGTGATTGGTGTGTAGTTTGTTCTTCCCGAGGGTATCTCTATCAACGAGGATGCTAACATGTGCTAGTTGGAAATTTTTGGAATTTTTATATGTGTGTTATGTGCTTTGGTTTTGTGGCTCCTATTTTTTGTATGCTTTAATGTGTGTTTTGGATTTTATTAAGTGTTTTTGGAATGGTGTAAGTTGTGAGGTTCCCACATAACCATAAAAATGATTTTTTATTCTGAAAATGAAAAAAAAATATTTGGAGATATATATCAATTACTATGTACATCAAGGTGAACCATTATCATAGTTTTTATCACTTTATTTTAACATAATTTCTAGAATTTACTTTTCACATGACATATCACATAGTCCAATATTGAAATATCATTCATTATAGGAATTAAAAATCCACTTTCCATTCCTTAAATAGATGATGGTATCCTTGTATTTGATGAAAAAATGTAGTAAAAAAGTATACCAATGATCAATGTCTCAAAAAAATTATATCACTTTTTTAAACATACTAAAGGTTTCCTTTCAGTTTTAAGGGTCTATATTGTTCACCCCAAAAATTTAGAGAACGTATATCTATTTTATTAAAATAAAATTTTATATCAAATAAAATAACACAAAAATAAAATTCCCCATATAATAGTTTTATCCCCATATGAAGAAAAATAATGTTTTTCCACCAATATGGGAAGTTGTTTTCATTTTATCTATTTTACTATGGAAACCATACAAAATCAGTATCAAATAATCCTAAAATATCACAATTCATTCTTTCATAAATAGGCTATACCATGAAGTAAAATAATTTAGATTCAGTGAAACTTTAGTTCCATTACATGATTCATATAAATATATATTTAATCCTCATATTGGTTGTCAATTAAAATCTATTATACCATCAATTTACATTCTATCACAAGCTAGTAAAATACTATAGTGGACACCAAATACCACATTGTTATATAATTGACTAAAATTAAATTTTTAAAGTATAAAATCTTCTATAATCAATTTAATTTTCCTCTATCATAAAGGTGATGAAAAAATAAATAAACCACCTATAAAGAAATTATCATAATTTTACCACATATTGGTTTCCAATATCTCTAGTAATCCAACCTTCTATGAACTAATTTGTGAAAAATATAATGAAAAATGGTTACTTCCACCCCAAAAAACATCGAACTTTAAGCCCTACACTCCAAAAGAGACCCAGATGAACTATAAACATCATCTGAAACAGAAAAAAAACATCATTTATGTTAATTTAATGTGTTAGAAAATATGATATTATCAAAAATATTTCAACCCAGATGCACTAAGGAAAATTAATTACCTTATTTAAATCCATATTTATCATTCATAATTAAATAATGATGGGTTGAAACCATTACATTCAAACTCCTAGAAAACAAACCATCCCACTGTGTAATTTTTTTTGCATAACTACCAAATGGTATGGTATCATTAATAATAATTTATTTTCATATTTATATATCTATATATATATATAATCTAATTCCTCCACCAAATAAATTTATATTTGGTATATATAAATAAAATGAAATGTAAATACATTCCCCCATTAAAATGATGTCAATCATGAAAAAATATCATAACACTTAGTAAATAATCAAGAAGTAATATGATAACATATTCACTATTATACAAATCCATGATCAAACTTATTAGATAGTGAGTTAGATGCCCAATCCAACTAATATGGGGTTTTTTCACATCTAATAATAAATTTATTAATAAAATTACAAAATTTATTATTACTATAATTTATTAGGCCATGTACAAAGAATTTTTAATTTTCCGTCATGAATCATTCAATATGGATAACATTTATAAATTCAAATTTATATCTTTAAAATGAAAATTTTAATGTTTTTACATAGGCTAGTTATATTCAATGATAAGTCAAATATCTTCATATAATGATAGGTTATAAATTTTCATCTCCCGTACATATGTTTCCCTCTATATAAAGGTATCTAATATATATATACAAATTCATTCCCAAATAGAATGTATTTATATGGGAACCTATGAATCATAGAACTCGTACACATAATATATATTACCAGCACCATATGGGAAGACCCTTGGTAACAACCCAAAATTTTACATAAGGAATTTTCTCTATTATTAAATATCATAATTTTGAATATATAATTAGAAACATGTACTAAATAATAATAACCAAAAAAAATTATTATATTTATTTAGAATATTATTTAGAGAATATAAATATACCAACTAAAATTAATTATAATATAATTGGATAATAAAAAAATGGTATAAAAAGATAATAAGATAATTTAAATCATTTTGGTCTCTTAAAATATTTAATCATGTTAACAACACCCTAAAAATGGAATAGAATATTAATAATGTAGTCATAATTTTTAAAAATGAATAGTATAAAATTTATATAAATTTATTGGAATAGAGAATGGTTGAAATGAGTGGTATTTATATGAATTAGATAATTGATATCACCGTTGTAATGGTAACATCACTTTTAGGAATAGTAACATCTCTCTTAATATAGTAATTAGACAGTTGGATTTATAAAATAATATTCGGGTATCTTATGAAATAAAAATTTTAGGAATTAATTTCATAGTAAAATTATATGAAAGTGATAAACATGAAAAAATAAATACTTGACATAATGAAATCGTAATTATATTTTTTGGAAACCTATATGTTTTTTTCATTAAAATACACATTTACGCTAAAATTAAAAATTCAAAATAAAACATTATTTCCAAAATCTTTTTATAAAATTGTAGACTTTTTTTAAATAAATGTAATATAATTTTATGAAATCATATGTGTTTTTTTAATGTTATATACATTATGGTTTCATAATAAAAATATATTTTTCAATTAATATGGATTTTATTTAAAAATAAATTTTTATATTTGAATGAAATTATTTTTATAAAATGGATATTTTCATTCTAATCATTATGTCTATAGTATATTATTGTCTTTTGATGGTATTACTTTTAGAAAAATTCAAATTTTTAATTATTATTGAAATTATGTAAAATACGGTATTTTTTATATTTAAAATACATGATTCAATGAATATTAAATTATGCAATAGACCATTAAGTCTTTTTCACATTAAAAAATTACTATTTATAGTCACAAGAATCCTCACTATTGGTAGTCTTGTGAAAAAATAACAGACTAATGATATTTTATTCAAAGCCACTCCCCTCCTCCCATAATAAATACATCCCTTCCCCTCCCCACCACCTCTCACACCATAAGTTCCTTAAATTACAAAAACCCTACCAAAATACCATATCGATGATCTAATTTGTAATTATATGTTCCAGTATCATCGAAAGAACATTCCATTAGCTCATGTTGTATTTTAAATGGGGCCATTTTATGGATGATATAAATGTGTGAACTGATATCTTTTAAGTTATTTTCTTCCTTGTTCTCTTTCAAATCTATCCATCCATCCATGTATAATGATATAAATATCATAAGTGTAATACATGTATTTTACAATAATTTAGTACCACTTTTGACATTCTTATAATCTATTCTAAATAAAAAGTTACTCATATTATAGTCAGTTCACCACCACCATGGATGAAATATATAATTTTTCAACATAACTTTATGTGTTTCAATGATAATTATTTAATTTTTATATATGATAATAAAAATTATTTTATATTTTATTAAATATTGTTTAATTTTTAAATAAATATAAAGATAAAATTAAATTGATTAATTTTATCACGGTTTGAAAAACAACAAAAAATAATTAACCATTACACAATAAAATTTATACTGAATAAATAATTCCATTACCATAATAATGATTGATATTTTTAGCCCTAAAAATATTTATTAATATTAAAACTCTATATAATTTTACATATAGGGTTATGGGATCATCTGGTGTTAAATTTGATCATTATCTTGAAATTTATGTGATCATAGAACTGTAAAATGAACATCCTCAAGATGGTGGACATGAAAATACTATCCTAAAAATTAATCATATATTAATTTAAAATAACATTAATTAACTAAAGGTACATGAAAAAGTTTCTACAGAATTTATATAATTCATTTAATTTTTTAATTTAGGGTGATAGACATGCATTCCATATTAGTCAGTACCATAGGTAAGAAAACACCCAAATCACCCTCTTTATCTTTTCAATTATGATTTATCTCACTTTACCTCATTATTTCTCTCCATATTTACATATTAGATATTTTGTAAACATATACCTTATAAATATTCCTAGTTTCCCACTAAATATATCTTTTGAATTATCAATTTTCTCACATTTCTTAATTATTTCTCTCCAAATTTACATATTCAATATTTTGTAAAAATATACCTTAATAATATTCCTAGTTTATATTATTATTATTTACTGTTCATATATATGTTTTCAAGTTCCATTCCAAATCTCATCATCAAAGAGGCCCCTATTAAATAGAAATTTTTCATTTCATTCTTATTTTTTAATACCATACTTTTAAAATATTTTATCTTCAATGATATAAAAACACTATAATTTTAAGGATATTTATTATTTTACATTTTATTATAAAACCATAGACACATATTTTATTTATTGTTTGTTTACTCGATTATTGACACATTATTTAATGGGTTCATTACCCCAAATACTTCTCCATGAATTTTCCTTGATTCTTATTTGTGTGCATTATATCATCATGATCTATATTTTTTATCAATATATTACCATATATAAATCCTTAATCCCTTTATTTCTTGTAAATCATTCTGATATATCATTTAATTATGCTTTAATAAATGATTATATAAAGAATTTACTTATCATGGGGTTTTTATGATTTTTCTTGATGTATTGTTTTCTTATATTGTGCACATATTCATTTAAATATTATGATGTAATGGGTGGGAAAAGTATTTTTCATCCCCCCAACACATTCATCGATTTTTTTATCTTATAAGAAACCATATATGGTGGATGGGGAATAATCATTGCACACGATTTTATATTGTCTTGGAAATGATTGGTGAACCATTATTATGATGTCATGTTTCATTGTGTTTCAAATTTTTTATAATGGTAATATCTTATGATATATTTTCCTTTATTTAATACTTCCCATGTTAATGTATATGATCCTCCTTTTCTGTGAAATTATGTTATATTTGACTCATATATTATACTTTATTTTCATGGTGTTTCATTTATTGAGATTTATATCTCTCATTTTTCTTTATTTGTAACCTCAAGGTATCCGTTAAAGAGTGAAATAAACAAAGACACAATGGAGACAATATAGTGATCAACATAATTCTGAAATAGGTTATTTTTATATTAATTATTTATTTATCTAATTGAAGGGATTGAAAAATAGATTTTCGTCCACTAATAAGAGGAGGGGAAAAGTTAGTAGATAGTAGTATTTAAAATTTCTTTTTAAATAAAATTAAAATTTAAGTATTATTAGATTTTTATAAACTCAAAATAGAAAAATATCATCCTAAAATGACCATGCATGTAGTAATATATAGGGAACACAGAATTTTTACATGTTTCATATCTAGTGAGAAATCTTAATATTGTCTTGGATACTTACCCTGACCAACCATGGATTCTATTCTATATATACCCAAGTGAATTCCAATTACTATAATTCATGTAGAATAAAACCACATACATTAAGAATCACACCCAAAAACACATCACCATGATGATGTACAAATAATATGAATAGAAGATGATGATGATCACTAAATAAACCAAATTTCTCAAGAAAAATAAGATAATGATCCACTTATATAATCCTCCAAAATAAGAAAGATAGAATCCCCCACAGTGAAGACATGTATTACACTACAAAATTATTCTCAATCTAAATAAAATATATTTTTTATTCCTTTTTCTCATAGATGATCATTTCATTGATCAAAAGAGTTATCCATTATCAGCTCTATATAAAAATTGATTGGTGAATCATGTATTAATAAAACAAAAACATTGTGAATATTATTCTAAAAATATCATTGTAAATGTTTCTATATTTTTATTATGGAAATCCTAAAATATTTGAAAATGGGATAATTTCATTCAAATTATTCTAGTGATTCCATGTTTTCTCTCATTTAAATGCATTAAAATTCTTGTTATTAACCTTATTTAAATCCCCTGGTGATATGAGATTTATTCATACACATGATATATAACTATTATAATATAAAACATTTACTCAAATATTTATTATTCAAATAAATAAGATTTTTCTATGTGCTTTTCTTCATTCAATTCTTCCATGTGAAGCATCTATTATCCGAATTCCATATTCCAAAACTCTTTCTCAAAATGTACATATACAATCACTTGGGAAGTTCCCAAATGAATATGTGAGTCCCATACATTTTACTACATCATTGAAAATTTCCACATCACTCAATTTAGATACCTGAACAACCATATTTCCCTATGTACTAGAATTTAGCTACATGGTTTCATTAGCCTTTATTAAAAAACTATGTGAGAGCTTTTAGATAGGTTACTTCAAACATAATCACATACATAATGGGATAGACTACATGAATCATTAATATGTTTTTTTCCAAAATGAATATGTAAAATATTTTCTATATTATTTGGATACATAATAGACTTGGTAAAATAAATTCTTACATATTGAAAAAAACATATGTGAATATACCAAAAACTATATTTCACTCAAAATCAGTCAAAAACTATTCATTGGACTTATGTATGGTCACTCAAAAACTCTTCATTGGACTTTATATCACTCAAAAATTTGAGATGTCTATTATAGGAGGAGCTAAACTATTTAAATAGAACCTCAAAATATGGTTTCCAAAAAATACAAAAATCCAGACTGACTAACAATGAAGGGATGTTCAACTATCCATAAACAAAGCCACAAATCAATAGTGTCCTTCAATAACCCCATTGGTAGTTTTTCAAAAACATTTAAAATCTCATGGACTACCATAACTAAATATAAGAATAATTAAATGATATCCAGTAATAGTGATATATACCCTAAAACTGCACTGCATAATAAGATATTGTTTTTAGGAGTGTTTCATCCCATGGTTACCAGCATGTGTAGGCTGACTAACAGGAAAACATTTCTCCTCACCCCCTTATTATTACACCCTTCACCATGGATTTTTATCCTCTATTGGAAAAATATTCCAAAGTTAATGGTTGGGGGTGTCAAGAAAATAATAAACTCAATAGTACATGGATAGTTAAACATGTTATTTCATCCTTAACTCTAAAAATATCTATAATGTCATATATTGGGAAAATATATTAGAAATATGCTCCTTTATTGTAATAAATAAAATATTTATTTAACATGTAACCATATTATATTTGATTAAATGATATCAAATTTCAATATGTTTATATAGACAGTATTGGACTATATTTTTTAAAATTTTAATAGATCTTTATTATCAAAAATAATATTCATCTGTATCTGAACATTAACCCCCAAATTTTCTAGATAAACCTCAATTAATAACGCCCATGTAACTACACGATTATCCACCAAATACTTTGATTCTATTGTACTTATGGTCACTGCACTCTTGTTTATACTATACTATCTATCATGACCATCACTTATAATGGACACCCCACCAGATGTAGATCAACAACATATACCATCACCTACCCAATCTTCATTATTGTAGCTAAGATAGTCATGATTTGTACCGCATCTATAGATAAATATGTAATTTATTTTTCTGTTTAAATACCTCAAAAATCTTTTAATCTAAATCATTTTTGACTCCTTAAGTTCACATTTATACCATTCTCAAAGAGTTACTTCAAAAGAAATGTCAAGTATGGAAATTATGATATTGAAAAGGATGAAAAAATGATTAACCTTGATACCTTTTTCTATTTTATAAATTATATGAAAACGAATATTGTTTTAGAAGACTCTTCTGAATCTTCCATTCTCAATTATATCAATATTTGATTATCATACTTTTCTTTTGAAATAAAGAGATAATATGAACTCAGCTAAATCTGTAACCCCAAGAAATAGTTTAGCTCCTCCTAGAATAGTCATCTCAAATTTCCTATAAATATTTGTTTTTATTTCAATACATAAGAGTTTTTATTATGAAAAATAATTATATCATCATCATATACAGTAACCATCAATGAGTTTGATAAATTATTTTTTTAACAAGCCTCTATCAACAATGCCTTCGGGAAACTTCATTTTCATCACATAGTTATCATGTTTAGAATACTAGGAACATATAACCTATATACATTATAAAATTATTTCCTAAATATATAGTCCATTAATCCATTATTTTCAATAATGAAACCTTCTTATTTTTAAACAAATGTAATTCCCTGAAATTCTAAATTAAAAAGATTGTATTCAATAGTGTGTATGAAATGAAACATCAAGCACTTAAAGAAATATATTATATTTATAATTTAAGAAATGTTCACTTTTTTAGATAAATTAAATATAGGCTATATCTTAAAATGGAGGTTATGCTGAGTTAGCGTGCATCCCACACAATAATAAGATTCTTCAACAGCTTGTGTCACACACAAGCCCCAATATTACTGAACAAAAATATATTATTAAAATATTTTAATTTAGTATAATAAGAAATAACCTAGATATAAAATTATAGGTAATGAATGGTTATAAATAACTTGTCAAAATTAAATATTTCCAACAATTTAATATGATTCATTGGATACCAATTAATTAGAAATAAAAATATAAACCAATTGAATATAAAAGAATTATTTTTATTTGTATGCACACAAAGGTGTTTTATCCTAATAAATTAAATAAATTATAATTATACAGTGGTATTATTAAAATTTATAAATTATATATTCACTGAAATATTATTTACATTCTTCCAATGGATTTTATATACATTTGATAATAAAAACATTATATTACGCATAAAAAACAATATTTTAATAAAGGTGATTTTACAACCTTTTAATGGAGAACCTATTTTAAATATTATTTTTTAGACATTTATAAAATTTTATATGAAAATTAAACTTTATTTTATAAATTTTAATTTAAAATATATCTTAGGGTAAATTTTTGGTATTTTAATGAGGAGTTTCATTTTTTGATGAATAGTGAAGAATACATAATTTTAATTAAAAACTTATTTTTCATATAATTTATTTATACGGTTAAATAATTTTTTTATTGGTTTTAAGGTTTTATAAGTTTAATTTTATTTCAATTAATCCATTTTAGGTGACTAGAATCAATTTCAATTTGAAATTGGATATAAAAACATAGTATTTTTGGAACATTTTTACATTGAATACCCACTTTTTCCTCCCATATACAAGATTAAATATAATTTAGTTTCGTACACTTATGTTATTTAAACTAAAAAAATTGGATTCCATATTTTAAATAACCATAATTTATAATGTCTAGTAAGTTAAAACTATTTTTTACCTATCATATTAGTAAAAATGATTAAAATTAATTATAATTATTTAGAAGAAAGTTAGGTTAATAAGGGACTAAACCTTAAACATAAGAGACAAAATGACCTAGAAAATTTTGAAAAATCCATTGGGTGTTCATAATTATACACTAAACACCCATTAATTAAGTTTTTTCCACTATTGGAGCCACATTACATTGGAAAAATGTGGGCGGAATTCACTTTTCAAAAATTTACAAGAATTCCACTCCTCCTCCACTATAAAAGGAACTCACCCCTCTCAATTATTCACACATCTAAATCCATTTTACACCCCAAAAATCTCTCCATATAATATCAGAACATCCCTACCATATTTTTAGAATCCTCAACTTTGGAAGAATGACATCCAAGAATATATTTTGGTTTAAATTAAAAGGAGTTACCCAAATAAGCGGTAACATTCATCAATGATAAATTTATTAATATTTCTTTATCAAATCATTTATTTACCATTATTACATGATTTAATAATAACATTAATATATTAGATATTATAATGTGTTTTTATGATAATTTTTTTATTGACACATTCACATACTCCTATCTAATGGGTAACAAACATACTATTCGTGTATAGAGAACTACCACATCATGAAACGATGATTGTTCATTTTACCATTACTACCTCTCATGGTTGGGGATTATGATTGAGAAGAGGTTTTTATATTTCATATATTATATTTATAAATTCATTGATCTTATTTAATTTTCATATATCACATACCCTTATTCTTTTTATTTTTTGTAAATATGATTACATCATTTGAGGACGTGTGGATAACTCCTCCTTCAAGCAATTTGATTTATTCAAACTATACATGGAATGTATAAAATATGGTTTTGTTAAACCTATGATAAATATATGACATAAATATGACCCTATAATTATAATATACATACTCATATATATCATTTACTTTTCATTCTTTGAAATATGTTAAAGTAATGAAAGATGTGTTCATGCGTATGTACAACCTACTCTCTCCATGAACAGTGAATTTCATTTCCTATATCCAAACATTATAGATTATTATAAAAAAAATTATACAAAATATATATGTTAAATAAATCATGGTTTAAATCTTAGATATGATGAAATCATGATTGAAATATGAATAAATACACGTAAAAAGTCAAAACATACTCATAGAACTAGGCAATTAACACATGAAATAGTAAAAATAATGAATGTTTGGTAATATATGGGTGATAATATATCATAATAAGTTAATAAAAAATATTATAAATATTTTTATAGTTATTTTATAAGGTACTAACATTTTTAAAACCTTATACATGAATTTAAATGATGTTACCCTAAATAAAAATGCAAGGTAATGTATTTTCATCTCAATTTTTACATCTGTGATATAAATGTCATATTAAACATTTATTTATTTTTTTGGGGTGTATGTACTGACCATTTTTAAATATTATATAATGGAATTTTCTTATATTCATTTTATTTTTATTTTTAGTCTGAATTATTTTATTTATGGTGATTTGAGTTAAAATGTACCAAGTGGAAAAAAATTTCACAAACCAATTTCATTCGTTGACTAATATAACTTATTTATTGTTTTTAATATTATAAGATTATGTTTGTAATCAATTTTTAATAAATATTTTCTTATTTACACTGGTTTGGGCTTGGAGTCTTTAAGTCTTTTAGGCCACCCAGGCCTTCGGGTCAGTAGGGCTTTCGGACCATCTTTAAGGACTTTGGGATACCTCAACTCCTTCGGGCCACATGCAGTTTCCCTAGACACACTACTAAAAATAAGCAACCCCAGAAGTGGATTCATAGAAACTGCACTCACCAGAGTAGAACCAAATGGATTTGTTAGAATGAGAGGGTATGTCTATGCCATCGGGACCAGCATGTACTTACACGGGAATCCTAGCCAGATGGACATGAGAAGGTGGAGAGCTACTATCATGATACAGATACTGGGGAGGGGAAGTTCCTTATAGATAGTCTGGTTTAATTCCCTAAGACCTTCAGATCATGTAATCTCCTAAGCCTACTGGCCATTTAATCTCTAAGCCTATAGGCCTTGTAAGGTTTCCCCCTCATCCTTTGAAAGGGGGGTTATCAAAATAAAAATGAAGGCCTTTGGGCCATTCTATTTAAGAAGAAATTATTGATTAAATTTTAAATAACCCATTTAATTTTATTATCCTCTTCTTATTAATGAAATTTCAAATAATATTACCATTTTCACTCATTGGTACTCAAAATGATTTAGAAATGTTTTTTAAAAAACATGAATTTATTTCTCCAATCAGTTGCATAACTTTTTTTCTCCCAATAACCATGTTTTCTAAAAAGTTTATAAAAAATGGGTTTAACATTTCTATAATTATTTATTAAATAATTTTTTAACATTTTTATTTTTGAATTATTTTTAAAGGAATCTTCTTTTCATTTTTTGGACAATTCACTTTTCTGTACTTTTTAACATCAAAATGAATGTTCTTTTATATTTTACGACTTATATTAATTCACCCACTATAATTTCATTGAAGATCATTTGAATGTTTAAAAGGATAATATTTCATGAAAATGGTTTCAATAGTTTTTTTAAGGGAAAATAATTTTCAAAAATGTTTTAGAAAAATAATATTTTCATTAATAATGTTTTTACATCATATATTTATTGTATTTTTATTATCAAAAAACAAAACAATTTATTTTTATACCACGTGGTATATTTTGGATTGATATCATCCTTATTATTCCTTTGTATGTTTTATGATTTCAATGACCAAGGATAATATTTAAATTCAATACCTTGATTCCTTTTAGTCCCCCTGAAATATTAAATTTACTATGATCATTAAACATTGAATTCACCCTAATTATACATATCATTTATGATGGATTTGTTTATTTCCTAAACTGTATATCATTTTTATATATGCTACCTACAATGATATTTATTCAATTTAATGGGGTAATAATTATAAATCTATATCAATTTTTCAATATGGATATTTGATAAGGCTCTTTATTAAATTTAGTTGATTATTCGATGTATGAGTAATACTTTAGACATGAAATATAAGGGTTATGGACTAGTTAATGAAAGACCTATGGTGTGGGGACCATTTAATGTAATCCCCATGATGCATCGGTAGTCCCATGAGACAAAATTAGTTCGTGAAAACCCATTGAGTATGTTTCCAAGAAGAATAAATGGGTTTTTACCCACATATTTAAATTTTTTTATAAAAGGTCTTGGCGTAATATGTTTTCATGTTCATCAGGCATGACATCCAATAATTAGTAACTTACTTAATTTAGATTCAAATATTTATTATCCATGTTATTTTCACTATGACATTATCTATGAATGCATTTCATTCCCATTTCATTAATTAAATTTTATTTTCTTTTAGGTTTTTACTTTTCCTTATTATTAACACACATATCAGTTACTGATTAAATGTAATTTGTTTTCATTTAATTATCTTTCCATATATTTCAAACACTTCCTTCTTATTTTATAAAAAACATTGAATTTTTCTTCAGTTATTACCTTTCCATATTTACTATTCTCAATATTTCATTGTTCATTTAACTATACTTTACCTTTACTTTTAATTTGGGCTCACCCCTATTATTTTTTATTTCCTCAGGATTCCATGAAGTGTGGTAAGAAATATATGAGAGGATATTCTTGATGGAATAAAGTTATCATACTCAAAAGGATGAAAACTATGTTTCAATTAGTGTATTAATTTATAAAATAAGACTCATGTTTGTTTCTAATTTATCAGGACTACTATTATGTTCGGTTATTCAGGATTCAATTTACTTTTCTCTTATTCCAATGTAATGGTATCATGACACCAACTATGGTATTTCTTGGGTTGGGTCACTATGGTTTGTATTAGAGTAAGTCTAGTAGAAACTATGGGAACAATATTTAATAAAACATTGATTATATAACATAACCATATGATAAAGTTTGAGTAAAAGTATAGAAGAACCTACTAGAATATTTTTTAGGTAGAGATTATTTGTGTATTTCTAGAAAGAAATCTATTTCTGCATACTACAAGTGGATGTGATTCTGGTACTAATGTACCTAGGGGTAACAACATCGAAAAGGTGTGTTCAAGATGACTCAAGTGCAACCTGGTACATGACCATGGTCCTTACTGTGTAACTGGTTTGACAATCTCGGGGGACTTGATGAATATTATTCATAGTTCATTTAAATACCATTATGAAGTATTTATATGTCTAATTAAAATTAATTACTTAAGTTAAACATGATGTTTCATTGATAGAAAATATTTGGTGAATATTTAGACAACCTAAAAACAATTTTATGGTTTTTAAAATATGATAATTGATTCTCACACTATGGTTTTTGGTTTTAAGAAATTTTATATTATAAAGGATAATCCTTAAACCAAGGAAGGGCCTATGTTGAAATAAATAGATGAAGTATTTTTTTTTTGGTTGTTTGGAAATACTTAGTTAAAAGGATATTTAATGATAAAATTTCAAGGATTTACATCATATTTATATTGGAAATTATATTAATTTGTTTTTATAAAAGGATATCCTGTATACTAGATGACATCCCATCATGTCTGGAAATGTTTTGGGACTTGAACCCCTGAAAAAAGGATGAAAAATGTTTCACACATACAACTATCCTACACGATGTTATCATTAATGTAAAAAAAATTACATATAAAATTGATGAATAAATATTAATGATGAAATATTAGTGTGTCTTTATTAGTCTTAGAGACTAATATATAAAACATATTAACTTTATATAATAGTTAGAGACAAATGAAAATACTTTTCACTATTTTATGGGGCTTACGATCCATTTAAAGTGTATCTTTGTGCTCTAGGTATCAAAGTCAATTTATGGATAAAAATTTCATGATGTAATCTATGAATTAGAATTTGATAAAAATACAACCAAAATAATAAATTATTACTATATTATTTAAACATACTAAGTAAATATATATCCTTAGAATAATTCCCACTAAATAATTACTCGACACTTGGAAAATTATCAAAAAATGTTTTCCTAATACCTTAATTTTTTACAAATGAATTTTGGTTTGAATCATCATGGATTTATTAATATGAGGCCCTCAACATTACACTAATAATTCAATTGTTTTTGATTTATGACCTCAATCACTCTTTAAAAATATTTTTTCTTTTACTATAAGTAAATATCTCCACTTTCTACTAATGTTCTCATGTGTATAAACGTATTCTTAAGTTTTTCCATGTGACCTTTGTAAATTTCATAGTCTATATAAAGAGGATATCTTATTAAATCTCCTCAAGATGTGGGATTTTAAAAATTTAATTCTAAAACACCAAAATTTATACTTCCAAAATAATGTTTAAATTGTGAGGATTAAATTTAATTAAGGTCGGTAGAATGTAACCCATGAAATTCGAAAGTTAGAATACTATATTCAATAATGTGTATGACCTGCCAAACCAAGTGTTAAAAGGAATATAATATCCAAAAATATTACAATATATTGAATATTTTAGATCAAATCAAACTATGATATATATTAAAATGAACATGATACTGATTTATCATGTGTTTCATGCAATAATGAGTTTCTTCAATTACTTTTTTACATGTGAGAACCTATTTTACTGAGAAACAATACATTATCAATATATTATTATTTAGTATAATAAGACATATCCTAGATGTTAAAATAGTGGTTATGAATAGTATTAAAGAAAATTTTACAATATATGGTTTGAAAAAATATAATAAGAAATAATTTGTTAATAATTTATTAGAAATGAAAACATGAACCAACTTAATATAATGGAAATAATTTTATCTTTATTCTCAAAAGGTATTTTATCATAATAAATTAAATTAATTACTATTATTCTATGATATTAATATAATTTATGTACTAAATATTTACTCATATATATTTTACATTATTAAAACATATTTTATAGACATAATATAAACCCAATATTATTCATAAAAATCAATATTTTTATAAATACAATTTTACCACCTTTTAATGGAGAACTTATTTTAAATCTAATTTTTGGAACTTTAATAAATTATATATATATATATAAACTTTATTTAAGAAATAGGAATTTCAAAATTAAATCATTATGGATTTATAGTATTTTTGTAAGTAGTTTTATTTTATTATAAATAGTGAAAAACACACAAATGTAAATCAAAACTGATTTTTTGACTAATTTATTTTGAAAGAAAATTGTTTATATATATATAGATTAATTAGTTAAATTTTATATCAGTTACAAAAATTTATTTACATTTAATCAATTTTATTTTGAAATTGTATATTATAACATAGAATAATTTTGAACATTTTTATATTAAAAACCTGTTTTTTCATCACTTTGGTCAGAGTAAATTTAAATTAATTTATGACACTTATGTTATTAGAATTTATGAAATTTTATTCATTTTTTGTAATCAATGTAATTTATAATATATAATACTTTCAACTTTTTTTTATGTAAAATATTAGCACAAGTAATTAAAATTAATTACAACAATTAAGAGGAAAATTAGCTTAGTAAGGGACTAAACCTTAATCTTAAGATCCAAAATGAACTAGAAACGTCCAAAAGCCTTTTTTATGTTCATATTTCAACCCTCTAATTTATTAGATCGAATAATATCCTTTATTGGATCCACCTAATATGGAAACAAATGTGGGTGGTGTTCCCTTTTAAAAAATTTACAGGAATTCCACTCCTCCTCAACAATAAAAAGTCACTCAACCCTCCCAAATATTCACACTTATCATTCCATTTGGATCACCCAAAATCTACCATAATAATATTCCAACATATCTACTTTAATAATGGAATCCTAATATTTGGTATAAGTATGTCCGATTAAGTATTTTGGTTTAAACCAAAAGGAGTTACCCGATTAAGAGGTAACATTCTCCCAAGATGACTTTAGTTCTATTTATTTCTCCACTACTACATTTAATATTATTACATTAATAAATAATAAAATCAATATAATAAATATAATAATTTTATGTTATGTAATTTTTTTTACCAGAACATACACACACTTCTATATAATGAGTAACGAACTTACTGTTCATGTATGATGAACTATCACCTAGTGAAATGATGATTGCTCATTTTTCCAATAGCAACTCTTATGGATGAAAATTATGATGGACATGAAATTTTTATATTCTATATATGATATTTATAATTTTTTTAGTATTATTTAATTTTATTATAATACATAAAAATATGCTTTCCATTTTTTAAATTTGATAACATCATTTGGGGACGTGTGGACTACTGCCTCCTCAAAGCGATTTGATTCGTTCACACTATAAATAGAACATATAAAGGTTGGTTTTATTACTACTATTTCTTACTATATATAATATTATTTAATTAAAATATAAATATACATATATATAATTTAATTTTCATTACTTAAAATATGGAAAAAGAAAGGAAAATAGCGTTCATGCGTACATATGGCCAACTGTCTCCATAAACAGTGAATTTTATTTAATTTCTCCAAACATTATAAATTATTATATATACATATATATAGTATATATATGATAAATAAATATGGTTATAAATCTTGTATATGTTGAAATCCTGATCTATGTAAGAAGAACAATAAGTAACTTGTCAAAATATACTCGAAAGACTATGCAATTAACACCTAAAATAATGAAAATTTTGAATGATTGTTATGAAATGGGTAATATTATATCACAATAAGTTAATATATGATATTATTAATATGATTATGGTAATTTTATAATTTTTTAAGATGATTAATACTTATAAACATTATGTTAAAGGATTTTCACCTGAATAGAAATGAAATATAAGAGATTTTCATCACAATTTTAACACTCGTGAGATAAATTTCATATTCACCACTTAAATTTATTATGTGGGGTATCTACTACCCATTTTGATATATTATATCATGAATTTTTCTATCTTAATTTTATTTTTAGTATTAATTTTAAATATTTCTTCTATGGTTTTTTGAGTTAAATTTTAACAAGTGGAAAATAATTTCATAACCCAATATATTTATTTGGGTTATATTACTTGTGAATTGATGTTAATATTGTAGTATTATTTTGTTACTAACTTTTTACTATCTGTTTTGGTATTTCAAAATTCTTATTAGGATTTAAATTTCAGACTGATATTCTATTTTAATATTTATTCTCACATCAACATTATGGTCATTTCAAGGGTTTACTTCACAATATCATTTTGTTCGGAATTATTATTACTTGAATTTACGCCACAAAAAAATTTTGGGTTATTTTAAAATAAACACTTTAGTTTTTATGTAATTAGAAGAAAATATTGGTGTTTGTTACCATGTATAATAGAGAATTTTATACCCACATATTTAGATAGTATTGTGAAAGGATTGACGACCTAGGTTTTCATAATCCTTATATAAGAGGCCAAATACTTAAGCCCCCCCCCCCACCTTTCATTTTGATTCATTTATTTATTATCAATGATATTTTCAATATGAAATTATCTATGCATTTATATCATTATCATTTCATTGATTAAATGGCATGTGTTTTTAGTTATTTAGCCTACCATATTATTTACCCAATTCCATATCCGTTATTTATTACTTAGAATGTTTTTTTAGTTAATTACCTTTATTATTTTATATCAATTTTATTATCAATTTATTGATTTCACAACATTTTTCATTATTTATTACCATACGATATTGAATATTCTCATTGATTCATTATTTCTTTTTTTTACTTTACCCTTACTGAGAATTTGAGCACAAACGTTTTATGTTTTCTTTCCTGAGTTTTCCATGAATATTACTAAGAAGGATATTCAAGGATACTCTAGATATAACACAGTTATTATACTCAATAAGAAATAAATTATGTTCTAATTATTGTATTCATTTTTTTTAAAAGACTCATGTATGTATATGGTCTACCAAAAATACTAAAATATTTTTCCTTTTAATATGAAATTTACTTTTATCTTATTCAAATTTAAAGGTATCATGACACTGACTCCTGCCATTCTAGGGTTGGTTCTCTACAAAAAAAAGGATTCTTCATTATAGTCAATATTCAATAATTATTACTTTATATCAATTTGTTATACCCGATAATTATTATGAGATACCATAACCAATAATTTTCTTATCGTCTCAAGTATATAAAATATATAAAAATTATATTCAATTCATATTCCTTTTATTTGAAAATATCCATTGAAAATAAGTTTATTTTTTTCTATGTGATTTCACCCTTCAAATTTATTTTATTTCTGAAACCAAATTTTGTAGAAATCACGTTTTTATTTTTCTATCTTAGAATAAGTTCCAACATGAATTTTTTATTAATTGGAACAATTTCATAATTTATATATTTTTATAATTCATCATTTTATATATCCTTAGATTCCATTATTGGATCAACATTTGATACAAGTATTGTTCAGTTCTCTACTCATAGCCTCTTTCTGGTCTGAACTAGCACATTCTATTTCTTAATGATATTCTTAGTTTTTACATGTGTATTTAACAAATGGAATGGATTTATGTCACCAAAATAACATTATTCATCATCAATGGAACATTATAAATTATTGTAAATAGTTTATAGTAGGATTATAATATATATTTGAACCATTCTTTGAAAAAACAACTCACAGTTTTACATAGAAGACTAAAAATATGCTAGAATATGGTGACTTTTTTCCCATTTTATCAACAATTTTCACATTCAAATATTAAAAAAACTATGAAATATCTTATTCATAAATAATTATATATTCTCATTAGATAAATATCAAATAAATATTCCATCATTATCCATTTCTTCAAATTTATCAATCCTAATTGATTTTATTTTTTTAGCATGAATGGTCTGGAGGCCTTCTTTTTTATTGATTTTCGATAACCCCCTTTTCAAGGGATGAGGGAGAACCCTTAAGAGGCCTATAGTCTTAGAGATTATATGACCTATAGGTTTTAGATTAAATATATAAACTATAACTACATAGAACTCCTCCTCCCCATAATCTTCATCTTGATAACATATCTCCACCTTCGCATGCATGTTCGGCTAGGCTTCCTAAGAATGCACAGGTTGGTCCTGATGGAAATGAAATACCCTCTCATTATTCCACATCCATTAGCTTCTTCTTTGGTGAATACACCTTCTCTGAATCCTTATATAGAGTATTCTCATTAAAGAGTATGTTGGTCCATTAAACATAATTTCAGGTGGCCAAAAATCCTTAAGGTGGCCCGAAGGCCTTAAGGTGGCCCAAAGGCCTTGAGGTGGCCCAAAGGTTGTAATGGATCAAAGTCCATGGGTAGACCGAAGGCCTTAAAGGACCTATGGACCAAATTGGGGGCCCAAAAGCCTAAATGGATAAATATTTTTGGTTGCTATAGTACCAAAGAGTACCCGCTACTATGACTTCTATATTAACGCTACAGTACCCTGGAAATATGTCTCCATGTGGTTTTGAACTCGGGTCTCTTGGATACACTTTCTGAGTCCTCACAAACTTTGCTAAGGCTCTTCTTCTTTTATTTTTATATAATAAGGACTTCCAATGGCCCTGAAATATTTCAATGTTATATTACTTGGTGAAAATATACAAACTTTTTATCATGTGTATCATGTCTCAATGGACATCTAATATAAATATGCACTTCAGTACAAATTTCTTATCTTGATAATAATTTGGAAACATTTTTCTCATCTAACATTAATATTCATATTTCCACAATGATTTTATTCTTCATTTCTAAAACACCATTCAATTTTCATTTATAGGGTTTGATATTTAAATTCTTGATTCAATGTTTTCCTAGATAAATTTGAATTCCATAACATGTGAATTCCTTCCCAATATTGAATATCAGTTTTTGACATAAAGATAAAGTTATTTTTAAATTTACCTTATGTACATTTTAAACATCCTAAGAACATCATACTTGTGATGGATGAATGGAACATTGGTCATATAAACGAATTCATCTAGTAAAGAAATTATATAATGTTAAAATTATGTTGAATTCTCTCTCATGGGAATATATGGATCTATTTAAACTGATTTAAATGTTTTCGTGGGAGTTATAATTAACTTCTTGTGAATCTTCTAAGTTATCCTTCCCTATTGACATATTATATATATACCATCTTGATCAATTTTAATCTTTGGTAAATATCTTACGACATCATGTTTCGTAATAATTAATAATATTCTATAGTCAATTTGACCAAGTATTCTACGAAATAACATGGAATTATATTTATGAATAGATAGCATTTATTGTAAGGATCACCAATCAAGAAAAAATTTCCATTTGTTCTGCAACATTGATAGATATTTCTTTAATATATTATTCTTCAATAGATTTTTATTTTAATATTTCATTTATTTAAATTGAATATTACCATATATTAATTATCAAAAATTTATTTAAAACTCAACAAGTTTTATTTTATCCCTTTAACATAAATAGCATGAACCAATTTCATATTACCATTTTCAATTTGATTTGTTCTAATATTATTGATTTTTAATGAAGAGTCTCTACCAAGTGTTAATGATCCTCGTTGATGTTTTTAACGTTATTCAAAATTTATTCATTACTATTATGTGGGAGGAATATCCACAATCATGTATCCATTGTTTTTTATTCTTTCATTCTTTAAAAAACATCTTCCATGTTTGAATTTTCTTCATTGTGTAGTTAAGTTTCTTTCCTATTATCTTTGATGTAGAAGTGACTAAGAAAGATTATGATGAGTTTCTCTACCCTAAATATTTTGATCACTCCATTCACATATCACTTTAGGATAATCAGGTATGTTTTTTACAATCATTTTAAAGTCATTATTCATCTCTAAATACATTATTATATAGAAACATTCCTTCACATTTAAACTATGCTACTGGGATTATTTACTTTTTCTAGGTAAAGGCATATTTTCCCAACATGAATAATATTTATGTTCTAACATACCAAAACAATATTAATATCCCTATAACTTAATTTTGTTTTAACCACAATTTTGTATCCCTAAATTTTCACTTTATAATTAGGCATATTATAAACTATTCAAATATGATATCATATTTAATTTAAAAATTGAATTATAATTCAATTTTATCATTTCAATGGGTATTATTTCAAGAAATATACCCCATACACATTCCTCTATATTTTACTAAAATTGATATTTAAAACTATATTGATAATAATAATAGTATTGAAAATATATTTTTCATATGAGGATTGCACATGAATTTTCTTAGAATCATTAGAGATTACTCCCTTGACATAAATTGATCTTCTGATGAAATTCATGACATTTCTATGTTATTTACCAGTTTTATGAAACATTTATTACGTCCTTGATAACTCATCATCCATAAATTATATTTTTTCATCATGGCCTTTAATCATCTTCTCATATTTGGCATATTAAAACATGATTTTTTTATTTTATTCTACATGAGTGGTCTCTTTTTAACATTATCATCATTTTATTCATTTAATTTTTTTTCCTTTTCAAACATTTTATTCTCTTTATTGAGAAATATATTTTTATCAAGACAATAATCTATCAAAACATTAATCATTAATTAAATATTTTATGGTTTTGAAAATTATATATCAACAATTGATGAGCCAATGGTTTTCTAAACATGAGCCATAATATTTATAAATTCATCATGTGTTTTATCATCAGAATCACATAAACAAATAGGATTATTTTCCTCTTATTTTCTCATCAAATCTCTTCTATTAGTTCTTTGATGTATATTTTTTTAACCCAATTTTTTTTCATATTTATTTTTTTATCAAATTATTTCCTATAGTATTGTCATTAATTATATATTCATATTATGCACTTAATTTTTTTCAAATTAGTTGCATGGTGTCTAAGAACATTTCTTGTATAACTTGTACCTCATAAAATTCCACTTTTATTTATTTTTACCATATTTATTATTTTAGAAATTAATTTAATAACATTTGTACATTATTCTTCATTCTCATAATTGATTAAATCAATAACATCTTCATTATTACACATTTTAATATTCCTTATGGATAGAAAATCTATTTCACATTTCACTTTCTTCTTGAATGAAAAATATCTTCTCATTTCATACGTAATGAGAATATTATGAAAATAATTTAGATAAAGATTTTATCTATCTTCAATATAATATATTTTTGTATTAAATCATTTTAAAAAGTATAATAATCTTCTTAGAAATATTTTAATCATCATGTTTCTTAGCAAATCATGAAATATTACACACAATTTCATTTACATGAGTAAATAAATTATCAAAAAAATAAATATTATGTAATCTTTATATCTGTAAATTTCTTCTCTATATGCATAAATTTACCTCATTGACTTTCAAATTTCCTTCATAATTTCCCTCCGTTATTCCTAGATTTATGTTATAGTGTATAGTCTCATAATTTTAGAGTATAAATTTTTTGATAATGACATCATAATATCAATTATTTCTTTTCATTACCCTCCTAAATTCCTATTTATAGGAAACATCAATTGTCCATCATTAACATGGTTGGAAAACCCACCATAACTTCATCACAACCATTTATACTAAGAGATAAAAGATATGGGAACATTTCATTCTTCCAACATTAATAATATTTTCCATTAAATGTTCTTATACCTTTGATATAGACTAAATTAATCTTATCCAATCTCAAAAGATAATTATATGGATCATATAGGTCGAAACTCCCTCTGATAACCACTAATGTTCTTGAAATAATCGGTGTCATCCACTAAAAAATCCCATACTCAAATGACTATACATGAAATAAAAGAAAAAAAACACATTATGTTAATATTGTTTAGAACTAATAATGAATCTTACTCTTTGTTGTGGCTAGTTACCCTAAACACCCTTATATTCATTTCACAATAAGAACAAGTGAGTAAAAATTACAAGAATTCCTAGGACACCATACCACATAAGTCAGGAGTCACACTTAACAACAAAAATTTATGTTACATTACAAATTAGATGAATACAAGATAAATAAGATCACTAAAAAATGAAGTTCGTAAAGAAACCAAAGATAAAAATCCACTTCAATGAGAATCCATATTATTAAATATAGAATCACCCATAGTAAAGACTTATATTAATTTAAGAAAAAATATGAATACTCAAGTACACTCTCATTATTCATCCTTTTTCTCACTACTTATCTTGTGATTGATCATAAAAGTTCTCAATTTGTAGCTATATATATTATTTGATACCTCTATAACAAATTAATATAAACAAAAAGATCACAATTATTATTATAAAAATATCAAATTCAATGTTTCCTTATTTAAATTATGGAAACTCTGTAATCTCAAACAATATTGTCATATCTTCCAAATCAGTCAAATGATTCCTCATTTATCTCACATTTTTACTCATTTTAATTTTTTGTCAATTTTTTATTTAAATCCATTAAATAACAATGATTCATTCTTCCACAAGATATATATTTGTCTGTGGACTTAACAACCTATTAAAAATATGTTCTTCAAACATATATGAGATTTCCAAATGCATTTCTTCATGTAACTCCTCCACATGGATATTCTATTCTTCGAATGTTAGATTCTTAAAAATTTTCCTAGATTATTAGGATACAATTCCATACTTGTTTTTAAAATTCCTATATGATAAACATACATTTTTATATATCACTATAATTGATGATGAGACTCAATTTAGATAAATGAAATGACATATTTTCATTGTAACAAATATAAAATTTAAATTTTAAACTTTATAATATTTTATATATTATTTTTAGAGTAAGTAATGGATTCAATATCGAATTTTTGGGCCCATGGTTTCTCAGTTTTAATATATTAAAAATAATTGAATAATATATTTCACAACCATGTACTTTATTAGAAATAATGGAATGACTCTTGAATTGTGTCTTTTATGGTAAAAATGGAACCTCCATTAAATATAGAGATTGATTTTTACCTAATTTGTGAAAAAAGTTATGTTAGCATTATATTATTCATTAGAGTAAATTCATGGGAGGATAAAATGAATTAAACTAATTTATTAGTTAATTTTCATTTAATGGAAAAACACTAATGGCATCCCCCTTTTTAATCTCCTCTTTGTAAAATTACCTAGAGTTATCTAATTAACCATAAAGAAATTAGAGACTAGTGATTTCTCTGATGTATAGTGCATTTGTATGGGACCATAGTATTGAGGATCAATAATGAACTAAACTTAATTTTTAGGAATCCAATGAAGAAAATGGTGGATTTCATTAACAAAATTGATGGATATTCATTCTTCATTAATGATCGATCCAAACCCAAGGTAAAGTGTTTTAATTTTTTTCTTTAATACCCTTTTATAGTATGATATTAACATGAAAGAAGTCTTTCTAAATTTATTTACAGATCATTATTCATTAATTTTTATCATGATTCTTCTCTGACATGATCTAGGAGTTTGATACTTTTTCCACTTTACTTTTGTTAATTTTATAATAAACCATTCATTAGATTCAAATGATGAAATAAAAATGAGTCAGTGCATCAATAGATAGTGTTATTTTTCATTCTCCCTCTCCTAATTGATGTTGATGTATGAAATATTATATGTTCACTCTTTTGAAAATATATGGTATGACTAATCATTGCCCATTCATTCTTTGGAATAATAAATTATTGTTAATGGATCAGTTTTGGGTTTTTGAATGAAGATATAGTAGTGGTGGAGAAGATAAGAATCTTACAATGGTTTGGTTGATGATGGATCCATGAGCCGGATTGAACAGATATCATCAAAGGGGAAATAATAGGTGTTTCTAAGAAAATGGTGAAAAAATCAGGACACAAGAGATGATTTTGACACAAGGATAGTTCAGATAGTGGAGTTCATAGGAGTCTGACCATGATGGTAATTCAGAATTGCAATATTGGATAATTTATAATCAATAGGGGTCTAGATTTTTACTACTACTAGATTTTATGGACAGATAAACTCATATATGGGGTTTTATTCCCTTGATATTGAACACGATAAAAGGAACTGGGGGTGTGGTAAAAACACGTGACTAGTCTAAATTTTTTATAAAATTCTTTTGAACATTTTGCGTAGTTAGGAAGATAACATTCCATATAATCCCCTATACATAGTGTCTTGGGTTTATTCATTTAGTAAATTTTAAAAAAAAATTGTGGGCTATCAACATTTCATGTGATAACTAGCCATCCAGCTCATTGTGTACTAGGAGTACATACCTAAGGGTACATGTGGCCCACATGTATTGTGGGATGATTCACAACACATGTACATAAAAATATACTTAGACATGGGAATTCAGCACACACAGAGGGTTGGAAAATCCCTAAAACACTATCTCATTCATAGTATAGTTCATGTGATTAGGATAATAGATGGATATGGGTAGATAGAAAATGTTGAGTTACAAACCAAACTCTCCACATTATGTATTATAGTGGACACAACATGTATCTTGGGAAAGACATATCATGTTATACTAAAAGGCACTGGATGTTTTAGACCTGTATATACATATCATGTACCATCGGGACACACCATGCACTTCATCATGGGTATGTTAGATCTATTTTTATTCCTTGTGTTTCTATATAATGATATTAGTTTAGTTCCCTTTAACCGTATTATTATTGGTGTGTACCGTCATTTTGTTGTTATAAAGTGATTTTTCTTATCGCACAACCATGAGGGTTTAGTTTGGTATCTAGGCAAGAGAATTTAATGTAATATCCCCTCAACATAGTAAATAATGTATCCCTATGTGGGACATTTGGTTTGGATCCTCATTCCCAACCTTCTTCCTAGGTTGGTTTAGGTAACACGTGACCTATATACTGGGTTATTCGATACCCTTCCCAGTGGGTCAATCTTGTTCAGGTAAGGTGAACCCATTTTTATTGGGTGTGATCCCATATCAATGTATCAATTTTTTTCTATTTATATGTTATAGTTCAATAAAGTGAGAATCTCATGTATGCCTCTCAGTTTTGTTGATGCTATTTATTTTAAGGACTCGGTTATTTTGTATACTTAGATGAGTGGAAATAGTATAACGAGACATGTTGCGTGAGTTCTCTCTGAAGGATGTTACCTTTGATCCTTTACTATAATATAATGATTGTAGTGAGTAAACGACCTAACCATGAGACTTGGTTTTCTTAAATATGTATATATGGTTTATCTTGTTCATTCCCTTAGATTTTTGATTTAGATATAACCCCCTCTTTAATGATTTCCAGTTGGTGATTTCATTCTATTTATATTTACAATCACCCCTTTATGTTTTTTGACCATAAATGTCTTACATTGAATAGATAATGATCTTATCAAAAAAATCCAAGGTGGATCAGGAGTAGGTGGATCTTAATTAATCTAGATAGACCCCTGATGGATCAAATATTTTCTCTTGGGTAGTTTCACCCTAGTTGTCAACAGGTTGGGATCATTTTCTAATTTTTTCAGATTTAATTATTCCATTTTTTCTATTTTTGTACTTATTGATATACTCTAATATGGGATAGTTGTTATGAATGAATCTATAGTACGAGTCCTTTTTCTTATTCACATTGTAATAGAATATGGACATGTATGTGTACATATAGGTAATTTTTTATAAGTAGTCATATATGTGTGATATAACTACTCATCACTTTCCAGCATCCCATAACCTATTGTAGGTGGGTTAGAGTATCATAACTGAATTACATATGGATAGAAGGTAATGTTTTGTTTGGATTTAAAAGAGTAGTATCATAGGAATTCGTCAAAGGATCTGAGTTTGGAGATATTCAAGTAGTGAGGGTTCATTTGGGAACTAAGGAAATAGACTTAAAGTGACCCAATTATAGCTCTTCGTCATGGGAACCTAGAGATGGTGTGGTGGTCAACATATCCATTCACTATGACTCTAATAACCTACAAGTTATCTCAGAAAATTTTTTCATTGAATTCATGGAAAACATTGTAACATGCCTCATATAGAACTGAATTGTGGTTTCCATGTCCTCCGTGAATAAGATCCCTAAATATACTCTTCTAACCATGTTTCATGATGGTTATATCAATATTCCTCGACAATGATAGTTAGCTAGTATTATAGAATAGGATCATGACTATGACCCACCTAGAAACTAGTTATCATTCTAAGTACATATAAAAGTGGTAGTTTCTTTTGGTGGATAAAAAGAGGTACATCCACACTTTGAGAAGCATCAAGACCCATCTATTCTAATTCAATTGGATTCTCCTTATCAGGTTGAGTTGTAGTTAGTTCCGGTGGTACCAAAAATTGGTGCACCTATGATGAGTACCCTTCTTGAGTATTGAAGATAGAGACTTTAAATATTTTTTGGTGGTCCAAATCCCCTCCTCCGGTAGTGTAGAACTATCTTGAGTCTATGGTGTAAGTATTCCACCTTGTTAGGACCCCTATTAATGGTATTCTGGGCATTGAGATTTTTAAAAGGAAATATAGGTTGTTAGTTGAGACATGTTCAATTAATTTATGATGTGTATTAATGTAAGAAAATAAGATCAACACATCCCCCACTGAGATGTGTTCTCATGTGATGAAATTTAAAGCTATGGGGGTGAACCATTACCTT
Organism: Viscum album; assembly: GCA_963277665.1. Taxonomy (NCBI): domain Eukaryota; kingdom Viridiplantae; phylum Streptophyta; class Magnoliopsida; order Santalales; family Viscaceae; genus Viscum; species Viscum album. The sequence goes on from OY728138.1 coordinate 774,182,901, forward strand.
CCAAAGATGATATTTTCAAGTTGTTATATATGTGTTTCATTTATTTGTATATTTGATATCATCTATTATGTGATAAGGTGTTGGAGATATACATAGTTTTGGAAACCCTGGGGTGGGTGGAAAATGGATTTGAGTAGTGGGGCCATTAGAGATAAAATATCAAGGTGTATTTCAAGGTATAACATGTGTATTATCTATATCAAAATAATTTTATCCAATATTCACAAGCCACATTTCCCATAATGAGACCCTTATTAGTGACCTTGTTATTCGAGTGGATCCTTTTAGCTCAAACCTTGTATTTGGAGGCTCCTACATAGAATATTTTATGATCACACACTTTTGATGATAATGTGATTTGACTCTAGGGGGGATATCCTAGTATAGAGCTAGTTTGTGGAGGCAGTGATTCTTTATAATTTTTCCCTAGATATAGACTGGATTCCAACAATCCTTTCCTAGTATCATTATTAACAATATGTTTTTTAGTTTATTTTTGATAGTGTGTAGTGTTTTCCAACATAGGTTGGGTGGAAGTTTAAGAAAAGAATGATTTGATCATTTGTAATAAAATACATCTAATTTCTCATCAATTTTATAGAATCAACCTTGTTGTAGCAGAATTTATGAGCTTCTTGTTTCCTATGGTGTTGGAGTGTCATTAGGGAGACATTATTGATGATGTGTTAAGTTTACCACCAAATTAAAATTTTGACTTCTGCATAGGCCAACACCACATGATGGAATGATATCTATGATGGTATGTTAGATTATTCCATATATCTATGAGATAAGAAGTTGGAGTTGGGGAATCTATGGAACAAAGGAATATTTTAAATATTGTGTATTCCCTTGGAAATCCCAGTTCTTTTTACTAAGAAGTAATATGTAATAACTAGGTTAACAGGGTAAACATCGACTAAATTAGTTCATTTTAAAGGAGTACTAACCCCATAGAATCAATGAATTCTCCAACTATGGTTATGGGTAGACTGGTTCTTGTAGTTTGACCTCAAGATGGGTTATAACTAGTTCTGGGTTTGAGAGGATAATACACCAAAGGTAACATTTTCTATCTTCTATGATTAATTTGAGTTCTTTCAGATACCCTTGAGTGTGTTGGATGATCTAGAAACATTTATGAGACTTATGAAATAAATCCTTCAACCCTTCATGGATTATTTCATAGTATTCTCCATTGATGAAGAACTTTTTTACATGGAAATAGAGGCAGATAATGTGATACAGTTAGGGAGGATCTGGACATACTCTGAGAAATCCGAATTTTTAGGAATCCATTGAAATGTTAATTCTAGATTCTGGACATCCAGTTCTTAGGATATGTCCTATTAGAAATGGGTGTGACAGTGGACCCAACAAAGTGTGAAGTAGTTCCAGCCTAAGATCCACCCATGTCTGTAGTCATAGTATATGATTCTCAAACAGAGGTTTTCCTTTCATTGTTATCGATCTTGGTGATGGATATATTGACATCTTTGTAATTGATACATAAAGATGGGTATAAATTAGCTTACATCATGTAGATGTTATATTCACATCCTCTACATTACCATATTAGGGAGTAACTCCATGGGGATATAAATTATGAGATCTTGCATAACCAAATATGCAATGGACATATTCCTAATAGATTTTATGAAGGTGGGGAGTGTGTCATCCTTATTCAGTGATGGATGATAAAACTATCCATGGATGTGGTAGCATATTTCTATGTTTATCTCTCTATTTATTAACTTTAAATGGGTGATGTTTGTGGTTAATAGATAGAAGTGGAAATTAGATGGAATATTTTTGGTTTTCTTTATGGGGCTTCCATGATCAGGTATATGTCATGAAACCATCTATGTGATCATAGTTCAAATCACTAAGTCATCCGACTTATAGAACATCTAATATTAGATCTTAGTTGAGATTTTTGGATGCCTATTCATATAGAAGGTAGTCATGATTAATTGTGTTCTCCCAAAAAATCATTTGATCACAATGCACAATTCATATCATGATGATCGAGAGGATACATGATTCCTTTAAGATATAGTTTTATTTGAGAACAGCATTGCTACCCCCAGATAGATGTCTAGGAAAATTATACCATATAGGTTCTGTAAAACATGCTATATGTTTTCAAGTTTTTTTTCCATATATTTGATATTCATCTATCATTAGTGTATTTTTCATATAATAATAGTTACCACTCCTCTATTGGTGTTAAACAATTTGAGACCATATAAGGGAGATCGTTCAGTTCATCACTATACAGGTTGGAGACATAGGAGAAGTTCTTATGGGATTAGTGTAGGTGTGAGCATTTGTATTAAAGTTTCAGTTCTTTTAGAGGATGACGTGGACTACCCAAATATGTGAGAAGTCTTATGCATACTGAAAATGTAGACCTTTTGGATTTGATTAGGGAGACCATGTGTTCCTGAGGGTCTCACAACTATGAGTATTTTAAAGACATTGTTGGGGTGGAAAGTTTTCTATGGTATTATTTATCTCATTCAAAAATTGTGTAGGGTTAGAGTGGTGGTGTAACAATTGACCCTACCCCATGGTTAGACATGGTGCATGACATATTCCACCTTTTATGTTTTATGATATAGGTGCATAACTTATTTCATGTTGTGAAATTGGGTGAGTTGTAAATTTAAGGTTTTATTACATTTTTTAGGTACCCGGTGGTGCTTGAAAACTGGTATGATAATACTTTTCTAGTTAAAGTGTATTCATTGGTTTTGTGTATAATAATCCTACTATTTATTACACAATTAAGCATGATTTATTACATAAACATACATATAAGTCAATTATGTGGATTGAGAGGTCTAGTTTCTTGGGAAATTAGGAATATTACATAACAACTTATAACATAAAACACAACATCTTTATTGAAAAAATATTTTACATGACCACAACATTCCTTCACATATAGAATTTCCTAGGATAACCTGAGGGAACGCATATGAAAAGGGTGAGATATACAGCCCAGAAAGGGATTAAAAATGAATAACATGAATAATATAGTACATGTTAATAAATAGTCATATCAATGGATCACAAGAGAAACATAAACATAAAGGTGTGATATATCATGATTATCATAACATGGAAATGTGGCATCAACAATTTACATGATATTAGCATGATCCAAGGAACATTGCACATGGAGAATTAGTAAACCCTCATTTCACTTGAATTTAAATGATTAAACCCTCATTTCAATTGACATATCATGATACTAGTCTTTACCCAATGCATTGGAGCTCTATTAGGGCACACCCTTCTTAATCATGTCATTTCGAGCTTAAGTGTGCCACATGGATCATATAACCTAGATTCATTAAAAATCATCATTAATTCCATGGTAAAGGAATGTGTAATTAATACATCAAACTCTAAAATCCATAATTAAATTTTTATAAAGGTGAATACCCTTGATAGATAAATGAGCATGGTATTCACTACACAATGACTTTGGATTTGAAAATCACGATGCAATTTTGACAGCATAACGGCATGACATAAGAATTCCTAAAAATTGTTGATGAGAGATAAATGGGTATCTAATCATATGTAAATGAAATTTATGGTAATGGGGTAATATAGTTACATTTTTTAACATATGTAATAGAAGTTATATTCACAAAACAAAATAATTGCATGAATGCAAATGAGGAGAGAGAATTCCCATAGGGAATTTCAGTATTGTAATGAGTGTACATGGGAGGAATTGATGAGAGAGATAAGGTGTCTCTTGTCATTAAAAAATAATGAGGGTTGTATGGGCGAGGTGAGAAATCATACCCCAAATTTATTAATTGCAAATAAAAGGACATAACAATATCAGGAAATTTGGACAAAAATAAGAATGGAATAAATCCCTTACTTGGACGTGTGATCCAAAAGGCTTGGGAGAGGATTGAGAAAGGATTAATGGGATCTTGAGGTGCCATGGGAAGATTATAAAAAGGGTAGGGAAGGTGTTTCTTGAGCTACAAAGGATTTTAGTGAAGAGGAAGTGGGATCTTGTGTGGGTTTATATAGGAAAAGAGAGGGAATTATTTATTATTTTAGTTTTGGGCACAACACATTAAACTAATTAAAACCACAAACCTCACCATGGTTTTTTCCAATGTTTTTTTAAAGTGGAGTGGAAAAAATTATTTTATAAGGCCAATTTCCAAAATTCTTAAAATATTATTCTTTCTTATGTGGAGGTGAATCACACTCTCAAGAAAATCATTTTATAAAGCTAAAATGTTTTATAAGTCACGGAGGGTCCACTAAAGCACTATAAAATTAACCAAACAAATCTAAAATCACATTATATTAAAGTTAAAATATATATTGGGCGAAAAAATAATTTGTATTATTTTATTACATCACTATACGGTTATTATGATGTCATAAAACACATTATATATTAAAGCGGTATTTAATTTTTACCCAAAAATTCAACTCTCAGAAAATTATGAAAAATTAACCATTGGATAATTTCAATGTCCTGATTCCAAAAATAATATTAATTTTATCTAAATAATTTTCTATATATGTGAATTTTTACTTTTAAAATAAATACCAACATTTATTGAAAATTCATGGGGTTTTCCAAAAATAGCTTTCAAACCTTAAAAAATTACAATTGTATTCATAAAATTTATATGATAGTTAATATTTAAAAAAGAAGTAATTTAGTAAAAATATCTTATTAAAATTTTATTTAGTTAAAAAATACATTAATTCATTAAAATCTATTTCTTAATTTAATATTAACTAAAAATACAATTTCTACTTGAAAAACTATTTATAAAGTAAGAATAATAAAATGAATGTATATTATTTATTCCATATAAAAATAATGCACATAATCATACTACTAGGGTATTGTTACACAACCTCTTATAACACCTATATATTACATAAGGGTAATTTTTGCGATGCTGGGAGACTCTTGGGGAGGCTCTGATAACATCGCTCAGGTGGTAATCTCTATTAACGTCCACATCTCTCGTAGGTAGTTCCACTCAAACATAACGTGTTGAAGCTCACCTTGGGCTTGGACAAGATAAAAGACCAGTGACACTAACTCCTTTCTGATTTTTTACAAATGGGCTTTATATGGGGAAATTCTACTAGATGAGGCCATTACTTCCTTTGTCTGAGTAACTTGGACTTGTTAAAGCCCTATATGTATACTAATCATATGATCACTATTTAGTGTCTATATTAGTAATGGTAAAAATTATTAATAGTATTTTGAAATCCAAAATCTTCAAACCAAAGAATTGAATAGGTTATATAACCATTTTACATAATAATACATTTAATTAGGTCAAGTGGAATTTTCATTGATGAAATATTGGTTCATTATAATCTTCCCCACTTAAGAAATTACTTCCTCGAAATTTCATTTTTCCACACTAAAACAGATGCAGGTAACTCTACTTAATTACATCCTATGATTCCCAAATTACCTCTTCAAACTTGTGGTTTCGCCACAACACCTTGACAAGGGTCATTGTCTTATTTCGTAGAAATTTTTCTCTATGACATAATATCTTCATTAGCTTCTATTCATAGGAGAGGTCATTATCCAATGGTACCACCTTTGGATTGAGTAAATGTGATGGGTCAAGTATGTACTTACTCAAAATTGATACATGGAATACATCATGTACTTGAGATAGGTTCGGTGGGATTTCTAGTCAATAGGCCACCACTCCAATGCGATCAAGGATCTAAAAAAGGGAAGATGTACCTTGACTAAGCTTTCCCTTCTTCCTAAATCTCATAAATCTCATCCACAATGATATATAAGGGAATACCATGTCTCTGAAATCAATCTCTAGGTCTTGTCGAAGATTATTAGCATATCTCTTTTGTCGACTCTAAGCTGCTTTAATGTGGTACTTGATGGTCTTAACCTCCTCCACCATTTCTTCCGACATTTATGGACCTAGGAGTTTTCTCTCCCCAACTTCATCCCAACATTTAGGTGTTCTGCTCCTCTTCCCATACATGTCTTCCTAAGGAGCTATTTTGATGCTTGAGTGGAAATTTTTATTATAAGAGAACTCAACCAAATGATGATGTTGATCCCATCCTCCTTTGAAATCCATTGAGAATTCTCTCAAAATATCCTCTAGTGTTTGGATAGTCCGCCCATATTGTCCATCAGTTTGAAGATGATAAGTCGTATCAACGTTTAGCTCAGTATTTAGAGTGTGTTAGAGACTCTTTTAGAACTTATAGGTGAATCTTGGATCTCGATCGGATACAATAGATAGTGGTAATCTATACATCCTAACCACTTATTTGAAATATATCCATTCCAGTTGATCCAATGAGAAATACTCTCAAATATCAATGAAGTCTGTAGGCTTTGTAAGACGATCCACAACAACCCAGATTTCATTGTTTTCATTGTATGTCTCCTGAAGTCCAGTGGAAAAGTACATGGTGATGTTCTCCCATTTCTAGGTAGGTATGGGTAATAGTTTCATCATCCCCATAGACTTCTTCCTATCAGCCTTCAGTTGCTGACATACAAGAAACTTTGATGTATACTCAATGATCTCCTTCTTCATGTTGTCCCACCAATAATTCTCTTGGAGATCTCGATACATCTTTGTGTTTTTTGGGTGAATGGAGAAATTTGAACAATATGAATCATAGAAAATTTCATTATTTAACTCCAAATTTGATGTAACACAAAGTATTGTCCCAAATCTAACAATTCCTTCTTGATTAACATTGAACCTTGAGAATTTTCCTTTTATGAAAGTTTCCACTTTATTCTGAATTCCCATATCATCCTTTTGAGCATCCTTTAACCTTTACAAAAGAAATGGTTGAGAAAGTATTTGTGAAAGGATTGATGATTTTCCATTCTTTATGATTCCCTTGTCCATCTCATCAAATCTAATAAGACTAGATCCTTTTCAATTCTCATCAATGATAGAATCATCGGGTCATTTCTACTTAGAGAATCTACTACCTTGTTCGCTTTATCAGAATGGTAATGGATTGAGCAGTCTTAGTCATTGATCAGATCTAACCATCTTTTTTAGAGCATGTTAAACTCTTTCTATGTGAATATATACTTGAGGATTCTGTGATCTGTATATATTTCACACTTCTCCCCACATAGGTAATGTTTCCAAATTTTTTAAGCGAAAATTACTGCAATCAACTCCAAATCATGTGTTGGATAGTTTTTCTCATGATCTTTCAATTTCCTTGAAGCATAGTTAATGACATTGTTATTTTGCATCAACACACAACCCATACCCTTATTTGAAGCATCACTGAATAAAAAAAACTCCACTTATGGGTAATTTGAGTACGGGTGTAATGATAATCCTTCTTTTTAACTCATTGGAGTTATCTTCACATTCTTCACTCCAAGAAAACTTTACTCCCTTTAGAGTTATCTAGGTATTAGGGTTGGACAATCATGATAAATTTCCCAAAAAGCGACGATAATATACATATATCCCCAGGAAACTACAGATATTTATTCCTGATGTTGGCCTCGATCATCCCTCGATTGTATCTTTCTTAGAAGGATCCACAAATATCTTATTGCTTATGATGATATGACCCAAGAATGAGACCTCCTTCAACCAGAACTCACACTTGCTGTACTTTTCAAAGAGCTTCTCCATTCGCAAGGTCTCTAGTATAGTTCTTAAATTATTTTCATTCTTCTCCTTGGTTTTGGAGTATATTATAATATCATCTATAATTACTACTAAAAATTTGTCGATGTAATTTCTAAAGACTCTATTCATCAAGTATATAAAGATTTTTGGTGCATTACTGAGTCCTAAAATCATTACTATGAATTCATAGTTCTTGTATCTTGTACGAAAAGTAGTCTTGGGGATATCATCCTTCTCTACCCTTACTTGGTAATATCCTAAATGAAAATCCACTATGAATAAGTATTGTGCTCTATGTATCTGATCAAATAAATCATCAATTCGTGATAGAGGATACATGTTCTTTATTTTCATCTTGTTGAGCTCACGATAATCCATGAAAAGGTGCATTGACCAATCCTTATTCTTGACATAGAGGAATGGTGCACCCCATGTTTAAGCACTTGGCCGTATAAACCCTTTATCATGATTCTCCTGTGGTTGTTTCTTCAGATCCTCAAGCTCCAAAACATCCATTCTATACAAAGTTCTGAATATTAGAAATTCCCCTTGTATAAGATAAATTAATAATTCAATATCTCATCTAGGAATAATTCTATGCAATTTTTTAGGAAACACTTCATTGAATTCCCTCAAAATTGACATGCCTTCAATAATGAGTTCTTACTTGAACTCAATCATCTATGAAAGATATGTGATCTCATAGAGAAGTATTATCAATGCTTGAGATTATGGTTCTAAAGAAGATTAAGCCTCCTCCTTGAGCTTGTACAGAATCGGGGTTCGATTAACCATATAGAGAGTGATTTTCCTCTCACGAAATTTTATGTTGGATTTATATAAGGAAAGAAAATACTTGGAAATAACTACATCAAATTCCACTAGATGGATTATGATGAGGTTCGATGGGATTTTCAATCCACAAATTATGATATGGGAGGAGTTATATTCATGGGATGAAATGATTTCCCCATTTATCGTTCTCACCGACATCTTTACTTACAAGATTTTTGGTGGTGTTGGGATTGTTCTAACAAACATTATTGATATAAAAGATTTCATAGAACTAGAATCAAAAAGTAAATTAGCTATTCTTGAATTAATAACTAGTGTACCTATCACAACTTCTTTGTTAGGGTTTAATTTGGTGTTAGTGATGGAAAAATCTTTCCCTTTCAACCTTGGAGGTTGTGGGGTTTATCTAAAAATCCTTGGATAAGGTAATTGGTTTTCAAAGTTCCATTGTTCTTTTAATTTAAATAAATGAACAATGCATTGAGGGTCAAACACGGAGTTTCACACCTATGTCACAGTTGTGTGTTTTTCTTGTCAAGAGTTAATGTCCAAGTGCCCTTCTCTTCCACACCAAAAGAATTTCCTCGTCCCCTTCAGTCAATTTTGGGGGTGCTTATTTCCACACCATTGGAAAGTGGGGTGATTTAATTTATCAGCACCATAGGATTTTTCAATTACACCACTATAATTAAATTCCTCTTTATGCTTCTTATTCCCATGATACCCCTGAGATTTTCCGATCTCTATTTAAACTTTGAGGGAACATCGGACAATTTACTCATAGCTCTCGAAGTCACGGATTGCTAGGTATTTCCATAGTATAGGTTTTATCCCACCAAAGAAGCATTAAAACTTCCATTCTGGGGTAATTAAAAAGTTGGATCCATATCATGCAATCCTTGTGAAGTTTTCCTCATATGCTCTAATGGATTCGTCATGTTTTTTCTTGAGGGGAAGGAAGTCCCATTCCATCTTAAGTCGGATCATGTGAGGAAAATATTTGTTGAAAACATTTTCCGGAAATCCTTTCATTCCAATGCCTCTATATCCTCATTTAAAATTGTATTTTTCATCAATGTCCATCATTTATGAGCTTCACCCTACTTACGATATGTACCCATAAGTACATTCTCTTGTTCAGAATATTGAATTATTGAGAAGATATTCTCAATTGAGTTGATTCATTGTTCGGCAATTGTGGGATCAAATGATACATTAAAAGTAGGAGGCCTTTGTATCATGAAGCTCTTGATTGAGACTTTATCTTTCATGGGGGGGGGGGGGGGTTGAACGTTTCTTTTGACATAAGTTTCTATTCAAAACAAGAGTTTACTAAGATATTATCATGACAAAGATCATGATCCCCACTTCCATCGTATTGGGAATATCATTAGAATAGTCGTCACATTGATCATCACATCGATTGTTAGCCAGAGTCCTCCTATTACCGGTCATTATCTGGAATAAAAAGAAATTTAGGGGTAATTCATAATGGTAAATCCAATGTAAAAAATGGATGACATATAAATTACTTTTATTTCCTTAACTTGTGAATTTTTAGGCTTTAATCTATGTTATCTAGGATCCACTACCCAACATATATTATTAGGGGTATTTTCTATTCTATAAATAATGGTTCGTATTATGGTTATAAATTTACCAAATCATATACAATGAGAGTTTCATAACCAGGAGTGCATCAAGGCCTGCTGTTTTGCACCTGTTCCTGTTCAAGTCTAGCACAAAGCGGTGTTTTCAGGTTTAACCCCTAGATATATTTCTACATGATCCACCTCTACATACTCGTATCTAGACAGAGATTTATTTTTTTATAAACCACTTACTCAATACCCACCATAATGTATGTATGTTTTTATTATACTTAGTATTATCCCTAATACTTTCACTAGGGTTTTCTAGTCCTAATCTAAATAATAACTAAACCTATCCTCTGATACAAACTATAACAACCCTGTTATTGTTTACAAACGTAAACATGATTTATTACATAAAAATGCAAATAATAAAAACTCTAAGGATCTATTGGTCTAGTGTATTGGAAAATTAGGAATATTACATAACAACATAGAACATAAAACACAACATCTTTATTGAAAACTTCTTTTACACGACCATATCATTCCTTTGTACTTAGCATTGTGTGGGATAACCTGAGGACATAAATAAGAAAAGGGTGGGCTATAAAGCCTCCTAAGGGATTTAACAAGGTATAACATGAATAATATATTACATGTTAGTAAATAGGTCTACCAATGGATCATAATAGAAACATAAACATAAAGTCATCATATAGCATGATTATCATAACATGTAAATGTGGCATCAACATTTAACAGGATATTATCATGATCCAAGGATCATTGCACATAGAGAATTAGTAAACACTCATTTAACATTAATTAAAATGATTAATCCCTCATTTAAATTAACTTATCATGATACTAGTATTTCCCCAAGTCATTGGAGCGCTGTCAGGTCGCACCGTTCTTAATTATTTAATTTCTTGTATAAGTGTGACACATGGATCATATAACATGGATTCATTAAACATAATCATTTATTAAACGATAAAAGAATTTGGGATTAATACATGAAACTATATAATCAATATTTAAATGTGAATAAAGGTGAATACCTTTTATTTATAAATGGGCATGGTATTCACTACACAATTACTTTGGCTTGAAAAATCGTGATGCAATTTCGACAGCATATCAGCGTGACATAATAATTCATAAAAATGATTGATGAGAGAGAAAGGGGTGTCTCATAATATTTACATGAAATAGATAGTAAAGGGATCATATATAAACATTACCCAACATATTTAATAGAATTTATATTCATAAAACAAAATAATTTCTTGAATGTAAATGAGAAGACAAAAATCCCTTATAGAATTGTGGCATGGTAATGAGTGTACCTAGGAGGAATTAATGATAGAGAAAGGGGTATATTATCATTAAAAAATAAGGTGGGAAGTATGTGGGAGGTTCAAAATTATACCCCCAAAATTTTTAATTGAAAATAAAAGGACATAACAATATAAGGAAATTTGGACAGAAATGAGAAAGGAAGAAATCACTTACTTGGAAGTGTGATCCCAAGGGATTGGAAGAGGCTTGAGAGAGGATTATTGGGAGCATGGGGTGACTTTGTATGATTCAAGAGAGATTATTTTAGAGTTTTTTTGAGCTCCAAAGGCTTTTAGGGAAGAGTAAGTGGGATCTTGGGTGGGTTTATATAGGAAAAGAGAGGGAATTCTCTATTATTTAGGTTTTGGACACCACACACTAAACTAATCAAAACCACAAACCAAACCATGGTTTTTGCCCATGGTTTTTTCTAAATGGGAGTTTAATAATTATTATATAAGTTCAATGGCCGAAATTTTTAAAATATTTGGTTTTCTTATGTGTAGGTGAGTCACACTCTCAAGGAAATCATTTTAAAAAGATAGAATATTTTATAAGCCTTAGAGGGTCCACTACAACATTATAAAATTAACCAAAAAAATATAAAATCACGTTATTTAAAAGTTAAAACATATATTGGAATAAAATACCATTTATTTTATTTTATTACATCACCATTGAGTTATTATGATGTCATAAAACACATTATATATTAAAATAGTATTTAATTTTAACCCAAAAATTCACCTGTCTCATAAAATTATGAAAAATTCAATATTGGCTAGTTTCGACATCCTGATTCCAAAAGTAATTTTCATTTTATCTAAATAATTTTCTAAACATGTGGATTTTTACTTTTAAAATAAAAACCGGCATTTATAAAAAATGCATGGGTTTTTTCAAACACAGCTTTTAGACATTAATAAAATTAAAATTTTATTCATAAATATTATAAGATCATTTATATATAATAAAAATTCATTCAGTAAAAATATTTTATTAAAATATTATTTAATTAAAAACCCATTAATTCATCAAAATATATTTATTAATTGAATATTAACTAAAAATATTATTTTTTCTTTAAAAATTATTTACATAGCAACAATCATAAAATGAGTGTATATTCTTTAATATATACAAAAATAATGCACATAATCATTCTTATAGTCTTGTAACATAACCCTTTATAACACCCATATATGACCTAAGGGTATGTTTTGCGATGGTGACACACTCTTGGGAAGGCTCAGCTAACATCGCTCGGGTGGTAATCTCAATTTACTTCCACTTCTCTTGTAGGCAGTTCCACTCAAGATTAACATGTTGAATCTTGGATTGAGATTGGTCAAGAGAGAGAAAAAGTGTCACTACCTTCTTTCTGATCTTCAACAAATGGGCTTCATATGGGTCAATTCTACTGGATGAGGCAATCACTTCCTTTGTCTTAGTAAATTGGATCTGTTAAGGCCCTATATTTTTATTAATCATGTGATCATTGTTCAAGGGATATATTAGTTAGGGTAACAATTCATAACAGTATTTTGAAATAAAAAATCATAAAACCAAAGAAGTTACTTTGTTATATTACCATTTTACATAATAATACATTTAATTAGGTCAAGTGCAATTTTCATTGATAAAAGTTTGGGTCATTATAATCTTCCCTCCTTAAAAAATTTCTCCCACGAAATTTATTTTTCCCACACTATAATAGATGCTGGTAACTCGGCTTCATTACATCCACTGATTCCCTCATTTCCTCTTCATACTTGTAGTTTCGATACAACACCTTGACGGGGTTCATTTTCTTATTACGTAGAAATTTTTATCTACGATATAAGATCTTCATTAAATTCTCTTCAAAGGAGAAGTCATTCTTCAATGGTACCACCTCTAGATTGAGTACATGCAATGGGATAGGTATGTACATTCTCAAGAGTGATAGATGGAATACATCATGTACTTGAGATAATTTTAGTGGGAGTGCTAGTCAATAAGCCACCGCTCCAATGTGATCAAGGATCTCAAATGGGTCGATGTACTTTGGTATAAGCTTTCCCTTCATCCCAAATCTCATAACTCTCTTCCATTGTGATATGTGGAGGAATACCATGTCCCTGTCATCAATCTCTAGGTCTTGTTGACGATTATCAACATAGCTCTTTTATCGACTCTGAGCAGCTTTAATGTGTTACTAGATGGTCTTAACCTTCTCCAACATTTATTCAACCATTTCTGGACCTAGTAGTTTTCTCTCCCCAACTTCATCCCAACATTCTAGTGTTCGACACCTCTTCTCATATAGGGGTTCATAAGGATCCATTTGGATACTTGAGTGGAAACTATTATCATAAGAGAACTCAACCAAAGTAATATGTTGATCCCATCCTCCTTTCAAGTACATTGAGAATTCTCTCAACATATGCTCAAGTTTTTGGATAGTCTGCTCATATTGTCCATCAGTTTTATGATGATAAGTCATACCGAAGATTAGCTCTGAATTTAGAGCATGTTGGAGACTCTTCTAGAACATAGAGGTGAATCATGAATCTTGACCAGATATAATAGATTGTGGTACTCCATGCATCCTTACCACTTCTCTAAAAATATATCCATGATAGTTGATCTAATAAGAAAACCTCTGAAATTTCAATGAAGTGTGCAGCCTTTGTACGATGATCCATAACAACCCAGATTTCATTGTTTACTTTGGATGTATTCGGAAGTTCAGTGACAAAGTCCAGGGTGATGTTCTCCCATTTCTATTATGGTATGGGTAATTTTTGCATCCTACCCATAGACATATTTCTCTTAACCTTCACTTGCTGACATACCAGGCACATTGATGTATACTCAGCAATATCCTTCTTCATTTTATCCCACCAATAATTCTCTCAGAGATCTCAATAAATATTTGTGTTTTCTGGGTGAATGGAGAAATACGTACAATGTGCATAATCTAAAATATCATTATTTAACTCTAGATTTGATGTAACACATAGTCTTATCACAAATCTCACAATTCCTTCTTCATTAACATTGAACTCTGAGAATTTTTCATTTATAAAAGTTTCCATTTTCTTCTGAATTTGCACATCATCCTATTGATTATCCTTTAACCTTTCCAAAATAGATAGTTGATAAATCATTGGTGAATGTATTGATGAGGTTCCCTTCTTTATGATTCCCATGTCCATCTTCATCAAATATAAAAAAGATTGGATCCTTTTCAATTCTCATCAATGATAGAATCATTGGGACCTTTCTACATAGATCATCCCCCACCTTGTTCGCTTTAGCAGGGTGGTAATGGATTGAGTAGTTATAGTCTTTGATCAGACCTAACAACCTTTTTTGGTGCATGTTCAACTCTTTTTGTGTGAGTATATACTTGAGTCTTTTGTGATCCGTATATATTTTACACTTCTCCCAAAAGAGGTAATGTTTCAAAAACAATAAAGCGAAGATTACTGCAACCAACTCCAGACCATGTTTTGGATAGTTTTACTCATCAACATTAAATTTCATTGAATCATAGGTAATGAATTTGTCATTTTTTATCAACTCATATCTCATTCCCTTCTTCGAAGAATCACTAAATACCATAAAAATTTCTCCAATTATGGGTAATGTGAGAAAATGTGCAGTTATAAGATTTATTTTATACTCTTTGAAGTTATCTTCACATTCATAACTCTAAGAAAAAAATACACCCTTCTTGAGTTATCTTGGTAATAGGGTTGTACAATTGTGATAAATTTCTCACAAATCAGCAATAATATCCAGATAATCCCAGGAAGTTGTGGATATCTATTACCAATGATGGCCTTGGCCATCCCACAATTGAAAATACCTTGTAAGGATCCAAAAATATACCATTACTTGTGATTATATGACCCAATAATGATACCTAATTCAACCAAAACTCACACTTTATGTACTTTTCAAAGAGCTACTCCTTTCTCATGGTCTCTAGTACAGTGCTTAGATTCCCCCGTACTCCTCCTTGGTTTTGGAGTATATTATAATATCATCTATAATGACTACTCAAAATTTGTCGAGGTAATCTATAAAGACTCTATTAATCAAGTCTATAAAGATTTATGAAGAATTAGTGAGTCTAAAAGGCATTACTATGAATTCATAGTGCCCATATCTTGTACGAAAAGCAGTCTTTGGGATATCCTTCTCCTTCACCCTTACTTGGTAATATCCCAACCACAAATCCACCTTGGAGAAGTATTGTTATCCATGTACTTGATTGGAAAATTCATCAATTCGTGGTATAGGATAATTTTTCTTTATCTTGATTTTGTTAAGCTCATGATAATCGATGGAATGGTGCATTGACCCATCCTTCTTTGAGACAAAGAGGACTGGTGCACCACATGGTGAAGCACTTGGTTGTATAAACCCTTTATCCAGATTCAATTGCGGTTGTTTCTTTAGGTCCTCAAGCTCCACAACAGCTATTCTATACAGAATATTGGATATTAGAAATTCCCCAGGTATATGATAAATTAAGAATTCAACTTCTCTTCTAAGGGGACGTCTATGAAATTCCTCAGGAAACACTTCAGTGAATTCCCTCACATCAGGCATGTCTCAATGATGGTTTCTTCCTTGGACTCAAACATATAAGAAATATAGGTGTTCTCATAGGGAAATAATATCCATGCTTGATATTATGGTACTAAAGAAGATTCATCCTCCTCCTTGCACTTGTATAAGATCGGGGGTTGATTTTCCATATGGATAGTGATTTCCCTCTCAAAAAAATTTATGTTGGATTTATATAAGAAAATAAAATTCATGCCAAGAACTACATAAAATTCCACCAGAGGGAGTATGATGATGTTTTCTAGGAATTTCAATCCACAAATCATGATAGGGGAGGAGTTATATTCAAGGGGTGAAATGATTTCCCCATTTATCATTCTCACCTACATCTTTACTTCAATGATTTGTGATGGTGTTGGGAATGTTCTACTAATATTTTGGGAAATAAAATAATGCATAGAACCAGAATAAAAAAGTAGGTTCACTATTAATTAATGAATAAATAGCGTACTTGTCCCCACATCATTGTTGGGGTTCACTTTGGTGGTAGTGATGGAAAAATCTCACCCTTAATACCTAGGAGGTTGTTGGGTTCCTCTGAAAACCTATAGATTAGGGAATTGGATTGCAAAGTGCCCTTGTTTTTTTCATTTTAAGTAATGAACAATGTGTTGAGGGTTAACCAGAGCATTTATATCCTATATTTCAGCTGTGGGTTATTCTTGTAGGGAGTTAATGGACAAGTTCCCTTCTCTTCCACACTTAATGTATTTCCTTGTCCCCATCAGGAAATTTCAAAGGTGCTTATTTCCTCACCATTAGCAGAAGGGGAGCATTTATTTCTTAGCACCATTGGATTTATCCATTAGACATCCCGAATTAAAGTCCTTCTTATTCTTCTTATCCCCATGATACCCCTATGATTCACCGATCTCTATTTCGAATTTGAGGGAACATCATACAATTTCCTCATAGCTCTCGAAGTCACAGATCACAAGGTATTTCCATTGGATAGGTTTTATCCTACTAAAGAAGCGGCCAACCTTCCATTCGGGGGTAATAGAAAAGCCAGGGTCATATCATGCAAGCCTTGTGAATTTTTCCTCATACACTCTAATGGATTCGTCATGTTTTTTCTTGAGTGGAATGAATTCCCTTTCCATTTTAATTCGGAGGGTGTGAGGAAAATATTTGTCGAAAAACATTTTCGGGAAATCCTTTCATTCCAACGCCTCGATATCCTCCTCATGGTCCATATTTTTTATTAATTCCCACCATTTATTAGCTTCACCCTCCATAAAATAAGTAGCCGGAAGTACATTCTCTTGTTCAAAACGTTGAAGGATGGAGAAGATCTTCTCAATTGAGTTTATCTATTTTTCAATGATTTTGGGATCAGATGATATATTAAAAGTAGGATTAATTTGTCTCATGATGCTCTCGATTGAGACTTGTTCTTTCTTAGGGGGGTGGGTTGAATGTTCTTCTGGACCCTTGTTTCTATTCAAAACATGAGTTAACTAAGAAAGTATCATGACAAAGTTCGTGATTCCCTCTCCTATCAGATTGGGCATCTCATTTGAATAGTTGTCACATTGATATTAGCATTGGATGTTAGACTGAGTCCTCCTATTACCGATCGTTGGCTAGAATAAAAGTAAAGTTAGGGGTAACACATAAAAGGTAATCCAAGGTAAAAAATGGATTGCTTATAAATTACTTTTATTTCCTTAACATGAGAATTTATAGGCTTCAATATATGTTCTCCATTATATACTTCACAACATATATTCTTAGGGGAATTGTTTTTATTCCCTTAATAATGGTTCGTACAAGGATTATAAATTTACCAAATCATATCCCCAAGAGTTTCATAACCAAGAGTGCAGCAAGGCATGTTGTCATGCACCATTTGATGTTTGATTCTAGCTCAAAGAGGTGTTTTTGGATTTTACCCCTAGATACATATGTGCCAGAGTTGGGTATACCAACTCATATCCAGACAAGGATGTATTTTCTTTATAAACCACTTACTCAATACTCAAAAAAATTAGGTATTTTTTATTATAATTAGTCTTATACCTAAGGCTTTCATTAGCCCGAATGGCCTGAAGGTATTATTTTTTATCTTATTATAGATAATCCCCCTTTTAAGGGTTGAAGGGGAAGTCTTACATGACCCGTAGGCCCAAGGAACAAGGCCCGAAATGACCTGTAATACATGAACCAAAGGCCCAGAGGCATACCATGCCCAATACATGACATGTAGGCCCAGCCCACTAGAACTTCCCCTCCCCAGCTTCTACACCATTGATTTCCTTTATCCCCCCACTTGCATTTCTGATTGTATAGTATTGCCCCATACAAAGCTACACGGTGCCTGGTCCCGATGGCGGTGGCCATACCCTCTCATTCTTCAAATCTGATTCTCTCTGATTCTGGTGACTTCTACTAGTGCTCTGATCCCCATCTAGGACCTGCTCTGTGTGAACTGGGCTAATTCATGGTCTTCAATGGCCCAAAGGCCCTATGGCCTGAAGGCCTTTTATGATCCGAAGGCCCTGAGACCCGTAGGCCCAAACCGGTGGCCCGAAAGCCCAAATCAGGTGGATATTTCGGTTGCTATAGTACTGAATAGTTACTTCTACAGTACTTCTACAGTAACCTGGAAATTCGCCTCCACCTGGTTTTGAACCTAGGTCTCTTGGATGCCAAACAAGAGCCCTTACCACTCAGGTATGGGCTCATTGTCTTAAGTCTTTCATTAGGGTTTTCTAATCCTAATCCCAAAAATAACTAATCCTATCCTATGATACCAATTATAACAACCCTGCTATTTATTACACACTTAAACATGATTTATTACATAAACATGCACATAAGACAACTATGAGGATCAATAGGTCTAGTTTATTGAGAAATTAGTAACATTACATAATGACTTAGAACATAAAACACAACATCTTTATTGAAAATTTCTTTTACACTGCCACAACGTTCCTTCGTACTTAGCATTGAAAGGCATAACTTGAGGACATGCATAAGAAAAGGGTGGGCTAAAAATCCTTGTAAGGGAGTAAACAAGGAATAAAAATAAGAATATAGTACATGTCAATAAATATGTATAACAATGGATCATAAGAGAAACATAAACACATAAAGGCATGATATAGCATGATTATCATAACATGGAAATATGGCATCAACATTTAACATGATATTATCATGAGCCAAGGCTCATTGCATATAGATCATGAGTAAAACCTAATTTAACATGAAATAACATGATTAAACCCTCATTTCACTTGATGTATCATGATACTATTCTTTACCCAAGGCATTGGAGTTCTATTAGGGCACACTGTTTTTAATTATTTCATTTCATGCATTAGTGTGGCACAGGGATCATATAACATGGATTCATTAAACATCATAATTTATTCCACGATAAAGGATTATGTAATTAATACATGAAACCATATAATAAATAAGTAAATGTGTTTAATGGTGAACACCCTTGATAGATAAATGGGTATGATATTCCCTATACAATGACTTTGGCTTGAAAAAACACAGTGCAATTCCGGAAGCATATCGGTGTGACATAAGAATTAATAAAAATGGTTGATGAGAGGTAAAGGGGTGTATAAACATATATACATGAAATGGATAGTAAAGGGTCTATATAGATACATGTCCCAACATATGTAATGTAATTTAGATTCATAAAACAAAATAATTTCTTGAATGTAAATGCAAAGGGAGAAATCCCTTGCAAAATTTTGGCATGGTAATGGGTGTACATGGGAGGAATTAATGAGAGATAAAAATGTCTCCTATCATTAATAAATATGGACAGAAGTATGGGGAGGTTAAAAATCAAACCCCAAAATTGAAATTGAAAAAAAAAAGGATATAATAATATAAGGAAGTTTGAAAAAAAATGATAATGGAAGAAATCACTTACTTGGAAGTGTGATCCTAGAGACTTGAGAGAGGCTTGATAGAGGATTCTTGGGATATTAGGGAAACTTGAGAGGATTATAGAGAAATTAGGTCATAGTTTGGTTGAGATAAAAATGCTTTGAGTGAAGATTAATTGAGATATTGGTCAGGTTTATATAGGAAAAAGTGGGAATTCTTTATTATTTAGTTTTTGGACACCACACACTAAACTAATCAAAAACACAATCCAACCAATGGTTTTTTCCCATGTTGTTTTCTAAAGAGGACTAGAAACATTATTTTATAATTTTAATGGCCTAAATTCTTAAAATAATAGGCTTTATTATGTGGAGGTGAGTCACACTCTCAAGGAAATCATTTTAAAAAGATAAAATGTTTTATAAAAATTGGAGGGTTCACTACAGCATAATAAAATTAACCAAAAAAATCTAAAATCACATTATTTTAATTGGAAAAAATATATTGGCATCACATTCCACTTATATTATTTCATTACAACACTATTGGGTCATTATGATGTCATAAAACACATTATATATTTAAATAGTATTTAATTCTAACCCAAAAATTCAACTGTCTCAGAAAATTATGAAAAATTCACCATTGGATAATTTTGACTTCCTGATTATAAAAATAATACTCATTTTATTAAAATAACTTTCTAAATATTTTTATTTTTACTTTTAAAATAAAAACCGACATTTATCAAAAATCCATGGGTTTTGTCAAAAACAGCTTTCAAACCATTATAAAATTACAATTGTATTCATAAAAATTATATGATAATTTTAATTAATAAAAAGTAATTTATAAATAATATTTTATTAAAATATTATTTAATTCAAAAATCCATTAATTCATCAGAATATATTTCTTAATTTAGTATTAGCTAAAAATATTGTTTGTGTTTGAAAAAACTACTTACAAAGTAACAATAATGAAATGAATGTATATTCTTTATTATATAAAAATAATAATGCACCTTATCATAGTGCTAGGGTATTGTTACATAACCCCTTATAACACATGCATATGACCTAATGGTATGGTGTGCAATGGTGAAAGACTCTTGGGGAGGCTCAGATAACATCACTCGGGTGGTAATCTCTATTAACTTCCACTTCTTCCGTAGGTGGTTCCAATCAAGAGTAATGTGTTGAAGCCCGGCATGGGCTTGGTCAAGAATGAAGCCTCATGACACTACCTATTTTATGTGCTCTGAAAAATGGGCTCGTATAGAGAAATTCTAATGGATTAGGCAATCACTTCCTTTTTTTGAGTAAATTGGATTTGTTAAATCCCTATATTTATACTAATCATGTAATCATTATTCAATGGCTATATTAGAAACAGTAAAAACTATAAACAGTATTTTGAAATCCAAAATCATAAAACCAAATAATTTCACATGTTATATAACCATTTTTCATAATAATAAATTTATTTATATCAATAGTAATTTCCATTCCTAAAAGTTTGGTTCATTACACTTTGTTTTTTAATGATGCGACAACCACCAAGAGAACTCATGGGAGTTGGAGATCTATATGTAAAGACCCGTAAAATTCAAGGGAAATTTTTTCTTAATTTTCTTTGGAATTTTACAAGAACGTGGTTTCTGACGGCACCGGATTCCGAGGCCCGGTGTGCCCGGAATAAATTTCCGAAGTTTGGATCGGGTACGTTCAGCGAACGAACGAGCGGGAATTTCTAAATTTTGATCTGGTGCTCGGAATTGAAATCTGAGGACACCGATGAACTCGCAACGCCGATATTCGCTTAAGGAGACCTTTTCCGAGGTTGCGTTTTATGAGGAATGAAAGTTAGTTTTGGGAAAAATTAAAAGAAGTTAAATAAAATGTGGAAACACATTTTATTTTTAACTTGTTGGTTAACTTCTCCGAAAGGGAGTTAGGGGTGGGACCCACATCCACTTAACCTCCCTTGAGAGAATTAAGTGTGGTGGGGCCCACACGAACCCTAACACTTCACCTTATTCTCTTTTTAAACTCCCTATAACTCCTCTTTAATTAACTTGACAACTTGGTTAATTAATTGAGTTGAGTTGTTTGAATTTCAAACCTTTGAAATTCAAGTTGATAATTGTGTGAATAAAATAAGCCTTAGATTATTTTATTTTGGTTGGTCTCCTTAGCCATCTTGAGAGGTTTTGATGAATTCTCTCCATCTTCTCCAAACTTTGATGAAGAACGCGAAGAACATTCAGACATCGATGAAGAACGCCACGTTCTCGGGAACTGTCTTCCGCGACGCCATACCCGCGACACCGACGACGTGTCCTTTCGCGTCATCTCTTCCACGATGGTTTCCCACGACAAAATCGCCGTCAAAGAGCTTCGAATCCTCTCTTCACGACATAGACGTCCTTTTTCCGCGATGCAGATCACTGAGACGCTCGTCTTCCGCGGGTCGTTGACGAACATCGTTCTTGAAACCAAGGTAGGGTTTTGTTGTTGTTTAATTTATTTATTCTCGTTCTTGGTTCTAGCATGAAAATCTTGAGGATAAATTATTATGTGTTATCGTCTAACGAGAGGGGGGGGGGGACCGCAAAAACACGGCCGAATATCCCCTCCTTTGTTCTTGAATGTTTCTTGTGGATGAAACATGATGGCGTGGTGTCGTCGCACCACGCAGATATCTTTCGACAATTATTGTGTGGCGCCGTCGCGCCGCGCCGTGGAAAGATTATCATGAACGTGAAGCCATCGCGCCGCGTCGAAGGAAACCGAAGGCGCCGCAGCCGGAGCGAGGCCGCAGCGGAGGGGAGCGGTTCCGTCGCACCGCGTCGGACGAAGAAGGCTGCGGCCGGTTCCGGGCCGCGGCGGGACGTGATGACCAGCGGCCAGCCGGGCCACCGATGCCGGAAGATGGAAGAGGACCGGCCCTTGCCGGTCCTGTTGAGAAGGAGCCGGCCGGCCAGGTCGGGCCGGCCGGGGTGGTGGAAACCGGGGGAATTTAATTCCCCCGGGCGGTTTAACTGGCCCCCCATAATGTGGGGGGCTGGTTTCACAAAGGGGGGCAGGCGGCCCCCCATTTTTCCAGCAAGCTTGGCCTTCGGCCGAGCTGGCAGTGCGCCCAGCGCGCTGCCTTGCACCGAACCGGTGCGCCTGGCCGGTTCGCCAGGCCAGGCCGGGCCGGGCTGCGCCGAGCCGGGCCGGGCCGCGCCGGTCCGGGTCGACCCTTTCTGGGGCGGGTCGACCCGGTTCGGGCCATCCGGGGGGTCTCGGGCCGAGACGGCCCGGGCTCGAAACCCCCGTTACTGATCGGTTTGGATTCAAATGCCCATAACTTGGGCTACGAATCTCCAAACGACGCGCCGTCAGCGGCGATGCGATCCTTGGATCGAGACAGTCGTTTTGGTATATCGCACTCAAGGTTTTGGAATACTTTGAGTTCGGTCGGGTTGGTTCGTACACGAAACCAACCGGGCCCTCGGAGCGGAAACGCTCATACATTGAGCTACGGACATCCGAATGATGTGCTTTTAGCTTTGTTGTGTTCCTCTTAGTGAGACGGATCTTTTGGCTTACTCCGCCCATGGTTTGGACGCAGGTGGAGTATGGTCGGGTTGGTTTTGCCTTAAAAACCAACCGGGCCCCTGGGACGAAAAAGCAAATAACTCTCAGACCGGGTGTCTGATCGACGCGTCGTCTGTTGCGTTGAGTTCCTGTTGACGATACGGAACTTTTGGATACATCAACTCTAGACTTTGTGACATTTGATGTATCTGCCTCTCGGCTCATGGAGCGGACCCTCCTGAACGAGCTTGCTGTGTGCGGGAACCCTAGAGCTGGCTGCGACTATGACTGCTACTGCTACTGCTACTGCTAATGCGACTGTGACTGCGACGACGACAGTACAGAGATCCTTGGTGGATTCGACGACGACTACAGCACTCAGCGATCCTACGTGGATCAGTGCTATAGGTCCTGTGTGGGCCTGATCCTGTGTGGGTCTGATCTTGTGTGGGTCTGCGCTCAGCGGTCCTGTGTGAACCAGCGCCTACAGGTCCTATGTGGGCCCGATCCTGTGTGGGTCATTGCGGGGGTTAGTTACCTATCGATCCTTCGTGGGTCTGACGACTTAGATGGATCTATGATCATCTTTATCGTTATCCGAAGAAGTATACCTGTGTGAGCTGAATCCTGTTGCTTTCCTGTGTGGATTGTGTTGTGCTATCCTGTGTGGATTTCATTTTGCTTTCCTGTGTGGAATACGTATACTTTCCTGTGTGGACTGAGTTGTACTTGGGCTCGGAGGTTAGAGCGTATTGGAATTCATGACTTAGGTATATGTATGGGCATATACCTAAGCAGTGACGGTTGTTACTTCATGATTGTATCTCACCTTTGTGGTTTATCCTTTGAGGATTTTGGGAGACCTTCAGGGGTCTCAGGGTCCCTACTGAGTAGCTTATACTCACCCCTGCACAGGCTATGACCACACTACGTTGTGTTGGTTGCAGACGATGGACAGCGATGATCGTGGCTGAGGCTTGCAGAGCAGAACGGTACCTAGAGGTGGACCACTGGGCGGGACGTGCCCGGAGCGGACGGTAGGACCCGAGGAGTAGTGGAGCTATCTGTACCCACCCTTCAGGTGATATTTCCAGTGGACAGCTCGTTGTAGCGGCTTTTACTTTACAGTTTCTATTTTCCCTTTCAAGTTGCACTTTACTTTCAGTTTGGGTTTGTATACTGGCCCATTTACTTTTCCGCACTTTCATTTGTACTCTATTTTTACTTAGTGTTTACTTTTCCTCTTGCTTACTCTGTGGTGTTTGTTTACTTTTCAAAGGCAATGCCTTCCCTTTTTACTGGGATTTACACCTTGGTGCTATTCGCCAGCCCCTGGCCTATGGAAGACGGTCTTGGGGTAGTCACGGCACGGACCCCGAGGGCGGGTCGTGACAAATTGGTATCAGAGGAGTTCGGTTCTACCGCGAACTCTGATCTTTTCTATGTGAAGCAATAATGTTTAGCGTATTGAGTGTGGTTATCAGTCCAGGGAGCCCAGTGTTGGTGCGGCGGCTGACGTATCTGTACACCAGGACCCTGACTACTGATTTCCGACTTAATGCACGAAAACATTGATTGCGTGTGTGTTTCAATGTTTTCTTTGTGATTACTTTATATCAGCTCACCAGGTATACTGTTCTGACCGTGGCACACCTGTTTCCTTTTCAGTATTGCCCCACGACGGCAACCAGCTAGGGTTCCGAGAGTCGAGCGTGACGACAGCCCACCGAGCGACGAGGCCTCGGTGCAGGGCCCTTTGTCAGCAGTGGCACCGGTGGTAGCTCTGCCTGCCGAGCAACCGATGCTTCCAGCACCAGCCGCTGATAACGCACGTCGCCTTGGAGCTCTGCACGAGTTCCAGCGCCAGTGACCACCTAGGTTCCATGGGGAGACGGACCCCCAGGCATCATAGGACTAGCTGGAGGCAGTGGTACGAGTTTTTAGGCTAGTGAGGACACCTGGAGACCTCATGGTGATCCTCGCTGCGAGCCTACTACACGAAGCAGAAGGACGATGGTGGAGCTTGATTCTCAAGGTGCACGATGAGGCATCTCTACTTTGGATGGAATTTGAGAGCTTCTTCTTCTCGGAGTTCGTCCCAGCCACCCTTCGTGCGGTGCATATCCAGGAGCTTCTTTAGCTGTGGCAGGGCAGCATGACGGTCGCTCAGTACTCGGCGAGATTTACTGATCTCTCGCGCTACTCTACCGACATGATATAGGACCCATTCTTCCGGGCCAGGACCTTCGAGCAGGGTTTGAGACACGAGATCAAGGAATCGCTGATCTCCCTTAGCATACTGACTCAGACAGGAGTACTGGAGCGGGCCCTTTTGATTGAGAGCTTCCTTGCTGAGTCTACACCAGTGCCGAGACCCACCGCAGGGCGGCACGTGGCAGAGTCATCTACAGCAGGTAGTCGATGGATGACTCAGGGGTCCAGGCAGACCAGACCATCGGGCATACGACCTCAGGACACTGGCTCAGAAGTGCGGGGCACACAGCGCGGAGCCAGTCTTTCGAGAGGCAGACAGTGCTACTCGTGCGGCGGGCAGGGCCACATGGCTCGTAACTGCCCGACCCTCCATGTCGAGGAGCAGCAGACGGTTGAGGGACCACCGAGGCAGAGGCAGAGGGTCGACCGTGGCGGTCCGCAGGGAGGAGGCAGACGAGGCAGAGGAGCTGGCCGAGCAGCAGGTGGTGGGCGACGCTTTGAGGCTCTGCCACCACCACCACCAGGAGGTCCACCCCGACCACAGGGAGATGGCGGGCAGAGACAGGCACAGCTCCAGGCAGCAGAGGCCTATGACCACGGCGCGCCAGAGATGATTCGAGGTACTGTCTGTGTCTATTCCACCCTTGCTGCAGTACTTATAGACAGAGGAGCGAGTCACTCTTTCATAGTCGTTGCCCTTGTTCGGAGCTCAGAGATTCCGACAGAGTCGTTGGCTCAATCCTTATGGCTAGAGACTCCTACGGGAGCAGACTCGATGATTACGACTGGTGACTGCAGTGTGAGCTTACTCTAGGAGGCGAGAGCTTCGGCTGGGATCTTCTTGTAGTAGCGTCGAGGCCTTACGACGTCATCTTGGTCATGGATTGGCTATCTACGGTCCATGCACAGATTGACTGTTTTAGGCGCAAGGTGCGATGTGTACGCACCGACGGGAGAAGGTTCACCTTCACCGGTGAGAAGGGAGCCTTTGAAGCATAGGATGGACTTCTTCAGAGGAGAGGACAGCCCATCACCCATCAGTTTTCTACCCTCATCCTTGGAGTAGTTGACGTGCGGAGTCCTGGTTTTCCTGCAGTGGTGGATCAGTTTGCGGACGTTTTTTCCCGACGACGTTCCAGGGCTACCTCCTCGCAGAGTGGTAGACTTTTATATTGACCTGTACCCCAGGACAGCCCCGATATCCACTCCAGCATATCGGATGGTCCCCGCCGAGCTTCTAGAGCTACGGGTACAGTTGGAGGACTTGCAGGGCAATGGGTTCATCCGACTGGGCTTCCCCGATATTGTTCTCCAAGAAGGTGGACGGGAGCTTGCGTCTTTGTGTTGACTATCGTCGCCTGAACCAGGTGACGGTGAGAACAAGTATCTGCTACCGAGGATTGGTGACCTCTTTGATCAGCTCAAGGGAGCACGGTGGTTCTCAAAGATAGACCTCAGGTCAGGCTATCATCAGCTCAGAGTCAGAGACGAGGACGTGCAGAACACGGCCTTCAGATGTCGGTATGGCCACTACGAGTTCTTGGTTATGCCTTTTGGCGTAACCAATGCTCCAGCAGTGTTCATGGCCCTCATGAACAAGATCTTTCATCCATACCTCGATCGATTTGTTGTGGTCTTCATCGACGACATTCTAATTTACTCGACGACTGAGGAGGAACACGCATACCACTTGCGAGTTGTACTAGACACACTCCGAGGGCACCAGATTTATGGTAAGATCTCTAAGTGCCAGTTCTGGATACGTGAGGTCCACTTCTTGGGACACGTCATCTTTGAGGCGGGAGTTGCAGTGGATCCCGCGAAGATCGAGGAAGTGCTAGCTTGGGAGCCACCCAGGAGCATGACGGAGGTTCGGAGTTTCTTGGGACTAGCTGGATATTATCTGAGATTCGTGCAAGACTTCTCTAGAGTTGTGGAACCACTCATAGCTTTGAAGAAGAAGGGGAAACCCTTTGTGTGGTCAGACAGATGTCAGCAGAGCTTCCAGGAGCTGAGATAGAGATTGACCAGCGCACCTATCTTGAGGTTGCCTGAGGAGGGAGTAGGGTACGTAGTCTACTGCGATGCATTAGGGACCGGACTCGAATGTGTTCTAATGCAGGAGCGGGTAGTGATCACCTATGGATCACGTTAGTTGAGGCCGCATGAGCAGAACTACTCTACCCATGACCTGGAGTTAGCAGCAGTGGTCTTCGCTCTGAAGACATGGCGACACTACCTGATGGGCGAACGCTTTACAGTCTTTTCTGATCATCAGAGTCTCAGGTATATCTTCTCGTAGAAGGACCTGAACCTGAGACAGCGGTGATGGCTCGAGTTCCTCCAGGACTATGACTTTGAGATAGTCTATAGTCCTGGGAAGGGGAACGTAGTAGCTGATGCCCTCAGTAGGAGGATGGGCATTCAGCTACTTGACGAGGCGACGGAGCAGCTAGCCTCTTTGCAGATATCCTTCGTGGATAGAGATGGAGCAGCCTTCCTCCAGTCTCTCACAGTCACCCCTCCACTACTGCAGTGGGTCAGAGAGGCACAGCGTGAGGACGCTGACTGTGAGACACGACGTGCACAGATATCCTCGGGACAGGCACCTGATGGTTTCTCCCTTGGAGCAGAGCACGACATCCTTTTCAGAGGACGTACCATGGTACCAGTCACTTTGGGAGAGGTGGTGCTGAGAGATTTTCACACTTCTCCTTTGGCGGTACATCCAGGAGTAGCGAAGATGTACCAGGATATCAGACGACAGCACTGGTGGCCGGGCATGAAGAAGGATGTGGCAGAGTTTGTTTCTTGATGCCTCACCTGCCAGCAGGTGAAGGCAGAGCATCAGGTACCAGCAGGCTTGGTACAGCCCTTGGAGGTTCCAGAGTGGAAGTGGGACGGTATATCTATGGACTTCGTGACTGGACTTCCACGCACTTCCAGAGGTCACGACTCCATTTGGGTGATAGTTGACTCACTCACCAAGTCGGAAAACTTCTTACCCATCATAGAGCAGGGTTCAGTGGAGATCTTGGGACGTCTCTACGTTCAGGAGATTGTGCGGCTCCACGGTGTGCCATAATCTATCGTCTCCGATTGAGATGCTCGCTTTACTTCCCATCTTTGGAAGGGGTTACAGGAGGCATTCAGGATGCAGCTATGTCTGAGCACAGCCTTTCACCCTCAGACGGATGGTCAGACGGAGAGGACCATTTAGACTCTCGAGGACATGCTCCGCGTATGTGTCCTCGACTTGGGTCGCAGCTGGGAGAACCACCTACCCTTGGTGGAGTTTGCGTACAACAACATTTACCACTCCACCATCGGGATGGCACCATACGAGGTGTTGTACGGCCGACCTTGTAGATCTCCTTTGTGCTGGACAGACCCTGGGGAGTCAGCACTTGTGGGACCAAAGATGGTCCAGGCCATGACAAAGAAGGTCTAGGTCATCCAGGAGCGGATGAGGACAGCTCAGAGCCGGTAGAAGTCATACGCTGACAGGAGGCGGAGGACACTAGAGTTTGAGGATGGCGACAACGTCTTCTTGCGGGTCTCACCTCGACGTGGTATACGAAGATTTGGACGAGGCGGCAAGTTATCTCCACGCTTCATCGGACCCTTCCAGGTCCTCAGTAGGATTGGCGAGGTGGCATATCGCCTGGCTCTACCACCTCAGTTGCACCGGGTGCACGACGTCTTCCACGTATCTCAGCTGAGGAGATATGTGCACGACCCGATGCACATCATTGACCATGGAGAGCTTGACGTTGATGATGGGGCGACTATTACGGAGGTTTCAGTGGAGATAGAGGATCGACAGGAGCGGGTCCTACGTGGACGGTCGATTCCTCTAGTGCGCATCAGATGGCATCACGGGAACCTCTAGGAGAGCACTTGGGAGCGGGAGGCTCAGATGCGTGCTCAGTACCCTCATTTGTTTCCCTAGTTTTTGATGTATCTTTACGGAGACGTAAAGCCTTGAGGTGGGAGTAATGTAAAGACCTGTAAAATTCAAGGGAAATTTTTTCTTAATTTTCTTTGGAATTTTACAAGAATGTGGTTTCTGACGGCACCTGATTCCGAGGCCCGGTGTGCCCGGAATACATTTCTGAAGTTTGGCTCGAGTACGTTCAGTGAACGAACGAGTGGGAATTTCTAACTTTTGATCCGGTTCTCGGAATTGAAATCCGAGGACACCGATGAACTCGCAACACCTATATTCTCTTAAGGAGACCTTTTCCGAGGTTGCTTTTTATGCAGAATGAATGTTAGTTTTGGGAAAAATTAAAAGAAGTTAAATAAAATGTGGAAACACATTTTATTTTTAACTTGATGGTTAACTTCTCCCAAAGGGAGTTAGGGGTGGGACCCACATCCACTTAACCTCCCTTGAGAGGATTAAGTGTGGTGGGGCCCACACGAACCCTAACACTTCACCTTCTTCTCTTTTTAAACTCCCTATAACTCCTCTTTAATTAACTTGACAACTTGGTTAATTAATTGAGTTGAGTTGTTTGAATTTCAAACCTTTGAAATTCAAGTTGATAATTGTGTGAATAAAATAAGCCTTAGCTTATTTTATTTTGGTTGGTCTCCTTAGCCATCTTGAGAGGATTTGAAGAATTCTCTCCATCTTCTTCAAACTTTGATGAAGAATGCGAAGAACATTCGGACATCGACGAAGAACGCCATGTTCTCGGGAACCGTCTTCCGCGACCCCATACCCGTGACACTGACGACGTCTCCTTCCACTTCATCTCTTCCACGACGGTTTCCCATGACGAAATCGCCGTCAAAGAGCTTTGAATCCTCGCTTCACGACATAGACGTCCTTTTTCCGCGACGCTGATCACCGTGACGCTCGTCTTCCGCGGGTCATTGACGAACATCATTCTTGAAACCGAGGTAGGGGTTTGTTATTGTTTTATTAATTTATTCTCGTTCTTGGTTCTTGAATGACAATCTTGAGGATAAATGATTATGTGCTATCGTCTAACGAGAGGGGGGGGGGGGCGGACCGCACAAACACGGCCGAATCTCCCCTCCTTTGTTCTTGAATGTTTCTTACGGATGAAACATGGTGGCGTGGTGTCGTCGCACCACGCAGATATCTTTCAACAATTATTGTGCGGCGCCTTCACGCCGCACCGTGTAAAGATTATCATGAACGCGGCGTCGTCGCGCCACGTCGAAGGAAAACAAAGGTGCCGCGGCCGGAGCGGGGCCGCGGCGAAGGGGCGCGGTGCCGTCGCACCGCGTCCGACGATGAAGGCCACGGCCGGTTCCGGGCCGCGGCGGGACGTGATGACCGGAGGCCAGCAGGGCCACCGGTGCCGGAATATGGAAGAGGACCGGCCCTTGCCGGTCCTGTTGAGAAGGAGTCGGCTGGCCAGGTCAGGCCGGCCGGGGTGGTGGAAACCGGGGGAATTTAATTCCCCCGGGCGGTTTAATTGGCCCCCCATAATGTGGGGGGACGGTTTCACAAAGGGGGGGAGGAGGCCCCCCGTTTTTCCAGCAAGCTCGGCCTTCGGCCGAGCTGGCAATGCGCTGCCTTGCGCCGAACCGGCGCGCCTGGCCGGTTCGCCAGGCCAGGCCGCGCCGCGCCGCACCGGGCCGCGCCGGGCTGGGCCGGGCCGCGTCGGGTCGGGCCGCGTCGGGCCGGGCCGCGTTGGGCCGGGCCGCGTTGGGCCGGGCCAGACCGTGCCGGGCCGGGTCGACCCTGTCTGGGGCGGTTCGACCCGGTTCGGGCCATCCGGGGGGTCTCGGGCCGGGACGGCCCGGGCCCGAAACCCCCGTTACCGAGCGGTTTGGGTTCAAATGCCCATAACTTGGGCTACGGATCTCCAAACGACGCGCAATCATCGGCGATGCGATCCTTGGATCGAGTCAGTCGTTTCGGTATATCGCACTCAAGGTTTCGGAATACTTTGAGTTCGGCCGGGTTGGTTCGTACACGAAATCAACCGGGCCCTCGGAGCGGAAACGCTCATATCTTGAGCTACGGACGTACGAATGACATGCCGTCAGCTTTGTTGTGTTCCTCTTAGTGAGACGGATCTTTTGGCTTACTCCGCCCGAGGTTTGGACATAGGGAGAGTATGGTCGGGTTGGTTTTTCCTTAAAACCCAACCGGGCCCCTAGGACGAAAAAGCCAATAACTCTCAGACCGGGCATCCGATCGACGCGCCATCTGTTGCGTTGAGTTCTTGTTGATGATACGGAACTTTTGGATACATCAACTCTGGACTATGTGACAGTTGATGTATCAGCCTCTCGGCTTGTGGAGCGTACCCTCCCGAACGAGCTGGCTGTGTGCGGGAACCCTAGAGCTGGCTGCGACTGTGACTGCTACTGCTACTGCTACTGCTACTGCTACTGCTACTGCTACTGCGACTGTGACTGCGACGACGAAAGTACAGAGATCCTTGGTGGATTCGACTACGACTACAACACTCAGCGATCCTACGTGGATCAGTGCTACAGGTCCTGTGTGGGCCCGATCATGTGTGGGTCCGATCCTGTGTGGGTCTGCGCTCAGCGGTCCTGTGTGAACTAGCGCCTACAGGTCCTATGTGGGCCCGATCCTATGTGGGTCATTGCGGGGGTTAGATACTTATCGATCCTTCGTGGGTCCGACGACTTAGATGGATCAGTGATCATCTTTATCGTTATCTGAATAAGTATACCTGTGTGAGGTGAATCCTGTTGCTTTCCTGTGTGGATTGTGTTGTGCTAACCTATGTGGATTTCGTTTTGCTTTCCTGTGTGGAATACGTATACTTTCCTGTGTGGACTGAGTTGTACTTGGGCTCGGAGGTTAGAGAGTATTGGAATTCATGACTTAGGTATATGTATGGGCATATACCTAAGCAGTGACGGTTGTTACTTCATGATTGTATCTCACCTTTGTGGTTTATCCTTTGAGGATTTTGGGAGACCTTCAGGGGTCTCGGGGTCCCTAGTGAGTAGCTTATACTCACCCATGCACGGGGTATGCCCGCACTACATTGTGTTGGTTGCAGACGATAGACAGCGATGATCGTGGCTGAGGCTTGCAGAGAAGAACGGTACCTGGTGGTGGACCACTGGGCGGGACGTGCCCGGAGCGGACAGTGGGACCCGAGGAGCAGTGGAGCTATCTGTACCCACCCTTCATGTGAGATTTCCAGTGGACAGCTCGGTGTAGCGGCTTTTACTTTACAGTTGTTTTTTTCCTTTTCGAGTTGTACTTTACTTTCAGTTTGGGTTTGTATACTGGCCCATTTACTTTTCCGCACTTTCAGTTGTAATCTGTTTTTACTTAGTGTTTACTTTTCCACTTGCTTACTCTGTGGTGTTTGTTTACTTTTCAAAGGAAATGCCTTCCCTTTTTACCAGGATTTACGCCTTGGTGCTAGTCGCCAGCCCCTGACCTATGGAAGGTGGGATTGGGGTAGTCACGGCACAGACCCCGAGGGCGGGTCGTGACACTATATGTGAGCTTAATATTCTCACATGTCTAATTAGTTATTCCCCTTTTGGAAAAAATACATGACGGTGGGGATAATATAATTATTTATAAATTTATTTTGGACAAAAAATAATATTTCTGATAATATTTTTAGATTGAGCCATGAATTTGGCATGGGACTCTGGGGTATATAGATCCTTAGTTTTAATATGTTGAAAATAAAAAATATAATTATTATAGATTTGACTTTTAAAAAATAATGGAATAATTATTGAACATATTATCATATAGTATTAATAATAACTCTCTTAAATTTGGATCATGTATTTTACCCTAGAAATGATAGAATTCATGATGAAGTCAGATTCTTAAATAGAGTTACATTATGGGAGGATTAAATAAAATAACTAAATTAATTAAATTAATTATCATTTAATCACAAATACCTAACCACACACCCTTTATAATCTCTTCATTTTTAAATTCCCTATGGTTATCCACATATCCATAGAGGGAATGATTTGATACTGAGTAATCTGGTGGAGAGCAAGTTGGTGGGTGATATCATGATTTGGGAATAAAAGAGAAAGAACATGGAGTTTTTTGGAACCAATGATGAACATTCTATATTTCATCAATCACATAGATTAAGATTTATTCTCCAAAAATTATCAATACAAACACAAGGTATAGAGATCTATTTTTTTTGGTTTATCCCCTTTTTATAGATTGATATGAACATGAATTAATTTATTATACATTAATTCATGAATTATTCTTCATTTGTTTTTCAAAAGGTTGTTCACATCCTTGTTATAAAAATTTGATATTTATTTCCCATTGATTCTTATAGATATTATAATCCAACCTTCATTGGATTCTTATGAAAATAGAAAAGTGAACAGAACTATCAATGAAAGCTCACATTTTGTTTTGTTCCTTTCACCCTCTATACATCAATGTTCATCAAGGGCATATCGGTTGGACAATGTTTCAATGATACATGATATGAAAGATCGTTGTTTTCACCCATTATCATAATTGATCATCTTATAGGTTCAGTTATGGGTTTTATATATGTGACAGATGGGTGGACATAGAAATTGGAATCTAATAATGGTTTGGGTGATCGTGGAGCTGCAAGATACATTGAGAGAAACACATTAAGGGAGCAACGAAGGGTGTTTCTATGAAAAGGGTGGCTGTAATATATCCATTATAATTAATGGTGAACACACTATGGTAAGGATGGTTAATTTCATAGGAGTTGGACTGCATGGTTTCTTTTTTAAACACTTCATTTTTTTTATGGAAAATTATGTTTGACAACATAAGAGACATAAAACACTGAACCCAAACGAATGAGGATTATTTAAATATAACTATTATAAAAAAGACATTAAATTATATGGTATGAATTTTCTTAAATTATTATAAAAATATATATATATTTTATAATCAATTTATAAATTAATATAAAATAAGTACTTGTTTTTTAATAAAGACATTTATTCTTCAAAAAATATTTTTTGTTTAAAAATTATTTTTATTTATATTTGTGTGAAAATGTTATAGTTAAATTTTTAAATTTTATAAATTTTATTTAATAAATTGAATTTTATTTTTGTAATAATTATATAGATATTAACATAGAGTGATATTTTCCCATTTTTTAAAAATAGTTATTTTTCACTAAATGGTGAAAATATCAATTTTTGTTAAAAATGTAATTTATTTTTAATATATTAAGTAATTTAAAAGTAATATATTTATTTTAATTTTATTTAAATTTAAAATATTTATTATTTATTTAAATTATATCCAATTTATTGCAGTTCTATAACATTTTTAGTAAATTTTAATATATGATATATTTTTCGGATTAAAAACACATTTTTTCTAAAAACTGCTTTATAATGCGTACTACTTATCCATTTTAACCCATTAAAATAAACCCTAATGATGGGTAATTTAAATTAATTTTATGTATTATATATATATATAATTACTAATTTAAATTCAATTAATCATGACTTATTTTCATATAGCTATTATAAGATCATCTTGTGCTTAAAAATTGAATTTTCTGAAAATTTATTCTTTAGAGAAGTCTGTGAGATTAATTTCAAATTAAATTATTAAACTTAGATGATTGAATTAAATAAAACAGATTCTATATGTGGAATTATAATAATTATTAATATATAATAGTATTAACATTCTTTCATAATGAATAGTCAAACCCGTTAAAAAATACAAACCACAGAAAAACATTTAAAAAGGTTAATGTGAGTAACCGTATATATAAAGTGCTTAAAATGATTAAAACATTATTATTTATAATTTTATAGGTGTTTATATGCATTATGTCTTCAACTATCATTAATATTTTTATTTTTGAGGCACTTGTCTTGAGAGTGACTTCCTATTATTAAATGGTTTTACGTACTTACAAGAATGCCCCTCCTCTTCCCTTAAAAAGGATATCCCCAATCCTCTTCATAACACCCTTCCAAAACAAAAAATTTCATCCATTACTTACACATATACCTTCCTTACCTACTTAACTCCTAGAATAAATAGTTTGATCATAAATCTAATATAGGGATGTTTTAGGTATAATCCCAAAGACGTGGTCTAGAGAAGATGTATCATTCTTAACTGAGCATTTTTTTGATTTATTTTTCCACAACATTCCAATATTATTTAATCACAAGGATATAAAAAAATAATTATATTACATATAACTGAGTTTCATTATTTTAATTGAATAACCTAAATCTTTATCAACATCCATTTAATGGGAAATGAAACCATTAGTCATGTGTAAGGAAGACTACCGCCTCACGAACCATTGTAGTTCATTTTCAATAATCACCTCATAAAAATATTTATAAATATGGATTTATTGATTATATATTATATTAATGATAGTTTAATAATTTTTTTAAAATTAATATATCATATACTTCCTTAAATTACCTTCCATTTTAAATGATAACGTGTACGGCAGACCACTATCTCAAAAAGTTATGTGATTCTTTTTTATTAACTAATCAAATTGATGGTATATGTATGTGTCATTAAAGAAATAATATCATATTTATTGAATATTTATAATTTTTTAATGATAAAATATCAATTAAAGTATTTACATCATGATCCATTAAAAATTAAAATTTTACCCATACTTGTGTACGTCTTACCATCTCCAATATTGTAATATAGTTGGTTTTTCATAACTGTCTTTCAATATTGGTTTTAAAATTATGATTAACCTATAAAAATTGTCATTATGTCATTATTAATATTATTTATATGATTAATTAATAATATATTTCACCTGAGATAACTTCCAAATGTGATTTTGGATATATGAATCGACCATCGTCAAAACATAAAACCTGAACCTAGATGAATAATTAATTGAATAAACCATGATAATTATAAAAATAAATGGAATAAAAAAAAGAAAAAAAATTCTCAAGTAAATAAATAATTAATATAAAATTATTTTTTGTGAGGATAAAGAACACATGTGATGAATCTAGAAAGAGGCAAGGGATCATTCTAACACACCATTTTCTTTGGGTTATGGTAATTCTCTCTATAACTCACATTATCTATCTTGAAAGTTATAGAATGATTATAAATTATTTATATATGTCTCTCACATGTATATCTATCTTATTATACCATTATTTTATGGGTTAATGCATTCCTTATGTTTTTTTCTCAAATGCCTTCATTATAAAATATACTTTGATTATTATATAAAAAATATTATGAAACCCCCTTTACATACATGAATAATCCATATGTTATTCCCTATAACTATTTTAATTTATGTGGAATAGGTTTATAAGAACCATTTTATGATGGGTGAACTCATATATCTCCCCAATTTATTGAGTAAAGTGAATGTATAATGAGACATCATGTATGGGGTTTGGGAGTAAACCTAATCTATTATGGGAATTATAATTTTGTGTATTGTTCTCTAGTAAGTTAGACATAACTCGTGTTTATGTTGTGTTTTTTGTTTCTTCCGCATTAAATATATTACCATGATACTATGATTTAATTTCATTTATATTACATTTCCATTTGATCAATCATGTACCTTCTCTTTTTTGTTGTCATCTTATACAATTGACTCACCTGTTAGTCTTTCTTATCAGGTTTATTTCCTTACTGGGATTCTTATCTCACTCTTTATTTATATATTCCCCAGGTTATCCTACATAGTTTTAAGAGAACAAATGAATTTATGATCTCATTTTGGATAAAAAAATATGTTAGGTTTTAGTTTCATTTGATGTGACATGAATCGATTCTTCTAAATACACTAGGCCTCACGATCTTTAGGTTTTTACTTACAGGATATTTCTGTCTTAAAATAATATAATTGTATCTATAAAATTATTAGGGATCGATAAATGATATTACTGTAATATATTAGTTTACCTTTGGATCAAGGATAACATAACATTATTAGATACAATAGGGATAAGTAAAAGGATAATTCTTTGTTGTGGAAATTATCTTGACATTTTTGTGAACGATAAAGTGAGTGGTTTAAATATATTTATATCTATATCTAGATATTATAAGTGGATATGGATATAGATAAAATATAACAAGGGGTAATAACTCCTATAATGATGTATTTAAATAGATCTGATTGTCACCTTGTTCATAAAAATGAGACTTTCTATAAACCAGGTTGACACTTCCAGGGGATATGTTTTGGAAATTCATAAAAAAATTACAAACCATTATGAAGGATTTCAATAAGATGTTATATTATAAAACCTAGTAGGAAATATTTTGATAGATAACCTATATTGACACATGGAGATTCATAAGTTCATATACACTTATCATTTATAATTTATTCCTTATATGTTTATAACTTCCCTTTTTTATGTTAATATATTATTATATTTCATTATTTATTTTAGTCAATATAAAGAAATATAGGAAATTTTTCTAACCACCAATAAGATAGGAAGTGTGATGATTTCCAAATGATATTCCTAACATTATTAGAAAAAGAGATTATAAATTTATGGTAGTACTGGATCAACTAGATTTTGTTATGAATAATAACATGAATCATGTGGAACAAACTCATCCTCATAAGAATGATCAAGATCTAGTAAAATATTTTATGTGAAAAAGGTCACATGCCTTTAGATTATATTATTATCCTCTCATCACAAAACAATGTTATCAATCCATCAAGAAGATATTATCTATCCTCTGATGCATTGAGAAATAGAAAGTTGTGTTTTCTATCTATCAAATTGAATTAAAACCTAATCATAGGTGGGAACTGATCAAAATCCCAATGTATATGTGGAATATTAATTCTATCCAAAGGGGAGACATCGAGAAAATATTTTTTAATAATTATTTTCCCCAAACACTCTATTGTAAATTTATAAGGATTTCCTTGGTATGATGAAAAAGAAGATGATTTTATCAGGGTATATGATAAAATCTTCACAGTGCTTACATAGTATGCCTCCTTATTTTTCATTAACATTGAAATTAAATTCAACCACTTAATTAGTTGGTTAAATATTTTCAAGGAAAAGAATTAAACATTTAAAAAATTTATATATATAAAGAGATTGATCAATGATCCCTCAAATTTTATATTGAGATTGCTGACTCCTAATGGTCTCCTTGGACTAAAGACACAAAACATAAAATAGATTTTCATATGGGAGTATCAATAGAAAAATCCTATTAAGGAAAGAAAACCAAACATCCCAATTGTCAAAATTATGGGAAGAATCATCCCCTAATCTGCCTGACGGGAACCATGTTTTGCTTCAAATGATGGAAAGAGGGGTATCGGTCTAAACCATGCTGATGGGAAATGATTAAACCCACTAATGTAGAATAAGAAAAGAAGGATTAAATCAACACTCACCATGTGGTTAAATGTTTCAACTTCAATCAACAAGGTAATAATAAATTACAATGTTCATAGATATGGTTAGTCATAAGTAATCAATTAAAACAACATCCAAGGCCTAGATAGTAAGCAAGATCATATTATATCACTTCTTCTAAGATAGATACCAATAATTATGTGGTGAAAGTTAAGCTTGTTATTCATTGAAAAATAGGATACATACATTATTATTCTATTCATTTTCATTATTTCAAATCTTGTAGGTTCAATAAAACTATTCTAGAACCACCTCAAAAAATAGGGATTGATCTATCTTTGATAACAATAAATTTTGCGTTAGTTGTATCCTAAAAATATAACTCCTCCCAATTCAATGGTTGTTAACATAACCCTCCAAACAATTTCATCGTACATCCCTTAGTGGAATTGGATGTTATTTTGGGAATATATTTTTTACCCTCATATAAAGAACACAAAAAAATTCTATGGAGGGAGGTCACTCTTCACAACCCAAGTCAACCTATGATTTTACACATGTTAAAGGAGGAGGTTAAATGTCTCATAGAATCATATATTCAATCATATATATTTTTACCTAATGATTGGAAAAATCTATCCCATGTGATTTGTAAAAATATAGAATCATTCTTGAAGACATTACCATTGGATGGATTATATTTATTTATTCCTTAAAGAGTTTCCTAGTCTTCATCTTGACTAAGAGGTTGAGTTATCAATTAAAATTTTACTCTGATCTCTTCCCTTATTGAGGAATCCTAATAAGATTCCCACCATTGATTTGGAAGAGAAAAATAATCATTTACAATAGAATATGCAGAAGGGTTTTATATGTATGAATGCTTCACCATGGGGTGATATGTTCCTTTTCATCATGAAGGAGGATGGTTCAATGCACCTCTTTATTGATTAATGTGAACTCAAAAAAACACAATAAATAAAAATAACCCCTTTCATTGGGTATATTACTTTTTCAATCATCTATTTGGAGCCTAATATTTCTTTAAGGTGTACCTTGGATCAGAATACCACTAATTATTGAAGAAGAGAGAAGATATTTCCAAAAATTCAACTAGAAAAATGTATGGAAATTATGAGTTTATAGTGATTCTTTTAAAACTTAAAAATTCTGAAAAAATATTTAAATATTTAGTAAATATAGACTTTAAAGATTACCTTGAAATTTTTTATTTGTCTTCATAGATGATATTACGATTTTCTCCAAAACTAAGGAGGTCCATGAACAGAGCTTGAATGAAGTGATAAAGGATTCTTGAAATTATAATATAAATTAAAATTATAAAAATGTGTATTTTGGGTTAAGGAATTATCATTAATTGGGTATATTATCACCATAAAAGAAATATTTGTTAACCCTTCTATGACATAGGTAATTGGGTACTAGCCTAGACTTGCTTCTGTAATGGAGATGCTTAGTTTACTTGGATTAGATTCTTACTTATTATTTGAGAGAAAATTATTGTGATTCTCAAACCACATGAACAATATAAAAATGAAGGTATTGATGTTTTTTTAGATCAATGAGTGTGAATAGATATTTATTGATTTGAAAATAGAGGCTTATCACTACACTAGTCCTCATGATTTCCTCAATTGCGGAAATTATTTTGGATCAAATAGATACATCAAATAAGGTTTTTGGATGTTTAAATAAGGAAAAAAAGATAATTTGATTGAATATTCCTCCACTCGGTTGAATTTTCATGAGAATTAATATCCCATGAATTACATACACGTAGATATAATGATCTTGGTGTTAAAGATCAGGAAACATTATCTCTATGGGGAGAAGGGTAAAATATATACAAATTAGAATAACCTTATATATATATATATATTCACATAGAAGTATATAAACATGTGATATTTAAGCTTGGTAGAGATGATCATGGACTATGACTACCCAATCCATTACCATACTAGGAAAGAAAATACAGTAATAGATTCTCTAAGTAGAAAATATCTGTCAATTTTATCAATGATGAAACCTAAGAAGGTTCTAATTTTTTCAGAATCAGAAATGATGGATATGGGAATATCTAAAGGATCTTCATCCTTCCATTCTCAGATAAATTCTCAACCATCCATTCTTGAAAATATAAAGGTGGTGAATATAGGCAATGGGTTATTTGATAAAAATGTTTGAAATATTATAGATATCAACATTGGTGAAGATGAAGTTATATGGTTTGGAACTCAGATGTGTCTCCTATTAAAACTATAGATAAAGAGGGATCCTTTGAATAATGCACATAGATCATCCTTATCTATTGTTCTAGGAAGAACTAATAATTATATATCTAAAAACATGTTCTATTGGGATGACATGAATAGGGAGATTATAGAATTTGCATCTCAATGCTTGGAATACCCACAATTAAAGCCTATATGATTTAATTATAAAGTTGTGATGAAAATATTTCCCATACAAGTATGGAAATGGGATAATAGAACTCTCTATTTTTTCATAAAACTCCCCAAGAAACCT
The DNA here is from genome assembly GCA_963277665.1 of Viscum album. NCBI lineage: Eukaryota > Viridiplantae > Streptophyta > Magnoliopsida > Santalales > Viscaceae > Viscum > Viscum album. The sequence continues at coordinate 774,224,514 of OY728138.1, forward strand.
AAAGGCAATAACACCCTCTCGGTGGTAGTTGATCACCTTACAAAGTCTTAAAATTTAATTTCCATCGAATAATATTTATCCCCTAACTAATTATATATGATATACATGTGAAAAACTGCAATAATTATTAGAGAAAAAATCTATATTATATCTGATGTATATTAGAGTTTTAATAAAGGTTATGGAGAATTAATCATCCAATGTTGGAAAATAAACTTAGTTTTAGTACTTATCGAACATTGATAGATGGTTAGTCTCAATGAAATTTCCAAAATATATAGAATATTGTGAGATCCTATTCAATAGATTTCATGGGATGTTGGGAACATCACCTTCCCCTAGTATAGTACTCATATAACAAAAACTTTCATTGTAACATTCAAGTAGAATCTTATGAGGCCTTATATGGAAAATAGTTTCAGACACCGTCTTGTTTGGATAAATATGGAGAGTGGATGATGATCTGACCTAACATCGTCTAAGATATGTAATATAAGGCTCAAACCAATCCACATTATATGAAATTGACAAAAATTCAACAAAACATTAATGTCGAAAATCATAATTGAGATATGAATTTTGAGGTCAGAGATAATTTTTTCCTTCATATTTCACTAAAGAATAATTTTATGAGGTTTTGGATAATGTTAAATCTTATTCCTAGATACATATATTCCTTTTATATCCTTTATCTCATTGTATCGGTGGTCAATATACTATTAGTATCACCTAACCTATCTCAAGTACATGATGTGTTCCGTGTATCCTTCTTGAGAAAGTACATAGCAGACCCCACACACATAATTAATCTAGAGGTGGTATACTTAGAGAATTAAATTTCCTATAAGGAGAATCTATTGAAGATCTTAGATCATAGATACAAAGTTCTACGAAACAAAGCAACTCACCTGGTAAAAGTGTAACAGTGAAAACATAAGATTGCGAAAGCAACATGGGAACCAGAATAGGTAGTGAAAAAGAAGCACCCTCACTTATTTTAAACATAAAATATAATATAAAATCTCAAATAAAATATTCTTTGGGTGAGGAATAATGTAAGACCCTAATTTTTTTAAAGGAGTATCCTGATCGATATCATATGGAACACGCAACATTGAAACCAAATAAACCATGTTTTTTTAAATACAAAAATTATAACCTAGTCATTTAATTTTTCTGTATGAATATGATAAAAAAATTATCAAAAATATATAAATATTATACTAAATTTATAAATTTTTATGAAATAAGAACACATTTATTAAAAAATGAATTTATTCTTAAAGAATATGTTTTATTCACAAATTATTTTTATTGTTTTTTGTGAGAAAATATAATAAATGATTTCTGAAAAATTAAGAAATATAATGTTATAAAATGAAAATATTTTCATAAATTAGCATATAAATATTATATTAGATATAATGTTTTGTTTTTTTTTGGAAAATATTGATTTTTAATGAATAGTGAAATATATCAATTTTTCGAGAAAAAAACTCACATTCGTTTTTAATAATTTAAAGAATTTAACATAAGGTAAGTTTTTCTAAAATTGATTTTAATGAAAATTAAGTATTATTTATTTATTATTAATCAACGTAATTACATTTATATTATTCTTATAGTATATTTTAATATAATATTATTTTTACGAATAAAACCTATATTTTTTCAGAAAACTATTTTAAAATGCATAATGTTTCCCCATTTTTTATAATTAAAATAACTTCTATTGAGGAATGATTGAATGAAATATTATATATATATATATATATGAATTTAAATTAATTTAATTATAATTATTTTATATATCTCTATTATTATATTATATTGTACATAAAAAATTCTTTTCTTGAAAACTATTCTTTCGACACATTAGAAGGTTTAAATTTAAATAAAATTATGCCAGTTATATTAATTGAATTTTATAAAATGGATTACATGTTTTTATTCTCAATAAATAATATTATATAATAGGGTAAACTTAATTTTTTCCCCATAATGTATAGTAAAAATAGTAAAACAATAGTTACCATGGTAAACACATTAAAAGGGTGAATGGAAGTAAACTTATAGATAAAGAGGATCATGTTTTAAAAAAGTGTTTAATTTGAATGGAGGATGTGTTGATAAGCCTTGATTCTCTTACGATGCTATATTTTTTAATTTTTTAGGCATGTGTCTAGAGAGTGACTTAAGATTAATGAATAGTTTTTGTATTTATAAGAATGCCACTCATCCTCCCTTATAAAAGGTAACCCCAACCCTCTCTTTTACACACTTCAAAACCCCATTATTTTTAAAAAAATATTACTCAAATTCCTTACTTAATCTGATCTGAATATTTTATAGGAATTATTTTGGTCGAAATTATAATATTAAGAGGTTTTAGGTGTAATGATTAAGACTTTTCACGAAGAAGAGGTATCATTATTCAAAGAGTGTATTTGTTTTATTTTTTATTCCTCCTTAAAATATTATTTAATCAAGATGGTATAATAAAATATTATATAACATATACACATATGTTATTATATTAATGTAATAACCTAAATCCACCTCCAATTACATAAAATGGATGGTTAAACCATCATTCATGTGTATGGTGGAGTAACATGTGCTTGCACGGGAAGTTTAGCAAGACAGCCATGCGAAGGTGGAGAGCTATTATCATGATGCAGATGCTAGGGAGGGACAATTCCTTGTAGTTATATTCTGATTGAATTCCCTAAGACATTCAGGTCATGTAATGTCTCTTAAGCCTATGGTCCGTGTAATCACTCAGCCTAGGGGCCTTTTAAGGGTTACCTGTTATCCCTTGAAAGGGTGGTTACCAAAAAATCAATAAAAATGAAGGCCTTTGAGCCATTCAGGTGTGTACCGCCTCATGAACCGATATAATTTATTTTCTATCATCACCTCACACTGATTCTTAAATAGAATTATATAATGTTTATATATTATATTTATGAAATATTAATCATTATTTTAATTTAAAATTTTATATAAATTCTTACCTTACCATCCATTGAAAATGATAATGATTTTTGTGTCTATAGAGGACTATTTCCTAGAAAATGTGATGTGATTTATTTTTATTACTACATCACCAGGATTGTATATGTAAGTGTATAGAAGGAAATAATATAATATTTATGATATAATTATAGTTTTATTATAATAATATAAAACATAAATTCCTTACACCATGAATATTGAAAATGAAAACGTCACCCATGCATATGTACATCAGATCATCTCCATGATTGTAATATAGTTCATTTTTCATAACCACCATTCATGATTGGTTTTAGAATTATAATTTCTATATAAAAATTATAGTTATTTCATTATTATTATTCTATAAATGATATGTTAATAATTTAATTGTCCCTATTCAACTTCCTTGGATAGATAAGTTGAACATCATCAAAACACCCGACTTTAACCTAAATTAATAAGAAATTGAATATAACATGACAATAAACAATATAAAATTAATAAAAAAACATGAAAAGTTATCAAGAAAATAAAATATTTAACATATTTTTATTATTCAATAATACAAAGAACACATGTGATGAATCAATATTGAGGTAGGGGATTCTTCTAACCCACCCTTTTATACGAGTTATGACCATTCTCCCTATAACTTACTTTATATCAATTTAATTTCATGGGATGACTCTAAATTTGTAATATATGTCTCTCACATGTATACCTTACTCATTATTCATTTCTTATAATTGCTAATGAATTATCTATTTTCATTTCTCAAAATCCCTAAATATGAAATTAACATTGACGTTGTTCTGAGACAATATATTTGAAACCATTTTCTTTCCATGGGTAATTTTTTTCTTATGACTTATGATTAACATAATATATTTGTCCCAAAAATATCATGAAATATTTTTTTATGTGTTTGGTCACATATAACTCCAAAAAATTGTAATGGTCTAGTCTCATGAGATTTCGTTTATGGGATAAAAGAGAAAACCTAATCTATTATGGGGCCTTGTCCATCATGTGATATTTTCTTGGAAGTCATCCTTGACACATGTTTATGTCATTTATTATGTTGCAAACTCATTTCACATATTACTGTTATCCTTTGAGACCATGTAATTTATATCATGATTCCATTTTATTAGTCATGTACCATCTCTTTTAGGATACCATTTTATACCTTCAACTCACATATTTCTCTTCCATATCATCTTTATTCTATTACTTGTAATTTTAGCTCACCCCTTCCATTATGTGTTCCCCATGTTATCTTATTATATTTAATTTGAAAAAATGGATTTATAAGATCATTTTTTGGAATAAATTGAGGATTCATGTTTTAGTTTCACTTGATGTAATATGATCCAATTCTTCTAAATACATTGAACCTCATGATCATTGGGGTTGTACTTATTGGATTTTAATGTTTAAAAATAATGTAATATTATGAGAAAATAGATTGGGTATTTATAATTTGATATGGATATAGAATATTATTTTTGATCAACTTATGGCCATAATCAAACCAAGGTGAGTATGGATCAGGAGAAGACACGTGACTAGTCTATAATTTGGGTAAATTTTAAAATTAAACATTGTGTTCGTCAAAAAAACAACTGGTGTAGTCCCTTTATGTGATGGATTGGGGTTATGTATTGATTAAAATATCATATGTCATGTGTTATTTCCACAATTTGTATAATACCTATCTATCCATTTTAGGGTGTACAAGTAGTACTTGCCTAGGGGTCATGTCTCCGCACAAATCATGTGTAATTTCTCAAACCCAATATAATTTGGTAAGTGCATGGGCTTGGGAATATGACATATTTAGAGTGCAAGTTCATCCCCTACATTCCAGGTTAGGTAGACTATGTACCATGTACTTAAAAAAATATATATTCTTGTAAATAAAACAAATTCTGAGTTCTAGAATGACCACTACACTTGTTGTACCTTAGTTGACATGTCATTTATCTAGAGAAAATAATTTTGTCTGTGAAGGTAGGGAATTTTTAGTTCCAAAATCATAGATACACTCTATATACCCCGAGAACACACTATGAAATTATTCCAGAAAATTTTAGATCCCCTTTTCTTTTCAGAATAGTATTGGTATGACTTGTGAAGATTTCTCTTGATCCCTAACAATGTGGGGTCATAAAATCATTTTTTTATTCCTTGGAGAGTTTTATTAGTCCACCTCCCTGAGAGTTTTTTGTGGTATTTAGTCCTAAAAATTCAATGTAGTATTCCCTTGGTGGACAAGAGAATGTATCCATCTATAAGGACCCAGCCTTAAACATTACATAATCCCGAATTAAATGAATAATTCACTTTGAGGATCTTTTCAGGTTTAGAGTTTTATAGAATTAGGCCATTACTATTTCATAAAAACTTGAAATATTACATGTAGACACTACTACTCAGTATCCATTTTTTCATAAAATAAAAAACTCTTAAAAAGAAACATGTCTAGTTCTATGTTTTAGACATCATGACATTTACTTGATCACATCCTTATCCCTATTCCTCTTCATATCCTATGAAAAACATGTCAAAAGCATGGGATGATAAAAAGGCTCAATAATGGATACACAAAGAAGTAAAAATATTAGTTTTTTCAAAAAAAACAAGAAAGCCGTGAATACTTTAACATAAGTAATACTTTTTACCTTTATAAAGTAGTAAATACTCTTCACTAAATAAAAGATCATTTCTTACCATTTTTTTACCAAAATATGACCATAAAACCCATATAAAGAACACATAACAAATAAAGGTAACTTGGTACATAAACATACTTAAATGGAATAACCATACGGTCGACTTCAACACATATCACTAAATGGAATATCCATATGGCCGACATCCCTACCCAATGCATTGGAGGTTATAACGTAACCACCTGTCCTCGTTTATCATGGCACCACCCGTCATATGGTTTATGATGTAACAACCCATAAAATGTCCAAGTACCATAATAACACATAAATTTTTTAAAATATAATCATTTCACTAATAACGTTTCATTTGAAATCACAAGAAGTAATTTCAAGATATTGAAATAATCATTCCATTTTCATAAACCATTTAAAAGGATATTTTTGAATCAAAGTGCCCCATACCAATTTGAAGCTTTTAATGGAATTATAATTTTAAATCATTAATTTTCATATAAATAAATACTCAAAACAATTTTTAAAACATGGACATTAAATATAAAGATGTAGAATAATAAATCTTTAAAACATTTAAAAATATATTTTACTAAAAGAGTTTTTAACAAAATGAGAGACTCTTGAATACAAATAATTGAGGAATAACATTTAATAATAACTTTATAATATAATAAGAATAAAGGTATTGATGATATAATATGACAAAGGATAGTATATACACCATATAAGAGTGAATTGGTGCATAACAACAATGAAGTCTCAATGGAAATTTAAATTGAGATGAAATCCCTTATAAAGACGGTATCCTTAAATTAAGGATAAATCAATCACATAATTATGTAAGAAAAATTTAAATAAAACCAATATAAGTGGATATTAAGTGTAAAACAATCATAGGTCATTCACACAAATTCATAGGATGACATATTAATGAAGTACAAGTTTAACACAAAGAATTGAAATTGGGTAAAGAAGTTCCCTTGTAAACATTTGAAAGCCTAATGACATCACTTTAAAATTCATAAAATGAGTTGATGAGATAAAAAGGTTATCTCATCACTAGGACATAAAATTTACATCAATAAGGATATATAAGAACATATCCCAACATAATAAGATGTAAATTAAAAGACATAACAAAAATAAGTCTTTTAAAAAGAGGAGGGTGAATGGTTCCCTTACCGATTTGGTAACTTACAAAACATATGCCTCATGAAAGAAGGATCATACAATGAAGATGTAAATACACATAAATAAAATTATATTACACATATATTAAAATCATGGGAAGTACATACACCACACAAAATTGAATAGTGGAAAATATAACATGAATCTCCCATGAATAAAAAGTGAGATGAAACACTTTACCACGTTGTAATCAACTGAGTTGTATGACCAAAAGTTAATAACCACAAAATTAATCATATAATACCATGAATATAATGAGAATAATGATAATATATATCAAATGTGAGTACAAAATATACCACATTCAATAAATAAGTGGTGAACAATAGAAATCTCATGGAATTAAAAGTGAGATATGAAACCCAATACCTCATTGTTCGACTTGACTCGTTCGTACTTTAATCCCCTGAATAATAAACTAAAGTTAATTTCTACTTGATTAATAATTTTATTCAAGTTTATTTTTCTTTTTATATAAATTATTACCGTGTTATAAACATTATGTAATCATTTAAGTTAATAATGGTCATTTTGTCGATATTCGGTACTTGAGTTAAAATGAACTTCTTATAATTACAAATAGTTCATGTGGTCAAACATCCATTATCTCCAAAATTATATTCATGATTTAGATATGATATATATAGTGTATATATAGTGTATATATGTATTTATAATAGTACATAACTTTTGGAGATAAGAAATGAAATACACCATTCATGGAGACGGTAAGTCGTACGTACCCATGAATGCTACTTTCATTTCTATTTCTTATTTTAATGCAATTAAAACAAAATGATACATAGTTATATTAAAATTATAGTATAATATCATATATAATATCATTAACATCATAATTTATACATTCTACATATGTCATTAATGAGTCATATCACTTTGAGGGGGCGGTAGTCTCCACTTCCCCAAATGAAATTATCTCTTTTACCCATAATGGAAGCCAAAAAGGAATGATATAAATGGGAAATACAGAAACATAATTAAAACATAAACATAATATATATCATATATAAATTCATTTCCATCTTAATTTCCACCATGATGGGTGGTATTAGATAATCGAACAATCATTGTTTCATGAGGTGTTAGTTTTCCATCCACAGAAATAATAAGTTATTCACCCATTAGATGGAGGTGTGTGTTAGTGTAGTTAGAATACTTCTCATAAAAAAATCATATTATATTAAGGATACATTTTTTGTCATAAAATAAAGTAATAAAAAGAGTATATGGGGTTGTAAACGTGAAATAATACAAAATAAAACAAAATAATTTAAGAGAAACTTTGACCTTTAATTTGGGTAACTTTCTTGGGTTTGAACAAAAAAGGACTTCTTAAAGTGAATTCTTCCTAAGGTGATGTTTCTAGGAAGAGGAGAGGGATATAGAAGGCTTAATAGTTCAGATTTTCGATGGGCCAAAATGCATGAGAGTTTTGGGGAATTGGTTAGAAGTGGTGTCCTTTTATAAGGGGGAGGAGTGGCTCTTTAGGAAAGTTTGAAACAATTATTTTATTATAAACTTATCTTTGGTTTCAAAAGGTCCAAAAATCATTAAAGTCTAAGATACGATGACCCATGGTATAAATAAAATCATCCAATAAAAATTTCATAGGTTTTGGATATTATTTTAATATTTATAATCTTATTTATTTAAATCATTTATTAATGAGGTAAATACTGCATCATTATTGTGTCATATATAATTTAATTTATTTGATGTCTAAAAATTGTAATAAAATATCATGATTTAGTAAATACTTTTATCTTTCCAATGAATATTTATAGTCTAAATGATGACTTATATAACCCCATGTAAAAATTGATTTAATAAAAGATATTTGTTTGTGTCATTTTTTCCATTTCTTTAAGTTAATTAAAATAAAGTGTCATTATCATTTATAAGTGACACCATGGGGTCCAAAAATAGACCCATGGATGTCCATGGTCGTCCATTACTCATCAAATAAGGTTAGGACATTTTTTAAGATAATTTTTTATTGTTATTATATTCTTTTTACCTTGAATTACCCTATTTACCTTTAACAACAGTAAATAAAAGTCAAAAGTTACTATTCTCCAAAAAATTATTTTAATCTTATTCGACCACATTTTACTTACAAATAAAAACCTTGTATTTATGATTTTTAAAATTCAATTCACAGAAGTGGTAAATTTTCATTTAAATGAAAGTCAGTTTTTTAACTACTACTTAGTGGTTTCACTATTCATCAAAAATCGAAGTTTTTCAGAAAAATACCAAAAATTCAGCCTATGCTATATTTGATATTACAAATTAAAAAATAATGAATATTTTACAAAATTCAAAAAATATAATTTGCATTAATTAATTTGAAATTAATTCCCGTTGTCAAAACAAATAGCATGTTTTTAAGAAACAATATCTATCAGAAGATCGACACTTATTTATGTCCAATTTCAAAGTGAAATAAATTACAATTAACACCATTGTATTAAATGGTAAAAATATAATCTAATTACACTTTAAAACCAATTAAAAATATAATCTAACCATATGAATAAATTATATTAAAAAGTATATTTGAATTAAAATACAGTATTTTCACTATTCACCAAAAAAATGAATTTTATCATAAAAATACAAACAATTTACCCAAAGTGAATTTTAATGTCCTGAATCTAAAGAAGAATTTTATTTTTTCAAATAGAACATATAAAAGTGACCGAAACTTTATTTAAATAGGGTTCTCTATTAAAAAGAAGTAAATCAACCTTTTAAAGTAAATTATGCTTAAAATTAGATTCATTCACATTTTATGCCTTTAACTTTTATTGGATAAATTTAAAAACATTTAACAAACATGAATAATCATATTTTTGTTATTTTTTTCATTCCAGTCAATAAAAAGGCGAGGCGTTAACTACCATTTAAAATAATAATATTATATTGTTAGTGTGCAATGTAATATTTCAAAGAAAATCTTTTTTACGTATCGGGTAACTCATCGAACATAGCAACCCCTTTAAAGTAAAATTAACATTTAATTAAAAAATATTAACAAATATGGAAATGTTATATTCTTTATTTATCTGGGATATTACATCCTTCCCCCCTTTTGGGAATTGTGTCCTCGCAATTTTAAAATTGGGCTTGTAAACTTCATTGAAAGTCCCGCATTGGAAAAAGATTAAATGAAACTATCACTTTAAAAGAAGGAAATATATGTAAAAAGGTCACCTGAGATAACCCATACTTGGATTCCATGAAAACATGGATATGGAAGAGAAACTAAGTGTCATGTTCTAATACAGAGTGATAGAAAACATGATTATGATAAAGTTAATAACAAGAAAACCACTAATTTGTGATGAGTTAAACGGTCATTGGTTTCCCAGTAGGAAAAGTAAATGGAAAACATTTTTGTTTAAAGTTTCTTTTTTTAAAGTTGAGGAATTTATTTATGATCCTGACTAAGAACATAATAAAACATACTTACTTGTCATGTAGACTTTCATCCTTTACTAAATTTCTTCCACAAACTCTTATTTTCTCAAAACAATGAGTATTCAAGTTGATTTGGACACATAAAAAGTGAAAAAATCAAGTTATATAGAATAAAATTTTCCACAAAATATGAACCATATATTTCTCATATCATTATATATTACCCAAAATCAAAATTGGTTAGTACGAGAACAGATAATCCCTAAAAGGATAATCCTTTATAAAAAGAAATACTACTCTTAATCTCCAAAATACACTGAAATATCCAAATTTAATGAAAGACCATTCAATATAAAATTGTCCATAAAATTCTTCAAAATAATCAAAACTAAAATTGAAACTGAAAACTCAGAACGATTTAAATCACATAGTCCTCCACAGTAAATCTTAATATTTATCTCCAAAAACATTGACCACTCTTAAATCATCATACTGAAGTGTAATTAACCTAATCACATATTCTCTATGATAGGTTAATCATCTCTATACATAACCCAAATCACCTTATGTACACAATAAAAACATATATTCTTCCAAAATAATATTTCAACCATTACTCCTCAAATTAAATCCCAAGGTATTCTATTTTCCTTAAGCATATAGTGTTCCCAAAAGAGAGAATTTCTTCCAAAATAACCTTTATCACATAATCACCAAATCATTTTCTTAAACTAAGTATGTCCATTCGATAAAACATATAATCCCAAATAAACTTATTTTTGATCAATAAAATCATTTAACTAAAAATAATTAGTCATACTAACAAAGGACTTCACGGAGTCCAGTGGTAGGCGATAAATCTCAATCACAATTTGGTTGTGGGTTCGATTCCTGCAGCTTTTTCTGATGTAAAGGTTTGTCAAATGGTCAGTGTTTTGTCCTTTTTCAAAAACTATACAATTTCATAATATTCTAAAAAAAGATAAAAATTCCTCAAAAATAACCATAACATAATTTATCCTCAAAGGTTATCTAATACCTTTCAATTTGAACCCCAAAATTTAATAACAATTTATCAACTCTAAAATAACTGTGACTCTTTCTAATATGATAATCATTATGGTTATGTCACTTATGCTTAACTTACACCCTAACCTCTACAGTTATCTATACCGACCTCTCATACCAACTATAAGGACTCAACCTTAAACATTACATAATCCAGAATTAAATGAATAATTCACTTTGAGGATATTTTTAGGTTTAGAGTTTTGGAGAATTAGGCCATAACTATTACATAACAACTTGAAATATTACATGTAGACACTACTACTCAGTATCCATTTTTTCACAAAATAAAAAACTCTTAAAAAGAAACATGTCTAGTTCCATGTTTTAGACATCATGACATTTTTTGATCACATCTTTGTTCCCTATTCCTCTTCATGCCCTATGAAAAACATTTCAAAAACTTTGGATGAGAAAAAATCTCAGTAAGGGAAACACAAATAAGTACAACTATTAGTTTTTTCAAAACAACAATAATTCCATGAATACTTTAACATAAGTAATACTTTTTACCTTTATGATGTAGTAAATACTCTTCACTAAATAAAATATCATTGCTTACCGTTTTGTAACCAAAATATTACCATAAAACCCATATAAAGAACACATAACTTATAAAGGTAACTTGGGACATAAACATACCTAAATGGAATAACCATACGGTCTACTTAAACATGTATCACTAAATGGAATATCCATATGGCCGACTTCCATACCCAATTCATTGGTGGTTATAACGTAACCACTCGTCCTAGTTTATCACGGCACCACCCGTCATATGGTTTATCACGTAACCACCCTTCAAATTTCCAAGTACCATGGTAATATAAAATATTTAAAATATAATAATTTCACTAATAAAATTTCATTTTCAATCACAAGAAATAATTTCAAGATATCGAAATAATCAATCCATGTTCATAAACCATTTAAAAAGAGATTTTTGAATCAAAGTGTCTCATACCACTTTGAAGATTTTAATGTAATTATAATTTTAAAACATTAATTTAAATATAAATAAATAATCAAAACCATTTTTAAAACATTTACATTAAATATAAATATTTAGAATAATAAATCTTCAAACATTTAAAATGATATTTTAATTAAAGTTTTTTTAACAAAATGAGAGACTCTTGAATAAAAATAATTGAGGAATAAAATTTAATCTGAACTTTATAATATCATGAGAATAAAGGTATTCATGATATAATATGAAAAAGGACATTATATACACCATATAAGAGTGAATTGGTGCATAACAACAATGAAGTCTTAATGGAAATGGAAATTGAGATGAAATCTCTTATAAAGACGGTATCCTTAAATTAAGAATAAATCAATCATATAATTATGTGTCACAAATATAAATACACCTGATATAAGTGGGTGTTAATTTTAAAAAAATCATATTAAATTCACACAAATTCATTGGATGACATATTCATGAAGTACATGTTTAACCCAAAGAATTGAAATTGGCTTAAGAAGTTCCCTTGCAAAAATTTGAAAGCCTAACGGCGTCACTTTAAAATTCAGAAAATGAGTTGATGAGATAAAAAGTTTATCTCATCACTAGGACATAAAATTCCCATCAATAAGTATATATAAGAATATATATCAACATAATAATATGTAAGTTAAAAGACATAACAAAAATAAGTCTTTTAGAAAGAGGAGGGTGAATGGTTCCCTTACTGATTTGGTAACTTACAAAACATACGCCACATGAAATAAGGATCATACAATGAAGATTTAAATACTCATAAATTATAGTATATTACACAAATATTACAATCATGTTCAGTACATACACCACACAAAAGTAAATAGTGGAAAATATAGCATGAATCTCCCGGGAATAAAAAGTGAGATGAAACCCTTTACCACATTGTAATCAACTGAGTCGTATGACCAAAAGTTAATAACCAACAAATGAATCATATAATACCATGAATATAATTAGAATTATGATAATATATATCAAATTTTAGTATACAATACACCACATTCAATAAATAAGTGGTGAACAATGGAAATCTCACGGAATTAATAGTGAGATAAGAAACCCCTTACCTTGTTGTCCGACTTGACTCGTTCGTTCTTTAATCTCCTGAATAATAAACTAAAGTTAATTTATACTTGAGTAAGAACGTTTTTAATTTTTTTTATTCTTTTTATATCAATTATTACCATGTTATAATCATTATGTAATCATTTAAGTTAATAATGGTCGTTTTGTCGAAATTTGGTACTTGAGTTAAAATGAACTTCTTATAATTACAAATTGGGCATGTGTTCAAACATCAATTATCTCCAAAATGATATTCATTATTTATATAGCATATATATCATATATATCCAGTATATATATGTATTTATAATAGTACATAACATTTGGATATAATAAATGAAATGCACCGTTCATGGTGACGGTAAGTCGTACGTACGCATGAACGCTACTTTCATTTCTATTTCTTATTTTAATGGAATTAAAACAAAATGATACATTGGTATATTATAATTTCAGTATAATATAATATAAAAATATCATTAACTTCATCCTTTATACTTTCCACATATGTCATTAACGAGTCATATCACTTTGAGGTGGCGGTAGTCTGCACTTCCTCAAATGAAATTATCGCGTTTACCCATAATGGAAACCATAAAGGTATGATATAAATGGTAAATACATAAGCATAAAGAAAATATAAAAAAAATATATATCATATATAAATTAAGTTCCATCTTAATGTCCACCATCATAAGTGGTAGTAGATAATCAAACAATCAACGTTTCGTGAGGCGTTAGTTTGTCATCCACAGAAACAATATGTTTTTCACCCATTAGATGGAGGTGTGTGTATGTTTAGTTTGAATCCTTATCATAACAAAATTATATTATAATATTTATACTACCATTTTTATAAAATAAAGTAATAAAAAGATTTTATGGGGTTTTATAACTAAAATTAAACAAAATAAAACAGAAGAATTTATGAGAAATTGTTACCTTTAATTTGGATAACGTTTTTGGTTTGAACCAAAAAATCTTCTTAAAGTCCCTTATTCCTAATTTAATGTTTCTAGAAAGTGGAGAGGGATATATGGATATTAATAGGGCATAGTTTGGATGAGACAAAAGTCATGAGAGGTGTGGGGAATTTGTTAGAAGTGGTGTCCTTTTATAAGGGGGAGGAGGGGCTCTTTAGGAAAGTTTGAAATAATTATTTTATTATAAACTTATCTTCAATTTCAAAATGTACAAAAATCATTAAAGTCTAAAATAATATGACTCATGGTAGAAATAAAATCATCCAATAATAATTTCATAGGTTTTGGATATCATTTTAACATTTAGAATCTTATTTATTTAAATCATTTATTAATGAGGTAAACACTGAATCATTATTGTGTCATATATATTTTAATTTATTTGATGTCTAAAAATTAAAATAAAAATACCATGATTTAGTAATATTTTTATCTTTACAATGAATATTTATAGTCGAAAGGATGACTTATATAACCCCATGTAAAAATTCATTTAATAAAAGATATTGTTTTATGTCACTTTTTCATTTACTTTAAGTTAATTAAAATAAAGTGTTATTATCATTAATAAGTGACTCCATGGGGTCCAAAAATAGACCCAAGGATTTACATGGTCTTCCATTACTCATCCAATAAGGTTAGGACAAGTGTTAAGATAATTTTGTATTATTATTTTTTTTACCTCGAATTACCCTATTTACCTTTAACCACAGTAAATAAATGTCAAAAGTCAATATTCACCAAAAAATTATTTTCATCTTATTGAACCAAATTTTACATAATAATTACTACCATTTTTGTAGGATTTTTAAAATTCAATTCACACAAGCGGTAAAATTTCATTTAAAATAAAAAGTTAGTTTTTTAACTACTACTTAGTGGTTTCACTATACATCAAAAATAGATGTTTTTCAGAAAAATAACAAAAATTAATCCTAATATATATTTTATATTCTGAATTCAAAAATTATGTCTATTTTACAAAATTCAAAAAATAGAAGTCTCATTAATTAATTTGAAATTAATTTCTGTTGTGAAAACAAATAACGTGTTTTTAAGAAACAATATCTATCAAAAGATCGACACTTGTTTATGTCCAATTTCAAAGTGAAATCAATTCCAATGACCATCATTGGATTAAATGGTAAAAATATAATATAATTACACTTTAAAAACAATTAAAAATATAATCTAACAATATAAATAAATTAAATTAAAAAGTAGATTTGAATTAAAATACAGTATTTTTCACTATTCACTGAAAAAATTAGTTTTATCAGAAAAATATGAAAATTTTACCCAAAGTGAATTTTGATGTCTCGATTATAAATAAGAAATTTATTTTGTCAAATAAAACATATAAAAGTGATCCAAACTTGATTTAAATAGGGTTCACTATTAAAAACCAGTAAATCAACCTTTTAAAGTAAATTATACTTAACATTCGATTCATTCAAATTTTATGCCTCTAAATTTTATTGGATAAATGTAAAAACATTTAACAAACATTAATAGTCATATTTTTGTTAGTTATTTTAATTCTTGTCAATACAACATCTAGACGTTAACTTCCATTTAAAATAATAATGTTATATTGTTATTGTGCAACGTAAGATTTCAAAGAAACCCGTTGTTGCGTATTGGGTACCTCATCAAACATAGCAACCCCTTTAAAGTAAGATTAACTTTTAATTCAAAAATATTAATAAATATAGAATTGTTATATTCTTTATTTATCTAGGATGTTACATCCTTCCTCCCTTTTGGGAATTGCATCCCCGCAATTTTAAAATTGGGCTTGGAAACTTCATTAAAAGTCCCACATTGGAAAAAGAGTAAATAAAAATATCACTTTAAAAGAAAGAATGATATGTACAAAGGTCACCCAAGATAACCCATGCTAGGATTACATGAAAACATGGATATGAAGGAGAAACTAAATGACAATTATTGATGAAGAGTGATAGAAAACATGATTAAGAGAAAGTTAACAACAATAAAACCGCTAATTTGTGATGGGTTAAACAGTCATTGGTTTCCCAGTAGGAAAAGAAAATGGACAATGTTTTTGTTTTATGTTACTATTTATAAAGTTGAGGAATTTATTTAAGATCCTAACTAAGAATGTAAGGAAACATGCTTACTTGTCATATAGACTTCTATCCTTTAATAAATTTCTACCACAAACTCTGCTTTTCTCAAGATGATGAGTATTAAAGTTGACTTGGATACGTAAAAAGTGAAAAAAATCAAGTTCTATAGAATAACATGTTACAAAAAATATTAACCATATATTTTTTCTATCATTATATATTAACCAAAACTAAAATTGGTTATTATGAGATTAGATAATCCCTAAAATGATAATCCTTTATAAAAAGAAATACTACTCTTAATCTCCAAAATCCAAAAAAAATTACCCAAAGTTCAAGAAAGACCATTTAATATAAAATTTTCCTTAAAATTATTCAAAATAATCAAACCTAAAATGGAAACCAAAAACTCAGAAGGATTTAAATCACATAGTCTTCCATAGTAATTCTTAATTTTTATCTCCTAAAACATTGAATACTATTAAAGTCACATACTGAAGTGCAATTAACCAAATCGTATATTATCTATGATAGGTTAATCATTTCCATAAATAACACAAACCACCTTTTGTTCACAATAAAAACTTATATTATTCCAAAATAATATTTCAAACATTACTCCACAAATTAAATCCCAAGGTATTCTATTTTCCTTTATCATATAGTGTTCCTAAAAGAGAGAATTTATTCCAAAATAACCTTTATCGCATAATCACCAAAACATTTTACTATAATAAGGATGTCCATTTGATAAAACATATAATCCCAAATAAACTTATTCTTGATCAAAAAATCATTTAACTAAAAATAATTAGTCATACTGAACAGGGACTTCATGTAGTTTAGTGGTAGGCGATAAATCCCAGTCGCACTTTGGTTGTGGGTTCGATTCCTGCAGATTTGTCCGACATGAAGGGTTGTCACACAGTCTGCGTGTTTTCCCTTTTTCAAAAACTATACAATTTTATAATATTCTAAAAAAAGAGATAGATTCCTCAAAAATAACCATAACATAATTTATCCTCAAAGGTTATCTAATACCTTTCATTTTTCACCCCAAAATTTAATAACCATTTATCACCTGTAAAATAACTATGACTGTTTCTAATATGCTACCCATTATGGTTATGTCACTTATGCTTAAATTACACCCTAACCTCTAAATTTATCTAAATTGACCTCTAATACCAACTATAAGGACCCGGACTTAAACATTACATAATCTATAATTAAATGAATTTTTCACTTCAAGGATCTTTTCAGGTTTAGAGTTTTCACTACTAGAATGTGGGTTTTTCCCCACACTTACATACCAACGGTTTCATAGAACCATTGGTAAAGGGTGGTTTAGAGAAGGTTTTACCAACGGTTATAGTAAACCATTGGTAATGATGTGTTTAAGGTGATTTTTACCAACGGTTCAATGAGAACCATTGGGGAAAATGTGGCTGGGGGAGGTTTTTACCAACGGTTTATCAAACCGTTGGTATAGGTGTGGTTGGGGAGCTTTTTTCCAAAGGTTATTTAGAACCATTGGTATAGGTTTGTATATAGCAACGGTTTTCAAAAACCGTTGGCATAAGTTTCCCCCAAATTTCCAGTCGCGCATCCTCTCCCCCATTCAGATACAGAACCCTAAACGGGAGCAGCAGCAGCCGATTTAGGCGATTTTGGAGCTCCTTCTGTCGGACCAGTTTGGATCGTTGACCTCCTTCAGGTTCCTCTTCTTCTTTATCTAATATTTCAGTTTTTAGATTTCTAGAATCATTACACTCATTGAAGACAGTATAATGAGACATAGGATTTTCACCACATGTGAGGATATGAATCCATGTGATGCATCAGTATTAAAATGAGAGGATTTACTAGTAGAGGCTACTTTGATCTTACCTCTCACTATAGATCGTATTCCACCCTTGTCCATGTGGGTAGGTTTTACATAATATATATTTCATGAACCATGGACATGTAATAAAACCACATTGTTTGGAATAGGAACACACTGATTTCTCAGTGTAATTATGGCATGGATGACACAGCCACAACCACCACATCCACAACATGATCAAACATCACTTATATATCTTCATTTATGATATTGAGCTATTAAAACAATTCCAAAACTTGTTTTCGAATATTTCTATCACAAGTCACTGCTAGAGGGATGGTCTAGTAGAAACACTTCATGTTAACTATCCTTCCACATGGTTGAGACTCTATTAGGTCATGATCACATGAAATGTTCTTAATGCCCCCTGTTCCACACTATTTTAGGAAAACTGAGAAACCAGTACTTCAATCATGACCGTTACTCATCTCATAGGAATCCCCAAAAAAATCTTACCACATGATGTCGGTATACTAGTTCAATAGTCTATAATTCTATCCTATTCGCCCATGACCTCCCTCAGCTTCTAATATATAAATAGTGTCTGCTTCATAATTTCAGTATTATAGGTCAATATTAACATGTCATCCATGGATCATACAACATTTCAATGACTTCCCTTAAAGTGTCTCTCTCACAATATCTTATCAAAAATGTACGTTGGTGAAAAATATCATAGTTCGTATCTCAAAATTATAGGACATTTCATTCACACTTTAAACCTGGTCATTAAACAAAAAATTCACCTAAAACTAGATATGTAATGGAATATAATCATAAAAACAACTAGTGACACTTCTTTTTTCCCACTAAAACTATTAATCTGGGTCGAGACTTAATTTAAACATTCAATATTCAAATTAAATTTGTTTTTATTTGATATTTCATTTTAACTTATACACTTTAAATAATATTTCACAATTAATTTTAAATGTTTCTACTAATATTTTACTAAATTTAATTTTAAATGGGACCCCACCCCCTAGACACACCGCTCACCTCCTTGGACAGTCCGCCCACCCCCCTGGACTCCCCCTACCCCATTGGACAGCCTGACCACCCCCGCAGACAGCCCGCCCACCTGGACACCACGACCCCCCTAGACACCCCCCGACCCCCTAGACACCTCCAACCCCCCGGACGGCCCCACCACCCCTAGACACCCTGCACCCCCCTGGACACCCCGCACCCCCCTTGGACACCCTGTACCATCCCCAGACAACCAGATCATCTCTTTGGACAGCCCTCCCACCCCCGGGCAGCCTGCTCACCTCCTTGGACAGCCCACCCCCTGGACACCCTGTACCCCCCCTCCCCCGGACTGTCCCACCCACCCCATGGACACCCTGCTCACCTCCTTGGACAGCCCGCCCACCCCCCTGGACACCCCGCACCCTCCTTGGACAGCCTGCCCACCCCGCTGGACACCCCGAACCCCCTTGGACACCCTGTACCCCCCCCCCCCCCCCCGGACAGCCCGCTCACCTCCTTGGACACCCCCCCCCCCCGGACAGCCCTCTCACCTCCTTGGACAGCCCACCCCCTGGACACCCCGCTCACCTCTTTGGACAGCCCCACCCACCCCCTGGACACCCCGCTCACCTCCTTGGACAGCCCGCCCACCCCCTGGACACCCCGCACCCCCTTGGACACCCAGTACCCCCCCCCCCCCAGGACAGCCCGCTCACCTCCTTGGACACCCCTCCCCCGGACAGATAGCTAACCTCCTTGGACAGCCCAACCCCTAGACACCTTGTACCCCCCCCCCCCCCGGACAGCCCCACCCAACCCCTGGACACCCCGCTCACCTCCTTGGACAGCCCGCCCACCCCCTTGGACTCCCCCTACCCCATTGGACAGCCTGACCACCCCCGCATACAGCCCGCCCACCTAGACACCTCGACCCCCCTAGACACCCCCGACCCCCTGGACACCTCCGACCCACCGGACAACCCCACCCCCTAGACACCTCGTACCCCTTACTGGGCAATCCTTGAATATCGACATTAGAAATTATGTATCTTACTTTATTATATACACTGTATTTTGTTGTATTTCTTAATATGATTCTCATATAGAGTAATGTGTCAGTTATGCTTTTATATAAAGTAAACAATTGTCATTTACATAAATATTTTTTTTATTATACTTCAATATTATTGAATTTCTTTGAAATGAATTATTGCAGTTTTTTTACAAAATAGACAAAAGTTGGATCTACGAAACTGATCTGATTTCAACCGATTTTCAAAATAATTTGAACAGCTTTTTATATTTTTCATTTGACAAGGCTTCAGATAGTGGTCGCATACACTGCCCATGTTTTAATTATGTTGGAAGACCTTGGTTGAGTCATGACACAGGTAGCTATCATATAACCAAATATGGTTTCCAAACAAACTATTATGTGTGGTAACACAATGGAGAGAAAATGGAATCTCAAAATTTTGATGATCCAAATGATAAGACTGAATTAAAGAGTTTGATATATGATCGGTTTCCATTTATTCGGCATCATGAGCAGGAAAGGATGTCCAGCCAACAAGATTTCGATATAATCACACATGATTCGTCCAATGAAAATGATGATGTTGATAGAGTAAAAAAATTGAATGATGCTGCAACGACTCCAGTATATCGGCAATGTGGTAAAATGAAAAAGTTGGATTTTTTAATCTGATTGTTTCATGGGAAAACTATGTATGGGATTTCAAATACTGCAATTGATTACATTCTTACCTTCTTGAAGGACTTACTTCCAGATGATGCATATATTCCCTCAAACCACTATATGGCATGGAAGTCAGTTGATGAACTTGGATTCTCAAAAAAAATCATGCTTGCTCGAATGATTGTAGCTTATTTTGGGAGGAAACTACTGAAATAAATGATTTTATCAAATGTGGAACCTCCCGATGGAAGCCAAAAGATGTTGTATCACCATCTCGTGTGCCACAAAAAGTAATGTGGCACTTTCCATTGATACCCAGATTATAGAACCTTTTCATGTCTGATGAAATATCCAAAAAAATGTGATGGCATGACACCGAGAGAAAAAAGAATAATGAAGAGTTGGTTCACCCTGCAGATGGATTTTCATGGTAGATATTTGATGCTCGATATCCTGAATTTTCAGCCAACGTGCGTAATGTTAGACTGGGTCTTTTATGTGACGGTTTTAATCCATTTGGGCAGATGCTTACTTCACACAGCACATGGCCGGTTTTCATACAAATTTATAACCTTCCCCCTTGGTTGTGTATGAAAAAACCTTACACTTTCTTGAGTATACTGATATTTGGACCTTCTGATCCCGGCAATGATATATATGTATACATGGAACCTTTAATAAAAGAGTTGAAACTTCTTTGGGATGTGGGTGTGCCCACATACGATGCATGTTCGAAAGACATATTTCAGATGCGTGTTGTGCTTATGTGGACGATCAATGATTTTCTTGCTTATGCAATGATGTCTGGATGGAGCACTAAAGGAAAATTGTCATGTCCTGTTTGTATGAAGAATACTCGATCGAGAAGACTGAAATATCATCATAGTTTTAGTTTTATGGGACATCGATGATTCTTGCCAATGAACCATCCATATAGAAACAATCATTGAAGATTTGACAATACTATAGAGAATGACGCTCCACCTCAGCATATGTATGGAACTGATGTGCTTAATGAATTGAAAGATTTCAGTTATTCATTTGGGAAGGGTGTAATGAAATCTAGAAAGATGTAAAATGTTTCCAATGATACTTGTTATAATTGGAAGAAGAAAAGTATATTCTTTGAGTTGCCGTATTGGTCAACCAACTTGTTACGTCATTACTTAGACGTAATGAACATTGAAAAGAATATATGTGAAATGTTGCTTTCGATTCTTCTAAATGTCAAGGGGAAGACAAAAAATGATTTACGATCTCGGCGTGACTTGGTAGATTGGGGGATCAGACCAGAATTGCATCCTGTCTGTATTAGTGAAAATAAATGGAAAGTTCCATGTGGTTCTTATGTGATGAAACCTGCTGAAAAAAATCAATTTCTAGAAGTGCTAGAGACTATTAAAGTTCCTGATGGCTATTCAAGCAATATATCAAAACGGGTCAACATAAAAGAGTTGAAGCTGAAATCTTTGAAGACTCATTATTATCACGTCCTTTTTCATGAGTTGATTCCAATAGCAATCTGTCATCTCTTGTCCAATAATTTTAGAGTCTCAGTTATTCGGTTGTGCTATTTGTTTAGATATCTTTGTGATAAGATGATATCAAAATCCTTCTTGCAAAAACTATTGGCAGAGACACCATTAATTTTGTGCGAGTTAGAGAAAATATTCCCTCCATCATTTTTTACATGCATGTTGCATATGACTGTCCATATTTCGACAGAAATACTTCTTGGAGGACTCGTTGCTTTCCATTGGATGTATCAAACTGAAATAAACATGTGCACATTGAAATCATATGTTCAGAACAGGAATTATCCCGATGGTTTTATTGTGAACGGTTACTTGGCTCAAGAATGTATGGATTTCTGCGCAATGTATTTGTCTGATCTTACTACGAGAGTAAACATACAAATGAGAAATGAAGAAGAACAGTGTGGGAAAATTAAACCCAGTTTTCCATCACTTCCTCAGACATGAGAAATTCTAGGATCATATACATTGACGACATTAAGCCAGGAAGAGCGAGATATAGCACATCGCACAGTGTTGTTCAATTGTGATTTGTTCGATGAGTATATCAAGTAAGTAAATTGTACATTTACCTCTTATCTTATCTCTTGTAATTTTAAATATTTTTTAAACTATTATTATTTTTATCTACAGTGAACATAAAGAATTGATATATAGAAATCATCATTCTTTATCTTTGAGAAAGAAAGAGACTTTTCATAGCAAAGGGTTTTCTGCTTGGTTGAAATTGAAGGTAAAAATATTTCTGTAATAACTAAATAAAAATAATATTTAATTAAGTTTACTATTTGTTTATATTTCAGGTATCGACTTTGTCTACTGACTATGTTTCTGAGGAAACAAGAGCTTTGGATTTTGGTCCTAATACCATGGTTCGTGCTTGTAAATCACTTGTGATCAATGGATACAAATTTATTATTACTGAACGGGCAAGAAACATGAGAACATAGCATAATGGTGTTATGCTAACTGTCACAATAGACTATTATGCTAGTTCATCGGATACTAGACCTCGTTCAAAAAAATGTTTCTTATTATGGAGTCGTGGAGAAAATAATAATTTTGGATTATTACTCACATGGTCGAGTCACGATGATGAAATGTCAATGGTTTGATTCAATGAATAGGAAAGGAACCTTTATTGATGATTGTGGATTTCTAGTTATTGACATGACTCGCACTCTTACCACCGATGAACTATATGTATTGGCATCAAGGGTAAAACATGTTTTTTATGTCAAAGATCATCGTCATCCTAAATTCGGTGTAATTATTGATGTAAATTCCAGACATGTTTTTGATGATGGTGATGATGAAGTTGACAATATCCCTACTGCAATTGGAAGCAATCTATTTATTACTTATGATGACGCCAATAACTCAATTGTCAGAGTTGATTGTGAACCTGAAGTTGTGGTGGGAAATATATAGAATCATACAGTCGTTTTCTCACCTACATGTTTCACCTACATCATTCAGAGTGTGTATCCTTATACTTACCTTCAAACCACCATAAATCCTCTTTTACATTATGTTTTTTATCAGAATGGTTTTTCTATATTTTTTTTGGGTTACACATTAGTTGTCTATTTTTAATTACTTCCATATTTGTTTTCATTGCAGGAAATGACACCCATTGAAGAGAGGCGACGGAAAAAGATGATAGATAATAATCATCGCATGATACAGATGGGTGTTCCTCCACTCATCCCTATTGTGAGTATTTTATTTAAAATATAAATATTTCAATAACTTATAATATAATGTGTTTACTTATATGTTAAACATTATTTCAGGATCGACCCCCTAGACGAGAGATATCTGACGAGGAGCCTGATATTGCTCCTAGTAAAGTGGCTGGTGGTAGGAGGGGGTGGTGTCAGAGATGGAAGATCATCTAGTGGGCCCGGTACTGAGGTCAGTGGTATGAGAGATCATGGGGCGAGAGTTAGATGATCCACCACCACAGACGTATCTTCTTCACCCCATTTTGATCCTGGTGTGTCTCTAGGGACACACAGGATATTTAGGCCTCCGATGTTTACACTACCAGTTGGCCAGACATCTATGCCATCATCTTTTGCTTCTGGTTCATTATCCCCGAGCTATTATATTCCACCTTCTTCGACTCCTGATGCGACGTAGTATGCGGCTGAGGAGTGTACACTGAGGGACACTCTACCTATACAGGATATTCCTTCAACTTCTGCACATCCAGTGACACCCATTGATCCGACTACCACAGGTATATTTATCTGACTCTATCATATTTTTATACCAAAATTTATTTTATTATAACTTGTACTGATATTATTTTTTTTAATAACAGATTCATCTACAGATAGGAGGCAGGGGAGGGGGCGTACTCGCTTGCATGCAGTATGGAACTACCAAACACAGTTGATGGTTGAATGTAATGTTGATGGACAAATGATTGAGAAATCTGGGCAGGAATGTCGGGGTTTTTTGGTGACGCTAGCCAAATACTCCGATATCATTCCAGTCAGCCCTCTCTCTTGGAGAAAACTGCCAAACGAAGTCAAAGATAACATGTGGGCACAAATATGGGTAAATAATCTCTTAGATTTAATGTAGTATTTTTTTGTATTTATATGAACTAATCTATTGGGTTTCAGCTTCGGTTTAAATTCCTTGATGGCGAAGGTGCACGACCAGTGCATTTAAAAGAGTTGGGAGAGCTTTGGAGAGCTTATATGAATGACCTATATGTTGGCTAGTGTGATAGGGTGGGCACGGATTTAGAGACTTTACCTATCGTGGATGACTACCCGATATAGCAATATCGCCAAATGATTACCCATTGGGCGACCGCTAAATTTAATGTATTAATCTCATTTGAGGTATTTAAATCAGAGTTTTCATATTTTTCATTAATATAATCTTATTTATTATTAAACATTATTTAGTAATCTTCAGAGAAAAATAAAAAAAACATTGATTCAAAGTAATACCTCCACACTTTGGGGCGCACAACTATTTCATATCATGAGAGACAGCTGGTACGATATAGTTGTTTATAATTTTTCTTTAGGACTTTCCTTTTTTATTATTTCCTACTTAAATTATGTGATTTATTGAATACTAAATATATTATTATACTTTCACTTTATATTGTTTCAATTTCATTACATAATCACAAATTGAATATTGAAGGATGTATCCCTCAAGCAAAATTGTTTTTCTCGAGTAGAAGAAAATAAGATGGAACTGCGGTAAATGAATCAACCCAAGAAAAGATTGTAAGTTTTAATTTGTTTATTTCAAAGTTTAATATATATATTGAAATTTATTAATCTATTAATATTTTTACCAGGCTACTTTAGAGGCTCTTGATGCCCAGGAGCCTGACAATTTTGGGCCACACGATCATTTATATCAGGTTTTGGGAGAGGAGTACTTCGGTCAAGTACGCTGCCGACCTGGTAAGAATATAGTCTCGACGAGGTATTTGTCCTCTCTAGGTATCCATTCTAGTACGACTAAGTTGGAACAGGTCAAAGAGAAATCAAGAGAATCTGAAAAAAGGGTCACAGAGTTAGAAGTACAAGTTCAAACGAGGGACAAAGAATTTATGAAACTGATGAAAGCTTTATCTTCATCACTTCCACCAGAGGCTAGCATGGCTTGTCAGACATTTATGCTGTCGATGGGTGAATTATCCAATGCACCAGGTGACAGATCTTGTGGCGATAAAGATCATGACGTTCCTGGTGATGACGAGGATGCTGAAGAGGACAAGGGCGAGGATGAGGATGAGGACGAGGGTTAGGATGGGGCCGAGGGAGAGGATGTTGAGGGTGAGGATGGGGCTGAGGATGAGGATGAGGCCGACGATGAGCATGGGGACGATGACGAGGATGATGATGAGGATAGAGATGGCGGCGAGGATGAGGTCGATGATGATAGTGGTTATGATGATGGTGATTAGGGGCAGATTGTTCCATTTCCTTTTTTAATTCTGTATAACTCTTTATTTTTGAACCTGGTTTTCCACTCCGAAGTTTTCCTCTGCTTCATAGGGATGTTGTTATCAGATCTCGTTTTTGCACTTGATTCTTATTTTTATGATTAGTCTACTACCTAGACCTTTAGTTTTCCTTGGTACTGTGATTCCCTGTATGATATCTGGTTTGATAAGTTAATATGGACATCTTAATATTCCAAAAAAATCACTCGAAATTAGGGGTGTCCATGGGTCGGGTCGGGTCGGGTCAAGTCATGGGTGTTCTAGGGCCTAAGGACATATGGTCATCCATACGTAAGATTTAGAGCTTAAGGACATGACATAAAAAATTATGTGTTTTAGATCCATGGGTAATATTGGGGGTTCATTTTAAAAATAATAAAATGAGGGGTTTTGAGGTGGAAAATGATTTATTAGGTAATGAATTCCCTTGGTTAAAAAATATAAATAAGTGTGTGTCTTTTTTATTTTGATAAATTTATTTTAATTATAATGAAATATTGGTTAATTTCTTTGGTTAAAAAATTTATTTTTAACATTTTTATTCTCTATTTTATATATTTTCATTGATTAGGAATATAATTTACAAACAAAAAATATCCAATTACTTATAATATTTATATGTACTAAATTGATTAATTTTGATAAATTTTTATATTTTCATTTTTTACGTTTACGATTCAACCCCGCCTCAATCCGAGGGACGGTGTGGCCGGTACCACTAAAAGTGTCTTTCTTTTGTTTAAAATGGATGCGCTTTTAATTAAAATAAATGACATACGTAAAACCGACCAAATGCATTCGGATTCTATTGAAACTTTATAAAAACGATCCATGGGTAATTTTTGATGTGTACAAGTCAACCCTGCCTCAATCCGAGGCGTGGTGTGGCCGGCACCACTCAAAGTGTCTCACTTTTCTTTGAAATGGACAATAGTTTAAGTAAAAACAACAACTGACATACGGGAAACGGACCAAACACATTCGTATTCTGTTGATACTTTAGGAAAAGTATCCATGGGTCATTTTTGTCATGTACGAGTCAACCCCACCTAAATCCGAGGCACGTTGTGGCCGGTACCACTCAAACTATCTCACTTTTATTTGAAATGGACAGGATTTTAAGTGAAAACAACTACCGGCATACAGAAAACCGACCAAACGCAATAGGATTCTGTTGAAACTTTAGTAAAACGATCCATGGGTCATTATTGATGTGTAAGAGTCAACCATGCCTCAATCCGAGAGCCGGTGTGGCCGGTACCACTCAAAGTGTCTCACTTTTCTTTGAAATGGACAACAGTTTAAGTCAAAACAACAACTGACAAACGGGAGATGGACCAAACGCATTCAGATTCTATTGATACTTTAGTAAAAGTATCCATGGGTGATTTTTGTCGTGTACGAGTCGACCCCGCCTCAATCTGAGGCACGGTGTGTCCGGTACCACTCAAATTGTCTCACTTTTATTTTAAATGGACATGATTTTAAGTGAAAACAACTATCGGCATACAGAAAACCGACCAAACACATTCGGATTCTGTTGAAACTTTAGGAAAACGATCCATGGGTCATTTGTGACGTGTACGAGTCAACCCCGCCTCAATCCGAGGGACGGTGTGGCCGGCACCACTAAAATTGTCTCGCTTTTCTTTGAAATGGACAACAGTTTTAGTAAAAACAACAACTGACATACGGGAAATGGACCAAACGCATTCAGATTCTGTTGATACATTAGGACATGTATACATGGTCCATTTGTGTCGTGCACAAGTCAACCCTTCCTCAATCTGAGGCACGGTGTGGCCGGTACCACTCAAACTGTCTCACTTTTATTTGAAATGGACAGGAGTTTAAGTGAAAACAACTACCGACATACAGAAAACCAACCAAACACATTCAGATTCTATTTAAACTTTAGGAAAACAATCCATGGGTTATTTGTGACGTGTACGAGTCAACCCCTCCTCAATACGAGGGCTGGTGTGGCCGACACCACACAAAGTGTCTCACTTTTCTTTGAAACGGACAACAGTTTAAGTAAAAACAACAACTGGCATACGGGAAACGAACCAAACGCATTAGGATTCTATTGATACTTTAGGAAAAGTATCCATGGGTCATTTTTGTTTTGTAAGAGTCAAACCCTCCTTAATCTGAGGCACAGTGTGGCTGGTACCACTAAATCTGTCTTGCTTTTATTTGAAATGGACAGGATTTTAAGTGAAAACAACTACCGGCATACGGAAAACCGACCAAACACATTCGGATTCTGTTGAAACTTTAGTAAAACGATCCATGGGTCATTTTTGATGTGTACAAGTCAACCCCGCCTCAATATGAGGGTCTTTGTGGCCGACACCACTCAAAGTGTCTCACTTTTCTTGAAATGGACAACAGTTTAAGTAAAAAACAACAACTGACATACGAGAAACGGACCAAACGCATTCAGATTCTGTTGATACTTTAGGAAAAGTATACATGGGTCATTTGTGTCGTGTATGAGTCAAACTCTCCTCAATTTGAGGAACGGTGTGGCCGGGTACCAGTCAAACTATCTCACTTTAATTTGAAATGGACAGGATTTTAAGTGAAAACAACTACCGGCATACGGAAAACAGACCAAACGCATTAGTATTCTTTTGGAACTTTAGTAAAATGCTCCATGGGTCAATTGTGACATGTAAGAGTAAACCCCGCCTCAATACGAGGGCCGGTGTGGCCGGCACCACTCAAAGTGTCTCACTTTTCATTGAAATGGACAACAGTTTAAGTAAAAACAACAACTGACATATGGGAAACGAACCAAACGCATTCGGATTCTGTTGATACTTTAGGAAAAGTATCCATGTGTAATTTTTGTCATTTAAGAGTCAACCCCGCCTTAATCTGAGGCATGGCGTGGCTGGTACCACTCAAACTTTCCCACTTTTATTTGAAATGGACAGGATTTTAAGTGAAAACAACTACCGGCATACGAAAAACTGACCAAACGCATTCGGATTATGTTGAAACTTTAGGAAAACGATCCATGGGTCATTTTTGATGTTTACGAGTCAAACCTGCCTCAATCCGGGGTCCGGTGTAGCCGGTACCACTAAAAATTTCTTTCTTTTGTTTAAATTGGATGCGCTTTTAATTAAAATAAACGACCTACGGAAAACTGAACAAACACATTCAGATTCTATTGAAACTTTAGGAAAACGATCCATAGGTCATTTGTGACGTGTAAGAGTCAACCCCGTCTCAATCCGAGGGTTAGTGTGGCTGACACCACTCAAAGTGTCTCACTTTTTTTTTGAAATGGACAACAGTTTAAGTAAAAACAACAACTGGCATACGGGAAACGGACCAAACGCATTCGGATTCTGTTGATACTTTAGGACATGTATACATGGGTCATTTGTGTCGTGTACAAGTCAACCCTGCCTCAATATGAGGCATGGTGTGGCCGGTACCACTCAAACTGTCTCACTTTTATTTGAAATGGACAGGATTTTAGGTGAAAACAACTACCGGCATACGGAAAACCGACCAAACGCATTCGGATTCTGTTTAAACTTTAGGAAAATGATCCATGGTTCATTTGTGACGTGTATGAGTCAACCCTACCTCAATCCGAGGTTCAGTGTAGCCGGCACCACTAAAAGTGCCTTTCTTTTGTTTAAAATGAATGTGCTTTTAATTAAAATAAACGACATACAAAAAACTGACCAAACACATTTGGATTGTGTTTATACTTCATGAAAACGATCCATCGGTCATTTGTGACGTGCTCGATTCAACCCCGCCTCAATCTGAGGCACGGTGTGGCCGACACCACTCAAAGTGTCTCACTTTTCTTTGAAATGGACAACAGTTTAAGTAAAAAACAAAAACTGACATACGGGAAACGGACCAAACGCATTCGGATTCTGTTGATACTTTAGGACAAGTATCCATGGGTCATTTTTGTCATGTACAAGTCAACCTCGCCTCAATATGAGGCATGGTGTGGCCGGTACCACTCAAAAGGTCTCACTTTTATTTGAAATGGACATAATTTTAAGAGAAAACAACTACCGACATACGAAAAACCGACCAAACGCATTCAGATTCTGTTGAAACTTTAGGAAAATGATCCATGGGTCATTTTTGACGTGCACGAGTCACAAATGAAAATGGATTTTTCATTAACATGAAAATGAAAATGGATTTTTCAGTGTAATCTGCTTGGTCCCAAAGCATGAACCAAACAGGTTGTGAGACATAATACCAGTAGGCATCCACCATAGGATTTGTGCCCAAATTTTAGTGAATATACATGTATAGAAACAAGGTACAAAAGTAAACATAGTATAAATAAATCAACAACCATTAAATATTGAAGTAAAGAATATCTAAAACTTTCCTTGGAGACATCAATATCTTTCCTAAACGCATGTCACTATCTTGACCTTAGGAAAAAAACACATCCTCTCCCTCAGGCATCATAGTATCTCCCTCAGACATATCACAATCTCACCCACATGTATCATATGTAATTAATCTATTATCAAGTAAAAATAAGTACCTCATTTAATTTAAATTATTACATCACAGACTATTATCAACACACCTCATCTAATCTAACTATTACGTGGCATAATAATAATCAAATCACCTCATGTAATCTTACTATCACATCACTTTTTAATAATCAATAATCCATCCTAAACAAAAAAAAGTCATGGAAAGCAGTATGCATCTAAGGCATCATGGGCCAATAGCTCTAACAAATTAATCAAGGGAAACACAACCCTGTGGTTCCCTATCTCAAATAAATAACCTTAATAACCTAATCAACCGATATCATATGATAATCACGGTGTAATTCCAAGTCATGTATACAAAAAATATGGGTATATGAGTTTTAGGAACATATAATTCTTGACAAAACAACATATAGGCACAACCCACCTACCTCGCAGTCATGAGAACAATATTGTTGAATATCGGATCTTGATTCATCCTAGATCATTGAAAATCCACAAAAGATTCATAAATTATCAAATCTATATCTATAAAATGAGGAGGGGAATCAGGAGGATAGGATTAAGGTGAAGGGAGAACTCATTGGCGGGATCCCAATGCACCTTCCAGAGTTCTGATTGGACATTGATAGGAGAATCAGTGTCTTAGAGAATAATTGTCACTCCTGGCTGAACTTGGATGAACCAAGGTCAAAAGAAGTTAATTCTGTAAATGATACATGACCCCTCTCCCTTATATTAAATAAAAAATAAAATACACGACATTTCCCTTAACAATACACACTGTGTATAAGCTTTTACTGGGCCTCACCTTAAGAGGCATGACCACGACACAACACAACTTGGTACATGGCTGAGACACGACCTGTACGTGGTCTGGAAAGGACATCAATGTTCATTGTGTGTACACTGAAGTACATGGCTTGTACATAAAAATTCCCTAATTTTACATTTTCCTCAAAGCAACCCGAATACAAAATCCATACATGGAAATGGGGAATTGGGTTCTTACTGTTTGATTATCACACCATAGATCTTTTTTCTATCTCAACGAAGCACAAAAATCATTGGTTTCTTCAATCTAGTGGTCTAATATCACATTACGATCTTAATAAAGCCTTATGTTTCATCGGCCCCATGTAACGGATCAATAATAGATCTGAAGCAAGACAAATTTGTTTATTTCTCTCTTTTTGGTCATTATTTGGCTTTGAATCTCTAACTAATGATTTTTTATCATGTTTTATTCAGTCTCTCATTATAATATTTGCACATTCAGGTTTTATTTAGCTTCATAATGCATTAGATTATTGATTTTCTCATTACTAATGACCTCAACTAAAGGTTAATATCTTTAATAATGTGTAAATTATTTGTTCCAACTTTTATTTCTTGTATCAATTAGTTGTTCACATTTAATATATCATTACTTGTTAATATTACATTAAAATTATTTTATACAATATTTCATGCTAAGGAGTATTATTGAGGTGATAATATATTGGATGTTGTGTGTTTCTACATTGTCATTTAGTTTAGTGAGTTGGGTTTTAAAATTATTTTGCATTGATAATACAACATGTTCAATTTGGTTTTGAAAATGTTGGTGCATGGGAGAGCTGAAAAATCCATTTTCATGTAATTGCATAACATGAGATGGTTTTGTAATGGGTTTTCATGAAAAAGGATTTTTCATTTACATGAGCTGAAAAATCCATTTTCAAGTCTGTTTCAAGTCTGTATGTAGGTGTACAGTGGAGGGGCTACTAGAGGGAGGGGGGCTGCTGTGTGTAGTTCTGGAAAAACTCTATACCAACGGTTATAAATCATTGGTATAAGGGTGCTGGAATTTTGGAAAAACACTATACCAACGGTTTAAAACCGTTGGTATAGGTGTTCTGTATTTCTGGAATAACCTATACCAAAGGTTTTAAACCATTGGTATAGGTGTCTGGATCTTTGTAAATCCAATACCAACAGTTTATAACCGTTGGTATAGGTGTTTCTGGAAAACCAATACCAACGGTTCTAAACCGTTGGTATAGGTTTTCCTAAAAATCACATTACCAACGGTTTAAAACCATTGGTATAAG
Organism: Viscum album; assembly: GCA_963277665.1. NCBI lineage: Eukaryota > Viridiplantae > Streptophyta > Magnoliopsida > Santalales > Viscaceae > Viscum > Viscum album. The sequence continues at coordinate 774,257,740 of OY728138.1, forward strand.
ACTTCCTCAAATTCATTACCAACGGTTATAAACCGTTAGTATACATTGGGTTAAATTTATATAACCCATATACCAATGGTTTGGATCAAACTGTTGGTATAAGGCTTTCCTCACGGCTTACTAGCCAACGGTTTGGAAAACCGTTGGTATAGGGTATACCAACGGTTTTCCATCCTATACCAACAGTTTTTAAAAGTTGGTATAACCTTCTTATCTAGTAGTGTTTAGAGAATTAGCCCATAACTATTGCATAACAACTTGAAATATTACATGTTGACACAACTACTCAGTATCTATTTTTTCACAAAATAAAAAACTCTTAAAAGGAAACATGTCTAGTTCCATGTTTTAGACATCATGACATTTCCTTGATCACATCCTTGTCCCCAATCCTCTTCATGTCCTATGAAAAACATTTCAAAAACATGGGATGAGCAAAAATCTTAGTAAGGGATACACAAAGAAGGAAAACTATTATTTTTTTCAAAACAACAATAAATCCATGAATACTTTAACATAAGTAATACTTTTGACCTTTATGAAGTAGTAAATACTCTTCACTAAATAAAAGATCATTCCTTACCCTTTCATAACCAAAAGACTACCAGAAAACCCATATAAAGAACACATAACATATAAAGGTAACTTGGGATATAAACATACTTGAATGGAATAACCATATGGTAGACTTCAACACATATCACTAAATGGAATAGCCATACGTCCAACTTCCATACCCAATTCATTGGAGGTTATAACACAACCACATGTCCTAGTTTATCACGGCACCACCTGTCATATGGTTTATCACATAACCACTTTTCAATTGTCCATGTACCATCATAACACATAAAATATTGAAAATATAATCTTTTTACTAATAACATTTCATTTTCAATCAAAATAAGTAATTCCAAGATATTGAAATAATAAATCCCTTTTCATAAACTATTTAAAAAGATATTTTTGAATCAAAGTGTCCCATACCAATTTGAAGATTTTAATGGAATTATAATTTAAAAAAATTAATGACCACATAAATAAATACTCAAAACCATTTTTAAAACATGTACATTAAAGATAAAGATTTAGAATAATAAATCTTTAAAACATTTAAAATGATATTTTAGTTAAAGAGTTCTTAACAAAATGATAGACTCTTGAATACAAATAATTGAGGAATAACATTTAATCAGAACATTATAATATCATGAGAATAAAGATATTTATGATATAATATGAAAAAGGACAGTATATACATCCTATAAGAGTGAATTGGTGTATATCAACAATGAAGTCTCAATGGAAATGGAAATTGAGATGAAATCACTTATAAAGACGGTATCCTTAAATTCAGATTAAATCTATCACATAATTATTTCTTCCAAATATAAATACACCCAATATAAGTTGATATTAAGTGTAAATCAATCAGATTTCATTCACACAAATTAATAGGACGACATATTCATGAAGTACAAGTTTAACCCAAATAATTGAAATTGGGTTAAGAAGTTCCCTTGCAAAAATTCGAAAGCCTAACGGCGTCACTTTAAAATTTATAAAATGATTAGATGAGATGAAAAGGTTATATCATCACTAGGACATAAAATTTACATCAATAAGGATATATAAGTACATATCCCACCATAATAATATGTAAATTAAAAGACATAACAAAAAAAAAGTCTTTTAAAAAGAAGAGGGTGAATGGTTCCCTTACTGATTTGGTAACTTACAAAAAATATGCCACATGAAAGAAATATCGTACAATGAAGATTTAAATACTCATAAATAAAATTATATTACATAAAGAGATTAATCATGGGCAATAAATACACCACAAAAAAGGAAATAGTGGCAAATATAGCATGAATCTCACAGGAATAAAAAATGCGATGAAACCCTTTACCACATTGTAATCAACTGAGTCGTATGACAAAAAGATAATAACCAAAAAATGAATCAAAGAATACAATGAATATAATGAGAATAATGATAATATATATCAAATATTAGTACACAATACACCACATTTAATAAATAAGTAGTGAACAATGGAAATCTCACGGAATTAAAAGTGAGATAAGAAACCCCTTACCTCGTTGACTGACTTGATCCGTTCATTCTTTAATATCTTGAATAATAAACGGAAGTTAACTTCTACTGGATTAAGAACGTTTTCAAGTTTATTATTCTTTTTATATCAATTATTACCATGTTATAAACATTATGTAGTCATTTAAGTTAGTAATGGTCATTTTGTCAATATTTGGTACTTGAGTTTAAAATAAACTTCCTATAATTACAAATTGTTCATGTGGTCAAACATCCATTTTCTTCAGAATGATATTCATGATTTAGATCTCATATATATCTTATATATTCAGTATATCTATTATTTATAATAGTACATAACATTTGGAGATAATAAATGAAATGCACCGTTCATGGAGACGGTAAGTCGTACGTACGCATGAATGCTAATTTCATTTCTATTTCTTATTTTAATGGAATTAAAACATAATGATACATATGTATATTATAATTCCAGTATAATATCATATATAAAATCATTAATTTCATCCTTTATATGTTCCACATATGGTGTTAACGAGTCATATCACTTTGAGGGGGCGGTAGTCCGCACTTCCTCAAATGAAATTATCGTGTTTACCCATAATGGAAACCATAAAGATATGATATAAATGGGAAATATAGAAGCATAAAGAAAACATAAAAATAATATATATCATATATAAATTCAGTTCCATCTTAATGGCCACCATGATAGGTGGTAGTATATAATCGAACAATCATCATTTCATGAGGTGTTAGTTTGCCATCCACAGAAACAATTTGTTCTTCACCCATTAGATGGGGGTGTGTGTAAGTGTAATTAGAATCCTTCTCATAACAATATACTAGTATATTAAGGATACTGGTGTTGTTTTAAAATAATGTAATAAAAAGAGTTTATGGGGTTGTATAAGTAAAATAAAACAAAATAAAACAAATGAATTTAAGAGAAACGGTTACCTTTAATTTGGGAAACATTCATTGGATTGAACCAAAAAGACTTCTTAAAGTGACTTCTTCTTAAATTAAAGCTTCTAAGAAGAGGAGAGGGATATTGGGAGCTTAATAGGGAAGAGGTTGGATGAGCCAAAATTCTTGAGAGGTGTGGGGAATTAGTTAGAAGTGGTGTAATTTTATAAGGGGGGGGAGGGGCTCTTAAAGAAAGTTTGAAACAATTATTTTATTATAAAATTATCTTCAGTTTCAAAAGGTCCAAAAATCATTAAAGTTGAAGATAATATGACTCCTGGTTGAAATAAAATCATCTAATAAGAATTGGATAGGTTTTAGATATTATTTTAATATTTATAATCTTATTTATTTAAATCATTTATTAATGAGGTTAATATTGCAACATTATTGTGTCGTATATAATTTAATCACTACTGGAATTCGGTCTTTTCCCAATGGTAGTATACCAACAGTTTATTTAAACCGTTGGTATAGTGAGCCTTTTCCAACGGTTTATTTAAATCGTTGGAAAAGGGAATTTCGGTGGACCCTTTCCCAACGCTTCACTGGAACCATTGGGAAATGGGTGCTAAACTCACACATTTCCCAACAGTTCCAGTGAACCGTTGGGAAAGGTGTACCTTTGCCAACGGTTTTTATAAACTGTTTGCAAAGGTTTTCCCCAAATTGCAGATCGCGATCTCCTCTCCCCATTCGGACAGAGCCATAATCTATTCGCTCCACTTCTCTCGCGAACCCCATCCGAATCTCTTTCGCTCCACTGCTCTCGCGAACCCCCCATCCGAACACCATCACCCCCCATCCCAACAGGTACACCCCCATCCGAATAGGTAAAATTTGATCTCAACCATATTGTTGTAGTTGTTTTAATGAATATATTTTTTCCAGGTGTTGGTGGTTTACTTGATTATTGATATTAATATCTAAATAGGATATTGTTTGTGTTTGTAAAGACTTCTTTAATGTTTTTATTTTCTATGTTTGGAAGGAGAGTGTTCAAAACATGTAAATCAGAGTTGGGGGAGGCTATCGTGAACATTTACATGTTTTGGATAACAGATTTTGGGAATTATGGATTGTGTTCAAACCAATTTGATATGTTTTGGATAATGGATTGTTGGGGTAGGGGGTGTCCACGGGGGTGGGTGGGTTGTCCACTGGGGTGGGCGGGGCTGTCCACGGTGGTGGGAAAGGCTGTCCACGGGGGTGGGAGGGGCTGTCTAGGGGGTGTGGGCTGTCCTGGGGGTCTGGGTGGGGTGTCCTGGTGGGGGAGGGGTGTGTGGGGTGTCCAGGGGGGTGGTATGTCTAGGTGGTGGTGGTGGGGTTCAGGGGAGGGGGGTGTGGGCTGTTTGGGAGGGTGGGCGGGGCTATCCAGGGGGTACGGGGTGTCCAGGGGGGTACGGGGGTGGGCAGGCTGTTCACAAGGGTGGACGGGCTGTCCACGGGGGTGGTCGGGCTGTCAAGGAGGGGTGGGTGGGCTGTCCAGGGGGGTGGGTGGGCTGGCCATGGGGGGTAGGGGTGTCCAGGGGGTGGGCGGGCTATCCAAGGGGTGGGGGCTGTCCATAGGGAGAAGGGGTGTCGAGGGGGGTGGGTGGGATGTCCACGGGGGTGGTTGGGCTATCTAGGGGGTAGGGGGTGTCCACGGGGGTGGGCGGGGCTGTCCAGGGGGTGTGGGCTGTCCTGGGGGTATGGGTGTGGTGTCCTGGTGGGGGAGGGGTGTGTGGGGTGTCCATGTGGGGTGGTATGTCTAGGTGGTGGTGGTGGGGTTGCAGGGAAGGGGGTGTGGGCTGTTTGGGAGGGTGGGTGGGGCTATCCAGGGGGTACGAGGTGTCCAGGAGGGTACGGGGGTGGGCGGGCTGTCCACAAGGGTGGACGGGTTGTCCACGGGGGTGGTTGGGCTGTCAAGGAGGGGTGGGAGGGCTGTCCAGGGGGGTGGGTGGGCTGGCCACAGGGGGTAGGGGTGTCCAGGGGGGTGGGCGGGCTATCCAAGGGGGTGGGGGGATGTCCATAGGGAGAAGGGGTGTCGAGGGGGTGGGTGGGCTGTCCACGGGGGTGGTTGGGCTGTCTAGGGGGTAGGGGTGTCCACAGGGGTGGGTGGGTTGTCCACGGGGGTGGGCGGGGCTGTCCACGGGGGTGGGAAAGGCTATCCTCGGGGGTGGGCGGGGCTGTCCAAGGGGTGTGGCCTGTCCTGGGGGTCTGGGTGGGGTGTCCTGGTGGGGGAGGGGTGTGTGGGGTGTCTAGGGGGGTTGGTATGTCTAGGTGGTGGTGGTGGTGGGGTTGTAGGGGAGGGGTGTGGGCTGTTTGGGAGGGTGGGCGAGGCTATCCCGGGGGGGGGGGGGGGTATGGGGTGTCCAGGGGGTACGGGGGAGGGCGGGCTGTCCACAAGGGTGGACGGGCTGTCCACGGGGGTGGTCGGGCTGTCAAGGAGGGGTGGGCGGGCTGTCCAGGGGGGGTGGGTGGGCTGGCCACGGGGGGTAGGGGTGTCCATGGGGGTGGGCGGGCTATCCAAGGGGGTGGGGGTTGTCCATAGGGAGAAGGGGTGTCGAGGGGGGTGGTCGGGCTATCCAAGGGGGTGGTGCTATAGTGGTTTTGGATTGTTTGAGGTACTCTTAGTGTATTATAAACCCTCATTTGTTCCATATTCATTTAAATTGATTTAATATCATTTTTTCCACACACACCATTATATCCTCTCAAACTATATTTAGATTGTATTTTCATTCGTATGGTGTTAAATATTTTAGTAAATGTTCATACTAGCTTCTTTTATGTGTTCTAGGGGTTTAGACTAATGACAGGGCTATATGATTATTGTGGGGGTATTCTTTTCATATAAATATACCTATACACCCCGACCCCCTTGGATAACCTGACCACCCCCATGGACAGCCTGCCCACCTGGACACCCTGACCCCCTAGACATCCCCCCACCCCCTGGACACCTCCGACCCCCCAGATGGCTCCACCACCCCTAGACACCCCGCACCCCCCTGGACACGCCACACCCCCCTTGGACAGTCCCGCCACTCCCATGATCCTCATCCTACTCCTCATCCTGATCTACTTAAAGATGTTAAAGTATAAAACTCATATACTCCCAACAAGACCCTTAAGGATTATGTATTCCTTGATCCACTTCCAATATCTTAATGGTCAATCCGTGAATATAGGCATTAGAAATTTTGTATCTTATTTTCTTATATACATTGAATTTTGTTATATTTATTAATATGATTCTCATATAGAGTAATGTGTCAGTTATGCTTTTATATAGAGTATACAATTGTCATTTACGTAAATATTTTTTTGATTAAACTTTAATATTATTGAATTGCTTTGAAATGACTTATTGCGATTTTTTTATAGAATGGATAGAAGTTGGATGTACAAAACTGATCGGATTTCAACCGATTTTCAAAATAATTTGAACAGCTTTCTAGATTTTTCATTTGACAAGGCTTCAGATATTGGTCGCATACACTGCCCATGTTTTAATTGTGTTGGAAGACCTTGGTTGAGCCGTGAAGTAGTTAGCTATCATATAACCAAATATGGTTTCCAAACAAACTATTATGTGTGGTATCACAATGGAGAGAAAATGGAATCTCAAAATGTTGATGATCCAAATGATAGGACTGAATTGGAGAGTTTGATATATGATCGGTTTCCATTTATTAGACATCATGAGAAGCAAAGGATGTCCAGCCAAAAAGATTTCAATACAATCACACATGATGCGTCCAATGAAAATGATGATGTTGATAGGGTGAAAAAATTGAATGATGCTGCGACGACTCCAGTATATCGGCAATGTGATAAAATGAAAAAGTTGGAATTTTTAATCCGATTGTTTCATGGGAAAACTATGTATGGGATTTCAAATACTGCAATTGATTATATTCTTACCTTCTTGAAGGACTTACTTCCATATGATGCAGATATTCCCTCAAACCACTATATGGCATGGAAGTTGGTTGATGAACTTGGATTCTCAAAAAAAAAATCATGCTTGCTCGAATGATTGCAGCTTATTTTGGGAGGAAACTGCTGAAAGAAATGATTGTATAAAATGAAGAATCTCCCGATAGAAGCCAAAATATGATGGAACACCATCTCATGTGCCACAAAAAGTAATGTGGCACTTTACATTGATCCCCAGATTACAGAACCTTTTCATGTCTGATGAAATATCCGTAAAAATGTGATGGCATGACACCGAGAGAAAAACGAATAATGAAGAGTTGGTTCACCCTATAGATGGATTTTCATGGAAGAGATTTGATGCTCGATATCCTGAATTTGCAGCCGACGTGCGTAATGTGAGACTGGGTCTTTCATGTGACGGTTTTAATCCATTTGGGAAGATGCTTACTTCACACAGCACATGTCCGGTTTTCATACACATTTATAACCTTCCCCCTTGGTTGTGTATGAAAAATCCTTACACTTTCTTGAGTATACTGATATCTGGACCTTCTGATCCCGGCAATGATATAGATGTATACATGCAACCTTTAATAAAAGAGTTGAAACTTCTTTGGGATGTGGGTGTGCGGACATACGATGCATGTTCGAAAGACATATTTTAGATGCGTGATGCACTTATGTGGACTATCAATGATTTTCCTGCTTATGCAATGATGTCTGGATGGAGCACAAAAGGAAAATTGTCATGTCCTATTTGTATGAAGAATACTCGATCGAGAAGACTGAAATATCATCGTAGTTTTAGTTTTATGGTACATCGATGATTCTTGCCAATGAACCATCCATATAGAAACAATAGTTGAAGATTTGAAAATACCATGGAGAATGACGATCCACCTCATCATATTTCTGGAACTGATGTGCTTAATGAATTGAAAGATTTCAGTTATTATTTGGGAAGAGTGTAATGAAATCTAGAAAGAGGAAAAATGTTTCTAATGATACCTGTTACAATTGGAAGAAGAAGAGTATATTGTTTGAGTTGTCATATTGGTCAACCAACTTGTTACGTCATTTCTTAGATGTAATGTACATTGAAAAGAATATATGTGAAATGTTGCTTTCGATTATTCTAAATGTCAAGGGGAAGACAAAAGATGATTTACGATCTCGGCGCGACTTGGTAGATTGGGGGATCAGACTAGAATTGCATACTGTCTGTATCAGTGAAAATAAATGGCAAGTTCCATGTGCTTCTTATGTGATGTCTCCTGCTGAAAAAAAATCAATTTTTGGAAGTGCTAGAGTCTATTAAAGTTCCTGATGGCTATTCAAGCAATATATCAAAACGGGTCAACAGAAAAGAGTTGAAGTTGAAATCTTTGAAGACTCATGATTATCACGTCCTTCTGCATGAGTTGATTCCAATAGCAATCTATCATCTCTTGTCCAATAATGTTAGAGTCTTAGTTATTCAGTTGTGCTATTTGTTTAGAGATCTTTGTGCTAATAGGTTTTTCCAAATCCCTCGTGCAACAACTGTTGGTAGAGACACCATTAATTTTGTGTGAGTTAGAGAAAATATTCCCTCCATCATTTTTTACATGCATGTTGCAACTGACTGTCCATCTTCCGACCAAAATACTTCTTGGAGGACCCGTTGCTTTCCGTTGGATGTATCCAACTGAAAGAAACATGTGCACATTGAAATCATATGTTCGGAACAGGAATTATCCCTAAGGTTCTATTGTGAATGATTACTTGGCTCAAGAATGTATGGATTTCTGCTCAATGTATTTGTCTAATCATACTACGAGAATAAACAGACCAATCAGAAATGAAGAAGAACAGTATGGGAAAATTGAACCCAGTTTTCCATCACTTCCTCAGACAGGAAGAATTCTGGGATCATATACATTGACAACATTAAGCCTTGAAGAGCGAGAGATGGCACATCGCACAGTGTTGTTCAATTGTGATTTGTTCGATGAGTATATAAATTAAGTAAATTGTACATGTATCTCTTATCTTATCTCTTGTAATTTTAAATATTTGTTAAACTATTATTATTTTTATCTACAGGGAACATAAAGAATTGATATATAGAAAGCATCGTTCTTTATCTTTGAGAAAGAAGGAGACTTTGCATTGCAAAGGGTTTTCTGCTTGGTTGAAATTGAAGGTAAAAATATTTCTGTAATAACTAAATAAAAATAATATTTAATTAAGTTTACTATTTTTTTATATTTCAGGTATCGAGTTTGCCTACAGACTCTGTTTCTGAGGAAATAAGATCTTTGGTGTTTGGTCCTAATACCATGGTTCGTGCTTGTAAATCACTTGTGATCAATGGATACAAATTTTTTATCACTGAACGAGCAAGAAACATGAGAACACAGCATAATGGTGTTATGCTAACTACCACAACAGACTGTTATGCCAGTTCATCGGAAACTAGACCTCGTTCTAAAAATGTTGCTTATTATGGTGTCGTGGAGAAAATAATAATTTTGGATTATTACTCGCATGGTCGAGTCACGATGATGAAATGTCAATGGTTTGATTCAATGATGAGGCAATGCACCTTTATTGATGATTGTGGATTTAGAGTTATTGACATGACTCGCACTCTTGCCACCGATGAACCATATGTATTAGCATCAGTGGTGAAACAAGTTTTTTATGTCAAAGATCATTGTCATCCTAAATTCGGTGTAATTATTAAAGTAAATCCCATACATGTTTTTGATGATGGTGATGATGAAGTTGACACTATTCCTACTGCAATTGGAATCAATCCGTTTATTACTTATGATGGCTCCAACAGCTCAATTTTCAGAGTTGATTGTGAACCCAAAGTTGTGGTGGGAAATATATAGAATCATACAGTCATGTTCTCACCTACATGTTTCACCTACATCATTCAGAGTGTGTATCCTAGTACTTACCTTCATAACACCATAAATATTCTGTTTCATTATGTTCTTTTTATCATAATGGTTTTTCTATATTTTGTTTTTTGGGTTACACATTAGTTATCTATTTCTAATTACTTCCATATTTGTTTTCATTACAGGAAATGACACCCATTGAAGAGAGGCGGCGGAAAAAGATGACAGATAATAATCGTCACATGGTACAGATGGGTGTTCCTCCACTCATCCCTATTGAAAGTATTTTATTTCAAATATAAATATATCAATAACTTATAATATCATGTGTTTACTTTTCTGTCCAACTTTTTTTCAGGATCCACCCCCTAGACGACAGATATCTGACGCGGAGCCTGATATTGCTCCCAGTAGAGAGGTTGGTGGTACGAGGGTTCGTGGGGTGAGAGTTAGACGATCCACTACCACAGACGTATCTTCTACGCCCTATTTTGATCCTGGCATGTCTTCAAGGACATATGAGATATTTAGACCTCCGATGTTTACACTACCAGCTGGCCAGACGTCTATGCCATCATCTTTTGCTTTTGGTTCATTATCTCCAGGTGATTATATTCCACCTTCTTTTACTCCTACTGCGACATAGTATGTGGATGAGGAGCATACACTGAGGGACACTCCACCTGTACAGGATATTCCTTCATCTTCTGCACCCAATGATCCGACTACCACAGGTATATTTATATAACTCTATCAAATTTTTATACCAAAATTTATTTTTATTATAACTTGTATTGATATTATTTTTCTTTAATAACAGATTCATCTACGGATAGGAGGCGGGGGAGGGTGCGTACTCGCTTGCGTGCGGTATGGAACCTCCAGACACAGTTCATGGTATAATACAATGTTGATGGACAAATGATTGAGAAATCTAGGCAGCAATGTCGGGGTTTTTTGGCGACGCTAGCCAAATACTCCGATATCATTCTGGTCAGCCCTCTCTCTTGGAGACATCTGCCACCCGAAGTCAAGGATAACACGTGGGCACAAATATGGGTAAAAAATCTATTGGATTTAATGTAGTATATTTTTGTATTTAAATGAACTAATTAATTTGGTTTCAGCTTCGATTTAACTTCCCTGATGGCGAAGGTGCATGACCAGCGCGTTTAAAAGAGCTAGGAGAGCTTTGGAGAGCTTATAAGCATGAGCTGTATGTTGGCTGGTGTGATAGAGTGGGCACAGAGTTAGAGACATTACCTATCGTGGATGACTGCCCGATAGAGCAATATCTCCAAATGATTACCCATTGGGCGACTGCCAAATTTAAGGTATTAATCTCATTTGAGTTATTTAAATGATAGTTTTTATATTTTTCATTAATATAATCTTATTAATTATTAATCATTATTTAGTAATCTTCTGAAAAAGACATAAAAAACATTGATTCAAAGAAATACCTCTACACTTTTGGGCGCACAACAATGTCAGATCATGAGAGGCAGCAGGTACGATATAGTTGTTTATAATTTTTCTTTAGGACTTTCCCTTTTTATTGGATCCTACTTAAATTATGTGATTTATTTAATAATGAATATATGATTATACTTTCACTTTATGTTGTTTCAATGTCATTATAGAAGCACAAAATGAATATTGAAGGACGTATCCCTCGAGCAAAATTGTTTTGCTCGAGTAGAAGAAAAAAAGATGGAACTGCGGTAAATGAACCGACACAAGAGAAGATTGTAAGTTTTAATTTGTTTATTTAAAAGTTTAATATCTAATTTAAAATTTAATAATATATTAATATTTTTTACAGGATGCTTTAGAGGATCTTGATGCCCAGGGGCCTAACAATTTTGGGTCACATGATCATTTATATCAGGTTTTGGGAGATGAGCACTCTGGTCGAGTACACTGCCGACCTGGTAAGAATATAGTCCCAAAGAGGTATTGGTCGTCTCCAGGTATCCATTCTAGTACCACCGAGTTGGAATAGGTCAAGGATCATGCAGGACATTCTGATAAAAGGGTCATAGAGTTGGAAGTACAAGTTCAAACAAGAGACATAGAATTTATGAAACTGATGAGAGCTTTATCATCATCACTTCCACCAGAGGCTAGTGTGGCTTGTCAGACATTTATGTCGTCGATGGGTGCATCATCCAATGCACCAGGCGGCAGCTCTAGTGGCGATCAAGATTATGAAGTTCCTGGTGATGACGAGGATGCTGAAGAGGAAGAGGGCGAGGATGAGGATGTGGACGAGGGCGAGGATGGGGCCGAGGGTGAGGATGATACCGAGGATGAGGACGATGACGATGACAGAGATGGCGGCGAGGATGAGGCTGATGATGATAGTAGTGATGGGGATGGTGATCAGAGGCAGATTGATCCATTAAATTTTTGAATTCTGTATAACTCTTTATTTTTGAACATGGTTTTCCACTTTGGGGTTTTCCTCTGCTTCATAGGGATGTTGCATTCAGATTCTGTTTTTTGCACTTGATTCTTATTGTATGATTAGTCTACTACATAGACCTTTAGTATTCCTTGGTACTGTGATGCTCATTTTTCAATTTTTTTTACTTATATTTCTTAGTTAGCCATGTATTTCATGTTTATTCATGTGGAAGATGATATGGAAAATGTGCTTTGAAGTAGTGGTCGGCACCACTCAAAGTGTCTAACATTTATTTGAAATGGATAGGATTTTAAGTGAAAACAACAACTGGCATACGGAAAACAGACCAAACACATTCGGATTCTGTTTAAACTATAGGAAAACAATCTATGGGTCATATGTGACGTGTACGAGTCAACCTCGCCACAATCCGAGGTCCGGTGTGTCCGGTACCACTCAAAGTGTCTTTCTTTTGTTTAAAATGGATGCGCTTTTAAGTAAAAAAAACCACATACGGAAAATGGACCAAACACATTCAGATACTGTTGATACTTTAGGACATGTATCCATGGGTCATTTGTGGCGTGTAGGAGTTAGCCCTGCCTCAATCCGAGGAGCGGTGTGGTCGGCACCACTCAAAGTGTCTAACCTTTATTTGAAATGGACATGATTTTAAGTGAAAACAACAACTGGCATACGGAAAACTGACCAAAGACATTCAGATACTGTTGATACTTTAGGAAATGTATCCATGGGTCATATGTGATGTGTACAAGTCAACCCCGCCTCAATCCGAGGGCCGGTGTGGTTGGGACCACTCAAAGTGTCTTTCTTTTGTTTAAAATGGATGCGCTTTTAAGTAAAAAAACCACATACAAAAAAATGACCAAACGCACTCGGATATTGTTGATACTTTAGAAAATGTTTCCATAGGTCATTTGTGACGTGTATGAGTAAACCCCGCCTCAATCTGAGGTGCGGTGTGGCCAACACCACTCAAAGTGTCTAACTTTTCTTTAACATGGACAACAGTTTAAGTTAAAACATCAACTGACATACGGAAAACCGACCAAACGCATTCGGATTCTGTTGAAACTGTAGGAAAACTATCCATGGGTCATTTTTGACGTGTACGAGTCAACCCCACCTCAATCCGATGGCCGGTGTGGCAAGGACCACTCAAAGTTTGTCACTTTTCTTTGAAATGGACAACGGTTTAAGTTAAAACAACAACTGACATATGGAAAACCAACCAAACGCATTCGGATTCTGTTGAAACTTTAGAACAACGATCCATCGGTCATATGTGATGTGTAAGAGTCAACCCTGCCTCAATCTGAGGGCCGGTGTGGCCAGGACCACTCAAAGTGTGTCACTTTTCTTTGAAATGGATAACAGTTTAAGTTAAAACAAAAAATGACATACGGAAAACGGACCAAAGGCGTTAAGATATTGTTTATACTTGAGGAAATGTATTCATGGGTCATTTGTGACGTGTAGGAGTCAACCCCGCCTCAATCTGAGTGCTGGTGTGGCCGGTACCACTCAAAGTGTCTTTCTTTTGTTTAAAATGGATGCGCTTTTAAGTAAACAAAACCACATATGGAAAACTGACCAAACGCACTCGGATACTGTTGATACTTTAGGACATGTATCCATGGGTCATTTGTGATGTGTACGAGTCAACCCCGCCTCAATCTGAGGGCCGGTGTGGCCGGTACCACTCAAAGTGTCTTTCTTTTGTTTAAAATGGATGCGCTTTTAAGTAAAAAAACCACATATGGAAAACTGACCAAATGCACTCGGATACTATTGATACTTTAGGACATTTATCCATGGGTAATTTGTGACATGTACGAGTCAACCCTGCCGAAATCCGAGGGCCGGTGTGGCCGATACCACTCAAAGTGTCTTTCTTTTGTTTAAAATGGATGCGCTTTTAAGTAAAAAAACGACATATGGAAACCCGACCAAACACTTTCGGATTCTGTTTAAACATTAATAAAATTATTTATGGGTCATTTTTTATGTGTACGAGTCAACCCCACCTCAATCCGAGGTGCGGTGTGGCCGACACCACTCAAAGTGTCTAACTTTTATTTGAAATGGACAGGATTTTAAGTGAAAACAACAACTTGCATAAGGAAAACTGACCAAACGCATTCGGATTCTGTTGAAACCTTAGGACAATGATACATGGGTCATATGTGACATGTACGAGTCAAACCTGCCTTAATCCGAGGGCCGGTGTGTCCGGGACCACTCAAAGTTTGTCACTTTTCCTTGAAATGGACAACGATTTAAGTTAAAACAACAACTGACATACGGAAAACCAACCAAACGCATTTGGATTCTGTTGAAACTTTACGAAAACGATCCATGGGTCATATTTGGCATGTATAATTCAACCCCACCTCAATCCGAGGTTCGGTGTTGCCGGGACCACTCAAAGTGTGTCACTTTTCTTTGAAATGGACAACAGTTTAAGTTAAAACAACAACTGACATACGGAAAATGGACCAAAGGCATTCGGATACTGTTTATACTTTATGACATGTATCCATGGGTCATATGTGATGTGTATGAGTAAACCCCTCCTCAATACGAGGGCCGGTGTGGCCAGGACCACTCAAAGTGTGTCACTTTTCTTTGAAATGGACAATTGTTTAAGTTAAAACAACCACTGACATACGGTAAACAGTCCAAAGGCATTCAGATACTATTGATACTTTAGGAAATGTATCCATGGGTCATTTGTGACATGTAGGAGTCAACCCTTTATCAATCCGAGGTCCGGTGTGGCTGGTACCACTCAAAGTGTCATTCTTTTGTTTAAAATGGATGCGCTTTTAAGTAAAAAAAACCACATATAGAAAACTGACCAAACGCACTCAGATACTGTTGATACTTTAGGACATGTATCCATGGGTCATTTTTGACGTGTATGAGTCAACCCCGCCTCAATCCGAGGCGCGGTGTGGCCAGCACCACTCAAAGTGTCTAACTTTTCTTTGAAATGGACAACAATTTAAGTTAAAATAACAACTGACATACAGAAAACCGACCAAATGCATTCGGATTCTGTTGAAACTTTAGAAAAATGATCCATGGGTCATATGTGACGTGTAATAGTCAACCTCGCCTCAATCCGAGGTGCAGTGTGACCGGTACCACTCAAAGTGTCTAACGTTTCGTTGAAATGAACACCAGTTTAAGCTAAAACAACAACTGACAAATCGAAAACCAACCAAACGCATTCAGATTCTATTGAAACTATAGTACAACGATCCATGGGTCATATGTGACGTGTATGAGTCAACCCCGCCTCAATCCGAGGGCCGTTGTGGATGGTACCACTCAAAGTGTCTTTCTTTTGTTTAAAATGGATGCGCTTTTAAGTAAAATAAACGACATATGGAAAACCGACCAAACACTTTTGGATTCTGTTTAAACTTTAAGAAAATGATTTATGGGTCATTTGTGATGTGTACGAGTCAACCCCAACCTCAATCTGAGGTGCGGTGTGGCTGACACCACTCAAAGTGTCTAACTTTTATTTGAAATGGATAGGATTTTAAGTGAAAACAACAACTTGCATACAGAATACTGACCAAACGCATTCAGATTCTGTTGAAACTTTAGGACAATGATCCATGGGTCATATGTGATGTTTACGAGTCAACCCCGCCTCAATCCGAGGGCTTGTGTGGCCGGGACCACTCAAAGTTTGTCACTTTCTTTGAAATGGACAACGGTTTAAGTTAAAACAACAACTGACATACGAAAAACGGACCAAAGGCATTCAGATACTATTGATACTTTAGGAAATGTATCCATGGGTCATATGTGACGTGTACGAGTCAACCCCGCCTCAATCCGAGGGTCAGTGTGGTCAGGACCACTCAAACTGTCTTTCTTTTGTTTAAAATGGATGCGCTTTTAAGTAAAAAAACCACATATGGAAAACTGACCAAACACATTCGGATACTATTGATACTTTAGGACATGTATCCATTGGTCATTTGTGACGTGTACGAGTCAACCCTGCCTCAATCCGAGGTTCAGTGTGGCCGACACCACTCAAAGTTTCTTTCTTTTGTTTAAAATTGATGCGCTTTTAAGTAAAAAAAACAACATATGGAAAACTGACCAAACGCTTTCGGATTCTATTGAAACTTTAGGGAAATGATCCATCGGTCATTTTTGATGTGTATGAGTCAACCTCGCCTCAATATGAGGCGCGGTGTGGCCGACAGCACTCAAAGTGATTCACTTTTCTTTGAAATGGAAAACAGTTTAAGTTAAAACAACAACTGACATACATAAAATAGACCAAAGGCATTCGGATACTGTTGATACTTTAGGACATGTATCCATGGGTCATTTGTGATGTGTACGAGTCAACTCCGCCTCAATCCGAGGTGCGGTGTGGACGACACCACTCAATGTCTCTCTTTTATTTCAAAAGGAAATCATTTTAAGTGAATACAACTGAAATTTACACTCATCAATGACTCTTTTTCATGAGTTTGGTAGTTTCACTCATGGGGTCTTAAGTGACGAGACTCCTAAGAAAATATATTTTCACCATATATTATAAACAATACAAGTTCAATGCAAAATTCATCACAAATCATTACATACCCAAACCTAGTATCACAAACAAATGGTATTTGAGTCAATTTGAATGTCTTATTAAACTCTAATAGATATTTATCAAACTATTCTACCTATTAGAATTTGATGGGTGAGGTGAATTACCACCGGATTATTGTTGTCATATGTGTTTTTTTGGGCTATTTTAGGTGTTTTTTATACTGTTTGAAGTCTTTATGTGGCTTTTGTGATATTTTTTATGCAGGTGTATAGTGGAGGGTATACTGGAGGGCTGTTGTGCACTGTTTTTTTATACAGGTGTAGCTTCTGGGGGGGCTTCTGGGCGCTGCTGTGCAGCAGTTTTGGGAAACTCTTTACCAACGGTTTTGAATCGTTGGTAAATTGTTTTCCAGAATTCTCGAGCACCTATACCAATGGTTTAAATGAAACTGTTGGTAAAGGGATTTCCCCACGCCTTACTGGCCAATGGTTTGGATAACCGTTGGTATACCCTATACCAACGGTTTTCCAGCCTATAGCAATGGTTATAAACCGTTGGTATAGCCTACTTTTCTAGTAGTGAATTTATTTGATGTATAAAAATTATAATAAAAATACAATGATGTATTAAATATTTTTAGATTTCCAATGAATATTTATAGTCAAAAGGATGACTTATATAATCCCATGTAGGAATTGATTTAATAAAAGATATTTGTTTATGTCATTTTTGTCTTTACTTTAAGTTAATTAAAATAAAGTGTCATTATCATTCATAAGTGACTCCATGGGGTCCAAATATCGACCCAAATATTTCCATGGTCAGAAATTACTCATCCAATAAGGTTAGGACAAGTGTTTAGATAATTTTGTATTGTTATTATATTCTGTTTACCTTGAATTACCCTATTTACCTTTAGCTGTAGTAAATAAAAGTCAAAAGTTACTATTCACCAAAAAAATATTTTCATCTTATTGAACCAAATTTTACTTACTAATAATAACCATTTATGTCAGATTTTTAAAATTCAATTCATATAAGTGGTAAAATATCATTTAAAAAAAGTCAGTTTTTTAACTACTACTTAGTGGTTTCACTATTCATCAAAAATACAAGTTTTTCAGAAAAATACCAAATATTCTGCCTAAGCTATATTTGATATTCCAAATTCAAAAATGATTTCTATTTCACCAAATTAAAAACATAGAATTTTCATTAATTTATTTTAAATTAATTCCAGTTGTCAAAACAAATAGCGTGTTTTTAGGAAACAATATCTATCAAAAGATCAACACTTGTTTATGTCCAATTTCAAAGTGAAATCAATTCCAATGACCACCATTGGATTAAATGGTAAAAATATAATCTAATTACACTTTAAAACCAATTAAAAATATAATATATCCATATAAATAAATTATATTAAAAATTATATTTGAATTAAAATACAGTATTTTTCATTATTCACCAAAAAATGAATATTATCAGAAAAATGCCAAAATTTTACCCAAAGTGAATTTTGATGTCTTGATTCTAAAGAATAATTTTATTTTTTCAAATATAACATATAAAAGTGACCCAAACTTTATTTAAATAGGTTTCTCCATTAAAAAGCAGTGAATCAACCTTTTAAAGTAAATTATTCTTAAAATTAGATTCATTCACATTTTAAGCCTATAACTTTTATTGGATAAATGTAAAAACATCTAACAAGCATGAATAATCATACTGTAGTTATTTCTTTTCATTCCCCTCAATATAATGGCTAGGATTTAACTACCTGTTAAAATAATAATATTATATTGTTAGTGTGCAACGTAAGATTTCAAAGAAACTTGTTGTTGCGTATCATGTACCTCATCAAACATAGCAACCCATTTAAAGTAAAATTAACATTTAATTGAAAAATATTAATAAATATGGAAATGTTATATTCTTTATTTATCAGGGATGTTACACCATCAATCAGGCATGGGGGTTGGACCCCCGTTCATTCCCTTATCCCTATGTTGGTTTAGGTATCACATGACCTATATACTGATGTGCTTGATCCAATGCCTTGCATGTTAATCTAGTATGGTTCAGGTCTCCCCCATTCTCCCTAGGAGTGAATTATTTTCATTTTATCAATATATGATTACTTTTGATATGTTATATCATAATTTAGTGAGTATATATAAGGATTCCTATTAGTTTCTATAGTTATTCATCATGACTATACTCAATGAATGTGTCATCTAGGATGAGTTCCATCAGTATAGAGAGACTTGATGAGTGAGTTCTCTAGAAAGGATGTTACCATTGAGAATATAGTAGAATCTTCTGTTTTTAATCTTGAAATTACCTAACCTTTATACATGGTGTATTCATTTGAGAATATTTCAGTTATCATTCTCATTACCTAGAATTTTTTATTTAGATTTGACTCCATTTTTTATGATTTGTGATGGGTGATTTAAGGGTTTCATACTAATTATTTTTATTCTGGCCCTGCATATTTTGTACTGGTACATTGTATGATTTTTATAGATGAATGGATTTTCAACTGAGTCTGTAGTGGAGAAGGAGTAGGCAGATATTAGTTGTGCTCGAAAGACCTCAGATGGATTCAGGGGTTTCTTTTGGGTAGGTTTCCCATTACTATCAGTAGGATGGGTTCTTTTACAGTTTTAGTGGCCTTGTATTTGGTTCTTTTTATATTTTTGTACTTATATATGTACTCTTATATGGGATTGTATTTATTATTTCATATATATTATGACATGTTTATCTCTTCCATATTTTACTAGTGTATGGAGATGTATGTGTGTGTTTTAAATGGTACACAAAAAAGGCCTCTCATGTGTGTGATATACCTACTTAGTCATTGTCACCAACCCCTTATCTATTGAATGCTAGTATGGGATGTCACACCTAGAATACCAATATCCTAGAATGCCCCAATGGGTTGGTTTGTGACATCCCTACATAGTAGAATCTGACTACATGGCTTCTCTAATGTCACTAAAATGTCTACATGATCCATTTTGGATACATCACATCAATATCAATCACTTACGCCATGGTATCAACTATATGAATAGATTATTTGATGCTATAAAGAATACATACATAGCATATTTGGATATTTGAGTCCTTTATATATATTATTTAGATTGGTGAAATGAATATGTACTAAAAATGCTTACATGAATATACCAAAAAAATATTATTTCACTCAATCTCACTAAAAACCTCATCACTTGACATCCATCCCTAATAAAAGACATTTTATAGATTCATGAAATATTAGTTCATTATTTATGTCCATAGAAACCTGATCAACCACACTTAGAATAAATGAGAACCTAAAAAGTTGGATTTCATCAAATAACACAACCCAAACTCACCATCATCTAATGGATCTTCAGCCATCCTTAAAAATATCCCTAAACCCATGTGGTTATTATATAATCTCCCAAAGAAACTAATCCTTTATATTATTGGTTTTTTTGGGTCTTTCATGTTAAAAATAATGTAATAGTATGTGTATGACACTCATATTATTATAATTGGTATTAGATTTAGGTCCATTTATTATTGGGGATTATGGTAGAAAACTTAATAGGAAATAGACTATAAATTACAAAGATTGAAAACTAGAAATTTAGATATTATGATATACATGTCATTTATGAATTATTAATTCTACATTCATAGTTTCCTCTTTTATATGATTATTAATCAGTTTATTATCATCCCAAACATTGATTTCAATTTAGTATGTTATTAGAACGAGATTCAAATGTAAAAAATAATGCTTATTATTCAATCATGAACATAAAATATATTTTATAATTATAGTTCTATGCATTATTTTATATCATGCATGTTTAATAGAGTTATTCAAAAACAACCTAATTACATGAAGGATGAGTGGTTGGTGATAATGTTAAGTGGAAATCTTCTTTCATATCCAATATACAACTCTTCCCCTTTAACATTTATAGGAAGAAACTATAGAAAGCCTTATAATACACCTTTTAGTATAATTAAACATTATATTGCTCAATTATTGGATGTCATTATATAGATTCATCATGAACTTCTAGGGGAAAGAAATCACTTTAATATTCTAAATCATCTTTTAATTACATAAATATACAAGGGGGTTAAGGAACTAATTTATAGTATCCTAATAAAAAATGGATATTATTTACTTATGAGTAAGAGTATCTAACTCAATTGATTGGTAAAAAGGAGAGGATCATCATTGAAAATATTACAGTTATGATGGAATATAATGAGTGTTACCTTAAAGAGTTATGTGATTTTCTTCATAATCAAAACATTGAGTTAGTAAATGAATTTATACTTAGAGCGCTATCCATATCAAAAAAACTCCCTACAAAATGGATCCCATTGTACTAGAGTATCGAAATAAGAAACTATAAGAGAATATAGACAGGGTTTCCATATTCCCAAATGCTTCACAATATAGTGAAACAATCATATTTCTCAAGAATAAGGATAAATAAATTTCTAATTTCATTGATTATCATGAACTCAAAGACATCTCTATAGAGAAACAATACCCCTACTATAGAGTGAATAATTATTCAATTGTCTATGTGGTGCTCAGTACTTCTTTTAAGTGGATTTTAGACAAATATATCATCAACTAATGGTAAGGAAGGATAATATTGCAATGATTTCCTTTCATATAATGTATGGAAACATTTAGTTAATAGTGATTTATTTTAGACAAACAAATGATCGAATAATTTTAATGTAATTAATGAATATAGTCTATATATTTTACCTCAAATTTTTTTTTGGTAATTATAGATGATATTCAATTAATTTTTAGATGAATAGAAAAAATGAAAAATATTTTATAATTATTCCAAATACATTGAAAAGGTATTTGTTATATGGAAAGAATAGTAAATGTTAGTTTTTGATGGATAAAGTAAAATTCTAGGTAATGGTTATTATAACTAAGAAGATATTTATGGATCCTTTGAAGACAAAACAAATTAAAAAATGGTATAGGTAAAAAAATTAATAGATATCCATAGTTTTTTTTATTCAGTTGGATGCTATGAAAATAAAAATTAGGAACTTATTAGGATTGTTAAACCCACATAACATGTAAAATTGAAAGGGGTAAATGGTTTTTAGTATAATAAGAGTGAAGAGAACATTATGGTGTCAAAGTAAAGGATAATTAATATAAATTTAGTCACAAAAAATGGTGGGGATGTATTTTTTATCTATAACAATTCATCAATGATTTTATTAGGATTTTTACTCATGAAAAAGCATAAATTGATTGCAGATGTTACTTGGAAGATAATGGTTTACCAAAAAAAATATCAAATGAAAGATCTAGAGTATGTGGTATTAATCTTCACATTTCTGATTTAGACGCATTATCTCTTTATGGATACTCTTCAAACATATATTGATCATAATATCATCATTTATATATTTACAAAGAAGGAGCTCAATATGTGTCATTGAAGATGATAAAATCTGATCAAGAACTATGAGTTCAAAATCCATTACCATCATAGTAAAAATATTTTCATGGAAGTTTATACAAGTCGAAAACATCATAAAACCTTATCCTTGATAAATATTGATTAGGATAAAATCTTCATATATATATAATGTATGGTTATGGGAATCCAAAAAATGGAACAATATCCAACTTTTCATAAATGATTTATCAACCATGAATTAGGGATTATAATATTAATTCTCTGAGAGAATTCAAGGATATATAATATAATGTAAATGTATTAAGAGAGGGGTAATCCTTATATTTAAAAATTGATAAGTATGGATCTTTCGTATTTGGGGAATGACTATGTATACCATAAGAGCCTCAGATAATAATTGTAATATTTAATCATATTTATAGATCCACATTCTATATCAACCCTATGAGAACAAATACTTATAGATATCACCTCAATAACTACTGGTGTGATGAAATGAAAAATAATATTATTGAATATACATTAATGTGCTTGGTATGCCATCAAGTGAAGGATGAATGGAAAAAAACAGAAGGGATGATGCAATCTTGACCCATAGAAATATAGAATTATGAGAACATCACTATGTAATTTTTCATGGGTCTTATAAATAAATCCAAATGAAATAATTATATATGGTTTGTAGTAGATCATCTTATATATATTTCTCAATTCATTTCCATTTTAGATAAATTCTTACTTGATCAAACTGTAATTATATTATTACCAACTCAAACTTTTATCAATGGAAATTCATTTCTTATATTTGATTCATAAAACACATACATTACATATAGATTCCCAATGGAAACATCTTCTCATAAATTAATAATGAAATAAGTAATATCAATATGAAAGAGCCTATACCATTTGAATAGTAACTTGATTATAGAGATAATAACATGACAATTAGGAATAGTAATCCAGCCAATAGAATTGTAACATCACCTATAAAAGTATAAATAAAAGTTAGGAATATTAAAATGCTAACGATTTAATATTAATTCATGTTATAAGAAAATAAATTTTTTTAAAATGAAAAATTAAGTAATGGTATTTTTATAAAACATAAATAATTATTTATAATTTATAATTAATATAATAAATTAAAAGGAAATCTATATTCATAAAATATATTTATAAATTAATATTTGTACATTTTATAAGACCTTAATTAATTTTTCAGTGTCTCATAAAATCATTTATAATATTAAATTATTTTTTTTAATAAATGATGATTTTAAATAAAATTTAAATTTCTAAGGTTTATAAATTTTTTTCATAAGATTTATTCCATTTTTTAATTCTACATGCCAAAAAATGGTTATGGAAATTTTTTTGGTTTTATATAAAATAGTTGATTTTATTCGAATAAAAAAATTCTATAATTTATGATATAAGCTAAATAAATGAATTATTAAGTCATTGATGATGTATGGGTGATATATTCACCAATTCTATTGAACTCTCATGAATTTTTTACTTTATTTAGTAATAGTAATCAACATTATTGATAGCATTGAGGAAAAATAATAAACTAATGAATAAAATAATAAAAAAAACACCCCTCCTCCCCTATAATTACCTCCCAACACCATCCCTAATCCACAAAAATTCATAGAATTATAGATTATAAAATCATCACATTCCACTCCCCAATCCTTTTTCTTACATCCTGGAGCTTTTGTTGTCAACAAAATACTAAACCCATGTTCCTTAAAGAATATTTACAAGGAGAATAAATTCAACAGCTAAAATCCTTTTTCATTCTCTATTAATTTCATTTATTTCCTTATTCTCACCTAATATCCCCTATAAAAATATGAATGATAACTCCATTGTAATATATATACTATCATATTACTGTGTTAATGTAATTTCCATCATCAAATCACTTCTCTCCTCTTTTTAATCTAATAATGAAAATATCGTTTGTGACGTGTCGATTCACCACCTTCATAGATGATGAGTTTTCATTTTCCATTATTTCCATCAAAGATGGTAAAAAATAATTATGTTTAAATAAGATTTTATTATACATATTATATGTTTTATAATTTTATTGAACTAATATAAAAACATTATATTAAATAAAGTGATATAAGTTCTCAATGGTCGTAAAAACTACAAAAAAATAAATTAATTCATTTTCATTGAAATTTTACCTAATTAATCATCCTCATACCATATATACAAATTATATTCAAGAAGATTATTTTTTTAAGTTCATTAATAATATATAATTTCGATTCTTCATAATTATTCTCATTTTACAAGAACATCCATTATTTTAAACAAGAAAACCGATCATGAAAACCAAGAAAACGAACACTCCCATAATGATGGAATTAAAATACATAAATCATAAAAATGGTCATAAAGGAAATTAATAATACTAGAAAAAATCAAATAAAAGTATAAAATTTTTTGTATTTAGTAATTAATAATCTAAATTTGATTATCCTAGATATTTAAGAGAATAAAACATTCAGATATAAGGTAATGGGATTCTTGACCCTAACTCATTTTCTTTGGGTTATTCCTCTTTCATGAAAATTTTAAGTGTGGATATTATTTTAATATTACTGAAATAAAATTTCATTATAATTTATATATTTTTCTATGATAAATATCTTTTCAATCTAAATGTATAAAAAATATTAATATTTTCCAAAAAACCATATTTCCAATTCACATCTTGATTACTCTTGAGATTGTTTCTTCTTCACTCAAGTGTGATGATAGTTATACCAATTATGTTTTTCTCATTATATTTTGGTAACATTAAAGTATTCTAATGGAATCATTCATTGATAAATTCAACCTATTCATTTAAAAGAATTATTTTATTTCTGAGATTGATATACATTCTCTGTGGCATGCATGGTTATGTAACTTTAATAATGTGACATGTGTACTAAGAATTATATAGCACTACAATGCATTGGGTAATGTGATGTGATAATGGGAAATATTCACGAACATGATGCTATATTTTTTCATAATTATTATATTATAATGATTCACATATGTTTTGTTTTAAAATAATGATATTTTTTTTACAACTAGGTGTGGTATATAACCACTAACACGTGATGTTTCATTTTAATACATTTCCCCATTAAATTAATTTATATAATTCATCATATCATGATTATGATTAGGATCATATTATTATTCTAAAAAGATTATTATTATTCTCACCCATGTTATATTTATTTCAATACTTATTTATCCTATTACTTGTCTTTTAGATAAAGCATGTCTTTGATGTACATCAATAGTTTAATAAATTTACTAAAGAGAATATAATATTTTTAAAGATAAAGAAGAATATTTAAATAAATATTTAAGATTTATTATACATAAGTTGTGTGTGTTCCTAATTTTCTCCGGATAAGAAACCATTTTATCTTGATTTTGTTATGCTATTATTTGATTTACCTTTAAAATGATGTAATATTTTTGTAAGAAAAGTAGGTTATCTATAATTGGTATCAGAGAATGGTTCTGTTAATTTGGGAATTAGAAATATATGATGTTAATGAAAAGACTTAGGATAAGACTATATATATTAATCATTTTTTAGAAAAAAATCATAACATTGGGATCCCATTAGATATTCATTTAGTGTTAATTTCAAAGAAGGATAAATTATTCACACATTTTTGAATTAGTTCTTTTTCAAAAAAAATCTATTTTTTAAAATAGTGGAAACTAGAAAAAACCAGGACAACAAATCATGTGAGATACAATGAAATGATTTCCTGAATGACATCCCCAATGCATTGGGATGTGGAGTTCAAAATTTCATGGAAATGTTTACCCACCTATCTCAGGATATGAACAATAACCTAAAAATGTGGAATGTCCTCCATCACAAAATAGGGTGAAAATGGATATTGAATCATTTATGAGGAAATAACCAATGACATTTAGTAGATCTTTTGATCATGTGTTTTCGAATAGTTGGTTACTCAATGGAGATGTACATTTCTATGATCTATTATTCTGAGAATGATAATTTGACTCTATACCTCTATTTTTTAGATAGAGAGGATGATAAATGGCGGGTATTGATTAAGAATGGAATGATAAATGATGAAATTAAAGAGATGAAGTGGGATGAATTTAAGAAAATATTTCTTAATTAGGATTTCCCTTGAACTCAATGTACAAAAATAGAGAGATAATTCATAGCACTAAATAAAAAGGAAGGTAAATCATTCATGTATTACAAATAAATCTTTACAGTGCTTGAAATGTATGCCTTTAGCTTTTTATCTTCAGTGATATGAAAAAGGATAAATTCATTAATGGTTTAAAAGCACACCTTTATAGGGATATAGAAATTTTATACATTTATAGTTATTAAAAATTGTATTTATGTTCTCTCAATGAATATATGGTGTTTGCATAATGGTCCCATGATGTCGACAAGAAGGGAAAAATAGATTTTCATGCTTGTGGATAAAATAAAAAAGGAGGAAAGTGGATCCAACCACCCAAGTGTCAAAAATTTGGGAAGAATAATCATGGTAATTAACTCAAAGGGATGTGGAAATGATTCATGTGTGGGGGAGAAGGCCAAAAATTTCATTAATATTGGAGAAACATGAAGAAGTTAACAAATATGATATAGGAAATTAGAGAACTACCCATTATTCAATGCTTCAACTTTAAGAATCAAGGGAACTATAGAATCCAGTGCACTAAACCTCGAGTCCTTGAGGGTAATCAGCATCAATAACCAACAAATAAATAAGATAAAAGGAATTATTATTTTATTATAGGTAATTTAGTGGACCAGGAAAACAATTTCATACAAGGTACACTTATTATTCACTCAATAATGGAAACATATTATTTGATTTTGCTTCTATGAATTCATTTATATCTTGGGAATTTTCTTTAACAATTGAATCAAATATCTGATACCATGAAGTAGATATATATATATATAAAACCACCTAGTGGTTAGATTATTGAAACACGAGTATTGGACTGTTCTCTTGTTGGAATATGTGGGAAGATTCGTCCAATGGATCTCATGATACTTCCACTGTTGGAATTTAATTCTATATTATGCATGGATTGGATCTCATCATATAGATCACACATCATCTCTTGGGAAAAATATATATATTCAAATTCTAAACCATCCCATGCTCATCTATAAATGTGTGGAAGACCATGAATCTCATATAGAAAATCCCTCAATGGTTTGGATTTTAATACCCTGTGAAGAAGTAATCCTCACATAAATGGATGAGTCAATGGAAGGTGTAAACCATGATAAAATTTTCATGGTGAGGGAATAAAGTGAAATGTTTTCAAGAATCAAAGTTTTCAAGAATCAACTTGGTCATGATACTATTATGGGTTCACAAAGGGGTTTATAAAATTCTCTATGTGTGTGTGTGTGCATGCTTTGATCATGATACTATAATGGGTTCACAAAGGGGTTTATAAAAAGTTATAATAAGTGTTTTTAAGTGTAAAAAGTTTTCAAGAATCAATTTGGAATTGGTTTTAGTAATACAACCCTTTATAATCACATTATGTGTATATAAATTTCACACTTATTTTCATAAGTCTAAATGGTATTGGTAATTTTAGTAAGTTATGTTGTTGATTTTGTACATTTCAATTTATAACATTGTGTTGAATTAGTTGTGAGTAACTTTTTAGTATGTTTATACATAAACAAGAAAGTAATGGGTCTTTATACAACTATATGTTTAATACTGCCTGTGAAATATTTTATTTACCTTTAAATTGATTATGTATTCAATTCATGATGTATGTTAATTATTCATTTTGGAATATAATATGTTCACTTCCATAAAATAAATATTATAGAATAGAAGAGTTATTGATTTATGTGAAAAAACCTAAATAATAATTTATGTCGTATGCATTAATTATCATAATATGTTCTGTAGTATGTCTTCTATTTCCATACATGCCATTGGATAATTTGATATAGCTATACGGTTGTTAATTTTGACAATTAATGGATGATTCACTATAAATATGTAATTACTAAAGAATTAAATTTAAACTATTGTGACCATTAATGGAATAAGGAACTAAATTATTAAATGTTGTATGGGACATTTTGAATAATATGAAATGATAAATTAAATATTCAAAGTGGTATGGGACACTTTGAATATATGACATGACTAGACATAAAAGGAATGTATTGGACTCAGTATATAATGGGTTGGGGACCAGTTAATGCAATCCATATAGGTTTTGGACTGGTTAGTGCAATCCCTACGGGTTGGGTACAGGTTAATGCAAGCCCTAAAGGTTGGGGACTAGTTAATGAAATCCCTAGGATGCATCAGCTGCTCTCAGGAGAAAAATTAGGTTATGGCACAAGGCCTTAACACAATCTATAATTATACATTCCCTCATTATTTTTATTGTATTTAATTGAAAAAGTGTGTATTCAACTGGTGAATATTCTTTTTTAAGAGCATGTACTTTTAGTATCAGAAGAAGTAAATGAAGAGGGAATAATGATTATTTAGTACTCAGAAAATTGGCTTCCAATTTATGATTTATAGTCAGTAAGGAAGGAAATTAATGTTATTATTTTATGCGCAACTCTGATTATGTATTACTTTCATTTGTAAATTCTGTACTTTCACATTCTCAGGTCACACTTAGTATAGTTAGAATAAATCATGGTTTATATGTTGCACATCCTATATTTGGTATAAGAGTGATTATGATTGGAACATGTTTTATTATAGCTATGTTAATATTCCATAAAATGTTCAATGGTAATTCTTGGAAAAAATGTTATGTATTGCTTCTTGTATTATAGATTTCCTTAAGAAAAAGTTTTGTGAATATTTTTAAAGGGATGTTTAAAAATGTTTTCATCGAAATATTATTTTATTTTAAAACCCCCCTTATTTAGCATTCATATGCTAACCCTACAGTTTCAATATTTTTTGAAAGTTTTAGTATATTTGAGTTACAATGTTTAGTGGATGATTTATATAGTCTTTTCCATTCAGTTTTTGAAGGATTGTAATACTTTTATCTGGTTTTCCAGAACCTAAAACGAAGAGATCCTATATAGTAGAACATGATGTGTAATTCTTCATCCTTTCATTTAAAAAAAATGTGCACAATGTTTTAATGAAACCTCACCGGATTTGAGCTACTCCTGGGTTGGGGTGTGGCAGTTAGTATTAGAGGATCAGTTTAGATAACCCTGGTAAATTAGAACAAAATTAAAAACTCGATTACATATTACTAAGTAGAGTCATTCTTAACATTTTATGATGGAAGATTAAGTAATCCTTCTAAATCTTCCAATAGAAATACTAGAGACCATAATTTCCAGGTCTTGTTTAGAAGGCTACAAGACTTTTGAAAACTTTCGTTTATCACGTAAACATCTCTACCGTGTATCCAATTCTCCTCGTGTACTCCAACTTCACCGAGGAATAGGCATCGACTATTTTCTTATGATGAACACCCAATTCCCATTCTATGCATGTAAGGGAAAATATTTTTAGGGTCTCTTCAAGTGCTTTACCCTAGGTGATAATTATTTTCCATAGAGGACTTCAAAGTGGTTGCACAAGAGGGTGACTTCCGAGCAGCGTACCTTTTTTAATTCTTGACCTACGAGCATTATGGACAAGTTATGGACTTTAAATTCCTTGATGACGAGTCTAACCATTTACGTTATTTACATCATGTTCATGAGGATATCTCCAAACTTCATATAGTTCATACTTTTTTCATGCATGAAGTTTAGATGTCCACATGTGGTTGATCCTAGTTGCTTGTGTTGCATCTGGACCAAAGAGATCGAAGAGTTTGGAACCTCTTTGGGGATCTGTTTGACTGGGAACTAGGGAAATCACCAACACCAGAGGTACATATGAAGAGAAATATAGGAGGATTCCAGGAAATCCATACTAGTGAGTTGTGAGAGGGAGCAAATAGTTATGTAACACTTTGGGTTTTATGAACCTTGTTCAAATGGATAATGTTTTATTTTATGTTTTGGATACTTTAATATGATTTTAAAAAATAATATATTTGTTTTAATATAGTTATTCCTTACTAAGTAAAACATGTCCCTTGAAATTTTGATATGAAGGATGTGGGTTTACCAACAAACCTCTTATCACTTCCTATAGAATTACTAGAGTCAATAATCATCAAGTCATGTTCAGAATACTATAACCCATTTGAGAACATACAAATGTCTTGAAAAAGCTTCTATAAAGTGTCCCTCAGGTCAAATATCCTCCATTCCTTCAAATGATAGAGCTACATATATTTTTGTATCACAAATGTATAATTTAAAGAGTATAGGTAGAGGGGAAAGTACCATGGAGGTATCTTCCTATATTTCACCTTATACAAGAACTACAAATCTTTGGGAAAGTTTCAAGAAGATGTGTTAGAAGTTAACCTTTGAGCGGTATATTTGTTCTAATTCCTATGTTTTACTATGTATGGGATGCTTTATGACTTTGAAGTTTTCAAACATGATGTAGTTTGAGAGATTTATAGGGAACTAGTCCACTCTCAAATCTCTAATCTCCACACCACACAAGCCTCCCTCTGGAAACCCAAATGATTTATCAATAAGGGTAATCCAAAACTCTCTCGGTGTATATAGAACAAACAATTAGAGGTATTAGAAACTAATCTAGGGATTGACCTGAGGATGATCAAAATATCCTCCACATTGGCTAACATTTTGAAGGTATGTTGGAAGTGATGTGTGTATTATTTTTCTAGGGGATGTGTACGAGTGTTTTAGAATTGAGAGTATGCAATTCTTTTAAGGGGTGATAATGTGACACCCCGAAAATTTTTCATGTGAAATAATAATGTTGTATGGTTTTACTTCATTTAATTTTTTTCTATTCAAACAAGGATTTAAAAATAAAAATAAGGCATGTCTTATTTAATTAATCACTAAAACGATTACATTGTATCAAGGCCAAAAGAACCTCACTACCCTAGGATTCCTACTAAAAGTCCTATTAAAATCATAGGGACACCAACCAATGTAATGAAAAATCCAGGAAAATTGTGGGGTTATTTCAGATCTATCATGATAAACATCAGTAGATCTAGAACCACAGCAATCGTTCTAAGAATCAGAGGAATTATGAGAACCATCTTTGCCTAGTTATTTTGAAGTTTAAGCACATTAATCATGTTTTTATAAGGAATTAAATTAAATTTCATTGTTTTTTCTTTTAATTGAACGTTGAATATATAATGGTTATAAGACCTTATATCCATTGGTTATTCTGGTTATTTTATATTAAGTATTTAATTATATTAAGATTTTCAAGTGTTTTAAGTATGCATTAAAGTAATTTATTTTAAACATGTTTTAAATTTACTCTTATTTATATTTTTAAATGATAATGTTTTAAAATTTAAAATTGATTTGAAATCATAACCTTTGTGTTTTAAAGAAAATACCAAGAGAAGTACACACTTGTTACTCATTTTTTTTTATTAAAAATAAATACGTTTTTGAGTTGAGATCATAATTTGGGAAAATGAAGTTAATGACTATGGTTGTATTTAGTGTTTTAACTATACTTCGTGAATAAGGTATTTATGTATTTCAA
Source organism: Viscum album (assembly GCA_963277665.1). Classification (NCBI taxonomy): domain Eukaryota; kingdom Viridiplantae; phylum Streptophyta; class Magnoliopsida; order Santalales; family Viscaceae; genus Viscum; species Viscum album. The sequence goes on from OY728138.1 coordinate 774,289,779, forward strand.
ACATTTAAGAAAGCCACCCTTAAATTTTTTCATCCTTGTATGAATAAAAAAAATGTTTTAATTAAAAATAGATTTTGGATTTTAAATATAAAATTAGTATGGGGTTTCCTTTGTGACATATTAAACTTTTATTTTAGATCTTTGATGTTTTGAAATTATAATGATTATAAACTAATGAAAATGTTGGTTTTTAAAATTTTGGTTAACCAAAGTAAAAAAAATTTATTCCTTGTTTGTTAAGGATCCATTATATATATAAACCTATTCCTACGATTAAAAAAATGAAAAATGGGGGTTCAAAACCCATGGGGCGTAGGTACTATAGCAGCACTGTAGCGTTATTGTAACAGCCGAGATACTGTTGCAATGGTGGAACTTTAGCGGTGGTAGGGGAACTGTAGCGGTGGTAGGGGAACTATAGCGGCAGCAGGTACTATGCGGTACTGTAGCAGCGTGGGTATTGTAGCAGTACTATTCACAGAATGGGTCTTGGGCCAAAAATTTGGCCCAATGGGCTATGTAATGGGATAAATGCCCACTGGGCCTACTGGCTATGTAATGGGTCTCCCTCTACCCAGTTAAAGAGGTCTTTTCTTTTCTTTAATAATAAAAATTATTCTTCGGCCCCAACCATTAAAAAAAATGCATTTTTACTTTTCTAAAAAAATAGGTGAGTACCCCACCTAACCGAGGGAAACCTAGAAGGGCCAGCCACTCAAGGCCTTGGTGAAAATCTCACAGATCCCTTAGGCCAATGACCCAGGGTTTTTCATGCATGGTGTGCGCTAACTCGCATGTGCATGCATGCATAGTAAGTCCCTAAACGTGTATGGACGTGTGTGTGCAAGGGGTTCCAGAGCGTGCCACCGTGTGGGGAGGCACGATGGAAGGGGGGCGTAGGATCACACCTGCAGAGTCCCAGTATAGGGAAGTACCAAGAAGGGGGGATGGGGATTTATGAGCTAATTCTGAAAGATCTGGGGTTATAAAGGATCCATGAAACCCATCCCATTTTTATTTGGGATAGGTTTTTTCAGAAAAATGTGATCCAGGCCATCTGATCTCGCCGCGCAGGATCTCGACCTACCGATCAGTTCATACGTCGAATATCCATAGCCACGGATTTCCCTCTGCATTTTTATCAACCATCTGATTGATTCATGATCTAATCTCAATTGTTCAATCCATTTTAAAATCCCACATTTTACAACAACTGTCTGATCAAATCAACGCTTTAATCACGACCGTTCATCCGTCTTTAAAACATCGAATCTTTTTTCAACTGTCTGATCACATATTGATTGATTTAAGTCGTCCATTATTTTTCATACCTTACCTACATTGCCTTATTCTTCCTCCCACCTCTCTCCTCACCAGTAGTTGTCGTTGCACCCTTTCCCTTTAGTTTTTCCACACCCGTGACACCCGGTGGCCCCCTTCTTTGTTTCATTTTCCACAAGACCCACACACTTGGTTTTATTTTAAACTAAGGTGCATCAATCTTCCTTTCAATTTTATTTAAATATATATTATATTTTGTTTATATATATGACTCATTTTTTACTCAAACCCAACGAGTTTTTTCCTTCCAGTTCCTCCATCATCCTCCATTCTTATTCTTCTTCTTCTTCGAACTAGGTAAGGGACCTAGTTTTGTCTTTATTTGATTTCATTTACGGTTTAAATATATATATACACACACACACACATTGATATATATGTGTATATATATATATGTGTGTGTATTTTTTTATTCTTTAATTCTACTAATTTTTCTTGGATGGGTCTATAAAAATGAATTCTTGGTTTTTAAAAATGTTATTTTCATGCAAATCATGATAGGGTTTTATGTTTTCAACTAAAACTAGTTTTATTACATATATACACATATGTATATAAATATGTTTTTTCAATAAAACTATACTGGTTCCTTTTATTTAAGGAAGAAGAGCCTCTAATTTAATGACATTCATAATGAATGTGAAGCAGGCTTGGTTTCGTGGTGTTTTATGAATTATAAATATGCTTGTAATATTACACACACACACACACACATATATATATATATATATTCTTATTTATGAAACAAACCCTCAGTATTACATTATGATTTTCAAATATTGAACATTAGTTTAAATTATGTTTTTATTATACATAAATTATTTTATGTATTCTTAAATTTTGATGAAGAACCCTTAAGTACATACAGTTATATATATATATATATATTATAACATCCTAGTTTCGAAAGCTGCCTAGAGGCGCCCCGTACCTAGTTGGTCACATGGCCTCAAGAACATTTTCCATAATGCCAGAGGCTGCCAACTAGCAACGAGGGCCATGGGTGTGATAGTGGGGAAATTATGCCCTCATTGGCAGAGTAACACATTGGAAGTAAACAAATGGAAAAAACGGAAGCAGTAATAATCCATACAAAAGTAAACAGCGGAAGACTGGAAATAATAAACTGGAGCAGACGTGTATATAAATGATGCATGATATATACATCTAGGAAATCATACAAACAAATCACAATGCTGGAATAAAAATCAGTACTAAGCCAAAGTAAAAAAAGAAAACAGATAAACTTCTCCTCAGCATCACAATCCTCAGTTTAGTCCCATGCTCTCTCCAACTCCACAGAAAATTATGTACCTAATGTAGAAGGGTGTTTTCACTTATCTATACCTGCAGTAATATAATCTGTTTGGCCCCAATTTCATATCCCAAATAGGGTGTTAGACTAAATCCTAGTAACCAATCACCACAAGATCTGTGCCTAATAGTTAATGAATATATGGCAGGTAATAAACAAAAGAAAGTAGTAAACGAGGAAGTACTCAGCAGAAACCAATCATATAGTTTCAATCATTTAGTTTTATATTTTAAGTAAACATCTTATCAAGTAGGTAACCCTCTGGGCAGTTCTCTCAACCTAACCCCTCTGGTTCAAACAAAACAAGGATACTACAAAGACTCTCTGAGGAAGCTCTCTCAGTCAATTCCCCTTTATAGTCCCAAGAATTAAAGACTCTCTAAGGAATCTCACATTGTTAATTCCCTTTATAGTCAAAACTGATAAAGACCCTCTGAGGAATCTCACATGGTCAATTACCTATATAGTTAAAAGTGATAAAAACACTATGAGGAAGCTCACACGGTCAATTCCCCTAATATTCTAATACACCAGGTTCTTATGGCCCTCTGTAAGTCAAATGAGCATATAAATGCAATACGGCCAAAGTAAACCTTAAGAACTACTTGGATAAATAGTCTATAATATCTCATGCATGTTAGATAAAATAATCACTCCATCCTACAGTACTAGGCATGGGAAACATCAAGGAATCCTAACGGCTAAACAGGACTAAACGGCCGTAAACATAACATTAATGGGAAAACACATCCAAATCATAGGAAACAACCCTATTCACATCCAATTAACCTCTATTTACGCATACCATTATATCAGGAAATTAACAGGGTTAAAATGATAAACACGCAATACCCCATTCAAGGGTATTGGATGATATTGCACATATAACTCAAATACTTTCAAAGGAAAGGCACAAACCACCTACCTCGACATTGGGAGATCCATATACTTGAGTATTAGAGCATGAATCACCTTAGAATGCCTAATATCTACAAAAATGTATAAACGTTCAACAGAGGATGACTTGAGAAGGAGGAGTAATTAGTAAACGAAGCTTAAGAAGAAGAGATAACTTACCTAGGTGATCCCAATGTCATCGATGGCGGTCAAATATGAGATTGGATGCTCTATCAAGGGCTTGGAGAAGATTCACGGTCGTTCATTTCTCTCTCGGACAAACTAGGTTGAAAAGTAGGACATTCTATCTATTAGATGTGACCCTAGTGTGTTTAATGAAAAAAAAAAGAAACTACATGACGTGTACTTTATAAGTACACGGCGTGTACTTTCCTAAAACGGCCCCCACATTAAGCCGTCTCCAGGTCACTACACATGGTCATGTGCATGGCCTCTACATGGCTAGCATCTGGCTACCCGTGGTAATCGACTACACGGCGTGTACTCATAAAGTACACTGCGTTTACTTCAAAAATTTCCAAATACTCCTCTTTTTCTCAAAAAAAATTGAAAAAGAAAAACATACCTTAAAATAAGATTTGGGTTCTTAAAAACTTCCCCCCTTAAATAAATTCATCCCAAAATTTCCCTAACAAGGCAATGTAGAAGAATAAACCTTGAACAGCTCCATCCACTGCGATCGTACGTCTGCCTTCCTCTCCCAAGTCTCATATTGTACTTGCATGTGCTGCCATAGAACTCGTACTAGAGTAACAGATCAGCCATAGAGAACCTTTTTACTTAGATAGGAAATCCAGATAAGATGCTATTCAAAAGATGCATCAAATTCCAACTCAACCTCCTTGGGTTGGAAGAAATGATATGGTTCTGAGAATTAACTTTGAAGTTGAGAAATGTGGAAGACTTCGTGCATATCTCGGTGCCTCTGAGGCAACTGCAACTGATATGCAACCAGCCCAACTCTCTCCAACACCTCAAACGGCCCGACGTACCTCGGCGAAATCTTACCTTATCTTCTAATACTCCTATTCCCCATCCTCGGTGTGACATGCAGAAAAACCTAATCTCTAACCTCGAACTCCAGAGGTCATCTCCACTGATGAGCATAAGACTTCTATCAAGACTGTGCAGTAGCCATCCTCTTCCGAATTAACTCTATCAGCTCAATGCTCTCCTGGACAAGACGAGGTCCCACCATAACGGCATTTACTGCCTCCATCCAACATAAGGGTGATTGGCATGGCCTACCGTACAAAGCCTCATAAGGTTCCATCTGAATAGTTTCTTGAAAACTTTAATTGTAGGAAACCTCCACGATAGGTATGTGATTCTCCCACGAACCTCTAAAATCTAGGATGCATGGATAAAGCATGTCCTCAATCACCTAAATCATAAGCTCGGACTGGTCATCTATCTGGGGATGGTAAACTGTACTCAATAGTACATATGTACCCAAAGATTTCTAAAGCCCCTTCCAGACCCAAGAAGTAAAACATATATCCCTTTCTGAAACAATGGAGTGTGGAATTCCATGTAAGTGCACAATCTCACAGATGTACAACCTTCCCAGCTCATCAACATTGAAAGTCTCCTTTATTGGTAAAATGTGAGAAACCTTCGTGAGTCTTTCAATGACAACCCAAAATGCATCATTCCCATGAGGCGATCTTGGTAAACCTGTCCCAAAATCCATCGTGACATCATTCCACTTCCACTCGAGAATGGGTAATTGCTGCCAAAGCCCTGCTGGTCGCTGATGTTCCACCTTCACCTACTGACAGGTGGAACACCTCATCATGAAACCAGCAACATCTATACTAATACCTAGCAACCAATACTGATGGTGTAGATAAAAATACATCTTGGTGACACCAGGATCAACTGCCCAAATTGAGGAATGAAAGTCCCACATCAGCTCCTCGTGTATGTCTGATGGCACCCATATGCACCCCAGGAAACACAAGATCTCATCTACACCTATGGTCCATCCAAAAATAGGGTCCTCTCCTATCACTCTTTCCCGTGTGACTAGACCTTCAAAATATGATATCTTCCTCATTCGCACTCGATCAAGAATAGTAGAGGTAACAGCCACAAAACAAAGAAAAGTCTACCCCTATATATCATGCGCCTCCAAATGCATCTCAGAGAACAAAGCCATAAGTTTTCACTCACTACCGGCCTCTTGAACTTCCTGTATCTGAGTCCTCCTACTCAGCGCATCAACCACTGTGTTTCCCTTCCCAGGAGTATAGGCAAGCTCAAAGTCAAAGGATGGAAGGTACTCAACCCACCTTCATTGTCTCAAATTTAAGTCACACTGAATGAAGATATACATGAAACTCTAGCAGTCCATGAAAACCAAAAAATTCTCTTCAATAAGATAATGTCCCCAACAGCGCAAGGAAAGAACAACAACAGCCAACTCGAGATCGTGCTTCGGGAAATACCTCTCATGGGGCCTCAACTACTGAGACCCATACGCAACGAATCCTTCTCCCTGTATAAGCACAGCTCCCAGCCCGATACCTGAAGCATCACAGTACATAGTATAGCTCTTGGATGGAATTGAAAAAACTAGTATCAGTGCTAAAGTCAACCACCCTTTCAGCTCCTGAAAGGCTGACTCACAAGAATCTGACCACAAGAACTTTGCACCCTTCTTAGTCAGACCCATCAGTGGTGCTGCTAAGTGTTAAAAGTTCTGTATGATATGTCTGTAGTATCCAGTCATCCCTATAAAACTCCATACCTCAAAGATGTTCTTTGACTGCTCCTAGGAAACTACAGCTCTCACTTTCTCTTGGTCAACTGATACTACTGTCTCTGAGATAACATGACCCAAGAAGTGAATCTGGTCCATCCAAAAGTGGCATTTTGAGATCTTATCATATAACTAATGCTCTCTCATTGTACTCAAAACAATATCAAGATGGGTAGCATGGTTGTGTCGAGTGTGAGATTACACTATGATATCTTCCACAAAGACCACCATGAAAGAATCCTAGTATGGATGGAACACTCAGTTCATCAGTTCCATGAAAACTACTAGCACATTCATGAGACCAAACGGCATAACCATATACTCATATACACCATACCTACTTCGGAAGGTTGTAAGAGGTATATCAAATGGTATAATGAGCAACTAATGATAACTAGATCTCAAGTCAATCTTTGAGAACACCTGGGATCCTCGAAGATGATCAAAGATATCATCAATCCTTGGAAAGGGATATTGGTTCCTGACCGTTAACTAGTTTAGCTTCTGATAATCCACAAAAACCTGAGGGTACCATCTGCCTTCATCACGAACAAGACAGGAAACCCCCCAGGAGAAGTACTGGTTCAGATGAAACCCTTTGCCTGCAACTCCTTCAACTGCTTCTTGAGCTCTTGTAAATATGGTGCAGTCACTCTATAAGGAGGAATGGACACCGGTGTTTCCCCTAATACAAGATCAATAGAAAAGTCTACCTCACACTCCGGAGGCAAACCTAAAAATTCTTCTCGAAAGACATCTCTGAAACGATCCACCACTAAAGTAAAGTCCACATGTGAAATCCCCAGGTCATCTAGATATAGACTAGTAATATATGTTGTAACTCATCTAAACCCATGAGGCTTGGGTCCCGCTCTGCTCGCCTGTACATCCCACTTGCCCTTATGAAGAAAAGATCTTCCCTCTGGTGATGTGAAACTCACCCTACGGCGATAGCAATAAATTACTGCCTGGAAGGGAACTAACCAGTCCATTCTAAGAATGACATCATAGCCCGTAATCTCTAGGAAATAGAGGTCCCATAAAAAGTGACACCCACCAGCCTCTAGAGGGCACTCCTTAAACTGATTCACACTAGCCGTTCTAGTCCCAAACGGAGTGTCCAGTGTCAAGATATCAGTAGAAGAAAATATATAGAGCCCAAGGCTCTCTACAACTGCAATAGATATAAAGCTATGGCAATCCCCTCTATTGAAAAGTGTAGAAGCTAAAATTGAGGCTACTAAGATTGTACCTCGCAATGTAGAGGGTTTGGGTTCCTTCTTCTGTTGGGTCTGCTCCACTAAAAAAGTCTGACCTGCACCGTGGCCCTACGACCCCACCTTACCACCCTGAGCTAATCCACCATGTTGTTGCTGAAATCCTGGAGACTGTCTACCACGGCCACAACCTCCACCTTGGACTAAATGGATAGAAGAACTCCAGTTCCTAGACTAGTGGGAAACTGGTGGTACTGCTCCTGAACGAGGAGTCATAGAACAACCACAATCACCATATACTCGTGAAAAGAACTAACAGAAATGATGAAGATGACCCATCTTTCCACAATATTGGCACTCACTGGGTCCCTCAGGAAATGTGGCCTCATATACCCACTTCTCCTACATTGGTAGCATACAACCTGGATACTAGAAGATGAATCTTGCCTACTCTAATCTCCTCGTGCAGTCTTCCTATGGAGCTTCCTGCTATCAGATTGTTGAGCACTAACTCTTGATATCGAACCTCCCTTTCTCCCAGCTCCAAAATCCCTCAGATTTCTCTCGGTGATCAGCTCCTGGTTGACTATAAGATATATCGAAGTAAACCTGAAGATGTTCACCTAATATTGGATATCCTCCCTGAGACCGTCCTCAAGATTCCATGCAAGGAACGACTCATCGCCCCCTAGAAAGGGTGTAAAGCATTGCAGCTCGATGAAGTGAGAGGAATAGTCCAAAACAAAAAGAGTAACCTACTCTAAACTCATAAACTCTCAGGCTCGATTGACCCTCAACGTCTCTAGGTATAATTAATTGTAGAAGGTGCGTTGAAACTAATCCTAATCCAAATTATACTGGAATCCGACCAGTGATATCACATCCCACCATCTCCTAGAGGAATCCTAAAGAATGTACATAGTGATATTAACCCTCCTATCTGGAGGCATCTCCAGATGCTCGAAGATCATCAACATGGATTATAGCCATGACTCTGCAGCCTTTGGTCCTCCATCCCCTGAGAAAGTGGGAGGATGTTGTTTCTGAAAGACCCACATCAATTCTGCCATCGATGAGATAGGAGGCGGTGATCCCTGAAAGTTCTAGATTATCCTCATAAATTCTTCCATGAATTTTGCATCAGTACCTATGTCCAGTATAACAGCTGGTTCCAAGACTAGAATAATGGGAGGATCTTTAGGTAGTCCCTGATCAGCCATATCTAGTGTCTGGTCACTGCCCTATAACTGGCGGACAACCGGAGGACATCTTGGTGGCATGACTCTGCGAGGTCAAGCACACACCTTTAAACAAAATCATTAAGGACTAAAAACTGGAAGCGTGATAAGGGAATAGGATAAATAAAACATTCAAGTTTTACAAAAGAAGACTACATGGTGTGTATAATTACTACACGGCGTGTTCCCTTAAGCCTTTTACATGGGCATGTACTTCTACCAGCACTGGTCATGTAACACCCCAAACACACAACGTGTTGTCCTTACACACGGCATATACTTGAATTTTATTCCCCTTCCAGAGTTTTTCTACATGGCTAAGACACACGGTTCTCCTTATAATGAGATTACCTGGAATGTTTTTTCCAGACACTGTGTGCAATAAGAGAGTTTCACCAACCCGTGTTGTTTGTGACACGGCCGGATACATCGCTCACACTACATAGCATATTCCATATGGACATGGTGTGTACGTCTTAGGTTTCAACTACCCGTGTTGAAATTCAGACAGGTGAAAACAAGGATGACTATACATGGCGTGTCAGTTCCAGACACGGTGTGTACAAGAATATTTAACCGACTCGTGTTTCTCGTTACACGAACAGATACTTGGGTTTCACTACACGGAGTTTTCCATATGGACACGGCGTCTACTAGAAAATATAACATCGACCTGTGTTGTTAGTTACATGGATGGATTCCAATATTACACTACATTGTGTGTTTAGAACTGACACGATGTGTATAACCTAAGGTTTCTCCATTCGTTTTGTTAGTCACACATGCGTACACAGGGTTAACACGATATGGTGTGTACAACCGGTACACGGTGTGTTCCCGCAAGAATTTCACTATCCTGTGTCTCTTCCCACATGGCCTATGATGTCGTTAGAGACTACAGGGCATGTAGATAATGTAAATGGTGTTTACTTAATAAAAACGGTTTCTTCACGAACAAAAGAACACAGGGCATGTAGTCAAAACTACATGGCGTGTATTATGGGTTTCTCTGGACATTAAGCCTCAAAAACTACTCTGGATCCCAGAAAAACACTGAAAGGAATGCCAAAGTTCCAAATTCCAATCTGTGAGGGGCTATACTCCCTGTGAATCAAATCTTGGCATCTTAAACATGTTATAACAAGAAAAACAGGGTAATGATCCACCAAATTCCGGTCCATGAGGGCCCATAACACCTCAAGAACCAAAGTTTGGAATTCATTAAAAAAACCATATAAAAAAATACCCTATCAAACAGCAGGTATTTTTTCAAGTCATCTATCACAACAGCATTCATATCTAGCACAACACCTATCACAACAACATGAAATCACTAATGCATCCTATATGTCATGGCAAGAATGCATGAAATGTGATCCCTAGAAAGTGACTATATGATGCATGAGATAGAATACCCTCATCACATCGGGTTGCAACAGAAATAGAACCTCAATATCATCAACAATAACAACACAAAACATGTGAATCACTCAAGGTGAAAATTGAATCAACTGTAAAATTGAAAAACCAAAAAAAATCAATAACGAGGTAGATTGGATTTTCCCTATATGTGGGTTAGATACTCCTAGACAAAGCTTTTTACCAAGTACCTATTCTTTCATATCCCTGTCTATAGGCTCTAAATAGTAAGTCAAGTGAAAATAATTCCTCTGATACCACTTTGTAACGTCCCGATTCTTGAAGACGCCTAGAGGCACCCCGTACTCGGTTGGTCACATGGCCTCAAGCTCATTTCTCCTAACGCTAGAGGCTTCTGACTAGTAGAGAGGTTCGTGGGTGTGATAGTGGGGAAACTATAGCCTCATTGGAAGAGTAACACAGTGGAAATAAACAAATGAAAAAAAAAACAGAAGCCGTAATAATCCATACTAAAGTAAACAGTGGAAGACTGGAAATAATAAACTAGAGCACAAGTATATATAAATGATGCATGATACATACATCTAGGAAAGCAGCCAAAAAAATAATAATGTTGGAATACAAAACAATACTAAGCCAAAGTATAAAAGAAAATAGATAAAAAGCTCCTCAGCATCACAAACCTTATCTTGGTCCCACGCTCTCCAGCTTTATAGCAAATCAAGTACCTGAATAGAATGGTGTTTTCCCTTATCTATACCTGCAACAATATAAACTATTTGGGCCCAAATTCATAGCACAAATAGGGTGTGAGACTAAATCCCAGTAGGCAATCACCATAAGATCTATGCCTAACAGTTAGTGAATATATAGCTAGTAATAAACAATACAAAGCAATAAACAAGGAAGTACTCGGCAATAACCAATCCTAATGTTTCAAGCATTCAGTTTTATATTTCAAGTAAACTCCTAATAAAGTAGGTAACCCTCTAGGTAGTTTACTTAGCCTAACCCCTATTGTTCAACTAAAATAAGGATACTACAAATACTCTATGAGGAAGCTCTCTCAGTCAATTCCTCTTATAGTACCAAGCGTTAAATACTCTTTGAGTAAGAACACACGTCCAATTCCCCTTATTTTCAAAAGTAATAAAGTCTCTCTGAGGAAACTCACACGGTCAATTCCCTATATAGTGAAAAGTGATAAAGACTCTTTGAGGAAGCTCACACAGTCAATTCCCCTTATAGTCTACAACACCTGGTTCTCACGACCAAGTGTAATTCAAATGAGCATATCAATGAAATACGACCAAAGTAAACCTCAAGAACAACTTTTCTAAACAGTCTGCAGCATTTCATGCATGTTAGATAAAATAATCACTCCATCCTATAGTACTAGACATGGGAAACATCAAGGAATACTAATGGATAAATAGGACCAAATGACCGTAAACAGAACATGCATGGGAAAAATCATCCAAATACTAGAAAACAACCCTATTCACATCCAATTAACCTCTATTTACGCTTACCAGCATTGCAGGAAATTAACATGGTTAAAATAGTAAACACGCAATACCTTGTTCAAGGGTGTTGGAAAAAATTGTACATATAACTCAAAGACATTCAACGGAAATTTACAAACCACCTACCTTGGCATTGGGAGATCAATATACTTGAGTCTCAGGGATTAAATCACCTTAGAATACTGAAGATCTACCAAAACGTCTAAAATATTCAACAGAGGAAAATTTGAGAAGGAGAAGGAATTGGGAAATGAAACTCAAACAAAAGAGAGAGCTTACTGAGGCGATCACAACGCAATTAACAACGGTCGAATCAGAGATTGGATGCTCAATTGGGGGCTCGGAGAAGATTCGCAGCTGTTGGGTTCTCTCTTGGACGAACTAGGTCAAGAAGTAAGGTATTATGTCCATCAGATGTGACCCTGGTGCATTTAATGAAAAAAAATCCATGGTGTCTACTTTATAAGTACAAGGCATGTACTTGCCTTCACCAGCCCCCACATTAATCAGTCTCTAGGTCACCACACATGGTCAGGTGGATGACCTCTACATGGCTAGCACCCAGCTACCTGTGGTAACCGAATACACGGCATGTACTCATAAAGTACATGGAATGTACTTAAAAAATGTCCAAAAACTCCTCTTTTTTCTCAAAAACACTAGAAAAAGAAATACATACCTTAAAATAAGATCTAGGTTCTTACATATGTATATGCATTGATAATGATACTTTTATAGATTCATAAGGGGGTTGATAAAAAGTTATAATAAGTGTTTTGATGTGTGAAAGGTTTTCAAGATTCAATTTGGAATTTTTTTTAGTAATACAACCATTTATAGTTACTTTATATGTATAATAATTACACACTTATTTGCATAATTATAAATGGTATTGGTTATGTTAGTAAGTTGTGTGGTTGATTTTTACACTTTTCAATTTATAAAATTGTGTTTAAATAGTTGGGAGTACTCCTATTGTATGTTTATACATAAACATACAACCAATGGGTGTGTAGACAAGTATACGTTTAACACCACTCATGAAATATGTTTTTACCGTTAAATTGATTATGTATTCAATCCATGATGAATTTTCATTATGAATTTTGGAATATAATATGTTCTCATCCATAAAATAAGGATTTTAAAATTTAAGGGTTATTTATTTATGTGATTAAACCTAAATAATCATTTATGTTATATTCATTGGTTATCATCACATGTTCTATAGTATGTATTCCATTTCCATACAAGTCATTGGTTAATTTTATATAGGAATACAGTTTTTAATGTTGATAATTAATGGATAATTCATTATAAATATGTAAATTCTAAAGAATGTAATTTAAAATATTATGACCATTAATGGATTATGGATCTAAATTATTCAATGTGGTATGGGACATTTTGAATAATATGAAATGATAAATTCAATATTCAAAGTGGTAAGGGACACTTTGAATATATGACCTTACTAGACATAAGAGGAATGTATTGGACTCAGTATATAACGGGTTGGGTATTAGTTAATGCAATCCCTATGGGTTTGTAATAGGTTAATAAGATCCCTACGATGCATCGATAGTTCTCATGAGACAAATCAGGTCATTTCACGAGTCATTGACACAATTTAGCATTGTACATTACCTCTTTATTTTTATAATATTTAATTGATCGATTGTGTATTTAACTAGAGAATATACTAGGTTAAGAACCTATACTAGTGAGTATCATAACAATTAAATTCATATGGCATAATTTTTATTCAACACTATGAAATTTTTATGCAAATTTATGATTTACAGTTAGTAAGGAATGAAATTAATTTTATTATTTTATGCACAACCTTGATTATGTATTAATTTCATTTTTAAATTATGTACTTGAAAATTCTTATGTCACACTTAGTATAGTTAGAATAACTATTGGTTTATATGATGTTCACCATATATTTTGTATAAGCATGCTTATGATTGGAACATGTTTTATTATAGCTCTGTTAATGTTTCTTAAATTGTTCACTAGTAATTCTTGAAAAAACTGTTATGTTTTACTTCATGTATTGTAGATTTATTTAAGAAAATGTTTTATTATTGTTTTTAAGGGATGTTTTAAAATTTTGTTATTGAAATTTTATTTTATTTTAAAACCCCCTTACTAGGCATTTGTATGCTCCCCCTATGTTTTCAATGTGTTTTTACATGTTTAGTGGATTTGAGATACACTATTTGTTATAAGATTTGTGGATTATTTTCCATTTAGTTTCTGAAGGATTGTAATAATTTTATATGTTTTTCCAGAACCTAAACCAACTAGATCCTCTATAGTAGAACATGATGTGTAATTCTTCATCTTTTCTTTTAAAATGAAATTATGCACCATGTTTTAATGAAACCGCATTGGGTATGGGGAAGTCTGGGATCAAGGAATGACATGATCTGATATGGATACATGATTTTGGAACATATAAATATAATTTAGAAGAATTATACTAAAAATAATAAATAACTACATTGAGGTAAATAGAGAGAAATAGTAACCCCAAGGAAAAATGGATGTTCGGGTAGTATCCCTTACCTTATGTCTGAAAAGGGTTTTCACTTGATCTTAATGTCCTAAATAATCACAATAATTTCATTAATCTACTAATATGGGGCTTTTATACATGAATTTTATTTATTATATTTTTATTATTATCATTTATTTTTTTTTATGAGTTATATATTTTAATCTCATAATTTTTGGGTTTTCATGATTGATTCACTTGTATATGTGTATGGAAGTTCATGTAGAATGGGTTTAATTATATAGAATTGAAATTATATGTTACTAATGAAAAAATAGATCTTTAATTCATATTATATATTATTAATTTCCCATATACGAGGATGAGTCAACAAATAAAATGTTAACGATAATCATTTAAATTAATTTTAGCAGTTTTTCAATCACAATGAACTAGTTTTGTTCTTTTATTTAATATAATTTAAATATAGTGGTTCTAGTACATTAAATGTGATATAATAAATATATTATAATATTTTTCAACCATAAAATTTTTTTCAGGACTAGCCTTTAATATGGTAATATTAATTTAAAACCAGTCATCCTTGAATGTGATGAATTTACACATCACGGATCGTGTTGGAATTTTTTTTAAACAAAAGTAGAGGGGAAATAATTGATGATGAATTATTAAATTATCATAATAAAGTTATATTTTATGTATGTAACTGGTGTTATCAGTCTATTTTGATGAGGGAATTCGAGGATAGAATAAGAAAAGAATGAACCTAGAAAGAAAACAAAAGATTGGAAAAGAGGAATTTTCCACTTGAATTTCTTCTCCTTGAGAGCCTAAATATGGGAAAAGTTTGTGGTCTATTGATGAGGATAAGAGATCATAGAATTAGGGAGCATCTTGGAAATATATTTAAGAAAAATATATACAATTATCAAAACATTTGAGGTGCGATGACAATATGTTGTGAGGTATGGTATTAGTAGTGGAGGAGAGGGGTGTTTCTCATTATTTTATTCATTAGTTTATTATTTTTCTAAAGAAAAGAAATTTCTAGGATTACTGTGAATAAATATAGTAATTATTGACTTTATGTTTGAAATAATTGTCACTTACATCATCAATGACTCAAGCATGACTCAAAAAATCATTTATTTACTTATACTATAAATTACCATATTTCACTATTCACCAAAAAAATCAAGTATTTTATAAAAATCGCAAAAATTAAACCTATCGATTTTTGTATGTATAGAATTAAACAATGAAACACATTTTATAAAATTATTTTCTAAATATGATGAATCTAATTTTTAGTTAAAATCCTCATTTACTTGAAAAATACATATTTTAAAATTATTACTTGTTTTATAACACTTTGAAAAATTGAGTAAGGTCACATAAAATTATCATTAAATCATAAGAAAACAAAATATAAATTTAGGAATAAATTTTTTGAAAATGAAATTTCATTTAAATTATTTTTTTAATCCTAAAATTGTAATTAAATAATTATGACATATAAAATTACCAACACTTATGAATAATTTTTAAAACAATTAATTACTTATACTATGATATAATTATATCATACTTTTATTTATAGTATACCTAAATTTTATTTATACTTTCATAGCTGAGGTGACTATTCATTTGGCCAGTATACTATTCATAAGGTTCATATTACTATTCCTAACGTAAACTTACTATCTCATCAGTATAGGATCCTTAACTTCTAGAAATACATATTATTTAATTCCTTATTTATCTATAATGTTTATATTGTGTTCTTATGTGATTTATACTATATGAAATAATTATAAGATGGGAATTTTCATTGAAAATATTTTGGGTCATTACAATAAAAACACATTGGTTCAAACTATCCTAAACCATTTAATTTATGTAGTCATGGGAATAAACAATATTGATAGTCTTGAGACAAAATAACAATCTAATGAAGAAAATAATCAAAAAACCCCTCTTATCCCCAATAAATACCACCCCTTCTCCTCACACCTTCAAAGCCTTGTAGTTTTTCCAAATTCTTCCAAATTCCCTCCCTAATCCTACTCCCCAAATTTTGGAATATTTAGTCTCATAAAAATACCAACCCTATGTTCCTTAATGAGGTTCTCAAGGAGAATAAATTCAAGAGGTATAATCCTCTTTCATTCTCTTCTAATTTGTTTCCTTTTAAAATTCTCTCATCATCTTCCCTATCAAATGAGGCATGATAACTCTATTATCAAATATATATATAAATTGTATTATGTTAATGGAAAATATTTAATCATACCGCTTCTCTATTACTATTAATATAAAAATAAAATCATGAATGTAACGTGTCGATTCATCACCTTCATGGATGGAAAGATTTCATTTTCCATTAACACATTCAGATATTCTCATGAGGGAATTACTATGGTTAAAATAGATTTTTTATAAAAATTATAAGTTATATAAAGTTTAGGATCCAATATATAAATATGAGATTATATAAAACAATATAAGTTTTTGATGGTCGTACAAACTATAAAAATAAATTAAATCATTTTAATTAACATTTTATCTAATGAATCAACCTAATAAAATATTACCATGAGATATATAAAATTAATAAACTTGTATAATTTTATTAATAACATATAATTTCAATTTTATTGAATTATTCTCATTTTAGAT
The DNA here is from genome assembly GCA_963277665.1 of Viscum album. Lineage (NCBI taxonomy): Eukaryota > Viridiplantae > Streptophyta > Magnoliopsida > Santalales > Viscaceae > Viscum > Viscum album. The sequence goes on from OY728138.1 coordinate 774,306,684, forward strand.
GAACATCCATAATTTTGTACTGGTGAACTAATCATGAAACATAAGAAAACAAACACTCTTGAAACGTTGGAGTTGAACTCTATAACTCATAAAAATTTCCATAAAATAAGTCAAAAAAATTATGAAAATAAAATATATTTGTAATAATTTATAGATTTAGTAATTAATGAATTTAATTTTATTGTCCTAGATACTAAACTGAATAACAAATTTGGACATAAGGTAAGTGGATTCTCATGACCGACTCCTTTTTTGTGAGTTATTCCTATTTGATGTAAAATTTCAATGTGGATATTCATTTAATAATATTAAAATATAATTTTATTATCCATATCATTTTATTCATGGATAAAAAAAATTAATATGATTTAGTGAAAAATATAATGATTTTCCAAAATAACTCTTCTTTCCAAATCATAGCTTCACTCTTCTTGATATTATTTCTTCTCCACTCATGTGTGACAATTATTTTACAAAATATATTTTCCATATCTCATTTGGGAACCACACATTTTTTTCATGAATGTATTCATTAAGAAATGAAACCCATTCCTTTCCATTGGTTATTTTATTTGTAATATTGATATATGTTCTATGTGGGAAACATGATGATGTAAATGTTATGATGTGATGGGTGTGCCCAGTTTTATAGAGGGTGATAATCAATTGGGTAATGATATGAGACACTGTGAAATATGTGTGAAAATGATTCTATATTTGTTCAAATTTATTATGTTATGATGATGCACATATTTTATACCTGAACATGATTATATATTTTTCAATAACTATGTTTGGTATTTGGACACTAAGACACGATGTTTCATTTTTATGCATTTCCATATTATAAGAAATTATATAAGTCTTCCTATCATGATTATGATGAGGATACTATGATTATGTTATGATTATTATTATCATTACCACCCATTTAATAATGAATCGTGTGATTATTTATCCTCATTTGACTACATAAACTACGGATAAAGAGAGGTTTAGGAGTATAAAGATGAATATTTTAAATAAATGATTGTACTTCATTATGCATAAATGATGTATGGTCCTAATTTTCCTAATATAATAAATTTATCAATCCTATATTTGTAACTCTATTGTGTTTTTTATCTATAAAATTATATAATAGTTCTGTAATAAAATTAGGGAAGCTATAATATTCATCGTAGAAGTATAGACGTTTCACGATACAGCACTATCAATTGTATCTCACCAAGATATAAGGTTTACATAAAAGTTATGTAATAAATTTTAACATACCCTATACACATAGTTGAACTTTTGTACAACCTATCCCCACTAGAAAAATGTAAAATATAAAAGTACAATCGATGTACATTAGGATATATTGTGATCTAGATCTGTGAAATACAACAGAGAATGGGACCAAAAACATTCATTAGTCATGTTCTCATACAATAATAGATTTCACTCATGTTTTCAAAGGAATATTTACGTATCCCTCTATCAGAAGATATTAATAACTCTAGATTATTGATATTATATTGGAGAATATATTCAAGTGGTACTTGAAATGATTGAAGAGATAATAGTGGATATCAAATCTATTCAAAAACACATCAATGTATAATATGGTAATGTGGAGATCTATGCTAATAATCATCAATGAGATTTAGATTTAAATGTTTGGGATAAATTATTACCTTATATATTTTCCTAGAAAAGTGTTATGAAGTTTGAGAAGAAGGTAAATTAGTTTTCTCAATGAAATGAACCATTTTAAATTCATCATCACATCTGATTTATGGAATATTGTCCAAAACTCCCACTAAACATATATCAAGTGCATGAAATGTTCTATATATCCATCTTGCAAAAGTAAATACCATATCCCTAAAATTTAGTAAATCTAAAGGCTGTATAATTGGAGAATTATCTCTCTTAAACGGAGGTTTCAATAAATATATTAGATCCTAGAGATAAATTTATATTCAACAACACAACTCACCATGTCAATGTACAATAGAAAACCCATATGTTTTAATAGGAAACATGGGAACCTAAGGAAGCAATGAAACAGAAGTACGCCAAAGTATATTCATCATAGTGTTTGATATAAAATTTCATGGGTTATATTTATTATTGGTAAATGATGTCTTGACCCCAAAATTTATATATTTATTTTCCTTCTAAAAAAATTTCTTATTTCATAATATTGTATAAAATTAATTCACTAAATAAAAAATTAAATATATTATTATATTAATTTATAATATTGAATTATGAGGATATATTTACCCAAAAAATTACACAATAATACGATACAAAAATAAAAAAAATATTAATAAAAGAATAATATTTTTATCATTTTGATATCTGAGAATAATCACATCCATGAAAAACTATGCTAAAAAACATTAATAATATAATCATGGTTTTTTAAATTAAATAATATATCATTGAAAATAATTGATATTAATGATGAGTTAAGTAATTTAGATGTATCTATCGGTAGTAGGAAAAAATATGTCTCTTAGAAATACAACCATGCTAAATGTAACCTTATTATTAGGAATAGTAACCTATATATTATAAAAGTTACCAAACAATGGATTAATAAAACAATATTTTTTTATCTTATAAAATATAAATGAAATAAAATTTCAATATAATATAATTAGATCAATTGGTGAAATATGATAAAATAACATAATGAGACTTTTAGTATTTGAATGTGCTTTAATTCATTACCACTATTATTTTTTTGATAAATTACTCTTCATAATACTTTTATTAAGTTTTAATTGGTTTTAATTAATTAAAACTTTTAAATTACAAGTTTTAAAAAAATATTTTTATACCTATTGATTTAATGTTACTAACATATTTATATATTTTATTAGCATAATTTTAATTTTATTATAAAGATAAAACCAGGACCATCCTCAATGAGGAACCATGGCTAAACCTCATCCAAATAGTGGACCCACTGGGTGAACCCCATGGGAAGTCCCGCCAGATGTATGCCACAAGGAGGTTGTAGGTCGGTGTGCATAGATCATGTCCATAGTGTGTGTGCCCATGTATAAGGCCCATGGATGACACTATAAGAGCCCATAGGTCCATCTAGGTCACCCATTGGACCATAGGTCATGTGTATGCAATGTATTTAAATTCAAATAAATGTTAAACATATAGTTATAGATATAAAGATCACCCACCTTGACAACATTTTTATTTGGAGTAGAGATGTGTGTTTATCCCATGTGTTTTTATCTTATTCATTCTACAGTATCCTCCATCGGTGGTCCCACCTTCAACCACTAATTTTCCAAAGACCTTCAGAGTTCCCTTGACAAATATAACTGTGTTTCTTTTTACATGATATTTTATCTTAATTGGTATTAGTTTCTCTCATTTTCTATATCGATTTCAATAGTTATATTGTTTTTAGTTTTAATATTAATATTTTCATCTTTATATTCTTCGTCAAATTGTTCTTATAGTTCTAGTCCTATTCTTTTATGGTTTCTCAATGGTGAAAGTGTTTGACACTAATGGTTTTTCACAAGTCACTGTTGGATACCAATGGTGAGTCATGAGTCAGCATTGGAACCAAACTGTTGGTTAGTGAGATACCACCAAATTTCAATGGTGGGTATTTTTAATCCATATTAGAGATCAAAGATTAGTTATCATTGTACTTGGTTGTTTCTTCCCTACTATACACAAACATGGCATAAGATTTATTAAGATTTCAAATAATCCTCTTTTATTTTCTTTAGTCAGCCTTATTTGTGTATGAAATTGATTTCCTTTTAGATATTCAACCATTTTCTATTTTTTCTATTATTCATTTTTTATTCTTAATTTTTTTCCAAATATTTTTAGTAAAATAATTTCAATGATTCGTAATTGGATGCTTCCAACTGTAGTTCGTGACCCACAGATGGACATCCAATGGTAGAAAAAAATATTACTTCTTATAGATCCTTTAATAGCTTTGTGTCATATAATAAATTTTTTATTTGTTGGATGTTTTTTCTCAACTTTGGAATGGTATCATTTGCCCAATTTAGACACTATTGGACATTTCTAACAGTAGTTCATGATCTTCCGCTCTCTATTTTTAGTGGTAGTTCATGAACAATGAGTAAATATAATTTTATGTTTCTAATTTTTTTTTAATTTCTGTCATTAAAAATAAATTTTTTGTTAATTTTTTTATTATTTTATGTTGAAATATAATTCTAGAGTGTGTAAAATTAAATGTAACATTATTTTATGAACATTTATTCTTAAAGATTCAAGGTCATTCCATGCTCTATTTTACTACATTTATTTTGGATCATGATGTAAAGAATTATTTTTTTAGAATTATTTTGTAATTTATAATTGTATTAAATTGATTTAAATATCATATAAATAATTTAATAAAAATATTTATTGATAAATATAAATATCATTATTTCTATGTTATTCAATTTTGGCTTTAACAAACAAAGATAATGTCCACTTTATTTAATTATTATACACTAACAAGTGTCGTGAATATATTATACATAGATATTCCCCCATTGGATCATTGTTTTATTGATGTGTGATATTTATTCAAGGAATAAAAACATATACATGTGTAGATTATTTAACTAGATTAAAAAGTGATAGATATTAAACAATTTTACTACTCTAAAAAGTGTTCACAAACTTCTATAATTTCTGTATCATAATGTGATCACAGAAGGACATTATCTTCATCATTTGTTCCTTCCAAGTGATCAAAGATTGTTGTGCTTCAAGATCATCAATATTTTTTTTCCATATTCTATTTTCCCTATATTTTTTTTTTATTATTGTAAAATATTTCTATCTGTAGGTAATTTATTCATCTTTGATTTCTTATTTTACCATCAAAATAAATTATTTCATTTCTGTGTTTATTCCACATCCTAAAAGGAAGTCATGTTTGTGAATCTAGGAAAAAAATTCAAGTAAGAAGACCAGGATGGTCCCATATATCAATATTAGGAGGTTCCTATCATTTATTCAAAAGGCAAGGTCTGTAACAAGGTTCTGACACCATTATAAGTGAGGTTCTTAGTGGGTACCAATATCCTCAAGAATTTTAAGAGACTGAAGAGTAGACTACGATATTTGTTGTCTCTACCAATATAAATCATGTGTTCATTCATTTTTATTTCTATTATAACTCAATTAAATATCACTCCACTCAATAAATAACATTTTTATAAAATTTTGTTGTATTTTTAAAAAAAAAAAATTAAAACCACTATTGACCCCTCCCACATTTAAAATTTTCTACCAAAATTGATACAAAGTTTTTGTATCATAGTGTAGTACCTTACTTATAGAATAATTATCCTCTTTGATTATTTTTGTTCCTTTTTTAAACTCAATGGTAACATATATCCTAGATATAACAGTTTAAGGAACATAAGAAAAGTATTATTTTAAGAGGTCAGGTGTCAATGCTAATGATTAATAGATTCAACAAACACCCCATTATTTGATCGGAGTTACTTTGGTTACTAGAAAGGAAGAACTGAAACTTACATATAAAAACATTGTGTGGATCACTATACTATCGTGGTTAATATATATAAGCAACACGTGTTTTATCTAGAGACTCTTGTAGGAGATGACGAGGTAAAATATGTTTTGAATTATAATTTGATGAATATTTTTTAGCTATTATATAATGAAATTATTCTATAGTCATGTTTCTTCTTTTAATACACCTCAGAGAATATAGAGAATACTTATATTTAATCATTGTGGTACTAAAAAGATCAAGAAAACCATTCCAGAGATACTTTATAAATAATACTAGGACTTCACAATGCGAGACAAAAAAATTGTAAACTAGATGTTCCGTCAGTTCACCAGTATAACCAGCGGTATGATTATTCATAGAGAAGTATTAAAAAACACATCTCAAGTGGAAAGAGTACATATATATATTAAAAAATGTGGAATGTAAATACGGTTTCCATTTATGAGAGTAATAATTTTATTAAGTATGATTTAGGTGAACTTATAGGCCCTCTATTGTAGTATGAGTTAGATCAGAAGAATATTCTTGATGAGGGGTCTTCTAAAATAATAGTTATATCTTTGTAATAAAATTTTATTAATACCTATAATTCCTCTGAATCAAAATTTCAATAATGTTACAAGGATGTGGATCATATAATAACAGATTTTTTTGGTTCATGAAAAATAGCTGTTGGGAGTGGTCATTTAGAGGATTTCCCGAAAGGAATATAATAAATGTAATAATACTAACAATAATGATGTATAGGAATTAACTTGAAATTATTTCCCAAATAATGGTTACATAATGATTGAATTCCCTAAACTAAAATAACCAATAAATAAAAATTAGAAAAATAAGAAAGTAAAAAAACAATCTTTTATGGAGGTTGGGATAGTTTAGAAAGTTTTGACTCGTGTGGTGTTTCTAAAAATGAAAATGAGACATAGAATGTTACCTTCACTGGTATTAAATATGAGGTAAATGATTCTATCATTACTCGATTAATAACTACAACTAATTTTGGTACAAATTCTTTATCTAGATATGAATATAAGAGTGTTTTGTATTCATGCTCTGATTCTAATTCTATAAATTCCAAACATAAGAAACTACTTGAAGAAAAAAATAAAAAAAGAATGATGGATTCATAATTATAAAAAAGTATAAATATTATAAAATTAAGAATAATAAGTATACTACATAAAATTTAAAAATAAAAAAGTTAATTTAAAAATACGGAATGATTTATTTATCAGAATGATAAATCAAAAGAGTATTGTAATTATGAATTTCAAAAAAAAAGATGAAAATGAAAAGTATTAAGAACTATTTCGTAGTAAATGATAAATATCAAGATAAGATATTTAATAAATTTTTTGATCATTTTACTAAATTATAAAATGAATCTATGAAATTAAAAAATTGTAAAAAAAATAATATATACAACTTTTGGGTCAAATGAAAATGTCTTTATAGATTTAGAAACTATTAAAAAGGAAAATATGGATTGAAATTTTTTTCAATCATAATGGGGAGAAATATACTTTTTTAAAATTTTTTAAAATTGAAATCTTATGTCTTTAATGAAATTAAACACTAAAAAGAATGATTTTGGATGCAATATTATTAGTCCATGTTTAAATAAAACTAACATTACTAAAATCAAAAAAGGAAGAATTTGGAGTGTAAGTGGTTTTAAATATACAATTAAAGGGAATTATGGCAATGAGTACTCATTGATATTTACACAATCTCTTGGGAATAATAAAACCTTCTATTCTAATGATTTAATTTCTATTCCTAATATTAATAAATAATTTAAATCTATTTGGGTGCATACATTTTCTTCTACTAATTTAGTCGGAACCAAGTTGGCACTAGTACTAAAACAATCTACATGATTGTATAATTTCATGAAATCTATGATAGATGTATCAATGAATAATTTTACTTAGCTAGTGTAACATCTAGAAACATATTTGGTGATATTTCAAAATTATTATCATTCATTTCATGTGATGGTTTCCTTATCACATTTGGATATAACTCTAATGTTCATATTAAAGTTATTGGTAAAGTTGGTTTTTATATAACATTTATTATTAAAAAAATATCATATGGACATGGATTAAAGAATAATCTAATAAGAGTAACATAGTTATGTTATGATGTCTAAAATTTAATTTTATAAAATTATAAATGTACTTTTCTAAAAAAATTATTTTCTACAAATAGAAGAGAAAATATATATATTATTTATTTCTCTAATCTCACAAAAACAAAAGGTTAAGTACCTAAATAGTGTAGAATAATATGAAATATTGTTGTATATGAGTCTTGGTTATGCAAAATTCATACAATTACACAATTAAACGAATCATGAACAGGTTCTAATACTAAAAAAGTTACATATTATAATCAATTTCATTGGTGATTTCTCTTTAAAAGTTAAACCTCATAGAGAAAAAATAAAATCTATAAATGATGTTAGTACTGCTATATTTTTATAATTATTGCATCTTGAGTTGGTTGGACCTATATAACCTGTAATCTTTTGTTGTAAAACTATGCTTTTCTAATTGAATATTATTATATTATATTCTTATGGATTTATTTCTTAACACATAAAAATTAAAATTTCTCTATATTTTGTTCTTTTTAAATGCTTATTTATAATTTAAAAGAAATTTAAATCATCTCTATAATAATTTATAGAGGAGGAAAATTATTGAATTTATTATTTGATAAATTTGGTGAATTAATTGGTTATAAAAATTATTTCTCATTCGGTAGGACACCACAACAAAATGGTGTGGTGGAAAGAAAAAATAGATATATTTAATAAATGTTTAGTTCAATGATAATGGAATTTAGTGTACCTTAGTATTTTTGTATAGAGGATATAAATACACATTTCCTTGTTCTAAATATATTTTCTATTATAACATTGCTGAATAATACCCCTTATGAACCATTCAATGAGTTTAAAACTAATGTTCATTATTTTAGGGTATTTGGGTATAAATTACAAATCTTAAATATAAAATATCTTTTGACTCTAAATAAAATAATGAATATTTATATTATATTAAAATACTAGAAAATATTGTAGAGTCTTTAATAAGAAATTTTTTGTGGAATAAAATGTGCATTTAAGGTTTAATTAAAACAATTATAATAATAAGGATTCTGATTAATTCATAGAAAATGATGAGTATAGTGAATTTGAATATTGGTGTAGACAATTACCATGGTAATGAAAATAAATCATTTGAGGGAGAGAATATCACATCTAAAACTGATCTACATGAATAGAAAACTCTTAAAAATCACTCTATTGAAAATGTAATTGGTAATGTAGAATCTGTAATTCAAACCAGAAATTATGTTTTACTTTACTATTACAAATCTTCTTTTATTTCTTTCTTTATTAATATCAATGTTGACAATGAATTAATTAATTAAAATCGGATTAATTGTATGCATTATGAATTAAATCAATTCAAAATGACTAAGGTGGTGTATTTAGTGTCTTTTTCAAAAGGTAGATCTATTATAGAAAATTAATGTCTTTTCTATAATAATATTTATGAATTTGGAAAAAAAGATAAAAATAATGAAATAATAGTATCTCAAGGTTATTCCCTGGAAGTCAGAATTAAATTTTAAGATTCTTTTTCTCCTATTTCTCGGATAGAAGCAACTATAATACTAATAGTCTTGTCCTATTTTCAAAACAAACAATTATTTAAAAAGGTTATAAAAAGTTATTTTTAAATGGAATTATTTTTGATGAAGTATTTGTTAGATAAAACCATATATTTTCATATGATAATTTTCCAGATCATTTTTTCAAACTCAATAAAGACTTGTATGGTCTTAAGAAATATCCAAGATATTGGTATGATATACTCACTTGGTTTTATTGAAAAAATAATTTTCAAAAGGTAAGTTTGATACAATCTTGTTTATCAAAAAATGTTCATGTGATATACTTGTTTTACATATATATATAATGATGATAAAATATTTGGATCAAAAAATGATTCTCTCTGTAATTATTTTTATAAGATAATGAAAAGTGAATTTTATATGAGCATAACAAGAGTTCTAAATTTTTATTTTAGTTTGAAAATTAATCAAATAAAATAATGAATTTTTATAAATCATGCCACATATTCTAATGAATATGTATAAAACTTTAGACTTGATTATTTTAAAATTATGAAAATACATATGAGAAATCATTCTATATTGGACTTGGATGAAAATTGTATGTTATTTGATATTAAATAGTATAGGGGAATGGTATAAATTTTAATGTATCTCACTATTTCTACACTAGTAATCGTGTTCTCAGTTTTATTATATTTTAGGTTTTAGTAGAACCCCAAATAAAGTTGCCTTAAAATAGAGTAATTACATATATCAAGGGTACTGTTTCTACTGGACTGTTCTAATCTAATGATAGTTTTTTTGAACAATTTTTTTAAACTGATTCTGACTTTTAAAGTTGTATACGTGATCCAAAAATAACTTTAGTTGTGTATCACTTTTTAAGAAAATTTTTAATATCTGGTAGATCTATGAAACATCTTTTAGAAGAAATTTCAATTGTCGAGCATAAATATTTTGATGCTGCTAGGTTTCGTTCACATATAATTTGGATAATAGAAAACTTGTGTCATTTTAATATCATTTTTAACGAAATTCTATTTTACTGTGATAACTCAAGTTCTATTAAAAATTTTAAAAACCCTCTTCAACACTCAATAACTATTCACAAAGATGTAAGATTTCATTTTCTAGGGGATCATGTAAATAAAAGTGACATATTTTTATTATTTATTCATAATAAGAATCAATTAGATGAAATTGTCACAAATTCCATTGATTTAGTATAATTTGATAAGATAAAATTATAATTAGGTATGTCACAAGAAAAGAATATTTCTTAGTATGATCATATTCCTTAAATATGTTATTAAATGATTTCTTTAATTAAATTTTTTTTACCTAAATAAATATAATTAGTTTATATAATTTAGTAATGTTATTTTATAATAATTACTATCTGAATTATACTCCATTATCATCATCATATTTTTATTTAATAGGAGAAAGAAAAGAACAAGGAAACAACAAGGAGAGCATAAACCTAGGGGGCCTAAAGTTGGGTGACCTGAGGGAATCCCCTATACATTCCTTGAATATATTTCTATTTGTTTACTCGTGATAATTAACTAATATGTTTATTTTAAAGTAATTATTTATGAATAAAATAATTTTTATTTTATATATTTATTATAATACACTTTTTGATAAATTTTAAAATTAGGGGGGAATTTTTGTTAAAAATCTACAAAGTGTTTTTGTTTTTTAATTTACAAAAAAGGGATTGTTTGATAGTATTTTAATTTGATTTAATACTTTATCATTGTTATTTTTTTCATAAATTATTTTGCATAACCATTTTAATAAATTATCAATTATTTCAATTAATTAATACTTTTTAATTAAATTTTATAAAAAATTTAATTGTCCTACTTAATGATTTAATGTCACTAATTAGATTATATTTGTTATTTACATAAGTATAATTTTTTTATAATGAATAAATTTGGAACATTCTTAGTGGGACACCATGGCTAGCCCTCAACCACATAGGGGACCCACTAGGTCAACCCCCTGGGTAGGCCTACTAGATGCACCACACAAGGGGTCTAGAGACTAGCGCTTATATTACATATTGATATTATATAGGCACATATATAAAAACTATGGATCACACCTATATAGTGCATAGGTTGGGCTAGGTTTCTCATTGGGTCATGGTCCATGTGTGTGCATTGTGTTTTAATTTTAATGTAAGATATACCCAAGTTGATTTATATACCACTCTATCACCTTATCACCATTTAGATGTGGGACATCGATGTGTGATCACAATTCATCTTTAAAAAACATGGTCGAATTCTCATCCATTTAAAATAATATTTCTCATTCATATAATCATTTATTTTTTATATTTTTTTCTGCTTCATTTCAAATACCATGCTTTAATTCTTCCTCTATGAGTTTTCATCATCTTCATTCCTTAGTCATCTTTTGTAGTGGTTCCACGATTGACCTCTACATTACAAGTGATATTCACAATACCTATTCCAAATCTATCTGATTTTATTCTAGCCTAGGGGTTTATCTTGTTTGGTCTCAGAGTCTCTCTCTATTTATCATGAATTCACTGGTTATCCTTGTTCGAGTTCTAATACAATGCTTTTCATTTTATTCTTCTTTCTCAGATTGTTCTTCGGATTTAGATCTTATTCATTGAGGGATACTCATATGTGACATCATTAGACATCAAAAATGAGTAATGATTTACCATTGAGACTTATGGTGAGTCATGAGTCACTGTTGGATACCAACAGTGAATCACAAATCACTATTGGAACCCACCCCATGGTTCTGTGATCTACTGCGAGATTTCAATGGTGAATATTTTTACTCACTATAGGGAATCAATGGAGTGTGATGTTACTCACCATCAGAAATTAATGGTGGGTTATCCCTGTCCCTTGGTTTTTTATTACATGATATACAAGAACATAGAATAATCATAATTAATATTTAACATAATCCTTTTTTATTTTCATTAGTTAGTTTTCATTATGTATGAAATTGATTTCCAATTTAATATTCCATTGTTCTTATTTTGAAAAATATTAAACTATTATTCATATGTTTTTTGTCATTTTTTTAGAGATTAATTTCATAGATCAACTATTGGATACTTCCAATAGTAGTTAATGAATACCCATTAGAATTCCAATGAGAGAAAAAATTCATTTCTTCCCTAAAAGCCTTTAATTTCATAGTGAAATAGAATAAATATTGTTTTAGTTGGATGAATTTATTTTCCCATAAATTTATAATGACATAATATTCCATTTTAATCCATTATTATATATTTCCAATCATAGGATAGGAACCACTACTCTCTGTTTTCAGTACTAGGTCATGTTTCAAAGTTACATAAAATTCTATGTTTCTAAAACTTTATTTTTTATTTAAATTAATGTTATGAAAAATAATTCCTTTGTTAAAAGTTTTATTATTTTATGTTAAAATATAATTGTACATTTTGTAAATATAATTTTAACAATGTTTTATTAACATTTATTGTTACCGATTTAATTTCATGTGATTATCTATTTTACTATAGTTTATATTGTCAGTATAATCTATAACATTATATGAGTCATTCAATTTTTTTATAATTTTGAATTGGTTTTAAATAAATTAAATAACATATTAATTGTTATATATTAATAATTAATGATGAAATATAAATCTCATTTACTCTATATTTTTAAATATCTACATTAACAGTCAAAGGTAATGGTCACTTTATTTAACCGTTATACACTAATAACTATCATGAAGATATTAAACACATATACACTCACATGTGATATTTATTTTAATTATATAATAGATTTATTCATGTAATAAAACCATATACCTACTGAGATAATTCAACTAGACTACCAAGTGAAAGATTATAAATATTTCTACTACTCTAAAAAATTGTACATGAACATCTGCAACTTTTGTATTCAGTCTGTGATCCCCAAAGGTATTCATATTTGACATTTTTTCCTTCCAAGTGATCAAAAATCATTGAGCTTAATCTTCTTGTAAATTTTTTATCATCTATTATTTTACATGTATTATTTTTTATTTGTATGATATTTTTTTCTATTAGTAATTTCTTCATGTCACATTTCAAGTTTTTCTCATCAAAATAATTTCCTTTAATTATTTGGTTATTCCACATACTAGAAATAATTCATCATTGTGACACAAAATCAAAATTCAAGAACCAAACTTGGTTGGTCTCCTATTTCTTGATTAGGTTGTTCCATCATCTTGTTTAAAAGTTTGGGTATACAAAAATTTTATCTCACCTTTAATAGTAAGGTTCTTAAAGGGTAACAATATTCTAAAATATTATTGGAGATCGGTGAGTTGAATATGATATTTGTGATCCAAAAGGCTCTAAATATTACATTATTTCATTTTTATTTCCACTATAACTCAACTAAATATCTCTACAGTTACTAAATATAAATATTATAAACAAATATTTGTTTGTCTTTATGTTTTTTAAAGTGACTATTCTCCTCATCCAGTGATATTTTCCATTAATAATGATCCAACATATGCCATCATTTTTAATCTTAAAAAATACATATGTTCTACATTAGTTCTATTAAATTTATATCTTAAATTAAAAAATTCAAATTAAAAGAATATTTTCTTAAAAATTTTTAATAAAAATCTAAATTTTTTATATAAATAATAATATAATTTAATGATAAAATATGTAATTTTTAAAGGTTTATAAATATAATCATGTTAGAAAAAAATTATTATTTTTGAATAAATGTATATATTATTTAAAATTTAACTTTAAAATATATTAGAAATTATATTTAATAAAGGATTTTTTTTTAGAATTAATGTGTTGATATTATCATAGAGATATTCAATGTTATTTTTTTAAACAGTTTGAATTTTTAGTGAATGGTGGAATTAAAAAAATATTTTACATAATAAGTTAAATTCATGGTTTATTTCATATTAGATTATGTAAGAAACCATTATATATTCCTCACAAACAAAAATTATTATTTATATTCACAATATATCTCACTATTTTTATTCTAGAGAAAAAAAACTAATGAATATTTTATTTAAAACCGTCTTTCTTTCCACCTTATAAATATGACCCTTCACCACCCAACCTCCTTCCACATAATATATTTTCTAATATTCAATAACTCTACCCTAATGTCTCATAAAATCACTTTTCAAGTTCTAGTGGGTTTGGTCTCATTAAAATACCATTCCCTTATCTTAGGATGTTTATCTAATGGGGGTATTTGAATGAATATGTAATTATATCAAATGATATCTTTTAAGTTGTTTTATTTTTTTTAAATCACCAAAATTTATTCAAACCATCTTGTTATAATGAAATTATTGACATAATTATATTAAAATGATAATATGTTAATAGTATAACCATTATCTAACATCATCTAATTTATTCTATAATAAAAATTCTACTCATATTATGGTCTTCTCACCGCCTCTATCGAAAATGTATTACAATTTTCATAATTTAGTTACTGGATTATTATATAATAATTTCATACTCTAATATAAGAATAATAATTTTATTTTATTTTATTTTATTTATAAATTTATAAGGGATAAATAAAAATAAAAATTAGGTTAAAATGTTTAAGTTCATCATGTTTTTAATAAAAACCTAAATGAATTAATCATTAAATGAAAAAAAAATTAACTCAATAAACTATGACTATTTCATAAAACATATAGATATTTAAAAAAAATAACAATTTTAAAAATACGAAGAACCTTTAGCTATACAATTATGATTTTAGGGACTAATTTTCCAAAAAAACATCCACCTTTATCATGAAATAGATGAAACATATGAACTATGAAATGAAAATCTTTAGGGATGTGAACATAAACATTATGTATTAATAAATAAATCATGAAAATAATAATAATAATAATAGATAAATTTATTCAACTTGAAATATTTCTAAAATAATTTATTAATTAAATTTTATCTTGTTAGTTTTTGGCTTATATGAATGCACTATACAAGTAGGTGCTTGTTGTAAGTGAACACTCAAGCCTTAAAATTTATATTTTAAGATATAATTTATCTCCTTTTAAATTTATTTATATCTTTATTTGTTACATTTACTTATAACTTATTCTATATATTTGATTCATTTATATATAATGTGTTTCTTTTCAATTTCATTGCTAGGGATAATGATGTTTTTCATGCTCCCTTACCAATATATTCTTTAAAGAAAACCTAATTAAAGGAAAAATTTATATTTTTTCATGTATCATACATTTATATGGTTTTATCATCATTAATACCTAAAAGTTTCTTTTTTATTAAATAATTTTTTTAAATTCCCTTAATTGTTTTTGGGGAAACCCAACTCACTTATTCCCGGGAATGCTTTTTCACTCAATTCATAAAATATTGTTTAAGTGAATCATTCCTACGCCAACATCCTAACAAAATTCTCAAAAAATTTCCTTCAGTTACTATTTATAATCATGAAACATATTTATATATGAATATATGAATATCCAGAAATCCTTATTCAATTACATTCATAGAAATAATAATGATATATGAGTTTGTTATTATTGAAGAAACAAATATGTAAACAATTTAATTTTCATTGGTTTTACTTATTCTAATACTTTATATATGATTTGATTATATAGTAAATGTATTAAAGTACATATTATTATGTAATGGGTGGTGTAAGAATTATGAATCCCCAAATTCATTGGTTTAATTTTTTCACTCATGAAATATCATATATAGAGTACAGGTAATATGCCTAGCACACTATTTTTTGTTATCTTAGAAAATATAATTGACTTATGATTATGATTTAATATTTTAATATATAAATTTATACTTATGATTATAGGATATTTTGATATATTTTTCATTATGGAATCCATCCATGTGAATATATATGATCCTCATCTTTTTTAATTTGATGTTATGCCTCTTGACTCAAATAGTATACATCATTATCATACTTGTTCACTAACTAGGATTTATATCTCAATATAGTTTTTATAAATGTCTCAACAGTATCCATTATGGTAGTAAAATTATAAAATATATTTTTAGAATATTTTGGATAACAATATAAAGATGAAGTCATTAATTTTTACATTGATGTATTAGGTATCTAATCTCCCAATGAAACTAGTCCTCTAAATTTCTCAGTTTTATTTTATAGAATTATATATTAAAAATAATGTAACAATATGTGTATGAGGATCAGGTATTTATACCCTCAATTAACTTTTAATAGACACACAACCTATATATACCTTTGATAAGCCATGTTAAAATGGTTCTCCTTTATAGAGAATCATATATTGAGCTCCATATCAACAATTATTTGATGAAAAAAATATATTAAATGGGTATCATATTTATGAATGTAGATGATTACATTGAGAATATTTCATCCAATTTCATTTTTATAGATCATTTTAAAAATTCTCCAAAATATTACTTGTGTAAAGATCATTTATTTTTCCACCATTTTAGATATTCTATTTTGTTTCTAGAACTAGTATAATTATTTCTAGTTTAAGAATCCTTTTATCACTTAAATAGTTAAAAAGTTCAATCTCATTTGATAGAACATGAATTTATCATGGTTTAAATACCAGTATATCAATATATAGTTATATATGGGTGGGATTATTTCATCGATCAAAGGTTATAATTCCCTTCATATAGGAACTCTTGGTAACTCTATATAAGATATTATTGTTTTTAATATACTATATCTTTAAGGTATCATTAAAATATACCATTGATACACTCATGTTTTATGAAGATATCCATAATTCTATTTGATAAAAATTAATAATAATGGATCATACCAAGGAACATCTAGAAAATAAAAATATTATGGTGTATTTTAGGATTGAAAAATATGAGATTTTTCTTGTTCATAAATAGACTATGGGACACCTATTATTTTTGAAGTTGAATTTGATAGTTTCATTCTTACAAATTAGATTTAAAGGCTCAATGAATGAGGAATGATATATCTAAAATTGGTCTCCACATATATTTTGTATCCTAAGAAGATAAATGTTGTTTACCCTTTATGGAGTTTTGTTATATATTTGGATGATTACGTGGATTATTGTATAAGAATTAATTTTTTGTCTCATACTTATATGGAGGTGGATGAGTTGATGATATTTTGGTTAAAATTAAGGTTGGACAGAGTAGTGATAGTTTTTATACTATTTTTCATGATAAACAAGCATAAGATTTTTTTCTTATCAATTTTAAAAAAAATCTATCTATTTTTATTTAATTTTTTCTTTTAGTGTTATTCTCCAAGGGGATCTTATCTAGATAACCATTACTCTTGAAAAAAACATAATAATACATATTATTATCAATATGTTTTGGAATACATACCGGTTTATATTCTTATCAAATTTACATTAATTTTATATTCCAAATAATAATAATAATATAAATATATAATATTAAATGATAATATATATATGTATTCATTGTATTATGAGAAAGAGGAAAGGTTTTCATGAGACTAAGGTATTTGGATTGGGGAGCCTATTATGGATTGGTCCACAAAACTTTAGTATAGTGACTCTTGCCTATCCACTATGGATTAGTTCATATTACAACATAATTATTCCCATTGTGGGATGATTTATCATCCTAAAACAATTCCAACAGCTTGGATACACCTCCCCCATATGATCTATAAGGGCCGACTTGGCCCTAACCTTATCTCCTCCCTCACAAACTATATTGTTGGTTTCCTCCACTGTAACACCACACTCATACATGTGAAATCCCACAATTAATTAAACTACATCACCCATATTTTCTATTATACAAAATAAAAATTACTTTCACAAACCAACCCTAGTCGACCCCGAACCGATCACCTGAGCCGGTCCGCGACATGGCCAGAGAGGCGTTCCCAATCCTCCCGAGCTGGCGATAAGTGTCAGGGAACCAACAGAGACCACGGGAACGATTTATCCCTAATAAATAAAGTAGCATGAATAATAAAGAGAAGTGTAGGATAAATAAACCAAATAAAATGACTAAACAAGAAATAATAAAGGTAACTCTAATCGAACTAGATGACATAACTACCTCTATGTGACCATGAAGGTCACTCTCTGACTCAAAGATAAAGTGTCGCCCAACCTGAGCTCACCCAAGCTGGAGCCTCTACAAACACTAAAAACAGAAAATAAATATAGGTGTGAGTATTAAAACTCATTAGGTAAGCCTGATATATATTCCCAATGAACTACCTTTAAAATTAAGAAACATAAATTCTAAGTTTGAACTACAATATATTAAAATATGCATTTATACAATTTTTACTTGAAAACAAATTAAAAACTGTTTCCCTTAGTCATTTGAAAAACAATAACCAAAAATTTTAAAACACATTTTCTTTTGAAAACCTTAATTTAGGAGTTAAAAAAAATCAAAATATCACTTTTCAATAAAAAGACCACATAAGGGTACCAAGGTAGATATAACAAGGGAAATGTAAATAGGAATGCAAATATCTCAGCAAAAATTCAATAGCTAAAAATTTCTAGACATAGGCAAACCCGAGAGATCGAGAATAATCCATATGACACTAATACCTGTAATCCCATCTATAGTGGCATTCCACATACGATGAAATCTAACGCTCTAAAATTCTTGGCCATCCTTTCTCAGGAAGACTAAGGGAAAATCTCATAGCAATAAACCTAAACATAACTGCCTACTATGGGCCATTGGTCAGTACCATAACCTACCAGTGCAGTACTCGTCTAATAAAATTCTTTCAATATGTCAGGATCGTATGTCACAATTATAAAAGGAGGTGAGCCAACAGATGTTGTCAAGCATCAAATCACAACCTATATTTATAATAATATTCCCCCGTAGGTCTCACCCCGTGTCTCCCTAAGGATTTCCCTCACACCTCAAATTCAATAAATACCAAGGGTTCCCAACCGAGGGAACCATATAATGGAACTCGAGGATTCCATACTGAGTAAATCCCATCCATCCCATGTCAACGAGGTATGAGGGACATCTACGGGGGGTTTGACAACAAACAATTTACGTCATTTTATTTAAAGTGGCCAAACGGGCCCATAAACACTATTTACAAAACTTACTTTTATCAAAGGTACAATTTCCACATTTCCAAAAGAGATGTAAAAAAATAATTTAACACATCCAAATATTGATAAAACTCTTTTTAATATAGTTAGACTACACACTCAAGACCCAGCTATTTTTATTGAAATGTCAAAATATGAAAAAACACAAACCACACTTTTGTAAAATCCAAACCACTTTGGAAACCACAGAAAAAACCAAAAACATTGTTCCTCAGGACACTGATACATTTATAAACCCTAACAATTTATTTTACATCACACTTTACTCCAAAAATCCAAAAGGTGACTTTATAAAGAAAAATAGGAATGCAATGTTAAATAAAAAAATTTAAATGTAACACTCAATGAATCATGAACCCCAATATGCATGCCATAATTTTATTTAAATTGTTGAAACATGTTTTTAAATTTACAAACCATGTGTGTAAACATATGGTATTCACAACTCGACACAACACACAACCAATTCATAAAAGAAAAACTATTTTTGAAATATAACGCACCCCAGAAACACACTCTTTTGTAATTCGCACTACCAAAATAATTCACTCAATGTTGATCAATTTATAAAACATCAACCAGAGGCACAATAAGGCCCCTAATCAACACACCCAATTTTTCACATAATAATACTTTGAAATTAACTGCATAATAAAACCATATCAAACAAGACTCCAAACATAGACCACATACTAAGTGACTAAAAAGAAGATTGAAAAAACAATATTCAACAAGTATACTAAGTGAAAAAAACATATAATTAAAGTTTATTAAATTAGAAATGGAAAGTTCAATGGAATTCCTACCTTGGATACATGGCGCAATGATAACACAAACTCATAAACCAGCGTGAATCTTTCCTTGGACCTTGACCACGTGATCTAGAAGATGAAACCAACCTAACTCTACCAAAATGAACCCAAAAATTTTTTTATACCCCATCAATTAAAACCCTCAAACTGACTGAAAGTAAAAAAAAGGATAAAGGGGATTATACCAGAGGGAATGCGACCAGAGAATGAGGATCATGAAAGGGACGAGCTATAAGGTATGCGACGACAAGGGCGGTCACCAAGAAAAAAACACAGTAAGGGATGGGGTGGCCATAGGATGGGGATGGTCGGAGTAGGAGGCTAGGGCGGCGATAGGGAGAAGAAGGCATGGGTCGGCACCAGAAAATAGTGCAGTAGGGGTATCATGCCGGGGGAGATTTGTGTAGCTGGAACTAGGGCGGAGGGGTGCGCTACAAGGGGCTGAGGGTGAGGCACTGGGTGCAAGGGAGGAGGGAATTGGAATGGGGAGAAAGGAGGTCGGTTGGGGTTGTGTGCACACCAGCGGGAGGTGGAGAGGCCGAGGAGGTGTGGCGGGTTGCTGTGGCAGGAAACAGGGGTCACGCTGGGATCAGTCGGCCAAAGGATAAGCAGGGGGAGGACAAGCTGATGGTGAGGTAGAGCAAGAAGTAGGGGGGCGTCTCACCGAGTAGCAGGGTCACGTCAGCCTACTCACGCACAGCAAGGGGGGAGCGCCAGGTCACCAGAAGAAGTAGGACCAAGACTCGCTACATGGAGAAGGAAGGACCGACGGGGAGGGGGGAATAAGAGGGAGGTGGTTGGGTCTTCTTTCACTTCACAATAGAGAGAGGACAGTTAATTGGATAGAGAAATAGGTTTTCCAGAAACCCTAAATAAAATACCAACAAAAAAAGAAAAAGAAAAACAATAACTTCATAATAATAATAATAATAATAAAAATAATAATAATAATAAAATAAATGATAATAATAATAATGCATAATGATAAAAATAAAAATAATAAAAGGAATAATAATAATATGAATAATATTAATAATAACAAAATAATAAACTTTACAAGTCTTGTTTTCACCAAAAATAAAAATTAAAAATTCTTAATAACCACAAGAATTTTAAATGACATTATAAATTAACATTTATTTATTCATTTTAATTCTACAAAGATGGAAAGGCCACAGAGTTGCGTGGGGGAAGCCACGTGATGTCGCGCTCTCCCCTTGAGCCAAGAACGTTAAACCCATGACACACACTTTTTATCAAAAACTTTGAAATTTCATCCAGGACTCACCCCAGACCCCAGAAAAATATTTAGAGGAAGAAAAATAATTAAAATAAAATGGTTTCATAGGTCGGGGTGTAACAATTCTCCCCACCATAATGCTTTCTGGTCCTAGAAAGCCACGACACCATCCATCTAATCAATTAACACCTAAGGATTATATATAAACATGATCCAACCTCTTAACCCAAGGACATTCCACCGAACAACTATGGGACTCAACCCTATTGCCTGAAACAGATCACCAGCAAATGGGATTCCTGAACAGGATCCCCATCGTATGATCTCAACTAGCACCCAATAATGGCTTAAGAGAAAACCCAAAGGGAGGGTGGGTCTCCCAAATATAAAGAACCAACCTTTAAACAGCCAAGAAAGAAGATGATTTAATCTTGAACCAGGCCTTACGCAAACTAAAAGAAGAACAAAAATAACATTTAAACCACTCACTCTTGTCCAATTGGGATAAGAGATGGACCAAAAACTCTACATGAACTAAAAACCCTCACCCCATGGGAGGGGAGGGAGGGCCTAATGATTAGATCTATAATACTATGATGAAAAACTACTCACCACTTCAGGTTGAACACAAACTAAAGTTGTAACTGATTCACATCAGTTGTCCATGCAAGGCCACTAATCGGCAACAGACATCCATAAAGACACAATTACAAACATCACGTGAGAGATAATTCCATCACACTCTATGAAACAATAAGAGAATTAAAACGACAATGAAACCACAATAGAAACGCTAATGATTTCTCACTACAATGATAGAGGCACAACCTTAACCAGACTTCTTAAAATACCCTGGGGTTCCTGACTACGCACCGACTTCACTCTAAGGCCTTTTGGATGGAGATCTGATGGATAAAGTGTCTCCTGCCTTGCAGTCAGGTTCAGATAATCCCAATAAGAAACATACACCTTCAGATTTGAAAAAATAAAGGACAAGATTTTAAAATGAAAAAAATATTGGCATTGAAGACCGGAGTTCATAAAAAGACCCATGACATCCCATACATGTCAAATCCTAAAACACCATCAGAACATTGCAACGATAAAAGACCCCTTATAGTGAAAGGAAACGTACACAAGACACTTTGAAAAAAACCCAACAGCACACCACTTCTAATAACTTCCTCCACGATGCTTTATAGCAATGCCCCGACAGAATCATCGCAAGTGACCTAGGCATCCACATGCCTGGAAGGGTTTCAGAGCACTTGATCACGATGGCTTCTTGTGACCCAGCTTTCCACACTGATAACATATGAGGATATCTCAATCTGAAGAGGTTGATGAAATATCCCGATGCCTTTTGATTCCATGGCCTACTCCATCCACTCTCAATTGCTAACTCATCCCCTTTCCAGAATCTTCACGACTGTTCGTAGGGATCGAAGGAGGGAGGAATTCTCTAAGTACTCCTTCCATCACGGCTTCAACATGAAAATCATGTCTCACAACATTGGAAAAAGAAGTTAGGTTGGCCTCTGACACCATTGACTGTAGATCAGGGTGGAGGCCCAACTCGAAGCGTCGAGCCTTCATGGGGTCATTTCTGGCATACACTGAATCATACGGGACTGGATCCACAAAGCACTGGAAATATTCCAACACGGATCTGTCTCCCTGCTGCAGGAAACACATCTCCATCCCCTTTTTCAACCATTATTTTTCATAAAAATACTGATGAACAAACAAAACCATGAAAAATTCCCAATTAATCCCTTGACAGGGCTTGTTCTGATACACTAACTTCTAGCATATCCACGGTGAACCTTCGAGCATGAAGGTTGAAAAATTGACCTTCAATGACTCAGGAAATTCAATGAGGTTAAAGTCCCTTTTAATATTCTGCATCCACTCTTCTTCTATGGCAGGATCTTCTTGACCATAAAAGAGAGGTGGATATAAATTCTGAAACTCAAGCATAAAATCCTTAAGTTGATCAGACGTACCATGATCACCCATAGAAGCTTCAAGGGGATAACCTTTGGGAAAGGAAAAGTCAAAAAATCCATCAAGGCCAACTCAATAAATAAAAATCCTCAAAATCAATCACTGTAAAGGTGACTAGCTTGAAACACATGAAACCACGTTATCATAACATCAACACTTTTCTATATGAAAACATATTTAATTTAAAACAAGCTTGGTCAGTTAAACCCTCTCCATTGGTATTTTTTAGAGTCTCACTCACATCCATGTATTTATGCCACCCCGAGCATCTATCCTTCATACTAGACATCTGTTCATAATCCAACATACCACTATGCATGTGAGCACCCCTAGGAACACCAAGGACAAAACAAAACAACTTCATTTTCCAAAAAAAATCATTCATCCCATTTCATTTAAAACAATCCCAAAATTAAATATACCATTTCAAACAACCATTTTTTAAACCTTTTTTTTTCAAATTCGAACCACTTTCATAAGTCACAGGAGACCCAAAACATCTCAATCAGGGAACTAGTGTCAGTGTGTGACATGACCATATGGTTAGTAGCCATATGCCAAACACATCACCTACACGAAGAGCCTTTTTAGACCATGCCCCTAGCTCCACATGGCTTGTCAGGCCGTTCATCTTAGGAGGACTATTAGTCCAACTCCTTTTGTTGTATCCCAATAACAAAAAACATTATAAAAACCCAAAGAAACTAATTAAACTGGACTTCCCATGGAAACTCAAGGATCAGAACGAGCAAGAATTCACGACACTCTTCCTACTCCTACCCCTCAAGCCCTGAAAATCCTACTCCATCTACCTTGACATCCCAAATAACAAAGGGTTCTCTAAAAATAAAGGTCCGCTAAAATATGACCTCTTCTAATACCATTTTTTCACAAACCAACCCAGGTCAACCCTGAACCGATAACCCAAGTCGGTCCATGACATGGCCAGATAGGTGTTCCCAATCCTCCCGGGCTAGCGATAAGTGCCAGGGGACCAACAGAGACCGTGGGAATGATTTCTCCCAAATAAATAAAACAACAGAAAAAATAAAGAGCAGTGTAGGATAAATAAACCAATGAAAATGACTAAAAAAGAGATGATAAAGGTAACATTAACTGAACTCGATGACCAAACTACCTCTGTGTGACCCCACGGGTCACTCTCCGACTCAACGATAAAGTTTCACCCAAGGTGAGAGCACCCAATCTAGAAACTACAAAAACACTAAAAAAAGAAAATAACTATAGGTATGATTATTAAAACTTAGTAGGCTATCCTAATATCTATGTCAAATTCCCTACCTTTAAAATTAAGAAACATATATTCTAAGTTTGAACTACAATATATTAAAATATGCATTTATATACTTTTTACTTGAAAACAAAGTACAAACCATTGCCCTTGGTCATTTGAAAAACCAGAAGCAAATATTTTAAAACACATTTTCTTTTGAAAACCATATCATAGGAGTTAAAAAACCAAAATATCACTTTTCATGAAAAAACACAACATAAGGGTACCAAGGAAGATATAACAAGGGAAATGTAAATAGGAATGAAAATATCTCAGCAACAGTTCATTAGCTAAAAATCACTAGACATGGGCGAACCTGAGAAATCGAGAATAATCCTGACGACACTAATACCTGCGACCCCATCTACAGTATCATGCCACATATGATGAAATTTAACGCTCCAAAATGCTTTTCCATCCTTTTTCAGGCAGGCTGAGGGAAAATCCCATAGTAATAAACCCAAATATATCCGCCTACAATGGGCCACTGGTCAGTACCATAACCTATCAGTTCAATACTTGTCTCATACAATTCTCTCAATATGTTAGGTTCGTATCTTGCAAGTATAAAAGGAGGTGAGCCAAAAGATTCTGTAGAGTATCAAATCATAACCTAAATTTATAATAATATTTCACCGCAAGTCTCACCCCGAGTCTCCCCAAGGATTTATCTTACACCTAAAATTCAAGAAATACCAAGGGTTCCCAACCGAGGGAACCATATAATGGAACTCAGAGATTCCATACTAAGGAAATCCTAGTCATCCCATGTCAACGAGGCATGAGGAACATCCATGGGGGTTTTACAACAAACACTTAACATCATTTTTTTTAAAGTGGCTAAATGGGCCCATAAAAACTATTTACAAAACCCACTTTTATCAAAGGTAAAATTTCCACATTACAAAAAGATATGTAAACACATCATTTAACACATCCAAATATTGATACAACTCTTTTTAATATATTTAGAATACACACTCAAGACCTAACCATTTTTAATGAAATGTCAAAACTTGTTAAAATAGAAACCACACTTTTTTAAAACCCAAACCACTTGGGAAACCACAGAGAGAATCGAAAACATTTTTCCACACGCTACTAATACATTTATAAACCCCAAAAATTTATTTTATATCACACTTTACTCTAAAATTCCAAACACACATTTTATAAAAAAAAGGCATGCAATGTTAAATAAAATAAATTTCAATTTAACACCCAATGAATCATGAACCCCTATCTACATGACATAATTTTATTTAAATTATTGAACCTTGTTTTGAAATTTATAAACCATGTGTGTAAACATCCGGTATTCACAACTCAACACAACGCACAACCCATTCATAAAAGAAAAAATATTTTTGAAATAGAACACACCCTAGAAACACCCTCTGTAACACCCCAAGCTTCCATGGTATGCTCCTCTTTGAATAATAGAGCAGCGTGTGTTGTACGCAACCTCGAGTTTTAACATACTGCGACCAATAAAAATAGCAGTTATGAATAGTAATAACCACTTTTTGAAATTATATATATTTTACATTTCAAAATGGACTTCATTTTTGGATTCGTAATATCGAAATTAGCCTATGTTTAATTTTTGGTATTTTTCTGAGAACTTCCAATTTTTTATGAATAGTGAAAAATACTTAAAAATAACATTTTTAATCAAAATTATTTATAGTGATAACTTATACTATTGAGTTGTTTTAAAGTATAATTAGAATATATTTTTACTATTTTATCCAATGGTGTTCATTAGAATTAATTTTACATTGAAATTGGACATAAATAATTGTCAATCTTTTGATATATATTGTTTCTTAAAAACACGCTATTTGTTGTGACAGCGGGAATTAATTATAAAATTAATTAATTCAACTTATATGTTTGGAATTTTTTAAAAGAGGCATCATTTTTGGATTCGGAATATCAATTATAACTTAGGGTGAAATTTTGGCATTATTCTGAAAAACTTCAATTTTTGATGAATAGTGAAACCACTAAGTGGTAGTTAAAAAACTGATTTTTCGTTTAAATGAAACATTACCACTTCTGTGATTTTGATTTTCAAAACTCCTACATACATGGTTTTCATTAGGAAGTAAAATGTGGTTCAATGGGATTAAAATAGTTTTTTTTGTGAATAGTAACATTTAAGTTTAATTAATCGCGATTAATGGTAATTAGTGAAATTTAAGGTAAAAATAATATTATAAAAATATTGAATGACCTTTACACTTGTCCAACCACTATTTTATGTGTCATGGCCGACCAAGACAATCCATGGGTCACCTTGGGGACCCCATGGAGCCACTTTGGTTGGAAAAGGACTTAAATAACTTTCTATTTAATGTTAAAATAAAAAGGTCACAAACAAGAGTGGTTTTACTAAAACAATTTTTAAATGGGGTTATAATAGTCATAGTTTTGAATATAAATATTAATTAGAAATCTAAAAATATTTCCTACATCATGATATTTTTTTTATAATTTTTAGACATTAAATAAATTAAATTATATATGACACCATGATGATGCCACGATTACCTCATTAATTAATGATTTAAATAAAATGGAAGGATAATGTAAAATCTAAGACTTACACTTGTACAAAGCCTATTGTATGGGTTTATTGCGAACCCTTATCACCTTATCCTTGAATTATATAAGTGTGGGACCTTTATAATCCAAAAGGCATTGTATAATAAAGTAACATTTCATTACTTTCCAAGAGTGCCCCTCCTCTCCACTTATAAAAGGCCCCCACCACTACCACCTTACTCACACTTTCAAGACATTTGGGTCAGGCAACCTCTGCCCAAATACTCTCCCAACTTACCTCTATTACTCCTAGAAGCCTCACTTTGGGCAGAATTATTCCCAAGGAATCCTTTGGCTCAAATCAAAAGAGTTGCCCGATTTTAAGGTAATGTCTTCTCTAATGTTGTTTTGTTTTATTTTTCTTCTCCAACCCCCAAAACTCTTTTTATTAATTTATTTTGTAACAAAACTGGTATCCTCAATATACTAGGATTTTGTTTTAATTATTATTCGAGCTACACTTACACACACTTACATCTAATGGTTAAAGAACATACTGTTTCTGTGGATGGAGAATTTCTGCCTCACGAAACAATGATTGTTCAACACTCATATAACACCTTCAAAGGTGGCCATTAAGATGTCACTATATTTATATATGATATATAATATGTTTATGTTTTACTTAAGCTTTTGTATTTTTCATTTTTGGCATACCTTTATGGTTTCTATTATGGGTAAACGCGATATCTTCATTTTAGGAAGTGCGGACTACCGCCCCCTCAAAGTGATTTGAATCGTTAATGCCATATGTGGGATGTATAAAGGATGGATTAAATGGTATTATACATTATATTATACTGGAATTATATTATACCTTTATATAATTATAGCTTCATTCCATTAAATGCGAAATATAATTGAAAGTAGCGTTCATGCGTACGTAAGGTTTACCGTCTCCATGAACGGTGCATGTCATTTATTACCTCTAAATGTTATGTAATATTATAAATGAATGTATATACTGGATATATATGATTTATATGATATCTAAATCATGAATATAATTATGTATATAATGGATATTTTATCACATGAACAAATTATAATTATAAGAAGTTTATTTTTGACTCAAGTACCTAAGATCGACAAAACGATCGTTATTAACTTAAATTATTACATAATGTTTTTAACATGGTAATAAGTGATATAAAAGGAATAATTAACTTGAAAAAGGTACTTAAATAGGTATATATTAACTCTAGTTTATTATTCAGTAGGTTAAAGAACAGTCGAGTCAAGACAGGACGCAAGGTAAGGGAACTTCTTAACCCAATTTCCATTCTTTGGGTTAATCTCCTACATTCAAATTATGTCATGATATTATTATGTCCTGTCTTGTATTTATAATTTCTTTATGTGTTTATATAGTTAATACACATAATAGATATATTTTATTTAAAAATGAACTTTTAAGGGACTTCGTCTCAATCTCCATTCATTGAGGCATATATTTTTTTATACACATACTTCTTTTATACGGTGTATAAACCCCTTTGACTTTTACGTTTATCCAAAAGGAATCATTTTTATACGAAGAGTTTTACTAAATTACAAAAGGGAATGTTTTTGTTGTACGTATGCGGCGACAACGACTTCTCCGCCGTCGTGGCCATTATTTGAGTTTCAGATTCCTTTACAAGCCATAACTTTTTAAAATGAAAAATAAATACAAAGTTTTAATTTTCTTTAATTTTGGTATTGAAAATGGTTTTGAATGGGTTTTTATTACATCAATGTGTTGTATTGATATCTTGTGATTGAAGTATAGTAATATTATGTTTCCTTTATGCATGTTTTATGTGATACAATTATGTTATGGTTTATGATATGTTTAAACCTGTTCATATGAGGAATGCATAGGGCTTAATAAGTGACGGGTGGAGCCCGCTATAGCTCCTCGATGCATCGGCAGGTCTCATGAGACAAACTAGTGTCTTGGCACGAGGCCTTGACAAAATCTTATTTTTAGTCTTGGCACGAGGCCTTGGCTACGTGGTTATGATATTCTGGCATTATGAATTCCATCATTATGAAAGTGGTTATTGATATTGCATGTGATTATTCGACTAGTAGAATATCCATGTGAAGAAGTAAATGGAATTACTCATTTTACTTTTTCCATATTATTTTGAAGTTCATGTTTAAAAGGCTTTTGTTTTAGTTTTACATTGCCTTAAATGTTTATGTTTATTGACGAAATCTTCCGCTATATTGTTATCCTTACTGAGCATCTGAGATCACCCCTTTCAATGTTTTAATATTTTCCAGGATGTGAAGAAGTATTTTATGAATGACCTACAGGGGTAGTCAGAAGAGGATATGAGTGCAGACTATGGAGACTTTGTTATTGTAGTTTTTCACTTTATGATGTAATTTACGTTTATGAATGTATCCAGTGTTTCCAAGGCTACTAAAATAATCGGTCCTTCGAGACTTGATCTTTTTTGATCATGCCAATGTTACGAAGTAATGCACCGACTATGGGTAGCTGGGGTCGGGGCGTTACAGTTGGTATCAGAGGCAGTTTAGTACTAACCCTGAAGCTATATTTAGATAAACTCTGATTAGAGCACATAGCCCAAAGATAGAATTTGAGGATTAGTATAGAAGAACTTCCTAGAATTTTGGTATTTTAGAGATGTTGTGAGTTTTCCTAGCAATACATCCCTGTCTAGATACGAGCAGGTAGAGGCGGATCTGGCACAGATGTACCTAGGGGTAAAACCCGAAAACACCACTTTGAGCTAGACTCGAACGGGAACTGGTGCACAAAAATGGGCATTGCTGCACTCTTGGTTACGACACTCCCGGGGGATATGCTTAGGATAATTCTCATTTTCTTTGCAAACCACTATGAACAGTTATGAGTATATACTTCCTTAATGAAAACTTTTTTTTATGATTATGGATTATATCCATAAATAGTTCAATTAGTGTTAAGTGTTTTACAAGTATGTAATTATGTATTTTGATTCATAAACTAATCTAGTTTATGCCATTGTTTAGAAATGGTGCCCAGTTGAAGGAATGGAAACCGTATCAATGCACGCACTCTATGTAGGTATTTCCCTCCTGCTCAAGATAATTATTGTAGATCTGGAGATACAACTGGTGCTGATCAACTTATTACCATACTGGGACAACTCACTCAGGTTATGAATAATAACCTTACTCGTATGGAGCACCCTGATCCAAAACGTGGAGGATCAATGTTAGAATGCTTCATGAGGCAACAACCGCCAACATTTAATGGGGGTACAAATCCATTAGTAGCTAAGCAATGGATAAACTCTTTAGAGAAAATATTTCACGCCTTGGGGAGTAGCGAAAGAGAGAAGGTTATCATGGCAGTTTACCATCTCACTGGAGATACCGATCAATGGTGTTCATTGATTAAAAATACAAAGGAAGATGAAGAAGTATCAAGTATGGAATGGAGAGAGTTAAAAGATCTTTTCTTAGAAAAATACATTCCACATGACCATCGATCAGATATGGAAATGCAATTTCTGAGTCTGAGACAAAAGGAGGATGAGAATGTCGCAAAGTATGAGGCTAAATTTACAAGGTTAGTGAGGCATGCATTAGATTATATACGTAACCCAAGAAGTAATATTGATCGTTTCTTTGATGGGTTAAAAACATTTCTTCGTCGAGCATTAGTCTCACAAACCTTCTCGTCGTATGAAGACATTGTATCATGTGCTATCAAGACAGAAAATGGAATTCTCTAAATCTTATGATAATAAAGTAAAGAAAGAGAAGATGAGAACTGTGGAGCAAGAGACAAATAAAGGGAAAAAGGGAAAGAAGGATTTTCCATTATGTGATAATTGTGGGAAGAATCACCCTAGTACTTGCCTAAAAGGAATGACAGTTTGTTATAAATGTGGAGAAAAAGGTCACCAGGCGCATGATTGCAAGGGAAAGAAAGAGGCTATCAATGTTGAATTCTACAATTGTAGGGAAATGGGGCATTATTCAAATTAATGTCCTAAGAATTAGGAAAACTTTCCTCAGAAAAAGACAAGGGATCAAGTAAAATCTTATATTGTTACTGCAGTTGAAGTGGAATAATTAATGTATTGGTGCTTTTGGAAACAAGGATTATATTCTGGTTATAAGAATAATGTGATATATATAAGGATTTTACTGCAGTACTTGTTTTTTTTCATTAATGTTTTAATATGATTAAGGTAATAATATTTTAACTATGTGACAATAAGAGAAACTTTACTTTGTTTGGGAAATCTGATGTTAAAATTGATTTTGGAATTTAGATACCTTTTAGAAAAAGTCTGGACAGAGGTATTTTGGATAACTAAATAGGTTGGAATGAATTAAGTTGAACCTTGGATAGTATTGTTTAAGGTCAAAACATTTATGAAGATTATTTTTTAGAATATTATAATACTATAGTTTTAGGAAAAGGACAACCTACAGGGTGGGGCAAAACACGTCGCGTCGGACAAAGCTGCAGGAATCGAACCCAAAACCATAGTGTGATCGGCC
This sequence comes from Viscum album, assembly GCA_963277665.1. Taxonomy (NCBI): domain Eukaryota; kingdom Viridiplantae; phylum Streptophyta; class Magnoliopsida; order Santalales; family Viscaceae; genus Viscum; species Viscum album. The sequence goes on from OY728138.1 coordinate 774,338,546, forward strand.
TTTATTACCTACCACTAGCCTACAGGAAGTCCCTGGTTATTACAAAATAGTTTTACTAATCTAAATGATATGTGGTAATATTTAGAACCTTATACAATTAGGATAAATAGAATATTTTTGAGTTCTGTTACCATTTGGAGTGAAAGATGGGTTTGTGGTAAAAATTTATTAAGGAATGAAAGTCTACACGACAAGTATATTTCCTTATGTTCTTGGAAAATCTCTTAAATAAATTCCTCAACTTTATAAAAGGTAACTTAAAACAAAAATGTTGTCGGTTAACTTTTCCAACTGGGGATTCAATGACCGTTTAACCAATCACAAGTTTGTGATTTTCTTACGGTTAACTTTCTCCTAATCTATTTTTCTACAACTCTCCATTAGAACTTGATGGTTCGTTTTTCTTCCATATCCATATTTTCATAGAATCCTAGTATGGACTATCTCGGGTGACCTTTGTACTTGTCTTTCATTCTTTTAAAGTTATATTTTTATTAACCTTATTTTCGATGTGGGTTTTCCACAAATGTATTTCCTATTTTCAACCTTTTTTTTTCAAAGAAAAATTTCATATTGCGAGGACACAATTTATTGAAGGAGGGTAGAATGTAACACCCCAATCTTCCATGGTACGCTCCTCTTTGAATAATAGAGCAGCATGTGTTCTACACAACCTCGAGTTTTAACATACCGTGACCAATAAAAGTAGCAGTTATGAATAGTAATAACCACTTTTTGAAATTATATATATTTTACATTTAAAAATGGACTTCATTTTTGGATTCGTAATATCGAAATTAGCCTATGTTGAATTTTTGGTATTTTTCTCAGAACATCCAATTTTTTATGAATAGTGAAAAATACTTAAAAACAACTTTTTTTAATCAAAATAATTTATGGTGATAACTTATACTATTGAGTGGTTTTAAAGTTTAATTAGATTATATTTTTACTATTTTATCCAATGGTGGTCATTATAATTAATTTAACATTGAAATTGGACATAAACAATTGTCAATCTTTTGATATATATTCTTTCTTAAAAACACGTTATTTGTTGTCACAGCAGGAATTAATTATAAAATTAATTAATTCAACTTATATGTTTGAAATTTTGTAAAATAGACATCATTTTTGGATTCGGAATATCAATTATAACTTAGGGTGAAATTTTGGCATTGTTCTGAAAAACTTCAATTTCTGATGAATAGTGAAACCACTAAGTGGTAGTTAAAAAACTGATTTTTCGTTTAAATGAAACATTACCACTTCTGTGATTTGATTTTCAAAAATCCGACATACATGGTTGTCATTAGGAAGTAAAATGTGGTTCAATGGGATTAAAATAATTTTTTGGTGAATAGTAACTTTTACGTTTAATTAATCGCGATTAAAGGTAATTAGTGAAATTTAAGGTAAAAATAGATATATAAAAATATGGAATGACCTTTACACTTGTACAACCACTATTGGATGTGTCATGGCCGACCAAGACAATCCATGGGTCAACTTGGGGACCCCATGGAGCCACTTTGTTAGGAAAAGGACTTAAATAACTTTTTATTTAATGTTAAAATAAAAAGGTCACAAACAAGAGTTGTTTTACTAAAACAATTTTTAAATGGGGTTATACAAGTCATATTTTTGACTATAAATATTCATTAGAAATATAAAAAGATTTCCTACATCATGATGTTTTTTTTATAATTTTTAGACATTAAATAAATTAAATTATTTATGACACCATGATGATGTCGTGATTACCTCATTAATTAATGATTTAGATAAAATGGAAGGATAATGTAAATTCTAAGACTTACACTTGTCCAAATCCTATTGGATGGGTGTATTTCTAACCCTTATCACCTTAGCCTATAATTATATAAGTTTGGGACATTTAAAATTCGAAAAGCATTGTATAATAAAGTAACATTTCATTACTTTCCAAGAGTGCCCCTCCTCTCCAATTATAAAAGGCCCTCACCACTACCACCATACTCACACTTTAAATCCATTTGGATCGGCCAACCTCTGCCCAAATACTCTCCCAACTTCCCTCTATTACTCCTAGAAGCCTCACTTTGGGAAGAATTCTTCCCAAGGAAGCCTTTGGCTCAAATCAAAAGAGTTACCCGATTTTAAGGTAATGTCTTCTCTAATGTTGTTTTGTTTTATTTTGCTTCTCCAACCCCCAAAACTCTTTTTATTAATTTCTTTTGTAACAAAAACAGTATCCTAAATATACTAGGATGTTTTTTTAAGAATTATTCGAGCTACACTTACACACACTTACATCTAATGGTTAAAGAACATACTGTTTCTGTGGATGGAGAATTTCTGCCTCACGAAATGATGATTGTTCAACACTCATATAACACCTTAAAAGGTGTCCATTAAGATGTCACTATATTTATATATGATATATAATATTCTTATTTTTACTTAAGCTTCTGTATTTTTCATTTGTGGCATACCTTTATGGTTTCCATTATGGGTAAACGCGATATCTTCATTTTAGGAAGTGCGGACTACCGCCCCCTCAAAGTGATTTGAATTGTTAATGCCTTATGTGGGAAGTATAAAGGATGGATTAAATGGTATTATACATTATATTATACTGGAATTATATTATACCTTTATATAATTATAACTTAATTCCATTAAATGAAAAATAGAAATAAAAGTAGCGTTCATGCGTACGTACGACTTACCGTCTCCATGAACGGTGCATGTCATTTCTTACCTCTAAATGTTATGTAATATAATAAATGAATGTATATACCGGATATATATGATGTATATGATATCTAAATCATGAATATAATTATGTATATAATGGATATTTTACCACATGAACAAAGTGTAATTATAAGAAGTTTATTTTTGACTCAAGTACCTAAGATCGACAAAACAATCGTTATTAACTTAAATAATTACATAATGTTTATAACATGGTAATAAGTGATATAAAATGAATAATGAACTTGAAAAAGGTTCTTAAATAGGTAGATATTAACTCTAGTTTATTATTCAGGAGGTTAAAGAACGTCTGAGTCAAGACAGGACGCAAGGTAAGTGAACTTCTTTACCCAATTTCCATTCTTTGGGTTAATCTCCTACTTTCAAATTATGTCATGATATTATTATGCCATATCTTGTATTTATACTTTCTTTATGTGTACATATAGTGAATACACATAATAGATATATTTTATTTAAAAATGATCTTTTAAGGAACTTCGTCTCAATCTCCATTCATTGAGGCATATTTTGTTTTATACACATACTTCTTTTATACGGTGTATAAACCCCTTTGACTTTTATGTTTATCCAAAAGGAATAATTTTTATACGAAGAGTTTTACTAAACGAAAAAAGGGAATTTTTTTATCGTACATATGCGGCGACAACGACTTATTCGCCATCGTGACCATTATTTGAGTTTTGGATTCCTTTACAAGCCATAACTTTTTAAAATGAAAAATAAATACAAAGTTTTAATTTTCTTTAATTTTGGTATTGAAAATGGTTTTGAAAGTGTTTTTATTACATTAATGTGTGGAATTGATATCTTGTTATTGAAGTGTGGGAATCTTATGTTTCCTTTATGCATGTTTTATGTGATACAATTATGTTATGGTTTATGATATGTTTAAACATGTTCATATGAGGAATGCATTGGACTTAATAAGTGACGGGTGGAGCCCGCTATAACTCCTCAATGCATCGGCAGGTCTCATGAGATAAACTAGTGTCTTGGCACGAGGCCTTGACAAAATATTATTTGTGGTCTTGGCACGAGGCCTTGGCTACGTGGTTATGATAGTCTGGCATTATGCATTCCATCATTATGAAAGTGGTTATTGATATTGCATGTGATTATTCGACCAGTAGAATATCCATGTGAAGAAGTAAATGGCATTATCTCATTTTACTTTTGCTATATTATGTTGAATTTCTTGTTTAAAAGGCTTTTGTTTTAGTTTTACATTGCCTTAAATGTTTATGTTTATTGACGAAAGCTTCCGCTATATTGTTATCCTTACTGAGCATCTGAGCTCACCCCTTTCAATGTTTTAATATTTTCCAGGATGTGAAGAAGTATTTTATGAATGACCTACAAGGGTAGTCAGAAGAGGATATGAGTGTGGACTATGGAGACTTTGTTATTGTAGTTTTTCACTTTATGATGTAATGTACGTTTATGAATGTATCCAGTGTTTCCAAGGCTACTAAACTAATCGGTCTTTCGAGACTTGATCTTCTGTGATCATGCCGATGTTACGAAGTAATGCACCGACTATGGGTAGCTGGGGTCGGGGTATTACAGTTGGTATCAGAGGTAGTTTAGTACTAACCTTGGAAGCTAGATTTAGATAAACTCTGATTAGAGCACATAGCCTAAAGATAGACTTTGAGGATTAGTATAGAAGAACTTTCTAGAATTTTGGTATTTTAGAGATGTTGTGAGTTTTCCTAGCAATACATCCATGTCTGGATACGAGCAGGTAGAGGCGGCTCTGAAACAGATGTACCTAGGGGTAAAACCCGAAAACACTGCTTTGAGCTAGACTTGAACGGGAACTGGTGCACGATAATGGACCTTGCTGCACTCTTGGTTACGACACTCCTGGGGGATATGCTTGGGATAATTCTCATTTTCTTTACAAACCAATATGAACAGTTATGAGTATATACTACCTCAATGAAAACTTTTTTTATGATTATGGATTATATCCATAAATAGTTCAATTAGTGTTAAGTGTTTTACAAGTATGGAATTATGTATTTTGATTCATAAACTAATCTAGTTTATTCCATTGTTTAGAAATGGCACCCAGTGGAAGGAATGGAAACCGTATCAATAAACGCACTCCATGTAGGGATTGCCCTCTTACTCAAGATAATTATTGTGGATCTGGAGATACAACTGGTGCTGATCAACTTATTACCATACTGGGACAACTCACTCAGGTTATGAATAATAACCTTACTCGTATGGAGCACCCAGATCCAAAATGTGGAGGATCAATGTTAGACAGGTTCATGAGGCAACAACCGCCAACATTTAATGGGGGTACAAATCCATTAGTAGCTGAGCAATGGATAAACTCCTTAGAGAAAATATTCCACGCCTTGCGGAGTAGCGAAAGGGAGAAGGTTATCATGGCAGTTTACCATCTCACTGGAGATGCCGATCAATGGTGGTCATTGATTAAAAATACAAAGGAAGATGAAGAAGTATCAAGTATAGAATGGAGAGAGTTCAAATATCTTTTCTTAGAAAACTACTTTCCACATGACCATCGAGCAGATATGGAAAGGCAATTTCTGAGTCTGAGACAAAAGGAGGATGAGAATGTCGCAAAGTATGAGGATAACTTTACAAGGTTAGTGAGGCATGCAGCAGATTATATACATAACCCAAGAATTAAGATTGATCGTTTCTTTGATGGGTTAAAACCATTTCTTCATCGAGCATTAGTCTCACAAACCTTCTCGTCGTATGAAGACATTTTCTCATGTGCTATCAAGACAGAAAAGAAATTCTCTAAATCTTATGACAATAAAGTAAAGAAAGAGAAGAAGAGAACTGTGGAGCAAGAGACAGATAAAGGGAAAAAGGAAAGAAGGATTTTCCATTATGTGATAATTGTGGGAAGAATCACCCTGGTACTTGCCTAAAAGGAATGGGAGTTTGTTATAAATGTGGAGAAAAAGGTCATCAAGCGCAAGATTGCAAGGGAAAGAAAGAGGCTATCAATGTTGAATGATACAATTGTAGGGAAATGGGGCATTATGCAAATGAATGTCCTAAGCATTAGGAAAACTTTCCTCAGAAAAATACAAGGGATCAAGGACAATCTTATGTTGTTACTACAGTTGAAGTGGAATAATTAATGTATTGGTGCTTTTGGAAATAAGGATTATATTCTGGTTATAAGAGTAATGTGATATATATAAGGATTTTACTACAATACTTGTTTTTTTTCATTAAGGTTTTAATATGATGAAGGTAATCATATTTTAAGTATGTGACAATAAGAGAAAATTTACTTTTTTGGGGGAATCTGATGTTACAATTTATTTTGGAATTTAGAGACCTTTTAGAAAAAGTCTGGACAGAGGTATTTTGGATAACTAAATAGGTTGGAATGGATTAAGTTAAACCTTGGATAGTATTTTTTAAGGTTAAAACATTTATGAAGATTATTTTTTGGAATATTATAATACAATAGTTTTAGGAAAAGGAAAACCTGCAGGGTGGGGCATAACACGTCACGTCGGACAAAGCTGCAGGAATCGAACCCACAACCATAGTGCGACAGGCCTTTATTACCTACCACTAGCCTACAGGAAGTCCCTGGTTATTACAAAATAGTTTTACTAATCTAAATGGTATGTGGTAATATTTAGAACCTTATACAATTAGGATAAATAGAATATTTTTGAGTTCTGTTACCATTTGGAGTGAAATATGGGTTTGTGGTAAAAATTTATTAAGGAATGAAAGTCTACACGACAAGTAAGTATATTTCCTTACGTTCTTGGAAAATCTCTTAAATAAATTCCTCAACTTTATAAAAGGTAACTTAAAAAAACGTTGTCGGTTAACTTTTCCAATTGGGGATTCAATGACCATTTAACCAATCACAAGTTTGTGATTTTCTTATGGTTAACTTTCTCCTAATCTAGTTTTCTACAACTCTCCATCAGAACTTGATGGTTTTTTTTCTTCCATATCCATATTTTCATAGAATCCTAGTATGGACTATCTCGGGTGACCTTTGTACTTATCTTTCATTCTTTTAAAGTTATATTTTTATTAACCTTATTTTCAATGTGGGTTTTCCACAAAGGTATTTCCTATTTTCAACCTTTTATTTTCAAAGAAAATTTTCAAATTTCGGGGACACAATTTATTGAAGGAGGGGAGAATGTAACACCCCAAGCTTCAATGGTATGCTCCTCTTTGAATAATAGAGCAGCGTGTGTTCTACGCAACCTCAAGTTTTAACATACCGAGACCAATAAAAGTAGCAGTTATGAATAGTAATAACCACTTTTTGAAATTATATATATTTTACATTTCAAAATGGACTTCATTTTTGGATTCGTAATATCGAAATTATCCTATGTTGAATTTTTGGTATTTTTCTGAGAACTTCCAATTTTTTATGAATAGTGAAAAATACTTAAAAACAACTTTTTTTAATAAAAATAATTTATAGTGATAACTTATACTATTGAGTGGTATTAAAGTATAATTAGAATATATTTTTACTATTTTATCCAATGGTGGTCATTAGAATTAATTTAACATTGAAATTGGACATAAACAATTGTCAATCTTTTGATATATAATCTTTCTTAAAAACACGCTATTTGTTGTGACAGCGGAAATTAATTATAAAATTAATTAATGAAAATTATATGTTTGGAATTTTGTAAAATAGACATCATTTTTGGATTCAGAATATCAATTATAACTTAGGGTGAAATTTTGGCATTGTTCTGAAAAACATCAATTTTTGATGAATAGTGAAACCACTAAGTGGTAGTTAAAAAACTGATTTTTCGTTTAAATGAAACATTACCACTTCTGTGATTTGATTTTCAAAAATCCTACATACATGGTTGTCATTAGGAATTAAAATGTGGTTCAATGAGATTAAAATAATTGTTTTATGAATAGTAACTTTTAAGTTTAATTAATCGCGATTAAAGGTAATTAGTGAAATTTAGGGTAAAAATAGTATTATAAAAATATGGAATGACCTTTACACTTGTCCAACCACTATTGTATGTGTCATTTACGACCAATAAAATCCATGGGTCAACTTGAGGACCCCATGGATCCACTTTGGTAGGAAAAGGACTTAAATAACTTTTTATTTAATGTTAAAATAAAAAGGTCACAAACAAGAGTTGTTTTACTAAAACAATTTTTAAATGGGGTTATACAACTCATATTTTTTACTATAAATATTCATTAGAAATCTAAAAATATTTCCTACATCATGATATATTTTTTATAATTTTTAGATATTAAATAAATTAAATTATTTATGACACCATGATGATGCCACGATTACCTCATTAATTAACGATTTAAATAAAATGGAAGGATAATGTAAAATCTAAGACTTACACTTGTCAAAAGCCTATTGGATGGGTGGGTTTCGAACCCTTATCACCTTAGACTCGAATTATATAAGTGTGGGACCTTTAGAATCCGAAAATAATTGTATAATAAAGTAACATTTCATTACATTCCAAGAGTGCCCCTCCTCTCCACTTATAAAAGGCCCCCACTACTACCACCTTACTCACACTTTCAAGCCATTTTTCTCAGCCAAACTCTGCCCAAATACTCTCCCAACTTCCATCTCTTACTCCTAGAAGCCTCACTTTGGGCAGAATTCTTCCCAAGGAAGCCTTTGGCTCAAATCAAAAGAGTTACCCTATTTTAAGGTAATGTATTCTCTAATGTTGTTTTGTTTTATTTTGCTTCTCCAACCCCCAAAACTCTTTTTATTGATTTATTTTGTAAGAACACCAGTATCCTCAATATACTAGGATGTTGTTGTAAGAATTATTCTTTCTACACTTACACACACTTACATCTAATGGTTAAAGAACATACTGTTTCTGTGGATGGAGAATTTCTGCCTCACGAAATGATGATTGTTCAACACTCATATAACACCTTAAAAGGTGGCCATTAAGATGTCACTATATTTATATATGATATATAATATGTTTATGTTTTACTTAAGCTTATGTATTTTTCATTTGTGGCATACCTTTATGGTTTCCATTATGGGTAAATGTGATATCTTCATTTTAGGAAGTGCGGACTACCACCCCCTCAAAGTGATTTGAATCGTTAATGCCATATGTGGGATGTATAAAGGATGGATTAAATGGTATTATACATTATATTATACTGGAATTATATTATACCTTTATATAATTATAGCTTCATTCCATTAAATGTGAAATAGAAATGAAAGTAGCGTTCATGCGTACGTACGGCTTACCGTCTCCATGAACGGTGCATGTCATTTCTTACCTCTAAATGTTATGTAATATTATAAATGAATTTATATAATGAATATATATGATGTATATGATATCTAAATCACGAATATAATTATGTATATAATGGATATTTTACCACATGAACAAAGTTTAATTATAAGGAGTTTATTTTTGACTCAAGTACCTAAGATCGACAAAACGATCGTTATTAACTTAAATAATTACATAATGTTTATAACATGGTAATAAGTGATATAAAAGGAATAATGAACTTGAAAAAGGTTATTAAATAGGTAGATATTAACTCTAGTTTATTATTCAGGAGGTTAAAGAACGGTCGAGTCAAGACAGGACGCAAGGTAAGGGAACTTCTTAACCCAATTTCCATTCTTTGGGTTAATCTCCTACTTTCAAATTATGTCATGATATTATTATGTCCTATCTTGTATTTATAAATTATTTATGTGTACATATATTGAATACAAATAATAGATATATTTTATTTAAAAATGATCTTTTAAGGGACTTCGTCTCAATCTCCATTCATTGAGGCATATTTTGTTTTATACACATACTTCTTTTATACGGTGTATAAACCCCTTTGACTTTTACGTTTATCCAAAAGAAATCTTTTTTATACGAAGAGTTTTACTAAATGAAAAAAAGGAATGTTTTTGTTGTACATATGCAGTGACAACGACTTCTCTACCATCGTGACCATTATTTGAGTTTCGGCTTCCTTTACAAGCCATAACATTTTAAAATTAAAAATAAATACAAATTTTTAATTTTCTTTAATTTTGGTATTGAAAATGGTTTTGAAAGTGTTTTTATTACATCAATGTGTTGTATTGATATCTTGTGATTGAAGTGTAGGAATATTATGTTTCCTTTATGCATGTTTTATGTGATACAATTATGTTATGGTTTATGATATGTTTAAACCTGTTCATATGAGGAATGCATTGGACTTAATAAATGACGGGTGGAGCCCGCTATAGCTCCTCGATGCATCAGCAGGTCTCATGAGACAAACTAGTGTCTTGGCATGAGGCCTTGACAAAATCTTATTTGTGGTCTTGGCACGAGGCCTTGGCTACGTGGTTATGATAGTCTGGCATTATGAATTCCATCATTATGAAAGTGGTTATTGATATTGCATGTGATTATTTGACCAGTAGAATATCCATGTGAACAAGTAAATGGTATTATATCATTTTAATTTTGCCATATTATGTTGAATTTCAAGTTTAAAAGGATTTTTTTTTAGTTATACATTTCCTTAAATTTTTATGTTTATTGATGAAAGATTCCGCTATATTGTTATCCTTACTGAGCATCTGAGCTCACCCATTTCAATGTTTTAATATTTTTCAGGATGTGAAGAAGTATTTTATGAATGACCTACAGGGATAGTCAGAAGAGGATATGAGTGTGGACTATGGAGACTTTGTTATTGTAGTTTTTCACTTTATGATGTAATGTACGTTTATGAATGTATCCAGTGTTTCCAAGGCTACTAAACTAATAGGTCTTTTGAGACTTGATCTTTTGTGATCATGCCAATGTTCCAAAGTAATACACCGACTATGGGTAGCTGGGGTCGGGGCATTACACCCTCTTTTGTAATTCGCACTTCCAAAATAATTGAATCAATGTTGAGCAATTTATAACACACCAACTAGAGGCACAATAAGGTTCCACAAAAACACACCTAATTTTTTACAAAATACTACTTTAAAATTAACTGAAAAATAAAACGATATCAAACAAGACTCCAAACATAAACCACATAAAAAGAAACTAACTAAAAGGTTGCCCAAACAATATTTAACAAATATGAAAAGTGAGAAAAACATATAATTAAAGTTTATTAAATTAAAAATGTAAAGTGAAATGGAAGTACTACCTTGTACACGTGGCGCAACGATAACGCAAACTTGGAAACCAGTGCGAAGCTTCTCTTGCACCTCGACCGCGTTCTCTAGAAGCTGAAACCAACCTGACGCTACTAAAATGAACCCAAAAAAATTATTATTCACGATCAATTAAAACTCCCAAACTGACTAAAAGTAAAACAAAGGATATGGATGATTATACCAGAGGGGCTGCAACTGGAGAAGGAGGAGAATGCAAGGGATGAGCTAGAAGTTATGCGCCGATAAGTATGGTCGTCGAGATAAAAAACGCAGCAAGGGAGGGGGCAGTCTGGGGCTGGTCAGAGCATGAGGCTAGGGCGATGATAGGGAGAAGGAGTTAGGGTTCAGCGCTGGAAAATAGTGCAGTAGGGGTATCGTGACGGGGGAGATTTGCACAGCCGGAACTGGGGAGGAGGGGAGTGCTATAAGTGGGGTTGAGGGTGAGGCGTTGGGTGCAAGGGAGGAGGGTGTAATAATGGGGAGAAAAGAGGTTGGATGGGGTTGTGTGCACACCATCGGGAGGTGGATAGGTCGAGGAGGTGTGCCACGTTATTGTGACAGGAAACAGGGGTCGTGCTGGGGTAGGTCGGCTGAAGGCCATGCAGGGGGAGGACTGATCGGAGGTGAGGAAGAGCAGGAAGTGGGGGGTGTCACACCGGGTAGTAGGGTCACGTCGGCCTGCTCACGCGCAGCAAGGGGGGAGCGCCAGAAGAAGCAAGACCAAGCCTCGCTGCATGGAGAAGGAAGGGTTGACGGGGAGGGAGGAATAAGAGAGAAATGGCTGGGTCTTCTTGCGCATCACACGAGGGAGAGGTCGGTTAATTGGAGGGAGAAATAGGTTTTCCAGAAACCCAAAATAAAAGACCAAAAAAATAAAAAGAAAAATAAAACCAATAACTTCATAATAATAATAATAATAATAATAAAAGAAATAATAATAATAATAATGATGCATAATGATAAAAATAAAAATAATAAAAGGAATAATAAGAATAATATTAATAATAACAAAATAATAAAATAAACAAGTCTTTTTTTCACCAAAAATAAAAATAATAAAATTCTTAATAACCATAAAAATTTTAAATGAAATTATAAATTAACATTTATTTATTCATTTTAATTATTTAAAGATAAAAAGGCCACATAGTTTCTTGGGAGAAGCCAGACGACGTCTCCCTCTACCCGTACATCCAACGATGTCAAACCCAAGACACACACTTTTTATAAAAAACTTTGAAATTTCATCCGGGACTCACCCCGGATTCCAGAAAAATATTTAGAGGTAGAAAAATAATTAAAATAAAATGGTCTCATAGTTCAGGGTGTGACACGTACCACCTTGCCTATCATATAATGCCCCATGTTTTTAGAAAGAATATTATTTCTATAAACTATACATTTATAATTAAATACTATATTTTTTCTCTATTTTTATAAAGGAATTGAAAATGGTTATAACATAAGTCATAAAATATATAAATTAAGACTAAAATAATTTTGTTAATTCATAAGTATAACATTACAAAAAAACAAAAATACATTGAACTCCACATAATGAATTATTACACACCATAGAAAAAATACATCCATTAAAAGGGTAAAAATTAATAAGATTCAATATATATAAAAGAATAAAATATTAACACCTATGAAATACATTGGTTCATCATTAGCCTTGTTTATCACCAATAACCATAAAAATACTATAACGAGTAATATCATCATGAAATGAGGAAGCATTATACAAATTCTATAACATGAGTTATATTTATGAATTGTGAAGTGAGAGTGGAATGAATGAATAATTTTTAAGTATATATATATATATGAACGAAAAATGTCTATTTAAAATATGGTCATTGAAGATATGATTGTTGAAAATATGGTAGTTTTTCATATATTCAAAAGGTATATTGAAGTCATGCATTGATAATAATTATGTTTAATATAATATAATTCATAATTAAATAAACATATGATATTAATATATATATTTATATATACATATATATATTTTGTGTGATACATATAAATATTAACACTCTTATTAAAAAATGATATAATAAAATTAAAATAAATATATTAATATCAGTGGATATATTAAAAATATAAAATATTAAAAAATAATTTCAATATTATTTGATAAAATGAATTTACTATAAATGTAATTTCTTTCCCTAAATAATTTTGTTATGAATTTTATATCTCATATTGATATATTAAATTAAATTATTGAAAAATATATTTCTATATGAAAAAAATAAAAATAAAAACTCTTATATTATAAAGTTTTATGAAATAATATTTAAAAATGATAATGTTTAAAAAATTAACTTTATAATAAAATAATTTTTTTCGTCATATTATTTTCATTTAAAACTAACTTGATAAATTTTATAATATGATTTAGATAAAAAAAATCAATTATGGATTTGGGGTTACAAAATTTTCTTAGCATGATTTTTGTATTTTTCTATTAAATGATGATTTTAATAAAAAATTGTTTTGAAAAAAATATAACATCTATGATTTTATAAATATTTAATCATATCCTAGAAGATTAAGAACCCTTTAAAATTATTATTTAATAAATAAAATTATTAATTTTAAAAATTCTTGGAATATCTTAACCATATTTATAATTTCTTTGAACAAAATTAAAATGAATCTTTAGTGAATTTTTTTTTATTTTATTCTAATTTTGTTTTTTGATGTTAAAATTTGATTTTTGATTTATTTTAAATCCACACATATATTATTTGTTTTATAATTAACTAATTTAGGTAATAAAAATTAGTATCTATGATAATATTATCCTGTATATATATTTTTAAATATAATAAAACTCTTTTCTTAAGAATATTGTCTTTACACATTATATGAGTTTACTTTAAAATTAAAATTTCAAAACCCTACAATTTTTATATGGAAACATTATTTAAGAGTTTTAAATAATAGTTTTTGAATTATTTAAACGTACTAACATTACTTTTAACATTAATTTTATTTACTAATGATAAAAATTTATTACAAATGTAAAAATAAATTATGGTAAAATTTAAAAAGATAAAATAAAAGGTCTAAAAACACATTATCTTTTCTCAAATTTGAGTGAATGAGGATAATATATTCCCAAAGTCAAAATTTCCTTAAAAAAATTTTCTGTTTTGGGGCATTTTAAATTTTAATAGTGAAAATATATTATTTAAAATGTGGTGGTTACTTCCAAAACTACCTTCCTCTTCATTTATAAAATGAAAACACTTCCACCACATCAAGACTTGCCTATCAATTGAATTTCTTCTTTAAAATATTCCATATGTCAATAATAGAGTTATATTTTAGAATATATTTCAATTTAAATATAATTTATTTCCTTGATAGCTTGTGTTGCATAAAACACCGAGATTTTATGAAATGCATTGTACTCTTAAAATACTATGATATAAATATGACAATTATAACCTAATAATTGAATTGTAGGGTGTAAATAGAATTACATGAATTTTGATATATATTTATAGGTTTTTAATATATAAAAATGTATTTATTAATTCTTATTAAGTAAGAGCACAATTTTTAGTAGTCAATTTATGCTTCAAATATTCATTTTAATCAAAAGGTATTTTTATTACTTTTTTTCAGGGATAATATAATTAATTTATAAATCATTAAATAATAGTATATTATAAAAAATTATCATTTTTTAATTAATCTTATTAAAATTATCAGAGGTTGAGCATTTCATATTTTTATAAAAATTATTTTATTTTACAGTAAATAGTGGAAATATCAATTTTTGTTAACCATTCATTTATTTTTATTAAATCAAGTAATTTAATGTCTGATTATATTTTTATCCTTTTATTAACATTATACATTATCCATTTGGTTTATATTAATTTATTTAATTTCATTTGAATCTTTATGTACCCTGATTTTTAAATAAATCTATTTTAGGCTAAAAATACATTTTTCAAAAAACTGTTTTTAAGTGAATATTTTTTCTAATTACATTAAGAAAATAAACCAAAATGAAGAATTTAATAATTGAAATTTATATAATATATGACTATCTATATAAATTGTAATTCAATAAATTAATAATACTATTTATATAATTAATTTAAAATCATATTTTCCTTGACAAATGCATTTTCTTAAAAATTGTTTTTATCTCATTTTGTACACATACATTAAAACTAATTTTTTAAAATTTTAGAAAATTTATTTAAAAAAATTAACTTATTTTTTGAAATAAAAATTTCAAAATTATTTTACAGTTAATTTTTGATAATTTTATGAAAATATCTATTTCTCGATGAATAGTGTCAACTACTAATTTTTATTAAAAGACATCATTTCAATTAAAAGATTAACATGTCCCATTTTTATTTAATATGTTATTAAAATTAAAATTAGTAAAAATATATTATTATTAATTAAATTTAGGAAATCAAAATAAATTTCATATTCAATTTTTGTATAAAATTTACTTATACTTATGAAAATGCTTTCTTTAGAAAACATATTTTTCATTTCATATGTGGGTTTATTTTTAAATTAAATTATTCCAATTTTTTAATTGAATTTGGATAAATTTAATCATTATTTAAAATCATAATAATTAATATTATAAAATAGTTTCAACTTAATTTTTGGTTATAATTAATAGTAAATTAGTAAAAATATTTTACCACGGTTATTTTTAAAAATGATTTAATGGGGGGTTAAACTGATTTGATAAAAGAAAAAAATTTCTAAAAACCTTTAAGAAAATATATTTAGTGAATATATTTTGACATTATGTCATCTATTTTTTTATTTTACATTTTTCATACTTTTGGTGTGTGTGAACTGTGGGTATACTTTAGTCCTTTTGAAAATTCCATGTGTAACCTATCCCCCACATATAAAATAGAACCCCATATATTGTCTTATTAACACTTAAAAAATACATTTTTTCTAACAAAATAAGAAAAAATCCATTAATTACACCTATAAAAAAACCAATATTCCATTTATTGATTATAAAATAATTTTTGGAAGGATTTTGGTGGAAACCGAAAGAGGTTTTCTGAAGAAGAGGAATCATTCATAACCAAGCATTTCTGATTTACTTTTTATTCCACCTCCTTAAAATATTTTTCATATATGATGAAATAGTAACACCAGTATCTTTAATATATTTATATTTTTTATTTTAATTTCACAACCACTATTTGTCACCTCGTCTACTAAATTTGAAATCAAATCGTTGATTATGTGTACGGTGGACTGCCGCCTTGGAAACTGATGTAATTCATTTTCCATCCTCACATCTCACAACTAGTGAAAATGATTGATTTAACATATGTATATTATTATTATGAAATAATAACACTTCTATAATTATAACATCACATATACCTTCTTACCTTACATTCTATTTGAAAACAATAACAACACTCATGCGGACTTGTGGACTACCGCCTTCACAAAGCGATATTGTATTTTTTTCATTTTATTTTAATATATATTGTAATAAGAATATATTTAATAAAAATATATTATATCTCCTATATATAAATCATTATAGAAATTTTGTTTAATATTTATCTTTCCTTCATTACACCCTTAAATAAAAAATGGAAGAAACATGCATGTATACATACAACCTGTCATCCCCATGAACGGTGTAATTCATTTTTCTATCTATAACTTTTATGGATTAATATAAATATGATATAATTAATTTATATTATATTTATATCATTATTAAAATTAAGAATAATATTGAACCATGGTCAAATTACAATATCCAAAACTACCAAACCAAAATATACATGATAAACAAAGTAGTTATTACCCAAAATAGTGATTTTAACAAAAAATTGTTACTAAATGGATGATAAAAGGTTATAATTAAATAATATATGGTATGATAAATATTATTGTGTTTATTTAATATATTTATAATGAACCAATATTTATTATAAAATAAGTTTGACTGTGAGTGATGAAATATGAGGCCTGAGGTAAAGGATTTTTGTGTTGCTGATATTTATGTGAGGTGCATAGAATATTAACCAATTATTTATTTAATATGGTGTATATATTACACATAAATGTATTTATTATTCTTATTATAAAAATTATGTTTTTTTACATATTCATGGTATTTTATATATTTCTCTAGGATTATGATTAATATTTTATCAATGTTTTAACGGTTTTGTGTTATTATCTCATTATTTATTAGGATTATTGTTTATTAAATTTCCAATGATGAACCCTTACAAAAATTACACTAATTAAATTATTAATTTTTTTATCCTATATTTATTTGTAGATAATACATGTTTTCCTTTTATTTTCATCTCTTTAATTACTCAATATACTGGAATATTGTTTTTAACAAAACGTGATATTATTTTTTTCTATAGTTGAAAATATTTTTTCATCCACATCATTATTTTTATAAAAATGTTTTATAAAATTTTTTTATTATTCTTAAATTATTTTTTAAATTAATATATTTTTAATAAATTTATTAAAAAAATTTAAAAATTATTATTCTTTTATCTTTTTAAAATAAGATACTTATATCTTTCATACAGAAAATGTGAAAGAAAATTATTTTATCATAAAAGGCATGAACATTATTTCATGATTTCATTTATATTAAATGATTTAAATATTACATTAAGATTTCCAATTTTATTTTCAAATAAAATTTTTTATTTAATTTTTTTAAAATTTTTAGATTTTAAATATGTGATTGGGTATTAGAAAGGATTATTTCATGAAAAAATGATTTAAGTGATATTTTAAAATCTATTTCCATATAGGATTACATCCATTGATTTTATTTATGAGTTATTGAATATATAATCCATGGATACAATCCTATTTATTTATCTATATGTTTTATATTTATTTATAATGATATCATTATAAAACACATTTATTTTTCATAGGTTATGCTATAAGGGATTCATTAAATAATGATGGACAATTTTTCTCTCCATAAGTAATGTTTTGATATGATCAATGTTTTGTAGTCTTATCGAATACATATATATGGTTTTCATTATGTGATGGGTTGGCCCAAAATTATATATACCTATAATTAATTGGGTAAAGTATTGTATATCATTAGATTACTATGGAAAACAAGTCGATGCACTTGATCCATTATTAGAAATATATTGATCTGGTTGATCCATTAGGGAAAACAAGTTGATGTTCTTGATCCATTATGGTAAACAAGTCAATGTGATTGATCCATTGTAGGAAAAAAGTATTGATGATGGATTTACTATTATTTGATGGTCTTTATAGTCACCCATGGAATATAAAATATTTTCTATACTTAGGATTTTTCTACACTTATATGACATGAACATATGGATCATGATTGATTTATGGTGAATTCTCACTATTTTGAATAATGTATTTTGAAATGATAAATATTTATTTCATGACACGTGTTTATGATCTTTGATAGATTGGTTTTTAACATTATATGTATGGCCATGATCTTATACCCTTATGCTTGTCTTTTTCATTCATATGATCATTGATTGATATATCTCATGTTTAAAATTATTGATCATCCAAGCACACCCTTTATTATGTTTCTTTTCCTAGGTAAGAAAGAATGTTTTGTGTAGGGTCTATCTAGGAAGAGTACTACATGGGAAGGGGAAATTTGGATGTTATTTAATTAAATAGGAATAATATTTATCTACTTACTAAATAAACAAAACATTTATAGTCCTCATTCATGTATTTCAAGAATGAAGAGTGACATTAGCCTATGATGAATTGTTGAGAACCAAAGGTGTTGATTCAGCCGTTTTTGGGAAAGAGGAGATGAAATCCCAGAAATCAATATATGTTTATGGGATGAAAGAAAACATACTAACTGTTTCAAAAAAAATTATGAGGGTAAAATAGATATCTTTTTAAAAGATGGGTTTTCTATGAAAGTTGAGGAAGAGGGTAAGATAGTTACAAGAGGCTAACATACAGAAGGAAACTTGTTTCAAGTTGGTGAAATACAAAACTATTGTTACATGAGTGTCATGGAAGAAAATAAACTATGGTATAAATGGTTGGGACACATGTGCTGGACAAAAATTAGAAAGTTATAAATATAATATAACATTCAAGACATTCATTATTTTCTAGGAAAATTTTATTTTTGTTATATTATTTTTCAGAAAGGAAAGATTACAAATTCTATTCATAAAAAAGTGTACATTTGATCAGAATGACCCCTAAAACATATACATTCTGATATCTATGGACTGATGTGAAAAAAATCAAAAAATAGATATAAGTATTTCATCACTTTTATGGATTATTTTATTCACATTACTTGTGTTATGTATATGAATCATAAATCATGTACTCGGAAAATGATTAAATGTTTTAGGAGGAATTCTTTGAAGGAATGTTAGTATTTAGTAAGGAAGTTGAGAAATTATAATGGTGGTGATTAAAATAATTAATAATTTTAAATTCATATTGATAAGCATGGAATTAAGAATGATTATATCTCCCTATACACTCCTCAACAAAATGGGGTTGTTGAATGAAAGAAAAACAATTTGGTGGAAATTGGGAGAACAGGGTTACTAGAACATAGTATTTCTCATTACTATTGGAGTAAACTCATGATTACTTATGTGTATATTAAAAACCAATTTTTCTATATACTAGGATCTTATATGACTCCATTGAAATTTTTTATGAAAAAACTCCATGTTTGAAACATTTAAGAGTTTTTAGAAGATTGTGTATTATAAATAAGAAAGGTGGAAGCTAGGTAAAGTATGATTGGAATGGTGAAGATGGAATTTTTCTTAATTATTATCCATAAGGAAGAGGATATATATGTTTCAACAATGAAATTGGAATAATTTTTTATTTTTTTATATAAATGTTATTGAAATTTCAAAGAAGGTTAAACAAACTCTTACATATAAGTAACTTGATCCTAATAAGGAATGTTTTGTTAGCAATTATGAAAAGCATATATACAATTGTAATACTAATTAATAAGAAACATAATTGGACTCAGCTATTTCTATTGATGAAGAAGAATATCTAAAATCTCATCCTAGGATGAGGAATCAAGTTGAATTTTGGATTATTATTGGTGATAAACATCAAATGGTTCAAATAAGAAGAATAAGAAATTATATTTCACATACTTCCTTGTATTCAAAAGATGATATCTATGATGTGAAAGAATATTTTTAGTATCTGAAATGGTTTTAGGAGATGAATGACGAGCATGATCAATTATAAAATAATGATACATGGGAACCCATACCAAATCTAGATAACAAAAATATTATTTGTAAAAAATTGATTTTTTTAGAACAAGCTTAATGAATAAGGTGAAGTGATAAGAAACAAAGAAATGTTAATATGAAATGTTAAAATACAAATTAGAGGTGTTGATTTTGATAAACAAATGTCTTTTTTATAAATATTAAAAACAATTATAATTATTCATTCTATTACTGCGTGATGAATTTAAAAAATCTTTCAATTAGATGTAAATTCTGCATTTCTAAATGGATATATTTATGAGGAAGTTTACAAGAAACAACCTTGTGTATTTTCTTAATTTTAAAGATGAAATTTATGTATTCATATTGAATAAATCCTTGTATGGGTTAAAACAAGCTCCAAAGACATGGTATTCCAAATTGGAAACATTCTTAAGGAAAATGTTTTTTAAAAAGGGATGGTTTGATAGAAATCTCTACATCAAATAAATTCAAGAGTATTCCCACATCATAAATATTTATCATAATGAAATTATATTTTTTGGGAATGATGAATTATTTTTTGAATGATTTGAGGAAGAAATAAAAACAATTTTTGAGAAGTACATACTGGGGGAAATGAAATACTTTCTTAGGTTACAAATTTTTTTTAAAAAAAATAAAAACACCATTCTTTCTCAAGAAAATTATACTGAGTAACTTCTTAAGAAGATTAGAATAGAAAAATAATAACCTGTATCCACAAAAATTTTAGTAGGAACAAATTTTTCTAAATAGGAAGAAGTCAAGGAAGTTGATCAGAAAAAAATTTAGAAGCAGATTGGAAGTTTCTTATATTTAACTATCTCAAGACCTGACATTTCTTATTTTGTAAAATTATGTGAAATATTTAATATAACCCCAAAATAATCATATTTATTTACCAAAAAAAATAATTTTCATATACAATAAACACATAGAAAATTTCATACTTAGGTATGATAGCTCAAAAAGTCCTTATTTTTTGTGTATTTGGATGATTATTGGGTAGGAAATGTTGATGATAAAAGATACACATTAGGGGGAGTTTTAATTCTGGCGAAATTTTGTCTTATTTGGAATATAATGAAATAAAACTCATTAACTCTTAGTATGATTGTAGTGAGTATATAGTTGTAACTCAAACAGCTACCCAACTTATGTGGATGGAGACTCAATTTTAAGATTTACATGTTTAAGTGAAGTTACCCTTGCTATTAGGTTGTGATAATCAATGTTCAATCAATATCACTAGGAATATTGTAGAACATTCTCATTCAAAACATATTTATATCAAATATCCTTTAATCAAATAGCATGAATAGAAAGAAATAAATTTAAGCTGGAGTATGTTCCTACATCAGAAAAAGTTTCTAACATTTTCACAAAACCTTTATTGAAGGAATCCTTTTCTAAATTAAGGTTTAAAATGGGCGTCCAACCTCTATATCATCATGGTTGAGGTATTTATTTAGTTCCCCTATCTTATCTTACCTTTGGATGGTGTTTTCAATGGGGTTAATTGTTTCATAAATCTATCCTTATGGAATCATATAAATGGGGGGAGTTGTGTATAATATATGAATATAGAATTGTAAGTGTGTGAACTGTTATAACTATTTGTTGGAGTGGTTATTGTAAATAGTTGTTTTATTCTAAAAAGGTTGAGAATCTAAGGGTGAATGGCAAGGATGGTTTCATAATCACTACTTTTTGACAACATGGCTTTTCTATCAATGATTATTTTTTCTAAAAATGAGTGAGATCACATAGGATTAAAATTATTGATAGGTATTCCATAGATTGAGGAAACAAATTTATGTGATTTATGAATCATTATTAAAAAAATTCAAAGGGGGATATTCTTAAGAATAAATTGATAATGAAGATCATATTTATGTGTTTTCCTTTGTTGTCAATTAATTTTTATAAGAAAAGTGATCATTAATATGAAAAGAGATCATGTCACTTTATTTTTTGGTAAAAATTGTACTGACCATCATATTCAATATAATCATACTCAAAATGGTTTATAAATTCCATCATATTGAGAAGTTTTTTTCTGGATGAAAATGATCATTGGACTCACCTTAAGTTCGGACTAGAAGAATATATTATGATGTGAATAATCAGATTCTACATGAATATGATTCAAATGTGATGATTCTTTGTTGATCATGGAGTTGTCATAAATCATAAGTATGTTGAAAAATTTTTGATGTAAGATTGATGAAAGAAAGGTGATTAAAATTTATTATTCCAATTATATTTAATATGATCATAATCTTGTCAATCGTATTCTAACTGAACAGAAAATAAAGATGTTGTTGTAGGAATGGGATGTTACAATACATTCCATTAAAATTCATATAATACTAAATCTAATAATAAACATATTTAAATTCGGGAAGTAATTCATGATACAAGAAGAAGTTTGTAAATTAATAATGTAGTTGAATTCAAATTTATTGAATACTGATCCATCATATTCAACATACCATCGTATATGTCAGACGTATAACTACTTGTGAAGAAAAGTCAATGGTATTGTATTCATAAGAGAAATAAATTTCTAATACCTATCCATAATACACATTATATCATCACAATCATCAGAGGAATAATTATTTGGCACTTATTAATGCAAAGAAAATGAAAAGTATGTGGTGGCCAATACAAAGAATAAATTCAGGGCATAATCAATAATGTAGTCATCCATTTTGAAAAGGGTAAATTAATTTTTTTATCATTATAATGGGTCAAGAGAATAGATGAAGAAGAATTTACTGATTTACATTTTTCTTCATTGAAATGAGAAAAATTGTAATCAAAATTGGAATTAGACTTCAGAGAGATTGAAGGAGGTACAAAAGTGTTGGAAAGGAGAAGCATGAATTTTGAAGAAGATGTTCTATTTCCTCATTTTGGTATAGATAAAAGTAATGAAGAAAAAAATTGGATATTAGAATGAGGAATCAGAATGAAGAATTGGAATGGAGTTTTCTAATAATATCAATGATGCCTATTTATTCATATTTTCATTTAGTACAGAGCATCGTAATGAAGAAATCATACAGAGAATTTTAGAATGGGAAATTGGAATCGGTCTGGTGTTTCTGAAAGAAGTCAGAAGATAGATGATGTTTTAATAATATTTGATATATATCGAGAAGAAATGGGATGAGTTGAGAAAATTTTACAAAATACTGATGAACCCAAAATTCAAGGAAACATTAAAATTATGGTAATTTGGTTGAGCAGGAAAGTGTTTAAGAATCATTCCCAAACCACAATTGGGGAGAGTATAAAAGGTGAAAAGTAAATTGTATTTTTATGATGGAATTAATATTCACAAGAATTAGATAGAAGTTAGAGATCGAGATAGAATAAGGGTTTCCAGATTGTTTTTTATGAATAATTATAGCTAGACATAAGAGAAATGAGAAGATAAAATATTTCGAAGCATTTTGATAATCATTGTATTCTACAGATTATCATATTTATCTGGTTATCATATTTCATAGGATTAACATATTCATCAAGAAAGATTATCATATTGGGATTTCCAGACTGATCTAGAAAATGTTCATAACTATCTCAATTGTATTCTATAGAGACATATTTCTACATTGAGTAATCAGACCAGGAAAATTGGAATGGGATATTGGACGAAGTTTTAATATAAAGTCCATGAAGTTATTATTAGCTTCTAGGTAATAAAGTGAATAATTAATTTGAATGTTCATATTTTTTAATTTTGACAATAAATCATTATAACATGTTTTGTTACAAGAACTTTGTATTACAACATTTATTCCTAAAAGAGAACATGCACTATTGAATTGTTTATATAGTGACACATGGGTGAAAGAGAATATCATACTAATTTTGTTACACACTAAAGGATTTTTTTCTATTTGATTGAGTGGTATTGGTTAACTTCCAAACCATACCAAGGATGTATCTATTCATATTAAATATTAAGCCTTATAAATTCTTAGGTTCCTATAGATGTTTGTTTGAAATGTTTTTAGTAAGGAAAATTATCTTCAACTAGAGGGGGATATTTTTTCCTAAGTAATGAAACATAAAAGAAAAATATCACTGATTCACCCCCCCCCCCTAAATTATAAAATTATCTTCACTGGGAACATATATCACTATTTAATTGTTAAAAATGTCAAAAACTCGTTAATCATGATTTTCATTTTCCCAAGCCATATGCTTGTATTTCACATAATGAAAATGATATGTATGTAATTATTGAAAAAATTATTATTATATCTTGATGGATCTGGGAATGATGAACATGAAACAACATTCTAATAATTTATTTCATCTTTATGATGATTGTATAAAATAAAGACTAGAATTTTATAATAACATATTGAAAAAATAAGTGATAAGTAATTGATATATTCATAATTAATGATAATAAATTAAGTATATCATAGGGTAAAATTTAGGACTATGTTTTTGAATTATTATATTAAGAAGGTTTTGTACTTTTTATAGGAGGTAAGAACACACTCAACTAAGAAGGAATATAGGTAAGGTATTCTTTTCCTCATATTTAATTTTTTAAGACTTGTTATTAATGTGAAACATGATACCATTAATGTGGTTTGATTACTACCTAATGAATTATCTTTACCATATTCATGGGGTGTGAAGATTCATTTGTTATTCATTATTTAAATGGAAATAGATTTAAATAATGCCTAATGTAACACCTCAAGACATACCATCAGGTCTTAGATGAATGCTCACATGCCCTCATGCACCCATCCCCAAACATAGGAGGCTTCCATATAGAAGTGAGAGTTTAATTCCATCAGTGGGGAGACTATACCATTATTATCATATCATCATGAAGATAATAATATTAATAATAATAAATAATCTGAGTAATCTTGTGGAAACAACATATGTAGTAAATATAATATATTTAAATATAAATAGGCTACCAAAGTGGCTAGACACACCAATTAAAGGTATAAATATATAAGTAATTTAATAAAAAATTGTGCCCTTCTGAGTGTATCATAGTCCTATATTATCTCTATACTCATCTTCATTTCCATACATAATAGGTATCCTTCCATTCACTGGATCACTTTTCTTGAAATCTATAAGCACACTGAAAATCCTGATTGGGGTGTGAGTATAATACTTGATGGTATTCCACTGATTCATTTTAAATATTAGAACATGTAAAATATAATAGTGTATTCCATTACATAACTAATTTCCCAAATAAACATATAATCATCCATGCGTCGAGTCATAATGCCTTACCAATCAACCAAGATCCCCAACCCCATCTGTATTTTCATGTTTCTAGTAAGGATGTTAGCAATTCTACCCAACTACCACCTTTAATGAAACATTACACATTACACCTTGATAGTGTTCATCATTAGTAACATTGTATTAAAATGAAAATACTCTAACCATTCACTTACGTACATCTCTATACAAGGATATACACACCCTCCTTTGTGAATATTTGGACCACATCATCTATCATTCAGATGACTAGACACATATAAACATACATGTATAGGGATACCCACACACACCAATAAGGATGTTTGGAGTATGTCACATAGGTTAACCAGCCACTTTTGAACATCCCACTACAATCATATCCATGCCTACCTTTAAGGATGTTTACACCATGTTAAACCAACAATAAGGATCCACCTAATCATATTGATACCTGAATCCTAGTTCCATTGGAATTATAACACAATAAAAAATAAATTTTATTGAAAGGAATAATAAATCATATTATGATCAAGTTTCTGAAGGATACACATAATCACATGGTCATAATCATGAAAAACTAAAATCCACTCACACACCAAGATGTAATGCATAACAATCATGATTTATCAAGCATAAACCACATATCATATAAATGTCATGTATATGGTTCAAAAATGGTTAGGAACTTCCTACCTCAAAAGTATTCAACATAAAGAGTAAGGATAAACCACCTTATGTGGTTCGAAAGCTATAGTGGAATCCTCAACAACCAAGAACGTATACTCATAGATTTTTTATCATATTTTTCAGCATGTTTACAATCTAGGGTTTTCAGGGGTTCATAAAACCAAAAACGGACATTTTATTTCAAAATTATTACACTAATAAATGTGATGATACATTATCTTTTCTAGATAATTCTGAATTATTATTTTATTCCAACACATGCAAAAAAATCAACACCTTAAGAATAATTATAAAATACCACATGATAATAAAAATCTATCATGATTAATATAGGATCATACATGCTATTTATTTAAAATTATTCATTGGGAAAACTAAAAAATTATCCAAAATAATTTTTCAACTTATCCTTTGATTATTTATTATAAATTATCCTCTAATAATTCAATATTTTTACATCATGATAATTCCTTTTAATTATCCTCTGATTATTTGATATAATTATCCTTTTAACATTAAGTTATGATAATTTATTATAAATTATCATATGATAATTAAATGTTAATATATTTTTATAGTTAATTATAATTATCTTTTCATAATATTTAATATATTATCATTTGAAAATTATTTTCATAAATTACCCTTTGATAATTTCAGGGAAATTTAATTTTATAAATATATATTTTTATTATTTAATAATTCAATAATTTTTTTAAATTAGAAATATGGAATACAGAGAATAAATATAAATAATTTAAGAAATATTACCATCCTTTCCATCTTCATGTTATGCACAACTCCCATTAAGAAATATGAGGTGGATTTGAGGCCTCCAATTATGAAGAAAAACATGATAAGATCAATGGAGGTTCACCAATCATGTGAAAGGGTTAACGGGTTCAACTAACACCTGATAGAATCATTCAAAAGTGAAAGCAGAATGGTTCTACTATATTAAATCACTAAGACCATTATTCATCTTTTATTTTTAAAACCTAAAATAAAAACACCAATTTAATTTTCATTTAAACTTAAAATTGAATACAAATTATATAATTTCACCCCAATAAGGTTATGTAAATTATAATTGGAAAAAAACATGTGATTATGATGATTTAGATCAAGCACTATGTGAAAGAGGAGTAATTTTATATGGTGCATAGACAAGAACGAAGAAAAAATAAGAACAGATAATATAATATTTTTATTATTTTTATTATTTCAATACATATGGACTACAGGTACTAGAATCCAATACTGATTCCACATGTAACTCTCATAATATTCCTTTAATTATTCTAATGTGTTTCAAGTATAAAAAATATTCACTAAAAAATTGGTCTCTACCCTTACATAAAACCCATAAATCATTTATAAAGTAATTTTTATTGAAAATTAAATTTTAAAAATAATACACATATTTTATAAATAAAAGAAGGTTTTATTATCATCTATAATCTAGGATAATAAAATTATTTTCCTTTAATAACTTCTCATTATTGAGTAGTATCTCTAGCATTCTTTTTTGAATAACTTGGGACACTAAACTTGAACATCTGATTCCTTCTCTAAAATCCCCTCCTAGATTCTCTTATATTTACAAAAAATATGAAAAGGTTGTATTATATTTCATTGAAGAAAATTTCTCACTTCATCCCATAATCTGAACTTTAATAACCTCATAATATTCATCAGGATCAAAATCAATATCCTCATAGTCTATAACTTTTATAGGATCAATCAAGCACCTATAGAGCTGAAAAAATATATAATACCCCATCAATACCTCAATAACATGGAGGAAGCTCAAGAATAAATGCTATATTCTTACCTAGTTCAGTGATCTTGAAGGGTCCAATTAAACATTTTTATATCATTCCTTAATCCAATAGATTTCAATGGCATAATCAAGGAGTCACTCTCAAGAAAATTCAATACCTACAATGAAATCAAAAGGTTATCTCCTTGGGTTATTATATGATCTCTACCTAATCTTCACAATGATCATCCTCATATTTTTTTATGAAAGTGGAGTGTTGTCTAAAAGGTCAATGGACAATTGATTTTATTAAAAAAATGTTACATGAGTCTAAAATAAGGGATCTTATTAGAATATTTCACATGAAGGGGGGGTAAATCATCAAGAAGGTCCTCCAGCGAAATAATTTCACGATTTAATCCTTTATTAGAAATTCAATATGAAACCATATTTTCTTCATGATAGGTATGACTGGCCATATGTTTGATGTCCGGAATAGAAAGGATATAATCCATCCAGTGTGTAGTAATCGGTCAGGCTAGATGAATCGCACCATTCCAAATTTCATGTACAACTATAGTCGAGTCGCTTTAAATCCATATGTTGTTCCAACCCTAATGCTTAGAAAATGAGATAGCATGGATCACACTCATCATTTCAGGATCAAGGGAGGAGGCAATGCCACAACTACTATAGATTCACCCTATTATCTAACAAAGATGATCCCTACAAATGGCACCACAACTCGTTGGGCCTAGATTTCCTTTATAATCATCATCCACACTTATTTTGATCCAACATAGGAGGGTGTTTTATATAATACTTCAAATGATCCTCTCAGGGGGATGAAAATTCCATCAAACTATAGTCTCTATAGAATCACAATGTCTTTCACTATGTTGTTGTAATAACCCTTCTAAATCAAAGCAACTCCATGTATGGAAATGAGGATCCGAATTCAACCTGTATTAATATTGAGTGAGAGATTGTTGTGAAGAATTGAATTTCTATCATACCAGATCATAAAATGAATTTTAAAAACCACCTCAAAGAATAAATTCCTGATTTTAGGTGAACTTTTTATATCAACACATCGATTTATTTGGTCATAAACTGAGTGAATAATCAATCATATGTAATAAAGAATGATAAAAATATAGTTTTGAAGAGAATTTCAAGTGGCACTAGAAAGAAATAAGTGATTAGAATATTCTCTATGTTCAATATATAGATGAAATTTTGAGAAATTTTTAATCCCAAAGGATTATAAACAGATAAAAGTGGGAATCCTGTTGTGGTAAATACGCTAAATCAGAATAAATCATGAGGGTTTAATCCATGGCTTGTCAAAGTTTTTAATCCAGAAAAAATAATTTTTAGAGAAATTAGAATTATGATTGTAAAAGTTTTTAGAATATAACAATCCATTGTGTGAAGGTTTCAAAATTAAGAAATTATCCATGGTAGAAAAAAATATAGTTTTCAATGACGAATACAATAGTCTCAAGGAGTCTATCAATAAGAGAATTAATAACCTCCTTAATAGAATTATTAATATTTTCAAGAGTTTGATCGGGAGGGATCATCAAAATTAGGGGATCCACATTCCAATTATCCAACCAAAAAATCATATAGGTGTTCCTAGAGACCATCCATCTGGAGTTGGTCATAATTTTTTCATACACTTTTTTGATGGAGGGAAAGATTGATAAATTCAAAAAATGAATTTTTCCCTTCTTCAGCTACTCAAGGAACCTATTTATAATCAATGTAATAGCAAGAGATTCATTGTGAAATAGATTCCAAGTAAGTATGGCCTACAAGACCTCATTAAAAAGATTTACTTTTTATGCCAATACTGTCTTTATCCAAAGGTTTGATACAATTAGACCATGGTATGGTTACTAATTTTCTACCCAAGGTTATTTCAGTCCAAAAAAAAGTTTCTAATGTAACTATCCATTTTTTTTATGAGCCCAACAGGCCATTTATAAACCCTCACAGCGTAGACCATCTTAGAAACAATAACCGACTTAACAAGGAAGGTTCTCCCTTCCATAGAAAGTGTTTTTCCTTTCCATGAAGAGAAGTGTTTAAGAATCTATTTGAAAATATTAGAGAAATATTTAGATTAAGGCCTACCCCAAAATATGGGAACACCAAGGTAAGTGAAAGGAAAATAGCCTTATTTAATACCTAATTCTTCGATGGTCCTACAATTTCTAATGGATGTAAATTTTTTTCTAAAAAATATAGTGGATTTTTTCTAATTGATGACATAACTTGAGACCTCCTTGTAGTGAGAGAGATAAATTTTGAGATTTCATACGATTAATTTATCACCTTTTAAGAAAGGTATAATGTAATCCATACATAAAAGATGTATGGGTGAATTTACATTTCTAGAGTCGTGTATGGGCTTAATCCTGTTCTGATCCACCTGGTTAGTGATTAATCAACTTATGTAATACTCATCAATGAAGAAAAGGGTGGAATATAGGGGATCCCCTTGTCTGGAACCATTAGTGAATTTTATGTAGACCCTAGGAGAACCATTTACCAAGATGGAGATAGTGGATGAATTGAACATGGTTTTAATTCTATTAATAAAGGATTTATTAAATCCAAAGTGTGAAATATCTTTGAAGATGATATTCCAATCCATGGTATCCAAAGCTTTCCTGATGTCATGATTTATGGAAATATTTCAACCTTTGTTTTTATTATTTAACGTATTAGTGAATTTCTGATGTAATACAAATGAAGTCCTAGATAGATATACCTTTAACGAAACTAAATTGATTCCAAGAGATAATTTTGTAAATAATTGTATTAATTCTATTAGCAACGAGTTTGGTAATAATTTTCTAAAAAGTGTTGATAAGAGAAATGGGTCTGAAAATATGGATTTCAGAGGCATTATCTACCTTAGGAATCAAAAAAAGGAATTGTGTGTTCAACCCATGGGGAAGAGTTCCATTAGAAAAGAAATATTTGAAAAGTTTGAAAACATCATCTTCTATGACATCCCAAAAATTTTGGTAGAAACCATTTTTAAAACCTCCAGGACCCAAGGCACTCTCTAGATTCTGACTAAAAATAGTGTCTTTAATATCATGAAAATGAGGGATGCATAAGAGAATAGTGTCATCATTTTCAATGACTACAAGCGGGATGATATTAATATTGAGGTCTTTGTTTATATTCAGTCTATTAAATATTGGTTCCAAGTAGGAGACAACATGACCAGAAATGAAATTTTCATTATCCAAGTGGTTGTCCCCATATTTGAGGGAGGTTAAAGGTATTCAATAATTTTTGACATATTTGAGAGAGTTTGTTGAATTTGGTGTTTCTATCACCATCAGATAGCCATTTGGTTTTGAAATTTGGTTTACACATTCTATCTTTAAATGAGAGAAGATATTTGAGTTTAAAAAAAATTAATTTCTTGGTTTTTATACATGGAAAAGTCTGAGTTGGTGTTATTGTTTTGGATCTGATGAAGTTCCCTCTCTGGCAGCAGGATTTCATTGTCAATTTTCTTGGACTGTGAGTTGAACCATCCTTTGAGTTTTTGTTTCAGGAGTTTAAAATTAATATGGAATGAAAAGGAATCGTTATTATTGGCCAAAGACGACCAAAGGTTTTTAATGATATTTCAACATTCAAGGTTCATGAACCAAGATTTATTAAATCTAAAAGTCAAAGGAGGTTTCACAGTGTTATCCGAAAAGTTAACCAAAATGGGATGATGATCGGACTGAATTTTGGGTAGAGCAGTGCTGGAAATAGTATCCCATATATCTAAGGCAAGATAATTTTTGAACACTCTATCAAGTTTTATAAAAACCACTCTATGATATTTTCTTTTTTACCACGTGTATTTGGAACTAGTAAGAGTAATCTCAATGATATTGTTAGTCTCAAATTTATCTGTAAATTCAATTATAGAAATATAAGAGTAGGATAGGCCCATTTTTTCTTGGGGTGATAATATTATTAAAGTCCTGAATTACTAACTAGGGACACTGAATGTTAGCATTTAGATTAGATAGGGTAGACTAGAGAGGCCTCCTATCCTGATATCTAATTTTTTCATAGACAAAATAACAAACCAGATGTGTATTATCAATCGTAAAATCACAAGTAATAACTTGATTAGAGACATGGAGAATGTTTAAATTGTGCAATTAATATTGTGGAAAAATCCAGAGAGCTTCAACAGCGGAGCTATTTTGACATGAACCTATTAAGGAGTTCCTAATCCGACATAAATGAAATAACTTAGTGTAGAAGTTTGTCTTAGGTATAGAGATGGGAAAAAACAAAGGGTGATGAATGTTAATAATTTTTTTTAGAATAATAAGTGTGTTAGGGATAGCAATACCCTAAAAATTATAGTATAGTATCTTCATTAATATCTATGTTTGGAGTTAGAACTCCACTTTTTTGTTATTTAGCCCTTTTTGTTGAGATGACCTCCTATTTTTTTGTTGTATTAGGGCTTGATTTTTCTATCTGTTATCTTTGGTGGGATCCAAAGATAAATTAATAGTGTTTGCATTTAATATCTCACTGGAAGGTTCTAGCATGACATATTTGATTGGTGTGATCATAGGGAAACTAAGCTATATATTACATGCATACTTAGTAGTTCGGTTACCTGAGTTTATTCCAATTCCATGTGCCAAATGTACCTCTCTATCCAGACTCGAAGGGATCTGATTGACAGTGTCCATAACCAGTAAAATAGGAACTATTTTGGAGATCTGTTGAAGATCATTCCCTAATTCGGTATCAAGGTAAGAATGATGAATAAAATTATTAGATTTCTTATTTTTCATGAGGCAGGTACCTATTTCATTTTTCAAGTCAAGTATTAAGTTTTATGTACCTGAGATTTGTTCTATGTGATTTATGATTCACACAGTCTGTAGAAGGCCATAACCAGCACTGGTATAGGGATAAGAGGGATGTCTCGATGTTCCAAACTTTATTCCCTTAGAATTCCACATCCGGTGTGAGACATTGGCCTCCCATATAGAGCCTCATAAGGTTCCATCTAACTAAAATAATATTAGCTATTGTTTATGTGAATTAAATTGTGTCTATATGATTATATCATTCTCCGTTGAAGTCTATAACATAATCTTAAATCATATCCTCATGTATGCATTTTGTCTACTGGGACTTTCTATATATCTAGGGATGGTACGTTATACACAAACTCAATTGATATCTTAAGGGATTATAAAATACCTTACAAAACCATGATGTAAAACATGAATATATATATAAAAAAATATCAAGGTAACACTATGTAAATATAATAACTCATGGATATAGATATTTCTCAGTTCATCAATTGTTGAGTCTCTTAGATCGGTAAAAATTGGAAAACATACATTATGCAATCAGAAGTGACCCAGACAACCATATGACTCATCAGGGTCCAAGGTAACCCCATGAAAATTCTATTTTGATGCACTAACACTTATACATGTCCAAAAAAAGTGGAAAATAAAACCAAAAAGGATATTGGTGTTCATACTTTACACAATGGCAGGTAAGGAATCGGGAAAAAATCATGCAATATCAATCTTAATCCCTAGTAACCAGTACTACTACCTAAAGTCATGGTACATCATTATCACACTAGGATGTACAACATGTCTAGTGGTATGTAAATCTCCCATAAAGTCATCTTTTATTAAAGAATAGATTATTTCTCTCCCATTAATTAGGATCGTATCATTATCACTCAAGTACCACCATGGAACAAGAGCCTCATCCTAGTTGGTGAGGACTTGCTAGGTGCATCCAAGAGACCTGATCTCAAATACGAGTGGAGGAATATTTCCAGGGGGACTGTAGCAGCACTGTAGCAGGACTGTAGCAGCACTATAGCAGAACTGTAGCAATACTGTAGCAGGCACTGTTCGATACTGTAGCAGTTGGAACTATTCATCCATCTGGGCCTTCGGGCCACCGGTTTGGTCCTTGGGTCCTGCAAGGCATTCAGAACACCCAAGGCCTTCGGTCCAATTGATTCTCAAGGCATTTGGGCCACCTTAAGGCATTAGGGTCACCCTAAGGCCTTCGGGCCACATGAATGCAGGCCCCTACACACACTACATAAAAAGAGCAGCCCTAGAAAGGGATTCAGAGCAGGTGTACTCACCAGAGCAGATCCAAATGGATTTTCATAATGAGAGGGTATGGATATGCCATCGGTACCAGCCTGTGCTTGCATAGGAAGCCTATCCAGACGGTCATGCAAAGGTGGAGAGATACTATCAAGATGCAGATGCTGGGGAGGGGCAGTTCCTTGTAGATAGTCTGGTTGAATTCCCTAAGACCTTCGGGTCATGTAATCTCCTAAGCATACGTTCCATGTAATCTCTGAGCCTACAGGCCTTGTAAGGGTTCCCCCTCATCCCTTGAAATGGGGGTTATCAAAAATCAATAAAAATGAAGGCCTTCAGGCCATTCATGCTAAGTACCACCAAGGTTTCAGATCACATTTATCTAGTTGTTCCCAGATCACAGCATACCATTATATCTAATACTATGATAAATTTACCTAATATACGAAGAAAATATGAACACCAATGGAAAAAAATCCATTGATACATAATCATCATAATCATCTACTATCCACTCTTCAAAAAATATCATTAAACACAACTACTCCTTATTTGGACACTCACTAATCTCCACACCATTCTTTTTCTTATGGATAAGAGAATCTGAAATGAAATTACCTTTCCCAAGATCATATTCCATATCAATGTCAAAAATTTTCATATAATTAACTTGGTGACATTGTCTCATATTTAGGTCATGTTGGGTGATGATATACTGGAGGTTTTTATAGTTAGTGTAAACTAGAAATCTATTTCTAAAAAGATAGTGTCATCTACGCATCTAGGAATAGAACCACAACATCCAACATCATGTCATGAGTGGGGCACCTCTATTAATAGATATGTAATTGACATGATCAATAAGCTATTACCTTTTCTCAATTAATCAATACTTCTACCAGACCAAAAACTGATGCATTATAGTATACTTTATATCCAGTTCCATGATCAGGAATTATATGAACTAGAATTATAGTCAATATACAATTCAACTCATGAAAATAATTTTAACATTGGTATAACCAATATAAAATCTCTTACTTATTTGATTTAACAACCATGGGTATATATAATTAGGATAATTCTTAGATAAAGTATTGGCAATGTGGTGGTAGGTATAGAAAGCATCAGATCTCATACACATTCTAGGTATGTGTCTAGGATATCACTGCCTCCACTTTCTCTAGGTCCACATGTATACATGTCTCATACATTTCATTCCCTTATAATATCACTTTCTATATCCAAAATTAAAACATAACCAAGTAGACATAATTTCATTGTGATTCAAACATACGTAGGACAATGTTGAGGTGTCTATCATGTTGCATCAATGTCGGTGGGTAGATCTAGATTTCATCAAGAATGAAAACAATGGAAGAGTCTAGATCTGGATGGAATAACAGTTTCCTGATATCCATGAACATTTTCAGTGTGTTAGTCAAATCGAACAACATCACTAAGTACTCATACAGCCCATAACTACTCTAAAAATCCATCTTCAAAATTTATTACTATATAAATTGTAACTTCCAACCACCAAACATTTTTGAATTTTTGAAATAAAATAAGTTTTTTTATGTGAGAACCATAAATGCAAAGAAACAAGTGATATAGTGAGCTCAAGGGATCCACCATTGTAGGAATGATCCAGAAAAATCCCCAAACACCAAAAACTCCCTAAGAGAGAAAAAAACACATACCAAAAAACATCAAAAAATAGTGAAAAAATGGGGACAAAAAAACCCATCACATCTGTCACACCTCCCAAGAAAAAACCAATCCCATCACGCACCTCTGCGCAACACCAGTAACACCCATCCCTTCACTGAACATTGGCCTTATAAATACCATCATCTCTAAGTCCTTTACTAGTATCTAGTTCTACTTCAGCCTGGCCGGTGATAAATAATATGGGGGTATTGAAATGGGTTCCACACCTAGATGATCTCTATCATATCTTAACATGAAGAACCATTCTTATTCACTAATAGTTCAAAAAATTATATTTATTTTATCCCATACCATGGAATTATAAGGGCCTCCAATTCCATTTAAGGATAAAGAATTATGGAGTTGAAATTCATGGAATGATAAATTATAGTTATGAACTCCTATTCATAGGATATCACTATGTGAAATACTTCTTGTTGAATCATCCATACTACCTAACAATAGATCATGCGTGGGAGCATGCCCAACTACATTATTTTACAAGTCCAATGCTAAATAAGAAACATCATCCAATGAAATATTATTCAGGTCTTCTTCCTAAGTATTCCAACAAGACTATGTTGGTGATATATATTCTGTAACATAAAGGAAACACCTTGAAAAATAGATAAATTAGGATTAACCCTAATAGGCCTATGGGGTCACATAAGGTTCTTTAAGGAGTATACCCTTATCCAAAGGTATATCCATCCAAGTATTAACCTTGGTTTCCCTCCTTGCATATTAGTCATAGTCATCATTTATATACTAACAAATAGTATGATCAATTAAACTAATTAATTCCAATATATAATTATCATAACATCATGGAAATATAGATATATCACCCAATGGAGAAACTATCTAGAACTGATATGATAATTCAATGAAATTAACTAAGTAACTAATATACATCACAATAATAGGAATATATGTGTCTTATGAACCTGCATGCCTAATCATGATGCATGAACAAAACTAAAATTTTATAAATAAAATACTGACACCATGTGCATCATCAAACATGAATTTAATAAATGGTTACAAAATAATAATTATTTTCCCACTTTATGTAAACATGGAGGTCCACTATATAGTGTTTTCTAGAAAATTTCATAGTTCACCTTCCTAAGTCCCAATGTCATATCTTCTAACTACACTATCCCAAATATAGGAAAATATAAGAAACAAGTTTGTGATTCCTAATCCTCTAATGAAACTATGTAACACCCCAACCCAAGACAATAAGTCTTAGTTGAGGGGTCACATGAACTCATATGAACCTTTGAGTATATAAATAAATTTCTACTATAAGTGTTTGTATAAGTTAGATAGTGGAGAGATTGTACCCTCAGTCTCTTGAAATTGATAAAATTATTATAACAAATAATCAGTGTAATCATGTAAAAATAATAGTTGGCATACATTTCATACAACTAAAAAAATGGGCTCCTGAAGTGGCAATCCAAACCATTTCGTGGTATTAACATTTTAGTAAATGAATAAACAGTGGGTTCCTCTAGAGTGTATATCGGCCTACTACCATCTTCACACTCCACTAATCAGTTTTCCACCATAGGGACATTTCTCTTATCCATATATCTAGTCTTGAAATCTAGAAGTGCCCCAAAATTCCCAATTTGGGTGTGAGTTAAAGACACAGTAGGTCACCACCAATGTATACATAATACAAGTTCAAATAATATATAATAGTTTATTAGAATAAAAAATTAAATTATCAAATAAAAATGAAGTCATACAAATGTCGAGTTATCATGCACTAACCTAGTCGACATGATCAACAACCCCACCTTCTTATATTCATTAGTGATAAGGATGCCAATATTTCTAACCAAGTACCACATTTAAAACCATGCTTCCAAACCTGTCATAGTAGTGGTCATAATTGGTAACATTGTATAGAAACTAAAAATCTCCAAGCTAGTCACTTATGAATATCATCTTTTAGGGATAGCCACACATTCCCTTAAGGTTGTTTGTACAACACCATCCATCAATCATCCTTCTATCCACATATTCACATCCCCCCTATTAGGATACTCATAGAATAAATTATGGACATTTGAAGTATGTCAGGTTGGTTAACCAACCACTTATGTGCATACATCACTAGGGATAGCCATGCCTATATTTAAGGGAAATTTAGACCACGATAAACCAAAATCAAGGATCCATCTAATAATCATGATAATTAGAGAATAGTTCCATTGGCTATGAAATAGAAAAACCATACATGTCGTAGAATGTTACAAAAATGAATATCAAGAACAAACATCTAGAGGATACACATCATAACAAAGTCATGATAAATAAAAACTCAAAGACACTAACACACCCACATATAATATATAAAAATCATGGGTTATCATGTATAAAAAATAACATGTCAATTTCATATATATTGACCAAAAATGGTAAAGAACATCCTACCTCCAAATTTATTAATTCTACAGCAAGGATAAACCACCATGTGTGGTTTGAAATCTAGATTTGAAATCTCAATATTCAAGAACACCTCCTCCTGGACTTATTATTGTAGTTGTTGACATGTCATCACTCGAGGTTCACCAAAATTCCCTAGAAAAATATCAAAATATTTAATTTGAAAATGATTAAAATATCTAGTGTGATGATACATTCTATCTCTAATCGAATTCACAATTTTTATTTTAGTCTAATATATGTTCTATAAATATTCATCTCTTGAATATTTATAAAACCACATATGATAATACAGGTCATTATAAATTAATATAACATATTATGCACAATTATATTATATATATTATTTAGTAAAACTATATAATTATCCTAGATAATTCTCATAATTATCCTCTACTAATTTATGATATATTACTTTATTAAAATTTTATATTTTTAATTCTTTATAACTCCATTTAATTTTCCTTTGATCATTCAATATAATAATCATTTTAATATTAATTTATGATAATTATTTATTAATTTTTCTTTGCTAATTTTATGTAAATATATTTTAATTTTTTATTATAATTATATTTTTATGAATTTTAATAAAATATACAAGGGTAATCTTTTTTTCAATTACCCTTGGATAATTTTGTGGATTTATCAATTGATATATCTGAGTTTTTACACGTTAATAATTCAAACACTTTTTTCTATAATTCAAAAGAGACAATATATAGGATAATAAAAAATAATTAAGAAATAAATCCAATCATTCCATATTTACTATATGCACAACACCCAGGGGAGATAAAGAGAAAATGTCACACCTTCAATCAGAATGAAAAACCTGAAAAAATCAATACAGGTTCACCAATCAAGTGTATTGACACCCACAAAATGAGAATAACCAATTTTAGGATCGAAAAAATACCTAGATCATAGGAATTATTTTTACTGGAAATTATAAGAATGAGCATCATGGTTATATGTAGAACATGTAAATGGGTCACATGAATCACTTAACCCCTAAGAAGAAACATGATTTCTAGACCCTAGGAACATCACACGGCCTTATCATGCATTCCACATGATCTAACAATGATCACATGAACCCCTTTAGAGGACAGTTCTATCCATTTAAATACCCTCTAATAATCCATTATGATCGTGAAAAGTCTCCTACATGATTTCATCAAATCATGTTACATGTCAACTGATAGATGCTTAAAAATTATACAATGTACCTAATAAATTAAAATTTTAAAAATGAATAAGATTCATGTAGTGGAAGTTACATTTATTTTCATGTGAAGGGATTATACAACTCATGTGATTATTTCAATAATCACATGAAATCCCCAACAGAATGTTAGCCATGGAATGATAAACCCGTTAGGTATGACAAATTTATCATGTGGAGGACCTAACACATGTCCATTTGATCATGAAATATCACTTTAGAACTACATATATTCTAGGAAACCATCCATGAAAATGAAAATAAAATCTGATCAACCATTCATGATAAGGCTCGCATGTCGTCATGAAATCCAATATTGGTCATGTGACACCCTGATGGACAATCAATGAGAATATGATAAAAATACAGTAAAATAAATAATTAAATATGAAAAATATGGTTCCCCCATGTGAGGAAAAGTTTCACTATTTTTCATGTGAAAGGGGTTATGTGCCTCATTTGATTAGATCAATGATCACAGAAAAGACCATTTACATGCGAGCTTGATCTCATCAAGTTATTATGATAGGCTACTTTGATCTTCAAAAGGCCCCTAGAAAAGTAGTCCTTACTCAAAATAAATCCACTTCAATAGGTAACCTGATTTTTCAAAGAACCCCAAACATGTCACCTAAGTATTTCAAAGTATGGTTGACATGTCAAATAGAATTTTTTTAAAAACCCTTTTACAATCCATGGATCTAAAAAATATGTAGATGATGGAGTGATCCTATGTTTGATGTTTATCATATGACACAAATAGGATTCAATGGATGACCCGCGGTAGGTTCACATGAAACACATGATGATCCACTGACCTATGCCCATATCTCTAATATATGCAGCATATAAAGCAGTGTATATATGGGGTAGTGAGATCTATAAATTCCTCAAACAAAGTGAAAAATAAACAATATGGGAGAATAGAGGTGAGATCATACTTATTTAAGGGAAAATTCATGAAATCTCAATGGTGTTCCATCGAGTAAACTAAGGAAACAACTTAAAGGATTGCTTGAGATGTATATATACTTTGTGTGACTAAACTATTGATCAAGAAAAAGATTCTGATATTTTGATTAGATTATAAAAAATAGTTTCTATATATGAACATGGTCACAATATGTATTTGTAGGATAATTCCTAATGCACATTTAGGAATTTATGTGATGACATCTGAAAAATGATGATTCCTTATGAAAATAATGATACCCCGATTTTTATGCAATGGATCATGAGCTTCACTTGACCTATTAATTAGTCATGTGACAACACCCATACATATTGATATGGATGGAGGTCATGCCAACCCTCAAAATTAAATTTATAACCTACACTAGTATAGTAGTGAAGGGTCAAACCACAATGATGGTAGGTGGATGTTTTATAGGTTATTTTTAATATCAAAACTAATGAAAACAACAAGAAAGATCATGAAATGATAGTAAGATGTAATGGTTTGTTAAGAGTGTTTTTAAGAAAAATTTATTGATTTAGGAAATGGTAATAAGAATTTGTAATAATAGAAAGTTCTTCTAGCTAGGGGAATTGTATCTACTGGCTTAAAACAGATTTCCTCTTCCACAGAAATTAATTGAATTTTCACATTTAAAAAATTGGTTTGATAATTCTATCTCTCCAGGAAACTCTTAAAATAGATAATTTTTTTTGAAGTTCACTACTTCAAGAACCACTCAATAGAAATATAATTGAAATGATTAATAATAGAAAAATCTCACTAAAAGTTACAATAGTTTTGAAATTAGAATTGAAGAAATGCACCCATGGTCAATATCGTTGAATGATTATAAATATTTGAATGTAATGCGCATGAAGTAAAAAACAATTTAAATTGAAATAAGAATTGACATCGATTTTGATTCTAAATTCAAGAAATAAATAAAGCAAAGAAGATAAAATAATAAAGAAAAAAAAAACCCTAAGTGAACAATTAATAAAAATTTATGTTTGAATTCATAGAAAATAAAATTACACGGCACATAAAAAATGTATAGATAATAGAGAGATTTGGGGTAGTAGATGAAACAATAACTATATATTAAAGATCTTCTCGAACCCCCCCCCCCCCCCCCCCCCCCCGATCTTCTTTCTCTCCTACCGAAAATACAAAGCTCCTTGATCAACTATACTCTATCAGAATGTGTCGTGAATAGTCTAATCCTCTTTCTTCATTACTGCTGCTCTATTTTTTTAAATCATTCGTCAATTTTATGATTTTTCACCCTTTTCCACTGAATTCAATTGTTCTTCAATGAATTAGCACACACATGAATTATTTTGTGCAAAAAACATCAATTTTACTTTTCCCTCATAACTAAATTCTTAGTGGTTAGAATCATGAATCTGGATGTGATTCTGTATCTGCTTGTATCTATAAATGAATGGAAAAAAATCCACAAAAGTTAAAACAAATTCAATAAAACTAATAAATATATAGTTAAATAAATAATAACTTAGATATAAAATAATTAATAACATAATTATTATGGAAATCATTTAATTATTAATAGTTATTTATATTTAATTTAGTTATTATGTTTGAATTAATATTATTATTTTATTTTAATTAAAATTATTAATTATTAAACATTGTTAATGTTAAAATAACTTAATCACATATTATTAATATTATTATTTTAAATTTAAAATTTATTATTTAATTAAGATTAGTTAATTATTTAATAAATTATTATAATTGTTATATTATTAAATTCAATAAATTTATTATTATTATACTTACATTAAAGTATTTATTTAAATTTATTAGTTTTTAATTTAATTTATATGTTGTTATTATTATTTTAGTTTTATAAATTTTATTTAATTAATTTTTTTAATATTTTATTTTACTATTATTATTATTTATTTATTTTATTATTTTTATATTTTAATTTATTTTATTTTTTTTAATCACCCTTCTTCTCTTCTCTACTACTCTATGAATGGGGGTGAGCTTCTCCGGAATCTTTTGCAGCAATGGAGGAAGTGGAACCCAAATCGCGGTGGCGGTCTCCTTCAAGGCACCTAGACACACGGTGGATCCAAGCTGCATTAGAAGGCAGAGAATCTTTACATGGAGGCACAACAAATCTCCATCAAAGGGTGTTGGAACCCTATTTCCCAGATGGCATCGGAAGTTTCTCGATCTTGCACGGCTCGTGGTTCAACTCCAAGGATAGCATCCTTCTTCGAAGGAGACATTGTCCCATGGCGGTAAGGATTTAAATGGACAGTGAGTCCTTTTGTTCATATTTTTGCAAAAGGGGATGAATATAAAGCTCCTAGGGTTATATTTTCTTAGTAAAAGGTTGAATTTTCCATCTGGTGTGGAATTGGTGAGAATTTGCAGGTGGTAGGTGATTATTCGGATAGGTGTGGCACCGATGACTTGATGTGTGGAGGTTGATCAGTGAGACCAACATGCGGAGAAGAGGTGGGATCAATGAGACGTCTCACCGATGGGGTATTAGTGTCTCAAGGAGGAGGGAGCATTGATGAGACACTACAAGGGCCATGTCAATAGGTTGTTGGGATAATTGGGTGATGATAATGGGTACGTCAATGAGAAGTGTCTCACTGATGCAGTGATGGTGAGTGAGTTTATTCATGACTAAAGTAGGTGGTGATGTGACATGGTGTCGGTAACTCCAAAAGAAATGGAAAAAGAATAATATGAGTCACTGATATCCAACTATCATTTAAATAAAAAATATTGGATCGGTTACTCAAGTCACTAATGAGTTTCTGCAACAAAAATAAATCAAAGTTAATTTTAAAAAAAAAAACTAAATAAATAAAAACAAACACATCAATTTTTGATTAAATGAAATTAAAAAATAAAAAATAATGGAAAGATAAAAATAAAAAAAACATTCGAATAATTAATTAATTTTATTAACAAATAATAAATATTATGAAATATAGTGAAGAATTCTAATTCAGTTTTAGGTTAATCCATTTAATTAAGACATTAAAATTAAATTAATTAAATCTTTTGTTGAAAACTAACTAAAAAATAAAATTGACTATGATTAAAAGTAATTTAATAAAAATTAAATTCAAATTCAAATTAATTCAATGAGGTAAATTAGTTAATTGATTAATATTCAGAAAAAAATCCAAAAGTTAAAAAGGGGGAATGCTAACATAAATGAAATAATTTGAAAAATTAAATAACCTAAAAACTATGTTTTATAAACTTCATTAATAAAAATGTCATGAATACAAAACTACTTATAAATAAATATTAATTATTGAATTTAATTATAAAATTACAAAAGCGAAAATATTTACCAAAAAGTGCACAATTAATTAAAAAAAATATAAATCAAATAAAAAATGTGGGAAACTAAGAAAACAAATAATTCCACATCAAATTCATTCACACTTAATCATTGATTTTCCTCAATAAATTCCATTTTTTATAAATATTCAAAAACAGAGGTGTATTTTTTTGAATCAACACAAGATATAAAATGTTAGTCACTTAAAAACATAGGATAAAAAGTTATAAGTAAGGATTTTTATATATAATGTTAC
This sequence comes from Viscum album, assembly GCA_963277665.1. Lineage (NCBI taxonomy): Eukaryota > Viridiplantae > Streptophyta > Magnoliopsida > Santalales > Viscaceae > Viscum > Viscum album. Next base: position 774,382,650 of record OY728138.1, read on the forward strand.
AAATAAGTCTTTCCCATTTTCAAATACTCCCTAGATGATCTAGTGAGAAAATAATCACCCACTTTTGCGGTTGTCCTACCTCATATATGAATCTACCTAAAAACGTACTTATATTCAAGTTCAAGTGCAATCATCAAGAGTGATAATAGGTTGAAAATAAGTGAAATTGAAAACATAACAAAAGGAACCTTTTACTTTGACTTTCACCTAGGTTTCAAATAGAAAATATTAAAAGATAAATTAAAAAAACTGAATCACCTTATTGATACAACCTAAATGATTCCATACAAATCAATTTCCCCTTCTTCATCTGGAATTCATTATTCCACTCACCCTAATGAACTCATTTTTGACACTAAGAACTTTATTTTATTTTTTCCAAACATATTCATTGTGCAATGTGTTTTTCATAACACTTATTAATATTGAAAAATTGATTTAGTTAACAGAAACACACCCAATGCCTAGAGTCTCATAGATTTACAACCAGTTTCCAAATGCCCATTTTACTCTAGTTTCAAAAGATTAATAGGAATACTATTTACATCAGATCACTAATGTGATCACTCTTTTAATAATTAAAAAGTGTGTCCCCTAGGATTAAGTTGAAACTTCAAATTCCTAAAATTATGATCCCAATTCCATAAAAAAATTATCCAATATCACTCTCAAATATAGTTCCTAAACCGAATATTCATAAAATTAATAAGCTAAATCATTCAACACTCATTCATCGTCACTTTTTTCTGATTCAAGGAAACTTTTAACTTCCAAAAAAATATTATCCTTAGCAAATTCTCATTTGAAATAAATTGTAAAGCCTAAAGAAACTAAAATTGTGAAAAAAGTTTGAAAAAAATTAGCCATTTTATATAAAGAATTTAAAGAAAATTGGGATTTTATGTGGTTTCATTAAGGAACATATTAGATCAACATATGTTGATCCCCAATCCCACACTTAAAACCCAACGTTGTCCCCAATGTTGAATTTAAATTTGGAGTAGAATAATTAAACAATTAAATCTGAAAATAGGTTTTCATTAAAGTAGATTGATGACATGCATCAGGGGTCTCATTAAAACTCAAAAGAATATTTTACACAAAAAATACTTTACCAGAGGATTAAATTTATTATCATTTAAGTTAATGAAAAAAAAATCCATTATGTTTAGAAATTATCATGTGAAATATTGAAGTATATAGTGGATTGGGTGTAGCAAGATTGGATAATTCATTCTATATGATTTTCAGTTGATTAGAAAAAAATGAAATAAAAAAACCCTAAATATAAACAAGAAGAATACTTCTAAAAACAAGCAACCTGAAATGTGGGTATGTGCCCCCCCCCCCCACACTTAATTCTTAATAGTGAAAAGTTTTTAAAATAATGAAATTTTATTTCCAACAAACTAGTAAATGTAGTAAAATTTAAAACACATAAACAGAAATAGAATAATTTCTTCTAGAAATAAAAAAAAGTAACATTTCTAGTAGCAACAAAACTTGTAGAAGAATTACCAACATAGAGGCATGTTTATCATAATTTTACAATATAATCATGCAAACCCAACATCAATAAAGAATAAAAAATGATAATATTAAAATAAGTAGATTCCTTAATTATATTTTTATCCAGTGATGATTAATCGTGAAACTCTATGTGAATTAAAGAATAAAGGGAATCATGCTCCTCTAATGACACCAAAAACAACATACTTTTTACTATTAAAATTAGAACCACAAAGACCATGAATGATTCAGTAGAAATATATAGTATGAAAGACAGTACAGTAACAATTTATTCAAAGTAAAACAAGAAAAAAAAAGAGAAGTAAAAAACAAAATAGAACCCATAGGTTTCCCCCCATGAAGCACTAAATTTAATGTCTCCAGTTAGAATTTATATAAGTAAAAAAATTTATTTTATTTAAAGAAAAAAATAAGGGTTTTCTCCCATGCAGTGCCAATTTTGAATTCCCCAGCCAGACTCACCGAGAAACTGACCATGGTCACAAGGTGGTTGTGATTTCCTCAATAGGAACCACCAAAGGTTTTTTTTCAAACGTTTTTAATTAATAATTTATAATTATTAGAGACATTACTTAATAAAAAACTAAACCCTCATCATCTCTAAAAGTCCCCTAGTATCACCCTTTAACAGTTGTGTACATGTTACTGTCAACTTCTAGAATTGTTTCAGAATAGTAAATTTTTAAACCCGGAATAAGTGAAAACATTAAATGGGTTTCTCCTTGGGGTATAAATAAGTCCTCAAGGTTTTACTCTTCATAAATTTCATTAAAAGGGGTGAAATGAATTTATTTTTTATATAAAAATTCTACCAAAGGATTATCGAGTTCAAATAGTGATGATTCTTGAATGTTTGAAATTAATTCATATTCTTCTTTCACTACTATCTTAGATGCAAGAATAAAATTGTCAACTCCAATTTCAGATTTAGTAAATAGAAGAATATTTGGTATATGATCTATGAAATAAATTCAACCACCATTAAAACAAACTCCACAAACAATAAATCACAATAAAATTTTCCAAGCTTAAGAGGTGTGGGTATGACAATTAAATCAATTTCTCTCATCTCAACCTTTTCAAATTACATTTTTTGAATAATTTGACCAACTTGATTTTATAAATCATGAATTTTATTTTAATCCTTTTGAATAATTTTATCATTAATGTTCTTAAATGATTTGTTCACTTTATCACTTTTTTCACAAATCAATTTCATGTTTGATGTTCTTTGTTTAAATTTGGGAATTTTAATTTTTACAAATTCATAAAACTTATTTCCTTCATTGATCACATGTTCCAAAAGAATATCATTTTATGTTTCCAAAAATTATAGTCTATCCCTATAATTTCTAGAAAATTCACTACATTTTTCCCACAAATCTTCATCATTGTGATACACTAAAAATCCCTTTGTGAGTTTGTCCAAAACACCACACTCATAATAATTTTATCCATTAAAGAAACATTTTATGAGAACATTAAAGGATATAACATGATTGGGGAAATGAACTAATAAATCATTAAATCTATCCCACGCCTCACTAAAACTCTCCCCGTCACTCTTAATAAATCTCGTGATTAAAATCCTATAATGTTTATATCCTTGACCGGCTATTCTATTCATTTTCATAGAAAATAAAAGATGTTATTAAAGTGTAAAATGACTCAACATGAGGTTTATTTAAATGAGTACATACATAAATAAAATATCTTAATTCAAAACAAAAAAAAGTAATAATTTTCAGAAACTACAAATATTAAAGAATTGAAACAAGAAGTTTTCCCAAGCAGTGGATTTTTTTAGAATATTTTTATTATATATTTTTATTTTTTTCCTGATTTTTTATATATTTTTTTTAAAAAATATATATTTTCAAACCCTGGAACACTAAGAACATGACTACCTCAGAAATGACACCAAATTTTTATATAGATGAAGTTCGTCACTACCCTCAAAATTAAATTTATAACCTACACTAGTATAGTAGTGAAGATTCAAACCAAAAGTAACGCAAGAGAATTTTTTAGGGTATATTTAATATCTAAACTAATTAAAATAATAATAAATATCATGAAATGATTGTAAGAAGTTTTAGTTTTTTAGAAATTTTTTTCTAATTTTTTTGATGGAGTTGGTAAGTGGTGTTAAAGAGTTTGAATAATAGAAAGTGTTTCTAGCTAGGAAAATTCTATCTACTAGAATAAAAATGATTTCTTATTCCACGTAAATTATTTACTAATCAAATCCAATTTTACAAAAGAAATGATTTGAAAAAGATGAAATAATATACCTACTAAAAGAAAACCCCAATTTAAAATTACTCAAAATTCATGTTTTAATTCATATAGGATGAAATTACACATCACATATTAAAATTATAGATAACATAGGGATTTGGGTTAAAATATGAGAGAATAAATCCCTTTGGAAGAGTTGCTCGAACCCCCCCCCCCCCCCCCGATCTTCATGCACTCTTAATCAAAATCCATAACTACTTGATCAGTTATGCTCTACTAGAATGTGTCATGAATTGTCTAATACTCTTTCTTCACTACTTATATTTTTTAAATCATTCATAAAATTTCTTCTTTTTCACCAATGTAATTACACATCAATTTCATTTTTAATGTATCTGTTTAAGTTTCTGTTTGGTGGGTTATTTGGAGGGTTCGCTTGTTAGAGCTGTCTGCTATCGATTATTTCCTATATTTGGTTTTGTGGTGGAGTTTGGAGTTGTTCCATATGGGGACCAGAGCATGAAGGCTTCACTGGTGCATGTCATTTGGATTGGGACGACTGATAGGGTATGGCTTTTCCATCAGTACCAGGCCCGCGCTTTTGCATGGGATGCTTGCCATTTGACATAATTTGGTGATGGCTTACCATCACGATGCAATTGCTGGGGAGGGACAGCTCCGGATTTTCAGGTTTTCTCTATTTTGGTTGTTTTTGGATATTATGTTGGACGTTGCGGTTCTCACTTCCCCTCAAATTGTTTGATAATAAAAAAATTAATTTTCAGGTTCAGGGTGTGTTTTCATGCAATACACATCACATTTACTTTTCCCTTGTAACTGCATTCTCAACTGTTGGAATCACGAATCTGGATGCGATTGTGTATCTACTTGTATCTAAAAATAATTCAATTCCAAAATCAATAAAATTGAAATCATTGTTAATAAAACTAATAAAAATATATTAAATTAATTAATAATAAATATATAAAAAGTCAATAACAAAATCATTATTGAAATAATTTAATTATTAATAGTTATTTATTATTAACTTAGTTATTAAGTTCTAACTATTGTTATTATTTTATTTTAATCAAATATATTAATTATTAAACATTATTAATGTAAAGATAACTGAATAAAATTATAATATTATTATTAATTTATAATTTCAAAGTAATTATTTAATTAATATTAATTAATTATTTAATATATTATTATAATTTTTTTATTTATAAATTTAATAAGTTTATAATTATAATAATTAGATTAATGTATCTAATTTAATTTATTAGTTTTTAATTTTATTTATAAGTAATTATTAATATTTTAGTTTTATAAATTTTATTTAATTTATTTGTTTAATATTTTATTTTATTTTTATTTATTTTATTATTTTATTATTTTTATTTTTTAATTTATTTAATATTTTATATTCACCCTCCCCTCCCCTTTTCTTCTCCTAACCTGTGTAGGGGGGAGTTTGGTCTTCTTCCCGAATCTCCCACAGTAGTGGCAGAAGAAGAACCCAAATCGTGGTGGCAGTCTCCACCAAACCACCCAGCGACGTGGTGGATCTGGGTTACATCATAAGAAAGATTCCCCTTATGTGGTGGCATGACTAATATTAATTGAAGGTTTTAATCATCCTGTTTCTTAGATAGAATCGACGGTGTCTCTGTGTCATGATGCTCGCAACTCGACTCTAGGGGTAGCGACCTTTTTTGAAGGTGACACCATCCTGCGATGGAAAGAATTTCAATGGAATGTGGAGGATTGGGTTTAGATATATGCAAAATGGGATGAATATGATGCTCATAGGGTTATATTTGTATAGGCAAAGGATGAATTTCAGAACTGGTGTGGAATTGGTGAGAACTTGCATGTGGGAGGTGAGGATTCCAAGAGGGGTAACACTAATTACTTTCTATGTGGAGGTGGAGTTTTTTGTGAGACCGATGGGAGGAGAAGCGGTGATATATATGAGTCATCTCACTGACGGGGTATTAGTGAGTTGAGGTGGTGGGAGCATCAGTGAGACACTCCCAGGGCAATGTCGGTAGGTTGGCAAGAGAATTTGGTGACGGTAATGGGGACATCGGTGAGAATCGTCTCACCCAAGAAGTGACAGTGAGTGGGAGTATTAGTGACTCGAGAAGGAGATGGTTTGATATGGTGTCAGTAACTCCTCAAAAAATGGAAAAGGAAAAAATGTGTCATCGATTCCCAATGGCGCTTTAAATAAATAATCAGGGATAGGTGACTAAATTCATTGATGACATGTTGCAAGAAAAATAAATCAACGTTAATTTTTAAAAAATAAAAAATGCATTAATTTCTAATTAAATGAAATTTATAATTAATAAGAATGAAAATATTAAAATTAAAAACATTTGAATAATTAATTATTTTTATTAAAAAAACTATTCACTTTAGAAATAATAGAGAAAATTTATTATTTAAATTTAGATTAATCCATTTAATTAAGAAATTATCTTTAAAAGAAATAAATTAATTATAGAAAAATAATTAAATAATAAAATTAATTATGATTAAAAATAATAAAATAAAAATTAAATTATACTTTAAATTAATTGAATGATTTAAATTGATTAATTAATTAACTGATAGTCATAAAAACAACAAAAGCTAAAAAGGAACAATGTTAACTTATAAAAATTAATTACAAAAATTAATGAACATAAAAACTATGTTTTATCAACTTAATTAATTAAAAGGTAATAAATACAAAAATTATTATAAATAAATATTTATTAATGAGTTTAATTATAAAATTATAGAAGTGTAAATATTTAACAAAAAGTGCGCAATTAATTAAAAAAATTAATAAAAACAAATAAAAAGATGTGGTAAAATAATTAAAAATAAGGCCACATCACATATAATCCAAGTCATGTAAATCCCCATGAACATGTTATCCATGTCATGCAATAGAATTTGGTCATTTCAGAAATGTCACGCGAATTCTTCCAAATATAAGACCAAAGTCCCCAGAAGTCCTCCAGACATATCAACATCGATCACACAACACGCTTTGATGTTTCAACACCAACCATGCAAATACTACATGTACATGTTAGTCATATCATGAATGATCCCTCTGATATGTGGGCCTTGATCATGTGAAATTCCTTGGTTATGTCTTTGTTGATCATCTAAAGCATCTTGGACATGTCATCACAGTATTGCAACATCCCATTGACATGTCATCTTTGATCATGTGATTAGCCATCAAAAATGTTATTATTTTCAGTAATATAATGAGGCCATCTCATCCACACAACAAGGGCATGTTAGGCAAAAATTAAGACAGGTCAGAAGGACCCCCACCTGAAATTTTATCCTTTTACAATAGGTGTACTTATGCATGGACCGTCAAACCATGTTAACCCCTAACCATTATTATTTATATGGGAATTACCCTTTAATATGGGCAGATTCCATAACAGGATATGAATGGACACTCATATAATCCTATGGGTATTATGGGATTCTCATTCCATCCGAACATGCTCAGCTGGCCACACATGGTTCATACTCTCCATCAGTTAGATGACAGGGGTTAGATATCTTTGTATGGGAATCCACCCTAGTATAATATTGGGTATTTTTAAACCTTATGGATAAAAATAATTTCTTTGAGTGTAATTACCCATTCCAACCCTTCAGAGGGTGATGACTGAATTGAACTATGGAAACTCTAATTCCAATCTAAAAATTGATACATAGGGGACCTTCCTAAGGCCAGAGATATATTGAGAATCCAACTTATTGTATGTCCCTTCATATCAAAGAATCTATAACCTGTGGGAGCCAATATATCCTACGGTATTATTATTATTCCTTATCCAACAATGGGTAGAGAAGTTAATTGAACTATGAAGACTCTGATTCCTACTATAAGAAAAATATGTAGTATGCCTTTCTATGGTATGATCATTATATTAAAAAATTCTTTAAGGCCCCCCAGTGCATAAGTATCATATCCATAAATGGATAGTATGATCACTTAATATTCCTTGTTTCTCACACTAATAATGACTCATGTGGGATTATGGATTTCAAACGATCATATCAATCACATCAAAAAATTCCCTAGCTAGTGAAACCACAATTAGTAAGACTGGTTCAGTTACATGATATGATTTCATTTATGAAATTGAATCCACCTTTGTGTATCTCACAAAGAAATTCCCATATAAGTAAACATTGGGGAAATAATAATCATAAGAATTAGTTATCTATCACCACTCATCAACATGTTAATGAAATATCGAAATATGATGAATATGATTCTTGTTAAAAGTGAGATACAAACAAAAACTTTTTAATACTTGATCTCCATAACTGGTACCCAAGTGGTTTCATATATGTCCTTTCTACAATATATTAGACTGTACAAATTGATCTTAAACAAAATACATGGGCTTTTATTATGGTTATAAAAAGGATACATAGGATTCCACATGAAGGTTTAATCCAATCCTCAAAACACCAATGGCCTCTCTGTATTGAAATAAACTCTAGAGTTTTTCATTAAATGAATTAAAAAATATATTCAGTTACCCATTTCTAAGAAATAATGGGAAGAAGATATAGAAACACAGAAACATACATATGGCCTCATCAATAGACCCCCCCCCCTCCCAAACACATGGAAGGATTCAAAACCTAATCATTTTTTGGGTAATGATCCATGTATCTGGATTCAGAAGAGATTCGTGAATATACATTAAATCTATACGAGATCCTCATAATAGAAAATAATCACCCAAAATGTGTGTGATGATCCTGACATCCCATACTCTCTTCTAATGTTACTTCATATGTGTCATTGGGATTGAATCCTCAAATCATTACCTTCATTTGAAAAATTGGTATGTACCATGTTATTGATTTGGGATCCATTTAGAGTTTTAATACCATGTTATAAATCATTAGAGATCATGCCTATTTCAAAGGGAACTAAAAATGGTGAACCTAATGTTAAATCATTTAATGATAGAATAACTCAATCATTATAGACATTGGTAATTATTTATCTAAAAATTGATGAACGATACCATCATTATTCCATTGGAAGAAAACAAATAGTGAACCTGATGTAAATATATCAAATAATAAAAATGGTTGTTTGACCTTGCATCAACCATTTTGTTTTGTTTCTTATATGAAAATGAAAATTATACTCATAATAAGAAATACATCCATAATAAAACAAAACCAGAGTTTCCATGAAATAAAAAAAAATTCTCAAAATGAAAGTTATATGTGAGAAAAAAATAAAGACCAGGAACAATAAAGAACAATTGTTTTACCCATGATTAGTTGATTGAGAATGTTTCACACTTACAACAATGCACTGGTCAGTGAACATGTTCCATGTTGTATTTAGGAATGCAGAAACTTCTCTAATAGAAATCACAACCCAAAATCATGTATTCATTAATAAAATGAGATGGAACCTTAGATATAATAGTAACCTCTTGGGTTCTCAAAACAATCTAACCAACATAATACCATTGGCTTTGGGTAGCGAATATTATAGTTTAGGAATACTACCTACATTGTATAATCCAAACCCTCGATTATTAATAGAGAGGAATCCAGACAGTGATTCCAAAAATCCATTCTCATTTAAATAAATTTCTAATAAAACCAATGGAACTTGTTACCACCACCAATTCCATTTGAACATTATCCCAGGAGTATGGTAATCAATACCTCCCATATCATAGGAAGGTGAATCAAGGATTTTACTTCAGAACCATCCCATTTCATGAGTATCCTTAGAGGGATACTATAAACCTCTATCCTTAACCTCATCATTCAAGTTCCATTTATTTTTTGGTTCAGAGCACCACACAAAAAAATTCCACCCTGGACAATCATGCATGAGTACCAAGGAGGTATCATTGAGAATAGAAATTTGTAGATAAACGAAAGTGGGATCATAACTATACATTCACTGATGAATCCTACCAAAATATTCTAATGGTGCTAGTGGGGAGGCTCGTATCCCTTTCTTACTCAGAACAGGTCTTTATGCATATTACTGTAGAAATAATGGGGGAGACACATATCACTTCCCTAATGCATGAATCCCATCATCATATTATAATGGCACAATGAGTTCATGATTGGGATTATTTTACATCTTCATTTGAACACATGTTATTTTATATCATGGAGATTTAGAATTATCATGCCTATATTCATTCAAACATTTTTCTAAAGTTTCACTGCATTTTAGCAATATTATAATGGCCCCATCACTATATTATGACACTGGCGAAGATACAGGGACATGTACATATCCCAATACCAATTTATATATCATCATATCAATATGATCTGTATGAATATGTGGATACTCTTTGAGGAATTATCATATTCTTAATCCCATATAGGAGGATTATCATCTTATTCTGGTAAAAGAAGAGGCATACGATTGGCCTCATATCCTCATTCCAACTGAGGCTCACCTGCTCAATTTGGTACCGTCTATGGGGAAGGCACACAATTATATCAATAAATACTAGTAGAATACTCCAAAGGCACATGGTTGGTCTCATATGCCAATTCTGACTAGGGATCACTGGGTTGGTTTGGTTTATTCTTTAGGGTATTCGAAAAATCCTATCAAATAAACATATGGCATACTATAATGGAGAAATACTAGGCTCATATCCACATTATGACTAGGGATCACTAGCTCTATTTTTCACATTCCATGGGGGAGGCACACATTCTAATTGAAAATTAATGACAACATAATCCAAAGGAACATGGACATGATCATATTCCCATTATAATCAAGGATCACCAGCTTAGTTTGGAACATACCTAGAGGCAGGCATACATTCCTAAAAAACTAGCCGTATACTCAAAAGGCCTAGATATGGGCTCATATTTTGGTTCTGATCGGGGATCACCAGTTCAGTTTGGCACATTCCTTAGGGAAGGCACACATTATTATCAAAAAGGACTGGTGGAATAAAATAAAGGCACTAGGTGAGGCTCATAATCCTATTATGACTGGGGAATACCATCTCGTTTTTGTAGAATCCTTAGGAAATGTGTGTATTCCTATTGAAAAGACAAGGGACATACTCCATCCAATGGCCCGAAGGCCTTAATTTTTTATTGATTTATGATAATCCACCTTTCAAGGGGTGAGGTAGAACCCTTAAAAGGCCCATAAGCATAAGTATTACATGGACCATAGGCCTTAGAGGAATTCATTTCCTGTAGGATTCAAACATTACATACAACCCAGACTAACTACTTAGAACTTCTCCTCCCCCACATCTTTATCGTGAAATCAGCTCTCCACCTTCGCATGGTTGTTCAGCTAGGCATTCACGTGCATGCGTAGGCTTGTCCCGATGGCAGGTTCCATAAACTCTCATTCTTGCAATCTATTTAGCTTTTTGTTGTGGTGAAAGCTCCTTGATCATCCTCCATGTAGAGTTTGTTCCTTGTAGGCTGTCTGGTTTGTATCTGCACTTAAAGGTGGCCCGAAGGCCTTGAGGTGGCCCAAAGGTCTTACTAACCCGAAGACCTGGGTGGCCTGAAGGCCCAAACAGGGTCATATTCCCAGCTCCTACAGTGCCAAACAGTTCCTGCTACAGTGCTGCATAGTTCCCGCTATAGTACCTACTACAGTACTGCTACAGTACCCCTGAAATGATGCCTCCGCCTGGATTTGATCCCAGGTCACTTGGATGCACTTACAGAGTCCTTACCAACCAGGCTAAGGCTCATGTGCAGACATACTCCAAAGGCACAAGATCGGGGAAATATACACACTTCAACTGAGATTTGTCAATATAATATTGAAGACACCTTATATGTGGCTCATATCTCTTCTAGTGATGCTACTCAATATATTCCATCATCAAAAGGAATATAGGATATACATACATACACTAAGGAATTATCTCACCACCATCCTTCAGTGGCTATATAGGAGGAGGCTCATATCCTTTCTCCCATTATATAGGTCCGTCAAAATATTCCATTGAAAAATGCATATTTGACTGGTATCATTCCCCCATTTTCTACCGAGATAGATCATCATATTTAGATAATCACCCACAAGAAGGTTCATATACCTACCAATAATAAATAATCTCACTGGTACTCTCCATTATCTTCTCAAAAGCAGGCTCATATCCCCGAAACATCATATGGTTATGAATGTATTCCAATAACTATCATGTAGTATGACCATATCCCTACTCAACCCTAGAAGGAAGAATGGAATATTTCATCCATGATGCAAAATTAGGTTCATATCCCAAATCTTATTAATTACAGTGTCTTTAAAGGTATTTGATGTATATATGAGATGCCTCAGGGGTCTGTCAACACTTCAACTGATAGGAAAGGTGGTCACTACTATGATAGTCCTCCTCTTAATAGTGTAGATATATATCATAGGGATGCTACCTGTGACATTATTCATGGTCAACCTCTACATGATAATATATATATGAAAATGAAATCCTTCACATTATTGGAAAAATTCATATAGACATGTGCTTGAAACCTTGGGTTTAACAGTATATAGTTCCCCCATTAACTATCAACAACACTTCACTATAGTCAGCTGGTGACCCATGGTATCAACCTTGACTGTTTCACTTGTTGGAGGCATATGATTATGATGATGAAGAGGCCAACATGGATATATGGAGAGACTTATCCTGAAACAACATTCATACCATGTTTTAGTCTACAACCACTTCTTAATATGAGATCCCCAATGATCTAGATAAGGAGTTCTAGCCTTACCTATGCCAAAAATTATGGAGAATCATCAGCAGTTAATGGATAATCACCTTCCATATCTAGGATAATAGGGTCACTGAAATACCATAATCATAATTTATTTTAGATGGACTTGCATACTATATATATTTCTTGGGACCCAAGAAAATAAATGCATATAAAAAATCTACAGGACTTTTACCATTATTTCACCACAACTCTTCATCAATTTATTGTTGAGGAGTCATTAGATATCTCTTTCTAAATAAGAGGAATTTATGGAGTGTTGCAGTTCACCCCATCCCTAGAATTGTATATCCTTCCCAATATGGAATCTTATAATGTTATAGCTAAAATAGAAATCATTGTACTATGTAATGCATGGTCTAATTGGTCATAATAATGACCCCCCCCCCACACACACACACACCACCACCACCACCACTTTAAAGGAATAAATACATCACAAATGTATGTATATGGCTACTAAATGAAACTAATTGGAATACATTTCATAAATTGAATCCAAAATTATGTACTAGAGAACTGTATCACAAATAAAATGACACACATCATTAGCATCAATTGCACCGAACTCACACACGAGTACAATTGAGACAAATCAAATGCGTAATAGTAGAATTTATCATAGTATCCATCCAAGAGAGAATCCATAACATAGGTATAAGGGAATATTTACCACCATCTCCACCCATAAGTTTATAAAACCTAGATAAGAACAAGGAAATAACAATGTTGGCACCAAACCAACCTCGTCCTTCATGCTTGGGGGATTTTTTATCCCAATCACCATCACGTGGTTCATCACACCCAACGAGGGTCTTGTAGAAATAATTTTTTATTCAAAATCCACTCCATCATATTAGGATGGTTCCAGTTATATCCAAACATCCATATTAGGTTCCACCACATACTCAACTGCAGTCATCAAATCCTTAAAAACATGACCCCAAATGTCCAAAAGTATCCTTGAATAATCCCTATCCCATTGGACTAAGGGTAATTTTATCATTATCATCACCCCATAAGGAATCATTCTTATCTATAATGATATTTATGCATCAATAGCCGATATCCCATTCATTCCTCCTACCGTGAGACATAACCTTGATATGTGTGGCTCATTTGGAAATCACTGTTGGAAAATAACTTAAGGAATCTAGTCATAGACTAAGATGAAAGGAATATATGGAAAAGGAAATCAAAAACCAAAAAGAATATAAGTCAAAATTTGCCAATATAGTCAAGGGTTAAATAAATGACCCTGATACAACCCTCAAAGGATGTGTTTGTAGTGAAGAATCATAATATTATGTGGTGAGTTATATGATAACTACCGATTCAAGATACACCTCAGTGAAAGATTCAAAAAAAACACAATAGATGATTCAAACCAAGACATAAATGTTAAGGGACACAATATTGAAACCATACCTTGAGAGTTCAATGATCTAGACACACAAAACATAGATACACGTATGTAGAATTAGAGAAGGAGACAAAACATAGAACCTATGAATGACGAATTTACACCTATATGTTGGAACACGTCCATGGATAATGTGAACAATGTGGCTACATCTAGCTCACCACCCAAAATATTAGAAATTTTATTTTCATAGGAAAGGTTGGCACAATATGAGAATGAAATACAAAATCTCATGCAGCTTAATGAGAAACTACTCAGGGGAAAAATTTTAATTGGGTATCATATTCATAGAGAGAAAAAATACCTACTAGAATATATTATGAGGGATCTTATCTACCTAGAAGAGAATAAATTGGGTATCAAAAAAGGTCATTATCAATATAGCCAGTTTATATAAATGATGAAAATAAGGATGATCATAACTTCCCTCCATTATGATGATAGTATGATCTATGTCAAGGTTATCATTAAATCCAATCACATATTGTTAATTAGAAGGATATGAAAATGGTTCAATATTAATAAGACTCACCCACTTCCTATAGATGGTAGGTGGTCCAGATAGTGGCACCTTTAAATCTCCTTAACATAATAAAATCCTTGTTTGATTTAATGGAAGCCACAAAAGTGTATTGCACACCCAGGTATCTAGAGAATAAGATGAATCTCGATTGGGTGGATGAGACTTTACCCACTCCCAATTCTAAAAATCAAATATTCTTAACATTTGATAGTGTATGAGATCTATAACAACCTCTTATGCACATTGTGTCCAGATACGGCCCAATGTGGCCCGATGATGGGCCCCCAATATCATAAAGAATCAAACACAATGACATTATTTGTAAAATTATGATAGTGCCAGCCTTATTTTGTTAAAATAAAGTTTTAATAAGATATATTGTGGGATAAGAAGACCTTAATCATCAATTTCTTTATCATTTTTGTTACATGTTAAAGGAAATTATAATTTTTACCTTATAACATGAAAAAAATGAGAAAATTAAATAGTTTATAAAACCATCACCTAATGGAAAGGAATATACTATTTAGTTAGTATCCCTATCCCAAAATAGAATTTTCAATAACTATATGATGAACATATTTGGTAATACCTACAAACACATATAATCTTGAAGAAGTATCCAAGAAGATTCTTGGTGTTTATATAAATGAAACAATTCCTAGAAGATTCCATTGAACAGGACTAGGTTAAATCTTGTCCCATTACATCAGATCAACAGTGAAGGATCAATAACATAGATACTATTTTTTATGCTCAAACTATTAGTAGTTCCAGTTCAAAAACCTAGGGTGGCCCAAAATCATCAGGCGCCTCCCGTCGAGTGAAAACATCTACAAAGTCCCTCTAGTACATAGTCATAATGCACCGGGGTCTTATTTTATTTGAGGATCAATTGATTAATGTGTATTCTTTAAAAATGATCATTTCCATGGTTATTTCTTTCCAACCATAAAAAATAACCTACTTAAGATACTTAATCCTAGTAAACCAAATGAGGTCAAACTCCCTGATCATCATGACTAGTGCCCTATTCATATGAATTTGGGTCACACTATCCAAGACTTATTTGTATTCAAATATGTCTTATAGTTCATGGTTTATTCTACATAGGTTATACTAGAGAAGACCCTATAATAGGTGACTGGTGTAACCTTAACTTCACCTGAAGAAGAGGGTGATATGAAAGTTATTTCATACCTGCATGGATATAATTATGATAAATGGATCACTTAAATGTTAGTTTATCAAACACATTCCACCTTGATAATAAATCATTTAAATAAACAATGTTTCTACCTAGGGATGAGTCATTGAAAATTCTCCTAGAAGGTAGATGTAATTGATAGACATCGTAACAGACATAAGAGAAAGAGTCATATTCATCTTTCAGACAAGATCCAACACTTGTAAACATAATTCTTCCACATTAAAACAAGAGGTGATAAAAACCAAAATGGAACCCTTGTCATATGAAGAACTCATTTCTATTTATGTTAATGTACATTAGATAACAGATCCATTCTTGGATGATGAATACACCTCTATGTATGAGTTACTCTCATCGGGTCAATGAGATGGAGCTTCACAACAAAGAATCCAAAGATACAAGGGATGGACCGGGCATGGTCAAACATAATATTTCATTCAAATATTTTTTAAAGACACATATATAGTTGACACTCTCAGTATAACACTCCATAAATCTAAATAGAAGCATAGAGATTGCTCAAATTTGTCTAACAGTTGTTCATGACTAGTCATATTACATGACTTACTAGCAAGGGTGAGATTGTTTGATTAGTATAGAAAAATAGTATAGTCAGTGATACCTAAAATATTGTTAATATATACTCTCATAATTTCCTCTCAAAAACTAATCCCATCTACCTCAACCATATCAACCCTTAATCAACATAAGAGGGAGAAACCCCTCATTGGGAAGAACATACCTATCGAACAAAAGTATAAAATTCTGAAACAGTTGGTGGTTATTCTAGCTAATCTACCAATCATAGATTCTCTACATCTCTTAATAGAACTCATAGAGGCACTCATTGAGGTACTCCATAGCCCACAAGAGTTCAATAACAAAGTCCATATATTTTATTTTTACCGAGTTGGGGATATGCACCAGATTCTCATGTCACAATATCATTCAATGAAAATGATTGGGAAGATGTTTTTTAGGGATATATTAGACCCTTTAATACTTTATGAAAATACAATAATGTAAAAATAATAATATATCTGGTTGATAATGGTTCAGTTATCAACCTCATCCTGATTCAAAACCTTCTACAATTAGGATATGGTGAGGGGGATTATCTCTTAAAAATCTAACCATTAATGTGTTTGATAAGATCAAGAAAATGCCTCTCAAAAACATTAACCTCAAGGATCAGTTTGGGGATCTAACATATAACATTGATTTCATGGTTATCTATAAAGAAATAATATATAATTTCTTAATCAGATAAACTAGGCTTCAAATCCATATAGCATCACCTTCAACATTTCATCATTACTTGAAATACCCCATTAATGGGAAGGTCGGCATACTACATGGGGATGGAACCCCCTTAATGTCCTGTGAATCCATATATGCTGAGGTATAATTCCAAATAATTAAGTAAAACAAGTAATGGAGAATGATGATATGTAGGTTTTATCCCCCAATGGCTTGGGGACATCCCATACAAATCCCTGGAGTAAGCTCGATAGTGATTATGTGCTACACATAAACCAGATTGAGTCATCTAATTTGATCCTAGTAAGTTATAATGAGCCACAAAAATCATTTTCTCATGCCCATGTGATGGATTCCTTATCATAGGAAGTGTATTTTTCAAAAGGGGGTTGGGAAACTGCTCTATCAAGATTTGATAATTCCCTCATAAAATCTATAAAAAAATGATGATTCCCCTAATACATTCTCTACTATGTTGTATGTCTATGATTATCCTTCCCCTAGTGGTAGCATAAAAGAAAAAAAAGCTTCAGAACCCCTATACAAATACTCCAATATTTTATAATGACAGTGTATATTCACATGGCCTCTCTTACCTCGATAATGACTAAGATCCCCCTAAATTACCCACAATTTCTGAAAATTTCCCCATGGACTTGTAGATATAAGAAGAAGATAAGGAACTTAGGAATTCCACTCCCATATTTGAGAAACGAATCTCCACTACCATTGATGAGATCAGTAATGCTAATCTATTAGTATAAGAAGACCCATGAATTATGTTAATAAGTTTTTTCATTCCTCTCGAGGATCAAGAAATATATATTTCATTCATAAATCAGAATCAATACATATTCACTTGGAATTATAGAAAAATACCTATTTTGAACCCTAATGTAGCCATGAATAACATAGGCTTACCCGATGAACATTGAGGATTCATGAATGATTCAATGTGGATAAATCCCTCTTAGGATATTAATATATAATCAAAAGATGTAAATTTGATCAATTGTGTATTTTTCTAGAAATTTTGGTACCCAAAATGGACCTCCAACATCATCACCATCTAGAAAATGAATGGGTATGTTAGGTTCTATATAGATTTCATATACCTTAATCGACACTTCCCAGGTTATTATTCCCTATTTCTGAAAATAAAAATATTTATTGATGTAACTATTGTCTTCTAAGTCCTTTCTTTCATGGAAATGTATTAATGTTATAATCAGATAAATATGGACACTGAATACGATGAATACACCAGCTTTAGTGTGCCTCTTGGGATATTTTTTTATCATTTCATTCTATATATATTATTGTTTATTGAAACTATATACTAATGCACCATGGATCATACCTTTATTCCCTTATTAGGAAGAATTTAAAAATGTTATGATAATGAACTGGTAGTAAAATATCGACAACGATGTGAAAAACAATGGGATATTCAAAAAAAATCAGAAAATTGTAGTGGCATCATGTGAAGATAAATCCAATAAAGTTTTATTTTGGTGTAATTTCAAGAAAATTTCATGGAATTATGGAAGACCACCATGACATGGTGTTGAATCCAGAAAATACTAGTCAAATTTTATCAATTTCACCCCCAATAATCTTTAAGAACATAGAGGGATCTAAGGGAACCACGATTAGATTTTATTAATTGATAAATAAACTCATTGGAGAATATCTCCCCTCCACCACGTTAATAAAGAAGTGAGTTTCCTAATGATGGGGAGATGACCTCCCTGAATCATTTGAATATCTCATGCAGTTCTTAACACACCCACCAGTCTTGATTTTACCGATAGAGAGAAAGCCACTTATCTTGAATGTGTCCTCCATGGAATAATTTAAAGGTGATCTCTTCACAATGAAAATTGATGTGGGGAATAAAAATAACATCTACTACCTCAGTAGAATGATGTTAATTAGCAAGACCTGGTATCCTGATATCAAGAATAACTACCTTAACGTCATATTTGTAGTGAAAAATTTGACACATTACATGAATCCACATGAAGTTCACTTAATCTTTCATATTGACCCACTCAAGTAAATCCTTAGATACGCAGTGTTGATTGGTTGTTTATCCTGATGGGTGTTTATTCTATAATAATATGATATCCAATTTATGTTTTAGATTGTGATTAATGGGAATTACCTAGATAATTTCCTTACATGACATCCTTCCTTGGAAAACACACATGTGGTCATCGATCATTGAGAAAAACTATTTCCAAATTTTAATGATACTCCATGAATATGGGATATGTATTTTGATGGTGCCTTGTAAAGTCCTATTGGAATGAGGATTGGTAACCTGAAGGTTAAATGGAATTTGGATCTAGTGATCAAACAAATCAACATAGATTATACCATTACAAAAGATGAATTTTACCTTATAAATGGTTACATCAAAGTATTGATGGTATAATTTCCTTCTTAACCAACATTTCATCATGTTCTTAAATCATAATATGATCATACTAATTCACTATATAATCCATCCTCCTTCTTGGATAACCCAGATCTTGAACAAGGGGTTTTATGTATCACGCACTGAATGATAGTCTAATCTGTCAATATTTGAGACCTGAAGGAAATCAATTAGGTCAACACTTCCCTAAAGCATAATGAGATAATATTCACCACTATATGGGTGGATCCCATAGTCGATTACCTAAAAAATCAGACCCTCCCATTAGATCTAGGTGAAAGGAAATAGACAAGATTCCAAGTTGTGAACATTACCCATCAAGATGGAAAAATAAGAAAAAATAACTCCAAAAACGAGGATTTGGTGGAATCCTAATCAGATTAAATAAAAAAGGATATATTATTTCTATTGTGTAAGAATTATATACGTCCTTTTTTTCACTCATCAGTCTAAGAATAGACTCTCCCACTAAATTAGGAGGATTGGTTCCTACTAGAAAACAATGATATAGGATTGTGTGGAACTCACAAAGAAATTTCCTGCATTAAGGATTTATTAAAACATCATCCATTAACCCCAAGAGTTTTTATAGATAGCTACATATTAATCTCACTATATTTTATGGGAAATTTATGTTGTTGGTCCATATCCCCAAGCCACGGATAAGTATTTTAGGCACAACCTTTTTCTACAAACTTATTTTCCAAATGACCTGGGTAAATACACCTCAAGAAATTCAGGATGAATAATATCATAGGTTCATAAAATCTAATATCATAACCAGATATGGTGTCCCTCACATGATATTGAGAGAAAATGATATCAACTTCTGTTCTACCAAATTAAATAAACTTTACCAGGAGACCAACCATTTATCTCTCAATAATATGGTGGAAAATTAAAACATTGAGGCCTAAAATGAGGATATATCAAATATACTCCAGAAAATGATGGAAAAGGACTTGAATTACTTGAATGGTAATCTCCTTCTTGATTTATAGTCCTAATGTACAACTATGTGTACTGATATACAAGAAAAACAATTTTCATTGGATTGTGGGATTGAAATATTGTTATCAATAGTATCCTAGTTTCCCACACTCAGAATATCTATCCATGGACATCTCTTAGATAACAATTAATTGAAAAATCCACTAGATATGTTGGAATAAGTCTATGATAAAAAAATTCACACTACACAACCCTAAAGTTCATCATAATCGAATAATCTGGGCCTTTAATAAAATTTGATGCCTTTTCTAGTTAGTTAATGGTGAACTGGTTTTATCTCTAATAACCCTAGTGATACTAAGAAAGAAACCTCTAAATAAAGAACCTAAGTAGGAAGGGCCTTAGACTATACATAATTCATATTGAAATGTATCTAACTCATTGGGAACAATATATGGGGAAATTGTTAGGACCCTCACCAAATAAATATTTCACAAAAAGTAGTTTTCATAAATATCATCAATCTTCATATGTCCTTTATTCAAGACTTTAAACCAAAAAACATATTTTTTCATTACCACATGAAATTAAACTTCATGGATATTATCTTTACCACATGAAGTTAAACAACATAGAATACATCCTTACCACATGATGTTAAACTACACAGAAGACATCCATATTGTTTGATGTTAAACTACAGGGAGAAATTTACCTCCCAAATCGATCATTACACATGATCTAGATCATCAAAAAAGTTAAATGAAGTACTCCCATACATGTGAGAAAGTCATATTCACATAGGGAATATTTCCATTTGGAAGAACTATGTTTGGATTGATTCTGGCCATCACATGATACGTAGTAATTCCAAGATATCAAATCCTATGTTGAGTTATAATATCAATAAAATCCCACCTTGGTGTATAGGTCAGTCCTATATGAAGGGTTTTCAATTCAAGAACAATGTGTGGATTGATTCATGTTGTCAGATGATACATAGCGACAACAAGATCCATATACTAGTTCTAACTATAATATCAACAGAGAAAATTCTCTTTTTTATGGGTTAGAACTATATGGAATGTTTTTTTAGAAATATTTGTGGATTGATTCATACCATTATAAGAAATTTAGTAACACAAAGATCTCTTATCATAGGTCCAACTTTATCATACACAAAAAAATCCCTCCCTCTATGTATGGGTCTAACATGGGTATAGATTTTTCTATTCATGAGTAGTGTGTGGATTGATTCCTACTACCATATGATATGTAGTGGTACCAATATCACAAATACTAGTTATAGACACAATATCAAGTAAACAAATTCCCCATTTTATATTAGTCAGACCTACATGGAGAGGTTTCTATTCAAGAACAATGTGTATATTGATTCATTCCATCTAATGATATATAGTGATTCTTATATATCAAATCCTAGAATCAATTGAAATATCAATGTAAAAAGTTCCATATATATATATATATATATATATGGGTCAGACATACATGGAGAGTTTTCTGTTCAAGAACTACACATGTCTTGATTCCTGCCATCGGATGATATATAGTGACAACCAAATCTCAAATATTGGGTCCAGGTAAAATATAATGTAACGTAATTACCCACAATGTGCATCGGCTAGACATTTGTGGAGAGTTTTATATTCATCAACTATGTTTGTATTGATTACTTCCATCAAAGGATATGTAGTGACACCAAGATCTTAAATCCTAGGTCAAGTAACAATATAACTAGAAAAACATTCCTCCTCTACATATGGATAAGACCTACATGGACTATTTTATGTTTAAGAACTACATATAGATTGATTCACTCTATCACATTATTCAATGTGATTCTGCGATCTCATATCCTTGATCCTACCGAAATATCAAGGATAATTCCCCCAAACATTTAGGTCAGACCTGTGTGAATATATTTCTATTCAAGAACTATGTGGTCATTGATTCTTACTACTATAGGACATTTAGTGATACTAGAATCATTAATATCAGTTCCATCCACATCATATTGAAAGATAAGAAATCACCCCTTCTATATGGGATGGACCTATGTTAAGAACTATCAGAACTATATGTGTAATTATTCCTTCAATAATCGGATACATAGTGTTGCATACATCATCCATTCTATGCCTATCCATGAGTTATCATCACTCCAAATCTTATACCTCCATTAGAGTCAAATCCATAAAGATTTTATAGTCCAAAATAAATTTTGAAAAATCCCACATATTCCATGTCATGTACTCATGTGAAGATTAATCGACTACCCAATTATCCATTGTTTCTTATTCCAAGAATGACTCATATGAGGTTAGGGAACCTTTCAATATACTCTATCCAGTGTAAAATAGTTTTTTCTTGGATAGGAAACCATTTCCATGTCTCATTATGTTAAATATCCTGACAGAATCTTAATCACATGACATTAAACTACAAAACAACATCGTATTCACATGAATTTAAACTACATTCTAATAGGTCTTCACATATAAAATATCATACCCTTTTAATATTGTACTCAATAATCCCATTTTCTATACCTTTTCTTAGATATGTGTTCAATACACACTAGTTTATCCTTTGGGTTTCTTAAACCAATCCTAATTATTTTTTTATCCATGAACTAAATTCATATATTGGATATCTGAGTTGATACCAATCAATTCCTCATGTTGATATCCTTATCTTAAAACCTCAAGGGCATTGGTCTCATTTTATCCTTATTCTCCCCTATCAAAAATTTGTAACAAGGTTAGAATAATCTAAGTGTACCCTTCTAGGGTTCAATAGAGAAGTGAAACCATGACAAATAGATTTTTATAGAAGATTTTTGGTCACATAGGTGAGGTCCCCCTTAAATCTAGGAGTTATTTTCCTGACTCTTTGGAATATAGGCTTCTTCTATTATTAATGGATGACATGTACCCACCAGTTTCCACCTCCAGTTAACTTTTATATTATTAGGTTATGATTTTCTCATTCCATAACCCAACTATTAACATGTATTCATATACTATCATTTTTACATAGATGTGAATCATATACATTTTTGAAGATATATTATGACATAATATTTTTATACACTTCCACATTGGGTATGCATCTTCTGTAAAGACCCAGTTTTCCTAAGTTGGTTATTCCTCTCAATAATTAATCCTATTAACATTACATTAAAATAAATGAAAATGACTTAGTTTCATGACATTAAACTATATTTCATATATTCCATCCTTTATATCCTAAAATTTCATAGGGTGGGTCATCCTATCAATGAACCTATATTAGGGGTGAATTATTCACCTATATATTAGAATGAAATATAGAAATTACCTATCCAAATGTATGATTCTAATCTAAGTAGAGGTCCCATTATCTAACCATGGTGTCGAGAATCACTAAGAGAAGAACATAAAATTTACCTCTCCCATGTGTACAAGTCAGATATACACAGAGTGATCCCATTAAATGATTTTATTGTGGTATGATTTCTACCCTTAAATTATGTATAGTGAAACCAAAATAATCCCTATCATGAAAATTGAATATTCATCCTTTTAATGTGGTGAAAGTCATATAGACATGATCTTCCTATGTATGATTCATATCTGCATATGCCTTGCTTGTGCATGAGATTAATCTATGCAAGAAGGGATCCTGCATTTGGTTCTCAATCATTAAGACTATGGATAGATAAAAGGTGTTTCCTATATCTAAATTACCCTAACCATTGGAATGTTTACCTATGGATATCTTTCACAATTTCACATCGATATCTATGTCCTTACTACAAGAAAAAAACATGAAGGATTATTTCTTTATCGCATAATGTTAAACTGCACGACAAATTCTTACCAATTGTATAACATTAAATTATGTAGACCACCATCCATTTTCACTCCTTATTAAAGGACCATAAGATCACCACCCCAACCTCCCCAATTTTTGGGTACCACTTTTATCTTGTTAATCCCCACAATCCATAGACCACACATCGTGTCTTCAGTGTATTTAATTGCATCAAACTTTCCATGGCCCATGAAAAATAACACTCGACTTTAAGGGACACTTTTTTTTAATATGCATGTTTTCTCCTATTTCATACATATGAGATCCCAATCATTAACCAAATTGGTCATTACCTTGTTAAAAGGTATTAAAATCCTTGTGATCCCTGATATCATAATAGAGGATCTCATAACTATAGAGTGATTAATGATCTTCATAGACATGGTTGTCCCATACTACTACTCATGATCCAAGAACCATAATCCATGATTTAAAACACTCTCATATTCTTCTCAAAAGAATGTTATAGTACTATTGACCTAGGGAATCCTGTTTAGGTTGTTGTGTGACACTCCCCTCATGTGAGGTCCATCTAAATCATGACCATAAACTATATTCACCTTGGTCAAATCAAAATAACCATAAAATTTATCCTTTTATTGTCCAAATTTCATGACCCTAAACTGCTAGTGAAAGAGACAAAAACATATCAGTATGTAAGCCTATATAGGGTGGACTGAGGGAAATTCAAGTATAAACTCCATACAATCTTTATCTTAAGAGTTTAAGAAAAATTTAGATCCTAAATGAATATGTATTAATGCACGTGGGATCCACTTTTTGGCCTTAGTAAAAGACAAGGTATGCTCAATAGACTTCCTTTGTAATTTCAAAAGTTAGATAAATTATTTACCACATCTCCTTACTAAGATAATATGTTCTATAGGAAGGAAAACCCCTTTTAGGGTGCCTAAACCATTCTTAAGTATTATGTTCTCTGTAAACCAAATTCCTTTAATTAAATTTTATATTTATTCCAATCAATTACATGAGTTTATATTCTTCTATTGGGAACCCATGGACCTTGGGGTCCCTTGATACCAGTTTTTCCCTATAGAAAACTATTAACCAGGATCTGCTAATCCAAAATGACCCTTCTTGGATTTTCTAGAGAATTGGAACAATTCCAAAGATCAGGTTATTAGAGGATGTTTGGTCCTAGAAGTGTGGAACCCCTTTAACATAGTTATTATTTTTCTGACTTTATAGAATATGATCTTCCATAATTTTCAATGGTTGACCTGTAACCGCTGGTTTCCACCCCCAGTTAACTCAGATATAAAAAGACCATGATTTATAATCCCTATAACAAGACTATTCAGGAGGATTTAAAATCTTAGACATTATGTTATCATTTATTTAAACCATTATGAAATCAAGAATGTGATATTCCATTACTGATTTTATGATGGCCCACACCACATGACTCGAAGCCACATGAATTAGCGTCCATGATTCCCAACCAGAAATTATACTTCCCTAGGGTTCTAGAACCCTTTTAGATAGTTATGTTCTTCATATAAAACTTCATCGTCTAGATGTTCTAATCATCAAAAATCTTATAAAATACATAGAATGATGTGGGGATCCTTATACTTTACCATTAATTTAATCCCTTTAGGAACATGCATAAGTTCCTATAACCCATAAAGTAGAGTAATATCTCCCTTGTAGGAAAGTATCTATAATCCTCATGAGACCCAGCAACATCGCGGTGAAACTCATAACCTTAGGGTGTTTAAGGTCATCCCCTACATGTATTCCCAATTACATATTAATTAGTTCAATCTTTTGGGTTATGAATAAAAAATACATATTCAAGCTATCCATCTGGAATCATCATCTTAAATATTTTTTCCAAAATGAAAACAGAATCTCAGTAAAGATGTATGATATCGCATCCCATCATGGACATTCATCCTTTGTGTTTTCTATAAGAATGTAGGGTTCTAGAACACTAAATGATGATTTTTAATTTATAATATTAATTATGAATGTAGGTTATCAAAACCAGTCATGGACACTCATTCTTCACAATCGCATCAGGGATTTTGGGTTCATGAATCCTTCATAAATTCCCAACCATCACTACCAGCAATAGAGGGTCCAAAAAAACTAACTATAGTGATGGATTGTCTGGTATAAAATACCCTAAAATATAGCAATAGATAATACAATCTATAATAACCTAGACTATATCAAAAAATATTGAGTAAAAAACCCTAGAATACAAAAAATGATGGTCTATGTTAAAAGACCATAAAATATAGAAATGGATGGTTGGATCCAAAATACAATAAAATATAGCAATAGGTGTTCCATGCTAAAATACCCTAAACTACAACAATGGATGGTCTGATCTAAATGAACCTAAACAACAAAACAGAGATTTTTTGAGCTAGAAGGATATAAAATACAGAAATAAATGGTCTAAGTTAGAGGACCTAAAATTATAGAAATAAAGGTCTAAGATAAAATACCCTAAACTATAGAAATATATGGAAAAAGATAGAAGATCATAAACTACAGCAATAAAAGGTCGGAGCTAAAAGATCATAAACTACATAAATTGATGTGTTGAGATAGGAGACCATAAACTACCAAAATAGAAGGTCTCATCTAGAAATCCATAAACTATATCAATATAATTTCCAAGATAAAATAGTCTAACCTATAAAAATAGATATTTCGGGCTAAAATACCATAAACCACAACAAGAGATGGTCTGATCTGAAAAAACCTAAAATACTACAATGATCTATCCAGTAATACTATAAGAATCTAATTCAAATTGACATAATGCTCACCAAGTTTAATATCTAAAAATTGAATCCTGGGAAAAAATAAATCCTCTTCTCAATAGGCGTGTTCATTGTGTACTCCCAAAAATATTGATCACTTATAATATTGAAAAGGCATAAAACATGTCATGTTAAAAACCTATAAAATAGTGGACTAAGAAAAATCCATTCCCATGTCCACTAAAATTTCTCTATATTATTCTGAGAAAAAAGTTAGGGTAACATATAAATGATAAAAATATTTTAGGGATTGTTATTTTTTTCATATAAAACCTTAGTATATGCTTGATAATTGTACTGACTTATGAATCAATTATAGCACTCTCCCTCTAGGAAATATTTTTTGATAACATTACCTTTTGAACCAGGTGATGTGAGGAGGGTTGGAGAATATACATCAATGAATAATATCATGTCAGTAGTAATTCATGAGAAATTATTAATAAAATTATATTATGATTAGATAATTCAAAGAAAGGAATTAGGGTTTACATTGTATTTTATATATGATGGTTATTTTTTATTATCCATATGATATCATGTCCATGAAATTCTATATACATCGTTAATTAAAGAAATCATAAAAATTACATGTATATTATATAAGATTTATTATTTGATATTGTGTAAAGAATGTTAGAATCATCACCTTAT
This sequence comes from Viscum album, assembly GCA_963277665.1. Lineage (NCBI taxonomy): Eukaryota > Viridiplantae > Streptophyta > Magnoliopsida > Santalales > Viscaceae > Viscum > Viscum album. The sequence goes on from OY728138.1 coordinate 774,410,385, forward strand.
AGAGTCTCTCTAAGGTTCCATAAAAACATTTTTGATCGGAGTACAATTAAAGTTGATCAAATGAGTGTGCTAAATCAGACATAGTCTGGTGAGAGGCATCAATTGAGTGATGAAGTGTAGTCGTATATATTTAATATGGAACCACTTGATAAAAAATAGTCTCAATAAAACAAGATAAATATACTCCTCTATTTTTATTGGTCTCTAATAAAGATGATGATATTGAAATATGGAACCTTATACATGATATGATTGATTCCTATTCTTTTATCTACCAAGTTATGTCATCCCTCTAGGCACATTGCTGAGAAAACCTCTGATTTTTTTATTCAAGAAAATATAAATATTCCCTAATTAATTCAACTAGAGGAGACCTACCATCACAATAACACAAGTCCCTCTTCTTGTTGTCCAATTTTTTTCCATTATAGTACAATTTGTAGCATGATATCATACAATTGATTATAGTCAAATCCACCAGCACCAAACTCAATAAAGATAGACCAAATATTTTCTTCTTAGTCATGAATGTTCTCTAAGGGAGTCTCCATAATTAGGGAATGGATTTTCTAGAAAATTATCCTTTGTGTTATGAAATCCATTAAATGAGGGACCAACTGAGATAACAGGGAAGAAAGAGAAGGATACTTAGGTATTTCCCTCCCAATCAGAATATAATATTTCACTAGCACTTTAAGGGATGAATTATTCAACAAAAAATGTCTTGATAATGTTATGTTCATCACTATGGTGAAATAACTTCCTTGTGGTCTCTTATAGATTCTGAAACAACTCTATTACTTCCACATACAAGGGGATTGAGGAAGCACATGGTTTCTCCATCTGAAAGATCAATTGAATAGATACACCACTAATATAGTATTACACGCAATAATTGGCATAGTCATAAGAAAAAAAAATAAGAACATAAATAGGTGTAAGAATTATTCCATAATTTTTATCTTCATGCACCAATATAAGAAAAAAAATGTTGAATGAGACTAGGATTTCATTCTACCTACACAAAATCTAATAGAAGTGGAGAAAATATCTAAATATAGTAAACTAGATAAAAAAATTTAAGGTGTATATTTCATGCATATAATTATCTCATCTACCCAAGTTAAAAAAACCATCCAGATAGATATTTTATATAACCTCTTGATGAGAGAGATTCTTACATTATCAACCATTATCTCAGTTGTTGCAGGATATGGCCTGGAGTTGGAACGTTCATGATAAGTCAAAATATAAATGACCTCATTGGGTTCAAATAGCATCACCTCGACCACAATAACATTTAGAATCAAGGGAAATAATGAAGAATTAGTTATATAGGTATAATAATGATTTTTATAACACTTTAAATGCTCATCAATCCAACCAAATATGAATTGGGAAGGATAACCGTTCATTTAGTGGATGTTTCCTTATTGTATATAACCAAGGATTTGATAAAATATGGGAAAGAGTTATCACTTATTGATTATTATACTTACCCTATTCTAATTGGGATTCCATTACCAATGTACCTGCTATAATTTCCAAGAGTGAATTCCCTCCTATAAAAAAATCATGTTAACCGATGACTTCAGGATGAATTAGATATCACCTGGTAGACCCATGAGGCATTCTATCCCGCTTATAGAATGACCCTATATGAGTATGTTTTCTCTCATAATTGGTGTTAAGGAAATAGAGGATGGTTTATAGTTTTTTTCTGGGTCTCTTTACAAAATATAAATATGTTGATCAAATATTTGAAGGAAATAAGTTAGTGTAGGTTTAGATCCTTCTTTAACTTCTCCTTTATAATGGAGATCATTCCATTTTCAAATATCAAAGTTTTTTCAATGTATTCCTAAAAATATACAATAGTAAGTAATTCATAGTGCATCTCCCAAAGAGGAGGTATTACTTCCAAATAGTAAATATCCTAATGTTTGGTCCATACTTCACTATTAGATTGATAAAATGAGTTAGTACTGGGACATGAGTGTCTAATCATATCTCCAAGGAATTTTGGTAGAATATACATGACAAATTATAAAATCCATGGCACTTAATAAATATGTATAACTAGTAGTTGGTCAAAAAAATTGAAAAACACTTAATAACCCATTATTTCCATGAACATTCATTAGATAAGTGACCTCTAGGAAATAACTCCCACATTGAGATCCAAAGACTTATTGGAATTTTCAAAGGTGAAAAAATTTATGTTCAAGTAACTCTATGAAATATGTTGGTTAGTGAAATCACAACCATCTAGTCCAAGAGGGATGTTATCTAATATAAAGTAAAACCTTTGGAGTGAAACCATGATCAATTTATTATCTTTATAAATTTTCATTTGAATGAATTTTAGAAAAGATAATAACTCGTGAGATTGAATAGTATAGTTGAATGATGGGATATTAATTTATTATAGATTATTATATCCATTAAAAATATTTTTATGTGATAATGGGTAGTTATGATATTTATCTAGAAGAAACCCCTTAAAAACCTCATTTTTAGAATATACCTGGTATCAGGTGTTGGGATTGTGATTCCTAGTAATAATAGCCCTGTATCTAGATTCATTAAGAGGCTTCTATGAAATGGAATACATATGTATAAGATTATTAAGAATACATTATAGGGATTATAATATTAAATAGGTTACTAATTTAAAATAAATGTGTAATGTGGGTATAATCATGTGAACTGCATGGCCCATATAAGGGTTTTCAATCACTTTACATGTCACTAATCCCGTGAATCATGTGACCTATGTAACACCTCATATTTACATGATCTTATTTTACACCTTGTGACCATGTGAACCTATGGAGGTTTTTGGGTTGAACAACGATCAATAAATCATGTGACAAATCATCGTTGGACTGTGATAAGAGAACGAGACAACCCCACAATCAAAGACATGCACAAAGGCTGAAGAAATTTCCATTGATTAATTCAAAAATCATTTACACAATATACTGATATAAAATTGATCACATTTAGAGATTTTATGACTAGATATCACGATTGGTTCTCACAATAGTGGTTATGTAGAGTGGTCTTTCAAACAAGTCATATGATATAGGTTATGTCAAGATATTGGATTGTCTGAGTCGTAAGTTAAATGAATGACCCCATTCTACCCTATATATAGGGTGCCCTACAGAATACAAAAGGTCCCACAAAAGAAAACAACCCACTCAAGAATATGACCAGCAGAAGCCTCAGGGACCCATGTGGGCATTTATATACCTCAAATTCCGGTTCATATCCCTTCAAACCTCACTCCTAAGGGGGGGATTTGTTGACTCCCACTAGATGAGAATCAAAAAAATTTGGATCAATGAGTTACCTAAAGCATAATAATAATTTTTTCTACAAAATAGAGGAAGGAGTAACAAGGATACATAAAGATCAAGATGTTGGAACACATGAATTGTGTCAACCCCAACAAAGCACATAATCAAATGACCCTAAGAAAATCATGTGAATTGATCATTAATTATGTGTGATCTGACAATGATCATATGTAGCCCCTTTAGCAGACCCTTCTGATCATAAAAATACCATATAGAAAGACTTAATGATCATTTTAATGCATGAAAATTTGATCCTTCAATTATGTGACATGTCAACTAATAGATGCATGAAAATCACCCAAATCACCTTATAAAATAAAATTTCTAAATAGAAGAAGCTTCATGTGATGGATGTTACATTTATTTTTAAATGAATGGATTATACAACTCGTGTGATCAGTTAAAGGATTATGAAATATCCCCAATAACATTTCCTTAATGCTTTGAAAATTCCTTTGGTCATGTTACCTTCATCGTGTGAGTCCCTCAGACACATCCATTCGATCATGTGATTCACATTCAGATCCACATACAATGAAGAAACCTTCCAATATAATTATTTCATTCATTTAAAAGATCTAAAATTTACCATGTGATGAAATTATTGAAAATCAATGATAAAATGTATAAATTCATGTAAAATAAAGATTAATTGATGAAAAATGAAGTACCCTCAAGAAAAGAAATGTGACGCATTTTTTAATGAAAATGTGGTTATGCACCTCAAGTGATCAAATTATTGATCACATGAAGTCCCTTTCACATGCCATCATGATATTGAAAATTTCCTCTAAAAATATAATTTGATCTCACAAAGGCCCCTAGAGATGTTTTCCTTAATCATGTGAAAACCACTTCAACATGCCACCTAATTTCATGAATACCCCCCAAGTGGGCACAATATTAAAAATTTTATTTGATATGAATTATTAGATATGTGAAATAAATATTAAACTCCATGGTTCCAATCAATATGGAGATTTTATAGTGATATTGTGGTCATTTTTTATCACACAACATAAATATGAATCCATATACTACAGATAGTAGGTTCCCACAGAACACATGATGCTCCACAAAATCAAGCCAATATTTACGACATACGCAACATATGAAGTGGAATGGATATAAAGTACAGAGGAAAAATAAATTCAACATCCAATCAATAAAAAAAATTACACACTAGATTGTAGATGTGAGAGAAAAATTATTAGAGTGTAAATTCATTACATCTCAAGGGTCTTCCACCAGGTAAACCCAGGGAACGACATAAGGGCCTACACATATTGTATATACACTTTGTATGATAACCCTATTGATCATAAAAAGAACATTAGTAAGTCATATAGATTATGAAAAGGAGTTTCAGCATATTGATTTTTTTCCAATGTCTCAATAGGCTAATACCTGATTGACATTGATTCATTTGTGCGATAACGGCTAAAAAAGTGGGAAGCCTTATGTAGATACCGATATGATAATTTTCATACTATGACATTGTAATAATAATATAACAAATTCTTTAGTCATGAAAAATAACTCATAAATATCATACATGTCACATGAACCATTATGGACAGGTTAGTTATGTCATTTGACAACATACAGGCATGTTATCCAAGTCACATGATGTTCTCCAAACATATCAGCCAAGTCACATGGAGTCTTTTGGACATATCATCTTTGATAATGAGACAACCATGGACATACATATTTCTATCAAATAAATACTACTTGGGCATGTAAATAAGATCATGTGTTTTCCATCCTGTATGTCATCCAAGATCACATGAAATTCCATAGACATGTATTATTGGATCACATGAAGAACCTTAGACATTTCAGCATTACCATGAGAAACTCATTGTCTTGTAATATTCAATAATGAAATGTAAAATGGAATATTTTATCCTTGTTAGGAATATAATCATGACATTTTAGGAAGATATATAGGACCTTTTAGGCTTGGATACCCCCATAAATGTTTGACATGTCATGAAGGAGAACATGGTCATGTTCCCGTAAACTATGTGAACCCCAAATCATGAGTCATTGGAGGGGAATCCCCTTTAATATGGTAAGTGTTCATAAAGGGATAGGAATGGATTCTCACACAATCCTATGGGGGTTATGGGATCCACATTACATCTATACAGTCTCACATATATACTTGGATTTTCCTCTATATCCGTCAGATGGTATGGGTCGGATATATTTTAAAGGAAATCCACCCATGTATAAGCCTATAAAATTACTAAATACCATAGATAAAAATAATTTCATTGAGTTTCATTACCCATTCAAACCCATAATCATGTTACGAATGAATTATATAACAAGAAATCTGATTCAAGTACAAATGGGATATGTAGGACACCTTCCAAAGGCCCGATCTCTGGTGAGAATCCACCTTAGTGTCAGTACCTCCATATCTTAGAAGCTCTAACCCATGGGACCAAAACACTCCTTTGGGTTTATCATTATTCCTCATCCAACAACCGATTGGGAATCAAATTGAACTAAATGGTATCTAATTAATTCTATAAATAGGATATATATGATTCCTTCCTATGGTTCATGCTTCATAGTAAAGACGTTATTAGTGTCTCCCAAGTGTATATGAATTGTATCCATAAGTGGTGAGTCTCATCAAATGTTGTCCCTTGTTTTTCACATAGAGCATGGCTCACATGTGGTTAGGGATTTGAAATGATCATATCAATCACATCATAAATTTCATCCAACCAAGGAAACCTCATTGACTAAAACCTATTCAATGACATGATATAATTTCCCCTATGAAATTAAATTCATATTAGTATATATCATGAATGAAATATCATATTGGTAAAATATGAGGAAATAACCTTCACAATAATTAATTATATTTTACCACCCATCAGTGGGTTAAGGACTGATGAATCTATGAGGAATATATTTTTTTTATTATAATCCAGGTACGTAGAACTCCTTAAGGCTCGAGATCCATACATAGTGCCCAAGTTCAATCACATATTTCATTTCTAAATGATGTTAAATTTTACAGCATGGACATAAAAGAACTGCATGGTTTTTTATTCCATTTATAAAAATTATTTGTTGGATTCCTTGTGAAGGTTCAATATTATCATCAAAACATAAATCCCATCCTTGGATGGCATTAAACTCTATAGTACCTGATTATATGGATTAAAAATACATAAATCTACATATCACTACCCAATAATGGTAAATGGATAAGGAAACATGGATACATACATAGTGTATAATTAATATACCCCCTTTACATGTATAAGGATTAAACTCCCAATAATTATATGATGGTAACCTGTACTTTATTGGGATTCAGAAAATATTTATGAACATATCTTAAATTAATAAGAGAGCCTCGGAATAGGAAATAATCCCCCCCCCCTGAAGTTTGTGATGAGACTCTCCACCCATCCTCTCAACCAATGTGAGTTACTAAGTTTCATTGGGCTTGAAACCCCAAATGATCCTATAACTTTAGAAAGTGGGTTTATAACTTATTATGATTTTTGGAGATATTGGGAGTTTCTATGAGAGAATAGAATGGTAAAGTTAATCTGAATAATTGTTCAAAAATACATGGACATCCCCAATAATAAATCATCATAGATCATACCTCTTTTGAAGAAAATGAAAAATTGTGAACCCAATGTGAAATCATGTAATGAAAGAATAACTAAATCATTATAGTATCTTTACATCATGTCTCCTAAACTAGGAGAACTGTATAATATTATTTTTGAAGGGTTAACATGAAATTGAGATATACTGTCATGTGAACTTGATATGATCAGATAATAATGAAATCCAAATGCATCAACTATTTTATTACACCAAAATATGTATTCAACTAGAATTTCCAAAACAAAATATCATTACCATGATATAAATTGTTTTTCAATCAAGAATATATGGATTATTTTTTTAATTTTTTTCCATTAAGGAATTTTTAATTTTAATGGGTCAAGAACAAATGATTCTAGTTATTTGGATCAATGTCCATGTGGAGGAGGAGGTTTTTATTATGGTTCATTGATAAGGATGTTGAAAAAGAATAATGAATAAATTATTATTATTATTATATAAGAAAAAATTTAAAAAATTTAACCTTACATGATATTTAACCAATCACTCGACACGCAAAATGGTGATGTCCTGAATAGGGTAAATCATACTTTCTGGATTTAATAATAGTCTCAAATTTCCCATATGAGATACAGTCCAAGATATATTACATTATTTTTGAGAAATTTATCAATAATGACATAATATTTTTCTTATAATGAGTCTCTATGGGCCTTGGAATCATATGATTACTCTTTTCCTTACTCCAAATATATTTATTAAAATACTCAAAAATGATTCAAAGAAAATTTAGTCATTAAATTAATAGTCCTTTTACCCTTATCTAAAGTATTTAAGTCGATTATAAATTTATTTTTATTGGAAATTTAATTTTCACAAAATAGTTCTCATATAATACAAAAAATAGTGGGTTTTATTATCATTTTAAATTTAGGATATTACACCCAACATGAAAGTGGTTTTCATAAAAATTTCTGTCAAACATTAATGTTTTCCTGCCAATATTATTTCAAAATAATTATTTTTAAGAGATAATTAATTTAGAAAATTTATATAATTTAAAAAACCTCTCATAATATATTTTTTTATTCATGGGGTTTTAAATTTTAACTTGATAGTTTATTTACCCCGGACTCGTATTTTACCCAATGTTTTTATTTTAAGTGAAATTAAACTCATCTCTTATTTTCAGTTAGGAACCTCCCTTTTCACACATTCTAATTTATTGGATTATTTTAAAGTTATTCATAACTATAGATCAATAGTTTATTAAGGTAATATTCTACTACATTTCTTCTCCAAAATGTTTTAAAGAAATTTTTATCATTATTTATATGGGTCATTTCAATCAATGTGTAAAAACAATCTATTTTTAAAATTCATCGTTTTAACACTTATTTCAAAAATATTTTTAATTTTCAATGTAAATTAATTTCTAAGAATTAATTGATATCTAAAAGAAAACATTATTCTCTATTATTTATAAAATATTTATGTCTAAAATGTTTTGAAAATTTTGATGTATTTTCTTATTTATATGGTTTTTTTTCAAATGTTCCTCATAATGGTTTTCATCTAAATCCACATCATATGACATAAATTATTATTGAGAAAGGATATTATTCTAATATAACCGTACTCATTATTTCTCGGGATAACCAATGTAATTTCCTACTCTTTTTGGATGAATAATCCAAAACTGCATTTTTTATGCCTAACCATCTATTTTTTATGGTCTTATCATTTTACCTAGTGCATTTCCAACGTGAATAACCTATTTTTTATTAATTTCATTTAAGAGTGTTCACATATATGACATACATCGATTGATTTTGGAAACTTATTAACTTAAATGTATTCAAATTATATATATAATGAAGATACCATGTTCTTTATTATATTTATAGAATTGAATTTACCTAGAAATCCACATGTTTCCATTAGATACCGATTTATTTTCAATGGGTTTATAATGTTATGATTATTGATGGAATTTTTAATGATATATTTATTTAAATCAATATGAAATAAATTTTCCTCCAATGGGTTCCATATGATGTGTTGAATGAATCTAATTTTATTTTTTAGGTTGTTTATGCTATAATAGTGAGTTATTATCATTTGTAATATTTTATTAAATCCATTTGTTTCACAGTTTATTTATGATGTGATAAGTTATTGATTTCATATACCACACATAATTAAAGATGATAATGAGTGGGGTCGTATATATTCCTCCAATGAATTTTATTAATTCTTATATCTCATGATAAAAGTATTTTAGTGTGTATTTTAATGGATCATAAGTGTGGGAACTGATGGTGTGGCTCATGAAAGTAATATTCCCTATACCAATTTTTATTCAAAAAGATAAAAAATGCTTCAAAGTCTTATTCTTATTCTTATAGATGTAAAAATATATCAAGCCTCGTGTTTATTTAATCATGTTTCTACATTGTTTTGATTTATGTATTATGTTATAAAAATCCATACGCCGTGATTTATGATCCATTCATTTTTCAATTAGAATTTCCTTATGTATCTAGATTATACAAATATTATTATCTTATGATCAATTATGATTCTAAATTTTCATCACTTTTGTTTATAGTTACATATAATATGAGCTCACACCATTCATATTTTTCTTTTAACCCATTCTACAAAGATTATTATAACATATATAAAGTATATAAGAGAGTAATGTTTGGAAGAAATATTCACAATGGTTATAAACTAATTTTCTTATACATCTATTAATTAAAGATAAAAAACCTTCCATTAATTTGATTGTGTTTTTATTAATGTGATATAATTTTTATCTTATGTAAATATTGTAAAATAATGGAATATCTATCATGGTTATCTATAGTTGGTATAGATAGATGTTTATTTATTTTTTATTATTAGTATAGTTATTTAAGTTATAAAAATGAGTTAACATTAGTAAAAATCCATGGGAATATTCTAAGGTATATGTGTATATATGGGATAACATTGTGAAATTTTGATAATACAGATATTGAAAAGTTTTCCTGGAAATAATTTCCATTTCATGAAACAATGAATGGGTGAAGGTTCTGGAATAGATATACCTAGGGGTAACAACCCTCAAAATTACATGTTTGGAATTAACCCAATCATTACCAAGTACATGAAAAGGAGGCCTAATTACACACTTGGTTTGACACACCTGGAAGATATTCTTTGGTAAGTCACATTATCTTTATAATTCATTATGAAGTATTTATCAAGTTCTGGATTTAGGATATGAAGTATAAAAGAACAAAAACAAAAAGAAACCCATATTAAACCAACATTTTTTTAGGTTGATAAGAAATTTAGTGTAATAATAGGTAAATTAGACATTTAATTTTAGATTTAATTATATGAGAAATAAATATAATATGGTTTTAATCAATCATGGAAACTACTTTTGGTTTTAGTAATGGTTATAGACCAAAGGAACCAATTTAACAATAAATTTCATAGAAATTGTGTATATTATCCTGATGAGAAATATAATGGTATAAGAGATAGAATAATAAATCTTATGATTATTCCAAACAAGTTATCATAAATAATGAGTCAAAATATAAACAAAATTGTCCTCCAAAATACACAAAACAAGATAATGATAAAGTATTATGAAAATTTAGATAATTGAGATAATGAAGGAAGGGATATTCAACATTATACATATTAAATATGTGTGAATATGAGATGAAAAAATTCCCTCAAATGGAAAGGAATATTATTTGACTATTGTACCAAAGGAAATAAAGCATCAATCATCTATAAAAAATTAATATTTTTATTAATAAAAATGAAATAAATAGATTCCATACTAAGGTTACATTAATAATTCTATTTCATTTTAGTGGGAACTTGGGAATTACCCAATTCAATTCCCTAATCCAATGACTAACGAAGACTGTGAGCATCACTGACATCTAAGACAAAGAGAACAATGTAATAACTATACAGGAACTAATCCTAATGTGGATACCGACATTTATAGTGAATGTACACTATAATCCATAATAATTGATGTCTTGTTATAATATGATTCTTAGAATTGTAATATATCTTTGATGTTTTTTAATTTAATTAAATTACCACCCTGATGATTTTTCTATCAAATAAATCTTAAAGTGGTATGTTTATTTTATTCCAAGTCATATTTTATAATATTTTTCCTTATAAAAAACTTATTATCATTCATTTACATAAATTTAACATCATTTAAGTGATAGATTGTTTACTTCCACTTAGAGAAAAACAATATAGAGTAAAAAACAAATTTCATATTAATCAATTATATTCAATCAATGAATGGATAATAATAAAAACCCTATAGAAAAAAATATATATAATGTGGTTCATGACACCACATAATGTAATTCACTTTTCCGAAATAGTTCGAGAAAAACTCAATATTATGGATAATAATTGTATAAAGAAGGACGTATATTTCCTATTTTTTATTTTTGATATCTCTCTAGGAATTATAACCCACTTCATATCTATAATTTATATTCCATTAACTATTTACATTGTTATGTGATAATTAAAATTTCAAAGATGTAATTTATTTAAGAAAGGATAATTTAACTCCATACATTTTTAGAAAGCATATTCTTGCCATAAAATATATGTTTATAATTCTAAACTATAATTTATTAAATTTTTAATAATTAATTTATGTTTATTAGAAAATAATTCATACATGATATTATTTAAAGATAATAATAATGTGGATCGATACTAAAAAAGAACTTAAAAATATATATTTTACATTAGAGATTATTACTCACCATAAATAAAGTACATCTATTAAAAGTGCATAAATTGATAGGTATAATACATAGATATGAATAAAATAATTTAAAATAGTAAATATCATGGATCATTATCAATATTGAGGAACACTAATAGAAAAAAAAAGACCTATAATAAGGAATATCACTAAGGGAGTAGAATGAATTATTAAAAATATATAACATGAAATAAAAACTATGATTTTTGAAGTTAGAGATCAATGAATGAATGATTTAGTAATAATATATACATAGGAATTAATTATTTCCATTGATAATATAGTCATTTTAAATATATTCATTATAAATATGGTCTTTGGTCATATATACAATAGGTATACATAAGTAATGGATTAATATGTATTAAATTTAAAATAATATATATCCAGATAAAATAAAAATACGATATTAAAATACAAAAAAATATATTTATATATTACATATAAAAATTAGTTTTATTACAAAAATATGATATGATAACATTGAAATAATTATTTTAATATCAATATAGTAGTAAAAATATTAAATGAATATTAATAAAAAAATCATTTTACTTGTTAAAGCATATTAAGTGAATAAAATGTTTCTTTTTGTTACAGATTCATTTTATTAAGTATTTTATATATTATTCTAATATATTATATGGGAAAATTTTAAAATATTACTATATAGGAACTCATATTTTAACATCTCTTGAATTACAAATTGATAAAAAATAATATTCAAAAAAATTATGCTTTAAAATTTTATTTTTCAATCAAATATTTAGACATTATATTTAGTATTTTAATTATAAAACTAAATTTATAAATTTTAGAATATAAATTAGATAAATATAACTTTTTTTATTTAGTATGTAATAATTTTATTATCGTTTTTTTTGTATCCTTTCATAAAAGGTTGATTTTTAGTCAAAAAACCTGTTTTTACTAAAATTATAAATTTTTTATTTTAACATTACATATGTTTATCCAAGAATATTTCAAAAACTTTTATATATGAATTTATGGAATAAAATTATTCATGTTAAAATCTTATTTGAAATTATAAATCTAACGTCCATTATATTTCAAACTAAATTAAATATTAATAGTAATAAAAATTATCATTTGTCTGTTCTTATAATTAAGTGTTTTAATGGTGAACTATTGTTATAGAAGTATTATAATGAAAATATATTTTATTTTTATATAATAATCCAATTTATTTTATGAAAATCAATATCTATGATGATATTATCTTTTATATAAATTTTCAGACTTAATAATACACTTTTCCTAAAAAAATGTCCTTATGCATTATACTTGTTTCTTTTAAAACAAATATTTCAAAACATTTTAAATTTAACTCGGTAAAATGAATTAAAAATTTCAAATAAAAATGATAAAATTAGGTAAAAGGTAAAATATTTATTTTTTAATTAATATTATTTACTAATGTTAAAAATTAATTTCCAAGGTAAAAGTATTTAGTGTAAAAGATAAAAATAAAAAATAAAAGACTAAAAATGATATAGGCTGTCTAAAAACTAGGGTATGAAGAGAATATATACCCATATACACTTTACACTAAATTTTTTCCATTTTCTATCCATCTACCATTGAATTGTTAGAAATGCAGTGGTTTGTTCTAAAACTAACCTTCTTAGAATTTATAAAATGGTAACACTTCCACTATTTAGAGAATCACTTTTACATGGATATTATTCTTGAAATAAAGACAAATTACTCATCCAATAACCCTATACCTCAATAAAAATATTTTTTCCTGCATTTTTTAGTATGAGGATGTCATTTCCAAGGAGAATTCCAAGGAAAATTAAACCCCTGATGTGAGTATTATCAAATACATATATTTTCATATTAATTATCAATATAAAAATTTAATATTTTTATTTAGTAACATTAATATACAATAATGTTATTATATTAAGTTTACTATCATAATTTATTCATTTATCCCACCAATTAATAAAAATGAAATTTTCATTCATGCGTACTTATGTACTACCTCCTCCAAAAGATATGAAATTCATTTTTCATCACAACACATCATCTATAGTTCCTAGTTAGTATTAATTGAGAATATATTATATTTAAAACATTTTTAATATTATATAAATGTAACATTTTAATTTTATAAATAAATCCACTTACTCATTAAACGATTAAAACATGTCACCATTTTGGTCCATTTAACTGCATGTGTAAATGGTGTGATAATGATTATGTAATAAATTATTAGAAGATGTAATATAATGTAAATAAAATTTATAAATGATATATTTAATATTTTTTAATTATTATGTAATGGTGTTATTAATATTTTAAAAAATTATTAATATATTACCTTTCGATCATTAGTCATGTGGAAAACTATTTCATTATATTTTCAGTTTTCACAAACTATCTTTATTTATTTCACCTACTGATAGTGGTAAATAATTAATACTAAAAAAATATTATTATATCATTAATTTTTTTCAATAATTTACTTGAACCCATTTCTTGAGAATTGACTCTATCTTTATGAAGTTTGTATGATTTTTACAACTGAATGTTCTAACAGCCAATAGTAAAAGATAATAACGACTAAATATTGTGTTCATAATAAATGATAGTAAATGAATTATAAGATAGTATAATTTTTATGAAAATGTTTCTAAAATGTTATATTAAAAAAATTCTTTTTAATAGGAGGATATATCATAGTTTACTATGTGTGAATAAATATAAAAACTTATATGTATCATATTTAATTTCTTGTGAAAAAATTATTAATGTGAACCATGATGCCATTAATATGGTGTTATTTATTCCTAACTAATTTATATTACCATATTAATGGGGTTTGAAGATCCATATCATGTACTTTCTCAAAATGGACATCAATTCAAAAGTTACCTAATATGATAGCGGGTTTGATAAAAATGTTTTTCTAACCATAAACGTTTAGTTTCCCAAGAATATTTTAAGATAAATTTTATTTTTTAATGATAATATATATATTAAATTTTTATTATTTATATATACTCTCATAATTTACATTGAATATTCAGGCGGTTTTATATTTTCACTCTATATTTAATTTCCCCTTAACATATAATTTTTCCATAATGATTCTTATATGTGAAATATACATCATCTTTTTTTATGTAAGGAACCTCAATTTTCCATGACCTAATTCATTATATTCTTTTGAAAATTTATTTATACATACCTCACTAATTTATTGAGGTTATTTTATAATATATAATCTTATTAATAGTCTTTTAAAGAAATTTTAAATATTTTCAATTTATTTCATTATCCACAATATGTGAAAAGAATCTATTTTTAATGATTTCCCTAGGAACATTTTATTCTATCATATTTTTCATTTTCTATGTTACTTCCTTTTTAATAATTAATTGTTTTTTAAAAGAAAATATTATTTTCCTTTATCTATAAAACTTTTCTATCAAAATTTATTTTCAAAAATATCATGGATGATTCCTTTTACAAAAGTTATTTTTTATAATGCTCCTAAAAATGATTTTTTTTTATAAATCCACATCATTTGAAATACACTATATTTTATCAAGGATATTATTCTAATGTAACCATAAAAATTATGTCTCTTTATAACCAAAATTATTTACTTCTATTTTAGAGGAATAATATATCACTGCATTTTTTACCTAATCAACCAACATGTACGATCCATACTTATCTCCTAAAGACTTTACATTTTTAATATCCTATTTTTTATTTATTTCATTTAAGGTTGTTCTCCTGGAAACCATACATCGATTGATTTTGGGGAAATTATGGACTTAACCATATACCCTTTATCTTTATAGTTTATATACCATATTCTTTATTATTTTTATTGAATTGTATTTACCTGGAAATCTATATGATTTCATTGGATGCCTATTTATTTTACATGGGGAAAACTTGTTTTTATTATTTATTGAATTATTAAAGATTTAATTTTTTTAATACTTTTGAACCCCATTTTATATACCAAGGTTATTTATGGTGTGTTGAATGAAACAATATTTTTTTGAAGGTTCTTTATTCTTTAAAAGTTAATGACTGTTATTTGAGAAGTATTATGAACCCTTTTTTATTTATAGGGTATACTTATTGATGTGAAAAGGGTTTGATTCCAATAATAACTCTTAATTATGTTTGATTATGAGTGGGGTCATTTATATCCTACCAATTAATTGGTTTAAATTTTATATCTTATAAGACATGTATGTTTGAATAATTTTTATTTTCTCATGAGCATGGGGACCAAAGTTATGGCTCATGAAGGTAATTTTCCTTATAATAATTTTGTGTCAATATTGAAACATGTTTCACTATTTTATGCCTATTCTCATGATTATGTTAATATCACATGGAATATGTTTATTGAATCATGTTTCCACACTCTATTTATTCACAAATTTTTTTATTTCGAGTCTTATTTCATGATTTAAGATATATTGATTGTTGGGTATAAATTTTATCATGTATATTGATTATAACCATATTTTAATTTTATGCTTACTTATGATATTATTTTTTATCACTTATCTTTACCCTTTATAAGAATCAAAGCTCAACCCTTCCTTATTTTTCAGTTTCCCCATGTTATGAGGATATGTATAAAATACACGAATTATATAAGGTTTATAGTTTTACTCAATTATAGAGAAATGATAAAATGTGTTTTAATATTATTTTCTTATATATCTAGTCCTTAAAGACATTTATACTTCTATTATTATTATTTTTTTGACTATTTATGAAATTTTACTTCTTACCTTATGAAAATTTTGTTAAAGTATGGAATTTATATTCTATGTCATTATAGATGATTACCTCCATCTGTGTTTCACGAATATATGTCATTACTAAAAATCATAATTCCTCTTCATATACATTATCTAATATTTTTACCAGTGTATGGAACCTAAATCTAGAAATTCAATATTTTTTATCAATATTATAAATCCTTTAGTGAGGACCAAAACCATAACTAAGATATCACCCTTAAACAACATATTATCATTTCGTTCATCTATATCAATATTCATTTACTAAAATAATAACCACCACTCCTCCTTGACCACTAATAAACATATGTGGTCTCTTCTATAACATTCACTACCTAAAAACCTAAACTAAACTAAACATTGGAAAACCATTCTCCAACACTACTAGTTGTTGTGAAATTTCTTATACATGAAACACCTAAGTTATCCAAGACATGAATTATGTTTATGTTCTTCCTAGTATCCATGATCCCATTTTGGTATGAAATATATGAGATGGTTGTAATCCATTTGGAAATAACAAATAATGATAAAAATTTATAATTCATATTTTATAAATATTCTTTTTACACATAACCTTATACAATGTAATGGATCATAACTATGATAAAATTTTATTAATAAAAAATTAGGAAGGTTTATATGATCCTACCTCAAAAGACCATTGAATCCTCCTCATCTTCCCCTAATATCACCAATTTTTCTCAGCTAGTATAATTTGAAATAAGATTTTTTTATAGGAGAAACCATTTTTTAAAACAAAGGTAAATATCGAAATCGAATTATATTGGAGTTAGATAAAACACTAAATTTATTACAATACTATAATGGATTTTTAAAACATAGGTATTTGTTATAATATATCATCATTTTTACTTAGAAACTGGACAATCCATGTTGGATAATTATAATAAATTATTTAATTAATTTAATAAGATTTTAAAATTCAAACCTTGTTTAATTCACACCAAAAATCCCCACAATTTTAAATATAACGTTATGAGATAAACATAACCATTAGACATAGGAAACATACAAACTCAAAAACAAGAACATAGAGGCTAATATATTATAATTTTATTATTATTTATAAGTAATATAAACTTGATATTTACTACTATGGAATGCCTGGATTTTCATACCTAACTCAATTTATTTATTAAAATTTTTATTTTACAGATGTTGAGATTTAGTATATTATATATATTTTACTCCTAGAAAGGATATTATATTATGTGCTTTAATTACTTTTAAATTTGGGATATTTTATATTTGTCTTCCTTGTGATTATGTGAAACTATGTAATTCCCTCTACCTGTGAGGATGTTACGCTAATTATTTTTATTTCATCGTGATGACCAAATATAATGTATTTCATATATCTTGAGGGTATGATAATATAAAGATTTTACTCCTAATGAGGTTTTGGTACTATGTTATGTCCTCTCTCATGTTATTCATGTATGTATATATTGAAAATTATGTAATATAATAAAGGCTTGAAGTATGTATGGTATTTACCTTTAAGGGATGTACTATTGGTCATGTTTTTATTTGATATTAATTATACATATTAATATTTTATTATTGATATTCATTGGTATTTTTTCATTTATGCATGTTTTTTCTATGATGGTTCATTTAATTCATGAACAGAGGCATATATAAACTTATACAGACCAAAGTAGTTCATAGTTTCAATATAATTGTCCAACATATTTTTTCATTCCCACGCCTTTTATATACATAATTATCATGTGTACAAGAATAAATTATTTATTAGTAAGAAATTATCTTTAGGGTTGTTGGGATAAATTGTTGAAATGAATCAGTGGGTCAATATTTATTATTCTTGTGGACTATAGAGGAATATATTAGTTATAAAATAATTGAATAGATTAGTTTTTAGTTAATTTTTTCAATGTAAATAATATATGAGATAATGATGGTTAACATATTGTAATATTTTTTGTGACATAAAAGTAAAACTAATTTTGATATATTTACTTAATTTTTCTTATATTTTATAGTGTGTTATTTTTTAGATTTTATATATGTGAGTGATATGGTTATTTTATTATTTATTTCCCTATTTTTGGATTTAATGGTATTGATTTATTATTTATTATTTGATATCATCTCTTTTAACCAAACTATAGAGATTCTAAGATTTAATTTAGGTGTTGTGGTAGTTTTTATAGGTAGATACTAGTGATTCATAATCTATGTTATTATAGAAATTATAGTTTTTTACTCAGTGTTGTTGTATTTGAGGTTGGGTAAACGATTTTTTTCTATCACTGATCATTGTGAGATATTTTTTTGTAGTATATAGTTATTAATCCAAGGAATTTATAGCCAAAAGGTCATTTTTTTACAAATATATAAATATAATTAATTATATTCATAACCAAAAACCTTTATTAATTGTTTTATGAGATCCCTAAAATGTATAATATTGTAATTAAATTATGTTAATTTGTGGGTTAATCAACAAAATGAAAAGTATTTCATTCATTATGTTTTGTAAAAAAATTATATGATTATAATCTATGATACTAGATAGAAATATAATTTAAATATATTCACAAAGTAATCAGTGATGGGTACTATAATTCATTTACATGGAAATTTTACATGGTATTTAATGTATTTTTATTCTTAGTGATGGGATTCAAATAGATTTATAGTATCAAAAATTCTTTAAAAGAGTAACTCAAATAAACTATTTCTTCTCTAAACTATCTATATATTTATAATTTATAATAAAATGGAGAAAATTATCTACATTTCCACTTGATGATACAACATGTACAAGATTCAAATAGCTATTTGATCAAGATAACAAAGGGGGCTGAAGGGTTCCTCCTTCCTAGGGTATTTTAGAATAATGAGAGTCATCCAATGACCATGTAGGACCTCTTAAAAACTGAATTTCAACTAGAATCGTGTTTAATGTCATGTGTAAAATGAGTTATAGAGCATAACTTGGAATAGGATATTTGAATTATCTAAACTTCTTTCTATGGACACCAAAATGATAAACAATGACTTAAATTATATAGAAAACAATGGTGACCATCAAGATACAAATTTCTTTCTATATTAAATGGAGTGTTTTATAAATGATTCATCAAATAAAACTATGATAAATTTTTAATCATAATTTAGTATTAATACTTTTGTGCTGAAACTATTTATATGGGTCTTTCAAAATAAACTATTTATCATCATATTATGATTTAAAATATAATGAGTACCAGGAGTATAAAATTATTCCCATTCCATGTCATATAATATATCACATAAAAATCAATGAAGATCACCAAAACATGTTAACCCTAACTATTTCATGGTATATCCCATTGAACTCTATGATTTCTTCTGAACCACCATGCCTTGGTGATTCCATTAGTGAAAATTTCCAAAAATATCCTTCTTTCACTATTTTTGTATAGATATAGCACAATTTCACATTATATAATATCATATGTAAAAACATTTGAAATTATAACTAAAATTTCTTTTGGATATCTTTAAAAAGAATATAGGAAATTTTTTCATTTCTTTTCATCATATCTCAAATAATTTTTTGAAAATAATGAAAATCCATTGATTACTCTTTTAGGATTATGTTCAAAACACTATTAAGGTATATCTCATATTTTTAGAAACATATCCTATGTTTATATAAACATAATGTGCTTCCCCTTGGGCCTTTTTAATTTTCACAATAAATAGTAATTATGAAATCTATACATATATACTAAGAGAGAACTTTAGAAAATAGTCAATGATACTCAACCTAAAAAGTGTTCTATTGTGTTATATACCAAACACATATATATCCATTCCATTTTTCACCATTTGTCTCAAATTAAATTTTGAAGAATCATATAATCCCATACTCTAAGACATTTATTTCCCATGGGATACTGAGAATTTAAATCCCATATAGATACTCATATATTTTCAGTCCTCCACGTAAAGACATACCAAGTCATTGAATACATCTCGTTTCATTTTTCAATGTTGATTACAAATTCACATGACCAACCATCTAGATAGTTAAAAAATCACATGTACCTTATCAATATATGAACATGTATTTCCTCAATTTATATCATATTAGGGTCCAAATTTCATGATCTTCATAAAAGAGGAAAAATTCTACATAATTTAATCCTCATCTAATGACTATTAAAAACATACACAACCACCCCATGATTAGCTAAGCCATGTAGTTTTTATAACAAATGATCAAAATTATATTATTTATCATGCTATGTTTCTTTCCAAACATAGGTATGGTGATTCAATATGAAAAATTAATCAACTTTATACCAAATGCATAGTGGATTAAGATCCTTATGGTATACTTTCTAGGACATCCATTATAGGAAACCCATTTGGTGGATCATGTTAACATTCCATATATCTACCTGAAATCCAACCCATGAAACCTTCATATTTCATCATAACATATAATAATGTATGAAAAACATCGGATAAGGATAATAAAATGTAATACTTTGATATGATAATTATCATTTTATTTCATGTGATTTATACAACAAATGCGAGTGAATTTGAAAGTGGATATGACGGATTGTGTGATATAATACATTTTTTATTCCAAGAATATTTTAAGAATACTGACAATACTATACATAAGTGCCTATATAATAAATTTAAATATTATATAATACCATAGATTCATTATGTCTATTTCACTATAAATAATTTACTAAAATCATTACATCTAGATGTAATTTCTATCACACCTTAATGTGATAAGTTGGTAAAAACCTTCAACTAAACTCATTTATAGATAAACAACTAAGATAAAAGGAAGTTTAAATAATCATGATATAAAGGAAACAAATACGAAATGATCAACATTTTTAACATATTATTAAAGCTTCTTAATTTCTTAACATATAATATACTAATGTTAATTAAATTTTTTTACAACATTGAACTCTTTCAATTTTAATCTTCTTTATCATATAAAATTTTCATTTAATAATTTCATTGAGATCAGTTAGAATCTAAATTAACTCCTTGATTTTGTATCTTTCTTTATCTTCATAACCTAAAATACTTTTTGATATAATATGACATTTAATTCATTAATATAACATAATATAATAAATTTAATTTATATTTACTAATATAGCATAAACTCTTTTTGGATATTAAGTCAGGTTCAATTAGAATTTGACTAGTTTAATCATTTATTTGTCACATTGAAACATCAATATGTAAAAATTTACACCCAATATCTAAATTGAAACTATATTCTCTCCATAATATTATAAAATTATACACCAACTTATTTCTATAGAAAATAAAACATATATCCTTTAGTGGGAGTATTTTACAAATAAAATATTGTCACCCATATCTAATATGATATCCATTTTATTTAAACTATTATTCAAGATAAAAATTTATTCATAAAAACATTCCATTTTTTTCTGGTGGGATCATAGCCCATATATTCTACCAAAAATATGTATAAATTATTTTTTATGGGGAAAAATTCTATTTATCATTGTCTTTTTTTAAAATAATTTTATAGATTTTAATGATTCATAAACCATGGGTAACATCTCATTTATTAATAAAAACTCATTATTAAAAAATTATGTATATATCCATATAAGGGAGATGAGGTGAAGATATATCCTTTATTAGATAAACTAAGATTTAATAATTTCTTTACATACAAAAATTGATGTATCAACTGTTTTGTTCTTATTTCGAATGAAAACAAAAAAAACATTATCAATCCATACATTTATTAAAAACTCACATATATTCAATAAAATTGTTAAAATATCATTTGGATATATTTATAATTATAATTATGGGAATTAATTTTCCATAATAGTGGTACCTTAAATGGGGTCTCAAGTGATTCAATCTAATGGAGCATTAACATCACTACCTAAAAATTGATATAGGTTTTAATGAAAAGGGATAATTATTAGTCTAATAAAATTATCTTCTAGTATAAAACTATACCCTTTTTTATAATCCACTAATAACTAGAGTCAATACTTCTAATTTAAATTTTATTTATCATTAATACTTTTAGAAAATAGGGTAAACATTTTATGAAAAAAACCATTAATATTGAAACAATCCTAATAACAATTCTATAATTAATAAAATATCTAAATCAAAACTTCTCGCTTAACTCATGTCTCTTGATGTCATTAACATACCCAATTCTATTGATTATAAGATTGGAGAGTGAAAATTCCATTTTTTTTCATTTATTTTATATTAAATTACATGTAAATCATTTTATAATTCCCATAAGCATCTATATGCACTTTCTACAAAAATATTTGGTGACTCTAAAATGGGTCACCTTAACACCTGGAATTTTAATTTTTTTCATAAGGATGATCCATATGTTTCATACTAGTCTATGAATTATCTTTCATTGTGATTATATATTTCAAATATTAATCTAAAATTTATTATACGTGATAATAATTCTATTTTTATTGAAAAAGGATTCCATGAATTAGTATCATATTTTTTCATTCATTTAATATGTATGTTCATTAAATGTACTCCCATTGAAATAATGATCCCATTAAAATACATCATATACATTATTAGTCTAAGATACATTTTTCATCTTGAAGAAAAATAAGGACATAAATGTCACAACCCATCCCTCAAGGCCCGTGTCGTGACTACCCCACGCCCACCTTTTATAGGCCTAGGGCTGGCGACTAGCACCAAAAATGTGTATCCCTAAAATGGGAAGGAATTTCCTTTTAACCTTCACAGACACGCATTCCATTAAAAAAACAAGAAACAACCACGATCTAACTGTTTTAGTGAAAGTGTGCTGAAATTAAAGGGTCTAGAATACAATCCCAAATGAAAAGTAAAAGTTCAACTGAAAATTACAAACACAACAGAAATTGAAAAATAGCTCTTGGATCGTCCACTAAGGATCCTACCTGAAGGGTAGGTAAAACTCACAATCATTAGTCCCTACGTCACATCACGCCAAATAGTCCGCCGCCAAGTACTGTCCCGTCCTGGATCCCTCTTCCTCGATCAATGTTGTTCATTGTCTGTACAAGACAAAACTAGGTGTGGGCGTATCCCGTGCAGGGGTGAGTAAAATGATACTCAGTAGGGACCCTGATACCCCCATTGGTCTCCCAAAGTTCCACAATGTAAAATACCACAAAGAAAGACCTCAATATCAAAGCACGAAGCAATAGATAGCAACTCTACTTTGGTATATTCTCATACATATACCTAAGTTATCAAGACATAATCATCTCATACATGAAGGAATAATACCACAATGGTAACACCACATAGGTAGAAGTACCCACTACTGGAAAACGGGCCTATGCCCACGGTTGTTTCCAAAATCGTGGGTATATGGTACCCCTATACCCACGGTTTTCGATAACCGTGGGTATAGGGATAATATGAGGACCTATACCCATGGTTTTATCCAAAACTGTGGGTATAACTTATTTTTAAATACCAATACCCACGATTCTGCAAAACTGTGGGTATAAGTGATTTTTTTTTGAAGATGTATACCCACGGTTTTGGCCAAACCGTGGGTATAGAGTTTTTTTTGGAAGACCTATACCCAGGGTTCTTCAAAACTGTGGGTATTGTGGTTTTTTTTTGGAATACCTATACCCACGGTTTTAGAGAACCATGGGTATAGCTTTCCCTCCATAAGGCAGGAGCAAAAATTATGCGGGTTAACAAAAAAGACTTTGGCGGGAACACGGGTATGATTAATAGATATATATTTATACAAATAAAAACTTTCAAAATTTCCGTAGATGAGTTGGTGAGGTGTCTGATTGTGCACTGCATCGACGCGAGATCGAATCCTGATGGCCTGTAAATTTTTAAAACCATGAATAATATTAATATATTAATATAAACGTAGATGAATATTACCGTAATTAAGTTATCTAGGTTGGTTAGGGGCTAGGAATTCGCTGCATCAGCTGCGGGATCGAAACGCGGGGCATTCATTTTTTCATAATACGGTAATAGATTAATATATATTTGAAAATATAGATACATATTAGAAAAAACTGAGTAGCTGGAGTGGTGATTTGCGATGAAGTTAGCGGTCAGGGTGTAGCAGATCGCAGGTTCAAAACCTGCGGCCGCATGATTTTAAAATTTTTACCCACGGTTTAAAAACCGTGGGTATAACCCAGTGACAGCATGGATGAGGTCTTGACACGGTGGGAAAAAAATACCCATGGTTTGTCAAACCGTGTTCTTTGGTTAAGACCCCTATACCGACGCCACTCAGCCCCACGGTTTTGGGGGCTATACCCACGGTTTTGAACCGTGGGTATAGGTATTTTTTCCAGTAGTGACCATACAGCTAATACCATGACGATATAAGTACCACACATAAAATATCATGAAGACAACACCATGGAGGTAGAAGTACCACATAGGTAACACCACGAAAACAACAACATGAAGGTAGAAGTACCACACAGGTAGCACCACGAAGATATAAGTACCACTTAGGTAAAAGACTCATCTCACAATAAGGTATAACTTAAGTACAGAAGTAAATATGATTAGTCATAAGCTAGATCATCTTATTATGCTAAGAACCATTGCTGTTGACCCACATAGGATCGTTAAGTAATAACCTCCGCTGACCCACATAGGATATAACCCACACAGGATCGGTATGCACTAACCCACATAGGATCACTAAGCACTGACCCACATAGGATATAATATATTCTAACACACACAGGATCAATAGTTTCTGACCCACTTAGGATCAATGTTCTTTCGTCACGTTATAGCCAGCCACATGATTCCTCGCACTCAGTGCGCTCAATTTCCGTAGAATCTGCCCCTCAAGATATCATTTGTACTTCTACCACCACTAATATCCGAAAACAATTAACCCAAAGGACCACCGTGTCTTAAGGGTTCCAATGATAAATACGGTCCATGAATTGGACGCTCGGTCTGTGAGTTATAAGCATTTTAGTTCTGAGAGCCCGGTTGGATTCAGGTTCGATCCAACCCGGCCAAACTCCAACTATCTCCAAAACTCAATTGGGGTATACCAAAAGTACCGTCTCAATACATGTATCCTAGCGCCATAGATGGTTCATCAAATGGGCATCTTGTTCTCAAGATATAACCCTTTAAGTGTTTCTAGGGTTGGTTGGGACGGAGTCCAGTCTGACCCGGTTGGACCGACCCAGTCTAGGCTGGTCCATCTGAGGTTCGCCCCGGCCCACAAGGGGGCATCCCGGCCTACAAGAGTGAAGACCAGCTCGAAAGAGGGTCGTCCGTCTCGCAAGGGGCCGTCTGGATCGCAAGGGGGCGGCCCGCCGGTCCGAGCCACAGTGGGGTCCACCCTAACCGGTGCGGGGGGGGGGGTGAGACCCCTGGTCTACCGAACGGCCCGGAGACCGTTTAGATTATAAAGCGGTGACACCATGTGGGCGCCTCCCGGTCACCACAGAACCCGCTGGAGGCACAGGTTCCTCCTCCATCGTGGCTTCGGCCTCAACCCCTTGCTCATCAATGGAACATGGGTCATGCCACCCTCATCGTCTTTGGCCAGCCGGTGTGTCATCCACCTTCTTCACCCACCGCATCTTTGTATGTGGCCCCTTTCTAACTGGCAGTGAGTGATGGCTCGCCGCACCTCCTCTGCATTCGTTTGGTGTTGGCCACTCTGCAGACCGTTACGGCTTAGTGTCACGACCTCCTCTTACAGTGCCCGACGGCATGCCGCCTCCATCGTAGTTGGTCAATGCCACCGTGCTGATGGTCTTCCATGGAGAATTCAAGGGTATCAAGGTAGTAGAGGGTCCAGGTTGGGTTTATTAGGCCCACTCCCTTCACGTTAGCTTGTAATCATGAGGGAGGATTAAAGGATTCCATAAAAATTAAAACCAACAGTAAACCTTACCTCAAGAAATATGGAGGACACCCACAATCGAGGATGTGTTGACATTCATCTTTCTCGCAAAAAGCTTCCAACAACACCGCTCTTATGTCATCCTAAAGTTTGTGGTTCTATTTCACTGGTCACCTCTCGCTGGAACTGACTCTGTCCTCCAAGGGTTTAGCATCTTGACACATTTTCATCACTTCGTTACTTGGTGAAGCAGTGTTGATACCTCTCCCCAAGCTTCATATAAATAGGAGAGGGGGAGGGTGTCTAACGCACATGGGTTTATGAGGTTTAATTAATTAGTAACCTTCTTAATTCTCTATTTTGTGGTTATGTATGATTTGAAGGGTCAATCCATTTAATGTCATAACACATCGTTGGTCCCTTGCTGCCACATTTCTGTGGGAGGAAAATATTGAAAGAAAATAAAATAGTTAAGTTATTTTATTATTCTTTTAAAATTCCCAAAATCTATCTTTTTCTTCCGACCTACTGTGGTTGAAGTACAACCACCCTTAAGTGAATCTCGGAGTCACAGATTCAATGGTGCCCTCAAATTTTTAATCAGAGCACCAGTTCAAATGTGAGAAAACACCACTCATGTGTTTACTAAATGTACCATAAAAAAGGTTTATAAATTAATTCTGGGCACACCGGTCCTCGGAATCACGTGCGGTTAATTTTCACAGACTTGTAATAATTCCATATAATTAAAAACAATTTACATGTAAAATTTGGGTCTTTTTAATAAATATTAGATTACTATATATGACATTAAATCACAACAATTATATCATATATGACCCTTAGATAGTTTAGTGGAAAACTCTTAATCATAATCCATCATATGGATTCATTCAACATTATTCCTATGGAATATTATAGATTGGGGTTTATATGTATGATTCTCCCACTACATAATAAAAAATGAGGTACCTAACATTTAGGGAAATCGCATTACATTATTTCATTACATGGGGTAATCCATTAGAACCTTGCTTTACCAAGACCAACTTGTTTGTCGGACCGGGGTCTTTATAAGTGTTTTCTTTATAAGGAATCTGATAAAAATTATTTTAATCATGGTTTAATCACACCATCATACATCACATTATTCCCTTTATTTATTCATTATTATAATGATTTAGTTAAAAATATTTATTCCTTGATTCCAATAAATATGTTCATAAAACATTGATATGTAACTCTTTACTTGGCTTATAGATAACCAAAACCCATTAGAGAATTAATTGACACCAATTAGTTTACATAATATATAACTCTTTAAATTCATTTATGATAATTTAATGATTTATTTTAACACCTTAAACTAAATAATACATTTACTCATAATATAATCAACTTATATCAATGAATAATTCACACAAGAATATAATAAAGAAATGGACAATTCCAATATCAATATATTAGATAGACATTAAAAAAATAGACATAATTAAATTATAAACACTTTCAAATTTATTAATTGTTAAACATGAGAAAATCAATTTTTTAAAATATAATCCTTTCATATTAAAATTTACATTTTTTTAATTTTTAATCCTTTTTTATATAAATGTGATATATTTAAGAATATTTTTATTAAAAAAGAATAAAATTTATATAAATTATGAAAACATTTTAAATAAATCAATAATTTTCTGAATTAGGTTACTTATAAAAAATATATTTAAATTTAAGATATACTCACAATTAAGAATATAAAATTTTATTTTTCACCATATTTTTTACCATGTAAGTGAACATAAATTCATTATCACCTATACCAAAACTATAATGTCCTAGGCTCGATCAACAAATAATTGATTGACCCAATTGACCCATAGCCTCAAGAACACCTACATGTACTCTATATTCTCTTAAATAATTTGAAATGGAATTTTTTTTATAGTGGAGAGACTAAAAGATAAATAGTGTAAAATGATAATATGTTGTAAATAATGAAAGACCATCCATATAATAATGAATTGATATAATAAATAACCCAAGTGATATAAAAATTGATGACATGTCTCTATTATATGAATGGGAACAAAAGGGAACAGTGAAGAATATATATATAACATGCTATAGAAAAATCAAAAGGTTCAAAAAAACCTCCAATGTAATCTTGAGAATTATCTCAGTCCTCTTCCCTCACACAATATTCTTGTATATAAGATCAAGCATCCAATTCTAGACGATTCCCCTTGTCCCTACCTACATCCATGATGTATTTTAAATTACTAATTGGAGGCCCGAACATGGTGTGAGTAGTGAAATATATACCAACCATATAATAATGAAATGACATAATAAATGACCCATTTCATATACAAAATGATTTCATGTCTGTATGATATATATAAAAATGAAAAAATTTGAACAAAGTAGAATTCATATATAACAAGCGATACAAAAAGGAAAAAATTTCAAAAATTATCTACGATGGGAAAAACATCATAAGGTCAGTCCTATGCTCCTGTACTCCATCCCAGTATATAAAATAAGGCATCCAAAGATGGATGCTTCCCTTTGTCCCTACCTGCATTAATGAGGTATAATCATGAATCATTCAGTTTCCCGAACTAGGTGTGAGTAAAAAATAGTAGTCCACCAAAAACAGTGTTTATAATAACCCATTAATTGTATAAAAAATTAGCAATGTGTAGGTATAGTAATTGTAAATTATTAATATAAGGTGTAACTAGGTCGGCACAGGTTCGTAGAGGACACTCGACTAACACTAACTGCATCTACTAAAGATGGAATTCCTCTAAATAGATGTCACCAAGTATATATATATATATGTAGTATATATTATTAACATATATTGATATATATACATATAGATAATACTTTCCAAAACTAGAGGTATGAAACCATAACATCCATGAATAATCAGAAGATTCTTGTATTGTAAAAAGGGGTATCGACCACCCATTCGTATTTTCATATGAAACATCATGCCTGAAATTACCAATAAATTATGTGAGTCTCAATTATCAACATCCTATGAAATGAAACATGAAATTTTTTGTTCAATTTCCAAATAAATTATATGAATTTTCATTTCCAACATCCATTAAATGATGTGAAATGACATGTACAAAATTGCATGTTAGGGAAGTGTAAAGAATTCTATCAAACATTCATCTTAACCGTGTAGCAACAACCCATATACATTGTAAAATAATATATATATATATATATCAACTTATCGTTATCCATGAAATGGTTTTAAATCATTTCACTTTCCATTTAATCACATTAGCTATGGGAATAGTCCATAGTTTATATAGGATACATGTGTCATAGTTTTACCACTAATTTTTTATCTAAATCCATTAATAAATTACAATTTGATATTAATAAAAACCCATGTAGATGGTGGTTTTGTGAAAAAAAACTTTTGTAAAGTAATGGTATCCAATAAATCAACCCAAAGGGGCGGAACGCATTGAGGTGGATGACCTATGATAACAACACGGACATGTGGGATATCTCAAGGAAGGGATAATTTGTTTATATAATTATATAATGTATTATGTAAATGAAGAGGAATCATGGTGTGAATAAAAAATTATAATGATATAAATCAACTATAAATTAATGGAAAATTATGGGACCACCAACTTTATTGTAGTAGAAAAATCCTTATCTTGTATTAGCCGCCAATCCAAGCTAGAATGAGATATATAAAATAATTATACAAGTACCCTAAAATATTTCACTATATATCATAAAAATAATTCCAATTATGGAGATATAAAATAAAAATGTAAGTAATATAAAATAATATCTTGATAATATAATTTCAATGTGGCAGATGATGAGGGAATCAAAGTCTGATTGAAGAACCTGGCTCAAAAGTTGTCTTCAACAGCCAAGGGGAACTCTAAATAGAGGAGGGTCTTGTGTGTGGAGAAGAAATCAAGAGAGGGTGATAGTTTTAAATGAATCATGTAAAAATGTAAATTTCACTAAACATTAAAAGGATGTACAATTTGGTTGTAGGATTGGACAAACCATGTGCCAACCATGAGTTGAAACTGTCCTGGGAGGCCAACCCCTCAAATAGGATATTCACACAAATGATCAAACCATGTGAAGCCCTTGAAACTCTTTTTCAGCCTATTGTATCATATATAATTATTATTTTGTGTTTTGGAAGATTTAAACTAACAATGAACTTCCTCTTAGTAGGTTGAATTATTGAGTTTCTTGATTTAACAAACCATGTGCCAGCTATGCACCTCAGTCTTCTTCTCTAAAAACAAGAGATGTTGACTCCAAACAAGCACCAGATTCTCCCAAAACTTAATTTACATCATTAATAAATATTATAAGTATAAAAAGGAATATAAAAACTTAATTTTAAAATATTCATACATTGAATTGAAATGTAAGGATCATATAACCTCCCCACCCTAAAGCAACTTGTCCCTAAATTTCCCTTATAATAATGGTTGATCAGAATCTGAGAATAATTTCATCCATTGAGAATGTATATCAGCTTCTTGATCTTCATGTAAATTTTCATAATACCATTATACCCATACTACAAGAACTAACATGCCTTAAAGATCCTCCATGCTCCAATGAAAATTATGTATCGAGTATTATTCAAAATAAGCATCAACATCAAACAAAACCTCATGTAGTTGAATGATATGATAAAGGTATGAGTAATAAAAAAATAATTGATAAATAAGAAAATTATCATCTATATCTAAATATATGTGGTGTATTTTTATCTAATAATCCACTGGTCCTACCCTCTCTAACATCTCAAAAAGTTAGTCGAATTAAAGTGATAGATTCCACTTAAATCATTGATTTCCTGGTATAGTCAAAACATGCAAGAATACATGATCCTCGACCTCAAAATCTATAGGTAATTAATGGAAGATTTCATATAAAATAATCCTAGAATGAGAAGTATCCATTATCTTAATGATGAGTCCTACCTACTCAAAATTCTCAGGAGATAGATGAGTTCCTAGTAGCATTGCCTCTCCTTCCTCTAAGAATCATGGAGGTGAATAGAAGGACCTGCCATATATGCCTCAAAATGAGCCATCTGTATAGTATCATGGAAGTTTTTATTGTAGGAAAATAGATTAAGAGGATTTTTTTCTCCCAAAACCCTCTAAAAACATGTAAAATAGTAGGGGTATTTCTTCTAACATATGTGTCATATGCTCAAACTGACTATCAATCTATGTTTGATAGGATTACTCAAAAATACATGTAGAACCAGTTCCTTATAAAACCACTTCCAAAACCACAATGTGAATCTAGAATTTCTATAAGATATGATATTTTGTGGAACTCCATGAAATTTTATGATCTTCTTAAAATATATCTTCTCTAGAACATCCACTAATAAGGTATCTCAAATAGGGAATAAATGATTGAGCTTTTTCATCCTGTATACAATCACCCATTCTATGTCACATCCTTGAGGTGACCTTAGTAAAATTGTTAAAAAAATAAATGGTGATGTCATACCATTTCAACTTAGGAATGGGAAATGGATATAAAGTTCTTATTGGTCATTTTTTATATTCCTTCACCTACTTATAAGTGTAACATCATGTGACAAATACAATTATCACTTTTCTCATCCTCAGGCAGCAATACTATTTGAATAAGTCATGATAATTCTTGGTATGATCAGGATATATGACATAAGTTGTCTCATGCGACTCTCACATAAATTCATCTTGAATATATGAAGGATACAATACATTTACATGAATTTTTAAGACCTCATCCCCATATACAACCCATCCTAGTGGTGAGTACTCACCTAAAACACTCTCCTATAAAACCAATCCATCATGATCTAAAAATTGTCTCATATTCAGTATATCCATATTTGAAGAGAAGACTAATATAGATATAAGAATTTAGTACCTATGATGATCTTGGACCTATAAATGCATATCATAAAATAATTCCATTAGCTTCTACTCACTATTGGCCTCATAAATTGTATGTGTTTGAGTTTTATAAATCAGAACATCAATAATGACATTTACTTTTATAGAAATATATAGAAGCTCAAAATAAATGGACTATAGGTATTCAACCCATATTCACAATCTAATATCCAAGTCGCATAATTCAATGATATATTTGGGGATTTTTTTGTCTATTTAAACCAAATAATACACTATAAGAAAGTAATTCCTCCGAAAAACAATGTAAGGAACCATAGGTTCTTGGATAATTTCATTCATCATGTAATTACACTTTTTAGATCTCATTTAATGAGACTTATACACTATCACTTGATCTTCCGGAATCATAACAGATCCTATCATGATAAATTATACATCAAAATAAACCATATAGGTCCTTCTAGGATCTGTTAAATCCATGATCTTTGGTGAGGTCAATCATCCTTCCAACTTTTGAAAGGAAACCATGAAACCATTCAAACCTAAAAAAATAACAAAATTTTTATTCAAACCTATAAATGGAACTTATAGGAATGAAATGTTATGAATAAATCACCTATAATATCCACATATCCCGAGGAATATCCATATTTAAAAACATTCTTGGGATCCTCCAAATAAACCATGGCTCTCACCTTCTCTAGGTCCATAGATACTCTAGAATTTGAGATGATGTTGCCCAGGAAGTGTACTTTTTCAAACCAAAAAAAGCATTTAGTGATCGTAGCATATAGTTGGTGCTATAATAGATTACCCAAGATAATATCAATTTATTTGGAATGTTCTTTTCATGTATGGTAATTGGCCAAGATGTCTTTAATAAAGACCACCACAAAGGAATCTGGATACTAGAGAAAACCCTAGTTTAAAAGATAAATGAAAAATACATATGCATTCATGAGACAGAATGACATGAAACGTAACTCATACAAGTCATATATACTATAGAATGGTGTATGAGGTATATCTTATGTTATCACAATTATGATTTTAGGTCTAACTCAAATCAATCTTATAGAAAACCCTCTCTCTTCAGATCTTCTCAAGGAGGTCATATATATGAGGTAATGGATATTAGTTCTTCACCATAAATTTAATTTATTGTTTTATTCAATAAAAATAATATGGTTACCTTATTCCTTCTTGGAAAAAAGGATGGGTGAAAAGAAATTTGTTATACTAGGTCATATAATACCTTTAGCTTCTAGGTCCTCTAACTACTTCTTGAGTTATTGAATCTCAATAAGAGAATCATGTATTGATTAATTGGAATGGGTGACACTCCTTAAACTAGCTCAAAAGTGAACTCCACCTCTCTCATATGAGGTACCCCATAAAATATTTTATGGATTATGTATTTGAAATGATCCACTATATGAGGTAATTCTTCCTATCATTTTCCATGATCACTCCTAAAAAGACTTGTAATCTATGATGTCATTATAATCAGTCCACAATGCTTTAGTCCATCATAACCCACATAGATGTCGTATTATCCCTTATTGACAAAGCTACCAACCTCTAGCGAGGTAAATGAAACCCTCCAACAATAGAAATTAAATTCAAAATGATTAGGTGATAACTACTCCATTATAAGGATTATATCAAAGCCAATGATATCAAGGGAAAAAATAATTTATATAGAAATATAACCACCTATCTCAAGGGGACACTCATGAAATCAGAATACACTATCATATTGGGTCTTGAATGGAATATCAAGAGTCATTACACCACAAAAATACTCTATCTCTCGGTCAAGACATTCAATAATTGTCATAGATATGAAATAATGTGATGTGATAGTATCAAACATGATAAAAACTAATGTTGAGGATACTATAATGGTACCTCAAACTTTAGAAATATCATATTACTAATCCATTTGTATATGATGCACTATAGGAAACTAATATGATTTATAGCCTTGAGATGCAACCTGAACACTGCGAGTATCCCCCCTCTATTGGATTTGTATATCTGAAGTCTGACTACCTCTACCATGACCACCTCCTCAACTTAATTGTATAGTAGTACTCTAGATTTTTGCTAGATGAGGGTCTACTAACCCCAATTCTGAATGTGGAGTAAATTAAGATTCTTATATACTAGGAAATGGATGGAGATTTCACTAGAAACATTGAATATGATCCATACTTCCATTGTCTATGTACTCAAATAGATCCCTATTACATTAGGGTTTCATGTGTCTTAGTATCCAAACTAATGAAATATTATGTAACTTCAAATTCACTCTTTCTGACTACCGCTTCCCCCCATTAGAATAATCTAGAAATTGTTTCCTTACACCAAATGAACTACTCCCTTGTCTAGGTGTTGAACCTCCATAGCCAACACCTTCATCTTCCCTATAATTCTTATTTATAAAGAGGGTATTGTTCACTATATCAGAAACATAATTCAACTGAAATAAATTAACCTAAAATTAGATAGTGTATACAAACCCATCCTTGAAGAGCCTCATTCTCATCAGATCTTCACCAGCATGTTTCAGTGGGAGATGCTAGAGCTCAATGAAATGAGCATAATAATACATCACTGTCATAGATCTCTATTGCAAATGCATAAACTCTCCAGCTTGGTTATCACATTACATATTTATAAAAATTAGTCATAGAATAAAATATGAAATTCCATTCAGACCATACCCTGATGTCAATCTTCCTAGGTAATAACATCCCTCTAGTTTTTAGATGAATCTGAAACAATATAAGTTCTAATCTTGAACCCCACGCTATAGGTGTCTCTAAATATTCAAATATAGATAGCATGGAATTTATACTTGACATAGTAGACTGGGGGTCATTATTCCATGATAAATATGGTGGATTATACTGTTGAAACTTTCATGTAAACTCTACATTAGAAGGGAATGATTGCATAGTTTCCTGTATAGATTGTATCAAAAATAGAAAACCCTCTCAAATGTGACAATAATTTCCTAGATTTGGAATTGTAGTAGGTTCTCAATGTGTCACCTCATGAGGTAATATTGATGTATCAAGTACCAACACCTTTAGAGCATGGTTTTCACCTATTTTTATCACAAATATTGTGGCTGTCATGGGGGAAAGATTCTAAAAATGAAAACACAAACTTGAGAACAAGATTTAATAATCAAAACAATCAATGATTAATGAATAGGATTGGTAGTCTCCTTCCTAAGTAAAATTAAGACCAATGTTCCTACTCCTAAATTTAGGTTTATGTGTTAAGGAATATCATAAAGGATCACAAGAGACACTCCATATATCCCACTACAAGGTTCAGGTAAGGTCCAAGGTCTCACATCCCATAATCGAGATTATGGTATATGGATTATTAACTATCATATTTAGAGTGAAACTATCACACTCCGACCATGAGTTTCATTTTTTTAATTATTTCTTAATGTTGGACCTTTGTTTGAAGCTCGAGTTTGGATCCCAATTTTTTTTTGATTTGGTGTTTTTTGGGGGATTTAGTCTAGTGTGATGGCATCGTATGGTTAGCAGAAACTGTGTGGTCATCCCAGGTACCCATGCGGTCAAATCTGGAAAGGGAAGAAGCTACCACACAGTTCACTCATGGTCTCTTGATCCATGCAGGGTAACTGCATGGTTTCCCAAAACATAATATAAATTAAAATATAATGCTAAATAAATTAAGACAAGTGGAATGAAAAAATAAAAAATATATTAAAAAAATGTTTAATAATAATAATATTCATATTATTATTATGATTATTATTATTAATACTATGAATGATATTATTATTTTGAATGTTATAAATTATTATTATTATTATTAAGTTATTATTTTTATTATATTATTGTTACTGTTATTACATTTAAGATTACTATTGTTATTATTATTATTATCATTTTTATTATAATATTAGTATTATTAATATTATTTTATCATTATTTTTATTAGTATTAATTTATTTTATTGACACATTTTTAATAAAAAGGGAAAAAAATAATCCTAACATCTCTATCTTCCTTTTCTTCCATGCAACCCCCTCCCTTATTATCCCCCCTCTACATGACCCAACCACCTGTGCACCCCCTACTCGTGTGACCTCCACTAGCTGGTGCTCCCTCTAGCATTAACACCCCTTCAGTGGTACATCTTTTCTATGGTGCACATCACCCAACTAGTGCCTCCCCTCTTTGACACACACTACCCAACCTATGCCTCCCCTATTCAGTGCATTCCCTCCTCTGTTGGTTGGCTCCCTCCTCCAGTGGCCTCCCTTGCGAGGTGCGCCACCCCAGCTAGTATCCCTCTTTTTTGTGGCACCCCAACCGATGGACTCCCTTATTCCTCTCCATTATTTTCTTCCACCTCATTATTTGAGATTATTCCATGGATATGGTTTTGATTTTTAGGGTTGAAACCTAAAATTTTTGGTTCGATTGTGATGTTTTAGGTTGAATCTTGCTCTCTTGGGTGTGATTGAGGTGTGATTGGGTTTTCGCACTGGTTTCCAGAATTTTCTTCATTTTTTGAGGTAATACATATTTTCACATTGCATTTAAATTTATTATTTCATTTATTTCTTATTTTTCATGCCCTCCTTGATATCTAGATAGTGACAGATGATTTTTAGATTAATTTTTTTATGTTAAATGATGCGGTATTCACAATTATTTTGAATAAGTGGTGTGATTTTTGTGGAATTACAAACAACATGTGGTTGATAAATATCTCAGTGGGATTTTTCAAGTGTTTTATAATTTTTAGAAGCATGT
Source organism: Viscum album (assembly GCA_963277665.1). NCBI lineage: Eukaryota > Viridiplantae > Streptophyta > Magnoliopsida > Santalales > Viscaceae > Viscum > Viscum album. The sequence goes on from OY728138.1 coordinate 774,447,685, forward strand.
TTTATTTTGTCTGTAGTTTTTTAAGAAAGAGTTGATATGTGAAAGTGTCGCAATGCTCGTTTTTCATTTTTCTGAAATGGATTCATTTGGAAAAAAACCTTCTTGAAATAGGTCAACTACCTTATCATTAGTAAAGAGGTGGTAATTTCCTCAGTTTTGGACTCCACTTCTATGATAATAATTTTGAATGTGTGGTGTTCCTAAAAGTTTTTCAAGAAATATGTTTGAAAGAACAAGTATTTTTCATTCTCCCTTTCATGAAAAATAAATGTTTCCAAATTTGTTCCTTTTTCCTTGCTTCTTATGAACTTAACTCTCCCTGATGAGTGAAGATTATTTCAAAATAGTGAGGAAATTTGATTTTGTATTTGTATTCATTAAAATGAACATTGTGGAAAACCTATATTTATATGTTGTATTTTAAACATGTTAATCAATGTTTATTTATTTAAAGGTTATGCATTGGGAATAGAATTATTTGGGCTTGACTACTGAGTTTTAATACTCATGCATATAGTGTTTTCATGTTTTTAGATCCTTCAGTAGTTTTGGATTGGGTTCAGTCACCATGGGAAATAGTTTTTTTTAGATAGGAGAGTGACCCTCTGGTTTACATGGAGTTGTTTTGGGTGTCAAGTTCAGTTTGGTTTTTCTTGTAAATTTTTTGGTAACTTTAATTATGATGTAACTGAAGTAAAGTTTTAAAATTATTTTTTGTTTGGTTTTCTCATTTATTTATTTCTCTACCTTTATTTATATAATTTTTTGAAAAATTCCAATTGTATCTTATGATACCATTAGAACTTTTTGTTAGCCTGGGAGAATCAGGAATGCCTCTTGTCCCTTTCCACAGATCATCTCGGGTGATCGGTTCAGGGTCGACCCAGGTTGGTACTTGAAAAAATGGTATCATAGCAGGTCATATGTTTTAAAGACCTAGATTTTCAGTGAGCCTATCATTATTTGGTGATGTTAAGGTATAAGTAGTTGAATTTTTGGTTCTTGAGACTTAAGAATGGAAAGGCTTCATGAACCGTTGCTCATTCCAAACCTTAGGTTACCATGGGGTGTCCAGGTTTGTTGGTGTCCTTTGATTCTTGTGAATTTTTTTTTTTTGAAAAATGAAAAGGGATTTGGGAAAGTTTCCTCCATAAGATCATAGGGTTTGTAAATCCATTTAGTTCTAGGGACACTACCCTAGAATGATCTTTGTGATGGTGGCATAACTAGCGTATGGCCGCCAACCATATATATAATCTCCCCCCACTAACACTAGTTTACCTTTATGGATTATTTGGGTTTTTCTTAAATTTGAAAAAAAAAGATATGAAAATTCCAAATTTGGAATTGTGAAAAGATAAATTCAAAATGGTGGAGAATTTTTTTGACTTGTGGAAAATAGATTTTCATTTCTTATCTAAATAGGGTCTTAGAAAATTGGTTTTTTGTGAAATGAATTTTTTGGGTACAATGTTAATGGTTTAACATGATGTCTTGACCTACTTGAAAATTGTATGAACTGGAAAATTGGTATTTGGAAATGATTTTGAGTGGGATTAAATGTTTGAAAAGTAAAGGTGTGGAGTTTAGAAATGGATTTTATTTGGTGTTTAGTGGATATTTGAGAAGGTTTCTAAATTTTCTAAATGAATGAAATGTCTTATATTTGATGTCGAAATCTTGTAAGTGGGGTTTCAATTGAATTGTTGGCATTTATATGGAAATTTTTTACGAGATTTGAACTTGGTTTTGTGTTTTGTGGTTAGCGGTTTTTGAAAAGAGGATTTTTGATGTTTAAAAAGGAAGTAGGAGATGAATTTGTTTCCTTGAAAGGTATTATTGAAATTTGGTGTTTCCATGGGTATTGAAATGTGTAGTTATGTATGAGAAAGTGGATGGGTTCCTAGTGAGACAGGAGGATATGCATGGGTGAGGCCCATAGGATACCATTTCTTGGTGTGCAAGTTTGTTAATTTTTGAAATTTTATAAGGGGAGATGTAATGTTTTAATATCTTTAAGTGGTTTGGTGTGTCTATTTTATTTTGGGAGGGATGTTTATTTTGTGGTATTTGAAATAGAGAATCCATGTTGTTGAATTAGTCTTGACCAAGTTCCCTATTCCCTTGTTTCTTAGTTTCCTCACCCACAAAAATTCGATGGATGCCCAAGTTGCAGATTTGGGTTGTTCATCTTTAGTAAACACTCCAGTTTATTGGGATATAGTCTACACTCTTTAATTATAGAAGTTGAATCCTCTTCTATTTTATGGACAAGTGGAAACTCTCGATACAGAGGAGTGGATGCAAAGGATTGAGAGGGACTTCAGTTTCCTTGCATTGCATGTGTCATTAAAGGTAATGTTTTCTACCTTTATGTTCGAAGGTCCAACATAGAGCTGGTGGAATTTTGTTCCTTGAAGAAAGACCTGGGAATATCTTACTTGGGAATTATTCAAGTCTTCTTTCATCCAACAATATTTTTCTGAGTTGACAAAGGTGGTGAGAAAGATGGATTTGTGTGGTCTTTAAAAATGTCTTGGATCGGTGTTGGAGTTCTATCATCACTTCTTGGAGCTAGTTCTGTATGATCTAGGGTATGTGGAAAATTTACCCATGAAATCTTAACATTTTGAGTTGGGTATCTTTCCTGAACTGCAGTAAAAAAAGTATAAGAGCTCAACCTAACCACTTTCTCTAATATGGTGAGTCATGCCATTCTTCCTAAAGATATTTTAGCAAGAGGTCTTGAGATGGGTATTATTCCTCCAATCTCGGGAAGTGGTGAAGGAGATTATGGTGTAAATAATACAAAGTGACCCAATGTTGGTGGTGTTGGTAAAGGGATTAAGAGTCCTTATAAACTCTCATCAACCTCTTCATGGTGAAATGTTGTGATGTGTCATCAATTTGGTAAGAGAGGCCATAATAGGTTTTCATGCCCGAGTGATCTAAAACACTACCACACCTATGGATGCTTGGGTCACTTGAAGCGGTTTTGTCCGGGTGTTTCCAAGAAGCGTTGTGAAGCTAAACCCAACTCTTCAAAGGTCCCCCAGCCTGTTCGCAGAAGTGTGGTGATATTTGGGATCAGTTTGGGGTTTTCTACTGGTAATGTTCCCTGTATGTAATAGCCATATATAGTGGAATTTGAGGGGTTTCATTCTCTCTTTTTTTGTAAAAATGTATATTGTTGAACATTTATAAACATCCATTTTAATGGAAGTTTTTGAAATTATGATATGTGTGTTTTGTTTGGAGGATTCTAATGTCTGAATGTGAGGTAGGAGATGCGTCAAACATCAAAGATCCATCCATAGGCCCCAGAGTCAACCCGGCGCATAGTCAAGAACCCCATAGTTGGAAAAGGATCTTGTTCTAGTGTCTACCTTTAGTGTGGGAGGAGTAATCAGTTTAAGCCACCTACGTAGACGTTTCGTCCGGAATGGTCTCATTTGGTGGAATAGAACATGGTGGTCCCATTTCTTCTTTTTAGTTCATGTGGTTGAAATAGTTCATCCTTAGTAATATAGAGGAGTGGATATGTCATTTTCTTGAAATTTATTGTTTGTAATATTGTGTCTGTGAATCTCTGTGTGTTTGTCCATGTATGAACAACCTTGTAAGTCTGTCTCGATTTCAGTTTTGGCTGGGATATCTGAGGGTGGAAATTCATGTGGGAGTAGTGAACCACGTAGTGTATTCTATTTTTTCTGTAGTTTTTTTAATTGGGTCCCTTGTGGTGGTAGATTTGTTATATGGGAATCTCCCATGTTAACCATGTTAGGTTTTCAATGTCAGTCTGTTCTCATCTGTTATGATGGTTAGTTCTTATGGTGGGAAGACCCACTGTGGGTCTCGTAGATTTACCCTTGAAGTAATCTAGTGTTAGCTTAATATTTATAGTTTTGAGTCCGTTCAGGACACCCCCGTTATTAGGGTTTCAGTTCTGTCTTGGGTTCTAGTTTGTTCCTAAGGGTGGGGAGCCCGATTAGGCCTCCCCGTGTTTGGTATTTCTATCTTTCTTCAGTTGTTATTTTGTTTCTAATGATAGGGAGTCCATTAAGGGCTCCTCGTGTCAGTACTTTAACTACTTTTCTGACATCATCTTGGTGGTAGGTAATCTCATTAAAATATATCTAACCTCAAGTTCCTCTCTTGAGAAAATTTTGGGATTGGGGAACAGCCAGCGGTTTAATTAAATTAAGATTGTAAAAGATCTCATGAAAGTTTTTTTAGGTGGGGATATTGTTTGAATTTTTTTCCGATTTCAGCCAAGTGTTATGCGTTTCGTTTGGTAATTTATAAGGATTTTTTGTTTAATTGGTTGTATTATAGTGTGAGTGTTTCTTTCCTATGATCTATCAACATGAGGAGTCTTAGATTATGGGGGTGGGTGATGTTTAGTAGGGATTCCATTCTCAGTATCTATAGTTTATTTTATATGTCCATTTTTTTAATGGATACATTGCCACTTGTTATATTTAAATATTTTTGGATCCCCTTAAACTATGAAAGAGTATTGGGGTTTTTTGGGTTAAACTTGGTTGTGGATTATTTAGAATGGAATGTGTTATGGTGGGGAGAGTTTCCACACCCCGATCATGGGTTAATTTTATTTTTAATTATTTCTAAATGTTGGACCTTTATTCAAAGATCAGGATTGTGTCTTGGTTTATTTTTTCTAGTAGTGAGAGTTTTTGTGGGTTTTAGGTCGGTGCGTAGGCACTGCACGGTTAGACGAAATTGTTCGGTTAGCCTAGGTAACTGTGTGGCCACTTCTTGAAAGGGCAGAAGAAACCACACAGATCCCACATGGTCACTTGAGCTATGCGATGTAACTATATGGTTTCTTAGAACATAAGATAAATAAAAATTTAATGAAAAATAAATTAAGACAAGTGGAATGAAAACGAAAAAAATATTCAAATGATGTTTAATAATAATATTATTATTATTAATATAAGTATTATTATTATAATTATAAATAATATTATTATTGTGAATGTTATTAATTATAATTATTATTATTCTTATGTTATTATGTTTATTATATTATTATTACTAGTATTATTATTAAGCTTCTTGTTATTATTATTAGTATTATTATTTTTGTTATATTATTATTATTATATTATTATTATTATTATGTTATCATTATTATTATTAATTTATTGTATTAATAGGGTTTTAATAAAAAGAAAATGTTGTTAACCCTGATTTCTCTCTCTCCCTTCCCATCCACGCAAACCTCTCCCTTCCTCTCCCCCTCCTATATAACCCAACCCCCTCTACACCCCATGTTCACACGACCTCCACCGGCCAGCTCTCCCTCCATCAGTCGCACCGCTCTGGCAATCCTCCTTTTCTCCAATGTCAACCACTCAGCTGGCACCTCCCATCTCTAGCATGCACTACCCAGCTGGTGCCTCCCTTATCTGCCATGTGTCCTCCCCTACTGGTCGGATCCCTCCTCCAGTGGTCTCCCTTGAACGGCATGCCACCCCAACCGGCGACCTCCCTTCTTCCCCTTCGGTATTTTCATCCTCCTCTTGGTTTTAGATTCTTCCTTGGATTGGGTTCCAATTTTTAAGTATGAAACCTAAAATTTTGGGTTTGATCTTGGGGTTTTAGGTAGGATTTAACTACCCTTGGGTGCGGTTGAGGTGCGTTTTTGTTTTATTACATGTTTCTGGAAGTTTCTTCATCATGTGAGGCAAGACCCATTTGCACATTGTCTTTAAATTTATGATTTCATTAATTTATTTTTTTTCACACCCACGTTGATAGATAAATAGTGACATATGATTTTTCGATTAATTTTTCTATGTAAAATGAGGTGGTGTTCACAATTTTTTTGCATGTGTGGTGTGAGTTTTATTGAATTGCACACACTATGTTCTTGATAAATAGCCCGGTTTGATTTTGAATGTTGTTTAAAAAATTTAGAATCATGTTTTGGATTTATAAATATAAATATGATGTTGAAAAATGGTGATTGGTATTTCTTAATGGATTTCTAAAATTGATTTTACTTGAATGTGGCTTGTGTGTAGTTTTCCAAGAAAGGTTTGATATGTGAAAGTGTCACGAGGCCCATTTAGAATTTTTGTGAAATGGTTTCATATGGAAATACCCTTCTTAGAATAGGTTATCTACCTTATGGTTGGTTAATAGGTGGAAATTTTTATGGTTTGTGACTCCACTTCTGGGATAATTATTTTAAAGTAAGGGACTACTCCTTGAGGTGAGTGGGGTGGTTCTGATTGTGTGACTATTTGATGGCATGTTTGTATGGCTTGTTATTTGGATTATTTATCACACCTATTTGTGAACATAGCATGGGATAATAACATAACTGTGTTGATTACTGAGAATGATTATTTCATTATTCATTGTTACATACTAGCTAGTGGACCATAGTAGGGGAATATTTTTTATTATTGTTGTTGTGGGATTGGCCCCCTCAACTAGACCAATTTGGGTGATGGTCTAGGGTTTGGGCATTATGATGTCATAGGGTAGGGCATGCCTTTAGGATGAGTAACATGTATGGTATGTTTTAATTATCCTCTAAGTTCCTAGGTATTCTCGTGTTTCATTGATCCTGGTATCATCATCAATTTCCCACATTGTGAGGCTATATTCATTATTCTAGGTTTTAGTCTTTTCTAGGTAAATTTAGAATGTGTGGTTTTTCAAAAAATATTTCAAGAAATATGTTTGAAAGAACAAGTACTTTTCTTTCTGCCTTTCATGAAAAATTAATGTTTCCAAATTGGTTTCTTTTCCCTTCCTTCTTATGAATTAAATGATCCTCCATGAGTAAATTTTATTTCAAAACTATGTGGGTAATTGATTCGTGATTTGTATTCTTTAAAATGAAATATTTAGAAAACATATATTTATATTTTTTATTTCAAACTAATTATTCAATTTTTCAATATTTAAATTTTATGGATTGTGAATGTAATTATTTTTTATTAACATCTATGTTTTAATACTCAAACCTATAGTGTATTCTTTTTTTAGTTCCTAATACAGGTTTGGATCAAGTTTGGTTGACTTGGAAAATTGTTGGTATTATATTAGAGAGCGGACCTCAAGATAACATGGACTTATTTTGGTTGTCGGGTTCATTTTGGTTTTTTGGTGTAGTTTGTTGTAACTTTAATTAGGATGTAATTAATGTGATGTTTGAAAATTATTTTTATTTTGGTTTTCCTGTTTATTTATTTTGCTGTTATTATTTATTTTATTGGGAGAAGCCATTACCATTGTTTCTTATGATTCCCTTGTAACTTTTCACCATCCTGAGAGGATAGGGAACCCTCTTGGGACTTACTATGGATCGGCTTGAGTGACCAGTTTAGGGTCGACCCAAGTTGGTTAATTATATAAATTCCCTTTAAGTTTCAATTAGAATCCCTATTTTTTGAAAACTAATTCATTCCTGAATTTAAATTTAAGAATTTTCTTAATCATTTATATTTATAAATATATCATGATAAAGTTAGATGATTCAACATTCCCATGTTATAAAGGAACAATCCATATAGGTTTCATTTATAGAATCATGTGACTTCACCAATAGCCTTAAATCTAGTACTAGGTTGTAATAATATTTATCTGATGATTCGATAAGATGAACTACAATTCCCAATTTATAGATATAACATATTTATGAATTATAATTTATATCAATGTAATCAAAATCTAATAACATTCTAGTGAATAAAACTGTAGTTTCAAAGATCAAATTTGTAATAGATGTCTTAATTAAGGTTCCACCATCAATATATATGGAAAAATACCATTTCAGTTGATGTTGGAACATTGATTAACCAATAATTTATCTCATTCATCCTATAGAAATATAGTCAGATAAAAGATATAGTCCTTAATGAACTAAAATATGTTATAGACTATTCACATAGTGAAAAAAAATTCATAGAATATGCATGACATGTGAATCCTAGGGTGCTTATAATGATGCGTGGAAAAACACTTACTTTTCATATCGATCCATGGGGAAAAGGTAACCCATAATGTTAAAAAATTTCACAAGTCATGTGAGTCAACCAATTGTTAAATCCATACAATTATAATAGGAAAAACTATAACATCAGGTCCCAACCTAGGAAACTTTGTTTTTTCATAGTATTTGGGTAAGATAGACCCTTTCATATGATCATTGAAAAATTCCAACACTTCCTAGACTCCTTTCTACCATCCAAAAAAAGTCAAATTAAATAAACCTATGATAAAAATTCTAACATCTTGGGCTTGATCCACTGATATGTTACCCAACCTGGTTGGCCACATAGCCTCATGAATGCCTCTCTATATACCATATTCTTCCAATTGATAGTGAGCCTCTACATTTTTATATTGCGGAAAATATACACTCATGATCAGAGTATAACATGGTGGTGAAATAAAAGGTATAAATCAGAAATAGATAATAAAAAATAATTAAATATATACATTCTAGATTATAATGATCTGATATAAGAAATAACCAAATTCATATAAAATATGATGTCATGTATGTATGTTGAACGGAAGGGAATATAACAGTTTTGGGAAACAAGCATATATAACATTATATAAATGAATAGAAAATTGTACCAAAAACTATCTCCAATAGAATCCTGATAATAGGACTAGTATTCTTCTCATGTACTTAATCATAGTATAGAAAATGTTCCATCCAAATTTTGATGCTTCCCTTTATACCTATATGTATCCATGAGGTCTTTTTGGATACTAATTAGAATCCCAAATAGGGTGTCAGTAAAACATAGTTGGACACCACCAATGAAATCTAGAATAATCTATCCATTTTACATAAAATTATAAGGGTGAGGGTATATTAAATGTAAAGTATTAATTTAATATGTGACCATGTAAGCATAGGTTCGTAGAGGACACCTAAATAACTCTACATGCACCAGCCTGAGACAGAATATATCTAAACAAATTCCATCATGTATAAATATACATATTAATATATATATATATATACAATAATATATATGTATATATATTCTATATACATATAACATATATATATGTATATATATGTGTGTGTGTGTAATACTAGCCAAGTATCGAGGTGTAAAACAAAGGTGTCCATGAATAACCAAAATATTCTTATATTATAAAAGGGGGAGAAACCCTATATTCATCTGAGGATACAAAACATTAGGTATAAAACTCCCAATGAATTATGTGAGTCATCACTCTCAACATTCTATACAATGTAATGTGAAGGTTTGTGTCCAATGTTCAAATAAAATACATGAAGTTTCATGTACAACAACCAATAAATTATATGAAACATTATGTCCAACATCACATGTTAGAGAAACATGAATAATTTTGTCCAACACTCCCCATGACCATGTCATAGTGACCAATATACATGGCCTAATAATAATAATAATAATAATCAAAATAGATATACCACATTAATAGAATCTAGGAAATAGATTTTATTTATTTCAGATTCAATTTAATATCATTATCCATGGTCATAGTCCATAGTTTATATAGGAGTAAAATGAAATGGTTGTTCCACTCAAATTTCTTCTATGTACATTAATCCATTAAAATTGGATATTAAGAAAAAACCACTTAAATAGTGGTTTTGACACAAAATAATTTATTAAGTCATGGTTTCCAATAAATCTATAGAAATGGGTGGAACTCATTGAGGTGGATGACCTTTGACAACAAAAAGGGTGTATAGGGGTATCTCTAGCATGGGATCATTCATTTAAATAAGAAATTAACATTTTTATGGAAACAGAAATGAAGGACAATGTGAACCCCATAGGTTTGTGGTATAAATCAACTAGAAATTAAATGAAATTTATTATACCACCTACCATGTGGAGGTATAAGACCTCTCATCTAGTATCGGCCTCCAATTTGTGATAAAACATAAGAAATATGAGAAGTAGATGAATATGATAAAAATTGGTCATTTTAGATCTCAATTTATTAACATAATGGATAGAAATATATATTGATAAAGGAAATAATAATAATTAAGAAATTTTTTTATACTCTTTAAACATGATTACTTCAATTGAATTGGATCCTAGTTGTAGAACCTAGCTCAAATGATATATTTGATGGCCAAAGGTAACCCTCAATGGAAGGGGGTGTTGTGTGTGGAGAAGAAATAAATATATGGTTAAATTTTTAATGGAATTAGGGTAATGGTATATATTTCATCCAACTTTTATGTGGTTTGCAGTTTCGACACATGGTTGTCCAGACCATGAACCAAAAATGTGCCAGCACTGACCATAGAGGCCACCCCCTTTCACAGGCTAGGAACATAAATTTTCAAATCATGGGAATCCAATGAGTCTCCTCTTCAGTCTATTACAATACTCTATCATGGCCCCCTGGCTCCTATAAATTATTAAACTAATTGTTCACCCCTCTTACTAGGCATCACGGTTGATCCGTATAGTTTAATTGACCTTGTTCCTCAACATACTTCTCCAAAAATAAATTATCTGGGATCCAAACAATCCTGAAACACTCATGAACCATCTATTTCCTCATTTAGAACTATTATAAGGTTAAAAGGTAGATTTAAACTTATTTTTAAAGAATCTATACCTTAAATATAAAATTTTAGATCATATAAAAAACTTATTTGTTATAGTTTAAATATCCCATTATATTCGGTATGGGCCTAGTCCCAGAGGACCCGCATCAGTGATAGTTTTTAGAATATTATGAAAAACTAATTTTCATCATATTATCCCCACTATGTTCTACATCGATACATGTTCTTCCCTATAGTGACCTCACTTTCTATGTGAAGAAGTAAAAATATTTAAAAATCCATTTTAGGTAAAATACTTTTGGGGATATAAATATTTTCCTTATATTCGAAGAATTATTCAATTTATATATTACATTTTTCTAAGTAAATCAATTTTTCGAAATGGTTGGTCATTTTTTACCATGTTTTTGCAAGATGTATTGTGTATATTGACCACATCATAGAATCTCACTCACCATAATATATAGAATCATCCAAAAATATTCCTTTTATTATTATTTTTTGATCAGCCCCGCAATGTACATTTCACTTGGATTATGCCATGGTTTATCTTCAAGAATAACTAAGATTCATTTATTTATTAATGATTATTTCATTTTCTTAAAATTTTATGATAAAAAAATTGTGTTTTTTCATAATATATTTCATGTAACCTAGAGAACTAGTTATTTCATATCATTGTTCTTTAGAAGATAAAAAAACATTGATTAACCAACTCCTTAAATATTGATTTGTTTTAAAGGGTTTGATAGTATTTTAATTATAGAAAGGGGAACTAATCCATAAAAACATTAATCCTAGAATCTATATATTCATTAGGAATAAATAATAAAACATATAAATTCATATATAATTATCCTTTATGATCCATCTTTTGAATATTGAAACGGATTTTGATTGAGATAACTATAGAGTAATTGAATGGTTCATCCTTACATGGGTATCCATAGACTATGGGAATCACATGATGATTATAAATAATCACTCTAAACAACATGATTTTCCAGGATATTATTATAATGAATAAGAGAAATTATTTATAGAATGTAATTCTATCAAGCTCCTTCATAGTATCAGGATTTTCTAGAATTCCCACATGAATAAAAAACTATGTTAATACTTATATATCCATTAACGGTTTCCCTTTAGATACAAAGTTTTTAGCTATATTGATAAATACATTTCATTAATTCTTTATGTGTTAAAATTATTATAACTCTTGGGTTTTCATTTATGAATTATAGTATACTGATTTGACTATTAATTAAGGACTTTCAAGTTCTTGAAATCATCATCATATGAATATATTACCGAGAAGGATAAAATGAAGTAAGATATTATGGTAGATCCATGAGATATCTTATATAATATGGCATACCATGAAGACCACTATGATGTGGTGAGACTCACTACACTGTGTTATATCATAAGGCAGGCCATGATGTTTTCTAAACCACAATATTATGGTGGTGGATTTTATTAAAGGGTCACATAAATTACATTTTATATCATGGGATGGTTTTGTTTTCCATTTATGGGGGAAAATTATTATGATTATAGAATTAATAGTGGTAGGATCACATGTTTGTATCCCTTATAATATGACTAGTTTAGAAGCATGGAATGTGTTTTATTGATTAGTTATCATATTAATATTAATTATACTAATTTGAATTTTAAATTTACAATGATTATAGATCAAAACTTATTTTGGATGAGTTATTTTTTTTGGTTTACATCTTGGTTGCTATATATCATCCATGAATATGATAAAATTCATAAAATTTATTCATAATTATAATTTAGCAATAGGTTGTTGTGGATATAGTGCATTTCTTATAACCAGCACTACATTTATAAACTTAGGGTTCATTATAAATGTATAATATTATTTTTCAAATTTGATGATATTGTTTGTTATACATGGAATGGGTCATCAGGAGAAAATGTTTTCTCCAGATTATTTAGATTTATTTTATAATTCTCGGAATTTATATATATCATTAACACAATGTTGTTTTCATTCTATGGGGATATGGGATGAATGGTTATTTAGAATTTTTATATAAATTGTATTCTTATAATAAACTTAATTTATAAATTTATTTTTTCAATTTATATAATATATTATTCTAGTTTGGACATATTAATTTATTGGGTGAAATTTTTGGAAATAAGATATTTTTGGATAGTATAACTTATATATAAGTATCTTAAATCATTATTTTAAAAAATTTAAACTTATTTAAGCTTTTAAATTATAAGAAAATTTTCCCATTAATTATTTAAAGAACTTTTTCCCTTATCATTATCCTTTAACATTAGTGTTAATGTTACTTGGTCATGTTATTTATCAACCAAATGGTTAAGGTTCTTCTTGAGTCCTATTATTACATTTATGATTAATATTTTATGGTTATTATATTGAATTTAAATATTGATTATAGCCCAATATTATTATAAAATTACATGTAAATAACGTGTTCAATAAGAGGAGTCAATTTTTTTTATTTAATTAAATAATTTAAGATTTATGTACATGGATATGATTTAAAAAAATCTCATTACAATATATGATATTTAGTCTATATTTGAGGAAATAATTCAACATGTGATTTGGTATATATGGAATCATAGAAAAAAAAATTATAACGATATAGGGTTTTATAGTGTATGAATGGAATTTAAATTCCATAATGTTAGGACTCAAATATGATAGTTATATCTCTATTTATTATTCGAATTGGTTATTAATTTTTAATCCCTCTTGAAAAAATGGTTGTGCAGTTTAACATTCAATTTTCATAGAGATGTAATTATTTCCTAATATTATAATGGGATTAATTTAATTCTTCGTAATGTTCTATTACTATAAGATAATTTAATACTTATGATATATAAATCTGCTCAATAAAATATAATGGATGAGTTAATAAAATATAAAAATAAACTAGAATGGTTGTGTATGAGTCCTCGTAATACTGAGTGATATGAATTTATTAGAAATAATAATGATGAGAATATATATCCATGGTAATTCTCAAAAAAAATGTATCAATTCTTGGTTAAAATTTTAAATGTGTCTTATATATATAATATAATATGAAGAAAATTTATAGACAAACCTTTTTTAGAATCTAGTCGATTTAAAATGCATATTAAGACTACGATGGTGTGAATTTATTACAAAAAAACTAATAGTTACATATATGGTAATGTGTTTTCCCTTAATTCGTGGTTATTTTGAAATTATTATATTCAATTCATGAAATTAAATTTTTAGAAACCTTTTTGTCCATTTTATTCTTAAATAAATCAAGATTAACCTTCAATTTGTGATATATAGTGATTATGCGATCAATGAAAAGGATATCAAAATATATTTCCTCAATGAGAAATTTATCAAGGATGTGTTTTGGATATTAAATGAGGGTTTTATTAATATAATTAATGTTTTAAAGATATGAATTTTATACAAGTAAATTACAATATTTATATATAACATTGATAGTTCAAGTCATCATCTTAATTAGGAATCAATGTGTTTTTTTATCAAGATTTAATATGACCCATTTATACCATTTTAATTAGTAGTGGTTAATTTTTTATTCTAATAATATATATTGAAGTAATATTTCCCATTGAGAAGGAATGTTCTATTATATCCCAATCATGGTTTTTCATGTGGATAAAATATTTTTAATTTGGTCAAGAAAATATATATTGAATACAACTATCCATAGCCACTAGTTCCCCATTGCTCCATTAATTTGAGTATCTGATGTGAAAAAATATATAATACCTCAACCCAAGAGACCAAATATTTTTAACCAAGTAGGGATACCACAATCACTCAATCATAGAATTGGGTTTCTAGATTCTATTAACTAATGTTGTTAGATAATTTAAACCATTTGAAGAATGATTTGGACCCAAAATGTTAACTGTGATAATGAATATAAATGTACAATTCATTTTCATGAAACAATGTTAAAACAATGATATTATTAAAATAATATGATTTAAAATGGTAATTTTAAAAATAATAAATGAGACACATTAAATAGTGAAATAAGTTTCTCAGACCTCAAGCCACCATGTACTCTTGAAGTAATCCAACATGGAACTTCATATCACCATTGTCTAAGAGTGATACCTTCTTTTAAATGAATTAAGACCATTCATGTTGGCATTACCAATGTAGTTCACATGTAGTGGGCGATAATAAATATACATTTATTTACCCAATAACTCTAGTCCACTTTCATGCCTTTGAAATTTTAGAATTAAATGATAACCAACAATGATATATTAAAAAATTTATTTTTATTATGTTTTTGTTTATCCATATTTGTTATAATTACATACTGAAATTTATAATATATGGAAATGATTTGGATTCATTAGGGATATCCTAATGATTTTATACACACCCCTATATGTTTACTTTTTGGACTTATAGACATGAATAAACATTATACAGATAAGGGGAAAATATTGTGCCTTATTAGTGGTCAGTATTAGTTCCACATTAGAGTTATGGAATGTAATATAGTTTCATGTGGTTAGAGAATTTATTTGATCATTTCAACTATCTTGTAATCTCTTTTTAATTGTTGGTTCTTATAGGAAGGATTATTTCCCCAACATCATTGTTTTCAATAATTTCATTTAATGGAATTTAATATCCACATTAATTGGTTGTATTTTTGTTTTTGTGTAAAATTATTCCTTAAATGGTTTAAATTATACCTTGCCAATTTTCAGTATCATCTATGTTTGGGATATTAACCGGAGTCCATTTAGCATCCATACTGAGGTATCGTAATTTGAGCTCCTAGGGAGGATTTTTATATGAAACATCCATCATGGATATATATAAATATGAATTTATATCATAAATGTATCTTGAGAAAATACTAAAATCATATATTTTGAAAATATAGAATATTTTTATTATCCATTTAAGATTTTATAAATATGTTACATGGAAATTGTAATTAAAGGCTTTATATTTTTTTTCAATTATGTGAGGAATCACATGGTCGATGTACTCTATTTAACGAATAATGTATTTTTCCTATAGATCATGTTCATGAAGACTTTAATATAAATCATCTACATAGTTAATGGAGAATTGATTTTAAAACCATAAAAATTGAGTCAAAATATTTTAATAAAATAATATGATAATTTTCATGTGAAACATAATGGATACGATTTTGGGATATTGAGAGAAAGAATACATGTATTGTAAAATGATTAATGGTATTAATCCTTAAAATAAATATTGAAAAAACATTCTCTTTAGTGTGTTGTTAACACCCACCAAATGAATGATGATGGAGTGGGATGATTACAATAATAAAAGAGTAATTTTAATGGAATATGAACATGAGCCACATGATAGTGAGTAATCAATCCAATTTTAGCATTACGTGATCTCATAACCCGGATCAGACCACACACATGATGACCGCACACATACCATCATGTCATGAAACATGTTTTCAAAATACATTATGAATGACATTGTCACCGATTATCTATCCAAGACAGATGACATTTTTTGTTCTAAAATCATATTTTGTCATGTGACATGCTAGAGATACATAACAATTCATAGTTTTTGAAGCACCCAAGATACAAGACACAATTAAGAAACCCTCTGATGTCACATGGAAATGTTAGAAAACATTGATGATTTCCACCACAATTAAATTCTAAAGAACATTCATTTTCCCCTTTTATCATTATGTAATATATATATTGGATATTTTATCCTATAAACACCCCATAATGCTTCTCTCTGGACACACAAACTGAAACAATGAAATTCGGGAGGATAGAATACAAGAAGGAAAATGAATAAAGATAATTGAAAGACATCGACCCTAAGAACCATAATGTAATAGGGGATACATGGATAGTGGTTTCAAGATGAATTTCTCAAAAACCTCATATCTATGCATGTGAATGTAGACCGCATGACTGGGTCAAATGACCACATGATAATATAAAAGTCGTGTGATCACCTAATTACATCCCAATCATGTCATAGATTGATTACATCCTAGTTGTTTGATCACTGAGTTCCATATCTATCATGTAACTACCCTATCCTTGTTATGTGATCACATGACTCACATACCTTCATGTTATCACTAAACCCCCATTTAGAAATCTGACCACCTAAATATTTGTAAACTCTCTAGAAACCATTGGACATATGAAATCACAGATTATTCACCAACATGAACCCCTTGAATCATTGATTAAATTAATAATAGGATAAACTATTTCATTTTTTTAGATAGGTGGAACCCTTGGGGGTATTAAAATCATGGATTCCTTTTATAATGAAGATACATATTGGGAAGACTCTAGAGTTTTCTCTCCTATATATGTAGTGTAATTATTCTATATCTCATAAGAAAGGATGGATGTAGAATCTATATTAGGGTAATCCATTAATATTTCTTTCTCTTTGTTACACTCCTCCTTTATAGACAACCTGCTCCCCATACTCGCCTAGAAACAAGTAAGATTATTTACGATTGGGGATTCTCTTTTTCCATGATACCCAAGTGGTTATCTATAATGATATCACCAATCATAAATAATCGACAAGATAATGAGAGAGAAATAGATTTGGGAAGACTTATTATATAAGCCTCATTTGGAACCACTATGACACTCCAGTGTAAAGTGGTTGATCCATTGTTTTCTCTTGTTTATCACAATAATCATGACACACTTGAACATAGAGGTATGGGTTGATCACACCATTAGAATCACAAAAATTCCCCATTGTTCCTACATATGTGTAAGCCCTAAAAACCATAATTTCGTCTTAGAGAATGACTATAATACTAATGAAGAATAATGGGTAAAACTCTTATGTACAATCCCTAATCAGTTCTCTACTTTTCATAGAATGTATGATACATTTTTCCCTTATATTGAATATTTTGCATATCTAATTCCTATTCTAATAAGATACATAGTAAACCTTCATGATTATATATTCCCTATATCCAATTTTCAAATCACCCCATATTTTATATAGCTTTCACACCCTTATATAAACTCACATCCTCGTAACATGATAGTAAACTATTTTGTGAAAATCCTAGTCACATGATGTTAAACAACCTAAAATTTTACATACCAAATGATGTTAAACATCATGGTACAGACATTTTATATGGACTTATACTGATTCATTATAACTATGTAGGAACCTGAACATTCCATGTGGTATGAATCCCTTAAATCATGGTTTAAAAGTATTAGTTTCTCCCTAAAAATATTCCTTAAATATTTTGGAAGGTCTTGAGAGCATATGGGTCTTGTTTTCAGTCTGTAGCTCTACCGTTTAGAGAAAACAATAGAGGTTCACATTTATAGAACAACTAGGTCTAATTGTGCACCTCAATAAATTATACCCAGTGAGGGTGTTTTGTGTTTTGTATAAACCATGTATGGGTGGTTTAGCTATGCATGGTTGAGATAGAGGGTATGAATATGATGCAAAAAATATTTATGACATTGCATTGTAGGCTGTGGAGTGTGTGTACACTGGATAATGGGGGTGCGCATAGTTGTTATACCATATATCCAACCATGCAGACAAACCATTATACCTTTAAATGTGGGTTAAAAATCCATTTTTACCCCCTTCAATTTATTTATCCCCTCATTTTTCTTTTCTCTCCCATTCACAATATCCCCTCTTCTCCTATAAAAAGCTTCTCCAATCCTAATAATAGACTTTTATGATTATTCTATGTCTATACTATGGATCGCTTGTCGTTGGTATCATTGGATATCCAGTTGTAATATCTTTTTTCCTATTATGCCTTTGATCATTTATATTATCATATACAGATTTATTTTGGTGAGAGATCATATGCCCTATTTTTAGTTAATTTTTCTGTTTGATCAATTTGTTTAGTTGTTACCCAGATTAGAGGCCAACAATTGATGATGAGTTTACTACCAAGATGAGGTGGGTTGTCTCGTTCCTTTCCATAAAGTCTTGGTATTTATATACATTTCATTATTCTACGTGTCATAATTCCTGATTATGACTTATTAAATTGTATAATTATTAAATTAATTGAGTGGTATTGACCTATATGACCATTGAAGGCCATTTATAAATCATTAGAGATTAAGGAACATGAATTGAACAAGCCCTTTGGGTGTGTTTCTAAAATGGATAAAACAACCATTGGTTGCCTATGATTTGGTTCACCTCTTAAGGTGTGTTTATTTACCTATAGACTATGCTATATTAAATGAATTTAATGACATGTAAAATTAAAAAATGAAAAGTGGGAATTGAATATCATGTCCCTATTTCATTGGACATTATTTATCTCTCTATCAGTCTTGATATTTTATTAAAAATTAAAATTCTCATTTGAGATGAATGATATAACTAATGGGATTATACTCATTATAATTCTATAGAATGAGTTGGTACACCTTTCGAGGTGAGTTAAATTGATTATAAATATGGTTTTCAATTGAACTAAATGTGAAAAAAATGGTATGGTTTTTCTTTGGTCCCATGACCATTCAAATTGTCATACAAAGAGTGAGAGATGGGTTTTGACTCATAATTCTATAAATAGGCTCTTCGGGCATAATGAAATAAATGATTGTAATGAAATTTTTATTTTATTATGTGGGTGAAATTTGGGTCTTTATATACACACCATGTAAGGACTCACTTGGTAGCTAGTTTATATATTCCATGAGTGAATCTTGGGCTCCCCTTGTAGACTACCAAGGACAAACTCAGAGGGAAGACTAATTTCATTCCATGAGTGATACTTCAAATCCCTATGTGTAATTTCATTAATATACTCATATGGAAGAACATTATGTACTCCATGAGTGACACTTGGGATCCAATTGTAGACTCCCATTGATGAGCTAATAGGATGGTGACTTTATACCACACCTAGAGTGATACCAGGGTTCATATGATGAATTCCTATGAAGGGATTTTAAATTGAAATGTCCATGAAATGTTTGGATTGATACTTGGGTTCCGAATTAGTAATAAAAATAATGGGTCAATTCTTCTTTTGAATTGAATAAAAAATCATTATTTTACTTTTCCTCCATACCAAAGCACATGATTTGATTCTTTTTGAATCCTTACAATTTATTGGTTGACTTATTACACATATCTTCAATAGATATGATTCATAGGGTATACATGGGTTATAATATTTGTCTCTAGACTTTATTATAAATTAAATCATGAAAGATTTATTACTAATAGATATTTATACTTATTCAAATGAAAAAAAGTAGAGGATGATTGTTCAATGGGAGCCCGGATCTATGTGTATTAGTTATTACCACACTTATTTTTTCATATTTTATTATTATTTTTATACTGTTTATTATATATTTATGGGCTGGATCATATTAGAAACCATTATTGGTGGAGTACTTACTTTATCTCAAACCCTACATGGGATGCCTCTACATACCCGGACAGATTTCGTAGATCTTGGTATGGATAAGGGAAAGTGTCCATCCATGGAATCTTTATTACCATTCTAGGATGGTGTATGGGGGTATAGGAATGATCCTATGATTGAGATACAATGAAAGATAGCCTTAGGACTTTTTCTGATTTTTCATAGCATGTTTTATATGCTTGTTCTGGTAATCCCCCTATATTTTCTTTTATGTGTATAATTCAATAATAATTATATTATATATGACATTGATGGTTGGGAATACCATGTCATTTAAATGATGTATCTTTACTCTTATGTTGTTCAATTATCTATTATGCTTTCTCTGTTGATTGAAATGATAATGTTGTTGTGCTACAATATGATCAAGAGGGTATAGTCTCCCCACTATTCCACTATACACCCTTGATGATATTTGGATACCTATGGCATACTAGTAGGCACTCTTGAGATAATTTGGCCAATTGGGTTTGGTTAGTATTGAGTTAATTGGGCATGAGATGTCACAAAATGGTATCAAAGGATTTTCTTTTTTTCATTTATTTTACATGATAATTGGGTTTTTATAAGTTAGTTATATGATGTTTGAGGTTATGTCCAGGAGTCTATGCATAGGAGTAGTTGACCCATGTACATTGAAAATCCAAATTAGTTGGTATGAGACATTTTTTTCTAGATTTTTCTTAATAATGTTTCCTTGATTTCATCATTGAGTGATACACATGATGTTAAATTTTTCATACAACTATGGGTTTTTATTATTTTCTGATATGGAGAGGAATTATTGCATCATGCATCATTATAGGAAATTTAGGAATTACTTGACATGCAGATGTCAACCCATGTTTATATAGAATTTTTTTTATATGTACATGAAATTTTCATTATTTATAGCATGTTTTGGGATTTTATTTATATGTACATGAAATTGTGCTAACATTTCATGCAGAGAATGGATGAGAATTGGTTTCCATTAAATTGATGATGATATATATTTATGAAGTGTATGGGAGTTTAGAATTTTAGAATGAAAACCCCCATCTAATTGGACCTAGATATATATGTGAATATATATATATATATGAATGTGTTCATATAAACTGCTGAGTTTAGTATTTAAAAGAAACAGTCACTATTACTGGGGGTTCCAATTTCAACCTAATAGGGTTTTTCCTCTATAACTTTCAATTGAAACTATTAATATTGGGACCTTTGACTTATAAAAAAGAAATTAACCCTAACATGACCTCTCCGGTGGGAAGTAGACAGTTTCTCTTACTTTTCTTATAATCTATACATCGACTAGGCTTGGTATTATGAGCAGGCTTACAAGTGCGAATCTTATATAGGAAGTCTTATAGTTATCTTATTTTTACATATTCATTTCTAGTAGTTATTAAATCTTGTATTGAGGTGTGTGTTTTTAATTTGTAGAGACATTACACCATGAAGGCCTCAAGTCTTGTGCCAAGAGTGTGGAAATGACCCTACATCGGAGGTGGGGGCCTTATGTCACTTGTATAACCTCCAATATTTCCTATAGTGAAACCGCTATTTATACATGATATGGGAACAGATGCTCGGTTTTAAGAATATTTTAAACACATTATTCCTATCATTTAGGGATCCCCTTGACCTGGAATAACTATTTTAGATTTGACACATGTGTTTCAGTAGTAGAATCCACCCTTGTTTTCTGGGGATGGTGGTTCACGGGCTGTAGAGTCATGGCTTGAGGTTGTTCTGTCTATTTTTTAGCATCTCAAGATACCTACTTAGAGAAGATTGAATCTATATATGTATATGCTTCATGATTATTCCAATATATGGTGGTATGTTATAACCTATATGAATAATAATTGAGATATGGCTTAGAGGTATTTATATACGGCCTTCTATGATTATTTTTATCCTAAGACATTGAGGGTTGATATAGAATGATAATTTATGCACATGAAGTAGATAGATTTATCGGTTAATGATTATTTTTCCAATTTCATAGAGCTCCAAAAATTTTCAAATATTCTATTAGGTGATGACTTATCCAAATATATGTGATTTTATTATTGTCTTAGGTATTACATCTTATCATAGTTGAATGTATTTTATCTTACTACCATATATAGAATAATGAATCATGCACTTATCACAAATCCTAACCTAGAGTGGTTGGATGTGCGAGCCATAGCGGTTCGACAACTAGAACATGAGCTACATTAAAGAATAGTAGGAAGCATTTTTTTGGATCACACACATGGTGATATTATTAGCTAGGGTGCATACTTAGGGAGATAGGTGAGGTTCCATCAGCACGGAAGATTGGGACATATGAAACCCCAGTGTATTGGGGACCCATTGGAGTGTAGATATTTTATAATGATGGTTCATATACAAATATTTTGTATATATTTTCCTCCAATATAATGGGATAGGTTTTTTTCCAACACAAAATTTAGGTGTGTGATCAGAAGCTTCTCATATGGTAGGAAGCTAGGCTATGCACAGCCGATCAGTCCGAGGTGGTGGTCATTATTGTGGTAGTCATACACTAGACATACAACACCATCAGAGTGGACCTAATAAAAGTAACTAGGATATATCAAAGTTCCATGGATATATCATGATGTATTAATTGTATTTGATACATAAGGATAAGAATAAAAGACCTTCTACAATGAGAGGTACTATTTTAGTAGTATCTACTTTAGTATATTATCTTTTTGATATAGGTTCTTCCAATTATTTTAATTCTATTCTCACTGTGGATTTCCATAGGATCAATGTTTAGTTTTCCTATGGCATTATGAAATGAAATACTCTGTTGGAGATTATATTTGAGATTTTATTCTGTGGAAATGATTTCCCTCTTGTTATGGGTTAGTTTCGCTTTATGTGGGACCACTTTGTCCTCAAGATGAAAGGGTTTTATATCATTCATAGAATGGACAAGTTGTTTCTCAATCATACTCATGTTTATTTTATCCCTAAAATATGAAATTCACATTACTAAAGGTTGGTATTTTTATTCATAAGTTTTAAAGGGATGTCTAAGAAAACAGAGATGGACACGAGCATTATTGGATAGGTGGGATGATAATTTGTATACATATGGATGATCAAAGAATGTGTCAATTGTATTTCGTTCTAGTGGTAGATCATTTAAGGGACCTTTACCCCAATAAACTCTCAAGACAGCCTCCCAAGAGAAAGTTTTATTTTTCCATCAAACTAGTGCTAAGAGATACACTAGTATCAATTTATATTTATAGGATGGCTACTACTAAGTTATATGAGCTCAAAAGGAAGCTATAGGATTTGGAAGTTGAGGGTTTTATATGACCTAGTTCTTTGTCGTGGATTTCTCCTATCCTTTTGGACAAGAAGGAGGATGGAACCCACATGTTATTCATGTATTATCTTTGGTTAAACCTACTTCTGGTTAAGAAACATTATTTATTTTCTTGTATAGATAATATCTTAAACTGAATCTAATGGGAAGGGGTTTTATCAAAGATTGATTTTTGATCGAGTTTTAATCAGGTACATGTTAGACCACCATATATACCATGTACAACATTCCATAATAGGTATGGATTTTATAAGAATTTGGTAATGTCATTCAGTTTCCTAAACACATCAGTAGATTTTATGGAAGTGATGAATTGGGTTTTCCACCCATATATGCATTCGTTTGAGGTGGTATTCATGGGTTATAGGTTAGGGTATTATCACAATCAACACAACCATTAAAAACATCTTGATATAATATTGAATAAATTTATAGATCATCAATTATATTCTAATCTCTCAAAGATTTACTTTTTGATGGGTAAATTTCACTTCTTGGGTAATATTATATTAGATACAGAAGTATCAGTTGACCTAGAGAAGGCGAGAGGTTTAGTTTCCTCAGAATATCCCAATAATATCTTTGACATAAAGAGTTTCTTGGGGATAGACTATTATTACATGTGATTCATTAAATAATTTTCACACCTATAAGAACCTTATATGGGTTTGACGAAAAAAGGGTTTGAAGTCCATAAAAACATAAGCCTGTAAGTTTTCCTTTCAGTAGTTGATAGGGAGACTGACATCATCCATGATCCTAATTCTTCTAGGGTCAAGAGAAAGCTATATAGTTTGTTGTGATGTTTCATTTATCAAGATAGGAGCAGTTTTGGTATAGGAGGGAAAATTTTCAGCATATGGGTATCTTCAGTTGAGGCCATGTGGGGGGAACTACCCAGCTCACGATCTCCAATAAGACATTGTTGTTCAAACTTTGTGCTTTTAGAGAAATTATTTATTGGAAGAGAGTTTTTTTTGAATATGGATCAAAAAATCCTGAAGTATATATTTACATATCTTTTCCAAAATCATATGAAATTTAAGTTGGTTAAATACCAATATTCCTTCAACATAGATTGTGCATATATGCTTAAGAAAGGGAAATTCTATTTTCGATGAGATGAAGAGGATTAAAATATATGTATTTTTTGAGGCCAATAGTTAGTTTGAGCATATGGCCCTACATTATGAGATACACATAGAAGTTCATGACCATCCTAGAAATTTTGTATATACATCGTTATTAGTAGCTTTTCATTTCAAGAGAGAGTGAAGATGTGGTGCTACCATATTCCAAGGGATTGGTCCTACAGGAGAACATTGCAGGTGATGACCCACCACCGGGTTAGATATTTGATAAGGATGAGATCATGTATATCCATTGTCATGTTTGGGGTCCTGAAGATGTCCTAGAGGATTTGATGTGAGATTACCATGACTTTATATCGATAGTGCATCATGTTATTTACAAGATGTATCATGAATTACATCGATAATCCTCGTTCCATGGGATGAAAAGGGAAAAGACTGATTTTCTAGTCAGTGTTACAATTATAATACTGTGAAGGGGGAACACCAGTGACTAGTGGGGATTTTATAGTCATTACCTATTCTTGAGTGGAAGTGGGATGATGTAACTATGGATTTCATGATATGATTTTATATATCATGTTAGAGACATAACGTCGTATTTTTGATCATATACCAGTTGATAATTTTTAGCCATTTATTTGATATTTAGTTTTCTTTTTCAGTGTATGAGATTAGGAATATTTATATTCATGTGATTGTACACCTTCATAGATTGAAATTTTCTATCATATCATATAGAGAAACTCACTTCAAGTTACAGTTCTATTAGGGGTTAAAGAATAAATTTTATTCACATGTACTACTGATTATAGATTATCACCCACATATTGAGAAAGAGTCTAAGAATATGATATAGTTTTTTGAGGATATATACTCCCAAAATTTATCCTTGATTTTATATTTTTTTGGTAGAAACACATACATCTTACTGAGTGCTCTTATAATAACATCTTTTAGGAAACCATACAGATGGATTCCTCTGAGGATCTATACGAATGGGCATGTTTTTCACCCATATATTTTCTAGAGGTAGGATAGGTAACTTTAATAGATCCTCATCATGTTTAGGATACATCAAAGTAGGCTCAACTTATCAGGAACCAGATGTCTAAAAATCATAATAAGAAGAGTTAATATGCTAATCGTTTCCATCAACCACTAGATAATGAGGTGGGGATTCAGGTTTTCTTATGTCCTTAACTGAGTATGGGGCATAAAAATATTCAGAAACAAGGGAATATATAACCTCATTACATTAGTCCTTAGAGATTCTATAGAGATTTGTAATGGTAGCCTATCATTTACAGTAACCTCATAGGTATAAGTTCATGCTTGGAATCATCCATGTATCTCAACATCACCGATATCATTCAAATTTTTCACATATTCTTCATCTTTAGGAGGATTAATTAGTGATTGATGCATCCTTTGAGGAGAATCCTATCCATATTGTTAATTTGGGAATGAAGGTTCATGAAGGATGGTTAATTCCTCTAGTATGAGTGTTATGGTAGGACTGTTGTGTACATGATGCGACATGGGATCGTGAGGCTAACATATATTCCCAATATCCTAAGATATTTTCATATGATTATTTATTACTCTTGGAAGTGTAACTTAGGTGTGAGATTATTTAAGGGGGGAATATTATAATATCTTGGTCTTTCTATGAGATATGAATTAATTAAATCATGGTTTAAACGTTTTATTTTATCCTTAAAAATGTTCCTTCTAATTTATGAAAGTATTTGAGAGAATTTGTGTATTTGTTTGTGCCCAAAGATCTTTTTTATGGAGAAAAAATAGAGGCTCACTGTTAGTGAATAGTTTGATTTAAACATGAACTTGAAACTGTGTGTCCTAATGAGGGTGTTGCATGAGTTTTCTATGAAGTGTAAGGGGATATTGAACATGTTAATTTGAGTCTGGGGGTTTTCATGAGCTATTAATATGCTAAAAGTCATGAAGAGTGTATCCATTAGTTAGTGTGTTGGACAAGGTTGGTGAAAATTTTGGACAACTATGTCGAAAACCCATGTGAACATTAAATTTTAGGTGAAAATACCATGTTTCCCCTATTTTTATATAAAAATATATTCCTTATTATTTTCTCTAACATTCAAAGTATATTCTCCTCCCTCTGTTTAATCTTTTCAATTCTTAAATATAGGTTATGGTTATTTTTTCCCTTCAAGAATCCTAATTTCTTGTTTTTTAGTCTTATTTGATAGACACTGGTAATTTCTCTATTCCCCTTGCACATTTTATCATTTAACATCTAGTCGAAAGAGTTGTTTAGGTGCAATATAATATAAATTATTTTCAAGGTGTCTTTATATTTCCTCTATTTCATATGTTATAGGTCGGATTAGAGGCCAACAATAGATTAGGAGTTGACTGCCAAGAAGAGGTAGGTGGTCTCGTGATTTTCATTCATGTCTTGGTGTTTATTAGTCTGATGATGTTTCACAAACCATATTTCATAATTTTTACTTATTAAATAGTATTATTCTTTAATTGAATGGGTATTATTGACCTATATGGTTCATGGGGGATGCTTGGGTATTGATATAGGTGGCATAACTTTATTTTAAATTAAATCATCACAAAATGATTACTCAGTGATATTCCAGATTAGGATAAAGAAGGAAACATAGTATGAGTGTTCCATGAGAACATATATATATATTTATTACTTATTACCACACATAATTTTTAGCTTCTACTATTATCATCACACAATATATTTTATATTCATGGGCTAGATGGAATCAAACACCATTGGTGGTGCCATACTATGTTTCTCTCAGACCCTACATGGGCTGCCATTTGGTAACCAAAATGTCTTCGGGGATGTAGGTAGGGACAAGGGAAAGAGACCTCCCATAGATGCCTAATTACCATTATAGGATTTATTACATAGCTAGAGTACTGAGCCTATGATCGAGATACTACTAGATATATCTTTGGGTATTTTGTTAATTTTTCTATAGCATGTGGTATATTCATGTTCCCCTAATCCCCCTTTATTTATTTTTTCTATATCATGACATGATCATAATTAGGCACATGACATTCATGGATAATATTTGTTGGATAGAAACACGATAGATGATTATTATTATTCTATTTTTTAGTTATCTATTCTGCTTCATCTATTGATTAAAATGATTATAATTTTGTACAATACTCCGATCATAAGGGTATAGTCTCCCCATTATTCCAACAAAAACCCTCATTGTTATTCAGTATCCTCTGAACTATGAGTAGGCAGTCTTAAGGACATGTGGCCAACCGAGTTCGGTTACTATTTATTTAACTGGGTCTATAAAATCAAAAACTACATGGGGTTTGATTCTTATTTTGATCGTATCTTTAGGAAATCTCCATTAGGTTTAGCCTCAACATCATCATCTTTAATCCCCATCCTCGTTAGGGTATTTTCCTTATGAGATTGTTAATTTTATCCCCTCATATTTCTATGCTCCAAGGAGTCTTTACATCTCATACATTATGTCCATATTCTCTATGGATTTTCCTTTTATCATGCTATATTTTCAATAATATCATAACACCACCATGAAGGATATTTTTTTCATCACTCATTATATCACTATTTTTTAGGTTATATACCCAGTGAGTGTCGTCCTCATATATCCACATGCAATGTGATTTCAACCCAGCCTCATTAGTCCATGTTACTTTTATGTTCATCTAGAAATGGACACTTATGTGTAATTCCTACGTAGAACATTTATAAGTATCATTTTCCCAGTCTCCATTATCACATGAAATTAAACAATATGGGTTTACCCTTAGCACACAAACTTAAAAGGTACATCATACCAAATTAAGTACATCTAACATAAGTGATTATTATTTATTTCATAATTATATATAAAAGTCTTCTCCATTGGCCTAATCTCATCATAAAAAAATTACACCTCCTCCCTTGATGATGATAAAATATAGAGTTCACCATTGTGTGGCTTTGAAACATTGTGACATATAAAAATGAAAAGATAATTAATAAAAAGTTAAAGATGAAAAACCTATAATATATATGGATGGTGTCATCAATGGAGAACCTCTAATACATATAGATGTTCAGAAACTAGAGTTACATTTGATATGTATAGGAATTAGCATTAGTATATATAAATAACTATTTTATTTCATTAGGGTAAACAGTCCCATATTGGGATATGTGAAAAAGTAATGAACTAGACTTAAATCTATATGACATCCATAGAGTATACAATAATTCACCCCAATAGGGTGTGATGAGAACAAAATCCTACACTCACAGCCAAAGTGAATGTTTAGCATCATTGGAAAGAAACTCAAATTATTTCCTACCTTTTGAAAAATGTCATTAACTTTTAAATGATGTGGGATCCATTGGGTGTTTTTTGGTTCCATGAATAAACCATGTTGGGGGGCCATCCAGCACAAGAGTAGTGACCTAATATGAATATTGAGTAGCCACACCCTTCCCGTCATAAGAAATTTTTGGGATAGCTAGTCCAAGTTCAAAAAAATGGTGAATCATTGTGAATCATTCAAAAAAATAAATATTTCAGGTTTCCCACACATCAAACCATTTTTTTATATTCTATATAAACAAAAAAAAATTGACCTGACATGAGTATTTTGATAAAAAAAAATTGTGTATTAATCATCTACTACACTAGGTTGAAAAGGAAATGGTAAGGGAGTACCATTGGAACAGTATTATCCCAACCATGGATGCAACATCTAATGATCTCCAAGAGAAGAAGCTTGCAAGCCCATCCCATATTAGGAGAGCCACAATGAAGTTGGTTAAGCTGGTTATTACCCCATACCACGAAAAAATTATATCCATAGAACATGAAACCAAGTAGAATCCTTATCATAGGAAGGTGAAACAGAAATCAAATGGTGTCCCTTCTTCAGCCTGGGGATTTTCTAGGAGGGATCCTAACAACATTCTCCACAAGAATCATGAAGCCACCTCAACTTAGATGCATGTTGAGTATGTTAACTAAAAATTATTTCTCTAACCATTTAAATATAAGAATATTATAAATATCACCAGGGATTATAAGTTGATAACCATATGGATCCAAATCATATCCCCTTTTTTTATATATAATCCCACTAGCATACTATAGTGGAAATTAGTGAGAAGGGTAATATCCTTGGACATAGACCAATAAATCTACCAGTATATTCTAGTAGTGTGAAGGGTAAAGTTATATTCTTAACCTTGTTCTTGAATCCCATATCATATACCTTTAGGAAATAGGGTTATATACTGGGTGGACATTCCCACCATAATTAAAGTTATCTACTAGTATATGTTGTTGATAGAAAGAAATAGGATCACATTTCTTCCCAAACCCTTCTGAACTACAAATATATTCTTGTAGCAACATAGAAGATTTGCTGGCCTATTCTAGCAATCATGAAGAAATATTAACATATATTTATTCTAAACTACTAGATTATTTTATCAACATCTTCATCATGGACCAAGAGCTTTTAAAGAATAGGAAAATATTCTTTCACCCATTTCAAAATATTATCAACACATTAAAATAATTAAATAGAAATATGATCGATATCATTTCATCATTTCTACTGGGGTTCATAAAAATAAAGTTATTATTACCTTAGTATTGGTGCATATCCCTATCACAATGATCCAATAGTATATTCAAATGGTGGACTAGGACCAAGAAAATTTTATCATTATAATCATTCCCCCCTAACATATTATGGTAGTCCTCTTAGGGAAAGCTCATATCTCTTGAAAAAAACTTAGAATCACTTTGGAATATTCAAGTGGATGATATGAGAAATGTTCATATTGAAACTCCCACAAATAATAGACTATATGAACATCCTCATAGAATTTATAGGTTAAGGAACATATCCAATAACACATTTCATAGGTCCATCAATATATCCCATAAGGTAATGAACAATAAAATCATATTGATACCCCCACATAAACCAAAGAATACTAGCATATTTTATTAACCAACAAAAGGTGGGATCATATTATA
Source organism: Viscum album (assembly GCA_963277665.1). Taxonomy (NCBI): domain Eukaryota; kingdom Viridiplantae; phylum Streptophyta; class Magnoliopsida; order Santalales; family Viscaceae; genus Viscum; species Viscum album. The sequence goes on from OY728138.1 coordinate 774,478,275, forward strand.
GCCAATTGTTTAGAATATTTTCATCATATCCTAGAAACGTATAGGATTTGGGTACCAATTTCCATAATATAGAAAGATAGTCATCGACATACACCATTATTCTTCAAGAAGAAAGATATTATCTATGGACAACCATTAAAAAAGTTTCCATATTCTAATAAAAATGTAGGATGATTCTCATGCTACTATGTTTCTCAATGAAGGTATTGCAGGGTCCATTAAACTCATGTATTCAATGTCCTAAGGACCCTTCATTTATTCACAAGAAGTATAAGAATACAACTACCACAAAATATCTCCCTATGGTAGTATAGATATTGATTAAGGGGATCCTACCCATGACATCCATCATTGAAAACATCTCTATGTTGATATTTCCCACAAGAAATGACATCCCCCCCCCATTTTAGTGAGCCTTCATATAGAGAAGTTCTCAAAAGAATGTGGTCATATATATATTGTTCAAATTAAATTTACAACATCACCACACCTCGGTTAGAAAATAATAAAAGGTAGATGCCATAATCTCTACCTCCTACTAGTCATGAGATACTATGTTCAAAAAATAGACCTATGTGGTAAAACCAAGTATAAAAAAATACCTCTTACGAGGAAGATGTTGTTATGATTATATGTAAAGTGTTATCAATAAAAAATATCATATTTTTTTTCCCATCCCCACATCCTATTATGACATTCTAGATGTGTTTATAGTGTATTGTGTTCCTTATATGTATCATAACATGTGGAAAATTATTCTCCATGTAAAGGATAATCACATATATTATGAGGTATATGATGGTCATCTCCATACAATGAACAATATTTTATGTAAAATAGTCCTGACTAATTTCCCTGTGACATAGAACCTAAGGTAAGAAAATCACTACTAGTGACTTGGACATATTTTTACCTATATTCTGACATCTCTCTAGAAAATATTTGCTAATTCCTCATATAAATTAAACATCTAGGATGAGGGGAGTATATATCATTACACATCACATCGTTTTTAAGTCAGTAAATACCTCTGAATATAGAATCTTATCATTTCACTAATGTGGGAGAAGTAACTATCTTGGATAATTCACTTACTATTTAATCAATCAAAACAAATCCTCACATATTTAAGGGAAAAACATCATATCCCAAGAGATTGGTCCATGGGTAGGCTCATAAACTAGGATCCCCAAAATATTAATAAAGCATCTAAAATATGATGAATAGAAACAACAGACATAAGAAAATCCCCTATTGCAATTAGATCACACTCAGATAATTCACTATAAACAACTCATGATTGAGTGAAAAATGATCCAAATAAAAAATGATTCGCATTAACAATCACAATATATGGTGTCCAGAAGCCATCCCTACCCACAAGGATTTGGGCCTTTTTACCACCAACACCACATGGGGTCATAAAATCCATAGAGGGGATAGAATATATAAGAAATGACTCTAAGTTAACCCCAATGCATGTAATGGGAAAAAACATCCTGAGATACTAGTTACATAGAATTATGTGCTTAGGGAACTCACACCCATAATTAAAGTAAAAACTAGAAATTAAAGCCCCAAAATTAGAATTTTCCACCCCCTCATATTCATTCTACTTAATATAAAGGGAATGGAATGATTATGTCCCACTCTCCACCATGAAATCTGGATTTCCTATCCATTGAATATAAGTTGTTGTATTATGAGGTTGCGATATTAAATATTAGATAGGTTAATGAGGAATTACTCCACAGAAATATTTCCACTAGGTTTCGCCTTCATAGAAAATTGAACACATATCCTCACTCTCATTTGGAAAATGGTTAATTTACCCACAAGAGTAGAACATGATAATTAGATTAGATCTAAATCTAGATAGTCAAACTAAAATAATTCATAAATTGAGGGATATTAGGATTTCCCTCCATTATGCCATACCTTCTCTTTTATCAAGATTGTATCTTATTCCAAGCCTAAACTAGTATCCAATAGTCAATGGATTTTATATGATCACGTATGTAACATCCCGGTTCTGGAAGCCACCCAGAGGCACCCCGTACCTAGTTGGTCACATGGTCTCAAGCACATTTCCCCAAATTCTAGAGGCTGTCAACTAGCAGCGAGGGCCTTGGGTGTGATAGTGGGGAAACTATACCCTCATTGGCAGAGTACACAGTGGAAGTAAACAAAACATGCAATAGTAGAAGCAGTAAATATCCAACAATAATGCACAAGTAAACATCAGAAGACTAAAACAATAAACCACTGGAGCACATATGTATATATGAAATGATGCATGATACATATCTAGGAAAACATCCAAAAGGTCACAATGCTGGAAATACAAATAGTACCAAAACAAGTACAAAAGAAAAGATAAATATCTCCTCAGCATCGCAAGCCTAAGCCTGGTCCCATGCTCTCCTGATCCAAAGAAATCAAGTACTAGAAGTCTAAGGGTGCTTTCCCTTGTCTATACCTGCAACAATATAGTCTGTTTGGGCCCAAAATCATGACCCAAATAGGGTGTCAGACTAAATCCCAGTAAGAAACCACCTGAAGATATGTGCCTAATAGTCAGTTAGCATATGGAAGGTAATAGTATAGTAAGCAGTGAACAGTAACAGTAAATAGCAGGCAGTAATCAGCAAGCAGTAACATGATGATATACAATAGTAATCAATCCACAGAACAATAAGCAGCAGTGAAGAAAATAGTTAACCACAACAGGAACCCCTTTGGGAAGTACTCGTAGACAACCCCTCTAGTCATATCCCAGATGTACCAACAACCCTCTGAGCAGTGCACTCATCCTAACCCTCTGGGGAAGCTCACTCAATAAATTCCCCTTATAGTCAAGGGTTGTTAGGGACTCTCTGAGGAAGATCACGTGGTCTAACCCTCTTATAGCCCAAAGGTCTAGAAACTCTCTGAGGAAGCTCACTCAGTCAATTCCTTCTATAGTCTCAGGTCTATCACAGACTCTCTGGGGAAGCTCACTCGGTCAATTCCTCCTCTAGCCTGGAATGGTTTAAGGAAATTCAAATAAGTAAAGACTCTTTGAGGAAGCTCACTCGGTCTACCCTCTTGTAGTCTATAATATCCAAGACTCTCTGGAAAGCTCACTCGGTCTATCCCCTGTAGTCTACAATAACCAAGACTCCCTAAGGAAGCTCACTCGATCTACCCTCCTGTAGTCTATAATATTCAAGACTCTCTGGGAAGCTCACTCGGTTTATCCCTTATATTCTAGAGCACCAGGTTCTCACAGTCTCATTCCAGTCAGTGCATAATAATGCTATAAGGTCAAAGTACACCTATAGAGCTACTTGGATAACCATTCTACAGAACAAAAATCATGTCAATATTATCATTCCATCCTATGGTCACATGGCATGGAAAACAGGTATAACGGCCAAGGGATAACAAACCCCAAAGGTCATAATAAGAACAAGTCATGGGAAAAACATCCAAGCATAGAAATTATCCTCAAACGTGATCAAATTACCTCTACAGAAGCATACAATCAAGGTAGGAAAATAATAGTGGAAAACGGTAAACACACAATACCCCGTTCATGGGTATTGGTGGAAATTTGCACATAAAACTCAAAGACTTCAAAAAGTAAGGCACAAACCACCTACCTTGCTACTAGGAGATCAATATACTTTGACCACGAAGCTTGATTCTCCTTAGAATGATGTAGATCTACGAAAACGCACAAAACATTCAACCCATGATATCTTGAGAAAGAGGGAAAATCATGGAATGAAACTCAAGAAGAAGGAAGAGCTCACCGCTGCAGTTCCAAAGCAATCAACGGTGATCGATTCGGAAAACAGATGGAGTCTCAGGGGCTCAAAGGATGTTCGCGGTCGTATGAATGCACCCAGTCAAAGAACCTTGAGAAGAAGACGTTTCTATCGATTAGGCACGACACCGGTCCGTTTAATGCAAAAAAAAATACACGGTGTGTAATTCTGGGGTACACGGCGTGTACTTGGCCTTTCCGTACTCTACTTTAAGCGGCCTCCACATCGCCCCTACACACCGTGTGTGTGGCCCAGACATGTCCAGCACACAGCCTCGCGTGGAAACAAGGTACACGATGTGTACTTATAAAGTACACAGCGTGTACTTTAAAATTTTCCAAATTTTCCTCTTTTTATCAAAAATGACAAGAAAAGGAAAAATATACCTAAAACAAATATCCAGGTTCTTACAAACTTCCCCCTTAAATAAATTTGTCCCTGAATTTCCCTAGAAAGGCGTAGAAGAAGAAACCCTGAACACCTCCAGCCACTGCGATCGTACATCGGCCTCCCTCTCCTAGGTCTCGTCCTATACTCGCCTGTTCTTCCATAGCACCCATACCAGAGGAACAGACCGGCCACGGAGAACCTTCATACTGTGATCAAAAATCCGGATAGGATGCTCCTCAAACGACACATCCGATTGAAGCTCAACCTCCTTGGGTTGAAAGACATGAGACGTGTCTGAAAATTAACATCGGAGCGGAGAGACGTGGAATATGTCATGCATAGTCCGGTACCTCTGAGGTAACTGCAACCGATAGGCAACCAGCCCAACTCTCTCCAACACCTCAAACAGCCTGACGTACTGCGGTGAAATCTTACCCTATCTCTGAATCCTCTTGTGTCCCAACCTCGATGTGACATGCAGAAAAACTTGATCCCCAACCTAGAACTCCATAGGTCTTCTCCGTTGATCAGCATAATACTTCTGTCGAGACTGTTTTGTATCCATCCTCTTCCGAATCAACTCTATCTGCTCTGAGGTATCTTGAACAAGACGAGGTCCCAGCAAATCTGCCTCTCCTGCCTCCAGCCAGCACAAAAGTGATCGGCATGGCCTACCGTACAAATCCTCGTAAGGTGTCATCTGAATGGTAACCTAAAAAATATTGTTATAGGAAAACTCCATAAGAGGAATATGATTCTCCCAAGAACCGCCAAAGTCTAGGATGCAACTCGGAGCATATCCTCAAGCACCTGGATCGTACACTCAGACTGGCCATTTGTATGGGGATGGTATGTTGTACTCAAAAGTACTTGTATACCCAAAGCCTTCTAAAGCCCCTTCCAGAACTGAGAAGTAAAACGTGCATCCCTATCTGAAACAATGGAGTGTGGAACTCCATACAGACGTATAATCTCTTGGATGCACAACTGTCCCAGCTCATCAACACTGAAGGTCTCCTTGATTGGAAAGAAATGAGCAACCTTTGTAAGCCTGTCGACGACAACCCAAACAGTATCACTCCCTCGAGGTGACCTCAGTAACTCGGTCACAAAGTCTATCGCGACATCATTCCACTTCCACTCAGGAATGGGTAACTATTTTAAAATCCCTTCTGGTCATTGATGCTCCACTCTCACCTGCTGAAAAGTAGAACATCTCATGACGAAACTAGAAACATCTCTCTTCATACCTGGACACCAGTACTGGCAGTGTAGATCACGATACATCTTGGTGATGCCAGGATGAACTACCCAAACTGAGGAATGGAAATCCCGCATCAGCTCCTCACGTACATCTACTGACAGTCGTACGCGTCCCTGGAAACGTAAGATCTCATCCTCACCCACTATCCATCTAGGAAGAGGGTCCTCTTTTGATACACTCTCCCACAGGACCAGACCTTCTGAGTCTGATAGCTTCCTCATACGTACCCGATCAAGAAGGGTATAGGTAATAGCTACATAATATAGAAAATCCTGCCCCTGTTTGTCGTGCACCTCCAAATTCATCTCAGAGAATAGAACCATAAGCTTCCACTCACTTCTGGCCTCCTGAACTTCCTGAATCTAAGTTCTTCTACTCAACTCATTAGCCATTGCATTGCCCTTTCCCGGTGTATAGGTAAGCTCAAAGTCGAAGGAGTGAAGATACTCAACCCACCTACGCTGTCTCAGATTCAGATCACGCTGAGTGAAGATGTACTTGAGACTCTTGTGGTCAGTAAACAAGACAAAGTGCTCTTCCATAAGGTAATGTCTCCAACAGCGTAAGGCATGAACAAAAGCTACCAACTCCAGATCATGCGTCGGGTAGTTCCTCTCATGTGGTCTCAATTGTAGAGACCCGTAAGCAACAACCCCATCTTCCTGCATAAGCACAGCTCCTAGCCCAATACCTGAAGCATCACAATAGACTGTATAGCTCTTGCTCGGTTCTGGAAAGACTAGTATCGGTGCTGAAGTCAACCTCCCTTTCAACTCCTGAAAGGTTGTCTCATAAGAATCTGACCATAATAACTTCGCACCTTTCTTGGTCAGGCCTGTCAGCGGTGCTGCAAGGCGTGAAAAGTCTTTTATGAAATGCCTGTAGTATCCAGCCATCCCTAGGAAACTCCACACCTCAAATAAATTCTTAGGTTTCTCCCAGGAAACTACAACTCTCACTTTCTACGGGTCTACTGATACTCTTGTCTCTGAGATAACGTGACCCAAGAAGTGAATCTGATCCATCCAAAAGTGGCATTTCGAGAGTTTAGCATAAAGCTGATGCTCTCTCAGTGTACTCAAAACAATCTCAAGATGGGTAGCATGGTCGTGTCGAGTGTGATAGTACACCAAGATATCTTCCATAAAAACCACCACGAAGGAATACAAGTATGGATGGAACACTCAGTTCATCAGCGCCATGAAAAATGATGGCATGTTCGTGAGACTGAATTTCATGACCGTATACTCGTATAAATCATACCTGCTCCTAAAGGTTGTAAGAGGTATATCTGGTTGTCTAACATGCAACTGATGATAACCAGACCTCAAATTGATCTTCAAGAACACCCGGGATCCTCGAAGATGATCAAAGAGGTCATCGATCCTCGTCAAGGGATATCGGTTCTTGACTGTCAACTAGTTCAGTTTCCGATAATCCACACAAAGCCTAAGGGTGTCATCTACCTTCTTCGCAAACAGGATAGGCGAACCCCAAGGAGAAGTACTGGGTCAGATGAAACCCTTTACCTGCAACTCCTCCAACTGCTTCTTGAGCTCCTGCAACTCATGTTTAGCCATCCTATAAGGATTAATGGACACTAGTGAGGCTCCTGGCACGAGCTCAATAAAAAAGTCTACCTCACTCTCCGGAGGCAAACCTGAAAAGTCCTCTGGAAAGACATCCCTGAAACGATCCACCACTGGAGGAAATTCTAACTGTGAAGTCCCTTGGTCATCCAGATAAATACTAGAAATCTGGGCTATAACTCCTCCTAGCCCATGATTCCCTGGTCCAGCTCTACCCACCTAGATAACACACTCACCTCTATGGAGAAAATATATGCCCTCTGGTGATACGAAACTCGCCCTACGGTGATAGCAATCGACGACTTCCTGGAAGGGAAATAACCAGTCCATACCTAGAATGACATCATAGCCTATCATCTCTAGGACATAAAGTTCCCATAAGAAGTGACACCCTGCAACCTCAAGAGGGCACTCTCTACACTGACGTACGCTAGACGTCCTCATTCCCAACAGTGTATCAAGAGTCAACATGTCGGCAGACAAAAAGATAAAGAGCCCAAGTCTCTCCACCATAGAAACAGAGATAAAACTATTCAAAGCACCAGTATATCAAAAGATATGAAGATAAAACTGAGGCTACTAAGATCATACCTCGAACTGTGGAAGGTCTGAGATCCTACTCCTGATAGGTATGCTCCATGGTGAAAGTCTGGCCTGTACCGCAGCCCTGCGCCCCTAGCTGACCACTCTGAGCTGATCCACTCTGTTGTTGCTGGTAACCTGGTGACTGACCACCATGGACGCGACCTCCACCTCGGCCCGAACAGTCGTAAGAACTCCAGTTCTCAGACTGGTGAGAAACTGGCGATGCATCTCCTGTACGCGGGGTCATAGAAGAACCCCTACCACCAACTGTAGGTGAGAAGATATGACAAAAATGCTGAAGATGGACCATCTTGACGCAAGATCGACACTCCATCGGGTCTCTCTAGCACTAAGGCCTAGTATGCCCGCTTCTCCCGCATTGGTAGCATACTACCTGGCTACCCGAAGATACATTCCGCCGACTCTGATCTCCTCGAGACAGCTCCTTGCGGCGCTTCCTGCTATCATAAGGAGGAACACTAGCTCTGGAGGTTGAGCCGCCCTGGCTCATTTCCCCATAATCCCTCAGATTGTGCTCTGTGATCAGCGCCTGGTTGACGATAGATGATATCGAAGTCAAACTAAAGATGTTCACCTGCGAGCGGATGTCGTGCCTCAGACCATCCTCGAACTTCCACGCAAGGAACAAATCATCACCACCTAGAATCGGCATGAAGCACTGCAGCTCGATAAAATGAGACGGGTACTCCATAACAGAAAGAGTACCCTACTCGAGACTCATAAACTCTTGGGCTCGGTCGGCCCTCAAGGTCTCTGTATAGAAGTAATCGTAGAAGATGCATCGAAACTCATCCCAAGTCATACTCTGCTGGTGCCCTGACTATGAGATCACCTCCCACCACCTCTTGGAAGTGTCTCGGAGCATATAAGTATCAATGTTCACCCTATTATCTAGAGGTATCTAAATATGCTCGAAGATCATCAGCGTGGCCTCTAGCCATGACTTTGCAGCCTGGGGTCCTCTATCCCCTAAGAAAGTAGGAGGATGCTGTTGCTGGAAAACCCACGTCAACTCAGCCATTGACGGGGTAGGAGGCGGCACTCCCTGAAAGGTATGCATCATCCTTAGTAATTCCTCCCTGAACTGTGCATCGACGCCTGTAATGGGTATAACTGTTGGTGCCAAGGCTGTCACAGTAGGAGGATCTTCAGGAGGTCCCTGATCGGCCATATCCGGTGTCTGATCACCATCTGGCAGCTGACGTACGACCGGAGGACATCTCGAAGGCATATCTCTGAAAGATTAAAAGCACACCTTAGACCAAGATTATCAAGGACAGAGAACACAAGAGTAGAAAACTGGAACAGGAGGAAGAAACACTCAAGTTTCACTAAACACGACTACACGACATGTATAAAAACTACACGATGTGCTCATTAAGGCCATTCACATGGGCGTGTACTTCTGCCACCTTTGGTCGTGTAACACCCCATACTACACGGCGTGTTGTCCCCACACACAGCGTGTACTTCATCTCCATTCCCCTGCCCGAGTCTCTTTACATGGATAACTCACACGGTCCTCTTAACCCTAGACTGTGTGGCATGTTCACTAAGGACACAGCGTGTACTAGACAAGGTTTCGGCGACCCGTCTTGTTAGTTACACGGACGGCTACACAGATGACCCTTACACGGTGTGTTTCAAACAAACACGGCATGTATAGGAGAGATAACACCATCCCGTGTTGTTCGTGACACAGACGGGTACCTAGAACAAGACTACATGGCGTGTTCGTACACTACTACAAATACGGATTTTATTAGTGCTAAAAAAGGCCTTTAACAGTGCTAAAAAAGCATTATAAATGTCGGCAAAGATAAGGGGGGTCCCCTTTATCAGCGCTAAAAAAACCGCTGATAAAGGAGACTTTTATCAGTTCTTTTTTAGCGATGATAAAAGGCCCCTTTTATCAGTTCTTTTTTTAGCGCTGATAAAAGTTAATAAAATTTAAAAAATTAAAAAAAATTAAAAAAAAATTAAAAAAATCTGTAAATCGGAGGGGGCTTTTAACAGCGCTTGCCCCCCCATTTATCAGTTCCCCCACATGCCCCAGCCACGAGCCCCACATTTTATCAGTGCTTTGTAGATACCCCTTTAACAGCGCTATATCCCCCCCCCAAATTCACCCATGCGCGCGCCCCTGCCTGCCTCTACCAGGTTTTGAACTCAAGACCTCCCCCCATGCGCGCTAAGCCTTTACCACTACTCTAATTTGATTTGTTCTCCAATTAGTGATATATATATATATATATTTAGTTATATTTATTCATGTATTAATATAAATTTATATAGTTGTATTAATATATATATATACATATATAGTTATATTTATATATTTATATATTTATATATTTATTTGTATATTCATATATTAATATTAAGTTGTATCTATTTATTTATATATATTTAGTTATATTTTTTATCCATATGTTTATTCGTATATTAATATATATTTATAATATTAGTTTTCAATACAATTATAAAATATGTTTTGTTTTCTGTGTGTTTAAATAAATACATATATACAACACACACACACACATATGTGTGTGTGTGTGTGTGTTTCTATAAGTATAATTATACATATTTATATATATATGTATATACATATGTTATAATATATATATATATCAGTTTGTTAATATATAGACACACAAAAATAGACACACACACATTATATAGGTACATATATAGTTAGATTAATATATAGGTATATAAATATTGATATATTGGTATTTTAAATAAAATTGATATTAGTTATTATTTAGATAAATCTGATATATTTTATATGTAAATATTTCTAATTATTTATTTAAAAAATTAATTTTTATGTCTGAATATATAAAAAATATGTATATATTGTTATATATTTTCTTATAAATAATAGTGCATCATAAAAAATGATAAAATTGCAAAAAAATAATATCAATATGAATGTAATACCTTGGAATAAATTCAGTCCCCACCAAAAAAATCCAATAATACCCCCTTAAATGAGGCTGAAAATCCACAAAATGTTAAAAAATCAGGGTACCCTGACTAAAAACCCAATTTTGGAGGCCTTCTGGGCCTCTTTTGGCCTCAAAAAACATTGATCTGGGTCCCCTCATGTCATAATGATGTAGAGCTCGTCGCAGGCTTCGATTTGATATGATTTAGAGCTCAAACAGACACCTGGATCAAAATTTATGGTCGTTTGAAGTTCGAGTTGCGTTTTCAACATATTTTGGATCTTTTTTATTTTTTTATTTTTTTATTATTCAAATTGTTATCAAATTACTATTACTCCATAATAATTAGAAAATTATTTATTAAAAATATTTTTTTAATTTTTTTATAATCCATTTTCACTAAATATTTTATATATTAAGTGTAACTGTATATTTACACTTATCTAAAATATATTTAAAAAATATATATTATATTTATATCAATATAAATATATCTATATATTTAAATATTAATATATTTTTTAATTATTTTTTTTAAGAAGACCCTTTATCAGCGCTTTTAAAAAAAGCACTGATAATGACCCCCCTTTATCAGCGCTACTAAAAAAGCGCCGATAAAGGGATACTTTTATCAGCGCTTTTTTTAGCGCTGATAAAGCCCCCCACCCCCCCCCCCCCTTATCAGCACTTTTTTGTTAGTGCTGATAAAGGGTGGCACTGGGAAAGCCCAGTTTTGTGGTAGTGGTACCCAACACGGCGTGTACTATACGAGCTTCCCCGACCCATGTCATTAGTGACACGGCCAGGTACACGGATCACTACTACACGGCGTGTAATGACTGTACATGGTGTGTTTCTAAAAACTTTTTCACCACCTCATGTTTCTGCTCACACAGTCAGTGACACAGTTTAAAACTACACAGCCTGTAGTCATGTACACGCCATGTATTCTGGGTTTTTCCAGGCAGTAGCTCAGAAACCGCACCGAAGCCCATAAAACACTGAAAAACAAACATGAAAGTGCCAAATTCCGATCTGTGAGGGCCCATACTCCACGTGAACCAAAGCTTGGCATATCCTACATAACATATACATGGGAAACAAGTCAATTATCCACCATGTTCCAATTCATGAGGACCCATAACACCTCAAGAACCAAAATTTGGCATTCATTTAAGCAAGGAACAATACAAACAATTCCTTTATCAAACTTCAGGAATTCTATCAAAGCATATATCACAACAGCATGCATAATCTACACAATGTCTATCACAACAACATGGAATCGCTAATACACCCTAGATGGAATGGTAAGAATACATGGAATGTTATTTCTAACAAGTTCCTATATGATGCATGAGATGGTATACCCTCATCTCATCGGGTTGCGATAGAAATAAAACCTCACTAGCACAACTATAACAACACAAGGCATGTGAATCACTCAAGGTGAAATCATATCAACAGTAAAATCTCAAACCAGAAAAATTCAATAATGAGGTAGATTGGATTTTCCCTATACACAGGTTAGCTACTCCCGGGCACAACTTATTACCAAGTATCGAATCCGTCTTATCCCTAGCTAAAGGATCTAAACAGTAAATCAATAGAAAAGAATTCCTATGATACCACTTTTTAATGTCCCGGATCCGAAAGCCACCCAGAGGCGCCCCGTACCCAGTTGGTCACATGGCCTCAAGAGCATTTCCCCAAACTCCAGAGTCTACCAACTAGCAGCGAGGGCCTTGGGTGTGATAGTGGGGAAACTATGCCCTCTTTGGCAGAGTACACAGTGGAAGTAAACAAAACATGCAGTAGAGGAAGCAGTAAATATCCGACAAAAATACACAAGTAAACAGCAGAAGACTAAAACAATAAACCACTATAGCACATATGTATATATGAAATGATTCATGATACATATCTAGGAAAACAACAAAACAGGTCACAATTCTAGAAATACAAACGGTACCAAAACAAGTACAAAAGAAAAGATAAATAGCTCCTCAATATCGCAAGCCTAATCTTGGTCACATGCTCTCATGCTCAAAAGCAATCAAGTACCAGAAGTCGAAGGTCGCTTTCCCTTGATTATACCTGCAACAACATAGTCTGTTTGAACCCAAAATCATGACCCAAATAGGGTGTGAGACTAAATCCCAGTATGCAACCACCCGAAGATATATGCCTAATAGTCAGTGAGCATATGGAAGGTAATAGTACAGTAAGCAGTAAACAGTAACAGTAAATAGCAGGCAGTAATCAGCAAGCAGTAACAGGATGATATACAACAGTAATCAATCCATAGAACAATAAGCAGCAGTGAAGCAAACATCTAACCACAACAGGAACCCCTCTAGGAAGTACTCGCAGCCAACCCCTCTGGTCCTGTCCAAGAAGTACCAACAACCCTCTGGGAAGTGCACTCAGCCTAACCCCTCTGGTTTGGTCATAAAAAATTATAAGACTCTCTGGGGAAGATCACTCGGTCAATTCCCCTTATAGTCTAGGGTAGTCAAGGACTCTCTGAGGAAGATCACGTGGTATAACCCTCTTATAGCCCCAAGGTCTAGAAACTCTCTAAGGAATCTCACTCAGTAAATTCCTCCTATAGTCACAGGTCTATCATAGACTCTCTGAGGAAGCTCGCTCGGTCAATTCCTCCTCTAGCCTGGAATGGTTTAAGGAAATTCAAACAAGTAAAGACTCTTTGAGGAAGCTCACTCGGTCTACCCTCCTGTAGTCTATAATATCCAAGACTCTCTAGGAAGCTCACTCGGTCTATCCCCTATAGTCTACAATAACCAAGACTCTATGAAGAAGCTCACTCAGTCTACCCTCCTGTAGTCTATAATATCCAAGACTCTCTGGGAAGCTCACTCGGTCTATCCCTTATAGTCTAGAGCACCAGGTTCTCACAGTCCCGTTCCAGTCAGTGCATAATAATTCTATAAGTACAATGTACACCTATAGAGCTACTTGGATAACTATTCTATAGAATAACAAGCATGTCAAGATTATCATTCCATCCTATGGTCACAAGGCGTGGAAAATAGGTATAACGGCCAAGGGCTAACAAAACCCAAAGGTCATAACAAGAACAAGTCATGGGAAAAACATCCAAGCATAGAAATTATCCTCAAACATGATCAAATTACCTCTACACAAGCATACAATCAAGGCAGGAAAACAAAGGGGGGGAAACAATAAACACGCAATACCCCGTTCACGACTATTGGTGGAAATTTGCACATAAAACTCAAAGACTTCGAAAGGTAAGACACAAACCACCTACCTTGGTGCTAGGAGATCAATATAATTTGACCACGAGGCTTGATTCTCCTTAGAATGGCGTAGATCTATGAAAACACACAAAACATTCAACCCACGATATCTTGAGAAGTAGGGAAAATCATGGAATGAAACTCAATAATAAGGAAGAGCTCACCGCTGCGGTTTCAACGCAATCGACGGCGGTCGATTTGGAAAACAGACAGAGGCTCGGGGGATCAGAGGATGTTCGCGGCCGTGCGGACGCTCCTGTTTGAAGAACATTGAGAAGAAGACGTTTCTTTCGATTAGGCGTGACCCCGGTCCACTTAATGAAAAAAAATAAAGTACACGGAATGTACTTCTGTGGTACATGGCATGTACTTGGCCTTTTCGTACTCCGCTTTAAGCGGCCTCCACATCACCCCTACACACCGTGTGTGTGGCCCAGACACATCCAGCATACGGCCTCGCGTGGAAACAAGGTACATGGCGTGTACTTATAAAGTACACGACGTGTACTTTGAAAATTTCCAAATTTTCCTCTTTTTCTCAAAAATGACCAGAAAAGTAAAAACATACCTGAAACAAAGATCTAGGTTCTTACAAAGTAAATCATCACTTGATACTCACACTCTAGGGAGGACTTGGACATTGTTTCCTATAGAACTCCAGAACACCATCAAGTCTCTTTCCACTAAAATAGATCTCGTGGATGGGAATTTTTACTTGAGTTTCGTTTGAAAGGATACCATATTATAAAACTGTTGATAAGAATCCTCATTTTCCCAATTTAGAGAATCATATTTACCAAACCTTATATGATATGGGAGATCAAGAGTAGAATATTTCATATTTTGAGTCCTGATGTGGCTCCATAGTGGAACCATGGGACTAGAATGAGGTAGAAAAGATGAGGTGCTACATATAGACTCTAATGGGGCCTGCCTTGGTATGGTATAATAGTTTACTACTAGGATCCATCAAGGGATGTGAAGACCTCTCCCATCAGTTCCTTTATTAATTCAACAGTGTGCTAAGGAAAATAATGGTATTAAGTCTCTTAAACATTAAACATCATGAAAATTAGAGGGTATTTGACTTTATTAGTAGATAGAATGCCCCTACGTAACATCTAATAATACCTCTCCCATAGGAATAACTACTGGAACTTTTGGAAGATAAACTCCATGATGATATGAACATGCTACTAATCTCAATGATGTATCTATATATAATTCATGAATTTGTAGATAGGATGCAGTGCCTAGGATAAATTATTCAACAAACTCAGTCCAAAACTCATTCCGTATCAAAACCATAGGGGAAAAATATAGTAAGGTAAAAACATCCACTATTACACTTAGAACAGTGTCATTAATATCTCAAATACCCTTAAAACCTCCACCTTACCCATTTACTCCCACTTAGTGATAGAAAAAAAACTACCTCTATATGAATGAAATGAAGGATCAAGGTCACTCATTATATGAGGATGAAGGTGGCTATCTAGTGGTCTAATATGATGGGAATGAATGTTCGATGAATGGATAACTTAGATGATATCTGATTAGGTTCATGTAATTATTAGGGAACAACATTGTCAACTGATTGAGGTATTAGGTACTTTCTCATTATTCAAAGGTATGTCATTGAACACATACTATAGAATAAATCACAATAGAGAAATCAAAATATGATATAGCAAGAAGAGTCTCGTCTTAATATCAGTCCTGTATAAAATCATATATATTTATTCCATCGCCATCTAGAGCATGGAAATATCCCCATCAAATGTAAACCCCATCAAAAAAATTGAAAATTTTCAGTACTATTATTGTCATTTAATTAATGAACCACCTTAAATAATGATGAATATGTATATTAACCCAAGTTCCTCATACCTAATTGAGTAGTTAAAGGTGGAGGATGATGAAGCTTGGGTAATAGTGGGAGATGCTTTCGTGGAAAAGCATAGTATTACAGCCACATGCCTGAAAATTCCATATACACAGACAAAACACATTGGAATGTAACTCTTTGATCATAACAAGAACATGGAGACACCCTTGAAGTGAAACTTTTTTAGTAAAATTTGATATTTCTATTAACTTCACATATCATTGTTGAGAGAATCCACACTGTGAAGGAAACCATGGTTTCAATCCTATGTTGAGTCTTTTTAGTAATCAAGAGATCAAATATTTCCAAGATGTGGGATGAAAAAAGGCCTTATATTGTTACTCCATTAAAAAATTATGGTTAAAATATTGGATTTCCTATTGATGTAATCATGGTAATATGATAAGATTTATGCATCATCTTCAACATCTGGTGTCTTTTGTTAAAGTTTAAATATGTTTCTTCTAAAAAATATAGCTCTAGTGATCTTATCAATGATACAATAATTGATTGAAAGATGAAAATGAACATAGAATCATCATATCCTAAAGGAAATAGGATGGGTGTTATGTGATCAAGACATGTTTTGGTTGATCACATGATACTGGTTAAGCACAAGAAGAGGCTTTCAATGAGGGTTACATGATGATGGTTATGTGATGTCCATGTGTGAGGTTGATATATGGGGTTGTTGTGAGAGTTTGATGTTCTTGGAGTATGTATTCATTTCTCTATGAATATCAAACTACTAATCCTGCTAACATATCATATAAATACCCCCTTTGAGTGGAGTTTGTTGTAGTAATGTTGTGAAAAATGTTTTAAATACTTGAAATATAACACATGGGGAAAAATTATGAAAGGAAACCCAAATAAGAATTATTGGAGTGGAGTTTTCATATCTGGTTTTAGTGAAGTGGACCTTTAATAGGATAATATATAGTTGGAGTTAGGAGAATACATGTAATAAGTTTTCTATTTTTATATCTAGAGATAGAAGAACAAATGATTTACAATATAATCCCAATCAAAGAATTATTATCTAGAGGAAAATATTATTACAGTTTTTTTGTGAAATACAAAGACTCAAATCACAAACATTGAAGTTAGTCTCTTTAGATTTAAAGAAATAAATAGATCATTAGATTTTATTTTACAAATAATATATCAAAATATACAAACTAAACATGTTGAAGGATTACCTTAAAGAGATTTATAAGAAAAACAAGTCTATAATCTGATCTTACCCATAAAAACAATGTTTAAAGGTGATGAAGAGGGAGTTACCATGGGTGGGGAGTGACCAAACCAAAACATTGTAATAGTAGTGTGCTAGACATAAATGAAAATTGAAAAAATCTTTAATCCATAGACTAATGAATCGTAGTGAAATTTTGAAAATCAATGCATTGTTGATGTGTGATCCTTGGATCAACCCTTAGTTGTGAACCTAGTAAAATATTTTTTTTCTATGTTTTACTTTTATGTATAAATTTTAATGTTTTGCTGACTGCGATTATATCAGGGTGTGTAGTGTAAGCTGGTTGGAGAAGGATTTAAATATTTTCATTGCTGAAATGACGAAATGTGTCATCTCTATCGATCCGAAACCGAATTTAGGGTCAAGGATCATGCATGAATAATTCAAAGAACATAAATTAAATAAATGAGTACCTCTATGGATTTAGAGGTGTCTTCATATTCACCTCACCCCTGGTGATCATTGGATGAAATATCAGAATATAAACATCTCTAGATCATCCACACAAGTTCCTAGAATCTATATGCTCGTCATTCATCAAATTCCAGGTGGTAATTATAAAATATTTTTTTTTCATATTGTTATTTCTAAAGGTTTAATTGTCCAAAATAAATAAGTATAATTTTATATAATAACTAAGATAATTAGCTCCATTAATTCTAAATACCATGCTACATATATCCTTGATGTTCACTTTTAGTTTTACTTAAAAAAGAATTATCCTTCCACAACTGGGTATATAACAGTTACATTTTATATTCATCATATATTTCCTATTATTCAAGTTCTAATGAACTATTTTTTACATATCAATCACCATAATAAAAATTCCTTCCATTAATGGAAAAATGTATCCTTGTGTACAATGAACATGAGAGATAAATTTTATGGTTATAATCAGTAAAAATTCAAATAGAATCATTAACTCAGAAATTATAAGTTGAGTGCTTCTCACTACTAATTTAGGAACCTACCTTTCTCAACTGATATGTGTAACACACTAAAAAATATAAAAGGGTAACATGTATTTGATAGCCAATATGACACGTGACACCAAGCGAGCAAGGGAATATAATATCCTGAGTATTTATAGTATATTTACTAATTCAAATAAATTTAATACAATTTATATATTGAAATCCTCATGATATCATTTTAGTATGAAACATAAGAAACAACGAGTTTCTTAAATGACATGCACCGCACACATGACCAGGTTTTACCGAACAATAATATATTATCAAAATATTATTATTTAATAAGGTATAAACAAGACTTTAGGAATAGTATCAACTAACATATGAAAATATATGGTTTGTGAAACTATTTGATTTGTTAAAACGTAATTAGAAATAAATATAAGAAACAATTGAATATGAAAAGAATATTTTTACATAAATCTATTTTAATGCTCATAGAGCTATTTTACCTTTATAAATTAATTTAATTATAATAAATAAGTTATTTTAATGAAATATTTATATTAAATATTCAATATATTTTTTTATTCATCCAATATATTTGATATGCATAATATAAAAAACCCAATTTTACACATAAAATACAATATTTTTATTAAGGCATTTTTACCACCTTTTAATGGAGAAAAATATTTTAAATTCATTTTTTATTTTTAAAGATTATATAGGTAAAAATAAACTAAATCGTTGAATTATGAACATAAAAATTAGGTATGGGTGAATTTTTGGTATTTTTCTGTGAATATTCATTTTTTAACGACTAATGAATAATACTAAATTTTAATTCAAAAATAAATTTTTATCTAATTTATTTGTAATGTTAAATCATATTTTAAATAGGTTTTAAAGTTTATTTATGTAATTTTTTCATAAATTAATCCTATTTAGTTCATTAGAATCAATTTCACTTATTATAAATTCATAGCAAACATTCTCATGTTTTTACTTTAAAACCCCACATTGTCATCCCATTTGTAGGATGAAATTTAAATTCATTTCTTCCACTTATGTGATTGTAATTTGGGAAAATGTATTTCATATTTGGAACCAATATAATTTATTAAATCTAATAAGTCTAACTTAGTTTTTTACCAAAATGATTAGTGAATGTAATTAAAATTATTTACAACAATTAAGGTAAAATTAAGCTTAATAAGGGACTAAAGCTTAATATTATTGGCCCAAATGAACTAGAAAATTTTCCAAGATCGACTAAATGGAAATATTTTGACCATATACACACTTGAATCGAAATGTGACCATTATGGGATCCAGTTTCATTGTGAAAAATGTGTATGTAATTTCTTTTTCAAAATATTACAAGAGTGACACTCCTCCAGTAAAAAAAGGTTTATGTAATTATTTTATAACACATATCTTTATACATTCCATTTCATGTAAAAACAATAACATCGTTTGTGGAAGTGTGGATTACCGCCCCCAAAAAATGTTGTGATTTATTCACACGATATATGGAATATATAAAGGATGGTTTTAATTATACATATGTGAGATTAAAAAACATCTATATTATATTCATGAAATAATTACCTTTCTGTAAATATAATATATATCATTTTCTTTATTACCCTCTTCATATAATTAAAATGTGATAATGTCGTTCATGGACGTGTGGACTACCGCCTCCTTGACATGATGTGATTCCTTTTACATCACAAGAATTTTATATATAAGTATATATTATTAAATAACATGGAATTTATGATATAATGATTATTATATAATGATATGGTGTTACTTACCTTCTTTCCATAATTATCATTGAAAAATTGGAACGTTGCTCATGTGTACGTATGACCTACTGTCTCCCTGAATATAACATTGATTCATTTTTCATAACCATATTTAATGATTGGTTTTAAAAGTATAATAGTTATATAAATATAAAAATTATGTCATTATTTTTATTCTATAATTATTATATAATGACCCCTTTTAACATAGTTGACCTACCAATGTTTTTTTGACACATAAACCAAATTTGGTCAAAACACCCAACATGAACATAATTGATTAAGTAGCTGGCTACAAAATGGTAATAAGTTAAATAAAATTAATGATAAATATGAAAATGTTTCTAAGGAAAGTATATAATAAACATAAGTTCTTTATAAAATTTGTTAAAAGATGGTCACCCGAAAGGAAATACTAGGTAAGAGATTTCATCTCAATTTACATTCCTTTGAGATTTATTTTTTGTTACGAAACTAGTTTAATTTATATGATGTATATACTGCCATATGAAATGTAATATAATGAATCTCATTATTTTTATGATATTAAATGTTTAATTGAATGTTATTAATTCATGTGTATTATAATTTTAATATTTTAAAGTGGTATGAGACAATTTCCAATGATATCACATCGATGGATTGAGACCAGAAATATTCATCTTCAGCAAAAACTTCATTAAAAATATACTTTTATCATGATTTCCTTAGGAATTTTGATATGTTGAATATTGTAATAGAATCGTATGAATTACATTGTGAAGTGTTTTACTTCCCATCCATTCCAACATATTCTTTCTTTCCAAAACTCAATACGATTGGACACACAAGTTCTCCCCCTTTCCATCATAAGGCTTACATCAGAAGTTAAAAACTATAGATGGATTTTGTGAAATAAAAAACCAAAAAGTGTTGTCATGTCTTCTTCTTAGTCATACAGATTTTGATAAAGCTTCACATTATGATCTTCCTTTCATTCCAGACATAAGGCGGGTCTAATGAACCATTTATTTTAGAAAACTTCTTCTCAATTTGATGGACATTCTTAAGAATTATCATTCTGATATTCCTAATATGATGGTCATTTAGATCACTAAAAAATACAATGTGAGGTGATTTATTTTCATTTATAATAATTTAAAATTACCTTAAAAAACATCATTCAGTATCTGAAATCATTCCCCAGCAAACATGATTCCACCACATACAAGTGAATTTTTTAATAAATAATTCACATAATTATCTCATTGGAAATAATTCTTAATGATAGGAATTTAATATAAATTTAATCCAATTCTTTTAATATTAAAATTAAGCTATAGAATACCAATTTCCTTACCATATTATGTTAAACTATATGGTCATTTTCCTAGTTTCATAGTAAAAAACTACAAATCACTATCCCAACCACATGATGTTGTACTATTATTTGTGGATCTATGTTATATGACCATAAAATACTTGAAATATTGGTCCTAATTACATGAACATAAAATATTAGACACATTAGTCAATAATTTTTTACCCTAAATTTAATTCTCTCATAAGTACACAAAGCATGACTCCAAACTAATTAGAGTGGACCTTTTAATTCAACCACTTTTACATCGCATAATATGACCTTGATCCATATAGGACTCTGTATCACACAATCATCTTACTCCTTATATCATAAATTACCCATGTTCCTTACATATGAGACAAATTGTTGAAATGGATCATTCTCTACATAAACATTGTATTTCTTGATTTATGTCCTGAGAGGACACTTAATGACACTGTAATCCCCTACCATAGTCTTATCCACAAATGTGATCAAAAATTAACTCCCTTATAGCTATGTAATATCCTAATGAATATAGGTAATTATATTATAATAACTATGTGTGTCTTGATTTTCATCCTCATAAAAAATTTAGCGATGCTCAAAATTATTGAATATGGTCTAGCCATAGTGATAAAAAATTCAGCCACATTTTATTGAGGAATAATTTGATCACTCCTAATTTAAAATGGTTATTATCGATTTTTCATCAATAATATGTGTTTCTTATATGTCATAAATGAATAATATCCATGAACAAACAAAATCTTGAAAATTCCCCCTCTACTATATAAGCTAGATGTAATGACCTGCCAATTCTCATTGGCATGAGAATACAATGAGTCATTACTAGGTCTTAAGAGACATCCCCAAGGTGCCAAAGGTTGGAAATAAATACTGAAGGGTTTCAAGTACAAGTGGGGGACTATTTACCCTTTAAGAAAGAAACCCATAAACCAACCATAACCAAATATTCAATATATGATGCGTGAACAAATGAAAGACCAACTTAAACAACTTTATTTATGTCAAACTAAGCATCAAAGTACACAGTGTATGAACAACTCAAGACTCTCAAAAGACACTATAACTCCCTTATCCACAAGCTCCAATCTCCACAATATATCTCAAGCATCACCACAAGCCACTAGCAATAAGATGCTTTACCTTTACCTGTGTCCCAGAACACGACATCTGCAAAAGCACAAAAGTTCCAAAGTAGGGGTGAGTATAAAACTCAGTAGGTTTCCCCTAATGACTTCCCTACTCATGTCACTAGGATATAAGAGTTAGAAACAATTATATAAAACAATTTATATAAAACAATTTCCCAAAAATAGTTTATAACTAAATATAAAGAAGTTTCCCAAAACCATTTATAACCAAAAACATACAAGTGAAATTGAAACCAATTTTCCATAAAGTTATTTTTTTTAGAAAAATAACTAAATAAGCTTTTAAAGAAAACATTTCACAAAAAATCCTTTTTTTGGCGCACCCAACCATTCCACAAACCCAAGAAACCAACCATGTATGCTACCTGGAAGAGGGGGAATCCCGAACCCTTATCCATCCCAGAATGATGGGGGAGACTTATTACCCTTATCTAACCTCAAATGCACATGAATGTTTGATGAGGGAGATCCCTAACCCTTATCTATCCCAGAATGATGGGGGATACCCCAAACCCTTATCCGCCCTGAATGCAATATGAATGTTTGACGGGGGAGATCCCTAACCCTTATCTATCCCAGAATGATGGGGGAGACCCATAACCCTTATCCATACCGAATGCAATATGAACACACACCACATGTTCCCAAAAATCATGCCAAACCACACTTTCAATAAAACACCTTTTCTTGAAATCTATTTCCATCAAAACCAAGTGTGTTCATCCAATTCAAACCATTTCAATAAAACTGTACTTTTATTGAAAACCAAAGAATAAACCAATTTCATTAAAGCCATTTCAATACCAAATCATTTCAATAAAACACCCTTTTTTATTGAAAAATCATCTTTCATAAAACAATTTACCATTCCATCAAATCAATAATTTAAAATCATCATTTTTAATTCAAGAAGCCAAAACACTTTGCACGACAAATCACCAAGATTTTACAATTAAATCAATACCATGAATCGTCACTAAAGAAGATTTATTCATTGATTTTCACAATCAAAACCATTCAAATACACCAATTTTAAACTAAGACAATAAATTCTAACAAGAGGAGTCGAGAGTGAAGCCTCCTACCTCAAAGGTTTAGACGAAAACCCTAACAAACAGAGAACACACAAGAAAACCGGGTTGATTCTCCAAGAATACTCCTTATATTTCTTATCCTAACACAACCAAGACCAAAAATCATCATATTTGGCATTGAAACACTTATATCTACCTATAACAGGCATAGATATAAGAAACTGAGAGAAGATGAGAATTAGATCTAAGTAGATCTAAGAAACGGATCAAGAACGATCACATACCTCAAGAATTCAGCTTCGATTCGCCAAGGGAAGCCTTCAGATCGCCTCTAGAATGATAGGAGAACCCTCCTTGACCTTGGGAGAACCAAAATCCCAAGTTAGGGCCGATTAGAAGCATAAACGAGGCATTTAGAGGCGAAAATGTGTGAGATCCACAATTTAAGGATCTCATTGAAGTGCTCGCACGGTTAGTTCGCACGGTTTGACAAACTGTGCGCTAACCGTGCGTTAGCTACTGCCTTGATCGCCCTTCTCGCATGGTTTGGATGCACGGTTAGACAAACCGTGTGCCGACCGTCTGGAATCCATTGCCTCCAAGACCCACTGCACACGGTTTGGCCGCACGGTTTAGACAAACTGTGCGCCGCCCATGCGACTTCCCTTTTTGCCCCAAAACTCATTCCAAGTTCTCCTGAATCTCCCATTCATCACCCTTAAATTTAAAACCACTAAAAGAATCATGAAAGTGTTACATACTAGAAACTGTGGGTACTAAATTCTCCCCACCATTGGTCTTTCCGTCCTCAGAAAGTAGAAAACCTTCAGCCAACCGAAAGAGTTTCGGCCACTGCTCCTTCATTTACTTTTTACGTTCCCAAGTCTCTTCCTGAATCTAACCATGTTGTCATATAACCCACACTAGACCAATGCTTTTTCCATGCAAGACTTTCTCTTTCCTATCCAAAATCAATACCGGGATATGTATCAATGAAGCATCTGGCTCTAGGTCAACATGAACCCATCTGATCACATGGTCAGGATCAGGCTGATACTTTTTCAATTGAGATACATGGAACACATTATGCACCGAACTAAACCGTGGTGGTAATTCCAACCTATATTCCACCTCTCCAACCCATTATAGTATCTCAAAAGGTCCAATGTATCTTGGAGATAACTTTCCATGCTTCTCGAAACGATGATGTCCATGTCTTGGAGAGATCATCAAGAAGACATGATCACCCACAACGAATGAGAACAGTCTTCGGTGGTGAACTGCATAAGATTTTTGACGACTCTGAGCTGTCTCCATCCTCTTTCTAATAAATTGTATCTTCTCTGTTGTTTTGTAAACAAGGCTCGGTCCAACTAGTGAAGCTTCACTAGTTTCCACCCAGCATAGTGGAGAACGGCAAGGACGCCCATACAATGCTTCAAATGGAGCCATGCGTATCGAGGCTTGATAGCTATTATTGTATGAGAACTCCACTAAGGGTATATGTTCCTCCCATGATCCTCCAAAATCCATTACACAATCCCACAACATATCTTCCAAAGTTTCTATTGTCTGCTCGGATTTCACATCCGTCTGAGGATGATACGTCGTGCTCATTGTCAACTGAGTTATGAGGGCCTACTGTAATGATTTTCAGAAACGAGATGTGAACCTTAGATATCTATCTGAGACTATATACATTGGCACACCATGACTCTTTACCACGTCTCGAATATATATTTTTAAAAGATCTTCCACCGTATGAGTTTCACAAATAGGGATGAAATGGGCCGACTTGGTTAGACGATCCACTATCACCCAAATGGAATCATGTTTCCGGACTGTTCTTGGAAGACCTATAACAAAATCCATTACTATCTGATCCCATTTCCACACTGGGATAGGTAAATATTGTAACATACTAGTTGGTCTCTGATTCTATGCTTTAACCAACTGACAAGTCAAACACTGCGAGACGAACTCATCCACCTTCATTTTCATGCCACTCCACCAAAACTGCACCTTTAACTCCTTATACATCTTTTGTGTACCAGGGTGTATGGACCATCTTGAATGGTGGTAAGCATGAAGGAGTTTTTCCTGAAAAACCATAGGTACAACCATCTGATCTATGAAACACAAAACAGACCCCCCATCAAGTTTCCATCCATCAATGGTCTCCCCACCATTGAGTTTTGAACTTAAAACCAAACATTATGCGTCAGATGTTTGTGCTTCTTTGATCACCTTTACTAAATCAGGAATAAGTGTAGCTGAAAAGAAAATAGCAACATCACCTCTTTCTTCACATTCCACATGCATGTCGGCTAAGACCGACATCAACTACCATTCTTCTGAAGCTTCATTCGCCAACTGAGCATATGACTTTCTACTCAATGCATCCACCACCGAATTTACTTTTCTGGGTGTGTAAATCAAGTCAAAGTAAAACATTTGGAGATACTCTATCCATATCCTTTGCCTAAGAATTAAATCTCGCTGTGAGAAAATGTGTTTCAAGCTTTTGTGATCTGTAAACACAGTAAATTTCTCACCAAAGAGATAATGTCTCCAGGTTTTCAAAGCATGGACGACTACAACCAACTCCAAATCATGTATTGGATAATTCTTCTCATGCACCCTCAACTGCCTTGAACCATAAGCAACTACATGGTCTCCTTGCATGAGAACACAACCCAACCCTGATCCTGAAGCATCACAATACACCAGAACAAAAGAATCTAGATATCGTTGAAATATCTGATTCATCAAATCCATGAATACCACTGGTGTATTCGTTAGACCGAAAGGCATGACTACATATTCGTAGTGGCCATATCTGCTTCTGAAATCTGTGTTTGGAATATCCTCCTTCCGAACTCGCAATTGGTGATATCTTGATCACAATTCAATCCGGGAGAACCAATGAGCTCCCTTTAATTGATCGAACAGATCGTCATTGGATGGAAGTGGATATCTATTCTTTATCATAACTTCGTTAATCTTACGATAATCAACACACAGCCTAAGAGTTCCATCTTCCTTCTTCACAAACAACACCGGTGCTGCCCATGGATAAGTACATGGTCGAATGAAACCCTTACTTTCTAGCTCTTCTAACCGCACTTTCAATTCCAAATACTCTATTTGTGTCATCCTATAAGACTGAATGGAAATAGGACTGGTCCCCGGAAAGAGATCAATTGTAAACTCCACTTCCCTTAAAGGTGGTAACCCTGAGAAGTTATTGGGAAAGACATCTGGAAATTGATCCACAACAGCTGGAAAACTATTTCCCCCGATCTCTTCCATTGATGCCAAAGTCAACGCTGCCAGTTGGTGAGATATCGTTCCCACCATTTGTTCCAACAAGCTCTTTGCACCTTCCTTTACCATTCTCTCTCCCCTGAAGAGATGGTTGATGTCATCCTCAGTCGTGAAACTAACTATTCTCCTATAACAGTCGATGTGATCCTTAAACATTTTCAACCAAACCATACCCATGATTATGTCATATATATCCATGTCCAATATTGAGAAGTCCCATTTTAACTCAGCTCCATCAACAGTTATATCACATGCTCTACACACAAAGTTTTGACATTCTCTTTCACCAAGAGGAGTTTTTAGTTTCAAAATAGAAGACATCATTTCCAGTTTTAACATAGCAAGTCAACAGCACGAGAAGCAATGGAGGAGTGTGATGCACCAGTATTGAACAAAACTTACACAAAGATAGAATTCAAAAGAATCATACCTCACACTATAGATGGTCCAGTCTGATCATCGACAACCATCTACTCAGCTCAATACAATCGCTTTGTTGTTTCACTTTGCTACTTGTTTATGGATTGCACTCATTTCATCGAAGAATATGGTGTTTGTTACACCAGAGAAGTGTCCCCAACACCCGACCTTGGATCAGTGCGACAAAATCGCTTAAGGTGTCCCATCTTGTTGCAATTGTGGCATGCTCTCGGTTGTGCCTTACTGTCCCGCTTGATGTGGCTCGTAGAGCCACACTGGAAACATCCAAGCTTGCTCTTGGGTCTTGGAGAAAGGTTAATTTCTCATGTGTTCTGATTAGGATGTGTTCTTCCTCCTTGAGAAAAGGTGTCTGATTTCATCTTGCTCTTAGGGTTAGAGTTCTCATCTCCTCTAGTGAAGATAACCGTACTTCCTCGACTTGGATTTTCAATAGTGACAGATAACATAAACAAAGTATCTGGTTGCAGTCCCAACTCAATGTTTTTAAAATCCGGAGCAATGCTTTTGACCAACTTTTGGTTCACCTGTGGTTTAGGTGAAACCACATTCTCACTGCCCTCTTCTGACTGGTTTCTATGACGCCTACCGGGTGTCATTTCCTAAACCAACAACAAACCCCATCAATCTCACTCTCTAGCAACTGATGTCTTAGTATTTAAAATTCTATCACATCATCTATCACAACATCATTTTCCCAAAAACAATATTTTTCCAGGTTCAACCATTTTTTAAAACATTCAACATGCTTTTTGAAGATCAGCCCATTTTCAAAAGACACCAAACACCCTGTTTTCAAAATCATTCACTTGAAAACAATTTCTGCATTTTTTTCTAAAAATTCGCACCTTGCACAGAATCACAAATCATGCCTCACAATGAGATATGAAATCCTAGTGGGAAGTAATTCTTCTACAATGCATGTCATTCTTGTCTCATTGGCTAAACCCATGACAATGAGATTTTCAACATTATAGAAGTGTATCCAAAACACTTATGTACCCAATACCCTGGTAACTTGAAGTTCAGCATAAACAGGTTAGCTACGTCCATTTATGCTATACATTTCAAGTTCAGAAAATCCTACTCTTGTCTAAGATTTTGACCCAAGGAATATAAAAGAATGAATTTCAACTCTAAGACTAAGAACACTGATGACTACTTGTTAGGCAAGGACCGAAAAAGCTGATACCATTTGTAATGACCCGCCAATTCTCATTGGCTTACGAGTACAATGAGTCATTACTAGGCCTTAAGCGACATCCCCAAGGCACCCAAGGCTGGAAATAAATGATGAAGGGTTTCAAGTACAAGTGGGGGACGATTTACCCTTTAAGAAATAAACCCATAAACCAACCATAACCAAACATTCACTATATGATGCATGAACAAATGAAAGACCAACTTAAACAACTTCATTTATGTAAAACTATATCAAAGTACACAACAGCGGAAGACCAAAGTAAGCATCAAAGTACACAATGGATAAACAACTCAAGACTCTCAAAAGACACTATAACTCCCTCCTCCACAAGCTCCAAGCTCCAAAATATCTCCCAAGCATCACCACGAGCCACTAGTAATAAGATGCTTTACCATATTTGTGTCCCGGATCATGACATCTGAAAAAGAACCAAAGTGCCAAAGCAGGGGTGAGCATAAAACTCAGTAGGTTTCCCCTAATGAATTCCCTACTCACGCCACTAGGATAGAAGAGTTAGAAACAATTATATAAAATAGTTTATATAAAACAATTTCTCAAAAATAGTTTATAACTAAATATAAAGAAGTTTCCCAAAACCATTTATAACGAAAAACATACAAGTGAAATTGAATCCAATTCTCCAGTAAGTTATTTTTTTCAGAAAAATAACTAAATAAGCTTTTAAAAAAACATTTCAAAAACAGTTCTTTTTTTTGGCACACCCAACCATTCCACAAACCCAAGCAACCAACCATGCATGGTACCTGGAAGAGGGGGAAGCCATAACCCTTATCCATCCCAGAATGATGGGGGAGACTTCTTACCCTTATCCGACCCCAAATGCACAAGAATTTTTGACGGGGAGGATCCCTAACCCTTATCCATCCCAGAATGATGGGGGAGACCCCTAACCCTTATCCATCCAGAATGCAATATGAATGTTTGATGGGGGAGAGCCCTAACCCTTATCCATCCCGGAATGATGGGGGAGACCCCTAACCCTTATCCGTCTCGAATGAAATATGAACACACACCACACATTCCCAACAATCATGCCAAACCACCCTTTCAATAAAACACCTTTTCTTGAAATCCATTTCCATCAAAACCAAGTGTGTTCAACCAATTCAAACCATTTCAATAAAACTGTACTTTTATTGAAAACCAAAGAATAAACCAATTTCATCAAAGCCATTTCAATACCAAATCATTTCAATAAAACACCCTTTTTATTGAAAACCCATCTTTCATCAAACCATTTACCATTCCAGCAAATCAATAATTTAAAATCATCATTTTTAATTCAAGAAGCCAAAACACTTTGCACGACAAATCACCAAGATTTTACAATTACATCAATACCATAAATCATCACTAAAGAATATTTATTCCATGCTTTTCACAATCAAAACCATTCAAATACACCAATTTTAAACTAAGCCAATCAATTCTAACAAGAGGAGTCGAGAGTGAAGACTCCTACCTCAATGGTTTTGATGAAAACCCTAACAAACAGAGAACGCACAAGAAAACTGGGTTGATTCTCCAAGAATCCTCCTTAGATCTCTTCTCCTAACACAACCAAGACCAAAAATCATCATATTTGGCATCCAAACACTTAGATCTACCCATAATGGGCATAGATCTAAGAAACTGAGAGAATATGAGAATTAGATCTAAGTAGATCTAAGTAGATCTAAGAAATCGATCAAGAATGATCACATACCTCAAGAATCCGGCTTCGATTCGCCAAAGGAAGTCTTCAGATTGCCTCCCAGAATGATGGGAGAACCTTCCTTGACCTTTGTAGAACCAAAATCCCATGTTAGGGCCGCTTAGGAGCTTAAACGAGGCATTTAGAGGCGAAAATGCGTGAGATCCACAATTTAAGGATCTCATTTAAGTGCCCGCACGGTTAGTTCACACGGTTTGTCAAACCGTGCGCTAACTGTGCATTAACTACTGCCTTGATCGCCCTTCTTGCACGGTTTGGCCGCACAGTTAGACAAACCGTGCGCCGACCGTGCGGAAGCCACTGCCTCCAAGACCCACTGCACACGGTTTGGCCGCACGGTTTAGACAAATCGTGTGCTGCCCGTGTGACTTCCCTTTTTGCCCCAAAACTCATTCCAAGTTCTCCTGACTCTCCCATTCGTCAGACTTAACTTTAAAACCACTAAAAGCATCAAGAAAGGGTTAATATCCTAATGAATATAGGTAATTATATTATAAGAACTATACGTGTCTTGATTTTCATCCTCATAAAAAATTTAGCGATGCTCAAAATTATTGAATATGGTCTAGCCCTAGTGATGAAAAATTCACCCACATTTTATTGAGGCATAATTTGATCACTCCTAATTTAAAATGGTTCTTATCCCTTTTTCATCACTAATATGTGTTTCTTATATGTCACACATGAATAATATCCATGAACAACCAAAATCTTGAAAATTCCCCCTCTACTGTATAAGGTAGATCTATATAGGATTCTTGAATATAGGTTCCCTCATTTATGAAACTATATTTAGAAAATTCTATTTCCCTTTCATGTGAGTCATACTTGTATAGGGGAAAATCTTACTCGAACTATGTATGCCTCAATTATTATGTAAATATGATACATATTGATGCAGAGATCCCATATCCTTAGCCCAATGAAAAAATATCAAACAAATTAGGTATTTCCCTTATATATGAGTTAATTATATGCTGTGTACATTCTATTAATGCACTAAATGTTGCTTGATTATAATAACCATAGTGTATGTAGTGTTTAGTAGATCTTTTACCTCAATCCCAATTATAATTTCCAACCCAAAATGTCTCTCTCCAAACAAAAAAGCTCGATCTTTGTAGATAACAAATGAGAACTACATATGGATTAGTCACAACCCGGCCTCAGACGCTCGTTTATTTTATTCTTCTCATGGTCTTGCATCATTTTGAAAAGGCTGGGTTTGGGTCCAGGTTTCAAAATTTTGAAGTAAAATAATTTTGACAGGTTTCGGGCTGGTGCACAGAAACCGCACGGTTAGCAGTGACCGTGCAGTCGGCCCAAGTGACCCTGCGGTTTCCCTCTACTTAAAATAATATCATTTTAGGAAAATAAAATAATGTAAATATTTAAAACATAATAATAATATTATTATTGTATAGATAATAATATTATTATTATTTAAATAATTGTTAATAATATCATTATCATTAAAACGGTTATTGACATAATTGTTATTAAATCTTTATTAATATCATTATGGTTAAGAATGAAATGCATAAAATTATTATTATTATTTTTATTATTACAAAAAAATTTCATTAATATTTTTATTATTAAATGGATGTTAAATCATTTTTAATATTTTAATGATTAAATTATTATTGATATTTTTATAATTAAAAATGAAATGAACATTATTGTGATTATAAAAATAATAAGAATGTTTTATTAATGTTTTATAATTACTAAAAATAAAAACTATTTATTAATAATAATGTTTTTATAATAATATATTATTATTATTTTTGATATTATTGATATAATTTTTTTAAATTTTATTTTGTTTATTATTTTTTTATTTTTTTAAGAGAAACCCTAAGTCTAGCGCCTCCCCGGATTTTTTTTTTAAATACGTTTTAAAAAAAAAATATTTTTTAAAAAACGCCCAGGTTAAAAATATTTTTAAAACTGCCCCTCAAAGGCGGCAGGTGCGATGCCGCCTTTGTGTTTCGGGGCAAAGGCGGCATCGCGCCTGCCGCCTTTGGCCTTTACCCGAAAGGCGGCATCCGCGATGCCGCCTTTCCCCTAAAAAAAATTTATTTTTTTTTGAAATTTTTTATTTTTATTTTGTTTTGTTTTGTTTATATATATATATATATATATAAAGAAAACAAAAATTTTCAGCAGAATTTCTCTGCTACTAAATATCCAGCGGTACTGCCATTACAGCAGTCTGGATTCTGACAGAAACCCTCACTCAGACCTCCCTTTTATAAGATGCCTTGCCCTGTAAATCATTCTGCATTTTCGATGTGGGATTCAGATTCTCTCTTTCCTGCGCAGTACATTCTGCATTTTCGATGTGGGATTCTGTTTCAAGTGTGTGACTTTGAAAGACAATAAAATATAAACTATACGACCAATATAAATGAAATTTTAAATATTGATTAAACATATAAGAAATAGTTGAAAACAAAAAGAATTTCCTTAAAAATGATGATGCAAAATAATTTATAAGGTTTCAAAACCGCTTACCTGAAATTTAAAAAAGTTTCAAGTACGTAAATTTGAAAGACTATAAAATATAAAATATAAAACGAATATAATTGAAACTTTAATGATTGATTAAAGATATAAGAAATAGTTTAAAACAAAAGGAATTTCATAAAAAAGGTTGATAGAAAATAATTTATAACCTCTCAAAACCGCTTACTTGAAATTTAAAAATGTTTCAAGCACGTGAATTTGAGTGACTATAAAATATAAACTATAGAACAAATATAATTGAAACTTTAAACATTGATTAAACATATAATAAATAGATGAAAAAAACATGAATTTCATAAAAAATGTTAATGGAAAATAATTTATAAGCTCTCAAAACCGCCTACTTGAAACTTAAAAACGCTTCAAATACGTAAATTTGAACGAGTATAATTATATAAGTAATAATTAATAAGTAATAAGTAATAATTATAATGAATAATAATAATTAATATTTATATAACTTATTAAAAATTAATAATTAATAATTACTAATTACTAACTAATTAATTATAATTATTAATTATATTACCAATTAACTAAATAATCAGTATATATATAATAATTAATAAGTAATAAGTAATAATTATTAATTATTAATTATAATAAATAATAATAATAATTAATATTTATATTACCAATTACTAATTAATAATTAATAATTACTAATTAATTACTAATAATTATAATGAATAATAATAATAATTAATTACTAATAATTACAAATTAATTATTAATTAATTACTAATAATTATAATGAATAATAATAATAATTAATATTTATATTACTAATGAACTAATTAATAATTAATTTGTAATTAGTTAATTAGTAATATAAATATTAATTATTAATTAGTTAATTAGTAATATAAATATTAATTATTATTATTTATTATAATTATTAGTAATTAATTAGTTAATTAGTAATATAAATATTAATTATTATTATTCATTATATATGTAATAATTAATAAATAATTATTAATTAGTTAATTATTAATTAGTTAATTAATAATTATTAATTAATTACTAATAATTATTAATTAATTACTAATAATGATTAATTAATTACTAATAATTATTAGTTAATTATTATTAGTTAATTATTAATTAGTTAATTAATAATTAATAATTAATTATTAATTATTTAATTATTAATAATTGTTAATTATTTAATTATTAATTAATTATTAATTAGTTAATTATTAATTAATTACTAATAATTATTAATTAATTACTAATAATGATTACTTAATTATTAATTAGTTAATTATTAATAATTATTAATTAGTTAATTATTATTAATTACTAATTAATTATTAATTAGTTAATTATTAATTAGTTAATTATTAATTAATTACTAATAATTATTAATTAATTACTAATAATGATTAATTAATTACTAATAATTATTAGTTAATTATTATTAATTAACTAATTAATAATTAACTAATAATAATTAACTAATAATTATTAGTATTAATTAGTAATATAAATATTAATTAACTAATTAATAATTAATTAATTATTATTAATTAACTAATTAATAATTAACTAATTATAATTATTAATTAATTATTAATTAACTAACTAATAATTAATTAACTAATTAATAATTATTAGTAATATAATTAATAATGATTAATTAATTATTAATTAATAATTATTAATGATTAATTAACTAATTTATAATTATTAATTAACTAATTAATAATTATTAATTAACTAATTAATTATTATTAATTAAATAATTAATAATTATTAATTAAGTAATTAATAATTATTAGTAATATAATTAATAATGATTAATTAATTATTAATTAATTATTAATTAATAATTACTAATTAATAATTTATAATGATTAATTAATTATTAATTAATAATTATTAGTAATATAATTAATAATCATTTAGTTAATTAGTAATATAATTAATAATTGTAACTAATTAATTAGTAATTAGTTATTAGTAATTATTAATTATTAATTATTAATTAGTAATTGGTAATATAAATATTAATTATTATTATTTATTATAATTAATAATTAATAATTATTACTTATTACTTATTAATTATTATATATATAATAATTATTTAGTTAATTGGTAATATAATTAATAATTATTACTAATTAATTAGTAATTAGTAATTATTAATTATTAATTATTAATAAGTAATATAAATATTAATTATTATTATTCATTATAATTATTACTTATTACTTATTAATTATTACTTATATAATTATAATCGTTCAAATTTACGTATTTGAAGCGTTTTTAAGTTTCAAGTAGGCGGTTTTGAGGGCTTATAAATTATTTTCCATTAACATTTTTTATGAAATTCCTTTTGTTTTCAACTATTTCTTATATGTTTAATCAATGTTTAAAGTTTCAATTATATTTGTTCTATAGTTTATATTTTATAGTCACTCAGTTTCACGTGCTTGAAACATTTTTAAATTTCAAGTAAGCGGTTTTGAGAAGTTATAAATTATTTTCTATCAATCTTTTTTATGAAAATCCTTTTGTTTTCAACTATTTCTTATATCTTTAATCAATCTTTAAAGTTTCAATTATATTCGTTTTATATTTTATATTTTATAGTCTTTCAAATTCACGTACTTGAAACTTTTTTAAATTTCAAGTAAGCGGTTTTGAAACCTTATAAATTATTTTGCATCATCATTTTTAAGGAAATTATTTTTGATTTCAACTATTAATTATATGTTTAATCAATATTTAAAATTTCATTTATATTGGTCTTATAGTTTATATTTTATTGTCTTTCAAAGTCACGCACTTGAAACAGAATCCCACATCGGAAATGCAGAATGTACTGCGCAGGAAAGGGAGAACCTGAATCCCACATCGAAAATGCAGAATGATTTCCAGGGCAAGGCATCTTATAAAAGGGAGGTCTGGGTGAGGGTTTCTGTCAGAATCCAGACTGTTGTAATGGCAGTACCGCTGGATATTTAGTAGCAGAGAAATTCTGCTGAAAATTTTTGTTATATATATATATAAACAAAACAAAACAAAATAAAAATAAAAATGTCTTTAGGGGAAAGGCGGCATCGCGGATGCCGCCTTTCGGGTAAAGGCCAAAGGCGGCAGGCGCGATGCCGCCTTTGCCCCGAAACGCAAAGGCGGCATCCCACCTGCTGCCTTTGAGGGGCAGTTTTAAAAATATTTTTAACCTGGGCGTTTTTTAAAAAATATTTTTTTTAAAAAACGTATTTTAAAAAAAAATCCCGCCTCCCCACTTTGTTTTATCGGGGAAACACCCCAACTGCGGCTCTGGCACACCCGACCTCACTGCTCCAGGCCCTGCTCTCACCGGCGCTCCGGCCGCGCCCTCCCCTTCTCTCCCATGTTCGCTTCAAACCCCTCTCTCTCCGGTGCTCCTGCCGTGCCCTCCCCTGCTTTCCCCTTCCCGCACCGGACTCTAGCGCTCCGGTCATCCCTCCCCTCCAGCCCTGCGCAGCGCCTCCGCCCTCCAGCTTGCCAGCGCGAGCCCCCCGGTCTGATCACCTCACCTCCGGCGAATCTTCCCTATTCCAGCAGCCCGAACCATCCGGCGCAAAACCCCTACTCACGACCCCTGCTCCGATCGGTGCGCGCTCATCCCCTTGTTCGGCGCCTCCCTCACTGGCAGCGACCACCACGACCACCCCCCACCGGTGCACAATTTCCCTCTCCTGTGTGTTCTCTCTTGAATTTGTGGTTCTTTAAACTTTGGATTCCAGAACAGATCTTATTCCCCTCACTTTTTCATGAAATGGTTCATCCCTTTTCAAATGGTCAAGCATTGCTTCAAAGGTTTTGGGAAAACGTGACATTAAAGGTGTCCCTCAAGGTTTGGCTTGTATGGCTTCGAGGCTTCTTTTGGTGTGAGTTAAAAAGGGTAAAGGCCCATTTAGAAATTGTGTAGTGTTTGGCGTGTGTTTTGGAACATAAGGGCCTGTTTTTTTTGGTGAATATAAGCGGTGTTTGCAAGATGTTTTGGGTAAAAGCATTGGACATGACGACAAGACCCATTTGACACTTTTTTCTCTAGTGTAATATTTGTGTTGAATCTTGTAAAGGATTGTTTTTTGGAAAATGTGCATCCATTTGTAAACCTTAATGTTTTATGAAATGTTTTAAATGGTTATATGTTATAAAGGCTCGGTTGGCACCTTATGTCACTTTGAAAGTGTGAGCGTCCAGTTGGAAACTAAAAGTGCTTTGTGAAATGGTTTAAAAAGTACATGTGAAGTGATAGCCTGGGAGGGATATCACTTTATGAGTTATCGTATAGAGTGCCCGTGTTTGGGGTAGGCAAGTGCGGTGATGACAGGTAATGTTAGTCACATGTGCGAGGGCTTTCTACTTACACAACGTTACTATTACCACCATGGATTCCTGAGCGTCTTTTAGAGGGTTGAGTGATGGTTTCTAATCAACCCTGATTAGACGGGTTGGTACCCCTAGATTTTTTATTTGGTTCGGCGGGTTGAGTCATTGGATTGGTTTGTTTAGGGTTGCTAGTTGGTTATAGAATTAAGAGTTTCACCATACATCGACAAGTGGTTCCGAACCAAGTATGTCCAGAGGTATTTTAGGGATATTTAGGATTGCTCATGCTAATTATTTATTTTACTTGTTTACTTTATGTTATAATAGTTTCTATACCTATACTATTTATCTGTTTATTATTAAAAATGTCCTTATTTCTTTGTTTGGATATTGTTTATAAAATGGATTTTGGTTTTTGAAATGAAATGTTTTTTGTGTAGTTTTTTTAAACATGAAAAACTCTATTTTTGTAACTATATTTCAAACAAGTTTCACTGGTCTGTTTTGGGAAAGAGAATACTTGGATTTAGTGATTTATCTTTGACATTCCTACTCAGCATCTCGGTGCTCATACCCATCTTAACTTTTCAGGTGCAGGTTTAGTTTTTGTTTTGTTTTTTAGGATTGACTACTCAGTGCTAAAGCAGGTTTGTTTTAGTTGTTGGAGGTGATCGAGAAGTCACATGGAGGCCGTGGTAGCATGGTTTTATTTTTAGTTTTGTATTTTGTTTCCGCTTTTTCAGTACATTATGCATCTGGACCAACTGTTTATTTATTTATGTTTAGTTGTTGGTTCTTATGACTTGTTTGGTTCTTTTATCTACCTGGTCCAGGTTTATTTATTTCAGGATAATCATTTCCTCTAGTGTTTTTTGATGCCCGACACGAGTTTCAATCTCGGGGTATCTGGAACACCTTGTGGGACATGTTACAGATCGGCTCGGGTGGCCGGTTTAGGGTCGACCCGGGATGGTTCATGAAAAAATGGTATTAGATAAGGCCATTTCTATTTGGGGTGTTTAGTATATAGAGATTAGGATTGTTGGGGCTCAAGAGGTAGGTTACAGGTCGATGCCTGATCACCACCGCTCGTAACGAGACCTAAGTTACTAGGGTAGTTCAGGTTTTGAGTCTTTTTTCTTTGTTTTGGATTGAGGGATGACAATGGAGGAAAATCAGGTTATGTAGTGGACTCAAATAGGGTGGTGACCCATGTGGAGTATTAGTGTCCGGTTCAAGGTCCTTTTAGTGTTATGTCTTACTTGTGGCATGGATAACCCACTACCACAAAACTGGGCAAGGTAGGCGCCTGCCTTTATCAGCGCTAACAAAAAAGCAGTGATAAAGGGGTAGAATTTTATCAGCGCTAAAAAAAGCGCTGATAATGTTTAATGTATACATTAAATAAAAAACACATGTTATAACTACATATATATATATATATATATAGTTAAATAATTCTAAGATTAATAATAAATATATTTATAATATTTATTAGATTTATTAATTCATTATATTTATTAGATTTATTAATTCATTATATTTATTAGATTTATTAATTCATTATATTTGTTTAAATTTAATGTATTTGTTTTATTTATAAATATATAATACTTTTTAATATATATGTATAATTAAAATTATTGAATATATATGTGTTTTCAAATGAATTGGGGTCAATGAATATATCATGCGTATATGTTATGTGGTCATATATATATGTGCATGAATAAAGTTCATTTATAAATTATAATTATATATCACGTTGATGTGTTATTGATTTATAATTCATTATGTTACCCATATAATATATATGTTCTAAAAAATGTACACTTATAATTAAAATTACATTATATTTAAAAAGTAAATAAATATTTTATTATATTTTCAATGATATATATATAAATATACCTTTCAAATAATTTTATAAGTATAAATAAAGATATATTTATTTAGAGTTATAATTATTAATAAATATATATATTTATCATAAATATCATTTTAAATAAATATATAATAATATAAACAAATTATTAAATATATACATTTATCAGTGCTTTTATTAGCGTTGATAAAGTATGAATTTATCAGCGCTACAAAAGCGCTGATAAAGTGGGTCTTTATCGGCGCTAAAATGAAAAGCGTTGATAAAAACACTCCTTATCAGCGCTAAAAAAGTGCTGATAAAGGAGGTCTTTATCAGCGTTTTTCATTTTAGCGCCGATAAAGACCCCCTTTAAGAGCACTTTTTACTAGCACTGATAAAGGTCCCCGTGAGATTTAGAAGTTCCACCGGGTCCTCCTCCTCCTCTCCGCACCTTGTCAAGCTTTCGCGGAAGCCCTATCCTGCGCCTCCGCCGCGACCTCCTCTCCGCCGCGACCTCCTTCTCCTCCTCCTCTGCCGCGACCGCTGCCTCCTTCTCCTCCTCCGGCGCCTAATTCTCCTCCTCCTCCTCTTGTCGTGGCTCCTCCTACCCTCCGCTGCTACCTCCTCTCCACCGCCGCCTCCTTCTCCTCCTCTGTTGCGGCCGCCGCCTCATCCTCCTCCTCCTCTTGTCGCAGCTCCTCCTCCTCCTCCTCCATCACGGCTCCTCCTCCTCTGTCGCGACTCCTCCTCCTCCTCCTCCTCCATCGTGTCCTCCTCATCCTCCTCCTCCACCTCAGCCTCCTCCTCCTCATCCTCCTTCTCCTCCTCCTCCGCCTCCTCCACCTACTCCGCTGCCTCCGCGGCCTCTGCTGCCTCTGATGCCTCCGCCGTCGACGCCTCCTCCTCCTCCGCCACCAGGCCCTCCTCCTTAAGGTGAGTAAAATTGAATTTGCATGAATTAATTATGTTTGCATTTGTTGTCAATATTGAGATTAATTATGATTTGGCGCGATTCTTGTGTGTGATTCTTGTGTGTGTGACACATGTATATGTGGTTGGTTACTTGTTTGATCTTGATTAGCTCTCCCCACTATAGCCTTGTGATAGAAACCTGAATAGAGGGAGTATTTTTTGTGAAAGGTTGTTACACTAGATTAGGATTTCACTCCGTCTAGTGGCCCTTAGTATGAATCTTTTTCTGATTTTGGATACTACCCCATAGTTAGGCTAGGTAGGGTTTGAACCGTCCGTGTTGGTGAATTCATGTCATCAGGTGAGGCATGCCAACGGGATGAGACATATGTTTAGTATGTTCTATATTGTACACTATTCTCCTTAGGTTAGAAAAAAACGAACCTTAATAGGGTTTCTACCAATTCCTGCCCACTTCCCACTCTCTCTGGGTTGGGTCATATACCAATTTAAATATCACATCCTTTCTTATAACATAACAGTGCCACCAACCTCTCACATTGGGTGTGATTCACATATCCTCTAATTCCACAACATAATAGCTGCTCCCCTCTCACTTACGGTAGGTCTCACCATCACATCACATAAAAAACAATTTGAGGATGGAATCTCTACAGATAACCTCTCACAAAACTACTCTAAACCAATACTAAGTGATCCCCATTTCTACATCTCACATCATATTATCATACAAAAAATGATCTAAGGAGGGAATCACAATATCCAACCCAGTATTGTCAAAGGCACGCGGCGCAATAAGGCGCAAAGGCCGCTTGGGGATGCGGCGCAAGGCGCGGCGCGAGGCGCAACTAAGGTGCAAGCGCACATAATTAAATATATACAATTTTCAACAATATTTTAAATTAAAAAAAACTTAAATTCAATCAAAACAATACAAATTAAAATACATGCTGATAATTTTTAACCAAATCATAATCAAATAATCAATCATTAAGAACCTAAACATTAAAATAATCATGTTATGTTATATGTCTTCTGCAATGTTAAATGTGTTTCTGCTATTCCCTGCTATGTTAAATGAGTTTGAGAACCTAAACATCGAAATCATCGTGTTATGTTAAATGTGTTTGTTGTTATTCCTTGCTTGTTTTTGGTGGAGATATGGTTCTATTTCTATAGAGTTTT
Organism: Viscum album; assembly: GCA_963277665.1. NCBI lineage: Eukaryota > Viridiplantae > Streptophyta > Magnoliopsida > Santalales > Viscaceae > Viscum > Viscum album. Next base: position 774,519,149 of record OY728138.1, read on the forward strand.
ATTTAGTTCTTCTTTTATTAATATATTAAATGTCATGTTATATTTAGGGATGTACAACTCACTTTTCAGAAAATATCCCCAATTTCCATCAGCTCCTCTAAGCACGATCTCCATCGCACGCACCCACAATTTCCACCGGCTCCCGCATGATTTTCCCCGATATCCCTGATTTCCTCCTATTCATGACTTTCATCGCACCCTTGATTTCTGCCGGCACTCCCGATTTCCATTGGGCCCTCGATTTCCGTCGCCCCTCTAACACGATCTCTGCTGCCTTATTCCCCCCGATTTCAGGGGCTAGTGGTGCACCTTTTCCGCGCCTTGCGCCATAGCGCCTCTCATGTAGGCGCATGAGACGTGCGCCTTTGGCGCACCTCGGTGAGGTCGCCTTGCCTCACCGGTGGGGAGGTGCATTGGGTGTGCCTCGTCGCGCCTCGCGCCAAGGCGCGCTGAGGCGCGCGCCATTGACAACAGTGATCCAACCTCCATCACAAGTCAAAATGCACCATCAATAGGTGGATCCCATGGAAGTCACGCACCAATCCCCTTTGACCGATGCCTTCTCACTCAAAGTAGGGTCCTACCAACACCTTATCACTTAAATAAAGGCCATCCATCTTGTATCATGCCACAAAACATATAAATAGTAATCTAAGGAGGGTATCTAGATAGCCAACCTCTCGTACTAGCTAAACCACATCATCAATAGGTGAGCCCCAAGGATGATCATACTTCAACTAGGTGAATGTCATATGAAGTCCCAATCTCTTAGTCGGTCTGACCATAAATGATAAAAGTCACCACCCATTTAGCCCTGCATAATAATCTCCTTAAAACCATATTGGTTATACATGAAAATTATTCCCAACCTATCAACATTCTTATTCCGCCTATAAGGGAATCTACTGGGTTCTACAAACCTAACCCATCTCTACTCATTGATACCAACACACACTCATCTCTACATGGTAATGTCACAACCCACATGCTATACTTGATCTAGGCCTCGATATTCTACTCTATATCATCTTCTAATTCCCACATTAAAACTCATTAAAACTAAATAATGACCATCTTAAGAAACTCACACTATGAGCCTTGGATACCCTATGCTAAGTTATCCAAACTATTACCATGACCCTTACTTAGGTACCATATCATATCGCCCCTTGGAGATCTCTTAATCCAATTATAAGGAGGAAATCCTCTATGTCACACTTCACCAATCCCTATATGGAATATCCTACTAATAACACACACCATGACTCTTATATATCCTTAAGAGGGTGTTCCCCATCATACGTGATATATAAAACTATATTATCCATCTTCTTTAGGCCTAAGACTCTAATACCTACTCAAATAGCCTTAGAAAACCTAACTAGGCTATACAAATCTCATACCAAACTCGATCCTCTCATAAACACAAGTAGAAACCTCACCTCTATGGAGACATAATCTCTGGATGATCACAAAATCACAAACATTCAATAGAACCCTCACTCTATCTCTTGGTGGATAACAAACACCCTATTTATTTACCTAGGTTGCTCTTGACTTCTATCCCTTTCACCGGAACACATATACTCATGCATGAATGCACAATCATGCATAAATTGGAACATGGTTTTGTATTATAGGGTCCACCTACCTCAACAAATGGAGTAACCCCCTCACCAAGATCAACTCATCCTCAACCAAGACTATACATGCCTTATCTAATCTTTTACCAATGATTGAGACCCAATCTCAAGGCACAATTACCAAATAATTAATTATAGAAACTTATAATTAATTATTCACCTTAATATAATTAGGAATAATCTTTTAAAAACTCAGTGGGAAACACAACACCACCTAAACCACACAAAACATGGCGCGTTCATCATACGAGGATAACCTCTAGCCAATACAAACAAAATCTACATCATCTGAATTGATTTGAAGATGATATAGTGAAATCATCACACAAATCCTAGTTAAAATCATCCCAAATCATACGGAAATAAAGGATAATAGTATTGGAGGAAGTATGAGGGAAGAACTCACTAACGCACTATAAAAAACTCCCAAGAACCACCCCTCATCAGGGGGGATCGAAGAGAGGAAGATAATGGATGAATCCCAAGAACCACCCAAGATTTGCTATTAATGAGCACGCCCTCCACCATTTTTGAAGTATCTAGTTTTTTTATCTAAATTATACTCATATTCCTTCTCCCCTAACCTATATACCCATCCTTTGGATTTCAAATAGGATGAATATAAATAAAGAATGGATGAATTCCAATCGGTTGACAAAAGAGTATGAAGAAGGCGTGAACGGGTTTATCAAGTTTTCAAAAGATCATACATATGAACCTTCTCAAATTCATTGTCTGTGTTTACACTGTTGTTATTCAAAACAAATTAGTCCAGAGGAGTTGGAAGAACACTTGATCTGTCACGGAATAGATTAGAGTTATACATGTTGGAATAAACATGGGGAAACAACGAATGTAGATAGTGGTTGGGATAACACCGCGTTTTATGGATCATCTGATATGATTACAAGTATGAACAATGAAGATGACTGTATGGAGGATGTGATTACAAATGTGAATGATGATGAAGATCGATTGAGGAAATGACAAGGACCGTCGAAGATGAACTTCGTGATTGCCCAAAATTGTTTCAGAAGTTAAAAAGTTGTGCAAAGACGCTATTGTATGCTGGTTGCACTAAATATACAACACTGTCAGTCGTACTGAAGCTGTATAATTTGAAAGCAGACAACAGGTGGAGTGACACCAGTTTTATGGAACTACTTGCTCTCCTGAATGACATGCTCCCAGAAGATAATGAGATCCCAAGCCGAACATACGACGCCAAATGAATGCTACGTTCGATGGGTATGATCTCTGAAATAATAGACGCCTGCCCGAATGATTGTATACTGTTTTGCAAGGACCACAAATCACTTAAAGAATTCCCAAAGTGTGGTGCTTCTCGATACAAGAAAGATGAATCCAGTCCTACTAAAGTTGTATGGTACTTTCCAATCATTCCAAGGTTTAGGCGCCTATATGAAAGTGAGGAGACTGCTTGACAATTGGCATGACATGCAGATACAAGAATTAAAGATGAGATACTACGTCACCCGACAGACTCTCCTCAGTGGAAGAGAATTGATCATGAGTATCCTGAATTTGGAAACGTGTCGAGAAACCTTCGTCTTGCGTTATCTATAGATGGAGTGAATCCTTTTGGTTTTCAAAGAAACAGTCACAGTACATGACCGGTTATGTTGGTAAATTATAACTTACCACCGTGGTTATTCATGAAACGAAAATACATCATGTTATCTATGGTTATATCAGGACCAAACCAATCGGGTAATGATATTGATGTTTATTTAGCTTCATTGATCGAAGATTTGAAATTATTGTGGGATTCAGGTGTTACATTTTATGATACTTAGAAAAAGGAAGATTTCACTTTGAGAGCCATGTTGTACGAGACGATAAATGACTTCCCTGCTTATGGAAATTTGTCAGGATATAGCATTAAAGGAACTCAAAGGTGTCCCGTTTGCGAACAAGGTACACAATCAATTAGGTTGAAACATTCATCAAAAACCGTGTTTCTAGAACATCGCAGATTTCTACCCCGACGACATAAGTACCGATCTTGGACGACATCATTCGATGGAAGTTCAGAAGAATGTACAACACCATCTCCACTAATATGCGATCAATTGTTTGAGAAAGTTAAAAATGTGGACACTACTTTTGGTAAATCGGCTTCGAAAAACCTTACGAAAATCAGTTGGAAAAAGAGATCAGTTTTTTTTGAATTACCATACTGGAATTGCCTGTATGTCAGACATTTTCTTGATGTTATGCATGTAGAAAAAAAATGTATTTGATAGTGTCATCAGCACGTTGCTAAATACACCTGACAAAACAAAAGATGGAATTAAGGCTAGGTTGGACATGGTTGAGATGAGAATACAAGAAGAGTTGACACTAGTGAAGGGTGAAAAACGAACATTTCTTCCTCCTGCTGCTTACACTCTTTCTAGGCATGAGAGATATCAGTTTTTCAACTTCTTGAATGACGTAAAGGTTCCAAAGGGGTATTCGTCAAATATCAGGAACCTCGTGTCAATGAGTGATTTGAAGTTAAAAGGTTTGAAATCACATGACTGCCATGTTTTGATGCAAGATCTCATTCTTATTGCTTTACATTGCATTTTTCCCAAGAATGTCCGCCATACATTAACGAAACAGTGTTTCTTCTTCAAAACTATATGCAGCAAAGTTATAGACCTGACGAAATTGCCAACTATGGAAAGAGAAATTGTAGTCATATTATGTGAATTAGAAATGTTCTTCCTGCCTTAATTTTTTGATATGATGGTTCATTTGATGGTCCACTTGGTGAGAGAGATTCAACTATGTGGTCCTGTACTTTACAGATGGATATACCCCATTGAACGGTATATGAAGATTTTGAAAGGGTATGTCAAAAATCGAAGTCGGAAAGAGGGTTGTATTGCAGAGCGATATATTGTTGAGGAAGTCGTTGAATTCTGTACCGAATACCTGTCTGGTGTGGAAAGCATTGGCCTACCGAAATCTCGTCACACTGGGCGGCTTGGGGGTGAATGAATTTTTGGAAGACAGGTTGTCACAATCAATATTACAGATCGAGAGCAGACCCACCTTTATGTTTTGCATAACAATTTCGACGTTGACCCATATGTTGAAACCCACAAAGAAATTCTTAGGCATTTGAATCCATCTAGGGCTGAAAAATGGATATCAGATACACATAATCAACAGTTTATAGGATAGTTTTGGGACCATATTTTTAAGAAGTTAGATGAAAATCCAGAGTCAATTTCAGACCGACTTCGATGGCTAGTCGGAGGACCAAGTGTGTATGTATTATCTTACAATGCTCATGTAGTTAATGGTTATACATTTTATACTAATGAACATGATGAAGATAGTACCATGCAGAATAGTGGGGTTACACTTGTGGCTGAAGCGATGCATGTTTCCGGTGCTAAGGATAGAAATCCAATTTATGTGAATATGTCATACTTTGGCATCATCAAACAAATATGGGAGTTGGATTATACGAAATTCCAAGTTCTGATTTTTCAATGCAAGTGGGTTGATAACTGGAGTGCTGTTAAAATAGATGAATTGTGATTCGTGAAAGTTGATTTCAGTAAGGAAGGGGAGAAAGACGAACCGTTTATAATGGCATCATAGGAAATGCAAGTATTTTATGTTCCAGATCCCGAAAACCGAAACTGGTCAATTGTTCTGTTATCGACCAAAACAACTGAAGGGTCAATTGAAAATTCAACGGAGGATAAACCTTTCATTGGGACTTCACAATCATTTCTACAAGGCCCCAGCCTTAAACCTTACTTAATCTTGAGTTATTACAAGATTACACATTGAGGATCTTTTCAGGTTTAGAGTTTTAGAGAATTAGATCATGAAACTTGCATTACATTCCACATTTAAACAAAGTGGTTACATAAAAGACAGTACTCATTCTTCCCATCAACGGAAACATATTGAAAATAAAACATGAATTCTTTCTTGACACATCCTTGACACTATCATCACATCATGTACCTTTCCCTTGACCTGTGAAAAACATTTCAAAAACTTGGGATGAGCATAAAAAGCTCAGTAAGGGTTATAAAAAATATGGAAAGGAAACATGAGTTCATATATACATAAGAATGAAATCATACTTTACCCGTAAAACATAGGCACTTTAACATACCTCATCAAACCATGAATAAATCATAGAAAACATAAGACATAAAGGTAACTTGAGGCATTCATAATATTCTTACGTAGGGATTAACCCTCTTGGTTACGTTTGGAATACCCAACACAGTATATTCCCTAAATCTCTTCGGAGAAACCTTAACGTTTCACTCCTTCCCGTTACCCAATGCATTGGAGAGCTATATCGGGCTCACCCGCCCTTAGTTTATCACGGAACCACCCGTCTTCATAACAATTCCCAAGAACCATAACATAATCTTATCACATAAAACATGCATAAAGGAAACATAACATTTCCTCCTTTAAATAACAAGATATCAATACAACACATTGATATAAAAACATTATCAAAACCATTTTCAATACAAAAATAAAAGAAAAGTAAAACATGGTATTTATTTTTCTTTTAAAAAGAAGGTATGACTTGTAGAAGAAGCCGAAACTCAAATGATGGTCACGGCGGCGGAGAAGTCGTTGTCGCCGCATACCTACGACAAAAACATTACCTTTTTCGTTTAGTAAAACGCTTCATATAAAAAAGATTCCTTTTTGGATAAACGTAAAAGTCAAAAGGGTTTATACACCGTATAAAAGAAGGTTGTGTATAAAACAAAATATTCCTCAATGAATGAAGATTGCGACGAAGTCCCTCACAAATACGGTATCCTTGGTTTAAGGATAATTTAATTAAATAATTATGTGTGACAAACGAATACACCAAATATATGTGGATATTAAGTGTAAAATAATCAAAGGTCGTTCACACATATTCAAAAGATGACATATTCATTAACTACATGTTGAACCCAAAGAAATCGAAATTGGGATAAGAAATTCCCTTGACAGCCTAACGACGTCACATCAAAATGAGTTGATGAGAGATAAAAAAAAGGGTATCTCATCACATGGACATAAAATTTACATCAATAAGGATATATGAAAACATATCCCAACATAACAATATGTAAATTAAAAGACCCAAAAAAAGAAGTCTTTTAAAAAGAGGAGGGTGAAAGGTTCCCTTACCGACATGGGTATCTTTCGAAACATACGCCCCCTGAAAGAAGGACAATACAACATTGATGTAAATACTCATAAATGAAAGAATATTACACAATGAGTAAAATAATGGTCAGTACATACACCACTCAAAATAAATTGTGGCAAATTTAGTATAAATCTCACAGGAATAAAAGTGAGATGAAAAATCCCTTACGAAAACTCGGCAGCCTAACGGCGCCACTTAAAACTTCCAAAAATGGATTGATGAGATCAAATAGGGTATCTCATCACATTACAATAAAATTTAAAGCAAGATTAATATAAAAGAACATCCCCCATCATAAAAAAAGGAGGTTAAAAGAAGTGACATAAAGGAGAGTACTTAAAAATAAAGAGAGAGGTTAGATCTCTTACGAAAAATTCGGCAGCCTAACGGCGCCACTCAAAACTTCCAAAATGGATTGATGAGAGAGAATAGAGTCTCTCATCACATGAACATAAAAATTAAAGTAAGTGTAATATAAAATAACATCCCAATCACAAGAAATATGAGCTTATAAGGAATGACATAAAAGAGTGTACTTAAAAAGAAAGAGAGGAGTATGATCCCTTACCTCAAGTCCAACTTGTCTTGTTCGTTTCTTTATATTCCTGAATAATAAACTTTGGTCAATTAATAATTTCCTAAGTACCTCCTTTAGAGATTATTATTCAGTTCATATCACATATTATAATGTTATAATAATTGTTTAATAATGTTAGTTCATATCAGACGTTTTTGCCGATGTTTGGTACATGAGTAAAAAATAAACTTGTTTGAAAAAAGATTGCCCATGTAGTTATAAGTAAATAATTTCCAGAATAGTATTAATGATTAAAATATCATATATATCCAGTAAATATTAATTTCATACTATTCCATATCATTTGGAGATAAAAAACGAAAAGCATCGTTCATGGAGACGGTAGGCCGTACGTACGCATGAACGCTACTTTCATTTTTTGTCATATTAATAGAATTAAAACAAAATGAGAGAGATATACATATGTTATAATTCCAGAATTATATCCATAATTTTGATGTAATATATTACATATATATACATTATATATATGTACTTATAGTATTACATAACATCTTGAGATAAGAAATGAAATGTACCGTTCATGGAGACGGTAAGTCGTACGTACTCATGAACGCTACTTCCATTTCTATTTCATATTTAATGGAATTAAAACATAATGATACATATTATTATTTTAATTCCAGTATGTTATCATATATACTATCATTAAATATATCCTTTATACGTACCACATATGGTATTAACGAATCAAATCACTTTGAGGGGGCGGTAGTCCGCACTTCCTTAAATGAAGATATCACGTTTACCCATAATGGAAACCATAAAGGTATGACCAAAATGAAAAATACAGAATCTTAAGGAAATCATAAACATATTATATATAATATATAAATATAGTTTCATCTTAATGGCCACCTTTGAAGGTGTTAAAAGAATGTTGATCAATCATCGTTTCGGGAGGCCGAAATTCGTCATCCACAGAAACAGTATGTTCTTTAACCATTAGATGTAGGTGTGTGAAAGTGTAGCTCGAATCCTTCTTATAACAACATCCTGGTATATTGATGATACTGGATTTGTTACAAAAGAAATGAATAAAAAGAGTTTAGGGGGTTGGAGAAGCAAAATAAAACCAAAGTACTCAAGTGAAGACATTACCTTAAAATCGGGTAACTCTCTTTGGTTTGAGCTCAAAGGCTTCCTTGGGAAGACTTATGCCCAAAGTGAGTCTTCAAGGAGTAATATAGGGAAGTTAAGAGACAAAATTGGCAGAGGTTGGCCGAGCCAAAGGCTTTGGGAGTGTGGGTAAGGAGGTAGGTGTGGAGGCCTTTTATAAGAGGAGAGGAGGGGCACTCTTGTAATGTTACAAAATGTTACTTTATTTTCAAAAGAGTTTCGGATTTTAAAGGTCCCAAATTGATGTATTACGAGGATAAGGTGATAAGGGTTCGAAATACAATCATCCAATAGGTTTTGGACATGTGTAGGTCTTAGATATTACATTATCTTTCCATTTTATTTAAATCGTTAAATAATGAGGTCATCGCTGCATCATCATGATGTCATAAATAATTTAATTTATTTAATGTCTAAAAATTATAAAAAAAATACTATGATGTAGGAAATCTTTTAATATTTCCAATGAATATTTATAGTCAAAAATCTTATTTGTATAACCCCATGTAAAAATTGTTTTAGTAAGACATTTCATGTTTGTCTCATTTTTACTTTAACTTTAAATAAAAAGATGTTAATGTCATTTTCCAACCAAAGTGGCTTCATGGGGTCCCCAAGTTGACCCATGAGTTTTCTTGGTCGTCCATGACACATCCAATGAGGTTAGGACATGTTTCAAGTTCATTTCATATTATTAAAACATTATTTTTACCTTAAACTACACTAATTACCTCTAATCGCGATTAAAAACTTAATAAGTTATTATTCACCAAAAAATTATTTTTATCCCATTGAACCACATTTTACTTCTTAATGACAACCATGTATGTCGGATTTTTTAAATTCAAAACACAAAGATGGCAAAATTTCATTTAAACGGAAAAATCAGTTTTTATAAGTACCACTTAGTGATTTCACTATTCATCAAAAATTGAAGTTTTTCAGAAAAATCCCAAAAATTCACCCTAAGCTATATTTGATATTCCGAATTCAAAAATGAAGTCTATTTTACAAAATTCAAAACATATAAGTCACATTAATTAATTTAATAATTAATTCCCGCTGTCAGATCAAATAACGTGTTTTTATGAAACAATAAGTATCAAAAGATTGACACTGGTTTAAGTCTGATTTCAAAGTGAAATTAATTTCAACGACCACTATTGGATTTAAGGGTAAAAATATATTATAATTTCACTTTAAAACCAATTCAAAAGATAATCTAATCATATAAAAAAATTAGATTAAAAAGAGGTTTTGAATTAAAATACATCATTTTACACTATTCATTTAAAAAAATGAACTTTATCGGAAAGATACCAAAAATTACACAAAGTAAATTTTGATGTCCCAATTCTTAAGAAGAGTTTTATTTGGTCCAAAAGGATGTATAAGAGTGAACAAAACTATATTTAATGACGGTTCTCCATCAAAAGGCGTTAAGTGAACCTTTAGTGAAAACTAGGGCATATACGCCAAAAATCGAATTATTTCTGTATTTTATGCCTTTATCTTTTATTGGATAAATGTAAAAACATTAAAAAACATATATAATCATATTTGAGTTATTTCTATCCATTCCCGCCAATACAATGGCTACATGTTAACTACCATTTAAAATAATATTATTTTATTATTAGAGTGCAACGTAAGATTCTCAAGAAACTCGTGGTTGCGTGTTGGGTACGCCATCGAGCATAGCGTCCCCTTTAAAGTCATATTAATATTTTATTCACAAATATGGATAAATATGAAAATTTCATATTCTTTATTTACCTGGGGTGTTACATCCTTCCCCCCTTTTGGGAATTGCGTCCTCACAATTTTAAAATTGCGCTTGGAAACATCTTTGGAATTCCCACATCGGAACAAGAGTCGGTAAAACAATCACTTTAAAATAAAGAAAGATAAGTACAGAGGTCACCCGAGTTAACCCATACTAGGACTCCATGTAGGAAAACATGGATATGGAGGAGATAACATAGGGTCATGTTCTGATGGAGAGTGATAGAAAACATGTTTAAGAGAAAGTTAACAATAAGAAAATCACAAACTTGTGATGGGTTAAACGGTGTTGGGTTCCCCAATAGGAAAAGTTAATAGACAACATTTTTGTTTTAAGTTACTTTTTATTGAGGAATTTATTCATAAGGAAACATAATCACTTATCATGTTGACTTTCAACTTTTACTAGATTCCTTAATCAAACTCATATTTTTTCCAAAAGATGAGTATTTAGGGAAACTTGTTCGCATTAAGAGTACTATAATCAACTTCTAGAAAATCACCTAATCCACAAAAGAGAACTATATACATCCCATGTCTTTAGGCTTTAACCAAAACCAAAACTAGAAAGGTTAGTACAAGGTCAGATAATCCAAAAAAGGATAACCCTTTATAAAAAGAAAATCTATTCTTAATCTCAAAATTTGTCCAAAAAAACCCAAAGTTCAACGAGGACCATCCGATAAACAATTTGTCTATAAAATTCTTCAAAGTAAACCAATATAAGATTGAAACCCAAATATTTGAAGGATTTAGTCACATAGTCTTCCAAGTTAAATCGTAACATTTATCTCTAAACAATATCAGTTGCTCCTAAAGTTTCGTATTGAAAAGTAATTAACCTAATCACATATCCTCCATGATAGGTTAATCATTTTCATAAATAACCCAAAATCAACTTACACTTAATTCATAAAATCATCTAACTAAAAAGAATCGGTCAAACTAACCAAGGACTTCACGTAGTCCAGTGGTAGGCGATAAATACCAGTCGCACTTTGGTTGTGGGTTCGATTCCCGCAGCTTTGTCCGACGCGACGGGTTGTCACACGGTCTGCGTGTTGTCCTTTTTCCAAAACTATATAATTCTTAAATCATTCCCCAAAAAGAGATAAAATCATCAAAAATTATCATAACATATTTTAACCTCAAGTTTATCTCATGCCTTTCATTTTCCAGCATATCATATAATAACCCATAATTACCTCAAAAGTAAGGATCATATAAACTCTAGTGGTTACCTTTATAATTATTACCCGAACTTCCACATGGATTGGTCATCTCGTACATGATGCATTAAAGATCATACCAAGGTTCAAGTGGTTGATCATGACTCCTTGATAGTTGGTTTAGAACAACCACGAGTTTCCTCATTGAATCCCCCATTTTATCTAGTATCTTAATCATAGAACCACCACAGTTTCCTTCAAACATGTTGTCTCTTTGGTGCCTGCTAGATCCATCCATTCACTAAAAACAGAAATGTCAGTGTGAGTATATCAAAAAAACCATCATGTACTAATGAGGAAGGTAAACACTAAGATACACTTACTCATTCACTTTATCTAAAACTAGGACTCTTTCTGAAATACTAACCATTATGGTAATGTCACTTATGCTTAAAGAATACCCTAACCTTTAAAGTTATCTAAACCGACCTTTGATACCAACTATAAGGCCCCAGCCTTAAACCTTACTTAATCTTGAGTTATTACAAGATTACACATTGATGATCTTTTCAGGTTTAGAGTTTTAGAGAATTAGATCATGAAACTTGCATTACATTCCACATTTAAACAAAGTGGTTACATAAAAGACAGCATTTATTCTTCCCATCAACGGAAACATATTGAAAATAAAACATGGATTCTTTCTTGACACATCCTTGACACTATCATCACATCATGTACCTTTCCCTTGACCTGTGAAAAACATTTCAAAAACTTTGGATAAGCATAAAAAGCTCAGTAAGGGTTATAAAAAATATGGAAAGGAAACATGAGTTCATATATACATAAGAATGAAATCATACTTTACCCATAAAACATAGGCACTTTAACATACCTCATCAAACCATGAATAAATCATAGAAAACATAAGGCATAAAGGTAAATTGAGGCATTCATAACATTCTTACGTAGGGAGTAACCCTCTTGGTTATGTTTGGAATACCCATCACAGTATATTCCCTAAATCACTTCGGAGAAACCTTAACGTTTCACTCCTTCGCGTTACCCAATGCATTGGAGAGCTATATCGGGCTCACCCGCCCTTAGTTTATCACGGAACCACCCGTCTTCATAACAATTCCCAAGAACCATAACATAATCTTATCACATAAAACATGCATAAATGAAACATAACATTTCCACCTTTAAATAACAAGATATCAATACAACACATTGATATAAAAACATTATCAAAACCATTTTCAATACCAAAATAAAAGAAAAGTAAAACATGATATTTATTTTTCTTTTAAAAAGAAGGTATGGCTTGTAGAAGAAGCCGAAACTCAAATGATGGTCACGGCGGCGGAGAAGTCGTTGTCGCCGCATACCTACGACAAAAACATTACCTTTTGTCGTTTAGTAAAATGCTTCGTATAAAAAAAGATTCCTTTTTGGATAAACTTAAAAGTCAAAAGGGTTTATACACCGTATAAAAGAAGGTTGTGTATAAAACAAAATATGCCTCAATGAATGGATATTGAGACGAAATCCCTTACAAAGACGGTATCCTTGGTTTAAGGATAAATCAATTAAATAATTATGTGTGACAAACGAATACACCAAATATAAGTGGATATTAAGTCTAAAATAATCAAAGGTCGTTCACATATATTCAAAAGATGACATACTCAATAACTACATTTTGAACCCAAAGAAATCAAAATTGGGATAAGAAGTTCCCTTGACAGCCTAACGACGTCACATCAAAATGAGTTGATGAGAGATAAAAAAAACGGAATCTCATCACATGGACATAAAATTTACACCAATAAGGATATATGAGAACATATCCCAACATAACAATATGTAAATTAAAAGACCCAACAAAAGAAGTCTTTTAAAAAGAGGAGGGTGAAAGGTTCCCTTACCGACATGAGTATCTTTTGAAACATACGCCCCGTGAAAGAAGGAAAATACAACATTGATGTAAATACTCATAAATGAAAGAATATTACACAATGAGTAAAATAATGGTCAGTACATACACCACCCAAAGGAAATTGTGGCAAATGTAGCATAAATCTCACAGGAATAAAAGTGAGATGAAAAATCCATTACGAAAACTCGGCAGCCTAACGACGCCACTTAAAACTTCCAAAAATGGATTGATGAGATAAAATAGGGTATCTCATCACATTACAATAAAATGTACAGAAATATTAATATAAAATAACACCCCCCATAATAAAAAAAGGAGCTTAAAAGAAGTGACATAAAGGAGAGTACTTAAAAAGAAAGAGAGAGGTTAGATCTCTTACGAAAAATTCGGCAGCCTAACGGCGCCACTCAAAACATACAAAATGGATTGATGAGAGAGAATATGGTCTCTCATCACATGAACATAAAAATTACAGTAAGTTTAATATAAAAGAACATCTCAATCACAAGAAAGATGATCTTAGAAGGAATAACATAAAAGAGTGTACTTAAAAAGAAAGAGAGGAGTATGATCCCTTACCTCAAGTCCAACTTGTCTTGTTCGTTTCTTTATATTTTTGAATAATAAAATTTGGTCAATTAATAATTGCCTAAGTACCTCCTTTAGAGATTATTATTCAGTTAATATCACATATTATAATGTTATAATAATTGTTTAATAATTTTAGTTCATATCAGACGTTTTTGCCGATGTTTGGTACAGGAGTCAAAAATAAACTTGTTTGAAAAAAGATTGCCCATGTAGTTATAAGTAAATAATTTCCAGAATAGTATTAATGATTAAAATATCATATATATCCAGTAAATATTCATTTCATACTATTCCATATCATTTGGGGATAAAAAAACGAAAAGCACCGTTCATGGAGACGGTAGGCCGTACGTACGCATGGACGCTATTTTCATTTTTTGTCATATTAATGGAATTAAAACAAAATGAGAGAGATATATATATGTTATAATTCCAGAATGATATCCATAATTTTGATGTAATATATTACATATATATCCATTATATATATGTACTTATAGTATTACATAACATCTTGAGATAAGAAATGAAATGTACCGTTCATGGAGACGGTAAGCCGTACGTACGCATGAACGCTACTTCCATTTCTATTTCATATTTAATGGAATTAAAACATAATGATACATAGTAGTATTTTAATTACAGTATGGTATCATATATAATATCATTAAATATATCCTTTATACGTACCACATATGGTATTAACGAATCAAATCACTTTGAGGGGGCGGTAGTCCGCATTTCCTTAAATGAAGATATCGCGTTTACCCATAATGAAAACCATAAAGGTATGCCCAAAATGAAAAATACAGAAGCTTAATGAAATAATAAACATATTATATATCATATATAAATATAGTGTCTTCTTAATGGTCACCTTTGAAGGTGTTAAAAGAATGTTGAACAATCATAGTTTCGGGAGGCTGAAATTCGCCATCCACGGAAACAATATGTTCTTTAACCATTAGATGTAGGTGTGTGAAAGTGTAGCTCGAATCCTTATTATAACAACATCCTAGTATATTTATGATACTGTATTTTTTATAAAATAAATGAATAAAAAGAGTTTAGGGGGTTGGAGAAGCAAAATAAAACAAAAGTACTCAAGTGAAGACATTACCTTAAAATCGGGTAACTCTCTTTGGTTTGAGCTCAAAGGATTCCTTGGGAAGACTTATTCCCAAAGTGAGGCTTCAAGGAGTAATAGAGGGAAGTGGAGAGACAAAATGTGGAGAGGTTGACCGAGCCAAAGTCTTTGGGAGTGTGGGTAAGGAGGTAGGGGTAGGGGTCTTTTATAAGAGGAGAGGAGAGACACTCTTGTAATGTTACAAAATGTTACTTTATTTTCAAAAGAGTTTTGGATTTTAAAGGTCCCACAATGATTTATCTCGAGGATAAGGTCATAAGGGTTCGAAATCCACTCATCCAATAGGTTTTGGACATGTGTAGGTCTTAGATATTACATTATCTTTCCATTTTATTTAAATCGTTAAATAATGAGGTCATCACTGCATCATGATGATGTCATAAATAATTTAATTTATATAATGTCTAAAAATTATAAAAAAAATACTATGATGTTGGAAATCCTTTTATAGTTCCAATGAATATTTATAGTCAAAAATCTGATTTGTATAACCCCATGTAAAAATTGTTTTAATAAGACATTTCATGTTTGTCTCATTTTTACTTTAACTTTAAATAAAAAGATATTAATGTCATTTTCCAACCAAAGTGGCTTCATAGGGTCCCCAAGTTGACTCATGAGTTGTCTTGTTCGTCCATGACACATCCAATGATGTTAGGACATGTGTCAAGTTCATTTCATATTATTAAAACATTATTTTTACCTTAAACTACACTAATTACCTCAAATCGCGATTAAAAACTTAATAAGTTATTATTCACCAAAAAATTATTTTTATCCCATTGAACCACATTTTACTTCTTAATGACTACCATGTATGTCGGATTTTTGAAATTCAAAACACAAATATGGCAAAATTTCATTTAAACGGAAAAATCAGTTTTTATAAGTACCACTTAGTGGTTTCACTATTCATCAAAAATTGAAGTTTTTCAGAAAAATCCCAAAAATTCACCCTAAGCTATATTTGATATTCTGAATTCAAAAATTAAGTCTATTTTACAAAATTCAAAACATATAAGTCACATTAATTAATTTAATAATTAATTCCCGCTGTCAGATCAAATAGCGTGTTTTTATGAAACAATAAGTATCAAAAGATTGACACTGGTTTAAGTCTGATTTCAAAGTGAAATTAATTCCAACGACCACTATTGGATTTAATGGTAAAAATATATTCTAATTTCACTTTAAAACCAATTCAAAATATAATCTTATCATATAAAAAAATTAGATTAAAAAGAGGTTTTGAATTAAAATACAACATTTTACACTATTCATTTAAAAAAATGAACTTTATCGGAAAGATACCAAAAATTTACACAAAGTAAATTTTGATGTCCCAATTCTTAAGAAGAGTTTTATTTGGTCCAAAATTATGTATAAGAGTGAACAAAACTATATTTAATGACGGTTCTCCATCAAAAGGCGATAAGTGAACCTTTAGTGAAAACTAGGGCATATACGCCTAAAATCGAATTATTTCCGTATTTTATGCCTTTATCTTTTATTGGATAAATGTGAAAACATTAAAAAACATATATAATCATATTTTAGTTATTTCTATCCATTCCCTCCAATACAACAGCTACATGTTAACTACCATTTAAAATAATATTATTTTATTATTAGAGTGCAACGTAAGATTCCCAAGAAACTCGTTGTTGCGTGTTGGGTACGCCATCGAGCATAACGTCCCCTTTAAAGTCATATTAATATTTTATTCACAAATATAGATAAATATGAAAATGTCATATTCTTTATTTACCTGGGGTGTTACAATTTCGCAATGATCCCAATGTAGACGACGTTTTGTATGTCAGAGGAGACCACAATGAAGGGATATGGATAGTCGATAGAGGGGTCAAATCCCTTCAGCCTTAAAAAAGAGTTCAATAATCAAGCTATTTTTTTATTGTAATATAGATTGTGTTACATTATGTTATCATCTATTCGTTGTTGATTTTATGTGATCTAAATTAAATGTTAAACCACTTCTGTAGATAATGACTTATGCACCTGCTGATGCACCCAATCCTGAGACACAACAGGTTTCTCAACCTATTGCAGCTGGTCCCACTGCTGAGGTACAATAGGTCTCTCAACCTGTTGCAGCTGGTCCCACTTCTGAGGTACAACAGGTTTCTCAACCTGTTGCTGCTGGTCCCACTGCTGAGGTACAACAGGTTTCTCAACCTGTTGTTATTGGTCCCAGTGCCGATGCTAGCACTTTGGAGGAACATAATGATGATGCAGAAACCGAGGAAATGGTAGACAATGAAACCCCAACGGTATAAAAAAAAGCAGGTGCGCCGTAGTTTGACAGTTTTAGCCAAAATCCTCAAGGCAAAAGCAAAAGGCATCAAATATGAGGTGGGATGGAATAAGCGAGACCAACATGTAAACCCCAACAAAGCCATGTTTAGTAGCTACATTGGAATCGTCACTCGGTAACGTGTGCCGATTGATATAGAGTCGTGGCACCATGTTGTCAGCAGGCTGAAAACATTAATGTGAGAAGAGATTACGGTAACATTATGATATCATTTATTTAATTTATTAAAATAAAATAAAATAAAATACTGAAATATTGACTAACTCTACATCCTCTCTTGCAGAGTGCATTTATAGTAGATGTCTCGCACAAAGAATACGTATTAATACTGACAGGAAGGGTTCATAGATGCTTTCACACCATTTTAACGAAATGTCATCTGAAAGATGCTGAAGGGAAAATCAAGTTGCACCCACCTCCTCTTTATGCACACTTGATATCCCAAGGAGCATGAGATGCATTTTGCAACCGTCGTGTGGAGCAGAGTTTTCAGGTACATTGTGTTTGGTAACACATTGTTTAATGTTGCTTGTATTCATCACTTTGATTGACAATTTTTTTTTATGAAACAACAACTGAGTTCTGAAAATAAAGAACGGGCAACAAAACCAGCGTACCCCTACCGTAAAGCAAGGCTAGGGTACGCTTCAATTGAAAAACAATTGGTACGTATTTTAAAAGTACTGTAATACTTTTATGTGACATAAAACAACACTGTAACCATGTTTCTCTGTTTATATGCAGATTGATAAATCAAAATCCCAAGCCACTTCCATCCCACGACACGTGCTGTGGAAGGAGACTCGTGTTAATAAAGAGGGGAAACCGGTATATGAAAACACAAAAAAAGTGTGGGAAACATGTGTAAGTATGACATAATATAAATTTGTTTTGCTTCAAATCACTATTACATAATGATGATTACTTATTTTCCCATATTTTCTATTTGACATCGTCACAGGAATCAACAACACCTGCACCGGATGCGGACATACTTTCAGCGGCCTTGAAACAGCCAAAATAGTATGGTCGCGTCAGTGGTGCGGGTTTTGGGGTGACATCCCAAACATATTTTCAGAAAAAAAAATAAGAGGAGGAACAAACTAAAGAAATGCAAATGATGAGAGATGGACTAGATACCCTTGAAGAAAAATTCCAAAGTCAGGGAGAGTTGCTAGAAACTTTGATGGGGGAGAGGCGAAGAGAAGAAACAACTCAAGAACAACCCGACCCACCCCCCACCAGCTTTGAGGCGAGCCATTCCCCTCAAAGACCTGACTTAACCGTGGTAATCAATGTTCTAATATTTGTTTATGTGAAATGTGAATCGCATAGACACTGATACATTTCTTGTAATGATATTCTACAGGGTGAAAATGATTGTGATTTATATCTGTCAACTCCCACCCATCGCCTTGTAGCGAGGGCTACGATGTTCAATATACAGAATGACACGTTACACTTCAGACCACTTCTAACCGGTCATGTCAAAATGTCGATTAACGTAGCTCATGAGCCGATCGCTGAGCTACATGTTCCAAATGATGATGACGACATTCATACGGTGGAAAAAGATGTTGGAACATTCGTTGCTTGGCCGTCAAATCTTGTAAAAAAACATGTCGACCAGGAGGTATTCATTTCCAATTCATTTTTCAAGCAGAACCTTTAACATTTAATTAGAAAAGGGTTGAACTAATGAATGTTATTACAGAAGGACAAAATGAAGGAGCTAAAATGAAATAACGACTCAAAAGAATCAACCAACCAATCAAAACGATCTACTGAGGGCACCTTCACCCCACCCGTTCTATATCCACATTTAATATCGTTGCAATCTCACGTGGATACGAAAATGAAAGGCGGCAATAATCACACATTTTTTTTTTTTGAAAAAGATATGTACGGAGAGGAAACATTATATTTCGTTAGTGCTGACGTTGTAGCTGAAATCATCACATACGACTGGCTAGGCGCCTCAGTTATAAATTTATACATGAGGTATGTTTTCATGATTTGATTTTACAAAAGCTGATATACTATGACAATTATGGCGAAATACATTTCATATTTTTCGCAGGCGTATATATGAAAAACAATTGAAGGGATTTGCCCATGAATATAAATTTGGACTCATTAGTACTCACACCATATCTACACAACAAAAAGAAATAGATTCCAATTTTCAGGCTGAATTAATGTCAAACCTGCTCAGAACGTTTCAATGCAAAATTACGACTGAAAGGCTCTTTTTAATACCAATGTTGCAGGGGTAAAACTCTACATTTTAATCATATCAATTATATTTTCATTTCTATCATTACTTATTCCTTTTTCTGTTTTTAGGCAGCATTGAATGCTCATTGCAGTCAATTTGGATACTCCAAAGATTTATTTTCTGGATTCACTGCATGAATATCCAACAAACCGACCACACATGATGACGATTGTCAATTTGTAATACACTAGATCCAACATTTTAGAACTAAATATCTAGTTATATAATTTATATTATCTTTTAATGAGGATTCTGTTAGGATAGGGCGATGTATGAATATCGTCTAAAGGCTGAAATCAATCCAGGGTATAAGGACGACAAGGCGCATGAGATCTACAAATGGATAAGTATCATGGTATATATAATTATATTTCACTATCCAAATACATATCAAAACATATTACTTATTTTTCTCGATGTTTCTGCAGTGTTCGAAACAAACAAACGGAAAGGACTGCGGTTATTATGTTTGTAAATTTATGAAAGAGATCATATTTCATGAACAAACTAGCATCCCTGAAGAGGTATTTTTGAAAATAATTACTATTTCATTTAAAATATTTATTAATCCTTTGTGTATTTATATTTTTTTAGTACTACTATGACTGTCGCAAAAACTCATATTCACAAGATGATATAGATGTGTTTAGAAACGAATGAGCATCGTACCTGATGGAAGAATGTAAACAAATAGGACAATGAAGGTGAATTCATACTACTTATGTTATCTTTATATGATCATTGATATCTCCCTTGTTTACACTTATTGAGCATCTATGATCACCCTTTCTTATGTTTCATATCCTTAGATTATGAAAAATGGTTTTAGAAATGATTTGAGTTTCTAGTAAAGAATACTTAATGAGAGACTCTTATGAACTACTGACATACGACAAACCGAGAAAATGTGTTCGGATTGTTTTTATACTTTAGGACAACGATCAATGAGTCATTTTTGATGTGTACGAATCAACCACACCTCAATCTGATGCACAATGTGTCCGATATGACTAAAAGTGTCTGATATCAGTTAGAAATTGACATTAACTTTAGAAAACAACACAAGTGACATACGACAAACCGAAAAAACGGGTTCAGATTGTTTTGATAATTTAGGACAACTATCCATGAGTCATTTTTGGGGTGTACGAATCGACCACACCTCAATCCGACGCACGGTGTGACCGGTATGGCTAAAAGTGTCTGATATCAGTTTGAAATTGACATTAACTTTAGAAAACAACACAAGTGACATACGACAAACTGAGCAATCGCGTTCGGATTGTTTTGATACTTTAGGAAAACGATCCATGAGTCATTTGTGATGTGTACGAATCAACCGTACCTCAATCCGGGGCACAGTGTGACCGATATGACTAAAAGTGTCTGATATCATTTCGAAATTGACATTAACTTTAGAAAACAACACAAGTGACATACAGAAAACCGAGCAAAAATGTTCGGATTGTTTTGATACTTTAGGACAGCGATCCATGAGTCATTTGTGACGTGTACGAATCAACTGCACCTCAATCCGATGCACGGTGTAACCGGTATGACTAAAAGTGTCTGATATCAGTTAGAAATTGACATTAACTTTAGAAAACAACACAAGTGACATACGGAAAACCTAACAAACGCGTTCTGATTGTTTTGATACTTTAGGACAATGATCCATGAGTCATTTGTGAGGTGTAGAAATCGACTTCACCTCAATCCGACGCACGGTGTGACCAGTATGACTAAAAGTGTCTGGTATCAGTTTGAAATTGACATTAACTTTAGAAAAAAACACAAGTTACATACGACAAATCACACAAACATATTCGGATTGTTTTGATACTTTAGGACAACGATCCATGAGTCATTTTTGACGTGTACGAATCAACCGCACCTCAATCCGACGCACGGTGTGACCAGTATGACTAAAAGTGTCTGATATCAGTTTCAAATTGACATAAAATTTAGAAAACAACACTACTGACATACCAAATACCGAGAAAACGCTTTAGGATTGTTTTGATATTTTAGGACAACGATCCATGAGTCATTTTTGAGGTGTACGAATCGACCGCACCTCAATCCGACGCACGGTGTGACCGGTATAGCTAAAAGTGTCTGATATCAGTTTGAAATTGACATAAATTTTAGAAAACAACACAAGTGACATATGAAAAACCAAGCAAACACGTTCGAATTGTTTTTATACTTTAGGAGAACGATCCATTAGTAATTTGTGACGCGTACGAATCAACCACACCTCAATCCGACGCACGGTGTGGCCGATATGGCTAAAAGTGTCTGATATCAGTTTGAAATTGACATAAACTTTAGAACACAACACTACTGACGTACGGAATACAGAGAAAACGCTTTCAGATTGTTTTGATACTTTAGGAAAACGATCCATGATTCATTTCTAAGGTGTACGAATCGACCGCACCTCAATCTGACGCACGGTGTGACCGGTATGGCTAAAAGTGTCTGATATCAGTTTCAAATTGACATTAACTTTAAAAAACAACACTACTGACATACGGAATACCGAGCAAATGCTTTCGGATTGTTTTTATACTTTAGGACAATGATCCATGAGTCATTTGTGTTGTGTACGAATCGACCGCACTTCAATCCAATGCACTATGTGACCGGTATGGCTAAAAGTGTCTGATATCAGTTTGAAATTGACATTAACTTTTGAAAACAACACAAGTGACATAGAACAAACCGAGCAAACGCGTTCGGATTGTTTTGATACTTTAGGACAATGATCCATGAGTCATTTGTGACGTTTACGAATCAAGCACACCTCAATCCGACGCACGGTGTGACCGGTAAAGTTTTTCATTAGATAAATAATCAGTATTTATTAAATGAGATAAATCATCCAAAAACATATTGATTTTACATTATTCTCTTTCATTGTTATCAGAATGAAAACATTTGAGTTTATCATTTCCATATTTTAGTTTCACATTTCCATATTAATGTATTCTTTCATATTAATGTTTTAATTTATTTCATTATTGTATTACTAACATAATATTTGTTTTCTTATATAGGTGAATTTTTTTCCTTGAGTTCGGATGCTTTGTTCGGCAACAAATACTGTGGACGACAATTTTTGAGAGAGGATCACGGATATCAAAGGATGAAACATTAATATTTATAACTGTTGTTGGATAATTGTAATTGTAACCATGTAAAACATTGTTTGAAATGTATATAGAAGTATGTTTTTTGTATTCATGATGTTAAGTAAATGTATATAACATTGCTTGTCAAAATATTGTGTGCAGGTGCTATTTTGTGCAGGTGTACAGGTGTGCTGGTGCTGGTTTGTGCAGGTGTGCAGGTGTGCAGGTGTGCAGGTGCAGGTTGTGCAGGTGCAGGGGAAGGTGCCTTTATCAGCGTTTTTTTGAGCCCTGATAAAGGACTACTTTAACAGCGCTAAAAGAGTGCTGATAAAGGGCTCTATTATCAGCGGTCAAGATAAAGGGCCATATTATCAGTGCTAGAAAAGCGTTGTTAATGTCGGCGTAGATAGGGGTCCCTTTATCAGCGCTCCGAAAAGCACTGATGAAGGGGCTTCTTTATCAACGCTTTTTTTAGCGCTGATAAAGGGGACCCCCCCCCCTTTATCTACGTCGGTATTAACAGCGCTTTTCTAGCGCTGTTAATGTCAGTTTTTAGCACTGATAAAAGGCCAAGTTGTAGTGTGTTAAAAATGAAAGTGGTTTCGAAATGGAAAATGGTTTCTTTGAAGTTTGAAATCGGTGAAGTGGATTTTGAAAGGGGAAGTGTTTCGATTTGAAAAATTTGGTATGCATTTGGATTTGATAAGGAAGAAAGATGTTTGGACCTTGGAATTCTTTATGGAAGCTCACATGTGTGTGGGTATATATGGAGAGTGTGTGGGCCACTTGTCCATGGATGTTGTAAGCGGGATTGGATGAACGCACATGTGGTAGTTCATAAGATACTATAGGTGAGTTTTAAAACATTTAAAGGGGAATGGTGGTTTTGAAAAATGAAATGCAATTTTGGGAATTAAATTTGGATTAAAAAGAGGGTTTTAGTATTTTAATAGTCACTCGAAAATGTGGTAATTTTAAAAATTAATCTGAAATCACTACCACAAAAATAATTTTTTCTCGGTGCCAACCTTTATCAGCGCTAACGAAAAAGCGCTGATAAAGGGGGTATGTTTATCTGCGCTTTTTTTAGCGCTGATAAAGGTACCCCTTTATCAACGCTTTTTTTAGTAGCGCTGATAAAGAGGGGCTTTATGAGCGTTTTTTAAAGGCGCTGATAAAGGGTTGACTTCAAAAAAAATTAATTAAAAATAATATATTAATATATAAATATATAAATATAGTTATATTGATATAAATATAATATATAATTTTTAAATATATTTTAGATAAGTATAAATATACATTTACACTTAATATACTTAATATAAAATATATTTAGTGAAAATGACTTATAAAAAAATAATAAAATATTTTTAATTAATAATTTGCTAATTATTATGGAGGAATAGTCGTTTCATAACAATTTGAAGACCAAAAAAATCAAAAAATTAAAAAAAGACCCAAAATATGTTGTAAACGCAACTCAAACTTCAAACTGGCATAACTTTTGATCCGGGTGTCCGTTTGAGCTCTACCACATATCAAATCGAAACCTTCGATGAACTCTACAACCTTATAATTAGGGGGATCCCCGATCAAGGTTTTTTCGAGGGCAAAAAAGGTTCAGAAGGCCTCCAAAACTGAGTTTTTAGTCGGGGTACCCCGATTTTTTAACATTTTGTGGATTTTCAGCCTCATTTAAAGGGGTATTATTGTTTTTTGTTGTTGGGGACTGAATTTATTCCAAGATATTACATTCATATTGATATTATGTCTTTGAAATTTTATCGTTTTTTATAATGCACTGCTATTTATAATCAAATATATAACTATATGTACATATTTTTTATATATTCACACCTAAAAATTTAATTTTTTAAATAAATAATTAAACATATTTACATATAAAATATATTAGCTTTATCTAAATAATAACTAATATCCATTTTATTTAAAATACCAATATATGAATATTTATATAACTATATATTAATCTAACTATATATATTAATATAACTATATATATATTAATATAACTATATATATATTAATATAACTATAAATATATATATTAATATAACTATATATATATTAATATACCTATATATATATATATATTAATATATATATATATATATATATTAGCATAAAAATAAATATAACTAAATATATATATATAAATAAATAGATATGTCATAAATAAGAGAACAAATCAATATAGGGGAGTGACAAAGGCTTCAGGCGCGCAGGGGGGAGGTCTCGAGATCAAATCCGGGTGGAGGCAGGGGCGCGCGCACATGGGTGAATTTAAGGGGCTAGAGCTGATAAAGGTGGTGTATAACTCTGATAAAGGGTGGAGGGGGTGCGTGCGGGGGCGCTGGAGGTGCGAGAAAGCGCTGATAAAGGGGGGATAAAGCACTGTAAAAAGCCCCCCCCCCCCCCCCCCCCCCGAGTCTGGTAGGATTTTTTTTAATTTTTTTAATTTTTTTAGTTTTATCAGTGCTAAAAAAAGCACTGATAAAAGGAGTCTTTTATCAGTGCTAAAAAGAAAGCGCTGATAAAAGGGGCCTTTATCAGCGTTTTTTTGAGCACTGATAAAGGGGACCCCCCTTTATCTACGCCGACTTTAACAACGCTTTTCTAGCGCTGTTAAAGGCCTTTTCTAGCACTGTTAAAGGTCATATTTGTAGTAGTGAATGAGATTTTTAATGTGATATTTTTGGTTGTTATTGAGTTTGTTTGGCTTCCGAGCCGGTTGCATTGAGCTTGGGGTGTTTATTTTGATTGAGTTTGGGATTGATGGCAGTTTCTATTGTGTCTTTCATGTTGTTCTGAATATGCCACCTAAAAAGTCTTCCAAAGTTTATAATGCACTATTCCTAGTTCCTAGTTCTTTTCATGTGCTACCTGTTCATCAAGGTAATCGATGTCTGTTAGAGGCAGTTGTGTGGTTTGTGGAGATAGAGTGTGTCTTTGGGTTGTGGGGAACTCCTGAGGGTATTAATGTTCATACCATCTCAGGTTTATTTAAGGGTCTAATTCTGGTCTAGTAAAGATGGGATGTCTCATCATCGTTAGAGTTTGGGGTGTAGTTGGTGGTGGTCAGCTTTCGTAAGGGTTCTGTATCTGGTGGGGAGTGGTTGTCTGATGAACATATCTCCAAGAAGCTATCTTCGTCGGTTTTGACTCCTTGGTTGTTGGACCATTCTCTTGTGTGCCACCAGTATGTCCAATTCGGGCATTCTAAGCCATCATGTTGCATCCCATTGAATATGTACCACTATTGTGGTCATTTGAATCATCGGTTGGAAGAAGGAGTTGGGGACTGGAGGATGCAAATGCCTGATTGTGAGGTAGGAGATGATTCAACCATCAAGGCCCCAACCACATGTCTCAGGGCGAAGCTCGCACACAATCAGGAGTTACATAGGGTTTGTGGAACCTCAGTCTAGATCATATTTTCAGATTTGGGATGGAAATATCCAAAGTTTCCTTAATCTATTCTTATCTACTTCGTAAGATCATCCTTGTTGTGGTGGTCTGAGGAGCTCATTCAACCATAATCCAAATGGCCTTATCTTCTCATAGCGTGGTTTCTAAATTGTTTAGATTCCTTGAAGGGTGTTGGGCCCAAGAATAAATGGACACATTTTGATTTTGGGTTTGGTCTTAGTTGTGTTCTTTAGGGGAATTTTAGGTTTCATGAAATTAATGGTCGGTGTTTCTGGGCCATTTTCTTAGTCTGGGCACCTCTCCATAGGGTTTTCCTTTACTGTGCTTCAATTTTGTAGGGGATCCCTCCATCCCAGTGTCCCGGTGTGCCTGTTTTCCCCATAATGATTTAATCATAGTGGTGGATTTGTTATATCAGCATTGAGAAAGTGGGTTGAGTTCGGACTAGGAATTCCCTAGTCTCTGGTTGTGGTGAGGATTTTATTCAGTCGGTGTGGGAGGTGTTGAGTTAATTTCTCATCCTCAGATTTTTGGGCCAGTTTGTAGAAAGCTTTCCTTTTAAGTCTCTAGGGTGTTGTTTGGTCCATGTGGAGAAATTTAATGAGTTTAGTTTGGGAGTTCCCATGTTTCCTCACCCAGGGTGGTGTGTTCGGATTTCAAGGTTTCCATGTTAGTGAATTATCATAGTGGGTAGAACCCTCCCATGTTCTCCCCTCAGTCTCGGGCATTGGTTTTTCTTGAAATTGGTCGGATGTGGCGTGTATTAGAAATTTTCACCCACGACTCTTGGTTTCCTTTGGTTTTGTCTGGGTATGGATTTGAGTTGTGTTAACTATGGGCTAAGAGACTTTTTGGGGGAAGAAAGTGTCTGTGGGGGGGGGGGGTAGTCACACCCCAACCTCAGACACTCTTATTTTATTCTTCTTGCAGTCTCGCATCATTTAGAAAAAGTTGGGTTTGGGTACCGGTTTGAAATTTTTGAAGTTTAATAATTTTGATGGGTTTCGGGCTGGTGCATGGAAACCACATGGTTAGCGGTGACAATGAAATTATCCCAGGTGACCCTACGGTTTCCCTCTACTTAAAATAATAAAAATTTATGAGAATAAAATAAGTTAAAGGTTTAAAACATAATAATAATATTATTATTGTGTAGATAATTATATCATTATTATTAAATTAAATGTTAATAATATCATTATCATTAAAATTATTATTGATATAATAATTATTAAATTGTTATTAATATCATTATGGTTTAAAATGAAATGCATAAATTTATTATTATTAATAATATTATTAAAAATGGTCATTAATATTTATATTATTAAATGGATGTTAAAAGAGTTTTTAATATTTTTATGATTAAATTATTATTGATATTGTTATAATTAAAAATTAAATGAATATTATTGCGATTATAAAAATAATAAGAATGTATTGTAATTACAAAAAATAAGAATTATTTATTAGTAAGAATTTTTTAATAATGTATTATTATTATTGATATTATTGATATAATTTTTATAATTTTTATTTTGTTTCTATTTTTTTATTTTTTTATTAAAGAGAAACCCTAAGTCTAGCGCCTCCCCCTTAATTTTCTCAGTGCAACACCCCCCCTCGTGCTGCTCTTGCGCACCCAACCTTACTGCTCCGGACCTCACTTTCACTGGTTCTCTAGTCGCACCCTCCCCTACTCCCCCTCGCCACTCCATACCCCTCTCTCACTGGTGATATGATCATGCCCTCCACTACTTTCCCCTTACCTCATCGGACTCCAGCGCTCTGACCAGCCCTCCCCTATGACCCTATGCAGGGACTCTACACTCCAGCTCACCAGCGTGAGCCCCCCTATCTGGTGACCTCACCTCCAGTGAATCTGACCTATTCTGGTGGCCCAACCCTCCCAGAGAAAAACCCCTACTCACAACCCTTACTCCAACCTATGCACACACTACCCCCTATCTATCACCTCCCTCATCGGCAGTGTTCTCCTGACCACCTCCCCTCCAGTGCGTGGTTTCACCATCCGGTGTGTTCTCCTTTGAAATTGTGTTTTTCTTCAACTTGGTTGAACCATAGGGTTCAGTGTATAATGATTTTTTTTCATTGTCTCGTGTAGGCAGATTGGTCTTCGGGGCGTGTTCTTCCTTCCACTAAGGCGTCAACACGTTCGCACGTGTTTGAGGTAAGTGTTTCCATCCTTCCCCTTTTTGAAGATTTCCATAGGCACTCTCATGATTTATATAAATTTATAAATATTATTATCACCTATAATATGTTTATATCTTGATGAAAATGATGGTTTCTTATTGGTAGAATTTGTAAAAAAATAGATTTCAATGGTGGTTTATGAGAATTTCATAGGTTCAAGGAACCTATGATGTTTGTTTGAAATGTCTTTGCTCTATTAAATTTTAATTGGGCCTTTTATGAAATATCTAGTCTTTTGTGATGGTAATTGTTAGTTGGTAAATTTAGTTTGGGTAATGTTATGGCTTGTTCTGTGTTTTAAAGTGCTTTGAAAAGGGGTTTTAGTGGTTCAAAAAAGGGGTTGTTATGTTTTGTGTAAAAAATGTATTTGGTGATTTTGAGGAAAGGGTTATCCTAAGCTTTAAATGTACTATTGGATGTTGGCACATTCATGGGTGCACTAGGTGAACACATGAGCATGGCCTCAAATGAAGATGGTTCTTGAATTTGTGTTTCTTTAAACTTCGGTTTCTAGAACGAATCTTCTTCCCCTTAATTTTTCAAGAAATGTTTCATCCCTTTTCAAATGGTAAAGCATTACTTCAATGGTTTTGGAAAAAATATGACTTTAAAGGTGTCCCTCAAGGTTTGGCCCATTTGTCCTTGAAGCTTCTTTTGGTGTGAGTTAAAAAGGGTAATGGCTCGTTTGGAAATTGTGTAGTGTTTGGTGTGTGTTTTAGAAAATAAGGGCATGTTTGGCTTGGTGAATATAAAATGGGTGTTTGCAAGATGTTTTGGGTAAATTCGTTGGACATGTTGACTTAAAGGCCCATTTTTCACTTTCATCTCTAGTGTAATTTTTGTGTTGACTCTTTGGAAGGATTATGTTTCAGAAACTGTTTTCCCGTTTAGAAACATTAATGTTTTGTGAAAAAATTTAAATGGATATATGTTATAAAGGCCTAAGTGGCACTTTATGTCACTTAGAAAGTGTGGGCACCCAGTTGGAAACATAAAGTGCTTATTGAAATGGTTTTAAAAAGTACATGTAATATGACGGCCTAATTGGCACCTTGGATGATATGATGTATACATGTTTATATATATATCTATAGGGAATCTCTATAGGAGGGATATATGCCTTTATGGGTTATCGTATAGGGTATCCTTGTTTGGGGTAGGCAAGTGTGGTGACGATAGGTAAGGTGAGTCCCATGTGCAAGGGCCTCCTACTTACACAACATTACTATTACCACCATGGGTTCTTAGGCACCTTTTAGATGGTCGAGTGATGGTCGCTAATCAACCCCAATTAGACGGGTCGGTACACCCTAGATTTTTTGTTAGGCCAAGTGGGATATGCCACTGGATTGGTCAGTTTATGGCGGCCAGTTGTTTATAGACTTAGGAGCTTCACCATACGCCGGTAGGTGGTTCAAAACCATGTACATCCAAGGGTCTTCTAGGGATGTTTAGTATCTCTCATGGTAATTATTTATTTTTCTTGTTTACATTTTGTTATACCAATTTCTATGTGTAAACTATATATCTATTTATTCATAGCAATGTCCTGATTTTCCTTGTTTATCTTTTGATTATAAAATGGATTTTGGTTTATGAAATGAAATTTTGTGTGTGTTGTTTTTAAAATGTGGAAAACCCTATTTTTTTAATTTTATTTCAAACTAGTCTCATTGGATTTTTTTTGGAATGAAAATACTTGGATTAAGTGATTTATCGTTGGCTTTCCTACTGAGCATCTCGGCGCTCATTCCTATCATAAATTTTCAGGTGCAGGTCCATTTTATGTTTTATTTTTTTAGGTTTGACTGCTTAGTGCTGGAGCAGGTTCAGTTTAGTGGTTGGAGGTGACCAACAGGTCCCATGGAGGTCGTGGTAGCATGGTTTTGTTTTTAGTTTTGTATTTTGTTTCCTCTTATTCAATATATTATATATCTAGACCAACTATTTATTTATTTATGGATATTTTTTGGTTCTTGTGACTTTTTTTGGTTCTTTTATCCACCCAATCCTAGTTTATTTCATTCAGCCTAAATCATCCCCTCTTGTATGTTTTGATGCTCGAAACTAGTTGCCATCCCAGGTGGATCGGGAACGCCCCTTAGGATATGTTGCGGATCGGCTCAGGAGATCAGTTCAGGGTCGACCCGAGATGGTTCGAGACATGATTGATTCCTTTCATCATAGGTTATGTGGTGATGACTGAATCGCCTATCCTAGGCTCAAACTTAATTTCTAAGAAGAAATTCCCTCCAACGGCACATGAGCTTGAACTACTCAAGGTATTTAATTGAAATAAATACATGTGGCTTCATTCTAACATTTATAGGACACATAATGATGCTTTATTCTTCATCCTTGGTCCAAACCATTA
This sequence comes from Viscum album, assembly GCA_963277665.1. Taxonomy (NCBI): domain Eukaryota; kingdom Viridiplantae; phylum Streptophyta; class Magnoliopsida; order Santalales; family Viscaceae; genus Viscum; species Viscum album. Next base: position 774,550,143 of record OY728138.1, read on the forward strand.
TTTCAAAACAAATGAACCCTTTCACCTTTGTTCCGTGTCTCTGTTGTGACACTTCACTTTTCTGGATAATGATATAGTAAAGTGAAAACCAAATTTCTTTGCTCACAAATGATCTAGATCTATCCAAAATAAACTAAATTAAACATTCATTCTCTTATGTATGAATGTGGTCTATATAGGATCGTAACCGTTGAGTTCATCATTCCTAAATATAGATTGAAATATCAATCCCAATGCAAGAGCGTGATATGCTTAGGAAAAAAATATCAGAACTATGTGTGGATTTATTCCTATTATTAAAAGATATATTGTGACTCATAAAGCCTTTATTAATGGTACAGTCACATATTCTTTCAATAAAAATTCTCTTATATCCAATTCTTAGTATATTTTAGTGTATATTGATTCAAAAACCTACACTGAGGATGGTGAGAACATGGATATTTCCCATTATAGCATTAGTTTCATACCCAATGAACTATAATATTATAAAATGTCCCCATTTTCTAAATAACGATATAAAATGATGTTAAAAACATGAAATATAAATCATTTCCACATGATGTTATATTTCACTACAACACTGTCCTTGTTGCATGATATTAAACTGCCCAACATCTAAATCCATATTGTGTAATGTTAAACTACAATACACATGATTCCTTAAATAATGATGCTAAACCAAATGAATTTTTTACCATTTTATATAATGATAATTGAGAAAGACCATAATATTTTCTCATTCGTTGTCAAAGTAATGAAATAGGCTAATCATAGTCAACCAAGGTTTGGTATGCCTCTTTCACATATGTTGAATATGTATGTCCATAAATCAAACATCATGTATTCAGTCCCTTTATTTTCCAGAAATCTTTCATGGCTATAGATAATTACTGTATTCAGATATAAGGAAAACAACTGTGGGGATTTGAAAGCGTGAACAAATTAATCTCTTGCAAATTCACCCTCATTTCGTCCTACCAACCATAGGTGTTTTTATCAAAAGAAAAAGGTTCCCCTAATCCCATTATTCCTTGACTATGCCACAACAGAATCTATCATTCAAATATGACCAGTGGTCATCCCTTATGTGTTTATCTTATACCATTACCCATTATCTAGGAACCATAACACGTGATTTAAAACATCCTTATCTTCTATTAAAAATTTTCTAGAGTATTCTTGAACATTGAAGTCATAATTGGGATACTATGCCACAAATTCTATTTACATTACTATATAAATCATCACCTTAAACTATGTGTGGTTTAGTTTATTCAACATGAACATAATCCATATCAATTTTTGTCTATAACTCTTGACCCTAAAACTATGTGCATTTTTTCTAGGAACTATAGCCTTAAGTTTCATGTACCTTAGTCAAATTTTAATGACCATAAAATAAATCCTTGAATAGACTAGATCACATAACCCTAATCCACTAGTGAATGTGACAAAAAAATTGTTAGACAAAAAACCCGTTAAGGTTAGTCTAAGAAAAGAAAGATTCACTTATCAGTAATCTTTATTCATCAAACCCTTTGGAAAAAGATAGAGGGTAATTAAAAGTGGAATAAATCTTAATAGAAGTTGAGCTATGTTCCCTTGATCCAATAGTCCCATAAATATTATATAAATGATTTATTGTATTTCTTATTCTTGGTAACACATTTAGTATAGTGCAAAACAATTTTTAGGGTTCCACAGCCCTCATTAAATAGTTGTTTCTACATAATCTACTTCATTTACCAAGAATTTGAGTATTCAAAAACCTTTTCATGTATATCAATAATGATTTCATATGACATAAATGGATACCAGTATTTGGTTATGCATTCATGGATCAATTTAGACCTTACATATGTGCCCCCTATCTAGCCTACTAATTAGAGGCATTTTGATCTCATGAAAAATAGTTCTCTAATCTTCATATACCCTCACAATGTCATAGCAGAACCCATTAGTTGAATTTGTTCAGTAGTCATCCTTTGTGTTCCTATCCCATATCACTATTCACGGTTCAAACTCAATGAGATATACTTTACACAACCAATTATCTTACTATTAAAGTGGATTTTAAATCCTTGATGTTATACCACCAAATACAATGACCCTTCTTAGGTCAAGGATGTGGTACCTCATCATTGAACTATTCAATGATCCTAATCACATGATCCTAAATTGCATGACCTAATGTCAAGCATTCATGACATTAAATTTCCCATGAAAAGAGACATGATACTCAATAGAATGAAAACTAGTTAAGGGAGGTCCAGGAAAAAGTCAAGCCTCTACTTGTTGTATATGAACCATGAATGATTTAGGAAAAATTGAGAATTCAAAAAGGAAAATACATAAAACATGTCTAGATGAAATCCCATAAAGGGTGGTCTAAGAAAAATCCATTCCCTTAAACACTAGGCCTCGCCTGTATAAAGCTTAGGAAAAATTAGTGTAATAAAATAAGACACAAAGCTTCTTGGATCCACCATATGATTCCAGAAATAATTATGTTATGCTTTTTAGGCCCTATACATATGAAAAAGTAGAATTACATTTCAATAAATTTCTAACCAAAATCATTCTTCTATGCAGAATCATTCACTATCCATTTTCATATGGAAAAAATATAGTGTATTATTGATGGCCTTTATAATGATACTCATCCATGATCTATGTCCATGAGGAATTCATCATTTATTTCTAAATAAATTGAATCAATTATATCAATGGTAGAGTTTATAACTATACTTGGATGTGGGACACATCTTGTAAGAATTCATCATCCCTTTTTAAATGGTCCAACTCTGGTATATCAATGATTTTATTTATCCCTCTACCCATCCATTAATAATATATTGGATAATTTCCTCCTCAATTTTCAAATGAACCAACTCTCATGTATCAGTGATGGTGTTTATACCTATAAATGTCTATGAGAAATACCCAATATGACTTCATTATTCAAATTAAAATAGATCAAAACTAGTACACTAATGATGATGCTTTTAGATATACCCATATCTGAGATGTGTTAAGGAGGAATTCATTATGGTTCATGTATTTCAAATTTTATTTGGGTTTTATTAATGTTTGATAGAGCTGAAATCAGTATAAAATAATTAAGTTATTACATCATCAAGATAATAAGATTATTAAAATATTAAAAATAAGACATAGAATTAATTTAATTTTACTTATTGATAGATTAAAAAAAGAGTGACTAACCTCAACATTTTAGAGTCTCTCCCATATCTATAAAAATAGGAGTCTAAAATTAAAATGATATCATAACATAAGATTTGAAGACTCCCCCAACCTATCCATCATCCACCCAATGTTGATCATGGATTAAAAAAATATGATCTACTCTTTGGATTTATTTCTCTACAACCAATTACAATTATATCCTCTCTCATAACGACATCAACTTCATCCTTCTCAGCTTCCTAATATTTTTTTTATTTTTTCACTATAATTTTAGCAATGGTAAGTGAGTAAATTAGGAAGGAAATTATTTTTTAGGTCTAAAAACTTCATCTCACCATTTATAATCTATGGAATGAGGTTTCTCTACAATCACCATATGTTAGGAGGCTTTAGAGATGGTTTTATTGTAATGATTTGAGGTACCAAATAAAGCCTCTATAGACTCCATATCATATTCAATTTCCCTTATCTCATATTTATAGTGATAAACTCTTCTTAATTTACATGTAGTTCATCATAATAAAAGTATTCATAAAAAGTGGTACTTGAGGTAATATAATATTTCATTAAGATCGTGGAACAAGACCTTGATTTTTAGGTCCCATATTTCCTTCCACAGATGTTTGCTAAACTACTGTTGGAATTATGTTTACTTTAGGAATTGTACCAAGTTTAGTATTAGAAAAGGGATTTATTTTGTAAAAATTTAATTGATATAGGTTATTTCATTCATATATCCCAGGGTTTTATAGATTAATCAACATTTCACCTCAATAATGTTGGCTATATAAGACCCTTAAGAATCTAATCTAGTGTTTCCCTACATTGGTACAGATCTCTTGAGAACAAACATATACAATATATTAGTTATAAATACTAGATATCATTTATATTTCATGAATTTTTGGATACATAGTAGAATAATCTGTGGTGGATAATTATTATTTTTGTATTCTCAACATGAGGAACAATCTATTTATTTTCATGTGGCACATTGGGATTATCACCAAGGAGAGGTAACAATACTATTAGAAGTATGAATGAAATCTTGAAAAAATATGTAAACCTAAAAGAGGAACTGACCCCCCATTAATTATTCATTAACTATAAGAATATTAGAGGATGATTAATTGGTTACATCTGGAGCCTCTAAGAGTACGTACACAGGCTCTGAATCAAAGGGGATGGGAGCCACCACGATAAAACTTGGGACTGGGTCAGATACAACTTCAAATTTAGATGGTATTTCTTCTGAAATAACATCTTATGGACTAAAGGGTTCTACATGTGGTTCAATAGTTAGATCCCACAATTCCATTTCCTCTAAACCCGTAGGATAGACTTTTGAGGCCCTACCTTCATACCCTTCACCATCAAGTATGCATTTTTTGTGGTTTGTGTGCTTAGGTGAGGACTCATCATTGGTTTTTCTTAGGGACCCCATTTTTATATCCACTAAGGATCATGTCTTATGTATAGTAAATCCTTTTCCATCCAAAATGGAGAATTCTATCCTTAAATCAGATTGATCAGTACCTATATTGTTAAAAGTATTCAAGAAAACATACTAACGTAATCAAGGGGATTTTCATATAGATTCAATACTCAATTGGTATAATTGGGAGGATTTAAATTATTAAATTCCCTAGATTATTTATCTTTCTAGTGTCATCAAAAGGTTTCCACTCACATAAAACATGTTCCCAATGTTTGGGGTGTTTTATTGATGGAGGAACTAGTAGAATCACTTTAGGATTAGTGTTAACCACCTCCATGTGGTCCACATTACCTGTAGAACCATGTTTATCAGCCTCCTCATCAGTTGTGTCATCCATGACTATCATTCCTCTAGGAGAATATATCAATTAAGTTAGAGGGTACCTAATCTATCAAACTACCTACAATATCCAAATGTAATATTAATAAAGTCTCTATAATACAACATGTTCAAGTACGAGTGAAATTTGTCTCGCACCTTCTTTAAAAGTGTTTTAGGATCTCTATTTTCCACATGTTTCCCATGGTCGTGAGATTATCAACAATAACACCAAACATGTGTAACAAAATTGACCATGTAACTAATGTGTTGTAGAATAAATATCTGTTAGATTAGCCTCAACATAATTTAGAATATACACATATGATATTATCTTAAGGGAGGTCACATTCCCAAATCCCTCCAGTTTTACCTCTCCTAGAGGAATATTATCCAAAATTCTATAATATATGTGAATTTACTTTAATGACACAATTGCTAAAATGAAATGAGAAACATATTTTTGAATATAATGGGAGGTGAGGAAGGAACCTCACTTGTTAGAACCCCATATGATGAGGGATTAAGTGTTAACGGTATGATTTTCTTTATAGTCATATCTTATGCTAATGGTCTACCTAAATAAAGCTGATTATTGGTCCCCTTTCCTAGAGTTTCTGTAAAATCTCCATATAATTCATCCTATACCAATAGTACACAATTTTTTTTTCAATAAGAATAACTAATTAACTATTTGTAAATGAATGGATTCATAAATCTATAAGGTCTCGATCAACTAATACTTGTGTTGGTCGGAGGAATGTTGAAAAAGATATGGATCTCTTCTTTAGTCAAAATAATCTATAAATGGTGAGAAAACACCACATGTTTCTATAAATTAATACTATAATGATAAACTAGATATAAATTTTTTAAACACATCTAAACTGCCATCCATATCGGCAGGGTTAATATCCTTTGAAGATAATCTTTACACCTACTAGAGCCGATAAAATATACCCATAGATTGACACCAAATAAGAATTCTCTTCTAGAGATACCTGAAAATTTTCAATGATAGTTTTGGGAAGATATCTATATGAAATTTATAAAAATTTACCATGATGATTTAGTTTATTATTTATTTTTGAAATATTTAAATAACTAAGAAATACCATACAAATGTTTTGAAGAAATGGCCTAAACATGGCACTAGTAATTTCCATGGTGTTGATAAATTAATAAACACATAGGTGGGTCCACATACATCCACACAATACCTAGTTGGCATATAATTAAATTATAGAAAGTTACCATTAAATTTATTATGTATTTGAATAAATTACTCTTCCAACATGGGTTCAGTTGAGAAAATTAATTATCCACTACCTAGTTATTCCACCATTATATTGGTAGTCACGCATTATCCACCATTCTATTTGATTGGAATCATGTATTCACTTAGGAAATACATCATAAAGTATTCAAAATGGAAAATATAATCATCATGAGATATTAAAAAACATCCCCATTTGGTGAACTAGGCTTTTTCCAATAATGTCCAATAAGCCCCATTTTCCCTGAAACATTCACATGATAGACTAGCCTTAGTCTTCATCAAAAATGGATGATACAAGATCATTATAATGAATGATGATTTCCACTTTTTTAAAGATACATAAACACCAAGGTAAGGGTCTTGTTTTAAGACACCGTTTTATAAATTTAAAGGCTCATTTCATTTAATGGGAGTTAGCATATTATCATTATAGATAGAATGAGGGTGGGATTTGTTTTTTTATGTTTCTCAATACTAGTACACTGCTGATCTTCTCCACATCCCAGAGAATGATTCCCAAGTCTCAATTAATCAGGTGAAATGTATTAGTGTCTGAGATCCACCTACTAATTTGACCATTTATATGACCTTTATTATTATATGAATGAGTATGTTAATCTCAAGAGGCCTCATACATTCTTACACTAATAATCTCTAGTAAGAACTCCTTAAATGTGTACTGCACACAGAAGGGTCAACCCCAATCCATAAAAAATCCCCACCCAACTGGATATCAAAAAATTAGACATTAGAACTTATTGTTTTCTACAGATTTCCATTTTATTAAACTTAATATGTGAGTATTATGTTAAGAGGCATGCTATTTCCCCTATAAACCCATTATGATAACTTTCATCATGTTTCCATCAGAGAGATCATATTAAAATGAAACAAACTATAGGGGATATGTTCATCCATGATGTGTGATGAGTCATGATAATCCAATTATAAGGTTGGATCCCTACCATAGTAGGTAAAATTTTTACATTGTTTTAAATACATAATGTGTTGAAGGGTAACCACTATGATAGTGGATACTGTATTATATCTTTTTGCATCAAGAGTGAAATATGGCTGTCAACTAATTCTATAATTTGATGATGTCCATCCTCCACACATCCAACCCTGATTGTGCATCAATACAAGATATAATTGACTTCCTACATTGAAATCATCTAAACCATAAGAATGTAACAACTAGATTGGATACAAAGGATGTTCAATTTTGTAGAAATAAAATGACTAATATGAGGTTATGTGATTGTGTGACTACTAAAGATTTATATGATCTCATAAACCCAATATTATTATGAAAGGTTTGCGTCCATGTAGTTTTCCTCAAAACACTCATGCATTAAGATGAAATGTAATATGAAAAAGTGAACGAAATTCACCTTCAACAATCAAGGATTTGTGTCATGTGACATTGTCTATGTGTAATGATCACACAATGCTGGTCATGTGATGTCGTTTGTGTGGTGATTTTGATCCACACAAAGAGATCCAATGGATCCTCTGATATCAAAATTAAATTTTAAAAGTTTGATGATTTCCATATATCTATATATATTATGTTATAAATAGAATATAAACACATTAATTATAATAACAGTCTCTAAGAAGACCAGGGGATTTAGGAAATCATCCACTTCCTTTGAATTGTTCTCTCCCTTTTCCTTAAAAGTATCATTTATACTATAGGGGGAATTTTTTAATCCATCTAGATTAATTCTGATGGATTGGGATAGTGAAAATTAGTAAAGGGGAATTTTCGTGTAATCTTCACATGGAACATTTAGTAGCACCAGATCTATCCCATTTTGGGGTTATACAATCACATACCCTGGATAAAACTATGTATACACTTATTGTGTGCTCAAATTTGAATCATGAGAAGGGTTTAATAATTACACCATAAATGAAAAATTCACTGACAATTTATCTTACAGACGTGATAGTTTCTTCTCATGTGATGTAGTTGAATAAGGCTATTGATGAATAACCCTTCTATTCTCACTGTTGATCACACGATATGCACCAAGTATGTTATTGACGATGGAGCCAGTACATGATCATTGCAGGTCACACAAAACCACTGAGATGAATGAATTATCATAGTTTTTTAATCCATGTGTATGTGAAAATCTTTTAGGATACCCCAAGAAGTTATTTGATAGAGATGACATGCATAGATGATTTCCACTGCCTTTTATTTCCACCGCATTGAGATCCATACAAGTCACCCTATCTAAAATATGGAATAAATGTTAGATCTCATTGATTATACTTCCACCCCCTAAATTTTGCGACTTGATATAAAAAATAATAATTAAATGGAGGTGGATAGAAGAAATTCACGATGAATAAGTGGTCATGCTCAAATAATTCCATGCTAAGATCCAACATGTAACATGGTAAAAACAACTGAATGATTTCAAGAAGAGAAACTTAAGAAATTAATTTCCATGCATGTGAATTTTAACCACATGAATGAGTCATAAAATCACTTGACTATATATAAGTCATGAGATCACCTAATTTTATCTTAGTCATGTGATATCATAATTACATATCAGTCAAGCATTCACCCAGTGTCAGATCAGTCATGTGACCACTCGATCAGGGTTACACCACCATATAAATCAAATCCCTTAACAAAATCATATAAACCCCATTCATACATTCAACAAATGAAATATTTAAATCCATTGCTGAAATTGATGAACACAAAAAATGAGGGTTTGTATACCAGTGTTTAACCCATTTATCATGGATTTCCTCAATAAAATGCGACCACATTCCATCATTATAGATAGGTAGACTCCTCATTGGGAAACACATTATTATATTCCATTAATAATGAGTATACCTATCAATAATATAATAGTGAATTATCTCTAAGCTCGATGGTGAATTTATTATCCATAATGTGAACTAGACCAAATGGGGTATCCCTTATAGAGTAAGCTCGTATTCATTCTTAATGGATGACAAACTCCAGATGCCTCTACTTATCAAACCCAATTCTAGACGTAAAAAATTTAGAAAGATGGTAGGATGGGTTTTCAAATTGGGCATAGTACCCAAAGAGATCCCATTAAGGATTTCAACAATCATGATTCACCAAAGGGAGAAAGAGAGAGAGATTTGGGAAGCCTTAATGTTCAAGACCCTTTGAAACCTAATGTGACACTCTAATTAAATGTGTAAAACCCTCCACTGTCTAATGTTTCTCACACCAATAATGACTCATAAGAGATTAGATATATGGGTTGATCATTCCATTAGCATCACTAAAATTACTCCTTGTATCTCATTCCTTGGTGTAATCCCCAATAGCAATATTGAATTCCCTCAAATGGCTATACTCTCAAGGAATATTTCCATGGCAACCTCATCTGCATAATCCCTACTCAATTCTCTATTTCATTTCATTTAATGACATATGCATAATCGAGAAAAGAACTATATGAACTCTTGTTCCTATTTATATAAGATACATATTACACTTTCTTGAAGGTTGCATCCCCATATCCAACAGCCGAATCCCCAATAGGTTATATAGCTACCTTTACCTATTGTAAACCCAGATACTCAAGAATTATGTTAAAACATGTGGCCAATATCTTAGTAACATGACATTAAAATACATAAAAAATAATACTAGATAATATTAAACAACATGGCATGGCCTTAACACATGACACAAAACTCTGCTATTTGAACTATGTGGGATTTGATTCCAATTTCAATGGGATTCATAGGACGCCTCCCAATGAATCAAAAATAATATCATTTAACATTGATCTATGTCCTCATTAGACTATATTCCCCAGGAGATTATTTATTTCCCCCACTTGTATCTATGTTCCCATGAGTTTGGACGTCCCATTCATTTGGGAAATATTCCATATGGTACATACTTTCATTAAGTCATATTCCGAGTGCCATCATACCCTCATATGGAGGGTCACTTTCCTACCGGTTTGAATTATATCACTATCATCAGGATATATTATTTTTGGGAACCATCCTCACAAGGAAACATCCCTTTGAGAGGTTAACCCATCTTCACCAAGTCTTATTCGCCTATAGGTTATCTAGAAAGGTACTCTAATGTATATACAAACACCAACCACTGTTATGTATCTATTTTCATGCCATCCTAATCAAATGACATTAAATTTTACATATCAGTACTTATTAAATGAACTTAAATGTAATGATATGTGACACCCCAAGATTTTATTTTTATTTCTTATGAAATAAACATGAATTATTTTATAGCATTATTTACATGAAATTCCATGTATAAATGAACTATTATATTGTAAACCTTTATAAGATATACATTAAATACCAATTTATGAATAATAACAACTAGATTATAAAAAAATGTGTATAAGTGTTTCATATAAATTAAGTGTATTAATTAATTCATAATAATTAAGTGTTCAATTTTTTAAAAATTCATTTTATGCTTCAAAAATATGTTTTCTTCAATAATGGGATTTTAAGAATTTTGTATGCCGATATTATAATAAATTTATACCATTATTAGAAAATTGTATTCAATTTCATGAATATAATTTTTTAAATTACCATTCCATTATTATAGAAAGGATAATTTCTAGGATGCTTCTAAAAATATTTTCTTTTCAGTGAATAGTGATAAATACTAATTTTTGTAAAACTATCATTACTTTTTATTAAATAAAGTAACATAAAAGTTAAATTAAGTTTTAAATTTTGCATCAATGTAACATAAGAATAAATTAATTATAAATAATCAACATAATTACATAGTAATCAACATTACACTTTATTTTCATATAAGTTTAGTTTTTGGCACAAAACACATTTATCTAAAAACTATTTTTATGCGTGTAGTCTGTTTTAATCATATTAAATTAATTAAATAATTTTTTTAATAATGGTTTTAATTAAATTTATATAGTATATATTTTAAAATATATTTTCCATTCATTATATTTTTTTACAACAAATTGATTGGGTGTGTGTCCAGTTTTATGTATAAAAATGAATTTGTCGAAAAACATGATTTCATTGTATTTTGCACATGTATTTAAAATTAAATTCTCACCATTATATAAATTTAATATATTAATATGTATCCCATATATATAATAATAATAATTAATACAATTTAATAGGTTCATCATATTTTTTTCCCTAATGAATAATAAAAAAACTAAAAAAGTTCGCTTCCAGAGTTAAGGTTTAAATGATTATACACAGGGTTAATCCAAGATATAAGGATAGAAATTACATAAAATTTTGTCTAATTATAGTTTTTTTGGTGTATTGAAACAATATATTATCCTACCATTGAATTATTATTCATTTTTAGCAACATTAACATGAATGTGACCTTATATTATTAAAATATTTTAAGTAATTCCATGTATATCCCTCCACTCACTTATAAAAGGGAAGCAATTATCCTCTCTTATTCACACAATTTCTTCATTTTATATTATTCAAGATATAATAGAAAAAATTTCTAGAATATTTTCCTTCTTCCCATGCTTTATAGTATTATACTAATACAAATCTTTCAAGTATTAATTTTTTATTCCAAAAGAATGTCACTAAAAAAAGAGTTTTAAATAAGAACAAAGTTCTATCAATTTTATTTTCTTTTACACCATCTATAACCCCATTGAATCCATAAAAACATTATTAATCTAGTATAATTAAAATTATAAACTTTTTTTATGATTATATTAAAACCATTTTCCACTTATTCTCCATAAAATGGGAAATGAATGTATCGCTTTTTTTGTATGTGTCGACTACCACCTCTACGAAGTGATATGAATCATTTTCCACCAATATATTTCATAGATAGTTTTTATTATAAATTAAATGTATATCTATGATATTTATGATGTAATAATGATCCTTTATGGGTGTGGTTATTATTTAACATTATTATGTACCATCAATCAAAAAGTGGAAAACATCAATCATGTATATATAAGGAATACCATCTCTACAAAGTGATGTAATTAATTCTATACCATTTATTTTTATGAATGGTTAGGAAAATATATATAATTATAAATATTATAATTATGTACTAATTATTATTCCTTATATTATATAACCATGATTAAATTTCAAGGACCATAACTACCGGACTGAAACAAATATGAAAAAAATGAAACACTTAACACCCAGAAATGATAATTTTTATAAATAATTATTAATAATTTCTTATTCAAATAATATAAGTTCAAAATAAATTATATTATAAGTATATATATGGGTAATATATATAATTATAATAATTTTTAATTTATTTCATACTATCTTAGATATCTTTCAAAGAAATTCATACTTGAGGTTTGGGTTTTATGTTACAATCCTATTTTTACAAAGATTGTTTTTCTTAAATATAAAATAATGAAATTATATGATATTTCTCACAAAAATATTATTTATCTTATTATCCTATCTTAATTTCAATATAATACTTGTTTTATTTTCATTTTCCTCTCTTTAATAAATCAAGAGAATGAAATAATTTTTTAATTAAAGCCTAATTTATTTCTCTCTTTAGTCGGGAATGTTCTATATACATATCGATATTTTATTTAAAATGATTTAAAGAATAATTTTAATATTACCTATTTATTGTATAATATAATTTTACCCATATTCACTATAAATAAATTTTAATTATAATGAATATTCTTTTCATTTTCTGAATGAGGTAATTTTTTCTTCGTATAAAAAATGTTGAAGGAATATTTGGTTTAATGCACAACACTTAAACTAATATTCCCATCATGATGAATTATATCTTAATTAAAGCATACATTTTAATTTTCCAATTATATTTTCAAATAAAGTGTTTTATTTAATATTTTAGAAATTATTATATTTTAAATAAGTGAATTCAAAATTAAAAGGGCATTTTCCTCAATAATTATTCTCAAGATCTTTTAAAATAATTTTCTCCTGTAATAACATCAATTGATGTTTAATATGATTTTTAAGGGATATGATAAAATTTTATAATCTTTATTCATTTTATGAATAGTTTATGATCATGATGATGAAATACTGATTAGATCATTTTTATTTTCTATGAGATAACATGTGATGATGTGATAAATATTTTCATGATCATGTGTTATACATATAAATAGATAATGATTATTTGATAAGTGGACCTATTATATAACTATAATTAATTGGGTAAATATAGTGTTCTATGAGATCAAGGGGTAAAATGGAAGTTACCCCATTCATAAAAGAGGGTACACATGAGGTTATCCCAAGCCTGAAGAAGGTATTTGGGTTTTTAAACCAAGACTAACAAGTGATGAATGTTTTGGTGGGTAGAAATGACATAATATTAATATGGATATGATTATGGCACACATCATTCCTCTCTTTTTATAAGATAAACTAATTCCAATTTTATGATCTCATAGATCATTTTCTTTGATTCCATTATGATTCATTACTTATGAAAAACCAAATTTTTTGACACGAATAATGATTATGTGACTTTTTTGGTATGAATTTCAAATGTTAAGATCATGTTTTCATACCCTTATTCTAATGATATTTTTAAATATGATTATTGACATATATCAACATTTATTTCCCTTATTGATCATCTAATATCAACCTTTTGTGTATCATTTCCCTCCGTATATGAATATTGTTTTATGTTTGATATTTCAAAAAGGATGATAGTTGTAAAGAACTAAATTAGAGATGATATAGACCTTTTATGTGCTAACAGTTCATATATCCATGTTTACAAAAACACTAAACCGTTATTTTTGTAGTGTGGATCATAATAATATGTAATGAATATTAACTTAAGAAGATTTTATATTTGTATATGTAATGTTTGGGTTTCTGTAATTTTAGTCATAGCAGGGTTTAGTTTTTTGGAAACTAGGATAAGAAAAATGCAGTGTAACCATTAGGATAATCTTATTTATAAGAGGGAATCCATTGTTATAATAATTAATGGATTATTGTTTTCCAAGAAAATGCATCTCTTTATACATACTAGAAAGTGGATGTAGTTATAGAATAAATTCACCAAAGGGTAACAACTCTAAATGGGGTGGATTGGGTATTTAATCAATCTTCACTGGTGCACTATGAGTGGGACTAAGAATACACACCTAGATAGACACTCCTAGGGGATATTCCTGGGTTAATCCACATTTACATCATAATCTATTATAATGGATTTGATGAGATAATGACCATGGATAACTAAGATTCAACCTATGGTGTAATATATTTTTAATAATGGATAATGAGTTAAAATTAATATATTGTTTTTAATTTTTATATGGTTTTACATTAGGATTATTTTTGTCCATACTATGATTTTTTGTTTCAGTCAATAGATTGAACTAAGAGGAACTGTGTTGATAATAAATGTGATAGATAATGCAGTGATTTTCCTCCTAAGTAAACAAATGTTATGGGATATGAATGAAAAATATTTTTACTATGATTATATAATATCATCAATCAATTAATTATTTTTACCATAAAAATGAGAAAAAGAAGAAAAATTATACTATTTATTCCTTCATGTGGTGACATCCACCTTTGTTAGTGGGTATGCTGATCCACTAATGCTGAGAAATTGATAAGTACCAATTAAAAGTTATATTCTATTATATATTGATTTAATTATGAAAATATTAGTTTAGATATTTATTTTTTATAAGGTATAGAATATTAATAGTGGAATTTTATCAAGAATAATACAAAACAAGAAGAAATGGAATCCATGGAGTTGGATGATTTTTGGAACTTTTATTTCAATAACTAATTACCACATATTCGTCATATTGAAATAGAAAAGGAATACAATGAGGTAAAGTATAAATATGAGGAACACATTAGTACATATGAGGTAAATTTTATAATACTAATGTGGTTTTATTATATGATTATCATTTATCTAGAAAGTGAGACTGATCATTAGTTTCTTAAAACCATGTCTTTGAATGGTTTCATCCATAGGAAAATTATATAGATATTAAAAAATAATTCTATGTGATTTCAATGTATAAAAAATATTTTAATCAAAAATAATTATCACTATTTTGATATGAAAATGAATAATAAATTTGAAATAAATTTTAATAAAAAACCATGGAGAGAAGAAGACGAGTCTCCTTATATAGAATATGTGTGTAATGAAAAATTAAAGAAATTGAATTCATGTGACTAGTAAATTAATTAAGTATAAAAATTATGGTCATTGTTTAATATAATTCCAATGTATTGGGATGAATTTATCTAATAATTTTACTCTAGAAAAATCTCCATAAAATACCCCACCCACACTCCATTGTTTCAAATGTAAGGAGCATGCACGTTATTCTATCAAATGATAGAGTTTGAGGGTTAGTGATGATGATCGATGTGAGTATCCTTTTATTAATATAGAAATTGGGAAATCTCATGGGATCACTATATAAGATATGAGGTATGATAATGATGTGGTGAAATTTACACTTACCATCCAATCTCAAAATGTTAATGTATTATTTGATGAAGTTTATACCAACAATTTTATATCTAAATAATTCTATAATAGTATCAAATTATAACCTCAATTATTGGGTGTTAAATTAGATATAAAAACTATTAATGGTTTAATTATATCTTCTATGGTAAATGATTCTTATATGATTGGATTTTGTGGGAATTTTCTTTCTATAAATCGTTTTATTCCCCATATAGTTGAAATTGATGTGATTTTGGGAATAGATATGAATCAATTATATAAATCACATATAAATTACCAAGGAACATAAGTAATGTTTTATATTATGAACCTACTAGTGGTTGTATATATATGTGAGGATTAATGTGAACATACTATTAAAATTTCATTCATTACATAGTTCTTGATCCCTTTTCAAATTGGGTGATTATCTCAGATGGTTGGGGAGGAACTCAACAAAAAAGATATTCCCATTGTATTGGATCTTATTGAAACATTTTTCGAATATATTCCTAATCATCCTTTGAATCACGATGTTTATTTATCAATATTAATCATACTTGGTTCAAAAATTTCTTATAATACTCTATACAGAATGGTCTTGAATGATTTGGAGGGATTGATGAAGAAAATCCAGGAGAATCTTGATAATGGATTCATTATAATAAGTGCATCACCAAAGGATTCACCCATTATTTTTTTAGGAAAAGATTAATCAAATTACACTTTACAATGATTATTGGGAACTTAACATGGTCATGATCGAGAATATGTATCTTTACCCTATATTGATTATTTTTTTAATTAATTACGAGGAGCACAATATTTTTCCACAATTGATCTTTGGTGTGAATACAATAAATTGAGTGTAATAATTTATTTCATATATATGATAGAATTTCATTCTATATATAAACAATATTGTTTTATAGTTAATCCATTTAGTCATACTAATTCCCATACTATCTTCATAGATTTAACGAATAGTGTCTTTAGAGATTATATTGATATTTTTGTCGTAGTGTTTATATAAAACATTTTATTATATTCTGTTATCAAGGAAGAGCATGAATATCACTTGATGATTATACTAAATACCCTAAAAAATAATAAGTTTGATTAATTATTTAACAAGTGTTAATTTTGGCTATAGAAAGTTTAATTTTGGTTCATGTAATCCAAAGATAGGGTATATCAGTGGATCCATCACGAAAGGATTTTATTAGACATTGGCACAGACCGACCATGGTAACTAAGATGTGTAGTTTTATTTGATTTACTAAATATTTTCAATTATTTGTTAATAATTTTTTCATGGATACCTAATCAAAACAACACGTTAACTTTAAAGGGAGTCATGTTCCTTTAGATTGATGAACGTGAATAATATTTCAAGGAATGAAAGGGAAGGATGGTATGTGCACCAATTCTAGAACTACACTACAATGGTAAAGGGTTATTAATATTCTAGGACAAATTGAAGACGGGGTTGTTATGTTTTCATATAAGTAATGATGATAGATTATTTATTAAGTTAATTATGATTCATGAGAAAAATTACCCGACTTATGGATTATAATTAGTTATAGTTATATTTTCATTAAAATAGGGTGGCATTATATTTACATATAAATGTGTGAAGTACATACTAATCATTAATTCTTATACTATTTATTTCCCTAGAAATATTTGAAAATGAAGTTGAGAAAATGGTTTGATTTTTTATAATATTATGACTGCTTAATAAAATAACACCCTGGAAAAGAAAATAAGGTACATTATGCTTTTTGTCAAATGGATCATGATAGATTATCTATTATGAGGATAAAAAAAGATTCAGTATTTACATATTTTGAAAATATTTATCGTGGAATCATAAAATAAGAAAGATTAATTGTAATAAGCTCGTAGACCATCACTTCAGTTAATCATAGATGTATGAATATGTATAGAGATATGAATCAGTATTTCTAGTGGTTCAACATGAAGATATATACTATGATTTATGTATCTCATTTTTTGGAACATATTAATGTGAAATCTAAGAGATAGAATTCTAAGGGTATGTTACAATAATTACATATTCCAAAAGGGATATAGGAAACAATCATTGTGGATTTCATTATTAGACCCCCAAAACATCAAAACACCATAATTTCATTTGGGTTATATTTGATCACCTTATAAAGTGAGTAAATTTCATTTGTTTCAAGTAATATTACTCTCTTGACCAAAATTCAAGGATATATATATTAAAGAAGTGGTAAGGTTTCATGGAGTTCCATATTCTATTGTATTTAATCAAGATATAAGGTTTACCAAGATTTTATGGTGAATTATTTTGCATGATCTAGATATAGAGTTGTATTTTAGAAAAAAAATATCATCCTTATATAGATTCTCAATCTGAGAGGACAATTTAAAACCTATAGGATATTCTAATATCATTTTATTATATTTAAAAGGTGGTTGGTATAAAAACCTTCATCTAGCCAAATTCTATTATAAGAGTAGAATTTAATCATGAACTTAGATAAATTCTTATATTGTTATATATGTAAATATGTCTTGTAATCTGACAATATAGGATTAAAATATAAAAATAAATCAATTTTTACTTGATCTAGTTGAGAAAATGTTTGATAAGGTTAAAGCTATTCAATAGAACATTAAGGTAGCTCATATTCTACAGAAGAGTTACACTTAAAATTAGCATGGATATTTGAAATTAGAATATGGTGATATGTTATTACTATGAATTTATACATGTAATATTGTTATGATATTTTCAAATAAGGGAAGGATTATACCTAGTTATATTTTTACGATTGATATTCTTCATTGAGTAGCGACTATATCATATTGTTTGGCTCTTCCACTTAACATTTCTTAAGATCAAGATGCATTCCTTGTTTTTTTGAGGATTTAAATACCTAATCCATCACATGTACTGAACTCAAAGGTTTCAAAAATATATAGTTATATTTTTAATGAAGATAAACTAGTATTAATGTTGGATCATAGAGAAAAATTTCTATATAATAAGACTACCCACCTAGTTAATGTTCTTGTGAGGAATCAAAAATTTGAGTAAGTTACATGGGAGCCCAATGATGCGATGAAACATTTATATTATCATTTTTGTATAAATGTGATGTTATTTTAAGGGTAAAATTCATTTTGAGTGCATTATAATGTAACACTCAATGATTTTTTATGTATTTCCTTTTAAACAAGCTCCATATATTCTATATCTTGATTTACATGCAAACCTAAGTCTAAATGAATCGTGATATACTAATCCTTTATAAGATAGAAATTAAATTCGTAGGTATGAGATGAGAAAACCACAATATTAAAAAGATTTATTATTTCATTAAAAAATACAAAAACATATATTAATGTATATCAATTAATTTCTCTATTTTCAGTAAAGTCATATATGTATCAAAATATATTTTATTCTAAAATGGTTTTTAATGTATTTTCTACATGAAAATTAAAATTGATTTATAATATTTTTATAAATTATATTTCATTTAATGAATATAATTTTTGAAATCGGTATTTAAATATTATCTTTTGGTAAATTTTTAGTATTTTTTGTTAAAATACTAACTTTTCATTTAATAGTGAAAATATCGATTTTTAATATTTTCATTTATTTTTTAAAAATGAAACAATCTAAATGAACCATTATATTTTGAATTTTATATTAATGTAAAATAACAATACTTTAATAATAAATAATATAATTAATAACATATAAATGATCATTGTACTTGATTTTTTTAATAGTCCATTTATGGGCATCAAAACACTTTTTTCTTAGAACAGTTTTTATACACGCAATGTGTTTTTATCTTAATAAATTAAATAAATAAAAATTTATTCGTGGTAATTATAAAGAAAATATATTATATTCTCATTATAATATTTAAACATTAATTATATTAATTTTAAATGTCATATAATGGAATTAAATTAAGTTTTATTCTTAAAATGTATTTTCCAAAAAATGATTTTTCATTACATATTGAATGATTTTTTAAAATTAAATT
The DNA here is from genome assembly GCA_963277665.1 of Viscum album. Classification (NCBI taxonomy): domain Eukaryota; kingdom Viridiplantae; phylum Streptophyta; class Magnoliopsida; order Santalales; family Viscaceae; genus Viscum; species Viscum album. The sequence goes on from OY728138.1 coordinate 774,570,035, forward strand.
CTTATAATTATAATTATTGAATCTAGTAAAATTATTTTAATATTTATAAATATTTTAATTAATATAATTTAATTGGATTCACTTTTTTTCATAATTAATTGTAAATAGAGTAAAAGTTTTTTACAACTCTTAAGGTGAAAATGAATTTACAAGGGGGATTAAACAAAGTAATAATATAAGTAATTCCAAATAATGTTGTATAATAATTATTTTTTAGAATTTATAAAACTTATCATATACTTGATTCAAATTAATTTTCATTATAAACCACATTCACATTAATGTGACCTCATATTATAGAAATATATTATGTAATTCATTGTGTGTCTCTCCCCTCACTATAAAAGGGAACCACTTCTCATCCCTTATTCACATAATATAATCACTCTATTTGAAAAAAATGGATCTATAACAATCCTACATTCCATTAAATCTTTCTATATCCCATGGTGTTCTCTTATGTAGAATCTTTCGAGGTCCCAGGAGTATGATAAAGGAGGTATCTCAGAGAAAAGGAATAAATATTAACAAATCTCTTTCAATTTTATTTCTTCTTTCACCATCTATAAACCTATTGTGTCCATTAAAACATTATCAAAAAATTATTATAAATATAATATAAAGTTATTATGATTATTTAATGACCATTTCCCATTGATTCATTCTCAAATGGGGAAATTAAATCATCTCCCATGTATACTTGTGGACCACTACCTTTATATAGTGATATGATTCATCTTCCAACACCGTCATTCGTTGATAATTACTATGATAAATTTAATTTATATAAATTATATTTATGAAATAATTGTGATATTGTAAAGGTGAATTATTATGTTCTTTTTTCATATATCAAAAAGTTGAAAACATCATTAATCTGTATGTAAGGAATACCTTCTCCTCGAAGTGATGTAAATCATTTGTTATCACACATTTATATGAATATTTATAAATTTTTATATAATTATTAAATATTAAAATAATGACATGATTAATTTTAAATATATTATGGAACCATCGACAATGTGTATGGACCATAACTATCAAACTAAAATATACATGATAAAATGAAACAATTAACAACTGGAAACAATGATATTAAAAAATGATTATTAATAAATTGGTGTTGAAATGATATAAGTGGATAATATATGGTATAATAGGTATTTATATGGTTCTAGTATATAATTATAATAAATATTAACTTATTATTCATATATATAGAGTACTTATTATGCATGTCATACTTGAGGAAAGGGTTTTATGTTACATTCTACTATTTAATGGGAATGTTTATACTTAAATTTATGATGATGAAATTATATTATATATCTCACCCAATTAATTATTTTATATTAATATGTTTATGTAAGAACCCAGGTTTTTTTATAACGGGTCAAAATCCAGACCCTGTTTGAATTTTTTGACTTGTTTCTGAGTAAACTGGAGAAAATGGGCAGGTTCTGGAAATTTCCAGACTACACGCCATGTACTTTACATACACACCGTTTATATGTTAAGCGAGTGACCGGCCTTGTGCTCGCCAAGTATATGCAGTGTGACGACCGTGTAGAAATTTCATACTACACGGCGTGTAGTTTCCGACACGCCGTGTACCCATGACCGTGTGGAGGCTATACATGGCATGTAGGCATGTTGGCCAGGTAGAATCGGTTAACCAAGTACACGTCGTGTCCTCCATGGACACGCCGTGTAGTCTGAACGTGTATGAGGGATATACATGGCGTGTAGGCCTGTTGGCAGGGTATATTTTTTAACCAAGTACACACCGTGTCCTGCTTGGACACGCCGTGTAGTCTGGCTGTGTATCAGGGAAATTCATGGTGTATGGGTAAGTCGGTGAGGAAGAGAAGGAAAACGAAGTACACACTGTGTACCCCCAGGTATATACTGTGTACTCATGTCAGTAGGTTCTGGAAAGTAGGTCGGCAGAATTCCAACTGCCAAATGAATAGTTAAATGATATACACGGTGTGTAGTCCTAAAGTACATGCTGTGTAGTTTCTTTTTTTTTTGCGTTAAAATAGGAAGTAGCCTCTTATTGAGGTAGAACACACCTTGTGTCACCCGGTTTCACGAACCAAGCCGTCCAGAGCTTCCACCTCTTCCCGGTTCTCCGTCCGAAGTTGGATTCGATTATGATTAGATGCGTTGGAACCCCCTCAATCTACCACGTTTTAGATCTAATTGGAGGCTGTTACCGGAGGAGTAGCATCGTACGAGTCTCAGGTAGGTGGTGCATACCTATTTTTGTGTTTTCATGGTCATTTAGGTGGCGCAGACTTCGGAGTATTTTTAGATATTTTGAGTGGGACCCGTTTTATTTGCTGTTTCATATTGAATTATTTATTGGACAAATGGGATGCCTTTGGGTATGCCCTATTACCAGTTTTTCTTGAGCGGGGCCGGGCGAGGGGCCATAGCTCATCGGGGCATTTTGGACGGGGGATGCCAAAATGGTTAAATTTGAATTGTATTGTTATAAATGGTTGAGTTTAATTTGTTAAGCCTGATATAAATTGTTAGAGGCATTCAAGACCTCAGGGCTGGTATGAGACAACACCTTGCATAGTGCAATTCAACTGTTTAGATTTTTTTCCTATTTATGTGTTCTATTTAAATATGTTATATATGCAATTGCTGAATTGCATGAGATGGATCCTTTGTGTGGTGTTGGGCATGGCCCGGATATTGTTGAGTGATGTTGATCATAGGTTGGTCTTGGCCTGAGTTACGTTGGGTGGTTTTGACCACGGGATTGGGTGTCATGGATGTCGGCTTGAGGCAGTATGACTGTCAGTTTGGGCATGGCCTGGGTTACTTGGATGGTGATGCTATCAGACTTGAGTGACATTGTCATAGGGACATGAGGTGTCAGATGTGTGGTGGCTTAGGTACTATTTTGGTGAATACTGCTCACCCAGAACTTTGAGTAGTGTGCACACAAAGATACTCCGTGATGAGGTGGTTTTGACCAATCGTGTGGGTAGAGGCCCCCGTAGATGCGGTTTAGGTACTTTGGTTGGGGGTGATTTCCATAGAAATACATGTGGGAGATGAGGAGCCTTTAGGGGATAGCATTGAGGCTATCGGGTTGGGCGAAGAGGCTTGCCATTATTTGAGGGAAAATATCATTGTCCCTCCGGGTACTTGATTTGAGGGCAGACATCGCTGTACCTCTAGTACTTCTTTGAGAGAAGACAGTGTTGTCCCTTCGGTACTTCTTGAGGACATACATTGTTGTTCCTCTAGGTTACTATTCTTGGGCGTGCCTTCGGGACGTCGGTACTTGAGACATGCGGTGTCAGGAGGAACATGGTCCCAAGTTACATGACAGGATTCTGGCATTGGCCAAAGCAATTGACACTCCATGGTGGATGCTAACCACCAGGGGAGTTTGTGATTATTTGTGCATTGTTCCGTTTACTACTTTTCTAATAAATGCATGCTTGCATAAACACTTATATTAGGTACGCACCATTGGGTGGTATCCTACTGAGATTTGTCTCACACCCTGCATGGGCCTTTCGGGACGCGTATAGAATTTATGGATATGCATGCAGGAAAGAGGCCAGCTTCAGGAGTTGGGCTGCGTTAGTTGTTGCATGAAGATGGTATGGACCTTCGGGTCTTACTTAGCTGGAGTTATTCTGTTTTGTTTCCTATTCTGTATCAGCATGCTTACTTGTTGTAGCTATAGTTGGTTAGCCATTGACACCTTTTTATATTCAGATATGTATGACCTACTTTGTATTCATGTGTTATTGTTCAGTAGTAGTTACATGTTATCAACATGCTGTTGTGTTTATTTCCGCTTCTGTTGTTATATTTATTGCTTATGCTGTTTATTGAAATTGAATGTGCTTCCGCTCTGCGGTTCTGGTTCGAGTCTACTGAGTCATTTATTCCACTGCATCTTTACTGTTATACTTGGACCAGTACTGTTATTATTATCCTCTAAGAGGGTATATCCTCCCCACTATACCTATCAGACCCTCACTGCTAGTCGTCAGCCTTTGACGTTCGGGGAGGTGCACCTAAGGTAGTAGCACCCAACCCGTTTAGCACTGTTCGGGTGGCTGTTCGGGTCTGGGTCGTTACAAAGTGGTATCAGAGGAGTTCTTGATAGAGATTTAGTAGCAGCGTTTTACTGGCTACTAATGAGATTGAGACTTCTCTTTTATTTATGCTGGTTGTACTATTTGGGATATGGTAGACTGGAGATAGGATGTTACTGGAACTGGGTTTCGAGCTTGTTCTTGGGTGCCTGCAGCCCCAGCTATGAGGGATGGACCAAGTTACCTTGGGTAGAAATTGCTGTCTTCTTTTTGCTCAGATTAAAGTTTATATGATTTCCACCTTGGTGGATCACTTGGTGTGTGAGGTTATTGATTGTGATATGTAACCCTTGACCCGGTGTGTTATGGGAGAATTGGACCTTGGACCGGTATGGCACGGCTTGGTTTCTTGGATTTTGATAGACACATTTTTATGGTATTTCAATTTCATAACTTCATGTATGCTTTGTGAAGTGATAACACCATGTGAATAAAAATCAAATTCCATGATTTATATGATTTGAAATGTGAATAGGTGAAATTCCTGATAGAATTTCTTGTTGTTGCAATATGTATGCCATGCTTTATATTTGAAAAATTGCATGTGTCAGGATATTTGGTTCTGGCTCTTATGAGAGCAGGCATGTACATTAGTTGAGGTGATTTTGATCACTAGGATTGGGTGACTCGGTCGTCGGTTTGAGGCAACGTTAGTTGTCAGGATGGGCATGGCCCGAGGTACTTTTGATACTTGGCCCTGATAGGGGCGGGTAAGGAGGCCATGAGTCCGGGATGCCATGGGGCATGGGTTGCAGTGGGGGAGAGTAAGGGTAGTAGTTATGCACTGCCTTTTACTGCTTTCTTATATGTGTTGAATATATATTGTTATATATATATATGGGTTGTCTGACCATTTATGATATTTAGTGGGTTCCTTTTTGGGTGACTCAGATGGAGTGTCAGACGGGAGATGGTACAATGCCGTAGGTACGGGATTAGGTTCAGGATCCAGTACAGGTAGAGCAGGAGCCACAGGTACAGGATCAGGGACAAGATCCAGTACAGGCAGGGTAGCAGCCGGGTTTGGCAGCGTTCGAACCATGGCTCGATGAGAAACTCCGAGCTAGCTTAGTGCTTGTCTTGCAGGGGATCGACAGAGGTTCGTAGGGTATAGATCCATCTATGGAATATCTGACGTGGGAGTTCCGGTCGCGACATCCATCACATTTTCAGGGTGAGGGTGGTCTGCAGGCGGCTGAGAACTGGATAGAGAGTATGCAGATGATCTTCGAACAGCTCGAGACTCCTTCAGGGCGGAGGGTCAAGCTGGCAACGTACATGCTGAGAGGACCTACGAAGCGTTGGTGGGATGTACAGGTTCAGGCTCATAGGCACGAGGAACTGGCATGGAAGGACTTTGAGGAAAAGTTATTTGATCACTTCTACCCAGAGACACTAAGAGAAGAGAGATATTGGGAGTTCTTGAGTCTTCAGCAGGGAGACATGTCCATCATAGACTATGCATCTACCTTCATAGAGTTGTCTCTCTTTACACCTGGTATGGTAATCAATGACACGACTAGGGTGAGACGCTTCGAGGATGGATTACAACACGCCATTCGGGTCTAGGTGAATATCTTCAGGCTGGGTTATTTCTCAGAGGTAGTGAACCATGCACTCATAGCGGAGGGAAACCAGCGGGATATGCCTCAGTTTGGACAGATGAAAACTTCAGGTGATGGTTCAGACATCAGGAAGTGAGGACGGGATGAGTTCCAGCAGGGCAGTTAGGCTAAAGACTCAGCTAGACCACCTCGTAGCAGTTCTACAGTGGTTTGCTTCCAGTGTGGACAACCAGGGCATTTTCGGACTCAGTGCGATAGGCCTCCAAAGGAGTGTCGGGCATGTGGACAGGCCAGACACCTTGAGAGGTTTTGCAAGAAGCCTTCCCAGACAGCCGAAAGACAGGGACAAGGATAGACAGTGGCATCTGGAGTTGGTTCGGGTTCGGTACCTGGATAGGGTATCCAAGGTTTAGCTGCATGCGGAGGACATGACAGAGACAATGGGATCCAGCTGAGGGGTTAGTGGCCGGTGGCTGGAGCAGCACCGCAGGGAGGTCAGGCATCAGGAAACCGTACTTTAGGCCAGGTGAATGCTTTGGAGATGCCATAGGCTGAGCAGGCTGGTGAGCCGATGACAGTTAGAGGTACACTACGATGTAGCTGTGATTTCCATGTTTCCTTTTTGGCATGACCTGTAGAGGCATGTCCGTTTTGGGTGCACGTGATGCACATGATCTATGTGGACTGACTAGATTCTAGTTAGTGGGATTGACACCATATCAGGTGTGTGATATATATATATATCTGTGTGTGTGTGTGTGTGTGTTTGTGTGTGTGTGTGTGTGTGTGTGTGTCTGAGATGCGTTGCATTAGGGGCATCAAGGATGCAAGTTACTTGAGGTGTCGTGGGCATCAGGGAATTGAGGATGTGGGTTACTTGATGTGCCTTGGGCTTCGAGGAATTGAGGATACGGGACACTTGAGGTGCTAGGCACCAGGACCTCATGGAGGCGGACATCGGTGCAGTGTGGGGTACGTTGGGTGTCGGGAACGACACAGGAGCACCTATGAGGTGCAGGGGTGACAATGCGTCATGAAAGAACTATGTGTCCATAAAACAGGTTAGTAAACCTTGTTTGTTTTGAGTTTTGTTAGGTTGAGACCAGGTTAGGCGATTCCTAAGGTGGGGATCCCCCTTGAAGAATTTAGCTAGGACCTTTGAGACCGGGGAATTCCGGGTTACTTTGAATTGGTTGGTATGTTTGGTGCCATCTTCGGGTTTCGTTTGATAGCTCGTGGATGGGCTATGTTAAGGTGGGGAGATTTTAAGAACCTGGGTTTTTAGAACAGGCCAGAATCCCAACCCTATTTGATTTTTTTGGCTTGTTTCTGAGGAAATTGGAGAAAATGGGAAGGTTCTCGAAATTTCCAGACTACACACCGTTTAATTTACATACACACCGTGTATATGTTAAGCGAGTGACCGACCCTGTGCTCACTGAGTACATGCTATGTGACGACCGTGTAGAAATTTCATACTACATGGCGTGTAGTTTCCAACACGCTGTGTACCCATGACCGTGTGGAGGCCATACTTGGTGGGTAGTCCTGTTGTCCAGGTAGAATCAGTTAAACAAGTACATGTCGTGTCCTCCTTGGACACACCATGTAGTCTGGCCGTATATGTGGGATATACAATGTGTGTAGGCCTGTTGGCCGGGTAGATTTTTTAACCAAGTACACGCCGTGTCCCGCCTGGACACACCAAGTAGTCTGGCTGTGTATGAGAGAAATACATGGCGTGTGGGTAAGTCAGAGAGGAAGAGAAGGAAAATGAATTACACTTCGTGTACCCCCAGGTATACGCCATGTACTCATGTCGGAAGGTTCTGGAAAGTAGGTCGGTAGAATTCCAGCCGCCAAATGAATAGTTAAATAATATACAAGGTGTGTAGCCCTAAAGTACAAACCATGTAGTTTCTTTTTTTTTTGCATTAAAATGGGCAGTAGCCTCGTATTGAGGAAGAACACACCTTGTGTCGACCAGTTTCGTGAACCAAGATGACCGAAGCTTTAACCTCTTCCCGGTTCTCCATCCGAAGTTGGATTTGATCATGGTTAGATGCGTTGGAACTCCCTCAATATACCGCGTTTTAGACCTAATTGGAGGCTATCACTAGAGGAGTAGCATCGTATGAGTCTCAGGTAGGTGGTGCATACCTCTTTTTGTGCTTTCATGATCATTTGGGTGGTACGGCCATTGACGCGTTTTCAGATATTTTGAGCGGGACCCGTTTTATCTGCAGTTTCATATTGAATTGTTTATTGGACCAATGGTATGAATTTGGGTATGCCATGTTACCAGTTTTTCTTGATCGGGGCTAGGCAAGGGGTCGTAGCTCATCAGAGCATTTGGGCCAGGGGATTCCAAAATGGTTAAATTTGAATTATATTATTTTAAATGGTTTAGTTTAATTTATTAAGCCTGATATAAATTGTTAGAGGCATTCAAGACCTCAGTGCTGGTATGAGACAATACCTTGCATAGGGAAATTCAACTGTTTATATTGTTTTGTCTGTTTGTGTGTTCTGTTTTAATATGTTATATATGCAATTGCTGAATTTCATGTGCTGGACCCTTTGGGTGGTGTTGGGAATGGTCCAGATATTGTTGAGTGATGCTGATCATAGGTTGGTCTTGTCCCGGGTTATGTTGGGTGGTTTTGACCACAGTATTGAGCGTCATGGACGTCGGCTTGAGGCAGTACGACTATCAGGTTGGGCATGGACCGAGTTACTTGGATGGCGAGTCCATCAGACTTGAGCGGCATGGTCGCAGGGACATGAGGTGTCAAATGTGTGGTGGCTTAGGTACTATTTTGGTGAATACCACTCACCCGGAACTTTGAGTAGTTTGCAAATAGAGATATTTTGTGATGAGGTGGTTTTGACTAGTCGTGTGGGTAGAGGCCCCCATGGATGCGGTTTAGGTACTTTGGTTGGGGGTGATTGCTGTAGAAATCCACGTGGGAGGTGAGGAGCCTTCAGGGGATAACATTGAGGTTATCGGGTTGGGGGCAGAGGCTCGCCGTTATTTGAGAGCAGAGATTGTTGTCCCTCCGAGTACTTGATCTGAGGGTAGACATCGCTATTGCTCAAGTACTTCTTTAAGGGTCGACATTGCTGTCCCTCTGGTACTTCGTGAGGACATACATCATTGTTCCTCCAAGTTACTATTCTTGGGCATGCCTTCGGGATGTCGGTACTTGAGACACGCGGTGTCAGGGGGCACATGGTCCCGGGTTACATGATAGGATTCCTGCGTTGTCTGAAGTAGGTGAAACTCCATGGTGGCTGTTGAGCACCAATGGAGTTTGTGATTATTTGTGCATTGTTCAGTTTACTTCTTTTCTTATAAATGCATGCCTGCTCAAACACTTATATTAGGTATGCACTATTGGGTGGTATCTTATTGAGATTTATCTCACACCCTGCATGGGCCCTTCAGGACGTGTGTAGACTTTATGGATTTGCGTGCAGGAAAGAGGCCAGCTTCAAGAGCTGGGCTGCACTAGTTGTTGAATGGAGATGGTATGGACCTTGGGGTCTTACCTAGCTGGAGTTACTCTGTTTTGTTTCCTTTTCTGTATCAGCATGCTTACTTGTTGTATCTACAGTTGGTTAGCCATTGACGCCTTTTTATATTCAGATATGTATGACTTTCTTTGGATGCATGTGTTATTGTTCAGTAGTACTTACATGTTATCAGCATGCTGTTGTATTTATTTCTGCTGTTGTTATATTTATTGCTTCCGCTGTTTATTGATATTGAATGTGCTTCTACTCTGCAGGTCTGGTTCGAGTCTATTAATTCATTTATTCCACTACATCTTTACTATTATACTTGGACCAGTACTGTTATTATTATCCTCTGAGAGGGTATAGCCTCCCCACTATACCTATCAGACCCTCGCTGCTAGTCGGCAGCCTTTGGCGTTCGGGGAGGTGCACTTAAGGTAGTAGCACCCGACCTGTTTAGCACTATTCAGGTGGTTGTTTGGGTCCGGGTCGTTACAGTTTATTTCTTTGTATTAATGGTTTTACTTTCATTTCCTCTCTTTATGTACTAAACAGATTAAAATAATTTTTTTAAGGAAAAAAATATTTCTCTCTTCAACCGTGATATATTTTTCTTTCATATCAATATTTTATTTAAAATATTATCAAAACATTTGGTACCATTCCCAATTTATTATATAAATAAATTATTACACATGTTTTAAATTCAATAAAAATGTTCAAGGATAATATTCTTTTCATTCTCCAAATGTGGTACTTTTGAATTTTAACAAAAACATGAGTGGAATCTTTGTTTTAAAATACACTACATGAATGGATTATCCCACCATCATGAATTCTATTTTATTTTATTATTCCATTAAAAATTTACAATTTTATTTTTAAATAAACTGTTTTCATTAATAATTTGTAAAATTATAGCTTTTAAATAAGTTATTTCAAAATAAAAAAGGTATTTTCCCCATGAAATGATCCATAGGATTTTTAAAGTTCTTTTCATCTATAAAAAATACATTGATTTTTCTAATTAAATAACGGGGATATGATATAATGATACTATCTCAATTATTTTTACAAATGGTATATGATTTTGATGTTGAAATATTGATGACACCCATTCTCTTTTCTAAAGGGTAAGTTATGATGATAATTTTTTTTTCATAATCTTATGGGATAAATATGAATTGATTATGATTATGTGATATGCTAGTCCATTATATCTCTATAAGGAATTATTTTAATATAAATGTAGTATAAGATCAAAGGGTACAAGAAATGTTATCCCAATCCAATCATAGGTGGTTTTCCAAATCCTGTTGTACGTACATTGGTGGTCATACCCAACCTAAAATGTTATGAATGTGTTGGTGGGTTTCTGTGAAATAAGATTTGTATTATTATAATTATTAAAAACTTTATTCCACTATTTTATAACATGATATTATTATAATTTTATGATATCACAGATCATGTTACTTGATTACATTATGATTCTTGTCTTCTAATGTACCATGTTTTATTCCATGCCTCATGATTATATTTATTATTGTGTATGAATTTAAAATGTAAATATCATATTCACATACTTTTATAATTAGGATATAATTACACATTATTATTTAGTGATATCTTCCTTGATTGAAATTACTAAGAATATGATCTCACCCTTTCTTATGTTTCATCATCCATATGATACAAATAATTTTTTTAAGTATGATATGACTAAGAAGGGTGGTAGTTGTGAAGTAATAAATGGTAAATTAGGTAGATATCTTATGTACCACTTATTTTATGAATATATGTTTCTAGAGACAATAAAACTTTATAGTTATGGTGTGTATAATAATGATATTTGATGAATATTCATATAAAATTATGTAATGTTTATGTATGTAATGTTTCGGTCACTATATGTTGTGCACCATTAAGTGGAACCAAACGTCAAGGGTTTTGATTAATTTCAAAATGATATGTTGGTGTAAGAACACGATTTTTTCACTCAGGTATGGATCCTTTAATTTTCGGTCTAAATCTTTACTTTTGACCCTATATGGATGCCTAATTAGTTAGCAAAGGTTATGATGGTTTCTGGGGATTATTTGGAGCTCAAAACACCTCTTTTTAGGGAAAATAGGCCAAGTTACACGGTTTGTGCATAGTTAGCACATAGTTTTCCGAACTGTGCATATTGTGTTTTTCCTGATAGTGGCACCTCGCACGGCTTGCGCATTGCCGTCCAACAAAACCATGCGAACAACCTTTTTTGTCCAGGGTTGGATAGAACCATCTCACATGGTTTGCGTATGGTTTGAAAAACCGTGCAGAAAAACCGTGCATAGGCTAAAAACATGTGTAAAATGATTAAAACAACCTTAATGATCTATTAATCCTTCCCCTTCCACCCTTATCTGAGTTTATGTGGAATTGACCTAATTATCTCTCATTTTGTAGCATTTTGAAGATCTAAACTTAGTATCAAGAGATCTCCTTCGTCCGACATCCGATCATGCTTCCGTTCATCACGTTCGATGCACAACGATAAGTACTTGAGTTCTCTTTAGCCGTTCTTCTCCTCTTTCAATATCGACCTAGTTATCTCCAAGTGAGTGTTTTTCACCTCCTCTTAGATCTACTATGATCCAAGTCAAATAAAGGGATGATACCGGAGGAGACGTCTCGTATAACCCTAAGTTGGGTGGTCTATAACTTATCCCTAAAGTTCGTTGATTTATGAATATTTGTTCGGGGCCCACTGGATTCGTTGGAAATCATATCTTAAATTAAAATCCCATGATTATACTTGTTTGAATCGTATGGTTATGATCATTCCAAAAATGTGATTAGTTGTTATGAGTTTCACCCACAACTCAATGCACCTCATGTCAAAGGTTATTCCTTAATTGGGGTTTTAGTGTTTTGACACATTTGAGCCACCGTTTGGGTGTGCCTTTACTTGACCATAATAAAAGTGAGTCTTTTATCATAAATGGATTATGATTACTGAGATTGGTATAATGGAATGCACAATGTATGCTCAACACTTGACCCGCATAAGGTAAGTGCTTACAAATGTTTATTAAATGTGAAATCTGAAATTTGAAATGACAAGTAAACTAAGTATATAACTTGTCCTTATTAAAAGAGATTGAATAAAGGTTACATGTCCATAGAACCCCTTTTCCTATTCATGGAAGGTAGTAGAGTGAACCTCAATAATTGATTATTACTTAATGTTTAAATAACAATTGATTAAATGGTTGCAATGCTACATGGCCTATCCAAACTAATGGAAGACAAGGATTGGACTAATTGTTTCAACTCTACTTGACCTATCCAAACTATTTGAAGGCAAGACATGAACCAAATGAATTATTACATGATTACAATATCAAATAAAAAAGGACCGACTCAAGCTTGACTTGGATTCAGAGTGGAGAATACCTTGGGTCTCAAGAACCACATTCCGATTCAAGGATATAGTTTTATTATGTTAATACCCACCTAGACTCTAGTTATTTTCAATTCCTTGGATTCCTGGTATACTACCATTGGGTCCCTTTCTTTATTACAGGATACCTCAGATACAATCCTTGGATCTAGAATTGACTAGTAGGTGCCATGGGGAAATCGCAAAAGGCCTTGTCTTTGCTTATCCCCATTTTACCTTGGTTGATCACCTTAGACTATATAGGCCTCTTATTGTGGAACTCCTAGGATTACGCTCCTTGGATTACACTCTTACACCTTAGCTAGACTTAGATACTACTATGCTATATTTCCACGATTTTATGTTAACTTGGTTTTTACCCTAGAACTCCCTCACTGGATATCATTGTTTGGATTCCTTGTTACGTCTCGAGACCTTCACTATTTATACTATCTTGAGATGATGTCAGTGTTGGCTATGCCTCACATGACCTATTAACATTAAATGGCAATTAATTAATTAATTAACTAGTGACATATTCAGAAAACAACCAAGGGCTGAAGTAGGTACTTGGTTATTTAGTTATTTTGTACTTCTTGATTTACCTTATATATATTATTGCACACTACTATATTCCATTACGTGGGCTGGATGTTATAGAAACCATTGGTGGTGGAAAACTGAGATTTATTTCACACCCTCTTCAAGCACCGTTTGGTACCCGAATTATATTACATGGTTGAAGGTATTGAAAAAGAGAAGCATGAAGCTTCCAATACTTGATTGTGTGCTGATAGAATGGAGCTTGATAACATCTGACCGAGTAGGATCTCAGGATACTTGGAGTAGTCTTTCTTATTTTACCTTGTGGAACATGTTATTACTATTGTCTTGTATCCATTATTTCTATCTTTCTAGTGACATGACATTATATAATCATTGTTCGAGTTGATATAGTTATTGTTATTCTTGTTTATCTATTTCATTAGTTTGCTTCTACTATTTATTCATATTGCATTCGTTGTTTACTATTCATTTATATCCCTTCCGATGTGATACACTCTGCTAATGAGGGCATTGTCTTCCCAAAGACACACCCTTGGCCATTTCTTCTAGTCAGTAGCCTCTGGCATTCGGGAAGATGCGCTTGAGTCTATGTGCCCCACTAGGCTTGGGGCACCCCTAAAGTGGCATCCGGGTCTGGGACATCACAAATTTGTATCAGAGGTTTCTTGGGGCTGGCTGGATATTATAGGCATTTCATACAAAACTTCTCACATCTTACTTCACCTCTTACCAGGCTTAAAAATAAGGGTGTTAAGTTCATGTGCCCAGAAGAATGTGATAAATCCTTTCAGGAGCTTAAAGGGAGGCTTGTATCGGCACCTATTTTGATTCCTCCAGAACCTAGTAAAGGTTATATAATATTTCGATATGCATTAGGTATTGGACTAAGAGAAGGGTTGATGTATGAATACAAAGTCATTGAGTATGGATCTCAACAGTTGAGGCCTCAGAAGAGAAATTACTCGACACACGACCTTGAGCTTGAAGCAGTTGTCCTTGCCTTACGTTACTGGAGACACTATCTATTGGGTGAGAAATTTGTGGTTTATAAAGATAAAAAAAGCTCAAGTATATCTTTTCTCAACATGACATGATCCTCCGACAGTGAAGATGGGTGGAATACCTACAATGATTTGATTTTGATCTTCCCTATATGCCTAGAAAAGGAAATGTGGTTGTTGATGCACTGAGTTGGAAAAATCAAACACAGGCCATAAAGGAAGCCAATGATGAATGAAAGTTAATGGAACTATTTTTCAAACATCATCTAGAGTGTTATGATAGTCACGAGTAGTCTTACCTCTCATCCTTAACAGTTTCCTATTCCCTCTTTGAGAAGGTAAAGAGTAGGCAGTTTTTAGATCCTGAAGGTTTGGTTCTCCATGGGAGTATACCAGGAGATAACCCACCTCTGAATTGGTTTGTGGATAGAGATGATGCCCTAAATCTATGTGGACGTATCTGGGTTTCTATAGATGTGAGAGAGGAGTTGATGAAAGAGTCCCACGCTTCCTAGTGGTTAGTTCATCCAGGAATCTTGAAGATGTATTGAGACATGCGATGCCAATATTGGTGGCCTGGGATGAAACGTTAGATTGAAGGTTTCATCACCAGGTGCCCCACCTATTAGCATGTGAAGGCAGAGCACCAAAGACCTGCAGGATTGTTATAGCCACTTCCAGCCCCAGAATGGAGATGAGAAGAATTTTCTATGGATTTTGTAGTCGGCTTACCTAGGTCACAGAGGGGTGGTGATGCTATCTGGGTAGTCATTGACTGACTAAAGAAATCATCCCACTTCATTCCTATTCAATAGACTTTCAATGTTGATGAGATGGGAAGACTGTATGTCTGTGAGATCGTACGACTGCATGGGGTTCTACAAACTATCATTTCATATAGGGATGCTCATTTCGCTTCACAGTTTTGGCTGGGATTGCAGAAAGCTATGGGAACTCAGGTGCATCTAAGCACATCTTTTCACCCTCGGACTGATGAGAGTCAGAACAGACAATAAAGGTTTTACAAGATATTCTATGAGTATACGTACTTGATTTCAGTGGTTCTTGGGAGAATCATATCTCTCTCGTCGAGTTCGCCTATAATAACTGCTTTCAAGTGACGATACGAATGGAACCCTTTGAGGCATTATATGGTAGGCCATTCCGTTCACCATTGTTCAAGCTAGAGGTAGGTGAGGCATCTCTACTAGGTCCTCATCTTGTTCAAGAGACTTCAGAATAGGTCCAGCTGATCAGAATGTGTATGACTACTGCTCAGTCCAGACAGAAATCTTATGTTGATCGTCATTGATGACCTCTTGAGTTTGAGTTTGGGGATCATATTTTTCTCCAGGTATGACCCAGATGTGGGAATAGATGGTTATAAAAGTAGGGTAAGATATCACCTCATTACGTTTGGCCATTCAATATTATCGAAAGTTTCAGGTCAGTAGATTATCGGTTGCTACTACCTCAAAGGTATCATGCCATACATGATGTCTTTCAGGTCTCACATATTCTCCAATATCATGTTGACCCATATCATACCTTTGATCCCGAAGAATTTGAGTAATATGTCGATGATAACTTTGAGGAGTATTCAGTATGCATCATTGACCGAAGCATGAAGTCTCTTCGAGGAAAGTATGTCCCTATCGTACGGGTGCTTTGGCAGAATGACAGAGTACAGGACGAGACTTGGGAAAGGGAAGTAAATGTACATGCCCAATGGCCAGAGTTGTTCTCATAAAGTGTTTTCTTACCCATGGAAGGAGAACTCAGGGGCGAGTTATTTTAAGGGGGAAGACTTTAAGAACTTGGTTTTTCGCTTAGGTATGGCTCCTTTGATTTTCGGTCTAAATCATTAATTTGGACCCAATATGGATAACTAATGAGTTAGAAAAGGTTCTGATGGTGTCTGGGGCTTGTTTGAAGCTAGAAACACCTCTTTTTGAGGAAAACATGACAAGTTTCACAGTTAGTGCATGGTTTTCCTAACCGTGCAGATTGTGTTTTTCTAGATAGTGGCACCTTGAATGGATTGCGCATGACCATGCATCCAAACCATGATAATGCCCCTTTTTTCCCAGGTTTGGATAGAACCATCCCACACGGTTTGTGCACGGTTTGAAAAACCATGTGGAAAAACCGCATGGAGGCTAAAAACATGTGTAAAATAACTAAAACATCCTTAATGATCTATTAATCCTTACCCTTCCTCCCTAATTTGAGATTATGCGGGATTTACCTAATTCTCTCTATTTTTTGGAGTATTTTGAAGATCCAAACTTTTAATCAATAGATATCATTCGTTTGGAATCCGATCAAGCTTCTATTTGTCACATTGGATGTGCAACGGTAGGTACTCAAGTTATCTTTATCCATTCTTCTTCTCTTTCACTCTAGACCTAGTTATCGTCATGTGAGAATTTTTCACCTTTTCATAGATCTAATCTGATCTAAGGAAAATCAACTGCTAATACTAGAGGAGAAGGACCATATAACCCTAAGGTGGGTGGTCTATAACTCATTCATAAAGTTTGTTGATTTTAGAATATTCGTGTGGGACCCACCAGTTTCATTGGAAACCATTTCTTAAATTAACATCCCATGATTATACTTGTTAGAATCGTATGGTTATTCTCTTTACAATTATGTTATTAGTTGTTAGTGGTTCCACCCACAATTAAATCCACTTCATGCCAAAGGTTATGCCTTAATTGGGTTTTTATTGTTTCGACACATTTGAGCCACCGTTCAGGCGTGCCTTTACTTGACCATTATAAAGGTGAGTCTTTTATCATAAATGGCATTTTATTACTAAGATTTTCATAATGGCATGAACCATGTATGCTCACCACTTTACCCACCTAAGGTAAGTTCTTACAAATGTTTATTAAATGTGAAATATGAAATGTGAAATGACAAGTATACTAAGTATATAACATGGCCTTATTAAAAGATATTGAATAAAGGTTACATGTCTGTAGCACCCCTTTCCATGTTTATGGATGGTATCAGAGTGAAACTCAATAATTGATTATGCCTTAATGGCTAAATAATACTTGATTAAATGCTTTCAATGTTACATGGCCTATCCACACTAATGGAAGACAAGGCTTAGACCAATGGTTTGAACTCTACTTGACCTATCCACACTAATGGAAGGCAAGACATGAACCAAATGAATTATTACCTGATTACAATATCAAAAAGGAATGGACTGACTTGATCTCGCCTTGGATTCTGAGAGGAGAATACTTTGGGTCTCAGGAACCCCATTCCGATTCAAGGATATGGTTTACTTAGGTTGACACCCACATAGACTCTGGTTTTTGTATATTCCTTGGATTTCTGGTATACTAACATTGAGTCCCTTTCTTTATTACAGGATACCTTGGATACACTCCTTGGATCCAACATTTTCTAGTAGGTTCCATGGTGAAAGCCCATAGAGCCCTGTCTTTTCTTAGCCACGTTTTACCTTCTTCAATAACCATGGACTTATTAGGCGCCTTGTTGTGGAATGCCTAAGATTACTCTCATTGTATCACACTCTTACCCCTTATATAGACTCAGATACTATTGAGTTAGCTTTCCATGACTTTACATTACCTAAATTTTTACCCTGGAACTCCCTCACTCGATTTCATTGTTTGGTTTCCTTGTTACATCTTGGGATTTTCACTACTTATACTATCATGAGGTGATGTCAGTGTTGGCTATGCCTCATGTAACCTATTAATGTTAAATGGTAATTGATAAATTAATGAACTAGTTACATGTTCAGACACCAACCAAGGTCTGAATTAGGTACTTGGTTATTTAGTTATTTTGTACTGCTTGCTTTAATTTATATATATGCCTAAACAATTCAATATTCCATTACACGACCAGGATGTTATAGACATCGTTGGTAGTGGCCCACTGTGATTTATCTCACACCCTCTCCGGGCGCTGTTTGGTACCCAAAGTAGATTACATGGTTGTAGGTATTGATAAAGGGAAGCATGCAGCTTCCAACACTTTATTGTGTGATGATAGGATGAGGCTTGATAGAAGATGACCGAGTAGGATCTCTGGATTCTTGGATTAGTCTATGTTATCTTTTAACTTTCGGAACATGTTATTTCTATTGTCTTGTATCCATGATTTCCATATTTCTAGTGATATGACATTATATTATCACTGTTCCATTTGATAAAGTTATTGTAATTCTTGGTTATCTATGGCATCAGTTTTCTTTTTCTATTTATTCATATTTCTTCTGTTGTTTACTATTCATTTATATCTTTTCTGCTGTGTTGCACTCTGCTAATGAGGGTATAGTCTTCCCATAGACACAACCTAGGACCTCGCTGCAAGTCGGTAGCCTATGGAATTCGGGAATATGTGTTTGTGGCCATGTGGTCCATCGGTCTTGGGCCCCCCATTAAGTGGTATCCAGGTCTGGGACATCATAGTTGGAATCACCTCTATGGGTTCTATACTAACACAACAAACATTAAATGCAGTCTAGGACGGTGGTAAAATCTAGAGCCCAAAAAATTGTGGCTTTAAAAAAATTGACCTATTGACCATCATCAAAATGTAATGATTAGTAATAAATGGAGAAACTTTTATACAAAAATAAGATTTAATCGATGGGGGGCTCTAATATATATAGATGTTTAGAATAATGGTTTACCTTTGATTTTTTAAGCTTTCACATCATCATATACTAATATCTTATTACTAGAGTTAGGGAAACCAGTCCTATACTAGGATTTGGTAATGATTTATGATCATGAATCAAATCTATAAGAGCATAACAAAGTAAGAAATAACCCCCCAACTATCCATGAAAAGACCAAACTCCAATATTCTTGACTAATGTGAGTTTTTATGTGTCATTGTTAGGTAAATCCAATGACCACCGACCTTTGGAATGAAACACTATAGCATGACACAGATATTAAAGTCACTTAGTGTTTTCTAGTTCAATGAATAATATTAGTTGTAAAGCATAAGAGATAGGAGTAATGAATCAATTAAAAGATCATGTATCCGCACACAACCCATAACAACCTAGGGTTAATCCACTATATCCCATATTAAAACATATGGATATGGTTAGTATTTACTAAAAATATTCTATGAAATTAACAATGGTTAATTCTATAAAAACATAATTAATATTTGAAAAAATAATAAAGGGGTTTTGTATTAAATATATCATTTATGTTTTAATGTATTTCCTATAATTATAGTTTTTTTCATTATATTTTATTATTATAACTTTTTACCTCAAAATCTAAGGATCCTTAATCTAATAGTAAAATGAAAAATATATTATGAAGCGATTTTATCATTTTAATGGTCATAGTCATGATTATATATCAATTTATATGGTTTATATGAATAAAATTATGATATATTATATATATTTACTACTCAAATTAAAAAATTAATTGAATCATGAAGTCCAAATATGATTTTAGTGTGTTAGATACATCGTTTATATTTTTCTTTTGAATGGGGTATTGTTACAATGGTTTACCAGAGACTATTCATGAGAAAATGGTTTATAACAATGATTCTATCAGGATTAACATTATTTATTATTATAAGAAATGTGTAAAATATTATAATATGATATTATATGTATTTATACTAATTCATGATGATAATAATATTTTATGAACTATTTTATTCCATAAACCATAATTTATTAAAAAAATAAGATTTTAAGCTTTAAAATGTGACATTTTTTTAGAATATAACTTGTATACTAATATAGTTATATATAATTCTCTCATGTGTTAGAATTTTGGTCTAAATAACTTGTATTCTATCCAATTTGGAAAATAGTACTTGGAAAATATTTATGATCTGAGATATTACTCTTGTGTTTATTGACTAGGAGTCTCGATTCATGCTATCATGATAAAATATAATTTACTGAATTACATATTACATTTTTTCACGAGTTTAAGATAAACAGTTGGTTGGTTGATATGTTATTGATCATGGGTAAGGAATCCATATATGTTTGGATAGTTTATTTCATTATTTGAAATATATATTATCATCAGGACCTCCTTCAATGTTACTTGAAAATGTGTGACCACAATAATTTTTTTTATATATACATATCAATCACATCGAGACTACACATGGTATAATGATTTCATGTACATGATATGAGTTTCATGATATTGATATTATAGATGTTTTTGTACTTATACACAATGTCAGATGAAAATTTGATAGTAATCCATATTTAACCTCATGGATTACTTTATCACACAAAATAATTTATTTTTTCCTTTCATTGGAATTAGAAATATGATTGATAATTTATATAAACACTATAATATATTATATGTGGCACATTATGATCTTTTTAAACTCTAATTGCATTGTATAAAGAGTCATTACATGGATTAGTAATGTATTGATTAAATGAAAATATATCATTTAGATAAATATTCAATATTTGAATTATCTAATTAATTAATATTTAAATCATTTTTTTACAGTATATTGTTTTGTTGAAACATAATTATTGTTAATAGAATTTTTTTTCATTATAAAATAATATATAGATTAAATATATGATAATTAATTAAAGATTACAAGGTTATTTATTAATTATGTATGTTAAATATTGATTATGTGAAACATTACATATTTGATATATAATGTCCACAAAATGATGAATAATAATGTTTTATATATATATATATATATTCCATGCCATCTACTATAATACTATCATCACTCCACTTGAAATCAAAGAAAGAATTATTATGATTCGCCATTTTTTGGGTTAAAATATAATTTAGAGAATATGTCTATATTAAATAAAATAATCCCCAAAATTAATTGGGTAACAAATGGATGTGTGTTAACTATAATATAAAAGAGGTTAGATAGGCCAATAAAAGATAAGGTTTATTTTCTTATGATGAAAAATTAATGGAAACAATTTTAAGTTTTTATTTTTAACTTATTCCTTATGTGATAATCTCATTCCTTAAAAATGTTTAGTGGTTTTATGATTTGATACTTAAAGCATTGACTTGAATATAATACTTTATAATATTTTATGTATTATTTTTAAAATTCACTAAATAACATTATTTTGTGGGATTTTATTTCATTTTCTAATTATTTTAGGTTTCCTATTGTGTCTGGAAATAACTATTTAATATGGAATATACTATTGGTAAAGAGAAAAATCAATAAAAATACATAATAAAAAAATTAAATAATAAATTATTTTAATTTCATAATGTGTATATGATTGTTTCAATTACTAGTCAGTATTTTTTAAAAATTTCACCACCAATTCTTTGAATTATGATTTTCTATACTTATATGTTTGTAAAGAGTAATAATGACATGATCAAAGTTATACCTTTATTTCAGGTTTTTTAATTATCTATTTAATATTTCTATTCATTATATGTGATGTATTATTTATTTTTGTAGATAAAGGTTATTGTTAAAAAATTAGCCTTTTTTATCATAACAACCGTATATAATAGTTGAATAATTATCAATTAAAAAATAATACTATGGATTAAATGTTCTATATCATGGATAAGGTAATTAAATATTTACCAATTACCATAGATATAAATTAAACATTTATTATTATTATAAAAACATTATTTTATTATTCAAAAAGATTATCTAATCATACAAACTCTCTCCAAATATCTATTTTATAAAGATCAATTTTATATTTATAATTAAAGAATTTGTTTTTATTTAAATTTCCTTGAAATTATCATTAAGATATAAAATACTTCAATTAGATATATATATATATATATATTGTTACATGATTATCCTCTATCTTAATGTTGATTGAAAAAATCAATTTTTGAAGAAAATTCACATTTTCATGTACTCACTAAAATCCACATTAGTGAATCCTTAATAATAACCAAGTTTTACTTAAAATTTGTCAATAATTTATGAAATTTTCTACACATGAAAATTCAAGCATCTCCTTCAATTTGAGAAATTTTGAGATTTTATTTTATTTAACATTATATAAAAAAATATTATTCAACTTATAGGTATTAATTTTTATATTCAAGTGACTGGTTATTATTGTTTCTTTAGAAAATTATTTATTAATGTCTTTAATATCTTATTTAATTTTAAAAAATTTCTATTATGATATATAAACTATTCCACAAGATTCATAAACTACTTTTACTTATTTATTATCATCCACTTGCATACCTATTGACTATTTTGAATT
The DNA here is from genome assembly GCA_963277665.1 of Viscum album. NCBI lineage: Eukaryota > Viridiplantae > Streptophyta > Magnoliopsida > Santalales > Viscaceae > Viscum > Viscum album. The sequence goes on from OY728138.1 coordinate 774,592,513, forward strand.
TATAATACAATTCATTGATGATACATAATAAATTACAAATCCAATTTATATACTAATAAAATTTCTATTATTTATACATTATAAAAATATTTAAAAAAATTAATTTTTATTATTTTATAAACAAATGATGTTATGGAGCTAAGAGAAAGTATTTATTTTCAATGTTATTAAAAATAAAATTTTAAAAAGTTTTTCCTTTTAGAAAAAATGATATAGTTTAATAAATTAGGGTGTTTCATTAGAATATCAAATCATGTTATTATTGGAAGTAAAATTATGAGTTGTTAACATTTCTTATGAATATTTATATAGTCTTATTTGGTATCAAACTAAAATAAAAAAATCCTAAGATGGTGTTGAATCAGGGTATGAATGTTTTAAGAAAATACATATACTAATATTTCACCATAATGAGATAGAAATAACATCTATATTAATATCACAATAATGTATTGTGATAATAAAATCATGCAAGAGATAATAAAAAAGTCATTCGGTTCACCCACATTGGGATATATCCAAGGAGAATAAATATGAAAATGTGTCATTCTGCAGAACCACACAAAATCACATTGTTGTTTACAAGTTCACAGTGATCTCACTACCACCTAAATTCTTATTGGTTCCCTTCTTACTGTTCGTGTTCTTCATAGTAATTTTCATTCTATATATTTTCTTCATCATATAATTATTACCACATATCATATTTATGTTAAATTGTGTTCTATGTTGTTTCTTCATGATATCCCACATCATTTAAATGAAGTGACTCCTCGATAAAATTATCATACAATTCAATTTTCACCATCTAATAAATCCCATTGGGGTCTATTTGTAGTCATAGGAAACAATAAAACATGTTTCACAAAATATTACATTTATTTACTTAATATAAAACCACTTATCATAAAAAATAATCATTTTATTCCATGTTTTTTAATGGACACATACAATTTTCCTTTAATGAACCATTAAAATCTCTGACAGTATTTTATAGATGGTGCTAACTCCATATAAAAGTTTCACAAATAATTTTCCACCTATATGATCCTAAATAATTTATTTCAAAAATTAATCTGACTTTATATAATTATTTCATGAATCCTTTATGGTTCACATGACCCTTTCACCATTTATACAAAAATGATTTATTTAATCATGGCCACATAATGATTATCCTTCAAGAAATTAATTTCATATAGATAATTCTTTTTTCATATTTCATATTTATTTTTCGTTATTCCTTGAATTTCTATTAATTTACTTGTAATTAATAATTTTATAGTTTCATATAATCATTATGTAAAAATCTTATATGCATGAATTTTTTTATTTTTTTTCTATTCTTGGGGAAACTTCATCAGATAATTTTTTTTCTAAAATTATATCATGGAATTTCATCCATCAATATTGTTTTTTATAAATATTTTCCTTTTAATCCAAAATTCATGACCTGAACAAAACTAAATATAAATACTTTAAAATAAAATCCTTTGATGAATAAATTAAAATTAAACCTTTTAGATTTTTTTAAAAAATATTTCAACAAACACAACCCAAAAACACAAAAAACATAGTTGAATGATTTTTTAGAAAAATATCCACCTTTTCATTTTTTACAATACTTGAAACATATTAATTGTGAACATGAATAAAAATATAAACTATATTTAATAAAAACCATTATTTATCTTTTACTCTATACAGTAATTAATGATACCATTAACATATACTCTAAGTGAATATGATTCAATATGATTGAGAGAAATTAGAGTAAAATTTATTATTCATTGATGAATCAATTAAATTTACTCTATCATTACATGGTGATCTAAATACATAGTAACCAAAAAAATACCTTCCCCCAATGAAAATTATCCCTTTGATTCATCATTGATATATTCCCAACATTATTCAATATGATAAATCCACTCTTCACTTTTGATAAAAAGTTTTCTCTGGTCTCCCCCTAATTTTCTATAAACCCATTGGTTACTCCAGTATGGGAGTAAAAAAATGAAGAAATAAAAGATAATTCAAGATGATTTGGATACCTAAGTCTAAACTATTAATGTGTGGGATGTTGAATAAATGTTGAGAGCTAACTGATGCTTTTTAAATGTTTACAAAGATAAAGCCTATGTCATGATATCTAAAACATGAATTAGATAAGGCAAATAATAAAACTTCCCTAACCACTGTTCAACATTATTGTTAACTAAGTAATAATTTATCAATGTTTTTACATCCTTGAATAACAGGTAGGTTTTTTCTATTGTTTAATATCACATAAGTTATATCATTTGATAAGAATATGATATTTCATCACAAATACAATATCCTCAAGTATTTACTTAATCCATAATAATTACATATATTATTTACCATATAAACTATATTTTGATTTATTATTTCTCAAAGAAATTCATTTTTTATTCTTAATATTCCACGAATTACATAAATCATCCACATAGAATGGACCACCTAATGTTACATTTTTATAATTAATTAAACTACCCTAGTCCAAATTTATATATCCCAATATATTATAATAATATGTAGAACTATAAATAAAATAGAAATAAATCATTCCTTTTAACATAATATTTTATTCATTACCCTAACCACATGAAAATATCAATCAGATTACATTGGTAAATTGTATCATGATAACAAGGAACAAATGTTGGGTTTTATCACAATCAGGTATAAATGGATTCCGATAATTTACCTATACTCTATAGTGTTTATATTTTTACGATCATAATCTATTAACCACATGATTTGTGTAGAATCTTGTGCTTTCACTTCCTTGTTATCCTCTAATTAAAACTCTTTTTAGAATCTTATTTACATATTTTGATTGAGAGATAGATGTTCCAGGACTTCATTTTTTCCTCAGAAAGAAAAGGAAAAATGACAACTTTTTGAGAATCTACATTTCCAACTCCCATTCAGGAATTATACAAGATTAATGCACTACACATTTTTCAATCCCCCAAATATTATTATAACTACTGAAATTTTTAGTGTATATTATTTAATTTTTTTATTCATAAGATAAATATTAAAACATAACATTCATGAATTTAATAATTTTATTAAAGAATTTATGTGAATATATATTATATATGTTGTTTCTAAAAAATTTCCACAATAATATAATTTTATTCATTAAAAATCACTTTAGAAAAATTGTAGACGGGAGGACGGATGATAACCCATCTTGACAAATGAGGCCAGAGATCTAAACCCATGACTGAGGGATGCAATTCTTCCACTATTCTACAGGTTGTTCTACTTTAGTCATCCATTAATTATTAAATATACTTATAAATATATTACTATAATAAATATTTTTTAAATAAAAAACCTCCTTACATTTATTTGTTTGTTTATATCAGTATGATAATTAATTTATTTTAATATCCTTTTTAACAATGAATAATACATGTTTTAATAGTCCCATATAATCATTGAATGTTTTTTACTATAAAAGTTTACGTGAAACCTTTGATGATTGGTGAAATGTCATTTTTACACTATGATAATAAATTATTAGTAACTTTTAATTAAATCACATATCATTAAATTTATATGTGGTTTTTTTTCATATGATAAACTAATATTCTATTAATAAAAAAATTTGTTTCCAAATGTTGTGTTACATGATTTGATAATAATATTAAATTATGAAATATTTAAAATTTTAATTACTATAATTTATAGTGTCTTATTATCTTATAATTCTTATAAAATTTTGATAATATAATTTTTGAGACATGTAAAATGGTTATAGGCATACAATTTAATTAAAATTTCTTAATGTTAGTTAGGCTAAAACTGTTTTATAAATTATATATTAAAAAGAAATTTTAAATTTAAATTTCATAATAATATTATAAAATATTAATATTTTATTTATTTTAATAATTAACTATCAACTATATGAAAATTACGAGAAGATAACAAACATAAATGAAACCACATTGAACATAGAAAGTAATTTAAATTATTATTAAATAGGCTGCCAAAGTATAATGTAATTTCATTCATAAATTAAAATACAAAATTTTAGAATGTTAATTATATGTAATAGAATTTATTAAAAAATTCATCATTTCAATTTTATATTATGATACGTTTTTTATATTTTTTATGCAGCATGATTTTTTAGGTGAATAGTGAAAAATAGAGTTTTTACAAATACCATCTTCTTTACGACAACATCATGATATAAGAATGAATTAAATTTTTATAAACCCTTCATATAGGAAAAAAATTATTTAAATGAGTGAAATAAAATATTTAAAAATATTAATTTGTATTTACTATTTAATGTTTAACATTTTTAAATATAAGTGGTGTTTTGTTCTCATAAATGAATTATTTTTTATTATTTCCATTAATTTTGTAATTAAAAGGTTATATTTATTTTTAGATTTATTCAAATTTAAATTAATATCTATTTTTGTACAGATAATTTTAAAAATTATTTTGAATAAATTCTACTACTTATTTAGGTGAAAAATCAATTTTTTTTATAACAAGACATATTCCAAAAATCTGTTTTCACTACATTTTAAATAATTATATTAAAAGTAATTTTTATCACCATTAAAATTTTAGTTATTAACAATGTATTTAATATTTTGAATTATCAAAGAAAATTTTAGGTAATAAGATCATCTTAGTTTTTTGTCAGATAGATAAGTACCATTATTGAAGTTTGTCTCCACTATAATGGTTAAAAGGATTATGAGAGGGGTTGAACTAAGAGATAAGGCCTAAATTATCACTAACACAAGTACTAATATTATTTTTTGAGTATATTCCAACCTTACCACACCTTATATTTTAATTTTAATTATATGGTTATAATTGATATTGAAAATGAATTTATATTATCATAATTTTATAAGTATTTACAAGAGTGCCACTCTCCTTACTTATAAAAATAAACCTTCACCACATCACTTCTCCACACACATTAAGAACCTTAACTTGACCACTTTTTACCCAAATAACTTCTAAAATCACATATCAATGTACTAATTTTAATGTCCTCACCATGAGAATAAACTAACAAGGCATAAGAAGATATCAAAAGGAGGATATCTAATGGAGAGGTAGTCATGTAAACCCATTGCATTCAAGATTTATTTATTCTTACACATTCTATAAATATCATATAACCATAATGATATAGATAAATTAATATCAGTAGTATAATAATATTTCATTATATTTATGTGACACCACTTTCCAAATTTATTTTTATCCATTTAAAAAAATGAAAAACACGTTCATGCGTACGTGCAGACTACTGCTTCCATGAATGGCATAATTTTTCATCACTTATTCAAATGGATAGTAATAAGAAATTATTTAATTAATATATATGATATAAAGTGTTAAAATATTTCATGACTAATATATTTGAATAATTAAACAAGGATTTATAATCATTATAATGTAAATATATTAATATAGGTATGTTAACTGAGACAAGCTCATAGGGGGTCATGTTCTCATAAACCATGACCATAATTACCATTAAATAAACCAGGGGATTCATAAATATTCATTATATAATTATTTAAATATCTTAATAAATTATGGAATGATTATAATAGTTAAATTAATGGGGTTAAACATCTCCATTATGATATATATATGAAATAATCGAAATGGATAACATATGTTAATAATAATAAACCATTACTAAATAATTAATGTATAAGGACTGATTATATATTAAGAATAAAAAGGTAATACATATATATAAATAAAATTATTTAATAAGTTATTAATATGGTTATATTTAATATATTGGATGTCAAAGTGCTTTCATGGAAGTTGAGAGTAAATGTAAAAGAAATTGATAACTCAAATATCCATCCAATAAGTTATAATGTTTCTTCATGAACTTATTACTTCCATGAATTGTTTCATCATCCATAATATTTTTTAAAAAGATATTTCTCTTCATATTTATGAGAAATAGAATTTTAATTCAACACAGATCTAATGGAGAACATTTTTCTCATAAAAATATAACATTTTAATGAATAAATATCATCCTTTCCAACAAGACCTTTCTCTTCCACGTATATATTTATTATTCATGGAAATTTTATCCTTTATTTTTAAATATATATATATATATGTTTTAGTAATGGTATTTTTCATTTCACATCATTTTTAATAGGAATCTTAATTACTCTATTCACTATATTAGTGTCAATAAAGTTATATTTTTTTAAAATATTAAAATGGATTTTCCTCTGTCAATTATTTCATTTATCTTGAACTACACATTTTTAGACATAATCATTATTTATATTCATGTTACACTTATTGGGATTTTTTTCTAAATAATGTTTTTAAAATTTCTTTATTTAAACTTATTGAATTTCACATTAGAAAGTGACTCATAACTTTATCTTTTATGATAATGTTAATATATGTTTTACAAAAATCAATTTATGAATTTTCTTTCATTTTTCTATATAGTTACAAATGAATTATATTATATAGTTTCATGTTTTATGAATCACTATATAAGTTAATTTTTGAAAAAATCTTTCTGTGTTATTAAATTTATGTTATCAACTAATCTAAATTTGGAATTGTTTTATTTGATACAGTTTAAATTATTGTAGAACCAATTTTATTTCCCAATGTTCCTTATGATATAATGAATTATTGATTCTATATGAAAAAAATGTAATTATATTTAATCGTGGGGTCTAATATTACCAAATAATTCCCATTTTAGGGTTTTATATGTCATGAGACACTAGGGTATTTTCATATTTGGAATTATTCATAACTTAATTGGTGAAAACATGGATTTTTGGACTAATTAAAGGGAAGGAATGGTTTTAATTTATCATAATGTGTTTCTTTCTTGGGATTTGTTATGTGACATATTTCCTTGTTATCATATGATTCCATGACATGAAATATTTTTATGGTATATATATATGAATATTCTCCATAAATCAAATTTATTATCTAATGTTTCTACACTATTATTCCATGGTATATATTTTTTTATTTTAGATTACTTATCCTTATAATATGAATTAGTATCAAATATTATTTTTCCTTGTATTTTTAATTATATATTTATCATATTTCCTTTTTTTCATATATTTATTCTCTACTTATTTAAGAGTAATTTATTATTTTTCTCTTACTTAGTGTTTAAGATCACCCCAAATCTTCTATCCCAATTCCTGAGGAGATTATATTTTGTAATATGTTTATATAGAAGGATTAAGTAGATATTTTGTTAGAAATTATTACTAAATTATGTTAAATTATATTTTTATATAGCTAATCTATGAATATAAAAAACCTTTTGGTTCTATGGTTGTGCCACCATTTTTGAAATGTACTTATTGAATAATGGAATTAGTGTAAATAATATTTATGCTTTTATGGGGTCATATCAATTGATATTATATGAGGGATAAGATATTTTTTGTAATTAGGATTATAAAACACTGTCGAGAACCCTTGTAACAAGTCTAAATATAGAAAATATCCTAAACTTTTGTTAATGTATTTTGTGTGAAAATTATTAGGAATAACTTTCATGTTTGGATATAAACCATTGGATGGAGGGGTAATAAATTTGAAAAGGGAAGGTTAGGTATTAACATGATCATTACATAGCACATAATAAATTGGACTAACTGTATACCTGGTTTTACACTCAGTGTGACAACCCAGATCTTTTATATACATTATTTCATGATTATTTACATATATATTAAAATAATAGAATAAAAAGTTTCAAGAGTCCCCATGTCTTGGGTAATTAGGTATATATAAAATTATCATGAAATATGTATACAACAACATTATCTAAAACCCCCTAACATACCCTTAAATTTAATTTAATATTGATTTCTACAAAAGATAACCTATGGTTATCCATAATAAATTAGGGAGATATAAATCATAGTAAGGAAAAAATTAGGGAATAACCTGAATTAAAGTATCACATGTTAGTCAATAGTCATAACATTATGACATAGTAAGGTGAGATTCATAATTATGAACATAAAATCATGATGTAAGGAGACAACATTAAGGCATCATAGGAATGTTGTAACAATATAAATCATCACATCATTAGAATAAGTCAAGGATGGCCACCAAGACATCATATCATAGTATTCTTAGTGTAACACCCCAGGTAAATAAAGAATATGAAATTTTCATATTTATCCATATTTGTGAATGAAATATTAATATGACTTTAAAGGGGACGCTATGCTCGATGGCATACCCAACACGCAACAACGTGTTTCTTGGGAATATTACGTTGCACTCTAATAATAAAATAATATTATTTCAAATGGTAGTTAACATGTAGCCGTTGTATTGGCGGGAATGGATAGAAATAACTAAAATATGATTATATATGTTTTTTAATGTTTTTACATTTATCCAATAAAAGCTAAAGGCTTAAAATACGGAGAGAATTCAATTTTAGGCGTATATGCCCTAGTTTTCACTAAAGGTTCACTTATCACCTTTTGATGGAGAACCGTCATTAAATATAGTTTTGTTCACTCTTAAAAATTCTTTTGGACCAAATAAAACTCTTATTAAGAATCGGGACATCAAAATTTACTTTGTGTAAATTTTTGGTATCTTTCCGATAAAGTTCTTTTTTTTAATGAATAGTGTAAAATGTTGTATTTTAATTCAAAACCACTTTTTAATCTAATTTATTTATATGATTAGATTATATTTTGAATTGTTTTTAAAGTGAAATTAGAAAATATTTTTACCATTAAATCCGATAGTGGTCGTTGGAATTAATTTCACTTTGAAATCAGACTTAAACAAGTGTCAATCTTTTGATACTTATTGTTTTATAAAAACATGCTATTTGCTCTGATAGCGGGAATTAATTATTAAATTAATTAATGTGACTAATATGTTTTGAATTTTGTAAAACGGACTTCATTTTTGAGTTCGTAATATCAAATATAGCTTAGGGTGAATTTTTGGTAATTTTCTGAAAAACTTCAATTTTTGATGAATAGTGAAACCACTAAGTGGTACTTATAAAAGCTGATTTTTCGTTTAAATGATATTTTACCACTTCTGTGTTTTGAATTTCAAAAAACCAACATACATGGTTGTCATTAAGAAGTAAAATGTGGTTCAATGGGATAAAAATAATTTTTTGGTGAATAGTAACTTATTAGGTTTTTAATCACGATTAGTGGTAATTAGTGTAGTTTAAGGTAATAATGATATTATAAGAATGTGAAAACACCATGAAACTTGTCCTACACCTATTGGGTGAGTCATGGCCGACCAAGAAAATCCATGGGCCAACTTGGGGACCCCATGGTGCCACTTTAGTTGGAAAATGACAATAATATATTTTTATTTAATGGAAAAGTAAAATTGACACAAACATGATATGTTTTACTAAAACAATTTTTATGTAGGGTTATACAAGTCATATTTTTTATTATAAATAGTCATTGGAAAGCTAAAAACTTTTCCTACATCATAGTAATTTTTTTATAATTTTTAGACATTAAATAAATTAAATTATTTATGACATCATAATGATGCAGTGATGATATCATTATTTAACGATTAAAATAAAATGGAAATATAATGTAATATCTATGAACTACACATGTCCAAAACTTATTGGATGGGTGGATTTAGAACCCTTATAACCTTATCCACTAATTATATCAATGTGGGACTTTTTAAAACCGAAAAACACTTTCAAATAAAGTAATATTTCCTTACTTTCCAAAAGTGCCCCTCCTCTCCTCTTATAAAAGGCCCCCACCTCTACCTCTTTTCACAAACTCATCAAGCCTTTGGCTCGGCCAAACCCTGCCCATTTACTCTCTCCACATCCCTCTCCTCATCCTAGAGGATTCCATTTGGGCAGAATCCTTTCAAAGGAAGCCTTTAGGCTCAAATCAAAAGGAGTTACACTTTTAAAGGTAATTCATTCTCTCATGTTCATTTGTTTTATTTTGCTTCTCCAACCCCCTAAACTCTTTTTACTTATTTCTTTTGTAACAACACCAGTATATTATATATACTAGGATGTTGTTATAATATTTATTCGAGCTACACTCTCACACAACTACATCAAATGGTTAAAGAACATACGGTTTCTGTGGATGGTGAAATTCTGCCTCCCGAAACGATGATTGTTCAATACTCATTTAACACCTTCAAAGGTGGCCATTATGATGTCACTATTTTTATATATGATATATAATATGTTTATGTTTTCCTTATGCTTCTGTATTTTTCATTTTTGTCTTACCTTTATGGCTTCCATTATGGGTATACGCGATATCTTCATTTAAGGAAGTGCGGACTACCGCCCCCTCAAAGTGATTTGATTCGTTAAATACCATATGTGGGATGTATAAAGGATGGAAATATGATATTATATATAAAATTATACTGGAATTATAATATACCTTTATATCATTATTATTCCATTCTATAAAATACGAAATAGAAATGAAAGTAGCGTTCATGCGTACGAACGGCTTACCGTCTCCATGAACGGTGCATTTCATTTCTTACCTCTAAATGATTATGTAATGTTATAAATGAATGCATGTACTGGATATATATGAAATATATGATATCTAAATCACGAATACAATTCTGGATATAATAAACATTTGGCCACACGAACAACATGTAATTGTAAGAAGTCCACTTTCGACTTAAGAACCAAATATCGGCAAAACAAATATTATTAACTTAAATGATTACATAATGTTTATGACATGTTAATAAGTGGTATAAAAGGAATAATGAACTTGAAAAAGGTTCTTAAGGAAGTAAAAATTAACTCAAGTTTATTATTCAGGAGATTAAAGAACGATCAAGTCAAGTCGGACCCGAGGTAAGGGATCCTACACCTCTCTTTCTTTTTAAGTACACTCTTTATGTCATTCCTTTTATGCTCATATTTCTTATGATTGGGATGTTATTTTATATTAATCCTACTGTACTTATTATGTTCATATGATGAGAGACCCTATCTCCTCTCATAAATCATTTTTGGATGTTTTGAGTGGCGCCGTTAGGCTGCCGAATTTTCGTAAGGGATTTTTCATCTCACTTTTATTCTCGTGAGATTTATGCTACATTTGCCACAAATTCCATTGAGTGGTGTATGTACTGCCCATTATTCTACTCTTTGTGTAATATACTTTCGTTTATGAGTATTTACATCAATGATCTATTGTCCTCCTTTCATGGGGTGTATGTTTTGAAAGATACCCAAGTCGGTAAGGGAACCTTTCACCCTCCTCTTTTTTAAAAGACTTCTTTTGTTGGGTCTTTTAATTTACATATTGTTATTTTGGGATATGTTCTCATATATCCTTGTTGATGTAAATTTTATGTCCAAGTGATGAGATACTCTTTTTATCTCTCATCAACTCTTTTTGATGTGATGTCGTTAGGCTGTCAAGGGAACTTTTTAACCCAATTTCGATTTCTTTGGGTTCAACATGTAGTCATTGAATATGTCATCCATTGAATATGTGTGAATGACCTTTTATTGTTTTACACTTAATATCCATTTATATTGGGTGTATTTATATTTGTCACACATATTTTTTTGAGATTGATTTGTCCTTAATTTAAGGATACATTCTTTATAAGGGATTTCATCACATTTGACATTTCTATTGAGAGTTCATTGTTGTTATGCACCAATTCACTCTTATATGGTGTATATACTGTCATTTGGAGTATTATATCATGAATCCATTTATTCTCATGATATTATAAAGTTTTGACTAAATTTTATTCCTCAATTATTGTATTCAAGTGTCTCTGATTTTGGTAAAACCCCTTTAACCAAAATATCGTTTTAAATGTTTTAATTATTTGTTCTTATTAATATCCATGTTTTCAAAATGGTTTTAAGGATTTATTTATATGGATATTAATGGTTTAAAATTTTAAGCTTCAAGGTGGTATGGGACACTTTGATTCAAAACCTCTTTATTAATTATTTTAAATGGTTTTGGAAATGGTTTCTTTTTGAATGGATTCAATATTTCAATATACTAAAATGTTATATTGTGATTGAAATATGGAAATGTTATGTTTCCTTTATGCATGTTTTATGTGACACATTTATGTTATGGTTCTTGGGAATTGTTATGAAAACGGGTGGTTCCGTGATAAACTAAGGGCGGGTGAGCCCGTAATATCTCTCCAATGCACTGGGTAACGCGAAGGAGTGAAACGTTAAGGTTTCTCCGAAGAGATTTAGGGAATATACTGTGATGGGTATTCCAAACGTAACCAAGAGGGTTACTCCCAACGTAAGAATGTTATGAATGCCTCAAGTTACCTTTATGTCTTATGTTTTCTATGATTTATTCATGATTTGATATGCCTATGTTTTATGGGTAAAGTATGATTTCATTCTTATGTATATATGAACTCATGTTTCCTTTCCATATTTTTTATAACCCTTACTGAGCCTTTTATGCTCATCCCATGTTTTTGAAATGTTTTTCACAGGTCAAGGGAAAGGTACATGATGTGATGATAGTGTCGAGGATGTGTCAAGAAAGAATCCATGTTTCATTTTAAATATGTTTCCGTTGATGGGAAGAATAAATACTGTCTTTTATGTAACCACTTTGTTTAAATGTGGAATGTAATGCAAGTTTCACGATCTAATTCTCTAAAACTCTAAACCTGAAAAGATCATCAATGTGTAATCTTGTAATAACTCAAGATTAGGTAAGGTTTAAGGCTGGGGCCTTATACTTAGTCTATGAAATCTTTCACAATATATGGTTTATCAGGAGACAAAAACATTACCCAATCCATTGGAGGGATATATAGTTCTATCCTCCCATTATAATAATATTATGTACATGAAGTTGCATTCCACATATATTAAACAACATAAGAGAATCTTTCATCACTGTTAATAGAATTATTAATGATAATGTGTTACAAAATGGAATTCCAAAAATCAATAAATTATTGTAACATAAAGGTGAATACCTTTGAGTGGAAATGGTGATGGGTATTCACAACACAATATTTTGGCATGGAAAATAATAGAATAATTATAATAAAGTAATGGGTATACCTAAAGATTCATAGAAGAATTTATTGAGAGTTAAAGGTGGTCTATCGTTACATTGGAATCATAAGTACAATAAAGGGATGTGTAAGAAAACATGACAACATAAACAAATGTAAATAAAAAAGGATTAACACAATGATATGTACTTGAATAAAGAGAAAGATGAAGGAAATCCATTACTATTGAGGTCACATCTAAAAGCATATGAAGAATTTATTAAGTCTATAGGAACACCATGGGAGAGATTTATTAAGGTATTATGATAGTAAACTCGTGATTCAATTATTTTTAGTGAAGAGGGAAGGGAGTTTGAGTTCTTATTTATTGAAAAATAGAGGGATATTTTGAATTTATTTATAAACATATGGTTTTTAAACTAAGTTATAAAATAATCAAAACCAAAAGAATTAACTTTTTCCCCATTGTTTCTACCAAAATGGAGTTTTTTTTTCAATATTTTATTATTCTTAGATTCAAATTTATTAAAATAATATAATTCATGGTGTGGAAGTGACACTTGTTTATAAATAATTGTTTTTCAAACCTTGAAATATAACATGGGTTTTGGATGATTCATTATGGGTTTGTAAAATTAATCAAATAACATAAAAATGAATTATTTCAGAGGTAATTCTTATTTTGGTTTTTTAATTCATTTTCTTGTATTTATTACATCACTTTTAGGATATTATGATGTCATAATACACACTATATATTCATACAGTATATAATATTTACCCAAAAATTCAACCACCATATAAAATTATGAAAAATTACCCATTGGATAATTTTAATGTACTAATTAAAAATTATATTAACTTCTAAATAATATTTTTTAAATAAAAAGTTTCTATTTTTATATAAAAATCCTTATTTATAGAAAAATACTAGTTTTTTCTACAAAAATAAGATTCTAAACCTTAAAAAAATTACTCAAGACAACATTAAATTATATTACAATTTATGTTTAAATAAATATTATTTAATAATACTATTAAATGAAAATAAAATATAGATAAAAAATGTTGTATTTTTCAAAAATATTTTTTAATTGAAACATTATATTTTTCAAAAATATAATTTTGTTTTCTTCGTATCAAAATATATTTTTTATTTAAGTCATTATAAAATAATTTTTATTTAATTAACAATGAAAAGGTAATACTATAATAATTATTTTATTAAAATATATCAAACAAATATAAATTCATATTATTAGGTTCTATATATGTAACCCCTTATTATACTAGAGTACATCCTAAGGGTAAGCTATGAAATATTATAATTTTTTGGGGGTGGTTTAGAGAACATAGTTTTGATTGTGATCTCTATAATCTTGAACTTCTCTCATAAGTATTTTCACTTTATTTTATGTTTTTTAATATGATTTAGGGATTTTTCAGGGGAAAACTTAGTGATTCCATCTCTATTGGATGCCATAAAAAGTTGGCTTAATAGGTTATGATCCTACTTTTCAAAGTCGTAATATATTCCTTATTTATAAATTAGATTTTAAAACAAACCTTAATATATAATAATCATAGTTTTCACTATAAACTAGCTATATTAAAAATGACTATATTAAAAATGACTATAATTCATAATGATATATTAAAACTAACTTATGTAATTTGAAAATATTTTACAACTATCCAAAATTTCAAATTAAATATAGTGCATGTGGTTTCTAAAATTACATTTCATAATTAAGAATTTATTTCATTAATATGAGAATTTAATTTATAAATATCAGGTCTCTTCATTCTCCTACCTTTATAAATTTCACCCTAAAAATTCATTTTTTACTCTAAAATAGCTGAGGGAACTTTTGTTTCATATCATCTTCTAGTTCCCATGTTTCCCCCTCAAAATTGAGGTTCCAACACAGTACTTTTTCTAGGTGAGTTGTCTTGTCCCATGAAAATTTTTATCAACAATTGTATATCCTCACTAGAGGATCCTCATATGAAATATTTTTCTCCAAGGGTACCAAATATATATTCAATACATGTGTGGGGTTTAGATTTTTAGTTATTTAATAAGAACAAAAAGAAAAACCATGTACTTGAGTTTTCTTAGATAAGAATCCCATTTGATAGGATATAGATCTGATTTGAATATGGATATAATTTTTTTCAATGTATCTGGGAGAAAATATTCCATTATTTGCAAACCCCATGACTTTATTCTATGGCAATATATAAACAACTTATCTCCAAACTAAAACAATTGGTTTTATTGAAAGTTATCTATTACAATATTCTGTAGAAATTCCATGGACTATATATGATACTAGATGGTTTGATAATTCTTTATCATAACTTATATAGGATTAAGTCCCATCAGGTTCCCTCTCCATATTCATGCCAACATGTTACAGTCCAAAAAAATTCCCATAGAGAGCCTCATAAGGTTCCATTGGAATTATTTAATGTAAAATGTCGTTATATGTGAACAATAATAATGGAATTTGTTGATGTAAAAATTGTTGAATATCCATTAAACATAATCTTGATAAATAATTTAGAGTTTTAATTGTTCTCTCAGACCTACCATCTATCTGAAGGTGATAAGAAGTGATGAAACAAAAATCAATATCCAGTGCTTACTAAAGGCTACTCTAGATCCCTAAGGAAAACTATGGATCTTGATATGATACATTTGAGATTGGTACCCCATGGATTTTTACCACTTCTATTATATATATAACACCAAGTTGGTCGAGATAGATATATTACTTTATAATAACATTATGCACTGACTTTTTATGTCGATAGACTACAACCTAAATGGTTTTATGACCTTTAGATGTCATAGGGGGTACTATAATAAAATCCATTGTTATGTTTTTTATATTTCCATAATATTATAGGAAATGGTTTAAACATATCCTTAGACTTATATCATTCAACTTTGACTTCTTTTCATACCAAGAATCAATATAAAATGTTTACAATCTCCATATTCATGTTATCCCATTATATGTTTTTTCATATCTCTATACATATTAGTGATAACTAGATTAATAGGGAATGATAAGATAATAAAATCATCCAAAATTTCTCTCTTCTCTTCAATTTTTGATGATGCACATATATGCCTTCCAAAATATATAACTCAATATTTTAGAAAAGTTGAACAAAAGAATATTCCCTACCACTATCTATACCCCCATCAACTTGTTTGGCCTCTATGTTCCTCTCGAGAGAAGATGGTTTAGTAGTTATTTAATAATAATAGGATTATTTTCTTTTTAGGACTCCCACATCCATCGTTTTCATGTCCAAGAATATCTGACCCCTTTTAATCCTCATTATGGATATGGTTATATGATCCTTTCAACTTTGAGCATTTCCCACTTTATTCTCATTCCAAAAAATTTAATGTACTTAATAATAATAATCATTGATTAGTTATAACAACTTTCATTAGAAAAAATTTATCTCCTTTAGTTTGGATATAGACTTGAGACTATTATGATTCCTATATAGTTCATAATTCTTCCTGTAGATATAATTTCTCGAAATAATTAATGAAAACATCACTAAAGAAATTAATATGTTATATCAAGTAGTTATTCTCATGTATCATTAATTTATGGGAGGTATAGGATATCAATTTTTCATTTTGGAAGAGTACACAACACCATCATTTATTAAAACACCATTATAGATCAAAATCATTCCCCAATAGTGTGTAACATGAGAATAAGTGTAGTGATTAACCTCTTATTCAACTCTTTAATTACATTCTCACATTCATCAGGATAGAAATCCTTTACTCACTTATGATTTAGTTTGGTTAGACTCTTTGATTATTATACTAATATTCTCATAAATCAATGATATTACCCAACTAATCTAAGGAATCTATATACATCTATCTTAGATGTTGGTCTTTTCCATCATTTAATTGCCCCTATCATCAAAGGATCCAAAAATATCCCTTTTTTGTTAATATCTTACCCCATGAATATTACATTATCCATTAAAAAATATCATTTATTGTACTTCGCATATAAATTTTCCTTTGACATGGTCTTGAGTACAATATTCAAATGCTCCTATTAGTACTCCTTACTATTGCGGTAGATAAGAATATTGTCTATAAATTCTACCAAATATTAGACTAGATAATCCCTAATAACCCTATTCATTAGTTCCGTGAAGATATCCCGTGAAATAGTGAGTCGAAATGGAATCCCTATGAACTCGTAGTTCCCATATATTGTATGAAATGGAGTCTAGGGGATATCCTCCTACTTCAGTTTTACAGTATAATATCCAAGATGAAGATTTACCATATAGAAGTACAAGGATCCATATAGTTGATAAAAAATTCATCAATATATGGTAGATGATAATTTTTATTTGTTGTGATCTCTTTGAGCACATGACAATTAATGTAAAGCCCCATTTACCCATCTTTTTTATCATGAATAAATTGATTAGAAACCCCATTGTGAAGCACTTGGGCATATAAACCCTTTATCAAGATTATACTTTAATTTATTCTTCATGTTTTCATGTTCAATAGTGTCTATTATATATATATTATGTGATATTGTGAGATATTTGAGAGTAATTTTGAATGACAACTCAACCTCTCATCTAGGATGAAAACTAGGAAATACCTCGGGGAACACATTAATATATTATCATACTATTTGAATTACATCAAGGTTGATTTTTCCATATTATCAACCATTTTATCACGATATTATTTCTTAGAAGGAAATAATATCCATTCTTTATTTAATAATTCCAAATTAGTTCCAGTATACTCTATATAATTTCAAAGAATTATTGGAAGACTCATAATATAGTTGGTGATTTACTTATCCAAAAAAAAATTACGTTTCCTCTATACAAGGAAATACAATATATACCTAGGATAATATAAAATGATGATAAAAGAATTATCATAAGGTTTTATAGGTAATTCATCTAAAAAATATTAATAAGAGAGATGTTATATGCTTGTGAAGTAATAATTGACCCATTTTCTATTTTCATTAATAACTCAACATCCATGATTTGACATGTCATTTTAATATTTTTATTAAACAAAAATGAAATTAATGTATGTGTATAGATTTTGTATCATAGTAAATTTGATTTTCATGAGTGAATGATAAACCCAATTTTAACTATTTGATCATGTTTCTAATCATTTACATCATCTGTGACTAAATATAGAGTTTATAGGTTCGGTTTCTTCTATATCTATAAGCACATGGAGATATCCAATCTATTTCTAATTTAATTTCGATAGATTTAAATCCATATTGTTATTTCGATCTGAAATAGGTACACATTAGAACAATGAAGGCTACCACCCCTTGTACAAGAGCCTCAAATAATTTGATGGATTATACCCAAATGACTCATGAAGCTGTGATTCCTGGAATCCTAAACAATTGAGTTAATCTAATTTATCTTGAATAAATGAAGCATAAATATGATTTTCTATATATGTTTTTTTATAATCATTATAAAAATTCTCCTTATCATAAAATAATTTTGAGGATTGTATCCCATTAATTTCTCAATTAGATCCCTTAAATTTTGTTGAATCGATATGAATAATGATGACACTCAATCCTTGATTTTCTGGAAACCCTCATGATGGATAATCCATGGAATTAGGAAGATCTATAATGGAGTCTTCTGTAAATTTAGGTATTCAGTAGATCTAAGATCTTATAGATAACTAAGGGAATTTATCATAATATTTTCCCTTCTAATGGATTTAAAATAAAATCAAGTGGATTTGGTTTCCTTTCACTCAAACCAAGTACCCAATGAATTTAAGACATGTATACTCTCTCTGATCCATCATCAATTAAAAATTCCTTCACCCAATTATTGACATAGATTAAGTTCCCAATGTTTTTATGGTATATGAAAATTACCTAGGAGGAATACTTAGTGATGAGAGTACCCATTTGTTTTGATAAAGAAATATATATTTCTAGGTATTGGTAATTTTTTCATGTCCTAGTGGAGGTGGACTTCAGATACCACTTATCAGAACAATGTATTGTGTGTTAATGAATTCAACCTGGGGTTCTTAGTTGAGCATGGAAATCTACCTCACTTCTATGACTAGTATAATTTTATTATGCACTAAAAAAAGTGGTTCCACAAAGATACCAAACTCATGAACTATAACAAGTCTAGGAACCTTTCTTAGAATTATAAATTCAAAATTCCTATGAATGATCCTTCTCCTTTGGAATTGATGGACACAAAGACCACCAATATTATAGAGGATCCAAAGGTTAGTGATCATCCACCATTAAATTATAATGATAGGATGTATAAAAAATGAATTGGTAAAACATATTCCGTCAATCATACCATATATAAAGGGTCATAACAGGTAAATGGGGGATTTTTGGATGGTTTATATAATGTTTCACCTAAAAACTCAAAAAAACACAGTGAGAAGATGAGGGTTGTTGTTATATGGTGTCACGAAACTCATGGGGAGATGATAAATCTTATAAAATTTATTTAGGAATAGATATTTCATATTTTTTAGGAAGATTAGTATATGTCCTATTTGGTGAGTAATGGTAAAAGAATCCTCGATGCTACTGGAATTTATAGTCTTGTACAAGGTGACACCAATGTATAGGTGGATGCTACTCTATATGGATGAAAATCTACTTGTACCCAAGATCTGGCATCACCTTCTTTACCATATGAAAAAATTAGAGAGGTCCCACATTCTATAATGGTGGAATCTAGGAGATCTCAGGCTATGGGGTCTGATTCTATTTTATAGAAGATTTCACAACATATTGTTGCTAAGAATGTAGGTGTTTTGAAGTCTCAAGAAGATATTTTCTTGGTTGTATTTGAAGACAATTCTCTAGTAAACATAGGGAAACTCTGAATAGTGGTGGAAAAGGTTGTGGATTTTGTACAATACTTCAATAACATAGGTTACACCCATATTATAAGAGATATTACCAAGTAATAAGGCACATAGGATATTGAGGTAATAAATAATGGGAATATTAATGGTGTTTCGGGAATAAAGGGATAAAATCTAATGTTAAATCATAGTTACTTCATATATAAATAATGTGTAGGATTAAAATGATAATCTTCATGTAGTTTCTTCTCACCATGGGAATTACTCACTTGGGGACACTGTAACCACTGAGGAAATTTTTCGAGATATGCCACTTCACAATGAGGACTTATCCAAGGAGTATTCCCCAAATCAAGGTCGTTTTGATAAGGATTCTAAAATATTTTCATTAAAAAATTATTTGGATGAATGTCATGAAATTGAGCCTCATATTGAGAATGATTAATTATTATTCCTAGATTCTCAGGATGCTACGTTGTAGACTCTTATGCAATGGAGGAGAGGTATGCATCAAACTAGTTGGGGAACATCCCAGGGAAGGGTTGGAAGTAATAAAAAAGGTAATATATAGATGATAGGGTGTTCATGGTGGCGTTGTCTATGATGCCAATGAGCCCGTACCTGAGTGGTAAGGGCTCCTGCTTGGCATCCAAGAGACCCGGGTTCAAAACCAGAACTATTCACCCGATATGGGCCTTTGGGCCACCAGTTTGGGCCTACGGGTCTCCAGGGCCTTCGGGTCATCAAAGGCCTTCGGGCCACAGGGCCTTCGGGTCACGTAGACCATGGAGTATCCCAGTTCACATAGAACTGGCCCCAAAATAGGATCAGGGAAACAAGAGAAGTAGCCACCAGATGTAGAGCTAACAGGATTGGATGAATGAGAGGGTATGGAAGCCGCCATCGGGACCAGGCACCGTGCAGCTTTGTACGGGGCAATGCTAGTAGATCAGCAATTCAAGGTGGGGAGATAAGGTGATCAATGATGTAAGACGCTGGGGAGGGGCAGTTCTAGTGGGTTGGGCCTACGGGTTAAGTAATGGGCATAGTATGACTCTGGGCCTTCAGGTCATGTATTGCGGGTCATTTCGGGCCTTGTGCCTTGGGCCTACGGGTCATGTACGAGTTCCCCTTCAACCCTTAAAAAAGGATTATCTATAATAAAAAAAGAAGGCCTTCGGGCCATTCGGATCTATGACACTTTTTTTACTTTGTAACCTCACTATAATTCTATATGTGCACCTACTTTTATCTAATTAATTTTCCATAAACCTGTTTTCTAAATCAATGGTTCTTATTTTTTCAATATAACTCATCCAAAATAGACTTAGAGATGAGAATTTTCAAAGTATTAAGCTTATAAAAATGAAACTTTTGCACATAAAAGGGATAAACCATAAATGAAATGTATTCCTTAAGTAATGAATTTTGAGGTTTCAGTCTATATTTTCCTTGTCATAATTCCTAACATTAAATATCAGAGGAATTTTTTCTTGTATAATATTTTCAAAAAATCATATGATTAAAAAAATTATATCCCACGGGAGTGTATAACAAGATGTGTAGTTTTATGAATATTTGACGTACATGAAGTACTTGTTGAGTTAGTATCAAATGATACCTTTCAATGTTATTAATCATAGGTACATATATTCTACAATTGTATCCACTTTCCATGATCTATATATGGATTAATTTGATTAAAAACCATGAACTATATATATTTTATAATAAATTAGTGATTTTTTCTATGTTTAGTCTTATACCTATAGTTTTCACTAAGGTTTTATAATTCAAATCCCCAAAAATAATTAGTTAGTTCTATAATACCAAATAAGACATCCAATATCTTTTGTACACTTTATTATATGATTTTTTATATAAAGATACCCATAATCTAATCTTGTAGGATTGAGTGGCCTTGTGAATTTGTGTAATTTGGTATATTTGAAAATAACATTAAATTGTGATATAACATAACTACGTAAAAATTCCCAAACATGCCCTTAAATTCCAATGATCTCAAAATACTACATGGGATAGCATGTGTAAAGACAGAAGAAAGGTGTGATAAATAAAAAAAATTAAGGGAATAATCGATTCATATTATAAAGTAAAGAATTAAATGTATATAAATAATAATAACATGGTGATATTGTATGGAGATCATCATAATTATGAACATTGAATCATGACATTATAAGATAAAATTAGGGAATCATAGGAATGTGGAAATAACATAAATCTTGACATCATAAGAATAAGTCAATGTTAACTGATGAGATATCATATAATAGTGTTCTTAGGATAATCCCTATTCTTATGAAATTGTATTTGATGAGATATAAATATTACCCAATACATTCTAGGTCTATATAATTTTAGACCCATCCATCAAAATCATATCATGTACACACATTTGTGTTCCAAATATATTATACAACATAATATCATCTTTCATCACATTTAATACTTGGATTTAGGATTATGGGTTAAATATATGGAAATCCCTTGTAAATAATGGATAGTTATTTCTAGGTTAATTCCCTTTAGAGTCAATGGGGATAGGTATTCATAACACAAACAATTTTCATAGAAAATCACTAAATAATTTTGGAAGCATAATTTGTATATATAAAGGTCTATGGAAGGGATTAATGAAAGTTAAAGGTGGTATAAAATTATATGATAATGAAAAGTAAAGTGAATATATTATTTAAAAAACAATTCAATATAAATAATTGGAAATCTAATGGATTAATACAATGAAAAGTATGTGAATGATGTGGAATATGGATATAGTCCCTTACTTGAGAATAATTTTATACTATATTGGAAAAGCTTCTTAAGAGATTTTGAAAACCTTGGGTCAATATAGAGAGGAAGAGAGAGAGAGAGAGAGAGAAACATCATGAATCAAGTATTTGGATTTAATATTTAAGGATTTTTTTGAGGGTATTTACTTCAAAATAGAGGGTAATTCAATATTAATTTCTACACATAGGGTTCATTCTATAAGAAATAAAATAATAAAAAACATAAAAATTCCAATGGTTTTTACCCATTGTTTCTTATAAATAAGAGTGGTTTCCAATGTTTTATTATCATAAGAACTGATTTCATTAAAATAATACAATTCATGACGTGGAAGTGCATCACATTCATAATGAGTTGTTTTTAAAAGATGAAAAATATAAGATTAGAATAGGAGGATTCACTACAATTTTGTAAAATTAATAAAATAACATAAAAAAATATTATTTTGAATATATATTTTTTGGGTATTTGATTCTGAATATAGTATTTATTACTTAACTTTTGGGATATAATAAAGTCATAATACATACCTTCTATTTATATAATATTTAATTTTTACCCAAAACATATGACTATCTCAGAAAATTATGAAAAATTCAGAATTAAATAATTTTTATGTAATTATTTCAAAATATATTTATTTTATCAAAATAATTATATGATTATATGAATTTCTATTTTAAATAAAAATCCTTATTTATTAAAAAAATACTACTTTTTATGATAGAAACAACTTTCTCACCCATATAAAAATAACACGGGTCTTCATTTAATTATACAACCATTTATATTTAATTAAATATTATTTAGTATGGATATTACATTAAAACAAACTTTATTTAAAATCTCTTTGATTTATAAAGAATATTGTTTTAATTTAAACTATATGTTTCCAAAAAAATACAATTTTGGTTTCTTTGTATCAAAATATTTTTTTTTATCAAACACATTATATAATCATGTTTTTATATTTAATTTAATAATTAAACGGTACCAATATAATCATTATTTTATTAAAAATAGAAAACATATAATTTCATACTACTAGGATTATGATACAAACCTTCTATTTACACCAGTATGGGCTTTATGTGATTGGTGTGTGATAGTAATATTTTATTTGGGTGGATCAATGAGAATGGGTTGTGTATGGATCTATATAAGAATTAAATTTTTATATAAATTGTATCTCTTGAGTTTTAGTTATTAAATATTGAGTTGTCTTGTTCACAGTAAAATCCATGTGACAACATATCCCTTGGTAGTGTTGAAGAATGGAATTTATAGGGTATAACCCTACATATTGATTCCATTGCATCTTTTATTTAAATAAATAATATTCTCTTATAACCCTTAATGTATATTTATTTTAATTTTCATTATAAAATAGCTATATTCACAATGTTTATGATTCTTAATGGTATTTCAAGTTTGGTAGAAAAAATTAGGCTATATTTTATAACAATAAAAAATAAAGTAAAGTTAATGTTTGTTTTATTTCTATATTACTTAATAAGAAATTTATTTATTCAGATAGGATTTTCATTTATAAAATTTTGGGTTGTTATACTCTTGGGTTATACTATAGGGTTAATTTACATTATCTTTACAAAAAAAATTAGAAAAAAGAAATCATATTATGATCTTTTATTATGTTAGACAACCTCATATACAAATGAACATTATTACCTAGATTGAAACCTATAAATTCATAAATTAGATTATAAATAAAATTTACGAGTTATTTATTCTATGTTCATGGTTTTCTATTTATACGGAATCTCACCCGTAACATTCTATTATTTTAGTAATTGGATGAAAGTAAGAGGAAATGATATGGTAGTGGGCGTGAAGGACAATGTAGTGATTATCCATTTGAGAAAAAAACATGATAGGGGTTGGAATGAAAAAATTTATTGTAATTAAGAACTATATATATTGGATTATGATCAATAGAATAAACAAAACTAAATTTCCAAGAACACCAAATATGGGTAAAATGGAGTTTCAAAGAAGTTAAGTGATAAATATTATATAGAAATAAGCATTATACTTCTTAAATGTCAATAATTTGGATAGAAACACCAAGGAAAATGTCTCAATAGGATATAAATATGTTTTATGCATGGAAAATGAGGACATAGAGAAACAAAAGCGCATAGTAACACAAATAGTTTAGTTAGCATGATGGAGTGAAAGGAATATCTTCATATGGTACTATAAACAATTCAATGGTTTAAATGTAGATAATTCTAACTGTATAAAAAAAATTCCCCCAAGACAAGTTCTATTAATGATTAGAGGCATAAAAAGTATCCAAAATTACTAGATCATAGAATATCCTTAGATATCATTTCTATTCAGGTAGAATTTGATAATTAATTGGTTAATGGTACACTTACTCTCCACTCAAAAATGAAGAATGCATTTTTTTATTCCAGTTATAATAATTAATTCATATTAGGCATGTTTTATAAGAATAATAATTAACCACCACAAATATTAGTAATTGAATTATCAGTAAAAAACTTAGTAACCCATCATGTTGAGTTTATTTTTCCCTCGCCTCTTAAAATTTGAAACTCATCCATGACCTAGGTGGCCATGGATGTTGCCTCCACCCCTCCCCCATTAGTAGGGGAGGGGGTTGATCTTATCCTATATTAGATAAGCCTCCTTACTTTTATCCATTTTATAATACTTCTTTATTTCCTCCATTCCCTCAAATTTCCACCTTTCCTAAGGTCCTAGATCTTCACGATGGCTACCCTTAGCTCGACCTTTCAACCTCAGAATTTACGAATGATTCACCTCTTATCTCACAGACCTTGGTTTCTCGGTTCTCCTCACAGATTACATTGGCCGATGTCTTCTATAGATTTGTATTCCAATCATGGGGGCTTCGAGGAAGAGCAACAGTCGGACTCCTTGACAAGCGGAACATCATGCTTCGATTATCCTCTTCAGAATATCTATTCACTGAGTGGTCCGAGGCTCCCCGGTCCGGCAATGGCTACCGCATCCATCTTTTGAAATTCCCTTTTGATCTTTATAGGAAGCGAGATGCCCAAAAAATTAGATTTTGAGTAAATTTTCATGAGCTCCCTCTTACATTTTGGAATCCTTCAATTATCTGAATTCTTGAGAATTTGGTTACCCGTATTCATTGTTTGGATTCAAGAACTAGCTGGGTTTGTCACCCAATCTGTCCATGCATCTATTTCAAAGTTGATGTGTAAAGTCCCCTGGTTGAATGGATTTGGATTTCGGTAGGGGAAGTGTTTCGTTGGAAGAAACTGGTGGTCTTTTATTCTTGGATGTAGTTTGGTTCATTATTCCGACATCTTGGGTGCTTTTCCCCTTCATGTCGGTGAGGTGGAAGGGTACGCTGGGGGGTTTACTTTTGGGGGTGGTGGTCCTCCCCTGAGCTCATTGGGATTGTGGATAGGTCTGATTCAATTGAAGGTTGACAACTGTTAGGTGTTGAGGGCTCTTCTTCTCCTATTTCTGGGGCCCTCTGTGAAGAAGTCACGGTTCCATGGAAGACGTCTCTGGTTTCTCAGGTTAACCCAAGAGTTAGTGACGTTTTTCATCAACTGAAATATGATTTGGGTTTGGTATGCTCGTATGAGGCTATTGTTGCACCTCTATGTGATAGTGGGGTTTGCAATGTTGAGAGTGTTGGGTTCAGTTGGCACGTGAGACCAGACAAGGAAGGGGTTGGGTAGGAAGAGAGGGAGTCCACCTAGATGCTACACATGCAATGCAGATGGCCACACCAAATACAACCAATAATGATGCGGTGACTGAGGTTTTCTATGAGGACCAAGACACTAGTGAGTATTCCCATTGTCTTCAACTGGAGGAAACCTAAATGAATTTCCAATATATGGTTCGAGGATTTTAATAGCCCAAAGTTTTAAAAAAGTCAATGAAGTTCACGCAGACTAGAATTTTTTAACCTGAGAAGGTTAAATATGGGAGATCAATTTTGAATTCTCAAAAACCAGTTTGTAGGGTTAGGAGAAGAAGACTGCCATACTATTGAGGAATTGAAAGGGGTGGAGGTCATCCATGGAGTGGACGCCCTGGTCGATGTGTAATCTTCTCAAAAAGAAATGGATGATTCTCTATAATCCACTAAGTCTATGGACCTGGTCATTGTAGAGGAATATCTAAGATCCTCTTCAAATAAGTGAAAGAACGCTTTTATGGACTCTAACATCTTCATTATGAAACACCAAAAAGCACGAAAAAAGAAGGATTAATACACCTACCTAGTCCTCCAATAACTATATTTTCAAGAAAGCATAAGATAACCCCAAAGGCTCCAAAAAGTGCAAGTATCATCCCTACAAGTAGGTGTAAAGGTCGTAAAAATCTTGAGGAGGCCGGAACCTCCTATTACCTGGTGTATGCAGGATGCGAGTTTGTTTCCCCTTCCATTCCACTGGGCTATAAGGAGATGATGGACCCTGGGTATCAACATGAGATAGACTCCAATTAAGACACCCAGTGATAGATAACCTTGGTGATGGAACACATGGATCTCCTTATGCACTCAGATGAAGATATGGTAGAGGAAGTTATGGATATTAAGTTGTTAAAGAAGATGTTATGATTGATTTGTGTGATCACTACAAAGGATCAAGGATAGTGGAATGATAAGTAGGTCCGTATTATTCTTAGAGGTTTCAACAAGGGGAAGATCAATAAGTATGAATACATGCAATCATGGGACAACTTAGATAATTAGTATGAAGGAATCTTAAAGGACTACCCTAACACTTAAGTAAATTAAATTCCCTAGATATTGTATAAGGAGATTTGTTCCAATCAACTCAAACTATTATTTAACAAATCTATAGTTTCTTTTGGTGTTGAAATTGGCATGTTATGAGGTTTCTCACTTTCCCCTTAAAAGTATTTGAAAATAAAAAGTTATTTTGGATGATGGCAGTAAAAAACCTAGTGGTGTTCTAATTACAGTCAAAGAAAATATATCTTCTCTAATTAATATTTTTGTAAATACACTTCCTAAAAATCTTGTTTTTCTTGCCTTTGTATAATTATATTTTATTTTTATCATATATTGGATTTCTATACATAAAACTAACATTAATGGTGAGGATAAGTAAATCCATTACCATATCTAAAATCATCAAATTATAAAATATCAATTCAAGGATGATATCTCATTAATAATTACATCTTGAGTCATGTATATCTTATGGGTACATTTAATTATCTTCATTAGCGGTACACTTACTCTCCACTAAAAATTCAATAATAAATTATTTTATTTTAGTTCTAATCATTCATTTCTTTTAGACATGTTTTTTAAGAATAATTATTGAACACCATAAATATTTGTAATTAAATTGTCAATAAAAAATCATAGTGGTGTTCTAATTATATTCAAAGAATATAACTCTTCTCTAATAGACATTTGTGTAAATAAAATTCCTAAAAATATAGTTTTATTCCCTTTGTAAAATTTTATTTTGTTTTTGGAATGGATTATATTTATTTAAATAGAATTAATATAAAATATCTAGATAGGGATAAAATTTTAATGGAAACATGGAGTTTCATGGAAGGTTAGTGGTAAATATTATAGATAATTGAATATTCAAATTCCTATATGTCAAGAATGTGGAGAGAATCACTAAGGGAAATGTATCAATGGGGTATATATATATATCTGTGTGTGTGTGTGTGTGTGTGTTTTATGTGTGGAAAAGAATAAAATTTAATAAAAAGAAACCAATATAAAAAAGGAGTTTGGTTAGCATGATGGAGTGAAATGAAGATCTTCTTATGGTATTACAAAAAAATTCAACGGTTTAAATGTAGAGATTTTTAAAGTATGAAAAACCCCCCATATCCAAGTGATAACAATGATGAGAGACATAAAAAGTATCCAAAAATATGTGAACAAGGAAGTTCTTATGATAACATTACAATTAATGTATACATTTATAATGAATAGGTTAATGGTACACTTACTCTCAACTAAATATCCAAGAATATATTATTTTATTCCAGTTCTAATCATTTATTAATATCGGGCATGTTTTCTAATAATAATTATTAACCACCAAAATTATTGCTAATTGAATTATTTGTAAAAAACCTAATGGTGTTATGATTATAGTCAATGAATATTACTCTTCCCAAGTTGATATTTTTTCAAATACACTTCCTAAAAATCAAATTTTTCTTCCCTTTGTAGAATTATTTTTGAATTTTGGCATGGATTGGATTTTTCTACATATAAATTATATAAATTGTTTAAATAATGAAATCAATTTCTATATCTAAAATCATTACACTATAAAATATCAATTAAAGGATGATATCTCATTAAAAATTATTTCTTGAGTCATTTCAATCTTATGGATACAAATAATTAACTTTATTAGTGATTTTTAATTTAAATTTCATGGAAGCACTTTTTTTAATGGGGGAAAAATGTGACTTCAAAATTTTTTAATAATATTTTTATGAGTTCATGTTTTCAAATTAAATGTGTAATGGTTAAATTAATTCTTTAATAATATTAAAAAATAATTTATATACATATATGTAAATTTTTTCGTTCTCTTATTTTCTTCATGTATAATAGATTTTTTTTAATTAATTTTTTTTAGATAAAGGGAAGCTCATAGTTCAAGAAAAAAATTATCTTCTCTAGAGAGGCCACAAGGATTAAACCAATAACCTAGGGTTGACCAGGAAACAATGCCCAACACTATCCTATGAGTTTTCCTACTTCCCTTACCCTTTCTTTATATATATATATATATATATATATATTAAAATATATCTTATTTTATTTCCATGACTCATTTTAAAAAATATATCATCTTCATTCATTTCATTTTCATATCATCAAGCAGAATAAGTCATTATAATTATATATCTAAAAATTAATGATACATGGTTTCAAAGCCACATATGACCATTGAAAATTATGTTATATAAAATTTTATTAGAAACAGATGATAAATGATTAAATATAATTTTAATTTAATAATAATTATTTATTAAAACATTTAATTACAGCAAAATTGATTTAATTTCTATGTGGTTTTTTATCATATTTTATTTATTAAAAATTTACATTAAAAATGTTATGTAATATGTTTTATAAAAAATAAAAAGATAAGATATTTTAAAATGTAATTCCTCTAATGAATAGTGTATTATTATCATAAAATTTGTAAAAAAGTTTTATAAAATTATTTGTAGAAAAGAAATATCCTAATTAATATATAATATAATGAATAGTGTACAATATTTATTAAATTAAATTTTTTTTCTCAATTATGTATAAAAAATAAAAATAAAAATAAATTTGAACAATAATTAAGAAAACTATTTAAATTTTTAAGTAAATAAATATCAATGAATTAAAAATTATGATAATATAAAAGTAATATATGTAACCACTTATTATAATAGAAATAGTTTGGTTTCTTAATAAATTGTTTTTTGATGTACTGTATGATTAGAGAAAAATTTTAAATTCATAAAATTTAAAAATTTAATTTTATATAATGAAATTCAATTTTTAATTCATACTATCAAAATTTTATAAAGCTTAATTTTTGAGATTCTACTATTTTTTTTGATTTTAGGTGAATTGTGAAAAAAATAGTTTTTAAAAATTCCATCAATTTTAAGATGTCATCAGGATATAAGGAAGACGTAAAAAATTATTAATACATTAGCTAGACCTAGAATTTTAATAAATTATTTAAATAAAACATTTAAAAATATTATTTTTTATTTATAAATCTAGGTTTAACATTATAGAGCTTACGTGGTATTTTATTCTACGAAATGAACTATTTTTTCATTTTCATTAATTATGTAACTATAAGGTCACATTTGGTTTTGGATTTGTTTTAAAGTCGTGTAAATTTTTTCCTAACCATAAAATATTTTGTTTCATTAAAATTAATTTTACACATGATTTAGAGTTTAAATCATTTTTATGCTTAAAATAAATTTTCCAAAAAAAAATTTCAATCATATTTTGTGTAATTATCTAAATTTTAATTATTTCACCATTATAAATTCAATTTTTTAAAAATGGATTTTTTTATTTTTAAATATAATAATAATATTATGTAATAAGATCAATTTTAATTTTCATGCATAGAAATAATTCACCATGGAACAATTTTGTCACCACGACAATGGTTAAAATGTTTAAACCAAGGGTTAACCTAAATGGTATCGCCAAAATTATTAATGACATATATCCAAGTTTGATTTGATGTGTTGATCTATATTATACATATAATTATCTTCCAAATTGGGAATATTTGGTTCTACATGTTCTTTAAAGTGATTTTATTTTATTTTAATGTCATAAGTAATTATAAGTGTGTCAAACCCCAAATTATAATAGAACCCATCACCGCCAACATCCCACAACTGTTTTGAAAGTTATCTCAAAACATTTCTTCCAAAATATATTAAAAGAACCCTTATCCACATCATAGAGGTTTTATCCCACCAAAATACACATGTAACGTCCCAGGTAAATAAAGAATAAATAATTTTCATATTTATTAATATTTACGAATTAAATATTAATTTTACTTTAAAGGGGTTGCTATGTTCGATAGCGTACCCGATACGCAACAAAGAGTTTCATTGAAATCTTACATTGCACACTAGTAATAAAATAATATTATTTTAAATGGTAGTTAACACATAGCCGTTGTATTGGCGGGAAAGGATAGAAATAACTAAAATATGATTATATATGTTTTTTAAATGTTTTTTAAAGGCTTAAAATACGGAAAGAATTCAATTTTAGGCATATATGCCCAAATTTTCATTAAAGGTTCACTTATCACCTTTTGAAGGCAAACCGTCATTAAATATAGTTTTGTTCACTCTTATACATTCTATTTGACCAAATAAAACTCTTCTTTAGAATCGGGACATCAAAATTTACTTTGTGTAAATTTTTGGTATCTTTCCGATAAAGTTCATTTTTTTAATGAATAGTGTAAAATGTTGTATTTTAATTCAAAACCTCTTTTTAATATAATTTATTTATATGATTAGATTATCTTTTGAATTGGTTTTACAGTGAAATTAGAAAATATTTTTACCATTAAATCCAATAGTGGTCGTTGGAATTAATTTCACTTTGAAATCGGACTTAAACTAGTGTCAATATTTTGATACTTATTGTTTCATAAAAACACGCTATTTGTCATGATAGCGGGAATTAATTATTAAATTAATTAACGTGACTTATATGATTTGAATTTTGTGAAATAGACATCATTTTTGAATTCATAATATCAAATATATCTTAGGGTGAAGTTTTGGTATTTTTCTAAAAAACTTCAATTTTTGATGAATAGTGAAACCACTAAGTTGTAGTTAAAGAAACTGATTTTTCGTTTAAATGAAACTTTTCCACTTTTGTGATTTTATTTTCAAAAATTCGACATACATGGTTGTCATTAAGAAGTAAAATGTAGTTCAATGAGATTAAAATAATTTTTTGGTGAATAGTAACTTATTAAGTTTTAATCGCGATTAGAGGTAATTCGTGTAGTTTAAAGTAAAAATAATGTTTCAATAATATGAAATAAACATGAAACATGTCCTAAAATCATTGTATGTGTCATGGCCGACCAAGAAAATCCATGGGTCAACTTGGGGACCCCATTAAGCCACTTTAGTTGGAAAATGACATTAATACCTTTTTATTTAATGTTAAAATAAAAATGTCACAAACATGAGTTGTTTTACTAAAACAATTTTTACATGGGGTTTTACAAATCATATTTTTGACTATAAATATTCATTAGAAATATAAAAAGGTTTCCTACATCATGATATTTTTTTTATAATTTTTAGACATTAAATAAATTAAATTATTTATGACATCATGATGATGCAACGATTACCTCATTAACAAAGGATTTAAATAAAATGAAATGATAATGTAAGATCTATGACCTAAACATGTCCAAAACCTATTGGATGAGTGGATTTTGAACCCTTATCACCTTATCCTCTAAACACATCAATGTGGGACCATTAATATCCTAAATTCATTCTAAAATAATGTAACATTTCCTTACTTTCCAAGAGTGTCACTCCTCTCCTCTTATAAAAGGCCCCCACCTCTACCACCTTACCCACACTTCCAAAGCCTTTTTCTCAGCCAACCCCTGCCCATTTTGTCTCTCCAAATCCCTCTCTTACTCCTTGAAGCCTCACATTTGGCATAAGTCTTCCCAAGTAAGCCTTTGAGCTCAAATCTAATAGAGTTACCCGATTTTAAGGTGATGTCTTCACTTGTGTTCTTTTGTTTTATTTTTCTTCTCCAACCCCCTAAAATCTTTTTATTAATTTATTTTGTAACAACTCCAGTATCTTCAATATACTAGGATGTTTTTATAAGAATATTTCGAGCTACACATACACACATCTACATCTAATGGTTAAAGAACATATTGTTTCTGTGGTTGGAGAATTTCTGCCTCACGAAACGATGATTGTTCAATCTTTTTTTAAACACCTTTAATGGTGGCCATTAAGATGTCACTATATTTATATATGATATATATTATGTTTATGTTTTCCTTATTCTTATTTATTTTTCATTTGTGGTTTACCTTTATGGTTTCCATTGTGGGTAAACACGATAATTTCATTTTAGGAAGTGCGGACTACCGCCCCCTCAAAGTGATGTGATTCGTTAATTCCATATGTGGGACGTATAAAGGATGGATTTAAAGTTATTATATATGATTTTATACTGGAATTATAATATAACTCTATATCATTATTATTTCTTTCTATTAATGTATGAGATAGAAATGAAAGTAGTGTTCATGCGTACGTACGGCTTACCGTCTCCATGATCGGTGCATTTCATTTCTTATCCCCAAATGTAATATAATATTATAAGTACATATATATAATGGATATATATGATTTATGTTAAATCTAAATTATTAATATAATTCTGTAATTAAAATATACATACCTCTCATTTAGTTTTAATTCCATTAATATGACATAGAAATGAAAGTAGCGTTCATGCGTACGTACGGCTTACCGTCTCCATGAACGGTGCATTTCATTTATTACCTCTAAATGATTATGTAATATTATAAATGCATTTATATACTGGATATATATGATATATATGATATCTACATCATTAGTTTAACTCTGGATATAATGGATACATGAACAACTTGTAATTATAAAGAGCATATTTTTTACTCAAGTACCAATGATCATTAAAACGACCGTTAATAACTTAAATAAATAAATAGTGTTCATGACATGGTAATAAGTGATATAAAAGGAATAATGAACTTGAAAAATTTTCTTAAGAAAGTATAAATTAACTTAAGTTTATTATTCAGGAGGTTAAAGAATGATCGAGTCAAGACGGACCCGAGGTAAGGGACTTCGTCTCAATCTCCTTTCATTGAGGCATATTTCATTTTATACACAACTTTATTTTATATGGTGTATAAACACCTTTGAATTTTACTTTTATACAAAAGGAATCTTTTTCTATGAAGTGTTTTACTAAACGACAAAAAGGAATGTTTCTTTTAACGTACGCGATGACAACGACCTTTTCCGCCGCCGCGAGTATTATTTGGTATTTGGCTTTCTGAACAAGCCGTAATGTTTTTTAAAATGAAATAAATACCATATACTCTTTTATGTATTTTGGTATTGAAAATGGTTTTTATAATGGATTTGTTATGTCAATATATTTAAGTGATATATTGTGATCAAAGTGTGGAAATTTTTTCTTTCCATTATATTTGTTTTATGTCTTATGATTTTTATAATGGTACTTGGACATTTGATAGGTGGTTACATGATAAACCATATGACGGGTGGTTCCGTGAATACCAGGACGGGTGGTTACGTTATAACCTCCAATGCATTGGGTATGGAAGTCGGCCGTATGGATATTCTATTAAGTATTTATGGAAGTTGGCCATATGGCTATTCTATTAAGTGATATGTGTGGAAGTCGACCGTATGGTTATTCCATTTAAGTATGTTTATGTCCCAAGTTACCTTTATATGTTATGTGATCTTTATATGGGTTTTATGGTAATCTTTTGGTTACAAAAGGGTAAGTAATGATCTTTTATTTTAGTGAAGTGTTTTTACTTCTTCATAAAGGTGAAAAGTATTACTTTGATAAAGTATACATAGTTTACTTGTTGTTTTGATAAACTAACTGTTTTCATTCTTTTTGTATCCCTTACTGAGATTTTTATGCTCACCCCAAGTTTTTTTGAAATGTTTTTCACAGGACTTAATGTGGAATAGCGTCAAGGATGGGATCAAGGGAATGTCATGCTATATAAAACATGGAACTAGACATGTTTCTTTTTAAGAGTTTTTTTTTCTATAGAAACTTAGTAGAAGTGTCTACTTTGTAATCTTTTGAGATGTAATATTTATGTTCTAATTCTCTATAACTATAAACCTGAAAATATCCTCAATGTGAATTATTCATTTAATTCAATATTATGTAAGGTTTAAGGCCGGGGCCTTATAATTGGTATCATAGATCAGTTTAGACAACTTTAGGAGTTAGAAAATTGTTAAATTATAAATTAATTTATGGTATGATTGAAAATGATATAGCATTTGAAGATTACCATGTTGCTTCATCTAAGACATGTTTGTTCAGAATGGTTTTTCATGGAGGAAACATAACAGATTTTCTGGGAAGGCATATAGTGGGAAATGACCTTTCAAATCAGTATCCTGATATGGTCATAATCAGAACTAAACAGTTTGTTGCAGTGATGACTCCGTTGACTCAGGTGAAAAATGTTGGTTGTTTTTATTGATGATATTTTGGTGTTTTCTAAAACTAAATAGGAGCATGGAAGTCATTTAAGGGTTATCTTGAAAACCTTAAAATAAAAGAAACTGTATGGAAAATTCAGAAAGTGTGAGTTTTGGTTGCAACAAATTTCTTTCCTTGGTCACATTGTTTCAAAAGATGTCATAACTGTTGATCCTACTAAAACAAAAGTTGTTGAAGAATGTCCAAGACCCAAAAATGAAACCGAGATCCATAGTTTTCTTGGTTTGGCAGGTTACTACCGAAGGTTTGTTGAAAAGTTTTCACGGTTATATAGTCCAATGACTAAGCTAACTCAGAAGGGTGTTAAGTTCATTTGGACAAAAGAATGTGATGATTGTTTTCAGGAGTTGAAAAGAAGATTGGTGAATGATCCAGTTTTGGCACTTCCTTCCAGGAATGGTGACTTTGTTATCTACAGTGATGCTTCATTGAAAGGACTTGGTTGTATCCTAATGCAGAATGATCAGGTAATTACTTATGCTTCACGACAGTTGAAAACTCATGAGGTAAATTACCCTACACATGACTTGGAATTAGCCACTGTTGTTTTTGCTCTAAAAATTTGGAGGCATAATTTGTATGGAGTAAAGTGTGAAATATATAGCGATCATAAAAGTTTAAAGTATATATTCACTCAAAAATAATTGAATATGAGACAGAGGAGATGGATGGAATTAATCAAGGATTATGATTGTACAATTCATTACCATTCGGGAAAAGAAAATAAAGTGGCTGATGCTTTGAGTCGAAAAAGTAATGCTTCATTAGCAATGTTGTGTTTGGAACGTGATCCTTTGGTTAAGGATTTGATGAAATTTGGAATAGAAGTTGTTAGTGTAGGATGTTCTTCTGTTTTGTTTCAGGTATCAGTGAAATCTTCTCTATCATACAGAATCAAGAAAGCATAGAAGCAAGACAGTGAGTTTCAGAAAAAGGTAGAGTTGGTTCAGAAGGGTAAGTTTCCTAAATTAAACATTGATAATTATTGTGTTTTGAGGTTTGGGAAGAGATTATGTGTGCTTAGTTATTCATAGTTGAAGAGATAGTTGTTATGTGAAGCTCATAGTCCTCCTTTTTCAGTTCATCCTGGCAGTACTAAGATGTACAGAGATCTGCAGGAGTATTACTGGTGGGATGGAATGAAAAGAGATATTGCTGATTTTACTGTGAAGTGTTTGACTTGTCAGCAGGATAAAGCAGAGCGGCAGTTACCGAAAGGGATGCTTCAGCCATTACCAGTGCCAGAGTGGAAATGGGAAAATATATCCATGGACTTTGTTGTGGGATTACCGAGGAAATCTCAAGGTAATAATGCAATCTGGGTTATTGTTGATCGATTGATTAAATCTGCTCATTTCCTTCCTATTAAAGATACATTCTCTCTAGATCAACTTTCTTGATTGTATCTTAAATAGATAGTCAGGTTTCATGTAGTTCCCTTCTCCATTGTATCTGACCGTGATCCCAGGTTTACTTCTAACTTTTGGAAAGGCCTTCAGAAGTCGTTGGGTACTGAATTAAATTTTAGTACAGCTTTTCATCCGCAATCAGATGGGTAGTTAGAACGAACAATTCAGACCTTTGGAGGATATGCTATGATCTTGTTCGATGGATTATCAGGGAAGTTGGAACCAAAATCTTTCTTTGGTTGAGTTTTCTTATAATAACAGTTTTCATTCCAGTATACAGATGGCACCATTTGAGGCATTATATGGGAAGAGGTGTCGAACTCCAGCATTTTGGGATGAAGTGGGTGAAAGGAAGCTGATGGGACCAGAATTGGTAGAAGAGATGGCATAAAAATTTCAGTTGATTCAGAAACACATGAGAATAGCTCAGAGCAGGCAGAAGAGTTATGCGGATAACTGGAGGAAGGATCTATCTTTCGAGGTAGGTGATCATGCTTTTCTCAGGGTTTCTCCATGGAAAAGTGTGATAAGATTTGGTAAGAAAATAAAGCTGAGTCCAAGGTTCATTGGACCATATGAAATTCTGGAGAGAGTTGGATCAGTTGCTTACCGAGTGGCTTTACCTCCAATTTTATCTCAGGTACATAATTTTTTTCATGTTTCGATGTTGAGGAAGTATATGCCAGATCCATCTCATGTTTTGAGTCCAGAGGTAGTTCAGCTGGAGGAGAGCCTATCTTATGAAGAATAACCAGTCCAGATTCTTAACCGAAGAGAGCAGGTGTTGCGAAATAAGGTAATTCACCAGGTAAAGGTTTTGTCGAAAAACCATATTGTTGAAGAGGCAGCGTGGGAATCTGAAAATGCTATGAGGAATAAATACCCCCACTTATTTTGATAAGTGAATAAAATTGCGAGGAAGCAATTCCCAAAAGGGGAGAAGGATGTAACATCCCAGGTAAATAAAGAATAAAGAATTTTCATATTTATTAATATTTACGAATTAAATATTAATTTTACTTTAAAGGGGTTGCTATGTTCGATAGCGTACCCGATATGCAACAAAGAGTGTCATTGAAATATTACGTTGCACACTAGTAATAAAATAATATTATTTTAAATGGTAGTTAATACATAGCCATTGTATTGGCGGGAAAGGATAGAAATAACTAAAATATGATTATATATGTTTTTTAAATGTTTTTTAAAGGCTTAAAATATGGAAAGAATTCAATTTTAGGCATATATGCCCTAATTTTCACTAAAGGTTCACTTATCACCTTTTGATGGAGAACCGCCATTAAATATAGTTTTTTTCACTCTTATACATTCTATTGGACCAAATAAAACTCTTCTTTAGAATTGGGACATCAAAATTTACTTTGTGTAAATTTTTGGTATCTTTCCGATAAAGTTCATTTTTTTAATGAATAGTGTAAAAAGTTGTATTTTAATTCAAAACCACTTTTTAATCTAATTTATTTATATGATTAGATTATCTTATGAATTGGTTTTAAAGTGAAATTAAAAAATATTTTTACCATTAAATCCAATAGTGGTCGTTGGAATTAATTTCACTTTGAAATCGGACTTAAACTAGTGTCAATCTTTTGATACTTATTGTTTCATAAAAACACGCTATTTGTTATGACGGTGGGAATTAATTATTAAATTAATTAATGTGACTTATATGATTTTAATTTTGTAAAATAGACATCACTTTTTAATTCAGAATATCAAATATAGCTTAGGGTGAAGTTTTGGTATTTTTCTGAAAAACTTCAATTTTTGATGAACAGTGAAACCACTAAGTGGTAGTTAAAGAAACTGATTTTTCGTTTAAATGAAACTTTGCCACTTCTATGATTTGATTTTCAAAAATCCGACATACATGGTTGTCATTAAGAAGTAAAATGTGGTTCAATGAGATTAAAATAATTTTTTGGTGAATAGTAACTTATTAAGTTTTAATCGCGATTAGAGGTAATTAGTGTAGTTTAAGGTAAAAATAATGTTTTAATAATATGAAATAAACTTGAAACATGTCCTAACCTCATTTTATGTGTCATGGACGACCAAGAGAATCCATGGGTCAACTTGGGGATCCCATGGAGCCACTTTAGTTGGAAAATGACATTAATACCTTTTTATTTAATGTTAAAATAAAAATGTCAGAAACATGAGTTGTTTTACTAAAACAATTTTTACATGGGGTTATAAAAATCATATTTTTGACTATAAATATTCATTAGAAAGATAAAAATATTTCCTACATCATGATATTTTGTTTATAATTTTTAGACATTAAATAAATTAAATTATTTATGACATCATGATGATGCAACGATTACCTCATTAATAATGGATTTAAATAAAATGAAATGATAATGTAAAATCTATGACCTACACATGTCCAAAACCTATTGGATGAGTGTATTTTGAACCCTTATCACCTTAAAATCGAAACACATCAATGTGGGACCATTAATATCCGAAATTCATTCTAAAATAATGTAACATTTCCTTACTTTCCAAGAGTTCCCCTCCTCTCCTCTTATAAAAGGCCCCCACCTCTACCACCTTACCCACACTTCCAAAGCCTTTGGATCGGCCAACCCCTGCCCCTTTTGTCTCTCCACATCCCTCTATTACTACTTGAAGCCTCAATTTGGGCAGAAGTCTTCCCAAGGAAGCCTTTGAGCTCAAATCTAAGAGAGTTACCCGATTTTAAGGTGATGTCTTCACTTGTGTTCTTTTGTTTTATTTCGCTTCTCCAACCCCCTAAACTCTTTTTATTAATTTCTTTTGTAAAAACTATAGTATCTTCAATATACTAGTATGTTTTTATAAGAATATTTCTATCTATACTTACACACATCTACATATAATGGTTAAAGAACATACTGTTTCTGTGGTTGGCGAATTTCTGCCTCACGAAATGATGATTGTTCAATATTCTTTTAAAAACCTTTAATGGTGGCCATTAAGATGTCACTATATTTATATATGATATATATTATGTTTATGTTTTCCTTATGCTTCTTTATTTTTCATTTGTGGTTTACCTTTATGGTTTCTATTGTGGGTAAACACGATAATTTCATTTTAGGAAGTGCGGACTACGACCCCCTCAAAGTGATGTGATTCCTTAATGCCATATGTGAGACGTATAAAGGATGGATTTAAAGTTATTATATATGATGTTATACTGGAATTATAATATACCTCTATATCATTATTATTTTTTTCTATTAATGTATGAGATAGAAATGAAAGTAGCGTTCATGCGTACGTACGGCTTACCGTCTCCAGGAACGGTTCATTTCATTTCTTATCCCCAAATGTAATGTACTATTATAAGTACATATATATAATGGATATATATGATGTATGTTATATCTAAATGATTAATATAATTCTGGAATTAAAATATACATACCTCTCATTTATTTTTAATTCCATTAATATGACATAGAAATGAAAGTAGCGTTCATGCGTACGTACGGCTTACCGTCTCCATGAACGGTGCATTTCATTTCTTACCTCTAAATGATTATGTAATATTATAAATGAATTTATATACTGGATATATATGATATCTATGATATCTACATCATGAGTTTAACTCTGTATATAATGGATACATGAACAACTTGTAATTATAAAGAGCATATTTTTGACTCAAGTACCAATGATCATCAAAACGACCGTTAATAACTTAAATAATTACATAGTATTCATGACATGGTAATAAGTGATATAAAAGGAATAATTAACTTGAAAAATGTTCTTAAGCAAGTAGAAATTAACTTAAGTTTATTATTCAGGAGGTTAAAGAACGATCGAGTCAAGACGGACCCGTGGTAAGGGACTTCGTCTCAATCTCCTTTCATTGAGGCATATTTCGTTTTATACACAACTTTATTTTATATGGTGTATAAACACCTTTGAATTTTAATTTTTTACAAAAGGAATCTTTTTCTATGAAGCTTTTTACTAAACAAAAAAAGGAATGTTTCTTTTAACGTACCCAGTGACAACGGCCTTTTCCGCCGCCGTGAGTATTATTTGGTCTTTGGCTTCCTGAACAAGCCGTAATGTTTTTTAAAATAAAATAAATACCATATACTCTTTTATGTATTTTGGTATTTAAAATGGTTTTTATAATGGATTTGTTATGTCAATATATTTAAGTGATATATTGTGATCAAAGTGTGGAAATGTTTTCTTTCCATTATATTTTTTTTATGTCTTATGATTTTTATAATGGTACTTGGAAATTTGACGGGCGGTTACGTGATAAACCATATGACGGGTGGTGTCGTGAATACCAGGATGGGTGGTTATGTTATAACCTCCAATGCATTGGGTATGGAAGTCGGCCGTATGTCTATTCCATTAAGTATGTATGGAAGTTCACCGTATGGCTATTCCATTAAGTGATATGTGTGGAAGTCGACCGTATGGTTATTCCATTTAAGTATGTTTATGTCCCAAGTTACCTTTATATGTTATGTGATCTTTATATGGGTTTTATGGTAATATTTTGGTTACAAAAGGGTAAGTAATGATCTTTTATTTTAGTGAAGAGTTTTTACTACTTCATAAAGGTGAAAAGTATTACTTTGATAAAGTATACATAGTTTACTTGTTGTTTTGATAAACTAACTGTTTTCATTCTTTGTGTTTCCCTTACTGAGCTTTTTATGCTCACCCCAAGTTTTTTTGAAATGTTTTTCACAGAACTTAATGTGGAATAGGGTCAAGGATGGGATCAAGGGAATGTCATGCTATATAAAACATGGAACTAGACATGTTTCTTTTTAAGGGTTTTATTTTATTCTATGGAAACATAGTAGAAGTGTCTACTTTGTAATCTTTTGAGATGTAATAGTTATGTTCTAATTCTCTAAAACTCTAAACCTGAAAATATCCTCAATGTGAATTATTCATTTAATTCAATATTATGTAAGGATTAAGGCCGGGGCCTTATAACACAACTATTAATGCTTAAGGAGAGATCTAAAGGAGGATATATAAGAAAGACGTATTCCTATCAAACTAGTTCTTTCAAGTTTTATTTCTTTGTATACATCAAAAAAATCATATATAAACATTATAAAATAATGAAATTATTATTATTATATAGAAATTACATTATTTTGATGCCAAATCCATTCCCTACTTCTTATCTATCCACTGGAAGATGGAAATATTGCTCATGTGTACGTGCAAACTACCACCTCCTTGAACGTCATATTTCGTTTTTCATCACCGCCTCACAATGATGTTTTAAATGATGAATATATTGAATAAATATTATAGTATACTGAAATATATTTCAAAAATATTATTTTTAAGGATAACATAAGAATTAATGATCATTAAATTGTCAATCCATTGATATCGGTAAATACCTGAAACCAGCTCATCATGGATCCCGTTTTAATGAACCATGAACATTATTTCCATCAAATGGACATAGGGATGCAT
The DNA here is from genome assembly GCA_963277665.1 of Viscum album. NCBI lineage: Eukaryota > Viridiplantae > Streptophyta > Magnoliopsida > Santalales > Viscaceae > Viscum > Viscum album. The sequence goes on from OY728138.1 coordinate 774,635,177, forward strand.
AAATCATTAAATCCCATTGATTTTATTATATTGTCTATTATTGGAAGTATTAAATTGGTATAATAAAATGGGGATTTATGTCTCCATTACAAATCATGTTCTAAACAATTTAAATTAGTTGAGTATGATAATGTATATAAAAATTAAGTAGCTAATTAATTTATAAAGAAGGATTATAATTAAATTTAAAATGTTATAATAGTTATAATTTTTTTTATTAATATGGTTATATTTATTATAAATGTGTTTAATGTAATTTCATTGAATTTGAGAGGTGAGCTAAGAGGTATTAACAACTAAAATCTCATTTCATTGAGATATAATACTTCTTCTTGAACTTTTGTCTTCTATAATTGGATTAATCCACCCTAAGTTCTATTATATGCAATTTTATCTTCCACTATGTTTAAAGTTTATTTTTTATTCAAAATTTATTATATTTTTAATTTAATTAATATAAATATTTATCATTGTGAAAACTAATTCTCACCTTTTCAAATATTCTCTTTCTCTTCCCAGCATGTATTATATATTCACACTATTATTATCCATTAATATTATGAAATATAAATATTTTTTAGTTCTTTTTACCATAAAATTTCTCTTAATTTTTTAATTATATGTTTTATTACTATTTTAATGAAGTGGGGCTCAATAAAAGAATATTTTTTATAATATTAAATTTTTTATTCCATTCACGATCATATATTTATCTTCCACTACATGATTTTTGATTTGAAAATTATTTATCTTATAGGAAACATTATATGAAGTTAATTTATAATATATTTCAAAAATTATTGTGGTTATATTCTTCAATTTAACTTTTAGAACCAACTAATATTTTTTTTGTTTTTGACAATGTTAAGAAATGTTTTAAAAAACATTATTTATAGTGATTCTACAATTTATTAATTTAATTCGAATGTAATCATATTTTATAAATCCTATTTGATAATCATTCATTTTATGGATTTAGAAAATTATCCTTTTTAGTGATTTAATTTCTTTCATCAATCAAGAAAATTAATAAATTCATTCATTATGATACTATATGGAAATATTACAAATCTTACTTTCTATCAATTATTTCCCTATAATATGATAAATTATTCATTTAATTTGGATAATATATGTATAGATATTGAAGATTTGGGTCCCGTATCACCCTATAATACTGTTTAATGTTTTTTTATCTCATGATATAGTGGTGCATGGATAAATATGGTTTTGTTTAATATAAAAGGGTAAAAAATGTGGTTTTACTTACATCTTAAAGGGTGGTATGTATTGGGTTTTCTCACAAGGATATGATTTCATGTAATTATGTTTATTCCATATTTCATAGTAATTCTATTTTTCATGGAAAGAAAGATATTTTTGTTATATTTCAATGAATATTAACAATGAATAATGATTATTATATCACTTTTTCACACTTAATTTATGCTATATGTTTTTTTATTACATATCATTCTATCATTAATTATAGAAAATAATTATTTTTTTATGTTCAATTTAATCAAATATTTATCACATTTTCATGTTTTCTCATATTATTATGCTCCAACTCCTTACTAGTCATTGATTTGTTTTCCCCAACTAAGAATTTTATCTCAACCCTTATATTATTTCACCTTTCCCTAGAAAATTTTATGCAGTACTATGTGCAGATGTAAGTCTTGGATAGAGGGCAGTCAAAAATGGTGAAAAAATTATGTTAAATAAAATTTTATATGCCTAATATATAACAGAATTAATCACATAGTTTCTAGGTTTGTGTGATTATTTTTTAAATGAAATGTTCATATAAGGGAATTGTTTTAAATTATATTAATGTTTAGATTTGGTCACCACAACAATATTATCCAAAATTATGTGAACCATCATTATTTGATCATTGTATTATTTTATATAACGTTTTTGATCAAATCCAACCCACTAAAATCCTTGTTTCATAAAATACAAATCAATTATATAATACCATGTTATTAGTTCTTAATTAATCATGGAAAGTGAATTCATAAGTCTTATGATTTGTTTTTCATCATCACACGTAAGAATAACATTTGGCCACTCGATGTAAGACTCTTATTAAAGAAATTAACTGATGAATTATGATTTGATATCTATATATAAATCATTGAATCTTAATTTCACTATTATGTCCAATAATAACATAACATTTTCCATAAAAACCACAAGATTAAATGTTACATCTATATTGATGCCTTCAATCTAGGAACATCCCAGAATCACAATTTCAACATTTTTTCGAAAGGATATAATAATTTCATTTAGTTTGATATGGAAAACCCATTTTATCTTAATTTAATTCTTATCCCCTTACCACATTGAAATATAAAAAACTTTAATCTTCTCAAATTCGTAATTATCCTTATATATCACCTTTTCTACATTCTAATACTTAATGACCTCTTCAAATAACATTTTCTATACTTGAGGCTTAAATGATGATTATCAAAAAACAATATTATATTTTTTATTTTTGGACTTTCCCAATATCAAAGGATATTATTCTCACTAATTTTGGTTTATATTATCATATTATCTAAAAATTATCATCTATATTCATTCCAATCACTATTGGTATCTTCTTCAGAATCAACATAATACTATTTAGATCCCACTAGGATATTAAAATCTCATATATTTCCTCTATAATTTTATCAATATTTTTGTATTGATTCATGTCATTTTCAACATCACTTACTTCCTGGTTTTTTTAAATCATTATAATACATTTTAGAAACACTTGCATGCATTACACATGGATATGTATATAAAGAAAATCCAATCATATACATGAGACTCAAACATCATGTGATTATCATTATTTTGTTTGAAGCGTGTACTTGTAAAGATTCAAAGTATTTAAAAATATAAATATTCTCATGTAATATCTCATTTTGGGTATTTTCTTTTCCCAAACAAAAAAATCATCATTAGTAATACAATGTGATGTTAGGACAATATCCTTCTAAAATGCCTTTAATAGGTCCCTCTCAATAAGAATCATCCTGGAAATGTTCTCAAAATGTTGTTTCTTCTATCAACGAAACCTTTTTTATAAATATTTCACACTAAAGAGAATTGGTACATTATCATATTCTTCTCAGTATAATATTTTACCGGGATGTTGTTAAATTATATGAAATTATCTACCAAAAAATTTATAATCTCATTCTTAAGTATTTTTTCATCCTCCCATGATACTTATTAATGAATCTATAAACCTAACTATTTATGGTGATTACCATCCAACAATCCATATTATTAAAATAATCATTGAATTTTATATAGTGCATCATTTAGATAGTGGATCTGGGTTATATCAGCCTCCAACAATCATCAAGAACAATTTCATGAAATATTTTGAACTTCTTATCCTTTTTATTATTATCCCTAAAATATTATCTTCCTTTTTCATGTATCTCATGTGTGAGTAAAATCGTGTGACTGTCTACAGACATCATGGGATCCAAAATTATTCACAATATCTTATAACAATTTCATCTCAAATGGCATTTACTTTTATATGAAAATCCATTTTCCTCTTTAATGGATATAATGAACTTATCTAATCTAAAATTATAAGGTTAATATTCCACTTCATGTTCCTACCGGTTATTAAAAATTCACTATACATTACCATGATAATATATGTATTCTTGAAAAAATATATAGCACAACTTGAATAAAACAATTTAATTACACATAGAGAACTATTATCAATGACTTCATTAGTGAAGTAATCTTCATGCCTCATGTGATTTCCTATAATATTGGATTTCCTTGAGATATTGATAATTAAGCCCTCTACATTCCAATATTTTTTGACACATTGATTATTTTACATTATTTTTATGAAAAGATCACTATTTTATATATTATGTGAAGTGATTCCACTATCACGGTCTCACACTAGTGATATATCTATATTATTAATGAAAATATCCAAAACCATTTCCTTGTTATCTCTTTCATAATTGATAGATGTATTTGGTTTCATAACTAGTGATGATTGATATGATTGTTCTTCCTTTGAATATGGCATAGAAACCTCATCCTTCTAAGATATGAATTGATTTTTATTTTTGTGTATGCTTGATGATTCCTCAAACTACTATGTAAGAACTTGTAGGATCTCTATTTGATCATTAATTTATATCATCTATTTGATATACCTGGTCAAATGTCCACAAACACTATAGTAGAAGTAATATCAATTTTCAACATACTTATAATATTAAACATTTCTTAGTTTCCAACATTTCTATTATTCCCTATAATACCACTTGTCCATAGATAACAATTTTTCATATTATCATATCTTTTAAAAAATATAACAATTAATTTTTGTTGTAGTAATGGGTGTATTTTCTATAGCACCAATGGCCATTAGGGTTCTTTGAGATTTATGATTCTATGTCACACCCAAATGTACCTTTATCACTAGTGAGGGTTCATTTAGCTTGGAATCAACTAACAATAACACATTACCTTGCTCAATACCCAATCTAGAATTTTCATTTTGATGTTTATTTTTTTGTGGAAAACTCTAAAACTATATAACTAGACGTCCCTAATTTTCCTTGAACTTTTATTTATCCCATTCAATCTAAATTTTTTATGACATGTCTAGAGTCTTAATCCTATCTTGGTATTTGATATAATTTTCGCATACCAATAATTTCTCCCTAAGTATATTTAATATATTATATTTATCATTCAATGTATTATCCATAACATTAATAGTCTTGGTCTATACTTAGACAATGATTTGTAATTACATTTCCGTATTCAATAATCCTTGGTTTTTCTATATGATAATTTTAATTTCTTCTTTCAACTCTAAAATATCCTCTTAATATATCTATATATTGATTTTTGTATCCTAAATAATATAATTCAATTTCTATAATTTATATATTCATATAAAAATATAGTTTAGCGTAGACTTTAACACATATTTGAGTTCAAATCAAGCTTTTAAATCTACTTCAACATCATATATGTCCTCCATTTTTGTGTATTACCCAAAAAAATCCACAAGAAAATATTCATTTAGTTCATCACATTTCTTGATTTCGTCTATTTATAATCCTTTAAAGAAAATAACTTTATTTGAAGGAATGTGTTTATTTTTTATGGAAAATTTATTGTTACTCATCTTTCATTTCATATTATTCATGTATTTTAGCATTAATACATCATCAATTTTATTAACATCTCATAAAATTATATGAAACTTATCTACAAGGTTCCCAAACTTCCACACCAAAATCATATGAGTTTAAGTTTCCCTTTCAATATTACATTTCCCCTTTTCAAGTTTGAATAATGTAATTATGTAAATTAGTCGAATTTCTATTTTTTATGATCATATTCAACTGAGATACTATTCATTATAGTACATCATTAAAATCTCATACATGTTCTACAAAATACATTCAAATTTTCTTCATGTACCATTGAGATACCTTTATAAATATTGAGAAAATTTTTACCCATCTCATGTGGGTATTTAGATGATATCAATATCATATAAACAGTGTTGGATAATGCTCCCCTTAGGAATTTATTCCTTTTTAATCGACATCAAACACTTTAATATATCACTCTAATAATTTCCTACTGTCCATATTGACTGAATTTCTAAGAATAAAAGCTATATAAATTTCCATTACTAAATATTAAATATAGTGTTTTATCTGATTATTTTAGTGATTTAAATTGTTTCTATAAATTATTGAAATATTATTTTAATACACCACTTATAATAATTATAGTATAAAATTAATTACATATTTTTGAACCTTTACATTGTGTAAAACTTTTTTCTCCTACATAATATAAAATTCCATAAATATGGGAAGAAGAGAATTATGGTATGAAGTGTTTAAAAAAATACTATACTAATATTCTTCTATAAATAAAAAAACTTTATTTATCTCACAATAATGTATAATAAACAAAAATCATAAAAGGGAAACACATAATTATACGTTGTTCACCAAAATTTTTCTACATCTAAGGACCATGCACTAGAAAATGTGTTTGTGTACAGAAATTAAATAATATGAAATATTTTTTATATATATTTATAGAAGACTCACAATAAGTCTTTTTTACATCCAATTAAAGGTGATAACTCACTAATCTCAACCAAATGAAAAAAAATTTCCCCTTTAGATGAATCATTACATGATCTAAATCAACTGTTAAATGGTTTTCATAGAAATTGGTTTGACATGATATCCCTTTTTTCACCAATGATATGATTTTACATTTTCTATGTATGATTTTTAATTCAAGATTATTATTATGTATAAAATATACTCTTTGTAAAATTGACCAGGTAATTTCTTTATAGTTTTCCTTATATATAGATAAATCGTCGTGACTTTTTTATTGTGTAGTTTATTCATGATGCACTAATTACCAAGTATTTTTTTAATAGTTCTCTTCTTATGACATAATATATTCACATTTACAATATTACCTTGATTTTATTTATAGTTATTTTCTCACCACATAGTTTCATCAAGGTATTCTATATACCGTGCATCATATTTGTGGCATTGTTATTTTTTTATTGTTTCTTCCTAAAAACCCACTTTACCCCAATGAATAGATTTTTTCTCTCTCAAATAATTATCTAAATCCTTATACTTTATCAAATGATGTTATGGTGGGATTATTTATACATATAATATATCATAAAATATCTTTTAATTTTTCTACACTTTCCATTTTTTTTAAAATTAGTACATATACAAATGCTCCATTACATTCTTTCTTTGTAGCAACTACATAAAATTTTCCTTTCCCCACCCACATGAACCTCCTTCTCTATATCCCATGTGATGATGACTTTAAATAATTTTTTTATCGAATCCTTATAGAATTAGTGATACAATGTCATTTTTTAAAAAAATGATGAAAAATATGCATAACTATTTCACGAATCCTTTTGCAGCCAACATGATCGATTCATCATCTTTTCTCAAGCCATTTATTTAATAAATTATTAAAAGTTTTGATCCTTATAGAAATAGTTTCCCATCAAATAATTAATCAGTGGTCTCACATCTATTTTTTGAGATTCAATTGTTTCCCCTAAAATTTCCCTTGTATAAATTATATATGTCTTCATATAATCTATATGTGAAAATTATAATAATTCATAATTTTTTCACAAAATTCATTCATTTTATCTGGATGCCCCACCATATAAAAATTTTATTAACTCCCAATATTTTTTTTTAGTTTCTTATTCATTAACTTCATATATTACCCTAAACATATCCTATAACTCTGCACATCTATGTTCATCCCAAAACTAGCTCCAAAAACATCCATGAACCATCACTTCATAATTGATTCAAGAATAAATATTTATGGATTTTTTTGATATAAATTGTGTATAAAAACAACCTAAAAAATACAAAAGAAATAGTTAAGATATTTTTATTTAAATGAAATCTTGATGAAAAAACATATTTTTTGGGGAATAAGTAATAAACAAAAATATAATGAAACTATTACTCCATTATGAATAAATAGAAATCATAATTTTTATTTCATTTATAATGAATGTTTCTAAACCAAATAATTAACTTCAGTTTCATTACATATGGTTTTTTAAGATCCAATCATAATCAATAAAGAGAATTATATTCTTAAAAATATTCCCCAATACTACTAATGTCATAAAAGAATATCAATGATATTAGAAAAACCCAACTGTTCAAATTAGATAAAAAAAATTAATAAGTAAAATAATTTCCCTTAATTAAAAAAATGGATACTTTAATTACCAAAATAAATATGAAAAAAATCAATATTCATAGATAAACTAGGTTACAAAAATATTTTTGCAACATTAGTGGTATAAATTATAATTATATAAAATGGAAATGCAGGCTATGCTAATAATCATGATCACATTCCCTCATTTATTTTTTATATTGTTAACATAACATATACCTCTACTGTGTAAAATAATATAACAGATTTATATATTTTTCCAATATAATGAGATTTTGAATATAATTAAATATTTATATAATGTTCATATCCCCAGACTAGACATGTCTTATCTTTAGTTTTAATTTTTATAACCTATTACCCTGATTAAAGAAATTTTTGAACCATAATATATTTATATATATATATATAATGCATCTTCAAAAACAAATCATCCAATCAAATTCATACTAATGAATCTTCTAACAGTTACCCATGAATCATCTCATGACAATGTCTAGATATGGTAAATAGAGAAAATTGAAAACTATAATTTAAATCAGGTTTCCAAATTCAATAAATAAATTTTTTTGTTCCATTGGGTGATATAATTATTTAATGTTAATGGATAAGAAGGTTTCATGATGTAATTTAATTTTAATGAGTGAAACTAGCAATTTTTTTTATAGTTTCCAATCATGTTGATGGGATTATGTTCCTAAGAATATTTGTCTACATGAATTAACCTGATAAGTTTATATAATATCATGTAGTTCTGTGTTGGAAGAAGTAATTTAGATATTATAATTTTTAATGTGAAAAATGATTAATGGAATTTTATTAAGTCATTAATTTTGTTATATTACTCGTGTTGGAAAAAATAAAAAAGCTTCTAGGAGACTCATGTGAAATATTTTTTGAGAATAATTAAGATGTAGCTTGGTTATTTACAACACTTTATATAGATTAATTTATTATAAAATGTAAGAAAAGATAATTAAATAAGGGGAAATATTATTGATATATTATATCATGAACCATCTTGAGTAGATTTAATGAGTTCCATGGAGTATTAATGTTGATAAATATTGTATATCTATTATTACATTATGAATAAAAACAATGATGTTACATCACTCTATTTATATAAGATTGAAGAGTGTTATATCATATGGATATGTACATGGGTCACATTTGTGGATTTAAATTCATCTTTGGTTGTGTAATATCATTAAATAATTAAAGTAATTTATTTCTTGCAAATATATTTGTTATTTTTTGAATTGTTATTGAAGATGATTTGCAAATTTTCAAAATCAATTTCCTGTTTTTTTGTTGAGATGAAAAATAAGGAATTCTATTGGGAATTCTATAAATGTAGTTTTTTTAAATCTATCTAAGTTCGTGATGCAAAATATGTTTCCCAGTCATCATGATTTGTATAAAGGAATGGATGGGATTATCTATATATATAATCTTTTGGTGTTTTATAAAAATTACTAAAGATAAGAACCATCATGAATATGAAATATACAATTAGGGTGATGTTATGAAAAAATTAGTTGGAGACACTATGATACAAAACATTTATTGAAAGTCGCATAAGTTTTTTATATCACAAAGATGTATAAATTAGTCAGGGAAAATCATGGTAATTTTTTTTGTGGCATATGCAAGTCATTTGGTGATGCATAATTTATTCAATATGTTAGGTAAATTTTTATCCTCTATGAAAACATGGAAAATTCATGGTAATAGAGTGACAAATATTATATTTAATGATACATATGTTTTAATTTCATTGATAATCTATAAATATTACAAAGGTAAAAAACTTTTTCAATGTGTATGTTAAACAAAATATCGTTTATGAAACACCATTTAAGGATACATAGTAAAGGGAAGTGTAACACCTAGATATTTTTAATAAATAACTCTCTTTAAAAAAGTTTAATACATCAATAGCTTGCGTTACATGAAACAATGAGTTTAAACGAACATAGACCCAATATATGATGAACATTATAACTTATCCATTAAATTGGTAGGAATAAATATAAATAACTAATTTATGAAAAAAATTAGAGGTCTGACTCAATATAAATGTACTGGTAAGTGCTTATAATTTTAGTGAAATTAATTTATTTCTTTTAGTAATTTTTTTTAAAATAGGTTTATTTCTATTTTTATGAGAGAATATTAATTTTTATAATTTCTAGAAAATGTATTTTAAAAAATTAATTTCATTTTTTAATTAAACATGTCAAAAATATCTAAAATTATATACTAAAAAGCATTCATTTTTTGAAGAAAAATATAAATATAATTTTTTATTAAAAACTATACTTTCTTTTAAAGTATGTGCAAGGTAAAATTATCTTTTAGATTATTTTTATGTTTTAATTACACAATTTGGATTTAAAATAATCTAATTTTGTGTTTTAATAAGGGTTTTATACACAAATATATTATAAAAATATTTTATGTTGTAAAAAGGGATTTTTTTCCAAAAAACTATTTTTCATGGTAGTTTTCCAATTTTATAGTAAATATAATTCTGAAACTTCTATGTTTTGAATTTTGAAAAATGGATACAAAATTTTGATTCATAAGGTCCAAATTTACAGAATAGTTATCTTTTATTTTTGACCAATATGAACAGTAACATTGGTAAATTCTGTTATCATATTAAAGGGTAAATTGAGTAATTTAGGATAAAAATAAAATTAAAAAGACTATAAAATGACTCTAACATATGTAAAAATTTTAACAGGTAAAGATACATAGACCCTTAATACATATTGGTCTAAATTATTTGGTTTAATGGACCATTTTTCTTTAAAATGACTTATATAATATTTAAATCAATGAAAGACACTAAATATCACTTTCCATGTCTTAAATATTCTTTATGTGTCCACATGGTAAAAAAGTTATGTTATGAATGAATATAAATGTACATATTTCACTTAATAAATATATTTTCATGATATCAATTTATTTTTTAATTTTCAGTTAAAATAAATGAAATTATGGTATTTATAATATCTTATTTAATAAATATTTAATGATGTCATATTCATGAATTAAATACTATACTATTTTACATGGTGATATACAAAATATATATTCGACTATAAATATTATTATGAAATCTAGATTTTTTTTCTTGTGGTATTTTATTTTTTATTTTTAATGATCAGATAATTATATTAAATAATGACATAACACTAATTTAGTAATTATTTTATTAATTGAAATATCAAATAAATTATATGATAAATATTAAAATAAATATTATTTGAGATTATTAATGTAATAAACTAAAATTATAGGTTCCCTTTGCCAATTAATGATAAAATAAAATAATTGGTTCAAAGTTAACATTTTAACTTGGTATTTTTAAAATTCCATGTAATGAATAGTGTCAAAATCGATAGTAATCATATTTTATTAAAATAATAATTTATTAAATTATTATAAAAATAATAAAACATCATTACAAATTCATAAAAATATATAATATGGTATAAATTTTATAAATTACTCATTTATTATTTAATTTACATCACATAAAAAAAATTCACAACCTACTAATATTAAAAAAGATGTTTCCTTAGTTAAAATTAAAATAGGTAAGTAAGGGTTAATCAAAATGATAATGTTTAAAATAATACCAATACTTTTCTAAAATATATTGGTCAGTGATATTATAATCTCATATCATATTTTCTTCTATTACATGTGATTTTTGATGTATTTGTATTTATATTGAATTTATTGTAAATAAATGTTTTTCTAAATCCCAACGGTGCCTATAACCTCAAATATAAAAGAGCACCTCCTCCCTCACTTATTTACATCATTTGGAGAATTAATGGTCAACCATAACATTCAAATTTCACTTATAAACATCCCTAAACACATTATAGAGGTTCTTTTCTTCTCAAATATCCAACCCTAGTGTCCATAATAGGATATATAAATGGTATTTTTCAAAGAATAGGTAATCATATTTAAAGATTCATTCAAGACAATTTTTTCTAATACTTCATCTTCATGTATTGTGTACATTATTAAATAATAAATACAGTATCACCTATATTCTTATATTTTGTCATGATTATTGAAAAACCATATTCTACCTTTTATACATCCTATGGAAAACAAAAGCATCATGTATGCATACTTACGGCTTACCATCTCCACGTCGCGGTGTAATATGTTTTTCATCGCTACTTTATATTGATGGGTATAATGATGGAAATTATATATATATGATTATTATTAATTTATATTTATCTTAAAATTAATATTTCATTCACTTACTTACTATTTCACCATTATGAAAATGATTTTATTTCTCATGCGTACGTACGACCTACCATCTTCACAATGTGATGCGGTTCATTTTACCTATTCACAATTGGAGAATGATTATATAAATTTATATAATTAATAAATAAGATATATATTACCTTCATATCATTCTAAAAATTATGTAACTATATCTTATGCACAATAAATGAAACTTAAATGATAAAACATGTATTGGAAAATGAAACAGTAAACACCTGAAAGAAGGGTAATAATGAAATATTATGAGATTATGATATTAAAGGATCATGAAATATTATGATATGATGATATAAGAGGATCATATATGATATAATAAATATGAATTTTTTTCTAGTATAAATTAATAACATTCTTTAAACTATTATATAGGATGTTCAAATATTTATGAAGGAAATCAGTCATAAGGTAATGGTTAATTTCACAATCTCATTTTTATTCATGATTGTTTATATATAAGTATCTTGTAGGGAATATTTATCTTCCATGTCCATGTTTCATGAAAAATGTATTCATAAATATATTTTCTATTTTTCTACAATTTTTGGAAGTCATTTATACCCATGTTATTATTTTTACAAAATAGTGTGTAAGGAATCTTCTTATAGTTTTCTTAACAAGGTCATTTTTTAATATTCTAGAGAAAGTTTGAGAAGAATATTTTTTAACACATAAAACATAAAAGGATTTTCTCCATTTATGAAATCTTAATTCTTTCAGTCTTTCCTTATAATCTATCATGTTTATTTTCAAAGAAAATTTTTTCTTTTAAAATTGTGCACCATTATAAGAAAATAAGGCGTTTTCAAAAAGAAATGATATTTTCCTCAAGAATTATTTTAATTAATCTTTAAAAGTTATATTCCATTCAAGGTAAAATTATTCGATGATACTTATGCTTTACTAGGGATATTATTTTAGGGATACTATACCTATTAATTATATGGTTTTTTATGATAATTATAGAATGGTATTTATGAAGCCCATTAATTTTCTATGGGGCTTCTTACGATCGAATGATGCTTATAGAACCCATTTATTTATATAGGTTCTATGAATGAATTATGTTATTATGGAACACATATGTATGGTTTTAATTATGAGATGGATGAGACCTATATCTACCTCTAATACAATGGGTAATTATTTATCTCTTATGATATTGATAACACTGGAACATGAAGAAAACTTGATTTACTAATACATGGTTAGAATGGGGAGTGAAATCGGTATTGCAGATAACTTTATTAATTATGATGGTCTTGGAAATGAGACTTGAATAATAAGGAAATAATTTTCTACACTTATGTGTATTCCAAAATTCCATTTCTTTGGATATGAAATATTCCCTTTGATTTTTATGAATTTATATGACTTATCCCGGGACATTATATCATGATATTGGAGATGTAAGATATTGTTTTCAAATATTTTTTTATGTTATATGTCTTAGGATTATGATATGATAGGTATGATATCTCTAATGTTTACCCTTACTAAGTATATAAGATCACCCTTTCTTATGTTTCTTTTCCCTAGGATGTGAAGAAATTTATTAAGTAATATGTGTCAAAAAGAGTTCCAGTTATGAAGAAATAAGTGGGAGATAATGTGGAAATTTTATAAATCAGTTGTTTATGTTTCTCATTTTCCAAATACACTAAACCTATACATTTCTTGAATGGTTTGATATGTTATGTAATGTATATTATTCTATTTTGATTTAATATTTATGTATGAAATGTATGGACCACAATAGTTGTTATTAGAGAAGGATTTAGTTAACATTTGGAAACTAAGGTGAAAAAACCTCAGTTAGAACCCTAAGGTTAAGTGTATGTATATCATACAATCCTAGAGTTTTTTTAATTACCATGAATTACCTAGAATAGAACCTATGGTGGTCTAAATTGATTTTTTTATGTAATTTAATTATATTATATGGTTTTACCACTATGATTTGTGTTTATCTCAAAATGTTTTTTGGTTTTAGGAAATGGATGGAACCTATTGGAACTATAATAATAATTAATGTGATGATAAATAAGTTGATTGTAACCCTGAGAAAACAAATGTTATGGGAGATAGAAAACAAAATATTATTTCAATGATCACACGTCATTATAAAGTTATGAATCATTCCTGACATCCAAATGATAAAAGGAGGGAAAAAATTTTGTTGAGTATTTAATGAGGCAACATCCACCTTTATTCAGTAGTTCTTCTGGTCCATTTGTTGTTAAACATTATATCAGTTCCACTAAAAGGATATCTTAATTCCTCTAATGTTCAAAAAAAAATTCCATCTTGGTAGTCTATCATTTGGAAGAGGAATAAGGTCAATGGTGGAATATTATCAAGAATACAAGGTCAGGAGATAAAATAGAATCCATGGTATGATAAGAGTTCAAGAACTAATTTTTAAATAAGTAAGTCCCCCTGTATTAATTGTTTTAATATGGAGAATGATTTTATTGAGCTTAATAAAAAGGAGGATGAATCTATTGGTACCTATGAAGAAACTTTTACGAGACTCGCATAGTATGATTTTGGAATTATTATTCAACCTGAGAGTAAGGTTGATTGATTTTTTAGTATCCTAAAACCAAGTAACTAAAAGGCATTAGACATAAGGGACATAAATAGTTGTGATGAAATCGTTCGATATGCTCTCAAAGTTGAGATCGATATTAGAGTTACCCATAAATATTAATGGTTTGATACGAATAGAAAAATGTAATTAAAAGTAAAATATAAAAAACATATTGAAAAGAAGATGAGATTTCAATTATTCTAAAAGCATTGAAAGAATAATGGATGAAACTATATTAAGGTAACTATAGAATGTTTTATGTGTGGGAAAGAATGTCACAGGGCAATTGACTACTGAAGTGATGGGAAAAGGAGGCTAATGATGTGAATAGGTAAAAGGATACAGACAATGAACCTCCCACACTTCAATGATATAATTAAAATTAAAATAAGGATTACTCTATCCAATTCACAAATATGAGGTATATCAATGATGATTGACATCAACAACCTCTTAAGGATAAAGAAAATGGCATATCACATTCGATAATTATTAGAGATGTGGAGTATGATAATGAAGTGGTGAAAGGTATACATACCATCCACTCTAAAGTAGCTTATGGTTTATTTTAATAAAGTTCCTCCCATTCATTCTTCATAATGAATTTTATAATGGAATATCCATATTATCTCAACAATTAGATGTTGAGTTAGTTGTGGAATCTCAAAATGGAACAACAGTCACATCACAAATTTATAATTATTCTCTGGTTGAAATTTTTGGTAAAAGTATTCCATTAAATCTTGTGATCCTTCCATTAGTTTAATTCTCTGTGATTCTTGGTATGGATTGACATAATGAATATGGATCCCATATTAATATCCAATTAAGGGAAGTAAAATTTTATATTTTGGATTAATATATGATTATTAGTCGATAAAAGGATGAATATGAACTTATAGTTGAAATTATATCCCTTATATAGGTATAAATTCCCATAAATGAGGGTTATATATCTCAAATGACTGGGTAGAAACTCACCAATAAGGATACACCTATTTTATGGTATTTTTTGGATGTATTTATGAAATAATTTCTAGGCTATTCACCAAATTGTAATGTTATGTTTTCAATAGAACTCATATAGGTCACAATGAATTTTCATAAATATCTCCAAATGAGTTATAGGAATTTAAAAAGAAATTACATGTGAATATTGAAAAGGGATTCATATTCCCTAGTGAATCACAATGGTGTGCACCTATTCTATTTTTTTAAAATAAATATGGATCAATGAGACTTTGTTTTTATTATCAAGAACTCAATAGGATAACTATCAATAAAAAATTCCCTCTCCCCTATATTGATTACTTATTTAATCAAATATAGATATCTCAATACATTTCTAAAAATTATATTCTTTCTAGATATCATCAATTGAGGGTCAATAATGTGGATATACCCAAGACAAAATTATATACAAGGTATGAACACTATTAATTTATAGTGA
The DNA here is from genome assembly GCA_963277665.1 of Viscum album. Taxonomy (NCBI): domain Eukaryota; kingdom Viridiplantae; phylum Streptophyta; class Magnoliopsida; order Santalales; family Viscaceae; genus Viscum; species Viscum album. The sequence continues at coordinate 774,651,349 of OY728138.1, forward strand.
TGCTTTTTTGTATCATAAATTCCCCTTTATCTTTATTGATTTAATGAATATAGTCTTTAGAGAATATCTTGATTGATTTTTGGTAGTATTTATAGATGATATTTTTTATATACAAATAGAAAGGATGAACATGAAGATCACATGTGGAATTTTTTGAAGACCTAGATAATGGGAAATCATTATGAAAAATTTACCAAGTATAAATTTTTTTATTCATATTTTTCCATTTTGGGTCACATAATCTCATGTGAGGGGATATATATAGATCTAATAAAGAAATATTTTACTGAATATTGTTTTAGAACAAAAATTATAACTACGACCAATAGTTTTCTTCATTTGGGTGGATATTATCAATGTTTTGGGAAATATTTATCAAGATTATCTAATCCACTCACCATATTGACTCAAAAATGTGGTATGTTTGTATGGATGGAGGAATGTGAATAAAATTTCAAGGATCTAAAAAGAATATTATTCAGTGTGCCTGGGCTCACATAACCCAGTAGTAGAGAAAAGAGTGTGATATGCAGTCACATATCCAATAAGGTGATGTAATTTTTTTTCTCTTGTAGAATGATATGGTGATATATTATGCGTCAAAAAAATTAAAATTCCATGACAAAATTTACCCAACTCATGATTTAAAGTTAGTCATGGTAATCATTTCTTTAATGGTATGGATGGATTATCTTTATGGATAATGTTTTGATATCTATACTAATAATAAATGTTTAAAGTCTATTTTCACTTAATAAGAGAATAATGTGCTCGAAAGAGGTGGTTGGAGTTGATTAATGATTTTTACTCCTCAATACATTACCACCCTATGAAAGAGAACAAGGTGGGATAAGTATTGAGTCGAAAATACCATGTTATCATATCTTTGTTAGGGATCCTACAGGATCCAATATATATTGATTTTCAATGTATGGATATGGAAATTATAAAGGATGGGTAGAAATCTTATATTTATCAAATTAATGTTTGAACAACTATAAAAGTGAATATTAAGGAGGCATATAAAAAAGATTTAGAGCTAAAAAGGAAGGTGAGAATTTTTATGGAGTTAAAACATGATTTTTATAGAATAATATGGTATATGAACCGTGTTTTTATCCCACCCATAATAGAATTAAATATGGATCTTTTGAATGAGGCAAAAAGTTCATCATTATCTATTCATCTTAGAGGAAAAAATATATAGGGACCTAAATTAGTGTTTCTGGTGGGATGATAGGAAGGAAGATATTGCATAGTAAGTTTATTGGTTCTTGGTTTGTCATCAAGTTAAGGATTATAGATATAATTATGAGGGTACTTCACAACCGTTATAGATACCAAATTGGTTATGGGAAAACATCACCATGGATTTTGTCACCAGATATCGAAAAACATATAAAGGTCAGAATTTTATATGGATTATAGTGGATCACCTTACAAAGTCAGCCCATATAATTTCTATCATATAAGACTTCCCTATAAATCATATTTCCATAGTATATATTAAGGATGTCATAAGATTGAATGGAGTAAAACTTTCCATTTTATCAGATCAAGACTTGAGGTTTACCTAAAAGTTATGGATATTTCTATAGAAGGCTCTGTATTAAGAGTTATGTTTCATTACTCCTTATCATCGCTAGAAATATGGTGAGTTTGATATAAAAATTCAAACTCTAGAATACATGCTGATATCTTTACTTATGAATTTAAATGGTGGCATGGATCAACACCAACCTCTGGTATACTTTTCTTACAATAACATATTTCACTCAAGTATTCAGATGACTCCTTATGAATCCCTAAATCTTAAGAAGTGTATAACTCCATCATACTAGAATGATATTGTGTAAAGAATGATATTGGGACCTGACCTAGTTTAGGAGATAGTAGAAAAAGTTTCATCTATTCAACAACATATAAGAGTAGCTCCGAGTAAAAAAAAGTTACGCTGACAATCAACAAAAATAAATATAGTTTGAGGTGGGAGACAAGGTTTTTATATAAATATCTCCATATAAGGTATTCATGATATTTAGAAAGAAGAGAAATCTAAGATCAATATATATGAGTCCTTTCAAAATTCATGATCTAGTGGGGAAGGTTTCTTAGAGATTGGTGATTAAACAAATAACTCTCAAGTTCATGATGTGTTCCATATATCTCTCCTTAGAAAGTACATACATGGTCCTTCAAATTTTCTAAAATCATAAGTAATACAACTGTAGTGAGATATTTCTTTTAAGAACAACTGATAGAGATACTATATTGTATAGATAATGTTCTATGAAAGAAGACCACTCACATGGATATAGTTTTACGGCTGGACAACCAAATTGAGGAAGCTACGTAGAAACCTAAAAATGTGATGAGGTAGACGTATCCTCATCTCTTTGTATCCATGTGATAAATTTTAAGATTGAAATTCAATTTAATGAGGTTATACTGTAACACCATTATATTTTTATGAAATAATTGTCTTTAAATATGTTTAATAATTCAATAGATATCATTGCACGCAACCATAAGTTTAAACAAACCACAAGAAACCATATGATGACCATTATAATATAGAAATTAAATTAGAATGAATAGAAATGAAGAACTATTTTATTAAATAAACCATCTGTCTAACTCAATATAAATGTATTGGTAAGTGCACAAAATTTTAGGAAAATAAATTTATTTTTTTAAAAATGTGTATTTATAAAAAATGAGTTTATTTTTGTTTCATGGGAGAATATTAATTTTTAGAAGTTAGGTAAATTTATTTTACAAAAATTAATTTTATATTTAAACTTAACATTTTTAAATTATCTTAAAATTATTTTCTAGAAAAACATTTTCTAAGTAATATTGAAAATACTATTTTTTATTGAAAACTATATTTTCTATTAATGTATATATAATGTAAAATTATGTTTTTTATTAGTTTTAAATTTTAATTATTTTATTTTTATTTAAAATAATCTATTTTTTTACATATTTTTTATACAAAAATTTATTTAAAAAAAAATTCCATTTTAAAATGAAATTTTTCCAAAAAATATTTTTCATGGTAGTTTACAGGTTTTATTATAAATTTACTTATGAAACTTTTATGTTTCATATTTTAAAAAATGAATACCAAATTTAGATTCATAATTTCAAAATTTATTAAATATTGACCTTTTATTTTTTGCCAATATAAATAGTAACCATAGTAATTTTTGTTATCACAGTAAATGGTTAATTGGGTAATTTATGTTAAAAAATTTTTAATGACTATAAAATGACTCTAGCAGATGAAAAAATTTCAATGGATATAGATAATTCTATAATAAGTATATAAGGATCTAAATAAATTTTCCTACATGACATCTTTCCATGAAAATGACTTATATAATATTTAAATCATAGAAAGACACAAAACGTCACTTTATTTTTCATAAATATCTATTATGTGTCCACATGGGGAAAAAGTGATGTTATGAATGAATATAACTATAATTTTTTTAAATTAATAAACATATTTTCATGATATAAATTTATTTTTGAATTTTTGGTCACCTAGATGGAATTATGGTTTTTATAATATCTTATTTAATAAAAATTTAAAGATTTTATATTCATGTTTTCAATATTATATCATTTTTATATGGGGTTATACAAAAGATATATTTATCTATAAATATTATTCTGAAATATTGATGATTTATCTCATTCATGATACTTTAGTTTTTATATTTTTGTGAAAAAATAATTATATTAAATAATTACACAACACTGATTAGTAATTATTTTGTTAACAGCAATATCAAATAATTTTTATAAAAAATAATAAAATAAATATAATTTTAAATAACTAATGTAATAAATGAATTTTATAGATAATAATGAACTTTTAAGGATGTAATAAAATATATCTTCTGAAGTTAACTTGTTATCTTTATTTTTTTTAAAGTTCATGTAATGAATAGTGCAAAAAGTAACACTAATGATATTTTATAAAAATAATAATTTATTAAATTATTTAAAATAATAAAACATATTTACAAATAAAAAATTTATAATATAGTCAATAATTTTATAAATTATCCATTTATGATTTAATTGACATCATATTAGTAAAATTTACAACCTTTTAATAATGAAAAATTTGTTACCTTAGTTAAAATTAAAATAGGTAAACTATGAGTAAATTAAAACGATAAGGTTTAAAATAATAAAAAATATTTTCTAAAATATATTTTTTGATGATATTAAAATCTTATATCATATTATCTATAAATAAATTTAATTTTTTAGGTATTTATATTGAGACATTATTTATTATGAATTACAAAAATGTAAATTCCAAAAGTGCCCCTCACCTAAATTATAAAATGGCACCCCTCCCTCAATAAATCACATAACTTTTATCCTTAAATTTAAACCCTATAGAGAAATTATTTCTTATAAAACTTTCTATAAAAATTCTAGAGGTTCTGGTCTTCTCAAAAGTCTAATTCGAGAGTCCTTAATATGAGATATAAAGGGAGTTCACCAAAGAAGAGGTAATCATCTTTAAAAATTTGTTCAAGATCATTTCATTTTATACTATATATTAATCTGATATTTAAATTTTAAATTGATAAATACAATATAAATTATATTATGATATTTTACTTTGATTATTTTATAATCATATTCTACCTTTTATCCATCCTATAAAAAACAAAATCATCGTGTGTGCCTAAGTATGACTTTCTGTCTACATGTCGTGGTGTAGTCTGTTTTTCATCCCTACATTATTTGGATGAGTATAATGATGTAAATAATATATATATATATATATGTTATAATTATAAATTTATATTTATTCTACAAATTAATATTCCATCCACTTATGAACCATTTCAACATTAATAAAATTATATCATCTCTCATGCATACATACGACCTACCACATCCAAGATGCGATGTGATTCATTTTCAATGTTTACCATTAAATAATGATAATAAAAATGTTTATAATGAATAAATAAGATATATATTTACTTCATATCATTCTTTAAATGATTTAACTATTATCTATTTACATGAAATAGAACTTATACGATAAAACTTTCATGGAAAAATGAAATAGTTAACACCCGAAAGATGGGAAATAATGAAATATTATGATATGACGACATAAGGGGATCATGAAATATTTTGGTATAATGATATAAGAGGATTATATAAGATATAATAAATATAAATATAGTTATTTTATACATTAATGATATTCTTTAAACCATTATATGGTAGTTTTGGATACGTATGAAGGAAATTGATCATAAGGTAAGGGTTAATTTCACAATCACACTTTAATTTAGGACTATTTATATGTAAGCTTCTATTAGGGAATATTTATCTTCCATTTTCATGTTTCTTTAAAAATGTAATCCAAAATATTTTTTCTATTATTCTCCAATTTTTTAAATACATTTATACCATTGTGATAATTTCTACTAAATGGTGTGAAAGGAATCTTTTGGTCATTTTCCTAATGATGTACATTTTTGAATTTTCGAGAAAAAATATGAGATGAATATTTTTTAACTTATATAGAATAAAATGGTTTTCTTTATTTCATTAAATCTTAATTCCTTGAATCATCCATTATAATATGATAGGTTTATTTTTTTAAAAAAATTATTTCAGTTAAAATTGTGCGGCATTATAAGAAAATAAAATGTTTTCAAACATAAAGGTTATTTTCCTCAATAATTATTTTAATTAATATTTAAAAATTATTTTCCAGCTAAGACAACAATTTTGGTTTTAATTATGTTTTAAAATGGGATATTTTTTAAGGATATTATCCATATTATTTCTATGGTCATTTTATGTTTATGATACAATGGTATTTACGAAACCCATTTCATTTACATGGGTTATGTTTTGATGGAATGATGGTTATGAAACACATTTATTTTTATGAGTTCTATGAATTAATTATATTTCTATGGTAAACATATTGATGATGTTAATTAATTTATTGGTGGGACCTATATCTACTTCCAATTTATTGGGTAAATATTTATATCTCATGAGATAGACAATGATATAATTGGAAGAAAACCTTTTTCAGTAATACAGGGCTAGAATGGGGAGTTCAAACAGATCATTAAAGAAAATTTTCCATTATGATAGTCTTGGAAATGATCCTTGACTAATAAATAAAACATTTTATAGGATTTTGTGTATTCCATAATTCCATGAATTATATTATGAAATATGTTCATTGATTTTTAAGAGTTTCTATGATTTATCCTAGGACATGATATTAAGATTTTTTATTTTAAGATATAATTTTAAAATGTTTTATTTATGTTATTATGTCTTATTATTATGATATGATAAATATAATATCTCCTTTGTTTACCGTTTTAAATCATTTTAGATCACCCTTTCTTGTGCTAATTTTCCCTGTGATATGATGAATAGTATTAAGTATGAAGTGTTAAAAATAGTTCCAGTTATAAAGAAATAACCTCAATATAAATATTACATCTAAAGAGATGCTTATATGTAATATTTATATATTAAATACAAAAATCCTTCAAATGAATATTATTTTATTTAGATTTTATATTTATGTATGAAAGGTATTGTCATTTATAGGAATAAATAATATAAGTTATGTGATATACTTATTATGTTACATTTGATTTAAAATCTAATAAAGTTATTATATGATAATGATTTATTTTAGTTAACAATGATCTATAGAAGATAATATTATAGAATAAGAAACTATCCTGATGGTCTGGTGATAATATTCATCATTTTTAAATTTCATGATCTATGTTATAATCATGATTCTTACTGATATTTTATCTGTACATGATGGATGAAGAAGAGTGAAAACCCACATTTTGATGTATTTTTAGGAGAGTTACAAGCTAAATATGGTGATTTTATTTGAGAAATATTTGTACTATAATATATGACACCATTCTATATCTATTTTGATTATAAGGATACTGGTATTTAACTCATGATGTGATTTGAAGGGTTACACTGTAAAGTTCTATGTGTGAAAAAATCGAACCAGTAATGAATTATTAATTTCCAATAATTTTTAAGGAAATTTTTAAATAATATGACCCTATGATTTATGGAGATTCTATATTGGTTTATATAAATTCTCTTAATTGGATTGATTTATTATTGAAGATAATAAAGTCTATAGTTTTGAAGAAATATATTTGATTATAACTACAATGTATTATTATGAAATATTATTAACATATTATTAAAAAATTATATTATGGAAAGAAAATTTAAAAAAAATTGGGAGAGAAAACCTGATACGACATCCTGTTGTAGACCTTGAGTATAAAATAAAAATAGAGAGAGATATATTCAAGCCAGTGAATATTATTTAAATTATTTATCTTGATAAAATAATGAGAAAAAATTATATTTTAAGGGATTTATATTGTGAATTGAAAAAGATTAAATAGAAATAATAAGAATAAGAGTGCAACCATACTATTGTTATTTTCAATTTACGACAAAGAATATAATGTGAGAATAAAAGCTTACTAAGAACACCCAATAATCACATAAATAATTATTACCTTATTTGATATGAATATTTAATACATATCATAACAATAAAATCCCCAAAATCATAACAGTTTAGTTTCCTTATCAAATAGATACATATTTATCTTAATTCATGATAGATCTTCAACATGTCCTATAATGTCATTCTCACATAGTACAGTTCTTAGAAATACCCAACATAAAACTATTCTTTATAACCTATGGTAAGGAAACATTAGAATGGGTGAGATTATATGCTTGATAATTGTATACATCATTTATATCAATTAGTGATCCAAATTTATCGTAAGATTTTCATAATGTTATGATAACATGATCATAATTTTTTGAATGTAATTCTCAATTAGTAAAATATATTTAATATTGAATATTGTAATAGGGCTTTATCATACCAAAATACAGGAGTTATAGGACTGTTGAATGATAAATAATCAATTATAAGCCATGATAACATATCATAATAATATGACTTAGATTTGTGGCATACACATAAGCCTTTAAAATCATTTCCTTAATCAAGGATCACTACCAAGACTATCATAGTGGATTAGTTTCTCTCCTCATTCAATCTTTTACTTAGTAAAGTTTCACTCTCAAGAATATCATTGTGAAAAGAGTCTATAAATAATTTCACCTCAATACTCATTATAGTTTATCTTATCTTTTGAGATATAAATCTTCACCCATTGCATTAGAGGATTATTTAATTTTGGGACCACCCATATGATAATGAAAACCACTCATATGTGCTCCAATTGATCATAAAATTATCCATTATTTTCTTATAATGTAACGCCCCAACCTCAGTTTCCCAGAGTCGGTGCATTATTTTAATACATTGGCAAGATTTCAAGGAATCAAGTCCCGAAGGACCGATCAGTTTAGCAGTCTTGGGAAATAGATTACATTCATGAATGTTACATTACACTTTATAGCATACAAAACAACATAAGTAATACTTTATTAATGCCATTATTCCCTTTGCTTAAACCTTCATATCAATCACAATACACTTTTTAGAATCCTGGGAAAAATAAAACATAGAAAGGGGTGAGCTCAGATGCTCAGTAAGGAAAACAATACAGTGGAAACTTTCGTAAATAAGCATAAACATTTAAGGCAATGTATAACTAAAAAAAATCCTTTTAAACTTGAACTTCAGCATAATATGGAAAAAATTAAAATGAAGTAATGTCATTTACTTATTCACATGGATATTCTACTAGTCGATAATCACATTCAATATCATTAACCACTTTCATAATGAGGAATGCATAATTCCAGACTATCATAACCACATAGTCAAGGCCTTATACCAAGACTACAAATAATATTTTGTCAAGGCCTTGTTCCAAGACACTAATTTGTCTCATGAGACCTACCGATGCATCGAGGAGCTATAGCGGGATCCACCCGTCACTTACTAAGTCCAATGCATTCCTCATATGAGAAGGTTTAAACATAACACAAACATTCATATTAAAACTAGCATACGAAATGTCAATACTTTACCCATAAACCACGAATGGTATAAAAATAACACATCCACGGTCAAAAAAATCACAAAACCTTCAACACAATATGGAAGATTTGTATCATAATAAATCAACTTCAAACAAGTTTAAAATCCATTAAATTATTTTGACATAAATGAAAATGATTTGTAAAACTCTTTGAGAGAAATATCCCTTTTTCATGAAAACATTTAAAAGTCAAAAAATTTAAAAAAGGAAGACATTTAAATACATTTTTGAATCAAAGTATCTCATATCGTTTTGAAACTTTTGAAAGTAATTAACATTTTAAAATATTCATGTCCATTTAAATAAATCCTTAAAACCATTTTGAAAATATGGACATTAATGAGAATGGTTTGGAAGAATAAATCTTAAAAACATTTAAAATGATGTTTTAGTAAAACGTACCTTAATATAATCCCTTTTAAAACTATTTTACGAAACATGTACATGGATAATAAATATTTCCCGGTAGATACTTACGTAAAAACAACCTCAGATAATAAAGAGATTGTGAAATTAACCCTTACCAATTTGGTAACTTACGAAACATACACCCAATGAAAGAGGTATCATACAATGAATATGTAAATACACATAAATTAAAGTGTATTACACAAATAATACAATTATGGGCAGTACATACACCACATAAAAGTTTATAGTGGCAATATGGTACGAATCTCATGGGAATAAGGAGTGAGATGAAAACCCCTTACCTTGCACTTTCCTTTAGTCGAGGGTACGTTTAACCTCCTGTATGAAGACTATAGTATGTTATTAAATTATAAAATAACCATATTAATATTTATAATATCATATATTATTCATTTATGACTTTATACTACCTATTTAATAATAATTTTCATGTTATATTAATATTTCGGGTAATAATCACTTTCTTTATCGTATGTGTTTTAACTTGTTACTCTTGATTGTATCACTAAGATAATGATTTAAATACTTCCAGAATATAAAAAATTATTTATATATAATATATATTTAGAATATAAATATGTATAATATACATATATATGAAATGGAAAACATCGTTTATGGAGATGGTAGTCCGTACGTACGCATAAACGATGTTTCCGTTTTCATACAGTATTGAACGGAAGTAAGTGAATAAGATATATGTAAGTACATAAATACATATATATATAAATATATATATCTCCATTAGAATTATTATTTCATATATTACATACTTATTAGTAATATATATATTTTTATAATCGTCGATGAATGGTGAACTTGGAAATGAATCTCATCGCGTCGTGGAGACGGTAATCCGTACGTACACACGAGCGAAAATATCATTTTTTGATATTAAAATAATATATAATTGGATGATATATCATATATACAGAATCCTTTTCATGTTATATTTATTATTTACATCAAATAAACATCATTATTATACCCATCCAAATAATAATGTATTTAATAACAATTACACCACGACGTGGAGACGGTAAGCCGTACGTACGCACATATAACGGCATGTCATTCAAAGGGGGGATAGAATAATGAATTTGGTTTTACCATAATTACAATAAAATCACAGTATATATAATATACAAGATTTATTATTTTATAATGAAAACAACAAAGAAAAAGGAAGTGGAATAAGAAAGGAACTTGAAAGAGGGTGGTGAAATCATTACCTCTTCTTCGGGTTCTTCCTTTTGATTTAATCAAAAGGGATTTTTAGGTTGGATTTATGGTCAAACTAAGGCCTCTAGGTTAAAGGGAAGATAGTTTATAGGGTATTTGTTCAGAGTTTGGCTGAGCCAAATGGTTTAGAAGGTGTGAATTAGACTGAAGGGGGAGTTCCCTTTTATAAGAGGGGTGAGGGTCACCTTAGGAAAAACGTAAAATATTATTTTATAATAAATTCATATTCGGTTTATAATGGCTCCAAATTGATTTATTTAGAGTCTAAGGTGGGTATGGGTCAAAACTCACTCAAAAAATAGTTTTTATACAGGCTTGGGTCACTTTATTAACCTTATCTTTTAGTTTTAACTCTTAGTTAATTAGTTTGACATTTACCATGTCTCTTTGTATTTTTATATTATATGGTTAATAAAATTACTATAAACTTCCAATAAACCCCCAAAGTGGTCCATTAATTATACACCTATCATTATATAAGTCTTTTGGCCGAACCTTAGATTTTTAGGAATAGAATATCAATTAATAATATAATATTTGTTTTAAAAACTCTTTTATGTCAATTTTGAAACTATTGGGTATTTTGTTTTTGATAAATTCATAAAAGAATTATTACTTCAAAAAAAATTCATATAACCAATCCTAATATGTCATATTAACCTAGAAAATTATTTTAATTCATAAAAAGTCTCAAATTATATTTATTTGAGTATTTATAATATCAATTATCTTAATCTTTCATTAATACGGTAATTATTGCATCATAATTGTGTCATAAATAAATTAACTTATTTAATGTCTAAAAATTATAAATAAAATACCATTATGTATGAAATCTTTTTATCTTTCTAATTAATATTTATAATCGAATTTATCTTATGTTTAACCCTATATTATAAATGTTTTCATTATTAAACTTTGATTTTAACTCTTTTAACTCTTCTTTGAATTAAATAATAATAAATGTCCTAATCTAATACAAGTAGACCTAAATGATAATATTTTATTCATAAGGTTGTTTTTGGTCATGATACACTTTTCCAATAGAATTAGGACATGTTTTAGGGTAATATTAATATCATTTTTACCCTTAATTACCCTATTTACTTTTAACCGTGGTAAATAAAAGTAAAAAGTTACTATTCACCAAAAATTAATTTTATCTTATTGAACCACATTTTACTCATTGATATTAACCGTGTCTCTTGGATTTTATAAATTCCACTCACAGAATCAGTAAAATTAAGTTATATGTGAATTTGCAAATTCTCCTAGGAGATGGGTAAAAGACGGTGAAAAGTTCAATAAAATTTTTATATATCTAAAATTATTATAAAATGACTCCAATGAATTATATTGAAATTATATAGGTATTATGCATATATTTTTACCTAAAATAAATTTAAATAAAATACATAATTATTTAAATAAAAATTCGGTTTTAAACTATAACTCAGTGTTTTTCACTATTCATCAAAAATTAAATGTTTTCAGAAAAATTCCAAAAATTCACCCTATGATAATTTTGATATTCCAAATTCAATAATGAAGTCTATTTTACCAAATTAAAAACATAGAAGTTTCATTTATTAATTTAAAATTAATTCCTGCTGTCAAAACCAAAAGGCGTATTTTTAAGAAATAATAACTATCAAAAGTTTGACACTTGTTTATGTCCAATTTCAAATTAAAATTACTTACAATGACCAAAATTGGATTAAATGGTAAAAATATAATCTATTTAAACTTACAAACCATTAAAATTTATAATTTAACACTATAAATTATTTTTATTTAAAAAGTTGTTTTCAGTTAAAATATAGTATTTTTCAGTATTCACCGAAATTTGAAAGTTATCATAAAAACACCAAAAATTTATTGAAATTAAATTCTTATGTCCCAATTCTAAAGAAGAAGTTTATTTTGTAAAATTGAATATATAAAATTTTCAAATATTTGATTTCAAAAGGGTTCACCATTAAAAGGTGGTGAAAGTATATTTTTTTGAAAAATACTTCTTTTATCCGAAAAAAATGAATTATGTCTAAGAAACTTATAATATGGATTCTAAAATTATAAGGATTATATATAGTTCAAAATTCAGTTAATACTATTCATAACCACTTTTGAACAGCTAGTTTGGTAAGTCGTGGTGCGCTTGAACTTGATGTTACGTGTAGTGTAAGTTATTGAATTATGTTGAAGAAATAACGTACTATGAAATCTTGGGGTGTTACATTCTTACCTCCTTTAATAAATTGCGTGCTCGCAATTTGAAATCATTTTTTTAAAATAAAAGGTTGAAAATAGAAAATAATTTTGGGAAAACTCACATCGAAAATTGGGTTAATAAAATTTAGTCCTAATAAGAGGAAAAAGGGAATGAAAAAGTCACCCCCAAATTATGATCTCGATTAGGAGAAAATTGGTGGTAATTAGAGACACATAATTGGTGGAAAAACGTAAATATTTATAGGGAGTGATTGAGGTCATCAATCAAAAACAATTGTAGAATTATGGGCCTCAAAGCCACCAATCTATGATGATTTAAAATACCATCGTTTCAAGAAAACGTAAGGTATTATTATAACACATTTTTGGTTTTAAGATGTCTTACCTAAAGTTTAAGAATTTATTTATTCATAGAATAAGAGAATAAAAAATATATATACTTGTCGAGTAGATTTCCATCCTTTAACTAATTTCTACCACAAACTCATATTTTACTCTAAAAGATAATAAAACTTTAAAAAATATTCTATTTATCCTATTCTTATAGGGTTCCAAAAAATGAATTTATAATTCATCTACCAGACCCTTAAAAAAACTACATTATTCAATCCAGGACATCACGTGGACCAGTGGTTGGTGATACACCCTTGTCGCCCTTTAGTTGTGGGTTCAAGTCTCGCGGCCTTGCCGGACGCGACAAGTTGCCGCCCGACCTCTGAGTTGTCCTTTTTATGGAAATCCAAAAATAACCTTAACAATAGTATCCAATTTCAAACTCAATCCATTCCAGCCTTTAGAATTATCCGAAATACTTATATCCAAACTCTCAGTCCAAAATTTATAAGGAAGTTAAACATAATTAGGATCCTTTTTTTCTAGGTAATAACATGTGAATGCCTTCATCATGTATTCTTTTACAACATCACAACATCCTAAATTACCAAAATCAACCATCTCTTATTCCAAAAACACTACCTCATTATAAGAACGATATTAAGGATTACCTTTCCTTCAATAATGTATTTTCCAGAAAGTGTAGATTACTATTAAGTCACTTTTCTTAGAACCATATAATCTCAAATCCTCAATAAAATAGTACTGCAGTACAATCCTTATTTATCTCCATAATTCATGTAACTACTATACTGTTGATACAACACTCAAATGAAATAACAACATAAGAACAATAGTCTTTCCTCTTCATCTGAGGTAGTTTCATAACTTGATTATAATCCAATAACATCATTTGTGGTATACTCTTATGATTTGGACATTGGTTCGCGTAGTGTCCCAACTCCTTGCAGATGAAGCATTGTACATTTGAAACCTTTTTCTTTCCCTTGCAGTCACATAATTGGTGTCCTTTTTCCCCACACTTACAACAAACTTCCATTCCCTTCATGCAAGTTCTAGGGTGTTTCTTCCCACAGTTATCACATATGGGAAAATTCTTCTTTTCCCTCTTCCCTTTATCCATATTTCTCTCTTCCATCCTTTTCTTCTCTTGCTTCCCTTCAAAGCCATAGGACTTAGATAATTCTTTACTTATCTTATTAACACATGATACTATTTCTTCATATGTTGAGAATACATGGGAGATTATTTCCCTTCTTAATGTTGGCGTAATACAGTGAAAGATATGATCCTTCTTACTCTTTGGATCATACGTATTACTGGGGTTCACATTCCATCTAATGGGTGCCATTTCTATACAATGACATACACTAGGCTAGTTTATGAATCACAAATCATAATTCCAAACATGTAAAATACCTAACGTAAATTGAACAGTTTATGGATATAATCCATAATCACAAAGAAAATTTCTTTGAGGAGGTATATACTCATAAACCCTTCATAGTGGTTTGAAAAGAAAGTAAGAATTATCCTAAGCATATCCCCTGGGAGTGTCGTAACCAAGAGTGAAGTAAGGCCCGTTTTCATGCACCAGTTCCCATTCGAGTCTAGCTCAAAGCGGTGTTTTCAGGTTTTACCCCTAGGTACATCTGTGACAGAGCTGCCTCTACCTGCTCGTATCTAGACAGGGATGTATTTGTTTGGAAAACTCACAAAATCTTTACATTACCAAAATTCTAGGAAGTTATTCTATACTAATCTTCAAACTCTATCTTATGGTAATGTGCTCTAATCAGATTTTATCTAAATCTAGTTTCCAAGGTTATTGATAAACTTCCTATGATACCAACTGTAACGCCCCAACCCCAGTTTCTCAGAGTCGGTGCATTATTTTAATACATTGGCATGATTATAAGGAATCATGTCCTGAAGGACAGATCAGTTTAGCAACCTTGGAAAATAGATTACATATATAAATGTTAAATTAAACTTTATAACATACAAAACAACATAAATAATACTTTATGAATGTCATTGTTCCATTGGCTTAACCCTGCATATCAATCACAATACACTTCTTGGAATCCTGTGAAAAATAAAACATAGAAATGGGTGAGCTCAGATGCTCAGTAAGGATAACAATACAGCATAAACTTTCATAAATAAGCATAAACATTTAAGGCAATGTATAACTAAAAAATCCTTTTAAACTTGAACTTCAGCATAATATGGCAAAAATTAAAATGAATTAATGTCATTTACTTATTCACATGGATATTCTACTAGTAGAATAATCACATGCAATATCACTAACCACTTTCATAATGATGGGATGCATGATGCCAGACTATCATAACCACGTAGTCAAGGCCTTGTGCCAAGAATACAAATAATATTTTGTCAAGGCCTTGTTCTATGACACTAGTTTGTCTCATGAGACCTACTGATTCATCGAGGAGCTATAGCGGGCTCCACCCATTACTTACTAAATCCAATGCATTCCTCATATGAAAAGGTTTAAATATAAAATAAACATTTATATTAAAACTAGAATACGAAATGTCGATACTTTACCCATAAACCATGAATGGTATAGAAATAACACATCCATAGTCAAACATATCACAAAACCTTCAACACAATATGAAAGATTTGTATTATAATAAATCAACTTCAAACAAGTTTAAAATCCATTAAAGGATTTTGACATAGATGAAAATGATTTGTAAAACTCTTTGAGATAAATATCCCTTTTTCATGAAAACATTTAAAAGTCACACAATTTAGAATAGAAGACATTTAAATATATTTTTTAATCAAAGTGTCCCATACCACTTTGAAACTTTTGAAAGTAATTAACATTTTAAAAAATTTATGTCCATTTAAATAAATCCTTAAAACCATTTTGAAAACATGGACATTAATGAGAATGGTTTGGAAGAATAAATCTTAAAAACATTTAAAATGATGTTTTAGTAAAAAATCCCTTAATATAATCCCTTTGAAAACTATTTCATGAAATATGGACATGAATAATAAATATTTCCCAGTAGATACTTACGTAAAAACAACCTCGGATAATAACGAGATTGTGAAATTAACCCTTACCAATTTGGTAACTTACGAAACATACACCCCATGAAAGAGGTATCATACAATGAATATGTAAATAAAAATAAATTAAAGTGTATTACACAAATAATACAATTATGGGTAGTACATACACCACACAAAAGGTAATAGTGGCAATATGGTACGAATCTCACAGGAATAAGGAGTGAGATGAAAACCCCTTACCTTGCACTTTCGTTTAGTCGAGGGTACATTTAACCTCTTGTATGAAGACTATAGTATGTTATTAAATTATACCAGAACCATATTAATATTTATAATATCATAAATTATTCATTTATGACTTTATACAACCCATTTAATAATAATTTTCATGTTATATTAATATTTCATGTAATAATCGCTTTCTTTATCGTATGTGTTTTAACTTGTTACTCTTGATTGCGTCACTTAGATAATAATTTAAATACTTCCATAATATAAAACATGATTTATATATCATATATATCTAGAATATAAATATTTATAATAGACATATATATGAAATGGAAAATATCGTTTATGGAGATGGTAGTCCATACGTACGCATAAACGTTGTTTCCGTTTTTATACAGTATTGAACGGAAGTAAGTGAATAAGATATATGTAAGTACATAAATACTTATATATATAAATATATATATCCAGTATAATTATTATTTCATATTTTACATACTTATTAGTAATATATATTTTAATAATCGTCGATGAATGATGAACTTGGAAATGAATCTCATCGCGTTGTGGAGACGGTAATCCGTACGTACGCACGAGCGAAAATATCATTCTTTTGATATTAAAATAATATATAATTGGATGTTATATCATATATACAGAATCTTTATCATGTTATATTTATTATTTACATCAAATACACACCATTATTATACCCATCCAAAAAATAATGTATTGAATAACAATTACACCACGGCGTGGAGACGGTAAGCCGTACGTACGCACGTATGGTGACATGTCATTCAAAGGGTGGATAGAATAATGAATTTGGTTGTAACATAATTATAATAACATTAAAGTATATATAAGATACTGGAGATATTATTTTAGAATGGAAACAACAAAGAAAAAGGAAGTGGAAGAAGAAAGGAACTTGATAGAGGGTGGTGAAATCATTATCTCTTCTTTGGGTTTTTCCTTTTGATTTAATCAAAAAGGCTTCTTAAGTTGGTTTTCTAATCAAACTAAGGCCTCTAGGATGAATGGAGGATAGTTGAGAGGGTATTTGGGCAGGGTTTGGCAGATCCAAATGGCTTAGAAGGTGTTAATTAGAGTGAAGGGGGAGTGCCCTTTTATAAGAGGGGTGAGGGGTACCTTAGGAAAAACATAAAATATTATTTTATAATAAATTCATATTCAGTTTATATTGGCTCAAAATTGATTTATTTCGAGGATAAGGTAGGGATGGGTTGAATTCCACTCAACCAATAGGTTTTATATAGGTTTGGATAACTTTATTAACCTTATCTTTTAGTCTTAACTCTAAGTTAATTAGTTTGACATTTACTATGTCTCTTTGTATTTTTATATTATACCATTAATAAACTTACCATAAACTTCTAATAGACCCCCAAGTGGTCCATTAAATATACACCTATCATGATATAATTCCTTTGGTAGAACCATAGATTTTTAGGAATATAATATCAATTAATAATATAATATTTGTTTTAAAAACCCTTTTATTTCAATTTTGACACTATTGGGTATTTTGTTTTTGATAAATTCATAAAAGCATTATTACTTCAAAAACATTCATATAACCAATCCTCATATGTCATATTAACCTATAAAATTATTTTAATTCATAAAAAGTCTCAAATTACTTTTATTTGGGTATTTATAATATCAATTATCTTAATCTTTAATTAATACGGTAATTACTGCATCAGTATTGTGTCATAAATAAATTAAATTATTTAATGTCTAAAAATTATAAATAAAATACCATTATACAGGAAATATTTTTATATTTCTAATGAATATTTATAATCTAATTTATCTTATGTTTAACCCTATATTAAAAATGTTTTTGTTATTAAACATTGATTTTAACTCTTTTAACTCTTCTTTGAATTAAATAATAATAAATGTCCTAATCTAATCCAAGTAGACCTAAATGATAATATTGTATTACTAAGGTTGTTTTTGGTCGATATACACTTGTCCAATATAATTAGTACATGTGTTAGGGTAATATTAATATCATTTTTACCCTTAATTACGCTATTTACTTTTAACCGTGGTAAATAAAAGTAAAAAGTTACTATTCACCAAAAATTATTTTTATCTTATTAAACCACATTTAACTCTTTGATATTAACCGTGTCTCTAGGATTTTTGAAATTCCAATCACAGAAGTGGTAAAATTATGTTTTATGTGAATTTTCAAAATTCTCCTAAGAGATGGGTAAAAGACGGTGAAAAGTTCAATAAAATTTTTATATATCTAAAATTAT
The DNA here is from genome assembly GCA_963277665.1 of Viscum album. Lineage (NCBI taxonomy): Eukaryota > Viridiplantae > Streptophyta > Magnoliopsida > Santalales > Viscaceae > Viscum > Viscum album. The sequence goes on from OY728138.1 coordinate 774,670,304, forward strand.
TATAAACCGATTCCAATGAATTACATTGAACTTATATAGTTATTATTTATATATTTTGACCTAAAATAAATTTAAATAAAATATATAATTATTTAAATAAAAATTCGATTTTAAACTATAACTCAGTGTTTTTCACTATTCATCAAAAATTAAAAGTTTTCATAAAAATACCAAAAAATTATCCTAAGCTAATTTTGATATTCCAAATTCAATAATGAAGTTTATTTTACAAAACTAAAAACATAGAAGTTTCATTTATTAATTTAAAATTAATTCCCGCTGTCAAAACCAAAAGGCGTATTTTTAAGAAATAATAACTATCAAAATTTTGACACTTGTTTATGTCAAATTTTAAATTGAAATTACTTACAATGACCAGCATTGGATTAAATGGTAAAAATATAATCTATTTATACTTCCAAACCATTAAAATGTATAATTTAACACTATAAATTATTTTGATTTAAAAAGTTGTTTTCAGTTAAAATATAGTATTTTTCAGTATTCACCCAAATATGAAAGTTATCAAAAAAACACCAAAAATTTATTGAAATTAAATTCTTATGTCTCGATTCTAAATAATAAGTTTATTTTGTAAAATTGAATACATAAAATTTTCAAATATTGGATTTAAAAAAGGGTTCACCATTAAAAGGCGGTAAAAGTATATTTTTTGAAAAATACTTCTTTTATTTGAAAAAAATGAATTATGTCTAAGAAACTCATAATATGGATTCTAAAATTATAAGGATCATATATTGTTCAAAATTCAGTTAATACTATTCATAACCGCTTTTGAACGACTAGTTTGGTAAGTCGTGGTGCGCTTGAACTCGATGTTACGTGTAGTGTAAGTTATTGAATTACTTTGAAGAAATTATGTACTATGAAATCTTGGGGTGTTACACATAACACAAAACATGTAAAGGAAACATGTCGCATAAAAAATTTATCATTACATTATAATATAACCCATTGAAAGAAATGAGTTTTATAAATACTTCATCTTAACATAAATAAACCCTGGAAAATATAGTAGTTTCATATAATCATCCTTAAATAATAATCATTAGAAGACATATATAAAATAAATTGGGTGGTATCATAGTATCATATCCCTAGGGTAAAATACCAATACATAATTTTTTTTAACATTTTAAAATATGTAAATTTTATTTAAAAGAATATTATTCTTGATAGTTTTCTTAACATTCAACACCTAGCTTTAGGTGAACTATGATATAATATAAAAATATTACTATTTAAATATGACCGTTATAATCTATCAGTTAAATTGGTGGTAAGAATATGAATAACCAAATTTTAAAAAATATTAAAATATTTTTATTAATGTATAATAAATAAGTAGTCAATTTCAAGTAATTCCATTTTATACTTCAACAATACGATTTCATCAAAAATAGTTTTTATTCCTCCTTATCTGTGAATATTATAATTAGTTTATACCATTTATGTAATTTATATTTTAGGTAATTAATCTTATTTTTTAATTTTCAGGACAATTTTATCATAGTTTCAATTTTGGGAATTTTTATAAAATTATTTATTTTTATTCAGACATTGAAAAATACAGGTTTTTAAAAAACTATCATACCTTAAATTCAATAAAGTGACTTAAATTCCCCATTATGTTTTTGAATTTTATATAAAAATTATTTTTATTGAATTATATCTCTAATTAATTATATAGTAATCAACATTAATGTGGAATTTTTTATAATATCATTCTTATTCTTAAAAACACATTTCTGTTGAAACTTTTTTCATTAGGTTTTATGATTTTACATTAATTTTATTTTATACTTATTGAAATTGAATATTTAAAAATGGATCAATATATGTAATTAGGAGGTTCAAATTTATTTTCTTGTTTTATTTTATATTTATTTACTATGAATAGTAACCATAGTAAATATTTCTCAACACGATAAGGGTAAAACAGGTAAAATAGGGTTTAAACTATGGGATAAGGCCTAGAAATATCCAAAACACATAACATTAATATATTTTAGAGGTTCATTTACACATTAATAATATTCTATTACAATGTTTTGAAATTTATTTCCACTTTCCTTTTATAATGACCTTTATATTATTCTATGTAATAAATAAATTCAAAATGTCTCTCCCTTTTTGATAGTATCACTAATTTTATTTCATAATGATATTAAGATGTTATTTTTAGTTATAAATTATGATTTTAAATATTAATTAATTTTTTTCATTATTATTTTTTTTAATTTTATTGATAGTACCATTTCCATAAATTCTTACGCAACCCCCGCAACAACTTGTTCCAGTAGTAGAAAAATTAAATTAACAATATTAAAAAATAAAATGTAATAAAATATGGATGAATAGTTATGTTAAATGAATTTTATGGATTAATATTAAGATATTATTTATGTTTTAAAGGTGTATATTCTAATTTCATTTATATATTGTTGTCTTTTAACTTAGACTATGTGATTTGTCCCAAAAATGGTGTTAGTTGTATCTTTTGTTAAAAATATTTTATTAAATGACTTAAAATTTATAAAAATATTATCTTTATAAAAATAATTGTGATGTGGTTTATAATATGATAAACTTTCCACTATGTCACTTTTACTTTTATAGTAAAATTTTTACCACCACAATGTAAAATACTTTGATATTACAGTAACCATTAATTGGGTTGACATGGGTTTAAAGATAACATATATGAGTTAAAACATCACCTAAAAGTGTATAATTTTTTAAGAGAGTATTTATATTATTACACATCTAATATTATAAATACATAATCTTGGAGAAACTTTCAGATGAAGAATTATTTATTTTAATTCAATATTTTAAATAATTCAAAGTGTGTCCTTTCCTAATCTATAAAGGAAAACCAACTGTATTCTCATTGTCATGCCACCTTGAGCCACTTTTATCAATTAAAAACTATAAAAAATAGTATAAAGATTCATATCCAAGTTATACCGGTGTTGGTAGTTTTGAAATACCATATACATGGCCCTTAAGAATAAATCCAATAAAAGTATCTCAACTAGGATATAATTATTTTTAGTGATCTATTTTATTTTACATTTTCTTTACCTCCATAATTTATTTTCTAACCATTAAAATATAATAAAATAATTATCTACCATACATTACTATGTTATTATGTTGATTTATTGATCGTTATCCATATTATTTTTCATCAAATGGGAAATGAAAAATATCATTTGTGCGTATGTGTGGACAACCACCTCCACACATAGGTAAGATTATTTTTATATAACCAAATTTACTTATAGGTTATTATGATCTATTTAATGAAAATATATGATATTTATAACATAATTAATCATCATAAATTATATTATTTTACCTACATACTTAGTTTCCCATCCCTAGAAAAATGATATCGTCACTTGTGTGTACGTATTGATACCACCACCACAAAACAGGTGATTCAATTATCATTTATGATTTAAATCATTGTTAAAAATGATATATTCACATATTATATATTATTATTGTGATATATTAATTATTTTTGAAAGGTGAATTATTATTTACCATTATTTTCTTTCAACCATTAAAATGTGGAAACACCACTCGTTCATACATATGGACTACCGTTTCCACAAAGTAATGTAATTATTTTTTCATAACTTTTGTATATGAATTATTGTGACTGATTAGATATTATTATTTATATTATTAAACTATGGCCAATTTTATTATACCAGGAACATAAAATATAATGATGCATGGAATGAAAACTAGTTTTAACCCAAATGTTCATTTTAAGGAAGAAAAAAATAATAAAATGATAATTAGAAATTTAAAAGGAATGTTAATTATTATTTTATTTTTGAATATGGTTTCTAAATATATTTATAATAAATATATATTTATTATATATGATATTTGATGTGTGTGAGGAATACGTGACTTGAGGTAAGTGTTTTTCATCTAAATATTGTTTTGTTGAGACATGTTTGACGTTATATAATTACTAATGTTTATAAGCTTTATATATTTAATATTTTAAATATAACATCATGAAAAATTTTTAATTCAAGTTATTTAAAGTTAAAATTCAAATTATATAATCAAAGTTATTTTCATTTGAATGTTACCAAAGTTGTAAGGGTTTCTCATCTAAAATTTTTCTGTGAGACATAGTTCATATTCTCAAACTGTTTCTTTAATGTGGTGCATGTGCTACACATTTAATAAAATATATCATTAATCCCTCTATATTCAAGGCATTTATATTTTAATTTGATGTTATTTATTTCATGGTGTTATGATTCAAAAATTACCTAAGTGGTAATGGATTTATGTAACAATCTCATTTCATATCAGGATTATCTATACTACATTTAAGTTGAGAGAAATTTTATGGATATTATCTTTTAAAAATCATATATTTTACTATTCTCTAGTTATTAGAAGGAATTTAATTTATTTTTACCATTTTATTTTATTTGAAACAAAACATGATCGAAAAATTCATTTTAAAGAAAATTCATTCTTATATCATTTTCTCTAGACACACATTTTTGTCTAGGTTTATATTATCAAAAAAATTATAATGAATGTTATTACCTATAATTGGAGTCTGTTAAAAAATTTAGTTTTAATACCATTGAAATTATTTACAATACATTAAAATTGTATCTTTCTTAAATTTTTTCCAAATAATTCATTTAATGACTTTTTACAATTTTTTTCAAAGAAGGATTTCTTTTAACATATATGGAATGATAATATTCTACATTTTTCATGGTCACAATTTTCTTTAAAGAATCCATGACATGTTTATATATTTATTTTCAAATAAAATTTTCTTATAAATATTCTTGGAATTTTTATTTAAAAAATTTTCAAAGGAAAAGGATATTTTTAACATGTTTTCAATGGATGGTTCAAATGATATTTTGAAGGTATTTCCGTCTATGTAAACATCCACTAACAATTGTTATGATTCACTAGGGATATGAACTTATGATATCATTTGATTTGTTTATCTATATGGATTATGATGATGATTATTTATGGTTTTTTCTATGAAACTCTTTTAATTAATTTGGGTTAATTCTATTAGGATGAAATAATTATGAAACCTATTTCAGCTCCACCGATTATGATACGATTAATTGGTGAATAATTTATGATCTTGTGTCACACATATCTATAATATTAATTATGAAATGGGAGGTACAAGAATTATATATCCCTCCAATTCATTGGTAAAATCCTTATATCACATGATATAATTTTGATAAATGAGTTCATGTTCTCTGTAACATCCTGTTACCACTTTCATGTATTTCTTCTCTCACTTTTCTTTTCCATTTTTATTTGGGTTCGTTTTGGGACTCTTGAGTATGGAGATAATTTTTTTGGGTAGAATGACCTAATTTTCAAGGATGTATGTTTGTTTTAATTAAAAGAGTCTATTTATAAATTTTTAATATCTTTACTAGGTTCTCTAGTTTTTTGGAGAAATCCAGGGTTCTTTTGGAGATTTTAGAGTTGAAACTTCGATTTTCACTATATGAATGAGAATTACCAGCTTTTTAAAGTGACTAAATGTTATATATTGTTCATCAGGAATATTTTTTGAGTTCGGTTTATTGAGTGAAAATATTTCATGACAAGAGAAGATTACAGTCCATGTAAATGGTTTACACTCCATGTAATTTGTACTGAGAAAATGTTGTGAATACGTACAAGGTGTGAATATTTAAAACCATGAATGTACATTAAATGGTGTGTAATGGTAAAAATTGGTTTCTTAATAAAATAGAAATGATTTTTTTACTATACATGGGCATCTTGTATTAGATGATGTGAATGGGGGTTTCATGCTATGTAAGTATCCGAAGCTTTGATTTTAGGGAGTCATAAGAGTGATGATTCTCTCATTAGAATGAAACCCTCTTCCATCTTGACCTAGAGGCTCTCAAGGTCATTTTAGAGACCTAAAACCCTTTAAAATAATTTCATTTAGAATTTGATCATAATTTCAGCTGTGTTGCATTTCTCAAAGTGATTTTTTTCCTATGGATTTTTCTTCATGTTTGATCATAGTATCCCCATTGTACTATGATTACAGATTTATTAGTATATGGTGGTGATTTATCCTAATTCCTTTTAGATCCATTGTGTTATATTCCTTCAGAGGCTGACCCTTGTGTTGGTTATGTTGAGTCTTGCAATTTTCATTCAAGTATATTGTGATCTATCCTCTTAGGCAACACTTATTCTAAATTTATTCAATTCAAAGATGTGAATATTTATTTTAGGGACTTTTTTATCATTATTGTATTATTACTTATTAGTGGATCCCATTGTGGGAAGGTGAAACATGAGTTTGAGGTAAGTGGTTCCATTTCTACTATATGTTGGATGAACTAAATTTCTTTGGTTTTGATGAGTCATTTTATAAATTAAATGGCATGATTGACTGATAAATTTGTGTGTGTGGAATTGGTTTTTGGTAAATAATGGGTTTTACCTTTTTATGGTAAAAGGAAAATGTATTTTCAAAGAATTTTGAAATGGATTTCTAAAATTGTTTTCAAAATATGGTCTTCATGAAATGGTTTAGGTAATAGAGAACAAGTTAATCCTTGGATACTTAGGTAGAAGGTTTATCATTGGGACATAATCCATATATTATTGGATGGTCCACTGATGGGGTGTTTCTCTATTAACTAGGCCAATTTTTCATGGTAATTGATATTGGAAATGATTCTGATTCACTAACAGGGCTTGCTATGTAGTCTTATATTCTAAGGACTTGATTTTGAACTATTCACTAATTTTCATATGAGAATCCTTATAACATTACATGTACCGATCCTTGGTGTTATGTTACCTGTGATTTTGGAATATACTATTATAGCTTGTACTTCTCTTGTTTTTATGATTTGGTATATTCTTTGTGTTTATTTGATATGATATCATTCATTTATATGAAATTCTTTGAAATTAATTAATTTGGAATATTTTGAAAATGTGGGAAATGGGAATATAATTAATGGTTTTGATATAAAAATGGTAAATTAATTATCATTTATTGTTTTAATTAAAATTTATCATGTTTAGATTATTTTATAGTGCCTTGTTATATAACACCCAGGTGGGATCTTGCTAATATTGTTTATCACACACCCTGTGCACCCCTTCAGAGGTTCCTGAACCTTTGTATGTCTTTTGATAAAAATAATAGATAGGTTCCACAATATGGTTTTTAGGTTTCTATAATCTTTATTTGGGTAATTGGTGGTGAGATGGTAGGAGATTACCCATTCCATCACATGGAGTAGTTGTTTTCCTATTTTAGTTTTCCATTGATTATTAGACTTTTAATTTGGCATGTTACCACTATCATTAAGTTATATCATTTCCACCATTCTTAATTTAGTTATGGAATATGTTATCTCTTAAAATATTTCACTTTGTTATATATTCATATATATTCCATGATGTTGGTTTAGGTTGGGTGAAATCACATTCTCTATTAGTTGTTTGATGACCTCATTTTGGTCACCATATGATAAAGATATGGAAGTCCCATTAGGTTTGTGGAAGTTCGGATCAGGTACCTATTTTAGAGGGAATATTATTTGGGTTCATCATAGTTTGGTATTAGAGTATTTTTTCCTCAAGATTTATTATATTGGGACGTATGCTAGACTAGAGATAGGATATTGAATACCTAAGAGGTAGGTTTTAGTGGGTTCATGACCATATATTTCCATGTCAAAACTCAAGTAACCATTGGATGTTGGGATGTGTGTCTCTTATATTTATTTCCTTAATATGATATCAATTTTTTATTATGGTTATTTGTTTTGAACTAAGATTATTCAATCGTCTGGTAATTTATTCTGTTTCATTAGGCATCATTATTCCTATGAGATTTTTTACAAATGTTCATTAGGTTGGTTTATCTAATTATCCTCAAGGAAAACTCTAATAAATCTGAATCATATAAAGATTATAATGTGGTTAGTTTTTACTATCTAATAGAATGTAACAAAATTCCAGAACATAGTTCTTGAGGTATATCAAGGTGCTGGAGGAGACATAGATCACTAATGGTAGTTCTTATGTGATAATCCACCATACATTAAAGGTATGAATGAACCTTAATAGAAATAGGACTAGGTGGAGAAGTTCTATATGATATTTTACTTTTTGAATATTCTTGTGAGTATAATAGTGATGTGTCTAGAATTTAGGCTTGGGGGTCTCAATAATTGATTGTGGGATTCCATGGTATAGGTAGATATGGATTTGGTCTTGGATTGGAAGGGTTTCAATACCATATTATTTCATAATTTTTATCTAGATTCATTGATGATGGTGAAGCCTCTAGAGTTCCTTTGTTTACAAAAGGGAGATAATTCAGTGTTGTCACACATTAATTGTTTTATAGAGTTGGTTGATTTTCCACCATATGTAGTAAATAATGACAAGATGAAGGATCATATTTATGTGCAAGGTGTTAAATCAGATATCAAATGATATGTATTTATATGGATGAATTTTACTTATACAGAGATAATATAAAGGTCGATGATGGAATAAATTAATATGGCTAGTAAGGTTGGATATTATTCCTATTATCTTCTACCTAGAGATAAATTTAGAAGCATGAAATGGAAAAAGAGGAAGTTGAAAGATCATCCCAAGAGTAGTTGAGGAGGTTCTATATAAAAGGCATTATCTACACCTCCAATTATAGCTAATAGTGTTCCCATAAATTTCTTCATGTAGGGAAAGGTTGTACACAAATTGAATTATTTTCCTACACCTATGAATATGTAAAACTGTTTTGGGAATTATAATCATCTGCAATGCTCCTCTCAGAAAATTTCTATGCCTTGATATTTTCAGGGATCGTCAGATCTAAAGGCTCCTACGACACAATCAGATGCTTCAAGGATTATTGGGATCAATCCATAGGACATAAGAGTGAAGCTACTTTATGTAGTAGATGTGTTTAAAATAGAGGTATTGTAGGTTCCATGCATAGTAGAAGTGTGCTATGGGTGGTGCCTTATTTTAATTATTCCATAATCCATGATCAATATTTGAACTATATGATGATGAATCTCATGATCCACAAAATTGATTCAATGAAATATATAATAAAAAATTGAGCTAGAACCGAGATAGAGAAGATCGATACATATTGTTTGTAATTAATTTAATTGGATAAAGAAATATCTATAAGGAATTATATCTTTTTTAATGATTCTAGCGATAGATCTATGGTGCATCATCATTACACTGTAGAAACCAATTGTAGATATCCTCCAGCGGTGATCCAAACATATACCATGAATCTCTAGATGTCAACAAAGGAGTCTCTATGTGCTAGCACAAAGTATCCTTATGCTTGCATTTTCTGCCATTGATTTCCCTGAGAATCACTTCCAAAGAATTATCCTAGATTCGGCAGAGGAGTATTGATCTCCGTTCATGGGATAATTATCAGATAAGGGATCTCTCTAGGCTTGAGATGAATCTCCAAGATTGTTGTGAACAACCAATAAAATTGTATGGGATATTAATAAGATAATATAATTGGGTATTTATATTACAAGTGTTACAATAAAACAATTTTCCAAGTTCCCCTAATTATTTTTTAAATCCTAGAAAACCTCCATGTCAAATAATAATAGTAATATTATTATTTATTGACATGTTCTTAAATTGAAAATTATAAATAAATATTATTTAATTAAATAATATTCAATATTTATTATTTCTCACCAGACCATTAAAATAAATCATCCATTCATCCATAATATTTATTACACCTTGAATAATGTCAATTTATTTATTAAATAAATCGAATTTCATTATTTTCAAATAAATATATAAATATTATATCCACTATAACAAAAATAAATATTTATTAAATATTTCACTCACAATATATTCTCTAGAATAAATAGTGATAGAATAAATGTTATAAAACATAAATGAATAATTATTAAACCACATATGGGAATTTTTTTATTCAACTTGTTAAATAATAATAAATAATATATTATTTAATTGAGATTCTTGGATACACTTAGTGTGTGACCCTCTAGGCCTTTTTCTTAGTAGAATTAGGCGAAGCAGAGTAAAGTACAAGGTTAGTGTCTAAAAACACACCAAGGAACCCATATAGAAAGAATACAATGTCATATTGACATGGCACCTCATGCAAATGATTATCTTGTAATATAATCACTTTATCACAATATCTCAAATCAAGCAGGTTGTAGCCTAATGCCATCAACATATGTGCTCGATTATCTCTTTCTTTGAATTTCTAGAAATAGAGATTTCCTATAGAACACCATGGCCATGGATTTATTTAGGATATATCATTTCCATCAAAGGGACTAAGATAATGACTTCCATTAAAGAATATAAAGAATAATTACTTTCTCACATTATTCATTAATGTAATATTACTTGTGACACACCCAACATATCCTACCTCCCCGTGAACATCTATCATCATGGTTTTCATAAATACATTTAAGTGAGCGACTCATAATACACATTAATAATAATGTTAATGTCTAAGGACCAATACACACATTTGAAGATAGGAGAATCCAACGAAACATATAAATGTGGGTTTCCTACTTGTGGGTCTTGTTCTAATAATATCCCACTAGATATTACCAAGGGCATACAACATGAGAAGGTGCCTCAATGTACTATGAGTCTCTAACCCTGATATCCTATATCATTTATGTCCCTCAAATGATATCATCTGGTTATCGAACATATATTCAATAATAGTGTTGTGGCACTTCCAAGTTCTCATCACAGCGAGGAACAAATATGAACTTTTAGTGTGACAACTACTCTTAGGACATTATCTCATACTATGTGACATAGAAGAAAAATCATGATATGATAAGTAGTTTATTAATTATCCAAAAAATGAATATATGTTTATCATTAAGAATAAATAATTTTGTTCTAGGGAACCAACTTCAACAAACTCCCACTTGCACTAGAGCCAACTGCTAACAACTTTTAGTCCGCTAGCAGTCACATGATATTCATGCTTCTATTAAGACAGGCCTTTAGAAAAGGGCTCAATTAATTAACCTTCCGTGCATACTCTGCTCATTGAAACTTCACCCCTCTGATATAAATTTATCAATAGGTGATACTTTTGGAGTATAGGCTTTGTCTGTTGGTGTTACCTTATCTCTGTTTCATGAGCCACCACTATAGTATTATCATAATAAAATGTGATATGGTCCTTACTGCTAGGTAACACATCAATATCCTGATTTTTTCTTTGAATCCAGGCGGATTCTATGGTTGCATTAGAAGACACTATATACTCGGACTCCACTATATAATCAGTGACAATTGGATTCTTTGAAATCTTCCATCTCACAACTGCTACTTTGAGACGAAAAACATATCATGATTGCAACATCAGATAATTATGATCTATATGAAAACTAGAATTACTATAACCTATAACTACCAACTCCTCATCTCCTCCATATACCAGGAACATATCCTTACCTATTCTCAAATTCATAAGGATGACCTTAATAACAGTCCAATGTTGTACTGGTGGATCTTCTTGATGTCTTCCTAGGATGCTTAATGCGTATAAAAAATCATGCATAGTATATAACATGGAATATATTATTGATCCTATCATCGAATAGTATGTGATATTTCTCATTCTCTCCTTCTCATGTTGTGTCAGAGGAAACATTTTCTTAGAAATATGTAATCTAAGTGAAACTCTAAGCAATCCCCTATTGGATTGTTCCATAAAAAATCTTTTTAGTATCTATTTTACATATATACTTTGACATAGTCTAATAAGCCTCATGGAACAATAAAAAATAATCATGATCCATAGAATATAGAGTGATTCACCTAATTCTATCAAAGAGAAACACTCGTTTGACTAGTCCTTAATAGATTGTAAGACTTGTATGTCATTTCATATAAGTAATATGTCATCAACATATACTACTAGGATTACGACCAAATTACAATTAAATATTTTGTAAAAACATGGACCACATTTACTCTAAATGAATAAAAATTATTTTATGGATTCATCAAATCAAATTCTCCATGACCAAGATGCTTGCTTCAATCCATAAATAGATCTATGCAACATGAAAATCATTTTTTTCATCACAAGGAGTCACAAACCCTTCTTTTTTGTGTCATAAAGACATCTTCCCAAAGGTTATCAATAAGGAAAATAGTTCTTCATCAATATTCCAAACCTCATAGTCATGGTAAGCTACAATAGAATGTATGATTCTAATGTATTTAAGAACAAAAACTAGTGAAAAGGTTTTGTCCCAATCAATTCCTTGGCACTGATTGAACCCTTTAGCTACTAGCCTTGATTTATAGGTACTTACTTTACATTCCATGTCCAGTTTCTTCTTGAATACCCATATTTAACTAACAGGTTTTACATCAATTGTCTCATCGACCAGAACCCAATCATGGTTTTGATACATGGAATCCATCTCAGAATTCATAGCCTAAAGGCATCTTGAAGATTCTTAGCTCTCAACTACCTTTTTGTAGGATATAGTTTTATCATTGTACACCAATAATGAGTGACCATGCTCAGTGACTAGAAAAATATATCTCTTTGGTTATTTTATATCTCTTACACTCCTATATAGTAATTGTGTTTCAGGAACTTATTCTTACACGGGGACCTACATAATCTATTCGTGTAACAACTCTTGTGAATCTTGAGCATCAACTTCATAGAAGTCAATCTTACTCCCACTATCCTTTTCGAGGATGTACTACCTCTCAAGAAATATAGATTTTCTAGAAACAATAACATTCTTGTCTCATGGGTTATATCAATAGCATGACTTTGATTTCATAAGATACCCTATAAAGATACACTTCGTTCCCCAGGGTGATTGTTTGTTACCTGAGAAGGCCTTAATAAATTCCTCACAACCCCATACATGTGTATGTGATAAAATTGGTTTATTTACACTCCATAACTCGAAGGGAATTCCATTTTCTACATTATTTGTTACTTGTTTTAATATATATGATGTATTTTGTAATTCATATCCCCAAAAAGATAATAGAAGATCTGCATGATTCATCACTGACCTTACCATGTCTAACAAGGTATGGTACCTCCTTCCACTAACACCATTCCACTGTGATGTATAAGGTGGAGTGAGTTGATATATAATCCCAAACTCCTTTTGAAAGTAGATGAACTATTGTTTAAGATATTCACCACCTAGATCCGATTGAAGATTATTTATATTCATAACAAGCTAATTCTCTACTTCATTCATGAATTCCTTTAATTTCTTAGAGAATTCATACTTATACCTATTCAAGTAGATATAATCATATCTACTCAAGTCATCAATAAAAGTAATAAAGTAAAAATTTCCACCTCTAGATTCTACTAGAAATGGTCCACACACATCTGTGTGTACCAATCCTAGAGGTTCTGTAGCCCTTTCCCCCCAGTCGACTGAATGTTGGTTTGGTCATTTTACCCAATAACCAAGCATGCCATCTATCAAGTGGTTTTAGCTCAAAATAGTCTAAATAACCATCTTGGCAGATGTTTTTCAAAGGCTTATCATTTACATGACCAAAATGGTGATGCCATATCTTGGTGTTATATGATTCATGTCAACATGATTCGTTGTCAATTTCATACACTTGAGTTTTCTAATTTAATACATAAAGAACATTATTTAAATGTTCCATACCATAAAATAATTTTTCTTTATAAAGGAAACAACTGGTATTTCCAAATCTGAAAATAAAGGCATATGTACCTAAACATGACATATAAATTATGTTCTTTGTAACAATAGGTACATGATAACAATCTCATAAAACCAAAATCATTCCTATATGAAATGAAAATGTTGTAGTCACCAATGTCCAGAGTAGCCAACCACACACTATTGGCAGCTAATAGATCCACTTATCCTCTAGAAACCTTTCAGAATATACTTAGTTATTTCATTTAGATACAGATTTAAGCACCAAAATCTGTATATAATAATCAATGCATATAAATAGAATTATTTCACTTGATAATGAATTAAAATTTAGTTTCCCCTTTCTTCTGGGTGCAATTCATCTTCTAGTGGACTAAATTGACGCATGAAAAACAAACTACTTCTTTTTTCTTACCCTACCTCTAGATATTATTCTTCTTAGAAGGGAAGTGCTCAGGAGCTTTAAAAAGTTTATAATATTGGGACCCTTTATCTTTTTATTCCTTTTCATGTTCACTATAAGGACCACGAGTTTATCCTACCCCATGTCTTTATCCACTTGGTGGACCAAGGAACAAAGTTACGAAAGACTCTCCTCATTATTTCAAATATTATAATTCATAATAAAGATGGATAAGGTTTTGGGTAGTGATGAATGTAAGATATCTATACAAAACTCATCTATGAATTTGATCCCTAAGATGTCGAGACATTCAATGTATCCAATTATATTGAATACATGATTCCCAACTGGCACATACTCTCCAAGTATAGTTATGAAAAAATCATTGGATATCTCGTGCCTCTCTTTTCTCGCCTTCTCTTGATGGAGATTCTGAAGGTGAGACATCATTCTATAGGCATACATATCCTCATGTTTCTTTAGAAGCTCATTGGACATGGAAGAGAGCATGAATCACTGAACATACATAGCATCATTCAGATGTTTCTCATGGAGAGATAGTTCTTGATCACATGCCTCATTTTTATGGTGAAGGATATCACATAAGCGACTTTTACACACTTGGAAATTTGTTCCAGCTAGAAGGTTTTCATTCTCACGTATGGATTGAAATGAAATGTTTGATGAAATTTTGTTTTTGTTTCTACAAAATAAGATGTGTATAATTTTTGAACATTCTCTGATAAAATTTAAACAAACAAACAAATATTATATTTATTATTCTCTCACTATTTTATCAATACTCGATATCCCTCACCATTGGATTCAGAATATCCTATTTCTTCAACATCCTTGTGGAAAGGATCCGTATTCCCCTTCTCCTTACCCCAACATTGGTTGGGAAAGCTACTTGATTGGTTTTAGGAAGGCATTCCAAATTCCAACTTCATTAGCTCATAGTTTCTTGATCTTTTGAGTGGACTCCCCAATCCCAAAATCCATTAATTGGATTTCCTAAACCTTCGAATCTCAGTTACACCAAGTCCTACTTTGGCAGTCCACCCTTGATGTGAACCAAGTTAAGTCAACCCAAAACCTCATGTTAGAATTCCTTGATAATTGAATGTACCCCAACTTTGGCTGGTCAAGAAATTTGAACTATAGTTCGATTCTAACTGAATTAATGGAAGGCTATACCGACTTAATGTTTTATTAAGTTATTTTATCCATTTATGTGAAAAGTGACAATTATTATATTTATTCTTATTAATATTATGCAGGATTACTTAAATGATTTACTGTGTCTTAGATAATACATATGCATAAGAAAGTTTATTTAAATTCCATCCTGAATGCTTGTTAATTCATTAATTATGTGATCCTGAGAAAACATCCATAATGAAATAACCATGAAACTTGATAAAAATAAAATAAAGGGTATGATCATGAGCTTATACTAATGGTTTGTTTATCTAGATGTTGATAAACTATCCGTTGACCTAGGGGAGAAGAACCTTGAACCAAGTGTGGTTCATGTTTATAGATTTCCACATATCCACCTTTGTATCTTAATGGATTGGTTTCACCTCAACTAAAAAACCAAATATCCTCCACTAGATAGGGATCTCCATCCATTATATGTGCCTTTTAATCACTTGTAGGTAAGGGTAAAAAAAATTTACATAAAAAACCATAGGCATGTCGGACCTATATAATAATGAAGAGGGAAGGGATGTAGATTAAAATTTTATTTGAATAATAAATAAAATGAAACCAATCACCTACAAAAGGTCTAGTTTAGCTCATGATAATCCACCAGAATGCAACGAATTAAAAATTTAATAAAAATAGCATTCAACTCTTTATCATTATTATTTAAGATAAATCACACTCAAATCATTTAATTATTATCTTCAATTAATCAATCATTTTACCATAATTCTTATCAAGATTTCCTTGAGATTCTCATCCATAATAATTTAAAAAAAATTAAATAAATTCATTTAAAATTAACCCTGTACGTAAATGTACCTTGGAGGAAACACGGTGAATACCTATCCAAATCCACCCAAAATGTATTATACACATATACTATTTTACTCTTGTAAAATTTTTAATACATGACTTATCACTTACTTTCATGATTTTTACTTCACATATGATTACAAAAATTACATGATTTTTCTATCACGTGTTATTTTTCAATGCACATTGAGTAAAAACTTGTAATAAGACTCATACATGATATACAGATCATAACATTACATAGATATTAATTAAACATATATATATATATATATATATATATTAAAACCTATATCATAGTGTGTCCCATATTTATGACCACACGCAAGAACATATCTCAAGGTTTATATTGAATAATAAATAAATTTTAAATCTACATAACTAGTAAAAGTATATGATTTTTTTTATCCTATCTACACGATGTGTACATCTCTCACCATCTATCTGGGGTAAACACCTAAGGACTTAGCGTGTGACACGTACCTCAGAAATTTTTGAGTACACGGTGTGTCCAATGGTACACATGTTGTGTTGACTCCATGCTACATGTTCATAGGTCAGGTAGGTCGTGTATGGAATACACGGCCTGTCTGTGACCCAAAGAGATTACATGCCATGTCTAATGGGCCCCATGGTGTGTAGTCGAGCTGAATGTGTTCCATTTTTTTTTCTATTCATCACTTGATGCATTAATGGTGAAATTAATGAGGTAATTAACGCATGATCTTGAATTGATTTTATAAGCACTCTTGATGTGTTGAATGTGAATACGCAGCTTGTAACTCTAGTTACATGGCGTGTAGTCTGGTGCTCTCTGACAAGAAACAATGGCACCTCCAGATGAGTACCTCAATTTTATTATAATACTAAAATTAATAATTTTCATTAGATCTACGAGAAATGATAGAGGAGGAAACAAATCTCACAATTAAAATTAAAAGAATGAATAAACCTGAATTGGAAAACTAAATTACAAATGCGAAAATCAATAACTATTTTAAAAAAATTATAAACAATTATGTTCCCCCATTTGATTCAACTTGTAGGTTCTAGGAACAGCATAAGTGTGCGATGGGTGGTGCCGAACATTAATTTTTCCATAATTGATGATCATTTATAGATCTACACGATGATGAATGTTGTGATCTACAGAATTGAGTCTATGAAATAGACAATAAATAATTGCACTGGAGCTAAGAGAGAGGAGTTCAACACATGTTGTTTATAATTAATTTAATTGGATAATGAATTTAGACCAAGGAATTCTATCTTCATTGGTGATTTTGGAAATAGTTATATTTTGCACCATCGTTACGTTGTAGAAACCAAGTGTAGATTTCCTCTAGAGGTGATCCACATGTGTACCATGAATCTCAAGACTTTGTTGAAGGAGTCTCTGGGTCCTAGCATGGAAGATCCTTACGCTTGTGTCATCCACCTTAGATCACCTCGAAAATCACTTCTCAAGTGTTCTCATTTATTTAATGGAGTAGGATTGACCTCTGTTCATTGGAGCATTCTTAGAGAACAGATCTCTCTATGTTTGAGAGGATTCTCTAAGACTGTTCTGCACAACCAACAAAAATGAATTGGCTCTTGATAAAATAATATAATTGGGTATATATATATATATTTCTAGGGATAAAATAAAATTATATAAAAAGTTCCCTTATTTATTTATTTAATCCTAGAAAAACCCCATGTCAAATAATAATAATAATTTTATTATTTCTTGACATGCGCATAACATGTGTATTATAATTAAATATTATATAATAAAATAATATTCAATATTTATTATTTATCACCAGACCATTATACTCGTTCCTCCATTCCTTCACAATATTTATCACTCCTTGAATATTGCCTATATACTTATTAAATAAATATCAATGCATTATTATTCAATAAATAAATAAATAATATATTCACTAAATGAGAAATCAATTTTTATTAAATATTCCCCTGACAATATATTCTCTTAAATAACTAGTGATTGAATAAATGACATCAAATTTACATGAATAATTATTAATCCAAATGTGGGAATAATATTTATTCAACCTATTAAATAATAAATAATAATTTATTATTTAACTAAGATTCTAGATAAGCTTAGTGTGTGACCCACTAGGCCTCTTTCTTGGCATTCGGCGAAGTATTCTAAAGTCCAAGGTTACCATCTAAAACACACCACATAATCCATATAGAAATAAGTTAATGACACAAAAATATTTCAACTAATATGGATGCTAACCGTGTAATATAATCCCTTTATCACATTATCTAAAATCAAGCTGGTTTCATGCCAGTGTCATCAAACTATGTGCTCGATTATCACTTTCTTTGAATTTCCTGAAATTGAACTTTCTTATAGAAAACCATGCACATGGATTTATTTAGGATATATCATTTCCATAAAAAGGACTATTATATTGACTTGTGTGAAATAATATAAGGGATAAATCCTTTCTCATATTTTTCATTAATACAGTATTACTCGTGACGCACCCAAATTATCTTACCTCACTGCGAACATCTGTAGTTAAAATTTTTCTCAATATATCTAAGTGTGCGACTCATAATACTCATTAATAATAATCTTAAAGTCTAAGGACCAATACACACATCCCTAGATAAGAACATCCAATGACACATATAGATGTGGGTTTCCTAGTGGCGGGTCTCATTCTCATAATATCCTACTGGATATTACCAAGGGCGTACACCTTGAGAATGTGACTCAATATATAATGAGTCTCCACATATGATAGCCTATATCCTTTGTGTCCCTCAAATGATATCATCTAGCTATGAAACATATATTCAAGAATAATGTCACAGCTCTTCCAGGATCTCATCATAGTGGGGAACTTCTACGACCTTTTAGTGCGACAACTACTCTTAAAACATTATCACAAACTATGTCACATAGAAGAACAATGATGATATGATAATTAGTTTATTAAAAATACAAAACAATGAATAAATATTTATTATAATGTATATATAAGTCCGTTCTAGGGAACCTACTCATATAGGTATATGATAGTTGAGCGATAGTGAAAGGTACCATATTTATAGAATCTTAAAAAGATATTTCTTTATTTTATAAGAGTGTTTCGAAGTCGTTTATATCAAGATATGTTGTTTATATGATTAAAAGTAAAATGGAGTGCATTCCCTTTGTTATGGAGTTAGAGACACTGCTTGGGAAGAGGAAATAGAAGGGGTTTTGGTGTCATTCTTGTCATATATCGATAGTTGAAATAGAGTTAGTTATGGTTTTCCTTATTATTGATACAAATTGGATTTACATAATCATCTAGATAGATTCCCTTTTTTTCTCATTTGGATGGGGTTTATTTTTGTCATAGGTGTGTCTATTTTCTTGTGGATGAAGTTATATCATGGTTGTTATGAGGAGAGTGGAATCAAAATTATGGTTATGTAAGACCATCTTTCCCAAATCATAGAAGTTTTTTATATATTGTAGTAGTAAATACTAATTCCATTTATTCTAATGTTGGCCTTCATGTTTTTGTTTAGGAAATTCCCGAGGATTCCCCAAATTATTTCTATAGTCTTTTGTAAGGACCCATTTGGAGGAATGAACCACTGAGAGGGGAGGGGTGAATCAGTGGTACCCCTTTTTCCATTTTTAAGTTCCCTTAATATTGAGAACAACCTTTGTCTCCTGTTAAAGATATAATTCCCTACTGAGAAAAAAAACAAGCACACATCCAAAGGAACACCAAAATTTAAAAGTTTAACTATTCAATAAGAATGGATATGTCCTTGGTATGGTTGGAAGAAATCCATAACTATAAAATTCACTAAGAAAACAATTCTTGGATTACAGTGAGTAGGATATACCCTTACACTCATGAAGAACTGTGAAACAATCACTTCAGTGTGTGTGCACCCTCTTAACACAATAGGGAAATGTATCTTTTCTTGTAGAAACTTATGTTACCTGCACTTCCTTTCAAATACACAAGTGTAAGAAAGTTCATAAAAAATCTTCACTTCCTTACCCAGAAGAAAGGCAATGACTCCTTGGAATTGAGATATATCAATTACAGTTCGAACTTCCCATTCCAAATCTCCATTCTGAATTTTCCCAATCCGATTATTCAATCTGAATTCTATCCTTCAATCCGATTCTTCAATCCAAATATTCCTCAGTTTGAGAAACTCAATAAGGTGTCAACTAATACTGATTCCCCATTTCGAATCTCCATTCCAAATTTTCCCAATCCGATTCTTCAATCTGAGTTATGTCCTTCAATTCGATTCTTTAATCCAAATCTTCCTCAGTCCGAGAAACTCAATACAGTGTCAACCAATACTGATTCCCCATTCCAATTAGTACAGTTTGAACTTCCCATTCCGAATCTCCATTCTGATTTTATCATTCCGAGAAACTCAATACGGTGTCAACCAGTATCAAATTCTCGTTACAATTGAAACTGTAATGAAACTCTGTCGGCCAAACACTTCTTTCTCTCTCTAGATTATCAGAGTTTCTCTCACTTCTTAATCATAAAACTTTTACTTTGTACTATGATCTCCTTTTATAGGTGCGCCAAAGTGTGATTAGGCGGGAAACCAAAATATTTTCCCGCTCACATAGATTCACCCAAATCTTATTTTCTCCTGAAATCTCAGAGTAATTAAGACTTTGTCAATGCTTCTAGAATCTTCTCGAATCTTCTTCCACTTCTCTTGATTTAAAACTTTGGCCTTTTCTGGATCCGAACTTGTTACAAAAGTTTCTTGGTATCACATTCTCAGATCCACTCATCTATCTTCTCGACATCATATTATCGGATCCATCCTTCTTGATTCTTCGGCATCACTTTCTTGGATCCACTCTTCTTGATTCTTCGGCATCACTTTCTCGGATCCACTCTTCTTGAGTCTTCGACATCACTTTCTTGGATCCACTCTTCTTAAGTCTTCAGCATCAATTTCTCAGATCCACTCTTCTTGAGTCTTCAGCATCACTTCAATTCTCAGCATGACTCTTCACCGCTTCTTCGGCACGACACGATTTCAATTCTCGGTATGACTCTTCATTACTTCTCAGTATGGATTTTCATTGCTTCCTTGGTAAGACAAATTCTTCATTATCAGTATGAATCCTCTTTATTCATTGATACCGAATATTTTGAATTCTCGGTTTGACTCCTCTAGATCTCGATATGACTTCACCAGTTCTCGGTATGACTTCTCCAATTCTCGGTACGACTTCTCCGATCAACTTTTTCTTGCATCGTGAGTACTTGCATATACTCAAAAATTTAGAGTTACAAAACAGAAAAGCATATCCTATTAGCCAGATTCAAAATCCAACCGCTTCCAGGTTCCGAGAATTTTTAACTTCCCGGTTCCGAATTTCTCAATTTCCAGATTCCGAGTTCTCCGAACACCAGGTTCCAAGAATTGTAACTTCTAGGTTATGAATATTCAAACTTCCAGGTTCTGAATTCTTTGAAATGAAAGGTGTCTTTACTTTATGAAAACTCTATTAATACCAACAAAAGACAAACCATTAAAACCATCTCTTCTTTTAGCTTAGTCCTAACAATCTCCCACTTTGGATTTTGTTGCCAACCAAGTTTTCATAAATCACCAAACTTTTAAACCTCAAGAAATAAAGTACTTATCAATAATTATAAGCCTACGTGAGAAAAATAGATGTAGGAAACAATAATCATTGACAGAAAAACCATGTTGTCCATAAGGTAGTGAATATGACATCTTCATTTTCCTTTTATAACTTCTTCATTATTTCTATAAACAAATTCAAGTTCTTTCATACAACCACTCCAATCAAATAGTTAGAAAAGTTCACAAACACAAACACTACTGAGTTCAAAGCTTACCCAGAACTCTCTCTTTAAACACTAGATTTATGATACAAAAAAAAACTTCTCCCCCTTGACAAAACAATCCAAAGGTAAGAAGAGAGGGGACGGAACAACATACCCTAGCCTTGAAGAGAAAGAGGTTGGACACCCATTTTAAAACTCAATCTTGAGAATGATTCCTTTGGCAAGGGTTTCGTGAAAATATCAGCAACTTGTTCAGTAGATGAAACATATTCAAGTTTCAGTTCATTCTTTTCCACATGCTCTTTGATGAAATGATATTTGATGTCAATATACTTTGATCGAGAATGTTGGACTTGATTTTTGGTAAGATTAATTGTGCTTTGATTATCATAGCCGAAACACAAGGGTAAATTCACTTCCACTAAAAAATCTTCCAACCGTGTTTTCATCCAGAAAAGTTAAGTAGCAGCCATGGTGGAATCAACATATTCAGCTTCAGCTGTACTGAGTGTCACAGAATTCTGCTTCTTCAAGTGCCAGCCAATACAACTTTTTCTCGTAAAGAAAACTCCACCAAATGTGGATCTTTTATCATCAACATTTCCCGCCCAATCTGCGTCTAAATAGCCAAACAAATCAATGTTATTTGAACCAATATACTTGATTCCGAATTCTAATGTGCCTTTTATTTATCTGAAAATTCTTTTTCCAGCAACAAGATGTGATTCTTTTGGAGCACTCTGGAATCTTGCACATAAGGTAACAAAAAAACAATATCTGGTCTTGATGCAGTTAGGTACAAAAACTTCCAATCAGCTTTCAATATTCTTTCTGATCAACTTATTTTCCATCATCATTTTTTATTAGCATTGTTCCCACTGAGATAAGAGTTGATACAGGTTTTGAGTATTCCATACCAAACTTCTTGAGAAGTTCCTTAGCATACTTTTCTTGGGAGAGAAAAATGAATTCTTTCTGTTGCAAGATTTATAACCCAAGAAAGTATCTCATTTCACCCAACATGGAAAACTCAAAGACATTCTTTATTTCTTCACCAAACCTTTTACAGCTTCTTTCATCATTCCCAGCAAAAATAATGTCGTCAACATAGACAATCACAATGAGAGAAAAATGTTGGATTTCCTTGATGTAGAAATTGTTATCAACTCTTCCTTTCTTGAGGTTCATCTCTTTTAAGCAAGTATCCAGTTTAGAATACCATGCTCTTGGATCTTGATTTAGACCATACACGGATTTCTTCAACCTACACACATAACTTTCATCCTTCCTAATAACAAATACACATGGTTATTCAATATAAACTACTTCTTTAAGATCACCATTAAGAAATGTGGATTTGACATCCATTTGAAAGATTTTGAAGCCTCATTGTGCAGAAATAGTAAGAAAGATTCGGATAGATTAAAATCTAGCCATTGGAGAAAAATTTTCTTCAAAGTCAATTACTTCAATATGAGAGGATCCTTTTTAAACCAATCTTGTTTTATTTCTGATAACTTCAGCTTCTTCATTTAGTTTTTTCCGTAAGACCTACTTTGTGCCAATAATGTTCTTATTTTTAGGCTTGGGTACGAGTTCCCATGTATCATTCTTTTCAATATGATCCAATTCTTAATTCATGGCTTGAACCCATTTCAGATGCTCAAATGCTTCTTTAACATCATTTGGTTCCACTTTGGAATACATGGAAGTATGTGATATGGAATTAATTGTTCTTCTTGTTTGAACCGTGTGACGTTGATCACCAATTATGTTATGAGCTTGCACTTGTTTCATCAACCTTGGATAAGTTTTTCGTGTGCCTTCCTCATCACTTGATATGGCTGAATCTGATTCTTCATCTTGATTAGGATTACAATTCATTACATCCTTATCAGAATTGTTAACTTCATCTTCCTCATCTTACCTGTATGTCTGGACATGCTTATCTTTCCCTATATTTTCAATGACTTTTACATCAACTTCATCCACCATTCTTCCAGTTTCTTTGTTAAAACATCTATAACCTCTTCCTTCTAGTGCATAACCAAGAAAAATTACATCTTCTCCTTTCTGCTCGAATTTTCCACTATTTCCACCTTTATTATTTATAATGCATGAGCTCCCAAAAACTTTATCATGCTTCATACTTGGAGTAATGCCATAGAAAAGTTCATATGGAGTCTTGTTTGATTGGGGCCTATAGAAACATAGATTCTGAATATAAACAGTTGTACTTGTAGCTTGCCTCCAAAAGTAATGAGTAAGGCCATGTTCAAGCAACATGGTTCTTCCAATTTCTACCAAGATTCTGTTCTTCCTTTTAGAAACCCCATTTTTTTGAGGTGTATATGGAGCACTATATTCATTCTGAATTCCATGCTTCTCAAGATAGTCTTAAAATTCTTTACTTTTATACTCACCACCATTATCTGTTCTCAACTTCTTTATAGAGTACTCACATTCTTTCTCAGCTTTTCTTCTGAAGCTTTTAAACATTTTTAGGGCGTCTGACTTGTGCTTCATAAACATAACACATGTAATGCGAGTGAAATCATCAATGAAGGTGATGAAGTACTTGTCTTCATTTGTTTATTGTTTGCTCTTCGGACTAAATATATCAGAAGGTATAAGTTCAAGGGGTTGTTTAGAACAAATTTCAACCTTCTTATGCACAACACTTGTAATATTTCCTTTCTGACAGGTAGTGCAACACCAATCTCTTCTTCTTGGAAAATCTGGAATATCTCGAACACTGTCCCTTTTAGATAACTTGATCATATTTCTCTGACACATGTTTCCAAGTCTTCTGTGCCACAACTGATTTTCTTCCACTAACCTCATGTAAAAAGAGTTTTGTGAATTTCCAACCTGAAACAGATTCCCTTTGGTTCGTTGTCCTCTTGTAACAATCTCCCCATCTTCTTCACTTTTCAGAAAAAATTCATATTTCTTGAAGATAACTTTGTTACCCTTATCAAACAATTGTGATACACTCAGCAAGTTGTGCTTCAGCCCATCAACATACAAAGTTTTCTTGGACTTCAATTTTTCTTTCCCAATGATGGCTGATCCAACACCTTTGATTTTTAAAGATTCATCATTTCCAAATGTCATAGTGCCTTCTTTAAACTTCTTCACATTCTTTACAAACTTCAAGTCTCCTGTCATATGTGAAGAACACCAACTATCAAGTATCCAAGGTCGTTCTTCCTTTGTAACTTTTAGAGCAGTTTCAACAACAAGAGCTTTTTATTCTTTCAATTCTTTCTTCACCTTCATCTTCTGAGAATTAAGAACTTTTTGTTGAGCTGGTAGAATCACAATAAATCCTTTTATAAGATGTCCAGGTTGTTCACACCTTTCTCAAATAGTCTCCAGAGGCTGGAACCTATTTCCTGTCTTGACTTCATTCTTCTCAACTTTCTTCAAGAAAATTGTGTCACTCTTCTTTCTTTGAGGAGATTGACTCCCCCTCAATCTATGCCTTTCATAACTTTTGGGTTATTGGTAATATTGTTGATTGAACCAACACATATTTGATGTATGCCCGAATCCACCACAAAACCAACAGTACCCATAGAAGGAGTACCTTACTCTAAAGGTTTTGTACTAATATTTCTTTGTAACTCTTTCTTTAGACCCACCAACCATTATTTTGTTAGCAAGATTGTTCTACTGGAATTCTTCCTTCTCTGATTTTACTTGTTTTTCACCAGTGTTATACTTAAGTTTCCTTGAAACTTCTGAGTTCCCAACAACAACGGTCTTGGACACATAAATAGCTTTCTCATCTTTCTTCTTCACAACAACCACTTCATTCTTCAGTTTAATTTTCTCAGGATTTTCTTGTTGAGAGATTTCACCTACATTAGTAGTTGAGTTTTGAAAACATATGTTTCTTAATTCAACTTCCGAGATCTTCTTTTGAACAAGCTCTAATTCTTCTTCTTTTGCTTTCAGCTTAACTATCATGTGATCATTTTGGTTTTTCTCATCTTCAGAGACTTCTTCAAATATTTAAGTTCTTTATCAAGTTATTCTTTAACATTAGCTTGATTTCATGCTGAGGAACATTCATCTTCCAAATTTTTGTTAAGTTTCTCCAGGCTTCTGATTTTCCTTAAACATTCCTTCAATTATTCTTTAAGATGCATCTCAAGATGAGTTTCTTATTCTTCCGAGCTGCTGCTTCTGAAATCTTAATCATTCACTGTTTCAATGAAAGTATTCTCAACACCATGCTCAACTGATTTTTCAGATTTATCATCACTTTATTCATCTTCTTCATTTATAGATAGAAAACTTTTTCTCTTCGATTTGAAGAACTTTTTTTCTTTCCCTGACTTTCCTTTACCACACTGCTTCTTCCATAACTTGATTGGATTTCTTTCTTCTTCATCACTGTCTTCTTCATTCTCCCTTTGAGGATAGTTAGCCGCAAAGTGTCCAATACCTCCACATTCAAAACACTTCAAGTGATGTTTTCCCTTGTATTTACCTGTGCCTATTTTAACATTTTTTAAAAACAAGGATAAAATATCATTAAGATTTTTACATACCTCACTTTCAGAGTCAGAGTCACCACCATCTTCTTTAATCAAGATCTTCTTAGACTTATCCTTCTTTATGGCTTTGAAAGATAATTCTTTGTCAACCTTTGTCTTGGTCTTCAAATCCTTTTCCCTTCTCATCTCATAAGTAATGAGTGTGCTATGCAAATCATCAAGAGATAGAGTCTCTGAGTCTCTGTCTTCTAATGGAGATACCTTCGCATCAAATTTATCAGGAAGAATCCTCACGATTTTTTCCACCACAGTAGAGTATTTTAACTCTTCACCAAGACATCTGATGGTACTAACAATATCATTCATCCTGGTGAATAAATCCCCAACAGATTCATGCTCTCCCATCTTCAACTCTTCATACTTCAACCTCCAGATTTAAAGTTTTGCCTTCTTGACTTTTGTGTTTCCTTCGTATATGTTTTTCAATTTGTCCCATATACCTTTGGCTGTATCCACTCCTTTCACTCTCAAGAACTCACTTTTAGAAAGTGAAGATAATATAGCATTCTTGGCTCTTCCATCATTCTCAAGAAACTTCTTATCAACAGGTGTAAGTGGAACATTATCATCAATGGAAGGAAACCCAACTGTTGCAACTTCAAGAACTTGCTAACTAATAGACATGAGATACGGTAGCATTCTATCCTTCCATATGTGATAGTTCTTCCCATCGAATACCGAAATGCCTTTACTGTTCACACAATTTAGATTTTACATCAGCAAGGAAAACAAAGGAACCTGGCTCTGATACCACTTGTAAGGACCTAGTTGGAGAAATGAACCACTAAGAGGGGGGGGAGAATTAGTGGTACCCCTTTTTCCCTTTTTAAGTTCCCTTAATATTGAGAAAAACCTTTGTCTCCTGTTAAAGATATAATTACCTGCTAAGAAAACAAAAAATCACACATCCAAAGGAACACAACAATTTACAAGGTTCACTATTCAATAATAATAGCTACGTCCTTGTTATGGTTGGAAGCAATCTATCACCATACAATCTACTAAGAAAACAATCCTTGGATTAAAGTGAGTAGGATATACCCTTACACCCGTGAAGCACTGTGAAACAATCACTTTAGTGCATGTGCACCTTCTTAACACAATAGGGAAATGTCTCTTTTCTTGTAAAAACTTATGTTACCTGCACTTCCTTTCAAATACACAAGTGTAATAAATTTCAACACAAATATTCACTTACTTACCCATAAGAAAGGCAAGGACTCATTGGACTTGAGATAGATCAATTACAGTTCGAACTTCCCATTCCTAATCTCCATTCCGAATTTTCCCAATCTGATTCTTCAATCCAAATTTTGTCCTTCAATTTGATTCTTCAATCCAAATCTTCCTTAGTCTGAGAAACTCAATATGGTGTCAACCAATACTGATTCCCCATTTCAAATCTCCATTCTGAATTTTCCCAATCCAATTCTTCAATCCGAATTCTGTCCTTCAATCCGATTCTTCAATCCAAATATTCATCAGTCTGAGAAACTCAATACGGTGTCAACCAATAATGATTCCCCATTCCGATTATTTCACTCCGAACTTCCCATTCTAAATATCCATTCCAATTTTTCTCATTCCAAGAAACTCAATACTGTGTCAACCAGTATCAAATTCTCATTAAAATTGAAACCGTAATGAAACTCTTTCGGACAAACACTTCTTTCTCTCTCTAGATTATCAGAGATTCTCTCACTACTTAATCATCACACTTTTACTTTGTACTCTGATCTCCTTTTATAGGTGCTCCAAAGTGTGCTTAGGCGAGAAACCAAAATATTTTCCCACTCACTTAGATTCACCCAAATCTTAATTTCTCCTGAAATCTCGGAGTAATTAAGACTTTGTCAACGCTTCTAGAATCTTCTCGAATCTTCTTCCACTTCTCTTGATTTAGAACTTTGGCCTTTTCCGGATCCGACCTTGTTACACAAGTTTCTCGGTATCACATTCTTGAATCCACTCATCTGTCTTCTCGGCATCATATTCTCGGATCCACCCTTCTTGATTCTTCGGCATCACTTTCTCGGATCCATTCTTCTTGATTCTTCAACATCACTTTCTCGGATCCACTCTTCTTGAGTCTTCGACATCACTTTCTCAGATCCACTCTTCTTGAGTCTTCAGCATCACTTTCTCCGATCCACTCTTCTTGAGTCTTCAGAATCACTTCAATTCTCGGCATGACTCTTCACCGCTTCTTCGGCATGACACCATTTCAATTCTAGGTATGACTCTTCATTACTTCTCGGTATGACTTTTCATTGCTTCCTAGGTATGAAAAATTCTTCATTCTTGGTATGAATCTTTATTCATCGATACTGAAGATTTTAAATTCTTGGTTTGACTCCTCTGGATCTCGGTATGACTTCACCAGTTCTCGGTATGACTTCTCCAATTCTTGGTACGACTTCTCTGATCAACTTTTGCTTGAATCGTGAGTACTTGCATATACTCTCAAATTTAGAGTTACAAAATATAAAATCATCGTCACAATGTGAAATGAAGTCTTAGAGCCTTCACATATCCTATTAGCCAGCTTCAAAATTCAACCGCTTCCATGTTCCGAGAATTTGTAACTTCCCAGTTCTGAATTTCTCAATTTCCAGATTCTGAGTTCTCCGAACACCAGGTTCTGAGAATTGCAACTTCTAGGTTCCAAATCATCAAACTTCCAGGTTCTGAATTATTTTAAATGCAAGGTGTCTTTATTTTATGAAAACTTCCTTAAGACCAACAAAAGACAAACCATACAAACCATCTCTTCTTTTATCTTGGTCCTAACAATCTCTCACTTTGGATTTTGTTGTCAACCAAGTTTTCATAAATCACCAAACTTTGAAACCTCAAGCAATGAAGTAATTATCAATAATTCTAAGCCTACGTGAGCAAACTCGATGTAGGAAATAAGAATAATTGACAGAAAAACCATGTTGTCCATATGGTAGTGAATATGAAATCTTCATCTTCCTTTTCTAACATCTCCAATATTCCTATAAACAAATTCAAGTTATTTCATACAACCACACCAATAAAATAGTTAGAAAAGTTTACAAACACAAACACTGCTGAGTTCATAGCTTACCCAAAACTCTCTCTTTAAACAATAGATTTATGATACAAAAAAAACTTCTCCCCCTTGACAAAACAATCCAAAGGTAAGAAGAGAGGGGACGGAACAACATACCTTAGCCTTGAAGAGAAAAAGGTTGGACACCCATTTTCAACATCAATCTTAAGAATGATTCCTTCGACAAGAGTTTCGTGAAAATATCAGCAACTTGTTCAGAAGATGAAACATATTCAAGTTTCAGTTCATTCTTTTCCACATGCTCTTTGATGAAATGATATTTGATGTCCATATGCTTCGATCGAGAATGTTGGACTGGATTTTTGGTAAGATTAATTGTGATTTGATTATCACAGCCCAAGATCAAGGGAAAATTCACTTCAACTAACAAATCTTCCAAATGTGTTTTCATCCAGATAAGTTGAGTAGTGGCCATAGTGGCATCAACATATTCAGCTTCAGTTGTATTGAGTGTCACAAAATTTTTCTTCTTTGAGTGCCAGCCAACACAACATTTTCCCATAAAGAAAACTCCACCAGATGTGGAAATTCTATCATCAACATTTCTTGCCCAATCTGCATCTGAATAGTCAAACAAATCAATGTTATTTGAACCACTATACTTGATTATGAATTCTTCTGTGCCTTTTATGTATATGAGAATTCTTTTTCCAGCAACAAAATGTGATTCTTTAAGAGCACTCTGGAATCTTGCACATAAGGTAACAACAACAAAAATATCTGGTCTTGATGCAGTTAGGTACAAAAAACTTCAAATCAGCTTTTGATATTCTTGCGGATCAACTTATTTTGCTTCATCATTTTTTCTTAGCTTTGTTCCCACTGAGATAAGAGTTGATACAAGTTTTGATTTTTCCATACCAAACTTCTTGAGAAGTTCCTTAGCATACTTTTCTTGGGAGAGAAAAAATAATTATTTCTGTTGCAAGATTTGTAACCCAAGAAAGTATCTCATTTTACCCAACATGAACATCTCAAAGACATTCTTAATTTCTTCACAAAACCTTTTACATCTTCTTTCATCATTCCGAGAAAACATAATGTCATCAACATAGACAATCACAATGAGAGAAAAATGTTGGATTTCCTTGATGTACATATTTATATCAACACTTCCTTTCTTGAAGTTCATCTCTTTTAAGAAATTATCCAGTTTGGAATACCATGCTCTTGCAGCTTGCTTTAGACCATACAAGGCTTTCTTCAACCTGCACACATAACTTTCATCCTTCCCAACAACAAAGCCACATGGTTGTTCAACATAAACTTCTTATTTAAGATCACCATTAAGAAATGAGGATTTGACATCCATTTGAAAGATTTTGTAGCCACGTTGTGCAGAAATAGAAAGAAAGATTCGGATAGTTTCTAATCTGGCCACCGGAGAAAAAGTTTCTTCAAAGTCAATTCCTTCAATCTGAGAGTAGCCTTTGTAAACCAATCTTGCTTTACTTTTGATAACTTCACCTTCTTCATTTAGCTTGTTCTGTAAGACCCACTTTGTTCCAATAATGTTCTTATTTTCATGCTTGGGTACGAGTTCCCACGTATCATTCTTTTCAATCTGATCCAATTCTTCATTCATGGCTTGAACCCATTCCGGATGCTCAAAGGATTCTTTAACATCATTTGGTTCCACTTTGGAATAAAAGGAAGTATGTGATATGGAATTACTTTTTCTTCTTGTTTGAACCGTGTGACGTTGATCACCAATTATGTTCTGATCTTGCACTTGTTTCATCAACCTTGGATAAGTTTTTCATGTGCCTTCCTTATCACTTCATATGGCTGAATCCGATTCTTCATCTTTATTAGGATTACAATTCATTACATCCTTATCAGAATGGTTAACTTCATCTTCCTCATCTTCCTTGTCTATCTGGACAAGATTATCTTTTTTTAGATTTTCAATGACTTTTACATCAACTGCATCCACCGTTCTTCTTGTTTCTTTGTTAAAACATTTATAACCTCTTCCTTCTGGTGCATAACCAAGAAAAATTCTATCTTCTCCTTTCTGCTCGAATTTTCCACTGTTTCCACCTTTCTTATTTATAATTCATGAGATCCCAAAAACTTTAGCATGCTTCATACTTGGAGTAATGGCATAGAAAAGTTCATATGAAGTCTTGTTTTATTGGGGCCTGTAGAAACATCGATTTTGAATATAAACAGCTGTACTTGTAGCTTGCCTCCAAAAGTAATGAGTAAGGCCATGTTCAAGCAACATGTTTCTTCCCATTTCTACCAAGCTTCTGTTCTTCCTTTCAGCAACCCTATTTTGTTGAGGTGTATATGGAGCACTATATTCATGCTGAATTCCGTGCATCTCAAGATAGTCTTCAAATTATTTACTTTTATACTCACCACCATTATCTGTTCTCAACTTCTTCACAGAGTACTCACATTCTTTCTCAGCTTTTCTTCTGAAGCTTTTAAACATTTTTAGGGCGTCTGACTTGTGCTTGATAAACATAACACATGTAATGTGAGTGAAATCATCAATGAAGGTGATGGAGTACTTGTCTTCATTTTTTGATTGTTTTCTCATCAGCCCACATATATTAGAATGTATTAGTTTAAGGGGTTGTTTAGAACAAATGTCAACCTTCTTATGCACAACACTTGTAATATTTCCTTTCTGACAGGTAGTGAAACACCAATCTCTTCTTCTTAGAAAATCTGGAATATCTCGAACACTGTCCATTTTAGATAACTTGCTCATATTTCTCTGACACATTTGTCCAAGTCTTCTATTCCACAACTTATTTTCTTCCACTAAGCTCATGTAACAAGAGTTTTGTGAATTTCCAACCTGAAAGAGATTCCATTTGGTTCATTTTCCTCTTGTAACAATCTCTCCATATTCATCACTTTTCACAACAAATCCATATTTCTTGAAGATAAATTTGTTACCCTCGTCACAAAATTGTGATACACTCAGCAAGTTGTGCTTCAGTCCATCAACATACAAAGTTTTCTTGGACTTCAATTTTTCCTTCCCAATGATGGCTGATCCAACACCTTTTATTTTTAAAGATTCATAATTTCCAAATGTCACAGTGCATTCTTTAAACTTCTTCAAATTCTTTAGCAACTTCAAGTCTCATGTCATATGTGAAGAACACCCACTATCAAGTATCCATAGTCGTTCTTCCTTTGTAACTTTTAGAGCAGTTTCAAAAACAAGAGATTTTTCTTCTTTCACTTCTTTCTCCACCTTCATATTATGAGAATTAAGAACTTTTTTTTGAGCTGGTAATAACACAATACTTCCTTTTGCAAGATGTCCATGTTGTTCACACCTTTCACAAATAGTCTCCAGAGGCTGGAACCTATTTCCTGTCTTGACTTCATTCTTCTCAACTTTCTTCAAGAAAACTTTCTCACTCTTCTTTCTTTGAGGAGATTGACTCCACCTCAATATCTACCTTTCATAACTTGTGGGGTGTTAGTAATAATGTTGATTGAACCAACACATATTCGATGTATGCCCGAATCCACCACAAAACCAATAGTACTCATAGAAGGAGTACCTTCCTCTAAAGATTTTGTATTGATATTTCTTTGTTACTCTTTCTTCAGACCCACCAACCATTATTTTGTTAGCAAGATTGTTCTACTGGAATTATAAATTCTCTGATTTTACTTGTTTTTAACCAGTGTTATACTTAAGTTTCCTTGAAAATTCTGAGTTCCCTGCCACAATGGTCTTGGCCACATAAATAGCTTTCTTATCTTTCTTCTTCACAGCAACCACTTTATTCTTCTGTTGAACTTTCTCAAGATTTTCTTATTGAGAGCTTTCACCTACATTATTAGTTGAGTTTTGAAAACATATGTTTATTAATTCAACTTCTAAGAGATTATTTTCAATGAGCTCTAATTATTCCTCTTTTTCTTTCAGCCTAACTATCATGTGCTCATTTTGGTTTTTCTCATCTTCAAGAGACTTCTTCAAATCTTCAAGTTCTTTCTCAAGTTCTTCTTTAACATTATCTTGATTTCATGCTGAGGAATATTCATCTTCCAACTTTTTGTTAATTTTCTCCAACCTTATGATCATCCTTAAACATTCCTTCAATTATTCTTTCAGATGCATCTCAATCTAAGTTTTTTCTTCTTCTGAGCTGCTGCTTCCAAAATCTTCATCATTCACTATTTCAATGAAAGTATTCTCAACACCATCCTCAACTGATTTTTCAGATTCAGCATAACTTTCGTCATCTTCTTCATTTATAGATAGAAAACTTTTTCTCTTGGATTTGAAGAACTTATTTTCTTTCCCTGACTTTCCTTTACCACCCTGCTTCTTCCATAACTTTCTTGGATTTCTTTCTTCTTCATCAATGTCTTATTCATTCTCCCTTCGAGGACAGTTAGCCACAAAGTGGCCAATGCCTCCACATTCAAAACACTTCAAGGGAAGTTTTCCCTTGTATTTACTTGTTCCTATTTTAACTTTTTTTGAAAACAAGGATAAAATATCGTTAAGATTTTTACATACCTCACTTTCAGAGTCAGAGTCACCACCATCTTCTTTAATAAAGATCTTCTTAGACTTATCCTTCTTCATGGATTTGAAAGATAATTCTTTGTCAACCTTTGTCTTGGTCTTCAAAGCCTTTTCCCTTCTTATCTCATAAGTAATGAGTGTGCTATGCAAATCATCAAGAGATAGAGTCTCTGAGTCTCTGTCTTCTAATAAAGATACCTTCTCGTAAAATTTATCAGGAAGAATCCTAAAGATTTTTTCCACCACAGTAGAGTCTTTCAACTCTTCACCAAGACATCTGATGGTACTAAGAATATCGTTCATCTTGGTGAACAAATCCCCAACAGATTCATGCTCTCCCATCTTCAAGTCTTCATACTTCAACCTCCAGATTTTAAGTTTTGCCTTCTTGACTTTTGTGTTGCCTTCATATATGTTTTTCAGTTTGTCCCATATACCTTCGTTTGTGGCCACTCCTTTCACTCTCAAGAACTCACTTTGAGAAAGTGAAGATAATATAGCATTCTTGGCTCTTCCATAATTCTCAAGAAACTTCTTGTCAATAGGTGTAAGTGGAACATTATCATCAATGGAAGGAAACCCAACTATTTCAGCTTCAAGAACTTTATAACTAATAGACATGAGATACAGTATCATTCTATCCTTACAGATGTGATAGTTCTTCCCATCCAATACCATAATGCCTTTACTGTTCACACAATTTAGATTTTCCATCTGCAAGGAAAACAAAGGAACCTGAATCTAATACCACTTGTAAGGACCTAGTTGGAGCAATGAACCACTGAGAGGGGGGGGGGGTGAATCAGTGGTACCCCTTTCCCCCTTTTTAAGTTCCCTTAATATTGAGAACAACCTTTGTCTCCTGTTAAAGATATAATTCCCTGCTGAGAAAACAAACAAGAACACATCCAAAGGAACACAACAATTTACAAGGTTCACTATTCAATAAGAATAGCTACGTCCTTGGTATGGTTGGAAGAAATCCAGCACCATAAAATCTAGTAAGAAAACAATCGTTGGATTACAGTGAGTAGGATATACCCTTACACTCATGAAGCATTGTGAAACAATCACTTCAGTGTGTGTGTACCCTCTTAACACAATAGGGAAATGTCTCTTTTCTTGTAACAACTTATGTTACCTACACTTCCTTTAAAATACACAAGTGTAATCAAGTTCAGCACAAATCTTTACTTCCTTGCCCATAAGAAAGGCAAGGACTCCTTGGACTTGAGATAGATCAATTACAGTTTGAACTTCCCATTCTGAATTTTCCCAATCCTATTCTTCAATCCGAATTTTGTCCTTCAATCCGATTCTTCAATCCAAATCTTCATCAGTCCGAGAAACTAAATATGGTGTCAACCAATACTTATTCCCCATTTTTAATCTCCATTTCTAATTTTTCCAATCCGATTCTTCAATCCAAATTCTATCGGTCAATACGATTCTTCAATACAAATATTCCTCAGTCTGAGAAACTCAATACGGTGTCAACCAATACTGATTCCCCATTCCGATTAGTTCAGTCTGAACTTCCCATTCCGAATCTCCATTCCTATTTTTCTCATTCTGACAAACTCAATACGGTGTCAACCAGTATCAAATTCTCGTTATAATTGAAACCGTAATGAAACTCTGTCGGCCAAGCACTTATTTCTCTCTATATATTATCATAGCTTCTCTCACTACTTAATCATCACAATTTTACTTTGTACTATAATCTCCTTTTATAGGTGCTCCAAAGTGTGCTTAGGTGGGAAACCAAAATATTTTCCCGCTCACTTAGATTCACCCAAATCTTAATATCTACTGAAATCTCGGAGTAATTAAGACTTTGTCAACGCTTCTAGAATCTTCTCGAATCTTCTTCCACTTCTCTTGATTTAGAACTTTGGCCTTTTTCGGATCCGACCTTGTTACACAAGTTTCTCAGTATCACATTCTCGGATCCACTCATCTGTCTTCTCGGCATCATATTCTTAGATCCACCCTTCTTGATTCTTCGGCATCACTTTCTCGGATCCACTCTTCTTGATTCTTCCACATCACTTTCTCGGATCCACTCTTCTTGAGTCTTCGGCATCACTTTCTCAGATCCTCTCTTCTTGAGTCTTTGACATCACTTTCTCGGATCCACTCTTCTTGAGTCTTCAACATCACTTCAATTCTCGGCATGACTCTTCACCACTTCTTCGGCATGACACCATTTCAATTCTCGGTATGACTCTTCATTACTTCTCGGTATGGATTTTCATTGATTCCTCGGTATGAAAAATTCTTAATTCTTGGTATGACTCCTCTTTATTCATTGACACCGAAGATTTTGAATTCTTAGTTTGACTCTTATGGATCTCGGCATGACTTCACCATTTCTTGTTACCACTTCTCCAATTATCGATACGACTTCTCTGATCAACTTTTTCTTGCATCGTGAGTACTTGCATATACTCACAAATTTAGAGTTACAAAACAGCAAAGCATTGTCACAATGTGAAATGAATTCTTAGAGCCTTCACATCTCCTATTAGCCTACTTTAAAATTCAACCGTTTCCAGGTTCCGATAATTTTCAACTTCCCGGTTCTGAATTTCTCAATTTATAGATTCCGAGTTCTCCGAACACCGGGTTTCGAGAATTTCAACTTCTAGGTTCCGAATCTTCAAACTTTCAGGTTCTGAATTATTTGAAATGCAATGTGTTATTCCTTTATGAAAACTTCCTTAAGACCAACAAAATATAAACCATGCAAACCATCTCTTCTTTTAGTTTGATCCTAAAATCTTTTTCCATAGAGGGGGGAAGAGTTTATGAAAGAACTGCTTCTAGGTATGCATATTATTTTGATACCTTCTCATTGTATAGAACCATAAAAGAATAAATAGATCAAGATTCAGTTGGATGATATAGATATGAAATGTTTTATTCCCTATAGTTTTTCTCCCTGGCCACCATCGGTTCTTTATTCCACAAAGGTAGATAGATCAGTCCGATTATGCATGGACTATCACATGTTGGACTAAGAAATGGTTAATAAAATGTTACCTTTGAATCATGTTGACATTTGGTATGAATAATGATCATATAGTTTTTATAGATTTTATTAATTGGATATTCCATTGGTATCATAGAACATCTATGGTAGTGTTCATAGATGTTATTTTTTTATTCGATATCCAAACATGAGGTTGAGAACCATTTGAGATTTTTTTAAAATCTTGAGAATTCACCATTTGTATGGAATGATTTAAAAATTAATTTACGGATCTAGGAAGTAATATTCTTGTGGGATGTGATATTTGGGATTGTATTATCTGTTTATCTTGA
This sequence comes from Viscum album, assembly GCA_963277665.1. Classification (NCBI taxonomy): domain Eukaryota; kingdom Viridiplantae; phylum Streptophyta; class Magnoliopsida; order Santalales; family Viscaceae; genus Viscum; species Viscum album. The sequence goes on from OY728138.1 coordinate 774,707,897, forward strand.
GAATGTAATGGATTTTTTCATAGGAATAACCCCAAATTTTCTTTGAGATTTAGGGAATCCTTGACCTTGTTGGATAATATTGATGGTTAATCAAGTATTTCTCAATGTTGGAATCACCTATGACCAATCTTACCATGAAAGTGGTTAAATTAACATGGGATGAAAATTTTCAGTCTTCTTTTAATGATCTTAAGTGACTTATGACATCAGATCATATTCTAATCTTAACTGAGCTCGATAAGGGGTATGATCTTATTTGGGATGTTTTTTGTGCTGGTTTGGGTTTAGAGCCTATGAAGGATGATTATGTGGTGGGTTGAATCTCTATTCAGTTTGGGCCACATCATAAGAATTACCCCACTCATGATTTTGTAAATTATGTTGTTATGATTTCTCTTAATAGTTGGAAGAACTAACTTTTTGGGGAGAGGTTAAAGTATTTTCAATAAAAAATATTCTAAGATATATATTTTATCAATAAGAATTGAATCATATATAAAGGTGGTATTTGAAATAACTTCAAACATTTCACTTCAACATTGCCTATACCCTAGGGAAATTTAATGTCATTGCCAAAGCTCTATATAGGAAAGTATCATTGCCAGCTGTTCTGGAATCGAAGGAAGAGTGGAACCATATGGTACTCTTCACTTTGTTTCACCTAGATTCTCAAGAGGATGTTTTAGTTATGGTTTTGAAATGTTTTCAGTAATTATAATATTTCCTTGAACCTATTATATATATTTAGTAGTAGGATAATGAGTTTAGAGGAATTTGAGAAACCCTCTATGTTGGGGAGACCGTTTCTGGTTGGCCTTATTCTTTATATGGAATGCTTTTTTTAGGGATATATTTTTTCTTTAAGCATCTATGAGGATCCCAATTTATTTTAATATCATAATTATTTGTGGTTTATTCATATGGTAACTACCAATAAGTATTATGGAATGAGATGAAAATTATGGTAGTCAGTTAAGAAGCGTGACATTACTGAATATGTGTCCCAATGTTACACATCCCAATAGAAAAATAAAAATAATTTGAAACCTTATGGTTTACATCATTCTATTCTAGTGCCAGTTTAGAATTGGGATGATGTATCCATGGATTTTTTTTCTGATTACAATGGAATCCTTAAGGGAGAAATCCTATCTGGGTGGTGATTGATCATTTGACAAAGTCAACTCATTTTATTCTGATTAGAAACAGAACAAAAGTTGAAGATCTAGGGAAGCTTTATATGCAAGATATTATGAGGTTACATGGGGTTCCTTCTACCATTGTTTCTGAAAGGGATACTAGGTTTAAAATAATGTTTTTGAGGAGTCCCCAAGAGGAAATGGGGACTCAGGTTAAGATGAATACAACTTACCATCCACATACATCAGTCAGATAGAGTGTGCTATTCAAATTTTGGAGGATTTGATACATTCTTATGTTCTAGATTTTGGTTGATCTTGGGACATCGATCTGGGAAAAGTTGATTTTATATATGATAATAGTTATCATTCATCAATCAGAATGAATCCATTGAAGGTATATTATGGTTTTCTGTTCTAATCTTGTATTTGTTTGGAAGATATTGGTGAATCCTTTTAGGTGGGATTGAGTCTTTATTATGAGATATAAGTGTGGATTCAAGATACAATTTGTTATCTATTTATTGCTCAGAGTCGAAATAAATCTTTTGTGGATTAGTGGTATCATCATTTGGGGATTTTTGATAGGTTACCTAGTTTTCTAGATGGTTTATCCTTGATTGGGTCACCATAATCTTTGAAAATAGTGAATGTTAGATCTAATATATGTTAGACCATTTGATATCACTGAGTGACTTGTGATAGATACTTATTGGTTGTCATTTATAGTTTAATTGATAGACATTCATGATGTTTTCTATATATAATAGATTAGGAAATCCCATCCTAGACCCTCTAATGTTTTTGAGTCGGGAAGAAATCAATTAATAGAAAAAAAATTCTATTATTAAATAGGAAGTATATATTACTGAATCTCAAGTGAATGTTTTTCATGTGGAGTGGATTACATTGGTTAGATTGTTATGGAGACACTCATTAGATTCTCATGTGACTTGGGAGTGCATGTAATTAATGATGGAGCTATGGTCTCACCTCTTTTCAAGACATCATTCTTCCACATGAGTTTTTGGGGAAGGAAATTCATATGGTGGGGACTCTTTAACATACTTTTAACACTTTTAGATGTTTCTATCCCCAATTTTTCTTTAATTTTTTATTTTGTTTCATTATTGGATTCCCGATGATAGATAGAATGTAATGGGGATAATGACCCAAGGTTTGGGGATGCATATTTGTTTTAATTAACGGTGTTAGGGTATAACATGTTAAATGATTTGTAGGGTTCTCCCCATATTTTAGGAATATTTTAGTTGTTTCAATTCCTTTTGATATGAAACAAGTATTTTCACAATCTATACGATAAATACATGATGTGTAATGATATTCATGTCTTTTATTGGCCACTAGACAGATTGTTTTGAGTTTATTTTAGTTTTTCAACCTCTTATACATCATGAGAAGTTTACATTACATATAGAAGGTTTACATAATATGTAATGGGTACTAGGTAGAAGCTGTGAACCAGTACAAGATGATAATATTTGATTTTGTGAATATAAATTACATTCCATGTAATGGTAAAAAAATAATAAAAATGCTATAAATTTTTTGAATACTTTGGTTTCATGGATTATATTATGTGGAAGGGGGTTTCACATAGTGTATGTCTCATGATTTGTGATTTTAGGGCTTAATATGAGTGATGATTCTTTCATTCTCTTGAACTAACATTCCCTACTATCCTAGATTTTCTCAGGGGTGACTTTGGAGTTCTCTAGCCCTTCTAAATCATTTCATTATGTGATTTATCATTATTGTGGCTGCGGTGAAATTCTGTAGGTTAATTTTACACCTATTTATTCTTCATATTAGATTGTAGTATCACAATTTCACTTTGATTATTAGCCAATTGGTATATGGTGTTTATTCTTCTGGATTCCTTCTAGACCCTTCATGAGATCTTCCTTTAATGTGTAATGATGCACACTTAATAAATAATATACCCCTTGTGACTTAATTAAATGACTTATTATGTATTATGGATATAGAAAACACAATTAATTATTTGGTTTAATTATATCATATCATATGTAAATGTCCATTATGAATCCTTACTATTGATAATATAGTCATTGAATAGTGACAATATCATTAGTATAAATATAGGGTTTTAACAATTCCAATTGACATTGAAAAAGGAAGTTATGGCCTCAACCAGTAGAACCATACCCTATAAATCCCATTTTTTAGTGCTTATGAGGGATATATAATCACTAGTATTTTCCCTTCATCAATACTATGCTGATATCCAACAAATTAAGCATGATTGAAACTATTTGCGGGAGAAGTTTAAGCTTATCGAGATCATGGACTGAACTGTGTTGACGAACCACCTTATTAAAATTTACCCATCGCACACCTTAACTTTATGGAGTTTTCTATTATATTAAAGGATTATGTATCAAGACCCTAATAAAATCAGTATGTATATTTTATTGAATAATAAATATGATTTCATTTTATTATTGGTTCTTTATAAATGATTTTTTATTTTCACATAATAAGATAGAATCTATCTTTTTTAAGTAGTATTAAAATTCAATCAAATAATTTATGAATTAATATATTTTTAAAATAGATAATTTTTTTTGAATTTATTATGTAATAATTTTTATTAAATATAAATTATCATATTATTTTTATGAATGAAATTTTAAATTTTATAAGTGTCTGAAAATTATTATTGTCAAAAAAACTCCATTATTTCTCAATAAATGATGATTATTATTTAAAAATTAAATATTCAAATATTTTTATTTTTTTGGATAAAAAAATTATTATCTTTGGAATCATAATGTTGAAATTATAAAATGTGAATTTTTCTTAATTTTATAAGACAGCCGAATTTTTGTGTAAAAATTATATACTGTATAAATATATAGTGTGTATTATGTAATCATAATTACACAAAAATGGTGTAATTAATACTATAAATGGTATCCATGACCAAATATATGATTTCAAATTAATATAGTGTGATTTCATGATTATTTTATTTACTTCATAAATACATTATGAATCATCCAAAACCTATAATTCATATTATGGTTTTAAAATCATTTCATTAAGAGTATGACTCACATCCACATCCCCAAGGGTAACATTTTCATAAGTTTGGCCATTTTCCTAATAAAATAATAAAAAGACATTCCTATATTATAGAAACCCTATGAAATAACTATGGTAGGTTTTTTGGTTTTTGTTATTTTATTATATTGAGTCTAAAACCTACATTTGAGAAATGAAAAAGAATTCTCAACTCATTTCCTATATAAACCCACTAAATCTCCCATTTATCTTCACTAAAAATCCTTGAGAATGTCCTTAATTTTCCCTCCCCTATTTTGATTCATCCCAACATACCCCCAATCTATCAAGAATATCCTCCCAATAATTTTGAATCACCCTCTCAAGGAAAAGGATCTTCCACTAACCTTTTCATTAGAGAACTACTTTTATGTTATTCCTATTCATTACGATTTTCCCATGACAGTATATGTTATTACATATCCGTATTAATTTCTATTTTATGGATAAAAATGATATAACCTTTTCACTCTCATTAATCCATCCCATGAACCTTTATTTACACCCGTTATTATACCAACATTTAGTAAGGGAACCTCACTTTCTCCTCTTTATTCAAGTATCTACTTTAACTTATGTTTTTTGTCATCATTTTCTAGTGTTGGTATATGTTATTAAATATCACCCTTATTTTACATTTTATTTATGAATTATGTGATACCCCATTCAATCTCATCAATAACTCCCATAATCATTTATATCCCCCAGTCATGCTGTCAAAAGTTCACCACAATATTTTATGCCAAACCATTGTGCAGTGAATACCCTTACCCATTGCATATCATGGTTGTTATAATTTAGGTACTTATTATTATTTATCGAGGACTTCCATATATTTATTCCACACTCTTTGATCATGGAATAAAATATGATGATAAATAATTCCATGTTTTATGATCAATTTGTTGTGCTCAAGTATGAGAATGAAATGAAAGTGGTGGGTTCACCCAGAATTATATAGTGCTCAAATGCATTTGGTAATGTATTAGTATCATGGGATATCATGAAAGGTATTAGGTAGTGAACCTAATCCATCATGTAAATTTTTCCATCCTTATGTCTTGGCATTTATCCTTAACCTATGTTTATGATGTAGTTTTTTAATTTATTATCACATTTCTCATATTTTCATTACAATTATCATGATACATCATGCCTTATTTTTCATGTTTACAATTTTCACTCCTTTTATCACCCTTTTATATACCTATTTTTTTTACTTTTATTAAATTCTTCATGTTATTATATATTTATTCCCTTACTGGTATTTATATCTAACTCATTTCTTATGTATGTCCCTAGGTTATCCCATGAAGTTTTAAGTGATAAGGAATAATATAATCCCATTAAGGATGTTTTCAATAATTCGATTATATCCCATTTTATAAGTTGTTATTTAATAAAATTATTTCACAAATACACGAGCCTGATTGGTCTTCCAAGTTGTATTCTGTGTAATCTTATGTAATAAATTATGTATTAATGTGTTATAAAAAGAACAATTGTCATATTTGCTATCAAAGGAAAAGTGTAGTTATTTTTGGTATTAATATTAGAAAAATCTATAAAATGAATTAGATATAAAAATAAGTATAAGAAAAAATACCTAAATTTTGGTAAAGTTTACAGTAAGTTTTTTATCAAGAAAAAACATCTTTGTCTTGATATTACTAGTGGATGTGGATCTGGCACAAATGTACATAGGGGTAAAACTCTAAAACACCTCATGGAGCTAGAATCAACTAGGAATTATTGCAAGAAACCATTCTATATTTCAAACTTGGTTTGACACTCTCTGGGATATGCTTTGTTAATTCACAAGATCATTACAAAACATTATTTATTGAACAAAAATTCCTATATAAGTATATGTTAGGAAATAGATCATGGAAAAATAGATTGAAGGATAGAAATTCCTATGTTAGGAAATGAAATAAATTTATAGGTTATACCTTTAATGAAATTGGATTCATATTTATGTGTTTAATAGTATAGAAACACTCAACCATAATTTTACCATTATTCTAGCCAGTGGAAAAAATATAAGGAATCCGGTAAACAACTAATGTGAAGGGTAGTGTGAGGACAACCTAAACGTGATGACGCACCTGATGGGAGCATGAATAGAGGACTTAATGACAATACACTCTCCACTAAATTGGGTTGAGAATAGAAATATGGATTAGGAGGAGTAACCAAATACCCCTAAGAAAGAACAAGCTACAATTGATTCCTTTATGTGACAATGACCTATGACTTTTAATGGACCATCAGATGACTTAACTGAAAAATAGTGGATCAAATCCATTTAAAATATCTTATCCATACTACAATGTTTCGAGTAAGAAATGGTTCTATTATCTCTTTATCATATAGAGGGAGAATTTGATCAATGGTGGAAATTGAACAATAATATGAATCCTTAGGAATAGATTGAAATAATGGGGTGGAAGGAATTATGGAAAATGTTTTTTGATAAATATTTTTCTCAAACTCTATCACTTAAAATTGGATGAAATTTCCTTATCCTCAAGAAAAAAGGTGATGAATCTATTGGGGCATAGAAGTCAAGTTTTACATGACTAGTATGATATACCTATATCTTTTTCATTACCCCTGAATTCAAGGTTGATAACTTCTTTTGTGGGATAAAAAATAGTATACGAAAAGACCTGGAAATCCGAGTTTTAATAGCTATGAAGAAATTGTCCAGTGTGCCCTCAATGACAAAATGGAGATCAATGAATCTTTATAATATCATGGGGATATGAAGGATAAATATGAGTTTAATTATGTAAGTTTGATGGAGAAATATAATAGTGATATGAAATTTCAACATCTCATATGTTCAAGGTGTGGAAAAAAGAACCCTAAAAATTGACTAAGTGGGATGAGGAAATGCTTTAAGTATAGGAATAAGGATAGTTAACTAGAGATTACTAACAAGAGAATTCCACTAATACTATATAAGTAAGGAAATCTCTAGTCAACCATCAATGCATTTATAATTATTTATGATACATGGAACTAGGTCCCATTTTGAACCAATACACTAAGAAAAGTGCTTTCAAAGACAACCAACAACCTTCAAGGAAGCAAGGGAAATCATATTTCATCACAACCATTGAGGATGATCCCAACAATGAAGTGATGACAGGTATTCTAGTTATTCATTCAAGAATATATAATGTACTTTTTTATTCTAATTTAATTCATTTCTTTGTATCATGAATGTTTAGTAGAACTACTCAAATGCCACCACAAATCATGGAAATAGAGTTTTTGGTGAAGACAAAAATGGTGAAATTATTTTATTTCAAGTATATAACTCCTCCTCTATCAATTTGTTTTAAAAAACATTATATAGAACCCTATGATGCTCTCTTTAGTATAATTTAATGCAATTATTACCATTGATTGTATTTCCTTATATATATCCAAAATAAATTTCCTTGAAAAGGAAATCACTATCTATATTGAGAATATTCCTTTGATTCTATACAAATACAATGAGATTGATGTGTCTTATTTAGAACCAACATCTTAATCATGGATAATATTTCCCTATGGGAAGGAATATGTATCTCAAATGATTGATCCAAATGAATGGATCATATTTGAATACATTCCCATAATGAGGGAATATGTGGATGTGTTTTCAGAAGAATTTCATAGTCATCCTCCTAGCAGAGAGGTTGAATTTTCAATCAATATTATAATTAGGGTGTTTCCATTATTCGAGACTCCAAATAGAAAGGTTGATTTGTAACTTGAGGTGATTAAGAAACAACTATAAGAGAATATGGATAATGGGTTCATAATCACTAGTGATTCACTATGGGGTGCACTAGTCCTCTTTACCAATAAGGAGGATCAGTCAATAGGCCTTTGCATTGATTATCATGAGCTAAAAGAGATAATGATAAAGAACAAGTATCTTATTCCCATTATTGATTTTTTTTATTTTATACATGGATCACAATACATATACACAATGTATATGTGATTGGGGTATTACCAAGTTAGGGTGAAGAAGGATGATCTCCCCAATAGTGTTGTTTTTACAAGGTACATGCACTATGAGTTAATAGAAATGCCATTCGGACACTGTAATTCTCTAGAAATATTCATTAACTTGATGAAATTAATCATTATATATTACCTTTACAAATTTTGTGGTAATATTTATATATGATATTCTAATACACTATAAAATAAAGGATCATCATGAAGAGCATCTTAACACTATGCTAAAATCCTTATTAAAGGAGAATCTTTATGAAAATTAAACAAAATTTGAGTTCAATTTAAAGTATCAATCATGGGGAATATTATCACATGAAATGGGATATAATTAGACCCTTTAAATATATAATTTATTGATGTATGGATGAGGATGACATATGTGAAAGATATCCATAGTTTCCATGGATTATCTGGGTACTATTTTTGATTTGTGAAAAATTTCTCATTATTTTCAACCCCACTAACCAATATAACTCAGAAGGGAGTCATGTTTTCTTGGAATGATTAATTTTAAGATTTCATAAAGGAGTTGAAAAGAGTATTATGACTAAAAAGTTACTAACACTACCCAAAAGTTCATAAAATGTCATGGTATTTAGTGATATTTTGAAAAAGGTATTGGGTTGTTTGTTAATTCATAATGAAACAGTGACCGCCTATGCATCAAGTAAATTGAATGATAGTGAATAGAACTATCAATAAAATGATATATAGTAATCTACAATGATCTTTGCATTTAAAATATTATAGAATTATCTCTTTGGAGACAAGTGTGAAATATATACAGATAAAAAAATCATTAAGTATAAATTCCCATATAAAGAGATGAATATGCGACAATAAATATGGTTAAAGATGATCAAAGAATATTTCTTCCCAATCCACTAAAATCCTTGTAAGAAAATAAAGTGACATACTCTCTTTGTATAAATTATCTAGAAATTATATTGTTGATGGCAATTTAGAGGGATTCAATCTTCTTATACTTGAAGGAGATGGACATGTGAATCATAATGGAAGGAAATAATCAATCTATTCACAAATTATTGCATAACCGTCACTTTTGTAAAATATACAGGATTATCAAAGAGATAATATATAAATTCAAAAGAATGTGTAAGATATAATAAAGGTTAAATCACTAGAGTTCAATGTTAATGATGACCGTGTTGTAAGATTTGGGTCACAACTATATGTATCATCAAATTCTGAGTTAAAGAAATAATTTAATATGATTCACATAACATTACCATATCCTTCCATATAGGAAGAGAAAATATTTATTGAGATCTTTGATAGAACTATTTTTGGGAAAAAATGAAGAAGTGGATCATAAAATATACATCAAGATGCCTTATATGTCAGTAAGTGTAGGCATAAAGGAAAAAAATCCAAGGGGACAATGAAACCATTACCCATACCAACATGGAAATGGGAAAACATCACCATGGGCATTATCATTGGTCTTTTAAAGAAATAAAGAGGATATAATTATATATTGGTTGTAGTGGATCATCTTATAAATATTTCTCACTTCATTATAACTCTAGAGGAATTATCACTCGATAAAATTTCAAGAATATACTTAGAGAAGTGATGAGGCTGCATGGAACACCACTATAAATTGTATCCAATTGATATCCAAGATTTACTTCTATGTTCTGGAAAAGTCTCCAAAATTATCTAAATAATGAGTTAAAATTCAATATGACTTATGATCATCAAACTGATGTCCAATATGAGTGGAATATGCATACACTTGAGGACATGTTGAGAGAATGATCAATTGACTTCATAGGAGGATGGGATAAACAACATCCTCAGGTCAAGTTATTATATAATAAAAGTTTCAAACCAAGCATCCAAATGGATCCCTATGAAGCCCTTTGTGAGAAGAGGTGTAAAACACCTGCATAGTGGGATGATTTTGGGTAACAAAAACTGTTAGTTCCTCAAATGATTGAGGAAATGGTGGAAAATGTCATGACCATTCAGAATCACATTAGGATTGTCTAGAGTCGATATAATATCTATACTGATAATCATCGATGAGGCCTAGAGTTTGATGTTGAATACATGTTATTCCTCTTCATATCTCCATGGAATAAATTAATGATTTTTGGTATAAAAGGAAAGATTATTCCAAGATACATCAATCCCTTTATGGTTCTTGATCACATTAGAGGGGTGGCATATCAACTAGAACTCCCACATAACCTATCTAAATTACATGAGGTATTTCATATGTCCCTATTTAGGAAGTACATACTATAACCATCACATGTAATCAATATAGAGTGGGTACCTTTGTAGAATTATATTTACTATGAGTAGTAGCCTATGAAGATCTTATATTTCCAAGGAAAAGTTATATGAAATAAAAAAATTCACCTGGTCAAAGCGCTATAGAGAAACTAAAGGTTTGATTAAGATAAATGGGAGATGAAGGAGGTGATTAAACAAAATTTCCCTAATATTCAATAGTTCATGAAATTAAAATTATAAGGGTGAAAATTCTGAAGGATGAAAGATTTTAATGACCCAAACCTTTATAAATAAAATTCCCCTTGTGATTTAAATAAATGTCTTATTATGTAATATGAATATAGAAAAAACATTCACTAATTTGGATTCAATATATCCTATAATATTTAAATGTATATTATTAATTTTTATTGTTGATAATAAATCCATAAAAAATTTATCAAATGATTACTATAAATATAGGGTTTTATTCAATACAATTTAGAAATACAAAGGAAGTGATGGCCTTAACTATTTGGAGTTTACCCTACGAAGCCCATTTATCATAGTGTCCAAGGTAGATAGAATCACTGGGTTTTTTTCATGACCCATCCCCTGGGGCCCATTCCATGACTACTCCAAGCCTGCCTTCCATAGGCCAAAAGTAGGTGACTAGCACCAGAAAGGAATATCCCAAAAAGGGAAGGAATTTTTTTAAACCTCTACACACAGAGACTAGGTACACAACAAAAGAAAACCACAAAGTGTAACTATTGATAGTAAAAGTGTGTAATAAAAGTAAAAATAGGGCCAATATACAAACCCAACTGAAAAGAAAGTATAGAAAATAGGAAAAAATGTTCTTCAAATGTCGTCCACCAAGGATCCTACCTGATGGGTTGGTTCAACTCATCGTCGGTCGTCACTGCCTCTCACCATGTCTATCAATCACCATTGAGAACCATCTAGCCCTGGCTCCCCAAGTCTCAGTCAACCTGTTAGTCATCTACACAAGTCCCAACAAGGTGCGAGAGAAGCCCATGTAGGGATGAGTATAAAAATAACTAGTAGGGACCCTGAGATCCCCAAAGGTCTACCAGAATTCCAAAAAGGAACAAACCAAAAAGCATTATCTTAATCATAAAGCATAAAGTAAAAGACATCTCACACTAGGTGTACAACTTATAGAATAGGAATAAGGATGATAAGTCTTAAGATAGATCATTTTATTTTGTTGGGTAGCTTAGATACTAATCCAAGAATGGTTTCTCTACTATAAATCGACAATGGGTCGCTCTACCACTAATCCTTGACGGGTGTCTCTACGGCCGGTCCACGTTAGGTCACACAACTGCTGATCCACAAAGGGGTGCACTACTACTGATCCACATAGGTTCAAACTACTTCCTATCCATGGAGGTTCACTCTTATCATGATCCACACAGGTTCTCACCATTTCTGATCCACAGAGGGTCTCACTGCTTCCGATCCACGGAGGGTCACTCTCATGTCGATCCACAGAGGGTCTCCCTTCACTTGATAGTTAGCCACTGGATTCCCGCACTTAGTGCGCTTTAGTTATATAAGTTCTATTTCTCAAGATATCATTCATACCTCAACCATAACGAATTCCCATGAAGAAGTAACCCAAAGGGCCATCCTGTCATAAGGGTCCCAATGCGACAGATGACACGTCAATCGGATGCTCGGTCTATAAGATATAATCAAAAGGGTAAATAGGGCCTAGTTGGATTTGAGTCTGATCCAACCTGGCCATACTCCAACCTCTTATAAAAACCAAGTGGAGTATATCAAAAAGAAAACCTCATCGTAATAATCCTCACATCATAGATGGTACACCAATCAGATGCCTGGTTTTCAAGTTACGTTAGATTTAGTGAAACAGGACTGGTCGGGTCTGGGTCTGGTAGGGGTCTGGCTCGACAAGCGGGTCCAGCCCGCCTAGAAAACCCGGCACCCATGAGGGACAATTGTGCTGGTCCGAATACAATAATTCCAATTCTCCCAATTGGTAGTGCTAGCGAGGTACTTCCCCTCCTCCCAAAATTACCGGCACAAGCCAGTCGTTGCACCAACCGAGTGGCTCGAGTGGGCCGCTCCATCTCCCGTGTGGTGCGTCGGCACCACAACTTCGACCCGCTGTGGCACTTGCGGTCACCACTACACCAGAAGAACCTTCTTCAGGACACCAGAGATTCTCTGGTGGTCCGTCCCTCCCCCCCCCCCCCCCTTTTTGTGCCTACGAGCCTCCTGGGTTACCGCCTTCACTGCAAAGCCCACAAAATCACCTTTCTGCCCCGTCGATCAGTCGCCCATAAAGAATGCACAAAACTCAATAGAGAAGAAGGGTCTAGGCCTTTTAAGGATTGAACCATTCCCTATGTGTTATCTTTTTTATCATATGGGTGGAATAATAATCATTATAAGATTAAAAAAACCCCAAATTTGAAACCCGCAACAACCTCCCATAAATTAAGAATGAATTGTGAATCAACCCATTTGTAAGTTGAACATAATTCTTCATATTATTGAAGAACAAGAATAGAGGGCTATAAGACACATAAATACTCTACCTAGATTCGGTGGAAACTATTGTGGATGAAGGAAGGAATCTGTATTCAATGTCGTTCGTCAATTTCCAGTTCGAGTTCACCAATAGTCATAGATCGATCACCATTATTCATTGGAGGGTGACATTTTCAACATTTCATCAGAGATTTCTCTCTTGGTTTGTGAATTCTCTTTCCAAAATTTTGATTAATAAAAGAATTAATCTCCACGTTGTGTTCATTATTATGGTTCATTAATTCATCTTAATTAATAAAACTATTAAACACATGAGCATTGTAGTTACACAAAAAAAAGTAACAAGTAATTTATTGATCTTAATTTGATGATCATCATTACACTATAGTCCATCCAACCATCACTCAATGGTTGAAGAATAATAAAATAACTCAAAGAGTTATTTTATTATTATTTTTCCTGAAAAGTACAAAAATTATCTTTTTCATCCAACCCTTTCTGGTCGAAGTTAAGATTTACCTAAGAAAATCCTGACATGAAGAATTCAATGATGCCCTCAGATTTTCAATCCGAGCACCAGTTCAAATGATATAATAATTCACTCACATGTTTACTTAACGTACCTTAAAAAAAGTTCAAAATTATGTTTTAGGATCTTTGGGCGTCAGAATCCCATGTCGTCAAATTTAGAAGTCTTGAAATAATTCCATATAATTAAATATATTATACGGAATATCCTAGTATTTAAATTCTCCCCACCTTAAGTATTTACACCCCCAAAATCTACAAAAAAGTCTAAGAAATCAAATGGGGATACTGAGCATGAATCTAAGCCTCTCGTTCCCATGTTCTCTCCTAGAGGTTCCCATACTGCCACTGAACTCACACCAGAGGAATAAACCATCCCCGTAGGACCAGCTCCTGTCGATACTCTATCTCCACTGAGAACTCCGCAAGCGTCGCCCCATCATCAATGTCCATCTCACCCCATTCGATGAAGTGTGACAGATCATGCACGTATCGCCTCAGCTACGACACGTGGAAAAAATTATGCACTTAGTGCATCTGTGAGAGAAGAGCTAGGCGGTATGCCACCTCACCAACTCTGTTGAGAATCTAGAATGGTCTGATAAACCTCGTAGATAGCATGCCACCCCAACCAAATCCCTATAATCCTAGTCGAGGTGAGACCCATAGAAATACATGACCTCCCTCCTTGAACTCGAAGGGTCTCTGTCTCCTATAGGTATAAGGTTTCTTCCTACTTTGTGCAGTCTTCATCCACTCGAGGATGATCTGCACCATTTCTGTGGTATCCTGTTCCAACTCTTGACCCATAAGTACAGACTTCACTGGGTCTGTTCAGCATAGAGGTGATCTGCATGGTCTCCCGCACAAGACCTCAAATGGTGTCATGCCGATGGTGGAGTGATAACTGTTATTATATGCTATGTCCACTAGTGACAGGTGGCCCTCCCAACTGCGTCAAAAATCAAGGATGCAATCACGAAGCATTTCCTCATGTGTGTGTATGGTTCGCTCCATCTGACTATCTATTTGAGGGTGAAAGGCAGTGCTCAAGCATAGCTGAGTCCCGAAAACCTCTTGCAATCCCTTCCACAACTGAGATGTAAAATGAGCATAAAAATATAAAACGATCATCAATGGTACCCTGAGAAGCCGTACTATCTCCTGGACGTAGAGGTGTACCAATCCCTCTACTAATCCCTGCTCCCGGATGGGTAGGAAGTGAGCTGACTTGGTGATCCGATCATCAATCACCCAGATAGAGTCGTGTCCCCTAGACGTACGTGGTAACCCCGTAAAGAAGTCCATCAACATACCATCCCATTTACACTCCGGTACCTAGAGTGGATGAGTTAAGCCTACTAGAACCTTTTGCTTGGTCTTCACTTGATAACATATGAGGCATCATGAAACAAACACCACCACTACTTTCTTCATCCCTATCTACTAGTTCTGATGTTAGAGGTCCTCGTACATCTTCACCACTCTATGATGTACCTCCAAAGGGGATGTATGGAACTCCCTAAACACCTCTTCTAAAAATGTCACTGGTACCATAGTGCGTCCTCTAAAAAGGATGACGTGCTCCCCACCTATTGAAAACCCATCAGGAGCCTATCCTAAGGATATCTGATCACGTCGGGACTTTCATTTAATGTGCCAAAGCTGTGCCTCCTGAAATTGCTGAAGGAGTGGGGGAGTGATAGTCATATATTAGAGGTAAGCTAATCCATCACTATCCATGAAGGATATCTGCAACGCGACTAGCTACTCTGTCGCCTTGCTCAGCATCTGTAAACTCGACCTCTTACTTAGTTCATCTGCTACTATGTTTCCCTTACTAGGAGTGTAGAATATCTCAAAGTCAAATTCCTGGAGGAACTCCATCCATCACTGCTGTCTTAGGTTCAAGTCCTTATATGAGAAGATATACCTGAGACTCTTATGATCAGAGTAGATGGTGAACCGTTCACCCATCAAGTAGTGTCACCACATCTTCAACACAAAGACCACTAATGCTAACTCCAAATAATGGTTTGCATAGTTTTTATCATTTTTCCTTAGCTGTTGTAAGACATAGGTGATCACTACTCGCTTCTACATTAGGACACACCCTAGTCCGGTCTCTGATGCATCACAGTAGATTACATACCCAATGCCCACTTCTGGTAGCCTCAAGATGGGGGTACTTGTCAATCTCTACCTTAGCTTCTGGAAACTCTACTGGAACATCTCCATTTATAAGAAGGTCTCTACCTTCTTTTTAAATTACGAAAATGGTGTTGTTACTTTAGAAATTTCGGGAAAAAATCTCTGGTAGTACCCATCCAACCCCTGGAAACTCTACATCTCAATCACGCTCTTAGGTAACTCCAAAGAAAGAACTGCCTCTATCTTTTCTAGATCCACCACCACTACACCCAACAAGATAACGTATTTTAGAAATTGGACCTCATGTATCCATAACTGGAACTTCAAGAGCTTACCATATAACTGGTTCTTTCGTAGTGTATCCAATACTATTCGCAGATATGTGGTGTGCTTCTCCTCTGATGTCGAGTACACCAAGATGTCATCAATGGATACTACCAAGAAGTGATCGAGGTAAGGATGGAACATCCTGTTCATGAGTCTTCTGAACAATAATGGGTGTTGTTCAAACCTAATGGTATCACCAACAACTCATAGTGTCCATACCGGCATATGAAGGCTGTCTTCGGTACGTCCTTATCCCGCACCCGAAGCTGATGATATCATGATCTAAGATCTATCTTTAAAAACCATTGATCTCCCTTTAGCTGATCAAATAGATAATCAATACTCAGTAGAGGATACTTGTTCTTCATGGTCACCTGGTTCTGGCTCCGATAGTCCACGCAAAGCCTCAAACTCTCATCTGTCTTCTTGGAAAACAAAATCGGGGCTGCCCATAGAGAATCATTGGGAATTATGAACCCATTCTTCTGCAAGTCCTCCAATTGCACCCTCAAACAACGAAGCTCCACAGGAGCCATCTGATATGCTGGTGTAGATATCGATGTCTTCTCAGGGTACATGTCGATGGATAAGTCTACCTCTCTACAAGTAGGTAGTCTCAGAACATTCTCAAGAAAGACATCTGCATATTGGTCCACCACTACATGATAGCTTAGACTTCCCTCATTAACTGTACTGAGTGTAAGGCTAGCCAACTAATGAGTGATTAGTTTCACCCTCCTTTGATAAAGTCTATCCTATTCTTCAATGGTTCCCTTCTCACTGGGGAAGAAAAACCTAGTCCCATCCTCGTGGATACACCGAACTTTGCGCCTTAGACAATTGATTTAATCATGGACCATGGATAACCAGTCCAAACCCAAGAAGATATAGTAACACCTCAATGATGCTACTAGGATATCCCAACCAAATCTCTCACCTCATAGAGTAAGATCACACTATCAGCACTTGTGTGTAATCGGCTAATCCTCTCCTATAAGAGTCACTAATTGTAAGGATCGAGCCAACGACTCCACTGGAATCTCTGAGCTCCGAATGAGATCTATGGTAATAAAATAGTTACTAGAACCTGTGTATATAAGAACTTCATCTAGAGTGGAGTATACATAGATCTTAACTCAAATCATCTCTATAGCGCCGTGGTCATAGGCATTTACCGCCTGAAGCTGAGCTCATCCCTGTCCACCTGCTCCTTGAGGTCAGGGTGGACCACCTAGGTGTGGTTGCGGTAGTTCCTAAAACCATTTCCAATCACGTGCTGCATGGCCTGCTCCTTTCCCATGTTCACCTCCCTATGAACATCCTCACTCGAACTTCTGCATCTTCTTTGGCGAACCTTCGACCATCTGCTGATCATCACTACAACACGTCAAGAAATCGCAAGCCAAGTGTCCATACCTATTGTACGTGTAGCACAATCTGCTGCTCTGCTGACCTCCTTTTCCTTGTGAGCTGCGCACCTCTGACCCTACATCTTGGGGTCATCCTATGGAAGTTATGTCCTTCTTGGGCCTCTGCGTCATCTATCTAATGCCTACTTTAGATGACTCGGCTTCTTGTCGTCCGGTGGTGGCTCTCACTGTCGGTGCTTGCTCAGAAAGGAAGCTCTCCACCAATAGTGCTCTCTCTAGTACTCCAGCATGTGTTGGGATGTTGGGAAATATCATTGATGCTCTAATCTCCCTTTGGAGTCCCTGATCAAAGGTTTTTCCCCCAAAGAAAGGGTCACGTACCATGTTGGTGGAGTAGTGAGAGAGGTTGGTAAATCTCACTAAGTACTGGGACACTGTCAGGATGCCATGTTGAAAGCGTAGTAGCTTCTGAATACGCACTGAGCATAAATTCATTAGAACTAACTCTGCCCTGAAGAGGCTCACAAAGTCCAACTAGGAAGGATCCATCTCTTTGTGTGTCTGGAGAGTCAGGCTCTTCCATCTCCATACTGTTCCCTAAAAGAGACTAGCAGCTAGGATCACCATTTGGTCTGCTGGTGTCTCTACCGTGTGGAAAAATCACGCCACAACCTCCAACTAGTCCTCAGTTTCATGTGGATATGTCTCACCTAGAAAACTCAGAGGCATCTATCTTTGGAACTTGTGAAACATGCTCAGCCGACATGCACGGTCCGCTAGTGGAACTGGTGGCAACTACTGCCCTACGGGTGGTGGTACTGCTGGTACACCACTCGAAGGTGATATCACTATAAGAGGTCCTTGCACTAATGCTTCATTGTTCGGTGGGCCTTCATCATGATCTCTCATTGGAATCTTGGATGGATGTATACGTGGCGAAATCCTGTAAAGAAACAGATGCATCATGGTCAATAAGTTATACCTGGTGAGATGATGATGTGGTTCTATTTTTACATAGTTTTTCCACATCTTTTATTTAATTTTTAACAATTTAATTATTTATTTTAACACTTTTTAATAAATAATGGAACTTTTTTATTTTTATTACTAAATATATAAATTAATAATTTTTTATAATTAAATATTTGTTTTTAGTCTTTTAAATAGTTAATTTAGTCTTTCTAATTATTCTAATTATTTTTTACTTATATTCTAGTTTAATAATTTTAATCTTGATGACATTTTAAATATTTTAAGTGTTTATTATTTAATTAATTTTCATATTTATTTTCATTAGTGTAATTTAGTTTTTAATTTAAAACTTTACCCTTTAAAATAGAGTTATTAAAATAATTTAACTATTTATTTATTATCTAGTCTAAATATTCTGTTTATTAGATAAGTTAAAAATTTAAGTTAAAGTTTAAAAAAAAAATAATGGAATCTTAATTTTAAGTTTTCATTTTGTCATTTAATTAAATAACTAAGTTGTTCAAAATATTTAGTTAATTTAAATTATTTGAACTTCTTGTGTGTGGTTAATTCTTTGTATGTGTTTTGAATTTATCTTATTATTTAATTTTTTAGTTAATAATTAAGTTAATTTTATTTTTAGTTTGTTAAAAAATTTAGTTAGATTTCAGTTACAGTTAATTAATTAGTCTTTAACAATTTAGTTAATTTGACTTTTGTTTTAATTAATTAATGTTTTATTCATCTTATTATCTGTTTAAAATTAATTTTTTATTTTTAACATTTCAATTTATTCTATCATTGAGTTAACGTACCAATGTTGCGACGTGTTGATGTCGTGACTCACTGATCGCGACTCCCTAATCCCTTGTCACACCAAAGTTTTATTTATTTTTAACTATCGGTGAGTCATAACTCACCGATCACTTTGAAACACCATCAGTCTCACCTGCGCATCGGTTTAGGTCTTTCATTTATTATTTTTAACAATAGGTGTCTTCATTTATTTTCTTCTTCTAACGGTCTCTCAACTCGCACCGATGTTTAGATGCACTGATCCTCTCAAGTCACCGATCATTTTTCTTATGACTCACCGTTATTTTCTTTTCATCGGTTTCATGTCACACTGATCAATTATTATTATTTTAACTATCGGTGAGTTCTCATTTTTACTCTATCAGTGTGTCATAAACTCACCGATCCACGCACTGATCTCCATCCCTCACGATCGGTTTCACACCCAACACTATCGGTCTCTTCCTTCTACCTCACACCGATGGATTCTACATACCCTCATCCTTTTCCATCACCGCTAACCTGTAGGGAACACTCCCAATTTGGGAGTGATTGGTGGATTTTTTTGGTTGGCAGCAGGTTTTCTTCAAGCGGCAACCAACCACAGTGGACGGGCAGCCTTCATGGACCTCCAGCAGCCGGCAGGGAGGACTCCAAGGGTAGATGAGCTACCCTCCACCTACCGGAGACAACCTCATTTTTTTTCTTCCTCTATTTAAAGGGAGAAATCTACTGTGTGTGTAAGAAGGGTATGTGTTGTAACTTGTGATTGTATCCTCCGTGATTAACCGGAGAGAAGGGAATAGAGAAGCGGCTCTGTTTCTCCCGTGGATATAGGTCATACGACCGAACCATGTTAAATCTTGTGTTCCTCCGTTTTTCCTCTTGTTCTGTGTGTTTTAGGTACCACGCACCTCCGCTGCGCCCCAACAATTGGTATCAGAGGTGAGGCGGAGCGAACGGAGGTGAACCGGTTTGAGAAGAGGACGGCGAGATGATTCCAACGGCGCAAACGGCGAGGAAAACGGAGTTGAAACGAAGGAGATATGGCCGGTCAAAGTTTGGTCAAACCCGTGGGTGAACAGTAACCCCGTGCCGGAGAAGAAGGCACTGTTCACGCCGCCGACGACAATTCCGGAAATATTCCGGGAGGAATTCCGGCGTGCCACGTCAGCGCCACGTCAGCGAGCGATCTGGACCGTTGAACGTATTTTGACCATATCTCGGTCAATTGGTGTCCGATTTCGGCGATCTAGGAGTTGATTCCGACTATATCGACCATTCCGGACGCATCCGTATGTTTAGTTTTTCAAAATTCGCACTCTATCTGGTGGGTTCATAAGGGTGCGACATCGACGGTGGTGATCGCGTTTTGCGACGACGACGATGGCTGGTGGCAGAGCACTACCAAGATTTGACATCGAGAAGTTCGATGGTCAAAACAATTTCGGCTTGTAGCAAAGCACAGTGAAGGATCTTTTGGTGCAGCAGGGCCTGATCAGACCGTTGATCGGAGAAAAGCCCGAGACAACCAGTGTCAATGATTGGGAAGAGCTTGAGATGCGGGTCGTCAGCACAATTCGGCTATGTCTGGCGAATGAGGTAAAGTACTCGGTGTTGGACGAGACATCACCGAAGGAGATCTGGAAGAAGTTGGAGCAGCGGTATATGGCGAAATCGCTCACCAACAAGTTGTTCCTGAATAAGAAACTGTACCAGTTACGGATGGACGAGGGAACGAATTTGTTGGATCATACCAATGAATTCAACAAGATCCTGAAGAAGTTATTGGGGCTCGGTGTAAAGGTTGGAGAGGAAGATAAATCTCTTTTGCTTTTATCATCCCTACCAAGCTCATTTGATGGGCTTGTTACTGCATTGCTTGTGGGGAAGGAGATATTGAAGCTGGACGATCTGATGGCGTCGCTTCAAGATTCGGAGTAATTTCGAAGACCTTCGACGCATTCAGGTGAGAAAATCATGGCAATGCGAGATGATCAGCGTGGGAGGAGCCGACATCGACAGACAAGAGGTAAATAATGGTGGCCAAAATTCAGGGGACGTGATCCGAGCAAAATCACGTGTTTCTGGTGCGAGAAGAAGGGTCACTATAAAAGTGATTGTGGAGAGCGCAAACGGTACGTTGCTGGGAAGAAGAAAGTTGAAGAGGAGGATGTGAACATCACGGGATTATCCGCAGATGATAAAATCTGCGTGACAACGGGAAGTTTGCACTCAGATGAGCGAGTTGAACGGGAAGAAGTGCAGTGTCATTACTGCAAACGATATGGGCATATGAAGCGGGAATGCCGATTTCTAAAGAGGAAGAATGAGTGGGCTCAAAATCCAAAGGAAGACGGATGGGTTCTGGATTCAGGGAGCTCATCACACATATGTACGACGAGAGGTACATTTGATACTTTTCAGCAGGTGCGAGACTCGGTGAGACTTGGTGATTAGTCAACATGCGAGGTTCGAGGAGTCAGGACAGTGAAATTGAAGACACCCGGTGGAGCAGTTTGTAAACTGGAAGACGTGAAATTTGTTCCAAGGATGAGGCGAAACTTGATATCCTTGAGTAGGTTCGATTCGAGAGGGTTCAAGATTTCTATAGTAGGTGGAGTGTTGGAAGTCTCACGTGGGGATGCAGTGAAGCTTACTGGGAAGGAGTCTCAAGGGTTGTATCATTTGATGGAGACCGTAGTCAGCCCGAGATCGAGTGAAGATGATGGAAGTGCCACGTCATCTGGTGTGAAGAAGCATGTTCAATTTGTTGATGAAGTTTTTGAGACCTGCAAGGATACTGCAGGGCAAGCTTCTACCCCAAATTGGTTGTGAGGGGGAGATTTGTAGGGACCACTCCCAATTTGGGAGTGATTGGTGGAGTTTTTTGGTCGGCAGCATGTTTTCTTCAAGTGGCAACCAACCATAGTGGATGGGCAGCTTTCATGGACCTCCAGCAGCCGGCAGGGAGGACTCCAAGGGTAGAAGAGCTACCCTCCACCTACCGGAGACAATCTCATTTTTTTCTTCCTCTATTTAAAGGGAGAAATCTGTTGTGTGTGTAAGAAGGGTATGTGTTGTAACTTGTGATTGTATCCTCCGTGATTAACCGGAGAGAAGGGAATAGAGAAGCGTCCCTATTTCTCCCGTGGATGTAGGTCATACGACCGAACCACGTTAAATCTTGTGTTCCTCCGTTTTTCCTCTTGTTCTGTGTGTTTGAGGTACCACGCACCTTCGCTGCGCCCCAAAAATTGGTATCAGAGGCGAGGCGGAGCGAACGGAGGTGAACCGGCGAGACGACGTCAAATTTTCCGGTGGCTGGAAAATTGAAAGTGGTCGGAAAATTTTTCTGAGGACAGATTCGAGAAGAGGACGGTGAGACGATTCTAACGGCACAAACGGCGAGGAAAACGGAGTTGAAACGAAGGAGATATGGCCGGTCAAAGTTTGGTCAAACCCGCGGGTGAACAGTAACCCCGTGCTGGAGAATAAGGCACTGTTCACGCCGCCGGTGACAATTCCGGCAATATTCCGGCGGGAATTCCGGCATGCCACGTCAGCGCCATGTCAGCAAGCGATCTTGACCGTTGAACATATTTTGACCATATCTCAGTAAATTGGTGTCCGATTTCGGCAATCCAGGAGTTGATTTCGACTATTTCGACCATTCCGGACGCATCCGTATGGTTAGTTTTTCAAAATTCGCACTCTATATGGTGGGTTCAGAAGGGTGCGACATCGACGGTGGTGATCGCGTTTTGCGACGACGACGATGGCTGGTGGCGGAACACTACCAAGATTTGACATCAAGAAGTTCGATGGTCGAAACAATTTCGGCTTGTGGCAAAGCACATTGAATGATCTTTTGGTGCAGTAGGGCCTGATCAGACCGTTGATCGGAGAAAAGCCCGAGACAACCAGTGCCAATGATTTAGAAGAGCTCGAGATGCGGGTCGTCAGCACAATTCGGCTATGTCTGGCGAATGAGGTAAAGTACACAGTGTTGGACGAGACATCACCGAAGGAGATCTGGAAGAAGTTGGAGCAGCGGTATATGGCGAAGTCGCTCACCAACAATTTGTTCCTAAAGAAGAAACTGTACCAGTTGCGGATGGACGAGGGAACGAATTTGTTGGATCCTACCAATGAATTCAACAAGATATTGACACAGTTATTGGGGCTCGGTGTGAAGGTTGGAGAGGAAGATAAATATCTTATGCTTTTATCATCCCTACCAAGCTCATTTGATGGGCTTGTGACTGCATTGCTCATGGGGAAGGAGACATTGAAGCTGGACGATGTGATGGCGTCGCTTCAAGATTCGGAGGCATTTCGAAGACCTTCGACGCATTCAGGTGAGAAAATCATGGCAATGCGAGATGATCAGCGTGGGAGGAGCCGACATCGACAGACAGGAGGTAAAGAATGGTGGCCAAAATCCAGGGGACGTGATCCGAGAAAAATCACGTGTTTTTGGTGCGAGAAGAAGGGTCACTATAAAAGTGATTATGGAGAGCGCAAATGGTACGTTGCTGGGAAGAAGAAAGTTGAAGAGGAGGATGTGAACATCACGGGATTATCCGCATATGATGAAATCTGCGTGACAACGGGAAGTTTGCACTCAGATGAGCGAGTTGAACGGGAAGAAGTGCAGTGTCATTACTGCAAACGATATGAGCATATGAAGCAAGAATGCCGATTTATAAAGAGGAATAATGAGTGGGCTCAAAATCCAAAGGAAGACGGATGGGTTCTGGATTCAGGGAGCTCAGCACACATATGTACGACGAGAGGTACATTTGATACTTTTCAGCAGGTGCGAGACTCGGTGAGACTTGGTGATGAGTCAACATGCGAGGTTCGAGGAGTCAAGATAGTGAAATTGAAGACACCCGGTGGAGCAGTTCGTAAACTGGAAGACGTGAAATTTGTTCTGAGGATGAGGTGGAACTTGATATCATTGAGTAGGCTCGATGCGAGAGGGTTCAAGATTTCCATAGCAGGTGGAGTGTTGGAAGTCTCACGTGGGGATGCAGTGAAGTTTACTGGGAAGGAGTCTCAAGGGCTGTATCATTTGATGGAGACCGCAGTCAGCCCGAGATCGAGTGAAGATGATGGAAGTGCCACATCATCTGGTGTGAAGAAGCGTGTTCGATTTGCTGATGATGTTTTTGACACCTGCAAGGAGATTGCAGGTCAAGCTTCTACCCCAAATTGGTTGTGAGGGGGAGATTTGTAGGGACCACTCCCAATTTGGGAGTGATTGGTGGAGTTTTTTGGTCGGCAGTAGGTTTTCTTCAAGCGGCAACCAACCACAGTGGACGGGCAGCTTTCATGGACCTCCAGCAGCCGGCAGGGAGGACTCCAAGGGTAGATGAGCTACCCTCCACCTACCGGAGACAATCTCATTTTTTCCCTCTATTTAAAGGGAGAAATCTGCTGTGTGTGTAAGAAGGGTATGTGTTGTAACTTGTGATTGTATCCTCCGTGATTAACCGGAGAGAAGGGAATAGAGAAGCGGCCCTGTTTCTCCCGTGGATGTAGGTCATATGACCGAACCACGTTAAATCTTGTGTTCCTCTGTTTTTCCTCTTGTTCTGTGTGTTTGAGGTACCACGCACCTCCGCTGCGCCCCAACACAACCTCAATACCCGAGCCCACCTCTAGGTTAACTTCATCTGCAACCAGTGGGATCTCATCATCCTCCTCCTCCATGGTACCATCTTTGCTTCACAGATGCACCGTTACAATGACCCTAACCAACAACACCATTCTTTCGGGGAAACTCTTTCAGAAAAGAAACCTCACCTCCATGCCAGATCCAGATCCACAATCACAACTAGGAAATTTTTTGAATTATAGTTTATACTCAAAATTACAACAAACCAAATCAAGTTCTGATTTGCATCATGACGACGCGCTATGTGAAGAGGAGCTTGTTGTCACCGCCGCAATTAAACCAGACAAGACTGCCACACCAGTTTGGAGATGCTGCAGAACAGATCTGAAATCGCCACTGAGCTAGAGTTTTCACTATTTTTTCACTAATGTGCTGAGTGAGGAAGAGTCGACCACCCGCAAGCCGCTGGGAGTAAGTAGCGCTCTCTCCATATAGAACCACAGTCGCTACTTTGGTGACTTGTTGCAAGAGGAGGTTGATTTAGTTTCTCCACTGTGAGGAGGTGGAGTCGCGCCGCAACTAGTCACCGCAACCTGTTGCTTAGCCAAGGAAGTCGCTGCCGTTGTGGCCAAGCCACACCAATGTAGAGGAGACTAGCGCTGGTATTCATGGAGGATTCTGAACCCCTGCTACCAGCCATCAACACATATTCTTCAGGAGGATGAGGCGACGCCTAAGAAGCCGCGTGACTGGATCTACACAAGCGCAACGCTGGAAGTCTCGTAAACCAAAACCCTCCCCCCATGTGCGCTAATATGGGTGGGGGGGAGGAAGAATATAAGAAAAAAATAAGAAAAAAATAAGAAAAAACATAAAAACTTAAACTAAAATTTAATTAGTTAAAACTTAACTAAATTATATAATAATAATAAATCTATTTAAATAATAATTATAATAATATATAAAACATAAAATTAACTATTAAAATAAAATAATTAATAAAAAATCAATTGTAAAAAAATAATAATATTGAAAAATAATTAATATATTAAACAAATTAATATAATATAATATATAATAATTTATAACTATTATTAAATAAATTAGTTATTAAATTAATTTTAAGATAAAATAACGAGGCTTATTAAAACTAAAATAATATGCTATAAATAAGATTAATTATTAATATTAATTAACATATTTAAATTAGCATTTTAATTATAATTCTATTTCAATAGAATAAATAAAATAATTAAATTAATAAAGTAATTTTTTATCTAATTTAAGTATCTAATAAAGTTATACTATTTAATTTTTAATAATACTTACACTAATTATATTACTTAATTAACAAAAATAAATTAAAAACGTAATAAATTTTATCTAATTGATGATTTAATAAAAAATTAACAACTATAATATTAATACTTATTATAGTAAATAAAAATTATCAACACATGTATTTATTAATTAACATTAATTAAAATTTTAATTTAACTTTAATTTAAAAAATAACTATAATATATTATTTATTTTCTTCATGTTTTGTACTATTTTTTCTCTATTGTGTAGGTTCATACGGGAATTGAAATCCCATCAATATTCACTTAACTAACTCACCGGGAGTTAGTTACAAGGGAAAAAATAGTGTGACATGTCAGTCATGAAAAAATGCATGTGTGCAGTGTACAAGTGAGGGACTTTAGAAGTCGGTGGAAACATGCAATGATGTGCACCGGATGATAGTGGGATTAAAAGCAGAGTTGCAGTTGAATTTTCAGGGACTCATTCCTTCGACGATCACGCCATTTTGAGAGTGAAGAACTGCTGGGAGAAGCACAAAAGATAAGCTGGAGGCCATGGAGTCCGAGAGTAGAGTAGTATTTGGGGAGTTCTCCTTCCCTTGTGTTGGAATTATTATACTCTATTCTAGTATGTTTTCATTTGTTGTATTGATATTTAACAAGTTAATTGGATAAATCTTTGAGCTTAGGTAATTACTACTTCCACTGGTTAACTTTTCTTCTTTTTTACATGAAGATAGTAATGTATTCAGTATTGATCGGAGAGATCAATACTCAATTCGTTCAATTGTTTTTTTACCACTTGAACTTAATTTTCAAAACTCAAAAATCAATTGGAGAGATTGATCATGGGCACATATTTAAAAAAATTAAAAAATTCACAATACTTCGGGACTTACGATGAGTTTGTCCTGTTGTTATTTTCAATACGAAATTTTTACTATTGATTTATTTTGGAGTAGGGAACTTCGAAGTTGACCAGCCTATGTGAGTTAACTTTTGGTGAGGGAAGTGATTCATTCTCTTTATGGTGGTACACTTCAATAACTTATAAGTGAATTGGAATACATTAAAAACCAGTAGAATGGAGACTTTTTTCTGGGCGTTTTACTTGATAGTTCATTTATCAACGTTTTTATACCTCTGTTTCTCTATGTGTTCAATTTTTTCATGCTTCAATTTGAGTTTAGATACAATATTTGAAATTTTAAATCACTTTATTACTTAATAAATACACATAAAATGGTAAAAAATATACAAAAGTAAAAACAATCTTCTACAATGTTGACAAAAGTGGAGTTTTTGAAGGTTTTTTAGAAGATTAGTGGTCAAATTTTCCTTCTCTGTTGGTTTGAACCTACTTTCCACATATACAGTAGTTAGTAGGAATATAAATTTTAAACTTTGACCAGATTCATTGATAGTCCCAGTCAAGTTTTTGGCACCATTTCCAGGGAAGGCACGAGATATTATTTCTAAAAAACCCAAAAAAAAATCATATAAAAAAAATCAAACAAAAATGATAATTTTAAAACTGTAAAAAAATCTGCTTCATTTACCACTGAATTGCTGCTGTTTTATGTATTGATGAACTCATATTAGTTCTATTGTTGTGCTATTTTGAACTTTTGTTACACTTTTCATGAGCGCAATAAATTTTTTTTGTTACATTAGCGCCTTCAAACTATGAACTAGACAAACATTTAACTGCTGCTTAAAAAAATATTGTAATAGAGAATCAGGATAATAGAGTTGATCAAAACATGAATGTTCCACAACCTATAGTTCCATCCCTTCAGTTACCTAGACTTAGGGAGTTTCAAATCCCAATTGTATCAAGTAACCCATCTTGTATTAGGTTAACCCCTAGGTCTAGGAACTATAAAATTAAGCAGTCTCACCTTTCTCGACATCCTTCATTCAATGGTATTCCAGGAGAGGATTCAATTGAGTTCATTAGAGAGTTCTATAGTTCTGTACAACAATTAACTTTGAGAGAGATTTTTGAGGAGTAGTTGAGATTGAGGATGTATCCATTTTATCTGAAGGGGAAGTCCAGGACTAGGTTTCAGAACATAGATGAAGAAATTTTTGAGACCTGGGAAGAGGTATTTACTGTCTTTATATGAAAATTATATCCTAGGAACACCACCTCTGAGATTAGGGACAAAATTTCTGGATTTTTCTAGGATGAGGGGGAGTTATTTCATAAGGAATGGGATTGATTTAGATGTCTCCTTAGACAAAGTACCAACCACCAGTTTTCTCCCCATCTACTCATGGAGACTTTCTATAATGATCTCACCCCTTATAACCAAAATTTAGTTGACCAATTCTATGGGGGTGACTTTTATAACTCCACTGCTGATGAGTTGAAACTTGTGTATGAAAAGATTTCTAAAAAATCTCCACACAAGATCTCTAGGAAGAGGGTCGTCCATAGAGGAGTAGTTAATCCTCATGCTGTTGTTGTTAGTGATAGGGTCCCAAGGGAGGAATGTAATCACTATGGGATGTTCGGTCACACTCATTCATGTTGTACTAATTTTGATATCCCTATCCATCTTGATGAGAGTGCCAAATTTGTGGACTTTTGAGTTAGGAACCAAGGGACAAATGATCAATTCTCCAATCAGTACACTTCTAGTTATCAAAATCACCCAAATTTGTCCTAGAAAGAACAAGGTGTCATAAAACAGACCACTAACCCTAACTACCAATCACATCCTAAAATTTATAACTCAAACCAATATGGGGATGAATCTTCTAATTCCCAAGTGGAGTTAAAGGGGATTTTAAAACAAGTTTTGGGAGAGATCAGTTCATTTAGGAAGGAAACAGATGGTAAGATTCAAAATTTAGAACTTGAAATAGTTAAAATGGCTAGGGATAAAGGTGATAAGGAAAATTTAATGCTTCCCAAAACTTCAATTCTTAATACAAGAGATAATATCATGGCTGTAACCACCAGATCTAGCCTTCACACCCAAGAAAAAGTAAAGCTACACTCTGGGAAAACTAAAACTGATGAAAAAACTGAATCTGGAAAGAAAAATATGCTTGAAACTAAATCTAGGAATCTGGATAGCTTTGTTCAACCTGAATATAATGTTGAAATTACATATGAATAAGTTCAAGAAACCAGGAAAATAAAGTGGGAATAAATCATGGAAGAAAATAAAAACAATGGAATAGAGGAGAAGGAGAATAATAAACCTGTTCATAAAAATTATGCACCTCCCATTCCCTTCCCTGAAAGAGTGAAGAAGAATAATGAAATTTACTAATTGAGGTTTCTTAAAATGATTCAAAACTTTAGTATCAACATTCCATTTGTGGAAGCCTTATATAAAATCCCTTCATATGTTTTTTTTACCAAAAGGTTTCTAAAAAATAAAAATTTTTGGAAGAAGTTGGACAAAGTTAATCTCAATGTGGAGTGTAGTGAGATCTTGTTAAAGAAGTTGCCTCCAAAATTTAAGGACCTTGGCAGCTTTATTATTCAATGAAAAATAATAGCAAGTGAGAAATTTATTTTTTTGTGTGACTTAGGATCAAACATCAATCTAATGCCTTAATCCTTGTTTAGAAGGTTGGGTATTAGGGATTTGAAATCAACTTCTGTTTGTCTTCATCTTGCTGACATGCCACTCACACACCCTTCAAGGAATGTGGATGATCTATTAGTGAGTGTAAGAAAACTAACACTATCCACAAACTTCCTTATTTTAGATATAGAGTGTGATGAAAAAGTCCCAATCATCTTAGGGAGACCTTTCCTTACTAAAACTGGTTCTATCATAGATGTTTCCAAGGGAAAACTCACTCTCCAAGCTATTGATGATGTGGAGGAGTTTTTAGTGTTTGAAAAATCTCTACATGGGGTTGGTTGTGATTTTATAGATGTTTCTAAGAATCAATGTTTTAAAATTGAGTTCCGAGTTGAGTATGGTTATTTCCCTCTTGAGGTCACAGAGATAATGATTCCCCAACATATTGAAACTTTTCTTTAGGCTTCAATTCCTGTCCCACTCCTTCCTCTAGATGAGGAAAATCTTTCCCTAGAAACCATTCCAGAGAGTGAGTCACATTCTTGTCAATAACTGTCTCAACCCGTTTTTGAAAGTTTTTTCTTATGACGTCTACTATTTAAGGGTTTCTGAAGTTAGATAGAGTTCTGGGAAGAATCCTAATGAAAAACTAAATTCTGCCTATTATGAGCTAGTGTATTTTCTGGGAACCTTCTTTCCCACTCAGTTTTATGTTGTTTGTGATGACTTCCAACTTGAATCTGAAAAATTTACATCATTTGATTCATCTGTGTACATTGGGTACCACCTATTGGAACCTGAGTATGATTCCTTTTTCCAAGAGTTTTCTGAGTTTTCTTTTGTGCAAGCTATGCTGGGAACATTCGTTGAAAATACTTAAGATTTTTCTGATGTTTTTTCTTCTATTTCATGGTGGGAGCTGATCTCGAAGTGTGGGGGAAGCAATGTAAGTATTCTTGATCAATTTTGTGATATTATTAGGAAGATATTGAACATTTTTAGAGTTGAGTAAGTGGTCTTTAGATCCCAAAATGGGCGGAATAGTATATTAGAAACTATTTTATTGAACGAACTTTTGAGAATGTTGTTTGGTACAATAGATGAGAATGTATTGGTTGATCCTATTCTTGAATCTTTAGATAAAAATGAAGTTCACAATGTTAATAACTCATTCACATTAAATTATCATGGATAGAAATATTTAGGAAATTTAAGTCTAGATGGGGACTATAAATCTAGCACTGTATGGGAGGAAACCCATGGTTTTTGTTGTGTTAATAAATAAAAAATTGTAATTAAATAAAGTATAATTGAATATTTTAAACTCAGTGTTGCATGGGAGTCAACCAATAGTTCTTTTTTTATGTCTACTTTTGTTTCTGTATTGTTTTTGTGGTGAATAAAGTGCTTATGTTTTGATTTTTCTGTATGTATTATCTCTGCTAGTTATTTGTACTTGGATTACATGTTCTGTTTTTATGATGTTGCTACTAGTGACATCTATGGAGTGGAATTCCCATGTTGGAAAATTAATGATAAACTTTAAGTTAGGGAAGTATCTTAATGTTAAATTTTGTTTCATTTCTCAGCTCCTTAATGCTTTAGAAAAAAACCTACTGGTTGTCTTGCTTACCCTGAATATTTGTCTTGTTTCAAAAAAATTCTTATACATGTGTACTAAAAAATTTGCTGCATGTCTTGCATAAAAAATTATGCGCTTTATGTTGCTATATTATAATAAATTTTTCTTATTAAAAAATTCTACTGCATGTTTTTTTCCACCTCAAAAGTCTGCTTCTATAAAAAATTCTGCATGTTCCTCTTTGCTGGAAATTCAAACTCAATGGTTTAAAACCTCTCACTGTATGAAATTAAGTGGGGGGGGTACATGTAGGCTGAGAAAATTTGTATTGAAACTGCTTTAGTTTTGGGTGTTTTAGAATTTATTCTTCTATTGTATTGAACATATTATTGAACTCAATCTATTAAAATGCTTACACACAGTACACTGTGCACTTACAAGTTTCATGCCATGTTTGTAATTTAATGAAAATCTGTGTCATTGGACATAATTGATAACGCATATACTTTCTTTTGAACCTGCTGTAAGTTAATATTTTTGGAAAACATTACATCTTGAACTTCAAAGAGAACCTTTATACATGTCATCTATCTACTAAATTGAAAATCTGTTTTAAACTATATTTTTTTAATTGTTCTTCTCCTAATTTGGAAGTCAGCTTTGGGAAAAAAGATGGATTTTAAGTGTGGGGAAGGGGGTCAATTCTTGACTGTGCTAAACTGTGCTAAATTTAAAGACATAAATTCCCACTAAAACTCAAAATTTCTTGTAAAAAAAGGGTTAAATTTTTTCAAATTCTTGCACAATTTTAGGATTTACACTGTTTTTCAAATGGCTCTTGCCTATGGATAATATTTCATTGGTAGTTAAGTTGTGCATTGAGTATGAAATTAATGATAATGGATGATTGCTGAGGGATATTTACTTAGTGGTTTAATGGAGATTTTGGTTTAGGCACTATCATTGAATGTTACTTTGGTTACATTTTTGTGGAGTAATGATCATAGCTGCTGGAACTGGAAGTTTGACTCTATCTTAGGGCCTTAATTCTTCTTTTTTTCTTTTAATTATTAAATTAATCACCTTAATGAGCCAATATAAATGAATTTTTATTTAAATCTTTTGGAACTGGAGTAGTCTGGGCATCTGGGATCCCACGGTGAATCACTTAGACCCTAGATGCTGGGTGTGTTTTTGTTTACTGTAAGCCCTATGTACACTTTGAATAGGTGCATTGCAAAGTTCTTAGCACATGATACATGGCTTAGGAAAAACATAAAGTGTTTAGGGTCAAAAATGTGTTCATTAAGGTGAGGAGAATGATGAACTCCAAACGAAGAATGAGACAAATTGTTTATATGGGAATCATTTAGGTTTTATCATAAATGTGATTAACAAAAAAGAAATAGTCATTATTTGGAACCTAGGTGATGATTCAAAGTACAAGGTTCCTCTATTAAGTTTATGATTCCACTAATATTTTACCTCTTGTAACTCTTGGGCTTAAAACCTGATCTTGGATTGAAATGAATCATTAAGTAGTATCAAATATGAGGCATGACATCTTCATTACTTTTTGATTCGTAGCTTTCTAGATTAATCTTTGGGTATTTGTTCTAGGCAGGACATCATTTGAACATATTTTTCAAAAAGCATGTTTTTATGTTTCTTTCCTCTATTTTTAAGTGTTGTACAGGTTACAGTTTGAGTTGAATCATAAACACTTTATCTGTTTTTCATAGATAACAAGACATGAAATTGTTTGAGGACAAACAATGTTTAAGTGTGGGGGAATTTCTTGTGGCTCTATTTTTATATAGTTTTTCCACATCTTTTATTTAATTTTTAACAATTTAATTATTTATTTTATCAATTTTTAATAAATAATGACACTTTTGTATTTTTATTACTTAATCTAGTAATTAATCATTTTTTATAATTAAATATGTGTTTTTAGTCTTTTATATAGTTAATTTAGTCTTTCTAATTATTCTAATTATTTTTACATATATTATAGTTTAATAAATTTAATCTTGAAATCATTTTAATAATTTTAAATGTTTATTATTTAATTAATTGTCATTTTTATTTGAATTATTCTAATGTAGTTTTTAATTTTAAACTTTAACCTTTAAAATAAATTTATTAAAATAAATTAAATATTTATTTATTATCTAGTATAAATATTCTGTTTATTAGATAAGTTAACAGTTTATGTTAAAGTTTAAAAAAAATAACTTGTTCTTAATTTTAAGTTTCCATTTTTTCATTTAATTAAATAACTAAGTTGTTCAAAATATTTAGTTAATTTAAATTATTTTAACTTCTTGTGTGCGGTTAATTCTTTGTATGTGTTTTTCATTTATCTTAATATTTAATTGTTTAGTTAATAATTATGTTGCTTTTATTTTTAGTTTGATAAATAATTTTGTTACATTTTAGTTAAAGTTAATTTAGTAGTCTTTAACAATTTAGTAAATTTGACTTTTGTTTTAATTAATTAAAACAAATCCAGTTCTGATTTGGATCATGGTGATGCGCCACATGAAGAGGAGCTTGCCGTCACCGCCGTAATTAATCAAGACGAGACCACCGCACCAGTTTGGGGCATCTGCAGAACAGATCTAACCACCCGCTAGTGAGGCGGATCCAACCACCCGCTAGCCGCTAGGAGGAAGTAGCGGTCGCTCCGGACAGAACTGTCATTGCTGCTTTGGCGACATGTTGCAAGAGGAGGCTGATTCGGGTTCTCCACTGTGAGGAGGTGGAGTCGCGCCGCAAGTAGTCGCCACAACCTATTGCTCAGCCGAGGAAGTCGCCGCCGTTGTGGACGAGCCGCACATGTGTAGAGGAGACTACCGCTGGTATTCATGGAGGATTTCGAGCCTCTACTACGAGCCCCCGATGCATGTTCTTCGGGAGGATGAGGCGACGCCTAAGAAGCCGCTGGACTGGATCAGCATAAGCGCAATGCTGGAAGTCTCGTGAACCAAAACCCTCCCCCCCTGTGCACCGATATTTGGCGGGGAGGAAGAAGATAAGAAAAAAATAAAATAAAATAAAAACTTAAAAACTTATACTACAATATAATTAGTTAAAACTTAACTAAATTAAATAATAATAATAAAAAAATTTAAATAATAATTATAATAAAATTTAAAATTTAAAATTTACTAATAAAACAAAATAATTAATAAACAATCAATTTTTCAAAAATAATAATAATATTAACAAATAATTAAAATATTTAACAAATTAATATAATATAATATATAATAAATTATAACTATTATTAAATAAATTAGTTATTAAATTAATTTGAAGATAAAACAATGAGACTTATTAAAACTAAAATAATATGCTATAAATAAAATTAATTATTAATATTAATTAACATATTTAAATTAAAATTTTAATTATAATTCAATTTCAACAGAATAAATAAAATAATTAAATTAATAAAGTAATTTTTTTGAATCTAATTTAAGTATCTAATTATGTTATACTATCTAATTTTTAATAATACATACACTAATTAAATTACCTAATTAATAAAAATAAATTAAAAACGCAATAAATTATATCTAATTAAAGATTTAATAATAAATTAATAACTATAACATTAATTTTTATTCTAGTATATAAAAATTATCATCTTATGTATTTATTAATTAACCTTTTAATTTAACTTTAATTTAAAAAATAAATATGATATATTATTTATTTTCTTTGTGTTTTGTGCTGTTTTTTATTTGTTCTCTATTGTGCATGTACATACAAGAATTGAAATCCCATCCAGATTCACTTAACTAACTCATCGGGAGTTAGCTACATGAGCAAAGACAGCGCGACATGCCAATCTAGAAAAAACGCACTTGTGCGGTGCACAAGAGGGACTTTAGAAGTCGGTGGAAACATGCGGTGACATGCAACTGATGACAGTGGGATTAAAAGTAGAGTAGCAGTCGAATTTTCAGGGACGCTCATTCCTTCGACGATCACACCATTTTGAGAGCGAAGAACTCCTAGGACAAGCACTAAAGACGAGCTGGAGGCTAAGGAGTCCGAGAGCAGAGTAGTATTTGGGGAGTTCTCCTTCCCTTGTGTTGGAATTCTTGTACTCTATTCTAGTATGTTTTCATTTGTTGTATTGATAACGAACAAGTTAATTGGATAAATCTTTGAGCTCGGGGAATTACTACTTCTACTGGTTAACTTTTTTTCCTTTTTACTTTAACACATTAATGTATTCGGTATTGATCGGCGAGATCAATACTGAATTCATTCAATTGATTTTTACCACTAAAACTTAATTTTCAAAACTCATCAAACAATCGGTGAGATTAATCGTGGATACATCTTTCAAAAAAAAAATCACAATACTTCGAGACTTACGGCGACTTCGTCCTATTGTTATTTTCAATTTGAACTTTTTAGAGTTGATTTATTTTGGAGTGGCGAACGCTGAAGTCGATCATCCTATGTGACTTAACTCTCGGTGAGGGAGGTAATTCATTCTCTTTATGGTGGTACACTACAATAACTTTTAAGTGAATTGGAATACTTTAAAAACTAGTAGAATTGATACTTCTCCCTAGGTGTTTTACTTGATTGTTCATTTATCAGCATTTTTATAACCATGTTTCTCTATGTGTTCAACTGTTTCTTTCTTTAATTTAGTTTAGATACAAGATTTGAAATGTTCAATAACTTCATTACTTAATAAATACACATAAAAGTGTAAAAAATATAAAAAAAGTAAAAAAAATCCACTCCACTGTTGACAACAGTGGAGTACTTGAAGGTTTTTTTTAGAAGATTAGTGGTCAAATTTGCCTTCTATGTGGGTTCGACCCTGCTTTCCTCATATACAGTAGTTAATAGGAATATAAATTTTAAACTTTTACTGGATTCAACGATAGTCCAGGTCAGATGACTCAAAAGAGATTAAAAGAAAAACATTTTAAAAACACACACAAACAGGTTTTTCATGTATCGAGTCAGAAATCAGAACTCAGGGTCCTGGTTTATAGATACGTCGACCACCGCACCAACAATGGACTCCCTAAACTGTAATCCGAACTCAATACACTTATCACTATTGCTCCATTTAAAACACAAACTCTTAGTTCTTAAGGTATAACCGACCGTCCTTTGATACCACTTGGTCACGACCCGTCCTCTAGGGCCCATTCCATGACTACCACAAGTCCACCTTCCATAGGCCAAGGGTTTGTGACTAGTACCGGAAAGACATATCACAAAAAGGTAAGGCATTTCCTTTAAACATGTACACACATAGACTAGGTACACAACAAAAGAAAACCACAATGTAGAACTACTGATAGTAAAAGTGTGAACCGAAATTAGAAATAGGGCTAGTATACAATCCAAACTAAAAAGAAAGTACAAAAAAAGGGGAATACGTGCTCTGAAGGTCATCTGCCAAGGATCCTACCTAATGGGTAGGTACAACTCATCGTCTGTCGTCACTGTCGCTCACCACTTCTATTAATCCCCTCCAAGCACCGTCTAGTCCTGGCTCCCCAAGTCTCAGTCAAGTTGTCTGTCATCTGCACAAGACACAACTAGGTGTGAGTGAAACCCATGTAGGGGAGAGTATAAAAATACCCAGTAGGGACCCTGAGGCGTCCAAAGGTCTCCCAGAATTTCACAAAGTAAAAACCATAAAGCATGATCTTAATCACAAAGCTTAAAGTAAAAGATAGATCACACCAGGTATAAAACTTAGAGAACATGAATAAAGATGATTAGTCTTAAGCTAGATCATTTTATTCTATTAGATAGCTCAGATATTTATTCATGAATGATTTCTCTACTGTCGATCCACAATGGGTCACTCTGACATTGATCCTCGATGGGTCGGTCTACGGCCTGTCCACATTGGGTCGCGCTACTGCTGATCCACAAAGGGGCACACTACTGCTGATCCACAGAGGGTCTCACTACTTCCGATCCATGGAGGGTCTCTCTCATGTATATCCATGATGGGTCACACCATTGTCAATCCATTGAGGGTAACAATGATTCCGATCCACAGAGGGTCTCTCTCATGCCGATCCACGTGGGGTCTCTCTTCACTTAACAACCAGCCATTGGATTCCTACACTTAGTGCACTTGAGTTCTATAGGTTCTTCTCCTTAAGATTTTTGTCATACCTCAATATCCACAAAGTCCCATGAAAAATTAACCCAAAGGGCCGTCTTGTCTTAAGGGTCCCAACGCGACTGACAACACGTCAATCGAACGCACTGTCTGTAAGATATAAGCAAAGTGGTAAATAGGGCCCGTTGTATTCGTGTCAGATCCAACCCAACCATACACCAACATCTTCCAAAACCCATGTGGAGTATCTCAAAAGGAAATAATAGTCATAAGTGTCTTCACATCATAGATGGAACATCAATCAGATGCCCTGTTTTTGAGTTACGTTAGATTTAGTGAAACAGGACCGGTTGGGTCCGGGTCCGGTAGGGGTCCGACCCACTTGAAAAACCTGGCTCACATGCGAGCTAGTTGTGTTAGACCAGATGCAACATGTCTGGTTCTCCCAACTCGAACCTCCAGTGGGGCGCTGCCCCTACTCTCGAAATGGCTAGCACGAGTCGACCATTGCGCCAGGTGAGTGGCCCGAGCAGGCCGCTCCGTCTCCCTCACGACGCGTCGGCGTTGTGTCTTCCACCCGGCATGGCTCCTTCCACCATGGCACAAGTGGGTACCGCTTCTCCACATGTCCGAAACCAGATTACCACCACTGCCAGTCTCTGGCACTACTGCACTGGCGGTGCCGCGCCGGTGGTGTCGTGCAGGCAGTTGTTCTACGAGCCACCGAAGATGCTATTGTGGTCTGTTTGCCTTCCGTTCTACACCAACAGGCCTCCTGGGTCCCCAGATTTACATTGAAGCCCACAGAATCACCTTTTTTCCATGTTTCTACGTCTCGCATGAAGAATGTACACAAATCAAGAGCGGCGAAGGGTCTAGGCCTTATTCGGATTGGTCCGCGCCCTCCGCGTTAGCGTTTTATCATAGGACTTGAATAATAATCATTATAATATTAAGAAAAACCTCAAAGTATTACCCCATAACAACCTACCGCAATAAATAATGAATCATGGATCAACCCATTGGTATGTTGATCCACATTCTTCGTATTATTCAACAATGGGAAAAGAGGGATACAAAACACATAAATCCCCTACCTGGATTCGGTGGAAACTATTGCAGATGAAGGAAGGAATCGACATTCGAAGTCATTCGTCGATGTCCATTTTGAGTTCTACAATGGTCTTCAATTGATCAAACTTCTATGTTGGAGGGTGAGGTTGTTGACATTTCATTAGATCTTTCTTCCAAGGGTTTTGAATTCGTTTACCAATGGTTTGAATAATAAATGAATTAATCCCCACATTGTGTTCATTATTGTGGTTCATTAATGAATCTTAATTAATGAACCAATTAAAAACACAGGTGTTGAAGTTACATAAACAAAGAAAATATTCATTTATTGATCTTTATTTAATGATTTTCGTTACACTGTGGTCCCTCCAACCATCTCTTAATGGTTGAAGAGGAATAAAATAACTCAAAGAGTTATTTTATTATTATTTTTTTTCTAAAAATTTCAAAAATTATCTTTTTCACCTGACCATTTTCGGTAAATTCTATGATTTTCCTAATCGAATCCTGGTGCTGTGAATTCAACGGTTCCCTTGGATTTTCAATCCGAACACTTGTTCAGAAGATAGAAGAACCAGCTTGCACGTTTATTGAATGTACCTTAAATAAATTTCAAAATTCCATTCAGGGCTCTCTGGGTCTCAGAATCACATTCCGTCGAATTTCACAGTCTCGAAATAATTACATATAATTAAAAAATTTATACATAATTTCTAGGTCTTTACATTTTTTTCCTTCATCAAGACCAATATGAGATACAATAACATAAGCATGAGTGAAAATTTTTATAGTATAAGTTTAAGATCATTGAGATCATGACCCAAACCATGTACACTGAACCACGCCATGAAAATCCCACCATCACACACCTTAACCTTAGAGAATTTTTGGGTGTATTAATGGGATATGTATAATGAACCTAATAATATGAAAATGTTTATTTTTTATAATAATTAATATGTTTTCATTTTATTACTGTTTCTTTATAAATTAGTTTTGATTTTTATACAACAGGACAAAAATTGTGTTTTTGGTTAGTATTAAAATTAAATTTAGGAATTTATCAATTAATGATTTTTTGAAATATATATTATTTTATAAAAATATTATTATTAATAATATCTATTAAATATAAATTATCATATAATTTTTATGAAGAATAATTTAATTTATATACGGGTTCGAGAAATGTTATTGTAAAAAACCCAACATTTCCTAGTAAATGAAAATTATTAGTTTAAAAGTGAAAATTCACATATTTACAGAATTATTTGGATGAAATAAATATTAATTTTATATAATAACATCAATATTATCCAACTGTCAACTTTCCATAATTTTTAGGCGGTTCAATTTTTTGGAAAAATTTAAATATGGAATAAATATATAGTGTCTATTATGATATCATAATAACCCAAAATGATGTAATAAATACTATAATGGGTATAAATGACCAAATATATGTTTCCATTTTAAAATAGTGTTATTTTATGATCTTTTTATCAATTCTATAAAGCCGTTATGAATCCTACAAAACCAATAATATATTTTATTGTTTTAAATTCATTTCTTCAAGAGTACGACTTACCTCCACATTCCCTGGGCTACTATATTAATATGTTCAGCCATTATCCTTATTAAATAGTGAAACACCCTATTTTTTGGAATGCATTTGAAAAAATGGGAATGTTTTTGGTTTTGGTAATTTTATTATATAGAGTCCAAAACCTATGTTTTTTGAATGATTAAGAATTCCATAATCATTTCATATATAAACCCACCCGAGCTCCCATTTTACTTAACTAATAAATCCTTGGAGAATGTACCTACTATTCCCTCCCCTATCTATAGTTCTCTTATAGTTACCTTAATCTCTCAAGAAGTTCATCCCAAGCATTTGGAATCACCCTTTTAAGCTAAGGTGTCTTCCAGTCCCTGTTTTATTCAAGAACCTCTTTTATGTTATTCTTATTAATTACAATTTTTACAAGTTCGGATATGTTAATAAATATACCATTTACTATTCATTTTAGATATAAATAATGATATACCCCGTTCAATCTAATAAATACCTCCCATGATCCATTACATACACATGTTATCATGCAGAAGTTTAGTAAGCGATCCTCTCTTTCTCCACTTTATTCGACTATCCACTTGATCTTATCTATTTTATCTTCATTTAATAATGTTGGTATATGTTCATCCATATCTTTATGTATAAATGAAGAGACACCCCTTTCAATTTCATCAATCCCTCCCATGAACATTTATATTCCCCTGTTATGCTGCTGAAATTTTACCACGATTATCCATGCGAATCATTTGTGTAGCGAATACCCATACCTACTTCCTATCAAGTGTACTAGCATTTATGAATTTATATTTATTTATTGTAATTATACATATATTTATTCCAAACTACTTTATCATATAATAAAATATAATGATAAATGATTCCATGTTTTATGATCAATGTTTCAAACATAATCATGAGAATGAAATGAATGTGACAGGTGTTCCTAGAATTATATAGTGCACTAATGCATTGAGTAATTTTTTAGTATCCTAATAAATCATTCAAGGAATTAGGGATTAAACCTAATTCCTAATGGGAATTTTTCTATCATGATTTCTTGGCAGTTATCCTTTACCTATGTTTATGATGTAGTGTTTTATGTTGTTTCCACATTTCTCATGTCGTATTTATGATTATAATTACATATCATGCCTTATTGTACATGTTTATGATTATCAATCCTTTTATTCCCAATTGATATGCCTATTACCTATCAGGTATTATTTTCTTTCAATTATTCCATGTTTATACCCTTATTGGGATTTATAGATCACCCCTTTATTAT
The DNA here is from genome assembly GCA_963277665.1 of Viscum album. Classification (NCBI taxonomy): domain Eukaryota; kingdom Viridiplantae; phylum Streptophyta; class Magnoliopsida; order Santalales; family Viscaceae; genus Viscum; species Viscum album. The sequence continues at coordinate 774,749,232 of OY728138.1, forward strand.
GTATATCCCTAGGTTATCCGATGCAGTTTTAAGTTCAAATTAATAATATGATAATGTCATGAAAGTTTTCCATAATTTTTTATATCCCATTTTATAAGTAATTATGTAATGTAAACAATTCCAAAAGTAAATATACTTATAAATCATTAGGGGTTGTATTATGTGTAATCTTATGTAATAAATCATGAATTAATGTGTAATAAATAGATGGGTTTCCATTGTGGGATGACCCATGTGTTGGTTGTGGCGTGACTTGAGAGTTTCCTTATGGTATGTTGTGATATATCCTCTTCACCAATGCTTCTTCAAAATTAAATCAATAATATAATGAAGGGTTTTATTTTAGGGCCTCAGTTTTCATCTTTATTTTCTTCCTTCTTGGTGGATCCCATTACGGGTGTGTGGGGCATGAGTTTGAGGTTGGTAGATATGTTTATAGAATATGTTGGATGAATTTCATTTCTCTAGTTTTGATAAATCATTTAATTAATGAAACCTAATTATTGAATTATGGATTTGTTTTTGTGGAATGTGTTTTTGATAAAATATGGATTTTAATTTATATTGGTAAAATGAAAATGTATTTTCTAATAATTGTGAAATGGTTTTCAGAAATGGTTTTGAAAACATGGTTATGATGAAACGGTTTGGAAAATAGAGAATATATGAATCCTTGGGTTCTTAGGTGGAATTTTTATACTAGGAACACTACTACAAAACGGGGCAAGCAGAGCGCGCCACATTTATCAGCGCTTTTTAAAAGCGCTGATAAATGTGGTCTTTATCAGCGCTTTTTTTAGCGCTGATAAAGACCCCCCCTTTATCAGCGCTAGTAAAAAAGCGCTGATAAATGGGGGGTTTTATCAGCGCTAAAAAAAGCGCTGATAAAGACCCCCCTTTATCAGCGCTTTTTTAGTAGCGCTGATAAAAGGGGGGTCTTTATCAGCGCTTTTTTTAGCGCTGATAAAACCCCCAATTTATCAGCGCTTTTTTACTAGCGCTGATAAAGGGGGGGTCTTTATCAGCGCTTTTATGAAAGCGCTGATAAAGACCCACCCTTTATCAGGGCTTTTATAAAAAGCGCTGATAAAGGGAAAATTAAAAAAATATATATATTAATATATAAATCTATTAAGCGATTTATATTGATATAATTATAATATTTATTTTATAAATACGTTTTAGAAAGGATCTATGGAAATATAATATTAATTTATAAGATGTTTAGTAAAAGAGGGTTATAAAATAAATTAAAAAATATTTTTAATTAGTAATTATGTAATTTTTACCAATTAATAGTCATTTAATGACACTTTTAATATAAAAAAAATAAAAAAAATTAATGAAAGATCCAAAATAAGTTGAAAATGAAACCCAAACTTCAAACGGCCATAACTTTTGATCCGGGACTCCGTTTGAGCTCCACAGCATATCAAATCGAAGCCTGCGACGAGCTCTACAGCGCTATGGACCGGTGGAACCCGTCCAAGGTTTATTCAAGGCCAAAAAAGGCCCAGAAGGCCTCCAAAACTGAGTTTTTAGTCGGGGTACCCCGATTTTTCACCGTTCAAACAGCTATAACTTCTGATCCCGATGTCCTATAAACCTCTACCATATATCATATCGAAGATCATTTCATGTTCTTCGATTTGACTGATTGTGGAGCTAAAACGGACTCCTGGATTATAAGTTATGATCCTTTTAACATTCAAACGGCTATAACATCCGATCCGGATGTCCATTTGGCCTGTACCGCATATCATATCGAAGATCGTTTCATGTTCTTCGATTTGACTGGTTGTGGAGTTGAAACGGACTTACGGATTAAAAGTTATCTTCGTTTTAACATTATCATAGGATTTTCACCCCCTCATTTCTATGGATTCATTCATAACTATATATATATATCTATGTATATATATATATATATATATCTCTGTTTGTGTGCGTGTATTGTATCTATGTATATATGTATGTATTTATTTATTTATTTAAAAACACACATAAAAACACATATTCTATAAATGTATTTGAAATTAACTTTATAAATATATATATTAATATACAAATAAATATACGGATAAAAAATTATATATATATATATATATTAATATACGAATATATATATATATATTAGTATAACTAAATAAATTTATTTTAATATGGATCTATATTAATATACGAATAAATATAACTATATATATATATATATAACTAGATATATCATCAAATGGAGAACAAAACAAAATGGCTAAGTGGTAAAGTGGCAGCGCGTTAGGTTGGAGGTACTGTGTTCGAATTCCAGTGGCAGCAGGGTTGTGCGGGACGCAAGGGAGGCGGGGTGCAGCGTGCGGAGCGTGAGTGGGGTGCGGGTTGGGGGGACATGCGCTGATAAAAGAGAGGCGGGGTGCAGCGTGCGGAGCGTGAGGGAGTGGGGTGCGGGTTGGGGGGACAAGCGCTGATAAAAGGGAGGGGTCAAGCGCTGTGAAAAAACCCCTGACGAATTATATATATATTTTTATTTTTTCAATTTTTTAGACACCTTTTATCAGCGCTAAAAAAAGTGCTGATAAAGGACCCTTTTATCAGCGCCTTTTTTAGCGCTGATAAAAGTACCCTTTATCAGCGCTTTTTGAGCGCTGATAAAAGGGACCCCCCTTTATCAGCGCTTTTTGAGCGCTGTAAAGCGCGGCGCTGATAAAGGGTGCTTTTATCAGCGCTAAAAAAAGCGCTGATAAAAACCCCCTTTATCAGCGCTTTTTGAGCGCTGATAAAAGGGACCCCCCTTTATCAGCGCCGCGCTTTACAGCGCTCAAAAAGCGCTGATAAAGGGGGTTTTTTAGCGCTGATAAAAGCGATTTCTGTAGTAGTGGAAATAATCTATGCATTATCTGGGGTACACTCATGGGGTGTACCTCTGTTCCCTAGGCCCATTATTCTAGCGAATTAATATTGTAATTTTTTGGGGATTCACTCATGGGGTGTTTTTATACTCCTTAGGCATGTGTTCTAAGGACATTATTGTGCACTAGTAATTGATTGTGGTTAAATTATTATGTTTTCCTGACCTATAGTGATCCTTGGCATGATGTTACCTGTTCTTTTGGCTTGTACTAGTTTAGATTTTACTACAAAAAATTTGATGATGTGATATATGCTTTGTGATGATTTGATATGATAACTTTTATGTAAATTTAATTATTTAAAAATGTTTTAACAATATTTTTTTTGGAAATGTATAAAAAGGTAAATTTATATGTTTCTCCATGTTTTTTATATAAAACTCATTAGTTTCTTATCATGTCATGTTTTATTTGAATTTGATCATGTTTGGATTATTGTATAGAGACTTGTTATGGAACACCTCAGTGGGATCCTACTGTGCCTATTTATTTAAAACCATACACACCCCATCAGTGGTGTATTTACCTTTGTATGTCATTTTATGAAGGTAAAGGAAAGGTGACATAGAATGGATTCATGGTTTCTATCATCTTTATCATTGTAGTTGGTGGTGAGATGGTTGGATTTTTCCTATGCATACACATGAAGTATTTTGTTACCTATTTTAGTTGTCCTTAGATGATTTAATTTGTTTTTTTTCTTAATTACATCACTTCAGTTGTTGATATTTTTAATGTTGATAATGAAATTATGAATGTTTTCTTAGATTATTTATCTGGGATTCATCCATAGTGGGATGTAGAGTTTATGATTGAATTGGTTCTAGGGACATAACCAGTTTTGATAACTTCTAATTATATTCAACTAGAAGATCTGATAGAGCTTAATATTTCATTATAAAACCTAATGGAAAAGGATTTTGTTCACCCAAGTGTTTCACCTTTGGAATCCCCATTTCACTTTACCCGAAAGGCATAAAGTTCACTTTGATTATGTGTGGACTATTTGAAGTTGAACTGGGAGGTAGTTAGGAACAATTATCTTTTTACACATGTGGTTTATTTTTTTAATAAGTTAAATGGAGAATATTGATTTTTGAATATTGATATTTTGTCAGGTTCTCATCGGCTTAGAGTTTGTGAGTGTGATGTATTGAAGAATGCATTCTGAAGTAGTTATAATTGTTATGAATATATTGTGATGTTGTTTGGTCTAAACAATGCTCCTGTTGTTTTCATGGGTTTGATAAATCATATATTCAATCAGTATATTCACAATTTTTTTGGTAGTGGTTATAGATGATATTATTGTTTTTTCAAGATTGATCATGGGATGAAAAACCATCTGAGTTTTGTTTTGAAAATCATGATAAGTCAGGGTTTATATAGAAATATCTTGAAATGAATGTTTGGATTCAAGAATTGAACTTATTGTGAATTTGATTTCTATGTGTGACTTATTAGTTGATCCTAAGAAGGTAATGGTTTTCTTGTCAGGGGAAGACCCACAAAATGTCTTTTAGATTCATAGTTTCTTTTGTATTTATGGATACTATCAATGATTTATCATGTATTTCACTAGGCTTTCATAATATTTGACTACTATTACAAGGAATGGGGTGAAATTCACATGGTGTGAAATGTGACAATATTCTTTTGATGAGAAAATATAACATATATCATGATATTCTATATTTATCTTACTTAAGGATGGTAAATGTTATGTTGTTTTCAATGATTCTTATGCTAATAGTTTGGGTTATGGGCTCATGCATGATGATTATGCGGTGGATTATGGATATAATAATATTTTAAGTCATGATAATAATTACCCAATCATGATTTAGATCTTTCTACATTTATTTATGCGCATAAGTTTTGGAAACATTTTTTTAGGAAAGTTTTATAGTACTATCTGGAATAAGAGTTTTAGCTACATATGTTTTTAGAAATACTTGAATATTAGAAAAAAATAATGGGTTGAATACTTTATTCTATTTGAGTTCAATAATGACTACAACCCTAGAAATGGTAATGTCATTATAGGTACTCTTAGTTGTAAAGTTCCATGAAAAGATATTTTTTAATCAAAGGATGATTGAAAACTTATGGGGATTTTTTCTCAATTTAATCTGAATGATCAGGAGGGTGTTTCAAGAATGGTTTTGACCAATTTTCATTTTTCATCATCTCTCCTTAAGTATATTATATAAATTCTATTGAAATATTTAATGTTCCGATGAATTAGAGAATCCTAACTTGGTGGGGAGACCATTTTGGGTTGGTATCTCTCCTTCGATGGTATTTATTAGTTGAGGGGTTGTTTTTTTCCCATCATAAGTGAGGAGATAAATTTTGTTTGATTTTAATGGTTCATCATGGTTGTTTACTATAGAACAGTGGAGATTTATTATTACATGATGCGGTGATTCCTGTCACTGGGTATGAAGCATGAAATTGCTGATTAAATGTCCCGCTGTTACACCTTACAAAAGATAATGTTATATCATTTGGAGCCTTCTAATTTTTTTCAGCCCCTTATGGTTTCAGTTTTGTAAATACAATGAGGTATCCATGGATTTTATTGTTGGATTAATATTTAATCCTATAGGGAGGGATGTTATATGGGTGGTGATTGATTAGTTGACAATTTTTGTTCATTTCATTCTGATCAGGGACACCACAAAAGTTAAAGATTTGGATATACTGTATATACCGAATATTGTGAGGTTACATGGGGTTACTTATACCATTATTTCATATAGGGATCCTAGTTTTACATATAGGATCTAGAGGAGTCTCTTAAAGGATATAGGGAACTGAATCATATTGAGTTCAACTTAACATCAATATAGATACAGTAAGAAAGAGTTTGCTATTCAAATTTTAAAAGATATTCTATGTGTATGGGTCTTGGTATTTGGTGGATCTTGGGATATTAATCTGGGAATGGTTGACTTATCTTATAAGAAATGTTATTATTCATTGATCAATATAGATTCTTTCAATTCCTTGTATGGTTTCTCAGGCATTCCACCACATTGTTGGTTGGTGGTGTGTGAAGATTCTTTGGTCGGGATGAGTTTGGTTTTGTATAATTCTATGAGGATTCAGGATATATGTTGACATATGGTTAAAGAGAATAGCTGAAAATAGTCTTCTATAAATCATAAGTGTCTTCATTTAGATTTTTATATAAGAGAATTGGTTTTCTTGAAAATTTCTCATCGGTTGGGTCACCATCGACTTGGGAAATATAAGAAGTTGGCTCTAAGATATATTGGACCCTTTGAGGCCATCTAGAAGCTTGATAAGGTATCCTATTGGTTGTAATTTATGTCTTAGTTGACATGAATTCATGATGTTTTTCACATATCAAAACTAATAAAATATCATCATGAATACTCTCATGTTTTGAGTTGGGAGGAGATTGAGTTATAAATTGTTGTTTTTGTTGTCGATAAGACATTAGAGATTATTAAAACTCAAGGGAAAGTATTTTATGTAGAGTTTATTCCATTGGTTATACTTTTATGGAATTATTGATCATATTCTCATGAGATATGGGGTCATGATTCATTGATGAGGGAGCGGTGGCCTCACAAATTTACTAGAAATCATTATTAAACATGGATTCTCAGGGATGAAAAGTATTATGGTGGTGTTTTTGTAACATCATGATACCAGGTTCTAGGTATTTTCCTCCTCTTTACCGTTTCCCCTCTAAAATTAGGTACCTTTTGGGACTTCTATGATATGGAATAGTTACTAAGAAAAAAGACCTATGTTCGGGGATTTAATGGAGTTTTGGTATAGATGTGTTGATGAATTTTCATGGTCCCCCTGAGTTTTTAGAAATATTGAGTAGGTATATGGTTATTGTGTAAGAATAATGGGTTTCTATTATGTGATGGGAAGTTACACAGTGTGTAAAAGGCTTACACGAAGTTTAATGGTAACACAAGTCGTGATGTTTGCAAAAAACATGAAAGCAGTACATTCCATGAAATGGTTACACTATTTGTAACATTGAAAACCTTATTTTATTAAAAAATAATCATGTCTATTAGTATACTTGATCCATATGGATTATATTCTTTTTAAATGGGTTATATATCATGAAAAAATTGGGAGTCAGAATTTTAGGGTGCTTTATCAACTTAATTTTCATTCATCCTTCCACCACCCTCTTTTCTCTCAACCCATGGCCCCTCTCCTATGATTATAGGAGTATTATTTCGATTTTCATTAATTAATTAGACATTGAATCATCATGGAATTTGGATTACATCTCTCTAGGTAAGTTATTTTTTATACTTCTTCATTTCATTTAATTATGGTAGCATCGTTGTGTTTCACTATTTGTTTTTCTGATCTATGGTGATGTTTCTTATTGATTCTCTCTAGATCCACTATAAGATCTCATTTATGTGTCTATTTACTTGTTGGTTGGGGGGAATTGGGTGTATGTTCTAGATTTATGTGTGATTTACTCTTCTCTGTTGATCCATTTTCCTAATTAGATTAATTATAAGATTTTTAGATTGGTTTTAGGGACTCAATTTTCATTGCTTGTTTCTTCCATATTGTGGATTTGGTTGTGGGTGTGTGGGACCTACATTATGAGGTAGCTATTTCTATCTTAATCCTATGTTGGTGAAAAATATTACTCATATTTTTGATTAATTGTCTTACTAAATCAACTGGAATTATATGATTTTTTTGTGGCATTGGGATATTATAAAATATGTTTTTCCCTTATTTTAGTAAATGGAAAAGGGTTCTCAAAACATTGTGAAATGATTTTGTGAAATGGTTTCCAAAGTGTGGTTTAATGTAAATGGTTTGATGAACTATTTTGGAAAATAAAGTACAAGGGAAACAATATTTACTTAGGAGGAATGTATAGTAATATGTCTCATCTACTGTCTGGGGTTTTTCTCACGGGGGATTCCTCCGCTCACTAGGACCAATTTTCTATGGTCTTGTTAGCCATGTTGGGGGGTCACATGTGGTGGTGTTAATATTTTATCTATACACAATACATATTTCTAGTTCCTTTATGTATACATGTTTTTTTATGTTAGGTTTGAGTGTCCTAGCTATCCTGACCTAGTGTGATCCCTAGTCTGATGTTACATGTGATTCTACTTTTTTTTATTGAACTTACATGGATTTTATATAATATGTGATGGATTTTTTGTTTTGAAATGTTATATATTTTTATAAATTAATATAAAATTATTTTAAACCGACATACTAGTTTTATTCCTAAATTTTGAAAAGGCTAATTTGAACTATAATTATATGATTTTGATATAAAATCTTGTAACTATTTTTATGCTTTATTTTATTTAATGTAGATCATTTTGGGATTATTGTTCAGAGAATTGATATAAAACACATGGGTGAGAACATAAAAAGCCTATTATATCACACAATGTTTACCCCTTCTACGGGTTTTAAACCTAGTTATATCCCTCAATTCATTGAAATCCAAGGTGCCATAGAAGGGAAGAAATGTTTCTGTCAACTGAGTTGGGTAGCTAGTGGTGAGATTGTGGGAGTCATCCCACACTATCACATGTAATATTTTATTTCCTGTTTTGGAATTACTTTTTTTGTTGGACGTGTTCTTGGAGATTGTTTCTAATCATGATTTGTTTAGCTTCCAATGTCTTTTTTTTTCATACCATATTTATATAATTTCAATTGTTTTCATTGTTGTATATATGTTCCATTTTGTTTCTTTAGGTTTGGATAAATCATTCCCTCTAATTGTTTTTTGGATTCCAAGGTTCTAGATACCAAGCCACATGGATTAAGAATTCCCTTCGGGTATGTGGTAGATCGGGTTGGGTTCCAGTTTGAGACAATATTCATGTCATTTAATTACATTACTCTACTTTAAATTTCTTTGACAAAATAGTGTTAACTTTGATTATATACATTTATTTATGAGGGTAATTATTCATTTAACCATAAACCATTACTCAATAGAGATTTAACTGGTCAGATGGATCCTCATGCTCTGGGTAACCTTTTTTTCTCCTCGCACTAGGGATCCTTCCTAGCATCACCTCTACCTTCATCTCTTCATCCCACTCATAATGAGAGGTTTTTCTCCTGCACGCTTCTCCTTATATCATTATCTTCCCCATGTTTTTATTATTTGGTGTATTCCACTCCTTCCTTTGAATATTTGTTCACCCTCCCTATATTGATTGGAGATACTGAAATTACTTATTTAAAGTCCGCATCCACTACGGTTATCACTATTTCTTCTTGAACCACAATGAATAAACCCAATATTGGTGTAAATTGATGAAACCCTATAGATCTCGAATTCAGTTGGTGCTGGCATCTGGTGAGTTTTTTTTCTAATTTATCAGCCTGTTTCTATTTTTATTTTCACCCATCCTTTCCTTGTTGTTGTTTTTTTCTGACAAAACTCTTCCTATCACTTCCTTCATTCATTATTTTTGGGTTCCCTTCAGATGGATCTTGAGTCTCCTAACATCGATCATAGTTTTCAATACTCATACTCTACCCATATTACCTACCCACCATAAAACACTCCATTTTTGTTCAATCGTGATAGAGTTTTAATATTTTTTGGGATGGTGGCGGTAGTTGTGCAGAAGGATTTTCCCTTTTAGTTTTATTTAATAACCTTTTTTCCTTCTATGATTTTTATTCCCTTTCAGGGTTGAAGCCTATTTTTATGGTTCATTGTCATTAGGTGGTTATCTGTATTGGCTTCTCATGACTTTGGGATTCCCATTTTTTAGACAATGTTCTATGATAAAAATGATTCTGGTTTTGTAAGGCGATGAAAGTTTCCAGGTGAAAGAGAGTTTAGGTGTTTGTTCTGTGATGATTATGATGATTTCATGAAATTATGGTTCTTCATTATACTTTCATAACTAGTGGTGGTGGTGGTTTAATTATTGTTCTTTGGGACATGGTTCCTAAGGATGGGTTTGGTGGTCATGGTGATGGTTATAGCTCGCTGTTGATGCCTTAGTATACTCCATACTCTACTCTTGATGCATGATTCCATCAATCATCTCCCAGTCAGACTTGTATGGGTGTTTTCAAGGTGTCTTAGAATGTGATGTTTGAGAAGTTATAACCATCCAGGAGGAAACTCTCAAGGTTCCTTTTCCACTATCTTTAGGTCCACACTAGGTTTCTTGTTTATGATGGTTTTGTAGCTACTTCAACATGTGGTATTCATGGTTATGGTGTTCTATGAAATTATGTTATGGTGTATATATAGTGGAGATGCTGGATTCTAATGGGAGACTCTCATCGACGCACTAGTGTCGATGATGGATGTTGTTTTATATCTCTATTTTGGGTAAGGTTTGTTACTGGTCATCATGGTGGAAATGGGAATAGTTTACAAAGATGACGAGATAAATATGATTTAAATTTGATGATGGGTATGAATACATGGTTGATGATATTGAATCGACTTGAAATACATCGATGTAGGATGTGGATCACAACTCAAGATCATGTAGCTTGAGGTGTTTTAGTGGTGCTAAGATGGATGTGTATTTAATTTTTTGTATTTTTTGTATTTTTTTGAATAATGTTTTTGAACATGGAATTTGAATTCCAGTTTTTTGGTCTATGAATTTTGAATTTTGGAATGTGTGGTTACAACTAAACCATAAAGTTTTTTATAAATTAAAAAAAATATTGGAAAATCATATTGATTTTTCATGAGGGATACATACGAAGAAACTTATTCAATTTACAAATTAGGGATGTATTAAAAATCTGCATATTTTTTATTTTAATAATAATTTTTGTTGATTATGTAAGAATGTTGAATATATATTATTTTATCATTGATATTATTTCTCTAAATGAGTTATGATCACAGTATCACTTTTATTGACATGGGGAAAATTATTGTAATTCATCATGTTTTTATTCCAATATTGGTGATTATTATATGAGTTGATTATGTATTATTTATTTATTTTTTATACGATTAATGCACTGGACATAAAAAAGTATCCAGTTAGACACATAATTATATTATCCCTTGCTAAATTGATAGGTCTTAGGAGTCAAACATGGTTGGGTATATGGTGTGTGACTGGCCAATTTCACAAGATGTCTTGACTATGGTATTGACACCATGAGTAATGTCTTTTCTTTAACTACGATGAAATGAATGATCTATTAGTTGAGGCCTTGATAACAAGATCATGTTTTCTAAAATTATTCATTCCATCACCATTAATTCATATACTATTATCCATTTTATCTTTTTATTTCATTTAAATACATGGATATATTATTCCCCCAATTTTCATTGATTATGAAATATTTATGATTGCTTATTATTACTATAATATTTATCAATGTTTATTCTATTATTACCATAGTTTAATGTTTTATTTTATTGATTATTTGAGATAACCCATTCCTTTTCTTCCATTTCACCATGTTATAATGAAAATTATTTCACATTATGGGTCTAAAAAGTTTGTTTTTTTTGGAGAATTTAATTAGATTTGTTAATGACTTTTTATTGAATAAATATATTCTTATAGTGAAAAACTATTTCTTCAGTTTGGAATGACATAGACTCTATTAATTTATGATTTTCATTAATTCCCTAAATATATAAAACTAAATGTTTTCTAGAATGTATTTCATAAAATATTATCTTCATGATAGGTAATTATTGGATAGTTATGTCTGGGAATATATAGTTGGTATAGAAACTAGTATTAAATCTATGTGTTTATGGCATGAGATCCCAGATTACAAGTCTATTGAATCATATTATATCACATTGTTCATACTTCATTAATTTTTTTAATATAATATAAAAAGGTAAAAATGTTATAATTATAAAAAATTATTTGGTATTAGTGATTAAACAGTCTGTTTATTAAAGCCTTGGACACCATTCCAACAAATGAAATTTTTTCCAACACAGTTGGCCTAAGAAATTATCAATGAATTAAGGTAAATAGATTAAAATAATTAATTCTTAATAATATTATTGAATAAGCATCAACTAAAGATCCATGCTTCATAATGTTTTATAATACCATCCATGAATAGAGATTAATAAATTTAAAGAGCTTTGTGTGATCTCAGAGAAAGTACCAATTTGAATTTATTTAATATATATGAAATGATATGAGAGCATGATTTAAAGATGAAAAAGATGAGTTTGATATTTTTTATCGAATAGTCAATTGTACCTCATGTATGAGAAACCGCGTGTTGATTAATGATGATAAATTTAATCTTATTTTGAAAAATTGATGTAGTTGTTGAAAATCTCTAATCCTTGAGACTCTATTTTTATCAAATGACAACACACTTAGTAACATAAATAATGGAAATATTTTTTTTAATTAAAGAATTTGTAATTTACTTGATATAAATAGTAGATAGAGATATCTAAATAAAGTGGACTATTAAAATTATATGATAGTAAAGGTGGTTGAAAAAAATCCTGAATAATTATGATAAAGATTTTTTTTATGATGAGATAAATATAATAATATTTGAATTTTCTCTATGATGAAAATTTAAATGGTTGATATTTACCTTTTAAATGCTTTTTAACATTTATTAAATCAAGTCAACATTTATGAGATCTGGAACCTCCAATTAAATTTGAATAAATGAGTTCAGATAATTCACTAAAGACAATGTATATGAAGATTATTGATATAAATGAAAGATTCATGAATATATAAAATTGGTTGATAATGTTATTCATTATAGAAAAATGAGTTATATGTTGAATAAGTTGACATGTAACCTTCACTGAAATAAGTAAGTATAAATATAAGTAGAATAATTAGAATAAGAAGAAGAATAAAATTGTTAAGGAAAGTAATTAGTTGTCAAATAAGGTGTTTTTTGATACACTATCATAATCTTATTAAAAAAACTAGGATTATAACTTTAGAGAGTCACATATATAGATTTATATTAGCATGTAATGTATTTTTTTACTATTTTATTGGGTTTTTATAAAATATTTGTTTTTTCATGGATTTTCATTGGGTTAATTCCATATTAGACTTGGGTTGTGTAACTCTATATAAATTTATCACTAAGAATTATAAGGTTTGAAATACTAAAAATGTGAGGTGAATAAGTATTATTTTTTTAAAAAATGTTCTATATTCTTTTAATTAAAATATTTGATAAATACAAATACATACATGGGTTTTTTTGTATAACCAATAGGGGAATTCCATTTTTAAAATGATTCATGAAATATGATATGTCCCTCTAGAAACTAAATATCATGATGCTTTATAATTATTCACAATTTCATGAAACTTTAACATGTAACCATACCAAAAGAATTTATATAAATTTATGTTCCCCTCCTATAATTTTCTCGAATAATAATATATAATAGCATATTATTTTTATAACTTGATGTGTTTCTACCATACAATCATGAATGAAATTGGAAATTTTATTTTTAATTTTTTTATTTTACTTTGTTACTTTTTTGTTACTTTTTTTACATTTTATATTACCATTTATATATTTCTTTCATTATTTATTTATATTTTAAATTAACTCTTATTTATTTCATTTCATTTTATTTTGAACATCTTTTGTTTATTCCAGTTTCTAGTTTTTTTAAATTTATATTTATATCTAATTTTAGAAAGATTTTTTTTCATTTTGTTCCTCCTACTATTTTTATTTTCATTTATTTTATTTGAATTTAATTTTTTCTTATAGGTAAAAAACATGTAACAAGAAAAAAATAAAAAAATAAAAAATAATGATATATAGGGACTAAAATCATCATATTATATACCAAGGAATCGACTTATGTGAATACCTCAATAGTCCACCGAATTATTATCTCCCTTTTTGGATAAATAACTATTTACATCACTCATTATTGTTTTTAGAAAGAATCATTTTATAGAGTTTATGGTATAGGTCTATGTTATACTAATTATACAGTTTTTGGCTTCCTTGCACTCATCATTTGTCAAAATTTACAACTATGACGGGATTGAGGGATTACATGTGAAACATTCATCCATATCAATATGAAACGTCAATTCTAACCAAATAATGACTAATAATTACGTCACATACACACCTCAAATTACACATAACAGTTTGTATGGCATAATTCTACAAAATATTCTTCAATCCACTAGAGGGAGGCTAATAGAAAATATTACATATGATCCACAGAAGGAAATTTTAGAGATAATTCACTCTCTTGCTCATTAATACCTTCATATTTTCATGAATATATTGATTACTATAAGGGTGGTTAACCCCAATGTGTTTATAAAAAATGAGAAGGATTTTAGGATTTTTTATTGATGAAGGTTCCCTATCCAACATTAATTGTTAAATATTAAAGAATATGTATAGTATGGATGAAATCGATTGAGGGTGTATCATCATTAGGGGATTCAAAAACTAATGAGCCATGGAAATGGGCTATGAGGTTGTACTGATGGAATTTATATTCACATTAGGTTATGGAAAAAATATGGACATGTAACCTTGGGATTCATCTTTTTTTTAGTAATTTTCCCATTAAATGATCAATACGAGGAGGATTAGTACCACATGCTAGAGATACATCATCTAGTAGAGTAGCCTTAGTTATAGGAGAATCCACTATAGTGACCTTGGATTATATTAGGATCATTCATGAAATCATGTGATATCATAATATTTGGGTTTATGTTTTCTTTTATATCATCTATACTATATAATTAACTAAACGAAAATCCTATATAGTTTATGTGTGATATTACTCCCCTAATCTACTTGGATTAATTTGTGGTGTTTATCATAAGCATTAGAGGATGTAGATGATATAAGAGATCCAGATGGACATATCATAAAATCATCATGTTCGAAAATAAATATCATGATTTCATGGTGGAATTACCTAAACTAACATCACCAAAGAACCAGGTACCCATGAGATAAAATAAAAAATATAATAAGATATTTATAAATTTATTTATAAATAAATTATTATATTTTAAATAATTTATATTTTATTTATTTTAAAAAACAATTACTTCTCCTCAATGGAACTCACATGAATGTGGAAACCATTGATATATTAATTTATATAGATTATATGATCATATATATGGAAAAAATATAAAAAATAGAAATTATTTGGAAATGTTTTTGTCAATCATACAAATCATTATTTTTTATGATAATATACCATTATTTAAAATAATTTATATAGAAAATGTTTATTTTTAACACTTTTTTAACATCTATTCATTGAAATAATTTTTTTAATTACAATCACTAAAAAGACACTACCTCATATTATTCATTTTATTCTAATAATTTTTTTGAGCGAATATTTAAAAATTCATAATATTAAAAACATTATTTTATTTTCCAATACGAATATTTTAAACATAAAAAACATTAGAGATAATTATTCCATAAAATATTAACATAATTCTATATCTTAAAAAATATTTCTCATTTAAAAATTAAATGAATCCTACTTAATTACATAATCCCATCTAATTAATTTTAATAGTGGTGGGGTAATAATTTCATAAAAAAAGTTATCATATGGGATTTGAGTTATTTAATCCCAATATAACATCTGTACTATAGATCATTTCAAATAAATATATCTCTTTCTAAAAAAATTTATTGTCAGATTTAAAAATATGTCCATTTTTTTGACAATTAGGTTTTAACTATAATTGTTTTAGGGTACTAAGAGAAATTATTAACCCATTACTTAAGAAAGAATGATGTTTTATTATAATACATTTTAATGTAAACTTTGCAACATAATTTTTATGTTGGGATGTTTAACATATAGGGACAAGTATATTTATTTCTTTGAGACGCAAAATATTATCATATTTTGGGAGTATAGTTTGAGGGAATAATTTTATTTTATTGAATATATTTTATCTTTTTACATTTATTTTCACCAAAAATCTTCTAAATTTTCCACCGTCATACCACAACTTCCAAAAATTATTTACCCTCTATTTATAGTCATTTTGATTAATGTTTTCATTTTATTTCTATCAGATGAGGAATTAAATTCATTGTAATGATATGATAAGTATCCATTGTATATTGAATTGAGAATAAAATTAAATATATTTTTTAGATATATATTATTACAGGGGAGGAATGTTTTAATGGGGTAAGGATGATCCTAATTGTAATTTTAGAATATAATTAAAATGTGTGTGACTTGAATTATTTATATAGATTTATAAAAGAAAAAAAATAATTTACATGAAATAGAAAAAGGAATAGTTAATTTTGAAAAAAACATTCTGAGTTATGTATGGTGTTTTACAATGTTTTTAGATATATTCCCTCTTTATTTTTCATGTTTACATATAAGATAATGTATTATAAATGGATTTATCATTAATTTTTTGTAGTTTCACAATAAATATGACTATTTTTAAAACAAACTAAAAATTTTAATCAGTTTTTTAGATTTTTCATCAAATTCCTTTCAGAGGAGTAAAAAAATATTTTGTGATAATGGTTATAATTTTATAGATATATGCTGAAATTTTTAACCTATATCTATCAAATAATAAGATTTCATTAAAATGGTAGAGAGTTTCATGGGGGATATACACATTTTTCATATGTGATTACATTTTACATAGTTATAAATTAGTTTAAGATTATTATGTGATTTTTTTGAATATATTTATGAAATATTTCATTACTTCATGGCACTTTCGCATTATTCCATGGAAAAATATTTTAAGAAATATAATTTTTTTCTTTATGGGTGATAATACAAAAAGGTTTGGTGGTGCACTTAGAAATGGTATTTTCAGTTGTGAATAATGAAGAATATTATCTAGTAGAATATTATCCAACAATGTAGAATTTAAATTGGGTTGTTAAGGCTATACATTACATTTATTTTTTCTAATTTATTTCATAGTTATATTAATTTACGCCATTGAAATTGTCTTTTGGGATAAGAGAAAACTCATTGGAATTTTTTTTAGGACCAATGATTTTTTTTAAAACATTATTTAATCATATTTTTAATTAGAGAAAACTATGTTTAACATTCAGAAAAAATAATTATTAAAAATAATTATTGATTAATTTTTAATTTAAATTATTTTATTCATAAAAACTTAATAAATTATACAAAACTGTGTTTACGTCTTGAAGAATAAATAGAATAGTGGGAATGATCTCCCTTACTCTCTTTATTAACATATATTTAACATTTTATAAATAAAAATAAGGTTATTTTTCTATAGCATATTGAATTATATGATTATGTGGAATCTAGTTCCATCATATCACTATTATTCATGTATTTTTGTTAACACCTTTTTTTAGATTTCACATTTAAAAATAAAACACTCAAAATTTTATTACTTTAAATTTAATTCTACATGTATACTGACATTATGAAAATTTTCCTTGTTGATTAATGAAAAACACCTACTACATTACTAATTATTTAGGAGCTACAAAATTAAAAATTTATAAGCACTGGTGCATTCTCTGGACAACATCACTAATCACAAAAAAAATTCTTAAACCTTTTAGGCTAACCACATATCCTAACCCTTATTCAAAATCCCTAGAACATGTCCAAAAACCTATACCTAATTATACATAGCCTATAAACCAATGATTTCAACAATTATTTCTATTTAATGTCCATAGATTATCAAAATAAAATTTTAATAGATATTTCACGTAATAAATCACCTCACCAATAAAGAGACATCCACCTAGATCTTAGAAAAAAAATCATTCATGGTCATAAGTAGAAATCTTATTTCCTTAATCAATTTTACCAAACATAGAAACCCTTTATTGGTGCCTAATTATTTCTCCTTCTCTGTCTTTATACAAGCTATTAGCATAGTGTAACACAAATTTAGATATAATATTGTGGAAATATCTACCATGACCTTTAATGGATCTATTAGTAAAGTAAAAAATTTTGGGATAAGCAAACCCTCACTAGGGTCCCATTTATTCAATTTATCTTTCCCATACAAATCACCACACATGAAACACATATATACCTATAGAATCTGACATGGGAGACCCACCATTTGTTATCAAACAACCCCCATTTTAGTATGAATGTTCCTTTTCTAGGTCCCCTATGACAAATAAGATATTTCAAATGAAATATTTAATGAAAATAAATAACTACATTACTTTATAAAAATAATTTTTAACAATATATAATAAATTTTAAATAATTATAATTATATATGAATCATAAATATAAAAATATCTTAAAATAATTAAACAGGATGTAAATAAAAGTTCTATATGTGTGAAATGTTCATTCTCATAGTCACTTATGAAGATCATACCTCCAATTATATATATTATAAAAATAGAACAAATTATAAACAAGATTGAGTTTTTTTGAATGAAATTAATGATTTAGATAATAAAAATATAAAAAAGTATATAAATTTATATATAGGAATGGAAGAGGGAAGAATGAAAGTTAGATATATTACTATTTTACATATAACCATTGGACATATTATCATTAAAAAATAAATATAAATATTGAAATTGTTATAATAAAATAATTACCAATTAATATAAATGAATAATGTATTTTTTAAATTGATTGAAACTAATAATAAAAAAATCACACATATTAATTAATTAATTAATTATATAAAATCAATATATAATTATTCATTATTTAAGAAATTGTTTTGATTAAAAAATTAAAAGTTTATATAGGATTTATTTTTATTGTTAATGTTATCATATTTTGAGGATAAATATTATTAAATGGAATTAACATTTGGAATCTGGTTACTAAAATGTGGTAAGAGGTAAATTTTCATTTTTGGTAGATAAAATAATATATTAGGGTAAATAGTAAATTACAGTGATAAATACTTAAAATGGTTAAATATCATATATGCTAAAAATGATGTATACAATTATTAAAATTAAATATAAATGTATATAATTGGGGAAATGTCATCCAAAATGTGGTTTTTAACATATAGACCAATTTACATGTTAAAATGACATTCAACGACCATTAAAAATTGAGAAATTGTAAATATTCCACTTAATCTCATTTATATAAGGCCCCCTACTCTACCCATCCCATGAAATTTATATTCTATATTTTATTCATAAATCAAAATCAAAATTTCATTTTAAAAAGACCTATCTTCATATTTATATTTTCTAGACATAAAACGATTGAAAATATCCCTTTTTATGATGGATATAGTTATATGAATAAAAAATTATATCAAAGTATGTAATGATTCCTTCACTATATTTTACATTAATATTATCTTATTAATTATTATGAAACCATATTGAAAAATCTGAAAATTTATTATTAACACCATTTTGGTTGTTTAAAAATAAAATCTCAATAATATTACATTTTATTCTAACTCAATTATTCTTATATTTTGTCCTTGTAATGGTTATTTTAGATACAAATATGTATGATGCTATAACATCTTCATAATTATAATCGTAGATGAATATGGAAACATAAATAATTTTAATATATTATATAGATGGGTAATTTAAGTTAGGAATATTGTTTTAAAATTGGGAAAATAAAATTATAAATAATTTAATATAAGAAAATTTTATTAGTAATGAAACTCAAAATGTGTGCGTTATAAAGTTCATTCTTTCAAGATGCACTCAAACATTCCATTAATTGACCATGAGAATTTGTAGTTCATTTTCATATTTTGATACTACTTACTTTAATATTCTAGATATGATTTACATATTATCATGTAATGATTAATTATGTAATTATACCGAAATAGTCATAGAAGACTCAATATGTCTAACTTATTTTTTTCGAGTAAACTATAACTAACTAATATATTTGTAATAATTAAAAAAAATTGAATAAATTTTATTAATTATGAATAATGATCATAAAAATATGATTAATAATTACTTATTGACTATACTAGGAGTTTGATCACATTAATTAATTTTAGGAGTAAACCTAAAGGAATATATTTCAGTCTCTCTTAAAAACTGATATTAGTTATATCTAATTTTTTTGTATAATTTTTATGTAATTTTTATAAAAATAAACATTTTAATCTTCCTATCGGAGTTTTTGGGATTTCCATATTTTACGATTTCTCTTCTCATAAAATAATACATTATAGGGAAAAATACTTGTATGGGGTTAATATTTTCCTATCATTTTAGTTTGATCATTTTTTCCTATTTCCTTTTTATTTATATAGTATGATTGATTTAATTTATTTACAATAATATAATAATTTCATTAAATATTATCATTTCACAATTAATTTGAATTATATTTATTAGTGTGGGAGAGTCCACATTTTAATTAGGCCCTTATTTGAGGTTAACAATATGGATACTTTATACATGAATAAAGAATATAATACCAAAGATTAGATCTCTTTTCAATGTCACTGAAAAAATAAAAAATATTGATACAATTCTAAATGATAATAAAAGTAGTGAACCGCTATATAAAATCTAAATTTTATTATTCCTAAAGTCCCATTATAAATAAAAATGAAAATGATTCCCCAATTTGGATCAACTCAAATGAAATCATCATAAAATGAAGCTATATTATCTAAAAACATAAGGCATTATTCCCTGTTAATCATTAAATCATTAAAACCACGAATCATGATATTTCATAGATATTTCATTAAATCTATTCAATAAATATTTACCTCAACATTAATTCTATATTTATACATTCTATAAATGTACACTATGGATTCCAATATGTGTTATTTAATTTAAAAAAATGCATTTAGAGTGAAAAATACTTATTAAATACTATTTATAAATTTATTCCTTACACATTCTTCAAAACACTTATAAATATTTTATATTAATATTAAAATAGAAATGAAATTATTACTAAAACTTATACCTTTTGAGGATAATATATTTCATATTGCAATAAAAGTTTCACAAAAAGGTCAATTTTTCTCTAGGGAAAAAGTGATTCTTTCTCAGTAAATCAGGTGTTCCATTTTTTTATTACATACAATTTTTCTAGATCCATTATTAGGGAAGGAAAAGTTTATCTCTACTTCAATTACAATGTAAAATTAATATTAATGCACATGAAAAAAATGATATAAAAAGATTAATGAGAAGTAGAGGAAAAAGTTAAAATTTCTTCTGTAGTGGGAAATTATTCGTGTTTTTATATAGATAATGGGAACCCTACATCAATAATATTATATTTTTGGATAAAAATTTCATTTTGAGTCACTCTCATATGTTCTTTCAGAGAATCCATATCATAACCACATAATACTTTCACTCATGTAAGGTCATACACCTTTTTTGAGAGAAGTCTTCTTCTTCAACCACCACCACTTTCCCCCTAAAATCAATCACTAATTTTGTCACAATACCCATATTTTCAATATCCAAATAAATATTTATAAAATTTATAATGGATTAAATTTTTTTTCTAGAGTATAAAAACCAATGGATATCAAGATTGAAGATGATATTCCATCTGAAGGACCTCTACATGAATAACCCATATTCATACGCTGAGCTAAGAAAAGTGGTGTATCATTATATATAATTGAATATAATAACCATACTAGGACATTTCCAATCCAATTCCGTTATGTTAAAAACATTATAAAATCATGTGAAGTGAACATATGAGTATGTTATGGGAGATGTTGTATTCTTATATCCATGATGATCTTTATTATTGAACACATAATAAAGAAATATAAGATAGATCTTAAAACTAAAACAAATTGAAATTAATCTTATCCATTTTTGTCCAAACCTATGTAATTAGAGGGCCAAAGTCACAGTTATTGAGTAGATACAACATCTATAATAAAATTCAACATTTAATCATCAATAATCCAATGATTTATACTATTTAAAATCCATAATTGTATTTATGTATAATGTGGAAATTCTAGTCAACAAATATACCTACATAAATATAATATAATTGAATTATTTTAATATAATGATTCATAATTTCTTTTCAAGGATGTCATATAGGAAAATTTTAAACAATCGATTTAAAAAAAATCAATATTTCATTATTAATCTATCATCCTTCAAGAAGGCCACTACCAAGAAGCCTCTATTATGATAAAAAGAAATAAAATGGGTTGAATGTGTTGGGGTTTAAATGTTAATGGTAGGATCATGTTAGGAAGGTGAAATATTTATAGGAGAAAGATAAAAAAGGTGAGGGTTTATGATAGGATACTTTATCTTGATAATTTATCCAATATTCACAATTAAGACTCCATTGATTGTTTTCTTATTCCTTAATCATTTAATATAGTTTTATGTACATTGTTACATTAATTTTTAAATAATTTAGCAATATTACATTTATTTTAATAGTGAAACTATAAAATAAAAAGTATACTTATTTTTAATTTTGACACAATTTAATATTATCAAATGAAGGGATTTTATATTGATTAATATATCTTATTACTTATTTTATTTACGTAGGGATATAAATAAATGGAATTATCAACTTGTATTCTTTGAATTGTTTATTTTGATGTCTCATCAATTGTTTTTTGCAACTTTGTTAAATCCATTAAATGTTAGATTAATATTAATTGAAAATAAAAATAGATAATTAATGATATAAAAAAAGTAATTTAAAATATGTTCAAATAAGAATACTACGACTCTAATGCACATTGAGTTTGATCCTATTAATATGAGACCATGAATTTTATCCCATGGGGTGGAGCCTATGAGGTTAATCTTGAAATGCATCATTTTTCATGGTTTGACCTCATTGTTTCTTGGAATTTTTTATAATGATATTTGTTAGTTAACATCATATAATTTAGGGGGATTTTTGTAATGATCTATAAAGTGACCTCATGATGATGCACCATCACATATTATCGTCACAACCTCACCTCACTGTGAAATACCTTCATGAAAACTATCTCTCCTTGTCGAGGTGAATCCTCCCCATTTCTACTCATTTTAGAAATTTTATTGGCCATGAATTTCTATAAAAAACCCCACTGAACCTCCATATATATATATATATATAAGTTTTAAACCTGATAAATAGATATGATAGCTAACAAATTTCATAATCTAAAAATTATTATTTCACAATTTCATTGTTAACTAAAATAGGAAATATTTCCTAGGAGAAAAAGAGAGTAGAACTTGGCCTAAAAATTACATGTATGCGATGTGAACACATGATACCACTCAAACATCCTGAAAGAGAAGATTAAATTATAGAGGTTGATATATCCTTATGAAGGAAATGCTGACTTCATAGAAGTCAATCCCTTAGAGAAAGAATAAGAAGCTGAGTCTACCATGTGTAGAGAAACGATATAAGGGAAACATATTGGATAACCTCAAGATGGCCAAGCCTATAAGGTGACCTCAAAAAATAAACTCTATAATGTTAACCTTATGAGACCTAATATATAAATATCCTTTTTTGAAAAGGGTCTCCCACTTAATTAACAAACAACCTTTTCATGTTATACATTTTAAAAAAGGGTTATATTTTATATGTTTCCCTTTTTATCAATACCAATTGAAAAAAATATCTAGATTTCACCCATAGAGGTTAAAAACCTAAAGTTACTAAGTTATGAAATCCTCTAAATTCACCCAATATATTTGATCTAGTCTTGAAAATCAGTGTGTACCAATGTGTTCTTGAATTGAATTTTAAAAAGGCTTACCACTTGTCAAAACAAACCTCTATCTCCCATAGAGAAATTTCAATCATGCATTCCCATTATAATTAAGGTCCTCATATTAGAGAAAATAGTGATACTATTCCTTTATAATTGTGTTTTATATGGAAACCCCGAAATGAAATTATATTGGAATTAACACTTAGTTTATTTCTTAGCCTATTCCATGAGACTATCAGCCAAATATAGAATTAGAATTTTATTTACCCATTATGTCCACTGACTATGAGAATGTCACCATTATAACTCCCCACCAACCAATGTGTATGAAGATAATATGGTGTTCTAAATCTATGTAGAAATCCCAAACTCTCCATGACTTCACATAAGTTCCCTTTGTGTTCCACATCTATTGGTATCCTTAGTGTAAAATACCCATTCAAATCCAATTACACACTCTCATGTTATATAACTAATATTTATTTACCTTTTTTATCACACTGAGAATAACTAGTGTGGTTTGAGATATCTAAGTTTATTTTTCAATAACTCAATAAAAATTCCTCTTACAAGGATTTTTTAAACATATGACACAAAATAATATTTTAAATAATATTTTTGTATTTTGTGAGGGGTCATTTTGAAGTTTTGAGCCTTATTGATCTTATGTGTGGATATATTAAAACTTATAAATATAATATAGCACATTCATGATTATTTTTTGTAAATTATGAAATATATCAAGAATAGTGTCATGGATAAGAAAATTGATATAATAATTTAGTCCATAATATGGGATTTACCCTAGTTACAATATAATCCTTATACATGCTTTGTTTCCTTTTTGTGTAGTTGAGGGAATAATAATCGACAATGATATTTTTAAATTAATTCATTTTATATTTATTTAAAAAACCAAAAACATCATATATTTTAACATGATGGAAATAAAATCCAAGTGTTTTCCATATAACCTTATATCATTAGTGGATATCAGCTATTATAGGGAACTTCATTGGGAAATAACATATAGTAGGAAAAAATAAGGATCAATAATGAATGAATAAAAACTCTTTGACTCTCATTATTAAAAAAATTAAAGGTTTTTATTAATTAGTGATCAATATGAAATTTATATTCGGATTTTAGTCTTTTGTATTAATTACCTATTACAAAAGTGTTAGTCATGATTATGATTTTTTTAGAAATTAATTGACACATTTTTATTTGTTGATAATTTTAAATTTAAACCGTTAACTAGGAATAAATAATTAATTTGAAACATCAATTATATATCATTCTTACATTAATAACATTTCCAAGCATAAAATGGCCAACATAAGTCTTTTTTTTCACTTTTTTAAAAACATTTATTCCTCTATTATTTGAAAGTGTTTCATTAGTATTTGGATTATTCAGTGATTTGACTATATTTGGAAACCCATTTTGTTGTTTGATTGTTTCATTATTTAAGATTATTTTTTATAAAGGATCTATTTTGGGATCAATGATGTCATAGAGGCATGAAAATGAAAATATAATTTGATGGTTGTGTGGGTTATAGTGGTTCTACTAGCTGGAACATGGACATTCTTTAATATGAGGATGATAGATGATTTTTGAGAAAATGGTGGCCAAAATCGAGCCACTGGTGATGATTTAGGAATAATAATTGTGTCTCAAATCATTATGAATAATATATAGAGTGGAAGTGGAGGTTATGGTGTTGAGAGAGGAAATGCATGAAGAATTGAAATTTGGTATTATTTTGATCTAAACAGATTATGGTTCAAAATAACACATGGAATATGGAATCCATCATATAGAATATATGGTTTAAACAAAAGAAAATAACACACAACCATGTTATTAGTACTCGTTTAATAATATCCCTATAATATAATCTCATCATGTTCCATCTAGGGTACACCGACATAGACATAGGCAGCGTGAATGGATTTTAATGGTGTACATGTGTATGGGTAGAGTACATACATGGGTAAGATCAGACATAATAGTACATGTTATGTACTCCATCCAGGGTAGATTAAATCCCTTATTTAATTTAATATCAATTTATTTATACATAGGAACATTCCCTTGGTCCATATTTAGGTGGTTATTATGTGACAATCCATATTGTGTATGGGATGATTGATCTCCTCTATAGGATAGTTTTACATAGATTTAGATATCCATTAGTGAGGCCTGGGGTGTGACCCTCTATCTCATTCTTCTATAGTTAGTGTCATGTATCTTATATCAAAATATTTGGGCATGTAATTCTCTTTATACTAGGTAATTCTAGTTAGTGTCAGATGTCCCCTATTGGTACTTGGTGTGATCACCTATTTTTTGTATCCATATTATATGTGTTCCATTTAATTCTTAAGTATGGAAAGGCTTGATGAATGTGACCTATCAAATGGGTGACACTAATGTTAGAAAGACATAATGACTAAGTTTTCCTAGGAGAGTGTTAACATAGATACTTAGAAAAAATCCCCTGGTTGGTTGTGAGGAAGTGACCATACTCTAAGACATGGAGTCTTCATTTGAGCATATCTAGGTTTTATCTTTCCTTCTTGTTGAGTCACCTTATTTTGGTCTCGAGCATATTATTTTTTATTTTATTTTTAGTGACATAAAATGGACCTATTAGGTTTGTTTATAAATACTCCTAAAAGGAATCTTCCAATGATTTTCATGTATTTTGTAGAAAACATTCTTATTGGATGAGTTCTTGGTGTATTTGGAGCATGTGGATCTTAATTAGGCTAAACAGATCATAAACATACCCGAGAGGTGTAGTTTTGTAGTTCTATAGACCCAATAGAGTAATGTTTATTTACCCAAAGTAATTATTATATTTATTATCTAATAATATAATTAATTATTTACTAAACTAAAAGAAACATAACTTTAATAAAATTAATTTCTTCAGGATGATAGTTATAACCATTAAACTCACGAGAATAGATATTAATAACTATATTTTGAATTCCAATATTTATAATAGGTATATGATTTTAATTTTTTAAAAATAATATCATTTTAGTTTTTATCATTTAAATATTTAAATATGATTAAATATTGGGATTTTGTGAAAATATTTTATTTTTAGGTGAATAAGGAAAAATACCAATTTTACCAATACTATTTTTTTTTGAAATTATCATTCATGAGTTCCTGTAATTTTATTGAAATTTTTTTGTTATAAAAATATATTTTATAATTTAAAATTATGAATTTTAAAATTATATTTTGATATATGTAACCTGACATTAATATTTTATAAATTTGTGTATTTTTTAATGATTTGTTTCATCTATTTTTCAAAATAAAATATCCAGATCATGACATAATTATATGAGATTATATAATTCTATATAAAATATTAATTGAATAATAATAAATAAGTTAATGTCAATAGAATATTTGGCATTGATAATTTTATCCAAAACATAAAATTTATGTTTAAAATACACTTTTCATAAAATACTCTTTATGAACATTAGTGGTTCAAATATAAAAATTAATTTTAATTACAAATGATAATATTATTTGAAAAAATTCATTTAAAATTTATAATAACTAGTTTAAAATTATATAATATTTACATTTATTTTTTTGGGATTAAAATTAAATTACATTGCTAATAAATTAGATGCCTTAATAAAAAGAAAAAATGGTAAAAGTAAAAATCTATGAGTAAATGACATAAAACATGTTTAGAATAGTGTTATAAAAGTTTAATTGAGTATATCTAGACCTTATCCCTTCCTAATATTTTTTTCCACATTGGATCACATTTCATGGAAAACATGTGATCTCATTTTATCAAAGTGTTATATGTGCCAAAAATTCCACTCTCTACAATTATAAAATGAACCACCACCACTAAACCTCTCCAAACATCAAATAAACATACGGTAGTTACAAAACCGATTATAGTAAATGATTGACCCTATAAACATGTCCTATATTCTTTTATATTTCCAAAATTCCATGGTAAGGTTCCTTATGGTGGTGATAAAAGGATAACATCCAAAAAGAGGAAATATTTACCACCACACCTTCTTAATTTTATTAATCTTATACCACCAAAAACCAATTATTTACATGATATTATGATAACAATAATATACATAATATTATATTTTATTCTTATACTAATGGAATATCCATTTTACACCTTCCTCTAAAACCGTTTGAAAAATGATGACTTCATTAAGCATTTCTACAAACTACTACGTCCATGATTGACATGCTCAATTTTCCATCACCACTTTTAATTGATGGTTCAAAAAAATTATTTTATCATATTATATGTAATATAAAAAATTTAAATTATTCTTGTATTATATTAATATTTATTTTCCACCTTCCTTCTACATCTTAAAACAAGAGTGTCGTCCGTATGTATGTATAGACTACTGCATCCACAAGATGATGTTTTTATTTCACCTTCCATACAAAATTACATGTGTGGAATAAAAAATTTATTTAAGGAATAAAAATTTTATTTCAAAAACCATTAACATTCTGGAATTATAATTTAGATAACCCATATACAATATTAAGAATAAAAACTTATCATAAATTTAGCCACTCAAAATTCCATATCAATGTACCTTTTATAATTTAAATCCATTAATAGAAAACACATTTACCTATATAAAATTTTAGATAATGGAAATAGTAATATAAAATCTTATGAAACTATTTTTAACTATTTTTCCTTGTTCATATATCATGTATATTTACATGAAATTTACTAAACAAATTAAAATAACTATATATAAGTTAGAGGGATGTAATAAACTAGTGAAAAATAATTATAAATAAAAATTATTGATAGAAAAAAAAGATATATAAAGTTATTATTAGTTTTTTAAGAATAATAGTATAATTATTTAATAAGTTAAGTGTAAAATAAGAGTTATTTATAATAAGAGTTAAAGATCTTCCACACCACCCACATTATTTTAGAGTTTCACATTCTCTTTAATTTTGTCCCTTTTTATAAAAAAATCTTCTCATGAAGTACTTATATTTATATATTTATGAATCCTATGTAAATACGTCATTAAATATACCTTTCATTACTGGGTTTAATCTATTTTTTCGACTCCTTTAGAATTTCTTCTTTTATGTAAACCCAATGTGCGGTAACATTCATATTTATTATCTAATGAGAATTATCATGCACTTAAAATGTTTTTCAAACATGAATATATTTATATACCCTCATTATTTTATGGAGAACCCTTTTGCTTCGAATATAATTTTTTAGAAAAATAAGGTATTTCCTTCTTTAAGAAGATATTTTAGTTTTTTAAAAAACCATCAACCATGTGGTAGGTTTTCATTCATTCTTCTCCTAGACCCTTATTATAAATATATATATTAGAAAAAAATGATCAAGAACAATGTTTTAGTTTCCAATATTTAATTAAAAAATGATTAAATTCTATATTATGTTAATAATCTGGTTGATTTTGGCTTCCATTATGCTTTGAATTAGATTTTTAAAACCCACTTATTTCTCATAGTTTTGATCATGATTATGATTTTTATATGATTTATTTTCCTCATGTGGAATGAATATATATGATTTTAATTATTTGATTCTTTTTATTTGAATTATATATCTCTATAATGAATTAGTAAAAGATTTATTTCACATGATATGTTATGTAAGGTATTAGGAAATGAACCTAATCCACCATGGAACTCATTCCACATTATGATGATAGTCTTAGGGATTAAACCATGAATTATTTTTATGATACACTATTTTATTTTGTTTCCATAGATCTATAATGTTATGAAATCATTTCCTTATACCTTTTCACTATTCTTGTGGTCATACTATTTATTATATCATGTTATACCTCTTGACTCTCATGTTATTATTTATTTCCATTTTATCCCCTTAAAATTATTTCTAGCTCATCCTTGTCATTATGCATATTACCCTTGTTATATTCTATATTTTTTGATTATCTATGGGAGTTAGGAAAAATATTTTTTTTATATAATGAATATATTTTTAGGTCTAATATTATGTATTTTTACATCAATATTCTAAATAAAAAAGAACTATATATCCATGGATTTTATTTTTTGGGAAATCATGTTAAGAATTAAAAATAATATATTTTTAAGCCTTGAGTTTCTATAGTTTTTATAATAGTAATGTCTACTTATTTTTATAGATTAATAGAGTATATTGTTTGTGGAATCATTTGGGAGAAGTTTAGGTGGTAAAATTAATTATAGGAAAACAACCTAAATTTTTGGTAATGTATAGAACGTGTGGTTTTCATCAGAATTCAATATCAGATAGGATATTATAAAGGGGATGCATGCAAAATTACATTTTTACCAAGAGGTAATAAAACTGAAGAAGGAGTGTTGGGTACTAGGTAAATCATTACCTCATGCACAACATTGAGGCCTTATTGAAAACCTAGCTAAACACTTTCTGGTAACATACCAATGTTAATTTATGTTCACTTTGAAAACCATTATGAAGGATTTTAATATATTCTTATGTGAAAAAAAAATTATGTTTTATTACCTTATAACAAAATTACTATGGATAAATTATATTTAAATATATTTATTCATAATTAAGGTTCTTTAAAATATTTATGAGTTATTATTCTATATTTATGTTTTAACTTTTATACTATTATTATTTAGAGTATTTCTATCCCCAACTATAATTTATTTTATAAAATTGGTGTATATAAGAGGAATCAAGCTAATAATTTCTGAAATGGGAAATGTGATGATTACCCTAATGAGATTCCATCCATGATGGGACAATGAGATGAGAGCCGAATTTTGGTATTGAAAAAACAAACTCAATTATCATTAAAAATTTTAATCTAATAGAACTCCCACCAAGAGAGGAAGTTATAATTAAGTCATATATGTGTCCGAGACATCCAAATTTTAGAGGATATTCAGATCCCATAATAATCGAATGCTATATTATCTCAATTGAGATGATATTGTTTTCCCATTAATTATTTGATCAATAGAAGACCATATAGGTTGTTTTCCACTACGAGGGAGAAGCGGATCGGTGGTTGATACTAATTAAGAAAAAAAAATCCCATGGAAAACATACAATCTATGATTTTTTATGAATTAAATAGTTTATTTATAAATAAATATTTCCCTATAACTCACTATACTAAAATAGAGAGGGAGTTTCTTGCACTCGTGAAAAAATGAAGAATCTATCAGAACATATATTGAAAACATCACAAGGAATTTATGATAAAAATTTGTTATTATCATTAACAACAAAATTAATGTCGAATACTTTATTAGTGAGATAATTATGAGTTTATGATGAAAATTATCAATTCAATACTTTAATTTATATGACAAAGTTTTATGATGTACTGTCAAAGTTTAGATATAAATGGGTGATTCTAAATGGTCTCGTGGGTCTAGAGATAATAAATGATGAATAGTGTTTAACATTGAGGGATACCATGAAAAAATTATGGTATTTAGAAAAGGAAACATTGGTTATGTTAAAATTTTGAAAAAATAATCCTGGAAACTATCTCTAGGGGACTAATAAATGATTCATCTGGGGAAAAGAGGGGCATCAAGCCATCAAAAATAGTTCCGAGTTATAGAATCCTAGTAATGTAGTCAATGAAATAAATTTTAAGATCAAACCTCATATTCATGAATAATTATTTAATTAAAATGAAAATAGAAACTAGATCAACCAATACACTAAGACATGGTTTATCAAAGATAACCACTGAAAAAAACTTAAAGGATAAGAGATAAAAGATATGATTATTCTATTACAACACACATGTTGATCAAGGAGATGATGCGGTGATAGGTAAATTTTTTATTCATTTCCAAATATTGAAAATTCTATTTTATTCTAGTTATACAAACTCTTTCATATCATGCATGTTTAGTATAACATATTAGATGCCACCACAAAACATAGAGGTTATGTTATTAGTGAAAACTAAAAATGGTGTGATTGTTGCATCTAATGTATATAACTCTTCCATAGTCGATATCCATGATATGAAATTTATTTTTAACCCTATCATAATACATTTATGGGAATATGATTTTATACTAGGAATGGACTAATTATCTATATATAGAGACCACAATAAATTTCAAGAGAAGGAATGCATCTTTTAAACCAGAAACTACCCTGGGATTATATTCATGTGTACGGGGAAGCATAAAAATAATATTAATCATAATTATAATCATGTATATTGTTTCCTTATAAAAAATAATATCTGTCTCAAATGATGTAATCAAATGAGAGGACCAATCTTGAGGAAATTCCCCATATGATAGTTTATTCTGATATATTCCCTAAGGAATTTATTGGTCTTCCACTTAATTGAGAGGTTGAGTTTTCGATTATACTTATACTTGGAAAATTATATATATATAAGGCTTTATATTGAATGGCCTACAACAAAATGTAATAACCTTGACTACAGTAGCCTAGTGTTGTTTCCTTACTTTATTACATTGGCATAGATACAAAGGATCTAATCCTGAAGGACCAAATAATTTTTCAATTATGGAAACTAGATACATACATGATTCCAATTTTAAATTTGGAATTGATAATGAAACATAATACAAAACAAAATAAAATTTTCATCATCATATAAAAATCATTTAAATATATCTTCTTCATAACCTAGGGAAATAAAAAAAATAAACGTTAGCTTAAATTCTAAGTAAGGGATAAGTAAAGCAGAAGCTATCATGAATGAATAAGCATAATCAACATATAAAGGTAGATAATTGAACAAAAATTACATTTAAATAACATGAATATATTAGTGAGATAAGGTAAAATCATTAGGGAAATATAAATGACTGAAAACACATACCATTAAATAAATAAAATGAGAATTAAATGCATCCATAGATAATGTCATAGGAAAAGAATCGCAGATAATAATTTTAAATGAATTCCCAATAAAGTAAATGATTAAATGTTGGATAAAAATTTCCCCATGTACATGGTACCTTTACCATTAAGACCTTTCCCATGATGCTTTTAAACATATAGAGTAAAAACCCATCTGATTTGTCTAATTGATTCTTCTCATGACACTAATGATGCATCAAGGGGATTACATTAGTATGTCTATTTCATTTATATTCAACATAATACTCATATATCTAAAAATATATTCAATTTATAAACAATTTTCCTAATAAAATATCTGTATTTGGTAAAGAATACATGTTAATCAATATTTCTCCAATTAATGAAATTTGTTTCATATTAATCACCATATATAAAAATGGTATATGGTTTAAGGAATAATAAAATCCATTATACAATAATATATATATTTAAAAATAATTTAATTCCCTATGAAAAATTATTACAATAAAGTGATTGTTTTAAGAGAAATCTAACAATCACAAAAAAAGTGAGATTTCAAAATAATTTTTATCATTTGGTAATTTTCAATTTAAATAAACTTGGAAGAAATAAATAAATTGGAAATATAAAATAACATTAATTATGAATAAATAAGGATATTAAATGTAAAATTTGAAGTCTATACCCCACAAAAAATGTTAATTTGTGCATAATAAAAAATTAGATGCACTGGAATGTAAATTGAGATGAAATACCTTACCTTACTCTTATTTTAGTCGAATATTCTTTAAACTCATGTATAACAGTTTTAAAAATGTTATTAATTTTTTCAAAAACTATATTAATATTTATAATATCATATATGATCGTTTTATAATATATTATCACTATTTGGTAAATAATCATTCATTTTTCCCCGTTTCGGGTGTTAATTTCTCTTTTTATGATTTCCTATTTTCCTTGAACAGTTCAGTTATTGTGCATGTTATTTAGTTATGTCATATCTATAATAATATTCATCATATAAATATAATATATATATATATGGAATATTTTTTATTTAGAGTAGAATATAAAAGTTAGATATAGTAAATTGAATACACTATTTATGGAGACATTATATCGTATATATGTGTGAAGGATGTTTTCATTTTAAGGTCATATTTAAAGAAAAAAAAGTAAACGATATATATGTATATTATTAATCCATTATATATTTTTTCCATATATATAATATATTTTTATTAAACAATCCTTAATAAATTTCATTTAAAGCATGGATGATTCACATCACTTCGTGAGGTAGTAGTCAACTGTAGAAATGGGTGATATTATCATATTCCCAAAAAAAGGAAAGCATAAAGTTATGTGTCATATAAGAACTACATAAGAATTATAACATCATAAATACATTTTTTATCATATATAAACTATAAATATATCATTATTCCCAACCTTGAAAGGTGTTAGTGGAAAAACAAATGACATCGGTTCGTGAGGCGGAAGTTCTCCGTACACTTGAATGATGATTTCTTAACCCATTTTGTAGAAGTATGTGAAATTTTGAGTTATAACATTAACATAAATATGTAAATAAATTTACCTATATCTATGGTCTATGACTGTGGATATATCCTAGAAACCAATGGCTATAAGCTACAACCACAGTGTAGATGGACCATAGCTCCTATTGGTGTGAATATATAAAAAACTATAGTAACCGATTTGTGGGATGTTGAAATAGTTGTTCATGATCGAGATAGAATATATAGACACATTTTTTTTTACAAAAGTGGAAATATATCCCCAAATTTTTCCATTGTTCCATTTTATCAAAGGCCACAATTTAAACTGTGGTAGTTGAGATTGTTTCCATGATGGATAATTATGGTTATAGTCCCAAAAAACCATGGCTATAACCATAAAATAATATGCCCCATATTTGATTCAATCTCTATACCTATCCAATATGATATCATCTACTTAAAAAAATAATATGGAAAACTATAGGTATATATATTTATATTTTGAAATATATATAAATAAATAAATAAATATATATCATTATAAGTTATTGCAATAGAATGTAGACCATGGATATAGAGCTTCCCATGATTTTATCATGGGAAAGTTTTTTCTGGATGTGTGCATTAGAAACCTATAACAATATTTTTGAGAATCCTTGGATATATGAATACTCTATAGCCATGGTTCCATGAACCGTGGCTATTGCATTTGAAGAAACACATATATCCAATACTTTTTGAAAAACTATGGCTATAGGTCTGAAATATAGTCAAGGTTTTTCAGAACACCATGGATATAAAACTAATTGCTATTATTAATAAAAAATATTATTATATGAATATACTAAGGTTATTATAAAATCATTTTATAATTATAATTTATGAAGTTAGGGAAGGAAACAAAATAAAACCACTTTTAGAATAACTTTTTTTCTTTGGGCCTCATACTTAGGTTTGAACTAATACCTTTCTAAGTTATATTTTTTTTTCTAAATATATGGATTTTATGATGAGGAGAGGGTATTTGAAAAGTGATTGGGAATTAATTTTCTAAACCAGAGTTGTTTTATGTTTTTATGTGCAGAGGTAGGGGTCCTTTTATAAGTGGGGTGAGTGGAACACTTGATTTTTTTTAAAATAGTTAATTCCACCAGCGTTTTTTATGTCACAAGGCCCTAATAATGTTATATTCTCAATAATAGAACTATAATGTAGAAATATGTCAATCCAATAGGTTTTTAAAAAGTTTTGGTTCATTTTACACATTATTTTTTTATATGGTAAATTAAAGAGTTAAATTAATTATAGTTAAAATTTAATTTACCATATAAAAAGTTATTAATTATTATAATTGAGAATATGGGATCCATTTTTTTAAATTCAAACCACAAAGTGGAAAAAATTTATTTTTAATTAATCCAACAAACACGAGGAGAAAGTATGTTTTTAATGTAAAAATATTCAAATGTTTACAATATTTTTATATGAAAATTAAATATAAAAATGATTCCTATGACATATATTAGATTAATAATTGTATAATTTTACTATTTTTACATTAAAATCAATAAAAATATAACCTAATGTAATAAATTAAAAAAAAGACATTTTCAATAAATTTGTAGAGTTCTTCATAATTCATTAAAAAATGGAACTTATGATAAAATTTCCTAAAATTAATCCAATGAAAATTTTAATATTAAAACATAAAAAATTAAGTTTATTTTTTTAAATATTTTTTCTAAAATTTTCAACAATACATTTTAAATTAATCATACAAAGCGTGGCTAAATAATGTTTTTGTTCAAACATGGTGTTGCGTGTATTACATGGTGTCAAAAAAATAATTTTATTATAAATGAATATATTACAAATTATTGGGGTGTTCCATTATTACCTTCTACCAAAATTTTATCCTCTATATTTCAAGGATATTGCCTCTTAATTAGATGAGTGTAGTTCTTCTTTATTATATCCTCTGGTTC
Organism: Viscum album; assembly: GCA_963277665.1. NCBI lineage: Eukaryota > Viridiplantae > Streptophyta > Magnoliopsida > Santalales > Viscaceae > Viscum > Viscum album. Next base: position 774,785,286 of record OY728138.1, read on the forward strand.
TCATTTTGTTATCTTCATTTTGTGATTCCTGTAAAGTACCTTTATGAGAAGTGTTGTCCAATTCCTCTATACTTGATCCTTAGTATTAATAATTTCTATGGGTTTATCACTATATATTAGACCAAGTTTCAACTATATTTCATCTTATGTGGGAACATGTATTGGGTATAATACATACATCCTTAGAAAATATCTATGGGAAACATCATTTACTTTTGAGAGGACTAACATAATTTACAAACAACAAAAAACCACTCCAATAATTTTATGAATTTCGAAGGATCTAATGTTATTTGTGCTTAGATTACATTTCTTATAAAACCTTATAACACCCCTCAATGGAGATACATTTTAGAAAAAATGATCTCCCACTTATAATTCTAAATATTTCATCTGATTATCGAAATAACAGTCTAGCATACATTGAGATACTTTAATGTGACCTGGATAGCATGTACCTTTATTATGTATCTTCAATAAGATTTGGTCCTATGAGTTTCAATTTAGAAATATCATCCCAAAAATAGGATTACGAAATATCTTTCTATATAATGCTTCATACATCACCATTTGAATACATAAATGGAAACTATTTTATACAAAAACTCTGGTAAAGGTAAATACTGATCCCATATTCCTTGGAAGTCATGTGAGCATGATCTCAACATGTCTTACAATATTTGAATTCTTTTTTTGGACTATCTATCAGTTAAAGGATGGTAGGTAGTGCTCAAATTAATCTTAGTATCATAATCCTTCTGAGGAATCTTCCAAAATATCGATGTAAAATATGGATCTCTATATTAAAAAATTGATAGTGGTTTGCCCAGAATTCTTAAAACATCACTAATATAGAGACTTGTGTGGTTCTCTAGATGTAAATTATCTCTTATGGCAATGAAATTTTAATATTTTGTTAGGCGATCAGTGATAACCCATGTTCCATCATTCTTTTTAGGAGTCCTTAGTAGACCATTGAAAAAGTCCATAGTAATGTAATCCCATTTCCACATATAAATAAGAATAGGTTTCATGACACATCTAGTATTTTATCTCATGGTATTTACTTTTTTTAAAACCAATCATATAGACACATAATCAGTAATTTCCCACTTCCTTTTATACCACAAAAAATGTTTCTTATATTCCTCATACATATTTGATCTAAAAGAATGTATATAGAAATTTTATATGTTAGAATATTTTAATAATTACATTTTCAACTCAGGTATAGATGGAAAAAATTATCTATTTCCAAATTGCATAAATATTTCTTCACAAATGATTTTTTTTTATTTCACATAACTTAAAAATTAAATCATATATTGGAAGTTATCATCATCAATGTGAGAATTCATTGTCTTCCTTAATAAATATGGGTTTTCAATAAGTAGATAAATGGTTGATGTCACCAATTACATAGAAATTTTGTTATCCATATTTACTACATACATGAACATATGATTCTTATCAATAAATAATTTGGTTATAAATGTACGATATTTTTTACTCAATTTGTATCCTACCTTATTTCCTTTCTCATAGTGGTAGTGTATTGATAAATCACAACCCTTGTGTAGCTCGATCCATATCCTTTATTTTCATAATGAGAAATTTTGGTGAAAATATGTATTTTAGGCTTTTATGATCCCTTTATATCTCATATATTTCACAATAGTTCAATTATATCTATATATTCAAAGAGAATATTATAGATGCTAACTCAAGATCAAGGGTTGGGTAGTTATATTCATGAATGTTCAATTTTAATATTCCATATGAAATATATTTATCATTTTTCATTAGGAAAAACCAATTCCATTCCATGATGAATCACTATATATCACAAACCCATCACATCTAGATGGTAGAGTCAGAATTAGTGCGTTGACCAATTTATTATTTAGTTTATCAAAACATTATTCAAACAAATTTGTCCAAAAAACATAAAACCTTTATGTGTAAACTTTGTTAATGGGTTATCTAATCAAGAAAAATTATAAATATATCGCAGATAGTAACCTGTCAAACCAATTAAACTACATACCTCAGTTGTGTTTGTTGGTAAAGAAAATTATCTGACTACATTTGAATTTATAGGGTCAACTAATATTCTATCCTTAAAGACTACATGGACAAGAAAAGAAACTTCTTGAATCCAAAAATAACAGTCAATAAATTTCCCACATAACTCATTCCTTCCAAGAGACTCAAGATTAAACCCTATATGATTATCATAGTATTCATAGCTTTTAGAATACACTAGAATATCATTAATGAATACCATATAAAAATTCATCAAATTATTTCATGAAGACATTATTCATTAGATCCATAAACATTTTGTTCATTAATCAATCCAAATAGAATTATTATAAACTCACAATGTCCATATATTGTTCAAAATGTTGTATTCAGTGTTTCCTACTTCATTACTTGCAATTGTTGATACCCAAATTGATGATCATTCTTTGAAATATACTGGGATCTATGGAATTGTTCAAATAAGTCATCAATGTGAGGAAGAGGATACTTGTTCCTTACTGTAATAGAATTTATCTCCATATATTAAATGAAAATCCTCAGGGATCCATATTTATTATTAATGATGAGAATAGGGGATCTATAGGGTGAATGACTAGGGAGATTAAATCCCTTTTCATCTGACTCCTTTACTTATTTATCCAGCTCCACTAATTCCATAGTGTCCATTCTATAGGTAGTCTTTGATATTGGTCTTTCATCTGGGATTAAATCAATAAAAAACTCAAATTCATGCTATAGGGGATATCCAGGTAATTCCTCAAGAAATAAATCAACTCATTTCTATAAAATATTTATATCCTATATTTTATGATTATTTTATTCATCCCTATATATTGTTTTTTATTTTCACTAAGAATATAATTCAATTGATCTACTGGGGCTGAATATAAATATTATCCAGATGGTGAAGTCTCTACTCTAAATATAAGGAATTCAACATCTTCCTCAAATATCGTTATTTCATTCTTCTTGAAATAATTTTTTGGCATTAAATTTTTAAATAATTTCTATACCAAGTATTATATTGATATAAACTATAGTTTCGAAAATAAGGTCAGAAAATAAATCACATTTTTGGGTCATCATGGGGATAGTTTGAAACATCTTTGTTATAATGAGACATAAATTTTGGGTTTTAACTATAAACTACCTTATTAAATCATAAGGTAAATGTCTAGTTTTATTATCAAAATGTATATATATAAAAGTGTGTGATGATCAAGAATAAAATAAAGGACTAGAAAAATTTCAATATAGGATTAAGGTTCCTTCTACCACATCATTGGGTACTTCCACCTCTTATGTAGTGATAACATAAGATTATTATTCTACCATTTTCCACTTCTATGGTACATTACCTCGATGCTTTGGAAATTAATTTATGTAGTTACCAATATCATTGTATTTGTTAATCTAAATATCACTATTTTTATTCTTCCCCTTTCATTAATTAACATGATGATCTCTTTCTCCACACTCATAAAAAATAACATTCCTTTCAGTCATTTCTCAATGTAATTATTTCTATAGTTCTCAAAAGATGAAAATTTTATCTTCATATTCTTTAACACATTCACTTTTTCATGATGTTTAGATGTCCTATTTTTCTCTTGATTCCACATGAATATATTGAATCTAGAAAATTTCTTCTCTATTTTTATGTCACGTTGTACAATTTCATCATATTATGAAAAATTTTGGGATACTATTTCCGTTTAAAGACTTGGATTAATATTTTAAAAAATTGACCAACCATGCACTTCATGTTGTGTATATATTCCTTATCATGCATGTATAACCTTGTATAGAAAGGTTCATAAACCATGACACTATCTTATTTATCTTTCATTAAGATAAATAAAATTCTCTTCACCTCAATTTGTATCTCATGAGGGAAATATTTATTTGAATAATGTCTCTTTAAAATATTTTAATTCCATTATTTTAATTTCCTCTTACTCCCTAGTGTTCTATATCAATGACCAATATTGTTAAGTATCCCTTTTCAGAAAATACTCAAGAATTGATACCGTTAACTTTTCACCTCATCCAAAGTCCATAAATATCTTCTCAAGAGACCTAATCTGTTGATAAACTAAAACTAGATTAGTAGTCCCACTAAAATATGGGGGATTATTTCACATAAAATGATATGGAATATGAGATTCTCATTTTTGAATAATTTTCCCCATTCAATCAAGGTTATTTTTTATTAACTAAATAAGCATCCATAAGAACCCATAATTTGATTAATTTCAGTACAATCTATACTGGTTTCCCATATATGTAAATATCTACGTTTTCTAAGAGTATTGATACCATTATTCATTCCAGCCACCATTTCTAAAAAAATTCATACCATAGATTAGCTCATAAAATTATTATTTTCAAATGGAAAGGCATATTTTCAAATATGATGTGACACATAACATACATTAAAATTTTATACATTTTTAATATTAGAAAAATAAACATTGGGGTATATTAGGATAAAATTACTTTCAAATCCTTCATAATGATTTTTAAAGAAAATATGAATTATCCTAATAATATCCCCTATTAATATCAACGAAGGTATGCAATAAGGTTCATTTTTGGGTACTAGGAAACACTCGAGTCGAGCCCAATGCACCTTTTTCGAAGTTATTACCCATATATTCCTCTATTCTAGAACCACATCAATATGTAGTAATGAGAAGGGGGTGTATTCCTAGGAAAATTCCATATGACCTAATCCTTACCAAAAAGATTGGATGTTATTATATTCCTATACTAAAATTATTTCATAGGGTTATCTTCCATACTTTTTGGTTTAAAAAATATAGTTCCCAAGGTTTATACTAAGACTTATCTGATACCAACTATAAAAAACTTGACCCCAGAAGACTAGAGTCTGAGCCTTACTTTAGATCATTTTCATTCATACAAATGGTTGAATACCTAATAACTAAATAGTTTAGTGGTTTTTAAAATGAATACAAATATGATACCCATTTTATATTGGGAATATAAAATGAAACATAATGCATAAAAAAATGCTTAGCAACCTTGGAAACTAATTGAATGATATCTTCTTTATAACCTAGGGAAAGTAATCAAAATAAAACTGAGTTGAAATTCATAAAAAGGTTATGTAATGTGGATGCAATCATGAATAAATCTTTTACACATTCTCTTTAAATAACTTTATGATCATGTTGAGATGATGAATAATCAATATAGTGCGGTAAATAACTAAATACCCACTCCATGTAATCAATAAACCATGAATAAAATTCATCCATAGATAATGTAATATAAAAAATATCATTGATAATAATAATTACCGAATTATCAGTGAATTAAATGCTTAAAAATTAGATTCCATGTTTCCTAGGCAAACGGTAACATTCTTGTCAAGAAAATTCAAAAGGTAGTTAAAAATATTCCTGGTAAAAATCCATCTAATTTTCTAAAACTAATTTGTCTCATGAGATTACTGATGTATCGATGACTTACATTAAATGTTCCCAAACCTATTTTGTACCACTATAAATAATCCATTATTTATCAACTAATTTCTTTAATTAATAAACAATGTGACATATCAAATATATGTATTGAGTAAAGAATACAAATTAATCAATATTTCTCATAGTTAATAAAAAAACATTCAGAATAAAAATCGAATGTTAAAATGGTATACGGTTTAGGAAATAATCATATATATTAAAAATATTATATGGATATTTAAAATTAATGTAATTTTCTTTGAAAAATGATAGCAATAAAGTGATTATTTCATGAAAAATCTATTAATCAAAAAATAAAGTGATATTACACAATATTTTCTACTATTTTTACATTTTCATATCAAGTACCCTTGGAGGAAATAATTAAAACTGAAACATAAAATAAAATGAAGTATTAATTTATAGTGATATTAGGTTTCAATGGGGTATTGTATACACCAAATAAACATGAATTTGTTCATAATAAAAAATAAGTCTCAATGGACTGTATTTTGACATGAAATGCCTTACCTTATGATTCCTTTAGTCGAACACGATTTAAAATCCTGTATAATGTTCTTAAAACTTTTATTAACGTATTTTATAACCATATTAATATTAATAATATCATATATGTATCTTTTATAATATCTTATAACCCTTTTGTTAATAATATTTCATAATTTTCATCGTTTTTTGTATTAATTTCCATGTTTTTTCATTCGTTCTTTGTGTTGAACATTCTAGTTCATGGACATATTATTATGTTCTATTATATAAAAACATTATTACTAATATAAATATCATTTATATTTTGTATATATGTATTTATAGTAGTCTATTATATTTAGTGATAGTAAATTGAATACACTGTTCATGTAGATTGTGGGTCATACATACGCATGAATATTGTTTATGTTTTCTTATCGTATAGAAAGAAAGAAAATTAAATGGTATATATGTATATTATCATTATAATATCATTACAATTTCATATATATCATATATTTTTATTCAACCCACCTTTAGTAAATTCCATGCCAAGTATGAATGAATCACATCGCTTCGTGAGGCGGTAGTCCTTCGTACAAATGAGGAATGTTATCACATTCCAAAAAATGGAAATCATGAAGTTATTTATGATGTGATAATTATAGAGCCATTTTACCATAATAAATATAAAAAATATCATATATTAACTATAAATCCATAGTTATTCTTAACCTTTAATGGTGGAAATTGAAAAACGAATGACCTCAGTTCACGAGGCGGTAGTTTTTTGTACACACAAATGATGATTTTGTATCCCCTTTGATATAAGTTTGTGAAGTTTAATGTCATAAACATGACATAAAAAATTCTAATTATACGTTAGGTACTTATCTCATTATATAATAATGGAATAATAATAATTTACTTACTTGTATAAGGAGATAACATAAAAACACTTTTAAAAGAAAATTTCCTCTTCTTCATGTATCCTCTTTTGGTTTAAACTTATTTGTTCCTCTGTAAGATATATGTCTAGTGTATGACTTATATAATTATGTTATGGGTTTTGGTAATTTATTTGGGTAGTTATTGTCTAAAAAAATGTTGTTTTATGGTGTGAAGTGTTGGATAGGGGAGGCCATTTATAAATGGGGTGAGTGGCACACTTACTTTTTAAAGAGTGAATTATGTCCATATTTTTTCATGTCCACAATACCAAATAATGATAAATTCTAGATCCTATAAGTAATATGGTATGAATATTTTCATAAATTTTTTTTGGACAAGTTTTGGGTCATTTTTAAACCTTTCATTATTAGTTTAACCACTTAGTAAACTCGTTTTCTCTTTAATTGCAACCAGTAATTTTAACTATTTTTAGTGACTATTTTTGTCAAAAAGTATGTTAAAATTATTATAAATTATAAATTTCTATTAATAAAATCAATTTATCTATTTTTATAAATTAAACATTAGAAGTGGTAAAATTTAATTTAAAATTTATCTCATAGGTGGCACATGAAATAAAGTTTTGAAAGTGAAAATGTTGAAAATTTTATAATGTTTTTATATAAAAATTCATTATATAAATGATTATAATGTCTTAAATTGGATTAATAGTTTAATAATTAATCTAAAGTGACCATAAACCAAATCAAAAATATAATTTAACATTAAAATTTATTTATATGGAATTGAAGTTTTCAATAAAATTTCGGTATTTTTCATTATTCATCAAAAAATGAAACTTCCCAAAAAACTCCCAAAAATTATTCCTAAGATAATATTGATATTAGGATTTAAAAAATTAAATTTATTTTTCAAATAATGTTTCTATATGTGTTAGTATTAAATTTTAAATTAAGTATGCCCAGCGTTACTAAACTGTGTTTCATTCAAACCTGGTGATGTGTGCATTCTAAGCTATCAAAAAAATTATATTTATTCTAAAATGATTATATTTTAAATTATTTACTATTTATATAAATTAGATTCATATAATAATAAATTATGAGAACATATATGTGTGGATTTATTATGTTTTTGTGATTCACTATATGGTAAAAAAACCCTATTTTTTCAAAAAGAATGATGGGTTTATTCATCTCTGTATCGATTATTAAAAAATCAATAAGGTCTTGAAAATGAACAGGTAACCTTTATGAAATATAGAAAAACTTATAGAGTAGTTACATGGATCTCAATACTTATATATTATGTAATTTTATTCAGAATATCTTCAGTTAAATGTCAATAATGAGGATGTTCCCATGACCAAATTTTACATATGTAATGTTAACTAAGAGTTTATAGTCCTGCTATTTAGACTCATGAATACTACATCGATATTCATGGACTTAATGGAAATTTTTTTACATACTGACAAATAAATTTTTGGTTATATTTATAAATGATAATTTTATATAATCTAAAAGAAAAGAGGAACATGAGAATTATTTTAATATTATGCTGATGAATTTGAAGAATATAATGTTTTATGTAAATTATTCTAAATTTTAGATTTGGATGGTGAAAATAGAATTTTTAAGAAATTTTATAACATATTATGGGATATCTATAGACAATTTTAATACTATCGTGATTAATTATTATCCGAGATCATCATTTATGATGGCAATCGATAGTTTTTTTTGATAATTAAGGTACTATCAATAATTTTAGGGAAACTTTTAAAGACTATAAAACTGATTAATGAATCTCAGTTGGAAGGAAGTGATAAAGGTTTAGATAAATGAGTGTGAATAGAGCTTCAATGATATTAAGAAGAGGATATAAATAAAATATGTACTTAGTATACCAACATGTGAAGAATGGTCTCTATTATATAATGATATTCCATAAAATGGATTAGGATGTGTACCAATTCAAAATTATAAAGTGATTGCCTATGCCTCAAACCATTAAAGGTTAAAAAATGGAACTATTTGTTTCATGATATTTGGATTTATATAGTAATATTTATATTGAAAATATGGAGTCATTATATCTACTGAGACAAGTGTGATATATATAAAAACAACAAGATCCTAAATTAAATATTCAAATTGAAGGATCTCATCATTTACCAATAAATATGGATAGAACTGATCAAGGAACATTATTTATCAATACACTACCATCTGGGTAAGGAAAATAAATTTAGATGATGTTGTAATTAAGAAGTTTCTAGGATCCATATCAATGATATATTTTGAGAATTATTATATCTATTTGGACATGAATAGTATGGTCAAGGGAATTTTGAATAATTGAACATCATTATACATTTCTAAAATGATTTTTCATCCATCACTATATGAGAAAATTAAGAAATCACAAAGGAGTAATGTGGAGTAATAGAAGAAGGTGGGTTCTATAAGGAAGTGAAAAAACTTTGAGTTAAATCTCGATGATGAATGAGATTTGTGATTTAGGAAATGAATAAGAGTTTCATCAAATCTAGTGATAATCATAGTGAAACTGAATGATGATAATAGCTCAACATTCCCTATCCAATAAATAATCATGAAAATGAATATATATATAAATGAAAACATAGTTATTGGGTAAATTTTAACATAAAAATTGGGGAATATGAATAAAATTTCTTAGCGTGTCAAAAGGAGAATAATGAGAGGAGAAAATTTATAGGGATAATGAAACCATTTTCTATACCTACATGGAAATGGGTAAAAATCAATATAGATTTTGTCACAGGTCATCTAATGAAATTAAAAGTGAAAAATGACATATAGGTTTTAGTGAACCTTATTATAAAGATTAATCACATAATTTCTATTATAGTAGAATTATCACTTGATATCCTTATAATTATATGTATTAGAGAAGTGGTGAGGCTAAATGAAACACCATTGTCTATTATATATTATTTAGATCCATGGTTCAGTTAAATGTTATCGAATATTTTTCAAAATTATCTAAGCACGAATTAGATCTTAAGTACATCTTATCATCCTTGGAAACATGGTTCATTTGAATAAAATATCTAGAAATAATAGATGATGTTGAGATCCTTCTCTATATAATTCAATAGAGGATGAGACCATTATTATTCGCTAATAGAGTTCATAAATAAGAACATTTTCAAATCATGAATCTAAATGGCCTCATATAAATCCTGATATGTGAAAAGATATAGAAAAATTACATGCTAGGATAATGTTGGGTGTGTATATTTCTATAACCTAGGGTGGTTAGAGAAAAAAATATAAAAGTAAAATAATATTAAATGACACATCATTAATTCAAATTTTAGAAAGATGTATTATGATGACATCCACCGAAAAGACCACAATTTTGAGGGTTTGAAAATATTGTTCCTCCATATATCTCTATGGAAAAGAGTCATGAAATTTTGGAAGAATGGGAAGACAAGTATGAGATATATTGGCCCATTTTGGAATCTTAATCACATTGAAGATCTAGAGAATAAAAAATTTCCCCCACTAAACATGTCCAAATTATATGATGCACTCCACATATCCCTCTTGAGGATGCACAAAACATATCTAACTTGTAATGAATTAAAAGGTGGTACAGTTAGAGAATGATATCTCTTATGAAGAGTGGTTAGTGAATTTATTTGAATTTAGAGTCAAAGTTCATCACAATAAGAATATTCACCTTATCAATGTACCTTATAGAAACCATATGTATGAAGAGGTAATGTGGCAATGTGAAGAGTTCATGGAATATAAGTTTTCTCATTTGTTTTCAGCGTAGTGTATGAAATAAAATGTTAAGGTTCAGGTTTTGTAATAGGGGAGAATGTTACGAACAAAGGGATTAGTGATTATTTTCTCTTAAAAATTATTATGTTTCGTATCTTATGTTACATGAGATAAAATACTAAACCAAAAAACAATGAAACATTAATAAAATTAAATTATACAAGTTGACTGTTACAACCATTAAATGAGTGGGAATAGGTAATTGTAGCCTCATAAAGAATTCATATATTTAGAATAAATTTATGATTTTAATTTTTAAAAAATCAATTTTATTTTTCATTTATGATGTAAAAATTAACTTATGATTAATTTATTATATTTTCTATTTTTTTTGATTTTTATGTCAATAGTCAAAAATACTAATTTTACTAATACCATAAATTTTATGAAATTATTATATAATAATTACATGAAATTAATTAAAACTTATTTCAATATAATATATATTTTTAAAATTAAAATTAATTAAATTAATATAATATTGTGATATATGAGACCCACACATAAATTTTTTATAATATTTGAGAAATGTTTTAACAAAAAAAAGTTTTATTAATTATTTCTATTTAAAAAAAGTTTACATTATGAAAATAGTTTTTCAACCTATATATATTTTAATTATATATCCTTTTGATAATAATAATAAATTTTATGTCCATAGAATTAGTGACATTTATAATTTCATCCTAAATATACAACTTATTCTTAGGAAATATTTTTTTTAAAAAAATAGAATTTTTTGATTTACCTGTGCTAATGTTAAAATTAAAATTTATTATACTTATATTTTTTTTGATAAATTGTATTTCATATTTAGAATAATTAGTTTTAAATTATCTAATAGGACTTATTTCTCATAGGAATTAAATATAAATTACATAGGAAAAAAGTATTTACCTCTGTAAAAACAAAAAATGTTTATAACATGTGAAAACATTATTATAAAAATGTTTTCTTATGTATTTATATACCTTAAACATTAAAAAATTATATTATTATACAATTTTTCTTTGCATTCCATTTGAAACATGTCATCTCTTTATATTAAGGAGTTATAGAAACCAAAAATCCCATTTTCTTCAACTATTAAAGGTACCACCACACCTCCAACTCTCCACACGTCCAAATAACCTTAGGCTCAAACGTCACAGTATAATAGTCAATCATAAATCCACTCCCCATGTGTTAGAGTCTTTTATATTTCCAAAATACAAATATGTTATTCCATAAGGTGTTGACTAAAGTAGAATATCAAAACTAATATATAATATTTTCCACCACACCTTATTAATTCCTTTTTATTTACAACAAAAAATATATTCAATCCATGATATAATTATTAAGTCAATATAATTAATATTCTATAATTTTTTATAAAAATGGATTATCCATTTTATTCCTTCTTCAAAACCATTCAAAAAATTACAATGTATCCATGTGTGTGTGTGGATTACCACCTCAACCAACGACATGTTCAATGTTACATAAATTTCCCTAATTGTTGTTTAAAAATGCTATTTACTAAGTTAATATGATATATATAACTTTCTAATGATTAAATAATTATAAAAAATATTTTATTTTTTACCTTAGTTAAATTCTGTTAAAATAACAACGCCTTCTGTGTGTATGTGATACCAACCTCTTCCATGTGATTATATCTCTCTTTAATTTTCCATAACAGCTATCATAGGTGGAATCAAAGTTGTATTTATTTTATACAAATTTTATCTTATAAACCATCATCATTTTTAATGATAAAATTAGAAATTTCATATGGTTATATTAAATTTCATAGCTAAAAGGACATATCAAAGTACCTTTTCAAGTTTGGTTCCATCTATAGAAAACCTATATACCTATATAAATAATGTGATAATTTAATTATAAAGGACATAATAATATTTATTTCTAGAAAATATGAATCCTTTTTAAAATTCTCTAAACTTGGTCCCCATACCATTAATGTTTCTAAGAAAACTAAAAAACAACGGCAGGTAACTGACATAAGCGTACATGATGTAATAAATTAGAGACCCATGATGATAAATATACCCTATAAAAATAATTGTATATATATATAAGATTCATTTGATTTTTTATTAAATTAATTTTATTCGTGATGTCTTCTTAAATTACATATCACTTTTAGAGATATGTTAAGGGATCTCCCATACCACCCTTATTACCTTTTAGTGACACATTCTCCTTCATTTTATTTCTTTTTATATAATATAAATATCACTATCTTATTAAATATATATATATCTTGTATATATAGCTAGTCAAATTCCATTTTCATTGATGGGGTTATACATGTTTATAGTTCCATTTGAATTTCCCACATTTAAATAAACCACTTTTAAGGGAACATTACTATTTCTAGTCTCATATCATTATTCATTGCCCCTAAAATTGTTTAAAACCAATAATGTACTAAAAAACCATCATTATTTTATGGATAATTATATCGGTTCAATTACAATTCTAGAAAATATAATAAGGAAATTTATTCTTTAAAAATACCCTTTACTTATTTAATAATGATTTACCTAAGTAGTAGATTTTTATTTTTTCTTCTCAAGGATTCTTCTCATGAAATCTATATATTAAAAATCATTGATCAAGAAATATGGTTCATTTTAAAATATGACCATCAAATATTATTTAATTACTTATTATTTTGGGAGCTATTATGATTTATCCATCTCGTATGCCCTGAGTAAGAATTATGAAACCCACTTCTTTATCATGGGTTTAATCAATAATATGATTCATGCATGGATTATTTTTCTCATATATCAGACATATATATTATTTTAACTATTTTATAGGTGGTCACAAAATTATATATACCCCTTTAATGAATAGATTAATTCTTTATATCTCACAAGATATCATTTAAGGGATTATGTATTTAACTTAATCTACTAAGGGACATTGTTAACTTTATTATAATGGTCTTGGGAGTGACCCCATATATATTTCTATATTAGAAATTTTATATTGTTTCAAAATATTTATGATATTTTGAAGTAATTTCCATATTATATATCTCCATGATTTTTATCATCCTCTTTATGATATCATGTTATTCCTCTTGTCTCTAATGTTATACTTTTTCCCATGTTTATTCCCCTATAAGGATTTCCAACTCATCATTTTACTTATGTATTTTTACTTTGATAACATTTTGAGTTTTTGATTATTAATGGGACTTAGAAGTACTATTGGGATTTTTAAACAAAATTTAATGTTTTTATGATAATTATGGTGTATTTGTATAATCATATAATTAAACTATTTATATTTATATGAAATTTGTGATAGGAATTATGAAATAATATCCTCTTATGAATTTAGTTACTATATCAGCAATCCCCTTTGGTTAGTAGTCCAGAATCCTTTATAGTATAAGTGGAATTTTATTTAGACCCTTTTTAATTCTTATACTATTTTTTCACACTCTAATGTTGGATGATATGCATGAATTTATAATATTAGTTATTTACCTTTCTACATTATACTGGTGTGTGAATATTTTTTTTATGTATGGGTACCTTAAGATAATGCCTAATATGTGTTTTATATGTATACATGGAGCTAGTCAAAATCCCCTGGCATATTCTAGGTGGGATTGAGATGTCAATGTCATCTTACTGTTGTCCAAGTAGGCCCTAATGGGTTGGGTGATGACAGAGAGGTATCTAGGTGAGCTATCTTGAATCTACTTTTTGGAGATAGTATAATTGTGTGGATTGATATTGTAATTTTGGAAACATTAATTAAATTTTTAAATTTTAGTTCTCAAGCCAAGGAACCCAATGATTATATGGAAGAAGACATTTTCATCAATGAAGACCCTGAAAACCTAGTTGTCTAGTAAATAAATTTAAGGACCAGTTGTAGGGAAAACATTAGAAAATGCATTATATAAGAATGTTATGTGGTTTCCATTTCCATTTTGAGTTAGCTTCATAGATATGATTTCTTGAAAATTATGTATCTTGACTACTTCAATATTCCAACACGATGACTGGTAGCTTTGATTTGGTAGATGGTTTAAGATGATTATCCACTTATCGATGATGCTTCGTTCTAGAGCCTTTTGTGTGAATAAATTTACCTATGTGGATTTAAGATAGTACCTCTAATTATCAAGTAGTTTATTTTCCCAATAGTAATAAAAGATTACATTAAAAGGATATGTGTTCTTGAAAATATCCATAAAAATATATCACTTAGGTTTTGGGGCAATATAGACCCCTGGGTAGAAGATGAATGGCTCTTAGAGGTAGTGGGAGTTTTATACTATGTTAGGACCTCAATAAACTAAATTGTGGCCCTAATAGTGATCCCCCTTCATGCCTCATTAGATAGATGGTATATATTGATGATACAGATGAATAAAGTGGATAAACTCACTTGGGTAGAGTTCATGTGTCTCTATAGAGAGGGCTTTGAATCAATGACATTGCTAGAAGTATGAATATAAGATCATTTTAACTCTTCCATGGCTTCATGAAAGTCCAAGATTATGTCCCAATGTATAAAAAACTCTCATAGTATTATATAGACATGCTTTATGATGGATACATTTTATATTGGAACGTTGAGAATGGCATTCATTGAGATATCTGAGTTGGAGTGGTATAATGTTTCATTGCTTCTAGCATTGAGGATTTAGAGCATGAAATAGTTATATAGATCTTCATGGAAGAAAATTGGAAGGTCATAAGTTTTAAAAGTGAACACCATAGAGATAAAGCCTCCTTACATTATATTTCATGGAAGAATCAGGGATCCAAGTGTGTGAGGTGACTTTGAAGTCAGTATCATGGTAAAGGGTCAAATAATGAATGATCTAAAAGAGGATTTATTTTTCTAAGAGGGAGTTGGGGATTCCCTTATTATATATCATTACATAATCCACCCCTTAATGATGTATTCATTGATAAAATATATGGTCCACTATGGTAGATCTGGTGTCTTGACCTGGGAGGTTGACAATGTTGAAGGTGTGGAATATGAGATTGGAGTGATATAGGAGTTGGCCAAAGTTATGATCCATTACCACCATTACCACCAACATTTGGTACATGTTAGGCTTAGAGAGATGGTGGATAGGGAAGTGGATAGATACAGGTCATGGAGGATAAGACCCAAATGATATATGTATGATCCAATGTATAATCATTTACTTATATACATTAGATATAGTTTTTATATACATCGGTTTATGCCCATGATTCCACGATTAATCCCATTTTCAATACCTATAGATTCCATTATAGCTTCAACACAACAATTAGTAATATACTTTCATAAATGGAGATATTTGGTGACCACAAACTTCAACCAATTATATGACATAACCCATTAATGAGAGAGCTTCATGTGTGATCTATTTATATACCAGATGATTCCTTCTGATGAAATACATGTTATAGACTAGATCCATGAAGTCTATTCATAGTTTTATAACTTTAGGGATAGTTTATAAGGAAACTAGGTTGATGAGATGTGGTTTTCCTTTTTACCGAGAAAGATACATTGTAGAATAGGTTGTTCTTGTATACAGCTTGAAAAAATTGACTTCTCATCAAATTTTTTGTATATTTATTAGAGAAGTAGATTCTTTGATCCATTAATTTATAGTGACAGTGGATGGGAATGTGTACATATTCTCTAAGGGCGTGTTGTGATAACCTCATAATTGAAAGATTATAATCTAAAAACCATGGACCCAGAGACTTACCTGAAATATACAAGAGCATTTGAAATGTACACCAAAGATAAGTGATAGATGAAGGTGTAGTTAAAGGATCTACAACGGAAAGTAATCAATAGACATAGTGAACCACCCTGGATAGCCTTGGGGTTTTTATCCATGAAGTGTGATGGGATCTTGATGTTATGAATAGATTATCAAAACCTAAATAAGGCCACTATTATGAATAAGTATACAAATACATGATTTAATTACCAATTCTACCAGTTTAAATTGGAAAAGTAGTTCTCAATGATTAACCTCATGCAGAGTTATCACCAAATCCATGATAGAGAGGAGGATATAGTAAATATGAAATTATGTTGCTAATATGGTCACTATCGGCATGTGGTGTTTCTCTTCAGAGTGATGAACTCCTTGGTAATGTTTACAGGGATCAGGAACATGATTTTCAACCCTTATTGGATTGGTTCATGTTAGTCTTCATAGATGATATCATCATGTACACAATATTAATGTAGGAGTATGAAACAAATTTGAGGATGGTCTTAGAAATAATCTGGAAGAAATTTATTAATTGTATTATCTTAGAGTGGGATTAATGGATATTAGTGTTCCAGTTAATGTGAATTTTATCTCAAAGGGGCAGTGGTGGCATACCTAAACATGATCGAGGAATTAAGAACTTGGGATCCACCCGAGAGTATGACTAGGGAATTGAGATTCCTTTACTAGGAATATATTATCAATGATTCATGCATGATTTATACAGGATTGTAGTACCTCTAGATCCCTTGACCTATAAGGGGAATCCATTCTTCTGGGAAGAGAAATAATAATAAAATTTTCTTGTGATGTGGCATAGGATGATGAGTGTCCCCAATCTTAAGACTACATGATGAGGGTGTTTAGTACATGGTCTTCTTTTATGTATCCATAGATCATATTGGATACATTCTGATGTATTAGTAGGTGAAAATTTATTATTAGTCATATCATTTGAAATCCTATGAAAAGAGTTATGTGAAAAATAATTTGGAGCTCTAAATAATGGTTTTCACCTTGAAGAAATGGAAAAAATATCATGCAGTAAAGTGATTTATCATCCATTCTAACAATAAGAGTCTTAGGTGTGACAACCCCCAATCTTTTACTCTTACACGTGGCTAGAATGGGTCTATTACAAGACCTCATGCATGCCTCCCCATACCCCGGAGGAAGCCTACTAGCAGTAAGGGTGTGATAAGTTTATTAGAGAGACTGTAACCCTAGTTATAGAGTTACAACACATCATAATAATCCAATAATAAGTAATAATATATACATAAAAGTTTGGAAATAATGGGAATAGTAAAATATAAAAAAAACCAACAATAAAATCAAACTAAAAAAATCCAATAAATAATAAATGAATAATGTAATTTTTTGTTGGAATGTTACCAAATTACATGTAAGAATAAAAAAAATAATAATAACAGAGTTGGTATTGACTCAAAATTCCCTTGTTCTGAACCCCATGTTAGTCTGTCTCCAAACTCCATCCCATCAACGAAAAAAATATCAATAGCAAGGTCCTTTTACCTTTTC
Source organism: Viscum album (assembly GCA_963277665.1). Classification (NCBI taxonomy): domain Eukaryota; kingdom Viridiplantae; phylum Streptophyta; class Magnoliopsida; order Santalales; family Viscaceae; genus Viscum; species Viscum album. The sequence goes on from OY728138.1 coordinate 774,803,384, forward strand.
CAATCATACATCCATGTAATATTCTCTGGTACAAAACAGTGGCCCAAATAATGTGATATTAAAACTTAGTAGATTGATACCACTATGTCTAAACATAACATATCTCCTAACAAGTGAATTCAATAATGAAATTAAAATTCTTATTAATTATTTAAACAATTAAATTAATATGACATCAAACTAATTCAGAAAAAATTATTTAGTATCTCTGAGTACATATTTAAACCATGATAACCAAAAGAATATATCTATGTAAAAACCTAAACTTCCTTGACAACATGATTGAATATCTCTGATAATGTCTGACAACCATTCCAACCATAACCTTACAATCATGGTATAAATTACAAAAATTTTGGACAAAACCCGCTATATAATAATTCCACTAGTCAATTAGGGATGAGCCCGATATATAAATATTTCATCATTTATTAGGGCTCAACCTAACATTTAAACCTTTAATCATGTATCAAGGCCAATCCTAGTTTATAATAATTTCACAATGTCCTAGGGCCCAACCTGGTATATAGGAATTTAGTCATATATCACTAGGCAGACCACTCTATATAAGCATTCCAACATGTTTCACTAGGAATTACCCTCTATATAAGAATTTCGACATGTAAATTAGGCCAACACCCCATATAAGTGTTACAATTAAAAATTCGGCCAATAACCCATATAATCATTAAAAAAAATAAATCAAAAAACATGATATATAAATAAGGATATCATCACATCACATCATAGGTATCAATGGATAATTTTTAAAATCACCATTTATCATTCAATTACACACTTTATATATCAATTGGTCATAACCAATAACAAGCCAACAATATCAATAAAAATCCAAGAAAAGTTTAATATAAATGAAGAAAACTCTCAAATTCCATTTCATTCTAACCTTACATTAATCCATTAAAAATTTTATTTATACCAAAATGTTATCTCACGTGAATGATAGCCACAACCTAGGTCAATAACAAGGGATTCCAAGGAATAATCCAGTTCATCATTTAATTTATTTTGTGCATGATATGTTGGAAATATTTAATTATTTTAAATACATGACAAAAATAAAACCATATGGTTATGTTTTAGAAGCCCTACCTTTAAATTTTGATCAACCAATGATTCCAATATGATTCAACCCATGAAAAAAACACAGATTATCCTAGAACTTTTTTCAATCATAACTATTCATGATAAAAAATGATGTTCATGGTCAAAAAATTACACCAAAACCATTAGATAACAATGGGAATGAAATAAAAACCAATCCAAAACCACTTAACGGGGATCAAATGTGTGATTAGAACATCAAGAATCAAGAGATTCCCTCCTAAATCACCTGGATTCTACCCAAGGGTTGAGAGGAGAATAGTGAACAAGAGGTAATGAGATCAAAATCATTCATGAAAGATTTAAATATTATTCTCTATAGATTACATGACATGTAATTCTTTTACACTTTTTGTATTTAGTTTTAGATGGTTAGACCTAAAATTACATCACCTTGGGTAATTTTTAAAACTACTCAAACATTAAACAACTTTTAGTTCCTTCGAAACCTTTCTTTATTTTACATCTTGATCCTGGATAAAAACATGTTTCTAGAAATAGTTACATGTTGTGTAACTTCATTACATGACATGTAATTTCTCTATAGATAGGCTTTAAACTGTCTCCCATAGAAAGAACCTAAACCACCTCTAAAGCCATCAAAAACAAGGGAAAATATCATAATATTATTAAAAACATTTATAACCGGACACCATTTACTCAAAAAACATACATCCCCAAACTTTAAGTCATTTCCCCCCAAAAAGGCTCTCTTTATCCAATCAACACTCATACACCAAGGATTAATAAAAATACTCAAATATGGATGTACCTAAAAAAATATAGTATCTTACAAACTCCCCACCATATAATATCTCTCTACTGAGATGCTTTAAGAATCATTGTGGATTATTGTAGAATAAATATAGACTCTTCCCTTGTATAAAAAACTCCATATCCTAGGTATCCTCCTGAACAATCCAATTTTCAATTAAACATGAACAAAATGAATAGACCAACCCTAGATATACATCTCATTACAGTCCAAAATCCATATCAGATTCTCCTTAAAGGACTCATGAACACTAACATCAGCATATACAATATCTATTACAAGGGAAGGATCTAAATAATATATAAGAATATATGACTCATGAAACCCATCATTAATTACACTGTAGATCTATGGATGGCCTTAATGGTATGCCATTGGCCTGACCCTATCCACTATCTCAAGTGGGTTAACAAACCTAGGCACCAGCTTCCTCAGATTCATAATATTGTGATTCCTAACCTAGTAAGAACCCAAAGGAGAAAACAATGAAAAATATTGAACTAAAGATCTCATATCTGATTTTTATCATATGATTTATTCCTTATCTTCATGGACACCAAATGATGTCTAATCAAATAAACTTGTTTATATGTTTCCTATACGAGACTAGGCTCAAAAAATGATGACTCACCTTCCTCCAACCAACAAAGAAAAAAATATAATGGCCTACCATATAAGGCCTCAAAATTTTCTATCTCAATGGATTATAAATAGATGTAATTATATAAAAACTCCAAGACATTCATATGTTACTCTTGTTAAACATCAAAATCTAGAACACAAGCTCACAACATAACCTATAGAACATGAGTCATCCTATTTTATTAACTATAATTCTGAGGATGACATGTCGTACTCAAAATAACCTATGATCTTAGAGCCTTACAAAGAACCTAATATAACCATGATGAAAAAAATATGTCTTAATGAAATTATACTCCTTGGAAATCTAGAAATCTGAACTACATTCCCACATAAAGACTTCCCAAACCATCAACTACGAAGGTCTACCAGATAGGAAAAAAGTGGTATGCCATCATCATTTGATAAAAAGTACCCATACAGCATTTTTTATGATTTTTCTTAGGTAATCCAATAAAAAAACACAGAGTTACATTTTATTGTTTCCACTCAAGAATGGGAAATTGCTTCAGAATCCCTATTGTCCTCTGATACTCAGTTGTGACCTACTAAAAAATGAAACATCTCACCACAAATACTATTATGTCATTCTTCTATACTGACCACCAATATAGCCTATAAAGACCATGAAACATCTTTTTTTTCATACCAGGATGTACTTCCCATCTAGAATCATGAAACTCTTTCATTATCTCCTTGAGTGATACCATAGGAACCCATAATCATCCACTAAAAATTAGATAATTTTCAAAGCCAAAAGACCATCCCAATGGTGTCTTCCCACCTTATAATATTCATTCATCACTCATCTCAATAAATAAACAATCTTATTTTCCATTCCTAGTGTGTAATATAACCCAAAGTCCTAAAACTATAGATACTCAACCAACCTCCTCTGAAGAAGGTTCAGGTCTAGCTGAGAAAAGATTTACTTGAGGATCTTTTGTTCTGTGTATACTAGAATCCTCTCATCCATTAGATAATGCTTCCAGAATCTTAAGGCATATACTACTGCTCCTAAATCCTAAACATGAGTAAGGTAATTACTCTCATTCATTATTAGATACCTAGAGCCATAAGTATTCATTTTATCCTCCTACATCAGAACATCTCTAAGTCCAACTCTAGATGCATTATAGTACATGATATATGCGTTATCTGGAATAAGTAATGTGAAGATAGGTGCTGATGTTATACTAAATTTAAACTCCTGAAAATATATCTCAAATGAATCATACCAAATTAAATTCACCCCTTTCTTGGTCTGGCCAAACATCAGTGTCTCCAAATGGGAGAAATACTGGATAAATTAATGAAAATAACCTACAAAGCCCATAATTTCTAGAATCATTAAATAATTCTACGGCTTATACCATGATATAATGGTTTCAACTTTTGATTCCCGTAACACTCTAGAATATTATATGACATGGCTTAGGATGTGAAATTTATCAAATAAGAATCTAAATTTAGTTTTTTTGGCGTAAAGATGATTATCTCTCAATGTACATAGGACAACATTAAGATGTTTTGAATGATCATATGATAACTAAGAGTACACTAAGATGTCAATGATAGAGACCACAATAAACCTATCTAGAAAGATATTAAAGATACTATTCATTGAGGCCATGAACACCATCAGTGTATTAGTCAAACCAAACGGCATCACAATGAACTTAGACAGGGCATACCTTCTACAAAAATAAGTCTGAGGTATGTGTAATGGTCTCACCCTCAATTGCTATTATTATGATATCAAATCGATCTTAGAGACGATCATACCACCTCTCAACTAATTAATGTGGTCGTCGATGTGTGGAATAGGATCAAGGTTCTTAACTACCATCGAGTTTAATATTTTATAATACACACATAAACAGAAATTACCATCAGGCTTCATAGATAGGATAACTATAGAACCCCAAGAAGATATATTAGGGTATGTGAAACCATTTTTTTTAAATCATTCAAATTAAAATTCAACTCTAAAATCTCTAATGATTCCATTATATAAGGTTTAATAGAAACTGGATTTTCTCCCAGCACCAAATTGAACATAAACTCTCTCACTCACTTGGGAAATAAGTCATAGAATGCGTAAAGAAAATAATCCCAAAATCAGTCTATCACTGAAGGAAAATATTCCTATTAAATTCCACAACCATACTGTGTAAGAACAGATATCAGAGACATGACACATTCTAGGGTGAACTGAATTGGCCCTAAACCATTTGCATAAATATCCCACATACTGTGGTGAGAATAGATTCCCCCTTATGGAGATAAAATGGCATATTCCCTCTAGTAATAGTCAATATGATCTTGGTTTAGAAATAATAAATCTATTAAAAGAATCTAATCAATATCTATCATTTCAAGAATGAAGAGTTCCAAAAAGAAATAAAACCACCAATATATATAGAACACACCTTGAATTTTTATAAATTCTCTAACCACACTTATAAAGGTGTGACAAAGGATGAAAAATTATAAGATTTCCACATCCAAAAAAAAAACTGTTTACAAAAAAGAGAAGATAAAATGTAATGTGATGATACTATAAAAATTAAAACTCAAGAAAGGGTTGTTGATACAAGAATCATATCTCTGTAAGTAGATGGTATTGCATCTTTAATTCTCAGAGTAGTCTTCATAATGTCCAGCTAATCAGTCCCTTTTTCTTAGGATCTAGTCTGACTCCCCTATGATTTACTATGTACCTTTTACTTTCATTCTTTATTGGGATTACAATGTACCCTTCCCTGACCTGAAAGTCTTGTGGATCTCTAGCTACCTTCCTACTACAAAGTAGCTGAGTTCTTCCCAGACTTTGGTACCCTTTATGTTCTCCTGACACTTCTCTATTTCTACATTCCCCTACAATAGCATTGTAGGGGGGCCATTCTATCATGGGAATGACACTCCAATGAGTGGTATATACACCAACTCTGTTTATGTCCCATATTTTCACACTGATAGAACTGCAAAAGAACATGGTCATGATATGTATTCCTACTAATTAGACTACCTTTACAGCCAATAACATGGTGAAAACTATCATAATAATTTTTCTTTACACCAAAAGAAGAGTTCATAGTTTTTATGGCTAAAACAACCTGACAACTCCTCGAGGTCTCTCTTTGATTCCATTCAAGGATTACTGCCTGAATCATCTCATTTTAAAAAATGACTAGATAGAGCACATTTACTAGTGACTTGATCTCATATTGAATACTATCCTTAAAAATTATCACTATATAGATTTCATCAGCTTCCAATGAAGGTGTAAAGTGCTTCAGGTCGGTTAAATGTTCAATATAGTCCAACATTGACTTTCCCTCCTGTGTCGAGTATTTGAAATCACGATCCTTATAATCCATCAACATATTTGTATATCAATTTCTCTATAACTTCACCTTGAATACCTTCCAATATAACTCCTCCGACTACCCAAACTACTCAAGAATGTCCCACCAATGCTTGGCTGGTTCAATAATCATATATGTAGCATGATTTACCCTACTCCCTAGAGGTGTCTCAATATTCTTAAATATTATCTGGACCAACTCAATCCATAACTTAGTTGCCTGGGGGTCTCCCTCCTAAGGCAACATAGGTTGATGTTATAGTTGGAACTCTCTCATCATCTTAGACATCGAAGTAATGGTGCGAACAACCTCACTTTCTATTGATCACATGACCCTCAGGAAGTTGTTATGTATATGAAAATCCATTTTAGCCTCAATATCTACAAGATAAATTGGATTATTTTTGTTATTAGCATAATGACTTCGAATCTCCTAATACTCAACTTGAATATGAGGAGGTGGAATTTTCTATATCAGACAAACACACTACTTAGAACACTATCAATAACAAACTCAACCTCAATAGGTGACAAAAACAAGGAACCAATGAATACTGGTTACTCTAAACATGTATTCCATGTGTTTTATCATGAAATATTAATTCAATTATTTCATTTCATTCAAAAGATATAAAATTTACATGATATCATAGTCTAAATAAGAATGTATATGTCACAAAAAATAGATATGTCCCTACCATGAATAATGCATGAAAATATATATCCCCCTATGCCTATAATAATGTAGGAATAATCATATCATGTCATACCAGGCCATGAGTATAAATCATAGGAAACAATAACATCATGAAATAAAAACCTCACACAATATGTGAATCTCTCAAGGTGAAATAACACAAACTTTTATAGTCAAACAATATAAATATTAATCCACCCTAGGAACTTTTATTTTCCCCCATAAATTAGTTAGTTACTCCCATGAAAAAGTTAGTTACCATGTCCTGACATATCCTAGTCTCATTTATACCTTTACCAAATAGTAATAATATAGGAAAGAATCATGTATCTCTGATACAGCTTAGTAACGTCCCCTGATCCGATACTCTCTCACATGGCCAGAAAGGGTTGGTTATTAGACCTCAAGTTTGCCTCACCATATGCTAGAGGAATGTTTAAATTAATTTTTTGTTGTTGTTTTAATAGAATATATATGTATGGAAAATTATTAAGTGATGGGTTGGGTTTTATGTCTCCATCTACTGAAATGGTTATGTATTTATATACCACTGAGGTAACTATTGAAATCAAGAATACATTCTTTCTTGAATATACTGTAGGAATCATGTAGTGATGCCTCCTTCACTATGATTTTCTAATTGGGTAGTGATCTATTCTTCACTATGTCAATGGAAATTGGGTAGTGATGTCCACTCCACTATGTTTATAGGAACCATGTAGTTTTTTCTACTCTAATATAGGAATACGGTAGTAATTCCTTCTCCGCCATGTTATGGTAAATGGGTAGTGATTTCAACTCCCCTATTTTATGATTTATATTTCAATGATGGTGAACTAGTTTATTTAAATTATTCATTTCCATGAAATGACATATATTTTTTTCTATGACATTATTTATGGATCATGATTATTATCACATCATTTTTCACTATTATTCCATGCTATATGTTTTATCTTTTGAAATTACATGTCATTATACATTGACTTCTGGGAAACTCATTTTATTCAATGTTATTTTAATAATATTTTTCACCCACTCTTATATTCATATTTTATTTTGATTTAACACTTGATGAGAAATTGTGGATTTATTCCCTTACTAAGAATTGGAGTGAACCCCTTTATTTTGATTTAGTTTTCTATGGAAATTTTTATAATAATATAATTAGATAAAATATTTCTATTGAGATTTTTTTGGAGGTGCTAAAGGAAATAATGTAAATGTTAGTATAGTGAATCAAACACTCTTTTTATAATAAATATATGGGAGATAATCCTCAAACATACTGAATATTTATGTTTCTAGTATTATGATATTACCTTATGAGATTTAATTTTGAACTTATATAATTTATATGAAATAATGATATGATTATCTTAGGTCATTGTAAGTATAGTACTCCAACATGGACCAATTTACCTATATGAGAGCCCAATCCATATAATGGTGGATAGTGTATGTTGATTCTCTAAAAAATCCATATGATAAAATGCCCATTTTCAATGTTAAATCAAAATATTTAGATATTTTCCTACAATATTATATCTAAATTTCCCTTTATTCCTATTTTTATAGTATACATAGTGATTCTGAGATCCTTCTGCATTGACTTAGCCTTGTATTTTTTCCACTCTCAACCACATTTCTATCTGCATTAGATCTAAACCCATGTAAAATTTCATTTATTAATCAACATGAAAATTTCCCCAATATCATCCCTTTAATTTTCTCATTCGTGATTTAAATAAAAAAATGTTATATTTTATTTTTTCAAAAGTAATTATTCATGTGAGCTATGACATTATGTAAGATCAAATAGATTTTTTTGGTTGAGACTTGATAGATTAAAAGGTTAGGAAAATATTTCTGGTCACATAAAATTAAACTACTTAATATAAGATCCATCATACATGAAATCCAAAACCATATGACGTATTTCACTAGTTATTACCACTTCCCTTACATTAGTGCTAGATTTGTGTAAGTATCTTTGGGTACATTGATATATATTTAAATTAAACACACCAATATAAACTACATACTTATTTATTACTACTCTATAGGATATATATTAATACATTTAATCTTTATCCTAGACCCTAACTCAAATCCTATAAATAATGAATAACACTTTTTACCATAATTATTTTGTCTCCCCATCTATATCAAGCTTTCTCAATGACCTTGTATTATGGTGAAACCCAATTCTCTCTCCTTGCATATGAGTTCAATCTATATAGAAGCTACATAATAAAAATATGTGGTTTTATTCATTTTTTTTCATGTTATGTACCTATATTTAATCCATATATAATTTTCTCAACCCCAAACCACCGACCATTTTCTCTCATTCCCAAAGGACTGTAATAGAGTAACCATTTCAGAAAATGGTTTTTGAATCTCTCCATCACCTTTTTTTGAACATATCATGAAATAATTAAAACTTAGTGTCTTAGGAATCATTGATTTCAAAAACTATTTGAAGACTATTCATAATGATTAAATCTAGTTTCAATTAATAAATATACATGGATATGAATACATTCCCTAGTATAGTTCTACACATCTGCCTAAATTTGGCCCGCAAAAAAAAACCTGCTTGCATCCTAAGAAAAATTTCCTTTAATCATTGTATACTCTTATAGAATTTCACCAGAACCTATCATTAGAACATAGTCATTGGGCATACCTAACTTATGGGTCCCATATTTTTTTTCATGATTGAAAAACATTGACTCAGGAATAATAAAATCATCATTACATATTCCAAAGGTGTCATAGCATTCCTGTCCTATTGAACCTAGTTGAGAAGTTATTCTCTATTCCCACATTATACATTTATCTAAGAATCATGACATAAAATTTTTGTACTCATTTTCAAGACAATAATTCATATCATAAAACTCCACTGACATCAGTTTTTTGTTCCATATTTCTATATATACTATCACAATCAATGGTAAATGTTGAATGACATTAAAAATAGATCTTGTTGGTTAGGGATATATTATAATAAATTCTATCCCCTAATGGTCTAAATTTTAAGACAGTAAATTGACGAATCCAAATTGATTTAAGTCATATTTTTTTTTATTTAATGTAAATTTGTTTGTATGATGGAATACAAATGTGAAAATAGAAGTGACAATGAATCATTTTTTAAATTGTCTATAAGAATGAAGTTACTTCTATTTAAATATTCTCGAGACGTATTAATATGCTTGAAAGTATATTTTTACACGAATTGGTATGATTAATGATGATACCAATGAATTATTCTTGAGAATTATTCATAAGTGTTAAAGGATGTTTTTTATTGAAGAGGATTTTCTTTAAATAAAGCAACATATTACATGTGATGATTAAAGAGATGCTCTTAATGTTTTAAATATGTTCCAATTGTATTAGGATAATTCAAACTATCTACATTATTTGAACAGGATCATTTAATGATGACTATTAATCATCATTTGTTTGAAGAAATATAGTGAAGTGGATATAGATTATACTTTTATGATCTTTTATATTTTACCTTTATATGAATGATGAGTTGAGAAGATACAAAAAGATTAAAGGTTTAGAGAAAATATTTATCGAATTTTTAATGAGACAAGTTGATCATTTAAACATGGTATTTGATGGTGCAATATTTTTTTGGATAAATAGTTTTTGTTATTTATTAAAAATATTGGATAAAAATAGGCCAACCAAGGACCCATGTATCTACTGCTTAGTTTGGAAAGATTTTCTACTCATCCAACCATAGTGGCATGACATTTCATGTGCACCGATAAAGGGGGCATGAGGCACAATAGGAATGCATAACACCAAGAAAGATCACATAAGAAAAGTTATGTGTAAACTAACCCGTTAATTTTATAATATTTGTTTCTAGGTTCTGAACCAAGTGTCCTCTTAAATGGATAAAGAAGATGCCTAGGGTATCAAGGAGTGTGATCCCACAATAACTATTGATGTGGTATTCAAACACTCACTACTTTATTCATCCACAATTAAAAATTTCAGATAAAAAATGAACCATCCAATTAATTTAATTTGAGAATTTAAATAAAGTGAGTAATATAATCTTATAAATTTGGAGATCCATGTATTATATATTCCATTATTTCCTTGTAATGATATTTCTGAGTGTTTTTCATGTGAAGTGTTATAATTGTGCTAAGATTCGAACATGATCGAATACATCCATAATTTTTTTTCATGAAATATAAATCATTATTATGATGAAACGATGAAGAAAATTGGAATATCCTAAACATAGAATGATATTATATGTTTTGACCATATTAAGTGATCACATATGACTAGGTAATTGTGTGAAGATGAACATATGTAATAATATTCAACATCGTACATCATCAATTACTTGAATGGATTTTTCACTGAGAAGTAAAATGATCACCATGCTATCACATGATCCAGATAAGATAACATACTATCACATACTGATAAAGGAATCACACTTTAGAAGGTTCAAAAATTGAGTTGGTGTGAAAATTAATTATATTTAGTGAAATAAATGGTAGTTAATGTTTTTAGATCCCCAGTTCAAGGTAGGTTCTCTAAAAATACCACAATGTGATTTTTTATGTATAAATTAAATCCATATTTTATATTTTGATCTTGACCACAAAAAATAGATTAACCATGTATATTGATACATGAAGGATAATAATTTCACACAATTCCTTCTTATGAGACCCATGATCCTTTTAGGTCTTATTAAGAAGAATTTGGGACCCTCTGTGCATTTGGATACAAAATAGGTTGGTGTGATATATTCACCTAAAGCCCTTATGTGAAGATAGTAAGAGTTAATGGAAATAGATGCATAGTTCTAGTTTTTCATGATCATCTGTACATGAATAGGAAGTTTTACAGTAAATGGGTTATATAAAGAAGGAGGTGGTAGCTTCTCTTGGGTATATTCATGAAGATGAAATAGATGTTTCACGTGATACACTTTATCAAATAATTAGTAGTTTCTATTGATATTATGTGATGCTAGAAAAAAATATTGCATCATGTACTCGTGTTACATGAAGAATTATAGTTACATAGATGTTGTTGTGATAATAATTCACCAGGATATTAAATAATAAATCATGGAAAGTGCATTGTTTATATAAATAATGTGTAGTGTCTAAAGATAGTTATTGTAGTGACAATGTTGAAACAATTGTGAATATTTATGAAATCAGAGAGTATTCCATAAATGTGATTATTTGATTTTATTAAAGAATTGATATATCACTGTTTTTAAAAATATTTCTGAAGGAAACTCAAGTTGTGAAATTTTTTAGTACATGAGGAAGACATAAAATAGTATGGTGAATGGGGGGAATTATGTTTTTTCATGTAAAATATTTTTTTGAATAAGAATGTTAGTTCCATTAACTTATGTTATTTCCTAAAGAATGTGTTATGAATGATTAATCATTACATGAGTATGAGAACACCACACATGTAATATTTTTTACATAAAAGGATAGTAACATTTTTCTATGTATGAAAAATATTAATTTTTTCGGCTGAAGTGTTATGTTTTTGTATAGTAGATAATAAGGAAACAATAAATATATTGATGAAATATTAGTTGTACATTATGATATTATAGTGTCCCAAAGTGGAAGTGATGCATTATACTTATTCAAAAGTGTACTAGGATAACTTACATGTAGTATTATTAATTACATTAAATATTAGTCGAAGAATTTTAGTATAAGTGAGAATGTGTATAACTTTCATATTAGATTAGATTGAAGAGGAAGATCATTTTTTATAGAAGATAAAGGATAGATATTGTGGGATCATACTCATTGTCTTAGTGTTATATTTTTATACACTCTAGAGATACTATTATACAGAACACTAGTGGAATGCTAGATTAAATAACACTAGTGGGATTCCATTATAAATTTTAATGAGGATATCAAACCATCATAACCCATTATAATTTCATTGAAATATTATTTATAGATAATATATGTCTCAAAATTATGCGGATAATAGTAAGGATGTAGTCACCCAACTTGGGGGGGGCACCTTGTAAAAACACCGTGTGTTGTGATTCATTTAATTTTTTATGGAATGTGGTGTTATTATGTTTTAATAATAAATATCTATTAATCTTAATAGGTTAAGTGGTTTGATATTTAAATGGTTTAAATAATAATTAAAATAAATTAATAAAACATATACACAATGATTTAACACTATCTCAGTGTACATGCATGATCCACTAGGCACAACAATTGGTATGAGAGGAAAGTTCCAAGCTTTGATTAGATCCCCTTACTATACTATTTCATTGATTCAACCGTATATGAAGTATATATTTTTATATTATATAGTTTCAAAATTTACATAGATGTAAAATTTAGTTCTTATCTTTGTTAGTACCAATAAGGACATTTCTGCAAATACCATAAAGAATAAATAGAATAAATTTTCACGAAACAAGATAAATAGATTGAATATGAATGTGGGTAAACCAAAAAATATATTAAGTCAGCTTGGTAGTCTATCAGTTGAATATATTACATTAGTTGATAATAACGATTTTTATGATTATATTTTAAGAAATGATGAACACGAGTTTTTTCAATCAGTCAGTGATTTTTATTTAGAAGTAAATGACTATTTGAAAAAAAGTTCATATAATGGTTTTCAAAGAAATATATTATTTTATAAAGAGACTATATTATGAAAATTCGCATATGAAAAATAAATATTAGGATATTGAGAATTCCTTGGATAAGAATTTTTAGTGTGGGAAAGGTCTCACAAAACATATTAAATCAAGTGAAGAAACACTATTACTTTGCAATTAACATATCTCCAATGTTAAAATACAGTTTTAAAGAAATATATGTTAGAATGTAGTGAATGATAGGCTCCTAATTGATTTGATTCATACACTTAAAAAATCTCATAAAAAAGAAATTATTGTTAAGAATTCATAGTTGGAAATCAAGGACAAGGATGATATAGTGACATGCAATAAATGATCTATCTATAGTGGATATGAGTTACAATGAGATATTTTTGAGATGTATCTAATTGAGAATTCTTTTAAAGCAGTAATCCATTCATTGGAGAAACTATAAAAACCCACTATTAATGTGATAGAATCCTAGACAGAGGCTGATGGAAATGGAAATAAAATTTTGAATAATAGTTTTGGGGGAAAATAAAATTTCTAACTATCATATTACAAAATTAATGAATCAATGGGAAGACATAATAAATGTTGTTTAGGATGAAAAAAATTACTTCAACCTAAAGATTCTTAAAATGGAATCCAAATTGAAAAATATAAAGGAGACCCAATTAATTACTTCCAATATTGAATGTGAAGAAATAGTGAAATCATATGAAGACTAGAAAAAATTTCTAAATCCAAAATTTCATGAGTTAGAGGTAAAGTACATAGATTTTGAGAAATAAAAACCTAAATCGTCAAAAAAATAAAAATAAAAAATAAATAATTATGAATGAAATGAATTTTCCAAATAAGTGTCTTACTTTTGGAAAGTCTGATTATAGTGGAAATATGAGCTTGAAATTTTTTAATGATAAATATATTCCACACTCATTGAAACAGGTAACCCTTGTTTAATTAGTCATTATTTTTTCTAACATGGTAACATTTTATATAACAACATTAAAATAGATTTTTTGTAAAAAATGGGTGTATAAGTTTGGTGATAGTCCCAATATATTAGGTAATTTGGATGAGAATAAGTATATAAATTTTTATTCCTATAAAATTTTAGAAAAGAAGAATTGTTTTTCACAGAAACTGATGGATGTGAATGAAAACCTAAATATTATATAGAAGAATAAATCAAAATTTGTTGTATACATTTTGTGTTGTTGTATGTTTGAGAGTTAGGAAATTGACATTTGGAATAATTTGACAATGCATGAAAAATATAGAGGGATAGTATTTTGGGGATAAAATATGTTGTGAAGATAAGTCCTAGTAAACTAAAGGATAATTCATAGATATAAAATAATCTATATATAAATAATATATTTGTGAGTATAGAATAAATCTAGGATTAATCAAATTAATGCATCTATAGTTATGATGAGTGATAATATTTTTCAATACGGCACCTTACATGTGCTGATATAAAGAAAAGACCATAAAATATAGTAGATAAGGGAAAAAGAAGAAAAGTTTACATTGGAGTATTAGTTGTAGAGAAAATTCAAGAAAATAATTAAACAATACACTTAAAATAAGAAGGATAAAATGGATGTTATATGAATGGAAATTTTCTTCTATGGTGTATGAAGAGTTCATATTATGGACCTTTCCAAAGATACCATAATATATAATGATAGTGGATTTAAGATGAATAAGAAAAATTAATCAATCATAGAAACAAATAAAAGGGATGATTTAGTGCATGAAATTAATTATGGGGAATTGAAATTTCAGGATTGTTTTTCTAAAAAGGATAACACTATAACTACTTAAGATCAGTATGGATGGTGCCAAATATTTTTTTTAAAATTACTGACAAATGCATAACATAGTTTATTGGAAAAAAATTAGTGAATAAAGGGAAATAACCAATGGATTATTGTGTTAAAAATGGTATTATGAATAATGAGTCAATACAAAAGATGATGTTTGAGAAACAACCAAAAGAATGGTAAGTTATATGTATAGATCAGTTGGAATTGGCAAGGATATTGAGGAAAAAATAGGTGGTTGAATGTTCAATGGTTTCTAATATGAAGAATTCATTTTCATCTATGATGAAAGGTGAAGATATAAATAAGTCCAGGCTACCAAAAAATGATAAAATATGGAAAGTAAAATATGGGTCAGGAATGATGAGTTTTCATAAATTTAGGTTGAATTGAAAGGTTTTTTCTTGTTTTTGAAATAAATATCATAACTACTTATCAATGTAAAATTAATTAAATATTAACCTTATTCCCATGTATTTTTTTATTTTTCATATTTTGTACGGGGAATAGAAGGTGAGACATATATTCATTGGGGACCTGAATATATTAATTCAATGAACAGTTTCATGGTTTCTAGAAAGTCATTCATCATGGAGTTAAATTTTTAAATTTGAGTTAAAAATTTTCTCAATGTAAATTATTGAATATTAAATAATTATGAATAAAATTGAGGATTTTCATCCCTCTAAGGGGGTTAGAAATGATCAAATATAAAATTTGAATATCAAAATTAGTATTACATGAATATTTTATGTTCATATAAGATCTATATTTGATGAATTCAAACATTGAAATTATGGTAATCCAATCATTCTATTGATGATGAATGTTCTACTACATTTATTTTAAACATTAATTTTAAAATTAAAATAGACACACAAATTATATGAAAAAATAAATATTGGACTGAAAAGGGTCTAATACATTCATTCAATTTAACATTTTTAATCTTCCTATTGAGATGAATGTATGAGATAAGTTCAAAATCCTATGAACAATCCCTAAATGGAAAATTAAATGTTTTAATAACATGCTGAAGTGTAATCAATATAATTGTTTTATAGATTTATCACTCTTGTTTTTTACAATGGTACAAACAAAGTAGAGTTATATCAAATTAATTAATGACCCGTTACTTTTAGAAAAGCGATGTTACACTTTTTTTACAAGATCAACTTTAATTTCTATTAAGTTTAACCTCTTATGAAATTAATATTTTGTAGAAGAGAAGATGTTGTTATTAATTATTTTCATGATTTAGATGAGAATCCATTTACATACATATATATTTATTTTAATTTTGAATGTGGTGGAGAAGACAACATAGTCATTGGAAGTGAAATTGGTATTTGCAACAAATCCAAAGAAAGGGATTCAAGAACCCAATTGTATTGAAATAGAAATTTTATTGTATTTATTTTCATTGTGATTGTATGATTTAGATTCACTGTGAAAATTTATGTGAAAATTATTGAAACATTTATCAATATGTTTGTAAGTGTGAAGTTACTTCTATTGATTTATTATATTGAATTATTCATAATCTATAATGAATTATTCTACTTGAAGAGGTAAACTTGAAGTTTCATCCATTTAATTATTCATGATAATTATTCAAAATATATAAATTAGGTTTCAAATTGAGGTGGTGTTACTTTTAATAAATAAATGTATTAAATTTTATGATTTTTTATCCATTTTTAGTTTCTAAAACATGTTCTAATTTCATTTTTATAATGTAAATTATTTATAAAATTTGTAGAAGACATTTTGATGATGATTATCAATCTTATTTATATTTAGGAAACATTAACATGTGGAGATGGATGAAATTTAGAGTATATTGGGTGATTTTTTGTCAAATTAATGAATATTTGAAAACATAAAAGAACAAGAAAGAGTTGGAGAAATGATTTTTGTAATCTTTAAAGAGTGAAGTTGATAATTTTAGAGTATAATCTAATAGGGAAAATTGTTGGTGGATTTGTATTATTTTTTAATTTATTATAAATAAGGGATACCCATAGGCCAACCAAGGTACCATTTTGGAACTTTTTAGATGGGAAAGCATGGTTACTAAGGATACCGTGGTGTGTGGAGTTTTTAGGTACACATGTAGGGAGAGTAAGTGGCATTGTAGGTACGCATAGATCTAGTGGAGTGTATATTGAGTTAGGTGGGTCGAGTCCAACCCATTTATTATGTTTCCTATGTATCTGAGTGCTAATAACAATATAGGCTAAGATTAATGAAGAATCAGTGTGGGTTATCATGGATAACCACCCCATGTGAACTATTAACATGATGATCAATCTTGTGATGAACTATTCATCAACCATAAAATGATACAGACAGAACACAGACCATCTAATTCATTTTATTCAAGTTATTCAATCAATCCAATAGGGTTGTGTTCTACATTTGGAAACCTGAGTCTTATGTACACCACAAATCCATCATACCTATATGTTTTAGAGTTTTTCACATTACATCTTATGATTATTACGAGATCTTATCATGATCGATTATAAGAATTAAACTTCATTTTCAAGCATCAGAAGTCATTGTAATGATATTAGAGTGAAGAACTAAAGTGTCATGTGAAAACAGAATGGTATGATAATCTTTCATCACATGAGGATATTTCATATCTTTAGGGAATCATATTAAGATGAAAATATTCAAGTATATACATCCATAGAATTCCTTAGTTGCATGAAAGTTTTCTTCATCGAGAAGTCTCATGATCACCATGATTTCGTGTGACCAAGTGAAGTTGTCAAGGGATTTCATATTCAGAGAGGTTTCTATACTAGAAGGTTAATAAATTGAGGATGAGGGTAAATTAATTGCAGTTTATAAAAAAAAGTGTGCCTATGTTTTTATGATCCATATATAAGTGGATATTCTCTATAAATACCTTTACATGATCATTTTTTTGTGTGTGAACAAGACACCAATTATAGACTGAGCTGTCAACTGGAAAATATAGAGCACCCATGTATACTAATATGTGAAGGAGAATAATTTGATTTAATTCCTTCATACATATCCCAATATCCATTTAGATCATGTAAAGAAGAATCATTTCCACCATGTACATTCATATTTAAAATAGGTTCATGTGAGATATTCACACGATTACCTTACATGAAGTTGGTTATATGAAGGGAACCAGATTCATACAACTAGTTGTATGTGATCTCATATATTTGAATAGTAAGATTCAAATTAGCTGATATTATCAATAAAGTAATAGGTATTTACTCTGGGTTCTTGATGTTAAAATAGAACCAAAGTTTCACATGATACACTTACATGAAGAAGTATTAGTGTCACATGATATTTTTTGATGTAAGAAATTATATTTTTTCATGTACTCCTATTACGAAATGAAAGAAATTTCTTTTTATGCTATTCTAAGAAATAATTTATAAGGATAATATGTACTATATCATGCAAATAATAATGTTCATATAAAATTATTTTTTTGTGTTAAGATAGTGTGTACAATGAAAATGTTATGAAGATTGAGAGTATTAAAAAATAGATTACTCTACAAAATTTAAGATATTTATGTATGAAGGAAGTGAAATATTCTTGTTGTGATAAATCTATACAAAGTAGAACTGAGTTTTTCATCTGTTATTGCATGCAGAAGACATCGAACTGAATGGTGAATTGTGTGCATTATGTTTTTTTAGGTAAACTATCATGCCATTTTCATACACATATGGTGATTCTTGAAGAATTTATTATGAATTTTTTATCCATTCATGTTTAAGAGTACATCATGAAAGAACTATTTTCTTATGAAAATATAATCATATGGATTTATGAAATAATAAGTCAACTGTTTGAGTGGATGTGATATCTTTTATGAAGGTTAGGGAGAAAAAAACTTTCAAAATAATAAAGACCAATAAATTTTATATTTTTAAATTATAGTGAGATTAATTTAAAGAGAAATATTCTTTATATAAATAAGATTAATGTGCTGAATTTTAGTTAGTATTATTGATAACATTTTTTTGCAGTTGAAGTATTTTAATTGAAGTGATCAAGTGCATAATATTCTAATAAAAGTGGCCCAAAGTGGAAGATCAGAGCTATATTGTAGTAAAAATATGGATCTTGTATGATCTTACTCATTATGTTATCTTTTTGATTGTATACACTAGTGTGATACTAGTATAAATAACATAGGTGGGATTCCAGTATAAAGAAAATTGTTTAGAGGCATGTATTATTTTGGATGTGGATATCACACCTTCCGAAACCACTGTAATTGAATTGAATATTATTTCTATAGAATTTGTCTTTTATGATTGAACTAAATGCAATAATGATATATTATCCAAACATAGTAGATAATTATTTAAAAATACTCGGTTTTGTTCTTCATTTAATAGATTTATTTGTTGTAGTATGATTTTTTGGAATAAGAATGATCCACTCATCATAATAGGTTCATAGTTTTTAATTTATATGGGGGTAAGTAACATAGAAAATAAAACAAAAAAATTATGTATAGTAATTAAACCCCTTATTAGTGTACTTACATGGTCTAGTGGGAACTTTGGTAACTACAATGGGCAGTGACATAAATCTTATTAGGCTGGTTACCCATGGAGGGTAGCCTCAAAAAATTCAAGTTTTTGTATGCTAGAAATTTTCACCATTAATGGTTTAGAAAAGTAAAAAGTGGTTTCCAAATGAAATGTTCACAAATATAGTAGTGGTCCACCATATAGACATATAAAATTAAATTTCATTCTCACTAGATCTACTGATCCAAGAAAAAGTTATAGTGATGAAATATCATATATCTCTACCTCAACTATGTGTTCCCTACATAGTCACGTAATTTATAGGATTAAATATTCATTATAAAATATTATTTTATTCAATGAACCTACATAATTTCCTTAGTATTTGATATTTGAATCTCTCATATCTATTAATAATGTGTGTAATAAACTCTAATAAACCCATATCTTTGAATATGAAAACATTCATTTTATTAGGATCCAAAATACAACCCCCCCAATTTTCCCTTCAATCCAGAGGCATGATTTATCCCAAGTAGAAAGTCCATTAATATATCTATGCCCAATAACCATTGTAGTAGAAATCAATATTTTAAATTGTTCTTTGTTCATCACCAGAATATGTGTCTTGGCCCATCATTTAAATTCATCCATACCCAGGTCATGATTTACCAAATCAATAACCCCACTATTCATGTGGATTTAAAACCATAAATGTTATGAATCTGTACATCATGGTAAACAGAAATATAGAGACATAAAATCTCATCAATTAATTTTTAATCATCTCTAATTATGTGAACCTAAACCGCATGACACAATGATCTTTGTTTTATTAATATAAACTAAATTCATGCCCATTTTCCATAGTAATCTATAGTGTCACTAAATCTATACCCATGTTAGGTTTTACCTTTTATTTTCTATGTAAATTGTACCCCTCAATTAGAAAACACTGTCCAAAATAAAATATAATTTTCAATTAATTCATGTTCTATAACTGGGAAAACACTTTTTCACCTTATTCATTATGAATCACAATATCATATCATTATTTATAGATCACATAACCAATCTCTAGAACGCACATAATGAGTGAATGTAAACTATTTCTGACAGTATTGATCACCCTAATAGGGTTAATCGAGATCAGTGACAATGATGTTGATAGTAAATATCACTCTAATAAGGTTGGTCAAGATATAACTATTTTTTAATATTTTAATATTAGTAACAGTCGTAATTTCTAATTCATATCATGTATATCTCACTTGTTTCATAGGAAAAGAATCCCTAAGATATTTGTTTCATGGTATCTAGAATTAATACAATGTAATGTACTTGAAAAGTTATTTGACCATAAATACTAGCTACATTGGCTCATCATGCATGACCTAAAATTATAAGAGGAAAAAATTAAGAAACTCGCCTAGTTTAAAGACTAAAAAGTGTGGCCTATGGAAAATCTATATATGTACTCTCAAGAAAATCAACTTATAGGATTGAGGACACATTTATCATTTAAATTTAAATTGAACAAATATTTTTAGGTCATAGGACCATAAATGGCATATAAAGAAAAATTGGATTTATATATCACTATGATTCCTCAATATGAATCTTATAAAAAAGTTGGTTTGATAAAATAAAATAATAAAATCATGTGTAGTCTATAATATGGGATCAATAGAAATCAATTTGTACTTTCTAGGCACCATAGACTATAAAAATTTAGATCAGTCATTCATTTCATTAAGCTACTCGAACCATTTTGATCATTTGAATCTTCATTCAAAATATTTCCTTTGTGATCCTTAAAAAGATAAGACAAAGAATTTATATGGATTGACCAACTATTACGTTATAGTAATGGTATGCATTATAAAAATATTTATGAGACACACCCAAAAGGAAATAATTCATATAAAATGACCACAACCAGTGTTATGGTGATAATTTCAATGTCTATACATTTATGAGAACCAAACCTATGAATAAACCATTCATCCAAATGGATCAACTCCTGTGTACAATGATGGTATCTATACTGATACACATCCATAAACCATACCTCATAGTAAATAATCCATCTAAATGGAAAAGTCTGCTGTATGATGGGGATATTTCTTCCAATACTCTTCTATGATACATGAGTAGGATGATATCTCACTGACTCAATTATTCTAGGACCAAGATCGAAATTATTGTTCAATAATTGAGTGGATTAAATTTACCTTGATGTTATCCACTTAATGTTTCACAAGTGGAAATTATAATTTTTTTTTGAAGAAAAATAAATTAAATTTGATATATGTTAGAGAAATTTATTTTATTCATTTTCCAAAATATGGAACTTCCCTAATTTGGGGGATCCCTCCCTAACTATTACAAGTGGGGGAAGGGAATGTTAGAAATTATGTTCCATATAATCTTAAATATTCTCCAGTAATTTTAGTCATTAGTTGAAATAAAACTTAAGTTAAAATAGTCATATAGTTTTTTACTCTACTTTAGGAAGTATCTCAATAAGCTTCACAGTTGAATCCACCATTATTATCTCAGCATCCTCAACTAGTCGTTGATGATCTTTAGTTTATTTCTTGATAGTAATAATATTATTATGAAGACAGGACAACTCTAGTGATATAGGTCATCTGAAGCTTATGAACCTATAATATGACATACCTACATCCCTATTCTGACTAAATTTTGATAGGATCTCAAGAATATAATATTTTTATGCCCTTCTATGATACTAGAGTTGAAAGAGATCTCATTGACTCAACTATTCTGGTAACACAACCGACCTTCTAGTTTAATTATTGAGTGGATTCAATTTACCTTGGTGTTATACATTGAATTTTTCACTAGTGGAAATTAGTAGAAATCAATGTTTAAGAAAATTAAATTAAATTTGATAAATAATAGGGAAAAATTTTCTATTCACTTTCAAAAATAAGGGACTAACATTATTTTAAGACTCTCTCTATAAATATTATAAGAAGGGAAGTAAAAGTTAGAAATAATTTCACATATAATCATTAATAATATCCAAAAATTTCTATCAATATTTAAAATGAAAATTACATTGAAATATTATGATAGAATAATGAAATATCAATATCTGTTTGATCTTCAACCATCCTCAGTGTAAGAGGGATAGTTACTAGAGTATCAAGATTGAATCCCAGCTCTAATTCCTCTAGAGACTTAGCATATAATTATTTTTTGGGTCCACTTTTCCATCACCCCCACAAATGGACTAGGGAACGTAAGATATTATAGGTGATTTTACTTATGGTTTGAAACCTCTTTGATATTATTGTCCAGTTTTCGATTGAAATGAATAATGAATGAGGATTCTGAAAGGACACAAGTTTTTATTAAATATAGAGGAATATAAACAGTAAATAAAATCATATTTAATGATCACTTTGATTAAATTTGATACCCAAATGTCATTATACCAAAAAAATACCCCCATAGAGGTTTGGAGGAGGTGATATTTCAAACAAGAATTGTTTTTTTTTCTAATGAGACCTAAAACAATTCTTGTAAAAGTGAATGAGTTAGTATGAAATTATAGTAAGTGACATAATGAAAATAATTTTGAATGAATGGATACTAACTCATCTACACTAATGGAATATGGGCTAGGATTTTAATATCTTTTCCCTATTTTCCAATATCTCTTGGGGAAATCACTAATGTAGGAAACCCTAGAGGGACTTATATAGATCTCGGTGCATTGGAAGATAATGCCCCGATTGTTTATGTTATTATAGGATAAGTGTATTACCAATATATTAGTCCAATCTGGTGGATTAAATGGTTACCGAGTCACTATTCTTGATGAATCATCTTTTATGTCAATGGTGTTCTATTTGTATGTTTATCCAACTTCTTTGGTATATAATTGACCTACATATTAGGAATAATAATATAAAGTGTATATTGTGGAGAAAAATATCTCTAAGACTAAGAATACATTTCCCCTTATATTGAATAAATACTAATCATTCACATGTTCTGGTGGCTTAACCTAACCCATCTATCAATAAAATGGATTGTAATTGTTTCCAGACCCCAATAGAAGAACATGTCTAGAATAATGGAGAAATTATTATGGAAAAAATAATTTGAGGTCCAAAATATATCATACAATAAAAAAATAGAGTTCCATATCTAATTCGTCAAAAATCTTACACAGCAAGAAGGTCAAACCCTAGTAATTTCCAAAAGAATCATCAAATTATAAGTCCCAGTGGGATAACAAACCCAACATTGAATCACCTTCAATCACTTTCAAATTGACACATAGTTTTTTATATCTAGTTAAGGAATGAATCTCTTCTCTTACATGTCATATGGAAAGACCACTTAATGTAACTATTGTATCATTTTAGATCCAAGATCAAATAGCCTTTTATAGATGTATTATCCTAAATCATCTCCTAGTGATGGGTGATTTATATAATTATTGGTGTTGTGGATCATGGTGCTAGAATGAGTGTATTTATTAGAAATCCAAACCCATAAAAGAGTTGAAAATATGAAACCAAAATGGTATAATGGGATTCCCCATGAAATATGATAGAAGGGTATATTGTGGAATAACTAGTTCAAACCAAGAGGATTCAAGGAAGTTTGTTATATTAACACCCCAAGTGTTGGATGTTGGTAATCCTATAGTAAATTCATATTATGTTGAAAAAATAATATCAATAATGTAATTTTTGTGGAAAATTTTTTATATATAGGGATATATAGGATAGAATGACTCAATGGAACTAAAATATCACTATTGTGAGGTAACCCTGTCCTTAGTTTAGTTGACCACCAAACCACATATTCAATCATGCAAAAGATGTGGATGGCCATACAAGCGTCATAGACTCAAAATGGAGCTTGATATGATCATATAGACAACAAGGTTGTCCTCTTATCCATAAATATTATTATTTAGTTGAGATTACACAAGGAAAACCTTATTGATATATTATAGGTTATGTGTTCACAAGGTTTTTTAAAATTTATAGAGATTTTTTGATGATGTATGGGGAAAAAATTGAGAATGATGGGACCTCATCACGTATATATATGAGCCCACTTAACATTGAATGATATATAAAATAAATAGGATTTTCTATTTCAGTAAAATTAGATATTTATCATCCTAGACATATTCAATTTCAAGGGTGGATTTTTTAAATTATAAATAATTACAAAACATAATAATTTTTGGAAAAATAAAGAAAGCACACAATAAGAAATAAACTTGACATGGTGTTGAAGAAAATACAATGGGACTATCATAAACCACAAATGTGATCCCAAGAAGTTTTTCTATTAGGGTGGATAATATGAAGATGAGATTTAAAGACTTCATGGAACATGGGTTGACATCATAGCATCATGGTGTCTTTATTTTATTCTCTAAATGTTCTATCCTGATGTAATCAAGGAATTATTTTTTGATCATCCATGCAGTGACCCCTTAGTGAGGTAGCACTGAAGACTCTAATCATAGAATTTCATCACAAAGTAATCCGATAAAAATTGCTAAATATATAAGGAAATGTGGAACCAACCACTCTCCAACCATTTTAGTAATTCTATTCAGTGTGTATTCTTATAAGAAATCAACTCCTACAAAAATTAACATCGATGGGGTGAACCAATAGATAGACATAAGAGCAAATAATTTTTAGAATATGAAAATTATTATCTCATTATGTCATAGGTTATTGAATGGGGAAAACCCTCATTTGAAAATTAGATGGAAAAAATATCCTTGTTGAGGCTAATTAAGTCAAGAAAACAGACGAGGCAACACCAAACTCATAAATTATGATCCAAGTTTCCAGAGGTTGATCCAACTTCTAGAAAGATAGGCCTATAATATGACCATAAAAGATAAAGTTGACCACAGAGGGGCCAATCCCACTAGGGAACCACCTATTATGACATCACAAAGGATAAGAATATGAGTAAACCTTACGATTTCCCATCCATGAGGGGATCTCTCATATTCTAGTAGGTGATTCCAACATTGAAAGACCATGTCTATGAACTCCCCTTGTAAACATGTGTCTCTCACATAAGCAAATGACCCACCTAACATGGTATTTTTTCAAATAAGAATTATACCTTACATAATTTACCACTGGTCACTTAAAATTCGACGTACCAATATATTTTACCTTGTACAAGCTCATCACGCTGAAATAGCTAGCCTTTGACATCCCCTAAAGCTATTAGTTCTATATGATCAGGGAATTTACATCTTATTTAACCCCTTTGATCATGAGATCCGATGAAAAAAAATTTATCCTACTTTTTCTCCCTAACATATTGGACCATAATTAAACATTACATCATTCATGAACTTGATTTTATGGATTTTTATCATGGATATATTTATAGGACTATTTTAAACTCATGAATTCTAATCTATCTACGTCTTTACTAAATCTAATCACCTTGGGTTTTGGGTAGACACATGAGTCTATTAAATGGATGAGGAATAAAATTATGGATTAAGACCTAACTATACCCTTCCAGTCCACTATCATAGAAAAAGTATCCTTTATCACTCCCCACTTACCTAGAGAATGGATTATTAGAGGATGGGCCACCAATAATTTTCAAAACTAAATCTTCGTGCCATAACCAAAGTCACTAATTGGGTTATGAATCATTGGGTGACCTCTTTGTGTAATCCATATTTAGATTAAATTATAAACTCTCATACAATACCGATGATCTTTAATTATCTCTTAAATCTCACACTGAGCATTACTTACATATGAGTAGAGGTATGAGTTTATATTGAGATTAGAATAATCAGAATTACACTAATTTGGTCCCCATTATTAAGTATAAAAACCCCAAAAATAATTCACTTCTTATAGACTTCATCCCAATGGTTTATCACTTTCCCATATAATTGTGGCTTTAATGTGTAAGCCCTACTAAATCCATTATTTTCACATCATTCATAACAAAAATATCCACACAACATGATGTTAAACTATTATCCAAATGTTCTAGTCTCATGATGTAAAACTACATGATGGTGTCCTTTCAACATGACTTTAAACTACATGATATGGTTCTTTCATATGATACATAATTATATCACTCGAACAATGTGGATCCTAATTTATGTCAATTAGGATATGAAGGATTCCTCTTAGAGGTTCAAAACCAACATCATAAACTCTCTATATCCATCTTCATAAAGTCATATACATTATAAATCTATTTATAACTTCCTCACCATTCTATACCCTTGAACTCAAACATCCCTTTCATCGAGAACATACTCCCTAGTAATTTTTCTTATTTAGACATATATTTGATGAAAATGATGACCCATACCTAGAGGGATATATTCCATCTAAGAACCAATAATTTTACATGATTTGGAAATGTCCATAAAGAAAATTTATTCTTCTTAGTGGGTCATACTTCTACTGCCTGAATCATCCTTATTTGTTACATGACAATATTCCTTGTGAATTCATATTATCCTCATGGGGCCATATTCCCCTTATGACCATCCTAAAAGTACATATCATGCATAATAATCACACAAAAAATCATTAAGCACCATATTCCTTAAATTCCATCCATCATGACCATAAAATTCATGGAATCAGTCAATGTCTTATAACCTTAAAAGGTGTTATGTGAACATTAAGTGAGACATAATTATGTGGTATCTGATATACATTAAAATGATACATTGGTAGTCCTTATCATTAATATGAGCATAACATGATGAATGCAAATCATATTCTTGTATAGTGATAAACTCTAGAGTGGCCAATTGTGTGGCGTCAAACCCTAATATCCCACAACTGAGAATCAACAAGTAATTTGAACTTGATAGTGAACCTATAATATATATAGGCATTCATATCAATTAATTTAAACATGAAATTATTTCCTCAAGGATACCCTACACCACAAATGGATTTGGGAAGGATTAAAAAATACAAATGAAATATACAAGATAGTTACATAGTGGGAAATAATTCACCCTTATATATATTATGTGGATGAGCCCAACCTCCCATCCTCTTGAACAACATATATTCCAAGGTGTTGCTCATAAAGTCTAAATGACTGTATTCTCATTGAAATAAGTAATATTCCAACTCAAAACACCATAGTAAAATCTTATTTGAAGTTGTTTGATACCCTCAAACTAATTCCATTAGAAACCACTAGGTAAAGGGGGACAAACATATTTTATTTCCAAGGGTAAATGTTCCTATTATTGATGTGTGATTTTATTTGTTTACATGGGTCCTATATGTATTGTTATATCATTACGTAATTTTTCTTCCAAGAATTATGTAGCTCTCCAATGAATTGGGTAAACATATTTACCCTGAGGTGACTACTTTATTCATGGAAATGATATAGATATTTCAGTTCACATTTATATTCATGGAAATGACATAATAATCATTTTCCATTATGTTATGATGTTATTAATTGTGAGCCTTAAGATAGGTGATTATTTTTTATAATTATACATGTATAATATTCATAGGATATGAAATGTCTCTATATCATGATTTATGTTATGTTCCTTCAGGTTTGATTTTTTATTATGTTTCCATTCAAATTTTGAATGATTACTAGTATTATTGATGATCATCTATGTTAATTCGATTGATTTTTGATATGGTTTACCAAATATTGAGCACCCGATCTCCCTATTTTCTTTTTAAAATTTCCTAGGTAATGAAGAACAATAGTATAAATTATGTGTCTAGAAGTGAATTTTATATGATGAAAATTTAGAGTAAATGTATAAAATATTCTAAAATTATATATTATATAGATAACCTCTAATGAAATAAAACCTTTGGTTTCACTACTAAAAAGGAGACCATTAATAGTGCCTGAATATGCCTTTATTAGTGATAAAAAAGTACAGACTACCAGAGTGAAATTAAAATCCCTAGACATTTATCAGCACTAGAAAAGTGATGATAAATGGTTCATTTTTCGCACTAAAAAAAGTGCTGATAAAAAACCCATTTTCACTACCTTTTTGTCTTTGTTACATAACTCATTTAATAACTATTTTTTAGTACTGTTAAAGGGTGTAAAATTATATTTTTTTGATCATTTATGAGCTCGAACCCATTTATCAGTGCTTCCATGACCACTTTAATATCACCCCCTTTATCATTTTTTTCACCACACCAATTCTTTTATCAGCGCTTTGTGAGTTTCCTACCACATACGAGCCATCCTTGATTCGAACAATGCACCTCTCCTTTAAAGATGTAATGAATTTACTACTACACCATGTTATTTTTGTATGTTTCATAATATTTATATATATATATTTATGTTTATATATTTACTTATATATTTTTTATTTATATAATTATATAGTTATATAATTATTTTTAAATACATTTATAAAATATATGTGTGTGTGTGATAAATATACTTATATTTATTTAAATATATTATATATTATATTCATTTATTCATATGTGAAGATAATATATATATATGTGTTTGTTTTTTTATTAATACACACACACATATATATATATATTCATTATAAAAATATTTATATAATGTAAAAAATGGTTTGATATGGTCTTAAATACATTTTTAGAATATTTATTTATTTAAATATATTAGAATATACATATATATATATATATATATATTATTGAAAAATACATGTTTATATATCAACATTAATTTTATAGGTATATACATACAAATTATTTCATTTTTTTAAAGTAATCAGGATGGATAATTTTTAACATTAAATAAAATGAGAAGTATATTTTTGTTATATATATTTAAAAATACATTTTACTTAAATATGATGATATATGTAGTTATAAAAGAGATTTATTATAAGTAATATTAGGATATATTCATATATTTAATTATAAATAAAACTATATTGGAAAAAATGATAAAATTTCAAAACCAAAATATCAATATTAATATTATAATATTAAATAAATTCAGTATTCAATGAAAAATGGAAGTAATGCCCTCTTAAATGAGGCTAAAAACCCATTGAATGTCAAAATTATTGGGCACCCCGACTAAAAAATCTATTTTGGAGGCCTTCTAGGCCTTTTTCGACTCCAAAAATGTGATCAGGATACCTTACTCTGCCTTGGCATAGAGATCATCATAAGCATCGACATGATATGTGGTAGATCCGAAATGGGAACCGAGACCAAAAGTTATGGTTGATCAAACATTGAGTTATGTTTGCAACTAATTTTTGATATTTTATTAATTTTAAGTTTTTTTTCTTAAAATTGATATTAAATGAATATAACTCCATAATAATTACGAAACTATTAATTGAAAATATTTTTTATTTCTTTTATATTAAATTTTCACTAAATATTTTATATATTTAGTGTAAATTCCTTTTTACATTATCTAAAAAATGTATAAAAAATGAATATTATATTTATATCAATATTAATATATT
This sequence comes from Viscum album, assembly GCA_963277665.1. NCBI lineage: Eukaryota > Viridiplantae > Streptophyta > Magnoliopsida > Santalales > Viscaceae > Viscum > Viscum album. The sequence goes on from OY728138.1 coordinate 774,833,561, forward strand.
TATATCTTAATATATAATTTTAATGGAATATAATTTTATATCAAATATACCCTTTATCAGTATTTTTTTAAAAGATCTAATAATAGGTGGACCTTTATCAGCACTTGTAAAAAATAATGGATAAATGGCCCACTTTAATAGTGATTTTCTTGCACTACTAAAGACCCCCATTAATAGTGCAAAAAAAAGTGATGTCAAAGAACCCCTTTAACATCGTTTTTCCTTGAACTGATAAATGAGGTATTTAATAGTTCTTTTAGCTAGTGTTGTTAAATACCTAGTGCTGGATAAACCCATTTTTGTTGTAGTATTTATGGGGTGTGATTTATTTTTGATTTGTACTAGATAATTATATGTAATATGTAATGGTTAGTTCATATCATGCTACTCTATAGATACTTGATGGTAATCAAAATCCAATTCAAATCCATGTTAAAAAATACACATATTCAAAAAAATATTGTTTTAGCATAACTACCACTATAAAGAGATGGAAACTTAGGAAATATATTATCCACCTTTTTTCCATAAAGATGGAATAACATGCACACTTGCAATTCATAAATATTTTAATTTCTAAAGAAAAAGAAAGAATGGTTTCATAAGAATCCATGGAAAACCCACTATTTAAACATGAATAATGGTCATAGTAATAAATAAAAAGAACTTTTTTAAAAAATAAATTATTAATTTTTAATTAAATTCTTGGATTGTATACATAATTTAAAAAATATACAAAAAACTGTGCATAGTAATGTGTTATTATGTCACACCCAGTTTTTCATGTCTTGGTTTTGATCAGGTTCATTGGAAATCCCAATCCGTTTTTTGGTTAATGGGTGAGTTAAATGATGATTTTTGAAGTTCCATATTTTTCTAATAATTCTACTGTGGGTTACCCATATCTTTTTAGGGGGTTTTTGGAGAAAAGGGTGGTTACTTCATGATTTGGGTGAAATCATGAGCCAATTTCCATATTTAAAAACTAAATTTGGATATTTTACCACACATTAATTTTTCAAGAATTATCACGAATTTCACTTCCAAAAAGACCTAACTAGACCTATTCAAGCCACCATATCCTTTTGGACCCCTTAGGAATTTATAATCATGGTGGATTTGGGTTATTTATTCAGGTATTGGGCCAGCCCGTGAACCCATTTCCATTTTTTTAAAAATAATTTGTTTATTTTATAACATATTATTTATTTAATATTTTTTAGTTATTATATCTCTCAATAGTTCCTAAGAACCCTATTTCACCCCAATTTTCTATTTTTCCTCTTTGGAGATCTTATTCATCATGAATTTGGGAAACATTTCTCAAGGTTTCTCAAATCATCCAGATTTGAGAGGGTAATTTTCTTCTTTCAGAAATCATTTATTTTTTATTATTTTTCACAAAAATAATCAATACCTAGTTATTAAAGACCTAATTATACTATAAATTGAGTTCCAATCCATTCCCTCTCCTCTAAGGGTGTGGATCTAAAGGAATATGAAGTAGTTCTATAGTTTTTATCATGAGTTTCCTTCTCCTTTTTCCTACTTCCTCCTCCTTGTCCATTATTTCATGGTTATTTCTTATCCACTGGTCATTAAATACCTAGTGTTATGTTTTGGAAATATTTTTATGGTTTTTTGGTTTCTTTAGGACCGGTCTTCATAGATCTAGAGTGTTAGAAACCGTGGCGGGTAATTTCGGGTGTGCGTTTCTGTTCCGCCATGGATTCGACAAAGGATATCCCCTGAACATGACCTTTTCATTTAAGTTTAAACTATTTCTTTCTTTTATCACTTGATATATATGTTTATTATTTTTTCATGCTTTTTATAATTTTCTTTTAGTGAAAAATGGTTGTTTAATCCTTGTTTTGTGAAAAGTAATGTTGTTTTGTTATAAATGCGAACACTACTTGCTTATTTAAATGGTATGTTAGTTTAAACACATTGATTATGGTATTTTGAACATGGTTCAGTAGCTTAAATTAATTTATGGAACAAAAATGGTATTTTACCCCTTTTCAAGTGCTTAAAATAAGTTATTTTGTTAAAAAGTTCTTTCCATGTGTTTAGTAAATTTCTTGGTTGGATTTTATGTGCCTAATGCAATTTAAAGTGATTTTTTGGATTTAAAAATAAATTGAAAGCATAAAAAATGGTATTTTTGGTTCATTTTATGGATTTCCAAATTATTTTTGGTTTTATAAACAAATTATTTTTCAGTAGTAAGCATGTTTTGGCCCGAGTTGCCGAAAAATGACCAATTTGACATCCTTATAAAAATGATAATGATTTTGATGTCTAACCTAAATGTTTTAGGAAATTTATGAAAGTGTTTTTCTGCTGTAAATAGAATGTATGCACCTCTTTATTAAAAGTTTAATTTTTTTTGAAAATATTTAGTTTTGATAAATGCATAAGGGCCTGTTTGGCTACTTTGTGAAAAATGGTGAAATTGTTTACTATGAAAACCTCCTATGGATGTTTTTAATGCAATGTTTATAAGAATATAATTTATGGGATGAACTTACTAATTAATACTTGTGATCCATTATTAGAGTGCCTTGATATGGACTCTTTATGTTCCTTTTGAATTAATGGCATGATATTGGTCCTTGGAGTGACTCGGGGTGATGTATGTTGTGAATTATCATTATATATATGCTATGTTTTGATGCTTAGCTGGCATTGATTAGCTCACTAACTTTTTATATACATTAAACATTAGAACTTGGATTATTCATAGAACTTTCTAAGAACTATTTCTACACTGGGAGTGGATGGATGACCCAATGTCGCATAGTAGGTGGATATATTTTGGGTTTATTACTGTGGGATTGGGCCCCTCGGTATGTCCCGAGTCAGGGTGGCTGGGAATTTTGAATGTCATGATGTGTGGCATGCCAATGGAGATGGAGTCTCATTTATTAGCATGTTCTAGTTTATTTTTGATCTCCTAGGTTCACCCATGTATATTGGTATTTAGATTCATGTAGTGATGAATTTGATGCTTGTATGTATATTTACATTGCCTTTGTTGTGTGATTAATATCATGCCATCTTGTGAATTGTTTTTCTGGGAAAGTGGTGGAATGGTTTTGATAAGGTGTATGAAAATGATTTTCAAATTAATGGGTTTTATCCCCTTAGTAAAAATCTGAAAATATAGACATCACTTTCCCCTTGAAAATGCTATTGGAACACTAGTAGAGTGAACCTAGTTTTGGAAATGAATAAGGGAAATGGGTCGTACATTGTTTTTGATTAATCTTGTTTAAAAATTTAATTTTATATATTGTAGCTCAAACGTGAAATTTATGTTTCTTTTATTTTAAGGGATGTGCATTGGAAATAGATTATCTGGCTAATCTACTAAGTTTTAATAATCACACCTATAGTTCTTTTCTGTTTTTAGACCTTGTACAGGTTTCAACATGAGTTTAATCGCCTTGAGGGATGTGTGATCGTTGTGTTGGAGAGTGAATAGAGGGGTAACATGGAGTTATTTGGTCATCAGGTCTGATCCGTTTAGTTGTATCATTCAGTTTTACTACTAGTTTTGTTTTATACATGATGATCAATTCATTTTTTTATAAATGTGTATTGGGTTGTCCATTTCTTTATGATATTTGTTTTATTGTATATATTTGGGAAAAATCAGTTGCTTGTCTACTCTAATGATGCCTAAAACTAGATTCCTGCCCATGGGGATTAGGAACACCCTTTGGGCCATGCCACAGATCAGTTTGGGTTCCCGGTTCGGGGTCGACTTGGGATGGTTTGTGATAAAATTGTATCAGAGGTGGTACCCAACCTTAAGTACAACGCACTACCTGGGTTGATTTTTTGGTCCCACAATAAGGACATTGTACTCTAAAATGGGGTTAATATAACACCCAAAAATTATAAAGGGTTAAATAACTAAATGATATGACTCATTTCAACAAGGTGCACCTTCTTTTTTGGTAGCTTACCTAATTATAAGTCCACAATAATGTGTTCCTAGCCTAGAGTAGAGATCCAGATGGATGAATTTTTGGGATGTTTTCAAAGATGTGTGTGAGTGAGGACAAAAAAAGGAACAAACATGTGTTGGCATGTGGAGATATTCATTAGTCAGCTGACCCATTCGAGCATGTGGGTGGGCCCCAGGGTGGAGACTATAAGTCTGCGGGTCAACTGGTGGTACCTGGTGGGCCACAACCTGACAACCATGTCAAGGCGGGGTGTTTGCGCTATCACTGAGACCATATTTGAATCAAAGGAACTAACTCCCTTCAATGGTAGAGGTAGAAGCTTAGTAATTCTACCCACAATATTAGGACTCCTAACTAAGCACCAGCTTCCATCCGATACCTATCCCTGGAGCTCTGATGGATGAAGCATGTATTTCATATCAATCAGGCATTGAAAATCTGTAACTTTAACTCTTCGAATTAGTTCCACACAATGATAGATAACACTCCCCGGATGAAAAAACAGATCAAGGGACCCCTTGAAACTATCTGTAATGACCCAAAGTTTCATTAATGGAAATCCCTCTTGATCTAATTAAATGTCTCTTTATGTTTATATAAAATGTCAACTTCTTTGGTTTTATGTTAAGAATTTTGATCGTTGCTAATATAGCCGTTGAACATTGATCACATGATTAGTATAAATATAGGGCTTTAACAAATCTAAATTTACTCAGACAAAGGAAGTGATGGCCTCATCCAGTAGAATTTCCCCATACGAAGCCCATTTATCGGAGCTCGGAAAAGAGGTGGCATCCTTGGGCTTCTCTCTTGACCAAGACCAAGATGAGCTTCATCAAGTCAAGCTCGAATGGGACCGTCTATGGGAGAAGTGAAAGTTGATAGAAATTACCACTCGAGCGATGTTATCCGAGCCACCCCAAGAGCCTGTCACCATCGCACACCTTACCCTTAGGTCTTATGCGGCTGTTTTAAGGGGTCATGTAACAAATAAATTATACTATGTTCATGTACATTATTTTTTTGTAGATAATAATGGATATACTTTCTTGTCATTATTGATACATTGTAAATAGTTTTTAAAGTACAAATAATGTTTTTAGTTATTATTTAATTAAGAAATCTATTTTATTAAATTAAGGGATTTTTGAATTAAATAATATTTTAATAAAATATTATTATTATTATTATTAAATTAATTTTATTATATATAAATGATAATATAATTGTATGAATGCAATTATAATATTTATTAAGGTTTGAAAGCCATTTTTGTCAAAACTGGTGATTTTTTGATAAATGTCGGTTTTTATTTTAAAATTAAAAATTAATATATTTAGAAAATTATTTAGATAAAATAAATGTTATTTTTGGAATCAGGACGTCAAAATTATCCAACGGTGAATTTTTCATAATTTCCTGAGACAGTTAAATTTTTGGGTAAAAAATAAATACCGTTTAAATATATAATGTGATTTATGACATCATAATGACCCAATAGTGATGTAATAAAATACTATAAGCTTTATGTTCGGCCAATATATGTTTTACCATTAAAATAATGTGATTTTGGGTTTGTTTGACCTACTTTTCAAAGCATTAATGGACCCCTCAAGACTCATTAAACATCTTGTCTTTTTAAATTATTTTCCATGGGAGTGTGACTCACCTACACATAAGAAACCATATTATTTTAATAAGTTAGGACTTTGGCCTTATAAAATATTTTTTTCCTCTTACCTTTTCCAAAACCATGGGAAAAAACCATGGTATGGTTTGTGGTTTGGATTAATTTAATGTAAGGGGTCCCAAACCTAAATAATAAAGAATTCCCTCACCTTTCCTATATAAACCCACCCAAGCTCCCACTTCCTCCTCACTAAAAGCCTTTTGAGTTCGTCCATCCTCTGCCATACTCTCTCTATAATCCTCTCAAGTGGCCCCAAGCTCTCAATAATCCTCTCACAAGCCTCTCTCTAGCCTTTGGAAACACACTTTCAAGTAAGGGTTTTTTCTTCCTTTCTCATTTCTGTCCAATTCTCTTTATGTTGTTTTGCCCTTTTAGTTTCAATTATGAATGTTGGGGTATGGTTTCTCACCTCCCTAATACTTCCCTCTTTATTTTTGAATGATGGGAGACCCCTCTCTCTCTCATTAAATTCCTCCCAAGTACACCCGTTACTATGCCGAAATTCCGAAAGGAACTTCTCTCTCCTCATTTACATTCAATCAATACTTTTGTATCATGAATCTAAATTCCATTAAAATTGTTGGGATATGTATCTATATTACCTCCTTAATTTCCATTACATGTAAATATGATTAAGAACCCCTTTATCTCTCATCAACCATTTTTTATGAATTCTTACATCACACCATTACGCTGCCGAAATCACACCAATTTTCTAAGCCAATGCCATTGTGTAGTGAATACCATGCCCATTTATCCATCAAGGGTATTCACCTTTATGCACATTTACTATTTTTATTATAAAGTTTCATGTATGAATTCCACATTCCTTTATCGTGGAATAAATTATTATGTTTAATGAATCCATGTTTTATGATCCATGTGGCACACTCATGCATGAAATGAAATGTTTAAGAAGGGTGTGCCATTATAGCGCTCCAATACATTGGGTAAAGTATAGTATCATGATACGTCATGTGTAATGAGTTTTGAATCATGATAATTCAAGTGCAATGAGGGTTTACTCGTGCTTCATGTGCAATGAGGGTTTACTCATGCTCCATGTGCAATGAGCCTTGGCTCATGCTAATTCCATGTTAAGTGTTGTGCCACATTTGCATGTTATGATTATCATGCTTTATCATGCCTTTATGTTCATGTTTCTCTTGTGCTCTATTGATATGCCTAATGTATAACATGTATTTTAATACTCATGTTATTCCATTTGTATTCCCTTACTGGGCTTTATAGCTCACCCTTTTCTTATGCACGTCCTTAGGTTATCCCATGCAATACTAAGTACAAGGGAATGTAGTGGTCATGTAAAGGAAGTTTTCAATAAAGATGTTGTATTTCATGTTTTAAGTTTTTATGTAATTATCCTAAGCCCCAAAGACACTAAACCTCTCGATCTTCTTGTTGTATCAAGTGAAGTTTTATGTAATAAATCATGTTTATGTTTGTAATAAAATTAGGGTTGTCATACTATCTTCCTCAAAATACACACTTTTACCCCAAACAAAAACTCATAAATACATGAACCAATTATCCCTCACTCTAAATGTGGAGGATAATAGACTAGGAACACATATAAAACCATCAAACTCACTGAACACAACTACCCCAACCAAGAGAAACAACATAACGTAAAGGCACATTATATCAAGCGTAAATATATCTCTATTCAAAAAAACAGGATGAGGAATCATTCAAAGATGTGAATTTAACATTTTTAATTAATTACTCAGTTGATTATATGGAAATATTTCCAATATAGAACCATTCATGGCTACGTCACAATATCCAACACATATTTATAAGCCCACTGAACATTTCCCCAAAACCGATCCCCCAACAAGATCCCATCTCAAGACACAACAAAATTATGACTTCTAGATCACAAGGACTCATAACAAATACACAAAATTTCCATGAAAGAGGAAAAACCAGCCACATAAAAATCAGTTTATAACAAACACCACAATTTTTTTCATTTTAAGACACTTTTTAAAAACAAACTAACATGGTATATTTTCAAAATCACTAATGGTGTTTCATCAAGTCTCACTCACATGCACATTTTCATGCCACCCTGGGAACCCAACCATAATGTCATATTGCCTATCCATTCATATATTCATAGAACAATGCATGTGAGCACCCATGAAAACACCAAAGGATTAAACTAAATAACATAATTCTAATAGTCATGTACCTGCTAATGGCACACTAATCACTATGTCAAAAACCATTTTAATATTTCATAAAATAAACCACACATCATCCAGGGCCATTTTATTAAAAGTTAATTGAATCTAATTTAATACAAGTTCAAAAACAAACATTCTATTCCAAAAATCCCTTTCCCATGTTTGAAAAAAATTCTGCAAGGTATCTTTTATTAATCTGATAGCCACATAGGCCAAAACCCTTATTCTGTACAACACATACCTCACAAACTAATTTTCAAAAACCAATTCATTATATTAAAACAATTTTTAACAACCCAAAACAACAACTATAAAAAAAGTTCAGAATCACTTTAAAATAATAAAATCTTTCCAAACATTTCATTTCAACAAACCATAATTTTAGAATAAGGAATCTCAATCCTGTTAAATCATTTTCTCTTTGACCCCATGATTTGATTCATAGAGACCAACATTGCAAAACCATTCTCATACTAAATTTTGAAAACCCATTTTAAATTTTTTAACAAAAAACCAATACATTAAAACCCATTTTCAAAATTCTAACATAATGATTTTCAAAACAATATTCCAAATTCAATAAAATTCCATGAATCCCACAAAACGGAACAAGTTTTTGCGGGTCACTTGACAATATGGTTGGAAAACATATGTCAAACACACCACCAACACGAAGATACTTCTTAGGACCATGCCCCAGCTCCGCATGGATTTCGAGTCCTAGGGATATGAAAAAGAATATTATTCCAACTCCCCTTGTCGTATCCCAACACCAAAAATTCAACAATGACCAAAGACACTAATAAAGCTAGACTTCCCAGGGACACCTAAGGATCGAAACAAGAAAGAGTTCATGACGCTCTTTCTGAACCTACCCATAATGTCCCGAATATCCTACTCCAAATACCTTGACATCCCAAAAATAACAAAAGGTACTATAAAAAAATGTTCATATAAGATACAAAATCCCTTTGATACCATTTTTTCATTGATAGTTGGTTCTTAATGGTGGGGAGAACCACCACAGGTCTCATAGAGTTTAATCCTAAAAATTTGTCGAGTGATAGTTGTTTCTTAATGGTAGAGAATAAGTTCTGTAATACCAAGGAATGTTTTGTTTTTTATTGGTATTTGGATTGGGTTATCATTGGGTTTATTTTAAGAAGTCCCAAAAATATGGTTGTTGGTTTTCTTGTGGAGGCAGTGACTCGATCTTTTGGTTAATTCTCAGGAAGTGGTTGGGAGTTAGTGTTTTGGTTGAGGTAAGAGGGTTATGTTCTATTAATGGTGGATAATTATTACTTGGTGCGGATTTTTGATGATATTAATAAGAAATACTTATGTTTTTATCAATCAACAGGAATGTGTTGTCGATTTTCGGGGGTGGAAAGCATTAATGGTGGGGAGAACTGTCACACCTGGTTTTTCATGTCTTGGTTTTGATCCGGTTCATTGAAAATACCAATACTTCTCTTGGGTATTGGGTGCTATGAATGTTGAGTTTTTAAGTTCCATATATGTAAAATAATCCTACCATAGGTTCTCCATAGATTGTTTGTGGGGTTTTTTGGTGAAAAGGGTTGTTACATCATGATTTGGGCCAAACTGTGATCCCATTTACAGATTTAAAATCTAATTTTTTTTATTTAATAACACCTTTATTTTTCAACATTTTTCACTCCTTATACATATAAAATGTTCTAAAATTACCTATTCAAGATACCATGTATTTTTTGACATCTTAGGAATTTATAATCATGGTTGATTTGGGCTATTTATTCAGGTACTGGGTCTACCCATGAGACCATTTCCAGTTTTAAAAAAAAAATTGTTTCTTTTATATCATATACCTTTTTTTAATATTTTTTGCCTATTCCACCTCTCACTCAAGACCAAGAACCCAAGTAGCACCCCCCATGTACCATTTTTCCTCTTTAGAGCACATATTCATTGTGGATTAGGGTGACATTTCTCAAGGTTTCTCAAATCATATAGATTTGAGAAAATAATTTTCATCTTTCCTAAATCAGTTTTTTTTCACCCAAATAATATTTAACTGGTTCTAAAAGACCTTAATATCCTCCCCATTTAGTTCCAAGCCATTCCTTATACTCTAAGGGTGTGGATCTAAGGGAATATGAATAGTTCTTTAGCTTTTAAAGTGAGTTTCCTTCTAATTTATCCTCATTTATACTCCTTTTTCCATTATTTCACAGCTCTTTATTCTCTCCTGGTAATTCAAAACATAGGTTTATTTTATAGAATGATTTTTATGGGTTTATTTGTCTAGGTCTGGTATTCATAAATCTAGAGTGCTGGGAACCGCGACAGGTGATTTCATGTGTGAGTTTCCAATCCACCATGGATTGGAGGTAGGATTACCCTTGAAAACTATCTTAAAATTTAAGTTTCATCATATTATTTCTTTTCTCACATGATATATATGTTTAGTATTGTTTTTATGACTTTTTGTAATTTTTTTGGGGTGCAAAATGGTTGTTTTAGCCATGTTTTGTGGAATGTAGGGTTGTTTTGTTATAAACGTGTACACCACATTCTATATTAAATGTTATGTTAGATTACATAATTGGTTTATAGAATTTTGAACATGTTTTAGTTTATTTAATAAATTTATCTCATGAAAATGGTATTTTATCCCTTTTCAAGTGCTTCAAATAAGTTATTTTGTTAAAAAGTGCAGGCCATGTGTTCTGTAAATTTCTCTGTTGGATTTTGTGTGCCTAATGTGATTTAAAATTATTTGTTTGAATTTATAAATACATTTACATCATGAGAAATGTAATTTTGGGGTATTTTATGGATTTCCTAATTATTTATGATTTTATAATCAAATGGGTTTTTGGTGGTAAGCATGTTTTGGCCTGAGTTGCTGGAAAATGGCCTGTTTGGAATCCTTGTAAAAATGGTCATTCTTTGGATGTGTAACCTGAATGTTTTAAAGAAATTATGAAATAGTTTTTCTGCTATAAATGGTGTATAGACAAATATTTATTAAAATTTAAATTTTTTACTTTTGGCAATTGTTGGTTTTTAGAAACACTTAAGGGGCCTATTTGGATACTTTGTGAAAATTTGGTGAAATTGTTTATTATGAAAAACAATTGATGATGTTTATCATGCCATGATTATATTTATATAATGGATGGGATGTCCTTACTGAGTAATCCTTGTGATCCATTATTATAGGGCCTCAAGATAGACGCATTATGTTCCTTTTGATTAATGGGATGAGATTGGTCCTTGGAGTGACTCAGGGTGATGTCTGTTGTGAATTATCATTATATATATGTTTTGATTGGATGCTCAGCTGGCATCAATTGGCTCACCCCATTTTTATAAATGAGACATGGGATCCTAGCATATTGAGAGAAATTTCAAAAAAACTATTGCTACACTGGTAGTGGATGGACTGAACAGTGTCCCATAGTAGGTGGATATATTTAGGATTTATTACTATAGGATTGGGCCCCTCTATTAGACTTATGTTAGGGTGGCCGGGAATTTGGGTGTTTTGATTTTCATCATGTGTGGCATGCCAATGGGGACATAATATCATGTACTAGTACATTCTAGTTTGTTCTGGATCTCCTAGGTCCACCTATGTCTATTGGCTTTTAGTTTCTTATAGTGATGAATATGATGCTTGTATGTATATTTACATTGCCATTATTGTGTGATCACTCTTATGCCTTCTTGTGTATTTTTTTTCTTGGAAAGTGGTGGGACAGTTTTGATAAGTTTTATGAAATATTTTTCAAGTCAAAGTGTTTTATCGCCTCGGTAGAAATATGAAAATGTTAACATCACTTTCCCCTTGAAAATTCTCTTGGCACACTAGTTGAATGAACCAAGTTTTTGAATTGAATAAGGGAAATGGATCGTACTTTTTTTGAGTAATATTATAGAAAACCATAGTTTTATATATTGTAGATCAAACTTGAAATTTATGTTTCTTTTATTTTAAAGGTTGTGCATTGGGAATAGATTATTGGGCTAACCTACTGAGTTTTAATACTCAAGCCTATAGTTATTTTTGATTTTTATCCCTTTTGAAGGTTTAAGATTGAGTTTAATCGCCTTGAGTGATGTGTGATCATTGTGTTGAAGACTGACGAGCAGGGTCACATGATGTTAGTCAATCATCAATTCTGGTTGGTTTAGTTGTATCATTCAGTTGTACTTTCAGTTTTGTTGTATAGAAGATGATCAATACAATTTTTTTATTAATGTGTATTGGGATGTATATTTCATTCCATTGTTTGTTTTATTGTATATATTTGGGAAAAAAATTTCCCTTGTACACTCTAAATATATCTAGTACTAGTTTCTAGCCCATGGGGATCGGGAACGCACTTCAGGCCATCGCATTGATCGGTTCGGGTGAAAAATTCAGGGTCGACCCAGGATGGTTTATGGCATATGAGATACACAAATATATATAATTTACATCCAAATAATTATTTTACCTTAATTTGCCCCATATTAAATAATTGAATATTTAATATTTCCATATTTACTTAAACAAATAAATAAACATTATATATATATTGAATCTTGTTTAATTATATCTAAAAATTATATACCTATCCACACTACAAGTCCTTCATTATAAGGGTCTCCCTTACTCAAAACATTAGAAACTACATTTATTAATCCATATAAGGAATCAACAACCTTAAAAACCAAAATTTCTAGATTCCCATACTAAAAAATTCCACTAACATTACCTAAATAAAATATATTTCCAAAAACGATGATAATTAAATCAATACAGACATTCGATGGAAAAAATACCATGAAATTTAAAATTCCATATTTAAAAACAGTTACCATTGTGTGAGGGTCCATAATATAACAACACATTTGGGGTAATTATCCTTCATAGGAATATTGTGTAACCCATTTGAATATAACCAAAAATTGTGGCCTCATTTCCACCTCCTTCTTCCATGTCTCCTCTTAGACTAAATCAAGCTACAAAAACACCTGAACAAAAAGCCTATTTTTATCCCTCAACACATTCTTACCCAAATAAAAAACTCATGTAGTTGAATACTCATATGAAACATATACAATTAGACCTAGATCATTATATATGATTACTTATAGTGGGTTTTGGATCGTTATTAATAGAAAATATGACTAGAGGGGGTGAATAATAATTTTAAAAATTAATGACAAAAACAAAATGTGATTATAAAATATAAAACTATAGTGAATACAATATTATTGAGTTGAGTTTTAGCGGAGATAAAAAGTAAAATAACACAATATTTATATTTTTTCATATAAAAAATTTCTTATTACACACCTAAATCTCATCTTGTCCTTGAGGAGACTGGTACCCACAAATAAAATTACTTTTAAAGGTGTGAGAACCTTTTTACAGACCCTACTTTTTAAACAACATAGAGAAACAACCTATAATTTATAATATAGGATAACAATATAGGCTTTTTAACTGAATTTTTATTGGGAGTCGCATCCTTGATTTCATTTTAGGACGTTTAATGATCATATAATGGAAATTATTTCTTTTGATTGGAAGAGAATAACCTTGAAATAAGAAATTAAAAATAGAAAGAAATTATATTACATGAATAAAACAAATAAAAGAGATGTAAATGATGATTATAATGCTGGAGAAGTTTAAGATCAATGATTATTGATAACTTGAACTAACCATTGTTTTGATGAATAGTGAAACCACTAAGTGGTAGTTAAAAAACTAAATTTTTCATAAAACTTAATTTTACCGCTTCTGTGAGTCGAATTTTGAAAATCCAAGACACACGGTTAATATCAAGGAGTAAAATGTGGTTCAATGAGATGAAAATAATTTTTGGTGAATAGTAACTTTTTACTTTTATTTACCACGGTTAAAAGTAAATAGGGTAATTAAGGGTAAAAATGATATTAATATTACCCTAACCATGTCCTAATTCTATTGGACATGTGTATCTAGACCAAAAACAACCTTAGTAATAAAATATTATCATTTAGGTCCACTTGGATTAGATTAGGACATTTATTATTATTTAATTCAAAGAAGAGTTAAAAGAGTTAAAATCAAACTTTATTTACTAAAACATTTTTAATATAGGGTTACACATAAGATAAATTAGATTATAAATATTCATTATAAAGATAAAAATATTTCCTACATAATGATATTTTATTTATAATTTTTAGACATTAAATAATTTAATTTATTTATGACACAATGATGATGTAGTAATTACCATAATAGTGAAAAATTAAAATAATATATATTATAAATACAAAAATAAATATAATTTGAGACTTCTTATGAATTAAAATAATTTTCGAGGTTAATGTGACATTTTAGTAATGATTTAATTAACTTTTTTTAAAGTAATAATTCTGTTATAATTTTCACAAAAATCAATATTCCAAATAGTGTCACAATTGACAGAAAAGAGTTTTTAAAACAAATATTATATTATTAATTGATATTCAATTTTTAAAAATCTAAGGTTCGGACAAGAGAATTATATCATGATAGGTGTATCATTAATGGGCCACTTGGGGGTCTCTTGGAGTTATATAGTTTGTTTATTAACTATATAATATAAAAATACAAATTGACATGGTAAGTGTCAAACTAATTAACTAAAAGTTAAAACTAAAAGATAAGGTTAATATAATGACCGAAACCTATCTAAATTCTATTGGTTGAGTGGTTTTAGATACATACCCACCTTAAAATTTAAATAATACACTTTTTATCCATTATAAAGCGAATATGAATTTATTATAAAATAATATTTCTATCTTTTCCAAAGGTTCCCCTCACCCCTCTTATAAAAGAGAACTACCCCTTATCATTAATTAACACCTTAAAAGCCTTTTGGTTCGGCCAAAACCTGCCCAAATACTCTCTCAACTTCCCTCACTACAACCTAGAGGCCTTAGTTTGATCATAAAGCCAACCTATGGAGCCCTTTTGATCAAATCAAAAGGAAGAACCCGAAGAAGAGGTAATGTTTTCACCACCCTTTTTCAAATTCATTTCTTCTTCAACTTCTTCTTTCTTTGTTATTCCCATTATAAAATAATGAATCCAGTATCTCCTATATACTTTAATATTATTATAAATATGGTACAACCATATTCATTATTCTATCCATCCTTTGAATGACATGTCACCATACGTGCGTACGTACGACTTACCGTCTCCACGTCGTGGTGTAATTGTTATTCAATATATTATTATTTAGATGGGTATAATAATGATTTTTAATTCATGTAAATAATAAAAATAACATTATAATTATTCTTTATATATGATATAATATCCAATTATATATTATTTTAATATCAAAAGAATGATATTGTCGCTCGTGCGTACGTACGGACTACCGTCTCCACGAACGCGATGATATTCATTCTCCATCATATCCATTCAAGTATAATTATCATTTGATGATTTAAAAATAATTTTTAAGGACTTGATATCATTATGGAAATGAATAAGATACAACCTATCCATAACAAAAACAGAATATGTAAAAAAACATATAAAAGAAAACGAGTAAGTTAACACCCGAAACAACGGTAATTCTAAGATATTATTAACAAAGCAATGTTAAAAGATCATATATGATATCATATTAATGTATATTATTCTTGTATAATTTAATAAAAATTATTTCACCATTATACAAGAGTTTAACCTACCCCCAACCAAGTAAAAGTACAAGGTAAGGTTTTATTTCACAATCTCTTCATTATCCGAGGTTGTTTATAGTAATAATCTACCGGGACTTCTTTATCATCCACATCCATGTTGCTTAAAAATGTTTTTAAATTTTTTTTACTATTTACCAGAATATGGGTTAAAGTCATTTATACCATTTTTTTTATTTATAAGTGGTTTATAAAGGAATTTTTCTGTCATTTTCCAAACAAGGTCCTTTTTAACCTTTTCGACAGAATTAATGTAAGAATGTTTTTTAGCTTATACGGAAGGTGCGGCTATTTTCCGCTGTTATAAAATCATCGAAGCTTCCCTTACAAGCTTATAAGAATATTTTCAAATAAAATGTTTTATTTTATAAATATATGACACTTAAATGATTTCAAAATAGAAAGAGATATTTCTCTAAAAAGAGTTTTTATTTCATCTATGTCAACATCCTTTGATGGATTTTACGCTTATTTGAAGTTGATTTATTATGATACAAAACTTCTATATTTTATTGAAGGTTTTGGATATTTTTTATTGTGGATGTGTTATTCTTGTACCATTCATGGTTTATGGATGAAGTATTTACATTTTGTATGCTAGTTTTAATACGAATGTTTATGTTATGTTTAAACCTTTTCATATGGGAATGCATTGGACTTAATATGTGACGAGTGGAGCCCGCTATAGATTCTAGATGCATCGGTAGGTCTCATGAGACAAACTAGTGTCTTGGAACAAGGCCTTGCCAAAACATTATTTGTAGTCTTGGCACGAGGCCTTGGCTATGTGGTTATAATAGTCTGGCATTATGCATTCCATCATTATGAAAGTGGTTATTGATATTGCATGTGATTATTCGATTAGTAGAATATCCATGTGAATAAGTAAATGGAATTATTTCATTTTATTTTTGCCATACTATTTTTAAGTTCAAGTTTGAAAGGCTTTTGTTTTAGTTATACATTGACTTAAATGTTTATTCTTATTTATGAAAGTTTCCACTATATTGTTATCCTTACTGGGCATTTGAGATCACCCTTTTTCTATGTTTTATTTTTCCCAGGATGTGAAGAAGTAATTTATGAATGACCTGCAGGGATAGTATGAGGGGATAAGAGTGTGGACTATGGAGACTATATTGTTGTAGTTTTAATTTTATGATGTGATGTAAACTTTATTAATGTATCTAGTTATTCCAAGGCTACTAAATTAATCGGTCTTTCAAGACTTGATCTTTCTTGTGATCATGCCAATGTTATGTAATAATGCACCGACTCTGGGTAACTAGGGTCGGGGTGTTACACATTATGTGATATGATAAGCCACATTCTAATTAACTTGGGTCATTGACTATTCAAGAAAATATTTTCTGAATTGAATCAACCAATAATACTATTTTGGTACCCATCCCATCATTGGTCCAACATGATTAGTAGTAAAGAACATTATCACCCAAATAGATTTAAAGCATTTAATAGTAGGCTGATTAAAAATTAAATCATTAGAAATAAATTTTATAGTATTAAAAAAGCATTGTATAAATATAAGTGAACAAACATTGGTGTAATTCCTTTTCATTATGAATTCAAAACTGGTTATACAAAAAATCATTCATTTTGAGAATTAGTTAATGTTTGTTTTATTTAAACCTAGAGTTATACTACTATAACCACAAAAAATAAAATTGGTGTTTATTTTCATTAAATAAATCATGTTATCATATTGTGTTTTCCTTTATAAAAAATAGACAATTCCTCTCTATGATTAAGAACATAATTTTTCAAAACCACATTCTCATTTCAATGGTTTCTAAATCTGTAGAAGTATTTTAATAAGATATAGAATTAGTGTTTCTTGATATTTTATTTTCATGCTTAAATTTATTACATTAATTTTAGTATTCATTTAAATAATATTCAACTAATTGTAATCCTATATCTTAATATTTATCATTTACTACCAGGACTTTTTAATCCCTTCATTTTTATCCTTTAATTTTAACAATTGATAATTATTATTCAATTTTGATTTATAATTCTAAGAAATATAGATTTTTAGATTATCACATTAAATTTTAATTTTATCATTTTCATTAATCAACATATTATGAATAATTTTAAAAAAAGTACACCTTTCTATTATTTTGTCTTCATAATTCATTATTTCCTCATTTTCTTTTAATAAATTGCTTTACATTTTAATTTTTAGGTAAATTGAAAGAAATTTAAATTTAAATTTCATATAAATAATTATGATAAAAATTTATAGGAGCTATTAATTTTATAAATATAGAATCATTTAACTCATATGTAATAACCTTCAATTAAATACTACATTTCACAAATTCACATCTAGAATCTCTACATGAGTTAGAACGGTTTGAAGAGTCCCAATCCTCAAACTAAGATTCATATTTGTTTCTTCATTTATATTTTTATTTTGTTGGGTGTTTGAGTTTAGTGAAATCATTCCTTATGTGACATTTATTCATTCAATAATGACAAGTTAATTATGAAACATCATTATTTGTATAAGTATTATATTTCTTATAGTCTTTTCTGGGTTTCCACTTGAACTACCTCTTCCCACCATTTTTTTATTAACTTGTAAAACCTCATTCGGTAGTGAAACATCACCATGTAATCTCTAACTCAAAATCCATTAGAGAGCTTATTAGTTCATCTAATGTATACTCTCTAACACAATTTCTCTCATCGATGGACACCATATTTTCATTTCATATTTTTGAAAGAGTTATCAGCACTCTTTCTAGTAGATCGGTTTTGTAAAATAATTCATCAAGAGCACACATACCATTGTTGATACATGTGAACTATTGGAGCATCATATTTAAAGATTATTCAACTCCAATCTTGATGTCATGGTATTCTTCTCAGAGTATTCCTAGCTTCATTATCATCATATTTTTTATACCATAATGAGTCACTTGTAGTATCCTCCATATGTCATGGGCTATCTTACAATAAAACACATGGCTATAGACACCTCTACTTATATTATAATGTAAAACATTCATAAACTTACAATTCAAATAATATTTTACCATGTCATTTCCTACTAGAGTCTCTAAATAAACCTTGAAAGTTCATATGGATTTTCCATTATAGTCCATTCATCCACACTCAACTATTTTAGATAGGATTCCATTTTATCTTTCTAGTATACAAAGTCACTCCCAAAAAATCATGATGGTTTTTTATTATCCATCCATTATTGGTGTTGACACTAACGATCTTAGAAGAAAAATTTTCTTTTGGTTCTTATAAAGTTAAGTCTAGGATATAGGTTGGTAGAGAGTTAAAAATATGCAACATAAAGACTAATATATTATATACCTACATTTTTATACCAATTTTTAGATCTTAATTGATATAAAATTTGAATATAATGGTATTTAAAATTCATTTTAAAAATTAATAACAAAAACAAATAGATTTTATAGGATATAAGACTGTATTTAGTGTAGTGTAATTGTGTTATTATTCAATGGAAATTAAAGTTAAATAAACAAGATATTTATAGTGCTTTGGATAAAATGTCTTTAGTCCTTACTTCCACATCTTCTAATCCTCTTGGAGACTTATAACCACTATGAATATAACTTTTTAAGGTGTGATAACCTTGTTACAAAACCTAACATTTAAAAAACTCATAGGAATACCATATTCATTTATATAAGAGACCAACTTCCTATTCTTACCAAATATTTGATTTCCTGTCACAACTCTGACTTCATTTTTGGTGGTCAAATAACCACAGAAAGGAAGGACTTACTATTGATGGAAAAATCATAAACCAGTACAAAAATAAAAATAAAAATATAGAGATAAAATATTAAAAAAATAAAAAAAATTATGTACTAGATGACTAAAATGTTTAAGAAGTTTAAGATCTATAATCATTGATCATATAAAGGAACAAATGTCAAAGATGGTGTCCTTCCATTATCCGAACAAAAATGTAGAAGTCATAGAATATTGAGAACAATTTTGAGAGAAAAAAAAGTCAATAATGTATCACATGTAATCTCTATACATGATCTTAAAAGGTATGTTTTTTATATTTTGAAGCAATCAACTAGAGAATTAAAACAAGATCTTTAGGATCACGTCTATATCCAATGTTTTCATGACACTTTTATTGCATAACAATATAATTATTTGAATATTAAATGAAGTTTCCCAAAGGATCCCCCTATTAATATATATTTACAATTCGACATTACATTTCATAATGAAATATTAATATACAAAAATTAATATAATTATTAAAAAAATTATAATAAATTCATGATTATAAAAAAATAATAGTATAATAATATATATTATACATGTATAAAAATAAGAAGTAAAACAAAACATTGTATGCCTTTAAACAAGAAAATCTAGGAACCTGACAAGCCATTACTAAAAACTTATTAAATAAAATAATCATAAAAATTCAAGAGTTACAATTGGGTTTACATAAACATGTGTGGATCAATCTATGTGTATCTACACTTACCATTGATGACCAATAGTCTGGAGTATTAAAGGTTCACATCATACTCACCTCCATATATTATCACCTTATTTTATAGAGAATTCTCCACCTAATTAGATTTTCTATAATCATGTGAGATAGTCATGTTAAGATGAGAGACATGGTAATCATATTCAATCCACTAGGGAAACATATTCCAATGTACATTCCTTGTCCCCACCTTTAGAGGCATCACATAAATTTTAAAGATAGATTCGACCCATAAGGAAGTATAACCATAAAAAATAGCATGTTTACTATAATAAATCATATAGCATAACTCTAACTCATACTCAAATCCAATTCATATGTAATAGTAAAAACAACCTTTCATTATGACATGATGGGTTTTGGAGATACCACCACAACCTAGGGGTCCCAACTTGCAATAGGTTATACCATCAACATAAACTTTTATCCACAAAGAAATAGTAGTGATCCAGTGAATGGAATTGAGAATCCTGGGATTCTTAAGAATTCTCAATACCCTCATATTCTTCAGAGTTAATAGATCCCCAATTATACATGGTTTCACTTTTCACCTTTGATGCAACTTGTATTGCCCTATGGAAAGAAAAAACAAGTATCGAAAGAGATGGTGTTTAATGTTTAAACAATGTTGTATTAATTTCACTAAAAATATTAGAGATAATAGAGGTTTTTGTATCCATTAGAAGTGGATGAACTTCACCACTTTTTCCAGAATGACATATTTCATCCATGTACTCACCAAACTTCATGTCTGCATGGAGATCAATTCCAAACATACCAGAATCATAACCCCAAAGAGAATGAGAAAGGTCACATATCAGGAAGAGGTTATAAGTTATTTATTTAGAATACATGAATATATAATAGGGTGAGATAATGTGATGGATAATTTTTCTAAGCTAATCTTGAGTAGGTAACATGTTCTCTTATATTTTCCAGAGTAGTTGTAAACATGAGGGTAGAATGAAGTTGGCCATAAAGATGTTCATCCATGATGGTGTATTGACTGGCCCTTCATAATAAAAACTATAACAACCATTGAAATTGAAAAACCAATAATAATTAGACTTCCATTTTATAGTATCATTATAAATGAAGGAGTAGAATTGAATTTCAAACATGACATTTGATTGAATAAAATTAAAATGGTGGGGATTCCTCATTAGATCAGTAATAGTTAGTGCGACCTGTCAGGTGGGAAATTCACACTATCAATGATAGGTATGTACATCAAATAGGTATTCTAGAAATTGAGGTCTGACTACCTACTTATCAACCACATTTCTTTTGACAAAATTTCATTGAAAGAGTGTTTAATGGTTGTCTAAAATGATGGGGCAAGATAACATTGAT
Source organism: Viscum album (assembly GCA_963277665.1). NCBI lineage: Eukaryota > Viridiplantae > Streptophyta > Magnoliopsida > Santalales > Viscaceae > Viscum > Viscum album. Next base: position 774,855,059 of record OY728138.1, read on the forward strand.
ACCCATCAATTAATTTTATTATAAATAAACCTGAATGGAAATCAGCTGAAGATAATTATATTCTATAAGGTTACATGTATTCTTCCCAATAAGACCGTCATTTTAGAGTATAAGGTCTTTGGAACCAATACCCCCTACCATATCAAGAATCTGGATTCATTCCTTCGATGAAAGAGTAGCCAATTTATTTTTACACACAGAGCTAGTCCAAATAAAGTTTTTGATCAGGCACTGAAGCTTATTGATTATACTTCTTGGAAACATATTAAGAGAGAATGAGTAAAAAATATATAGAAGTAAGAACTAAGTTGAAAAGGAATACCCATACCACATGGGACAAGGATTTTCATTTACACCATGTTAAATGATTGGTGATTCATGACCATACTCCTTATAAATTAATTCACATCCCTTTTCCCCGAAATATTGGGACACCATGATAATTGAAAGGAATAGATCCCTTATTTTTTCCAAGTAATTTTATAATTATAATTTTCTTACCAACATTTGTTCTATCACCAAAAACCATAAAATACATTCCCTAGATAATGGCCTATCCAGCCACCTCTTCATAGTGGGTGAAGATAATTTTAATGGAAGATACACTTTTTTTAAAGGAACAACCAAAAAAGGGTATTTCACAAGCATACAAGATATGTGATGTGGTAATGTAATTTTTTCCAGTGGTAATTGACCTATATATGAACATTTTAGAGAGTTTATTGAGACATCATATCGAGTAATCAACAGCAATGGAAAAGTGAAGCCATGAGAGTGAATCTACTTGCCCAAAACCCCTGGGACATCAAAAAAACCCATGGGAGACCCATTAATCCAAATGGAAAAAACTTTAGGATTCAAAATGTTGTGTACTAATTTAATAAAGGCATTGTAGATGAAATAATTCTTTATGAAAACAAACCAGATGCTCTTTTTTAGGATGTCAAAGGTCTTTTAAAGTTAAATTCTGAGTGGAAAGTTCCCTACCTTTTTTCCTCTTTATAATATTGAAACATTTTGGGGATGTAAATAGATAGTTTGGAATATTATAGTTATGGGCAAAGTTTTACTAATTTGGGGTGATGATATACTGAAGTATTCCTACAAACTGATTCATAATTATTTGAATGATTATTTTAGGGATATTGTTTCCAATAAAAACTTATCTGATGTCCCAAATATCAATAACATTATCTTTGTTAGGTATCAGGGAAATAAAATTCAAGTTCATACCACGGGGAATTAAAGTATGATTGGAGAATTATTCAACTGCACCTATCAGTTCAATAATAAAGATATCCAAATAAGACATGAATTTTCTTTAGTGGATCTATCCAGACCTGAAACACTATACATATTAATATAGAAGAGAGCTTCATTGACTTCCTCGGTCAGTGCTATAATAAGAGATCAATTTTGATGATCCTAAATGAAAGGATCAATGTTATCCACTATTGTTTGTGAAATTTCCAGCCCATCATCAACATAAATACCATTGAAATATTCCAGATCATCCGTCGTAATTTCATTTTCAAAGGAAGATAAACATCCATTAATGTGGATGGAATCATTCCCCATTCATTCTCTCTTATCCTTGTGAAGTGTATAAAATAATTTTGAGTTCATATCATCATATTTGATCCATTTCACATTCATATGATCCCTGTAAAACCTATTTTTGATCATTAAAAGATCATCAAACTTACATTGAGCTTCAATTTCCTCCTTGGATGGGTTGTTCTGGTGCTGGTTGTTAATTTTCATGCAAAAAAGATGATTTTACGTATACTTGATCTATGTATCATGTTTGGAGAAATATTTCTGGCTCCATTAATTAATAAGATCCCTAATGGGTTTTAATTTCCAAAAAATCCTTTGAAATAATCTGCGAATGGGTGAATTCCTTCATGATTCGAAAATAATCTCTTGACAACAAGGAATTACAACCCATCGATTATTAAAACTAAAATGAAGAGGAACTAAACTTGTTAGATGACATGAAAACACAATAATAATAGAGTTATGATATGAATGATATTTTGGAAGAGTGAAGCCTGAAACTACATTAAGAGCACGTAAATTATCCATTTTCATAAATCATCTATCCATCTTACTCATTTTAATTCCATTCAAATTATATCTACTAAATATATACTAAGCTACATCAATTGGGATTTAAATGAAGTTTCATTTGTCAATGCAGGAGGAGAAATCCAAGGATGCTATTTTGTTAATGATGGATCCCAATTTATCATCTAGTATGAGTTTAATTTTATAATCTCCCATGACTAGACAATTATGATTCATATTTTCAGATATTGATTCAGGCTCCTCCTGTATCTTTCTTCTCCTAATGAATGAAGTGGAAGCATAAACATAAGATTAAGAGACATGATGACATTCTATTTTCAAGGAAACATATAAAATATGCGCTTTGTTAATGCAAGAGTTCACTTGAATGATTTCATGCTATAAAATCTATAGATTATCCATGTTGATATAGTTTGTGCTATGAGAAATAAACTTTTCCCCAAGAGACTTATATTTGAAAGTATCCCATCTTTCAAACATTATCTTTGGTTTAGAAATATAAATGAGCATATTTTTATAGGCCAAAATAAAATGTATAAGGGCCTTATCCATTAGGGAGTTCCCTATTCCTTGACAATTCAAATAGAAAAAATTCATTTCTTATGTGCCTAACCCATTGTCAGAGTACCTTCCTTCTGGATTGCATTCCTATTTCATATCCTTTTCTTCAATTTACTTTTTTTCATTACACCTCTTAAAATCTTGTCCATTACTGAATAATATATTTTTAAATTAGTCAATGATCTATTATGTTCATCAATTTCTGGGAATCCATTAGGCTGTTTATTCCCAATATTCTAAGAAATTTCATCTTTATCCATATCAGCCAAAAAAAGTACCAGTCAAAGGAGTGAACTTGTTTATGGATTGTATGGGATAGAGTGGTTTATTAATGGAAGTCTACATTCTAGAATCCTTCTTTGGGGAAACCTTTGAAAATTTACCCTCTAGAGAATTATGATTAGCATGTCCTCCATTATGAATTCCTTTATCCATGAACTGGCTATCAATGTTAGGTGTGCTACATTATTGTGACGTTCCAAAATTTATCGAGATCAGAACAAAAATAGTGTCATTCTAGTCCATAGATCCTGCTGTAGTGACCAATGATGATAATGAACACCTAGAAGTGTCTTCTTAGATGAGATAGTAGTTTCTGGGGCCTCCAATAAATCCCCTTTAGTAGTGACTTAGACAGATTCTTCATTGATGGAGGGCAGACAACATGTATCTGACATTATGCTAGGGTCATGTCCCTTTGGTGTGACTAGAATTCAATTACCAAGATCCTAATTTTATTTCACATCCCCTTAATCTTTTATGGTATCATAAATACTAGTAATCATAGTTTTAAGGGGTATCTCAATCAAAGAACTCACAGTTGTTTCCTCCAGTGGACCACTTGCATTCCATTATAGAGATCCATTGGGTTTAAAAGGAAAGTAGTCAGTGTTAACACCAACATCAGTATCATGATGATTGGTATCTATATTCAACTCAACCATCAATTTGGGGTACTCATGCTGTCTGCATGGTCCTTCATTTGGATTATCAACCAACTATTCAATCATATAAATATGGGGGTGTATAGGGGCCAAGATTCCATTCAAACCATGATATGGTATATTATATTTTCTATTATTTTATCTAAAATTATCATAATCATGTGCTTTTATCATGCATAACATTCATTCAATATCCCTATTTCATTCATATGTGAAATTTCAAAATAACATACAAGGTATTTAGAATTTAGGCTTCGTCTCATATTGTATGGAAATCCTGATTCTATTTTCCATTTTTGCAACAATACCTCTTCCACCAAGGTTCTCAACATATAATCCTCCACCCAAATTAAAGAATACTAGCCAAACCATAGATTATCAGTTTTATTATCCATTCTAATAGGGTTCCCCACAACAGATTCTTTTTCCCATAAAATCCATGGATTCATGTACAACCAGTTATGCTTACAAATCTGAATCCAAAGTTGAGTATGAGAGTTCCTAACATTATTAGGGTAAAAATTACTATCCCACTCATATATTATTATAAAATAAGGCTTCAATGTAAATTATCCCATGCTCTAGGCCCTACACTTTGAGTTATCATAGGGAAGGACTATATAATAAAATACTCACCCCATGGATGTCGTTTTCTAATTTTTGAAACCCCAAATCTCTAAAATATGTTGACTAAGGTCATGAAATTTCTATAGGTTTTCACCTTTAGATACCAGAACACATGATATGATGGACGAGCTACAATAATTGACCTATTCTTCAAAAATATCTTGATCTTAAGAAACATGCCAATTCTATCCATCACGATGATCCTCCCAGGAGGAGCTACATCAAAATTGATGAAGGAATGATTGGAAATAGATTTAACCACCTCCAAAAATATCTTATATATACCTGTTTCATTAGTGGGATCTCATCTCTCTATTCATGGATTTCATAAGGCATGTCGTAAGTGTTACTTATGCCCATCATGACCATTTAGTTCAGGGAATTAAGATCTTTCTATAGATTTTGTCATCTCATAGGCCTCTAAATCTCTAAGTATTGGATTTTCTCCTATCACCCTTTGCCCGACCATGACTTCATACACCATAATTATCTCTCCTAATACATTAAATCTTACTGTAAAAAATGTACATAAAAAATGTGAGTTAAATTTTAACACTCTAGAAATTTATTACAATATAACATAATAACACTTTTAACAAAATAATTATTTTAATAATAACTAATAAAGTTATGAAATAAAAATTATAAAAAAATAAAAATTTAACAAATGGTGACTAATGACCCACTATTGGGTTCCATCGATGGCTAAATAGAGCATGACATACCGTTTCAATTTTTAAGAAATAATAAAATGAGTTAATTGAAATAAGAATTATTCTTATCTTCTTAGAAATAGAAGGTTTTATGGGAATAATAAAAAATTACCTATCATTGAGTGTCCACCAATGAATCATGCCTCAAAATTTCATAAATCCAACTGTGACTCATAACCAACAGTTGGGTTCTAGTGGTCCCTCATTAAAAACATTTCTAATCATGCCGAAAAACAATAGATGTATAAAACTATTAATAAAATATAAAAACTCTTCAAACAACATGTATAAACTTAATGAAAACCAAATAGTGAAACTATTTAATACATAAAGTTAATTTAAAATAAATTATATTAAAATAATAAAACATATGAAATAATCTTTGGATAAAATAATAAATCAAAATAAATCAATGTCAAGTAGAAGAAATACACTATTTCACTAGATTAGAAAAAGAAAAGTCTCTTGTTGAAGTGAAGAGATTCTGTAATAATTTTTCATAGTATTTATGAAATATAAAATCATGTTAAATGAAAAAAACATTAATTATAAGTACATAACTACAAAAATATACAAACAAAGAAAAAGAAAGATGAATTTCCTCTTAGAGCATGAAGAACATTCACCCAGGTCATTTAAAAAAATGGGAAGATGTAAATAGTGGGATGAAATTAACCAATGTCAATGACCAAAAGTGGGTAAAATGACCACCATTGAGGACCAATTGTCGGTAAAAAGATCCACCATTTATGTCTAATGGTGTGTAAAAAGATCCACCTTTAAGGTGCAACGGAGGGTAAAAAGACCCACAATTGATGTCCAAGTACGTGTCACTGACCCCTCATTGGTTTCCAATGGCGATTCACTAACCCGCCATTGGAAATAACCAATGATGACTCAAAAAACAACAAATAGGGGTAAAGATATGTGTAACATCCTAGGTTTGGGTGCCACTCAATGGTACCCCGTACCTAGTTGGTCACATGACCTTAAGCACATTTCCCCAAATGCCATAGATTACCGACTAGCAGTGGGGGACAAGGTATGATATTGGGGAAACTATGCCCTCATTGGAAGAGTATACATAATGTAATTAGGAATAAAACAATATCAGAAGTAGTAATACAATAAAAGAGAAGTAAACTGTGGAAGTATGATAGTAATAAAACAACTGGAGAATATATATAAAAATGATGCATGTCACATGTGTTTAGAAAATCAGCCAAAATAGATCCCAAATCTAGAAATAAAATAAAATCAAATGCAAATAAAAATCAAGTAAACTCCAATAGCATCGAAAACTAGTGCTTGGTCCCATGATCTCCATCTTTGAAAAAAAATCAAGTACCTCATATAGAAGGATTCTTTCCCTTACCTATACCTCCAATGATATCATTCCTTTGGGTCCAAAATCATGAACCAAACATGGTTTCAAACGAATCCCAGTAGGTAACCACCAAAATATATGTTCCTAACTGTAAGTTGATATATATATATATATATAAATATAGTAGGTAATATGAAAGAATGAATCTATAAACTAATAATTACTCAAAAGTAAACAATTCTATAGTTTTTAATTACATTCATTTAACATTTATTATTCATCCATTGAATCATGTAACCCTAGGATCTAACCTAAACTCTGTATCCCCTGTGTAAAGTAACCAAAAAAAAATGTCACATAAGGCTATATAAAGAATCAAGTAAGACCGAATCCAAGCTTGTGCTTTGTCTTGCAAGACATGTCACAATCATTCAACTATTCACAAATGACCCTATGGGAAAGATCTCATAGTCTTACCCCTTTAGTCCTATATAGAATCAATTAAATAAATAATGACCCTATAGGAAATCTCTCATGGTCTAACCCCTTTGGTTCGACATAACATCAATTAAATAAATAATTACCCTCTTGGAATGATCTCATAATCTAACCCCTTTGGCCCCACATAGCATCAATTCAATAAATAATGGACCTCTGGGAAATATCTCACGATCTAACCACTTTGGTCAAAGTTATACACCAAGGATCTCATGTTCCTCTGTAAAAAATCTAGAAGTACCATCATCCTTCCTGGTCCAAGGCACTCATGGTCTATTGGAAAAACATAATACACATAAATAACCTGGAATCCCCCTCAGTATTCTTGGTCTAAGTCTCTCACAATCCATTGTAAAAATAGTACACATATTATATTAAATAATCTCATGTAATCTGAAACTACTACATGGATGAACATTCACAATTCATACCACATGCATTTTATATAATCAATCAAACTATATCCTAATCAAAAAAGGCATAGAAAACAAGGTATGCCTCATAGGAAACTTGGACCAAACAACCATAAACAATCAATAAAGGGAAACACACCCCTAGGGTGGCCCTTGGACAAGGTAGCTAACTTTACTCATAAGAAACAACCCTTTATCAATTAATCAAACCATATAATGTAATAAAAAGTTTAAATTACAATTCAAGAAGCACCCAAAACATGGGAATGCATCAATTTTTTGCATATATAATCTGAAGACAAACAAAAAAAAGGAAAAAACCACCTAAATCAATGTCGTACGATTGATATACTTAAAAATCGACCCTTGAATAGGTCTAGATCTTCATAGATCTAAAAAAAAGTGAAAAAATGACCAACCTTGAATAACTCAAAAGAGAGGATGAATTAGGAAGAAGGGATCAAGAGGGTTTGAGAACTCACCGGTGGGTTTCCAAAGCACCCAATGACGTCTCGATCAGAGCTTGTATGGAGAATCAAGAGATAGAACTTCATCCGTCATTATCGAGCGCTCTTGTATGGAACACGATAAGAAGAATTTGTTTTCAGAAATGAGACATAGCCCTGATCTGATATATCCTATAAAAATAAAAGTACACAACGTGTTCAATAAAATGGAATGCTGTGTAGTAGCCTCAACTGTCCCCCAAATTAAATGGGTTTGATAGGTCACCACACGACCATGTACTTGACCATAACATGGTCAAAACACGGCTGTATGCGGTAATCTAGTCACATGGCATGTACTCAGAAGTACACAAAGTGTACTTAGAAAACCCTATTTTCTTCCTTTTTCCTCAAAATAACCTGAAAAAAAGATCCATACCTGTAAAGAAGATCCAGGTTCTTACAAAAATCCCCCATTAAAGCAATTCACCCCCGAATCTCCCTTCCGGGTGGTGAAGAAGAATCTGTGAACAACTCTAGCCCCTATGACCGCACATCAAGCGCCCTCTCCCAAGTATTTTCCTACACTCGCACGCGCTTCCATTGCACCCATACTAGAAAAACAAACCGACCATAGAGAACATTTGTGCTACGATCCAAAATCCGAATAGGGTGCTCCTAGATGGATAAATCCACCTCTAAATCAACCTCCTTGGGTTGAAAAAAATTAGACGATTCTGAAAAGTAACGCCGTGGCTAAGAAACATGAAATAAGTCATGCATAGTCCAATACATCTGAGGTAGCTACAACTTGTAGAAAACTAACCAAACTCTCTCCAAAAACTCAAATTCCCCAACATATCTAGGTGAAAGATTGCCTTATGTCCTAATCCTTCTATTTCCTAACCTGATTGTGACACATAGGAAAACCTGATCTCTGAACTCATACTCTAGTGGTCATCTCTGTCGATCGACATAAGATTTCTGGTGAGATTGTGAAGTATCCATCCTCCTCCGAATTAAATCCACCTAATCACTAGTCTCTTGGAAAAGACGAGGTCCCAACATATCTACCTCTCCTGCCTCCTGCCAACATAGGGGTGATTGGAATTTACTACTGTACAAATCCTTATAAAGTTCCATCTAAATCATTGCCTGAAAATTTTTATTATAGGAAAACTCCACCGGGGGTATGTGTGTCTCCCAAGAGCCCCCAAAATCTTGGATGCATTCTTGAAGCATGTCCTCCAAAACCGGAATTGTGCAGTTAGACTGGCCATCTTTCTAGGGATGGTAAGCTGTAATCATAAGTAATTATGTACCCAAAGCCTTCCATAGTCCCTGATAGACATGAGAAGTAAACCAGGTGTCCCTTTCTGAAATGATAGAGTGTAGAATCTTATGCAAATGTACTATCTCCAGGATGTACAACATTCGAAGCTCATCAATAATAAAGTCTTCCTTAATCAGTTGGAAATGTGAAACCTTAATGAGAATATTGATAACAACCTGAACCACATCATTCCCTCGAGGTGGAATCAGTAAACCTATCACAAAATCTATCGCAAAATCATTCCACTTCCACTCGAAAATGGGTAAATATTATAATAGCCATGCCTGTTGTTGATTATCTTCCTTCACCTGCTGACATGTGAAATATATCATAACAAAACCAGCTACATCCCTATTCATTCCTGGACAACAATACTGATGATATATATCTTGAAACATCTTGGTTACACTATGATGAACTTTCCAAATTGTGGCATTAAAAAAATGCAACAAAACCTTGTGTATATCTGCTAACACCCATACAAATCCATGAAAATGAAAAAACTCATCCTCACATACGATCCACCCATTCGTATGGTCCTTGAAGGTTCTAGGCGCAGCGCAAGCGTGTGGGTGGATGTGCCCACTTTCCTTTTTGTCATTAACAATGAACAATCCGGGATCAATACGACGATAAATGCCAGTCTCCATGGATCAAATCAAAGAAATAGACAAAGAAAAGGAAATTCTCAGAACCACAAAGTAGGATTGTTACATGTTGATTATAATTAATTTAATCAATTTAAAAGAAATACCTTTTGGGTGTTCTTTCTTCATTGATGTTCTTGATCACGTTCCGGTGTGATTCATCTTTACATCGTAGAAGCCAAGTGTAGAATTCCTCTAGCGGTGATCCAAACGTGTACCTCGTATCTCAGGACGTCACCAAAGGAGTCTCTGGGTGCTACTGTGGAGAAACATTTTCTTGCGTTGTCCGCCTTAGATCATCTTGATCTGAGGGAAGAGGATCTCTCTCGATTTTGAGAGTGTTATTGGAGGAAGAGGTTCTTTCGGACTTGAAGGAATTCTCCAGAATTGTTGTGCACAACAATTCTCTTGTGTGTAAAAGAGTTGGGGTTGTGAGGATATTTATAATCGAGTTTGAGGTTGTAGAGTTATGACAATAAATAAATGCGTTACGCATTTCATTTATTTCATTAACTCTTATTGAAAACCCCCATGTCGAATAATTAATTCCTTGACATGCACTCATGCTGATTATAATAAATATCATTTAATAAAACAATATTATATCCTCAAAATACCTACTGGAAAAACTACATGGCGTGTAATAATAAATACACGGCGTGTACTTGTTTTCAAAATAAAAACTACAAATCATGTAATAATTAATACACGGCGTGTACTTGTTTTCATTTTATTCTTCCTCTAACATTAAAACTATTCAGGATTCCTTGAATAATTATTAAACCACATATGGGAATAATCTTTATTCTACTTGAGATACTTGAATACACTTAGTGTGTGACCCTCTAGTCCTCTTTCTCATTCGCATTAGGTGGGCTTGCCTAAAGTCCAAGATTACTATCTAGCAACGGATCAAGGCACCCAAGAGAAATAAGTTGACACCGCATTAACATATCACCACATACGAACGCTTACTGTGTAATTTAGTCCCTTTGTCTTGATATCTCATCAAGAAGGTTTCATGGCAGTGTCATAAACCTATATGCTTGATCTGTCGTTCTTTGAATACCTGAAATAAACTCGTCATTTACACCAAGGCCATGAAATTTAATGTGACAGTTCTATTTCAATCAAAGATCCGAGATATCAACTTCCATAAATGGAAGGGACAAATCCTTCCTCGACTTATCCATTAACAACATGTCACTTGTGACGTACCCAATATACCCTACTTCCCGCCAACTCTCTGCGTGATGGTTTTTGTCAGTAAATCTAAGTGCGCGAGTCATGACACGAGTTAATGATAATATTCTAGTCTAAGGACCATTACACATGCTCGTATATAGTAATTTCCGATGACACCAAGACATGCAGAATTACTACTAGCGGGTCTATTCTCATAATCTCTCATCTTAGAGATTACCAAGTGCGAACTCCATGATAGAGAGTCTCGTATTCTTACAAGTACTCGCACATGATGGTCTGTATACAATGTATCCTATCATAGTATGTCATCCAACCGTAGAACTTTATTTAAGAATATTGTTATAGGATTTCAAGGTTCTCATCATAGCGGGGATCTACCATGACCTTATTAATGCAATAAATATTCCAGGACATTATTATATTATAGTCATGTAGAATAATGAACAATATATAATAAGTGAACATTCATGTAATCAATGTACAAAATAGTTGGTTCTCAGAACACCAACCTTACAAAATCCCACATGGACTAGAGCCAACTGCCTACGACTTTTAGTCCGCTAGACATCACATGATGATCACGTCTCTGCTGAGTCAAGGCTTTAGTCAATGGGTCTGCCATGTTGTCTTCCGTGGAAATACTACTCACTGCAACTTCACCTCTTTGAGAAAAATCCCTCAAGAGATGATACTTCCGAAGTATGTTCTTTGTCCGTTGAGGTGACCTTGGCTCTTTTGCAAGTACCACTGCTGTAGTATTATCACAATAGAGTGTGATAGGATCTTTACTGCTTGGTACTAAATCCAGCTCTTGGACAAAGCTTCACATCCATACCGCTTCTTTAGCTGCCTCAGAAGCTGCGATATACTCAGACTCCGCTGTAGAATCTGCCACCACACTTTTCTTTGAGTTCTTCCAGCTCACTGCACCTCCATTCAAACTGAAGTTGTATCCAATCTGCGACTTCATGTCATCTTGATCAATTTGGAAACTAGCATCTACATGTCCTCTGATGACTAGTTCCTCATCTCCTCCATAAACCATGAACATATCCTTAGTAAGCCTCAGATACTTAAGGATAGTCTTGACTGCCATCCAATGGCAGTCTCTTGGATCAGATTGATATCTTCCTACCGCACTTAATTCATAAGAAACATCTAGCCTCATACATAACATAAAATACATGACTGACCCAATCAAAGATGTGTAAGGTATCCTTTCCATTCTTTTTCTTTCCTCATATGTTTGAGGACACATTTTCTTGGAAAGATGAATGCCATGTGACACTAGCAACAATCCCCTTTTGGACAGTTCCATAATGAATCTCTTCAGTATCTTGTCAATGTATGTACTTTGAATCAGGTCCAGCATTCTCTTGGATCTATCACGATGGATCTTGATCCCAAGAATATATTCTAGCTTTCCCAAGTCTTTCATGGAGAAGCATTTATGCAACCATGCCCTAACTGATTGTAAGATAGGTACTTCATTTCCAATTAATAATATGTCATCAACATATACTATTAGGAAAACAACTGCACTTCCACTAAACCTCTTGTATACACAAGGCTCACTTTAGTTCTTAACAAATCCAAATTCTGTTATAGCTTCACCACAATAAATGTTCCATGACCTTGATGCTTGCTTTAATCCATAAATGGATTTCTGCAACTTGCATACCTTGTTGGCATCCTTTGGAGTCACAAACCCTCCAGGTTGTGTCATGTAGACATCTTCCTGGAGGTTCCCATTAAGGAAAGCTATTTTGACATACATTTTCCAAATTTCATAGTCTTGGTAAGCGGCAATGGCCAATAGGATTCTAATGGATTTCTGTATCGCAACCGGTGAAAAGGTTTCATCATAGTCAATTCCTTGAAGCTGTTTAAAACCTTTTGCAACCAGTCGTGCCTTATAGGTGTTGACTTTCCCCTCCATGTCCAGTTTCTTCTTGAATACCAATTTATTACCAATAGGTTTTACATCAACAGGAGGATCTACCAAAATCCAGACTTGGTTTTGGTACATGGAATCCATTTCAGAATTCATGTCTTCTTGCCACTTGGAAACGTCTGTGCCTTCAACTTCTTCCTTGTAGGTAAGAGGATCATCATTGCCAACCAATAATGAGTCACCATCCTCAGTGACAATAAAACCATATCGTTCTAGTTCTCTCACCTCTCTCGTGCTTCTACACAGTTCTTGTGTCTCTGGAACAAATTTTTCTTCCATGGGGATTTGTGGAATCTGTTCATGTACCAACTCCTGTGTATCTTGAGCCTCGACTTCATCGAAGTCTATCTCGCTCCCACTATCTCTTTTAGAGATATGCTCCCTCTCAAGGAATATGGAGTGTCTGGCCACTGTAACCTTTTTGTCTGAGGGGTTTTATAGGAAATATCCCCTTGTTTCCTTGGGATATCCTATAAAGATACACTTTGTGCCTCGGGGTACAATTTTGTTACCTAAATAGGCCTTAACAAATGCTTCGCTACCCCACACATGTAAATTCGGTAACATGGATTTTCATCCACTCCATAAATCGTATGGAATACCATTTATCGATTTAGTTGGTACTTGGTTTAGTATGTGCGATGTTGTTTGTAATGCATATCCCCAAAAGGATAATGGAAGACTCGCATGACTCATCATTGATCTCACCATGTCCAACAAGGTGCGGTTCCTCCTTTCACTTACACCATTCCATAGTGGTGTTTAAGGAGGAGTGAGTTGAGATAGAATCCCAAAATCCCGTAAGAAATCAATGAAGTCTTGATTAAGATATTCTCCTACTCTGTCTGAGTGGAGTTTCTTAATCTTCTTACCATGCTAGTTCTCAACTTCATTCTTGTATTCTTTGAACCGATCAAAAGAATCTGACTTATACCTCATTAAGTAGATATATCCATATCTACTAAAATCATTAGTAAAAGTTATGAAGTATGAGAACCCACCCCTTTCTTCAACTGGAAATGGTCCACACACATCTGTGTGAACTCATTCTATAAGCTCTTTAGCTCTTTCACCTTTCCCACTAAATGGGGATTTAGTCATTTTTCTTGTAGACACGCATGACATACACCAAGTGGTTTTAGTTCGAAAGAATATAAATACCCATCTTGATGTAATTTTTTCAAACGTTTATCATTGACATGACCTAGCCGGTGATGCCAAAGTTGGGTGTGGTATGAGTCATGTGAATTAACTTTGTTATCGATTTACATTAATTGGTTTGTGTAGTCTAACACATAAAGGCCATTATATAAATGCGCCCTACCAAAACAAATGCTATCTTTATAAAAATAGCAACATCCACTTCCAAACTTGAAGATGAATCCATCAGTATCTAATCTGGATATTGAAATAATGTTTTTGGTTACAGAGGGTACATAATAACATCCTTTCAAAACCAAGACCATCCCAGTAGGAAATGTGAGGTGGTAGTCCCCGACAGTTAGAGAAGCAAGTCTGGCTCCGTTGGCTGCTCGTAGATCTACCTCCCCTCGATCAATCTTCCTGAATCTACTTGGTTCCTATATTTGGATACAGATGTGAGCACCAAAAGCAGTATCTAATACCCAATTAGTATAAATAGATAGATTTCATTCGATAAAAAATGCACCCGAAGCTTCCCCTTTCTTCCTTGGTTGGGTGCAGTTTTTCTTCCAGTGGCCCTTCTTGCCACATGCGAAACAAACAACATCCTGTTCCTTTTCCTCCCCTTTGATCTTCCTTTTCTTGGAAGGACATGAAGAATATTTGGGATTAAAGCTCTTCGCCTTCCCTTTTACTTTATTCAACATGAGGAAAAAAGGATTTTCAAGCTTCATGTCGTTGTCCACTTGGCGAATAAGGATAATAAGATCAGACAGAGACTTATCAATGTTGTTCGAGTTGAAGTTCACAAAAAAGTTTGAGAAGCTCTAGGGGAGTGATGCAAGAATGAGATCGGTACTCAGTTATTCGGGGAGTTTTAACCCTAGAACCTCCAAGCGCTCAATGTATCCAATGAGCTTGACTACATGAGGCCCAGCTGGGGAACCCTCTCCAAGCTTGCTCTGAAATGGAGCCTTGGAGATCTCAAACCTTTCCTGTCTTGCTCTCTCCTGGTATAGACCATATAGGTGCTCAAGCATGCTGTAGGCATCCATGTCTTCATGAGACTTCATGAGCTCACTAGAAATATATGACAACATCAAACATTGAACGTCGAGAGATTTGTTCAAATGTTGATCATAGACCAGGAAATATTCATCACTCGCCCCTGGGGCAGGAGAATCAGTAAGCGAGGACTCCAGCATGTAAAACTTTCGTTCATGGCATAGGATAACCCGAATAAACCTAAACCATTCTTGAAAGTTACTGCCAGTAAGTATATTGTCTTTATCTAGAGTTGATCACAAAGAAAAGGTGTTTGACGAGTTTTTCATATCGATTCTACAAATTAAAAGAGCATATTTTTCAGTACTTTCTTGATTACATTTTATGAAAAATAATAAATGAATTTATTAATTCTCCCACTATTTTATCAAGTCCCAATAGCCCTCACCATTAAACTCGAAATGTCTAGTTTATTTGACATTCTAGTGGAAAGGATCCATATTTCCCTTAGTATAACCCCAAAAAGGGTTGGTCAAGCTATTTGAAGGTATTTAGATAGGCAGGTCTTTGCCAACTTTGAGCTTACAGTTCCTTGATTTGTTGAGTGGACTCCCTAATCCTGAAATCCTAACTTGGATTTTATCAACTCTTGCCTCTAATATTACATCAAGTCTAGCAAGGGATACTCCTCTTGATGTAATATGGTTAAGTCAACCCGAAACCTTTCATAAGGGCTTCCTTTATAAAATTAAGTGTCCCAAAAAGGGTTGGGCAAACACATAGTTTTATTGAGTCTTTCCCTTAATCAAGAAACGGAAGGCTTGGTCTGACTTAATATGGTATTTGAGGGATTTTATTCTTTATGATTATTTTTGCATTATCACATGATTGTTAATATTAAGTGTTGCTTTCTTAAGTGATTAACCATGTTCTGATAATGTTTACGCATAGTCTGGTTTTTATTTTATTCCATCTTTGCATGATTTTTCATTTTATTAACTATGTGATCGCGACAACACATACATAATAAATAAACCATGCAATTTAGACAGAAATAAAATAATATGGCATGATCACGAGCTTCTATTGGTTAGCTTATCTAGCAGTTTTGATAGTCTAACCCTGACTTAGGGAAAACACCTTGAACCTGATGGTTTGGGTTTTGCAGCTCCCACCTGTCCACCTTTGTATCTTCTTGCGTCGGTTTTACCTCAACTTTGGGATTTGAACTGTCTCCTCTAGCTTGGGGAGATCCTCCATTACATGGGTTTGTATTAAAGAAACCATGGGCACACAAGACCTACATTTTATTGGAAGAAGGATCACAAGAAAAAAAGTTTAAATTAAATAAATTTAAATGAAACCATACACATACAAAGGGTATTTGGTCTAGCTCATGATCATCTATAGCATGCATCGACATTTACACATATTTAGAATTCAAATTCTTTTAATCGTTCTTTCATTTAAGATAAGTCTCACTCGAATTCAATTAATTATGATCTTATAATTTATCAATTCTTTATCTTAAATTCATTTCTGAATTCTCCTGAGATTCTTCTCATCCATATTCCTTGTACAGGTCTTTGTACTTTTGGAGTAAACCTGATGAAATTTCCTGAAAGTACACGGTGTGTAGTTTATATTTACACGATGTGTATTTCTTTTCACCCTTTATCCAAAGTACACACCTGGGGCTTAGGCGTGTTTTCTGTACTTCATAAATTTTGGAGTACACAGAGTGTAGATAAATCATACACGGTGTGTACTTCCTTGTTATGCGGTAACCGGCCTGGCGATCCTGTGTACGCGGTACATGTCTTATCCTTGTACACGGTTTCACCTAAGCCGGAACAGACTATACAGCATGTTTCTCCAAAATACACGTCGTGTATTCCGGTTCCACGCACCGTTCAATTCTGTTCAACATGGGATGATTAATACTTAGGCATATTCAATTCACACGGTGTGGTTTGGCGGACCAGTGCTGGTTCATTGAACCTAAGTACACGATGTGTAGTTTTAATTACACATTGTGTAATCCTGTGTTGTACAGACAGAAAGAGAGGCTCCTCCGGATGAGTTCCTCATTTTTATTTTAATCAAGAATTAAAATTAAAAAGTTGTTTCTGTGATATGAATCAAGAAACGAAGGTGGAAGAATAGATCTCGTTTATTCATATTAATAGAACGATATATTTCGAATTGAATCAAATATAAATGCATAAATTATCAATGAAAATTAAATAACTATAATCAACATTGTAACCTTGCTCTAATACCATTTTAAGGTTCCGGGCATAGCGGAAGCACGTGGGTGGATGTGCCCACTTGGCTTTTTGTCATTAACAATGATCAATCTGGGATCAATACGACGATAAATGCCAGTATCCACAGTTCGAATCAAAGAAATAGACAAAGAAAAGGAAAGTCTCGGAACCAAAAAGTAGGATCGTTACAGGTTGATTATAATTAATTTAATCAATTTAAAACAAATTACTTTTGGCTGTTCTTTCTTCATTGATGTTCTTGATCACGTTCTGGTGTGATTCGTCATTGCATCGCAGAAGCCAAGTGTAGACTTCCTCTAGCGGTGATCCACATGTGTACCTCGTATATCGGGATGTCGCCAAAGGAGTCTCTGGGTGATAGCGTGGAGAAACATTTTCTTGCGTTGTCCACCTTAGATCGTCTTGATCCGATGGAAGAGGATCTCTCTCGGCCTTGAGAGCGTTCTTGGAGGAAGAGGTTCTTTCGGCCTTGAAAGAATTTTCCAGAATTGTTGTGCACAATGATTCTATTGTTTGTAAAAGAGTTGGGGTTATGAGGATATTTATAATCGAGTTTGAGGTTGTAGAGTTATGACAATAAATAAACGCGTTACACATTTCATTTATTTCATTAACTCTTATTGGAAACCACCATATCGAATAATTAATTCCTTGACATGCGCTCACACTGATTATAATAAATATTATTAAATAAAACAATATTATATCCTAAAAATCCCGACTAGAAAAACTACACGGCGTGTAATAATAAATACACAGAGTGTACTTGTTTTTCATTGAAAACTACACGGAGTGTACATTAAATGTACACATCATGTACTTGTTTTCAAAATAAAAACTACACAGCATGTAATAATTAATACACGCCGTGTACTTGTTTTCATTTTCTTCTTCCTCCAACATTAAAACAATTTAGGCTTCCTTGAATAATTATTAAACCACATACGGGAATAATCTTTATTCTACTTGAGATACTTGAATACACTTAGTGTGTGACTCTCTAGGCCTCTTTCTCGTTGGCATTAGGCAGGTTTTCCTAAATTCCAAGATTACTGTCTAGAAACAGGTCAAGGCACCCAAGAGAAAGAAGTTGATGCCGCATTGACATATCACCACATACGAACAATTACTGTGTAATTTAATCCCTTTGTCTCGATATCTCATCAATCAGGTTTCATTGCAGTGTCATAAACCTATATGCTTGATCTGTCATTCTTTGACTACCTGAAATAAACTTGCCGTTTACACTATGGACATGGAATTTAATGCGACAGTTCTATTTCAATCAAAGGGCCGAGATATCAACTTTCATAAATGGAAGGGACAAATCCTTCCTCGACTTTTCCATTAACAACATGTCACTCGTGACTCACCCAACGTACCCTACATCCTGCCAACTGTCTACATGATGGTTTTCGTCAGTAAATCTAAGTGCGCGAGTCATGACATGATTTAATGATAATATTCTAGTCTAAGGACCATTACACACGCTCGTAGATAGTAATGTCTGATGACACCAAGACATGAAAAATTACTACTGGCGGGTCTGTTCTCATAATCTCTCATCTTGGAGATTACCAAGTGCGAACTCCATGAGAGAGACTCTCGTCTTCTTACGAGTACTTGCACATGACGGTCTGTATACTATGTGTCATATCATAGTATGTTATCCAACCGCAAAACTTTATTTAAGAATATTTTTATCGCATTTCAAGGTTCTCATCATAGTGGGGATCTTCCATGAACTTATTAACGCAACAAGTATTCTGGGACATTATTATATTATAGTCATGTAGAACAATGAACAATATATAATAAGTGAACATTCATGTAATCAAAGAACAAAATAGTTGGTTCTCAGGACACCAACCTTACAGTCTTCACATGAAACACTCTCCCATTGGACTAGGCCTTTGGAATCTGATAGCTGCCTCATTCGTACTCGATCTAGAAGAGTAGAGGAAACATCTATAAAAGAAAGAAACATATGCCCCTGTTTTCCATGCACCTCCAAATGCATCTTAGAGAATAGAGCCATAAGCTACCACTCACTACTGGCCTCCAAAATAACTTGTATCTGATTCCTCATGATCAACACATCATCCAATGTGTTGCCTTTCCTAGGCATGTAGGCGAGCTCAATGTCAAAATAATGAAGGTACTCGACCAACATTCATTGTCTTAAATGCAAATCACGCTGAGTAAAAATATACTTGAGTCTTTTTTGGTCAGTTTATACCAAAAAATACCATCCCAAAAGGTAATGTATCCCACATATCAAGGCATAAACCACCATGGATAACTGAAGATCTAGAATAGGGTAGTTCCTCTCATGTGGCGTCAACTGCTGAGACCCGTATGCAACGAATACTACCCCTATATAATCACAGATCCCAGCCTGATACTTGATGCATCGTGGTAAATGGTATAACTATTACCCAGTTTTGGTAAAATCAGCATCTGTTATGATGTCAATCTCCCTTTCAGCTCTTGAATGGTTGAATCATAGGAATTTGTCCATTAGTACTTCACACCCTTATTAGTCAAGCTCATCAGTGGCGCCACTAAGTGTGAAAATTCATAAATAAAGTGTCTGTAGTAACAAGCCATCCCCAAAAAACTTCGTGCCTCACATACATTCATCAAAACCTCCCTGGGAACAACCACTCCAACATTCTCTGGGTCTACTGATACTCTATTATCTGAGATGACATGACCAAAGAAATGAGTCTGATCCATCCAAAAGAGTCTTTTTGTGAGCATACCATATTACTGGTGCTTTATTAGGGTACTCAAAACAATCTTACAATGGGTGGTATGGTCGTGTCGAGTGTGAGATTATACCAAGATAACATCCATGAAGACTACCAAAAAAGAATCCATGTAAGGATGGAACACTCAGTTCATCAATTTCATGAAAAATGTCGGTGTGTTCATGAGACCAAACGAAATAACCAAATACTAATATAAACCATACCTACTCTGAAAGTATGTAAGAGGTATATCTGATGATCTAATGCACAATTGATAATTACCGTATCTCAAGTCAATATTTGAGAACAAATGAACTCCTCAAAGCTGATCAAAGAGATGATCATTCTTCGGCAAGAGATATCGATTCTTGGCCACCAAATAGTTCAAATTCATATAATCCACACAATGTCTGAGGGTACCATCTGACTTCTTCGCAAAAAGGATAGGCGAACCCTAAAGAGAAGTACTGGATCAGATGAAACCCTTTTCTTGCCACTCCTCTAACTTCTTCTTAAGCTCCTTTATCTCTGGTGAAGCAATCCTATAAGGAGGAATGGACATCGGTGCCACTCTAGGAAAAATATTAATATATAAATCAACCTCTCTATCTTAGTGTAAACATTAAAAGATGATTAGAAATACATCTCTAAAATGATCCACTACTAGAGGAAAGTCCATATGTGAAGTCCCCTTGTCATCTAGATATAAAATAGAAATATAGGCTATGATTCCTCCCAACCCATGATTCTAGGGTCCAACTCTACTTTCCTAGACATTCCATTCACCCTTGTGTAGAAAAGATTCTCCCTCTAGTGATGTGAAACTCACCTTGTGATGATAGCAGTCAACAATGTCCTGAAAAGAGACCAACCAATCCATTAAGGGAGAGAAATTGAAGCATGCCATATCTAAGACATAGAGGTCCCACAAGAAGTGACACCCACTAAACTCAATAGGGAACCCCTTGAACTAATGTACACTATAACACCCTAAGCTTCCACGATACACTTCTCCTTAATAATTCAATAGCTTGCGCTACACGCAACACCGAGTTCAAGCGTACGACGACCTATAAAAATAGCCATTTACAAAGAGGTTATGAATAGTAATAACCAAATTTTGAATTTTATATATCCCATATAATTTTAACATTCATCTTATGTGTTTTTTAGATATAATATAAGGATAAATTCAATTTTTCAGATAAAAGAAGAATTTTTCCAAAAAATATAGTTTTCCAGCCTATTAATAGAGAACCCTTTTTAAATCCATGATTTGACACTTTTATATATTCAATTTGAAAAAATTGAAATTCTTATTTAGAAGGACATAAAAATTTAGTTTGGATAAATATTTGGTGTTTTTCTGATAACTTTCATATTTTAATGAATAGTGAAAATACAGAATTTTAATTCAAAACAAATTTTTCATGTAAATTATTTATATAGTTAGAAAATCTCAATAATTGATTTTAAACTGTAATTGGATTATGTTTCTACCATTTAAACCAATTTTGTTCATTATTAGTAAGTTCACATTGAAATTGGACATATATACTTTTCATTGTTTTGATCGATTCTATTTCTTAAACACACGCTTTCTGGTTTTGAAAAAGAGAATTAATTTAAATTAATTTATATCAATTTTGTGAATTGAGTTTTAAAAAATAGATTCCATATTTGGAATAATAAGTTCCAAATTATATATATAGGCACATTTTATTTTTGGAAATTATGAATAGTAGCATCAGTAATTATTTTTATTTACCATCGTTAAAGGATAAATCAGTTAAATAAGACTAAAGTATAATATTATAATAATATAAAACTACCCCAAAACGTGTCATAATCTTATTTTATGATATATAGATGATCATGAGAATCCTTAGGTCTATTTTAAGATCCTATAGATTCACTTGGGGTGTGAAAATGACATGTTATAATAATTAATTTACAGTAAAGGTAAACATAACATAAACTTGTATATTATTACTATTTTTTAATTTGAGCTATATAAGTGATATCTTAAACTATAAATAGTCATTGAAAAGATAAAACGATTTCATACGTCATGGTATTTTTTATTATTTAGACATTAAATAATAAAATTTATTTATTACATAATAATGATGCAATGTTTTCTTTATTAATGAAGGAATCAAATAATTGATATTACTAATTCTACAACATTTGTAATTTGAAAGTTTTTATTCCATAAAATAATTTTATAAATTATTATAAAATATTATATTTTATTTAATGCCTTTGTTTTGAAGGAATCTAGTTGTTATGAATTTTACGAAAATAAATTACTAAATAGTTTCAAAATTGAAATAAATGTGTTTAAAAAAAATACTATTTTATTAAATGATATAATAGTCCTAAAAATCTAATATTTGGACAACTGACTTATATAATGTTACAAATTTCATTAATGGACCACTTTTTGTTCTCCTGTCATTTTATAGTAACAATAGTAACCATATATTATGAAAATACTAGAAGACATGATAAGAGTTAATGTTTTTAACAAAGGGTTAAAACCGAAAGATATGGTTAAATTTGTGACTTAAACTTGTATAAAACCTATTGGTTGAGAGGAATTAGACCCATAATCATCTTATCATCAAAATAAATCTCGTTTGAGCCATTAGAAACTGATAATAAATTTATACACTAATGGAAACATTTCCTATACCAACGGTTTAGAACCGTTGGTATAGGTCCCCAAACCATTGGTATATATTATACCAATAGTTTGGGAAATCATTGGGTGATTTGGAATTGGGAAAGACCTATCCCAAATGTTTGTTCAAAACAGTTGGGAAAGACCTATCCCAAGGGTTTTACAAACTGTTGGTATAGATCATTTTGAAAGGTTCTCCAAACCATTGGGATCAGTCTTTCCCAACAGTTTTCCCAAACAGTTTCAGTGGAGGTTTGAACCCATAACCTCCACATTATAAATCAAATACTTTACTATTATCCTATAGTTACCTTGGTGAATAGTTTTGGATAAATATATATATTTATATATTAATTATATATAATTTATATATTGATTTATTTGACGATATTTGGAAAAATAATTCATAAAAAATAAGGGTACCTATCCCAATGGTTCTCAAAACCGTTGGTATAGAACTTTCCCTATGGTTTAGGAAAACCGTTTGGAAATGTGGTATCAATGTATCCTTTACCAATAGTTTTCCGAAATCATTTGTAAAATTGGACCCTTTCCTAATGGTTTTCCAAAACCATTGGGAAAACTAGTCTTAATGTAGTCTTTCCCAATAGTTTTGCAAAACCACAGGGAAAAGTGGACCCTTTACCAATGTTTTATGAAAACTATTGGAAAAATTAGTCTTAAAGTAGAGTTTACCAATGGTTTTCCCAAATAATTGTGAAAGGGTCCACTTTTTCCAACGGTTTGGGAAAACCATTGGGAAAAGTGGTCTTAAAGTTGCATTTTTCAATGTTTTTTCCAAAGACGTTGGGAAAAGTTGACCCTTTACCAATGTGTTGGGAAAAACATTGGTAAAATTGGTCTTAATGTATCCTTTCCCAATGGTTTTTCCAAAACTATTTGGAAAATTGGACCCTTTCTCAACGGTTTGGAAAAACTATTTCAAAAAGTGGTCTCAAAGTAGCTTTTCCCAACAGTTCGAACAAAACCGTTGGGAAAGGGGACCTATACCAATGGCATGGGTAAACCATTGGTATAGAAGTGTTGGTATAGTTAGGATTTAATTTAGTGATAATAAATTAATATTTCTAGACTTTCTTAATGTTCCTCTCACCTCTCTTATAAAAGGGCACTTCTACTTATTTTTTATTCACACCTACAAAGTCATTTGGGTTGACCAAACCCTAACAAAAACTCCTCCAAAATCCCTAAATTCATCCTAGAGTCCTCCCTTTAGGGAAAAAAGGAACTTAAAGAGTCATTTTGTGTAAATCAAAAGGAGACACCTCAATGAGAGGTAATCATTTTATCTCTTCATTCAAAGTTCTTTTATTCTTCTACTTACTCTTTCTATGTTGTATCTATACCAAAGTAATAGATAAAATATCATACATATACTTAGAAGTTATTATAATCATGGGATAATTATATTCATCTTTTATCCCTCCTAATAATAATAATATCACCATATGTGCGTACGTATGCCTTACCATCTCCACACTGTGGTGTCATTTGTTATTCAAAATTACTTTATTTGGATTGGTATAATGATGATTATTATAGAAATAAATAATGAATATGAAATTATTATGATTCTTTATAATTTATATAAAATCCATTTACTTATCATTTAACCATTAATGGAATGATATCATCAGTCATGCATATTTACGGCTTACCATCTTCACGACGTGATGATATTCATTCTTCACATTAACAATCAAAATATTATTATATATATATTATGAGTAATTATGAAATATATGAAATGATAAGGCCATTGGAATAATATATTTATATGTTTATTTAAATCTTATTCACTTACTTCCATACGATAAGAAAATGGAAACAATATTCATTCTTACGTACAACCTACCGTCTCAATGAACACTTTATTCCATTTTATATATCCATCTGTCATATATATTTATATTATGAATATATATGATATATAAATCATATTATACATTCTTAAATTAATTAAATCATTATCTAAGTAATATGATCAAGAATAAAAAGTCAAAACACTATGATAAACAAAGCGATTATAACGCCAAATGTTACATTAACATGGAATTTTTCATAGACGAATTATATAATGTTATAAAAGAATCATATATGATATCATTATGATTCGAATATAAGTGAAAAATAGGTTTAAAAACATTATATAGGATTTTTAGATAGGTATGGAGAGTATCAGACCTAAAATAAGGGTTAATTTCACAATCTCATTATTATCCAAGACAGTATATATGTTAGTATATACTGGGACATATTTATCATCCATATCCATGTTTTTTATACATGTATTTCAAAATAATATTTATATTCCTTTACTATTGTTGAAATTCATTTATACCCAAGTTTTACTTTTTTTAAAACTTTTTTAATTGAATCTTTTTGTCATTTTGCAAACGAGGTACTATTTGACCTTTTCGACAAATTAAGGAAATAATGTTTTTTTTAATTTATATGACATGAGAGTCTATTTTATGCCATTATGACTCCTTAAAATTATTTTTCTTCCCTCACAAGCTTACTAGATTATTTTCAAAGGAAATTTTTTATTTTATAATTATGTAGGCTTTTAAATGATTTCAATGTAAAAAAGGGATATTTCAAAAAGAGTTTTAATGATTTTATTAGATCACTTTCATTTATATCAACATCCCCTGTTGGATTTAATGCTTAATTAAGGTTAATATATTGTGATAAAATCTTCCATATTGTATTAAAGGTTTTTGATATGTTTGACAATGGATGTACTATATTGATATCATTCATAGTTTATGATTTAAGTATTGACATTCATATGTTAGTTTTAATATGAATACTTAGGTGGTTATGTTATACCCCTTTCATAAGAGGAATTTATTAGAATTTATATGTGTCAGGTCTGGCCTGTTATAGCCCCTCGATGCATCAGTTGTATCGTGAGACAATTATTTTTTGGTTTTGGCTAATGTTTTACCCAATTAGGTATGGTGTCTTGACCGAAGCCTTGACGGTCTGTTTAAGATGTCCCACATTATACATTCCCTTATTATGAGATTATTTAATGATTTTACATTGAATATTTGACTAGTAGAATATCCATGTGAATGTAAAAATGGAATTATTTGATTTATTATTGCCATATGAGGATGAAGACAATGTTTTAAAAGGATTGTGTTTAAATTTTTAACCTTTCCTTAAATGTATATGTTTATTTGTTATAACTTCCAATATATTTTTTATTCTTAATGAGCATATAATCTCAACCTTTTCTTATGTTTTATTTTTCTAGGATTCTATGAAGTGTATTATTATTGATATGAAGGGTTAAGCTACGGGAATAATGGCATTATGAAAGGATTATTTGTGATGTTTCTATGTTAGAAATTGTGTTTTAATGTTAATGTATGTAATATATTTTCCAAGATTTCTAAACTAACTGGTAATTTGGGACATGAATCATTGTAATCAGGCCAATGTATTAAAAAAATTCATTGGATCTAGGCTTCTAGGGTTGAGGCATTACATACACTAGATGTCCTAACCCCCAACATAGTTTCTAGCATCATAAAATCATCATTAGTAAAGATACAAAGCCCAGAGATCTCCATAATGTAGACCAATATAAAACTATGGGTAGCCCCTATATAAAAAATAGAAGAATCCAAAAATGAGGGAACTATAATTGTACCTATAACTGTAGAGGGTCTAGGATCCTTCTCCTTCTAGGTCTATTCCATAAAAAAAGTTTGACCAATAACATGACCCTGCGACCCTGCTTGGACACCCTATTATGATCCACACTGATGTCGCTAAAAACCTGTCGTCTGGCTATCACGACCATGACCACCTCCTTGGCCAGAATTACCCGAAAAACTCCAGTTCCCTGACCGATGAGGAATTGGTGGTCCTACTCCTATACGTGGAGTAATAATAGAACCCCTCTCACTAGCTGATGGAGAGATCAAGTGGAAAAACACTGAATCTGACCCATCTTTCTTCAAGATCGACACTCAAATGGGTCTCTCGGGCATTGTGGTATCATGTTCCCACTCTTCCCACACTAGTAGAACCTCACCTAACTACTTGAAGATACATCTTTTCTACTGTAATCACTATGCGAAGGTTCCTTGTGGCGCTTCCTACTATCAAATGATGGAGTACCAACACTGGATGCTGAACTGCCCTGGCTCACAGCTCCCAACTCCCTCGAATTACACTCGGTAATCATTTCCTAATTACAATAGTATTTAACAAAGTCAACCTAATAACATTCACCTATGATAAAATGTTGTACCTAAGACCGTCCTCAAATATCCTAGCCAGTGATAAATCATCACCCCCCAAATAAGGTGAAAAGTGACGAAGCTCTATAAAGTGAGAAGAGTAATCCATCACTGAAAGTGTGCCCTAATCCAAATGCATGAACTTCCAAGATCGGTAGACCATAAATGTATTGAAATAGTAGTAATCATAAAAGGTCCTCATAAACTCTTCCCAAACCATATTTAGATGTCGTACCACATGTGAAACAATATCCCACCATCTCTAGGTGGAATCACATAGCATGTTAGTCAATAACTTCACCCGCCTCTCTATAGGTGTTTGTAGATGCTTGAAGATAGAAATCATGGCCTCCAACCATGACTCTGTAGCCTGTAGACCTCTATCCTCTAAACAAGAGGGAGTATGATACTGCTAGAACAACCTAGTCAAGTCTACCATAGTTGAGGTAGGATGTGGTGATCCTGGAAATCAATGCATCATCCTCATATACCCTTCATAGAACTATTCATCAACACTTATGTTCGGTATAACAACTAGTGCGAAGATGGAAATTATGGGAGGATCTACCAGTAGTCCCTGATATACTATTTCTAGTTTTTGATCATTACCCTATACCTGGTGTATAACCAGAGGAAGTATTGGTGGAATGACTCTGTAATTTCAAGTGTGTGCCTCATAAAAGATTAACGGATCTACAACTTAGAAGTTCTAGAATGAAACAGTTGTGGGAAATCATCCATGTTTTTAAAATAGGGTTACACAGTGTGTAGAAACATACACATCATGTACCATTATGCTTTAACATTGGTGTGTACCTCTTCCAAATTTCTCATGAAACACCTCATACACATGACATGTTCCTCCTAATACATGACATGTATGTGAATATTCCCTATTTACCAGGTACTTATACACGGCTAGAACTACACTATTCTACTAGTTTGATTCTACATGGTGTACACACTCTAGAAATGACATATAAAAAAATGTTCCATCCACCCATGTCGTTAGTCACATGACTGGATACACGGTTAATTACACCATGACATGTACTCCTATTATATGGCGTGTTCTACCAAATGTTTACCAACCTCGTGTCTCTACTCAAAGAGTCAATCAAAATTTCAACAACTACATGATGTGTATATACGGTACACTATGTGTAATTAAGAAAATTCAGTTCTTCCAGAATAAAATAACATGGCATGTGTTCATAAGATTACACGCCGTGTCGTCTGGGTTTTTAGAGAGTAAGCCTCTGAAACTTCTCCAAAACCCCCAAAATATTAAAAATTGACCAAGGAATTCCATTTTCAGATTCATGAGAGATCATACTCCTCATGAATCAAATTTTGGAATCCTTTTTCATGTTATATATTAATATAATTCAATTAAAGTTCAAATGCGATCTAACAAATTCTCATTCAAGAGGGACCATAACCCCTTGGGTACCAAAGCTTGGTGTTTATCCAAAACAATCTTTACATATACCAATGAACTATCAAAATATCAGGTATTTCTATCATGTCATCTATAACAAAAACATGCATATCTAGCATGAAATCTATCACAACAACAACCAATTAGTAATTCTCTCTAAATGGCGTGGTAAGAATGCATGAAATGTGATTTCTAACAAGTTTCTATATGATTCATGGGATGACATACCCTCATCTCATTGGGTTGAAACAAAATATAACCACAATGATATTAATAATAATAACACAATACAAGTGTGTCACCTAATGATGAAATTGAATCAACTATAAGAGTTCAGAATCTAAAATTTACAATTCAATTCTAGGTAATTTGGATTTTCCCTATACACGGGGTAGACACTCCTGAGCACAACTAATTAAAAAACTCAATTTCCTTATTATCCCTTTATAATGTCCCCAAATAGTAAGGAAAACTATAAATGAACTCCCTCTAATACCACATTGTAATGTATGGGGTTCGGGTGCCACCCAAAGGTTCCCCATACCTTGTTGGTCCGATGACCTCAAACGCATTTCTCCAAACACCAGAGGCTTTTGACTAGTGGCGAGGGCCAAGGTATGATATTGGGGGAAAATATTACCTAAATGGTAGAATATAAATAGATAAATTAATAATAAAATAATAGATAAAGTATTAATACCATAAAAAAAAAGTAAATTGTGAAAGGATGATATTAATAAAACAATTAGAGAATATAAGTTTAAATTATGCATGTCACGTGTACCTAGGAAAGCATCCAAAATAGGCCCCAAAGTTGGAAAGACAATACAATACAATGCAATGGAAAAGAACGTAAAATTCAATAGCATCACAATATTGATATTGGTCTCATGATCTCAAGCTCTAACAACAATCATGTACATGATGAAGTAGGGCACTTTCCCTTATATATACCTGCTATCATATAATCTATTTGGGTTTAAATTAATTACCCAAATAAGGTGTAAGACCAATACCAGTAGGAAACCACCAAGACATTTGTACCTAACTATCTGTGAATGTATATATAGTAG
This sequence comes from Viscum album, assembly GCA_963277665.1. Taxonomy (NCBI): domain Eukaryota; kingdom Viridiplantae; phylum Streptophyta; class Magnoliopsida; order Santalales; family Viscaceae; genus Viscum; species Viscum album. Next base: position 774,884,494 of record OY728138.1, read on the forward strand.
GAAATATGCAATAATGATGCAATAAAATAGGAAGTACTTAAAAGTAAACGATCATGCAGTTTTCAATTACATTCATTTAACATTTATTATTCATCTGTTTAATCATGTAACCTTGGGTTCTTGCCTAATATTTTTATCCCCAGTGTAAAATAACCAAAATATTCATCTCATAAGGCCATATAAATAATCAAGTTTGACCAAATCCAAGCTTGTGCTTTGTCTTGGAAGACACGTCATAGTCATTCGATTATTCCCAAATGACCCTCTAGGAAAGCTCTCACAGTGCAACCCTTTTTCTACCACATAGTATCAATTAAATAAATAATGAACCTCTGGGAAAGATCTCACTGTCTAACCCCTTTGGTCCCACATATAATCAATTGAACAAAAAATGACCCTCTGGTAAAGCTCCCACGGTCTAACCCCTTTGGTCCCATATAGCATCAATTCAATAAATAACAAACCGCTAGGAAATATCTCACAGTCTAACCACATTGATCAAAGTTCTACACCAAGGATCTCACAGTCCTATATAAATAATCTGGAAGTCCCCTTAGCCTTCCTAGTGCAAGGAACTCATGGTCCATTGGAAAAACATAAACTATATAAATAATCTTGAAGCCCCCTCAGTCTTCCTAGTTCAAGGATCTCATGGTCCATTGGAAAAATAGTGCACATATTATATCAAAGAAGCTCATGTAATATAAAACTACTACATGGATAAACATTCAAAATGTGTACCACATTCATTTCATATAATCAATCAAACTCCATCCTAATGAAACAAATCATTGAAAACATGGTATTCCTCATAGGAAAACTGGACCAAATGTCCATTAACAATCAATCAATGGAAATGCACCCACATGGTTTCCCTTAGACAAGGAATCTATCCTTAAACATAAGAAAAAACCCTTTATCAATTAATAAAACCATAGTAGGTAATTACATTGATAAATTATAAATCAAGAAATACCAAAAAATGTAGGAATGTGACACTTTTAGCATATATAATCCAAATACAAACAAAAAAAATACAGAAACCACCTTACTCGATGTCGTATGATCGATATACTGGAACGTTTGGCCTGGTATCAGCCTAGATCGGTGTAGATCTATAAAAAAATGAAAAAATAAAAACCATGAATAACTCACAAGAATAGATGAATTAGGTATAAGGGATCAAGAGAGATTGAGAACTCAATTTTGGGATTCCAACACACCCAACTGTGTCTTGATCAGATCTCATATAGAGAATCGGGAAATCAAACATCATACATTGTTCTGGAGCTATCCTATATGAATCATGAGAAGAAGAAGGTGTGTACAGACATGATACACAACCACTCTCGGATATATCAAATAATAAGAAATGTACACATCATGTTCATTAACACTACAGGCCGTGTAATAGCCTTATCCAACCCCCTGACTTAAGCATGTTTGATTGGTCACCACATGGCCATCTACTCGGCCATTACATGGTCAAAATACAGATGCATACGGAAATCTAGGTACACAGTGTGTACACAGAAGTACACTTTGTGTAATAAGAAGAAATAAACCGAGGGAGAAGATGAATAGATATTAGCTTATGTGATAAAAATAAAAAAATTAAAACAGGTGAAAAAATAGATAGAGTGATGCTGGTAAAACATCAAGGTACAATATCAAATGAAGAATAAAAAAATAACTATGACTAAATAAGAAGAACATGACTGCATGAAGAATCTCATTATGAATCATATGTGATACATTGAAGACATGAAATTTACCAGTGAGAAAGAGGATTCCTGAGGGAAGATGACTAAGAGAAAAATTGGTGTGTGGGAGTTTAAAAATATCCAGTGGGATTTAAATTATATTGAATGGATAATCGAATAGACTAATGACAGTCACATAATAGATAATATTATTAACTCTGGTGAACATTACTACTCAAAATAGATTCCCACTTTAAACTAAACACCAAGAATTCAAGAACTATTTAAGAAAGATTGCACTATTACTGGGTCCAGTTTAGAGCACAAGCACATAGATGAGGGTTGCGACCCATGCAGGTGACCTAGCCTAACTAAAGAGCCTATGGGCGTTCACTCTCGGGCCTTATGCATGGGCCTCAAATTATATAGGCATGCTCTATGAACACTAAATCTTAGTTCATTATTGTGGGGTTCAACCAGTTGGCCTCACCATGTGGTTGACCCAAAATGGACCCCCTTGTGGTCGAGGACTAGATGGGTTCCCCCAAAGGATGGAAAGATTTTTAATAACACAAAATTTAACATAAAAAAATTATAACATGAATAATTCTTAGAAAATTTAATGAAAAACACAATTAAAAAATTAAAAAAAATTATAATAAAAGTGCACTAAAAAGTATTAATTACTTAAAACATTTATAATTTAATAGACTTGGGGATTTAATAAATAGATTATGATATTAATTTATCAAAAACAGACATAGAATATATAAAATAAATTTCAAATACTAACAGTTGGTCCAAATTATATCATTATAAATGACATATACATAGGATACATTTCCAACCAATATGAACTTTTCATGATCATCTCTAGAATATCAAATGGATCCTTGAATTGGGGTACCAAATTCCCTTGTTTCCTCAAATGAGGGTATCTATTCCATGGATAATGTTTTTTAAATAATTTCCTTGAGCACAATTCTCTTAAGGATGAATGAATTGTTATAAATAATAATATTATTCAATTAGATAAATTTCCCATAATTTTTTAATCATATGCACCAAATTCATAGTATAATGTATAATATTAGATCCTAGAATTGAATATTTATCTTCATATATACAACAAAAGGGATAAAAATATAATAGTAAAATATAAATACTAGAAAATAAAAATCAATATTAATGTTTAATAATTATTGTTGTTTTTATTCTATACATAGATAAACTAATATTTCATCGAAAGAATAAATTATAGAAAATAAACACACAAAATGTCCTTAAGAATATTTATTGTATGGTATCTATTAATATTAGAAAATAGATGAAATTTAATTTATAGCTATAATAAATTACTAAGTCTCATAGATGCTACTACCAAAGTTAAGAAATGAAAATCACATATAAATGTAATATAATATTTTTTTATATTTTAATTAACTATAATTTTCTCTTTTATATACAACCATGTCTTCATATCTATTGAATAAACCTCCCTTATTAGTTGGATATTCACTATCTTTATCAATTTATCCATGATTACCCATTATATAATCCAATGATTTTTCAGCATTGTTCCTTCTCTTTATTACTCGGTTGGAACTGTGAAACATAACCTTTTATAAACTTTATTATTACTTACCACCTAAACTATGATAACATTTAATATTAAATAATCATTAGACTATATTTAATAGACCATATTGACATTTGAGAACATTACATGACCTGTTTTTTTACATTCTCAATGGAACTAATAGCCTTCCATGAATAATCAAGACTGAACGAAGACCAAAATTCTAGCTCTTATGTTTCTCACCATTATTCAACCACTTACGAATGACATGGAAACTTTTATTAGGGACCTAAATATATTTAACTATATCTAATAGTGATGGTGATATTCTCAAAGTTTCCAAGATCATCATACCATGTACTTCTATTACATCTAGATGTATATCCAAGAATAGGTATATCGTCATCAACCCATCCTTTAAATCATGGTATACATGGTACAAAGTCTTCAATATAAAAACAATATCAACTATAAATATATTTTCTAACTGTATAAATAATCTCTATATGAAATAGAAATAGGTATAACACCATTAATTTTTTATAAGGATCAATTCATATTGGAATATATATATATATATATATATCATTTAATTATTTTTATACAACAAAAAATGTAATAACATAAAGATAGTGGGTATAGTACTTTTGAGTTGTAGCACCACGAGACCCATTATATTATCTCTGGTGCTAGAAATAAACATATTATAATATTGTAATTGATTAGAATCTGTGATTACTATATTTTTGTCATATTTTGTATCAAGGAAACTTTTATTTTAGAGTTTTAGAGAATTAGAAGAAAGAATTAACTACTAAATCTATAGTATTCTCAACAAAAAGGAATTTATTCCAACTATATAAGTTGATAATTAATCAATAATGTGTCCTCATGATCACCCATAAATTATCCATATAATATAATCTTCTAGGATAAGCATATTTTACACATTCCATCCTAAAATGGGTAAATGATAAAATATGAAGGGTTGGTGTTAGATGCCCAGTAAGGGAATAAAAAAAGTAAATAATAATTGCAAGATAAATTATACATGTTAGAATGCACAACAAGATACCCTAATGATCATGGAATCATGACATGTGAAATGAAAACATATAATTTTAGATTAATTATGATGATATTATAAGTCCATGGAACTATAAAAGTGTATAAATGACATAAACATGATATCATAATCATAAATCAAGTATCCTTTCTTCATTAACATAACTTATTTTTATATTAAAAATTCCAACTTCCATAGTTTTATATGGTCACTAACCATGCATCATCATATTAAATGATATATAAATATTACCCAAAGCATTGGAGTGATGTATAATTATGGTACCACCCATCAGATAACAAGTAAATACATATTCCATCCACTTGAAATTAAATCATCATATCAAAAAAATCAATGTAATGAAAATGGAACATAAATTATTCAAATGTAATCATATTATGAATGAATTCATAATTACATAAATAATAATAGCATGATATCGCAAATAAAATAAATGGGTATCCATTGAATTTAGGCATCTTTCTAGGTATATAAAACTTTGTAAATATGATTGATCATATGGTATTTCTATCTTATATTAAAATGATATATTGATTAGAAAATAATTTCCCCAATCAATAAAAATATTTTTTATCTTGGATTAAACCATTAAGTAATGTAATTGAACATATACAATTCCATGAGTAAGATTTTCGATTATAATAATACCTATAAATGAGGAATATTAGGAAAGAAAAAAAATAGAAATGGATCATCCCATAAATGTAATAGAGTATTTCATAATCCATATAGATAAAGATGGTGGATGGTATCATTTTATTATTACCCTTGATCAAGCAATCCACATAGATAAAGAACACTCTTAAAAGCATTAAGAATAATTTTTTGAAAAAATAATTTCACTTATCCTTTTAAAACATTTAAACCATGAGAAGAATGAATATTATTTTTTGAAAACATGAATGTCTGTGGAAAAATTCTCATATAAAATGAAAAATGTGGTTTAAATATCTATTCACCTTTAAATGTGAAAAAGACATACCTTCAATATAGTTAAAAAAATATAGAATGAGTTCGTTTTTTTTACTATTAAATCACTATTTACAAAAGGCAATATAATAGAAAATTTCCTTTTTAATGAATTGAATTTGTTAATGTTTAACACATTACCTTATAAGAATATTTTTTGAAAACTTACAATACATAAAATGATTAATATTGATTTAAAAAGAATTGAAACAAAAATACATAAAAGTATGTTTTAAAATTTCATTGTGTATATGTAATGAGATATATTAAGGTCTCATGGAACATTATAAAAAATACTTCTGATAGATAAAACTTTGATATGGAAGTAGAAGATTAATGTGCTTAGGTTAGGGATCATTACATTAAGTGATGCATTTTGAATGGGAACACAATCCCACAATGAGGAAAATTTAAATAAAAGGGTTTAATTTCATCAATGTGAATTAAAATAAAACATATTTAAAAGTAAATAAAGTGATAATGTAGAATGGTTATATAAGTGTTATAATGAAATTTTGATGACTCGTTGAAAATGATTTCGAGTTGAGACCCAAGTAAAGTTTAAAATGAAACCCTTAAAGGGGAATTGGAAAGAAAAAAACAAGAAATTCAATGAATAAAATAAATTTAAAAACAATTTGATAGAATATAGACCAAATAAAATTAAATTGGAGAATAATGTAAAATATGTATGAGTTTGTAAAAAAAGTACCTTACCTTATTTCCCCTCTAAGTTGATCATAATATAACATCATATAAAAGAACCATAACCATATTAATCATATATTTCAAAAAATTATTCATATATATCACTATTTTAAATAATTCATTTAATATTTTTAATTGGAATATATGAGGTCATTATATATATTTTTTGACACATGTTGTTAATAAATATTATTGTCTTGCATAGGCTTCGTAATGTTAATGTTGATCCTTGATCTTTAATTTCATGTTCATAATTCCTTATTTACCAATGTTTGTTTAATATATATCCTATTATTGTTTATAATCATCCACTTTCATCCCATGAGAGTTTTATTTGTTTCCCTTGAAAATGATTCCAGAGAAAAACATGTTTCAAAATTTTTTAATAAACAAAGATGATACATTGTTAACTTGTTTAGATATTAATATTATAACTAAATATTCTTTTTAACGTATTTAATAAATTATTATAACTTTTCATTAATATTATATAACACTCATTAATCATTCACTACACAAACACTACAATATCACTCATGTGTGTGGTAAACCAACCAAAATAAAAGCATTTTATAATGATTGAATGAGTAAAAATCGATATTAAAAAATATTAATGTAAAATTTGTGAAACCGTTGATATTTAATATATATCATACACATCCATGTTATCTATTAAAGATATAGTCAATTATGGATGGTGTTGTTTAATGAAATTTAATGTTCAATGAGGTAGTAGTCTGCATGTATACACGATTAATGAACCCATTTCCCAATGGATTGATAAAGTTACTGCATATTAAAATTTAACAAATGAGATTTATAAATTTTTTATAAACTTTACATTTTAAAAAAAACTACCCTTTTAAGCCCATACATGAAAGGTGGTTAGGATAAATGATATAAACCATTCATGTATACAGTAGTTCTCTCATATACATGACTAAGGATATCATTCCTTAACTATTATAAAAAATTAATATAAATATGAATGCTGATCATTTTTGAATTTAATAAGTTAAAAAAAACATTATTATTCTTCAATCCAATCATTCATACTAGAAATAATAGGAGATGATGAAAAATGAAATTTATTGTGTCTTGAAGGAAGTTTTACTATTCATGCATGATGAATGCATTTGTTTAATATCAGATGGTACAAAATGGATGGAAATTATATTTTACATTAATATGCTGAAATTTAATTATATATATGATAATTAATGAATTATGTAAAAATATTTGTGGTAATTATTATGTGGAAAATTAAGAATGAAGACTAAGATGAAAGTAATAGTCACATGGGGAACATTTATTTTCCTTGGAAAAGAAGGGATTCAAATAATTAATGGAGAAAAACAACATGGATAATGGGAGAGTATTCTAGGATGAATATATTGAATGAGTTTTACTATGGAATTATAATTTATTAGTGTGGAAATAAGGGGTGTATGTGTGTCCTTTTATAGGTAATGGGAAGGGTAGTTTTATAATTACATTAATTTTTTAAATTATTTTACTATAGTATTCAAGGTAAAAGACCAAAATACATTAAAATTATGGATTATTTTACATGATATGGGTGAAACTTATCCTATACGATCATGTTAGGGACATTAGTGTGTGATTATGGGTTTGTACATTCAATTTTCACTTTACCCATGTGTAATTTTTCTAGGTTAACATTTAATTTCACACATGTTAATTAATTAAAATTCCATTTATTACTATTGATCAAACCAAATAATTTTAGTATTATAATGTTTTTATATTTTAATAATTATATTAATTAAAAATTACTTTAATTAAGATTATTAAATTTTAAAATATATGTGTATAACTCTTAAAAAAAATTCTACGATAGACATGTTTTTATGCATAAAATTTATGTGTGAGTTAAAATTATTAATTTAAATATTTTTTGTTAAATTGATTTATATATTATAAAAAATATTTTTTTTTGATTTTAAAATCAATATATAAATTAATTTTACCATAATATTAATTAATTGAATGAAAACACATAAAATAGTTCTATTAATTAAAGTAACCATTAACTTTAATGATGGCCTTACATTTTCTATCTTCAAATAATAAATTAAAATTAATAATTATATTCCTTAATTTCATATATTTTATATAAAATTTGTTCTAAATTGATATTTAATTCTTATATACTAATAAATTCATGAAAATAATATTGTTTTGAAAAATGTATTTTCTACTAAAAAACAAAATTTTTAGAAAATGTTCAAAAATTTATAAGAAGTATATTTGTATATTTTATTTGAAAGATAAATTAAATTTTATGTAATTATAATTATAAAAATTATATATTTAAATTATAATTGTAAATTAAAAATATAACGATAAACAAATTTTATTTTAAAAAAACATTCTTAAAACATTAAGTGTTTCTAATATTATTTTATAACAAATTTATCATTTAATGAAATTACATATTTTATATCATATAAATTTACATTATATATTTCAAGATAATTATATTTTAAATATTATTAATTTAATTCACTAATATATCACGACCATTGTTTTAGTGTGTGTGGAGAAAAATATCAAACTCATTATTATTTAAATGAAAATATATATACTCAATTATCATCATGTTACGAAGTCATGGGATATAATAATAAACTCAAAATCATATTATAGGTAGTTATTATTTTGATTAATATTATTTGAAAAATGAAATGGTACTATGAAATCATCCATTATCTATACAACTACCACATTAATACCTGAGGCATTATAATAAATAATATATTTCTAATATTTCATGTGTATAATCTTGATCAAAGTAAAAGTAAGCCTCTAAATCCACCAAAGAAATGTATTCTCATATTATATATCTCTCTAAAATTACAAACCATTTTTATCTAATTTAAAATTGAAATTTTTAATCTAGAGAAATATCATAATAGAGGTGATCATATCTAACATGTATTGATAAAATCCATACCTCAAACTCATTCCTAGGACTCCCATAAAACATCACAATGTTAAATTTTCTAGTGTACAAATAGAAACTATACAAATACACCATTTAACCTAGAAGTAATACCACATTGATATAATTTTTTTTTGTTGAGATCATAGAATTCCCTCGATTATATTGTTGTGTTATGAATAATATATTTGCATACCTCTAGTATTACTCATATATATTTGATTAAATCAATATATATTCAATAAATCTGTCAACTAATGAGTCAATATATGAATGAAATATCATGTTTATAAAATATAAAAATCCATTTATTTATTTATTATGTATAAATAGAATCATTATAATACCATAAAGTCTATATCAACTCCCAAATATCTTCCATGGAAAATCATTAAATTATATCAAATATTGTTCATAATTAAATGATATATCAATCTTGGAAAACCTATATTCACACCATAGAGTATTGAATATATCATATTTTAATGTATGTGGAATACTTAACATGATAATCACACAGTTTAGTGTGTACTAATTCACACAAAAACTCAAGGATTCATCTCCCTAGTTGTTGAAAAAGACTAGATCACCCTGTAAGGATGAAATCTGTCAAATGTATCCCTTCATCTAAACATCCTCAAATCAAAAAAATTATTTTATTGACTTGAAAAAACAATAAGAAGTGAATTTATTTATATAATATATTCTCTGAGAAGTAGTTAAGTTGTTAAATCCACTTCCTTTACAAGAGGTTGACATAAAACATGCTTAGACAACACACCCTAATAATGATCAACTTCTTAAGAGAATATAAAGATACCAATCATATAATCTATATAGATAAAATTTATATGTTTTAAATTTTATAAAATAATGTTTTCATAGGTTCAGTCATGTATGAATGACTTATAAACCCGCTCACACATAAAAAAATAAATAACAGTCATCTTCCAAAGAAGTAAACAATTATAAGGACCAAAAATTTCTCTATCTATTTTTTTAAATTATAATAATGTTAATAGATTGGTTTACATGAATCATAGAACTAGATTTATCTTTTACATATTATATGAATATTATTATAAAAATTTATGAATAATAAAACCATTATAAAATAAAAAATATTGTAATAAATTATAAATTAATAAAAAATTGTATAAGAACATATAATGTTTTAAAAATAAATTTTCTCATAAAAAATTATATATATATATATATATATATTATTTTAATTTAAAATATTCATTTATAAATGTTATAATTTTAACTGTGTAAAGTATATTTTCTAACTCCCCATGTTGAAATTACAATAGTGTTATTTTGGTATATTTCATAAAGATTATTTTTTGGTAAATAATAAAAAATACTATTTTTAAAAATATTACGAATTTTAGGAAATTATTAGTGTACAAGTATGACTTATAAATTCACCAAACCATTTTCTAAATAAAAAATTATTCCATAATATATATTTTCTATTTATAAATTTTATTTTCAGTTTAAAAACCTATGTTTAATATTTTAGAACGTAAATAAAACTATTCTTTAAAACTGTTTTCAATAAATTATAGATTTATTAATTTAAAATTTATTTTTATCATTCATATAATTTTACTCATTTAAAATTAATATAAAATTAATAATTATAAATTCCATATTATTCAATAGGTACATGTTTATTTTAATGCATAAAAATTAATTACATTGTAAAAAACTAATTACTGTGGTAATAAAGGGTAAAATGGGACAACTAAAGAGGTAAATGGCCTTACATTTTAATAACATGTTTATAATTGATTTTTTATGTTTCTATTTAAAAAAACATTCATTGAATCCATTTTTGGAAATTTTTTAGTATTCATGACATATGAAACATGTTATATTTTTATATTTAGTTGAAATAAATAAATAAATCCATTCACATCACTTATAAAAGTGTTTGTCGCTAAAAATATTATGAACACTCCCAAATTAAAATTTTTATTTCAAACACCAAATTTTTTCCTTACCCTATAATTGTTTAAAACATTATTTTTATTTTCATCATAATATATTTTCCTATTTCCACCATTTTCAAGGAATACACTAATTGAAGCTCATAGATCTGAATGAGATTTAAGAGCTTTGGTGAAATCCATGAATTATTGTATGGGGTTCCTTCCCAAAAATTTAATTTCTTTAGCTATATTTTATTTCTCACCACGATATCATTGACATGGTTGGATTACTAAAAAATATATGTATTTTACCATATTTATGAAATTTATGGGGTTGGAAGTGCCATATCAAGTTCCTTGATAATCTGGAATTAGATTTAAAGGAAACCAATGTTATAAGGGGATTGAACCACAAGTTTTATTCATTGAGATATGATTCATGATCAACATTTTTTAAAAATTTCATAAGTATATATTGACCCTATATTTCATTTATCATAGTTTGTCATGAAATATATAGGATATAATAATACATCTCTTGTTCAACCATTAATGGTTTTTCAATTCGAAAGATAGTTACATTTAAGGGGTTTTTACCTCACTTCTCATTCATTGAGTTATTATTGTTGTTCGTGAACATATATCATATAAGATAATTTTGTTATACTATTGGATCATGTTATATGGAATTTTATCTATTTTATCTAGTTATTTAATTTTCTAAAACATAAAATCACTTTATAAATGTCTTTCGAATCATTAATTAATATATATATATATATAATATTTAGTAAACAAACATTTCCGTGCTATGAGTTAAAAATATTATTACATGAGATTTATTCTTATATGTTTAATAACCATTTCTATTCATTATTTAGTTTGATCACTCCTCTGTTATCTTGAGGGTAAATGATGTTTTTAAATAAATATATTCTCTAGATAAATTATTTTCTAATAAAATTGATACATTATTATAGAAAATATCATTCCCTTTAAAGAAACTTTTATAAAAATTTACATGTTCATTGTTCTAAAAAATTCCATTGGTATTTTAAAATCCAATTTTTTTACTCATATGATCTTTTAATTTTACAATACCAATTCTTAAGGTGATGTTGTAATATGTTTTCAAAAATACATGCTTACAACAATGGAATTTCAAAATATTTTAAATGGATTTCCATTCCTTAGAAATAAAATGTTTTATTGTCCACTCCATATTTTATTGTGATGACCTATATGATTTTCAAATATTAAATATTGATTATTACTTATTTATCTAAATTTTTTCCAATGATTCTACATCACTTTCTAAAAATGGATTTAAAATGTTATCCATAACATATTCTTTTAAAAAAATGTTGAAAAATATTCAAATGCCACTTTTATGATTTTAGCACTATTTTACATTAACTATAAAATATATATTTCTTTTTAAATTATATTTCATTAATGAAATTATTAATGTTCCTATAAAATAAACTTAGGATAATATTGTATTATTTGTGATAACCATTTATATTTATGAGGTAATTGGGGATGATACCACAACATAATGTTATGAATCCCATTTTATATCCATTGTTTTTTATGTAGTTATGAATGAATACATTGAATTAGAATATATATGTATTTTTGATTTATTCATGTGGTCCTCTATCTCCCTTTAATTAATTTTTGAAGGTTTTATATCTCATTAGATAATGTACTATGGGAATTCATGGATCATGGTCATTATAGATATTCAGGGAATTCTAGGATTACACTCAAAATAAATAGGCAGAGCCTTTTTATACTACTATTAAAAAATAAAAGGAAATATGAATTGAATTATGATCACACTATGATGGGTGTTCCTTATTGGATTATGATAACAATATAAATGGTGTTCCATTATTTTATTATCCAAAAAACAAAAATGGTGCCCCTTCTTAGATATTATCACTTTATAATGATTCCATGTTCTTGTGGTTTTGTGAAATATTTCTTTATTCTAATTCATTTTTGGACATTTCATACCTCTATTTTTATAATTATTTTCCATAAATTGTTTTTATTATCTCAATATTCCACACTATTTTAACATGGTATCTATTTTTCAGTTTATATTACGTGGAATTTTATCATGTCTTATGTACATATATTATGTATCATAGTTATTTTAATAATTTATATATCCCATGATCATGTTTTATCGTATTATATTAATATAAAAATTTATGAAATATTGATGAGTTTTTACCTTATTGAGAGTTTGAGCTCTCCCAATAAATATTTGTAATATCCCTAGCTTATAAGGAAAATTAATATGTATAATGTTTTTATAAAATCTTCTCGTGTGAATAATTTTCTAAAGATGTGGAAGACACATTAAGTATTAATATATTTTTTATAGCGGAAAAAATTATTGTTATTTAAAAAAACATCTGTATTTTTGTTAATGTTTTTTCCAAATTACCTCAAAATTTAAAACAAAAATATTATTTGAATGTATTGTAATGTGTTATTTTATATTACTCATGCAATTAAGAGAATATAACATCATTAGGCTATCAAACTTATATTTATATTATATTTTAGATAAATTTAGAGATTGGTATGTTATTAGTTGATGATGTAACTGTCATCAAGGTATGATATATTTAGGATGATCATAATTAAAAGGTACTGATAACCCTCTAGGATCATAGAGGTAATATTGAGTATTTTAGGAATTTAGATAAGATAAATTTATTGAAAAACCTAGGAAGTTTTTATATGAATAATGGAGGGAGTAAAACAAGTAATTATCAAGGAATATTAAAAAACTCAGTGGAAATAGAGAAAAGAAATAATATTAGTTTAGATATAACAATAATATTTCAATATAATAAATTTTGTGGAATTAAAAATTATCCATGTAAATTCTCAAATGAATGATGTAAAATGTATGATAATCACTGATAAAATTGAGGAAAAGTTAAATCTTATTGAACCACATCTAAAGAAGAGGGTTCCAAAAATGATATTAATTGTGGGAAACTAATCAACATCTAAAGAAATGTGACTATTTAATTTTTATCTTATTCTAAAAAATCATTTTCACCTAAAATGATGACAACGAATATAGTATCACCACCCAAGTATAAAATTCAGTATTAACAAATTGTAGTAATAATATTATTTTTTCACAAGTATATAAATCATATCTAGTATATGCTTATAGGATTTTTATTCACACAAATCCTATTATTATTCTTATTGTAATATTTTATGTGATATTTTCCATTAATTGGATCTCTTGGCATAATGTCCATGATAGTAAAACCACATCTAAAAAAATAAACCCATTATCATTTATTAATAAATTGATAACTACAAACACTTTGTGAAAATTTACACCCATTACAATGGGGTATTTATGAAACATGGTTTAAGAAAAACTAAACATTAGTTATATTCCTATGATGAGGGAAATTACAAGTTCAATCTTCCTTCCAAATATAGTGAAATAGAGAACTCATTGGAAATTAAATATTTTTTCATGGAAACCATCAACATTGTAAGATAGAAATAGTTAAAATTATCACAAAACAATTTATTTAATATAGGGATAACTTAATGAAACAAAAATTCATTTCATATTTTCATTAAATAAATATTATCATAATATATTATTATATATGAAACACCAAATTAAGAAGACCCATGTTATAGTATTTTAATAATAATAATAAAATTTATGTATAATAAAACCACTATTAAATAAAATTCTTCTAATCAAACATAAATTCATAAAATCTAGTATTAAGAACACTTAATATTTTGAAATAAAAATCAACCATAAAATAATTTTTGATTATATATTATATTTTTATATAAAATAAAAATGTACTAATATAAAATATATTATTTTATTTAATTATATATATTATTTAAATAAAAATTATGAAATTAGACAAGGGTGATCTTGTTGATTTTTATTAAAAAATTGATCCTTACATAAATAATGAAAAATTTCATTTTTACTAATATCATGTTATAATGAAATTATCAGTATATATCAGATATAAATTTATAAACCCATTTACTATAAAAATAATTTATTTTAGAATATATATTTTAAATTTTAAAATATTGATATTTGTTTACAGGATGGTGTTATATATTTTTGAGTAAAAGATACATTAATATCAGATTTGTTTTTTGAAATATTAAAACTTTATCATATTAATATTAATTAAATAACATTTAGAAATATAATGTAATAAAATGGGTTTAAAAGTTGGGTAAAAACATTTAATATTATGTAATTAGGACAATTTTATTTTTAATCCTAAAACTAAATTACTTAGATATAAACTTCTTACAATTGTAAAATGCAAATGGGTAAAATGGATTATCCAAAGGGGTAAAATACATAACTTTTTTAAAATATATTTATAAAATATTTCTTGATGTGTGTCTCAAAAAAATAATATATACTATATTATTTCCCATTTTTAATTCTCATTGGCATCTGAAACATGAAATCTCTTTATATTAATTGGAAATTATTTAAAAATCCAATTTTCACCATTTTTAAAAGGGACTTCTCACCACCCCTTCTTGAACATTACGAAATATTGTGTTTATATTTAAAAAGTAACCTTTTTCATTGCCTTATAACAAATTTCATCTTCCATTAGAATCTATTTAAAATACCATTTCTTATTTCCACCCTTTCTAATGATTTATCCATGAGAAGCTCAATGTTCTCAATAAAAATCATGTTCTTCTGTGCAATTCATGAATTGTAGTTATTGAAATGTTGTTTAAAATTTAATTTCATGATAATTTTTTCATATTTTTGACCATTATATCATTTATATGTAGTTATTAGTACATAATGAATGTATCTTACCATATTTATGTAATCAAAGGCAATGAAGATCCATATTGTGACATTTCAATAAATGGATTTAAATTCAAAGGCTACCATGGTTTTAAGAATGTTTTACATCTTGATATTTCTTCTTTGATATATGATGCATATTCATGACTTATTAAATTTTTTGGTTTATATAAATGTATTTATTTTAATCCAATTTTCCATTATATATATTGGATATAAAAATATATCTCATGGTCTACCTTTCATGGGATTTTAATTTCAAATATAATGACAATGTGTTATTTTTTGAGGAATTAATTCATGTACATTTGGTTTTGATTATTATTTATAATTTTAATTCATATATTTTGGGTAAATGTTTCTTTTTGATTGTATTATGGGATATTACATGAATTTTTCTTGGGGATTTCCATTACTTCTATATAACACCTCTTTTTAAATGTCTATAGATTCATGTATTATGATATACATAAGATATTTATTTATTCCGAATTTCCTATCTTTGGGTTAAAATATTATTTATTCAGTATAAATCTTACATGTTTAATAATTTATTCAATTTTATATTATATAAGATATTTCCTCTTTTTACACCGGGGGGAAATAAATTATTTAAATAAAATTTTATTTCTTGATGAAAATTTTCTTAAAAATTTGAAACATTTTAAGAAAAAATCACACCTTTATTGAAGTTATTTTTCCCTATATTAACATGTTCATTGTTGCCAATTTATTTTATTTTATTTTATTTTAATATCCAAATATTTGTATACTCATGTGACATTATTATTTTACAATAACACTTTTCAAATAGTTGTTTTACAAAATATTCATTACAATGTGGGTTTCCAACAGTGATATTTTAAAATATTGAAAAGGGTTTCCAATCATTTCTAAAGAAACGTCTAATCATCCACTCCACATTCCTTTTTCATAACCTTTATATCTTATGATGGGTCCACTTTTGATAATTCTTAAAAACGAATTTTTTTCATCATTTTAATCATTAGAATTTATAAAATGGGTTGAATATGATTTATAAACTCCTATTTAATTTTTTTTTATAATTTTTTAAAAAATATTTTATGGTTTCACTACCTTTTTACACTTTATCTATAAAGGAGTTATTTATAGGGAAATTATTTTTCATGAATTAGCTTTAAAATTTTCTTGTAATATACTCTTTTAGGGTGGTTTAATTTTTTTTAATAACCATTAAAATTATTAAGGATAGTTTTTGGGATAACACCATGAAATATTATGAAATATATTTTCTTTACATGATTTATTTATGATGTTATGACTAAATTTTTTTAATTACATCTATTATCAATGTATGATTGATGGGTGGGGGCCTATATCATTGTCCAATGGGTTTGTTAAAATTCTATATCTTATTAGATAATATATTGTGGTATTTCATGGACTACACTCAAAAAAATAAATAGCGATTGTTCTAGGATAATTATCACAATATGATGGGCATGACTTCTTGGATTTCACTCATAATATAAAGGGTGAATATAATTCAATTATTATCACAACATAAAGGGTCATCCTTCTTGGATTATGATCAGAACATAAAGGGTAAATATTCATAGATTACTCTCATAATAGAATGGACGAGCCATCTTAGATTGATTTTATGACATAAATTGTGGGACTTCTAGGATTTTCTCACAACATTATTACTCCATGTGCTCAAATTTCTTGTGATATATTTCCATGGTATTATATTTTTCAAGGAAATTTCATATATTTATTCCTATGATTATGATTTGTGACAGATGATTAATATCATGTAAGTCAGCACTCTTTTTTTATTCTGCATGTTTTTTAATCTGATATTGTATGTCCCATTATCATGAATTATAGAGATATCTTATATCTCCATGTTCTTCTTTCAAATAATATATCTTACATGACCGTATTTTATTATATTCTTAAGATCTAACCTTTAATGACATGCCTATAATTTTTCCCCTTGTTGAGCGATTGAGTTAACCACATTATTTTTTTATTTTTTCTTCGGTTATGGAGGAAATAAATAGATTTTGTGTGTGTATATTTTTATCTTATGTGGAATGTTTTTACTAGTTATCAAAAATTATAAAAATATAATACTATGGAAATATATTATTATGAAATATTTTATTTAAGACAGGTAATTATGAGATGACAATGTTTGTGGTGTTTCATAACAATTTTCACCTCTATTAGTACTCTATGTAGATCAAAATTGAATGATATATTTGTTATAACAGAACACTTTAAATATTATAATTATTAGAAATAATAAGTTTCATTGATGTTTCTAGATAATAAAAACTATAACACACTCTAGTTTTATCTTCATGCTCTTTGATATCATTTATGATGAAATGTTGATGGTTAATTTAAAAACTAAACACTCCATCTCTAAGTCTATCTGAATAAAAAAATGAGTATATATAAATTTTTTTTCTAAACCAAATAAAAATGACTTATTAAAATTTAAAATATTTGTATCTTTATTATTTAAGTTTTATAATAATATTTTGTTTGAATTTCTATTATTTTTATAATTTTATATATAGTTTTAAAATTTATGTGAATATTGGAGATTAATATTTCTATATATCATAATGTATTGAAATTCATGTGAAAATATCATATTCTATGATACATGATTATGTATATGATAATTAATTTCATTTTATATTAAATAATTTATGGGCGTGGTTATAGGAGTGTAGATGAAAGAGTTTAAATATTTTATAATATTAGATTAGTAATGTAAAGAAAGTAATGGGATGTTAATTTATCCTGCATTAAAGGAAATAAATTTTCCACCTCACTAATAATACATCATACTCCAATGTTTGTGGTTCAATAAATAAAATGTTGTCTTCGAATATCCCATGAGAGTAATTCATCATTACAATATAGTTTTACATAAGAACTAGGTATCTAATATAAGAATAAGATGATAATTAGGATGTATGTATATGACTAATTCAAAAACTCATCACCATTCACACATCACACCCCTCATCAACATAGCTTAAAAAAGATATCATAGATGTCTATCATGGTATAATGTATTCTCAAAATGAAATGGACATATATTTGAGGGAACATAAGGTAAATTTAGATTCTATTTACATTTTTATGGTCTAATAGCTCCATGGAAAATATCAAGGGAGTCCCAGTGTATCTGGGTGTGAATCCCCATTTTCACCCATTCAAAAAATTGAGCCTCATATATTGAAACATAATTCATTCTAAATCCAAATATTTCTATAAAAAAACACTACATTCCACCACTAATATTATGTGCCTTGATTCCTATGAAGAGACTAAAACTACCAATCAACATTGAGATCATTGACCAATATCTAGTTTTAACATACTAGGTAATGTTGACAATAATACTATAACCACACACATCATCATATGAATTTGAGATAATGGATGGTAATATAATACAAAGAGATATCCATTATAATGTGTGGCCCCAACCCAGGTTCCACACACTGGTGCCTTGAGCAGGTTTGCTACATGACCTCATATTTTCCACCTCGTGTGTTAGATTCATCTGACTAGCAGTGAGGGTCTAATAAATAGAATTTGGAGAAAATATTATCTCTATCAATGTAATACCATAATTGAAATAAAATAGAATAAAAAATGATACTAACATAATCATAACAGCACCAGTATCACATGAGAACCCAAATAGAAAAACAATATCAAATTTGGAAAGTAGATATGCCAGGACAATGTATGTGTCAAATGTCAATATGTAAAACTCAAAATAAATAAAGACACTGAAAGCATCCAAGTTGTTCTCGAAACATGTCTACTTCCCTTATCGATGTTACATACCATATTATCCATCTAATAGACGGACGTTGACCTTATCCTATCATGAAATAATGAAATCTATCAAGGTATTGATCACGAATCCCGAGTAGTGTGTGAGTACAACATAGTAGGCCACCACCAACGACATCTAAAATAAAATCCAATAAATAACATTGTAAACAGATATATAATGAATAATGTACAAAAAAATGGTAAAAAATTTAAAATTATTCAATTACACTTTATTAAACCACATAACTACTAGGATACCAAGGAAACCCAATCTCTCAATACCTGTTTCAGCCCGTGCCAGAATCTAAACTATTTACAAGGGATACTATAGATTATAATTCCATTATTACTATTCACCATTTGAATTCATATCATGGACACTTAGAACCACAGTACAATGAAAAATCATGGGGTGTATAAGGTTGTTTCTAACACCCAATTGGTATTTGGAGCAATAGTCCTAGTCCCACACCTCAATGTAACATGGGTATTTGGAGCCTCAGTCTTAGTCGCACACATCATTTATCACTATGGTATTTTGATGCTGTAAACCATGTCACACACACTTTTATCAAAAAATTAATTACTATGGGATTTTTGTTGCAATAGTTTATTCCCACACATGATTTTCACCAATATCACAATTGTCAAAATTTCACATGTATCACAATATCACATGATCCACAAAAAACTATTAATTATTTCACCAACTAATTAACCTAGTTAAACAATTTCATATTTTCACCATTCAATTAATTTATTAAATAATAAATTAATCACATCAATCCCATTACTTAATTTAGTAATTAATTAATAAAATAAATTATATTAATTAATTCTATAATTAATTAATCACATTAATTTCATTAATTAATTCAATACTTAATTAATAACATCTATTCCATTAATAAATTCAATAATTAAATAATCCAATTGAACAATCTCAATATCACTAAAATTAATTTTTGAATAAAATAATATAATTCAATCAAATACATAATCACAACAATATTTAGAAATTAATTCAAAAATTAATTAATTCAATTCAACAATCCCAATATCCCCAATTTCACAATTTCTTAATTAATTAATTCCCTAAATATATTAATAAAATTTATAAAACTCAATCACTAATCATCCAATAAAAAGTATACAATTACATACACATAATTCAAATCAATAATTTGGGATTTGAATAACAAACCACCTAACTTAATATTTTTAAAAAACACCTACCAATAGAAAAACCCAATTTAAGCGGGATGATGAAGAACATGATAAAGAATGAGATCTAGATCTAAAATCTAGATCAAAGATCAAATGAATCAAGATCCAATAAACCAAGGTCTGAATGAATCAAACTAGTTAAAACCCTCCAAAGGATGATATAATCATGGGAGAGAGGGAAAGAACCATATGGTATTCAGATATCTTACTGGAAGGGGTGCAGATCCTCAATCTAGGCTTCGAATCATCACGAACCGAGGTTAGGAGCCATAATAATTCATCTAAGAGCCTAAAAAATGAGTGGAATCAATTAGGGCTTAGTTTGGTTGAATTGGTGTGAATTCCAGGGGTTGGGATTTTAAAATTTAATTTTTTGTGTTAATCAAAAACCTAAAAAATATTTTCTGGGTAGTGAATCATGGTTTTAGAAATGTGCGCCTTGACCGTTTTCCTCTTATTAGAGTGTTGTGCATATTTTATCCTAAAAGGGGTCATAGTTTGATAGATTGTGCACCAGCTATGTGAATCCACTCTGTTTAGTTTTGTATAGTTTTCTGGGCTGGGGCTTACGTTTTGGGAAAACTATGCGCCTACTAGGATTTTCCTCTCCTCCTTATAAATTTCTCAAATTTCATTCAATAAACACATCAAGAAATAACCCAAACAAAAAGAACTAAAAAATGGAAAAATAGTACCTATAAACAAGCCTAAGACATCTCTAGAAATCATAGGAATATTACAATCTCCCCAATGTATAATAGATCATCTTTGAACTACAATCACTATAATTTCTAAGACTTTGGGTAAAAAAATTGGGCCACTGAACCCAAAAATCTAATTCTCTCTTCCACATTTCCTCTTGAACATGGACATACCACTAAAATATACGAACTATCAACACTACCATTCCACATAACATCTTCTCACTATGATCAGACACACTTATCAGATGCTCCTCAAATGATGAATTAGTCTTAAGCACAACATCATCCAAATAAATCAAATGGGAAGGGTTTGGGTGATACTTCCAAAGATTTGAAACATGAAAAATTTCATTCATAGAAGTTTAACTATGTGAACGAGCCCATCAGCATTCCAATAACTCAATTCTCTCCACAACATCAAATAGTCTAGTGAACCTAGGTGCCTTCTTGCCCTGGCTTTGAATCATGTGGTTACCCAATAAAAGAGAGACCTGAAGAAATATAATATTATCATATGAAAACACTAAGGGTCATCACCATCTAGCAACATACGGATTCTATCTACTCTTTACTATAGTCATATACATCTGAATCAACATAACCTACTCCAAATTCTGCTGCATGAGACTCGGTCCCAACAAATTTGACTCACCTTCCTCCATCCAGTTTAGAAGGGATCATCATGGACTTCCATAAAGAGCCTCATATGGTGTTATCTAAATAGTAACCTGATAAATATTTTTATAGACTTACAATAATAAATATAGGTACTTTTACAAAGATCCACTAAATTATTTGACACATGCTCATAACATATCATCAATTAACTGTATAGTACACTTTGACTGCCAATCATTTTGTGGGTGGTATACTATACACAAAAAAACCTATGTACTAAGAGCCCTCTGCAATTCATTCTAGAAGAATGATGTAAAATGAGACTCATGGTATACAACTATAGTCTATAACACCCCATGAAAAAGTATTATCTTTAGAAGATAAACCTCTCTAGACTGATCCACTGATAAATTCTTGCCTATCGGCAAGAAATGTGCTACCTTTTTCAAAGGACTACAAACTGAAAAATTTCATCATTCTTCCTAGGTTTCATTAGGAGGCCCACCACAAAATCCATGGTAACTTCCTCCCACATTTATTCCTAAATGGGAAATGGCCATAAAAACCCACCCGGATGTTGATTATCATCCATTACATATTTAAAGGTGTATAATCTTGTCACGAACCTTGATATAACCCTTTTCTTTCCCAACCACATAATCTATCGATGTAGGTCTCAATATATTTTGTTCACACTAGGACGCAACACCCACATTGAGTCGTGATATAATCGTATCATCTTATCTTTCATAATCATAGGCACAACAACCATTTTCCTAATAAATACAATCTCATCCAAATCTATCCTAAAATATGAAGGTGAGTCCCCACCTTCAAGGCCTTCCCACAATGAAAACACTCCATATCCTCACACATTATATCCATAGTTCTCTTAAAGAGTGTATACTCTAATGAAACCAATGTGAGAGTCATTTTATCTTGGGTCTCCTGAACCACAACATGATTCTCAACAAGAAAATTCATAATCATCCACTCAGTACTAGAATCATGAATTGAAAGAGGCTGATTTTTTCTACATAATGAATCTTCAAAACTATTTCCCTTCTCGAGCATATCTGATAACACAATATTGAATGACTGTATAAATTATTCTCATTTCATTTTACAAAGATTATGTCTCACTTCTAATAGATATAATTTACATTATTGTGACCATTATACCCAATAAAACATTCTCTTAAAATATAATGTTTCTAATAATTCAAAGAATAAAACACAATAGAGAATTCAAGGACATGTGTGGGGTATTTCTGTTAATGTGTCCTAAAATTCTGAGACTTGTACGTAATAACTCTATCTCCTTGTATCAGTGCTGATCCAAGCCCGATCCTAGAAGAATCATAATACACTTTATACTCTTCACCTATCTTAGGTAGGGTAAAAATTGGTGTTGTTGTCAAGCAATTATTCATCTCCTGGAAGGAATTATCACATGATTCTGAATTTTCAAACATTACTCACTTTTTTTCAAGATTAAAATACATGATTCCAAATGGGAAAATTCCTAGATGAACCTTTGATAATATCAAGAAAATATCAAAAATCTATAGATATAGAAAATGGTATAGGGTTGCTTCCAGGAATCTATCTCCTGAACCTTCTCAAGGTATACTGGCACACCTTCCTCCAAGATTATCTGTCCAATGATGTGTACCTAATTAATTGTGATTTTAAACATAAATATCATCGAATAATTATGATGCTATATAAGTTTACTCAGGATGATTCCAATATATTGAGAATGGTTGTCTTGAGTCATGGATTACACCAAGATGTTAACCACAAACACAACCACTAACTGATTTAGGTATGGATGGTTGATTCTTTTCATTAAGGCCATCAAATATACTATTGTATTAGTTAACCAAGATGATATCACAAAAAACTCTTAAATTCCATACTTGATTCTAAAGTTAGTCTATAGTATAATAGAAGGTCGAAATCTGAACTAATGATACCCTAATCATAATTCAATCAAAGAAAAGACACAAAATCCACTAAACTAGTCAAAGAGATCATTTATACATGGAAGAGGATACCATTTCTTCCTAGATGCCTGGATCAAATTCTATTAATCGACACACGAGTGGAGGGTCGTATAATCTTTATTTTAAAAAACGACTTGATAACCCCAAGGAGACATACTTAGTTGGATAAATCCCTTATCCTCCATCTCTTCAAAATGAGTCTTTATCTCATAATTCTCTGAATGAGACATTATGTACTATGGAAAACGGACTGGCTCCACCACTGGAATGATCTCAATAGTAAATTACAAATCTCTCTTGGGTGGAATCCTTGATATGTAGTTAAGAAATAAATCATGACATATATCCACTCTGGGTTGAAATAAATCATGCTTTATAACCCCCATCATCTAAAAAGAGACTAGAAACCTAGGCGGTGAGCTGACCTAGTTACTTAATTTGTCATGCATGTCTTTCAAAGATATCCCAAAATCCATGATTTATATAATTGTCACCCTTAGGATACATAAAAATCACTCTCATATAGTAATAATCTGTGTGGTCTTAGTATGATACCAACAAGTCCATACCCAAAATTAGGTCAATTACTAATATTTCAAGGATATAAACGTCCCATATAAAGAGAAGTTCCCCAACCTTGAGATAACACCCTTTTCACAAATAGATGTCTCAATATTTTACTTTCAAAGGTGTATATATCATTAACACCCTACTCACGAACTCCATAAATAGGCTCAATACATTCACATGTTGTGTAGAAATAATAGAATTAGAGGAACTGGTATCAAATAAGGATCTAGCAGGTAGATGAATCTAAAATAATATTACCTATAACTATTGATGTTCTAGACCCACATTCCAGTTGTGTAGGCTGACTAACATGAAACTATCCTACCCCTATTCCTTGTAATGCATTCTATGTTCCATGTGCTATAACACTCTGTAGATATAAGAACTATTTCAAAAAATAACCTCATGTACTACCTCGTCCACCGTGTCCAGTAGTACTCCAATAGACAAAATGTTATGGTGTATAAGATCCCCTTCGTACACTCTGATTCCGTCTAGATGCAACATCATTACCCTTATGTCACATGTTCCAACAAAACATATAAATATTTCTGATCCTTACACAATATTTTAACTCTACTGGTGGTCAAGAATAGTGTGTACGATAGTAGATTGGACTACAACAATGGTGGCATAGAACATGGGTGTCACGACCCGCCCTCGGGGTCCGTGCCGTGACTACCCCAAGCCCGCCTTCCATAGGCCAGGGGCTGACGACTAGCACCAAGGCGTAAATCCCGGTAAAAAGGGAAGACATTGCCTTTGTAAAGTAAACAAACACCACAGAGTAAGCAAGCGGAAAGTAAACACTAAACAAAAGCAGAGTACAACTGAAAGTGCGGAAAAGTAAATGGGCCAGAATACAAACCCCAACTGAAAGTAAAGTACAACTCGAAAAGGGGAGAACAGCAACTGAAAAGTAAAAGCCGCTACACCGAGCTGTCCACTGGAAATCCGACCTGAAGGGTGGGTACAGAGAGCTCCTCGGCTCCACGGGTCCCGCCGTCCGCTCCGTGCACGTCCCGCCCAGTGGTCCACCACCGGGTACCGTCCCGCTCTGCAAGCCTCAGCTAAGGTCAACGCTGTCCGTCGTCTGCAACCAACACAACGTAGTGCGGGCAAAGCCCGTGTAGGGGTGAGTATAAGCTACTCAGTAGGGACCCCGAGACCCCTGAAGGTCTCTCAAATCCACAAAGGATAAACCACGAAGAAAAGTACAATCACGAAGTAACAACCGTCACTGCTTAGGTATATGCCCATACATATACCTAAGTCATCAAATTCAAATACGCTCCAACCTCCGAGCCCAAGTACAACTCAGTACACACAGGAAAGTAAACGTATTCCACTCAGTAAAGCAAAACGTAATCCACACAGGATAGCACAACACAATCCACACAGGAAAGAAACAGAATTCAGCTCAAACCAGGATTTTCATTAACGAAACCGCAACTGTTGAAGAGCCCCATCTCTGAAGTGTACAGTGGTCCTGTCACGTCTCCGAGGTACTGCTCACTAACCTAAGACTGCTGAAGTACTCCTCCTGTCGAGTACCGCGGGTCTGCTGCCAACTACCAGGCGCTCCGTCCGCTGAGGGTCTGCTGCCAAATACCGGGCGCTCACCCAGATAGCCTACAGAGGTACTCCTCCAGTCGAGTACCGCGGGTCTGCTGCCAACTACCAGGCGCTCCGTCCGCCGTGGGTCTGCCGCCAAATACCGGGCGCTCCGTCCACTGGGCTAGTCGACTCACTCCAAGTTGAGTCGGTCGAGCAGTCTTCAGGTCTCAGCCGGTTTCATGGTCTCCGTACTCTGTACGCTCGTCTCCAGTATCGCAGGTCTGCCGCTACAACCGAGCGCTCCACTGCCAAGGATAAGCTGCTACAACCAAGCGCTCCACCGCCCAAGGTAAACAGAAGATTCAGCTCACACAGGTTCGGTAGCACTGATCCACGTAGGATCGCTGAGTGCTGTAGTCGTCGTCGTCGAATCCACATAGGATCTCTGTACTGTCGTCGTCATAGTCACAGTAGCAGTAGTAGCAGTAGTAGTCACAGTAACAGTCGCAGCCAGCACTAGGGTTCCCGCACACAGCAAGCTCGTTCGGAGGGTCCGCTCCACGAGCCGAGAGGCTGATACATCAACTGTCACGAAGACCAGAGTTGATGTATCCAAAAGTTCCGTATCGTCAACAGGAACTCAACGCAACAGACGGCGCGTCGATCGGACGCCCGGTCTGAGAGTTATTGGCATTTTCGTCTCCGGGGCCCGGTTGGTTTTTAAGGCAAAACCAACTCGACCGTACTCCACTTGCGTCCAAACCTCGGGCGGAGTATGCCAAAAGATTCGTCTCACTAAGAGGGACACAACACAGCTGACGGCACGTCAATCAGACGTCCGTAGCTCAAGATATGAGCGTTTCCGCTCCGAAGGCCCGGTTGGTTTCGTGAACGAACCAACCCGGCCGAACTCAAAGTAAACCAAAACCTTGAGTGCGATATACCGAAACGACCGTCTCGATCCAAGGATCGCGTTGCCGCAGACGGTTCGTCATTCGGAGGTCCGAGGCTCAAGATATGGCCAAAAGACCGGAACTGGTTCGAAACGGGGGGGTCCGGGTCCGGGCCGACCCGGCCCGACCCCCCCCTAGGGCGGCCCGGCCGGACGGCCGGCCGGCGGTGCGGCGGCGCGGTGGCGCGGCAGCCGCGGCGGCCTGGCGCCTGGCGCCGCACGAGGTGGGCACGCGGGGGGCTAAGCCCCCGCTGATTGAGAGGCGGCGCGACCTTTGTGCCGCGCCTTTGCAACAAAACGGCCCCCACGTGGGGGCCGGTTTTGGAGAAGTAAACCGGGGGGCTGCTGCCCCCCCTTCATGGAACCGCCCCCCTCTTAAAGAGGGGGGTTTTTATACGCTGGCCGGGGGATTAATTCCCCCGGTTTAACGTCATCCGGCCGGCCAGCTGGCCGGCCAGTTTTCTCCAACGGGACCGGAAATTCCGGTCCCCTCTTCGGCTTCCGACGCCGGCGGCCCGGCCGCCGGTCTTCTCATCCCGCCGCGGCCCGGAACCGGCCGCGGTCTCCTCGTCCTGCCGCGGCCCGGAACCGGCTCGGTGTTCGTCGTCCGGCACGGTGCGACGGCACCGCGCCCCTTCGCCGTGCCTTGATTCCTTTTATCGTGGCGCGACGGCGTCGCGTTCTTGAAGATTCTTCCTCGGCATGGCGCGACGACGCCGCGCAAAATATTTGCACGATTATCCGCGTGGTGCGACGGCACCACGCCACTTGCTTCCACCCGAAAGAATAAACAAGAACGATGGAGGGGGTTCGTCCGTGTTCGTGCGGTCCGACCCCCTCACGTTAAAATAATAACGCAACTTTAAATAATTCAAATCTACACGTTAGACTTGCTAAATTCACGATCAAGAATAAAATAATTAAACCAAAAAGAAATCAACAACCCCTACCTTGGTATAAGGTTCGAAGATTTGTCTACGTTCCGCGGAAGACGACGTCGCAGAGGTCGGGTGTCACGGTCGTCGTTTGTCAAATCCGTTGACGAAGGGATGCGTCCGATGCGATACGTCGTTGGCGAAACTTCTCAAGTCGACGAAGGAAAACCGAGGAGGAAGCGGTGTCTCCCTTTCTTTGACGTGGAGAGAAGATAGAACGGCGTGTCAGTGTTCTTCGCGTTCTTCAAGGAGGAAGATGAAGTTCTTCAAAGTGTAGAACTCTTCTTCTCTCAAATCTCCACACAACACAGCAACTCCCAAAATAAAATAAGCTACACCTTATTTTATTTTCACTTTGCCAACCTTTCAAAATTCAAAAGTTGAATTCATTACATTAATTAAAATCTAGAGTTGTCAAAAAAATAAATGAAGAGATAAGTTGGCAAGAATTAATGTAGGGGAGAGTCACATAATTTAAGAGGGGGTTTAGAGGGGTTAGGGAATTTGAAAAGGTGGGGGCTCGTGTGGGCCCCACCTCCCTCATAACCACACATGGGAAGTTGGGTGGTTGTGGTCCCCACCAACAACTTCCCATGAGAGAGTCTAACCACCACGAATAAAATAAAATTCACACACAATTTTATTTTACTTATCTTTTAATCCCCAAAACTAACTTTCAACCCGCAACAAACGCAACTTCCGAAAAGGTCTCAATTAGCGAATTTCGGCGCTGCGAGTTCATCGGTGCCCTCGGATTTCAATTCCGAGCACCGGATCAAAAGTTAGGCAAACCCGCTCGTTCGTTCACTGAACGTACCCGAGCCAAACTTCGGAAATTGATTCCGGGCACTCCGGGCCTCGGAATCAGGTGCCGTCTGAAACCGCGCTCTTGTAAAATTCTAAAGAAAATTAAGAAAAAATTTCCTTTGAATTTTACGGGTCTTTACAATGGGTATTATCTTGATTAATTTATTCTTCATCCTAGACACTCTT
The DNA here is from genome assembly GCA_963277665.1 of Viscum album. NCBI lineage: Eukaryota > Viridiplantae > Streptophyta > Magnoliopsida > Santalales > Viscaceae > Viscum > Viscum album. Next base: position 774,913,741 of record OY728138.1, read on the forward strand.
TATACTATCACCCTAGCTAACATTATTATAATGAACCTTCATGGTTTAAAACTTTTTACATCCAAATTGTCTAAATGAAACCATTTTTCCCGCATTAGAATCATACTATAGGTTCCCCTCAACTATGGGATCCGGATCTTCCCCCTCAGTAAACTTCTTCAATCAAATGATTTCAACATGTGACATAATCTAAAATTTAATATCATCATAGAAATTATTTATTATAGTTGTATCATACCTTTCCATACCTAGGGAAAATCTTTGCAAGTCTATGAAATGGCTAGAATAAGTCTATCATAGACATACTCCCTTGATTCAATCTTATGAACTCATCTTATATATCCAGCCTCAACATCTCAGTATAAAAGTGATCCAATAATTTATCCAAAATGTGGTTCCATAAAATACCATCAGCCTATCCAGTACAAGACTGAAGATCCCAAAAGTTATTTTCTAATCCTCATAGAATATATGAAACCAAATTTCCCCTCTTCTCAACAGGAGTCTGCTAATGGTCATGTATAGGATGGATAACTTCAATTTGGAACTATGATGCCTTAGGTCCACCTTCTCCAGTAAAAGTCCGAGGGTGTGGTCACTGAAACTCTTTATTAAGGTTAGAAATACATTTCATATCCCGATTTGGAACTATTTACATAAAATTCATGAATTTAGAAATGTTTTGTCATAATTTCTGTCATGCTTCCTCAGGTGGCACTATCGGTGTATCAGGTACCACCATTGGAGGAACATTCCCATCCATGACCACCTGTCATCCTATTAAAAAAAATCATCAAATATGAATATATGTATATTGAAAAACTCATGTATCAGTACAAATAACACCAATTTATTAGGTTTAAATTACAATAAATCAAAATAAGGCACACCAATACTTTTCCCAAAACATCTCTACATGGTCAATACCGAGCCACCATCACTACCCTTAAAAATCCTAGATATAAGCCACGGTTAAAAAAGGTTAAGAACATTATCATATTCAAAGTTCTCATTAGACACCCATTTATTCACATCTGACATCATTTTACATCTTTTAATTTCACTTTTCTCATAATTTTCAATTCAAATACACACGAAAAAATAAGCACTTTCATTAAAACAACATAAAAAACACATTTTATCATGAATTAAAAAAATGATTCATGTCACAAAAGAATATTAAGTTCCTAGAATGATTCATGAGTACTCAATTCTCATTCCATTAAAGAGAATGAGTCAAATATTAGAATATATTAACATCATTATGACCTCACACAACAACGGAATCACCCAAGGAAAAATAATATCCAATTGAAGTAGCTAATAAAAATAATAACAATCCCACCATGGGTACTTGGGTTTTCCCCCATACATGAGTTACCTAATCCCATTCCCAATATCATGAATAAGGACTAACTCTTCCATGTATCCTGTTTACATTTCTCAAATAGAAAGTCAAAAGAAAAGAAAAGAAAACTGGGATCTGATAGAACTTTGTAATATCCCAACTTGGGTGTCACACACCAGTGCCTCCAGATGGTTATCTATGTGACCTCGGGCATGCCTCCCCATATACAAGAGGATTCTGACTAGAAGTGGGGAAATAATATCATTGATGGGTATAATATACCCTCTTTCTCAATATAATACAAATTTATAAATAAAACAACATGAAAAATGATATAACCATAACCAGAACAATACTAGTATTACATAATATAAAAAATAGAAAAGACAATATCAAAACTAAATAGTAGATATTCCATGCCCAATACATGTCACCCATCAATATGAAAAATAAAAAATAAATAAATACATTGAAAACTCACATGCATGTCCCAAATCACGTCTACTTCCCTCATCAATTCTCTATCCCATATTTTTTATCTAACCTAGACCAATTTCCTTTATCCTCTCATGCAACCATTAAATCTATTTGGTTACTAATCACACATCATGAGTAGGGTGTGAGTACAACTCAATGGGCCACCACCAGTTGTTTCTAAAACAATATCCAATCAATAACAATGTACGCAGTTATATAAATAATAAATTATAAGTAGTAAAGTAAAAAAAGTTTACATTCATTCGACTACTGTTTATCTAACCACATAACTCTGAGGTTCCTAAGGACACCTGAACTCTCAATAACTACTTTGGACCATGACATAGTCTCAATTTCCCCCAAGGAATATTATATATCTTAATTCCATTATTACTATTAACCATCTCAATTCATATCAAGACCAATTTGAACCATTATCCAATGCCATCTTATGGGTTTATAACATCATGTCTAACACCCTATGGGTATTAGGGGCCTCGGTCCATATCCCACACCACTATGTCACATTGGTATTTAGATCTAATGTCTATATCCCACACCTCATTTATCCCTATTAGATTTTGATGCAACACACCACGTTCCACACACATTTATCCATTAATTCATCACTATGGGTTTTGATGCCAAAGGTCGTCTCCTACACATGATTTCCACATATAACACATTTTTAATAATTTAACATGTATCAAAATATCTCATATACCACAATAAAACATTATTTAATTCTCCAATATATTAATCTAATTAAATAATTTAATATTCACATCATAACATTAATTAATACAATAATTAAATAATCAAATGAATTATAATAATTAATTCAATAATTAAAAAATCTCATTAACCCCACAAATTATTTCAAGAGTAAAATAATCACATAAATTCCATTAATTAATTCGATAATTAATTAATGATATCTATCCAATTTACTAATTAAATAATTAATTAATCATATATATTTCATTAATTAATTCAACAATTAATTAATCACATAAATTCCATTAATTAGTTAAAAAATTAATTAATGACACCTATTCCATTAATTATTTCAACAATTAATTAATTAAATTCACCAGTCATAATTACCCCATAACTAATTCAATAATTAATTAATTCAATCCAATCAATAACATAATCACAAAAATCTATATTAATTAATTTATTCACCAATCCAAATATCCTCAATTTTACAGTCCCTTAATTAAATAGTTCACCAAATAAATAAATTAAATTTAGAAAACTATATCATTAATTAGAAAATTCAAATATTACAATTACATAAGTTTAATTTAAATCTTGAATTTGGTATATGAATAATAGACAACCTACCTTAGGATCATGGACAAAATCTCATCAACCAAGATCTCCAATTTAAGCAAAACGATCAAGAACACAATAAAGAATGAGATATATATATCTAAAAACTAGATCCAAGATAAAATCAATCAAGATTAAATATACCTATTTATATACCCATCAAAACAAATTAATGAATCCATAGAAATTATGAGAGAAGCATGGGAGAGATGGAGGATACCACACAAGATTCAGATCTCTTACTGGGAGGGGCACATATCATCAATCCAGGATTCAAATAATTATGAACGGAAGACAAAAGCCTTAATAATTCATCCTAGAGCCTTAGAATATGATAAGAATATATTAAGGATGAGTTGGGTCCAATATCAGGGATTTCTAGGGGTTCAATATTTTAAAATAAATTTTTTATGTTAATTAAAAACCCACACACAATTTCATGGGCAGGGGCACAGAGTTTGACAAATCACACACCAACTGTGTGAATCCCCTCTGTTTGGGTTCTTGGGGTTTACTAGTCTGGTGAACATGGTTAGTTTAAACCATGTTCCAACTACTAATTTTTTCTTATCCTTCCATATTTATCAAATTTTACCAAAAAACTCACCATGAAATAACCAATAGAAAAAGTACAAAAAACAAGGTAAAAGATTACATGTAAATGAGATCGAGAAATATCCCAAAATATATGAGATCATATAATGACCATCTACACTCAATATGGTACACATTAATTCCAAGGGGACCAAAAATATTCCACCCATAAAATTCACCTAACAAAATCATAAAATTATTAAAATTTATTTCCATATAGAGGAAGATCTGGAATATAAGTAAAATATTGTAGAACATAGGATTATGAACTAAATTCATGGATAGAAAATGATGGAATCATATAAACCATGTTGTATTGATAAATGATTATATTTATATATTTATTTATACAAAAATGATATTATTAAAAATTGGATGTTGAGGTTAATGTGACTGGAAAATCACATAGCTAAGAAAAATAAGAGAATATTCGTTTGATCTTAGGGAATATATCATACTATATAATATTTATAGGTATGAGTTAAAACTATAAGAGAACATCAGTAGTCTGATGGAGATATCCAAAATCCCTCATGAGATAATGGAAACTTTTTTCTCAATTAATGTTCATTATTCAATATTATTTTTTTTTCATAACAAATAATAATTTTTTTAATGATGGAGTAGATTTTAATTTAAGGAAATTTTTTATGTAATATGAGTTTAATCTATCTGAATTATCCTTCTCATTTGAAATTAATGTTCTGTTGTTATTTTATGGGTATTAAATTAGCTTGAGTGAAATTATGAATGGTGAATCTCTCATTGAGAATTCATTATTTACTCAATAGTATTGGGGTCTTGATATACATGTAAGGGATAAATATTAAAATTAAAGTCACACTATACTAATTTAGGTTGAAAAATACTGATATTTTTGAGGGTAGTGTAGATGTGTTACACCATACACATATTTCACATAAAATAACATGTCTCTAGACTATAAAAACCTAGATTAATCATCAAAACTTGTGAGGTAGTGGTAGAGAAAACACCATCAAAAGAGATGAATGAATTTCAGATTATGTACAATTTTAAATAACATTCATATTTTATATTCATGGTAAAATGAAAAATTTATGGTGGGGTGGACTATATTAATTTCCATGTTATATATATGGAGGAATTGTACATCATTTCTAACTCTACACCAGATTAAGGTAGTGGAATCCCCCCAAATAATGAAGTGTAAAATGAGTTTGAGATAAACATTGAACACCAAAATTTAGAACAAATCAATGATATTACAGAGATACAATGTATATATATATATAAATAAATAAATATATAAATAAATAAATAAATAAATAAATAAATATATATATGAAAAACCTCACTAAGAGAACACACTCTCCTCATAAATGAAAAGAAAACAAAATTGATAAAAATGATTATAGATCAAATAATTAGAATATATATGATATAAGATGATGTTTGGATCCTATAACGACAAAGAATGATGTATTAAGATAAAGTGAAAGGTATTTTCAAATATGTAGAGCATGTATGGACTTTAGAGGAGAGTTTATAGAAGGAAATTGAATAATTGGATTCCAAAAAGAAAATATACCAATGTTGTGAACAAAAAGAGGTAAAATAAAAGATTATACCAACTTAAATACCACCGAACCTAATATTAATTAAAAGTTTCAATATATTTGAGTAGGTGGATTTCTTTTCACATCACTATAAAATCATGTCATTAAGTGTTATTTTCAGTATAGAAAATTAAAGATTTATCCAATGGGAATATTAAGTAGAATGCTTAAATTTTAATCAAGGGGAATTGATGAGAAAAAATTTATAATAGTACAAATAACTAAATACATACCCACACACTTACTGTTTATATTTTTTATATAACATGGATTATGGGATTAAAACCCAACAAATTTTTAGGAGAATATTGAATAATAATATAGAGTTTTTATTTTTATTTGTTTTTATTTTATTTTGTTTTTAAAAAAATTATAGTTCTCTATGCTAAATTTGTTCTTCATATTTTTCAATGGGAACAAAAGGAATAAAACAAGTATGAAATAGAAGAGTAAATACTTTTTATAAGTACAGATTCATAGATGTATAGTATTAGACTAGTCAATTCATTTTAATTTTAATTTCTTTTAATATCCATGAATATTGATTCCATTTATTATCTGTATTTTTTTGAAAGTATTAATCATTTATAGGGGGTTCATTGGGTGTATTAATTTTTTCAATGTGATTAATTCAACTAGAAAATACTTTCTCCATCATTTTTTTCAAAAATAGCTTGCTCTAATACCATTTAAATGACTTTATAAAACTGTTATAATGTATTGTAAAATGATAAAATATATTTTTATCAAAATTAAGATATATGTTTAGAGTATTTTTAAATATAATAATGGATTATTTGTTTTATATTTAAATATAACACCTAATGATGAAATTTTAAATCATAATTATATTAGTGGTATGAACTAGAGTAAAATATGAATTGGGGAACTCAAATAAGTCTAAAAAATTATAATAGTGTTGGGGGTGTCAGTGTAAAATAAAATCCATAAAAATGGAGTAAAATAACTTCTTGATAACTTAATTCTCTTACCATACTTCCATTAATAATGTATTACAATTATCCTTGGGAATTTCTTACGTATGGGAATTATTAGTTCCTAGTGAGGAATACTCACTAAATGAGTGAAATATAGAATGATTGCCTTAAAAATGTATGTTCCAAATTCTTATGAGAAATTTAATGTAAGGGGATGTTAGAACTCATTATAATACTGGGAATATTAAGTATTACATTATTTAATTAGTTGTATCAAGGAATTTTGAAATGGAGGAGTGGATGAAGAACTTAACGGATGAGAACATGGGAATGTGTAGTTTATTTAAAATTATATTTAACTAATCTCTTTCAATTTAACATATATTGTCTGAGAAATTAATAGGGTGTTATAAAAATAGTGTTAAAATTTGGTAAGGGTAATAACTTTACTAAAAAAATTTCATCCGTGGGGAAAAATATTGTTAATATATTTTTTCCAATATTAGAAATTATATTTTTTTGTAACATTTTTCATTATCTAGTAATTTAATTTGGTTATGATTAGTTTTAACATATTTTAAATTTTTTGATCCATATCATCAAAAATGGGATAAATATTTAATTTCATGTAAAAATATAATATTCAATGAAATTTTTTTATAGACATTATTTTTTAAATTTGGTTGATGTTATTTAATATTAGGGATATATATGTGGATGAGTAAATGAAAGAGATCAATGTTTTTGTCTGATTACCTTTAGCAGGTGAACACAAAAACATGATGCCTATAAATATTCTATTAGATGTTGAGTTTATACAACATTGAAATTGTTTCCTCAAACTAAAATAATTATCATGTCATCAATAAAAATTATTATATCACCATTACTTTATTAATATTTTCTTTCCAATGTTTTTTTCATCAACCCTTTGAATTTTATTTAATAATTTATTGGGAAATAGATGGGTTCTGTAATAGTAACTCAACAAATCCTAACATCTCATAAATTAATTCATTGGAAAAAGTAGTGTAGCATAGATAATTAATTTTCCATACTCAAAATCCAAAATATCCTTATGAGACAGCACATAAAATTTTTTCAACAAAATGTAAGGGCTGTGGTGATGTTCTATATTTTTTTTATGATATAACTCCACAACAATGTTTTTTTAAGGTAGTGTTAATGTATACCTACATATAATCCCAATATTATGAATTTAAATAATATATAACTATATATCAACATAGATTATGTTCTCAATAATACATTATTTCATTCTTGAACACCACATGTCATCATCAATCTAATAATACATCACATATACACCAAGGGGATAACTTCCCATCAACCTTCCATGCATTGATCATATGTACATTAATATTCTCATGAACCCATATCTTTCCTCTTATCACCATTTCTTTCATCACTTTAATGTGATATAAAGGAAGGTAAATGAATATTGAGGTATATTCATTTATATTTTTCAGAACAATGTGGCACACATGTATGTTAAAGAGACAAAAAATATTCTATATATCAAATCTAGTTATCTAAATTAGGAAATGAATCAAATGGTATTCCATGAATAAAAATATTTAAGATAGAGGGGAAATATAAGATAAAATGGGATCAATGTTTAAATTCAATTATGAAAAATTAAGTATCTAATAATCCCATGTGGTAGTGATCAATTAATACAAATTTATCTCGATCGATCAAAAAAGATAAATTATTAAATAAGAGGATACCAAAGGAAAAGATAAAGTGACTTCACACACTTTAAATGAAAAAACTTATGTATTTGATGTGGGGTAAAATCTAAGATAATGAGGATATTTCTATGGTGGATAGAAAATTAGATAATATCATCTATAATCAGGTGGAGATATTCAGAATTCTTGAAGAGAACATTGATCCTTCATTCTCCATTAATATTAATTTTTCTATAAAAATATAATGATTCCCAATATATAATAAAATTTTAAAATAATTGAGTAGATTCTAATGATTTTTTTTTCAACTATGACTGTTAACTTTCATGATTTTTCATCAAAATTTAAAAAAATGCATGATAATTAATGTGTGGGTTCTTGGTGAGTATCAGTGAAGGAGTTAGAGTGGAAGCAAACACATATCACTAAGTATCTATGCACTGATAATGTGTTTTATGTATTTTATTATGGCATAAATTTGAATCACTATCTCAAAATTGGTAACATAAGTTATAAAACATTTGAATTTGGTGAGGGTAGTAAATAAGGCCGAAACCCTACACATGTGTGATTGAAAGGCACATTGCATTAGACATGAAAAACCTATATTGAACAACAAAATTACTATGGTAGTTAAAACACAGATAAAATATAATAGTGAAATCATTGTTTCCATTAAATATAGTTATAGAAAAATATAGAATTATTTTTTTAATTTGAAAAGTATAAGGGTAGTATGAGATAGTATCTTAACATAGTTAATGGTAATATCTCTTTTTCCATCAGATTACCAATAGTGATACATATGTATTAATGGATTATTTATCATTCCCCTGTAATTATAAGTAACTATATATTAAATATATCCCATGTTTTCAAAATCTTGGTTAGGTTAATCTAAAATTATACTAAGCCATATATCACAACTACCTTTTCATTATCATGTCAATTCATTTATTTTATAGTTGAAATCATATAAATAAATATTTTATCAACAATTATTCATATATAGATGGATTGTTATTCAATATTTTAGTGATTCACGAACCTTGAACACTTATAGAGTAATTATTCATATAATGAAAAATTTTCAACAAGAAACTAAAAATAAATTAATATAATATTAAATCATAAAATAGATGCACCCTAATAATTTTATATTAGTGTATGCTCAATTTAAAAAGTATCCTAAACTGAAATAAAAAACAAACCCCTAAAAATTCATAAGAATCATGTAAAGTTACAACATTGTATTGATTCCCCTAAGAACCATGCCCACTATCTCCGGAAACATTAAAAATAATAAACAATCAATACTCAATTTTTGTTGTTATTAATCAAATAAAAAGGGAATTTATCATATTTTCTTTATATTATATTTTGAATTTTAATGTAAAATTTAGATTATTGATGGATTTTAATAAATAAAAAACTATTTTGGATTATTATTTTATTTGGTAAACCTCAAATGTTTTAATTTCAAGCATATTACTTCTATTTAGTGATTTATTAAAATTCATGAAAATGAACTACCTAACTATCCATGTATTTTATTACAATTTTTCGATAATGGTTTTGAATTTGAAATACATGGTCAAAGATGTATAATAATCTATGTTGTTGTAAACAAGGTGTGTATAATGTAAATATAATACATTTATCTTAATTCTAAATGTTAATATCCAATGGTGAGTATGAATATATAAATCAACCAAATATTATTTAAAGGATTTTTAAATTTTATTTGGATGACATGGAGTATGTAAAAAATGAAATAATAATTTTCATTTGATGCATATCATATATTAATGTAAGAGGATGTAGTATATGGGGGGAGGTTTCACCAGAAGAACAAATAGATTATGCTAATAATGGTTCAGGATGTCTAAAGTTAAAATTGGTTTGGAATAGGTAGGAATATAAAAACACATGTAGTTGAAAAACAATCCATAAATCTTGAGATAAATAACTAGAGTGATATCTTAATTTCAATAAATAGGATTTATTTTTTACTTTATGATAATTTTATATCATTATTCCACCATAGTGAATTTCAATGGAGAAAATAAATATCACATATAACTTTAGAGGACATGTATGGTTATGATAATATCCCCAACCAAGATATTGTTTTATTTATAATTTATTCGGTTCAATTTTTTTTAATATATAAAAATAATAAAAATGGTTCACTGATGATGATAAAAAGACACTTAAACTGTAACATCCCCAGTAATTAAGGAATAATAGATATTTTTATCTATGTCTATTAGTGAATTAGATAGTGTTTTAGAGGCTTAAAATGAGAATAAATCCAATCTTAAGCATGGAATACACTAATATTTTTAAAAGATTTTTTTACTGCCTTTTGATGGAAAACCATTTTTAAATCTATCTTTTGACAATTTTATAAACTATTTTTGTCAAAATAAACTTATTATTTATGATTGGGACATCAAAATTTACTTTGTGTGAATTTTTGGTATTTTTCCGATAAAGTTCATTTTTTAATGAATAGTGAAAAATGTTGTATTTTAATTCAAAACCTCTTTTTAATCTAATTTATTTATATGATTAGATTATCTTTTGAATTGGTTTTGAAGTGAAATTAGAATATATTTTTACCATTTAATCCAATGGTGGGCATTGGAATCAATTTTACTTTGAAATTGGACTTAAACTGGTGTCAATCTTTTGAAACTTATTGTTTCATAAAAACACGCTATTAGTCATGACAACGGGAATTAATTATTAAATTAATTAATTCAACTTATATGATTTGAATTTTTAAAAATAGACATCATTTTTGAATTCGGAATATCAAATATAGCTTAGGGTGAAGTTTTGGTATTTTTCTGAAAAACTTCAATTTTTGATGAATAGTGAAACCACTAAGTGGTACTTAAAAAACTGATTTTTCGTTTAAATGGAATTTTACCACCTCTGTGTTTTTAATTTAAAAAATCCGACAAAAATGGTTGTCATTAAGAAGTAAAATGTGGTTCAATGAGATTAAAATAATTTTTTTGGTGAATACTAACTTTTATGTTTTTAATCGCGATTAGAGGTAATTAGTGAAATTTAAGGCAAAAATGATATTATAATAAAATGAAAATACCTAGACACATGTCCTACCCTTATTGGATGTGTCATGTCCGACCAAGACAAGCCATGGGTCAACTTGGGGACCCCATGGATCCACTTCAGTAGGAAAATGACATTAATATCTTTTTATTTAATGTTAAAATTAAAATGACACAAACATGAGTTGGTTTACTAAAACAATTTTTAAATGGGGTAATACAAGTCAGAGTTTTGACTATAAATATTCATCAGAAAGATAAAAAGATTTACTAAATCATGATATTTTTTTTATAATTTTTAGACATTAAATAATTTAAATTATTTATGACATCATGATGATGCAGCGATTACCTCATTAATAAAGGATTTAAATATAATGAAAAGATAATGTAAAATATATGACCTAAACATGTCCAAAACCTATTTTATGGGTGTATTTCTAACCCTTATCACCTTACCCTCTAAGTATATCAATGTGGGACCTTTTTAATCCGAAAATCATTTTTAAATAAAGTAACATTTCTTTACTTTCCAAGAGTGACCCTCCTCTCCTCTTATAAAAGGCCCCCACCTCTACCTCCTTACCCACACATTCAAAGCCTTTGGCTCAGAAAACCCCTGACCATTTTGTCTCTCCACATCCCTATATAACTTCTAGAAGCCTCACTTTGGGCAGATGTCTTCCCAAGGAAGCCCTTGAGCTCAAATCAAATAGAGTTACCCGATTTAAATGTAGTGTCTTCTCTTGTGTTCTTATGTTTTATTTTGATTCACCAACCCCATAAAATATTTTTATTAATTTATTTTGTAACAACAACATTATCTTAAATATACTAGGATGTTTTTATAAGAAGTATCTGAGCTACACTTACACACAGCTACATCTAATGGTTAAAGAACATACTGTTTCTGTGGATGGCGAATTTCTGCCTCACGAAACGATGATTGTTCAACACTCATATATCACCTTCAAAGGTGTCCATTAAGATGTCAATATATTTATATATTATATATAATATGTTTATGTTTTACATAAGCTTCTGTATTTTTCATTTATGGCATATATTTATGGTTACTATTATGAGTAAACGCGATATCTTCATTTTAGGAAGTGCGGACTACCGCCCCCTCAAAGTGATTTGATTCGTTAATACCATATGTGGTACGTATAAAGGATATATTTAATGATATTATATATGATAACATACTGGAATTAAAATACTATTATGTATCATTATGTTTTAATTCCATAAAATACAAAATAGAAATGAAAGTAGCGTTCATGCGTACGTACGGCTTACCGTCTCCATGAACAGTGCATTTCATTTCTTACCTCTAAACGTTGTATAATATTATAAATGAATGTATATAATGTATATATATTATATATATGATATATACATCATGTGTATAACTCTGGATATAATGGATACATGAACAACTTGTAATTATAAAGAGTTTATTTTTGACTCAAGTACTAATGATCGTTAAAACGACCGTTAATAACTTTAATAATTACATAGTGTTCCTGACATGGTAATAAGTGATATAAAAGGAATAATTAACTTGAAAAAGGTTCCTAATCAAGTAGAAATTAACCCAATTTTATCATTCAGGAGGTTAAATAATGATCGAGTCAAGTCGGACCCGAGGTATGGGACTTCGTCTCAATCTCTTTTCATTGAGGTATATTTTTTTATACACAACCTTCTTTTATACGGTGTATAAACCCCTTTGACTTTTACGTTTATTTAAAAGGAATCTTTTTTATATAAAGCGTTTACTAAATGACAAAAGGAAATGTTTTTGTCGTATGTATGCGGCGACAATGACTTCTCCTCCACCGTAACCATTATTTGAGTTTCGGCTTCCTCTACAAGCCATACCTTTTTTTTAAAAGAAAAATAAATACCATGTTTTTATTTTCTTTTGTTTTGGTATTGAAAATGGTTTTCATAATGTTTTTATATCAATGTGTTGTATTGATATCTTGTGATTGAAAGGTGGAAATGTTATGTTTCCTTTATGCATGTTTTATGTGATACGATTATGTTGAGGTTCTTGGGAATTATTATGAAGACAGGTGGTTCCGTGATAAACTAAGGGCATGTGAGCCTGATATAGCTCTCCAATGCATTGGGTAACGTGAAGGAGTGAAACATTAAGGTTTCTCCAAAGAGATTTAGGGAATATACTGTGATTGGTATTCCAAATGTAACCAAGAGGGTTACTACCTACGTAAGAATGTTATGAATGCCTCAAGTTACCTTAATGTCTTATGATTTCTATGATTTATTCATGATTTGATGAGGTATGTTAAAGTGCTTATGTTTTATGGGTAAAGTATGATTTCATTCTTATGTATATATGTACCCATGTTTCCTTTCCATATTTATATATCCCTTACTGAGATTTTTATGCTCATCCCAAGTTTTTGAAATGTTTTTCACAGGTCAAGGGAAAGGTACATGATATGATGATAGTGTCAAGGAAGTGTCAAGAAAGAATCCATGTTTTATTTTAAATATGCTTCTATTGATGGGAAAAATGAATACTATCTTTTATGTAACCACTTGGGGGTTAAATGTTGAATGTAATGCATTTTTTATGATCTAATTCTCTAAAACTCTAAACCTGAAAAGATCCTCAATGTGAATTATTCATTTAATTCAATATTAAGTAAGGTTTAAGGTTGGGGCCTTATAGTTGGTATCAAAGGCCGGTTTAGATAACTTTAGGAGTTAGAAAATTGTTAAATTATAAATTAATTTATGGTATGATTGAAATGATATAGCATTTGAAGATTACCATGTTGCTTCTCCTAAGATATTTCTGTGTTAAGAATGGTTTTTCATAGAGGAAACAAGACAGATTTTCTAGGAAGGCATTCAGAGGGAAATGTCCTCTCAAATCAGTATCCTGATATGGTCGGAATCAAAACTAAACAGTTTTTTGCAGTGATGGCTCAGTTTACTCAGGTGAAAAATGTTGGTTGTTTTTATTGAGGATATTTTGGTGTTTTTTAAAAGTAAAGAGGATCATGAAAGTCATTTTAGGGTTATCTTTAAAACCTTAAAAGAAAAGAAACTGTATGGAAAATTTAGCAAGTGTGAGTTTTGGTTACAAAAAATTTCTTTCCTTGGTCACATTATTTCAAAAGATGGCATAACTGTTGATCCTGCAAAAACAAAGGTTGTTGAAGAATGGCCAAGACCCACAAATGTAACTGAGATTCATAGCTTCCTTGGTCTGGCAGGCTATTACCGAAGGTTTGTTAGAAATTTTTCACGGTTACCTATTCCAATGACTAAGCTAACTCGGAAGGGTGTTACATTTATCAGGACCAAAGAATGTGATGATTGTTTTCAGGAACTGAATAGAAGATTGGTGAATGCTCCAGTTTTGGAACTACCTTCCAGGAATGGGGAGTTTGTTATCTACAGTGATGCTTCATTGAAAGGACTTGGTTGTGTCCTAATGAAGAATGATCAGGTAATTGCTTATTCTTTATGATAGTTAAAAACTAATGAGGTAAATTACACTACACATGATTTGGAATTAGCTGCTATAGTTTTTGCTCTAAAAATTTGGAGGCATCATTTGTATGGAGTAAAGTGTGAAATATATACTGATCACAAAAGTTTAAAGTATATATTCACTCAGAAAGAGTTGAACATGAGACAGAGGAGATTGCTGGAATTAATCAAGGATTATTATTATACAATTCATTACCATCCGGGAAAATCAAATAAAGTGGCTGATTCTTTGAGTCGGAAAAGTAATGCTTCATTAATAATGTTGCATTTGGAACGTGATCATTTGGTTAAAGATTTGATGAACTTTGACATAGATGTTTTTGGTGCAGGATGTCCTTCTGTTTTGTTTCAGGTATCAGTGAAATATTCTCTATCAGACAGAATCAAGAAAGCACAGAAGCAAGACAATGAGTTTCAAAAAAAGGTAGAGCTGGTTTAGAAGGGTAAGATGCCTGAATTCAACATTGATAATGACTGTGTTTTGAGATTTGGGAAGTGATTGTGTGTGTCGTGTGATTCACAGTTGAAGAGATATTTGTTATGTGAAGCTCATAGTTCTCCGTTTTCAATCCATCCTGGCAGTAATAAGATGTATAGAGATTCTCGGGAGTATTACTGGTGGGACGGAATGAAAAGAGATATTGCTGATTTTACTGTGAAGTGTTTGACTTGTCAACAGGTTAAAGCAGAGAGGCATTTACCGAAAGGGATGCTTCATCCTTTACCAGTGCCATAGTGGAAATGTGAGAATATATCCATGGACTTCGTTGTGGGATTGCCGAAGACACCTCGAGCTAATAATGCAATCTGGGTTATTGTTGATCGCTTGACCAAATCTGCTCATTTCCTTGATATACGAGATACTTTTTCCCTAGATCAACTTTCCCATTTGTATCTTAAAGAGATAGTTAGGTTACATGGAGTTCCTCTCTCCATTGTATTTGACTGTGACCCCAGGTTCACTTCTAACTTTTGGAAAGGCCTTCAGAATACGTTGTGTACTAAATTAAATTTTAGTACAACTTTTCATCGCTAATCAGATGGGCAGTCAGAAAGAACAATTCAGACTTTGGAGGATATGCTGCATTCTTGTTCGATGGATTGTCAGGGAAGTTGGGACCAACATCTTTCTTTGGTTGAATTTTCATATAATAACAGTTTTCATTCCAGTATACAGATGGCACCATTTGAGGCGTTATATGGGAAGCGGTGTCGAACTCCAGCTTTTTGGGATGAAGTGGGTGAAAGAAAGCTGATGGGACCAGAATTTGTAGAAGAGTTGGCACAAAAAGTTCAGCTGATACAGAAACACATGAGAGTAGCTCAGAGCAGGCAGAAGAGTTATGCAGACAATAGGAGGAAGGATCTATCTTTTGAGGTAGGTGATCATGTTTTTCTCAAAGTCTCACCATGGAAAAGTGTGATGTGATTTGGTAAGAAAGGAAAGTTGAGTCCAAGGTTCATTGGACCATATGAAATTCTGTAGAGATTTGGATCATTTGCATACCGGGTGGCTTTACCTCCAAGTTTATCTCAGTTACACAATGTTTTTCATGTTTCGATGCTGAGAAAATACATGCCAGATCCATCTCATGTTTTGAGTCTAGAGGTAGTTCAGCTGGAAGAGAACCTATCTTATGAGGAACAACCGGTCCAGATTCTTGACCATAGGGAGCAAGTGTTACGGAATAAGGTGATTAATCAGGTAAAGGTTTTGTGGAAAAACCACATGATGGAAGAGGCAACATGGGAATCTGAAAATGCAATGAGGGATAAGTACCCCCATTTATTCGATAAGTAAATAAATTGCGGGGATGCAATTGTCTAAAGGGGTGAAGGATGTAACATCCCAAGTAAGTAATGAATAATATATATTTTTATCTATGTCTATTAGTGAATTAGATAGTGTTTTAGAGGCTTAAAATGAGAATAAATCCAATCTTAAGCATGGAATACACTAATATTTTTAAAAGATTGTTTTACTGCCTTTTGATGGAAAACCATTTTTAAATATATATTTTGAAAAATTTATAAGCTATTTTTTTCAAAATAAACTTATTCTTTATGATTGGGACATCAAAATTTACTTTGTGTGAATTTTTGGTATTTTTCCGATAAAGTTCATTTTTTAATGAATAGTGAAAAATGTTGTATTTTAATTCAAAACCTCTTTTTCATCTAATTTATTTATATGATTAGATTATATTTTGAATTGGTTTTGAATTTAAATTAGAATATATTTTTACCATTTAATCCAATGGTGGTCATTGGAATCAATTTCACTTTGAAATTGGACTTAAACTGGTGTCAATCTTTTGATACTTGTTGTTTCATAAAAACACGCAATTTGTCATGACAGTAGGAATTAATTATTAAATTAATTAATGTAACTTATATGATTTGAATTTTTCAAAATAGACATCATTTTTGAATTCGGAATATCAAATATAGCTTAGGGTGAAGTTTTGGTATTTTTCTGAAAAACTTCAATTTTTGATGAATAGTGAAACCACTAAGTGGTACTTAAAAAACTGATTTTCCATTTAAATGAAATTTTACCACCTCTGTGTTTTAAATTTAAAAAATCCGACATACATGGTTGTCATTAATAAGTAAAATTTGGTTCAATGAGATTAAAATAATTTTTTGGTGAATAGTAACTTTTAAGTTTTTAATCGCATTAGAGGTAATTAGTGCAATTTAAGGAAAAAATGATATTATAATAAAATGGAAATACCTATACACATGTCCTACCCTTATTGGATGTGTCATGGCCGACCAAGAAAAGCCATGGGTCAACTTGGGGACTCCATGAAGCCACTTTGGTAGGAAAATGACATTAATATCTTTTTATTTAACGTTAAAATTAAAATGACACAAACATGAGTTGTTTTACTAAAATAATTTTTAAATGGGGTTATAAAAGTCAGATTTTTGACTATAAATATTAATTAGAAAGATAAAACGAATTCCTACATCATGATAGTTTTTTTATAATTTTTAGACATTAAATAATTTAAATTATATATGACATCATGATGATGCAGCGATTACCTCATTAATAAAGGATTTAAATAAAATGAAAAGATAATGTAACATCTATGACCTAAACATGTCCAAAACCTATTATATGGGTGGATTTCGAACCTTTATCACCTTACCCTCGAATTATATCAATGTGGGACATTTTTAATCCGAAAATCATTTTTAAATAATGTAACATTTCTTTACTTTCCAAGAGTGCCCCTCCTCTCCTCTTATAAAAGGCCCCCAACTCTACCTCCTTACCCACACTTACAAAGCCTTTGGCTCAGCCAAACCCTTCCAATTTTGTCTCTTCACATCCCTCTATAACTTCTAGAAGCCCCACTTTGGGCATAAGTCTTCCCAAGGAAGAATTTGAGCTCCAATCAAAAAGAGTTACCTGATTTAAAGGTAGTGTCTTCTCTTGTGTTCTTATGTTTTATTTTGATTCTCCAACCCCCTAAACTCTTTTTATTCATTTCTTTTGTAACAACACCAGTATCTTCCATATACTAGGATGCTGTTATAAGAATTACTCGATCTACACTTACACACACCTACATCTAATGGTTAAAGAGCATATTGTTTCCGTGGATGGCGAATTTCTACCTCACGAAACGATGATTGTTCAATACTCATATATCACCTTCAAAGGTGGCCATTAAGATGTCACTATATTTATATATTATATATAATATGTTTATGTTTTACTTAAGTTTCTTTATTTTTCATTTATGGCATATATTTATGGTTACCATTATTAGTAAACGTGATATCTTAATTTTAGGAAGTGCAGACTACCGCCCCCTCAAAGTGATTTGATTCATTAATACCATATGCGGTACGCATAAAGGATATATTTAATGATATTATATATGAAACCATACTGTAATTAAAATACTATTATGTATCATTATGTTTTATTTCCATGAAATATGAAATAGAAATGAAAGTAGCGTTCATGCGTACGTACGGATTACCGTCTCCATGAACGGTGCATTTTATTTCTTACCTCTAAATGTTGTGTAATATTATAAATGCATGTATATAATGGATATATATGATATATATTATATATAAATCATGAGTATAACTCTGGATAAAATGGATACATGAAAAACTTGTAATTATAAAGAGTTTATTTTTGACTCAAGTACCAATGATCGTTAAAATGATGGTTAATAACTTAAATAATTACATAGTGTTCATGACATGGTAATAAGTGATATAAAAGGAATAATGAACTTGAAAAAGGTTCTTAAGAAAGTAGAAATTAACTCAAGTTTATCATTCAGGAGGTTAACGAATGATCGAGTCAAGTCGGACCCGAGGTATGGGACTTCGTCTCAATCTCCTTTCATTGAGGCATATTTTGTTTTATACACAACCTTCTTTTATACGGTGTATAAACCCCTTTGAATTTTACATTTATCGAAAAGGAATATTTTTTATACGAAGTGTTTACTAAACGAAAAAATGGAATGTTTTTGTCGTACTTATGCGGCGACAATGACTTCTCCGCCGTCGTAACGATTATTTGAGTTTCGGCTTCCTCTACAAGCCATACCTTTTTTTAAAAGAAAAATAAATACCATGTTTTACTTTTCTTTTGTTTTGGTATTGAAAATGGTTTTCATAATGTTTTTATATCAATGTTTTGTATTGATATCTTGTGATTGAAAGGTGGAAATGTTATGTTTCCTTTATGCATGTTTTATGTGATACGATTATGTTGAGGTTCTTGGGAATTATTATGAAGACAGGTGATTCCATGATAAACTAAGGGCGGGTGAGCCCGATATAGCTCTCCAATGCATTGGGTAACGCGAAGGAGTGAAACGTTAAGGTTTCTCTGAAGAGATTTAGGGAATATACTGTGATGGGTATTCTAAACGTAACCAAGAGGGTTACTCCCTATGTAAGAATGTTATGAATGCCTCAAGTTACCTTTATGTCTTATTATTTCTATGATTTATTCATGATTTGATGAGGTATGTTAAAGTGCTTATGTTTTATGGGTAAAGTATGATTTCATTCTTATGTATATATGTACCCATGTTTCCTTTCTGTATTTTTATATCCCTTACTGATATTTTTATGCTCATCCCATGTTTTTGAAATGTTTTTCACAGGTCAAGGAAAAGGTACATGATATGATGATAGTGTCAAGGAAGTGTCAAGAAAGAATCCATGTTTTATTTTAAATATGTTTCCATTGATGGGAAAAATTAATACTATATTTTATATAACCACTTTGTTTAAATATGGAATGTAATGCATGTTTTATGATCTAATTCTCTAAAACTCTAAACCTGAAAAGATCCTCAATGTGAATTATTCATTTAATTCAATATTAAGTAAGGTTTAAGGTTGGGGCCTTATATAAACGATATATGAAATCATGTGGGACAATGTAATATGACAATGTAACTCCCAATGATATTAGATAGTTAATCTAGAATAATTAATAGTGGTCCCTTAAAAAAGAGACAATAAAAAACTCTATAAGATGTTGGGAGTAGAAATATATGTTAGTCATTAAATTAGTTAACATAGAGAAGATTCCATAAAGATAAACATTCCATATGGTATCATCTCTTGTGACATGGGAGTGTGTGGAATAATTTAAATGAAACTAATGAATGTAGAAGGATAGAGAATGATCCCTATAGTTTACTATTCCCACATTGAGGGATAAGATATTATAATTATAATTTATATTTTTTATAAATTATCCTTATGGTTTTTGTTGAATGTATGTTTCTTCCCCAGTTTTTTATTTACCACTCTTGATGAGATTTAAAAAATTATGAATACTTTAAAATTAAGAAAATTATTTTGTTTTTTCGTTTTAATTTTAAATATTAATCAATGTGTTAATTTATATTTGTAACTCAACTAATCCAATTTTGGGTCAAGAGGAAGTAGTCATTATTTTTCAATTCTCAATTTTTTCCTTCTTCCATATTTTAATCAAATCCAAGTATTCCCTTAAATAAATCACTCATTATATTGTTGATTAAAATGGGTTATGAAAGGGTGAAATGTTTCATTGTAAAAAAGAACATTTTTGAATTAATTATTTTCAAAATACATGATGGATACATCACATAGAAAAGGATATTTTGAGAAGTATAATAAAGTTTACATTTTTCCTATTCATGTTATAGAGTTAGGTTATTTATTTTTCATATTTAATAATATTCAAGTATTTATTAACTGTATTTATTTAGGATATATAATATTGAAAGAGTAAGCGGTGGTTAATAAAAAGGTATTGAGTATTTCCAATGATATTGAATTAAATAAGGAATGTTATAACAATAATGATAGAATAATTTATGATATTTACATTTGGATTAAAAACTATTATAATTAATAATAATAATTTTTTTATTTTGAAGTAAAAAATAAAATGAACTTACCCATGTTACAAATATTAAATAGATAAAAATACAACCACTGATTATAAAAAAATAATGAGTGTTTATAGAACTCTTGGATTGATAAGTTTAGGTTTTCAATATATTTAATTCAATTATGGATTTTAAATATTATTATTTTCTCATCTTATTATTTCCCCCTCTCTTTTAACTATTATTATATTGAGGGATATCACATTATGATGTTCAATTTCTATTTTTTGAGTATTTTGTCACTTCACGGACCTTTCGGTATTTCAACCTATGGTGCTGCTCGGTACTTCAACCTATGGTGGTGATTCGGTCTTCCAATCTATCCAATACTATTAGAGTAGATTAATGAGAAAGAGAAGAGGGAAATTATCCTCTAGATGTTATTTAATTATTATTTTTTGTTTAGTCTTATGCTACCCCCATAATCCAAACATGTTAAAAATATCTAATAAGACTCTAATATTTTATCATTGATGAATAAACTCACCAATATAGTAAAAAAATTGAAAATAAAATTATAGGTAGAATTTATTACCCATCTTTATAAAACTAATATGACTTAGTGGTTATAGTGGAAATGCATATATACTACCATTACATTTTTTAGGGTACTACATGAAAATTATGACCTGTTGGTTAAAAAACAAAATAAAATTGAGTCTTCATGTGCTCATATTTGGAAAAATTTTCATCAACTGAGAATATAATGAATATAATTTACTCCAAATATTGCGAGGAGAGTAGAGGAACCTACCATACTATCCCATTATGGTGTTGATAAAGGTATTACAATATTGATATTTTATGAAGAAAAAATTCACTTATATAATTCAGAAAATATTCTTTTACTGGAATTATTATTTAATACTCATTACTATTATTAGATGTATTTTATTAAGAGAGGTAAGAGGACACCTAACTATTTCCACCACCTATACATGTTAATATTTCACTTGATAGTGGTTGGACATAGTTTACTTCATTCAGGTAGACACTCTGAGAATTATTTATTGAAAATTACTAGAAATGATAATATCAGGTGGTTAAAATTAAAAAAATACACGTCACCATTGTAAATAAAGATTTATCTAGTTAATTTATGTGTATAAAAATTAGATATATATAATTCTAAGATAACCCATATTATTTATTTTATTTTTATTAATTATATTTCTATTTTTTGTGTTAAATATTTTTTTCTTTTTATTATTTTTATTTAAATTTTTTCTTATGGATAATAGCTTCTCCTTCAAGATGACCAATGGAAATAAATCCCTTATAAAGACAATATTTTAAATATATATTTATACTTACATGCAATTATATATATATTTAAAAAATTCCATGATCGATTTTTAATTTCATTATGGGAAATTATCATCAAGTTGTTGGGAGGGGATAATATGGTATTAAGTGATTTTGGTTTTATATATTTCAGAAAAAAAATATAGAAAGAAAATAATATAAACATTAATGATACCCTAATAAATTAATATTCTATATCATCAATAGTAGAATATATAATTTAAAAATCATGAGTTTATAAGAATTAAGATATTCTTATTATTTTATGGATTTAATTCTATGAATTAAATATCCATTGATTATACATTTTTTGTTTAATTTATAATTTATTATCCAAAATTTCCAAAAATTACCAATTGGAATTATCAACACTTATACACTCTTTAATGATATTTTTGGATATTTAAATAACAAAAACATTTCATTATATGTTTTAAATATAAAGGATGCATTTATCATTTATATATTGAGTTGTTATTTAATATTAAGACCTTTATAAATGCATAGATATAATATTTTTATTTTATATTCTCATTAGTAACTCAACGACCATTGGAAATTTTTTAGTATGTTTTTTAAATATAATAATTCCATACCTACAACCTTTTTTGAAATTTGAATTTCACAATTCATCTAAGTAGGGGTGGAAGGTCTATTTAATATTTCTCATGTCAAAAAATACTTCCCAATAAAGAAGTGTGTAAGGAGAATTTATTTTTTATTGTCAGTGATACCAAAATTTTAATTTCATTGTAATTTTATCTTTAAAATTATTCTTTAATACAATAAAATGTAAATTCATAGGTAAAAAATAATAAAAACCAGTAAGGGAGGATAAATCATTAACTTTCACTAATTCGTATAAATTTTAATACCTTTTATGAAATTGGGATTGATTATTTAGTTGACACTATTGTGTGATAATATTAGTGATATTTTCCATGATAATTAATTATATAAAATTAATTATTCATTAAAATTAATGAAATCCTTATTAATCCTTAATAATGTTAAGATAATTTTCCATATAAATCTAAACCTAGATTAACCTTTTTAAAAAACAACATTATTTTTATATACTTAGTCTCTTATAGTATATATTTATAAACATAAAAGTCATATAGACATGATTCATGTACTTAAGAATTGATCATTACATCCAAAATATGATTATTGTGTGATTAGATATATAATATAGAAATATAGGTCACCGTTTTGAATTAGTAAAAATAATAAGAGGTTGTAATATGTGAACAATAGGAAGGATATATTATGGATACTATGTTATAAATGAATCATGAATGATTACATTGATGAAATAATTTATAATGTTATTTTATCTTTTATTGTTATATTTTTTATTTAATATTCCAATCAAATTTGATGAATTCATTGATTGTATTTTAGGAGGAGTATAAATGCTATATGTGAGGTAATTTATTAAGATGGAATTATATATAACATTATATTTCATTAATTTTACATCAATATATGGTAATTTACATAAAATTCTCTTTTATCTTATTTTCATAATTTTTCATTCATTTTGGAGTTTATGATAAATTTTGGTAAAATTTATATTTTAATGAAATTTTAAATGTTTTAGGGTTTCATTAAGCATTTGAAACAAATATTTTTATAATATTTTTATATTTTTTATGTTGGGTGAAATTTTATATTTTAATTAAAAGTATTTAAATAGTTTATAATATAGTTTATTCTTGCTAATAATGAATATTTGATATTTTCAACTACGTGGATGACCATGTTGAAGAGGTGATTTGACTATATAGATTAATCAATGACATCGTGAAATAAACATGTTGACTGTGAGGCTGTTAGAGTCAACCTTGAAGAAGAATAATAAGAAATTTTTTGATATATAATATGAAATTCTACAGAATGATATATGGAAATATTTTTAATTATGTTTTAGGATCAATGGATAAATTGAGAACAAAATTATTATATTATTATTGATGTATTTCAAAAAAGTAAACTAGTTGATCTCAAAAATAGCCATATATTTTCAATGAAAAAATTGAGATTTTATAATTATAATCCTTGGATGTTATTGATTTTGAAATATTTTTGGCATGAGGGAAAATGATATCTCATGTAGTGAGAAGAGTATGTAATTTATCTCATACCAATTGATAAAACAATATAAATATTTTATTATGTATGAATAAAGTTATTCTTAATGATATAGTGATATCGATAATCCATTACCATTATTTTCAAATGGGAAAACTGATATTACAAAAACAATAACTCCAATTACCCAAAACAAAATGTCATTTATTAAAATGGTAAAAAAATAAATATGTTCACAAAACCCATGATCCAAAAGTTTAGTAGTTTCAAGATTCTAGATACACTCTGGAATAAATAATTACATTGGAATTTTAATGTATATCATAATTATTAAGGAATTATTATTATTTATTAAGGATTTTCATTAAATGATATTCTGTATTTTTAATGGTTTTCTTGGAAATTAGAAAAAAATAAAACAAGTGAGCTCAGATAACATGTAAGGTATAGAGATTAGTATATGTTAACATGATATGAACATGAATTTAATAATATAGTAGTAATCAATAGCCAAATAAATCCATATAATTGATAAAATGATAATAACAGAATTCATGTTTGACATAAAAGTGGAAACAAATAATAATATGGATAGAAATATTAGATATCTTAAATTTGGAAGGAATAGTGGTTATTATCATAACCATACCATAAAGACCATTTGATAAGACACTATGAATAATGGGAATGGATTCCCTCATTATCTTAATCAAGATAGTATGATGATCTAAACTGGTTATTTGAGATAAAATATAATTCTTGGTCCCACCAATTATATAACAACTATAATGCATCCATAATTTATAAAGAATGAAAAAACAAAACGTGTGTAGTGTATCGCAATAAATATCTTACCTAAAATTCACTATGTAAAAAATAATTATTCACATATGAATAATAGAAATATTGAATTATATAGTTTCCTTTACCAGGGGAATAATATGGATATCTAAGTGAATATCAACTGACTAATAAACAAATAGGATATTCACAATTCATTGAAGAGTACCCTTATCAAAGTAAATATACGGGTGTGATAATTTATGTTTTTTTATTATATAAATACTTTATTAATATCTTATTGGTGAATATATTAGTTTAATTTCTAAGAGATAAAACACATGATATAAAATTCTATATGAATATTATGTGTATGAGAAATACATATATGAAATAACGTAGGAGAATATGATTTCTATATGAAAAAAATCACAAGGAGATATTCTTTAATACTGATGAATTACTTATAAAAAATCATAATTTTTTTATAGAGATACTTTAGAGGATAAACTAGATATATTATAGTCATCATTATCTAGAATTATCCCCCATAATAAACATTATAGAACCACAATACATGAAATACATGACATAGAATGGTGATAATTAGATTTATTTAATGGTATTTCAACCTAATTGTTTTATCATTAGAACTTAAATAGATTCATGCATAGGACATATGAAAAAATTATTTAACAAATAATCATTTTCTGTATAATCCCATTGAATTTTAAATATATCTTAATTTTTTTAATTATCTCTAATTTTATAACATTAAATTTATCATATAATAAGTCCTCATAAAATTTATGGACAATTTCATTGATTCAACTTATGGTGTATACCCCATAAGTTAAGCTAGAAATGAATATATAATGTGATGTGGCCTTTATAAAAATCATTAAATTATAAAAATTATCCTTCTTGGGAGAACATGAACATTTTGTATAAATGTTTCTTTTATTATTAATGGTTTATGTAATGGGAAATATGAGACTATTATTATGTTCAGAATGAATGTTTTACCCTATGAGAGATATAAATTGCATTCACATTTGGAATTTTTTAGTCATTCATCATGATTAGATAACTTTTTAGAGTAATTAAAAATAATAATTAATTGTCTTAGTTATCAAAATTTTTATCCGACCCCTTATTAAGGATAATTATGCACTCTTATTATTATTATATGAAATCCTTAATTATATGAAGAACTAGAGAGGGTGAGGAGGATTTGGAGATAAGGAGTTAAGGGTAAGATATTTTTTTTTGAAATCATCAATGTTGATTGGAAAGTGCGTTATCATCATAAAAAATAAAATATAATGCAAGGTAAAAGATTATATTTATTTTTTTCCATATTTTTTTAAAATTTTTGTTCTAGATATTCAAATTAATATTCATAATTTTTTTCATCCTGACCTTTATTTTAGGATATAAATTATCCACTATTTTCCATTATATTTTAATTTCACGCTTCTTATATTGGGTTACATTCATGTTCCTCACTCCAATGAAAACGATAACACACCATTGTGCTTATTATAGCCATAACCCATTACTAATGATACTATGTAAAACCATATGACCAAAATTGGTGCACGGTTCAAGTGATCATGTGGCCTTGGGGGGTTGAGATTAATACGAAGGGAGTAAATCGATGAGCATGGTGTTGGTAATGTATGGAACAAGGTAAAGAGTAATGGTAACTCTAGTAATGTGATTAGGGATAGGGTATAGCCATAATGGTAGAGGGAGTTGATGATGAGGTGGACTGTCACAGTAAAGGATAGTGGTAGAATGATGTGTATGCTATGTATTACGGACACTATTAATGGGATCATGAAAATTGGGGGATTAGTTTAGTGTTTCATACTAATACATCTAATCCATCATGATTGTATGGCTTCCAAACAACCATATAGAGGGAATGGTTGAGTTAGGATCAACTAAGCATGATCCCAAACTACCAACTAGTAGGTGGAGCTGGCTTTGTGGTGTCCCTTGAGTTGAGTCTGCATGAATTATCCATGGAGGAGAACACATAAAATAAAAATCCACACATTGTTAGGAACATGTTGTACACACACATTTTTCAATCACCCATTCCCTAACTTGATAACATGATGTGGAATGAACTGGGGTAAATATAGGGCCTGCCATCCTCATTTTTGGTATAATTTAGAGAAATCATCACTACGAATCTAGTACAAAAATTTAAATAGGCTCTATTGTTAATTTTTATATAAATATCATAATGAAATATATTATTTCCCTATTCAAGGTGTTTGGTAATGTGATATTGGTAGATTTTATATTTTTTATATGTATGGATGCATCATTTGACATAGTTGTGATATGGTCTAAATTTTACCATATTTTCATAAAATTGTGTCTCAATTTCCGACATTGACAATGATTTATCACGGGGAGATATATTCCTAACCTATATATTTGATAGGGTTGGTATTCCACACAAAAATATTAAGGTTATCATCATATATCATTGGTTCCAACATTCCCTTGTCTATGAGCTCTATTAGGGATAGGATTCTCTACTAGTGCTGATATTTTCCCAGCTACATGTGGTCATGATCCTCTTCCATATCACTTAAGAGGATATTTTGTTTTCATAGTTGGGTTGTTTGAGTCCATGATGTTTTTTCCTAATCCTCATATGGTTGGGCTAAGAAGAGTGGGACCACCCTTCAATCTTGAGTTATAACGTAAAATAATATTTTTTATACGTGTTATTATTTCCCCATCATAGTCTTAAGTTGAATTTTTTATTATATTTACCATATAGTTATAAATTATTCCTAATAGATATGATTTTACCAACCCTTATATGGTCATCTTTCCCAACACTTGTCTAGAATTTTATAGACAATGTACAACTTAGAGGTGTTCTTCATTGGTATGGTGTTTACAGAGATTAATGGATTCTAATGTGTGTTAAATAAGTTTTTTTGGATATTTTAATGATAGTAATGTATAGAATATATCCATATAGGATTATTTTTTTCCTTAGTTGTTGTTTTTCATGTTTTTTTTCACTTTTAATATAAAATTTTACATTGGATATGTTCATGTTCATTATAGATTTTATTTTATGTATTATAATTGCATATAAACATATCATTAAGATTATTTTTTGTTTTATTTTAAAATTTACATGAATGTATGTGTTTGTATATGCGAATTAGATTAAGTACTCCCTTCTTAAGTGAATTCCATACATATTACTAGTCACTTTTCCTTAACCAATTAGTTGAAGGCATGTGGTATTTCACTAATATTTCCACCACCCAAGAGGGGTTTTAGCAGGTTATGTCATGTAATAGTGGTATGGAAGAGGATTTCAATACTGGGGATGATTCATGTAGTTTGATTTATAGTGATTTCATGGTTTGGGGGTTAGATAAGTGGTGTTAAGTGGACCTTAGGACTGATTTATCTCCATAGAACCCAATATTGATGTTACGGTCTTCATATACATTTACCACAAATCACATAACCAACATGTAACTGAATTTCACTGAGGCACCGTATACATGGAATACGTAGTGTTACATGCATCATATATATGAATGAATCTTATTTTACTATATATATCTTATTTATACACCCTAAATATTTTTTATTGATAATGGTTTGTTTTTTATGTTTTAGGATATATCAACGCAACTAGTGACCTAGTTTTTTGAGAAAAGTTTGATACATGATCGAGATACTGAATATGCCACTTTAAATACAATCAACTATTCTACAAAGAATCAATACAGGTTCTAGTTCATGGAGTGGATCTAATAAATGTGTTAGAGGCTATACCTCCCCCCTGTGTTTTATGAAACCCCAATCCTTTCAGTAAATGTTGATGTACATCTAACTTCCATGAAATATATTATCCTAGCTAAACATATGGATAATGAATGTCATATGAGCATGTTTTATGAGTTTTAGCATCTCAAACTACTAATGTTTTTATGAGATCCTAATCCTTGAGCTACAAAGGCATTTATTGTGTTAGTTATACTATCATTCTTCCTTGTTCTCACTCTATATGATCCTATATTAGTTCTTGTATCTACTCTTCTATACAATTTGGTGGGATTCTAGGGGAACTTGACCACCTTGAACCATGATGAGGTATCACACACTAGGGTTGAGTTTGAGAAACATTTTTTTGAGGAGAATACTTGATGAATTTTATATTTTCATACACCTAGGAGATACTAGATCTACACTAGGGTATTATGATGGATTTTTGGAATGCATCAAAATTTACCAATTCCACATAGTACTCTATGGATATAGTGCATGATGGATTCATATGTGTATGGATGTTGGTGATTGGACTCCAATGGTATATTCAATATGAAGTTGTTAGTTTATGTGTACCCATATTTTTTGGATTGATGGTGATGGACTTTGTGATGGTGTAGTTTTTAGTGGAGGGGTAGTAGATGACTAGAGTTTCTTGTGGGAAACAAGAAAAAGAGGAATTAGCTAATAGAATCACATGTCGAACATTTTTGTTAAAACAAATAAATGATTTTCATGCTCATTAATATTCTCAATGATTGATGTTTGGGAGTTATGTGGGAGGTCATGATATGGTACATGATGGGTTCTTATGGGTATGGATGTTCGCTATTGGACTATAATGGAATATTCAATCCTAATTTCTTTGTTTATATATCCCTATATATGTCAGAGTGCTAGAGAGGGCCTTTTTGATGGTTAATTTTCTAATGGAGGGGTAGTAGATGACTAGAATTTCTAGTGGGAACCTAGTATCATAGGAATTAGATAGGAGAATCACATGTTAAATAATTAGTTTGTAACACCTAAATGATTTTCATTCTCAGACACATTCTATATGATTTGAAGTATGGGGGTCATGTGGGTGGTCTTGGAAACTGGGGGATATGAAATTCATTCCCTATAATGAATAAGGATATGTAGTCATTAAATACCTAACCAATCATGTTATTAATGGAAACCTGGTAGTAGATGGGGCCCTATTCAATAGGTATTCACATGATCAATTTCCTCTATTTGGTGAATAGGTGGCATCGCAGGGAGATGATTTTTTAGTAGAGTTAGGGGTGAACCAAAGGCATGATGATGACGATGATAAAACTACAATCCTCTCCCAGCACATTATTTTTGAAGTTGTCCTTTCCATTATTTGAGGTTAGATGCTTAGGGTGTGTACCTGGATATATGTATAGAAGGTATAACTATTATTTTCTGATATAATCTATGGTATGATCAGTGTAATTTTCACTTTGGAATCAAAATGTGTATACAAAAGAGTGATTCGTTCAATTGTTGTTACATAATTATTTTGAGACATTTAGATTCAAATGAAACCCTTATCCCATACGTTTGGGATAAAAATCCTTCTACATGTGATCACACACTCAATTAGATATTCCTGTGATGTTATATCACTCTGAATTATTTGTGGTTCACATTAAACCTCATGGTGGTTTTATTACAGTAATATGATGATTTATTCATTATGGACTATCTATCTTCACTGTATTCATAGATAGACCATTTACATTAGAGGGTGAGGTGTTATAGAGAAGATGGATTGTCATTCTCCTTCATGATATGTTGGGATTTTAGAGGGGTAAAGTAGGTTCTTTGTAGTGGAAGTCATATCTGACCACCCATCTGTTGGCATGTGTGGCTCTATGTGTGGTAGTGACCTCGAATAATTATCCTCTATTAATGGTGGTGGATTACATGGATGTTTTTCTTAAGGACATGATAATATATTTCCATTATTGAGAGAAAAAATTATATATTTAACTTTATTATGGGAAGGATATAATATCCTCTATAACCTATTATATAAAACAAGATATAATCAATGAGATAAATGCTCAATTAGAGGACCATGTGGAGATGAATTATTATCAGAACCAATTTATATCTGAGAACATACAATTTATTTTCCATGAATTCAAGTAGGAGAATGTAGGGTTTTTTTTACTATCACTACATAAATTATGTGATAATTAAGAACAAGTAATCCCTATATAAGATATATAACCTCTTCAAAAAATTTAAGGGAACAATGTGGTTCTCGAAGAATGATCAATTCTCTTGATAACACAAGATTCTTGTTCAAAAAGATAACATCCTAAAGTCATCATTCTAATAATTATATGACCATTTTTAGATTATAGGGATTCCCTTTAGTGGGATAAATTCCACAGTTATGTTCACGGGTCTCATGAATAAGATATTTGAATCATTAAAGTAATGGATCATGGTTGTATTTATTGATTCCATTATAATTTATTAAGCATTAGTGTGTGTGAGTACAAATAATTTAAGGATAGTAGTAGGATTACTTTAGGAGAAAAAAATTATAGAAATCTATCAGAGTGTTAGTTTTGGATTATATAGTTTCACATATTAGGTCATGTTATCCTGGAGAGTTGAGTAGCTTTGGGGATAGATGAATATTTAGGTATCTATAAAACTATATCCATCAAAGCATGTGATTGAGAAAAATAATATTCAAAGATTTGATGGAAAACACTATTTATTTTTATCTGATTTCCCTAGGATAGTGGGTCCCTTCATATCCCTTACTTGGAAGGGAAATTCATCCATATATTTTGAGTGGTTCCAAATAGAATTCGAGAATCTGAAGAAGAGGTCAATGAGTTATCCCATTCCTGGGATACCAGATGTGGGATAACTATATTTGGTCTGATGTAATGATTTCATATCTATTATAGGACTTTTTCTAATATATAGAAATTTATTTTTTCATTAGGGTACAATTAGTTAAGACTAAATGAGTATAAATATTTATCCCATTAGATAAAATTTATAATGGTGCTATTTTCTCTAAGAAAAAGAGGAATGATCCTCTATGTGAGTAGTTAATAGTCTATATAGACAATCAGAATCACTAGTATATATTTTGATATAGATATATGATCCTAAGAAAGAGACATTGGTTGGAGTTCCTAGAGTAATATTACTTTGATATAGTCTATACTCAAGGAAAGGTTAACATTATGGCTAATTCCCTAAATAAAAGTGCTCATCATAGTTTCTTTATTAGGGTTTAAAGAAAAAATCCATTCTATAGTTATACATATTGGATGAGGGATGGTTGAATTTTCTTTGATGGATTGTAGTAGCCACTTATATTCTTCATCACATGATATAGGTCCAACTTGGATATATTTGTTAAGATATTTTTCAGATAGGATATTCTCAATGGAATAACCTAATTAATTTTTTTTGTGTACGCCGCACATATTGGCCTTCAGATGATGGATTTTTTATGGTAACATGACATGATGAAGTTTCATGGGAGATCCATAATTCAAACTTAGTGGTTAATCTAAGAGTGTAGAAGATATACCCACACATTAGGTGGATGTTATAGTGGGTGACTATAAAGTGGACCACTATTGAGATCATATCCAGATGCCTCACCACTCTATAGTTGATAGTGTACCATCATTTACTAGAAAATTTT
Organism: Viscum album; assembly: GCA_963277665.1. Taxonomy (NCBI): domain Eukaryota; kingdom Viridiplantae; phylum Streptophyta; class Magnoliopsida; order Santalales; family Viscaceae; genus Viscum; species Viscum album. The sequence goes on from OY728138.1 coordinate 774,946,513, forward strand.
CTTCATCCCCTTGAGGTTATAGAGTGTTATTGGGAAGGTATATTTATGGGTTTCTTGACATTCTTTATACATTTATTGAAAGGAAATGATTGAATATTTTTTTCATTGATAGAATAATAAAATTATCCCACTTTTTTTCCATTTTTGAGCTATGTGCTGTTGAGATATTGGGATTAATTTACATGAATGTTCGTATTTAATTGAATGAGGTACATATGATGATCATATTTTATTGATATTTTCTATTCATATTTCTGTTAAAAATATATTTTTAAAGTCATTTGGAAGCCATTTTTGATGAGTACAACATTGTACCCTCAATTGGAAGTCCAAACCGAGTGAACCTTTCATGTTCATATTCATATTCCTAGCAATTTCATGTTGGATATCATATAGAGTTAAGAGGATCACATTACCATCGAGGATTTCACCTAGAAAACAACTACCACTATAAATTTGGTATGAAACCATTGTTTTCCATATAACATAGACCCTTCATATTACTAATATAGTTAACAAAGGTGGGAGAGTTGTTATTGATGGGACCATAGTGAGTGTAGATGATGATAGATAATGTGTAGAATATCTGGGAGTAGAAGACCCCCTAAAAGAAATCATAATTACTATTTGAATTAGTGATAGGGGAAATTTATTTTTATGTGTTAGGTTATGTTATTATGAAGGTTACTCTAGGTAATGGGGTTTGTTGATTTTTTATGGTGTAAGAGGGAATGTTATCCTTAAGGTTCATTGGATCATTATACATCACATTAATGGTGTTATAGGTTTCCTATCACTTTGGGAAGATTAGAATGCTAGATCAGGTCCATCATATTTTCCATTTGTCCCAAATAAAGAGGTATGTTCCTGATATGTTGAACACCACTAACTGGGATGAGCTAGGTATCAATGAATAATATGGTTTCTCTATGTAGATGATGGTGATTTATGATATGTAAGAGAGGACTCTTTATGGGAGAGTTTTCTACCAGCATGAATCCATTGGTAGTATGAGAACCTTTTTGAAGAGATTATGGGAGTGTGAAACCCAAATCTGGACCAATTACTCAAACTTTTTAATATAGTTTCATTTTTTTACAGAAATATCCTTGAAGGTGTGGATGATATAATGATTCTAGTTTAGATGTAGTATCCCATGAAATTTTAAAAATATCTAAATATTTTTATTTATATCCTATATTACAATATTAAATTTAGATATGTATAAGAACATATAAAAAATTTATTTTAGGGTTTTATCGATTTTAGAGTACAATTCTCACTCTTAGGATGAGCTAGTGTGGATGGAATAATTCAAAAATACCTTAAAATAATATCTATACTAAAAATTGATAATTTTTTGTGTGCCCCTAATAATTCATGACAAAAGTTATTTTTGTTAAAAATGGGGTCATGTATGGAAAATCGAATTCCATAGTTGCATTATGAACAGTTTCACACAAGAGGAGGTACAAATTTAGTTCATATGGTGAATTTTGAGAATAATTATCATAGGTAGATCATCCATACAATTATTTAACTAATTTTTAATATTTTTATAAACATAATCTTCCCCATATTTAAGGATCATTATTCCCTCTAGTTATGTTTAGTAAAAAATTATTCTTATATGTAGTGTATTATTTAGAGAGGATCTTCAAAAAATTGGAAGTCAGTTATCAGATTATTATGAATGGATCATCAACAGTTATTGGTGCTGACATGATATTTCCCAATGATCAAACCAAATTAGATATTGTATTAAATAATTAGTTTTCACATCTATTTGGAATAAATAAATTCCAATATTGTTTTGCATAATATTAATTCTAGATTTTTCATCAAATGAACATTGTTTTATTGTTGAAATTATCAGCAAACAAAGATTATGTTTTATTTTCATCATTTTCTAAATGGGTCATTGGATTTATCTCATACCATAGAGATTCCAAATATTCCGTAGTTTTTCTTGTATTCACCATACATGACTGGTGGCATGATTAAAATGATATGTGCCATGACTAGTATGTGGCTATGTAAAATGTCTTTGTGAAAAATAGAGTCGCATCCGGAGAATGACAATGATGAACCTACTATATCATCTTGGTGATAAAGGGGATAAAATTAAGTGGTGTATGTTGAGTGAAGAACATAGTGGTGGATGGAAGTGATAATAGACCATAGTTATGACCAATGCCTTAACGTAGGGAATAATATCCATTTCAACCACCACTACATTTCTTTAGAGAATGTGGGGGTGGTGTGTAGATATTCCTCCACATAATTATAATTCCTCAAGATCAGAAGTCTCCTAGCCAAAAAAATTGTTGGAAGGTTTGGGATGGTTTTAAGAAATGGTGGGTAGGGTAGTGTAGGAAGCCTACTACAAATCCAAAGTTGTATTTCATGAGTGGATAGGGTCATGAGGCACACCCCTAGGTGGGGAACACAGTTCATGGGTTCCACATGGGGTATATGTTCATTCTATTAAAGCATAAAATATCACAACATGCCACATAACATGAATGTGTTTTGACACATGTTAATTTTTACTACTTTGTGGCATATAATATCATATAATTCACCAAGAGTCCATTTTGGATAATTAAATTTCATATTTTGAGAAATTTTCCTGATATATTTCGATGTAGTGGTATGTTAGGACATCTTTGTTTAATTATGAGGTTATATAAGTTGAATTTTTTATTTTATATATTTATGATCAATTACTAGGTTCATGTTTAGTGGCCAAATTCCAATTATGGATTAACATTCCTCACCCAAGGCATGCATATTCCAGCGTGAAGAACCCCACCATCTATACAAAAGGGAATGTATTTTACATGTTATCATTAAGCTTTCACAATTCACATGATCCTTTAAATACATATAGATATGTTCTATGTTCGCCTCACATACTCATGGATGAGATTATCTTTCTATATTTTTAGCATTACCAATTGTAAAAGTTCTTTCATTGACAGGGAAATCCACTAGAGTTGGTATTCCTCCAATATACTCAGTTTTGGGGGTCCTCCACCATCATTTATGAGAGGTTATGTAGGTTTTTGTCTTGGGATATTATGATTATCAATGAAATGTGATAATTCTCTTATTTTTGGGTTGTGAAGAGTGATACCCAATTCAATGTCTTCAGTTCTACCTTGAATAAATATATGATTTATTAATGTTCTTCTCTCCCACATTCATGGTCATGACCTAAATAGTTTTATTATTATTACCATGTTATTTTTGGGTATCCTACAATGTATTATTATACTCACCCCAATGTGTAAATCTTTCACCGCACATGTTATTTATTGTATAGAAAAACTATATTTCTAAGTTACTTTTTATAAAATTTTGTTATTAGTTTATAATGTTTTCATGGAAGGACTATAGTGTGATATTTTTCATGGTAGGATCATGGTATCAATGTGAATTCTATACTACCACAACTTATGTTTTTTATTATTTATTTTTAGGAATTTATTTTTCCTTTATTAATAGGATTTCAATGGATATGTTGTTTTGTATTATAGATGTTTTTCAATTAATTATATATATATATATATATATCCAATTTTCTATTATACTAATATATTATTGTTATTACATCTCATTCAAGTATTTTTTTATGTATATTCATTTGGATAAATGCCTCGAATTATGAGTGATTTTCCTACTTGATGATTATCACCCACCCATAGTCTATTAATGGTGGTCTTGTGGTAGTGCACTCATCATGCCATCACCCATGAGGGGAATCTATCAGTTACGTTATGTCATCTAGATGTATCATTATGAGGGTATATGTTATTATCAGGAGAATTATTATTTTTCATGTAATTCCATTTTATATCCTAGATGCCACTTGAATTTTATGGAATTTATAGTATCATATGAAATTTTATCTCTTTTAAAAGAGGTATTATATAAAATATGAAATGGGGAGCTAGGGAAAAGTTTCAAGTTAGAGAAGAATTTTTATATGGTATTCTTGACTAATAATTCTAAAAAAATTTATACTAGATTGATATATAGATTGTGTGATAAGAAATTTCAAAAATATAGGATTGAAAAGATTATATTGAAGATTAATTTCCTAAAATAATAATCTTCCTACAATGGAACATTTGAAGAGAATAACTACCTACCAATTAAATATTCTAACTCATAGGGTTATATATTTCATTAATGTTCATTTATTACTGATGTCCATCTAAGGAGTTGATGAATATTTTATTCCTACATAGATTTTAGGAAGGTTTATTTTGGAAATTTTAGGTTGTTATTTTAGAGATATCTTTAATATTTTATTCATTCAATGATTTCATAGATCTTATTATTTTTATTTTCTAAATTAATTTTTAATGGATGGTTATAGAATGTGTCCTATTTCTCAAATTACTCAGTTTTTAGGAGGGATGTAACAAGATGTTTCTTGGTGTGGATTATCTTAATAGTAGTGTTCTCATATTGCATATATTTTCACTTATTAACGAATTTTCCACAATCCTAGAACTGTGTGGATCATTAAGATTTCATGATTATTCAGGAATTCGTTCCTTGTATATTTGTAGGCTATTACATGTGGTTGAGAGGGGGAAATTGGGTTTACTAGATCCTAAAATATACTATACATAAACATATCATGCTTGGTTCTTTTATGGTTGGTATTATGTGAGGTGGATTATTGGTTTGAGATCCTCTAGAATCCATATTGTTGGACATAAATGTATTCCAAAGAGTTGCGATCCCCTTCCTCCCTGAAGCGATGACTTATCTGTATGGAGTCATCATTTTAAAATAAATTATAGGCTGATCTACCTTAGATTTTAACACCACCATTATCATAATGTTTTTAAAAAAACCACAAAATAATTTTTTTTGGATTCTAACACAATTATGAAGTGAATAAAATTTATTTATATTAACATATATATCAAACACACATAGATAGAATAAAACATGGATGAAGTATCTTTGGTATCAAAGACTTGTCAAGAATTAAGTTTTATAGTATTTATAACACCTAGTTCAATCCTTTAAATTTTTAATCAAATTTTATTTGGTGATTCCCAAGGCATTTGTTTAGGATTTTTGATTATAATATTCTATTTCATCATGATTTTAAATATTTAATAAAAATTTATTCATGATGATGATGGGTAATGAAATATTTTGAATTTATAATCACTTATGTTGTTTTTATAATTATAGGTATGGGTGATAATTCACTAATATTATAATAACTTAATTATAATAAATAATAATAATAATATTGTATATATGAATATTAAATAATTTAAAAGTATTAAAAAAGATAAATGAAGAAAAGAGAATGTGAACCCACACTTTAGCTAAAGTACAACTTATCAAAAGGGTATAATGAGAGGTAATGAGTGATCTATCACTAATAATATATCAAATAGATTATAATACCCCTGATTTATAATCATATGTGTATATCAAATGTTTTTTAAAAGTAATTATAATAAAATAATAGAAAATTTCCAATGAAAATAGAGAACTAGGAACTATTAGCTTCCTAATACATGAGATGGAAAACCAAAAACAATAATTTATACATATAAAGAATATTGGGAGTAGAAATAAGATGACCAAATTTGTCATGGTTTTTTTATTAAACAATAATTGTAGGATAAGTTGGTATTTATATATAATGAAGGACAATTGATCAATATTTTTTTGATGTAGGCTTTTGAAATCATTGTTATGTAAAATTTAATACCATTTTTCCAACATTGTAAGAATATTGTATTTTACATTAGAAAAAATAATTAAATTTATTAGTTATTTAATCACATTATATACTTTAAATTATTTTTTTGAATGAAAATTTATTTATTCATAAATTGATATTTTAAATCATAAAAATACATTTTTGACATTGGATATTTCTCTCCATGTTTTGGAATATTATATGAATAATTTAAGTTAATTTAATTTAATAAATTCAGAAATAATATATAATAATAATGTTTATATTATTTCATACATTATTTTTAAAACACAATTCAATCATAATCCACAACACATATTTATATTGAAATTTACTATTTACATGTTAATTTAATTATTTCATAAAATTCTAAAACATTTATCATTGATAGATATAAAAAGTTTCATTCTAAAATTCGAATCCGTATATGAAATTAACATTATATATGAGAGAAATGTACTTTTGAAAGGAAAAACTATCACTATTTTAATGAAATATTAATTTAGTATAGAAAATTTAAAATAGTATATTCTAAAAAAAATAACTATTCTAAGATATATATTTTGTATTTTACATTATATTTGTATATTAATGATTTGCTAATGGTTACATTAATATTCAAATGTATATGTTATAGTTTAACTATTGGTATAGTCACCTTACCCTTCAATAGTCATAATAACCATTATAAATAAGATTTATTCAATCATAAAAAATCATTAAATTAACTATCTTAGTTGTTTTCAATTTCTATTCTTTTTTTTATAGTTTTTTCTTTATAATATAAATTTAAATTTAATTCATTTTTTTCTAAGTATTATATGATTTTGTAGTGGTAAATATTACATTTTTTTGATATATTTTAAGTTTATTAATATTTCTATTTTTTGTTGTTTTCTTAAATGAAACTCTTTAGTTTATATGACACTACTTTTATTAAATAAACATTTATGTGTTTTGTGATTAATTTTATAATGAAATTTTTATATAATGTTATTTAATATCTAGTATTATATTCTCACACCCTTAAAAAAATTATTAGTTGAAATGTGTTTCACACCTAGTATCTAAGAATATTTTATTTCATTTTCTGTTTCATGTAGTCACATTAGAAGTGTCTTAGAAAATCATTGTACATATTAGTACTTTAACATGCTAGAGAAATTTTATATATGAGATTTATTTAAAAAAACTCCTTTTACTATAATATAAATGGTGCATGTAATATCTTTCCAAACATAAAAATTCCATAACTGTACTAATTTTTTATCAATCATAATATTCTATAAATTTAATCAAAATTTATACCCAATTTTTCATCTTATTAGGTTTTATTTTTCCACTATATTAAAAAATAGTAGATAATTACATAGATAATGAATGAATTTCCCCCTTCCTATATAATTTTAATGTCATGAATAAATAAATAAATAATTATTAGACCCATGTCCCTTATAAACATATATATAAATCTAAGACCATCATACTCAGTGTATCCACTACATTGTTTTCCTTTACAAGGTGATATTTTACCATAAAATCATTGTTTGTGTGCATTTTTAACAATTTACATGGTCTCAGGTTGAAATATTATTTTATGAATATATAAATTGATATAAATAAATAAATAAATATGTATTATTTTCACTATATATATATTTCTCTTATATCTTCAAATAACATATTATTGTTTAAATATCTATATAATGCATTAAATATTTTTTCCATTTTAGGATATAATTTATTATGTCCATAATTAACAAATCAATCATTTTACCTAAGTACATACCCTAGATAGTTTCTTAATACTTCATTCTATATAATTTATCCGAACTACCTAATTTTTAAGGTTAACTTTTTTTATTAGTCTATTCATCAAGTATTTAAAAAATTATTCACATTCTATTAAATATTTTATGCTACGAACCGAATCTGGTCGCCGATAAAATGGGAACCAAACCAAGCCCATGACATGGCCTAAAGGGAATTCCTGATCCCCATGGGATGGAGCAAGAGCTCGGGTATCATAAAGTGATAATTGGGTATGATTTACCTGAGTTTATAAACTTAAAACAACAAATGAATCTGGATTTTTCAAAAAAAAACAATCTTTTAAAAAAATTCAGCACAGAATTACATATTTTAAAAACAACACACCAAGACTATAACAAAGGTTCAAAACCAAAAGGAAACAGCCCAATAACCTCAACATGAAAATAGGCACCACCCTCATTCTATCCCCATAACACTGCACCAAGAAGAACTACTAAAATCTCGAACCGTTGGTAGTAAAAGTTTTACCCACACTTCCGAAAAAGAGACAAAATATACATAAACACAAATGTTTAAGTAGGGTGTGAGACAAATCCCAGTAAGATTCCACCACTAGAGGAATCCATGTGATAAATATTCAAATATGAAAATATTGCATGTTTTGGTAAACGAGAAATGCTAGTGACAATTTCTAAAAGATACAAATTTAAATAAAAAACAATTTCTATGTGGGATAATTTAAAGAACACACATTTAAAATAAATTCCAATGCTACAGAATTTTCATCCAAATATACCATATGTTGATGGTAAGTGTAAAGGATCTAATGTGCAAAAACAATGGGAAATAAACCCTAGGAACTAGCTCACTGTGTGTCCCAGGTACCTCGTATCTCGGTGAAAGTAACCACCACAAAATATATCTATTCTCCAGAAAAATTCACTAGTAGGGATCATACATATAAACTAGTGGTCCAACATCATCATCATCATTTTTTATTTGGATTTTTAAGCATCAATATTGCTAAGTAAAACTGAGGCCAAACCCCACGGATTCACTAGCATATTAGTACACGTCCACCCACCCATATACCCGGGGTTTCCCCTTATGATCACAAAAGTTAAACAAGTAAAAAAATATACTTTTCACATGAAAATATCATTTCCCCATCATAAATTCACCAAAAATACCACATGTATACCTCACAAGTCACAAAATTCCACTTTCTATTAAAACTGATTTTGAAATCCGACTCACACCAAAATATCCCACAACACTTTTCACATTTTTTTAACACATCAAAAAATCCATTAAATTTTTTTATATATCCATTCCAAGATATTAAAACTCACATAACATCCCAATCACATGTTACATAATACCCTTTTCATAACAAAAATCCATTTTTCACATCACACTCACACAAAACATCCCACACCACTTTCACATCTCTTACACACTTTAGTAAATACTTGAAATACTTTTATAAAACATTTTCAAGATAGAACATATCAAAAAACTTTCCATTTCACATTTAAAATGTACCATTTAAAAATATAAACACTCCAAAATAGTTTTCCATTATGGTTTCACCTCTTACATAAATCATTAAATCATTCAAATCTTTCATAAAACAATTCTAAAGAGTATACCAAAACATTGCTCATAAAACCCATTTGAAAACCATATTTCAAGGAAAAAACCATACAGAAACTCTACCAAAGTATAATTGGAATCCATAGAAACATTTATAAAACCACTTTCTAGTGTTATAAAATCACCTTGAATAATACCACGAAAGATACAAATGAAAACCCCCATTTTCATAAAATGCTCTCGAGAAGAATAACAATGTTTTACACACCATTACTATTCCAAAGACCCCCTTCCAAGGCACACTTGATAGTAAGGCATTAAAAAAACCTAATTTTTATCCCCTTTAAACAACTAATAAATCAATTTCATATTTTATAAAACTACCACAAAAGATACCACATGTATTACATTCGAAAAGTTCACAATATCAAAAAAATGAAATTATAAAATTAAATGCTTAACCGAATCCCTAAAAACAGTTTTCACACAACACACAACATATCTGAAACATGAAAACCCAGTAAAAAAATTAAAATAACTTATCATGGAATGGTTAACCCTAGAATCACCTACCTTTTCAGTCGAAACCCTCAATTCTGGGTGCGAAACATCAAGCGCACTACCGTCACACCACAAGGAAGTGAAGATAAACCTAGAATATAAATATTACAAAAATAATACACCATTTAAAACCCTAGGTTATAACCCTAACTTATAGAAACTTTGTAACATCAAGAAAGAGGTATGAAACCCTAAGTAAATGGAAGAAATGAAAGGGAGTAACACTTACATGAAGGAATATTGGAAAAATCTCTCAAAATCTACCATTATCTGAATTTTAAAATATCTAAAAATTCAAGTGAGGTTATAAAAAAGAAAGGGAGATCATGTAGGAACTTGAATTGGGAAAAAATAGTGATAAAGGAAGGAGTTATAATGGAATCAATTTACCTATTGAAATATGGGCGATTTGTGAAATCCAGAGCAGTTTGGTCCAAATTTGTGATTCTATTGAGCTGCAAATTGGGGATGGAGAGAATGGGGGTGCGCCTTGTGTAACTGATATCAGGTGAGAGTTGGAATCACCGAATAAACTTAAAAATTTAATGATCTATTAAATTATAAAAATATATTTTTAATGCAGTAAATGGGCTTTCGACCATGCCCAATACCTTAAATAAAAACCCCAATCCACCATGATTGTGGATTTGCAAATCGTCAAAATTAATATGGTGGTTTAAATGGGTATGGGTATTCCAAGTAAGAATTTTAATGGATGAAAAATGTTTAAAAATTAAGGAGTTATAAAGGAATCAAAATTTATTATTAAATCTGGAATTTGGCTCACGATTTGGCCCAAATTTGGAAAACTCACAAATTTCCCAAAAATTCATAGGAAACCCCTAAAACAAAGAAATAATGGAAATTAATTTAAACATACATTTAAAATAAGTTATGTATGTGTCAATTCTCCCCACCATGAACACTTTCCACCCGAGAAAGTCATAGAAAGGCCAAACCAACAAGCAAACCCTACTGAGAAACCAAGAGGTACTCTCTTTCCAGGTTTCACCTCCAATGGCCAAAACACATCCAATGATCAATTAAGTGAGGAATAATCTCACAAACCAAAAATACACGAATTTCTTGAAACAATCAAGCACATTCTGGATTTATCCTAAAATAAAACTCCTCAAACACAATCTAAACAAGACTCTAGCAATTTACCCAAACAAACAACAACATTGAACAAGGTTACACTTACCTTGCTATAACTAAACCATTAAGCACTCCCCAATATCAAAATTTACCCAAGGAAGATGTAGGTAGTTTGATAGTTCCAAAAGAGTCTACCCACTTACAAGACACGAACATGGATGAAACTGAGTTACTGGTATAAGGAGACACAAATGGGATCCCCACCATAAGAGACAACTTAAATTTTTCCCGAGACAGAATCAGGACACTAACAGTGGGAGGCTTGAATAGACTCCCTGGTTTAAGGAGTATAATTCCATCGGACCATTACAAAAGAACATATATAAGACTCATATTGGGTCTCCCCACCATAATAACCAACTATCTTAACCGACCAGCACAGGCCAGTACAAAAACACCCCAATATTTAAAGGGTTGGGACGACTGCACAGTTAGTCCGCACGGTTTGGAAAACCATGTGCTAACCTTTGGGATCCTTTTATATACATGGTTTTATGGGGAATGGTCACTACTAACCATATGAAAACTATGAAATCAACCTGTCTAGAAATACATCAAACCTTTCTCCAAATACCCTGTTGAAACTAAATGAGGAATGTATGAACTCAGGATACAACATAGAAATGAGGTCCTCCCACCTCAACCCCCAAACATGAAAAAATGGAAGAAGATAATAAAACCAGAGGTTTAAACTCTTCCTATCATATATACTGAGGATATGAATTTGTACTAGGGTTTGAATGACCGTGGGATTTCCCCTGACTATGTGAAATATTCTCTTCGGGACCTATGGCTGGATCTCAAATGATTGAAGCCTCTTCAGACTTGTTGTTAGGCTTTGGAAACCACATGAATATAAATTCTTCTTTCAGTGATAAAAACAACTACACCAAAATCCACAAAATGTTTACCAAGGCATAAAACATTCCAAACTCACTTTACCGTAATCCAAAATTTCACTGAATCAAGGTCATAGAAGATACACACACATCACACATTCTTTCTTCGAGTGAGAAATAACAGAAGGAAAGGATGCCTATAAACACCTTCCTCTGAAATAGAGGATTTTGAATTTTTTTCCAATGGAGACATACTCCCAACATAACAGATACTATCAGAGGATTTCACAACCTTGACCTTTATAGTCAAATGAGCACATGACATCACAAAACATCACCAAACATAACCATTGCGACTGATAGAAACAATACATGGAATGAGACCTTATACCAAGTCCCTAAACAACACACAAGTCCAGAAAGTGGCCACAATAGCCTCTCATGACCAGATTCCCAAAACTGGTGGTTTAACATTAACTACTAATAAAAATAAACTATGAAGAACCCAGTGTCCCTCTAAGACACCATCGAGACAATCATCCACACTAACAACCCTAGACCACTTCCACCTTCGACGAATCAGACAACTTAAGAAACTAAGGTCTCTTTCAACCTTCCACAAGAACTCTCCTACTACAAGAGGATTCAAAAATCAAATAAATTAATGGGTGAAGACTCAATCAACAAATATCGATAAACTATTCATTATATTGATCATATGAAGGATTTTCCATAGACGAAACAATCTGGGTTTCACTTCAGTTGTGCATTAACACTTATTGGGGGCATACCTTATCCAATGAAAGAAACCAAGGACCCAACCATGCTGGTACATTGGTCAAAACATTCCAAAAAACATATCCAAACACATGAAGGGAACCACCATAACGGTGTCCCGAAACATATATCATTAGAGACTACTAACCAGTCATTCTACCTAGCTTACCGACCAAACACAAACCCAAAACACGATTCGAACAGGAGGAGTTCTTGGACTCAAATCATTCCACAACATCAACATTTCTAAAAACACATAATACACACCATCCAAAAACACTCATCCGGACATAAAGTTATCCTTTTAAAAACATTTCTTTGAAAACAAACGGTTCATCAGTTAGCGTATCCACCAATGGTACCCCATGGGCTCCAAACATGCATGTTTCTATGCCACACTAGGCACCCACCTCATATCCATCCCGGTACTCATCCAGTATTTCCATTAACCATACACCCTCTCATATATCCCCATGTATTTGGTCACTCCCTAAATTACCAATGGTTGAAACCAAAACTCTTTCCACTTTTCAAAACCAAAACAATCAACCAATAATTACTTTTTCTCAATACTGCTAACCACTAAATCGAACCCAAATTAACGTTTCATTTTTTTTTCTAGAAAGGAACAATAAATCAAATGAAAACTCACATTCAATTCATGAAATTTAATTTCAAAACATCTCATCCCATTAAAACACCTTTCAACAGTTTAGAAAACTCTATTGGAAACACTTTTTGAAAACCAACTTTAACATACTTCTTGGTTTCATATGAGGCATAGACACACCATCTTCCTAATTCAAAAGAAAAATATGAAATTTTAGTTCCACCATTTAAAAAATAAAATAATTCCCACATTATTTGAAGATCATTTCATAAAAACCTTATGCTTCTTAAAGCCATGTCATTTTTAATTTAAAACTGAACTTCCTAGATTTCAAAACTAAAGGACACAAGACAATGCGAGGGGGAACTAGCTGTAGTGGGTGACTTGGAAATATGGTTATTTGACATATTCCAATAACTTCACCATCATATAGAGTATTATAGGGAATATACTCAGCTCCACATGGATTTTCTAGCCCAGTGAGCTCATAGTGACCATTAAACCAACTCTCTTTTCATTTCCCCTAATCATCTTCTAACCTAGAAAACCAAAGGAATTAGATAAATCCCAACTTTCCCTGGAAACTTGAATCCTATAATGAGAGGTGGTGATTAGGAAAACTAATCATAACTAGAATACCACGTCATGATAATACTAACTCTATACTATCCAGAATCGTCCCCAAATAACATGACCCAAAGTGTTAACCTCAACCTCCCTGGATAAAATTTTGTCACGAACCGAATCTGGTCACCGCCGAAACCGGCACCAAACCCAGCCCACGACATGGACCGAATGGTTTTACCAATCCCCAAAGTATGGAAAAAGATCCCGGGTGTCATATAATGTGAATTGAGAATGATTTACCTGAGTTTATAACCTTAAAACAACAAATAAATCCAAAAAATATATGTTTTTTTCAAACCAAACTATCTTTTAAAAAAATTCAGAACTGAATTACATAGTTTAAAAAAACTAACCAAGAATATTAAAAAAGTAAAAAACCAAAAGAGAACAGTCCAAGAACCTCCACATGGCATGAGGCACCACCCTTAATCCATCCCCTTAACACTACACCAAGAAGAACCGCTAAAATCCCGAACCTCTAGAACTAAAAGTTTTACCCACACCTACGACAAAAGATTCAAAATCTAAATACACCCAAAGGTGTATGTAGGGTGTGATATAAATCCCAGTAGGATTATACCACTAAAGGATTCAATGTGATAAACATTCAAAGAAGAAAATCTTTCATGTTCTGGTAAATAAGAAATGCTAGTGACAATTTATAAATTATGCATCTTTAAAAAACAATTTCTAAGTGGGATAATTTAAAGAATCACAACTTTTAAAATAAATTACGAAACTACTGAATTTTCATCCAAATATAGTGTATTCTAATGCTAAGTGTAAAAGATCTAATGAGCAAAAAAAAAGGGAAATAACCCGTAGGCACTACCTCATTGTGGGTCCTAGGCACCTAATTCTAGGTGGAAGTAACCATCAAAATAAATATTTGTTCTCGTTCACGAGCCACTAGTGGGGAACATAACTATAACCTAGATGTCTTGAATCACCGTTATCATAGTTTATATAGTGTTTTAAGAATCAATCTTTCTATGTGAAACTGAGGCCAAACCCCACAGATTCACTAACGTACTTGTACACGTCCACCCACCTAGATACCTGGGTTTTCCCCTTGTGCTCAAAAAAGTTCAACAAGTCATGAAATATACTTTTCACATGAAAATATCATTTCAAAATCATAAATTCACCAAAAATACCAAATGTATACAAAAAAAGTTACAAAATTCCACTTTTCATTCAAATTGATTTTGAAATCCGACTCACACCAAAATAACCCACAACACTTTTCGCATTTCATTAACACTTCGAAAAATCCGTTAATTTTTTTTATAAAACCGTTGAAATATATTCCAAATCACATAATAGAACACTCATATGTTATATAATACCCTTTTCATAATCTAAATACATTTTTCACATCACACTCACACAAAACATCCCACATCACTTTCACATCTCTTACACAATTTAGTAAATCCTTAAAATATTTTTATTAAACATTTAAAAGATGGAACACATCACGAAACATCCCCTTTCACATTTTAAATATACAATTTCAAAACATACACACTCCAAAATATTTTTCTAATATGGTTTCATATCTTACATAAATCATTATATCATTCAAAACTTTCATAAAACAATTCTAAAGAGTATACCCAATCTTTTCTCATAAATTCCATTTCAAAACCATATTTCAAGGGAAAAACCACACAAAAACACTAAAAAAGTATAATGGGAAGCCTTATAGACATTTATAAGACAACTTTAATGTGTTATAAAATCACCTTGAATAATACCATGAAAAACACAAATGAATACAACCATTTTCATAAAATGATCTTAAGAAGTATAACGAAGTTTTACACACCAAACCTATTTCAAAAACAACATTCCAAGACCACATGACATTATGGAATTAACAAAAAATAATTTACATCCCATTTCAACAACTCTAAAGTAAATTTTATATTTTATAAAACTATCTCAAAAGATACCACATGTATTATATTCGAAAAGATCACAATTTCAACAAAAATGAAATTATAAAATTAAAATCCTAACCAAATCTTTCAAAAATGGTATTTACACAACAAAAAACATATGGGTAACATGAAAAACTTGTAAAACAAGAACAATAACTCATCAAATCTCCTGCCTTTTGAGTCGAAACCCTTAAATCATGGTGCGAAACATCAAGTGCACTACTGCCGCACCACAAGGAAGTGAAGAGAAACCTAAAATCTCATGATTACATAAAAAAGACACCATTTCAAACTCTAGGTTCGAACCGAAACTTCTGGAAACTTTGTAACATCAAGAAAGAGGGATGAAATCCTAAGGAAATGGATGAAATGGAAGGGAGGAACACTTACTTAAAGGAATCTTGAAGAAATCGCCCTAAATCCACCAGTATCTGAATTTTAAAATAGCCAAACATTCATGAGAGGTTCAAAAAAGGAACAGGAGATAATGTAGGAACTAGAATATTGGAAAATTTTGAGAAATTAAAGAGTTATGATGGAATCAATTTACCTATTCAAATTTGGGATCTTTTTAAAATTTGGAGAAGTATCAGCCATATTTGGGATTCTATTGAGCTCTGAAATGGGGTAGGAGTGAATGAGGATGCACCTTGTGTAAGAGGGGATGAGGGTATAGTTGGAATCACAAAAAAAATTAAAAATTTAATGAGATATTAAATAATTAAAAAATATTTTCTAATGCCGAAAATGGGCTTTCGGGTAGGCCTAGTCTCGTAAATAAAAACCCAAACCAACGTGATTATGCATTCTTAAATGTTCCAAATTAATATGGAAGTGTTAACGGGACATGGTATGCAAAGTAGGAATTAGAATAGATAAAGAATGTTTAAAAATGAAGGAGTTATAAAGGAATCCACATTTATTTTTAAATCTAGAATTGGGCTCACGGTTTGGCCCAAATCATGAAAACTCACCAATTTCTCCCAAATTGCATAGGAAACCCATCAAACAAAGCAGTAATGGAAATTAAATTAAAAATATCATTGAACTATGTTATTTATGTGAAATATTAGTTTAACCACATTACATGTCAACATAGTTAACAATTCTCCAAATTTATATCAACGATTGACACATCTATTATAGTAAGTAGTCAATCTAAGGTAAATGTGTTCCTAATTAGACAATAAAATTCATTGAAACCCCACAACCAAATATGATCTTTACCCCATGATTAATTGGGTCATATTCAAGCTCCAATTAAAACCAATATTAAATTAATATTCCTTTTATATATTCCTTTTATACTTTATTAAATTATTATATTAACCACAAATGAATATGTACCATTTAGATAATTGGTGAAGTATGCACAAACACCTAGTAATTTATATGTTTGACCCCTAGTGGGATATATCCAATGATATTAAAAACAAAAATGTGTTGATATTCCAAAATCAAATCAATCACTTTTCCTGGTGAGTTTAGAAATGATAAATTCAAGAAAAATTTTACTAAATTCACAAAGGATTTAGTATTACACATTTCCTCCCAAGGGCCAGTCAGTTACTCTATCAATTATCACTACTCAAATAAGGGGGGGGGGAAGTTATTTTATATGATAATACAAAGATAAAATAATATATCTATTGAAATAGTAATAATAATTATAGAATGTTGATCGTTGATCTATTTTTCTTCTTATATTTCACATGATATGTGTCAACATCCCCCATAACAGTAGCTTTACACTTATTTAAAATGATATTAAAATTTTCTATATTGTGTAACACTTTCTATTTTTTTAAAATAACATTTAATAGTGAAAATTATCTCTTTTATATTCATTGTATCTCACCATATCAATAGTAATTTCTCCCCTATAAATTCATTTTCTATAATATAAGATAAATACTTCATGTTTCCCTTTATTAATATCATTAATTTATTTGATGTATATAAAGAATAATAACATGTCTATACTCTTGAAATTTTATAAAAACATCATCCCTTATAAATCACAATATATATCCTAAATGAAAAAAATAAAATTTGAAAACATGTCTGTCTCGTCTAAATTTTTATGTGACACTAGTCATCATGATGAAACCTCTCTATCCTATGATAATGAAGTTTCTTTACTTCATCATATTCGTCACATTAGATTTTTATTTTATATTAGAAACATATCTTAATTTTGGACATCATGGCATAACAAGTCCTTTGTTAGATAATACCATCCATTCATAAAAGGGATAAATTTTCATAGTCTACATTTTATAGTGAAACCCATTATTTCATGGAATATGGTATGTCATTATAAGGTGATATTATATAGATAAAGTCTTACCCTTAAATCATGTATTCATATGAAGTTGTTGTCTTATAATATCATTAACTACATGAAAAAATAAATCATATATCCCAAATCTAAACGGACCTAAATGCTCTTATGGATTTTATTATGTTGCATTACTTCTCATAATTAGATGTTATATTAATTTTTAGTGTAATATCCCTACCAGAAACTATCAAGTATTTATATGAGTAACCCCTTATGAAAACATTGATACTGTTTTTACATGATTTATGATTATATAAATAAAACACCTATAGCATTTTATATTCCCATCAAACAATCCACTATTTTCTATATACATCCAACATAAGATTCTTCAGAAGTAATACTTATCCAATAATTCAAAAAATAAAAAACATTCCTCGAAAAATATAAAACATAATTCTTCCCTAATTATTTAGATTTCATAAAACCATATTATATCAACTCCATATATAACATTAGAATACAAAACAAAAAAACTAAAAAAAATAAATTGAAGACAACTATTATTGTGGTCGATGAAAAATCCCACACCATATATTATCAAATACATATTAGATGCTGAAAATCTCAACCGTTCAATTTTCTATAAACACATATCATAAATTGAACACCATATTGTACAATTATTCTTCATTTTAGAAAATCTAAGAAGTCATAAAATAAAAATATTGATATCACACTATTTTTATATTAAATCCGAAGTGAAAATATTCTTTTTAAAAAATATTAATCATTAATAAACATTTACATTTAAATACATGGTCTTTTTTATTTTTCTCTTATGATAACATCACCCCCCAATATTCATAATATCAATTAAAAAATATATTATAAAAAATACAATGGATAACATTTATAATTAATATTTCAATTATTTTGATCATTAATAAATAATAATGGGTTCCTCTAATACCATTTATTCTATTATTTTATATAAAATTATTATAAGAATGTTTTTATAAAAGCCGCCCATTTGGATTTTACACCTTCTACCCTTACACCACATCTTTATACATTTATGAATTTTCTGCAAGTGTACTCAGGAAATTGTAGGTATATTTTAAAAAATTATCTAATCCTAATGATCTAAAATATAGCGGTGAAAGTAATAGAATATTTTAAAAAACCATTATGAAATTTAATTTACTCAATTACATAAATTCTGAGAAAATATCTATAATATTGATATTTTATTAACAATATACCACTAATATATCAACCTCACTTTTATAAAATTATTTTTAAGAATCCATGAAATGATTTGTCTTTATGTCGTTAAAGTTTTCCACCCTAAAATAAATATTGAAGATAAATTGATAAATAATGTTTCTATTTGGATTTCTTGAATGAAGATGCATTACACCTTTCTGTTCATTGGATTTATTCTAACATGAACTATTTAGAGGGATCTTTCTACTCCATCAATGTAGAATTAATTTTTCCTTATGAGATATTCTCTTGTAGTATTGTCATAATATTTTTAATTAATATTTCTATTCATTATATCATCAATTTCATGTTCTATGGGGATTGTATCCAACCATTAAAATATACAACTTCGATAGATATTATAATAAATAAATATATTTGAGAAATGGGAATTTCATTTTTTCCAATATATGGAAGATTGTGAGACACTATAGAACACCACATTTCTATTATATTCAATTATGGAATCCTTATTATTTTTAATATTATTTTTTTAATATATAAGTACTTATTAGTCTCCATGGACTTTAACTTTTATATATATCTGAATTAAAAATTGATTTATCCCATGGTTATCTCACAAATACAGATGTATTAACTTATAACTACTTTTTATTAACATTAAAAACAAAAAAAAATTATTTTTTTCCTTCATGATTAAATAGTTTTTAATTGATATGTTCCCTTGTATAACAATTATTTGAAATTTTTTTAATTTATCAAAAAATACTTCATTATCTTTAACAAAACAAATTATTAAATGGAAGATTATAAATTTCACTATATTAATCAATTAACATACTGATCATCTTTTTCCAACACATGAAATACATTCATTCAACAGAAATATTTACAAAAAAATATATATGATAGATATCTCCTTCAATTATAAAAAATCATATCTAATGACTCCCACTAGAAAAATGATTTTTCATTCAAGAATAGTTTGAGTAAAATATATAACTCGTTTAATATGGTTGGTAGTTTTTATTATAAAAATAATTCAAAAAAACATAGATGGAATAATATTATAAATATTTATAGTAAAGTATAGAAATATAATTGTGAATTTTAAAATAAAATCAAACGTATCCATTCCTCTTATCCTTTGAAATTTAGACATATTTTCATGCTTCTAGTTTTTTACTTATTGTATGTTTATTATATTATAGGGAAAACATAAATAACACATATGTGTTTGAGATGAATGGTTTCTAAGATATAAAACAATATGTGACACACAAATTATATGTAATTATTTTTATAATGGTACACTATAATGTGCTATTTAATGGTACTAGATGGTTTGGACTAATAAGATCTATCATGAAAAGTGGTGTCGTAACCATTTTGTTTCAAATTAAATTATGTTGGTATAAATCAAAAAATACTTTGGTATATATTATGGATTTGATAAAATAGTTTTGAAATTAAATAAAATCATCATATCTTTGATAATTTCATTATAACCATGAGGATCAGAATAAAAATCAAGCATCCCCAATATGAAAATATATTGTGAGAATAGTGGAAATTAATGATACACTTTGGAAATTATTATACATATCCATGGTGTTAAATTGTGAAATTATAGAAGAGTAAATAATGTGGTGTGTGTAGAGGAAATGATTGGGTAAATGGGAAGACACACCAAGATGGAAGTTGAAGCATATAATATTGTTTCAAGATAAATTGACTTTAACACCTGACCAAGATTATATAATCTCCCAAATGAGTGTTTATAGCTTTATGTAACATATAAGTTTCAAATTATATTTTATACATATTCCCACCATATTATTATCCTTGTAATATTATAGAGAGAGTTTCTAACCTACATTTTTTCATATTGGAATCATTATTATCTTTATCATGGTTTTAATCCTATTTGAGGGGTTTCCATGTCAAATTATTTTCTATAATATTTTAATATTTTCTCAATATATTCTAATGTTTCATGATTTAATTTAAATAAAATCATGATCTTTATAGTCCTAAAAGTATTATGAAAACTACGATGATGGTATTAGATATACTAATAGTGGATTTAAACCCATGGTGTAGCTAAAGGTGTGGCATGGGTTCTATATCACAAAATATGGTTTAAATATACAATTTTGGATTGGGTGAAGCACGTGGATCCACATTTTAAAGTGTAAATTGTATCCTTAATAATAGAAATTTGGAATTATTTATCGATGATAAAACAATAATGCTGATTGTTTTTGGATCTCATGGGTTATAGTTGAAGTCGTGTGCTAGTTTTGTGGTTATTGGGTTGATAAGAGTGTTTTTATAATGAAACACCATTTACAACATTGATATCATTGATGAAAAATGGATAACATAAAATATTGTATAGGATAATTTTCCTATTACTAATTTGTTTTAGGATGGAATCCCAAATGTTTTTTTTGTGTTAGAACTTTATGGTCTAGGAAATGAAGATAAATTCAATCATTTCCCTTAAATTGACTCGATTCCCATTATATTATCTAGAATATTGTTTCTATTTTATAAGAATTATTTAAGAAATTACTATTCCCATTAATTAGTGACACTCTATCAAAACCAATGATCATTTTCTACATATACTATTACCTTTTTTCATCAAAAAATTATTATTCCTCTACTTACATATAGAATATGTATTACCATCAGGATTTATCCTATTGATCAATAATAAAATAATAATGGTAACATAAATTTTAAAATATAATTACCTTCAAACGTTGGTTTCTCCACTTGTTTATTGACATATACAAATTACACTTTTAGATGATCTATATTTTTTAATTCTTCCAATATTGAATTTGTTTCTTATTTAAGGATCATTACCTTAAGAATTTATTCTTCTCACTCATTAGAATTTCCACCTAATGTTTTACCATGTTTTTTTTCATTTTCGTGTTCACTCAAGAAATAGATTACTTCGAACATATATTCACAAGATTATAAAATTTATTTTCCTCAGACAATTATTTTATGTGTATATAAAATTCCCCCCATGTGACCATTAAAATATTTTATTTTTTTGATAATATATTTTTTCGGTAAAGGTGGTTTTTTATTTTTATTAGATTTAATTACTTCTACCATTATTAAATATATTAGACCACTTTTTAATCAATAATATTAGTAGATACTTTGGGGTGATTTAAACATTACATACATAAATATTACATATTATTAGATGAATATTAATTAAATATCATAATAGTCCATGGTAAAACAATAAAGGTGTAGTTTCTTATATAATGTGTATACCAAAACCATGATATACTATGATTTTATGAAATATGTTTTCCATAAAAATAATTTATTTCTTCGATATCTTGTGTGACATGAAACAAAGAGTTAAAAAAACTTCAATATACTATTAAAATATAATTATTTAATATGATACAAATTAATTTTCCATTAAATTAATAAGTATTAGTAGTAAAAACTAAATAATGGAATTATTATGGTTTAAATTTTTTTAAATTAACATCATTTGTCATAAATTGATTAGAAATGAAAATAAAAATCTCTTGAAAATAAAATAAATATTTTCTAAAAACTAATTTTATGTTTGGAATTTTTTATCTTATAAAATTCAATTAGTCATTATTGGTGGATACATATAATGTATATTACGTACAATAAATTCAATAAATTTTTTATCAATTTTAATTTTTTTTTCAAGACATGATATAAGAATAAATCTTTATTTATTCTTAAAAATTTAATTTTTTTTCTAAAAAGCAGATTCATCACGTTTTGTGCACTTATTTTTACATTTAATTTTATTATAGTGTTATAAAATTTATTTGAAAAAATGTAATTCAATTATAAAATCAACATCTCAAAATTAACTTAGATCTATGTTTTGATAATTTTATGTAATGATTTAATGTTTTAATGAATAATAAAAAATAAAATTATATATTAAAAGTTACATTATAATTTAAAGAATTTCAAAAGTTTCATTTTTTTGAAAATTGGTTTTAAAAGTAAAAATAGTTCAATAATACTATAATTAGTCCTATAATTTTTAGTTTAATCAAAATTATATTAAAAATTGATATAAAAAATTTTTATACCTGTGAAAACATTTTCTTTAGAAAATCACTTTTTGTCCTATCTGTATGTTTTATTTTAAAATCAAATTTTCCACAGCTATGAAATAAATTTGATAAAATGTATTACATATTTGAAATTTGAATAATTTATATTATATGAAAACGATAAATCAATGTTTTTTCATAAGTAATATAATATAATATAAAAATTATTTACTGTGATTAAGGTTAAAACGAGGTTTTGCACGTTAAAAGACCATGTGTTAAAAACTATTTATCGTAAACAAATGATTTTTATTTGATAATTTAAAGTAAATATTTGAAATTTGTGGTTCTATATTGTCTAATATGTCTCCTTTTATTTTTATCCTTAATGTATAATTGAAAAAGGTAAAGAAATAAAAAAACTACATACCTTGGTGAAAACATTAAATTATAAAAGTAAAATTAAAGGATATGAAATAACATGTTTCAAACATGTTTTTTATTGGAGTTGAGTATTTATTAAATATTCCATAAAATATTCATTTTATCAATTTTTGATGCACTTGTGTTGATAATTTAATCCTATTATTGAATAGTTTTAGTTATTTACAAAAAGTTTACTTCTCTTCGATTATATAAGAGAACTTCACCCCCATAGTTATTCAAAAATAATAATCCTTTAGGCTAGAAAAAAACCTGAAACAATATATGCCATACATAATAAACTTTTTTTTCTACACATATGTTTCATCCTTAAATACCAATCCTAGGTTCCTTAATGAAAAATATAATGAAGGTTTTTCTAAACAAAGGTAATTTTCTTCACTATACTCTTTATTTTTTACCTATTCTCTTAAAACCATCATTAATATCATGATAATTTAAATATAAAAACTCATTTTAATGATATATAATTATATTTTATCATATTTATAAAATAACCTATATCCAAACCCTCTTTTATCAAATGGGAAATAAAACCATTGATAATAAGTTCTATGGTCTACAGCTTCACAAACCGATATAATTCAATGTCCATCACCACCTCCCATGAAAAGATATAATGATGGATTTAAATTATATATATGATATTAACCATATAATTATACATATAGAATTATAATGTCACATATACATTCCTACCTCTAAATACGTGGGAATACGATAATGTGGCTCGTGGGTACAGTGGACTACCGCCTCGTGAAGTGATGTGATTCAAAATTTTATATATGC
Source organism: Viscum album (assembly GCA_963277665.1). NCBI lineage: Eukaryota > Viridiplantae > Streptophyta > Magnoliopsida > Santalales > Viscaceae > Viscum > Viscum album. The sequence continues at coordinate 774,970,981 of OY728138.1, forward strand.
TTTACATAGAATGAAATAAATTTAATGAATATATGTGAAATATATGATAACATAAATACTATATAATTTTGATATATTATTTACCATATTTAATTCCATCCATTTTCAAGATGGAAGCAACGTTAAATCATTTTACGTCCTACCGTTCTTAAAAATTATTTATTTCATTTTCTATTTATAGGATTTGAATATTACTCTAAATTTATAAATAATAAAAATATATTATATTTTGTATAATTTTTAACATTATTTATATTATTAAACAATTATCAATGCATAATTAGAATATATAATAAATAGAAACATGCATAAAAAATAAGTAGTTATTACCCAAAACATGATTTTAACAAGGAATTGTTAAAAAACTACTAATAAAAGGTTGTAATTAAATAATAAATTTTCAGATATATTTTTTATGGTTATGAAATATTTTTATAATAAAATAATATTTTTTATATTGGGTTTTTAAACATGTATGAATAAATTTGATACTTAAGGTTATGGATTTCTTTTCACACTTATATTTCTTGGAGTGAAATCTCATATTCACTAAAATTTTCTTTTGTGTGGGGTATATAATTTCCCTAAAAAATTTTATACCATTATTCTCATAATTTTAATGATAATTAATGTTTCATTTTATTTTATTCTTTAATGGTTCCTATAATTCAAATATTTCCAATGTTGAAATGGATTATTTCCCACACTTATTTTCATGGGTAAAGTTCTATATTAACCAGTTGTATATTTTGTTTGGCATATATATTGTCCATGATTATAATTCATGATTAATCTCATGATTTTTATATGATATATATATATACATATATGTTTATTCATTTAATGCGGCTTATGATTCAATACATATTAAAGTGATAAGGATTTTATGTTATAATAATTTTTTTTATTCGGATTGTTTATGATTATTCTTCCGATGATGAAATATTAAGTTCTACCAGTCAAGAAACTCTTGAATTATATTATCCTATAATTATTTCATGACAATAAAATCCATCCCTTCTTTTTCCCATATTTTTGTAGTCAAGATCCAAAAATATTATTTTTATGAAAAAACTGACCTTATTTATCCCTTTTGTCAAAAATCATTTTTCTTCCATATCCATGAACTATAAAATTGTAATAATGATTTATTTAATATTATCCAATTATTTTTTATTTAAATTTGTATCAACATTTATATTTTTTAAAAATGATTTAAAATGAAACTTCTTGAAAATTTCTAGGTAAGGACATTTTGTATTTTATAGAAAATATGAAAGAAATATTCATTTTAATCTATACAAAATAAAAAATATTTACCACCATCATGAATTATTAATTATTTAAATATTTATTTATAAGTCTCTGAGATTATTTTCAAAGAAATTTGTTTCATTAATATATTGTTAATATTTAGATTTTGTATAAGTTATTTCAATCTGGGAAGGGTTTTTTCATTATGAAATATTCTAATTAACCATTTAAAATCATTTTCCATCTAAGATGTCATCTATTGAAGTTTCACAATCTTTACTAGTGATATGATCTAATGATACCATCATAATTAATTCCCTACACAGTAAATTATAATTATAAAAATATGTTAATGAAATCTATTCCTTTTGCATGGGTTATTCTATGATTAATTGATTTAATTATTATTTAACCCATTTATTTTCTATTGGTTATAAAATGATTACATGTTTATGAAACCCAGTTTCTTTTCATAGGTTATGATATGATGAATGTTTTATAATCTCGTAAAACATATATATATTATTTTTATTATGTTATGTGTGGTCCTTGAATTATATTTCCTTCCAATGATATGGGTAATGATTGATATATCATGAGTTAAATGGGATTGGAATGATAAGTGAACTCAGTTTGGTAAGGGTATATTTCCACTATTATAGTCTTGGGAGTTAAACTTGGCCAATTTAATTATTTTATGGTCAAACTATTCCAATATGATAGTATTTTCAACGATACTTGACTATAAAGGAAATAATATCAATGCTTATGTTTATGATACAAATCTATGTATTATTATAATATTATTCTTCCATAGATCATATTATTTTATTCCTCTATGATTAATACCATATGAACTATTACTATTTATAAACCGAATCAATTTTTTAATCTGTGATACGAAAGGTATAATTTTCAAATTTTATTGTCATTTTCTCATAAACTTATGTTTATGTTATGTTTATACCTTCCTTGTTTACTATTACTTAACATCTAAGGTCACCCTTTATTTTGATTCCATTCCGAGGGATGTCAATAATTGTATTATGTTGGATATTTCAATGAAGGGTTATTGTTGTGAAGAACATAGTGGGATATTATGTAGTTAACTTATGAACCAGATGTTTATATATACATGTTTCAAAATACACAAAACCTTTATGTTTCTCAAGTGAGTTTATGTAAAATTAAATGAATATTCAACTATTAAGATGTAATATATTTATATAAAAATCCTAGATCACTACATATGGTATCAAAGTAAAGGTTTACTTAAAAATTGTAACTAGAATTATTAAATATTTGGGATATAGAAAACATCCTGGCCCTTATCATTATCTTTAAAGGGTGCTGATACGTTACTTGGCCTCAAGAGACAACCCCAAGATGCCAAAGGGTGGAAATAAATACCGAAGAGCTTCAATATATGTGGGGGATGGTCTTACCTTTAAGAATAAAACCTCTAACCAACCAATCCATAAAAAATAAACAACTATATGATGCATGATATAAATTAATGAAAACTCAAAATTTCATTGATCAAAATCAAACTAAAATGAGTACCACAACGAAAGAAAAAACTTACATCAAGGTAAACTACAGGAAAAAACTTCTAAAACTCAATGAATACCAAAAGACTCAAAAGATTCACATGATCTAATCTCCCAATATACCATGGATCCCACGTAACACAAAGTAGTTCCAAATATGTGTGATACTTTACCTTTTCCCATGTCTTATTAGGTGATATCTGCAAAAGCCCCAAAGTGCTGAAGTAGGGATGAGTACTAAAACTCAGAAGATTTTCCCCAATGATTTCCCTACTCACACGACTTGGATAGAAAAGTCAAAAAAAGTTAAATAAATTTCTTTATAAAAAAATTTATAAAATAGTTTATCACTAAATATAAACTAGTGACGATGTTAAACATTTTTCTCAAACAAAAAAAAATTTACAAGGAAAGAAACCAAACTACTCTGTAAAAAATTCACATTACATTTTTGGTATAACGAATCACCTACACACATCCACAGATCCAACCATGCATGATCTTTTATAATAGTATCATACTAATGATAGATTTATTGTCTACCAAGTCATCACATGGTAATTATATCCCATGTCCCATTAAACTTTTGGAAATGAGTATAATGTCATTTTTCAACCAAGCCTCAAAAATAATTATGAAAACACACTACCAAGTATTCAAAAAAACCATGATAAAACCACATCAATAAAACAAACTTTATATTGAAAACCTTTTCCTTGAAATTCATTCAAAAATCTGGAAAAGGCTTATTTTAAAAGAAATATTATAAAATCAAAAATCCAAGGTACATTACACAACTAAATACTACTATTCCTCACTTTTACCCAAAACCATAAATCTTTATTAAATAAGATTTATATAATGCGTTGTGCCACAATTTGACAATAAAAAGAAAGTAATTATACCAATTTAAAAATAATCCAATCTGTTCTAGAAATGGAGTCGATAGTGAAGCCACCTACCCCGAACGATTTGGTGAAAATGATAAATGGAATTAAGAACATTACAAAACCAAGGTAATAACTCCATGAACCCACCTTAGATATCTTCCCCTATCTTAAAATAATCCAAATATAACCTTATTTGGAATAAAAAACATTATATTTACCTATAGGGGGTGTAGATCTAAGAAATAGAGATAAAGGGAGAAGTATATCTAAGAAAAAAAAGAACAACCATGAATGATCACTTGCCATGAAAAATCATCTTCTAATCATAGAGGGAATCTTTTAGATCGCCTCTAAATTGATAGGAGAACCTTCTTTGACCATTGAGAGAGAAAAATCCTGAGATAGGGTTGTTTTTATTATAAATAAGGAATTAAAACACAAGAATAACAAAGATCAATTTTTTAGGATCTAGTTTTTTTAACAGCACATGGTTTAGTCACATGGCTAGGTGAACCGTGTGCTAACTGTGTTCTGGCCACTACCTTAAGGATGAACCTAACATAGATTCCTCACATGGTATCCAAACTATTCACAGATAGTGCCGATTCCATTGCCTAAAAAATATAGAATCTATTTTTTCAAAATGAAAAGTTTCTATTAGGAAGCCACACAGTTCAGAAAAACCGTGCACCAATCATGCACCATCTATTTTCCCTATTCTAACCATTCATGGTTTCCTATAGGTTTTTTCATGGTTTTCTCAAACTATTCACTAACCATACACCTATAAAAAATCCTAAAATCATTCTAAATTTTCTACAAACTATCCCAAACCCCACCCATATATTATATATATATAAATCATTAGGAAAGGGTTACATACAAACAAATTAAGGTTCTATATTCTCCCCAACATTTTTCTCTCTTCCATCAGAATGTGGAAAAATGTAGTTTCCATAAAAGAGTTCCAGTCATAGCTCTTTCATTTCCTTCTCATGTTCCTAGGTCTCTTCCTGAATCTGACTATTTTTTAACAAAACCCTCACTGTAATGATGATTTTTCCACATAATACTTTCTCTTTCGTATCCAAAATACACTCTTGAATATGTATTAATGAAGCATCCACATCTAGATCAATGTGATCCCTTCCGATCACATGGCCAGGGTATAGTTTATTCCCATTGAATTGAGATACATGGAACACATTATGAACCACACTGAATTGTAGTTTTAATGCCTAATGACATTCCATCTCAACAAACCATTCCAATATCTCCAAAGGGTATATGTATCATGGAGTTAACTTTACCTACTTCCTAAAAAGTCAGTGTACAGGCCTTAGAGGGATCCTCACAAACACATGATAACTTCATATGAATGACAATGATCATTGACTGGATCCTCATATTACTTATGATTACTCTGGGCTATCTCCATCCTATTTCTGAATAACTAAATATTTTCTCTTGTTTTTTCAAACATGTCTTGGACCAAATAGTTAAGTCTCACCATTTTCCAACCTATAGAGTAATGAACAAAAAGTATTCCCATAAAATTCTTTAAAAGGATGTATATGTACTAAGGCCTGATAGCTATTGGTATATGAGAAATCCACTAACACATCATTTTATTCCTATGATCCAGCAAAATCCATTACAAAACCCCACAACTTGTCTTATAATTTACATTGGGATTTCCATATGTCTGAGGATGATACGCCATACTCATTTCCAACTGAGTCGAAAGGGGTTTCTATAAGTATTTATTGAAACAAGACCTAAACCATTAATATCTATTTAACACTATTGAAACTATTCTTTAATGTTTGTTTACAAATTCTTAGAAATAAATCAAGGGTAGATCCTCCACCATGTGAGTTTCAAGAATAGGTATGTATTGGGATGACATGGTAAGTAGGTCCACTATCACCCATATAACTTCACACTTTTGAACCATTCTTGGGAGACCTGTAACAAAATACGTGGCTATTTTTTCATATTTCACAACTGAAATATGTAAAGACTATAACATACCAACTGGTAATTGATGTTCTTTATTAGCATGGTGACATGTTATGCATCTTGACACAAACTCATCAACCTACATTTTCATACTGACCCAACAAAACCATGAATTCAATGCCTTATACATTTTTTGTTTTCCGAAATGAACATACCATTTTGAATGGTGGTAAGATTGAAGAAGTTATTCTCGAAAATCCATAGCCACTAACACCTGATCTCAAAACCTAAAAACTGAAATCTCATCTAATTAACATCACTCAATAGTCTCCCCACAATTGATTTTTTGAATTCATAGAAACACATTCTACATCGGATGTTTATGCTTCCATTACCATCATCACCAAATCAAGAACAAGAAAAACATGAAATAAGGCTACAACATAACCTTGTTCTTCACATTCCACATGCATGTCACATAAGACATACATCAACATCCACTCATCTAAAGCCTATTTTTTCATCAAAGCATATGATTTTTAGGTCAATACATCGGCAAATGAATTGCATTTACATGGTGTATACATCAAGTAAAATTCAATCATTTGAAGACACTCCATTCATATTATTTTCCTAATATTCAAATATCTTTGTTATAAAATATGTTTTGATATATTATGATATGTAAAAATAGTAAATTTCTCACCAAAGATGTAATGAAGCCATGTATTCGATGAATAGGTGACTGAAGCTAAGTCCAAATCATGTGTTTGGTAGTTATTATAATGCACCCTTAACTACATTGAACTATAAGAAACAACATGTTCTCCTTTTATGAGAAAAACCCCAAACCATGTCTCAAAGCATCACAATACACCACTTACCCTTTTCTTATTTTTGGAAATATCAAGATAGGTAATAATGTAAGAAAAAATGTCAAATCCTTAAAATATTTCTCACATTCTTTGTTCCATTGGAATGGTAGATTTTTCTTTTTAAAAGCTATCATTGGAGAATTTAGTCATGATAAATTGTGAACAAAGCATCGATAATAACCCGCTAGACCAGGAAAAATCTATATATTGAAAAAATTATTTGGTGGTTTCTAAGTGATAATCGCTTCTATCTTCTCCAAATTCATAGAAAAACTGCATTTAGAAATTACATGGAAAAGAAAACATACCTATTATATCTAAAAAACCACAATTTGATCATTTGGGATATAAATTATGGTCTCTTAGGGTTTTCAATATACCTCCAAGTGTTGCTCATCCTCATCCCTTTTCATTAAATACTCCAATATTTCTTCCTCAAAAACCACCACAAAAAATTCATATTTCACTGAAATATCTGATTCATCAATTCCATAATGACCACTGGTGAATTCTTAATATTGAAATGAATTTGCACATATTTATAATTTCTTTATCTGATTCATAAATATTTCATTGGAATATCCTCATTCTAAACCTACAATTGAGGATATCATGATTGAATGTCAATATTGGAGAACCAATGAGCACCCCTCAATTGATCAAACAGATAATCAATGCATAGAAGTGGATACCAATTCTTTATCATAACTTGTTTAATCTTACAATAATCCACACATAGCCTTATAGTTTCATCCACCTTTTAAAAAACAATAATGGTGCTGTCTATAGAGACATGGTCAGCTGAATGAAACATTTTTTCCATAAATTACAACTATAATTTTATCTCCCTTAATTATGTAGGTTACATAATATAATATTGAAGCGAAATAGGACTGGTCCCCAATAGGAGATCTATCATAAAATCCACTTCACTTATAGGCTATATCCCCGTGAAATTTTCAGGAAACATGTCAAGAAACTGGTTAACCACTTCTATAGAAATGGTATTCTTGATCTATTCCACCAATTCCAAAGTTAATGATACCTTTTGGTATGAGATAAATCCAACTTTTGGGGCCAACAAGCCCATTGCACCTTCTATTAAAATTCTTTCTCTTTTAAAAAGATGTTTGATTCCATCCTCAGTATCAAAACTAACTGTTCTTCTATAATAATCAATTTGTTCCAAGAATGTTTTCAAACAACCCTTAACCATGATTAAATCATAGATATCCATCTCCAGTATAGAGAAATCCAATTTCATCTCAGCTCCATCAAGGGTTTTAGAACATTTTATTCACAAAAGGCTTGAAATTATCTTTAACCAAGAGGAGTTTGATGTTTTATCATTGAGTGAATCATCTCAAGTTTTAAATTCACAAAATCAATATAATAATAAGTAATAAAATAATTTGATGAATTGGTATCCAAAAAACATGCATAATGGTTGAATTCAAAATAATCTTACCTCTCACAATAGATGGACCCTCTAGATCATCTATAATCACCTTCTTAGCTATATATAATTAATTCGTCCTTATATTTTCTTGTTTATTGACTTGATGATATTTCCATTGCGGAGGAGTCATGGTATTCATGGAATCACCATGGATATCTATGTTATGACATTGAGATTGATTATACTTCCCTCATCCCATTGAAGCATATGATATATGTGATACTAGAGAAGTGTCTCAAGAACCTGACCATAGAGAACAATGAAAATAGTGTTGACGATGTGCCATCTTATTGCAATTATGGAATACTCTTGGTGGTGTTGTACACACTCACTTCATGTGGTCAAAAGAACCACATTGGAAACATCCCAATTTTGTCATGGATCATGGAGGAAGACTAATGGATCCAGCTTTCTGATTCTGATTCACACTCCAACCTTGGAAATAGGTGTCCCTCGTCATCTTACCCCCAAAATTAGAGTTCCCACCGGTTGCCTTTGGTATCAATATAATTCCTCCTACCATATCTTTTGAGATGACTCTTTAATCCACAATCTCTATACAGGAAAACTATGTATAGTAAATAATAAGAAGCACAATAAGCTTAGAGAGAATCTCCTTCCCTACCCCAATTCAATGATGCATTCCTTCATAATACAGTATTTGTAAACACGGGTTAAAATAACACTAAAATCAAGAATTTATCCACATATTCTATTATAGATATTTTATCTTGATTCAGTCTAAATTATTCTATAGTTATCTTGATTTTTAATGTGTCATGATAGAATTGATTGTTGAATAATTCCACAAAATCATCACAAAAAAGGCCTTGATCCACTTTAGCCTGCACCACTAGTTCCCACCACTAGCATGCAATATCCTCTAGTATATATGTCACCAGCTTGAATTTCAACTCTTCTAGTGTGATGATAAAATTAAAGATAAGATTCACTTTGTTCATCCATTCCCATAGTATTTATTATTCAGAATCACCCCAGAAGATGGTTGGATTATGTTTCTAAAACTTAATAGAATGATCCACTTTTATTGGATCCACCCTCCAGTTCCTTGTGTCTATAGCTTAAACTGTTTGGATAATACTTTGAACCAATTTTTGGTTCACTTTCGGCTCATGTGAAACCAAATTATCTGAAAATTGTTATTAATGGTTCCTACGATGCCAACTGGGTGTCATTTTTCTATACAAATAACAAACACCATAACTCTCAGTCCCTATAAACTGAAGGCTTAGAATTTCAAATTATACCACATCAACTATCATGACAATGATTCCCCAAATCGGCTTTTTTCCCCACTCAACCATTTTAAAAAAAAATCACATTGCTTTTGAAAATCAAACCATTTTTAAAATACCAACACCACGTACATTTTCAAAATATTTCATTTTAATCTTTTAAATCATTTAAAATAAATTCATAATGCACCAAATCAAATATCATTAATCAAAATGAAATATACACTATTATTGGGAATTCAATTTTCTAATGCAAGACCCGATCTTCTCATTAGCTAAATGTATGGAAATGATATTTCAAATCCTCTAAGTTTTTCAAAAGCACTTATGTACCCAAATACCTATTAACTTGAAGTTCAATAAAAAATAGTCATATACATCTTTTTATGCTCTAAATTTCATGTCCCAAAAATCCTACACCATTATATAATCCCAACTCATGGAATAAAAAAATATGAATTTGAACTCTAGGACCAAGAAAATTTATGACCACTTGTTCCGAAAAGGATGGACCCTGATGATACCAATTGTCTCAAAAAGTCATTTGACCAATCAAAACTGATACCATTTTTATCAAAACAACACCTATTTACTATTAACTCAACCAAAAAATTCTTTAAATCATTTCAAATTCCCTTTTTGGCATAACCAATCCACTCCACATATCCACAAAATCAACCAAGCATGCTTCATTATGAAATTTTAATACTCTTGAGTGGTTTATAATCAGTCTACCGAGACATCATAAGGTAATTATATTCCCTATCCCATTAAAATTTTGGCACATATCACAGTGTCATGTTTCAAACACACATTATATTTAAATATGAACACACACTATAGAGTAAACCCAAAACCATACCAAAACCATTTAAATAAAACAACCTTTTAATAATTTTTTTACAGCAATTCATTCAAAAAAAGGCCAAGATTAATTTTAAAATATATATTTCAAAATCAGGAAAACAAGATACTTTGCACAAAAAGATACTATGATTCCACTCTTTAAAAAAAACCATAAATCATCTCTAACAAAAATTTATATAATTATTTGTACCAAAATTTCAAAATTTAAATAAAGAAATTAAAAAAATTTGAAACTAAACCACTTTTTTCTAGCAATAGGATTCAAGAGTGAAGACGCATACCTCAAGAGTTATGGAGAAAACAATAAAAACATGATGACCGTCAATAAAATGAGTTGAAAACTCCAGAAACCCACCTTATATCTCTTTACTTATCATAAATAAAGAAAAATATAATCTTATTTGGCATGTAAAAACTTTGATCTACCCACAAAGGGCATTGATTTAAGAAACCAAGGGTTAGAGAAAAGTAGATCTACAAAACACACCAAGAATGACCAAGAATGATCACTAACTGTGAACAATCGCCTTATAATCACCAAGGGAAGCCATCAGATCACCTTTGAATTGATAGGAGAGCCTTCCTAGAACATTTAGAGAGAAAAAAAATGTGTTAGGGTCACTTTGGGGTAAAAATGAAGCATTAAAACCGAAGGCCAACCTCTATACACTTTTTTAGGATCTAGTGTTTTAGGTGTGCATTGTTTACTCACATCATTATGAAAAACCATGTACTAACTATGCACTATACACTTCCATAAGGATGAACCTCACGTGGTTCCCTCACACAATCTCAAACTATGTCCCAACCATGGCAAATACACTACCTTAAAAAGGACAAATCCAGTTTTCAAAATGCACTACTTCTATAATTCACTTACACATTTTGGATAAACCATAAACTGATCGTTCACCATCTATTTTCCCCTGTCTCACTTTTCTTGGTTTCTTATAGGTGTTTCACAATTTTCCTAAAGCATGCACTAATTGTTGACCTTTAAAAAATTATAATTTTTTTTTACAAAAGTTCTAAAAACACTTAAAAATTTCATCCATATAATTTATATACATAAAATCATTAGAAAAGAGTAACCTACCAGTAACTTGGGGTGATACAAAATACATAGGGACAATTTTAAGGATAAGTCAATGTATAGTAAAATTTCTTGTAATTAACCATTTTTATAGTTTTTAACCCTTGTTACATATATTCTAGAGACACATATACAGGGGAAAATAGATGGTTAATTAGGAATTGACTCGATCTTTACCTCATTCACAATCAGAGTCCTTACTACACACCTAATTTTAAAATCTTAGGTAATATGTTTTGTAAATTCAAAAACTCTTTATGAAACATCATGAAGGAGTTAAGTATATGTTGACCATGTATAATGTAGGATAATTATAAGGTTCCATTTATTTAAATGAAGGTTTCATGATTTAGATAGCCTGAAATTAATTTTTCAAGATTATGTGGTTTCCTACTTTGATTATTATCCGATACACTTTTTTTTAGTTTTACTCAATCATGGGAACCAAAATGAACTAGTTTAACATTGAACGTGACAAAACATTGTTCTAGATAAACTAAATGATATTAGGACTAGATTAAAGGATATTGTGATTAGGTCTAATAAGTTATCATGATATATGTTTGAAAAAATTCACCTTAAATAACTCTCATACTAACCAAATAATAGAAGGATATAGTTATCTTAGTCCTCAGGTGGTGGAGACCATGAATGAAAGAAGATTTAGTTTCTTATGTGTCCAAAATGTGAGGAAAATATTTCATGTTAATGTCTCAAATGTATGATAATATGTATTATGTATAAAGAATATGGGAACGTAGTATGTAATATGCAAGGAAAAATGAAAATATTAGTTAACAAAATAGATTAGAATAACAGTTTACCAAAGGAAAAATCAATGGTTGAATGTTTTAAAATTTTAAATTATGGGTATTGTAAAAATTGAAGTCCTAGGGGGAAATATCATGAAGGGGATCATAAAGGTAAAATGAGTAATTATTTTTCTGTTGTTGATGATGAGAGTACCAATGAAATATAATGTTAAATAGGTTTTTAAGAATAATTATTTAATCCTTTTTATTGGTTTATGAATTATGTGGAATGATGTAAATGTTTATTTATTTGAACAAATGGATTATATATTAGGAATCATGAAATATATAAAGATTATTCAACATATATTTTTTATTAAGGATTTGTAAGAATATATTAAATGGTAATAATGACATAAAAAAGTGGTTTAATGGAAATGTGATATTTTATAGAAAACCCATGATTAATGGAAATATAACACATAATATGTTCTTAATGTTGAGATAATGGTGTTTAGTTTTGATTAAATGATAATTATTATATATCATGTAAATTATATTGTGTTTATTATCAAGGAAATTGTTGATGATTTAATGAAAATGTGGATTATGTTATATTTGATTGATTTTACAACTTTTTGGAATTTATAGAATATATTCTCTTATTTATGGTTTTATTTAATGAATTAGGAAGAATGTTTGTTTTGATGTATTTTTAGGCTAATTCGAGATTTTTGTTTAGGAAAATATAAGACCATGGTAACAAAGTATTTGGAATTTCACAATTAAGAGATACATTATTATATTTGGGGATTAATATTTATTTGATTTAGTTACATTATTTTAACTTGTTTAAATTTTTGTATGGTCTTTAGGTTAATAATTTATGGAATAGTTTATTTTGATATTTTAAAGGGGTTTTATAGACTAATTTATTGTTATATATTATGTAGATTTATCTATATTTGATAAATTGTGTTAAATATACCGGTTTTGATGTCAACAATAGATATAATGATTAAATTATCAATTTTTGGGATCATTTTATCAATTAGTTCATTGGGCATGAGAAAAATCTCGTTCATTTCATAAAGTATGAAATGAATTTAAAATTGATCAAATCACAACTAATGGATGATACTTTTATCATGAATGGTAAAGAAATCAAGTATGTATATTTTTACATATTCTTTATTTTGGTAGTAAAATTTTCCACTATAATAAAAAAAACTCTAAAATGAAAAATGTTCTCCTATTTGTTTCATCTCTGATGAATCGATCAGTTTTTAACTCATCATAGATTTATTTTTTATGTTGGTTAAAATTTTCATGAACATATTCTCTGTCAGTCTATATTAGTATTTGGGGTTTTGTTTTCACTTATATGTCTATATATTCACTTCACATAAAAGATTTCATATTTGGAAATCTGTTTATCTGTTATTCCAAATGACCTTCATAAATTTTTTCCCTATATCCAATAGGATGTTTTATTGACCATTTTTACTATGTGGGATCTCTATGAAAGAAATTTTAACTCTTAAACCAATATGGAACATGTTCAAATTTTAAGGATGAAAATTTTTAAGGTATGGGGGATATTTCAAAACCAATTGATTTTATGAGATAATTTTTTTTCAAATAAATTTTATTTCTTTGATTGTTTGCATTACCCACAAAAATGAGTCTAAATGAACAATGATATACTATAAAATTATTATTATTGAATATTATAGTTATTACCTAGTAATTGGATTAGGTGGTATTAATATCATGAACTAAATTAAATAATTTATGTGGTAAATATATTTATAGAATAATTTCACTCGTTATAAATTTATTAGAAATGATAATAAATAACTTTTAAAAAAACCAAAAATATTTTTTATGCACACAAATTGTTTTTATTTTAATAAATTAAATTAATTACTATTAAAGGATGATTTTAGTGAAATTTAAATAATATATATTCAATTAGATGTTTTGTCATATATCTACTATTTTTTTCATAGCATGTGATAATAATAAATCCATGTTTACTCATAAAACAATATTTTTTTTGAAAATTGATTATTTGATGTGTGTGCATTTATTTGGATATCTAAAATTCATTCCATATAGGGAGTCATATAAGGCCATATTAATGCTAAATTGAAAGCAATTTTTTTTAATGAAAACTCAACTAGAAGAATGTGGTTATTAATACCAGCTTTGATATCCATAGAATAAGATCTCAACATATCCTCCAGGGTTTGAATGTTTATCTCAAACCAACCATATATTTGAGGTTGTTACATAGTGATGAATCTCCACTCTATATCATGATATTTCTGAAGACTTCCCAAAAACATTGATGTAATCCTCAAATCCTGATTAAAAGCAACCAATATGGTAATCCATGGAAACTAACCACTTATTTTATTTATATTTGTTTAAAAGCTAATCAATAGAGAAGTCTTCTCTAGTAGTGATGGATTGTGATGATTTTTGAAGGCGATTGAATACAAACCATATAAAATTTCCCCCGTGGTGTATTGGGGAGTCCAATGAAAAAATAAATAGTGATGTTTTCCCTTTTATATTATAGCATGGGTAATGGATGTAACATCATCGTGAAATTTTTTATCTCAGACCTAACATGATGAAATATAAAAAACCGAAAGGAAAACTTGGTGATATCTCTCTTCATGCCATAATTGTATAAAGACTATTTAAAATTTCTATACATATTCATACCTTTTGGATGAATAAATAGTAAAGAACATTGAGATTACTCTAAAAACTCATTCAAATCTGGAATGGATTGAATACATACCTGGTTCCTAAAAATAATTATTCCATCCTGATCAAGGTTAAACTAGGGAAAATTTATATCCTTATTTTTTAGCTCTACAAATTTCTTCTATGCCACTATAATCATTACTTGTGTGGATGGTGGAATATTAAATTGATATAGATAAGACTTCTCCGATTCATTAATGATTTTATGAACCATCAAATGGAAATAAATAAATAATGGATCATATATTATCTTTATCTTGGATAATCTAGAATGATCTGTTAGACTAAAGGAATCAACCACCTTATTCACTTTCATGGAGAGGTAATGTATTGATAAATCATAATCATTATTACACTTTAACCATATTATCTAGAAAATATTCAACTCCTTATATTTTATTATATACAGTAAACATTTATGTTAAATAAATATATCACACTTTTCTCCATAAATACAAAAACACCATATATTTAATTCAATAATTATGGAAACTGTCACTAACTCATGAGTTTGGTAATTTTTTTCATAAACCAAAATTTTTTTATAGAAGAAACAATCACCATGCGAATATATATAAGATTACATTACCATACCTTCTTGGATGCATCACTTTAGATTAAAATCCATATTACATAGTTGTGTGATGTAATCATAGGGGTGCTATCTAATATTCTCTTCAGTTCCTTAAACATTTCCTTACACACATCTTCCCAAAGGAACTTGTATTTTTCCGGAGTTAACTTGGGGAGTGGTTTATATAGTCAAGATAAATTCTCCACAAACATTTTATAATATGTAGTTAAACCATGAAATCTTGGGATCTCTGTAAAAGTGGATAGTCTTTCCCAATACTCAATAGACTCTATCTTTAATGTATCTACTTATATACTCTATCTTGAGATTATATATCTCCAAAATGAAACCATTTTCATCCAAAACTCCAAATTTGTAAATTTTTAAATATTTTCTTCTTCCTTGGGGAATTTAATTCATTAATAATGTCATATTCATTATATTCATTTCTCATTGAATAGATAAGAATATATTCTATAAACACTTCCAAAAACATATGAATGTTTTCTCTAATGATTCTATAATTTATATACATGATGATAGTGGGGGAATTAATAATAAAAAATGGAATCACTATATATTCCTAGTTTCCATACCTAGTATTGAATTTTGTCTTCAGTATATCATCCTTCATGAAACTCAATTGATGATATCCATAATGATGTTAAATCATGTAAAATTACTGACCTCCTTGTAGTTGATAAAATAGGCGATCAATACAAGGTAGAGGAATCTTTTTCTAATTCTTGATCTTGTTCAGCTCCCAATAATCATGGAATTGTTTCATCGACCCATCATTATCTTTAACCAAAAGAATAGGTTCACCCAATGGTGACACACTTTGATGAAAAAAATACATTATCAAGGTTCTTATAGAGATTCATTTTCAATTCCATCTTCACAATTGGGAAAATTCTAAATGGATTCTTTGAAATTGGTGTGAAACCAGGTATGAGTTCTATAAATAATTCAAATTGATGTTTTTGTGGAATTCTAGGAAACTCTTATGGAAAGAAATAAAAAATATCCAAAACAATAGGTTGTTTTGGAATATAAAATGTGAAATAAATTCCTTAATAAGTGATGCAGAATTAATTTAGAGAAATCCAATCCATGCCCATGATAACAAAAAATTTAACCATATGAAGAATGAAATGATTTTTAAGAATCACATACTCAAAAACTTCAATCTTAGAACAATCATAGAAATGTTATATAATCATTGTACCATTATGGGGTTTTAAAACTAATTCTACATTTAATTGTTATGGGGGAATCATGATACTATTAGAAAATTATTCATATATGAACAGATGGGTGGAAACAGGTTCAAATATTCCTTTATAATTTCTATAGTGGATGGTAGACATTCCTTTAACCAAATAATTATTGCAACTCTTGTCAGAAACAGTGATCAAATGATATTTTCAATTTTCTAATGAAATAAGAGGTTGCTGACATCGATCACCATCACAGACATGAGATGTATTCATTAATATATTTTGGGGTTTCACAACTAATTCTACATTTAATCATTTAGGGGGAATTTGAAAAATATTATAAAATGATTCATATATGAACGAATGGGTTGAACTAGAGTAAAATATATCGTTTGAAGTTCTAATGTGGATGAAAAATGTATCTTTCACAATATAATTACTATACCGGTCATCATAAATAGCGATCAGATGATATTTTCCATTATCTCTAATCTTTAGACGTCGATGACATTGATCATCATCATAGACATGAGATACAGTCATTGTACCATTATGGGGTTTCACAACTAATTATACATTTAATCATTAATGGGGAATCATGATAATATTATAAAATTCTTCATATAAGAATGAATGGGTAGAATAATTGTCAAATATTTCATTAAAAGTTCTAGATTGGATGGTAAATGCACATTTCACCACATCAATATTTCACCACTCATCAAGAATAGTGATCAAATGAGATTTTCCATTGTCTCTTAGCTGATGATGTTACTTAAGTTAATTATCATTATTACCATATAAATTTGGGAACTGGTTATCATTATTCTCATTCTCATTTCCTTTGAAACACTAAAGTGTAGTTGGTACTTTCAGTGGAGATTTATATATATTTTCATACTTATATAGCTTATTCACATCACATCATCATTAAATTGCTTGATTTCCTTCCCTACAATTATCATAATATTTACTATCCCCTTTAATACAATTTCCTCCATGTTTCTTTACACACATTAATCATAAAGGAATGATCATATTCCTATATCCATGGTTTTTATATTTTCTATTAAATTCCATTTTTTGTATTCTTTTCAAAACAGTGATATTTATTCCTAACTCCAATATCTATTCCCACCTTGATAGAACATAGAACAACTTCATCAAATCTAAAAAAGTATCTTATGGAACATTACCTTAAGAGGTCTAGTTTTAATCCACTAATGAATCGATCAATATTAATTTCTGGATGGATGATAATATCAAAAAATTACCATGAAAGTCTTGGGATATTTTCCTCACAAGTTTTAATAGATTCATCATAATTTTTCATTACCTCAAGGAACATATTCACCACCTTTTTATGAATAATATGAGTAAATTACATAGTGATAAATATTTACTTGAACTCATCCCAATCAATGGATTAAATTTTATCATGTTACATTGTATTGATAATTATATTCTTTCATTTATCTACTTCTCCTTAAAAATTATAGGTACAAAAAATGAATTTTTCTGGTTTTGAACACTACATAATGGAAAAAAAACATTTTACTAGAACTAATCCATTACTCAGCCACTAGAGAATCAGAAGATCCACATAATGTTGGTGGATGTTTCCTGATGAATGAATCAACAGAACGTTGTTCTATCCCTTTCATGTATGAATGTTTATCATGAATCATGGACTAGGAATTTTCATTAACCATAGAAACAAAAATTTTCATTGAATCTCCAATTACATTAGGTAGCACAAGAGAAAAACAATTTCATTTTCCTTGAAACTCTGTATGAAGATGGTTCCTTTGTATTTCATCCATTGAATAAAACCGATAAACATATTGTAATCAATAAAAATCATAGTCCAGAACCAAAAAATAATTATAAATCACTTATAGGATGTCTAAATCATGAAAAGTTATTTTTAATATGAAACCATAGGTTTTTTCAAGGCCACTCATAATCATAATCTTTTTAAATATAAAATGACTATTCATAATGAGGTTTTTAATCTTCAATATTTTTCCATTGGAGTGTCAAACCATGTGTCTAGAATAGACCATCATCATGCATCATGTGATGATCAAATCGATCTCAATGCACCCTTTTCCAAGTTATTACCCCTAGGTACATCTGTTCTTGATCAACAACCATATGTAGTATCTATTCATGGATTTAATTACTTGGAAACCACTCTCTCTATCATTTGGAAAAATTACAGGTCATTTTCCTATACTTTTATTCATATTTGGACTTATTTTTAGACAAGTGCTTAGGTATTTCACTAAAGTTATATCATACTATTTTCAAAATGTTAACTAAAACTATCCTATGATACCATATATAGTGACACAACTATTTTAACACATATATATTAAATCATTTTATATGAAAATTCAATAAATTAGAAGACACATGTCTATGGATTATAAAGGTATAGTTCCTTTAGAAACTTGGAAATTAGAAAAAATATTTTATAGATGAACTGCAACATCTTACACAATGTTCACCATAAAGATCACGATTCTTTGAAATATCATACATAGTACATTTCTTCATAACCAATGGAAATGTAACATAATTAAGGGTGCAGATAGATGCCTTTTAATGTTACAAAGGGAGATATGTAATAATAACCTGAGCATAATGGTATGAGAACACTAGAGTTATAGATGAAAACCAAACCATTTATATAGAATATCAAAATTTTGTGTCATGGTATAATGATTGGTAGTTCATATGCCCTGAATTAGAAGGAAATACAATAACATGAGCCATGATGGAATACAAATTGAAGAATACATAGAATAATGGAATACATAAACATAAAAAAATAATTTCCATTGTATTCAATGATCACTGCCAAGGATATCATAGTAGTATGGGTTCACTGACCAAACCATCATATTAGTCCTAGATCACCCCTTGTACCATCATATTTTAAAAATACAATTACTAAACTGGGTTCAATAATCATTCCATTAAAATATATCTGACGAAATATAAATCATCACCTAATGTATTTGAGGGAGATATAAGTCTCACTAATCAAATAATTAAAATGAGACATATGCATTACAAAAGAACATAAAAATAATCAAATAAAAACCCACAAAATGAAATGGGATTCATAAACATTTCATTGCATCATAACCTATAAAAAAGAGACAGGTTTCATAACTATTTAATAATTTTATCTTTTTATATCACTTGGAATGAATTTTGTTCCATTAGAATTTAATAATGGTATTACCTAAGGAATATAAATGGGTTTAATGATTCCAACATAAACATAAACCTTTGAGATAAATAATATGAATGGAATACCTGAATCATATCCCCAGTAATATATTAGAAACATTGATGAATGTCATTATAGAAGAAAAATGATTTTGAAAAAACACTTTGAAAATTTCATTAAAAAAATAAATTTTCATTCAAAGTCAATTTTTAATACTAAAAATTCATATTTTTTTAAAATATATAAATTTAAAATAACATTTTAAGCTTATAAATGAATCTTTAAAATCATTTAAGACATTTCTTAAGGAAAATATCCTTTCCTCATAATTTTTTTTAAAAACGTAAAACATTTCATAAATACTATTATATGAAAATAATCGTTAAACTATATAAAGAATGTTCAATTTAAAAAATTTCCAAGATTGTAGGAAATTTCGTTCATGTCATACATGTTAAAATGTAGATTCAATTCACAATTTTGGTAAGATGCAAATGGGAATAGTATGAAAATAAAAAGAAGATTCATTTAAAAAAATTTCGTACAAGTTAATAAATTGGAGAAAAACTTCTTTAATTAATCATGTTAATAATTTTAAAAATATGATTGAAAATGTAATTTTAGAATTTTTTTTAAAAATTAGTTCTAGATTGAAAATGGATCTTAAGATGATTTTCATTAAACATTATTTTTTTAACTCTTGTGTATATAAAGAGAGGAAAATTAACGGGAAAAATGTATTCTCTTGAAACGAACATATGAGAATAAAATTAATATATTTTGTGAGATATATATCATAATATTTTATTATTTAAAACATAATAAAAAACAATCCTAATAAATAATAAGATTGTAACATATAATCATTACCACTTTGGTAACATTGAATTCTAAGCGTCATGAAAGAATAATAGAAAATTAAACATAAAATATAATTAGTATAAATAAATTAATGACAATACAGGTCAAATAGGATGAATATATACCTCATAATAGAAAATAGGTTCATAATATAACATATGTCTCAGGGAAAGAATATTGAGACAAATATATCTTACCATAACTCTCAAATTTTGTCATATACATTAAAAACTCTTTTTTAAAAATATTATTTTTATTACAAATATATTAATGAACATAAATATAAAAATAATACCATATATTATTTACTTATGACCTTTTATTACCCATATCTTAACAATTCCATGTTAATGTCAAATTTCTGGCAATAATTGCATCCTCTTTCAGGTATTTTTTTTTTCATATTACTTTTACTATTGTTTAATAATATTTTTTTAAAAATTACATAAAAATAATATATATTTATTATATATATTTATATAATAATCAATAATAGTTAGATATAGAAATCAAAATACACCTATCATGGAGACGTTAGGCCATATGCATGCATGAAAAATGTTTCCATTATCTCAGTTCATTGAAAGGAATTTGGGTATGTAATATATTAAAATTTAATAATATTTTTCATGTAATATATATCACATATTTTCATTTATACCATCCATAGTATCTTCCACGTAAAGCATGAACGAATCACATCGCTCCACGATGTGGCAGTTCCTTAAACACTTGATTGACATTATATTATCCAAAAAGAATGGAAATTATAATGGTATATGGGATATAATAATTTCAAAAATATAATAATATCATATATATAATATATTAAAATTTAATACATCATTATATCCATCTGTGGGAGGAGGTGATAAAAAATGAATAAAACTTATTTGCTATGAGGCAATCCGCCATACACACAGTGGATGATTTTTATCCCATTTTATTGAAGATTATATGGTTTTTGGTATTTTACTTAACAAATAAATATATCAGTATATACAAGGTAATTATGATATTATATATTTTGATTTTAATAATAACTTAATTAGTTTTAAGAGTGAATAAAATAAAATGCTTGGTTAGAATTTTTACCCCTTCTTCAGAAAATTTCTTTTTGTTTATAGGAAAATGTTTCATAGGTTTAATTTATGACCAAAATAAGGATTCAAGTATTATATGTCTGATATAAATATGTGATTTGGGTATGGAGTTTTATTTATACATAGAGTATTTAAATTTTTAATAAGAGAGAATTAGGGGCGACCTCTAATAAGTGAGGTGGGTGATATACTTATAATTCCTGAAAATAAAATGTTGTACCCATATTTGTAACATGGAAAAAGACTCTAAAATGGACCATTATAGAACCTAGATGATATAATGTATAAATATTTCAAGAAAAAGTATGTTTTATAAGTTTTTGGTAATTTTAACCCTTGTTTTTTAGATTATCTCTCAGTAATCCCATATTTACATTAAACATGATAAATAATTTTAACTATTTTTACTATTCATTATAGTAAAAAAATTAAAAGAAATTATTAGATAATATAAACTATTATGATTCAAAATATAGATTCCATTTTTCAAATTTCCATTCACATATGTGAAAAAATTTATTTAAAATTAAACTCGCATACATGATGATTAAGTGTTATTTCAAAGAAACAATTTTCAAAAGTATAAAATATATTTATATCAAAATAAAATTTTAGAAACATTCCAAGGAAATAAATTGGTCTAATTGATATATAATTGAATTAATATCAATTTTAAACCCATTTTAAAACATTAATTAAACTCATAAATTCTTTAAATGAAAAGGAATTTTAAAAAACAAGTATTTTTTAGTATTCAATTGAAAATTAAACTTTTTAGAAAAATAAAAAAATCCCCCCTATGATATGTTTAAAATATTGATTCCAAAAAAGTAACTCATAAAATGAATTTTATAAATGTTTTAAAAATTAATTATATTACTGTTCCTAAAAAAGAATAAAAAATATTTTTGGAGAAAATAGTATTTTTCGAAACATATGATGACATTTACAAATATTATGTATTTTTTATCAATATATTTTATTTATATAAAACAATTATAATTCATAATGTTAATGTAGTTATTCATATTTATAACTTTAACAACTAAGTTATAATGGTGTCATTTAATTAATAATCGTAACAATATATCATTGTTTGTTAAAATTTAGTGTCATGTCTAATGCAAGTTAAACTCGATGTTGTGGGTAACTAAAGCTATCAAAGAAACTATTTTTTATATTTAACCAAATTTATCTATAGTTTTTAATTTATTAAAAAATTATTATTCAAATAAATTCAGGGTGTTACAGATCTCCATTATCTTAACCCTTATGCATTTAATAATTAGTCTTAGTAGAAGTCCATTGGATCTAAAGATGAAGGGAGGTAATAAATTGTAGTTTTGGGTTATGTGTTAGAAGTGAAATAAGGATAAAATTTAAAAATTAAGTGTGTATAGAAAGATATATTTTATCATTGATTTAGATGTTACAAATAGAATTACATAAAGGACATAAATAATATAAAGTTACTTTCATTTGAATGTGGAACTAAATGGACAAGAATTTGAATGTAGGATATGTTAACGTTTAAATCACTTCAAATAATTAGATTTTGAAAATTTTATGTGGCATAATTACACTTAACTCTTAGTTTAATCACACCCAATATACCTATTATAACATTAACAATTTTATCAATTGTTTTACTATTTTTACTATTCATTATGACTAAAAATGAATGTGCTATCATTTAGAATTTTATAAATTTTGATTATAATTATGGAATCTTTTTTACTAAATTCAATTTATATATGTCTAAAAATCTTATTTTCAAATAAGTTTACAAGACACAATGAAAACATGTTTTAAAAGAAATGCATTTGTAAGCATTAAACTGATTTCGGGTTTCATTCTCTCTATAGTAAAAACTATTTAATGAAAATTAAAATATTTTATTGAAAATATAATATAAAAATTTTATTGATACAAATAATCCACAATGTTTTTTAATTTATTTTGATATAAATAGATTTCACAATTTAAAATAGTTTTATGAAAAATTACTCTTTTCATCTTGAATTTTTTTGTCTTAATTTCCATGCTTTAGATAACTAATTTATGAATTATTATTCAAAAATTAGTAGTAAATTATATTCATTTATTAATATTCATCAAGATATTTTTTTAATTTAAAAACTCATAACACAAAGAAAAATACAATTCATTGTAAAAATAGGTCTTGTAATCATGAAATGAATTTATTAAATATTTAATGGTTAACTATTATATATTAAACAATTAATTTTAATATAGGAGATTATATATATATATATAATGTGGTTAATTCAACTCATTTTTACCAATATAATGTCTAGGTAATAATTTTATCTAATATTATCTATTCTTCTAGATATAGGGTTATTTCTAAAGAAAGATAATCAATACATTAATATTTTTTCAAATAAATATAGATAAAACATTATGGTGTTACAATCAACCCCCCCATAAAATATTTTTTTACCAAGAAATTATTTCATAATGATATGAAAAATAGGATATCTCATATTCATCATATTATGAAGTTCCTATATAGCTTCCTCAAATGTATGATTCCTCAAAAGATCATTAACCAAGTGAGTAGTATTGAAATATCACTATTTATCTACATGATAAATTATTAATAAATATTTTTCATCATAGTATAGTTCATTCTCTAGTGGTATAGCCTCTTTGTTTAGTATAAATAATGGATTGAGTTTTTACATCCTCAAATCACAAATATAGAACACATCGAGAACATGTGATATATTCAGTTTAAGTACCAATTAATGAGCTACAATCCATAATCAATCAAGAATATCGAACTAACCAATACACCTAGGTCTAATATTCCCAATCCTTATTAATCACTTATCATTATTCCATTTTTAAATTCACATTAATACCTTCTAACCAACTTGAAAGTCAATATCTTATCAATGGGTTTTATGAATACTCGTCATTTTTTACTAAGTTTCCTTGATGTGTTGTTGAATTTATCCTACCTTATATTCCATTTCAATACATATATGAGATCTTAATTGGTTTCCTTCTCTTACATAATCCGATAACATTGGTATTCTTCACCTTCTTCTATATGTGATTTAAATGTTCAATTGGAATACTCGAGTGAGATTAATAATTATATGAGAATTTAATAAGAGGTAGGTGTCAATACCGACACAACAAAAAATGTGGCTTTTACCAACAGAAAATTAGTGAAAAATAATATATGTGTTGGTGAAAATGATTAATTCCAACAGATATTTAGTTTTTTCCGTACTAATTTTAATTACCAATATTATTTTAACTGATAGGTGTATCTTTTGGTACTACCCGTTTAATACCAATACATCTTTTACCAACAACTAAATCTATCATCTTTTCATTTTAATAATAACATATTTTTATCAATACATAAATATATTATTAACAACTATTATTACAAAAGGATATTTTACCATTAGAAAAACATTTCCAATAAATTGTTTTATAATAAAATGTTATACAAACAACTGAATATATATATGTATAACTAAAAAACATTTGTTAATACTGATATATATTTAATCATCAAATTAATGTAACTATTAAATGAAAAATATTTTTTTTGAATGAATACATACATACATAGAAATATATATATATATATACATATATCATGTGTTTATTTATTAACATGTTACCTAATTTTTTTGGACTTCACACCTGATTAACACTCAAGTTACTAACGGTGGATAAAAAAGGGTATTAGTGTCACTACAAAGAAACCATTATATTTATATTTTAATATTATCATTCATCATAGAAAACACATACAAGATAATTTCGAATAAATTCTAAATAAATTTTAAAAAACATTTTTAAAAAACATTTCAAATAAATAAATAAAAATCAGTTTATAAATATTAACATTTAAAATGAATTTAAAATATATTATCAATAATAATAGAAGGTTCAAAAATTAAAATAGGGTATTAACCAAAGTGATTCTCTTGAATGCCCATCTCCCTATAGTGTCTCCTCCGTCGTTCCACCTCCCCACCTCCATATCATTTTCCATCTCCATTCCACCACCCCACCTCCCCATCTCCCAATTGTTCCGCCTTCACCATTTGGCCTTTGCTGTTCTGCCTCCCTACCTCCCAACCTCAATATCATTCCAATTCCCCACCACACCACTTCCCAACCACCCAGTCACTGCCATCCTAAAACTGCCTCCGATGCCATCCAAAATACACCCTACCACCATCCTAAATCATTCCCTAGTTGATCACTGGATCCCCATGCACCTGATCTCATACCTGCTTCTGTGGATTCAATTCTGAATCACTCATGATGATTATGAGCACATTAAAGATCGAGGAACCTGATGATGATGTTTGAAGAATTGTTCAAATCATCACTCCACGATTATTTTTATTGTAATATATTATGTTGTTTTAGGTATAGAAACATAATTATAGATTCACATTAGGAGATGTCCCTTCTTATCTTATCCCTTTTTTCTGCTCCATCCCCCGCAAATTGTTATATCAATAGATTGATTAGCGGAAGGTGACATTCATCGATCTTTATTTCAGTAGTGTGGAGCATCATTCACATGAGGAAAAAATCCAAGGTTCACATTCTTTTATCATTTTCGGAACTCTAATGGCATGATTAACAATCTGTGGATACTCAAACCTAGGATATAATTGATATTATCTATATGGAGGTTTGTCCAACCAAATTTTTTTTACTGAATAGTAATAATCCATGTTAACATGAAATTTTTCATCATTATTGGGGTCGGAGTATTGATTCATGCTTATTGGGTTGTCTATACACTAAAAATTAATTCATCTTAAATGGGTTTTCTATTTGGTTGTCTATTGGGTTGTATGTACACTAACAAATGGGTCTGGCATGTAATTATAAAATGGGTTGTATGTACACTTCTAGATGTCCGATGCTTTCTCCAATGGGTTGTCTGTACACTTTTAGAGTTGGAATTTTTTTATGTGGTCATATTTTTTATGCTTTGGGTTTTTATTTAGGAAAATGTTAAAATTAACTATGGAAAACACCTTTCATAAAAGTAAAATTTTTGAGTTTTGTTTAATTTAAAATAGAGAATTGAAATTATTTAATTTTTTATTTTGAAAATTAAAAATGTTTGAACCTGTGATAGTCTTGGCCCTTATTTTTCACATAATAGTAAATATGTGGAGTGACATGTTATTTGAGAATAATTTGTAGTGCATGCACATCACATGTTGTCAGAAGTGTTTGGAGAACTCTTCCAACTAGAAAAGGATATTTCTAATTTTATCATCCCAACAAGTGAAGCATTCGATGTTTAGACATTCAACTCCTTCACTTTTCAATCCTATGAAGGTTTGGATCTTGATGTAATATTGATCATTAATTAACTCGTGTATTAAAAATATGGCACTCCACTGTGAGTTTTCTTCAATTTTATGCTTGATTTAATGATGCGTTGGAGAGAAATTTTAATTCTCAAATGGAGTTTCACTCAATTTTAGTGATTACTTGGAGATGATCTTATATGTATATCTAAGATTCTGATAAGTTTCTATGATGTATAAGGATTTATAATGGTTGAACTTGTTGATATGATTCAACATAATTTTTTCCTAATCTGGTTAGTAATTAAAAGTTATGTATGATTTTAATCAGAAATATTATTTCTTCTTTGTGATTGCTTTGATGATTATTATGTGGCTTTCAATATACTAGAATTACCTTAGTCGATGATCATTCTGTCTCATCTTTTAATACATGATCACCAATTTTTGAATTTGATTCATTTTTACACCTGAAAGTCATCAAATTTTGATTCCATATTTGTATTTGGTGGTTTATAGGGTCCATTGATTAATTTTTTGTTTTCATTTGATGTTAAAGTTTTACTATGTATTTTTTAATTATAGTAGAGGCTTCTATTTGAAGCTTTTTTATGAATTGAATGTCTGAAACTTCTCTGTGTACAACATTATTTAAAATCAATTGATATGAAAAGTTATTGTTTATACTAACTTCTTGTTTACATGATTATCTTGATGTGGATAACCTAATGTCTTTTTTGGTAGTTTCTATTTTTCAATGAATGATGATTCAATCCATGTTTCTGAGTTTCTTTAATTAGCTTTCCCCTTTATTATTAAATAATATCCTCTTTCAATTTTTGTTAAAGATCTCAAGGTTTTTGTGTATCTGGAAGTCTCAATTGCACCCAGGTTCTAGGGTTTTTGAAAAAGAATTTATGTACATTTTATGTTAAGTATTACACCTGATGTTATTTAATTTTCTAATTAGAAAAAAACCCTATAGGGGTGGGCGGGGCAGGGGCTGTGCAGGAATCTTTAGAGGATGAATTACAACAATGAGGACAGTTATTCTGTGTGTTTTGTTTTCTAGTGTATAAGTGGAAAGTCGTACCATATCAGAGATTAGGCAGGGTCTACTGGTCTTTATCAGTGATCATGACACTGACATTGACTTTGATTCCAGATACATATATGGTCAGGTCTTGAATAAGATATTGTTCTCAAAAGAAGCATCAGGAAAATAATTTGATCATAGCGTCGCAGAAGAAATATGAAGTTGTACTTGATAACATATTTGGAGAAAAAATGAATGTAAGGATACCTATTTATCTGTTCTTCATCTCTGCATGGAGTTAGTAAGTGGAGTTCATCAAAACCCTAATGGTAGTGGGGATAATAGATAGCCTCCCAATCTTACGATTCCTTTGACTTTCTACCACCTGTTTTTATGTGTTATTATTTTAACCACTAGTTTCCATCTCCATATTTTTCCAGTGTTATTTGCCAACATTTTTCATGGGAATTCCTTAGATTGAAATCATGACTTTCTATATTTATTTTCAATAATGACCCAACCCATGTCAGGAAGTGAAAGTAACTTTTTTTTAACTTCAATGGATATTCATCTCTCAGACTTTGTTTTTGTTTGTCCAATTTTCATGAGAGGTATATACTCATAAAGGATAAGTTTAGATAAGGATAAATTTATAATCACATCATACCTTGAGTTTTAACTATTATTCTCACATGTATGACTAGTTTAGATATTGATGAACTCATATAATTTGTTGCTGTCATCATCTCTTCCTCTTTAGGGCCATGAGTTAGAGTTAAATAACTGCACTATATATATATATAATTGATTGGGTTGAAAGTGTAGTCACACAATCCATTATTGTAAAACTATTTATATTTATAAAGGTATAGTTTTTCATATTTAATTTATAATATATATATATATATATATATATATATATATTAAAATACTACCATATTAGTGTCCTTGTGTAGGTTTTGTGGTGGATTCGTGAACGTCTACCCGGTGTGCCCGACGTTGAAGAAAACTAGAATTCCAGTGTTCATGGGCTTAGTTAACACACAAAATGATTGGTGACTCTACTAATATTACACACACAAAAGTTTGTAATAGTAATAGTCACACACAGACGTCTATGTAATAGTTTCCATCACATACACTATAGTACATCATATATATTGGTAGTAGAGTCATATACAGATTGTAGTAGTATTCCAAGATATATGATAAGTGACTGTAATATTATTATTATACTACATTGACTCTACAATTATTAAACATAATGTAATATTATTTTCTATCCAATGGAGATTCTGATACTGCCTATTTAAATTGATGCATTTCACTTTATTCTGGATTTGGTGTTCATAGAATTGAATAGGCTTTATCAATCATAATCTAAGACTACTTGAAGGAGGTTCTACCATTATTGATGTGTTTTTAAACTCTCAAGATAATTTATATTGATATTGGGTGAGAAAATCATCATATTTCACATGTATTTTTCAATATAGGTAGTTGATGCCCCTCATCATTTTATTGATCTATTTTCTTGAGGCTAGTGGATTAACTCTTATGAGTTTTAATTCCCTAATTTTGAAGAGGTATATGATGAATTTTTTTTTTCTATCACTTTTATGTGGACCTCCCTCAATTACCTATGGTGTATGTGTATTTCTATCACTTGTATTTGTACCTTCTTCAATTACATAAGAGGACTTTTCTCATCTATATGCTCCTCTGTTTGTGCATAGACAACATCTGGAATGGACGGGGTTGGAATTGGCATGGATGGGGTTGGAGCTGGATGAGATGAGTTGATCTGGAATTGAGTGTGCTAGATCTTACATGGATGAGCTGGAGTTGGAGCTGACATAGATGAATATAGTTTCATGGGGCTGACATGGATGAGCTGGAGCTGTTGGTACTGGAGTCGCTGGGGATGATGGACTGGAGCTGTTGTTGTTGAAGTTGACATGGATGAGCCTTGAGTTTTTAGTGTGGTTTATCCATCATGGTGGTGGGGATCGAGTATTGGTGGGGGGGGGGGTTAGGGTTGTTCAACCACACAATTGTGGAACAATCCTTGTACTGAATTTCATTATTAATTCAATTAATTCTTGTCTCATTTTGAACATGTGTCAAAATTGTTTTCGGTATAATAATTAATAAATACATATTATATATGTTAAATAAATAAATATAATATGAAATTTTACTAGAAACATAAATTATTTATTTTTATTTAAATATAATTTATAAAAAAATATTATATTTTGGTAATATTATTAACAACATATAAATGTTTCACCAAAACCTATTACTAAACACTTTAACCAACAAATATATTATCTGTTGGTGTTATTATAATTACAACAGAACAATTTTATCTGTCACTAAAACATTTATCAAAAGAGTTTTTACCAACTGTTTAGTGATAATGACATATATGTTGGTAAAACGTTTTACCAACATTAAATGCACTTTTACCAACAGATACGTCCCTTTTGGAGAAAGTGATATATTTTGTAGTGAAACCACCTTTAAAATAAATAGAAAATGATATTATCATATCTTATATGGATTTAATGGTTCTATCATAGTAACCAACTATCCATAGATTCGAAGTACTAAAACAAAACAATGTATCTATGGATTGAATAATACATTCCCTAAACATTATGGTAAACCTTATATCTCAATTAGATAACATAGAATATTGTTCTTCTGGAAATCTTACAAATTCATAAATGTATATCCTAGAAAAATGACCAAGAAATAAATATTATTTTATAGTAATGGATTTTGTATCATTTTTAAGGTGACTAACCATAAAAAAATATCATTATAACCTTTAGAATTTTGGGGAGGGGTATGATAATGATATCAATAATTATTTTTTCCATTTCAATTATAGTATGAGTGATAATTGTAACATCATCTAAGTTTTCATTCAATCAATAATAACTCGATATAATTCCATGTAGTCAGATACATATTTAGAAATATCTATCTTCATTTTGTAACAAAATAAACACTCTTTTAGAAATCTATACATATTCACACTTCATTTATATATAAGGAATTATGTTATATGATCTTATATCGGTATATCATTCATTAATTCTTTTATTTATGGTGTAGAAACTCAATTACTAAACCATATAATTCCATTACAATCAATATCAAAATAAAGAGCATTTCCCACTATATATTTCATATTTATATATTTGATTTGGGCCTCTTTAATCATCATATAGATGGATGGTTAGACACTCACCTATGAAAAATATGATTTATTCCCTTACTTCAATATATCATTGAACTTTGTTTACAAATATAGTAATATTAGATATTTTTTATCTTTACCATAGAATTGGTTTGACGATATTTTTAACTTAATGTATCATCAACATTGTTCTATTTTCATGTGTGCTAATTTTTTGAGAAATAATAATCTTTAATCAACTCAAAAAAAATTATTTGGTACAATTTCAACTATTTATAGGTAATTATATACATTAAATTTTATGATATAAATATATAACAATTTTATTCATATAGACAATTATTTCACATGTAAAGAAAAATATCACATCTACTAACTCTAGGTCATGAGTCAGGTAATTCATCTAATGAATAGTTAATTGATAGGAGGAAAAATCTAACACCATATATTTCTAAAAAATAACACATCCCATTAACTTCTTTTATGAATCACTATAAATCAAAAACCCTTATCCACTATAGTGTACTGTGAGAATAGGTTGAATAACCGAAATTATTTTTAGATGCTATAAATTTCCTCCATGTTCACAAATCCAAAGGAACTTGAATATCTTATTGGTTAATATGGTTAGTGGATTATATATCCATAAGATAATAATTAGAAAGAATAAATAATATCCAGATAATAAAAGAAAATTATATATTTCAATCATAGTGGTTGGTCTTCTCTAATATTCAATTACATATATCTTTAATAGATTAATTGATATTCCATCCCCAGAGATTATATAAACCACAAATAAAGCTTTATATATATAAAATTCAAAATTATTAATTTTTTCAAACAAATTATCCTTCCCTAATGTCTTTAATACAATCCTCAGGTAACCTTAATTCCCTTAAATTCCCTTCCAATATATATGAATATCATATGAAATTACCACCAAAAATAGATAAAGGTAATATCTAAATACTGTATTAATTAAATCACTGAATATAGTAGGGTTATTAGTTAGACGAAATGGAATCACTATAAATTCATACTTTCAATACCTCATATAGATGGTTGTCTTGTGTATTGAATCACTTTGAAACCTCCAATTATAGAATCTAAATTGAAGATCAATAATGGAAAAATGTTTATCTCCTCATAAATGATTTAAAAACTCATCCAAATGGGGAAGAAGATACTTATTCTTGATTGTTACATTTCTAACATTCCTAATAATCACTGTAGATTCACATGGACCTATCATTATTCTTAACAAAAAATAAGTTAACACTATAGTGACACACATAGAAAAAGTAACCTCTTATCATGATTCTATGTGAGTTTCTTCATCAATTCATGCTGGTCAATTATAGCCATTCAATATCGATTCATTAAAATAGGCATAGAACTAGTTTTGTGCTGTATTAAAATCTACACTTAATGATTTAGAGGAAGAATATGAATATCATCCAAAATTACATAAAAAATATCTTATAAAATTAGAATATATTCTATTTTTAGCTTATCCATATCCATCATAGATAAATACCCCATTTGAATATGAATCAAGATCCATTCAATAGATGAAATTTATCTTTGAAGATAATAAATATTCCTACACTAATTAATGATCATATATCGGTTTAGAATATATAATGTGAATTATCTTCCTTGGAAATTGATATGGTCTTGATATAATGAAAACCATTCCATTCCCAAAATAACATAAAATTTTACACAATGGATTTTAAAAAAATATGTTATAATTAAATTTTCACTAACTTCAATCAGAGATGAGTTAGACATTATACGTGATCATCATAATATTAATATAGGTCACTATTATTTCAACTTAAAATCATTGAGGCATTAATTTTATACCATTATAAAATACATTCGATATAAAGGGGTGGGAAAATCCAAAATCAAGTAATAATTTATAATTTATAGAGTTGATAGTATTTATACTATTCACAATTTCTTTATTGTACCCCATGTCAAAAATAGTGATCACAAGGGATTTGCATCCATCTTGGTGCTTAAGAGGTTTTTGATTCCAATAATCACCATTAACCCTCATATTTGAGTAGTAGTTATAATAATTATTATATACATATCATTTTCAACATTGGGGTGTGGGTTGTTCATTATATGGATGTTTTTCTCCACTTGGACTACTCACAATCTTATTCCCATCACATACAAATTTATTTACCCAGTGAAATTTTATTATATAATTAAATCAACTATAAGTCCCCTTAAGAAACATTAAATTATATTCCATTCCAAAATTATTGTATAAATGATTAATCATATTTATTTTTCAATAGTTCTTGTTATTATAATTTACATTCCTTATATCAATATTTTCTTTTCAAAATTATGAGACTGACTGATGACTATGATCTCCATTTCTACCTTGATAGAAAAAATGATTTCTTCATAGCCACTGATGTCACTTGTGTATAATAATCTTCAAATACATGGTTTTAGGAAACTAAAGATTCGATCACTCATAGCTTTGGGTTGAACGATAATGTTAGAAGTGTACCTCATTATTCTTTTAATATATTTCTCATAGGGACTAATGGATTATCCATACTTCTATATAATAATAATGAATTACTATTCCTTTTTCCTAAATAGAATATAAGTAATGTACTTACTAAAAAATAACCACTTAATCTCATCCCATTTAATAGATTATGTTTTATCCTATTGAATCATGTTGCCTAAAAAAATACAGCATTTATTTTTTGCACCTTTAAAATGTAAAAAATCCTAAAAAACATGTTTATGTTTTGAGTAATAAACAATCGAAAATATCTATTAAGTGGTACTAATCTATTTATCAGAAATTAGTGGATCATAGTCCCCCTAAAATAATTTGTATTCTTTCTCATGAATGTATTAGGAAAACATTATTTTATCCATTTCTCATTTGGAAGATCAATATTGTAACATACCTATTCCAGATGCCACTCAAAGGTTCTCCATACCTAGTTGGCCACAATGCCTCAAGTGAATCTTCCTGAAACTCATGTGGATGTTACCTAGAAGCATGGGAGTATGTGTTCTATTGGGGAGACTATGCCCTTATTAGCATTGTAACAAATTGAAAAATAATAATAGTTCAATAGTGGAAGAATTTAAATATACAACAGTAATAAATATAGGAAGACAGATAGGTTTATCAAAGATATAATTCATAAAATATACATGATGATGTTACTTGAAACATTTTTCTAATAAAAGAGAAAAAACATGTACACAACAGTCATATACAATACATTTCCCAAAAGTAAAATTAGATGAAAGAATCCTAGTTGCATTAGAGGCCTCATCTTGGTGCCTTGCACTCCTTCTTCTATGCAGTGAATGAATTATATGTAGGAGGTAATTTTACCTTACCATTACCTTAAATCTTATAATCTGTTTTGGTCAAAAAAACTAGCCCAAACAAGGTGTGAGACTAAATCCTAGTAGGCAACCAAACATGGTCTTTTCCAATCAGTCGGTGAATGTATATAAAGAAGTGTGAAATATTGAAAAGAATTATGAAAAGAAGTGATCCAAAGTAAACATCCTTCATGCATTGGTTTTTAATTAAATTCATTTCTTTAAGTTAATATTTAGTAAACTATTCAATTACATTGAATTTATAAGTCTCGAGATCCATCTCAATCCTGGTATCCCCCATGTAACTGGAAGCACAAGTGATCCCTCACAAGGCCAT
Source organism: Viscum album (assembly GCA_963277665.1). Lineage (NCBI taxonomy): Eukaryota > Viridiplantae > Streptophyta > Magnoliopsida > Santalales > Viscaceae > Viscum > Viscum album. Next base: position 775,006,029 of record OY728138.1, read on the forward strand.
CTAAACGATCTAGGTAAATACTAACTCCAAGATTGTACATTGTCTTAGAGGCACATCATAAGTCATTTCATTTATAAATAAATTCAGAACCTAACCTCATCCTAGAAGTTATTATGATGGAATTCAATTTTCACTCAAGTTTAAATATCAACCAACACCATAAAATCTCATCCTTGGAGAACCTCTCATGAACTTGGTATTACTATTGGTGAGGTATAAAGTCCCTACCAAATGATTTTGTCCTCAGCAGTCCAACATGGGAGCCCGAGTATCACCCATGGTAATAATTGTCAATTCCCATTTGAGTCCATCTATTGAATGCTCATAAGAATCCATATATTACTCACATACAAGTCTATCCTCTATGAGTCGGTCCATGGAATCCCTTCACTTGGATCCATGTATCACCGATGGCTCAATCAGTTTTTGAGGCAATGAGTCAGTCCGTGACATTCTAATGTGAATACACATATCACCCAAGGCATATAAGTCAATAGGCACTAGAGTCCTTACATGGAATTTCAATTTGTATCCTTGTATCATTCTTTCATATTAATCATCTAATAAAATTCCATTTCATTTATAAAATTAATTAAATTTTCCAATTTTACACCAGATTCATTTTATATAACTCACCTTAAAAGGGCGACATAATGAACAACCGAATGTAAAGGTTTGGCCTTTCATTTAATCACATGGGAATAACATGATAAAACACTCCCCATTCTTAATCAATCTGTTACATAGTATGGTCTCAATATAACTCACATGGTCATTTTCATATAAAATGAATCATATGGATAAAGAATCTATCACAAGCCATAAAATAAATTTAACTCACATGGTATTAGCAATTCAAGGTCCATTCAGATATTCACATTTCAATTTTCAATATAACAAGCCTAATAATCCTATCAAGCTACCACATGGCTTAGTTATCATATAAATCACATGGGAAAATCAATGATTTAAGAAATTCAAGAAAGATGCCTCAATTCATGGCATAACCTCTACTTTACTCACATGGGAAATGGCAACATTCTCTAAAAAAGGCATACATGGGTCAAGTAGAAATAAATAATTCCCATACCCTTATTTCATTTCATTTACAACTAAAATCATAAATCAATTAATAAATTTGATTTATGTACCAATTCACACATGAAATCCTATGGTCTTTGGGTAAAAGGCACACCTCAATGGTATTCAAGACTAAAATCCATAAAAGTTCCATTTTTATAAATGAAAACAATGATGCCATTTATTCAAGGTATAGAACCAATAACAAGAATGATTAATCCTTTTTAACTGGATAAGTCATACCTATCAATTATTAGATTTAAATTCAGTTTAGGTGACACTAAAAAATTGGGAGCACGATACCCAAACATGTATAAATAGCTTGAATCTATGTGAAAGGAACAAGAAAAACTACTTTAGGTATGTTCTAAATAGCATATCTAGTATTAGGCATTGATTCATCCTGGATTGAGAGAAATATGAAGAATAGATGAAGAATAGGAAATTAGTACATATGAGCCTATATCGCAATAGTGCATCTAATTCCAAGAATAATGAAGAATGGATAAAAAGGAATCAATGAATTACCATTATGGATCTATGGAAATGAACCACACATGAATCAGAGTTCGGTCACAGAATAGATCTCAAAAACTATCTTATGCACCAAGTATATGTTTCCAATCTGTGTGGCTACAGTGTGAATGTGATAAAAAATTATATTTAAAAATATTTTTTAATTCAATAAAAAATTATTAAAATTCCAATACATCCTTGGTCGCATGGTTTAGCCACATGATTTGAAAACTATGCACTGATCGTGCATGCATTTCTGATGGAAAAGGTGAACTCGCATGGTTTACCCACATGGTTTACAAACCATGCACAACCCATACGAAGATCCTTTGTCATGTTCTGTAAAAAATGAAGACCTATACACATGGTTGTGTGGATCCTCCCACATGGTTTTCAATAAAAGTTCAGCCTCCTGTTTTCACCCAAAACATGTGTACTAGTCTCCGTACTAGCCCATGACACCCTCAGAGCACTCTATTACCCCAACATGAATCTAAATTGGTCTATATTTAAGAAATTAAATTGAAAATTAATGGAAAAATAGATATTTATAACTCAATAAAGAATAAGGTTCATTCAAAATTTCTACCTTAAATCAATTTTTCCCGGAATTGACCTTCCATTGGTGGGAAAGCGTTATCTGAAAACAACTCTGGCTCCTACGATTGAACATCAGCCTCTCACTCTAAGGTCTCTTCCTACACTTCTTCGTGATTCCATAACACCCATACTAATAGAACAAACCATCCTCAAAGAAACTTCATGCTACAATCAATAATACATATTGTATTATCCTTAAAGAATGCATCTCTATGCAACTCAACCACCTCAGGAAGAAAAGCATTAGACAATTCTGATTATTAATGTCGAAGCTGAGAAACATGGAAGATGTCGGGTGTTGAATGATACCTCTAGGGTAACAACAACTGTTAGGCTACCAGCCCAACCCTATCAAGAATCTAGAATGTCCCATCATACCATGGTGAAAACATACCATGTATCCAAATCCGCTTGTGTTCTAACCTCAGTGAAACATGAAGGAATACCAGATCATCGATATCAAACACTTGAGGTCTTCTGTTGATATTGACATACAATTTATGATGATACTTCATAGTATCCATTCGTTTTCGAACAAATTGACCCTGTTATATGGTCTCTTATACAATACAAGGTCCTAACATTACTACCTATCCTTCCTCCAGCTAACACAGGGATGATTGACATGGACTACTATACAAATCCTCATATAGAACCGTATGAATAGTAGAATGGAAGCTATTATAATAATAGAATTCAACCAGGGGTATATGTATCTCCCATGAACCGAATAAATCTGGGACTCATGATCACAACATTTCCTCAAGCACCTAAATTGTGTGATTAGACTAGAAATATGTTTGGGCATGGTATGTCATCCTCAGATTCACCTATGTACCCAACGACCTCTTTAAATATTAAAATAATCGAGAAGTAAAACCAGAATCTCTATTTGAAATGATAGTTTGTGGAACCTTGTGTAGTCATACAATCTCACAGATGTAAAACCTCCCATTATCATCAACATGGATGGATTCCATGATCATTATGAAATGTGAAACCTTATTGAGCCTATTAGAAAAAACCCATACAACATCAAAACCTCAAGTAAACCTTCATAAACCGGCCACAAAATCTATTGTGACATCATTCTACTTCCACTCGTGAATGGATAACTGAAAAAAGTATAGATGGTCAGTTGTGTACCACCTTCACCTTCTAATAGGTGGAACACCTCATGGAAAAAACATCTATATCTTTTTTCATTCCTGAACACTAATACTAATGATATAAAAATTGATACATATGGTGACACCAATATGTACTGCTGAAATTGAAGCCTGAAAAACTCGCATTATCTCCTCACTCATGTGTGTAGTGATCCATATGGAACCATGTACACATGGGATCTCATCCATTCCTATGGTTCAACTAGGAGAAGGTCCATCACCTTCCTCACTCTCCCTATATAACTAGGCCTTCAGAATCCGATATCTACCTCATCCTCAATCTATATAATAATGTATAGAGAACAACTAAGAATGAAAGGTGTTTTTTACATTGAATATCATGCACCTCCAAGTTCATCTTAGGGAAAAAAACCACAAGCTTCCCCTCACTAATATCATGTTTCACTGCATGTATATGAGTCCTCCAGCTCAATGGAACGTCCACTACATTGCATTTACTAGGCATGTAGTCGAGATCGAATTCGAAATACTGAAGGTATTGGACCCAAATTTTCTTCCTCAAGTTCAGAACACACTCAGAATATATATACCTGAGGTTCTTATAGTAACAACCCAAAGTTTTTCAATAGAAATTCCCTTCTTATAAATATGTCATCAAATCACATGAAAACACAACATAATGAACTACTAAGTGTTGAGTGACCTTTAAACATAAGTTTTTCACTCTTGTGTTTTGAATTTCTAAAATCCAACATACATATTTGTGTTAAAGATGAAATTTGGAGTCTAATAAAACAAAAATAATTTTCGTTGAATAGTAACACACCCTTATGAATAGTAACCTACCCTTATGAATAGTAATATGACCCTTGGGAATAGTAAATCGTCAAAAATAATTGTAACCTTACCCTTGAATAATTAAATAAAATTAAGGTATCTTATATGTGAAAATTTGAACATTGTAAAAGTATTTGTATTTTTTTAAGTCATAAATAATTAATTATAATTAATTAATTAATTAAAAATAAAATTTATTTTCATAAAAAGTTTTCATAAATTAATAAATCTATTTCTTCTAGATTAAATATAATTTTATAAGACCTTAAGTAATTTTTGAAAGCATTATAAAATCAGTTTTAATTTTAAAAACTGTTTTTTTCAAATAAATTATGATTTTAACTAAATATTAAATTAATCATATTTAGAAATTTATTTTTGAAAAATGGAATTAATTTTTTGATTCTACATTTTGATAAATGGTTGCGGTGAAATTTTGGAATTTTTCTGAAATACATGAATTTTTTTATGAATAGTGAAATTCCATAATTTACAAAAATAAGCTAAATAAGATAATTATAGAGTCTTCAATGATGTTCTACTGTTGTAATCCCACTTGGTTCGGGATCACATGATAAAATTACTATTCTTGTTCAAGGAATACTTTATATTCCTTGTTACGTGGAGAAATTATAAATTAATGAATTTTATATTAAGAAAACCCCTCTCCCCTCCACTATAATAACCACCCTTCACACACTCATTTCATCACACCTCTCAGGCTTCAAGCCTTGTCTAAAATCTACTCAAGAATCTTCCCTAGCCCATACCCCAAGTCCATGATCTTCTGGTATCTTCTCCTTTAATTCCCTTTCAATTTAATGTTCTTGTATCATTATATCTCCACCCATCTTTGTCAAAATGGTATAATAACTCTATTTTCATACACATACTAGAATTATATGATACTAATGGGATATTATACCATCCAACCCCCTTCTAATCTTCCTTTTATTTTATAAAAAAACATTGTTCGTGAGGTGTTAATCTATCACCTTCAAGAACAACATGTTTTTTTTTCATTTCTACCTTCAGATCTAGTCATGAAACCTTTTTTATGGTTGTAATAGAATATTTTATATGTATTAAGTCCTATTTAAAGTTATGGAACTAACTTATGTACATATTACTAAACGATTAATCCAAAAAAGTTCTTTGTGGTCGAAAAACCGCACAAATTAACTCAAAAAAATCATCATTAAATTCTTAAATATTGATTCATCTATATGGTATATAATATAATCAATTATAAGATAATTTATAATCATGTAATATAATTAATTACATGTAATATCAGTTATGGATGTTTACCCATGTTCTACCTATAAATCAATTTATGAATACAAGTGAACCGCTCATGAAAACCATAAAAACGAACATTCCCGAACAATGTTTTTAAACTATATAACTCATAAATGGCCCATTAAATAACATAATGAAACCAAAATGACCCTATTCATGAATAAATGGTTCTATAATTTCTAATTAATTAATATAATGTAATTATACAAGACATTAAAGTGAAGGAAGCGTTCAGATATAAGGTAAGGGGAAATTCTCGAACCCAACTTTCATCCTTCGGGTTTTACCACTTTCAATCTTTTTTATATGGTTACTCCTTAAAAATAATTTGTTCATAATTTTCTTTACTTTTATGGTATATACATGTTTTTATCTGGTTTTTATGTCAAACCAAATGTTTTTTAAAGGAACTCTTCTTTTGAGAAAACACCTTTTACTTCTCATTCAATGTTGACGGTTCTTGTAACTTGTATGTTATTCCCTATTTCTTTTTGGAACCCAAAGTTTATGAATGTGTTTTTATGAGATGAAACTCATTCCTTTTCATGGATTAGTTATGTTCATTTTTGATATATGTTCATTGATTCATGCATGATAAATGATAATTTTATGATCTGATAGGTGCACCCGGAATTATATAGTGCAATTTGAATGTTTTAATGTAACAAGTGTGCCCGGAATTATAAAGCACTCCAATGAATTGGGTAAAGTGATGAATCTCATGAGTTAATATGAAATTATGTGTAAAAAAGATGTTATATTTTTTCAAAATTATGTGTGGTAGTTAACCACTAGGGCATGATGTTTCATTTTTATGCATTGCCACATTTCGAGTCTTTTATTAATGCTTCCTCTTATATTCATGATCCTATGCCTATGTTATGGTTATTCTCACCCATTGTTATATTGTTCTTATATATCCTCTTACTGGGATTTTAGCTCACCCATTTTGATGTATATCTTTAGGTGACTACATGAACTAAGGAGGGGTCAAGTTCCAATAAGAAGCCAGAGAAGAAGAAATAAAAAAATGTGTTCTTGCTCGATGTTGTAATTTGTTATGTACAATTCTATTTTCCCCAATAAACTAAACCATTTGATCCAATATGTGTAATACTATTAGGTTTTTTATCTTTAAAATGAATTAATAGTAATGTAAGAAAAGTCTGGGTCACTATAGTTGGTATCAGAAGAAAGGTTTAGTTAATTTTGGAATTTGGATTAGTGAACCCTGGAGAAGACCTCTAGTATGAGACTAAGAAAAAATATGCATATAAGAAGATTTATATAGAAATTCCATATGTCATTATTTTAGTATAAATTGTTGAAATGAATAATTTATTTATTTATAACTTGTTGACTTATGTTTTGTTCTAACCTTTTCTATTTTAGAAAATGGTGGGAACCAGGAAAAACTAGTCCAACAACTCATGCGAGGGACACTGCAACAATTAACCGAATGATATTCCCAATGATTTGGTAGGTGGAGTTAAAAACATCATGGTGATTATTACCCAATTATATCTGGTTATGAACAATAAACATAACAATGGGGAACATCCTCGGGATTAACTGGCTATCGAATGTTTTATGAGGCAACCACCACCGACGTTTAGTGGGTCTTCTGATCCACTAGTTTTTGATCAGGGGGTTAAATCCATGTAGATGATATTTTATGTGCTACAATATTTTTATATGGATAAGGTGACTCCATCCATTAATCATATACATGGAGTGGCTAATCAATGGTGGGATTTGATTAAGAACACCATGCCAAGGGAGGAAATTGATGAGATGGAATTGTAATACTTTAAGATCATGTTTCATAATAAATATTTTCCATGAACTATTTTAGAAAAGACGGAGAGAGAATTCATAGAGATCATGCAAAAATAAGAATAATGTGGCACAAACTATGAAGAAAATTTCACAAGGCTTTCAAGGAACGCTTCAGGTTTTTTTATCAATAAGGATAGAAAAATTGATAGATTCTTTAGTGGATTAAAACCAAACCTTCTAAAGGCTCTTGTAATTCGAGAATTTGGGAGTTACGAAGAAGTTGTTCGATGTTATCTTAGAGTAGAGATGGAGTTTGGAGAATGGTCCCACAGTTGTGGTGATAAGAAATGAATGTTGGAGTTTCAAGCTGGAGTATCTAATGAAAAATGAGGGAAGAAAACACAATGATCCACATGCCAAAAATGTGGGAAGTTACACCATAGGAACTACCTCAAAGGGACGAGGAAATGCTTCAAGTGTGGGAAAGAAAGAATCCATGCTCAAGAGTGTTGAAAATACATGAAAAGTAAGGATAATGTAGTCAAATAAAAGAGAGAACAACCCATGGTTCAATGCTACAACTGTAAGGATCTAGGGAACTATGCAAGCCAGTGCACTAAACCTCAAGTTCTTGAGGGTAATCAGCGTTAGGAGCCACCAAATCCAAAGGAACAAGGGAAGTCTTATGCCATCACTACTACAGAAGTTGATCAAGAAAATGAAGTCATATAAGGTACACTTCCAATTCACTCAAGAATGGAAAATGTCTTATTTGATTCAGGTTCTACACATTTTTTTATATCCTGCATGTTTGCAAAAACTATAGAATCGAATCCCCAAAACATTGAAGTAGAGATATCTGTAAAAACACCAAGTGGTGCAATCATTGTAACCCAAGTGTTCAACACTTCTCATATTGGCGTATGTGGGGAGATTCTTCCAAAAAATCTTTTAATACTTCCCTTAGTGGAATTTGATTCTATAATGGTAATGGATTGGCTCTCATTATATAGAGCACATATCAACCATCGGGAAAAGGAAATATCTTTTCATATTCCAAACCATCCCTTTATCCTCTAAAAATTCATGAGAGATCATGGATTTCCTTTGAAAAATCCTTCAATGTTGTGAGTGTTTATTCCCTATGAAGAAGAATACCTCTCCCAAATTTTTGGGTCAAAGGAAAGTTTTGACCTTATAGAAATTCCCATCATGAGGGAATATGGTGATGTATTTCCTGATGAATTACCCAGAATCGCCCCATATCGCAAGGTAGAGTTCTCAATTAAACTCATACCTGGAGCTACTCTTAACTCAAACTGTCTCTATAGGATGGATCCTATTGAACTAGAAGAGTTAAAGATGAAATTGAAAGGGCATCTGGGCAAAGGGTTCATACACCCTAGTGCATCACATTGGGGTGCAATATCAATCTTTGTAAAGAAGAAGGATGGAACAATGCGATTGTGTACCAATTACTAGGAACTCAACAAGATCACCATAAAGAAAAATTATCCCCTTACAATGATTGAAGACATGTTTGAACAGCTAAGAGGAGCTCAATAATTCTCAAAGGTGGATCTTAGTTATAGATATCATCAACTAAAGGTGAATAAGGAAGATATTTAGAAGACTGCCTTCTGTACAAGGTATGGGAACTATGAGTTTCTGGTTATGCCCTTCGGACTTACAAATTCCCCTGAAATATTCATGGATTTGATGAATAGAATCTTTAGAGATTACCAAGAAAAATTGGTGGTAGTGTTTATTGATGATATTATCATATACTCCACAAGCAATGAGGAACATGAAGAACCTCTAATAATTTTATTGGCGATGTTGAGAATGGAGAATTTGTATGCCATGTTTAGCAAGTGTGACTTTTGGATGAAGAAAGTCACATTCTAGGGACATATGATCACATGTGTGGGAATTTCTGTGGATCCTTAAAAAACAATGGTGATTGAGGAATGGCACATGCCCTCTAGTGTCACAAAAATCCATAGTTTTCTTGGATTAGCTAGGTACTATCAATTTTTTGTGAGAAACTTCTCATGATTTTGAAGCCCGCTAACAAAGTTAACAAGGAAAGGGGTAAAGTATGCCTTGATGGAAGAATGTGAGGGAAGATTCAGGGAGGTAAAGAGTAGGCTGATCACTGCACCTGTACTAACACTACCGAAAAGTGGAGAATGATTTGTGACATACATTGATGATTCAAAGAAATAATTGGGTTGTGTACTCATGAAAAATGATAATTTGATAGCCTATGCCTCACGGAAGTTGAAGATACATGAGTATAACTACTCGACACATGATCTAGAGCTGGAAGCTGTGATTTTTGCCTAGAAAATCTAGATGCACTACCTCTATGGTGAGAAGTGTTACATATACCCTGACCGCATGAGCCTATAGTATATATTTACACAAAAAGAGCTCAACATATGTCAAAGGAGATGGTTAGAGCTAATCAAAGATTATGATTTCTCTATTCACTATCATCCTAGAAAGGATAACAAGGTAGTTGATGCTCAAACAGAAAACAACCTGCTATTCTATCCATGTTACAGATTGTAAAAGACCCTATCATATTGGATATGCAAAGGATGGATTTATAAATCATAAGGGTAGGAGATACATCCTACCTTGCCCAAAATATTGAGCAACCATCCATCCAAGAGAATATTAAGGAAGCACAAAGGGATGATGTGGTGATACTAAATAGGTAGAATGTAGAAAAGGAAAGAAAGCTGTAAGAGTTCCATATCGATGATGATGGTGTGATTCGGTTTGGAATGTGTCTTTGTGTGCCTTCATCACCCAGGATAAAGAAGAATCTATTGGACAATGTACATCGCTCAACATTCTCTATCCATCCTGGGAGTACTAAAATGTACTGTGAACTTTGAGAACACTTCTATTGGTATAACTTGAAAAAAGAGATCGTGGAATATATCTCAAGGTGCTTGGTATGTCAACAAGTTAAAGCAGAGTAACAAAATTCCAAAGGGTTGATGTAGAAACTTCTTATTCCCACGTGGAAATGGGAGAATGTTACAATGAACTTTATCATGGGTCTCCTAAAGACGTTGAAGATAAATAATGTGATATGGGTTTTTGTTGACCGAATCACCAAGACTTCCCATTTTATCACTATCCGAGATGAACTCTTGCTTGAACAACTTGAAAAGATATATGTGAAGGAAGTGGTGAGACTGCATGGAGTTCCACTCTCGATTGTCTATGATCATGATCTAAGGTTCACATATAAATTATGGAGGATCCTTCATCTTTCTTTTAGTGCTGAATTAAATTTTAGCACGACCTATCACCCCCAAACAAATGGATAATATGAAAGGACTATTCAGACGCTTGAAGATATGTTAAGAGCCTGCTCTCTTGAATTAAAAGGTGGATGGGATACGCATCTTTCATTGGTCAAGTTATCATATAACAATAGCTTCCACTCGAGTATTCAGATGGCTCCAAATGAAGCTTTGTATGGAAATCAATGTAGAACTCACAGCTGTTTGAATGATGTTGAAGAAATAAAGCTACTTTGACTCGATCTTGTGGAAGAAATGAAATAGAAGGTTCAAGTCATCCGGAAACACATCAATGCTGCTTAGAGTTGGAAAAATAGCTACGCTGACAACCATCGAAGGGACTTGGAGTTCTATGTTGGAGAAAATTTATTCCTTCGAATATCACTATGGAAGAGAGTCATGCAGTTTAGAAAGAAATGGAAGCAAAGACCAAGGTACATAGGTCCCTTTTAAATCCTTGACCTCATAGGAGCCCTGGACTATTGTCTTGCACTTCCACCGAATATGTATCATGTTAATGATGTGTTTCAATTATCACTCCTGAGTAAGTACATACATGATCCCTCACATGTACTAAACTCAGAGGTGGTATGGCAGGAAGATTATCTCTCTTATGAGGAGCATCCTATAAATATTATGGACTAGAGAGATATGGTTATACGAAAAAAGAAAACCCACCTTGTCAAAGTGTTATGGAGAAACCATATGTTTAAAGAAGTTTCTTGGGAACCAGAGGAGGCAATGAAGGAGAAGTACCATCACCTCTTTTTGCAAAGTGAAATTGAGAGGGTGAAATTTCATAAGGGGTGAAGAATGTAACTACCCAAAGTTTTCCAATAGAAATTAACTTCTCATAAATATGTCATAAAATCAAATGAAAACACAACATAATGAACTAGTAAGTGCCGAGTGACCTTTAAACAGAAGTTTTTCACTGCTGTGTTTGGAATTTCGAAAATCTGACATACACAGTTGTCTTCAAAAGGAAATTTGTAGTCTAATAAAACAAAAATAATTTTTGGTGAGTAGTAACATACCCTTATGAATAGTAACCTACACTTAAGAATAGTAATATGACCCTTATAAATAGCAAATCGTCCAAAATAATAGTAACCTAACCATTGAATAATTAAATTATAGTAAGTTATCTTATAAGTGACAATTTGAACATATTATAAGTATTGGTATTTTTGTAAGTCATAAATAATTAATTATAGTTAATTATTTAATTTAAAATAAAATGTATTTTATTAAAAAGTGTTCATAAATTAAAAAATCTATGTCTTAAAGATTTAAGATAATTTTATAATACCTCAAGTAATTTTTGAAAGCATTATAAAATCAGTTTTAATTTTACAAACTGTTTTTTTCAAGTAAATTATGATTTAAATTAAATATTAAATTAATCATATTTAGAAATTTATTTTTGAAAAATTGACTTCATTATTATATTTTACACGTCGAGAAATGGTTGGGGGATATTTTGGGATTTTTCTGATATACATGAATTTTTGATGAATAGTGAAATACAATAATTTAAAAAAATAAGCTAAATAAGCTAATTGTAGTGTCATGTACGATGTTTTGCTAATGTAAGAACTCTTGTTTCGGGATGAAATGATAAAATTACTATTATTGGTCAAGGAATACTCACTATTCTTTTTCGTGTGAAGAGATAATAAATTAATGAATTTTATATTAAGAAAGCCCCTCTCCCAACCACTATAAATCCACCCTTCACACCATCATTTCCTCACACCTCTCAAGCTTCTATAATTTCATAAAATATACCAAAGAATATTTACTATCCCCTCACCCACGTCCAAGAGCTTATGGTATCATCAAAATACCAATCGTAGGGACCTTACAGAGGATCTTAAGAGGAAGATTCAAGAGGTAATTTTTCTCCCTCTTCTCCTTTAATTCCCTTTCAATTTCAAGTTCTTTTTTGATTCTCTCCCCACCCATCTTTGTCCAAATGGTATGGTAACTCTAGTTTCATACATATAATGGAAGTTTATGATGCTAATGATATTTTATACCATCCAACCCCCCGATCCTCTTCCTTTTATTTTGTAAAATAAAACATTCTTCGTGAGGTGTTAATCTATCACCTTCAAGAACAACATGTTTTTTTAATTTCTACCTTCATATATGGTCATGAAACCATTTTTATGGTTGAAACAGAATATTTTATATGTATTAAGTCATGTTTAATGTTCTGGAACTAACTTATGTACATATTACTAAAGGATTAATCAATACAAGTTTGTTGTGGTCGAAAAACCTCACAAATTAACATAAACAATCATCATTTAATTATTATCTAATGATTAATCCAATTGTTATATAATATAATAAATTATATGATAATTTAAACACATGTAATATCAGTTCTGTATGTCTACCCATGTTATACCCGGACTTCAATTTATGAATACAAGTGAACCGCTCAAGAAAACCATAAAAATGACCATTCCCGAACAATGTTTTTAAAATATATAACTAATAAAAAGGCCCATAAAATAACATAATGAAACCAAAATGAACCGTATTCATTAATAAAATGTTCTGGAATTTATTATAAATTAATTTAATGTCATTATATAGGAAATTAATGCGAAGGAAGCGTTTGGATATAAGGTAAAGGGAAATTCTCGAACCCAACATTCATCCTTCGGTTTCTCCAACTTTCACTCCTTTTTTTAATATGGTTACTCCTTAAAAATCATTTTTTTGTCATTTTATTTCCCTTTCTGGGATATACATGTTTTTCACTGGTGTTTATGTCAAACAAAATGTTTTCCAAAAGAACTCTTCTTTTGAGAACACACCTTTTACTCCTCATTCAAGGTTGAAATTTCTTGTAACTTGTATGTTATTCCATATTTCTTTGGGAACCTAATGTTTATGAATGTGTTCTTATGAGATGAAACCCATTTCTTTTCATGGGTTTGTTATGTTCATTTTTGATATATTTTCATTGTGTCATGGATGTTAAATGATAAAGTTATGATGTGATGGGTGGTCCCAAAATTATATGGCGCAATATGAATGTTTTAATGTGATAGGTCTGCCCAGAATTATATAGAGCTCCAATGCATTGGGTAAATAGATGAATCTCATGAGTTAACGTGAAATTATTCATAAAAAAGATTCCATCATTGTTCAAAATTATGTGTAGTAGTTAACTACTAATACATGATGTTTCATTTTTATGCATTGCCACATTTCATGTCTCTTATTAATGCTTCCTCATATGTTCATGATCCTTCGCCTATGTTATGGTTATGCTCACCCATTTTTATATTGTTCTTATATATCTTATTACTTGGATTTTATCTCACCCCTTTTTAAGTATATCCTTAGGTGACTACATGTACTAAGGAGAGGTCAAGTTCCAATAAGAATCTAGAGAAGAAGAAATAAAAAAATGTGTTTTTTCTCGATGTTGTAATTTGTTATGTAGGATCTTATTTATTCCAAGACACAAAACCATTGGATCATCTATGTGTAATAATATTAAGTTTTTTGTCTTTAAAATTATGTTATTGTAATGTATGAAAAATCTAGGTCGCTATACTTGATGTTTGTGTACACTAAAAAACACTCTCCCAATAGGTAATTTCTCCAAAAGTGAAATGTGTGAACTAGGGATGCTAAACATAGATCATGCATCAGGTAATTCCTCTTGTGTGGTCTCAACTACTGAGACCCATTCCTGATGAATTGAACCCCCTATATAAGAAGTTCTGATAACCTAAAACCAAATACACCACAAAATACAATGTAACTCTTTCCCTAATCAAAAAAATTCAATATCAACACTAAAGAGATTCTCCGTTTCAACTAAATAAATGATGTATCATAAAAATATAACTATAAATACTTTGCGTCATTCTTATTCAAGAAATTAAACGGTGATAACAAGCATGATAATTCATGTATGAAATGCCTTTTGTAACAAGCCAAACCTATGAAACTCTACACCTCAAATACATTTATCAAATGCTCCACAGTAACTACCATTATCACCTTATTTGGGTCCACTGATACTCCTGTCTCTAAGATGACATGACCTAGGAATTGAATATGATCCATCAAAAAGTGTAACTTTGTGATCTTAGAATATAACTTGTTCTATCTTATTGTATAAAATGATCTTAAAAATTTTGGCACGGTCATGTCCACTATGAGAATACACCTTGATATCATCCATGAAAACCACAAAAGATGAATTGAGGTATTGATGGGACACTCGGTTCATCAGTTCCATGAAGAATGCTGGCACGTTCATGAGACCAAATGACATAACCAAATATTAATAAAGATCATACGTACTCTAGAATGATATGAAAGGTATGTATAATTGTTTTAAATGCTCTTTATGGTCACAAGATGTCACATCAATATTTTAGAAGCTCTGAGATCCTCTGAGCTAGTCGAATATATCATCTATCCACATCAAAGGACACTGGTTCTTAACCCCCCACTAGATCAACTTCCAATAATCAACACATAGAAATAGGGTTCCATCAACCATTTTTTCAAAAAGAACCAATGAACCCCATTGGTAAGTACTGGGTCTTATGAAACCCTTTTCCTATAAGTCATCTAGCTGCTTATTACGGTCTTTCCACTCTGTTGTAGCCATCCTATAAAGAGGAATAGACACTGGTGCAACTCTTGGAATAAGGTCGATAGAGAAATCTACCTATCTCACCAATGGTAATCCTAACAATTTTTTCAGAAATACATCCCTAAAATGATCAACCACTCGAAGGAAATTAATTTTATGTGTCCCCTAATCATCCAGATATAAAATTACAATCTAGGATATCATCCTAACAAGACCGCAATTCTTGGGTTCAGTTCATCTTTCATGTACATCAAATTAACACTAATTAATGAACTCTCTACCATTTGTTGATTTATATATCACCATGGAGTGATAAAAATAAATGGAATCATGAAAATGAACCAAATATCCTATCCATATAATGACATAGAATCATTAAAACTCAAGGACCGAAAGGTCACATATGAAGTGACTCGCAACAACCTCGAGGGGAAACTCTTGAATTGATTCACACCTCCCTTCTTGATCACTAATGGAGTTTCAAGAATCAAAATTACATCATAAGTATAAAAATAGGGCCTAAAAAATTCCTCAATAGGTAAAATATAAATCATTGTGAATCCACTATATCAAAGATTAGAGAAGCTAAATAGAGGCTACTAGAATGTTGCCTCAGATAGTAGAAGGTTTAGGATAGTGATCTTGATGGGCCTGTTTCACTACATAAGCCTAGAATTTACTACATACATGTGACACTTCCTAGATACCCTTATTTGATCCACTATGCAGTTGTGGTATACTTGGGGTCTTGATACCAAGGGCACAACCACCACATAGCTTGATCGACCTACTGTGTGAAGTCTCGAACTCCGATTCCATCTAACGGGTTCCCCGAGCATGGAGGGCCACATGGACTCGGGCACATATCCCTGAATTTCAGAGGCTGGTGACTAGCAATGAGGGCCTAGGGTTTTTCCATCGGGAGACTATTCCCTCATTACTAACCTGTATCACAACAGGTGAATATAAACATAGGGATAACTAGTGGAAGTAATATAAGTAAACAGAAGGTAAAATGAAAAAATAAAGCCAAAAATAATAATAACTAAAAAACATGAATAGAATTCAACAACTTATGATATTCTAGGTCACAATAAAACATGAAAAAATAGATACAATACAGTAGGGATAACATGTTCCACAAAATTATAAAGTGATTAAAACACTATCCCAGGAATCCTGAGCTCTGGCTCAATCATATTCTTTTAAGATCCATCCTAAATAGAAAGAAATCGAGTCTTTGAGTCCATATGAATCCCTTTTTCAAAACCTGAAACCATGTAATCTACTCCTGGTCCCAAATGGAACCCAGAGAGGGTGTGAGATAAATCTCATTGGACCACCACCAATGATGTCTATAACATCCAACTTATGTAATGGAAATGTAACAGTGTGCAAGAATGCATATAAAAATAAAAGTATTATAATGTATGAAAATAACCAAGTAACTACATCAGCCCTTGGATGGTGTCTGAACATGTAACTGATTCATTATTTCATTATTTCATGTTTATAACTTATCATATGTTATGAATAGTTAAGGTTCCAAGTTATAATAAGGCATCTTGTAATGATATTTCATAGAGAAGTCCCAAGGTAATAATTGAAGTAACGTAGTCCTTAAGGGACCCCAAATCAGTAATAACTATATCCTGGCATGGAGTAATAGTGTAATCCAAGTAGTATAGTACAAGGTATTCCACAATGAGATGCCTACCAAGTCCAAGGTGTTCATCTAAGATATAATGGGGAAAAGCAATGACCGGCCTTGATGGGATTTAACCATGGAACCTATCTATAAATTATGGATACAAGGAGTGCATCCGAGGAATCATATGATAATATGGAAGGGATCCTATGGTGTCATAATGGGAGTCCAATGAATAGACAATGACCAGGATTTAGCTGGGTCTCAACCTATTCAAGCCCTATCGTTGAATCGAAATGGGGTTTCTGAGTGCCCATTGTATTCTAAAATCAAAATACAAGGTGATATTGAGTCAGGTGATTCCTATTTTATATTGAAGTCATGTAATATTTCATTTGTTTCAACCCATTCCTGTCATTAGTGTGATAAGGTCAAGTAGTATAAAACCTATTAATTAAGTTATTTGGTTCATGGATTTCATTTCATTAGTGTGAAAAGGATACGTATCATGAAACCAATATTCAAATCCATTTAAAGAATATTCCATATTCAAAGTTCATGCCTCTACCTTCCATTAGTGTGGTAAGGGGTTCTACAAATATGAAACCTACAATTCTTTTACATTTAAGGCCAATTCCTATACTTAGTATACTTTCCAATTCACATTTCCGATTTTTTGTCAAATTGAAGACCTATCCTTAGTTGTTTCACGTGGTAAGAATACATGGTACTTTCCATTATTCAATTATCATTTTAATCAATCCATTTAAAATATAAACTCTTACCCTTATGTTAGTCAAGCTAAGTAACACCCGAATGATGGCTCAAACATGTCAAAAACTAAAAACCCAATTATGGAACAATTTCCTTCATGGGATGGATGGAGTTGTGGGAATAACCAACAATAATTAATTAATGATATGGAAAGGTAATAACCATATAGTTCTAATCACTATTAGAATATCATATAAATTCTATAAATGACACTCGATGAAATCAGTTGTCCTCAAACGACAAATCCAAAAGCAACTAACATGAGGGATGCATTATAGACCACCCACCATAGTCTTATACAACTCTCATCCACCAGTATTAGGCATTTATTTGGCTCATATCAGAGTAGATATATGAAAAGTAGAAAAATGATCCCACCCTAATAACTAGTTTGAATGAAAATGAGAATAGGAAAGGCTTAAACGGACATGATTACTTACAGTTTCACATCCACCGCGATGAACGAAAGCTCAATTAGGTCCTAGATGAAGATGAACAATTGATCCCTAGATTTGGTCTTCAAAAATCCCCAAAATGAGAGGCATGGAGGTAAATCTCTCATAAACTCATACTATGGAAGAAGTATGGATCTAATTAGTCCATTGAGGAAAAAGGGAAAATTTACCCAAAAATTAACATGTGCATGGTTTGTCCACATGTTATGGAAAATAGTGCCCAAACCCTGAACGGTTACCTGGGCCTAAGGGGAACATGCATGGTTAGGCTGCACGACTGTGCACCAACCATGTGTGGTGGATTTGTTCGGAATACACCCTCTACATGGTTAGGAAAATCGTGCGCCAACCATGCAACATGGTCTTTTCCACAAAAAGATGTGTTCTAGGCTCCGAACAAGCACTAGAAACCCCTAAAACCTCTTCTAACCTATTAGGCATCCATATTATGTCCAATTAAAATATTCAGATATAAATTTATTGGATCCATACCTGAATGAATAACGAGATTCTTATAGTATTCCCCCCTTAAAATAACACGTCCTCAAGTTCACCTTCCAAAGGTGGTGAAACATTGTGTGAGAACAATTCAAGCCACTAAGAACATATTTATGGTTCCCCCTACCAAGTCTCATCATGCATGCAAAAATTATACCAATGAACCCATACTATAGGGATAAACCTACCTTGAAAAAACATCATTCTCTAGTCAATGATGTGCATAAGATAATTCTCAAAGTTATCATCAAAATCTAACTCAACTTCCTTGATATAAGTGGTAAGATATGGTTTGTCATGATACTAGAAAAGATGTAAAACAACTAATACATCATGCATGGAATAATACCTATGAGGTAGTAGTTACTGATAAGATACTGGCCTGACTCTCTCTAGAATCTCAAATGGAATTAAATTATGAGGCAACAACTTTCCTTTCTTCTAAAACCATCTACAACATATCTTGGGCGATACCCAAATGAAAAAACGATCCCAAAATGTGAACTCTAGAGGTCATCGAAGAAGATTAACATAAGATTTCATTTTAGACTGACACGTAGTAATATTCTTTCTGATCACCTAAACCTACTCTGAAGTCACCTGAATGAGATGAGATCCTAGTATGGCTACCACACCTACCTCTGTCCAGCATAGGGCTTAACAACATGGCCTACCATACAAGTCCTCAAAATGATCCATCTGAATTGTTACCTGAAATATGTTATTATAGGAAAAATCTATGAGAGGGATGTGTTTCTCCCTTGACCCTACAAAATCAAGGACACATTCTCGGAGTATAACCTCTAGAACATGTACCGTCCATTCAGATTGTCCATCAGAATGAGGGTTAAAGGTTGTGCTTTAAAGCACCTGTGGTCCCTTAGCCTTATACAATCCATGCTAGAACCATGATTTTAAATGAGCGTCCCTATCCGAAATGATAATACGAGGGACCCCATGGAGTTATATGATCTCACAAACATACATTCTTCCAATCTCATCGACTGAGAATATCTCACAAATAATAATGAAGTGGGATGAGTTTGTTAGTCGGTCAATGATTACCCATATAACATCGCTACCCGTTAGCGACATGGGTGAGATGACTGCGAGATCCATGGAAACATCTTCCCATTTCAATTCTGAGGATATAAGTGGCTGTTAAAATCCTACATGTCTTTGGTTCTCTACCTTCACGTACTGCAAGGTGGAACACCTAGTGATAAATCCTACCATATGATGTTTCATACTAGGCCACCAACATGAGTGTCACATATCTAGATACATCTTCAAGATTCCTGGATGAACTGTGCATTGAGAGGCATGAGACTCTTTCATCAACTCTTCATTTATATATATATGAACTGAGATATGTAAATGGAGGTGCCTGATGTTGTCTACATCCACAGAACAATCTAGAGGCAGGTTGTCTCATGATATACTCTCATAGAGAACCAGGACATTAGGATGTCAAAACTGTATACCCTTAACAATTTTTAGGAGATAAGACGTAACTATAAATTATTAGAGATAAGACTATTCGTGACTATCATGAAACTATAGATTTAGCTCAAAAAAGAGGGTCATTAACTTCCATTCACCACTGGCTTCCCATATATCTTGTGTTTGAGTTTTCTGACTCAGTGCATCTGCAACCACATTTCCCTTCCCTGGCATATAGGAAATCTCAAAATCAAAGGATTGTAGATATTTGACACATCTGTATTGTATGAGGTTAATTTCACATTAAGAAAAGATATATTTGAGGATCTTGTGGTCTGTGTACACCACAAAGTACTCACCCAAATGATAGTGTCTCCAGCAACGTAATTCATGGACAATTGATACCCGCTAAAGGTCGTGTGTTGGATGATTTACCTCTCGAGGCCTCAACTAATAAGATATTTACCCAATGAATTTGTCCTCCTACATCATCATGGATCCTAGGATGATTCCTGATGCATCACAGAAGATGATATAACCTATTCCTGGAACTATAAAAGTCACAATAGGTGCATATAATAGCCTCCCATTCAGCTCTTAAAAGGATTTCTCATATTTTAATGATCATAATAGCATGAAACCCATATTTTTATGATTATTAGAGGTGAAGCAAGGTGGTAAAATTCTGTTATAAAACACCTATAATATCCAGACAGTCCCTATGAAACTCAATATATCAAACACATTCATGGTATTCTCTTAGGAAACTACACTACTAACCTTTTTTGGGTCAATAAATACTCTTGATTATGATATTATAAGAACCATTAAGTGAACATTGTTGATCTAGAAGTGGCATGTAGAAATCTTGGCATAAATGTAATGCTCTCTCAGTGTACTTCAAACGATCTCAAGATGATTGGCATGGTTGATATGAGTGTGAGAATACACTAAGATCTCATATACAAAGACTATGTAAAAAGAGTCTAAATAGGGGTGTATCACCCTATTCATTAGATCCATTTAAACAATGGGCATGTTCGAAAGACTGAGCGACAAAACAAGGTACTCATACAAACCATACCTGATATGGAAAGCTATATGAGGTATGTCTGATGGTCTGACTCGCACCTGATGATAACCCAATCTCTGTTTGATCTTGGAGAAGACCTCTTCTCCTTGGATCTGTTCAAAGTTGTAATATATTCATGGTAGTGGATATTGGTTCTTTACCATAAGCTGGTGGAAACTTCTGTAATCCACACATATACGTAAGTTTCCATCTGTCTTCTTTTAGAAAATCATGGGCGAACCCCAAGGGGATTCATTGGGTTATACGAAACCTTTGGAATCTAAGTCCTCTAAATTACAATTGATCCCATAAAGATCTGTAAGTTCGATCATGTATGGATGAATGGACACTGGAGATACTCCTAGAACAAGATCTATTTCAAAATATACCTCTTTCTCATGTGGTATGCTAGAAAAATCGTTGGGAAATACATTCATAAAACTATCCAATACTGGAGGGAAATCATTTTATCATAAGACTAGATCCTCCATGAAGATATTTTGGATCTCGATGGCCACTCCACCTAGCCCATGATGATGGGTCCATATCTACCAACTTGGACATCCCACTAACCCTTATGTAGATAACTGCTACCCTCTAGTGATGTAAAGGATAACATGTGGTGATAGTAGTCTACAAAAGCGTGATAGTGAAACAACATGTGTATTATGAGAATGAAATCAAAGCATGTCATCTCAAGAACAAAGAGGTTCCATATAAAATGGTTACATCCTACGTCAAGGAGATAGTTACTACACCACCGTATGCCCTCATTTCATACATCTAACGGTGTATTTAGGGTCATTACACAACAGTAATACTTCATCTCAAGTCTGAGACATTCCATGATAGAAACATAGATAAAAGAGTTCAAATAACCTATATAAAATATATCAGATAATATAGAAGATGCCACATGAATAGTACCATGTATTGTAGATGGTCCCACAACACGATCATCGGGTGTTGGTTATAGTGCATGCAACTGACCTGATCCATGACCCTGCGTAACAGATGAACTACCCATATCATAACTGCTCTATTAGTGATGCTAGTGATCAAGGGAATAACTACCATTACCATGAACTCCTCTTCAACCAAACCTACCAGTGTTGTTCCAACTCCCATCCAAACACGATGTAATAGAACTCCCTCCTGAAGGTGGAGTTGGTGTGGATATTTTTCCACTTGAGGATGGTGGAAAGGTCCTATAGAAACATTGAATATTACCCATATGACCCAAATCCAATCACTCGAGTGCATCTCTATCACATTGAGGCTTCGAATTCTCCATTTTTCCACAATGATGAAACACTTTAGATCTATCGAAACATGCACTCTGGTTTTCACTTCTTTAACAATAAACATTAAGGGAATGTTTCTGACCACCATAAGAATTACTATACATTCATGACACTGATCCTTTATACTAGGTAATACTAAAATACCTTAGGTTGTACTCATTGATAAGAGCCTTACTGAATATATTAAAAAAAGAAGGCAGGCAAAAGACATTCACCTGTGTTTGGATGGAATACTGCATCCCATCCTCAATGTATCTAGCACACAAAATATCATCACCAGCTAGAAGTGATGAAAATAACAACAAATCTATGAAATGAACATAATATTCCACAATTGACATGGAACCCTACTCAAGATGCATGAACTCTCTGGCTCTATCAGCTCTCAACGTTTGAGGAAAGAACTGATCCTAGAAGGCAGTCTAGAAAATCAACCTATAGCATTCAGTGATGATGATCAGCCTGGGAAGTCACATCCCATCCATAAGTGGAAGAATGTTTAAGAATATATGTGGAAATATTAACCCTCTACTATAGAGGAATCTACAAATTATCAATGACATATAGGGAAACTTCTATCTAAGACTCAACATCATGCGGACCACAATCCCCGGAAAAGGTAGGAGGATGATGCTGCTGGAACTCGCGAGTAAATTTAGCAATCGTAGGTGAAATCCCTAGAGCATCATGCATAGAATGCATCAAAAATAAAAAATATCATGTATATTGGTATAATTTCCCATATTTTGTACAATAGGTGGTCCCTAGAGTGGAACTCCAAGAGGTAAGAGTGTTGGCTCAGGGCCCACTATGTCTAGAGCATGGTCATCACCAACCTCTTGGTGTACAACATGAATTCATCATAGAAGAATTGATCTAAAATTTACTATAACACATATAAAAACAATCTTATGTAGAATGATAATATCACTAGCAGAAGATTAACATAAGAAAGCTCACTACTTAAGTCCTACCACCCAAACTACCCTCTTAGATGTCCATGTATCAGTATGTTCTCAAGTATAAGTTACATTTAATTTTACATTTAATTACCAGGTTTTCTCCTTTACCTTTCATAAACATGATAAGGTAGGATAATGATGTACAACCAATTAATATGAGATTTCATGATTCAATTAAAATGGATATCCATTTCCAGTGAATTGTTTCCCATACACCTTAACACTGTAAAAAAAACCAATTTATTTATAGCATAATGGCTCTACATAGTAAATTTATCATCCCAACCCATGAGGGCACATAATACTCATGAATTGAGATAAGAAATAACTCAAGAGAAACCAAAAGTAATACATGTACATGCTAACAATCACATCATCACACAACATTCACATGCACATAAATAATGAAAAGTAGTAAAATTAACCTATATGGAATTGCAATATGCATGACATATGAAATCTAAGGGCTTATAATGATGCATGTGACAATTCTCCTTTCCCTCATATCATCGGGCCAAGGATGAAAGAAAATCATCAAAGAGAGTAATAATCAATAACACCACACATCATGTGCATCATCCAATAGTGAAATAATATCAATTGTAATAGGAAAAAGCTGAACACCAATTATAAATTTGGAAACTTGGATTTACCCAAAACATGGGTTCATGATTCCCAAGCATGACTTATGACCATGCCCCAATAATTCTTAATCTTCAATATATTCTCTTAAAATAGTAATGAAATAAAGTAAGAACACCTCTAATACCAATTTGTGATGTCCTGGACCCGGATTCCACTTGATTGGTGTCCCGAGCCTAGTGGGAAACATGGACTCAAGCGTATCTCCATGAATGCCAGGGGTTTCCGACTAGCAGTGGGGGCCTGATGTGTGTCTGTCGGGAGACCATTCCCTCATTACCAATGTGTAGTACAATGGGTGAATATAGAAATAGGGATAAATATTATAAGTAATATAAATAATCAGAAGGCATAGTGGAAAAATAAAAACCAAAATAATTATAAATGAAACAACTAGAATAGAACTCAACAGCTGATGATATGTCATGTGAATTGAAAAATGGAAAATATGGATTCAAGATAGTATGAATTAGATGTTTAAAAATATATAAAATAATTGAAAGACTATCCCAAGCTTGTTGAGAATTGGTGCTGTCATCTACTATTAAGATCTCTCATAAACAGCAAGAAATCATGTGTTTGAATCTGTATGATTCCCTTTTCCAACCCCTGCAACCATGTAATCTACTCCAGGTACCAAATGGAATCTATAGAGTGTGTGAGATAAATCTTAGTAACCCGCCATCAATCATGTCAATAACATCTAGTCCGTGTAATGGAAATGTAATAGTGTGCAACCATGCTTATACATAGAGTAATGTGGTACAATGAAACAAAATACACTTGTATATACTTCAGGCCTCCACTGGTGTCTGTACATGTAACCAATTCATTATTTGATTGTTACCAGTTTATACTATATCACATGTTAAGAATATTGAATGTTCCATGTTATGATAAGGCAACCATTAATGATATTTAATTGGCATGTCCTAAGGTAATAACCAAGGTAATGTAGACCACAAGGGTCACTAACTCGGTAATAACTTTAACCTGGCTTGGGTTAAGAGTGTAATAAAAGGAGAATAGTCCAAGGAATTCTAAAATGAGATGCCTAACAAGTCAAAGGAGTTCATCCAAGGTAAAATGGAACTAAGCAATGACTAGGCCCGATGGGCTTTAACCTATGAACCTACATGTTAATTCTAGATCCAAGGATTGTATCTGAGGAATCTTATGATAATGTGTAAGGGATCCTACAATTTCATACTGGGAATCCAAAAAATAGACAAGTATCGAGATATAGTTGGTTCTCAACCTATGAAAGTTGTATCATTGAATAGAAATGGGGTTCCCAAATGCTCATGGCATTCTCCAATTAGAATCCTTGGTGAGGTCAAGTCAGGCCACTCCTATTTTATGTTGAAGTCATGTAATATTTTATTTGGTTCAATATTTTATTTCATTTGTTTAATATGGTCAAGTAACATGCAAAATTTTAATCAAGTTAATAAGTCCTATCATTTCCCTTTATTAGTGTGATAAGGCCAAGTGGCATGAAACTATTCATTTAATCCATTTAATCATATTTCATATTCAACGTTCATTCTTCTACCTTCCATTAGTGTGGTAAGGGGTGCTATGGATTGGAAACCTTCCATTCATTTACATTTAAGGTGAAGTCATATACTTAGTGTATGTTCCAATTCACATTTCACATTTCGTTGTCAAATTTAAGCACTTACCTTACATGGGTAAAGTAGTGAGCATACATGGTTATTTATATTATTAAATTTTCATTGTAAAGAATCTAATTAATATAGTAATGCATACCCTTAGGAAGGTCAATCCAAGTCGCACCTGAATGGTGGCTTATACATGTCAAATAATAAAATCCAAATTATGGAATAATGTCATACATGGGATGGATAGAGTTATGGGACTAAAAAAAATAATCACATATATGAAAATATTATAACCATACTATTCTAATGATTATAATCATGGAATATAAATTCTATAAACGGCACCCGATAAAATTGGTGGGCCCCACAAGAAAAATCCAAAAGTAGTGAACTTGAGGGTTGAGTTATAGACCACCCCACATAGGCTTTTATAGCTATCCTCATCCAATATCGGCCCTTTATTTGGCTCAGATCAAAGTAGATCTTAGAAAAGTATAAGAACACTCATACCCAAATAACTAGGTTGATAGAAAAAGAGAGGTGGAAAGGCTTAAATATACTAAATTACTTACCATTGCACATCCAACATGATGAATGAAATATTTATTAGATCTTAGATGAAAAATATATCTGTATCCCTATATTTTTCCTTTAAAAAGATCCAAAATGAGAACCATCAAGGGAATTCCAGCAAAAACTCAGATTGGGGAAGAAGGAGGGATCTAATTAGACGATTAAGGGGAAAATTGAAATTTACCCAACAAATTATATTGTGTATGGTTTTTCCACACAGTTTGAAAAACCCTGTGAAAACTATACACGGTTACTTGGGTAGAAGGGGCACTTGTACAATTAGGCCACATGACAATGCACCTAACATGTGAGGTAGCTCTGTCTGAAAAAACACCATCTATATGGTTAGGAAAATCACGTTCCAACCATGTGCCAACCATGCGGCTTGACTAGTATCGCCAAAAAGATGTGTTTAAGGATTTAAATAAGCCACAAAAACCCTTAAAATATTTATTAACAAATTTTGAATTCATATTAGGTTCAAAATAAAGATTTAGACTAAAATTTATAGGATCCATACCTGAATCCAAAAGTAGGTTCTTACAAGTTCTACCCCATAACCCTTCCTGATGAGAATCTACTGAACTATCTCTTGAAAATGGGGTTGATGAAGAACTTTGTTCACAAGAAAGATGGAAGAAAAATTATGTATAAGGTTTTTAAATGGCCCATCTTACCACAAGATAGACACTCAACTTGGTCCATCGAATACTGCAACATTGTTTGTCCCATCCTAGGGCATTGGTATCACCTCACCAGAATTCAAAAAGATATGTTTTGACTAATTTTATCACAATGTGGAAGCTCCATATGATTATTCATACTATTTTTTGATATATTTCTAGATCTCGGGGCTGAGATGCCCTAGCTCGCACCACCCAATTTCCCCAGGTTATGCTCTTTGATTAGAGATTGGTTTTGTATCCCAAATATATTACTCAGTTGAAAGAAATTTTTCTATGATTGGATGTCATATATGAGACTATCCTCAAATCACATGTCCTTCGAAAGATTGTCACCCATCCGAATTTGTGTGACGAACTGAAGCTTGGTAAAATGGTCTATGTATTCCGTAACTAATAGTTCACCCTACTGTAGATGAAAAAAACTCATAGGATCTATCGAACCTGAAATTATTGGGAGAGAAATAGTCATAGAAGTCCATACAAGACTCTATCTAGGCCATATACCGATGAAAATCAATTTGGGTGATAACATCCCACCATCTATTGGAGTAATCACACAACATGTACATAGACATTTTCACCCTCCTCTAAGAAGGCATCATTGTTTCCTTGAAAATAGATAATAAGGCCTCAATCCTTGAATATTCATCCAGTAGTTCGAAATCCCCCAATATCATGTTCTAATTCTTCTAATGAAACTCGTATATAAACTCAGCCATAGTCGGGGCAGGTCACGGTGCCCCCTGAATGGCCTTCATGAACCACATAATGCCTTCATGTAACTGTGCCTCAACACCTACTTCTGGTATAGCAGATAGTGATGTAGCTGGCATTAATGGAGGGTCCACTAGAATCCCATCGCCTACCACCTCTAGAGTATGATCATCACCACCCTCCTAGTGTACAACTTGAGGTCATCATGGTGGCATGCAGCTACCATACGAAACACATGACTCATTTCTATATTATTATCATTTTTTGCAGGTTAAAAGAAAAATATTTAAAAAGGACAGGTTAATGCAATCCTCTATAAGAATGAAACCCTCTACCTACCCCATGGGCTGGGTCTCAGCTTCAAACAAATGGTAGACATAACCAAAATCCAACTAGTATGGTCGTGTTTGGTCACGTTCCCTCTCAAAATCCATTTTATTTTCATTGTCTTCATATTCATTTTCATATCGAACTGAGTTCACATTCACAAACAATTAATTGATACTCATTTCTCTTTTATCACATTCCCTTTAGAATGTTTATTTACTGCCATGCCAAATTCCATTCCACAGGGTCCCATAATCCCCATGGATCAAATCTTAACATCCACCTATGAAACATGATAAACCAATTCACTTTAAATATGAACCATGATCCAAAAATTTCACATCCAAGATGGCCCATAAACCTCAGGGACCAATCCTTGGCACCCATATGTTTCACATGATAAAATATATCAATATACCTTACAAAACAAAATAAATATATATCACAACAATGATCAAAATAGCATACAATCAATGATTCATCCTAAAAGACATGACATAATTCATGGAATGTAAAATCCTGTAGGTTCATATATGATGCATGAAATGGAATACCCTCATCTCACTGGGATGAAACAAAATATTACCCAAAATCATGTCAATAATAAAATCATAAATGAAGTGAATCACCCAATGGTGGAATCAATTCAACTAAAATATTAAAAATCTAGAAAATATCAATTCAATTCGAGGAAATTTGGGTTTTTCCTATATATGGGTTAGCTACGCCCGGTCACAACTCATTAATAAATTCCTTTTCATTCCTATCCCTTTCTATTATCTCTATATAGTAATGAAATATAGAAAACAACTCCCTCAGATACAACTTTTTATCACCCTGGTTCCAGATTCCTCTCAAAGGTGCTCCGTACCCAGTTGGCCACATGGAATCAAGCACATCTCTCCAAAAGACATAGGATACCGACTAGTAGTGAGGGCCTATGTGTGTCAGTGGGGAAACTATTCCCCCATTAGAAGAGTGTAATAAAATGAAAAAATGATAAAATTTCAACAGTGGATATATTAAACAATAAAATAGTAAAAAATAATGGAATGGTGATAGTATTAATAAATCCAGAACATCATAATATTACATGCCACATGATTCTAAGAAAACAAGAAAAATAGGTACACAATAGTAAAATACAATACATGGTGCAAAATTGAAAAAAATAGAAAATAATCCCAATAGTATTCAAAGCCACAACATTGTCACAATCTCTATTACTCATAAACAACAAATCAAGTACCTATAGAAGGGTGATTTACCTCATCATTACCTACAATTATATACTCTTTAAGGGTCCCAAAAAGTATCCCGAATAGGGCATGAGACTAAATTCCAACAGGAAACCACCCAAGGTCTATGCCAATCAGTCAATGAATATAAATACAATAGTGTTCAATAAGGAAAATAGTAATCAAGGAAGTACTCCAAAGTTAACATCCTATATGTACTCAGTTTCATTTACAATCATTTCATTTAGTTCATATTTATTTAATTGTTCAATTACATTGAATTTTTTGTCCTTGGGATTTGGATCAAGCCCTTCATCGTCCATGTAACTTGAATCACAGGATATGCCTAAACAACAATATAAAAAATCATATTTAATACCAACTCCAATATATTGCTTTGGCTTATGGAAACATCATAATTTATTTCATTTATAATTAAATTCTGTTCCTAATCCCAACCTTGACATTCCTAATATGAAATTCATGTATCACTCTAGGTAAAATATCAAACAACACCCTAAAATCCCACCCCTGGAAAAGCTCTCAAAAACCTAGTATAGATCTACATGAGGAATAATGTCCATGACAAATGATTCCATCCTTGGTGGTCCATTACGAGAGCTCGAGTATCACCCAATAATATAATAGTCAATTGCATTTGATTCTATCCATGGAATGATCAAAATAATACACATATCAGTTAACATACATGTCTGGAAACAATGAGTCTATCAATGGCATCCCTCAATGGATCCATGTATCACTTGTGGATTGATAAACGTTCAATGAAATGATCTTGTCCATGGAATTCTATTTTCAATCCACATATCACCCATGGTGTATAATTCTATAGGCATAAGAGTCCATCCATGTGATTTCATTCTGAATACATATATCACCCTTTCATGTTACTCATATAATACATTTCTATTTCATTTTAACAATTAATTAAACATTCCAAGGATAAAACAAAGGAATTTTAAATAAATCACCTCAAAATATGACTCAATCAAGGAACAACCTCAAAGGATTGGCATTTCATTTACCAATATGGAAATAACATGATAATGAGCTCCCCATCCTTAATAAATCTATTACATATCATGGTCTCAACAAAACTCACACATGAAGTTTTGTATACATGGTATCACATCCATAAAAAATGTACCACAAGGTATAAACACCCTTTAACTCACATAGACATAGAAATTATAGGGCCATTCAAATACTCACACGGAAAATTTCAATATAACAAGCCTAAAAAGCCTATAAAGATTTCACATGGATTATTTATCATATATCTCACATGTAAAAATCAATGATAAGAGTAATACAGGCTAATTGCATCAATTCAAGGCATAACCACTACTGCACTCACATGGACAAGGAAAACATGCTTTAAACATCAAAGGAATACATTGGTCAAGGGGAACGTCATTGTTCCCATACCATTAATTCATATAATTTACAATTCAAATCATAAATAAATTAATCAATTTGAATTATGTACCAATTCACAAATGACACCACATGATCTTGGGGTAAAAGGCCTGATTCAAAGGAATATAATGAAAAAAGACATCAAAGGTCAATTTTAAAAAACAAAACCCAGAGGTGCGGTTTACTCAAGGTATACAACCAATAATAGGCATGATTAATATTCTATAACTAAATAAAGAATACCTATAAATTCTAGGATATAAAGTCAATTTAGGGGACACATAAAAATTAATCATGTGGATCCCCAGAATACATAAATATCTCGACTATAATCGAAGAGCACAAGACCACCGACCGTAGGTCCGTGCAAGATTGGTTGTCCAGTATCAGGCTCAGATTTAACCTAGATTGGATAAAATATAAAGAATAGACAAAGAACAAAAAATTAGGGCATATTAGCATAAATCCAAAGAGCAAAAAAGTCCAAAATAACCGAGAATGACTAGAAGGAAATTATTTCCTTACCATTATGGATACAAGGAAATGAACCTTGATTGAAATGAAGTCCATACATAGAAGAGATCAGAAAACTACACTAGGAACTAAGGAGGATCTTCCATGAATAGTGGTTTTTGTGCAAAGGGTATGAACTTCAAATTATATTTAAAAATAATTTCAAAATTAATAATAAATTATGAAAATTCCAACATAACCTAGGTCTCATGGATTAGGTTCATGGTTTGCAAGTCCATGCATCGGGTGTCCATGGATTCCTCTATGACAAGGATAATTCACACAATTTTCCCACATTATTTTCAAATCGTGCATAAACTGTGTGAAGAGAATCTATAAAGTTATGAAAAAACTTTATACCTATCCACACAGTCGTGAAAATCCTGTCGCACAATTGTGCGGATCCTCCCACACAGTTTGCACTAACTATGCAGCAACCACTTTTCAAACAAAACATGGGTTCTAGGATTTGAACCGACCCCAAAAACCAATTATCCCTCTAGTAAACCAACATGAATAGACATTAGTCCATATTTAAGAAAATAAACAGAGAATTGATGGAAAACTAGAGATCTATACCTCAAAGAAGAACAAGTTTCTTACATACATGATTCATGTATTGAGAGTGTTTTATAAGAAAAGAAATTACATTTTTCATTTTAGTTCCCATATAATTTTATTTATTAGGAGTATATTCATTTTAATTACCATTAAATTAAATGTTAACATAGTTAATTTTATTTCCCCAAACTAAATAAAACAATAAAAAATATTTTTAAAAATAGTAATCACAGTGGGAATCTATATAGTCATGAAAATATATTATAGGATGTATAAATAGTGACACTGTTTGATTATCTTCTTTAATAAAAGTCCATATTCTATTAAAATATTTATTAATGGTTCATAATGAAAGTATAAATTTACTTAATAATGTCCCTCATGATTTTCAATTGAGGTGTGCAGTCTTAGGCCCACTCATCAAACACCATTGGCGATTGAATTAATACCCAATCAATATTTTTTTAGCATTTTTACCCATAGGTTCTTCTATTCCACTTCCATATCTACATGAGAGTATCCCAATGTGGATGAATTTTCTATGAATACAATTACGTTTTTTCTATAATTTATAATTTTCAGTAAAAATAGGCGTATCCTTAGTGTTCTTGCTAAATATTTCTCATCTTAGTTTCAAAAAAATCTAACCCATTCTCTAATGCCAACTAATGTGCCCCAAGAATTACATTTGTAGCTATTAAATCTTATTAGATTAATATTCACTATATAACATTATGATATAATCTAAGAATGATTTTTTTTATAACTTTGGAAACATAGATACCTAACAAATTTAACACAAATATGATCTATATTATCTCCCACAATGTTCTTTACAACTTGAACCATTCTTAGACATATCAGACATAAATTGTTTTTCCATATCCTTTAAATGAGGAATCATAATAATTATTGAGATCATATAATCAGTAGTGGTAAACAAGGGAGATATTGGCCATTGAAAATTTAGTAATAATAACATGAGAATAAGGTTATAAATCCATGATATTAAAATTTGAAAAATTACACCAAATGTTTCATTTATCACAATCATGAGTCATGTAATATATCATTAATTTTTATAATTAATGAATCATAAAAAAATATTAAATCATTATATATGATAGCCTAAAATTTTGTATAATATCATTTCATAAAAGATTGGGATAATGTGTCACATAATCATAATCATAGAAGTTATATTCCAAGGATACCCATTGAGAAATTGACCACATGTTAGGAATGTGTTAACCTCCATTGTACCTTATTTTGGTTTGGGATAACATCTCATATTCCCATATTTTTCTAGGGACCACATCCCATATACCGTTTTATCTCATTAAAAATTATCCTTCACCGAATACATTTGATGGCTATAATGGACTCACCTATCACATAATCATAAACCATTCATATATATTTGCCTCAATACTAAGAAAACAATTATCATTTCATTATATCTTATCTAATTGAATTGAAAATGGGTTTCATTAAAATTTAATCATAATAATAATTAACCATCCAAAGAATTATTATGTATGGTTTCATAGGATCATATGACCAATGAACTAAAATTAATATCAAAAGAATTTATCATAGAAGAAAAAGTTTCTTTAAAAGATAACTGGTGTATTTATTAGGAAAATACCCTTTTTGTTTTGAAATAACTAATTTAATATATATAAATTCAATAAATATTATTAAAAGTTTTTTATTTTTAATGAACCACAAAATTGATTAAAGTAATATTCAAATAAAATAGTATTCATGATAGTGGTAAAATCCTTTCATGCACTATTGGTTGAAATAGTGATTCTATTCAGAAAATTGGTAAAAATATTCCCATTAGGAAAAAAGGAGGATTCCTTTTAAAAAGAATTAAAAAAACTCTATAATGTGTAAATATGTCATCAATAAATAATTTAATATTAGTAAGAACATTCCTAATATCATTTTAATGAAAATGTGGTCTGGAAATAAAATAATTCCAAACCCAATTAAAAAGAATTATGACAGTCCATAAAAAACCTCTTTTGGAATTTTGAGCATTTGGAGAGACAATAATGAATGGAAAGCTAGTAATTTACAAAAAATAGGAAATCCATAGAGATAATATTTATAAGAGATATGTTGAATAATTTCATTATCAGATATTTAATAATAATAAATCCACTAAAAACATAGAATGTAACAAGAAACCCATTAATTAAGTTTGACTTGAATCATAAGTTATCTAACCTCCTATGTATTTTTTTAAATTAATTATAATTATATGCCAAAATGGTCATATCCTGAACCAACAAAACCATATTTTTAAAATTTTGTTCATTTTTTGTTTCTTTGATTTTACCCATTATTTTTTTGGAGAAATGGATTTTTTCATGCAGGGAAAGAAGGTGGTGTATATTAGGCACATGGTTAGTAGAAAACATGAAACATAACCTTTCAAAACACTAGACAGTATGTAATTCAAGGTCTAAATTCATGGTGTATGGTCATGAGCCATCTCTCTTACAATAATACAGCCTTGAAAGAAGTACTATCCACCACACACAGTTAGTTTCATGACTGTGTAGCCTCTACCCGAAAGGAGTGTTTCTTCTTACACCTTTGGAAAGAGGCTCCCCCATGGTTTGAAGATGGTCTAGATGACCATGTGTCCAAAATATTCATCCTTCCATACTATTTAAAAAGATGTAATTTACCATTTCCCTTCAATTTTTTTAATCCAAAACCCTTATCTTCCTCTACCATTTGACCCATAGTAGTTGTGGATACTCCCCCAATCCTTTCCCATCTATCCTCATCCATGGTCACATCATTGGTTTTATTAAATATTTGACCTGGATCTTCAAAGGAATTCCTTCATTGGCCTTCCTACATCCTTATTCATTCATTTATTCTTATTATTTTTCATTGTAGGGTTTCTATGAACTTTTTTTGTTAAGTGGTGTTTAATATAGTTTTTTTTGTATTTAAGTTCCTCCTTGGGTCCTTTTTAACTTTTTGTTTATTTAGAAGTGATTTTGAGTTTTCATCTCCATGAAAATAATGATTTGTGGTATGTCTCCCTATGTACAATCTTTTTAACAAGAATTCCAAGATTTCTTGGTGTTTTAAATGAATGTTTTATTGAGATATGAAATTTAAATACTTTTAAATTTTAAAGATCCTTTGACTTGGGTTCTCATTGATTATATAAATGTTTTTTCAATCAATTACCATTTATTGAATTAATTTCACGACCTCTTTGAATATTTTATTGAATGGAAATACATCCCAATATATCAAATGATTTTCAAAATTGTTCTTAATTTTCCAATTTTTTTTCTTAAGATACCACATAGGGTTTTCGTTTGATAATATGTTTTATCCTATTTTTAAATGAAATAAGTTTTCATCGATGGTGAGGTATGATTGGAACCTTGACTGATTTTATTAGAATTGGAAAACCCCTATTATGACATGCCATATGGTTTGGTAATGTAAATGGTGTGTTATAGTTGGGATTCATATTATCTGAGGGATGGGGGGTCAAGTTCCATTCATGTATAAATTTAAATGGGAGTTCACTTGGAGATTAAATGTGGGAAGTATGTTATTTTTAGTGATTTTTTATGTATAAATGTTATTGCTTTAAAAAACACATCTCTATTTGATGGTCAGAAGATGACTTGGTTGTTAGGTGGGAGCATATGTACACATGTTGCACTAGTTGAGATTATACAATGGCTATTGGAAATGATTAGGCATGTTGAATACAATGTGATGCGTTCCTGGGTCGATCCAATTAGGTTGTTGTGAAGTGTTTGGGTAATGATTTTGGATAATTACTGTTGGTAGAGTTTTACCATTATCTGAAAATTATATCCTCATCCTAGGCTGTCTTGACCAGTACCTCATATCCCATTAAATGTGATTTATATGTATAATAAATTTTTATTTTTTCTAGAATAATTCTAAAATGAATCTCTCTCTTTTTTTCTTTATTAAAACACATGTTCCAACATATGTAATATTTTAAATGAATTTAATGAAAATTTTTCTTTTTATTTTCTAGAAACTATTTTTGAAATGTATATTGTGTCTTCCAACCCCTCACCCATTTGATTTGGAAGAGGAAATGAGTGTTACTAGCCGTAGGTGAATTCCCCAAGACACCAAAGACTACCAATAAATTCCAATAGATTCATAAAAATTTGGGGGATGATTTTCCTTTTGAAAATCAACCAAAAAACCATAAACAAAAAAACCACTATATGATGCATGATTACAATGTAATACAACTCAATATATGACCACAATATCATGAAACAAAGAGAAAACCAATACCAACAAAACTCAAGACACAAAATTCATCAACTCAGCATCCCCCAACATGATCTAATGTCCAAATCTATAGGCCATTCCCATTTTATCATGACACATCACTAAATAAATGGGATACCTTTCCATTACATGTGTCTTGATTTATAATATATTTAAATGCATTGATGTTATCAAGAAGGGACTGAGCATAAAACTTAATAGGATTTCCCTAATGAATTCATATCTCACACAACTAATATTTGAAAAATTTATCACATTTATATAATTTATTTTAATGAAATTGAAAATATTTTATACCAAAAAGAAAATTATTTACAATAGTTTCAATTTTCCGTGTAAATAAACTAAAAACCATTTAAAATAATTTCTCAATTTTCATTTGGAATTACTCATTCAAATCCACAAACCCACACATGTATTCCCTGGTGACCGTTCCATACTCTTGAGCAGCCTCTCTTCTATATACCAAGTCTTCCTAGGGTAAATATATACCATGTTCCCAAATGTCACACACCCCTTACATAGGAAATCATCAATGTAATTTAACCCATTCCAATAGTTAATACCAAATACCATTCTAAAAAAATTTATCCAAACCATTTTAATAAAACAATCATTTTATTTAAAACATTTTCCAACCAATTTTCTATGAATAAAATCCTAATAAACTCTTTAAAATACTCATTTCAAATTCATGAAATAAATTTCACCTTCCACAAAACATCCCATTTATATAATTTCATAAACCATTAATAAAGAGGGACTCTATCAAACATTGCACATATATATGACATTTTAGTATAATTAATTCAGTCAATATGAAATAATGACTTTCTGTTTTAATATGATAATTCTAGAGTGAATCCACCAACCTCTTAAATGATGTAAAATATAAAGAATGACACAAAACACATAAAACATCCATTAAACATCATGAAATGTCCTCTGATATTGTTCATTGTCATCTAAATAGCCATATATATTCATTATTGTCATAAAAACATGAATTTATCACCAATAAATTTGATTAATGAATCTAAAAGAGGGAGAAGAATAATAATACTAAGGAAACACCCCAAGAATGAGCCCTTAACAAGGATTTCATGCCTCCAACACACATAAAATACCCAATTTATTACTACTGAATGGAGATAAAGGGTCTCTATTACCTTTGGAAGGATTTGAAATTGCGTTAGTGTCTAATTATATGAAAAAACTATTAAGTGGGTAAACTAAGGTAGATCAAAAAAATTAAATTATTATTTTTAATGGTGTATGTTTATGGTTCATGGTGAGGATAAAATTTCACTAACCATATTATAGTCTTTAAAAACCCCTCTCATAGTTTGATCACATGGTTAGACAATACAGGCACTAAACACATTGAACACCTCTATCCCACTTTATCCATTTCTCCTAGGTGGTAGCAATGTTTGGCCAGACCATAGGACTAATTTTTCACCTATATAGTTCCAATTGTTTTAGTTTCATGGTTTCGTAGGATATTCTCACAACTTATACTAGTTGTTCTCAAACCATTCACCTATAAAAAAATGTACCAAAAACCTTCTAAAACTACTCAACCCATCCCAAAACCCATCCCTCTTACATTATATACATAAAATAAAAAAAATAAAGGGTTAATACATAAAATTGGGAATGCTACATAAATATAAAGTGATTATTCTTAAAAATAGAAATTATATTACTTGATTTTGAAAGTAATCTAAAACCATAATTTCATATATCATAATTTCAAAATTGTATGATCATTAATCACATTAAGGCTAAGTTATAGGGAATTTTTTTCCTTGGAATTTCATCCAAGCATATCAGTTATCACTAATAATTTTTATAGCTTTTCCCAGGATTATTTTTTCTCTATTCCAGATCACATATGAAGTGAACAAGTTTCTTTGGTGTGTGGTGACCCATGAGGTCACATGAAGATATGATCTATTTTTATTTCATTCCTTATTCTAGAGGATCCTTTGATTTTTTTGGTTTATTTCTCATTTATGGGATAAATTTTTCCCATGTAAATACATTTGATGGCCTATACTAGTATCCATACTAAAATGACTAGGAAAACCTCTTGGGCCTTGTCATAGGCCAAATATGGTGACCCGTTTGGGGCTGAATTGAGTTTGTTCATGAACAAATTGCACGAGATAATTTTAGCCCTTATTATTCGGGTATGTAAGGTATTTATGAACTATGATTTTTTGAATTCAAATGTTCATTCATGGGTGGGTGATTGATCTCCACTTATTTAAAAGGACATTGAAATTTCAAGGGTGGGCCTGTGTGGTCTTACCTCAAATTCCAACCTTGTTCCTCAGGTGTTTTCGAGTTTTTTATGACTGTTTGACTATTTTTAGTTTATATTGATTATTTTATTATTATCTTGGTGAGAATAAAAGGGATTCATGGTTTTTATACATGGTTTAACAAAATATGTGATAAACACAAAACTACCATAGTTAACCTCTATAATTCTTACATGAATGGCACATGGTCTGCCAAACCATGTGGCTGAGCCACATATAGCTATTATTTCACTATTTTTTGGGATTTTTATCTATTGAGTTTTGATTTTCCATTTTTTAAATATGGTGTTGGTTTTGGTTAGTTTTGAGGTGATTCTTATGTACACTAAACCCATAAATGGATTATTTAAAATGTTTTCAAAAATCAATATTTTGGTTTTTGAAAATGAAATTGATTTTTTTATAATGAAAATAGGATTGTTTGGGGTCTTTAAATGTTTCATAAAATGTGTAATGGGATTTTAATTAGGAATTTGAAACTTGGATAAAATGTCTTGTTTTTCAAATTGGAATATCTTATTTTGATTTTTTTATTCTTATGGATTCTCACATATATGTAGAGGTAGGACATGTGCGGATTTATAGCTATGATTGAAATAGAATGTTTATTTGTGGGGTTTTATAGTGTACCATTGGTTAGGAAAAATCAAATTTTGGTTGGTCTTGGCTTTCCAAAATGTCCTTTTTTGTATAGTTCATCATTTTTTTATTATATTTGATTTCATTTTTTGGTCTTTAATTTTTTTGAAAACAAGTGTGACTTTGAAATTTTGTTTGATTATTGGTTGTTTCTTTGTTATTGAGATGCAGAGGTTTTTGTTGTGTTTGGATTTAGACATGTGTTCCATATTTTTAGGGTATTCACACATAGAGTTCAATATTATTATGAAAAATAGTAATGATTAGTCATCTCGATGATTTGTTTTTGGTTGATTAAGTTATTCTATAGTCATTTAGTTCATTTTAGATATGGATCATGATGGTCCTTAGTACTTGGAATTCGTCATGAATATTCAAGAGTCAAAACCTCATTATTTCATCAAGCACCATAGACTGGGAAATTCGAGTAATGGTTTTCGAAGCACTAAGGATATCTTCATACAAATTAATATCCATATTATACTTAATACCATGTTTGTGACCATTATTACTGAAGGATTAGGTCAAAATGGTGGAAGTATGTTCACCAGTCTAGACAAAAAAGTCTATACTAAATGGAATGCTTCTAGGACTTATTTATTAGGATGTATTTATCTAACATTGTTAAGGAATCAAAGGAGATATAGTCGTACCATATCATCCATGGAGAATCAGTAGATTTGAGTATGATAAGTGGTTTTATGAGTAGGGGTTTGAAATTATGAAACTTTCTGATGATGGATCCTTATAGATTCAACTCTTTGAAATAGGCCTTTGACTAAAACTGTTTTAGATAATATCTTACTTTCCTGACATTTATGAATAAGTGGTGAGGAAAAATTCTTCGATTGAGTATAGTTTAGCTAGAGATCCAGAAATTATTTTTATCTCGTATTACCACGGGAGTAGTTGTGGTGGTTCCAGCAATGTTAAAGGAAAGATCATTATGTATGGAATGTCTAGAAGTGATATTAAGGGACAATCATGTTTATTCTCCCCAAGATCATCCATGAGTCACTTGGTTGTGTCATATAAGTGTGGGAATGTTGGTAAAAAGAAGTAATAATTTCCTAAATAACTAAATACTTATTATACCTTTGTATTTCAGGTATATATACTATGGGGTTTTTATGTTGTTTCTAGGAATAAATGTGGATCTAGATCCACACCTTCATAGGTCCCCAAACTATTTGGAAATTAATGGGTCAATTTAAAATCCTTTTTAGAGTTTTTTTCCTAATTTTTTTTTCTGATGTTGATCATGGTTATGTGGTCCATTATTGGATATGAGGAGTGATGTTTTATGTATTTTGGAAAATTATGAATCTTATTGTTATGGAATAGTGTCGTTTATTGTTTTGTGTCTCGTACATTATAACTTTGGTTTACATAGAAATTTCAAATATCTTTTTGGTTTAAGGATCCAATTTTAGAACAATGTTTTAAAAATGGTGGGGATGACACCATGGAAGTGATCATGGGTAGAATAGTTTGGCATTTATTTTTTATGGACAATTCCTTTTCCCCAACCCAATTGACCCCAACCATGGTAATTGGTTAAGCTATTTTATGATCCATGTGTTATATCCTAGTATAATTTAGCAAAACACACAATAATATAATTCCATGGTTTATAATCTAGGGGTTTTGTGCTCTTTTTTTAGAGCATGTAAAGTGTTGTAAGCCCCCTAGTATTCAATCTTTTGTGAAGTAGTTTTTGTTCTTACAACTTTTGGTTGTTCCTTTTGATATACAATCGGTTACTTGAATATTTTATTACCAGATTAACTAGATTTTATATTTATAGCTTTTTTATGTGGATTTGAATCGGTATTCATTGGTCTTTTGTTGGTTGAGTTTTCGTTTATGTGGATTTCATTGTTGCATTGTGTTTTGGTTGGTTATATCTTTTGGGACTATCTCAGTGTATAATGTGTCAATGGTGGAGACAATTTTCAAACCCCAACACCATAAAATAGTATTTTTTTTAACTTTTTGTATTTTTGTTTCATTTTTTTCCAATAGTTTTGGAGAAATTGTGGTTTTTTGGTCGGGAAGATTATGGTGCGCAGTTCTCAAAAACCATGCAACCTAGACAGTGGATTATTGAAGGACACAGAGATATGCACACAGATGTGTACCATTACCCATACAACCTTTCAGCCTATGTATAAGATTTTTACACCCCACATTGGTAAATAGTAAACCATTAAGAAACTCCTAGTAAGATTAACAACATTTTTCTCTTTTTGAAAGGGGCCCTTGCATGACTGCTGCACAATCTATCAGACCATATAGACAAAACATTCAGCCTTAAAAATCAGATAAAGAGTGGTACTTTACCACCATCCCTTCACAAACACCCCCTTATTTTTCCACCATTCACCCCCTAGTTTTTGTGAATCTCTTTCTACACCTCTCCCCATGGTTTATTGCCTCCTCCATGGTGAGATATTGGGCTTTATTTAGGATTATAGGATGATCTTCAAAGGAAATCCATAATTGTTCATCCTATTACATTATTATTCAATTTTATTCTTTGCCTTATTCCTCCTTGGGTTCTAATAACATAACGTTCTTGTTAAATTGAGTTTAAAGTGGGGGTTTGATCTTTTATCATTCCCCATGGATCCTTTTTCACTCTTGTGAATTTTAGAATTGATTTTTAGCTATAATAAAAATGAAAACCAAGATTTTACCATGAATTATATGATTTCATGTTGTTTTATTATTATATTTAATGTCAATTCTATTTAGTTATGGTAGTCCATGTAATTGGGTCCTTAATTTTTCTTCAAACATTTTCTATACACATTTACAAGGATTTCATTGATTTCAAGTATGTTTTTATTTTTTAATGGAAATACATCTCAGTAGTTGAAATGATTTTAAAAATTGTTTTTCCTTGGTCTAATAAGTTTACTTAAGATCATGCATTTGGTTTTTATATTGAGAACATTTTCGAACATTTATTTGAAATGAAATAGGTTTTCATAAGATGATGAGCTCTGGTTGGATCTTCAAATCATTTTAAAAGAATTATAAAATCCCTCCTAATCCATGTCTATTGTTTTTGTTATGTGAAGTGTGTGTTAAATGTGTGATTCATTCTATGTTCTTGATAGATGTTCTTTTTTTTAGGTGAGTAATGTGAAATGGGGATGAACTTATAGATAGAGGGAGAATGTGGAATGTGGGGGAATTCTTAGTGAAAAATAAGTGATATTTATTTATGTTATAGTTTAAAATAACTCACCTAGATTTAATGGTCCTAGGAAGACTTAATATGTTAGGTGATAGGCTATGTACATATTATATAATAGTTGAGATTATTCCCTTGATAGTGTCCTAGAGTATGTAACCCGACAACTAAGGGATATGACCCCTATTTGATACTGTGAGCACGTCTTCGTGTGTTTGGGAAATGATTTTGGATAACCAATCCTAGTAGAGTTTTATCATTAGTTTGGAATTATATCCATTTACTAGGCTGTATCGACCACCACCTAAGATCCCATAACACTTACTTTAATGTATTATAAATTAATATATTTGAAAGAATCTATATAAAGTGACACTCGTGTTTAATTCATTATTAAGGAACCTATTTTATCACTAATAATACTTTAACTGAATTTAATGAAAAAATATCTTTCTATGATTTGTAAAATGTTTCAATATGTAAATAGAATGATATTATTCATGAAAAAGAAAAAAATGTCACTAGTTTTGGGAAAGTATGTAAAACCATTTTTTCATATATATATATATATATGTCATAGTAGAAATATTTTAATTCAAATTAATGTTATGGAATAGTTATTTTTTTTATTTTTTACATCCATATTGAGAATATCGGTGCTCAAACCTAAATTTTTAATCATTTTTCACCTTTTGGTTTTTTCTGTCCTGGATCGATTATGGGGAGAACATAGTTATTTGGTGGGTAGTGAAATATGATGTCACATGTATGTATGTTATTGTTTTATTTATTTTAAATTGAAATTATTTATTATCTTCAATTTTACATTATAGGATAAACTGTTTCCACTTATATAACATTGATGCCCCACACTAGTTTCTAGACTCGGAGGATCGAGAACGTCACTCGGGCATTATCATCAGCCAATTATGATAATCAGTTTGGGGTTTAATTGCATATATTTTATCCAAAAAAATATTCAAACCAATAAAATAATATGTATCTTAAATATGATATCATTGTT
The DNA here is from genome assembly GCA_963277665.1 of Viscum album. Taxonomy (NCBI): domain Eukaryota; kingdom Viridiplantae; phylum Streptophyta; class Magnoliopsida; order Santalales; family Viscaceae; genus Viscum; species Viscum album. The sequence continues at coordinate 775,049,237 of OY728138.1, forward strand.
CATTAACAATTCATAATTTCAATAACTGTTTCAGTTGATAACTATTTCATTTTTCTTGTTTGTCTTAATTCACCTGTGATGGTATTTGTATCATGATCATGGTTACATAATATTTATAATATGAATAATGATATAAATATAATACATATTTATTAAATAAATATTTATAATCATCTATTTTTTATATATTAAAAAATTATTTACATTGTTCTTCAAGACGGTAGTCCATACTTACGCAAGAACATGATTTTCATTTTCTAATAAAGAGAGTAGAATAAATATAAAAACAATTTTATCCTTAAATAATAATAATAATTTCATAAAAATAAATTATATTTATTGAATCCATCATTTTATCCATCCATTTTAGGTGGTGATGGAAAAATGATTCATATCATTATGTGGATGAGGTAGTCCACATGTATTTACGAGTGATATATTCATTTCACATTTGATGTAAATGAGGTGTAAAATGGTTGTATCATCAAAATAATAAAATATAAAAATATTTATGATACTATAATTATCATTTCATGACAGATACAATAGTTTTATAGAATTTGTAATAAGAAATACAACTAAATTATCTTGGTTACAATGTATTCATATTCTTTGTGATATCTCTTTTTCATTCACCTTAAGCCTTGAAATATTAATATTAAGAGAATACATGGGGATATAAGATTATGTTAAGTAATATATTATTATTTTTTTGGTATTATCATAGATATAGGGCTAAAAATTCCTGAATAAGCGAGTAGAGCGAGTGTCCTTTTGTATTTGTGGGAGAGGACGATGATGGGATTTCATAAATGATTAAAATAATATAACATCACATTATATGTAAAGTTGAATAAGATGACCAATAAATTTAAAATATTATAATATAAGGTAGAATGTATTCCTAGAAAAATAATTAGAAAATTTTAGGTGACACTCCCATCCTTATCTATTTCTTCAACTTCTAAGATAAACCTATTTTAACCTTAACCATGGTAAAAAAATTACGATTAATACAATTAAATATGATAATGATTGAAAGTGTCATCCCTTAAAAATATAAAAATTATGAATTAAAATAGATAAACCATTTTATAAAAATGAATTTTTATATGTGGGAGTAATTAATTATAATATATATTTGTAAAATGAAATAAAAACCCTTTTTCTAAAAATTAATAATTATAAATAATAAGTAATTTATGTTATTTCCATGAATAGTAAAAACTATAAAATAAATGTTACCATATGTTAGTTATAACATAATATATTAATTTTATTAAATTTTTAATCAAATAATTATTTTTTTAATTTATTATGATATAAACATGTTACTAACTTAAAACCCAATTTATGAAAAAAAACTTTTTACCATTAGATGAATTTATCTTCATTAAATACCATTATGTAAATAATTTATTGACGATTATTCATATATAATAGTAAATTATGATCTCCTTTAAATAATGATCAATATATGTGTTCAGTTAAAAAATCCATAACACCTAGAATAATATTTTTCTTTATAAAAATTGGTATTGTAATTATGAAATTTTTTTATTAAAAATATATTGGCTATATCATCATAATTTATCAATACATTTTAATATTTGAATATGTATATATATATATTTCATAATTGTATTATTCATATTCATACCCTTCAATCCAATGACTAGTTTTTAAAAGTATATTATGTCATGGGTGTATTTAGGATTGAGGTTGTCAATAATGTAAGTTATGGAATGATTCTTGTTTATTTCAACGGAAATACATATTAATTATTGGGGTGTTACATGAATCATCTAAAATTTTATTAAAAATAAAATAACTTTTTTTCCAAAATATCAATCCCATCAACATTAAATATTTAGAACTAAATATATATTTTTCCATCTTCTTGATTTCATCACATAATCTCAGATATAGTAACTCCAATAACTATTAAACTTGTACCATTATATTATTAAATATTTCATAATAATAATTAGATCAATAATCATTCAATAAACCATGATCCTAAAATAAACAAGAATCATTATTTAATTAGTAAAAATATTTATAATAAAAACTATTCATACCTTCCGCTAGAGAGATGTTCGAATAAATAAAATTTATCACATTATCTCCATAAACATCTATAATTTGTCTATTTTCCAAATATTTTTTTAAATTCATTCAATTATCCTTATTAATAAAGGATTTTTATAGGAAAAATATGACAAAAAATATCACATAGATTAAATCATAACATAAAAAATCATAAAATATAGTATTATTCTTGATTCATACTTGTATACTTGAATTTTTTGGGAGATATCTTAAGAGGGTTGTGAATTTGAGTATATAAAACCTATTCCAAAAAACTAATTAATCATATAAATTAGTAATTATTAATATTACAAGGACTTTAATATTATTAGGTTCATATTTATTCTCCACCTTTAATGGCGGTCCAATCAATATTTCCTCTATATTTTCCTTTATCGAATATAATTAATGATTACATAACCCACCCAATATTTTTTTTTCATATGGAGAATATACTATTTATACACACAATACATATGATTTTACTTAGTTCACCTAATATGGGATAAATCTAAGTATAATACAATAATAATGTTTTAATGTATCAAAATCTAAAAAATTTCTTTCAATGGCGGGGTTAGGCATGATCACTTCATGAAAAAGTCCACTTACTATGCAATGGTTTGTGGATTAAGCAGTACCTCTCATGGGTAACTCTATATTTCCCCTATCCATGATCACTGCTAATTAATTTAAAAACATATCCGAAAATAATTTTTATGTATAAATAATATCATAATTTTTCTTTATTCACAATGTGTTTATGGGTTATCTGTGATCATTTTTTTTCTAATCCTTATTCATTTAAAAGGTTTCAAAATTACAGTAAATTAAGATTCACATTTCATTAGATAGATATTAAATGATCTCATATGAAATAAACTAGTTCTTATTATTATTTAATATATTCAAAGAGTTTCAATGATATATTTTTCATTATTTTTTCATCCACCTCTACTTTTACATAGTAGAATCCGAATTTAGTAATAGAGATAATTAATATCTCTCTATATATGGGATAGATTTCTCTATAATTTAAATTCATTCATTATAATCTAAATTCACTTGTTTCCATTCATTACTATATTTTATTATTATTGAATACCTAGGGAAAATCATACTGTTCACACTCTTTAAATACATGAAAAACACTTCACATTTGAGTTACAAGATATATCTCATAAGATATGAAATTTAAAACCGATAATATTTTAAATATTTCCAAATTTTTTAATTAAACTAGTCATCAAAGCACAATCCTTCCATCATCCACTATTTATGGAACAATATAATTTATATTCTTTAGATTATGGATTGATTACATACTAAATACATATATTCATTCTATTAAATAAATTATAAATATTCATCCATGGTGGAATGACCTCAAACTAGAGGAAAAAAAATTCATGGTCTCTATGTTATAATAAAAACCCTTATTTCATAGTTAAGCAATGATGTTGTGATATGATGTTGAACCCATAAACCAAGCCACCTTTATCACATAGCCATTATTATTTTTTGTTTTAAACTCTTCACATTGATGACTTAAAATATCATCACGCTATAACATGCCTAGTACCGAATCCTCATATAGTTTTCCTTACAACATAATATTTACCATCATGGTGTTGTAAATTTTATTAAAATGTAATATCCATATCAAAATAATCCAGTAATTCATTCAAAAAATGAATTATAGACTGACTAATGCTGTTCCTAATAGTTTCCTTTATCTATTCTTGACACCATAAAATTCAATAAAAATTTGTTTACATTATCCCATTTTATATATCCATTTTAAATGGTATTATTTTATATCATTCCTTAATAGAAAATAATTTATGAAACAAATATCCATGGGAAAAAACAAAAAAACATATTTTTTAATAATTTGTAAATAATAACACCATATCGCTTTCTTAAAAACATTTTTATCGTGACTAAAAATATTACATCATGAAAAATATCATCAATTGTTGAAATTATAATTTTTCACTTTAATAAATACAATACCATGTCTCATCAATTCTTTATTGGATTTTTTAATTTATCATGATAATATATGAATAATTTATTCAATATTTCTATAAACAATAAGGAAGAATTTTTTTACTCCAATATTCATTACTTTGAACTCACAATTACCATAAAAAATATCAAATTTTAATTTTAGTATATAATAATTATTAACTATAAAATGATGATTATTACAGAAAATATTAATCTTTGATAATTACTAATATTCTTTTAGTTGATCAAATAATACAAAAATGGATTGTAAATGATTAATGTTAAATAATGTTTTCAATTATTTCCCCTACAATCAACACACATCGTTATGGACCTCTACTTTTCATTACATATAAAATAGGTGTATTGACCATAGATTTTGTACATTTTAAATTAATATTATATTTGATAGGTTTTGTTAAAAAAACACAAAACTAATGAACAAAGAAACTAAAATGAACACAGACATATGGAAACTTTAATAAAAATACACTAATTTCTACATAAAATTATAACTACTATTTAAAATAACATATTATTATATTTCAAAAAATAATATTAAAAAGGTGATTTTTAAAAACCATTTTCAAATAGTGGTAATTTACTTTACCTTAATTAAATAAATAGATCATAGTTAAAATTTTATTATAAAAGTTAAAATATAAATTTAAAAAAATTATGTAAATATTAAATTATTTAAAAATTTATCTGAACTCATATTAATGAAATTTGATGTTAAAAAATAAAATTTTCAATAAAAATAGTTCATTATTATATTTTGTGTTTTCATCAAAATAAAATAAAATATTTAAATTTTATAATTTTAATCTGGAAAAAGTTACTTCAATTTTGAATTTGTTTGATCAAAATTTTTTTGGGTTATTTTTTTGTTATTTTTCAGAAATAATTGATTTTTAGGTGATTAGTGAAAGTAAAATCTTTACCAAAATCATTGAATTTATTAATATAAAAATAATTTAGTATTCCATAAAATCATATAGAAAATATTAACAATAATATATATAATTAAATAGTAAAAGTATATATTTATGAATACAATTATAAATTATGAAAAACTATGATTATCATTTTAAATACATGACTAATATTTTACAATGAAATTAATTTTTTTTATTTTAATAAAATATTATTTTGATATAATATTCATTCTCCTTTTTAAATTTCATGGTTTAATTTTGTATTATGTACTTTTATTATCTTTTTAATTGTTTTTATTTTAAATATAATTATATAATTGAGGTTTAATTAAATTTTTATTTTAATGATTTCAATGATTTAATAATTTTTATCATTATTTGGATATTTTTTTACTTTTTTGTATTTATTATTTCTGTTTTTGTTAAATAAATTAAATATTTAATTATTGTAATACAATTTTCTTTTTTTAATTGTTTATTTTTCATTTGTGTTTGATTTTTCTATAGCAGTGACCAGATAGATAAATTCACATGCAACTACATAGTGTATTTATTGGATCACCTAATTAGAAAAATTCCAATTGTGGCCATTATCTAATTTTCTAGGATGATTTCACATAGACAACCTCAGAGGATCCACACCCATATATCCAATTTCATAAAACAAATGTAGAAGAATTTGGAAACCTATAACCCGATGCCCAAATCAAGAAATAAAAAAAGTGTCGATTTAGTTTGAGATCGAACATGAATATGAGATTCTATTTCTATTGTGATTCCACATCAAACAAAAGTGAATAAGATTTTGAGGGATGAAAAAAGGAAACTAGAATATGAGTGGATATTTACATTCAACCAAAGAGGATTTATTATATCAATCCTATTCAATGAAACAAATTTTTTATAGATGAAATATGAAGCATAGATGATCTATTATTTCTTCATACAATAATTCTAGTGATGATATGACTATCAATGTCATTTAATCCTCCTGAGTAATCTTTGGTTGATGACCAAACCAATCTGATCCTTCCAAGTAATTTTTTTATGTTTCCTTGTGTCATTATTTTTTAATGTTGTTGAAGCTTAAAATCCACCCCAACTATTTGAAACAATAAATACTATACGAGTTTTATTTATTTGTAATGAACTATGATGGATGGGATATTTACCAATAATTTTTCTAATTTAGGAATGATCGATGAATACCTATTTCATGAGTTGAGTGAGGATTCTATATTGCAAATTGTTGGAAGATGCTTCATTATTGATATTGATTATGAGCTTGTGGAAGATGATATAGTCTTATTATGTGAATTTGAGTTGAAGTTGAAGATTAGTGTTCATTGATTTATGTGTTTTGTTCAGAGATTTGAAATATTGTTGTAAATTGGAATGTGATTTTATGGGTTGATTTAGATGATACTTTTTAGGTTTATTCATTCCAATTAATCATTGTTTTACTTGAGTAAACTCATTTGAATCAAGCTACCAATATTGATTTTGGATGAAGAAATTTTTACCCAGTATTACTAGGCATGTTTATAATTTTTTTTCATTTTTTCATGATGGGTTTAATAATATTTGAGTGGTTTTTCATGAGAATTAATTAATATATAATAACCTTATGAAGGAATTTATTTTAATGGTATGTGCGGATGATGTAGTGTTTTATCATGGTGTAATCAATCATTTATTAGAATTAAATAATTACCTTATTGAATGAGTAATACATTTTTTTATTTCTGATACATGTTTGAGACCGGATGGGAAGAAAATATTTGGTTTCTTCTAGAGTTTTTTATAGTCACATGATTATTGAAAAAAATATGGACATGAATTATTTTAATTGAAAGTCACTGAATGATGTGGTCAAATTACGGTGGTGATTTTTAATAGAATAAATAGAATTTTTCTAGGAAAGAATAATTTTTTGGGGAGAGACAAATTAATTCATAGGAAAGGGATTTTATAGTGTATCTCCATGTGTAGGATAGTGTTGGAGACATGAACACATTCAAAGAATAAACTAGATGAGATGGATTTAGGAGAAGAAAGTAACCTTGATAGAGAATATTCCTTTCCATATCTCCACACTCTATTTTCCTATTTTAAGATTCACTTCATTAGATAAATTTTTGTTTCATTATTCATAAACATGATGACATAAATTATTTAGGAATTTTTTATTGGGATGGATTGATTTATCATTCAATATGTTTGATTTTATTTTCATAATTCTATCAGTTCATAATCATATCATGATCTTTATTTCATTCTTGATGAGTATTGTTTTTACATTATTCTAATTATAAATTCAAATTATTGGGATTCTTTCTTATTTTGAGTATCATACTATGTGAATAATATTATAATATTTTGATTTCTCTCTTCTATATCAAATAATTTTCATTTTATTATTTTTTGTGGAAAGATCATTTTTTTGGAGAGTTTAACGTACTTTTGATATTTTCTAATGACAATTATCTATTTGAGAAAAATTATTCTTATACATTTAAATAGTTTTGATTAATGAGTATTAATATTTAGAATCAAATATAATATATTAAATCATGTCCGATCCTCTAAGTATATCAATTCTCTATATATCCCTCTCTCTATATCTTCACTCTTGTTTCACTACTACCCACACAAAATAACTTCAACTATTGTAATTTTTTTTACATTTTTAGTTTTTAATCTATTTAATTCATCTATATTGATCTATAATCATTCTTACCTATTTATGGTTTTTATAAAGTTATAAATAATTTTTATTGACTCATGTGACAATGAATACATGAGCCTCGACACACCAGGACAAATGATGACGAAGAAAATAATCTCTAATTAAATATTTTTTATATAAGAAACCAAATTAGATATTGTAAAAACCCTTGGATATTTCATCAAATTCACAATTCTAAGGATTTAATCATGTATAAAGGTTAATATCTATATGAATAATGAAACATAACATATAAAATTGGAATAGCATTGAATAATGTGATCCAACATGTAATTCCCCACCCTTAAAAATTATATAATATTGAGTTATGAAAAAAATTAACTTTTAGTATCTTTAAGGTTAATATCTTTATAGAATTATTCCATTAATATTACATAATTACTCAAAAATTACAAAGTAGTCAATTATACTCACTATCCATTTTTTTAAAATGTAACTTTTTAAAATAAAACCTGATTTATTTTCTTAATAAAAATACTCATAACATTCATCATGATTTATTCCTTCCTCTTACCCATCCTTATAATCTGTGAGAAAAATTTAAAAAACTTGGGATGAGAAACAAAATCTCTATAAGGGATATAAAATAAGGAAAAACATTATCCCATGAATATTTTAAACTCATTAAAAATATTCTCAGAAAATCATACTTTTCTCACTTAGGAAATGAACTTTTAAATATATCTCAAGAAATCATAAGATGCATGAAAATATTCTTATTAATCCTAAATCATAAAACATAAATCATAATGGTAACTTGTGGCACTAATATCATACTTATATTGTAGCTTTAATAACTACATAGGGAGTAACCTTTATGGTAACGTATGGAATACCAATCACAGTATATAACCTAAATCTCTTTGGAGAAACCTTATCATTTTCCTCCATCACATTTCCCAATGCATTGGAGATCTGTCACAGGCTCACCTGCCCTTCTTTTATCACAAAACCACCTTTATACTTAAGAAATTCCCAAGAACCATAACATATTCTAAACACAAAAATGAAGCATAAAGGAAAATAACATTTCCACATTGAAATCACATTTCATATTTACAAGTCGCACACTCGTATATGATAACATATTATTTTAAAATGAAAAGGTAAAATAGTAAAGTAAACATAAATACATAATATTGAAATAAAATAGATAAATTCAATTAACGACATATATTTATAAAAACATTCAATGTTATTGAAATAATTAATCCCCTTTTAAAACACAATTAAAACATTTTAAAATAATATTTTTGAATAAAATTGTCCCACAACAAATTATTTATTTTGAAAGGAATTTACAATTAAAAAATTAATTTCCATATAAATAAATCATTAAAATCATTTTTAAAATATGAACATTAAAGAGAAGGATTTAGAAGATTAAATATTTAAAACATTTAAAATAATGTTTTAGATAAAGAGTACTCTACAATTTTTAACATTTAAATTATATGCCATAGTAAATTAGAACATTTTTCAATAAAATAAATGTAATTAGTATATATATAATATTTATATGTAATGTAAAAAAATGTATATACACCTTATAAGAAAATAAAGGTGCATATCATCAAGAAATGTCTCAATGAAAGGATATTGAGATGAAGCCCCTTACAAATATTGTATCCTTTGATTAAGGATAAATAAATGACATAATTGTGTGTGAAAAATATAAATAAACTCGATATAATTTGACATTTAGTGTAAATAAATCAAAGGTCATTCACACATATTCTGGGAAAACATAAGTAATGAAATGCACATTTAACTCAATGAAATGTGTTTGAGTAAATATTTCCCTTACCTCAAGTGCGACTTGTCTCATTTGTTATTTATATTCCTGAATAATAAACATAGGATATTTTTTACTTTCTTATGTACATTTTTAAATTTTATTATTATTTTTATATCACTTATTATATTGTTATAAAAATTATATAACTATTTCAGTTCATATTAGACGTTTTATTGATATTGGGTACTTGAGTAAAAAATAAACTTATTTTGATGTAAATTGTCCATGGGGTCAAAAGTCCATAATATAAAAAATATTATTAATGATTTAAATATAATTTTTATCTAGTATATACGTATTTCGAATAGTCGATAAAATTTGGAGATATGAAATTAAGTTCACTGTTCATGGAGACGGTAGGTCGTACGTATGCCTAAACGCTACTTTAATTTCTTTGTCATATTAAAGGAATTAAAAATAAATGATACATAGGTATATTATAATTATAGTATAATATATATTATATATATTTTCATTTACACCATCCTTTATACATTCCATGTATGGCATGAATGAGTCATATCACTTTGAGAGGGTTGTAGTCCACACATCCTCAAATGAAATTATAGTATTTATATATTATGGAAACATAAAGGTATGATGTAAATAATAATTATATAAGGATAGATATAATAAAAATATAATATATATTTTATAAATATAGATCCATCATAATGTACCCCATAATAGGAGGATGGAGAAAATTGAACAATCATCATTTTGTGAGGCAGTAGTTCACCATACATAGTAACAATAAATTCATATTCACTAGATAGAGTTGTATATAACCATAGTTTAAATCCTTCCCATAAAAACATAATAAAATATTTATTATACTTTTTATGTAATGTAATCATAGAATAATAAGAGAATTGAGAGCGGATTAGGAAAATAAAAGAAACGGTCTTCAAAGAAGACCATACCTCTAAATAGGGTAACTCCTTTTGATTTGAGCAAAAAGGATTTCTTGAATTTACTTCTTCCCATGGTTAGGATTACAGGTAAAATTTATTGATTTTTGGGAAATAATTTTAGTATAATTTGGTAATTCCAAGGGCTTTATAGGTGTGTGTAAGTGAGTAGAGTCGGTGGCCTTTTAAAAGAGGGAGGAGCAGCACTTGAGGAATTTTCAGAAATATTATTTTGCTAAAAATTTATTTTCGAATTATAATAGATTAAAAGTTATATATTTAAACTATAATATGAGTTTTAATCGATATAATATTCAAAAATAGGTTTTATTTGATTTTATTTTACAAAATTAACCATATATTTTAGCTTTAACCCTTAGTTAAAAAACATTAACTCTTACCATGTATTCTTGTATTTTCATAATATACGGTTACAAGAGTTACTATAAAATGATAATAGCACCAAAAATGGATCATTAATGAAATTTTTAACATTATATAAGTCATTTTCTTGAATCGTATATTTTTAGGACTATTATATCATTTAATAAAATAATATTTATTTTAAAAACACATTTATATCAATTTTGACACTATTTAGTAATTGATTTTTGTTAAAGTCATAAAAAATGATTCATTAGAACCAAATTAATTAACTAATCCCTAAAATTTCAATTTCATCTACAAAATTCATGGATGGAATACAAATAATTAAATTACAATTATTTCAATATTTATAATATCATTTATTTGAATCTTTCATTAATATGGTATTCACTCCATCATCATTGTGTCATAAATATATTTATTTATTTAATGTATAAAAATTATAAACAAAATAAAATTATGTAGGAAGTAATTTTATATCTCTAATGACTATTTATAGTCAAATATAAAAGTTATATAACCCAACCTAAAAATCGTTTTAGTAAAAATATACATATTTATCTTATATTTCTATTAACATTAAATTAATTATTATATCAAGTCATTATCACATACATGTGGATCCATGGGGTCCTAAAATTGACTTAAGTATTACCATGGTCATAAAAAAAAATCATAAAATAGTATTAGGATATGTGTTAGGGTAGTTTATATTATTATAATATATTTATTTACGCTTTTTTACCTGATTTACGCTTTAACCATGGTAAATAAAAAAAATTACTGAAGTTACAATCCATAATATCAAAAAATAAACAGAAACTATTTTGAAAATTTGGACCATATGATTCCAAATATAGAGTATATTTTTCCAAATTAAAGACATAGAAATTTTAGTAATTAATTTAAAATTAATTCTCGATCAAAACCAGAAAGCGGGTTTTTAAGAAGTAAAAACTATCAAAAGATTGACATGTGTTTATATCTAATTTATATGTGAAATTTCTTCCAATGATTTTTTTTATTAAATGAAAAAAATAATCAAATTTCACATTAAAACCAATTAAAAAGATCATATTACAATATAAATAAATTATATGAAAAGGTAGTTTTGAATTAAAATTCAATATTTTCACTATTCATTAAAATAATATTTTCATCAGAAAATACCAAAATTTAAACCATGGAAACTTTTTATGTCCCAATTCCAAATCAGAAGCTTATTATGTCAAATAGAACTTATACAATCATCAAGAACTAGATTTGAAATTGTTTCTCCATCAAAAGATGATAAAACTGTATTTTTTTGAAAAATACTTCTTTTATCTGAAAAATAGAATTTGTTCTTATATCACATCTATAAAACACATAAGATAAATTTAAAACATTAAATTTAATATATAGAAAATATTTTTAATTAAATTAGAATCCATAAAGAGTGATATGATTTTATAAACACAATTATTCTCTTTTAAATTTGTTTTCATAAATATATGTCTCTTATATTCATTTGAATTTTATTTATATTTATAATAAATTTGGTAATAAGAATAATAATTATTTAAACATGTGTAATCCATATTTTTATAATTTAGTTGATACTATTTATTCCTCCCATTCCAATGGCTAGGATATAATGATAACATTTAAATAATAATATTTTGTTGTTTATTTTAATCCCGATGTAGCATCTCATTACGATATTGATTATAGAGTTTCTTTCTTAAAACTTAGGATGTTAGATCATCCTCACCTGTAACACCTCATGATTTCATAGTAGGTTATATCATTAATTTAATTCAGTAGGTTATGCTATACGCAACACTGAGTTCGAGCACACCACAACTTACCAAACTAGCTGTTCAAAAAGTGGTTATTAATAGCATGAACTGCATTTTGAATCTTATATAATCTATATAATTTTAACATAAATATTATTTGTTTCTTAGACATAATATAAGAACACATTCATTTTTTCAGATAAAAGAAGTATTTAAAAAAAATACAATTTTACTGCCTTTTAATGGAGAACCCTTTTTAAAACCAATATTTGACACTTTTATATATTAAATTTAATGAAATTACATTATTTTCTAGAACTGGGACATAAAAATTTAGTTTGGATATATTTTTGGTACTTTTATGATAACTTTCATATTTTGATGAATAGTAAAAAATACTATGTTTTAATTAAAAACAACTTTTTTAATCAAAAAATTTTTTATTGTTAAATTATAAATATGAATTTCTTTGATGCATAATTTTATTATATTTTTATCATTTAATATAATTTTGGTCCTTACAAGTAATTTCACATTTAAATTTAACATAAACATATTGTAATTTTTTGATAGTAATAACTTTTAAAAAAACCCGCTTTTTGGTTTTGACAACGGGAAATAATTAGAAATTTATTAATGTAACTTATTTGTTTTGAATTTGGTAATATATAATTCATTTTTGAATTAGGAATATCAAAATTAACTTAGGGTGATTTTTTGGTATTTTTCTGAAAACATTAAATTTTTGATGAATAGTGAAAAACACTGCGTTATTGTTTAAAACCGATATTTTATTTAAATAATTATTTGTTTTATTTAAATTTATTTTAACTCAAAATAGATATCTAATACCTATATAAGTTCAATGTAATTCATTGGAGTCACTTTATAATAAAATTAGATGTATAAATTTTTATTGAACATTTTACGGTCATTTACCCACCTTCTAGGAGCATTTACAAATTTGCATTAAACATAGTTTTACCACTTATATGAGTTGAATTCCAAAAATTCGAGTAACAAGGTTGAAATCACTACGTAAAATGTTGTTCAATAAGATGAAAATAATTTTTGATAAATAGTAACTTTGGACTTTTATTTGACATGGTTAAAAGTAAATAGGGTAATCAAGAGTAAACATGATATTAAAATTACCCTAACACATGTCCTAATTCTATTGGACAAGTTTAAGATGATTAAAAACATAATTAGGAATAAAATATGATCATTTTGGTCCACTTTTATTAGATTAGGACATTTATTATTATTTTATTTAAAGAAGAACTAAAAGTGTTAAATTCAAAATTTAATAACTAAACCATTTTTAATACAGGGTTATACATAAGATAAATTCTACTATAAATATTAATTATAATGTTAAAAACATTTCCTAGATAATGGTATTTTATTTATAATCTTTAGACACTAAATAATTTAATTTATTTATCACACAATGATGATGCAGTCATTAACTTGTTAATGAAATCTTAAAATATTTGATATTATAAATATCAAAATAAATGTAATTTGAGACTTTTAAAGTATTGCACTAATTTTATAAGATAATATGAAATTTTAGGGTTGGTTAAATAATTTTTTTATAATTAATCATGCTGTTATGATGTTCACAAAAAACCAAAAACTAAATTGTGTCAAAATTGAGATAATTGAGTTTAAAAAAAATACTTTATTATTGGATGATATAATATTCATAAAAATATATTGTTCTTCAAAATAGCTTAAATAAAATTATATATGTCATTAATGAACAACTTTATGTTCTCTTGGAAGTTTTTAGTATGTTTATTAACCATATAGTGAAAGAATACAAGAAGACGCGGTAAACATTATACTATTTAACTAAGAGTTAAATCTAAAAGATAAGGTTTAAATGGTAACCTAAACTAGTCTAAAATCAATTGGTTGAAAATATTTAGACCCATAACCTTCTAAGGCTCTAAATAAATTCATTTTTAGCTATTATAAACTGAAAATGATTATATAATAAATTATTATTTAATCTTATCTTTAAGTGACCGTCACCCCTCTTATAAAAGGGAACTTCCCCTTCTCTCAAAATCAAACATCTAAAGCCATTTGGGTCATCGAAACCCTGCCCTAATATCCTACCAAATTCCCTCAAAAAAATCTAGTATCATTAATTTTATCATAAATCCATCCTAAGGAGCCCTTTTGATCAACTCAAAAGAAAACACTTGAAGAATAGGTAATAATTTCACCACCCTCTTTCAAGTTCTTTTCTACTTCTTGTACCTATATCTTTGTTGGTTCCATAACAAAATAATAACTCATATACCTCCTAAATACTGTTATGTTACTATAAATATGGTACAACCATATTCATTGTTATATCCATCCTATAAATGACAATGTCACCATACGTGCATACGTACGACTTACCATATCCACATCGTAGTGTATTTTGTTATTAAAAAACTTCATTATTTGGATGGGTGTAATAATGAGTAAATCTGATTTAAATAATATATATAACATGTTAATTATTCTGTATATATGATATTCCATCGAATTACATACTATTTCACCATCTATTTAAGGATATTGTCGCTCGTGCGTACGTAAAGATTACTGTCTCCATGACGCGATGAGATTCATTCCCACATTCACTATTCAATGATGATTATAAAAATAGATATTATTAATAAGTATGTAATATATTAAATAATAATTCTACTGAAGATATATATTTATATATATATATTTACATATATCTTATTCACTTACTTCCGTTTAATACTATATGAAAACTGAAACAGCGTTTACGCGTACATACGACCTACCGTCTCCATAAACGGTTCCTTCCATTTCATATATCTATCTATTAAATATATTTATTTTATAAATAAATAATATATATAAATCAACGTTTATATTATGAAAGTATTTAAATTAGGATCTAAATGATATGATCAAGAATAACAAGTTAAAACACGTACGATAATGAAAGCAATTATTATCCAAAAAGTTAATTTAACATGGAAATCATTATTAAATGGGTAGAATAAATTCATAAATGAATAATATAGGATATAATAAATATGAATTTAGTTCTGGTATAATTTAATAACATACTATGGTCATTATACAGGAGGTTAAACGTATCATCGACCAAAGGAAAGTGCAAGGTAATGGTAAATTCCTCAATCTCATTATTCTTCGAGATTGTTTATGGGTAAGTTTTTATTGGGACATATTTACTATCCATTTCCATGTTTCAGGAAAGAGTTTTAAAATGGATTCTTTTTAAAGGAATCTTTTATTAAAAAATCATTTTAAATGTTTTAAATATTTATTCTTTTAAATCATTCTCATTAATGTCCATGTTTTAAAAATGGAGTTTTAAAGATTTATTTATATGGACATGAATGTTTATAAAATTTTGTTTCCATTCAAAAGTTTCAAAGTGTTATGGGAAAATTTGATTCAAAAATGTATTTATATGTCTTTATTTCTAAATTATAATACTTTAAAATGTTTTCATGAAAAAGGGATATTCCTCTCAAAGAGTTTTACATATCATTTTCATCTAGGTAAACATCCTTTGATGAATTTTAAGCTTATTTAATGTTGATTTATTATGATAAAAATCTTCTGTATTGTATTGATGGTTTTGTGATATGATTGACTGTGGATGTGTTATTTTTATACTATTAATGGTTTATGGATAATATATTGACATTTAATATTCTAGTTTTAATATGAATATTTATGTTATGTTTCATCCTTTCCATATGAGAAATGTATTTGACATAGTAAGTGATGGGTGGAGCCCGCTAATGCTCCTTGATGAATCAGTATGTCTTAATAGTAAATTATACATGGAATTGGCTGAGGCCTATACCAATTTGATATATGGTTTTGGACGAGGCCTTAATCATTTTTAGACATCTTGGATGAGGCCTTGAAAAAATGTTTTAGAATGTATGGAATTATACATTACCTCATTAGGAATATAATATTAATGGTTCATACGGTTATTCTACTAGTATAATACCCACAACTATGTTTTATTATGGAATTATTTACTCAACTCATATTTCTACCATAAAGTGTTCATGTTTATTATTTGTAAAGGCATGTGGCTTCAATTATTCACCATGTATATTGTTTATGTTATCTTCTAGTAAAACTTTTACCCTTACTGGGCATCTGAGCTCACCCCTTTCTTATGTTTTATTTTACAAGGATTTCTAAGAAGTGTATTACGATTGATATGCAGGGTTAAGATAAATGGGAATAATGGTGTTCTCAAAGAATTATCTATGCTGTATTTTATGTTTGAAATTGTAATGTGAAGTTGATGTATGTAATCTATTTCTAAGACTGCTAAACTGATTGGCCTTTCGGGACATGATTTCCTTGTATCATGACAATGTTATGTAATAATGCACTGACTCTGGGTAACTAGGGTCAGGGCGTTACAGTTGGTATCAGAGTAAGTTTATCAAAAAACTTGGAAATAGATTTATATAAACTCTTATTAGAGAACATTAACCTAAGATAGACATTGAGGATTAGTATAGATGAACTTCCTAGAATTTTGGTAATATAGAGATTTTCTATATTTTCCATTCAATATATCCCTGTTTAGATATGATCTGGTAGAGGCAGCTCTGGAATAGATGTACCTAGAAGTGAAAACATTAACAAGGAGTTTTGGGCTTGACATAGGGTATCCGGGTACACGACTACATGCCTTGTTGCACTCTTGGTTACGACACGCCCATGGGATATGCTTAGGATAATTCATATTTTCATTACAAGTCATTATGAATGATTTAGGAGTAAATTATTACTTAAAGAAAACATTTTATGATTATAGATTATATACATAATCATTTCAAATCAAAATTGGTATTTTACAAATTTGGAATAATAAATTGCGATTCATAAACTCACCTAGTGTATGCAACTGTTTAGAAATGGTTCCTAGTAGAAGGAATAAGAATTCAATCAATACACATGATTGAAAGATTAAGAAGGATCTTATATTTCTTGGTATTAAGAGAAAATTTAAAAAGAAAATAGTCACCCACATATTCTCATCATATGAATAAATATAATCATGTGTTAATAATATTAGTAAAGAATTCTCTTAGTCATATGGAATTGAAGGGAATCAAGAGAAGAAAAAGATGGAAGAGAGAAAGATAGATAAAGGGAAGATGGGAAAAAAGGATTTTCCCATATGTGATAACTGTGGAAAGAATCTCCTTGGTCATTGACTGAAGGGAATGAGAAATTGTTATAAGTGTGGATAAAAAGGAAACCAAGTATGTGATTGTAAGGGTAAGAAAATGTTTTCAAATATAAAATGCTTCATCTACAAGGAGTTGGGACACTACATGAATCAATGTCCAAATCATCAGAGTATACCCCAAATGCTGCTATTAGATAATAATCAAGTTTTGATACTCTCGAAGATGAAGAGGAATGATTAAAGTTCTTATGTTGTTTTTAATGTATTGTTCCATTTTAGTATTTTATTAATGATGTACAAGTTATAAGAATTATAGATTATATAAGGATTGTACTGCAGTATTATTTCATTAAGGACTTGATATTGTGTGGAACGAAGAAAAGTGACTCAATAGCGGGTTTTTTTGGAAAATATATGGTTGAGGGAATGATAAACCACAATATTTTTATGATACTAAGGAAGTTATTTTTGAAAATGATATGATTGATTTGGATAAATTATATTGGATATTATTGAATACCTTGAAACTAATTAATGATTTGTATATTCCTTCATTGTTGGAGTTTACAACATCTTTGGGTAGAAGGAGTATATCTACTAATCTATAAGGAATAATGGAGAATGAATGTAATCAATAAGGATTAATGGTAATTCAGTGTGTTTATGTGTTTTAATATAATACACGATGAAGGTATTCACATGTTATTACGTGGAAAAAAGGATCTTCATTGTGTTTACCTTCATTATAAATTTTGGACTGTGAGTTTGGACAGAAGTATTTTGGATAAGTCTAAAGGGTGGAATATATTAAGTTTGACATTGGATACTATTGTTAAGGTCAAAAAATATCTTATGAATTTTTTTTTTATTTTTATTAAAAGGACAACCCGGAGGTCAGGCGACAACACGTCACGTCCGACAAGGCCGGGAGACATGAACTCGTAATTGAAAGGCGACAGGGGTGCATCACTTATCACTGGGCCACTTGATGTCCTTGTGTGTATAATGAAGTTTTTTAAATAGTCTGAAAAATGATTTACAAATTAATTATTTTTGGAACCCTATGGGATTAGGATAAATAGAATATATTTTAATTCTATTATCTTTTGGAGTGAAATATAAGTTTGTGGTAGGAATTAGTTGAAGGATGAAACTCTACTTGTCAAGTATATATATATATATATTCCTATTATTCTATGAATAAATTAATTCTTAAATTTTAGGGACGGAATCTTGAAACCAAAAATGTGTTACCCTAATACAATATGTTTTGTTGAACCAATAGTATTTTACATCATCTTAGATTGATGGATTTGAGGCCCTCAATTTTATACTTGTTTGTGATTGATGACCTCAATTACTCCCTATAAATATTTATGTTTTTCCTCCAATTATGTGTATATAATTACCACCAATTTTATTTTAATCATGATAATTATTTTGTGGTGACATTTTCATTTACCTTTATTTCGTATTAATGATAAATTTTATAAACCCAATTTCCGATGTGGGTTTTCCACAAAGGTATTTTTCTATTTTTAACCTTTTATTTTCAAAGAACAATTTGATATTGTGATGATGCAATTGATTGAAGGAGGGGAGAATGTAACAACCCAAGATTTGATAGTACATTATCTCATTAAATTAATTCAATAGCTTATGCTACACACAACACCGAGTTAGATCACACCACAACTTACCAAAATAGCCGTTCCAAAAGCTGTTATGAATAGTATTAACTGTATTTTGAATCATATATAATCTATATAATTTTAACATCAATATTATGTGTTTCTTAGACATAATATATGTAACATAGAAAGTAAGTAATGATTAATATATCTTTATATATATGTCTATTTACGAATTAAATACTGTTTTAGAGGCTTAAAATGAGAATAAATCCAATCTTAATCATAAAATACTATAATATTTTTAAAAGATTGTTTTACCACCTTTTGATGGAAAACTATTTCTAAATATAACTTCTAACAATTTTATATGCTCTATTTTTCAAAATAAACTTATTAATTATAATTGGAACATTAAAATTTACTTTGGATAAATTTTTGGTATTTTTCTGACAATGTTCATTTTTAATGAATAGTGAAAAATACTGCATTTTACTTCAAAATTGCTTTTTCATCCAATTTAATTATATGGATAGATTATATTTTTAATTTGTTTTAATTTTTTATTAGAATATATTTTTACCATTTAATCCAATGGTGGTAATTAGAATTAATTTCATGTTGAAATTTGACATAAAAAACTGTCAATATTTTGATAGATATTGTTTTTAAAAACACACTATGTGTTGACAATGAGAATTATTTTTAATTTATTTACTACTATTTCTTTGTTTGGAATTTCGTAAAATGGATTCCATATTTGTAATAAGAAGGTCCAAATTATGTAATGAAGACTCTTTTTTTAGACATTATATGTAACACCCTAGGTAAATAAAGAATATGACATTTTCATATTTATACATATTTGTGAATAAAATATTAATATGACTTTAAAGGGGACTCTATGCTCGATGGCGTACCCAACACGCAACAACGAGTTTCTTGGGAATCTTACGTTGCACTCTAATAATAAAATAATATTATTTTAAATGGTAGTTAACATGTAGCCGTTGTATTGACGGGAATGGATATAAATAACTAAAATATGATTATATATGTTTTTAAATGTTTTTACATTTATCCAATAAAAGATAAAGGCATAAAATATGAAAAGAATTCAATTTTAGGCGTATATGCCCTAGTTTTCACTAAAGGTTCACTTATCGCCTTTTGATGGAGAACCGTCATTAAATATAGTTTTGTTCACTCTTATACATCCTTTTGGACCAAATAAAACTCTTCTTAAGAATTGGGAAATCAAAATTTACTTTGTGTAAATTTTTGGTATCTTTTTGATAAAGTTCAATTTTTTTTATGAATAGTGTAAAATGTTGTATTTTAATTCAAAACCTCTTTTTAATATAATTTATTTATATGATTAGATTATCTTTTGAATTGGTTTTAAAGTGAAATTAGAATATATTTTTACCATAAAATCCAATAGTGGTCATTGAAATTAATTTCACTTTGAAATCAGACTTAAACTACTGTCAATCTTTTGATACTTATTGTTTCATAAAAACACGCTATTTGGTGTGACAGCGGGAATTAATTATTAAATTAATTAATGTGACTAATATGTTTTGAATTTTGTAAAATAGACTTCATTTTTGAATTTGGAATATCAAATATAGATTAGGGCTAATTTTTTGGATTTTTTCTGAAAAACAATTTTTGATGAATAGTGAAACCACTAAGTGGTACTTATAAAAACTGATTTTTCCGTTTAAATGAATTTTTTCCATCTTTGTGTTTTGAATTTCAAAAATCCGACATACATGGTTTTCATTAAGAAGTAAATTCTGGTTCAATGGGACAAAAATAATTTTTTGGTGAATAGTAACTTATTAAGTTTTTAATCGCGATTAGAGGTAATTAGCGTAGTTTAAGGTAAAAATAATGTTTTAATAATATTAAATGAACTTGAAACATGTACTAAACTCATTGGATGTGTCATGGCCGACCAAGACAACCCAGGGGCCAACTTGGGGACCCCATGAAGCCACTTTGGTTGGAAAATGACATTAATATCTTTTTATTTAAAGTTAAAGTAAAAATGAGACAAACATGAAATGTTTTACTAAAACAATTTTTACATGGGGTTATACAAATCAGATTTTTGACTATAAATATTCATCAGAAAGCTAAAAATATTTCCTACATAATAATATTTTTATTATAATTTTTAGACATTAAATAAATTAAATTATTTATGACATCATGATGATGCAGCGATGACCTCGTTATTTAACGATTTAAATAAAATGGAACGATAATGAAATATCTAAGACCTACAAATGTCCAAAACATATTGGATGGGTGGATTTAGAACCCTTATCACCTTATCCTCGAAAACAATCAATGTGGGACCTCTTAAATCCGAATACCATTTCAAAATAAAGTGACTTTTCTTTACCTTCCAAGAGTACCCCTCCTCTCCTTTTATAAAAGGCCCCCACCTCTACCTCCTTACCCACACTCCCAAAGCCTTTGGCTCGGCTAACCTCTACCAATTTTGTCTCTCCACTTCCCTCTATTACTTCTTGAGGCCTCACTTTGGGAAGAAGTCTTCCCAAGGAATCCTTTGAGCTCAAACCAAAGGGAGTTACCCGATTTTAAGGTAATGTCTTCACTTGAGTCCTTTTGTTTTATTTTGCTTCTCCAACCCCCTAAACTCTTTTTATTCATTTCTTTTGTAAACAAATACAGTATCATAAATATACTAGGATGTTGTTATAATAAGGATTCTAGCTACACTTTCACACACCTACATCTAATGGTTAAAGAACACACTGTTTCCGTGGATGGCGAATTTCGGCCTCCCGAAATGATGATTGTTCAACATTCTTTTAACACTTTCAAAGGTGGCCATTAAGATGACACTATATTTATATATGATATATAATATGTTTATGTTTTTCTTAAGCTTGATTATTTTTTCATTTTGGGCATACCTTTATGCTTTCCATTATGGGTAAACGTGATATCTTCATTTAAGGAAGTGCGGACTACCGCCCCCTCAAAGTGATGTGATTCGTTAATGCCATATGTGGTACGTATAAAGGATGGATTTAAAGTTATTATATATTATGTTATACTGGAATTATAATATAACTATATATCATTATTATTAAATTCCATAAAAATATGAAATAGAAATTAAAGTAGCGTTCATGCGTACGTACGACTTACCGTCTCCATGAACGGTGCATTTCATTTCTTATCACCAAATGTAATGTACTATTATAAGTACATGTATATAATGGATATATATGATGAATGATAAATCTAAATGATGAATATAATTCTGGAATTAAAATATACATACCTCTCATTTAGTTTTAATTCCATTAATATGACATAGAAATGAATGTAGCGTTCATGCGTACGTACGGCTTACCGTCTCCATGAACGGTGCATTCCATTTCTTACCTCTAAATGATTATGTAATATTATAAATACATGTATATTCCGGATATATATGATATATATGATATCCAAATCATTAATATAATTCTGGATACAATTAACATTTGACCACACGAACAACATGTAATTGTAAGAAGTCCACTTTCTTGTTATTGGGATGTTCTTTTATATTTCTCTTACTTTAATTTTTATGTTCATATGATGAGAGACCCTATTCTCTCTCATCAATCCATTTTGGAAGTTTTGAGTGGCGCCGTTAGGCTGCCAAATTTTCGTAAGAGATCTAACCTCTCTTTTTCTCTTTAAGTACTCTCCTTTATGTCACTTCTTTTAAGATCCTATTTGTTATGGTGGGGGATGTTATTTTATATTCGTCTTGATTTACATTTTATTGTAATTTTATGAGACACCCTATTTTATCTCATCAATCCATTTTTGGAAGTTTTAAGTGGCGCCGTTAGGATGCCGAGTTTTCGTAAGGGATTTTTCATCTCACTTTTATTCCTGTGAGATTTATGCTACATTTTCCAAAATTTCCTTTGAGTGGTGTATGTACTGACCATTATTTTACTGATGTGTAATATTCTTTCATTTATGAATATCTACATCAATGTTTTATTGTCCTTCTTTCACGGGGCGTATGTTTCGAAAGATACCCATGTCGGTAAGGGAAACTTTCACCCTCCTCTTTTTAAAAGAATTATTTTGTTATGTCTTTTAATTAAAATAATATTATTTTTGGATATGTTCTTCTATATCATTATTGATGTAAATTTTATGTCCAAGTGATGAGATACCCTTTTTATCTCTCATCAACTCTTTTTCTGAATTTTGAAGTGACGCCGTTAGGCTGTCTAATTATTGCAAGGGAACTTCTTAACCCAATTTCGATTCTTTGGGATAAACTTGTACACCTTGAATATGTCGTTCTATTATTATGTGTGAATGTAATCTGATTGTTTTACACTTAATACCCACTTATATTTCGTGTATTCATTTGTCACACATAGTTACGTAACTGATTTATCCTTAATACATGGATACCGTCTTTGTCTGGGACTTCGTCTCAATCTCCTTTCATTGAGGTATATTTTGTTTTATACACAACTTTCTTTTATACGGTGTATAAACCCCTTTGACATTTACGTTTACCCAAAAGGAATCTTTTTATACGAAGCATTTTACTAAACGACAAAAGGGAATGTTTTTGTTGTACGTATGCGGCGACAACGACTTCTCCGCCGCCGTGACCATTATTTGAGTTTCAGCTTCCTCTAAAAGCCATACCTTATTTTTAAAAGAAAAATAAATACCATGTTTTAATTTTCTTTTATTTTGGTATTGAAAATGGTTTTCATAATGTATTTATATCAATGTGATGTATTGATATCTTATTATTGAAAGTTGGAAATGTTATGTTTCCTTTATGCATGTTTTATGTGATAAGATTATGTTATGGTTCTTGGGCATTTTTATGAAGACGGGTGGTTCCGTGATAAACTAAGGGCGGGTGAGCCCGATATAGCTCTCCAATACATTGGGTAACGCGAATGAGTGAAACGTTAAGGTTTCTCTGAAGAGATTTAGGGAATATACTGTGATGGGTATTCCAAACGTAACCAAGAGGGTTACTCCCTACGTAAGAATGTTATGAATGCCTCAAGTTACCTTTATGTCTTATGATTTCTATGATTTATTCATGGTTTGATGAGGTATGTAAAAGTGCCTATGTTTTATGGGTAAAGTATGATTTCATTCTTATGTATATATGAACTCATGTTTCCTTTCCATATTTTTATAACACTTACTGAGATTTTTATGCTCATCCCAAGTTTTTGAAATGTTTTTCACAGGTCGAGGGAAAGGTAGATGATGTGATGATAGTGTCAAGGATGTGTCAAGAAAGAATATGTGTTTTATTTTAAATATGTTTCTGTTGATGGAAGAATGAATATTGTCTTTTATGTAACCACTTTGTTTAGATGTGGAATGTAATGAAAGTTTCATGATCTAATTCTCTAAAACTCTAAACCTAAAAAGATCCTCAATGTGTAATCTTGTAATAACTCAAGATTAAGTATGGTTTAAGGCTGGGGCCTTATAGTTGGTATCAAAGGTCGGTTTAGATAACTTTAGAGGTTAGGGTATTCTTTAAGCATAAGTGACATTACCATAATGGTTAGGATTTCTAAAAGAGTCCTAGTTTTAGATAAAGTGAATGAGTAAGTATATCTTAGTGTTTACCTTCCTCATTAGTACCTGATGGTTTTGTTGATATAATCACACTGACATTTCTGTTTTTAGTGAATGGATGGATCTAGCAGGCACCAAAGAGACAACATGTTTGAAGGAAACTGTGGTGGTTATCTGATTAAGATACTAGATAAAATGGAGGATTCAATGAGGAAACTCGTGGTTGTTCTAAACCAAATATCAAGGAGTCATGATCAACCACTTGAACCTTGGTATGTTCTGAAATGCATCATGTACGAGATGACCAATCGATGTGGAAGTTCAGGTAATAATTATAAAGGTAACTAATAAAGTTTATATGATCCTTACTTTTGAGGTAATTATGGGTTATTATATGATATGCTGGAAAATGAAAGGCATGAGATAAAATTGAGGTTAAAATATGTTATGATCATTTTCGATGATTTTATCTCTTTTTGGGGAATTATTTAAGAATTATATAGTTTTGGAAAAAGGACAACACGCAGACCGTGTGACAACCCGTCACGTCGGACAAAGCTGCGGGAATCGAACCCACAACCAAAGTGCGACTGGTATTTATCGCCTACCACTGGACTACCTGAAGTCCCTGGTTAGTTTGACTGATTCTTTTTAGTTATATGATTTTATGAATTAAGAGTAAGTTGATTTTGGGTTATTTATGAAAATGATTAACCTATCATAGAGGATATGTGATTAGGTTAATTACTTTTCAATACGAGACTTTAGGAGCAACTGATGTTGTTTGGAGATAAATGTTACGATTTAACTTGGAAGACTATGTGACTAAATCCTTCAAATATTTGGGTTTCAATCATATATTGGATTACATTGAATAATTTTATGGACAAATTGTTTATCGGATGGTCCTCGTTGAACTTTGGGTTTTGTTGGACAAATTTTGGAGATTAAGCATAGATTTTCTTTTTAATGGGTTATCCTTTTCTGGATTATCTGACCTTATACTAACCTTTTTGGTTTTGGTTTTGGTTAAAGCCTAAAGACATGGGATGTATATAGTTCCCTTTAGTGGATTAGGTGATTCTCTAGAAGTTGATTATAGTACTCTTAATGTGAACAAGTCTTCCTAAATACTCGTCTTTTGGAGAAAATATGAGTTTGTGTAAGGAATATAATAAAAGTTGAAAGTCAATATGATAAGTGATTATGTTTACTTATGAATAAATTCCTCAAAAAAAAGTAACTTAAAACAAAAATGTTTTCTATTAAATTTTCCTATTGGGGAATCGAATACCGTTTAACCCATCACAAGTTTGTGATTTTCTTGTGGTCATCTTTCTCCTAAACATGTTTTCTATCACTCTCCATCAGAACATGACCCTATGTTTTCTCCTCCATGTCCATGTTTTCCTAAATGGAATCCTAGTATGGGTTAACTAGGGTGACCTCTGTACTTATCTTTCTTTATTTTAAAGTGATTGTTTTACCGACTCTTGTTCCGATGTGGGACATTCAAGGATGTTTCCAAGCTCAATTTTAAAAATTGCGAGGACGCAATTCCCAAAAGGGGTGAAGGATTTAACACCCCAGGTAAATAAAGAATATGACATTTTCATATTTATCCATATTTGTGAATAAAATATTAATATGACTTTAAAGGGAACGCTATGCTCGATGGCGTACCCAACACGCAACAACGAGTTTCTTGGGAATCTTACATTGCACTATAATAATAAAATAATATTATTTTAAATTGTAGTTAACATGTAGCCATTGTATTGGCGGGAATGGATATAAATAACTAAAATATGATTATATATGTTTTTAAATGTTTTTACATTTATCCAATAAAAGATAAAGGCATAAAATACGGAAAGAATTCAATTTTAGGCGTATATGCCCTAGTTTTCACTAAAGGTTCACTTATCACCTTTTGATGGAGAACCGTCATTAAATATAGTTTTGTTCACTCTTATACATCCTTTTGGACCAAATAAAACTCTTCTTAAGAATTGGGACATCAAAATTTACTTTGGGTAAATTTTTGGTACCTTTCTGATAAAGTTCATTTTTTTATGAATAGTGTAAAATGTTGTATTTTAATTCAAAACATCTTTTTAATCTAATTTATTTATATGATTATATTATCTTTTGAATTGGTTTTAAAGTGAAATTAGAATATATTTTTACCATTATATCCAATAGTGGTCGTTGAAATTAATTTCACTTTGAAATCAGACTTAAACTAGTGTCAATCTTTTGATACTTATTGTTTCATAAAAACACGCTATTTGGTCTGACAGCGGGAATTAATTATTAAATTAATTAATGTGACTAATATGTTTTGAATTTTGTAAAATAGACTTCATTTTTGAATTCAGAATATCAAATATAGCTTTGGGTGAATTTCTGGGATTTTTCTGAAAAACTTCAATTTTTGAGGAATAGTGAAACCACTAAGTGGTACTTATAAAAACTGATTTTTCCGTTTAAATGAAATTTTTCCAACTTTGTGTATTGAATTTCAAAAATCCGACATACATGGTTGTCATTAAGAAGTAAAATGTGGTTGAATGGGATAAAAATAATTTTTTTGTGAATAGTAACTTATTAAGTTTTTAATCGCGATTAGAGGTAATTAGCGTAGTTTAAGGTAAAAATAATGTTTTAATAATATGAAATGAACTTGAAACATGTCCTAACCTCATTGGATGTGTCATGTCCAACCAATAAAACCCATGGGTCAACTTGGGGACCCCATGAAGCCACTTTGGTTGGAAAATGACATTAATATCGTTTTATTTAAAGTTAAAGTAAAAATGAGACAAACATGAAATGTTTTACTAAAACAATTTTTACATGGGGTTATACAAATCATATTTTTGACTATAAATATTCATTGGAAAGATAAAACTATTTACTACATCATAATAGTTTTATTATAATTTTTAGACATTAAATAAATTAAATTATTGATGACATTATGATGATGTAGTGATGACCTCATTATTTAACGATTTAAATAAAATGGAAAGATAATGTAATATATAAGACATAAACATGTCCAAAACCTATTGTATGAGTGGATTTAGAACCCTTATCACCTTATCCTAGAAACAAATCAATGCGGTACCTCTTAAATTCGAATACCATTTTAAAATAAAGTGACTTTTCTTTACCTTCCAAGAGTGCCCCTCCTCTCCTCTTATAAAAGGCCTCCACCTCTACCTCCTTACCCACACTCCCAAAGCCTTTGGCTCGGCCATCCTCTACCCATTTTGTCTCTCCACTTCCCTATATTACTCCTTGAGGCCTCAATTTGGGCAGAAGCCTTCCCAAGGAAGCCTTTGAGCTCAAACCAAAGGGAGTTACCCGATTTTAAGGTAATGTCTTCACTTGAGTCCTTTTGTTTTATTTTGCTTCTCCAACCCCCTAAACTCTTTTTATTCATTTATTTTGTAACAACTCCAGTATCATAAATATACTAGGATGTTCTTATAAGAAGTATTCGAGCTACACTTTCACACACCTACATATAATGGTTAAAGAACATACTGTTTCCGTGGATGGTGAATTTCGGCATCCCGAAATGATGATTGTTCAACATTCTTTTAACACCTTCAAAGGTGGCCATTAAGATGACACTATATTTACATATGATATATAATATGTTTATGTTTTCTTTAAGCTTCAGTATTTTTCATTTTGGGCATAACTTTATTGTTTCCATTATGGGTAAATGTGATATCTTCATTTAAGGAAGTGCGGACTACCGCCCCCTCAAAGTGATGTGATTCGTTAATGCCATATGTGGGATGTATAAAGGATGGATTTAGAGTTATTATATATGATGTTATACTGGAATTATAATATAACTCTATATCATTATTATTCCATTCCATAAAAATATGAAATAGAAATGAAAGTAGCGTTCATGCGTACGTACGGCTTACCGTCTCCATGAACGATGAATTTCATTTCTTATCACCAAATGTAATGTACTATGATAAGTACATGTATATAAGGGATATATATGACGAATGATACATCTAAATGATTAATATAATTCTGTAATTAAAATATAAATACCTCTCATTTAGTTTTAATTCCATTAATATGACATAGAAATGAAAGTAGCGTTCATGCGTACGTACGACTTACCGTCTCCATGAACGGTGAATTTCATTTCTTACCTCTAAATGATTATGTAATATTATAAATACATGTATATTCTGGATATATATGATGTATATGATATCCAAATCATGAATATAATTTTTGATACAATTAACATTTTACCACACGAACAACATGTAATTGTAAGAAGTCCACTTTCGACTTAAGAACAAAATATCGACAAAACAAACATTTTTAACTTAAATGATTACATAATGTTAATAACATGGAAATAAGTGATATAAAAGGAATAATGAACTAGAAAAAGGTTCTTAATAAAGTGGAAATTAACTCAAGTTTATTATTCAGGACGTTAAAGAACGATCGAGTCAAGTCGGACCCGAGGTAAGGGATCCTACTCCTCTCTTTCTTTTTTAAGTACACTCTTTTATGTCATTCCTTATAAGATCATCTTTCTTGTTATTGGGATGTTCTTTTATATTAATCTTACTGTAATTTTTATGTTAATATGATGAGATACCCTATTCTCTATCATCAATCCATTTTGGAAGTTTTGAGTGGCACCGTTAGGCTGCCGAATTTTCGTAAGAGATCTAACCTCTCTTTTTCTCTTTAAGTACTCTCCTTTATGTCACTTCTTTTAAGATACTATTTGTTATGATGGGGGATGTTCTTTTATATTCCTCTTGATTTAAATTTTATTTTAATGTTATGATACACCCTATTTGATCTCATCAATCTATTTTTGGAAGTTTTAAGTGGCGCCGTTAGGCTGCCGAGTTTTCGTAAGGGATTTTTCATCTCACTTTTATTCCCGTGAGATTTATGATACATTTGCCACAATTTCCTTTGAGTGGTGTATGTACTGACCATTATTTTACTCATTGTGTAATATTATTTCATTTATGAGTATCTACATCAATGTTGTATTGTCCTTCTTTCACGGGGCGTATGTTTCAAAAGATACCCATGTCGGTAAGGGAAACTTTCACCCTCCTCTTTTTAAAAGACTTATTTTGTTATGTCTTTTAATTCACATAATATTATTTTGGGATATGTTATTCTCTATCATTATTGATGTAAATTTTATGTCCAAGTGATGAGATACCCTTTTTATCTCTCATCAACTCTTTTTCTGAATTTTGAAGTGACGCCGTTAGGCTGTCTAATTATTGCAAGGGAACTTCTTAACCCAATTTAGATTCTTTGGGATATACTTGTACACCTTGAATATGTCATTCTATGATTATGTGTGAATGTCCTCTGATTGTTTTACACTTAATACCCACTTATATTTCGTGTATTCATTTGTCACACATAGTTATGTAACTGATTTATCCTTAATCCATGGATACCGTCTTTGTATGGGACTTCGTCTCAATCTCCTTTCATTGAGGCATATTTTGTTTTATACACAACTTTCTTTTATATGGTGTATAAACCCCTTTGACGTTTATGTTTATCTAAAAGGAATCTTTTTATATGAAGTGTTTTACTAAACGACAAAAGGGAATGTTTTTGTCGTACGTATGTGGTGACAATGACTTCTCCGCCCCCGTGACCATTATTTGAGTTTCAGCTTCCTCTACATGCCATACCTTATTTTTAAAAGAAAAATAAATACCATGTTTTACTTTTCTTTTATTTTGGTATTGAAAATGGTTTTCATAATGTATTTATATCAATGTGTTGTATTGATATCTTGTTATTGAAAGGTGGAAATGTTATGTTTCCTTTATGCATGTTTTATGTGATAAGATTATGTTATGGTTCTTGGGAATTGTTATGAAGATGGGTGGTTCCGTGATAAACTAAGGGCGGGTGAGCCCGATATAGCTCTCCAATGCATTGGGTAACGCGAAGGAGTGAAACGTTAAGGTTTCTACGAAGAGATTTAGGGAATATACTGTGATGGGTATTCCAAACGTAACCAAGAGGGTTAATCCCTACATAAGAATGTTATGAATGCCTCAAGTTACCTTTATGTCTTATGATTTCTATGATTTATTCATGGTTTGATGAGGTATGTGAAAGTGCCTATGTTTTATGGGTAAAGTATGATTTCATTCTTATGTATATATGAACTCATGTTTCCTTTTCATATTTTTATAACCCTTACTGAGCTTTTTATGCTCATCCCAAGTTTTTGAAATGTTTTTCACAGGTCAAGGGAAAGGTAAATGATGTGATGATAGTGTCAAGGATGGTTCAAGAAAGAATCTGTGTTTTATTTTAAATATTTTTCCGTTGATGGGAAGAATGAATATTGTCTTTTATGTAACCACTTTGTTTAGATGTGGAATGTAATGCAAGTTTCATGATCTAATTCTCTAAAACTCTAAACCTAAAAAGATCCTCAATGTGTTATATTGTAATAACTCAAGATTAAGTATGGTTTAAGGCTGGGGCCTTATATTATAAATAGTAACGATGGTAATTATCTTTAATTATCGCGATTAATTAGAAATCGGGTAGTTAAGGGTAATAAAATAATATCATAATAATATAAAACGACCCCAACATGTGTCCACATACTCTTTTTTGAGTCATGGACGACCATGGTATGCTTTTTACCAAAATTGAGGGCCCATTGAGTCACATGGGTGTAATTGTGACATTTATGACATTATTTTTTAAAAAAGAAGAGAAATATAACAAAGGTTTGTATATCCTAAGTAAAAAAATTTAAATTTTGTTTACATAAATGATATATTATATAATAAATAGTCATTATAAAGCTAAAAATATTTCATAAATCATGTTATTTTTTTTATAATTTCTATACCTTAAATAAATAAATTTATTTATGACACCATGATGATGCAGTGATTACCTCATTAATGAACGATTTAAATAAAATGAAAAGATAAGTTAAAATATAAAACTTAAACTTGTCTTAAACCTATTGGATGGGTGTATTTAGAACCCTTATCACCTTATCCCAAAAATATATCATTGAGTGACCTTTAAAATCCGAAAATCATTTTATAATAAAGTAACATTTCAAGACTTTCCAAAAGTGACCCTCCTCCCTCTTATAAAAGGCCCCCACCTCTACCCCCTTTCCCACACCTCTCATGCCCTTGGCTCGTCCAAAATCTGCTCATATAATCTCTTCACATCCCTCTCTTACTCCTAGAAGACTCACTTTGGGAATAAGTCTTTCCAAGGAAGCCTATGGATCAAATCAAAAAGAGTTTCCCAATTTAGAGATAATGTCTACTCTTGAGTTTCTTCCTTTTATTTTCCTTCTTCACTCACCAATATCTTCTTATTATTTTATCCCATAATAACAACAGTATCCTAAATATAATAGTATATGGTTATGATGTTTATTCTACCTACACTTACACACACCTCCTTCTAATGGTTAAAGAATATACTGTTTCTGTGGGTGATGAATTACTACCTCACGAAAAGATGATTGTTCAATATTATTTTAACACATTTCACGATGGAAATTATGATTTCAATGTATTTATATATGATATATGTTATATTTATGTCCTATCTATGCTTTTGTATTTTATATTTAAAACAAATTTGTATTCTTTGCATGTTGTGCAAATACAATAATTTCATCTCAGGAAGTGTGGACTACCGCCCCCTCAAGTGATCTGACTCATTCATGAAAAACATGGAATTTATAAATAATGTAATTAATTAACTTATTTTACCTATATAACATATATATTATACTGGAATTATAATATATATATGTATCATTTAGTTTTAATACCTTTAATATGACAAAGAAATGAAAGTAGCGTTCATGCGTACGTACGACATACCGTCTCCATGAACGGTGCATTCCATTTTTTATCTTAAAATGTTATGGAATAGTATAACATGAATATATACTGGATATATATGATATTTAAATCATCAATACCATTTTGGAGATGATTTACTTATAACTACATGGGGAATTCTTTTCAAACAAGTTCATTTTTGACTCATGTACCAAATATGGAAAAAACGTATGATATGAACTCACATAATTAATTAATTATTATAACATGATAATATGTGATATGAATTGAATAATAAACTTTAAAAGAAGGCCTTAAGAAATTATAAATTGACCAATGTTTATTATTCAAGAATCTAATGAAACGAACTAGACAAGTCGGACTTGAGGTAAAGGTCTTTGTCTCAATCTCCTTTCGTTGAGGCATACTTAAATTTATATACGATATTCTTTTATTAGTTGTATAATAAACCCTTTTGACTTTTAATTTATTCAAAAGGAATCTTTTTACATGAAGTGTTTCACTAAATGACAAAATAGAATGTTTTTATCTTACGTATGTGGCGACAACGACTTATCCGCCGCTGTGACCATTATTTGAGTTTCGGTTTCCTCTACTAGCCATAAATTTTTTTTAAATGAATAATAAATACCATGTTTTACTTTATTTAGGTATTGAAAATGGTTTTGATAATCTTTTGATTATATTAATGTTTTGTATTGATATCTTGTGATTGAAATGTGGAAATGTTATGTTTCCTTTATGCTTGTTTTATGTGATACGATTATGTTATGGTTCTTGGGAATTGTTTATGAAGATGGGTGGTTCCATGATAAACTAAGTGAGGGTGATCTAGAGATATCTCTCTAATGCATTTGGGAATGTGAAGGAGTTAAACTCTAAGGTTTCTACGAAGAGATTTTGGGAATATACTGTTACGGGTATTCCAAACGTAACCATGAGGGTTACTCCCTATGTAAGAA
The DNA here is from genome assembly GCA_963277665.1 of Viscum album. NCBI lineage: Eukaryota > Viridiplantae > Streptophyta > Magnoliopsida > Santalales > Viscaceae > Viscum > Viscum album. Next base: position 775,083,272 of record OY728138.1, read on the forward strand.
TGTTATGAATGACTCAAGTTACCTTTATGTATTATGATTTCTATGAGTTATTCATAAATCTTATGATTTCCAAAGGTTTGTTAATGTACTTATGTTTTATGAGTAAAGTAAGATTTCATTGATTCTTATGTATACATGGACTAATGTTCTTTATGTATTTTTATATCCCTTACTAAGATTTTTATACTCATCCCACATTTTTGAAATGTTTTTCACAGGTCAAGGGAAAAGTATATGAAGGAATGATAGTGTCGAGGAATTGTCAAGAAAGAAACCATGTTTTATTTTAAACATGTTTCCTTTGGTGGAAAAAAATAAATAAATCCTTTGATGTAACCACCTAATTTAAATGTGTAATGTAATGCATGGATTATGATATAATTATCTAAAACTATAAACCTGAAAAGATCCTCAATGTGTATTCTTGAAATAACTAAAGATTAAGTGATTTTTAAGGCTGGGGCCTTATAGTTGGTATCTAAGGTCGTTTTAGATAACTTTAGGAATTATAATTATAATAAATTATTATCCAAAAATATTTTTTAACATTAAGGTAATATTGAAATGATATATAATTTGTATATTACCGTGTTGCTTCATCTAAGACATGTTTGTTCAGAATGGTTTTTTATAGAGGAAACAGGGAAGTAGTGATAGAAAGGCATACAGAAGAAAATGACCTTCCAAATCAGCATTATTAGATGGTCGGAATTGGAACTGAATAGTTTGTTGTAGTAATGTCGCATTTGACTCAAGAAATAAATGGAGGTGGTATCCATGCACGAGATTAGCCAGATCAACCACAAAAGAACATGTTAGTGGTGGAACATTTCATGAGGCAACATTCCTCATCATTCAGAGGATCATCTGAAACTGTGCTAGTTGAAGGGTGGATTAAAGCACTAGAGAAGATTTTCAATGTCATGGGGTGTTCAGACAATTAAAAGGTTAGTCTTGCTATTTACCATTTGGAGGGTGAAGTAGATCAGTGGTGGTTGTTGGTTAAAAATATCAGGGACGCTGATGAGATTGATGCTCTTGTTTGGGATGAATTGAAAGGTATTTTTCTTGAGAAATATTTTCCTAAAGCTGTTCGACTTTGGATGGAAAAGCAATTATTGGAATTGAGGAAAGAGGATGACTCAGTGGCTTCTTATGAAGAAAAGTTCACTCGATTGGAAAGGTATGCTCCAAATTTTATCAGAAACCTTGATAGTAAAATCAATCATTTTTACTAAGGATTAGATCCAAAATAACAAATGGCATTATCTTCTCATGAGTTAAAAAGTTATAAAAATCTTGTTCGATGTGTTGAGAAGGTGGAAATGGAATTTTTCGATGATCAATAATTCTATGAAAACCAATAGAAGAAGAGACCGAGGTGGCAGAAGAAAGGGAAGAATCCTTCAAAAAGGGTTTATGGTAATAAAACTAAGTTTGTAGTTTGTGAGAAATGCGGTAAAAAGCATGCTGGGGAATGTCTTTTGAATTATGGAATATTCTTTTTATGTGGTAATATGGGACATAAGGCTCGTGATTTCACTGGAAAAGATCAGGGTAATGGTAAGACCAAATTTGATTTATAGTTAGTGAAATGTTTCAAGTGTAATGAGATGGGTCATTATGAAAATGAGTGTTCGAAAAAGAGCTTAAATGATGGGAATCAGTCATACTACAAGCAGAAAGGTGTGGTGAAATCCTTTGCAACTACTTTAGTAGATGTTGGGACATTAAATGAAGTAGTATTAGGTACTTTGTTTGTTTTTTCAGATTATGCCAATGTGTTGTTTGATTCAGGGTTTACACATTCATTCATATCTGAAAAAGTTTCTAGTAAATTGGGAATTCTATCTCAAGAAATGACTCCTTAAATTGTTGTTAAAAAACTTGGGGGAAATGTTGAGGCAAAAAGAATTTATAACCATCTTCCTATCCTTATCCGTGGAAAGAACCTACTTGCAAACCTTATTGTTTTACCTCTAGTAGAGTTTGATGCTATCCTGGGTATGGATTGAATCTCTGTTTAGCATGCTAAGATTGACTTTAGAGCTAGAGAAGTTTATTTTTAGAAATAATTTCTATTCGTGAACAAGAATGAACCCTTATTGTCAATAACATATCAAGAGGCTGAGAAACTTGTAAAAGATGAAAATGAATGTTACCTTGCACATATTGTTGAAAACAAATGAACCATTCAGATTAATGATGTGACTGTGGTAAATGAGTATCTGTATGTTTTTCTTGATGAGTTTCCTGGAATAATACCAGATCAAGAAGTTTAATTTACTATTGACTTAGTTCTTTATTCTAAGACAATTTCAAAACCCACTTATCGAATGTCTCAAATTGAACTTTTGGAGTTGAAGGAGAAATTACAAAATTTATTAGAGAAAGGTTTCATTCGACCTAGCACATCACTATGGGGTCCTCCTGTCTTATTTGTTAAAAATAAAGATAGTTCAATGAGACTTTGCATTGATTATAGATCCTTGAATAAGATCTCTATTAAGAACAAATATCCTTTGCCTCATATCGATGATTTGTTTGATCAGCTCTAGGGAGCTCAATATTTTTCAAATATTGACTTCAGATTGGGGTACCATCAGTTGAAGGTAAAGGAAGAAGATATTCCAAAGACTGCGTTTCATACAAGATATGTCCATTATGAATTTGTAGTTATGCCTTTTGTGTTAACCAATTCACCTGCTGTATTCAGAGACCTTATGAATATAATTTTCCACGAGTTCTAGGATAAGTTAATGGTGGTTTTCATTGATGATATTTTGGTGTTTTCTAAAAGTAAAGAGGAGCAGGAAAGTCATTTAAAGGTTATTTTTTAAACCATAAAAGAAAATAAATTTTAGGGGAAATTTAGAAAGTGTGAGTTTGGGTTGCAGCAAATTTCTTTCCTTGGTCACATTGTTTCTAAAGATAGAATAACTATTGATCTTGCAAAAAAAAGGTTGTTGAAGAATGGAAAAGACCCAAAAATGTAACCAAGATTCATAGTTTTCTTGGTTTGGCAGGATATTATTGAAGATTTGTTAAAAATTTTGCATGGTTGTCCAGCCCATTGACTAAGCTAACTCAGAAGGGTGTTAAGTTTATCTGGATGAAAGAATGCGATGATTGTTTTCAGGAATTGAAAAGTAGATTGGTGAATGCTTCAGTATTGGCACTACCTTCTAGGAATGGTGAGTTTGTTATCTAAAGTGATTCTTCATTTGAAAGGACATGGTTACATCCTAATGCAGATTGATCAGGTAATTTCATATTCTTCACGTCAGTTGAAAACTCATGAGATAAATTACCCTTCACATGATTTGGAATTAGCTGTTGTTGTTTTCTCTTTAAAAATTTAGAGGCATCATTTGTATGTGGTAAAGTGTGAAATATATATTGATCACAAAAGTTTAAAGTATATATTCACTCAGAAATAATTGAACACGAGATAGAGGAGATGGATTGAATTAATCAAGGATTATGATTTCACGATTCAATACCACCTAGGAAAATCAAATAAAGTGTCAGATGCATTGAGTCGAAAAAATAATGCTTCATTAACCAGGTTATGTTTAGAATGTGATCCTTTGGTTAAGGATTTTATGAATTTTGGTTTGGAAGTTGTTGGTGCATGAAATTCGTCTGTTTTATTTCTAGTACCACTGAAATCTTCACTATTAGACAAAATTAATCCATCACAGAAGCAAGATAGTGAGTAGCAGAAAAAGGTAGAGCTGGTTTAGAAGGGTATGTTACCTGAATTCAACATTGATAATGATTGCGTTTTGAGATTTGCGAAGAGATTGTGTGTGCCTTATGATTCACAGTTGAAGAGAGAGTTGTTATTTGAAGCTCATAGTTCTTTATTTTCAATTCATCCAGGAAGTTCTAAGATGTATATAGATCTTCGGGAGTATTGCTGGTGGGATGGAATGAAAAGAGATATTACTGATTTTACTGTGAAGTGTTTGACTTGTCAATAGGTTAAAGCAGAGTGACAGTTACCGAAAGGGACGCTTCAGCCTTTACCAGAGCCAGAGTAGAGATGAGAGAATATATCCATGGACTTCATTATGGTATTTACCAAAGACACCTCAAGGTAATAAGCCAATCTGGGTTATTGTTGATCGCTTGACTAAATCTGCTCATTTCCTTGCTATACGAGATACTTTTTCCCTAGATCAACTTTCTTGATTGTATCTTAAAGATATAGTCGGGTTACATGGAGTTCCCTACTCCATTGTATCTGATCATAATCCCAGGTCCACTTCTAACTTCTCTAAAGGCCTTTAGAAGTCATTGGGTACTGAATTAAATTTTAGCAATACTTTTCATCCTCAATCAGGTGGGAACTCAGAACGAACAATTCAGACTTTGGAGGATATGCTACATTCTTGTTAGATGGATTATCAGGGAATTTGGGACCATTATCTTTCATTGTTTGAGTTTCCTTATAATAAAAGTTTTCATTCCAGTATACAGATGGCACCATTTGAGGCATTATATGGGAAGTGGTGTCAAACTCCAGATTTTGGGATGAAATAGGTGAAAGGAAGATGATGGGACTAGAATCGGTAGAAGAGTTGGCCGAAAAAGTTCAACTGATAAAGAAACACATGAGAACAGGTCAGAGTAAGTAGAAAAGTTATGAAGACAATAAGTGGAAGGATCTCTCTTTTGAGGTAGGTGATCATGTCTTCCTCAAAGTTTCACCATGGAAAAGTGTGATGTGATTTGGTAAGAAAGGAAAGCTGAGTCCAAGGTTCATTGGAACCTATGAAATTCTTGAGAGAGTTGGATCAGTTTTATACTAAGTGGATTTACCTCTGAGTTTATCTCAAATACATAATGTTTTTCATGTTTCAATGTTAAAGAAGTACATGCCAGATCCATCTCATGTTTTGAGTCCAAAGGTAGTTCAGCTGGAAGAGAATTTGTCTTATGAGGAACAATCAGTCTAGATTCTTGACCACAGGGAGGAAGTGTTGTGGAATAAGGTGATTCATCAAGTAAAGGTTTTGTGGAAAAACCACATGATTGAAGAGGCAACATGGGAATCTGAAAATGAAATGAGGGATAAATACCCCCACTTATTCGATAAGTAAATAAATTGCGAGGACACAATTTTCTAAAGGGGGGAACGATGTAACATCCCAAGTAAGTAAATAATTATATATTTTAATATCTATGTATATTTATGAATTATATAGTATTTTAAAGGCTTAAAATGAGAATAAATCTAATCTTAAGCATAGAATACTCTAAATTTTTTAAAAGATTGTTTTATAGACTTTTGATGGAAATCCATTTTTAAATCTAACTTTTGAAAATTTTATAAGATCTATTTTTCAAGATAAACTTATTCTTTGGAATTGGGACATTGAAATTTACTTCGGATAAATTTTAGGTATTTTTCTGACAATGTTCATTTTTAATGAATAGTGAAAAATACTGCATTTTACTTCAAAACTACTTTTTCATCCGATTTATTTATATGTTTATATTATCTTTTTAATTGGTTTTAAAGTTTAATTGGAATATATTTTTACCATTTAATCCAATTTTGGTCATTATAATTAATTTCACTTTAAAATTGGACATAAACAATTGTCAATCTTTTGTTGATATTATTTTTAAAAACACGCTATTTATTTAGACAAAAGGAATTATTTTAAATTTATTTACTCCAATTTCGGTGTTTATAATTTGGTAAAATGGATTCCATATATAGAATAATAAGTTCAAAACTATTTAATTAATACTTTTGTTTTTGAACATTATGAATAGTAACGACGATACTTATCTTTAATTATCATGATTAATTAGAAATCGGATAGTTAAGGGTAATAAAATAATATCATAATAATATAAAATGACCCCAAAATGTGTCCACATCCTATTTTATGATTCATGGCAGACCATGGGAATATTTTTACTGAACTGGAGGGCCCATGTAGTCACATGGGTGTAATAGTGACATTTTTGACATTATTTTTTATAAAAAGAAGAGAAATATAACAATGGGTTTTATATCCTAAGTAAATAAAATTTAATTTTGTATACATAAATGATATCTTAGACTATAAATAGTTATTGGAAAGCTAAAAATATTTCATACATCATGGTATTTGTTTATAATTTTTAGTCATTATATAAATAAATTTATTTATGACACCATGATGATGCAGTGATTACTTCATTAATGAACGATTTAAATAAAATGAAAAGATAAAGTAAAATCTAAAACATAAACTTGTCTAAAACCTATTGGATGGGTGTATTTAAAACCCTTATCACCTTATCCTATAAATATATCATTGTGGGAGCTTTAAAATCCAAAAACCATTTTATAATAAAGTGACATTTCAAGACTTTCCAAATGTGACAATTCTCCCACTTATAAAAGGCCCCCACCTATACCCCCTTACACACACTTCTGAAGCCATTGGATCATCCAACCACTGCTCATATCATCTCTACACATCCCTCTCTTACTCCTAGAAGCCTCACTTTGGGTAGAAGTCTTTCAAAGGAAGCCTTAGGATCAAATAAAAAAGAGTTACATGATTTAGAGGTAATGTCGTCTCTCGAGTTTCGTAATTTTATTTTCCTTCTTAACTCACCACTATCTTATTATTATTTGATCCCATAATAACCCCAGTATCATAAATATACTATTATTTTTTTATGATAATTTTTCTACTTACACTTACACACACCTCCGTCTAATGTTTAAAGAACATACTGTTTCTGTGGGTGGCGAATTACTGCCTCACGAAACGATGATTGTTCAATCTTCCTTTAAGACCTTTCATGATGGCCATTATGATGTCACTGTATTTATATATGATATATATTATATTTATCTCCTCTATATGCTTCTTTATTTTATATTTAAAACATACCTTTAGGCTTTTCACGTTGTGCTAATGCGATAATTTCATCAGAGGAAGTGTGGACTACTTCCCCCTCAAGTGATGTGACTCGTTCATGCCAAATATGAATTTTATAAAGAATGTAATTAATGAACTTATGTTACCTATATAAAATATATATTATACTGTAATTATAATCTATATATATATATATATATATATGCCTCATTTAGTTTAAATTCCTTTAGTATGACAAAGAAATGAAAGTAGCGTTCATGCGTACATACAACCTACCGTCTCCATGAACAGTACATTTCATTTTTTATCTCCAAATGTTATATAATAGTATAAAATGAATATATTATGGATATATATGATATTTATATCATTAATACCATTCTGGAGATGATGTACTTATAATTATATGGGAAATTCTTTTGAAACAAGTTCATTTTTTACTCATGTACCGAACATCGACAAAATGTATGATATGAACTCACATAATTAAATAATTATTATAACATGATAATATGTGATATGAATTGAATAATAAACTTTATAGTATGTCCTTAATCAATTATAAATAGACCAAAGATTATTATTCAGGAATATAAAGAAACAAACAAGAAAAGTCAGACTTGAGGTAAGGGACTTCGTCTCAATCTCCTTCCGTTGAGGCATAATTCAATTTATATATGACCTTATTTTATTAGTTGTATAATAAACTCTTTTGAATATTAATTTCATTCAAAATGAATATTTTTTACATAAAGTGCTTTAATAAACAACAAAATAGAATGTTTTTGTCTTACGTATGTGGTGACAACGACTTCTCCACCGCCGTGACCATTATTTGAGTTTTGGATTCCTCTAAAAGCCATAAAATGTTTTTAAATAAAAAATAAATACCATGTTTTACTTTATTTTGGTATTGAAAATTATTTTGATAATGTTTTGATTATATCAATGTGTTGTATTGATATCTTGTGATCGAAATGGGGAAATATTATGTTTCCTTCATGCATGTTTTATGTGATATGATTATGTTATGGTTCTTGGGCATTGTTTATGAAGGTGGGTGGTTCCGTGATAAACTAAGGGCTGGTGAGCCAATGATAGATCTCTAATTCATTTGGTGACATTAAAGAGTTAAACACTAAGGTTTCTCCAAAGAGATTTAGGGAATATACTGTGATGGGTATTCTAAACGTAACCATGAGGGTTACTCCCTATGTAAGAATGTTATGAATGACTCAAGTTAACTTTATGTCTTATGATTTCTATGAGTTATTCATAAATCTTATGATTTCATGAGGTATGTTAATGTACTTATGTTTTATGGGTAAAGTAAGATTTCATTGATTCTTATGCATACATGGAATAATGTTCTTTCTGTATTTTTATATCCCTTACTTATCTTTTTTATGCTCATCCCAAGTTTTTGAAATGTTTTTCATAGGTCAAGGGAGAAGTAATTGATGTGATGATAGTATCGAAGAAGTGTCAAGAAAGAAACCATGATATATTTTAAATATGTTTCCTTTGGTGGAAAAAAATTAATATTGTCTTTGATGTAACAACATTGTTTAAATGTGGAATGAAATGCATGATTTATGATATAATTCTCTAAAACTATAAACATAAAAATATCCTCAATGTGTATTTTTAAAATAACTCAAGATTAAGTAATGTTTAAGGGTGGGACTTTATAATATAAGAACAAATTTATTTTTTCAGATAAAGGAAGTATTTTTCAAAAAATAAAATTTTACTGCCTTTTAATGGTGATCCTTTTTTAAAACCAATATTTTACAATTTTATATATTCATGTTAATGAAATTAAATTCTTATTTAGAATCAGGACATAAAAATTTAGTTCAGATAAATTTTTGGCACTTTTCTGATAAATTTCATGTTTTGATGAATAACGAAAAATACTATGTTTTAATTGAAAACCACTTTTTTAATCGAAAAAATTTATAGTATTAAATTAATAATTTGAATTGTTTTAAAGTATAAAAAGATTATATTTTTATCATTTAATACAATGTAGGTCATTATAAGTAATTTCACATTTAAATTTGACATAAACACATGTCAATCTTTTGATAGCTATTACTTTTTAAAAAACCCTCTTTTTTGTTTTGACAACGGGAATTAATTTTAATTTAATTAATGCAACTTATATATTTTGAATTTGGTAAAATAGAATTCATATTTGAAATATGAATATCAAAATTATCTTATTGTTAATTTTCATATTTTTCTGAAAATATTCAATTTTTGATGAATAGTTAAAAACACTATGTTATTGTTTAAAACAAAATTTTTATTTAAATAATTATTTAATTTATTTAAATTTATTTTAAGTAAAAATAGATTTATAATACCTTTATAAGTTCAATTTAATTAATTGGAGTCATTTTATAATAATATTAGATGTATAATTTTTTATTGAACATTTTACCCTCTTTTTCCCACATTGTAGGAGCATTTAAAAATTGGCATAAAACACAATTTTACTGCATCTTTGAGTTTAATTTCAAAAATATGAGAGACACAGTTTACATCAGTAATTAAAATTTTGTTCAATAAGATGAGAATAATTTTGGGTGAATAGTAATTTTTGGCAATTATTTACCATGGTAAAATGTAAATAGAGTAATTAAAGGTAAAATGATATTACAATTACCCTAAAAAAATTTCTAATTCTATTGGATAAGTGTAATTAGACCGAAAAAGAACTTATGAATTAAATATGAATCTTTTGATCCACTTGGATTAGATTAATACATTTATTATTATTTTATTTAAGGAAGAGTTAAATGTGTTAAATTCAACGTTTAATAACTAAAAAATTATTTATATAAGGTTATAAATAAGATAAATTCGACTAAAATTATTAATTAGAAATATAAAAAGATTTTTTACATAATTTTATTTTATTTATAATTTCTAGACATTAAATAACTTAATTTATTTATGACACAATGATGATGAAATAATTACCTAATTAATGAAATATTAAAATATTTGATTTTATAAATATCATAATAAATGTAATTTGAGACTTTTGATGAATTAAAATAATTTTATTGGTTAATATTACATGTTAGGGTTGATTAAATAATTTTTTTTCAAAGTAATCTTGCTATTATAATTTTCACAAAAACCAAATACTAAATAGTGTCAAAATTGACATAATTGAGTTTTAAAAAAAATACTATATTATTGGTCGATATAATGTTCATAAAGATCTAAGGTTCATAAAAAAGGCTTAAATAATAATATATATGTTATTAATTAACCACTTGAGGTTCTCTCGGAGGTTTAGAGTTTGTTTATTAACCATATAGTGTAAGAATACAAGAAGAAACGGTAAAAGTAAAACTATTTAACTAAGAGTTAGATATAAAAGATAAGGTAAAAATGGTAACCTAAAATTGTCTAGAACCTATTTTTTTAGAGTATTTATACCCATAACAACCTAATTCTCCAAATAAATTAATTTTGTGCCATTATAAACATATATTGATTGTATAATAAATTAATATTTAATCTTTTCCTAAAGTGACTCTCACCTCTCTTATAAAAGGGAACACCCTCTTCTATAAAAATCACACCTCCAAAGCCATTTGGATCAAAAAATACCTGCCTGAATATCCTACCAACATCCCTCATATCAACATATAGTCCTTACTTTGATCATAAAGCAATCCTACAGAGCACTTTTGATCAAATCAATAGGAAACACCTGAAGAAGAGGTAATAATTTCACCACCCTCATTCAAGTTTTTTTCCTTCCAATTCCACTTTTTTTGTTGTTTCCATACCCAAATAATAACTCCTATACCTTATAAATACTGTTACATTACTATAAATATGGTACAACCATATTCATTATCCGATCCATCTTATAAATTACAAAGTCACCATACGTGCGTACGTACGGATTACCATCTCCACGTCATGGTGTAGTTTGGTATTAAAACACTTCATTATTTGGATGGGTATAATAATGAGTATAATTGATTTAAATAATACATATAACATGTTAATGATTCTGTATATATTATTTACCATCCAATTACATATGATTTCACCATCAATATAATGATATTGTCGCTCGTGCGTACGTACAGATTACCATCTCCACGACACATTGAGATTCATTCCCACGTTCACCATTCAACGATGATTATAAAAATATATATTATTAATAAGTATGTAATATATGACATAATAATTATACTAGAGATATATATGTATATATTTATGTACTTACATATATCTTATTCACTTACTTCATTTCAATATGATATGATAACAGAAACAACCTTTATGCGTATGTACGACCTACCGTCTCCATAAACGGTGACATCAATTTCATATGTCTATCTATTATAAATATTTATATTCTAAATATATATGATATATGAATCAAAGATTATATTAAATAAGTACTTAAATCAATATCTAAATGATACTATCAAAAATAACGAGTTAAAACTCGTATGATAAAGAAAGTTATTATTACCCAAAATGATAATTTCACGTGGAAGTAATTATTAAATGGGTTGTATAAAGTTATAAATGAATAATATATGATATAATAAATATAAATATGGTTCTGGTATAATTTAATAACATACTATGGTCATTATACATAAGGTTAAACGTACCCTCGACCAAAGGAAAGTGGAAGGTAAGGGTTAATTCCTCAATCTCATTATTATTCGAGAATGTTTATGGGTCTGTTTTTAATGGGGAATATTTATTATCCATTTTCATGATTTATAAAATAGTTTTAAAAGGGATTCATTTTAAAGGACCCTTTTATTAAAATATCATTTTATTTTTTTAAACATTTATTCTTCTAAATCATTCTCATTAATTTCCATGTTTTCAAAATGGGGTTTTAAGGATTTATTTAAATAGACATGAATGTTTTTAAAATGATAGTTCCATTCAATAGATTCAAAGTGGTATGAGACAATTTGATTAAAAAATGTCTTTAAATGTCTTCCTTTATAAATTATGTGACTTTTAAATGTTTTCATGAAAAAGGGATATTTCTCTCAAAGAGTTTTACAAATAATTTTCATCTTTGTCAACATCTTTTGATGGATTTTAAACTTGTTGGAAGTTGATTTATTATGATACAAATCTTACATATTGTATTGAAGGTTTTATGATATGTTTGACTATGGATGTGTTATTTTTATACCATTCATGGTTTATGGATAAAGTATTGACATTTCATAGTCTAGTTTTAATATGAATGTTTATGTTATGTTTCATCTTTTTCAGATGAGGAATGTATTGGACATAGTAAGTGACAGGTGGAGCCAACTATAGCTCCTTGATACATCAGTAGGTCTCATGAGACAATTAGATGTGGAATTGGCCGGGGCCTTTCACAATTTGATATATGGTTTTAGACAATGCCTTAATTATTTTAAGACGTCTTGGATGAGGCCTTGTCAAAATGTTTTAGAATTTCTGAAATTATAAATTCCATCAGTATGAAAATAATATTGATGGTTCATATGGTTATTCAACTAGTAGAATTAACATGACAATGTTTTGTTGTGGCATTTTTTAATCAACTCATATTTCTGCCATAAAGTGTTCATATTTATTATTTTTAATTGTATGTGTTTTCAATTATTCACCATGCCTATTGTTTATGTTATCTTCCGCTAAATTGTTTAGCCTTACTAAGCATATGATCACACCAATTTCTTATTTTTTATTTTTCCTGTATTTCCAATAAGTGTATTATTATTGATATGTAGTTTTAAGCTAAAAGGAAATAATGGCGTTCTCAAAGAACTATCCTTGATTTATTTTATGTTTGAAATTGTAATGTGAAGTTGATGTATTTAATCTATTTCCAAGATAGCTAAACCGATCGGTCTTTCGAGACATGATTTACTTGTATCATACCAATGTTATGTAATAATGAACTAACTCTGGGTAACTGGGGTGAGGGCATTACATCACCTTTAATAAATTACATCCTGAAAATTTGAATTTGGGGTCAGTAAATAGGGTATGACTTTTCAAAATACGTTTATTTGAAACCCACATCAGAAAAATAGTTAATAAAAAATAAACTTTAAAAAATTGAAATTTAAGTACCAAGGTCACCCGAGATAACACATACCAGGGTTCCATATAAGAAAACATCAATATGGAAGAAAAAATTACTATATTTTTCAGATGGATAGTTATAGAAAACATGATCATGAGAAACTTAATAATTAGAAAACTGAAAACCTGTAATGGGTTAAAATGTATTTGATTTAATAGTAGAAAAATTTAAATGGGATTTTTTTTATTTAAGTCCTTTTTTCATAATGTTGAGGAATTATTTTACAACTTAGAATAAGAACATACGGAAATATACTTACTTGAAAGGTAGTGTAACAGGCCGTGAAGAGGCTCATTAAGGACTTTTCCTAAAGCTCAGTTCCATCAAACGGTTCCACCGAAATGGTGGAACCAGTCACAACAACACCGTGATGGTGGCACTGATCATGGTAGCACACCGAAATAGTGCCTCCGTGACAGTGGCACCGCTCATGGTGTTCCACCGAAACGGTGGCACTGCTCACTATGTTCCACCGAACTAGTGGCACCATGACGGTGGAACCACTTTCGGTGTTCCACTGAACCAGTGGAACCATAATGGTGGAACCACTAATGGTGTCACCGTGACTGTGGCACTGTTCCTTTGTCTCACCGAACGGTGTCCCACCCTTCGTTCATTTTCCAGTTCCACTCCCTCAATGAATCTTTTGACATAAGAGTGTTTTAATACCCCCTTTCAATGCCTTTTAAATCCCATTATTGATATCTAAAATATTCCGTGTTTTGGGAGACCCTTGAATTACCAAAACATGTGGCTTTTCCTTGGTGTCACAACATTTTTCCCATACTCTCCAGTTCCACCCCTGTTTGTGTATTCCTCTATTTAAAGGAATCCCTTTAGCTCACAGCTGTTATAGCCACCTCTCTAATGAGAATTATTAAATGAAAATTAATTCCATGATGTTTAACCACCCAAAAGCATGGTGAAACCATGATCCACCTTTATAGACATTCAAAATTCATATCGTGTAACTCCAAGATCTCAACTCTATATCTCACGAGAATTATTTCTTTTCATGTTTATTATTCTTGGTTGGTTTCTCTTAATTTTCATGGTGCTTTTGGAGTCCCCCCTTTCCAAGGAAACTGGTGCACCTATGTTGGAGATTTTATGCTCACTCTTCGAGTCTTCAGAGTTCCTCCCATATAAGTAATGCATCCCTAGTTCTTGGTGCAAGGAGAAAAAAATATATTGTTGATCATCCAAGCAGTGTTCTTCCTTTGTATCTCTTTACTGTGTATCATTCAGGGCATTTATGTTAATGTTTCTATAGGGATGGATGAAACCAAATCTTATTGAAGATAATAAATGGACATTTAAAGAATGATGGGGTGTTTTTATGATGTTGTTGTAATCTTATACTTTTTATATATTGTGAATTATATGGGCTTATATCCACTAAAAATCGTGGCCATTGGTGGTCATTCCTTGTGTACTAATGAACCTTTGTTCTCTAGATAATTCTGCGATTAAATGGATGTAACATGTAAACTGGTTAATCGTGTAAACTTGGCTGATTAAATGGATTTCTGATGAATGAGAAACCTTGTGTGGTCACCCTAGTTAACTAGACATAAAGAAAAAACTAAAATAAAGGCATGTCTAAACCTGTATACTATCTTACTCTATTATTATGATCTATATGGTTATTCATCTTTTTTCTTGTGAGGTGACATGGATGGGGATGTGATCCCCTATTATGCAGTTGTAAGATTGTAGATTTTGGGGACGTGTGGGGTCGTATGTTGAGGATTTATTTGGTTCCAGTACATTGAGGGATATCACAGATCCCTTTAGTTTTTGTGACTTTACAAGAGAACCAGGTGTGAATCCTTAAATTATTGTTTGGATGTTTTTCCTTACGTGGATTGTGTCTATGCATGTTAGTTTCCTAGTAGTTAAGAATTATCTATGTGGAATCACTTGAATATGAAAACAAGAATGGGTTCAATGGTGAATTGTTTTCTGGGAATGAGTTGTGAAATGGTTTTGGATGTGGTGCTTCTTATGAATGAATAGTAACGAGGGTGTTTGTGTATGGGCGGGTTTTGGAACACTTAGGCTGGGATGAATTCTTGTTACCAATATGTATAATTTAGTTTGTATGTTTCTTATTCTCTCCCCACCCAAGTAGAGCACTTCGTTCTGAACTCCCCCATTTCCTGGGGGAGGGTGTTTTTTTCCAACACTCTGATGAGTGGCTGGTTATTAGCTCCTTTTATGCTACCTTTCCCATGCAGACCATGACACATCGCGCAGGCTATAATAGCCTAAGGTCCATTATAACCCAATATTCTTTGGGCAGGTTAGTTGTGGTGGTCGTCCCAGGTGTGTGCAGGAAGGTTTTTTGCAAAGTGTCTTCAGAATGAGGCACAAGCATCCTCATGTGTGGCAGTAGTTGTTCGGGCCCAGGTGTCTTCGGGCGTGGCGGTAGTTGTTTTGGACCAGGTTTCTATGGGTTTGGTTATGTCTTTTTTAGGAACATGTGTTTTTGGGAAGGATGTTTTGTTGTGGTAGCCCAGGTGTGTGTGGGCGGGGTATGGCAGTGGGACTATGGTGAAAATGGCATGGAAGGTCTGACATGTAGTATGTCTTCATTAACCACTGGGGAATGGGTGCGGGGTACCAAACATTGATGTGTTATTACCATTACATTACTTGACTCATGTTATTTGGGGAGTGTGACTTGGTGAGGATGGGGTGGATAGTTTCCTTTCAATGTGATTTGGTTATCTCCATTTATCATGGGGAATTAGAATGCCTCCCTACCTGTGGACAAGATATATTGGTTTTTCCCTACTAAGTATACATGTATACTTTTACTACGTATATAAAACTACTTTCAGGTTTCCAGGAGGACATTGAGGACCATGCATGACCATACTAGTTTAGGTGTTGGGACAATTGTTGTTGTTGTTTTCTTTTATATGGTATTTACCTTTGGAGTTTCCTTGTATTGTATTACTTATTATTTGAAACATGCATATGGGAAAAGATTGTTTGGGGTCTAATTTTACTTCCAGTTTTGGCATTGTTGGGGACTTACTATCTTATCTCCTGATCCTAATAAATAAAAAGGGTAATGCCTTCCATTTTACATGTGGTTTTATACCCTTGGTGATAGTCACCACTTCAGGGCCTATTGAAGGCGGGTTTTTGGGGTCATTATAACTCCTTCAACTTGAGGAAGTATGGGTTTGACAATATGATATCCCATTCCCTCATCTTTGGGAAGGCGGGTCGCGACATAATGGTATCAATTGGAGGTTGAGAGATTGGATGGAGTCCGGAGTTAGGCATAGTGAGGATCTCATGGGATGGTAGGGAAACAGTGTTAGGAAATCTTGGTGTGTGAAATAGGTCTGGGAAGACCATCTAGGACACGGGATTTTAGGGCCCCCATGATCCGATGCAAGGACTCTGGGCCTACCGAACGACCAAGTGAGGCTACACTGATTGCAAGGTAGATACACAAGGAAATGAACATGTATCATAATCACTTGTGTTCATGTGTGTCTTGGGTATTTTGGTGATTTTAAAAAAATAAAAAGTCTATGAAAAATTAAAAGAAATCCTCTAAACTACTCGGGATTTGGCATTCCTTGTTTCCCATGCAGCCATGGAACCTGGATGATGGCCACGAGTAGTGCGGACGTTCAAGGCCCAAGAGGTTTGTTTGGATGATCAGAAGAGGGCTGACCAAGAGGAGGATGATCAGTGGTAGAGGGTTCTTTGTGCATTTCAGTGGAAGACCCTTGGGAAGTACGATGATAGCATCTCAGACATGGAGACAGAGAGCTGGCTCAAAGAGTTTGTGATAGCTTTCTGCTTGATTCGGGCTCTGACAGAGTACTGGGTTCTTTTGGATATGAGCCAAATGTGGGGAGAAGTGCGTCAGTGGTGTATGCTGTATCTTGGGGAGAAGAGAGAGGCTGAGGTTATATGGGTTGACATCAAGAGGGAGTTCCAGGCAGAATTTCTCTCTTCCACAATGATGGCTAAGAAGAGGCATGCGCTACTCTCCATTCAGCCGGGGTGTATGTCCATGAGGGAGTTGGGGATAAAGTTCAAGGATCTCCTTTACTTTTCTCCATACCTCTTTCCAGATGAGGAGTCTCAGGCGAGATGTTTAGAGAAGGCACTCCGACCTTCTCTTCAGTATGTTGTTACTCTTTTCACCCTACTGACGTACTGGGAAGTTCTGAAGAAGGA
The DNA here is from genome assembly GCA_963277665.1 of Viscum album. Classification (NCBI taxonomy): domain Eukaryota; kingdom Viridiplantae; phylum Streptophyta; class Magnoliopsida; order Santalales; family Viscaceae; genus Viscum; species Viscum album. The sequence goes on from OY728138.1 coordinate 775,100,519, forward strand.
TGAGGTGGTGGAGAGGATGTACATGCTAGGAGGTGTGCCGTGAGAGGGGAGAAAGTTGGGCTCGTCAAAGGGAAAGACCATCAACACTAGGCCTCTAGCGTCATGGCCTTCTATGTTGTGGCCAATGGGGAGCAGACGCCGACAATTACAGTTTCGATTTCCCAGTCCTCCCCCTTTATTATTGGGCCAATGACCGAGATGCTTCATCTGTGGAAGTCATGGGAACCTTCGAAATCAGTGCCCGGACCATCTATAGTATGGCGGGGGAGGGCCAGTCCAACACCCACCTCAACAGTAGTAGTTTCTAGATAGGCCATTTCAGCAGCAGTAGTAGGGGTAGCGAGCTCCCTCTCCTCCAAGAGCTGACGTTGCGGGAGGAGACCGACCTCAGGGAGCTCCTCAGAGACCTTGACCAGGGCATGGTCAGGGAGGAGGCTAATAGTTGAGGGGCAGATGAGTTGGGCGTTGGAAGTGACACACCATAGAGGCAGCACTTCCAGTTGGGCCAGAGGTCGTTCGAGGTACAATCTGTCTGTTCATCACTCTTGTATATGCCCTATTTGATTCAAGAGATTCACACTCTTTTGTTGCACCCAGTCTAGCCCATGCCTTGTGTCTAGCTGCATAGAGACTTCTCTTACCCCTGGTTTTGAGTACGCTAGTGGGAGGTCATACCAGCTTGTCTTGTGTTTTCCAAGAATGAAGACTGATGTTGGGAGCACACCAGTCTAGTGGGGACCCTATTTTTCCAAATATACAGTTGTATGATGTCATTATAGGAATCAAATGGTTGTTCTCTATATGTACTGTTATCAAATACTTCTTAATAATGATCATGTTTTCAGATTTTGGTGGACAACGCGCGACCTTCATCGGCGAGCGGGGTTTCCAGGAGGGTAGGTGGCGAGTGAAGCCCCTTCTTTATTTGTTATCCGAGCTATCAGTAGAGTCAGTGGATATGGAGATGGTGTATGTTTCCAAGATTTTCAGTGAGTTCATGGACATATTCCATGAGGAGGTGGTGACTCTACCCCCTCGATGTGACGTTCAGTTTAGGATAGACTTACGATCTTGTTACCATTCGATTTCGAGGGATCCCTATCGGATGGCACCTTCAGAACTGCGGGAGTAACAGATTCAGATTGATGATATGATGCATAAGGGTTTTGTTCTCCCAAGAATGTCTTTGTGGGGTTCTCTGATCTTATTCGCGAAGAAGGTAGACATTGATCTCAGGCTGTACATGGACTACTGGAGATTGAATCATGTAACAGTTAAGAAACTTTACCCTCTATCGAGGATAGATGACCTCTTTGAGAAATTGAAGGTCTCAGGATGGTTCTCCAAGATAGAAATACAATCCAGATATCTCCAGTTGAGGTTGAATGAGAGTGAAATCTCAAAGACTGCCTTTAGGTGCATATATGGACACTTTGAGTTCATGGTAATGTCATTCAGCATTACGAACGCACCAGTCGTGTTCATGGGGCTCATGAACTCTGTATTCCAGGAATATTTTGACCAGTTCTTAGTCATGTTTATTAATGACATCCTGATCTACTCAAGATTGGAGGAGGATCACGTTGAGCATCTGAGGACGGTTTTATAGGTCCTCCGACACCACCAGCTCTACGGGAAATTTTCTAAGTGCATGTTTTGGAAATGAGAAGTGCATTTCCTTGGACATGTTGTGTCCGAGCGGGGAATATAGGTTGATACGTCAATGGTTGAAGTGGTTATTTCTTGTGCAGCACCCAAGAATGTGGTGGAGGTTCATTGTTTCTTGTGTCTAGTGGGTTACAACTGGAGATTTGTTCCCAAATTCTCCCGAGTTGCAGTACCATTGACAACATTGACCAAGAAAGAACATGATTTTGTATGGAGTGAGCAATTCCAGAAAGCCTTCAGTTATTTGAATGGGGAAATCAGTTAGTTCCCCAGTGTTGAGGTTTACTGAAGAAGAGGTGACGTTTGATGTATTTTTTAATGCTTTAGGCCAAGGCTTGGGGTGTGTGATGATGAAACTGAAGGGGGTGATCTCTTATGGGTCAAGGAAGTTACCCCCTATGAGAGTAACTATTCCACCCATGATTTGGAGCTCACAGTTGTTGTGTTCTGACTAATGTTTTGGCGACACTACCTCATCAGGGAGCAATTTTTTGTCTTCATGGATCATAAGTGCTTGAGGTATATCTTCTCCTAGTGGGACCTGAACTTGCGGAAGTGGTGGTGGATGGAGTTTCATTAGAACTATGACTTCAAAATTTTCTACACCTAAGTAAAGGGGAACATGGTGGATGATTCCTTGAGCTGGAATTCCCTTAAAGATCTTGTTTGAGATTCAATAGATGCTTTAAAGGCAATAAGGAGTAGGATACCCTACACCAAGATGCAAGGGTGGATGGTGGTAGAGGTTTTCAGTTTTAGATGACATTGTGTTCCTCTCTATTGGGTCAGGTGGAGGAGACTCAGAGGATGATGTGATGTGCGATCGTGTTAGCTAATGCAATGCTCTAGAAGGATGGTCAGAAGAAAGTTAGAATCAGATGATGTTTCAGGGAAAGTTGTTCATCCTGATAGAAATGAACAAGAGAGTTCTTGGTGAGCTCCACAACTCACCCTTGGCAGTGCAACCAAGAGCTTCCAAGATGTACCGGGGTTTGAGGAGTTGATTTTGGTGGCCCAAGGTGAAGCGGGTAGTCAAAGAATTTTTGGCTAAGTGTCTCGTATGTCAGCAGGTGAAGGTTAAACACCGCGTCCTAGGATGTTTGTTACATCCTTTAGATGTCGTCGAGTGTAAGTGGGATGAAATATAAATGTATTTCATTACTGAACTACCTAGTAGTGGTGGAATGGCTAACAAAATTGTCTCACTTCCTCGAAATCAAGGAGTTGAGTGTGGTGGATGCCCTAGCACAGTAGTATGTGGGTGATGTGGTGTGACTGCATGGAGTTATGAGGTCCATAGCCTCCGATCGGTATACCCGATATACCTCACGGGTCTGGAAAGGATTGAGACTTGATTTTAGAACCCATCTATGACTCAACACCACTTTCCCCCTAGATAGATGGGAAGACAAAGCGTATCATCCAGACATTGGAGGATAAGAAATGGGGATGTGTCTTAGACATTGGAGGATCGTGGGTGCAACACTTGCCTCTTGTGGAGTTGCCTAAAACAATAGCTATCACTCTACCATTGTCATGGCTCTATTAAAAGCGTAGTATGGTAGGCTGTGTCGCTCTCCCATGTGTTGGACAGTGGTTGGGGAAGCAAGTGTTCTTGGCCCATAAGTGGTGCAGAGCACGATGGAGAAGATTCAGCTTATACGAGAGAGGATGATGGTTTCCCAAGACCAGAAAAATTCATATGATGATTTTAGGAGGATACCCTTGGAGTTCGAGGTCGGGGACCACATGTTCTTGAAAGTCTCCGCTCGGCGTGGACAACAGAGGTCAGCTAGGGGAGTAAGCTTTCTACCAGGTTCGTCAGACCCATCGAGGTGTTGCGGTGGGTCGACAAAGTGGCATATCAGCCAGTGCTATCGCCACCGCTACTGAGAGTGCATGAATTCTTCCATGTGTCTCAGCTCCATTGATATCTACACCATGATTTTCACGTCCTCGACTGGGTAATTATGGATATTGAGGATGATGTGATGTTTATAGAATGATCAGTGTGTATCAAAGGTCATGAGGAGAATGTGTTTTGTGGACAAACAATTCCCTTGGTTCATGTGTTCTGGAGGCATGGTGGCCTTGAGGAGAGTACCTAGGAACTGGAGGTACATATGTGCACCCAGTACCCAGATTTGTTTTGAGTTTTATTATTTTCTGTTTTTACTTGTTCATGATGTTGTTCTTAGCCTTTTTATATATGAATGTGTCATTTTCCTTGTTCTCTGAACGTGTGTGAAGGGTCCTGACGGTGGGGAAGGGAGGACCCGATCCCTAATCTAGACGCATTAGAGTGGATGTGATTAAACCCATGCGGGCGAGTCAGTTCCACCCAAAGAAGATAGTATCATGACATGGGGGAATGGACTCTCTGATCCATATGTCTGGATGGTGACACGTTTATATGTTTTTGTGGTTACTTGAGGGAGACATGTTCCTAGATGTCGATAAGGTTTACTCCTAAGAGGTATCATTCGAGGTTTTTGTTCAGACCCCTCTCTTCTCTACGAGTCTAGTTTAAATTCTCAAAGGCAATAAAAATTTTAGAGGTATCTGATGTAACAGACCATGCAGTGGCTCATTAATGACTTTTCTTGAAGCTCAGTTCCATCAAACGGGTCCACCGAAATGGTGGAACTGGGGATGGAGGCACTGTGACAGTGCCACTGGTTACAACGACACCATGATGGTGGAATTGGTCATGCTTGCACACCGAAATGGTGGAACCATGATGGTGGCACTACTCAAGGTGTTCCACCGAAACAGTGGCACCATGATGGGGGCACCACTCATAGTATTCCATCGAAACAGTCGCACTGGGATGGTGGCACCGCTCATAGTGTTCCCAAGAACCAGTGGAAACAAGACTGTGGAACTACTTACAGTGTTCCACTGAACCGGTGGAATCATGATGGTGACACCATGAAGGTCTCACCTTTACAGTGGAACCACATATGGTGGCACCATGACCGTGGCACCATTACTGTGTCTCACCAAACAGTGTCCCACCCTTAATTCTGTTTCCAATTCCACTCCCGCAACGTATCTTTTGATGTAAGAGTGTTTTAATACCAAATTTCAAATCCTTTTCAAGCCCATTAATGATATCTAACATTCCCCAAGTTTGGGAGACCCTTGACTTAACAAAATGTGTGGCTTTTCCTTAGTGTCACACCCTTTTTCACATACTTTCTAGTTCCACCCCTGTTGGTGTTTTCCATTGTTTAGAGGAAACCCTTTAACTCACTAACGTTATGGCCAACTCTCCAACAAGAAGTAATAAATGACAATTAATTCCATCATGTGTAACCACCCTACCACATGGTGAAATGACGATCATTCTATAAAGCTGTTCAAAATTATTATCCTGTAACTCATAGATCTCATCTCTTTATCACATGATAATTCTTTATTTCATAATTTCTTCTTCTTGGTTGGTTTGTTTTCCATTACTTTGTGCATTTGGATTCCCCACTTCCTGAGGAAAGTGGTGAGCCTGTGGTGGAGCTTTTATGATCACTCTTGGACTCCTCGGAGTTCCTCCCCTACAAGTCACGCATCCCCAGTTCTTGGAGCATGGAGAAAAACATCAATCATTGATCATCCAAGTAGGGTTATTCCTTCGTCTCTCTTTCCTGTGTATCATTCGGGGTGGGTATTCTAATTTTTCTATGGGGATGGATGAAACCAATCCTTAATGAAGATAATAAAAAAAATTTAATAAATGGTGGGTTGTGTTTGATGAGGCTGTTTTACTCTTCTACTTTTGCTTATATGTTGTGAATTATATGGGATTATGTCCACTAAAAAACATGGCCATTGGTGGTTATTCCTTATACACTAATGAACCTTTGTTTTCTAGATAATTATTGGATTATGTGGATGTAACATAGAAAATAGTTAGTCACGTAAACTTGGCTGATTAAATCGATGTTTGATGAATAAGATACCTTGTATGGTCACCCAAATTAAACAAATGGAAGGAAAGATCTAAAGGAAAGGTGGGTCTAAATCTGGAAACTCTCTTACTCTATTTTAGTGATGTGTATGGTTGTTCTTCTTGATGATTGTGATGTGACATGGATGGGGATGGGATCCCCTACTGTGCAGTTGTTAGGTTGTGGATTTGGGGGATATGTGGGGTTGTATGTTGGGGCATGGTTTGGTTCCAGCACTTTGAGGGATCTCACATATCCCCTTGGTTGTTGTGACTTTATAAGAGAACTGGGTGTGAATGCTTAAATTGCTATTCAGATATCTTTCCTTCCTTAGATTGTGGCTATGCCCATATGTTTCCCAATAGTGAAGAATTATCTAAATGGAATCACATGAATATGAAAAAAATAATTTTTTCAATGGGAAACTATTTTTCAGGAATGAGTTGTGACATGGTTGTGGATGTGGTACACCTTATGAATGAATAGTAATGAGAATGTTTGTGTATGGGATGGTTTTGGAACCCCTAGAATTTGATGAGTGCTTGTTACATATATGTATAATTTAGTTTTTATGTTTCTTATTCACATCCCACTCAAGTTGAGTACTTCGTGCCGAACAACCCCATTTTATGGGGGATGGAGTTTTTTTCCAACACTTCTATGAGTGGAAGGTTATTAGCTCTTTTTCTTCTTCTTTTATTGATTACCCAAGACTCTTCTGACAGTTTCTGATGGCCTGAGGTCCATTATAGACCAATATTTTTTAGGACGGTAGTTGTGGTGGTCAACCCAGGCATGTGCAGAAAGGCCGTTTCTCAAGTGTCATTATGATGAGGACCAAGTGTCTTTGGGTGTGGCAGTAGTTATTCAGGCCTAGTCATATTTGGGTGTGGATGTAGTTGTTCTGACCTAGGTGTTTATGGGCGGGATGTGTGGTTGTGGTAGCCCAGGTGTGTGCGGGTGGGGTATGACAGTGGGACTGTGGTGAGAATAACATGGAAGGTCTAACATGTAGGATGTATTCAATAACTTGTGGGGATGTGGTGCGGGGTACCAAACCATCGATGTGTTATTACTATTACCTTACTTGACTTTTGTTATTTGGGGAGTGTTATGTGGATATTTTTAGGTGGATAGTTTCCTTGATAGGTTTTTGGTTATCTCTTTTTCTCATAAGGAATTAGAATGCCTTCCCACTTGTGCATGAGAGCTCTTGGTTTTTCCCAACTGAGTATACCTGTATACTCACCCTACGTATATAATACTACTTTCATATTTTCAAGAGGACTTTGAGGACAGTGCGGGGCTGTACTAGTTTGGGCGTTGGGACAATTGTTGTTTTTGTTTTGATTTAATTGGAATTTACCTTTGGAGTTTTCTTGTAAGGTAGTACATATTATTTGAAACATTCATATGCGAAAAAATTGTTTGGGATTTCATTTTACGTCCAGTTTTGGTGTTGTTTGGGACTTACTATCTTATCTCCCGATCCGACTAAATAAAAATGGTAATTCCTTCCATTTTAGGTGTGATTTTATACCCTTGGTTCTAGTCACCACTCCGGGGCCAATTGAAGGCCGGTCTCGGGGGTCATTATCTCTCATTCAACATGAGGAAGGAAGGGTTTTGAAATCTTCTGTCCCTTTCCCTCATCTTGGTGATGGCGGGTCGTGATTGGTAGAGTATCATCCTATAATCAATTTCCACCACACACTCATCTTTTTATTCAAATGATGAGTATTCAAGATGATTTTTTCACACCTGATGCACTATAATGAACTTATAAAATTCATATCCTAAAAAAAAGGATAACTATATATTTCTCCCACCTTTAAATATTAACTAAAATCAAAATGGGTTGTGCAAGATCAAATAATCCCTCAAACAGAACAATATTTTTAAGGAGAAGGACTACTTTTTTATCTCCAAAATTCAATAGTAATACCCATTTTATTCATATACCATTATGCAAGAAAAAGTCCTTTAAATTCATTAAAATAATCCAATGTATGATTTAAACCCAAAATAAAAAAGGATTTGATTACATAGTCTTCCACGATAAGTCTTAACATTTATCAATAAATAACATCGACTACTCTTAAAGTCTTACACTAAAAAGTAATTCACCTAATCACATATTCTCCATAATAGGTTAATAATTTCCATAAATAACCCAAATCTTCATATATCCCCAAAAACATAGATTTTTCCAAAATAAAATTCAACCATTACTCCTAAAATGAAATCCTATAGTTTTCTATTTTCATTAAGCATATAGTGTTCCTAAAATAACAAACACCTTCCAAAATAACATTTATCACCTAATAATCAAAACATTTTCTCTACTAATAATATCCATTTTCTTTAAAAGAATGTTCCCAAAATCAACTTATTATTACTAAATAGACCATTTAACTAAAAATAATAAGTCACACTATCCAAGGACTTAATGTAGGCCAATAGTAGGTGATGAGCCATTGTCTCCCTTCAGTTGTGGGTTCGATTGCCGCAACCTTGCAGGACACAACATGTTATCACCCATCCTACATGTTGTCATTTTTATAAAACTATATAATTCTTATAAAATTAAGAACATGAGATAAAATCATCAAAACAACCATAAAATATTCTAATCTCAAGTTTATCTCATGGTTTTCATTTTCATCCCAAAATGTAATAACCCACAATTGCCTCAAATTAAAGGATCATATAATCCCTAAAGTTTCATTATACCTACATCCCCAAAATAAAAGATAATACTTGTTCAATTATCATTTTTACATTAAAAAATTAAGGGTTACACATACCATAAATCTTACAAAGTATTCCCATCATTAATATATTTAAACACATCATCATCCATAGATCCAACATAACTCTTCAATCCCTAAAATGTAGAAATTTTAATCCTCAAACATTCTTCATGATCATTTATCTATGTTTTTCCATATTATTCATTAATACATTTTTACTATAAACAAAAACATTCATAATGTCCTAAGATTAAATAATTTAAAAACATTATAAAATAAATAATCCTTACATTTAATAGGTCATTTTCAGTTTTCTCATCTTCAGTTAGAATATCATTAGGTATTGGAAAATATATATTTGTATGGACCTTCTGATCCCAATACCAAAACATCTTTATAGGACATATATTTTCATAATGAAAATGCACACCACATTTAAAACCTTCAATTTACCCCTCCGAAAGAACATCTTTCCCTTTCTTAGAGTCAATTGAATGCTTCCTTTTTCCATGGAAATTTATTTATTTAAAACCTACATTACAACATCTATAACATATTCCCATCCCTTTGAAACATTTTCCTAGTTGTTTAATTCCACATCCTTGAAACATATGATGTTTGAATATACATACCTTTATGATTATTACCTGAATTTATATAGGGATTCATTTCCCGCATATACGATGCCTTATAAAAATTACTAACATTCAAGTGGTCAATCAAGACTCTAGAGAGTTGGTTTATAATAAACAAAATATATTTCATTGCATATCCTATTTCATTCGATTACATATTCAGAAAACATTTTAGATTCCTTTATATCCATTTTTTCATTGGTGCCTGCAAGATCTAACCATTTACTAAAACCAAAAAAATCAGTGTGAGTATATCAATAAAATCATCATATAATATCTTATGATGAGGGTAAACACTAAGATATACTTATTCATGTTATCTTAAACTCATTAAATTTATCTAAAATAATCCTAAATCTTTATTATATTCTAACAATTGTGGTTATATAAAACATATCACTTAATCTTAAATAATACCCTAACCTCTAAAGTTATCTAAAATTCCCTTTGATACCTACTGTATGACCCCATCGTTAAACATTACATAATCTTAAGTTATGTTAAGAATTCACATTTAGGATTTTTTTGTGATTACAGTTTTAAATAATTATTCCATAACTATTACACAATAACTAAAAAATTACAAAGTAGTCACTTCTACTCACTATTAATTTTCTTACAAAATCAAAATGTTTAAATAAAATGATTTATTTTCTTGATAAAAATATTCATAAAAATCATCTTGATTTCTTCCTTCCTCTTACCCATACTTATACACTGTAGAAAGAATTTAAAAACTTGGGTTGAGAACAAAAAGCTCAGCAAGGGATATAAAATAAGGGGGAAAATGTTATCCAATGAATATTTTAAACCCATTGATTTTTTTTTCAAGAAAATAATACTCTTCACCCTTAGAGAATATAAAAATATCTCATGAAATCATTATATTCTTGAAAAAATTATTAGTAATCATAAATCATATAACATTAATAATAATTGTAAGTTGTGGAATCCATATCCTATTTATATTGTAGCTCTGACAGCTATGTAGGGAGTAACCTTCACGGTTATGTTTGGAATATCCATCACAATATATTCCTTAAATATCTTAGTATAAACCTTATTGTTTACCTTTTTCATGTTACATAATGAATTGGAGATATATCATGAGATCACCACCACTTGGTTTATCATAGAACTACCCATACAATGAAGAAATTCCCTAGATATATTACATAATCCTAACACATAAACCAAGAATAAAGGATAAATAACACTTAAACTTTGAGAAAACATATTTATTTACAAGACATGTACTCATAAATGAAAAAAATTATTCTAAAATAAAATGGTATAATTGAAAAGTAAAAATCAATACATAAAAGTGACATAAAAGAGAGAAATTTCCTTCATGACATATATATATATATGTAAACATTCAAAGATATTGAAATAATCAATCACCTTTTAGAACACAATAAGAAAATTGAATCTTAAACATATCTCATGAAATCATAAGATTCCTAAAAAACATCTGATTAATCATAAATTATAAATCATAAAATATAAAACATAATAGAAACTTGAGGAATCCATATCATAAATACATTGTAGATTTGAAAGCTACCTAGGGAGTAACCTTCATGGTTACGTTTGGAATACCCATCATTGTATATTCACTAAATATCTTAGGAGAAACATTATCATTTACCTCCATCACATTACCCAATAAAATGGAGAGCTATCATGGCCTCACCCATCCTTGGTTTATCATAAAACCACCCATATAATGAGGAAATTACCATGAAACATAACATAATCCTAACACATAAACCAATCATAAAATAAAAATAAATATTCCTCTTTGAAATCAAATTTCATCTTTATAATCCACACACTCATAATTGAAAACACTTTATTTTGAAATAAAAAGATAAACGTGTAAAGTAAACATCAAAACATAATAGAGTCATAAAGGTGTGAAATTATATTCATGATATATATATATATAACATTAAAAGTTATTAAAATAATCAATCCTTTTTAAAACACAAATAAAACATTTTAGAAGGTGATTTTTGAATCAAAGTGTCCCACACCACATTGAAACTTTTTACAGGAATTTACTCTTAAAAACATTATTGTTTATAAAACTAAGGCATTAAAATATTTTTTGAAAACATGGATATAAATGAGAAGGATTTAGAATATTAAATCATTAAAAGATTTAAATGTATGTTTTAGATGAATTTAAATTTACAATTTTAAATATTAAAATTTTATGACACAAGAGTGTAGAAAATTTTGAAAGAAATTAAATATCAAGAGTCTAAATAAAATAAGGATATATAATATAAAAGGGGCTATATATACACATTATAAATAAATAAAAGTGCATATAATCATGAAATGTCTTGATGAAAATAGATTGAGATGAAATCCATCACAAAGATCGTATCCTCAAAATAAGGATAAATCAATGATATAATTGAATGTGACAAAAATAAATATTCTCAATATAAGTGGATATTCAGTGAAATGAAATCATAGGTCACTCGAATATTTTATGGAAAAAACAAAACCAATGGCATGAACATTTTAATTGTGGAAACGAGATTGTGTTAAGATTTTAATTACCTCAAGTCCTACTTGTATCGTTTGTTATTTATATTCCTGAATAATAAAAATAGGTTAATTTCTAATTGCTTCAGAAAATTTTTCAAGTTCATTATTTCTTTTATATCACTTATTACCATTTTATAAAAATTATATATCTATTCATGTTCATATCAGATGTTTTGTCGATATTTGGAACTTGATTCAAAATTGGACTTGTTTTTATGTAAATTGACCATTTGGTCAATAGAGCATCATCTCGAGAATATTATTCATGATTTTAATATCATATATATCCACTATATATTTATTTAGAATATTTCATAGCTTTTTAAGATAATAAATTAAAATCACCGTTCATGGAGATGGTAGGCCATACGTACGCTTGAACGATACTTTAAATTCTTTGTCACATTAATGGAATGAATACTAAATAATATATAAGAATACAAAAATTATAGTATAATATCTATATTATATAATTTCATTAACTCTATCCTTTCTACATTCCATATTTAGAATAAAAAAATCATATCACTTTGAGGAAGTAATATTGCACACTTTCTGAAATGATATTATCGTATTTACACATTATGGAAAGCATAAAGGTATATTGTAAAAAAATACAGAAGAAAAGAGACAATATAAATATAATATTTATCATATATAAATATAGTACCATCATAATGGCCAACATGCGAGGTGGAAGGAGAAAATTGAACAATCCTCATTTCTTGAGGCACACTAGTAGAAAAATGGTTTTTAACGCCGTTAATTTGGCATTGCATACTTACAAAACGATGTAAAATAATTTTTAGGAAACTTTTTGGCATTGGGTTTTTTAAAAATAGACTAAAAAAGGATAAAATTAGTTTGGGAATAATTTGTTTAAAAAACTGATGCCAAAAATTAAAAAAAACATATTTTTCATGAGAGTTTTTAATAAATCTGATGAAAATAATTACGTTTTGTACAATGTTTTAGATTATTTCCTAATCATAGATTTGATTGGTTGTGGCGAAAAAAATAGAGTTATAGATTAAAATTTATAGATTTCTGAAGTTGATATTCTTTAAGATAAGTATTAAAGAAGTCCAACATTCAAATGCCATAACTTTTAATTCGTAACTCCATTTTATCCCTACAACTAGTCTAATCAATTCTTAAGAAATTATCTAAAACATTGTAATTTTTTTAACTTATGTTTTTGGTTTTCATAAAAACCGATGACAATTTGTTTTTTAGTTTTTGCATCAGTTTATTAAGAAATGAATCCAAAACAATTTACTTTAGTTTTTGTAGTCGTTTTAAAAAAAACCTAGGTAAATATTATATTTTTAATCATAAGCATCAATTTATTTAAATACCGATACCAATTTTTTTTTACTTTTTGGAATCGTTTTTTCAAACAATTGACCAAAAAAATAATATTTTTTATTCTTTTAGTGTTTATTTATTTTAAAATTGACTCTAAAAATGATATCATTTAGCATTTTTGGCATCAGTTATCTGCAAAACCAATTCCAAAAGGCCAATTTAAATCATCTTCCACATCCGTTACAAACAAAACCGACGCTAACGATTATTTTCCAATAAGTGGGATCAATTTTTTAATTTTTTCACAACGCGTGTTTAACTTTTTAAAATCCCACCTACATTTTCATACAATTCTACCGAAATTATTTTTGTTTACTATATATAGATTCATTTTAATTTTTTTTCTTCATTTTCAACTTCTTCAATTCGACCATGTTTTCAATGTGGCTTTAATAGTTAATTTGAACACGGTACCTATTCTAATCATTTTTTTTATTATTTTCCTTCATTTATAAAAAATTAAATTAGCCATATTTTAAAGTTGATTTATTATTATTATTGAGTTACATATATAAAACATTTGTATGAGATTTACCAACTGTGGGGAAAATTTAATTATCAATCTTCATTTTCATTATCACATGATTTCTACCCTAAATATAGGATATATGATGATAAAAAATGAATCATTTTGATGGAATCTCCTAAAAACATTGAAATATGTTTGAAATATTATGTTTATTTTATTTCATTTGGTGTATGTAATTTTTGTTCATGTTTATCATATTTTCTTTGAAACGATTTGTATCAATAGAAACATTGAAAAGTTCATCTTTTGATAGACATAATATTTGATATGTAACTCTGTTTTATCTCCATGACCAGTAAAATTGAAGCTTATGAAGTTCTTAAAATATAGAAGAAAAAAAATGAAACTATTGAGGTCGGTTTTGTTAATAACCAATGCTAATTTGTTTCATTTATAGAACCAAATTAAAAAAACCAACATTGATACAATTTTTTATAACTTTGTAGCATCTGTTTTTAATGAAAATGAAGCATAAAATGATATAGATAGGTTCTTTTAGTATAATTTTTTTTACAAAATAGTGGAAAAAAATAAAATTTAACTCATTTTGGGATTTATTTAGAAATACATACGTAAAAAGCCATATTTTTTAAGTCGGTGGTTTCAACATCGACTAAAAACTGACATCAACATTAAAAATACCCAATGTTAAAGACCATTTTTCTACTAGTGGAAATAGTTTGCCGCACATAAAAAAAGTATGGTCATATCCATTAGATGGAGGTGTGTGTAAGTGTATTTAGAATCCTTCTCATAACAAAATACTAGTTTATTTATGATACTGGTGTTTTTATTTAATCATATAATAAGAAGAGTATTGGGAGTAGAGAAGAAAAATAAAGGAAATGACCTTAAGAGAAGATGCTACCTCTAAATCTGGTAACTCCATTTGATTTCTGCTAAAAAGAATTCTTTAACTTCCTTCTACCCAATGTACGGCTTCTAGGAAGAATATAGGGATGTTAAACGATTATTTTTGGAGAAGTTGTATGAACCTAGGGGCTTGAGAGGTGTGAGTAAGTGGGTAGTGGTGGTGGCTTTTTATAAGTTGGAGGAGGGGTACTTTAGGAAAGTCTTGAAATATTTTTTTATTAAAAATTATTTTTAAATTATAATAAATAAAATGTGATATATTTTGAGGATAAGATGAGGTTGGGTCTAAATTATATCAAACAATAGGTTTTGAAGATGTTCGGTTCACAAAACTAACCTTAAATTTTAGCTTTAACCCTTAGTTAAAAAAACATTAACTCTTACCACGTCTTCTTATATTTTTACAATATATGGTTACTATAGTTACTATAAAATGTCAAGAAAACAAAAAGTGGGCCATTAATAAAATTTTTAACACTATATTAGTTAGTTTTATGAATCATATATTTTTATGACAATTATTTCATTTAATAAAATATTATTTATTTTAAAAACTCATTTATGTCAATTTTAACACAATTTATTAATTGTTTTTTTCTAAAGTCATACCGACTTGATTCATTCAAACCAAATGAATTAAATAATCCCCCAAATGTAAATTTCATAAAGAAAATTCTTGTATGGCATCAAAAAGTTGAAATTAAAATTAATTTAATATTTAAAATATCATTTATTTGAACCATTCATTAATAATGTAATAACTACACCATCATTTTCTCATAAATAACTTTATTTATTTAACGTATAAATTTATAAATAAAATACCATGATGTAGGAAATAATATTAGATTTATAATTAATATTTATTGAAAAATAGATAAGGTATATAAAACCAACTTAAAATTGTTTTAGTAAAAATATAGATGTTTATGTTATATTTCTCTTTTCTTTAAATTAAATATTATAACAAGTAATTATCACACCCATGTGTCTCCATGGGGTCCTAAAATCGACTCAAGGATTCACATGGTCATCCATATATCATCAAATAGTATTAAGAGACGTGTTATGGGAGTTTTATATTATTATAATATATACTGTTTACCCTTACTTACTTGATTTACCCCTTTACCATGGTAAATAAAAATAATTACAGAAGTTACTATTCCTAATATCCAAAAATAAGATTTATCTATTTAAATGGTTTGTATGTTCTTATTAAAATTATGGAATCCATTTTTTCAAATTCAAAACAAATAAATTTTATTAATTAATTTAAAAATAATTCCCATTATCACAACCAGAATGATGGTTTTTAAGAAGTAGAAACTATGAAAAGATTAAAATGCATTTACATCAAATTTAAATGTGAAATTACTTAAAAAGACCAAAATTGGATTAAATGATAAAAATAATAATCTAATTACACTTTAAATCCAACTAAAAATATAATATAACTATTTAAATAAATTAAATTAAAAGTCCATTCTGAATTAAAATGCAGTATTGTCACTATTCATGAAAATATGAATTTCATCAGAAAAATAACAATATTTCAACCAAGGAAATTTTTAATGTCCCACTTCTAAATAATAAATTTATTATGTAAAATAAAACAAATAAAATTTTCAAATACAATATTTAAAAATGGTTTTCTATTAAAATGCAGTAACATGACATTTTTTTTTGAAAAATACTTCTTTTATCTGAAAAATTGAATTTGTTCTAGTATCATTTATAGAAAAAATATAAGATTAATTATAAAAAATATAGAAAATATATAACACAAATTTTTAATTAAAAAATATATAAGAGTGATTGATTTTATAAACACAATTATTCTTTTTTAGATAGGATTTCATAAAAACAAATCCATTATATTAAATTAGATTTAATTTCCATTTCTAATAAATTTGGTAACAAAAGTAATCATTAATTAAACATATTTAAACCATATTTTCATAATTCATTTGATAATATTCATTCTTGAGTCTGAATGGTCCAAATTCCTTCTTTTTTATTTTACTATGGATAATCCCCCTTTTAAGGGTTGAAGGGGAACCCGTACATGACCTGTAGGCCCAAGACATAAGGCCCGAAAAACCCACAATACATGACCCGAAGGCCCAGAGGCATACCATGCCCAATACATGACCCGTAGGCCCAGCCCAATTGAACTTAACCTCCCCAGATTTCTGTTTCATTGATCACCTAGCTCCCACATTGCATGGATAATCGGCTAGCATTGCCCTGTACAAAGTTGCATGGTGCCTGGTCCCGATGGCGGCAGCCATACCCTCTCATTCTTCCAATCAGGTTAGCTCTGCATCTAGTGGATTCTACTCCTGTTGCCATGACCCTCTTTTAGGGCATGTTCGGTGTGAAATGGGCTACTCCATGGTTTATATGACCCGAAGGCCCTGTGGCCCAAAGGCCTTTGATGACCCGATGGCCCTGGAGACCCGTAGGCCCAAACCAGTGGCCCGAAGGCCCAAATCGGGTGAATAGTTATGGCTGCTACTATACCGAACAATAACCACTATAGTGACTACTATAGTACTCCCATAGTACTTCTACAGTACCCCAGAAAATTCTCCTCCACCCTGTTTTGAACCCGGGTATCATGGATGCCAAGTAGTAGCCCTTACCACTCGGGTATGGGCTCGTTGGATATTCATTCTTGACATTCTAATGACTAGTTTGTAAAGGTAAAATTTCAATAATAGTATTTTTTTGTTCATTTTTTGCTTGATGTATCATATAATGTACGCTATTGAATATAGTGTTTTTTTATTTAAACTCAAGATGTTACATCCTACCCACTTTAATAAACCGAGTCCTCTCAATTTGAATTTGGTGTTGGTAACTAGGGTATGACTTTTCAAAAAAGATTTATTGGAAACCCACATTGGAAAAAGGGTTAATAAAAAATTCACATTCAAATTTATAAAGTGAAGTTCAAAGGTCACTCGAGATAACACATACTAGGTTTCAATATAGGAAAAATGGATATGTAAGAAAAACTAACCATATTTTTCTAATGAAGAGTGATAAAAACCATGATTAGGAGAAAGTTAACAATCATAAAACCACAAACTTGTGATGGGTTAAATGGTCTTTGATTTCGAAGTAGGAAAATATAAATGGATTTTTTATTTAAGATTTTTTTTTCATAAGGTCGAGGAATATTTTATTACATAGAATATGATTATAAGGAAATATACTTACTTCAAAGGTAGAGTATCACCCTTTAATCAATTTCCACCACATACTCATCTTTTTCTTCAAAAGATGAGTATTTAAGATGATTTTTTCACACATGAAGCAATATAATCTATTTATTAAGAATCATATCAACCAAAAATGGTTAAATATATATTTCTACTACAATTAAACATTAACCAAAACCAAAATGGTTAGTATAAGATCAGATAATCCCCCAAAAAGAATAATCCTTTATAAGAATAAGGACTACTTTTAATCTAAAAAATTCAACAGTAATAGCCAAGTTCTACATAGACCATTCAACAAACAAATGTCCTTAAAATTTCGCAAAATAATCCAAACTATGATTGAAACCCAAAACTCAGAAGTATTTTTTCCCATAGTCTTCCATGATGAATCATAACTTTTATGCCCAAATAACATCGACTACTCTTAATGTATCATACTGAAAAGTAATTAACCTAATCATACATTATCCATGATAGGTTAAACATTTCCATAAATAAACCTAATGTCCATATGTCCACAAAAAAATCATAGATTCATCAAAATTAATATTCAACAATTACTAGTAAAATTAAATCCCCTAGTATTCTATTTTCCTTAGGAATATAGTGTTCCGAAAAGAGGGAACATCTTCCAAAAACATTTATCACTTAATCACTAAATAATTTATCTATACTAAGGACATACATTTGATAAAATAAAAGTTCCCAAAGTAAAATTATTCTTAATACATAAAATCATTTAACTAAAAATAATAAGTCATAATGAACAGGGAATTCATATATTCCAGTGGTAGGATATGTGCTCTTCTCACCCTTTGGTTGTGGGTTCGATTTCTACAGCCTTGCCGAACACAAGGAGTTTTCACCCATCCTGTGGTTTGTCCTTTTTATAAAACTATATAACTCTTATAACATTCCCAATATGAGATAAAATAATAAAAATAAATATCACATATTTTGATCTCATATTTGTATCATGCCTTTCATTTTGCATCTCAAAATGTAATAACCCATAATTACAACATATTCAAACATCTTATAAACCCAAAAGATTCATTATAACTATATCCACAAAAGAAAACATAATTCTTCTTTAATTAACTTTTTTACATAAAAAACATAAGTGTTACACACAATATAAGTGGATAAAAGTAATCCATTAATTTATACATTTAAACATATCATCATCCATAGATCCTACATAACTTTTCAATTCTGAAAATGTAGACATGTTAATAATCAAAAAGTTTCATGATCCTTTATCGATGTTTTTCCATCATATTATTTTACACTACTTTCGAAAAAAATCATTCATAATAACCTACGATTTAATAATGTCAAAACATGATCTAAGAAATAATGCATACCTTTCATAGGTCATTTTAAGTTTCCTCATCTTCAATTGGAATGGCATTAGGTATCAGTGAGAATATATTTTTATGGCTCTTCTGATGCCATTCCCGAACCTTCTTTTTATGAAATATATCTGTATAATGACCATGAAAACCACATTTAAAACATTTAATTGATCCCTAAAAATAACATCTTTTTCTTTCTTAATGTCAACTAAATGAACCCTTTTTCTATTCTATGTTAATGCCTTTTAACCTTCATTACCACATATATAACATCTTACTATCCTATTGAAAAATTTTACTAGGTGTTTATTTCCACATCCATGACACATAGTTTCTTGAATATGCTTACTTTAATGATTATTACCTGAACAATGAAAGGGATTCATTTCTCAAATATATGATGCCTTAGACAAATTACCAAGGTTCAATTTTTCAATCATGACTTCAGATTATTGGTTTATAATAACCACAAGAGTTCTTATTTCATCCCCCATTTCCTTCAGTTGCTTATTCAAAAAACCACCACACTTTCCTACACATCCTTTGTTACTTTGGTGCCTTCTAGATCCAGCCATTTACCAGAACCAAAAAGGTCAGTGTTAGTATATCACTAAAATAATCATATACTATCTTACAAGGAGGGTAAAAACTAAGATATACTTATTAATGTTATCATAAAATCATTCAATTTATCTAAAATAACTATGACTCTTTCTAATATTTTAACCATTGTGGTTATATAAAATATTCCACTTATGCTTAAATAATTCCCTAGACTCTAAAGTTATCTAAATTAATCTTTGATACCAATTATAAGGCTTGATCATTAAACATTACATAATATTTATTAAATTTAATAATTCATATAGATAATCTTTTCAAGTTTAGAGTTTTATAAAATTAAGCCATAACTATTACACAATCACTCAAAAATTACTATGTTGCCACATATACTCACTATCCATTTATTACAAAATGAAACTGTTTCAAATAAAAAATTATTTATTTTCATGATAAAAATTTTCATAGCAATCATCTTGACTTCTTACTTCTTCTTACCCATCCATATACCCTGGGGAAGGCATTTCAAAAACCTGGGTTGAGCACAAAAAACTTAGTTTGGGATATAAAATAACGGGAAAGAGTTTTCTTGTGAATATTTTAACATCATATATTTTTTTAGAAAATCATACTTTTCACCCTTAGAATATAAACTATTAAACAAATCTCATGAAATCATAAGATTCTTAAAAACCTCTCAGTAATCATAAATCATAAAACATAAATCATAATGGTAAATTTTTGCATCTATATGATACATATATTGAAGCTTTCACAAATACATAGGGTGAGACCTTCATAATTATGTTTGGTATACCCATCACTTATATTCGCTAAATCTCAAAGGAGAAAACTGATCCTTTACCTCCATCATCTTACCCAATGAATTAGAGAGCTATCACAGGGTCACCCACACTTGGTTTATCACAATACCACCTATATAGTTAAGAAATTTCCAAGATCCATAACATAATCCTAACACATAAACCAAGCATAAAGGAAAAATAACATTTCCACTTTGAAATCACATTTCATCTTTACAAGCCACCCACTCATTAATTAAAACACATAATTTTAAAATAAAATTGCAAACTTGTAAACAAAAAATCAATACATAAAAGTGACATAAAAGAGATAAATTCCATTCATGATATATATATATTAAACATTAAAATTTATTGATATAATCAATCCCCTTTTAAAACACAATTAAAACATTTTAATATAAGATATTTGAATCAAAGTGTCCCACACCACATTGAAAAATTTGAAAGTAATTTAAACTTAAAAAAATTTATGTCCTTATAAATAATTCCTTAAAATAATTTGGAAAACATGGACATGAAAGAGAATAATTTAGAAGATTAAATCATTAAAACATTTAAAATGATGTTTTAGATAAAGAGTACTTTACAATTATGAACATTTAAATTATATTTCTCATGAAAGTAGAAAATTTTTCAAGACATTAAATATCATGAGTCTAGATATTATATGGAAAATAATTGTAAAATGGGATGTATATACACTTTATAAATAAATAGAAGAACATATCATCAGGAAATGTCCCAATGAAAGTATATTGAGAAGAAGTCACTTACAAAGACCATATCCTCTAATTAAGGATAAAACAATGACATAATTATGAGTGAAAAATATAAATACACCAAATATAATTGGATATTATTTATAAAGAAATAGTAGTATATTCACACATTTTTTGTAAAAAACATAACCAATGAAAAGGATGTTTAAGTCAATGAAATGAAATTGAGTTAAGATTTCCCTTCCCTCAAGTTGGACATGTCTTGTTCATTCTTTATATTTTGGAATAATAAACATAGGTTAATTTATAATTTATTAAGACCTTTTTAAAATTTTATTATCTATTTTA
The DNA here is from genome assembly GCA_963277665.1 of Viscum album. Lineage (NCBI taxonomy): Eukaryota > Viridiplantae > Streptophyta > Magnoliopsida > Santalales > Viscaceae > Viscum > Viscum album. Next base: position 775,121,903 of record OY728138.1, read on the forward strand.
ATCACTTATTACAATGTTTTATAAATTATATAGTTATTTAATTTCATATCGGGCATTTTGCCGATTTTGAGTACTTGAGTTAAAAAATGAACTTATTTTGATATAAATTTTCCATGTGTCTAAAATCTGGTCATATCTAGAATATTATTCATGATTTAAATATAATATATATAAGGTATATATTTATTTAGAATATTCCATAATATTTGGAGATAAAAAATGTAATGCACCTTCATGGAGACGGTAGGCCCTACGTACGCATGAACGCTAATTTAATTTAATTTTTCATATTAACAGAATGAAAAATTAATTATGCATAGGCATATTATAATTTTAATATAATATATACGTTATATAATTTCATTAAATCCATCCTTTATACATTCCTTGTATTGAATGAACAAGTCATATCCCTTCGAGGGGGCGTTCATCCACTCTTCCTCAAATTAAATTATCGTATTTAAACATTATGGAGAGCATAAATGTATGTTGTAAATAAAAAATACAGAAGGATAAAGACAATATAAATAATATATATATCATATATAATTATAGTTCCATTGTAATTGCCACCATGGTATGTTGTAGGATAAAATTTAACAATCATAATTTCGTGAGGCAGTAGTTCGCTATACATAGAAACATAATGTTCGTATCCATTAGATGTAGGTGTCTATATGTGTAGATAAAATACTAATCATAACTAAATACTAGTTTATTGATGATACTATTTTTTTATATAATCCTATAATTAGAAGATCATAAGGAGCATAGATGAAAAATAATGGAAAGGAGCTTGAGAGAGGACGCTACCTCAAAATCGGGTAAATCCTTTTGATTTGAGCCAAAAGGTTTTCTTCAATTTCTTTCTACTCAAGGTAATACATCTAAGAGGAATGAAGTGATTTTATGAGCTCATTTTAGTAGAATTTTGATGATCCAAGGGGCTTGAGAGCTTTGAGTAAGTGGGTATAGGTGGTTGCCTTTTATAAGAGGGAGGAGTGGCACTTTAAAAATGTCTTGAAATATTATGTTACTAAAAATTTATTTTTTAATTATAATACTTAAAAAGTGATATATTACTAGTATAAGATGATATTTCGTTTAAATAGTTTCAACCAATAGGTTTAAATAAGTTTAGGTCACAAAAATAACCATATAATTTAACTTTAACATGCAGTTAAAAAACATTAACTCTTACTACGTGTTCTTGTATTTTCATAATATATGGTTACTATTTTTATTATAAAAATAAAAGAAACCCAAGTGGATTATTAAATAAATTTTTTTACATTGTATATTTCAGTTTGAAAAATAATATATTTTTATGAATATTATATCATTTTATAAAATAATATTTGTTTTTAAAACTCATTTATATCAATTTTGACACTATTTAGTAATTGTTTTTAGTTAAAGTCATAAAAAAATGATTCCCTATAGACAATATAATTAAATCAACCCTAAAATGTCAATTTATTCAAAGAAATTCATGGAAGTCATGAAAATGATTAAATTACGTTTATCTTCATATTTATAATATCATTTATTTGAATCTTTCATTAATAAGGTAATCACTGCAACATCATTGTGTCCTAAATAAAAAAATTTACTTAATGTTTAAATATTATAAATATAATACCATGATATATGAAATATTTTTATATTTATAATTACTATTTATATACAAATGGATATTTTATATAACCCCACCTTAAAATCATTTTAGCAAAAAGATACTTGTTTATTTTATATATGTCTATACTTTAAATTAATTATTATAACATGTCATTATCACACCAAAGTGGATCCATGGGGTAATAAAATAAACCCAATGACGAACATGGTCGGTCGTATCTCAAAAAATATAATTAGGACACATGTTAAGGTAGTTTTATATTATTATAATAAATTTTTTACACTTATTTACCTGATTTACCCTTTAACCATGGTAAATAAAAATATTACTCAAGTTATTATTCAAAATGTCCAAAAATAAAATGTACCTATTTAAATAATATTAAACTTTTTATGCCAAATATAGAATCCCTTTTTATGAATTCAAAACACAATAATTTTGGTAATTAATTTATAATTAATTCCCATTGAAAAAATCAGTAAGTAAGGTTTTAAGAAGTAAAATCTATCGAAAGGTTGATAGGGATTTATATCTAATTTAAATGTGAAATAACTTAAAATGACCAAAATTGGATTAAAATATAATAAAATAATATAATTATCCTTTAAAAGAGATTAAAAATATAATCTAACAATATAAATAAATTAGACAAAAAGGTAGTTTTGAATTAAAATGCTGTATTTTCACCATTCATTAGAATATAAATTTCATCCGAAATATAAAAAAATTTAAAAAAAGGTAAATTTTTATATCCCATTTCCAAATAATAATTTTATTTTTTCTAATATAACTTATAAAATTTTCAAAAAACTATATTTAAAATGTGTTCGCCATTAAAATGTGGCAAAACATTATATTTGTTTTTGAAAAACACTTCTTTTATCCGAAAAATTGAATTTGTTATTTTATAATTTCGTGAAAACATATAAAATAAATTTAAAAAATTATAATGAATATATAAAATATATTTTTAATTAAATAAAAATCCATAGAGAGTGATACTATTTTATAAACACAATTATTCTCTCTTATATAGGTTTTCATAAAAACACATCCTTTATATTCAATTGGATTTTATTTCCATTTCTAATAAATTTGGTCACCAAAAGAATCATTATCTAAACATTTTTAAAACATATTTTCATAATTCATTTGACACTATTCATTTTCTTCATTCCAATAACTTGGTTATAATGGTAATATTTAAATAATAATACTTTATTGTTTGTTTTAAGCTCAATGTTGCGTATCATGTTTTCTATTGAACATAATGTTTCGTTCTTCAATCATGGGATGTTACAGAACAAGTAATAATTCATCAAAATAAAACACTAGGCTCTAGGGTATGTCCAAAATATCAAAGAGGATTCTCCTATATGAAAATAATAATATATAGGAAGAATAATGAGGTAATTTTTCTTTGTATCATGTATAAAAACTAAAACCAGGATCAATTAATTCACATCACCTAGTTTTACTACATCATTTAAAAAATTGTGCATGAAATGTGCACCCCATTATATGTTTCAAGGAATGTCACAAAGTTTGGCCACTTGGTTTTGAAAAAAATTTCACCAACTATTTGAAATTTCTCTATCCCATGTTTCATTGTTTGAGGAAATAATATTCCTGGATTGAACAAATTGTGTTCATAAGAATTCAAGATCCTTTGTAAAAGTAAAACTTCTTACAATGTATATTTGGATGAACCGTATGGTTTTTCCTAACAGTGAACCTAACCATTCATGGGCCCAAAAAGATATAAATACCCCATATTGTCACCTTAAATGAAAAAAGACCAAAATGAAACAAGAGATAGTCAAAGAAAAGATATCCATACCTGAAAGTGTTGAATAGATGTGATAAATCTACCAAAAATATCATTTTCTACACCAAAAATGTAATTCCTTGAAATGTTGATCCTAAAAGAGATGAGCACATTGATACATTGTTATCGATTTACACTCCCATGTCTTTGGAAAATCCAATTTGGGATTCTTTACTTCTCATAACAATGGAGTAGGATTTTCCTTACAGACATTATATAGACAATAATATATTCTAATTAATTTTTCAACCATAAATACATCAAGTTAAATTGAAATACCATCCCAATTTGATAAATGAGAAGGATTAAAGTGATATATCTTATTCTGGGATATGTGGGACACATCAAGGATAGTAGTAAACTTAGATGGTATCACTAATCAAAATTCCACCTTCCCAATATGCTCAATAATCACAAGTAGGCCACCATATTTCAAAGCATACTTGAACCACTTCATAAGATGAAAATGGTCCAACCAAGGTGATACATTCATGAAAATATTATCACTAGTAGATAATTCTAGATGACGATGCCGAAGATACACATAACACTTATGTTAACTCTAGGTATTCAGCAATCATCTATGCCTAGCCTATATTTATAATAGTCACATAGAAAATATTAGTCCCCACAGGATAATACTCACTCACCTCCAAACCAAAAATATTAGATCTATAAGGTATTCCATTTTAAGATTCTAAATATGGAATTTTTATAGATGATGAGAAATTATTTTTATAATAAATATATAACAATCATAGTTGGTTATCCCAAGATCCTCTAAAATCAAGAATGCAAGAACATAGACTATCCTATAAGATTGGAATATCACCCTTTATTTTTATATATTTCTAAGGATGGTAAGACTTAATCAATATGACCTAAGTCCCCATCATGTGCTAAATACTCTTATAGAATTGATAAGTAAACCATCAATCCCAATATGAGAAAATAGAATATGGTACCCCATGAGACCTCATAATCTTCTACAGTTATATCTTACCCTAATCTATAGAATTACTGTTACCATGAATCATAATAAATTTCACCAACATAATTACTTGATCATTGACTACCCATATATAATTCTCCGATCATGGAGTTTAAGTTAGTTTCTCATGAAATTCACTAATACAACAAAACATCTCCAAATTGGAATAGGTTGAGGATATAATGGACCAAAAATATTTTGGAGCTCAGTCTTAATCTATTTAAAAGAATAATAGTAGGTTACAAAGTTATCTATTCCACAAATAATTCCCAGATACCAAAACATATGGTTTTTATCATGATACATCTTCTTTATTTCAGGGTGAATAACTCATGAGGAACTATGATAATCCTTCATTAAAATGTTTATAATTGGTATTATAATGATGATATAACTTTAAGATCTTATAATACCTAATGAAGTGATAAATGAACTAAAAATAATTACCACTCTATATAAATACAACTTAACTACCCGAATATCATTATCATTTTACAAGTCCTAAATTATAGAATCATCTAGATATTGACATGACCCGCCCCCAGGGCCTGTGTCGTGACTACCCCAAGCCCGCCTTTTATAGGCTAGGGGCTGGTGACTAGCACCAGAATGGTGAAACCCAAAAAAAGAAATAATTTCCTTTAAACTTATATAAACACATATAGGGAACACTACATACAAGTAAAACACAATAGAAAATATGTAGAACAACCACCACTAAAAATCACCATTGGGAGTAAAAGTATTTACTAAATGTTAAGGCACCAGTCTATAAGACCAACTAAAAGAATATTGAAAAGAAAACGAAAACGAAGCTCTTGAGATCATATGTCATGGATCCTACCTAAAGGGTAGGTATGGCTCATCACTGCATCTCACCATGTCAATTTGTCACCACCGTCTACCGTCTAGCCCTAGCTATCTAAAGATTCAGTCAAGATTTCCATCATCTGCACAAGACACAACAAGGTGCAGGCAAATCCTGTGTAGGTGTGAGTATAACAATACTCTATAGGGACCTCGAGACCCCCAATGATCTCTTGGAATTCCACAAGGAAAAACCACAAAGCTCGATCACAAACACATTACATAATGTAAAAAATATCTTACACCTGGTATACAACTTAAAGAACATGAATAAATATGATTAGTCTTAAGATAGAATATTTTATTTTGTTGAGTGGATCAGGTACTGATCTGAGAAGGATTTCATTGCTGATAATCCAAAAAGGGTCACTCTGCCACTAATCCTTGATGGGTCTCTCAACATTTGGCCCACATCAGGTTGCACTACTTCTTACCCACAAAGGGTCGCACAACTGTCGATCCACAGAGGGTCACACTACTAACGATCCACGGAGGGTCTCTCTCAGGACGATACATAGAGGATTTCACCATTAATGATACATAGAGGGTCACACTACTATCGATCCTTGGATGGTGTCTCTCATGCCGATCCACGGAGGGCTTCTCGTCACTTGACAGCCAACCACATGATTCCTGGACATGGTGCACTTGAGTTCCTTAGATTATGATCCTCATACCATCAGTTGTGCCTCAATTTCCACAAGGTTCCCCAAAGATGTAACCCAAAGGACTGTCTTGTTTTATGGATTCCAACTCAATAGACGACACGTCAATCAGATGCTAGGTCTGTAAGATATTGAAAAAAAAGGAAAATAGGGCTCGGTTGGACTCGAGTCCGATCCAACCCGACCACACTTCAAATTCTACGAAAACTCAACTGTAGTATGTCAAAAAGGCTTAATCATATTAATGGTCCTCAAAATATATAGTGCACATCAATCAGAAGCCCGATTTTGAGTTACACCAGTTTTAGTGAAATGGGGCCGGTCGGGTTTGGGTCCGGTAGGGGCCCGACCCAGCCGGTGTGTCTAACCTGGCTGGAGGGTCTGACTGGGGCAGCGGGTCTAGACCTCATGGAGAACCCAACATGCATAGTGTGGGCCGGTCCTGCTAGACCAAATGTGGGGCCTCCGATTCACCCAACTGGAGGCACCAGCATGGTGCTTCCCCATCTCCCGAAATGGTGGGAATGATCCGAATGTTGTGCATCCAGTCAGTCGGCCCGAGTGGTCACTTTGTATACACGTGGAGCATTGGTGATTCATTCTCCCCTAGCCTCCTCTGGTAGTCTTCGATGTTGCCAATCGTCAGCACCGCCGCACTGTCGGTGTCGTGCTGGCGACTCCTTCTGCGGGCCCCCAGAGATTCTCCGGTGGTCTGCTTTCCTTCTTATCTATTCTTACAGGACTCTCGAGTCACTGACTTCCCAACAAAGCCCACAGAAACACCTTTCCACCACATTATTTGGTCTCCCACAAATAACTCTCAACATCCAAGATTGGCAGAGGGTCTGGGACTTGTTCAGATTGGCTCATGCCCTCCGCATTATCATTTTATCAAGGTGAGATAATAATCATTATAGAGAATAAGAAAAACCCCCCAATCAAGACCGCAGAAAACCTCCAACAAGAACAAATGATTCACGGATCAAACCATTATTCGGTTGATCAGTGTTCATTTTAATTTTCAAGAATGGAAATTTGGAATCATTAACAATAAAAATCCCCTACCTATATTTAGTGGAATTTACTATGGACGAAGGAAAGAATTCCGCGTTCGTTGTCATTCAACGTTCATCGCTTCTTTTTTATCTCTGGATCGGTTCCTCAAACGATCATCATTCGTTCACCATTCTTCATTAGAGAATAAATTCATTGACGTTACATCAGCGTTTTCTCCTGTGGTTTTGAATTCATTTTCCAACAAAATGAATAATAAAAATAAATAATCTGCACGTTGTGTTCATTAATATGGGTTATTAATGAACCTATAATTAATGATCCATTAATTAAGAAAGTTTTGTGGTTTTACAATAAAATTAATAGGTCATTAAATACCTCTCATTTGATGACTGTCGTTACACTTCGGTTGTACCAACTATCACTCAACGGTCGAAGAGTGAATAAAATAACTTATTTAGTTATTTTTTTTCGAAATGTTCAAATATTAACTTTTTCATATGACACATGTCAGTCGAAGATAATATTCAACTAAGTGAATCATGGAACTGTGAATTCAATGATGACCTTAGATTTTCAATCTGAGCATTAGTTCAAAAGATAGAAAACCCCACTCGCAAGTTTACTTGACATTCCTTAAAAAAAGTTCAAAAATCCATTCAATGATCTCTGAGCCTCAGAATCACATACTGTAAAAATTAATAGTATCATAATAATTAAATATAACTAAACAATTATACAGAAATTTAGGGCCTTTACATTCTACCCACCTTATGTATTTACGTCCTTGAAAGCCACATCAAAAGCTAATCAAACATATGGGGAAGCTAAGGATGAATCTGTGCCTCCAACTTCCTTGTGCTCTCCTAGAGGTTCCTATGCTTCCAAAAACCATGCATCAGAGGGATCGACCATCCAAAAAGGACCCACCCCTGTCTATCATATTTCTCCACCATGAACTCTGTAAAAGTAGACCCATCATCAATGTTCAACTCTCCTCATTCAATGATGTGGGATGGATCATGCACCTATCTTATTATCTGAGAATCATTGAAGTTCTTGTGCACTCAATGCATCTATGGGGGAAGAGATATGTTTTATGCCACCTCCCTAACTCTTTTGAGAATCTGGAAAGGTTCGATGAACCTCAGAGATAGATTTCTGCCTCGTCAAAATCTCCACAATCCTCATTGGGGTGAGACCCATAAGAAGAGATGGTCTCCCTCCATGAACTCCAAAGGTATCCGTCTCCTGTCGGAATAAGACTTCTGCCTACTATGTGCAATATTCTTCTACTTCTGGATGATCTGAACCTTTCTTTGGTAGCTCATACCAACTATAGATCCATAAGTGATGACTCCCCTTAGTATGTCCAGTGTAGAGGTGATATACAAGGTTCTTCATACCAGGCCTCAAACAGTGCATTACTAATAGTAGAGTGATAGCATTTGTTGTATGAAAACTCCACCAGTGGTAGGTGGTCCTCTGAATTGTGGCCAAAATCAAGGATGCGTGAAAAAATAATGTCTTCAATTTTTAGTATGGTCCCCCCATCTTACCATCTATCTGTGGGTGAAAGGCAGTGCTCAAGCATAGCTGAGTTATGAACGCCTCATGTAATCCCTTCCACAACCGGGATGTAAAATGAGCATCACAATCTGAAATGATTTTCAATGGTACCTCGTGACACCATACTATCTCCTGGACGTAGATCCATCCCAAGCCCTCTACTGATACCTACTATCGAATGGTTAGAAAATGGGCCAACAAGGTGAGTTAGTCAATGATCACCCAAATAGAGTCATAGACCCTAGACGTGTGTGGCAACCCAAACACAAATTCCTTGGATATACCATCCCACTTCCATTCTTATACCTCTAGTGGCTATGCTAAGCCTTCTGGAACCTGGTGATCAACATTCACTTACTGATAAGTGGAGAATCGTGACAAAAACTTTTCCACTGCTTTCTTCATCCTTGGCCACTAGTACTGACGTTGGAGGTACTAAAACATCTTCACCACTCCAGGATCAATCATCAAAGGGGATGTATAGAACTCCCTCAACAAATCTTCCTGAAATGTCACTGGTAGCATGGTGCATCCTCTAAAAAGGATGATGTGCTCCCCACCTATCAAAAATATATTAGGATCTTGTCTTAAGGATATCTGAGCCCATTGGGCCTTGTAGGCAATGTCCCCAAGTTGTACCTCCCAAACTCGCTGAAGGAGTGCGGGAGTGACTATTGTAGACTGGAGGTAATATGCTCCATCACTATCCACGAAGGATATTTGCAACGTAACTAGATAATATTTCCCCTCACACACTAATTTTAGACCTGACCTCCTAATGAGTGTGTCTATTACTACGTTCCCTTCCTTGGAGTCTAGACTATCTCCATGTCATAGTTTTGGAAGAACTCCATCAATAAATGCTTTCTTAGGTTCAAGACCTTCTATGAGAAGATATACCTGAGACACTTGTGATCATAGTAGACAGTAAACTGTTCACCCATCAAGTAGTGCCACACCATCTTTAATGAAAAAACCACTACTGCTAACTCCAAGTCATGGTTCGGGTAGTTCCTCTCATGATTCCTTGACTATCACAAGCCATATGCAATGAATACTCACTCCTACATCAAGACACATCCTAGTACTATCCCTGATGTTTTTCAGTAGACTACTTACCCAACTCTTTATTCTGGTTGTCTCAATATGGGGGTACTCTTCAGTCTCTGCCTCAGCTTCTAGAAACTCTATTGGGATCTCTACATCTAGATGAATGGATGCCTCTTCTTTTTCAAAGATGAAAAGGGTGATAATACTCTAAAAGATGTGGGTACAAATATCCAATAATACTTGACCAACCTCAGGAAACTCTGCAACTCAGTCACACTCCTAGGTGGAACTCAAGAAAGCACTACCTCTATCTTTTACAGATCCACTGAAACTCCAGCCTCTAAGATAACATGTCCTAAAAAGTTGATTTCCCATATGAAGAACTAGAACTTTGAGAGATTTCCATAAAGTTGGTGCTCTTAGATTGTATCAAGGACTATCTATAGATGTGTGGCATGCTCCTTTTCTGATGCTGAGTACACCAAGATGTCGTCAATGAATAACACCAAAAAGTGATCGTGGTAAGGCAAAAATATCTCGTTCATGAGTCCCATGAACACTACTAGGGTGTTGGTGACACCGAAAGGCATCACCAAGAACACGTAGTGCCCATACTAGCATTTGAAGGCTCTCTTCGGTACATCCACATCCTTTACCCTGACCTGATCAAAGCCTGATCTGAGGTCTTTCTATGAAAACCACTGTACTCACTTCAGCTGATCAAAGATATTATCAATCATTGGCAGAGGATACTTGTTCATTACTGTCACTTGGTTCAGGCATTGATAGTCCATGAAAAGCCTAAAAGTCCCATCTTCGTTCTTGGCGAACAAAATCATGGCTGACCAAGGAGAAACCCTGTGCCTTACAAACCCCTTTCTCTGCAAGTCCTCCAATTGTACCCTAAACTCACGAAGCTCCATAGGAGCCATCTGATATTCTAGTGTAGATATAAGTGTCATCCAAGATTACATGTCAATGTAGAATTCCTCCTAGCTGCGAGGAGGTAGTCCTGAAACATCCTTTAGAAAGACATCAGCATACCCGTACACCACTACAGCACATCTCAGACTCCTCCTGTCCACTATACTGAGGGTGAGGCTAGGAAACTAATGAGAGATCAGCTTCACCCTTCTCCCAGAAAGTATATCATGTTCTGTAAATGTTCCCTTCTCAGTGGTGAAGGAAAACCTGGTCCCATCCTCGTGGACACACCACACTTTTCACCTAAATTAGTTGATCTGAGATAGGTCGGTGGATGACTAGTCCATACCCAAGATGATGTCGTAAGGAATTGACGTTTCTACTAGAAGATCCCAGCCAATGATCTCTACTTATAGAATAAGGTTACACTTCCGGCACCAATGCATAATCATCGAATCATCTCTCGTAAGAGTTTCTAATCACAAGGATCGAGCCAACAGCTCCACCAGAATCTCTAATCTCCGAATGAGAGTAATGGTAAACAAAGAGTTACTTGAAACCATGTCTTTAAAAATTGAACCTAGGGTAGAGTAGAAATATATCATACCTAGAATCATCTCCAGAGTGTTGTGGTCATAGGCCTCTACTGCCGGAATCTATGCTCGTCCCAATCCACTTACTCCTAGAGGTCGGGGTGGACCACCAAGGGGTGGTGGCGGTAGTACCTCAAACCATCTCCCACCACATTCTTCAATGACTACTCCTATACCAAATTTTCTACACTATGGACCAACTCGCTCGAACCTCGGACACTGCCTTAGTGTTCCCTCTACTATATGACGATCATTAGTAAATTTGGTTGGGCGGTCGCGATCCATGTGACCCTTCCTGCCGCATGTGTAGCATGGTGTACTCCTCTGCTGACATACTCAACATCATGAGCTCTGAACCTTCGACCCTACATCCGGGGGTTGTCCCCCTGAAAGCATGGCCCACTTGGGCCTCTACGTCATCTGCCTACTACCCGCTACAGATGACTCAGATGCCTGTCATCCGGTGTTGGATCTCACCTTCAGCGCCTATTCAGTTAGGAAGATTTCCACCAATATTGCTCTATCTAGCACTACATCTAATGTCAGGATCTAGAGTGACATTATAGATGATATAATCTCTAGTCGGAGTGCCTGATCCAAGTTATGGTCCCTAAAGAAAGGGTCTCATACCATGTCAGTCGAGTAGTGGGAGAGGTCAATAAATCTCACCGAGTACTGGGACACTATCAGGATACCCTATTGTAAGTGCAACAACTCCTGAGTATGAAATGAGCGTAATGTCACTGGTATAAACTCCACCCTGAAAAGTCTCTCAAAGTATAACTCAGAAAGAGTCATCTCCTCATGTGTCTGGAGCATCAGGCTCTACCATATCATGGATGTTCCCCGAAAGAGACTAGAAGCTAGGACCACCTTCTAGTCTACAGGTGTCTCAACCAAGAGAAAAACTTGTTGCATAACCCCCAGTCAGTCCTCAGTTGCCTATGGATTGTCTTGACTCAAAACCTTTGAGGCCTTTTTCCCAGGAACTCATGCAATGAACTTAGTTGACATGAACTGTCTTCTAGTAGGGATGGTGTCAACTTCTTCCCTACGGGTGGTGGTTCTACTGGTACACCACCCAAAGGTGTTATCTCTATAAGAGGTCCCCACACCAACACCTCATTTATTGATGTGATGTCATCACAATATATCACTGGAATCATGGTTGGATGTCTACGTGGAGGAATCCAGTAAATAAACAGATGCACCATGGGTAATAAGTTATATCTCGTCTGTTGACTCAAAACAGATCAAAAGATAAACATTTTCAAGATAAATGAAACTCGTGTTTTTGTGTACCGAGTTAGAAAATAGAGTTCATGGTCCTGGTGTATGGATACATCAATTTCCGCACCAACACTGGAATACCTGAACTGAAAGATAATCTCAAGACACTTAACACCATAGCACCAATGGAAATTATAGACTCTTAGTTATTCTAGTATAACCGACCTCCCTTTTATACCTCTTTGTCATGACCTATCCCTCGGGGCCCGTGTCGTGACTATGGCAAGCCCGCCTTCCATACGCTCGGGGCTGGTGACTTGCATCAGAAAGGAGAAACATAAAAAGGGAAGGCATTTCCTTTAAACCTATATACACACGGATAGGGAACACTAGATACAAGTAAAACATTATGAAATAAAAGTAGAACAACCACCACTAAAAACCACCATTAGGAGTAAAAGTAAGTACGAAAAGTAAATGGGACACTATAGAAGCCCAACAGAAAAAGTAGTACAACAGAAAAAAAGAAAAATCTCTAGAGATCATCTATCAAGTATCCTATATGAAGGGTAGGTACGCTTGCCACTGTGGATCACCATGTTAATAAGTCACCTCCGTGTACCATTTAGCCCTTTCTCTCCAATGTCTTAGTCAAGATTTCTGTTATCTTCAAAAGACATAATAAGGTGTGGGTGAAACCCGTTAAAGGCTGAGTATAATAATAATCAGTAGGGACCCCATGACCCCTGGAGGTCTCTCAGAATTCCACAAGGAAAAACAACAAAGCATGATCTCAATCACATGTCACAAAGTAAAAGATAACTCACACCAAGTATACAACTTAGAGAACAAGAATAAATATGGTTAGTATTAAGCTATATCATTTTATTCTATTATGTGGATCATCTACTGATCCAAGAAGGGTTGCTCTTCTAATGATCCACAAAGGGTCTTTCTTCCATTGATCCTTGACAGGTCACTCTACGGCTGACCCATGACGGGTCACACTACTACTGATCCACAGAGGGTCACGCTACTGTCGATCCATAGAGGGTCACACTATTGCTGATCTATAGACGGTCACTCTCATGATAATCCATAGAGGTTCTCACCATTTCTGATCCACAAAGGGTCGCACTAATCGAAATCTACGGAGGGTCACTCTCATGCTGATCCACGAAGGGTCTCTCTTCACTTGATAGCTAGCTACAGGATTCACAAACATGGTGCACTTGAGTTATGGTGAATTTTCTCCTCATACCATCAATTGTAACTCAACTTCCACAAAGTCCCATGATGATGTAACCCAAAGGACCATCTTTTCGTAAGGTTTCCAACTAAATAGACGTCACGTCAATCAGACGCTCTGTCTGTAAGATATTCATAATAGGGTAAATAGGGCCTCATTGGATTCGATCCAATCCAAAATGTCCACACTACAAAATCTTCTGAACCTCAAGTGGAGTTTCTCAAAATTACCACCTCATCGCAAGGTTCTTCATGACGTAGAAGATGCGTCAATCAGATGCCCAGTTTTTGAGTTACACTAGTTTTAGTGAAACCGGGCCAGTTAGGTCTGGCCCGGTCAATGGGTCTGGCCCATCTAAAGAACCTGTACTGAATTCTACAGGTCGGTCATGCTGGACCATATGGGAGGCATCTTGTTCACCCACCTGGTTGCACTTGTGGGGCGCCACCCTGTCTCCCAAAATAGCCAGTACGACCTGACTATTGTGCATCTAGCCGAGCTGGCCGAGCGACCGTTCCATCTCCACGTAGTGTGTTGGCACCACGTTATCTAGCCACGAGACCGTTATTCCATGAGAAATGCCTCTACAGTGCCTTCAGGTGCCACATAATCTACACAGCCAGTAAGGACCGGCCATTGGTGCTGGAGGTGCTGTACTGGCGGCTCCTTCCGCGGGCCACCATAGGTGCTCCAATGGTCCATTTTTCTTCCCATATACGCCTATGGGACACTTGGGTCGCCGCATTCACTATGAAACCCACATAAATGAATTTTTATCATATTTCTCGGTTTCCCAAATAAGAACGCTCGACATCTAATATCGGTGAAGGGTTCCAGCCTTGTTTGAATTGGCCCATGCCTTCTGTGTTAGTGACCTACTAAGGGGTGATAATAATCATTATATAGAATAAAGAAAACCCAAAATCAAGACCCTGCAACAATATACTATAAGAAAAAATAGATCAAGGATCAACCTATTTGTTGATTGAACTGCGTTCTTTGTATTTTTCAAAAATGGAAAAGAGGAATGATTAAACACATAAATCCCCAACTAAGATTTGGTGGAATCCGTTGCGGACAAAAGAAAATAATTAAGCGTTTGTTTTTATTCGATGATCATCACCGCTTGTTGATCTCCGGATCAGATCCTCCAATGATCATCATTCATTCAGCATTCATTGTTGTAGAGGAATGTCTTCGGCATTACGTCAAAGGTTTCTCCCATGGTTGTGAGTTCGTTTTCTAACAGAATGAATAATAAAAAGAAACAATCATCAAGTTGTGTTCATTAATATGGTTTATTAATAAACTGTTAATTAATGATCCATTAATTAAGAGAGTGTAGTGGTTTCAAAACAAAAGTAACATGTTGTTAAATTTATCTCATTTAATGACCATCGTTACACTACAGTTTCACTAACCATCTCTCAACAGTCAAAGAATAAATAAAATAACTGATTCAGTTGTTTTATTTTTATTTTTCTGAAAAATCCAAAAATTATCTTTTTCATTCGGCCCTTTCTTGTCTATGTTACGCTTTACCTAAGGTTATCCTGACACTTTGAATTCAACAGTGCCCTTTTATTTTCAATCCGAGAACTGTTTCAAATGAAATATAATCTTGCACGTACATTTACTTAACGTACCTTAAAAAAGATTAAATATACGTTCTAGGCTCTCCGGGCCTCAGAATCACGTGCCTTCAAATTTTTCAGTCTCATAAAAATTAAATATGACTAAAATATATATGGAATTTCTAAGTCTTTACAGATATGACCTTAAATAAACACTAGTTGATGTTAAACTTGTCCCATTATCCCTCACCTCTAAGTGCTTTTGAGAAAACTCACATGAAATTATATCCAACATTAGATACCATGATTTATTGTGTGGGAAATTTCATACTAATCATGTAGGTAACAAAAATAGGAATTATAGGCATATAGAAGATGTAAAATTCACATTTCTAATTACACCCACCCACCTCCTCTAACCTAATTTCGAGTATTTCTGTATGAAGATATATCTCAGACCCTAATGATCTGAAAATAAAATAAAATTATCACCAAAATTTATTTTCACCGTGATGTTAGATCTTACAAAGTAATTGGGTGTTTAATATCATGATTGGAATGGTTATTTTTTATGTAGAAGAAACTTGTAAAAGTTTTATTCAACCATATAGACCCTCCGAATAATAACAAACCAAAACTAGAACCTAATGAATCATAATATATTACACATATTTGACCATCTTATGGTAAAATCAAGATAGGGTCTGGGATTA
The DNA here is from genome assembly GCA_963277665.1 of Viscum album. NCBI lineage: Eukaryota > Viridiplantae > Streptophyta > Magnoliopsida > Santalales > Viscaceae > Viscum > Viscum album. Next base: position 775,137,809 of record OY728138.1, read on the forward strand.
GGAAATGTTTCAATTCATCAAATAAAGTCTATTGGTTTATTTTTATCAATAATTTCACCCCTTTTATAGCAATAAATTTCAATGGTGATCCACAATTTGAGAATTCATTTATAAACGATTGATAATAACCCGCTAAATACACAATAATTCATATCTTAATGAAATTATGTATCTCTCCCAAGATAATGAATCCTTCACCTTATCAGGATCAAAAGAGATTTCTTGATGTAAAACTACATGTCCTTGGAACATTATATCCAAAATAAAAAAGCTATATTTTGATATCATGGCATAAATATGATGTTTAATCAAGATTTTAAAAAATAATATTCAATTAATGCTCATGATACTACTCAAGATATCAACCATAAAAAACACAACAATGGAATAAATATACATGTAGAATATTTATTTCCTCAAATTCCACATTCACCACATTAGAGTTATTCATTCTAAATAGCATCATGAGGTAATCACTATGGACATACTTGCTTCTAGATGCCGTCATTAGAATATCCAAATCCCTAAAACTTATTTCATAATAACTATAATGAATTTAAATCGTTGAAAATGAAATTGAATCCATAAATGGATAAAATAGTTCATCAATATGGGGAGAATAATATTTATTTATAATCATCACATTATTTAACATCTTGTAATTGACATAAAAAAGGAGAGTTCTATTACCATTCTAGAAAAAATCATCAGAGATGCTGAATGAGATAAATTAAGTTGAACAATAACCAAAATTTTAAATAATCTAATTGAATCGTCCACATATTAAATATAGGCAGTTATGTCTTTTTGGAAGGAACAGAGAAATGTAGTGTTACAAGAATCTGCTTGAAAGAAATATCTAGATTTCATTCTAGCAGAAGACTTGAGAAGTCATCCTGGATTTTTTTAAAAAATAACAACCCACCAATGGTAGATCACCACTATAGGAATCATCCCCAATATCAACTACAAATGAATATGTCAATCTACTTGTTTTTGTAGGAGTAAGCCTTGATTGGATAGACATTAAATCCAATTCATCCTAAAACATATGGAATCACCCATCAGAGGTAGAAAACACCACTTGCTGATGATAGTATTAAAACATGACTTTACTAGAAACCAACTAACCCATACCAATGATATCATCATATAGATCGTCATTGAATAAAATAAAATCCCAAACTATCACAAAATCAGATATCGGGAAAGAATATACATGGAATAAAAAACACAGTTGCTTTTTCATTATAATAGGTGTCACTAATTTCCTAAAAATTTACATTAATTTAATTGGAAATTTAAAAAGGTTAATATAATTACTATATAAAAATGATCTAAACAAACCTTTACCAAACAATGTTATTTCAATAGATACGGAAATAAAGATCACACCCCCCAAAGTCACATGCCTTGCCTCATCATCCACCAGATACTCCATTACAATGTGATGATGACTCACACCAAAGGTGCATGCATAAATCCTTGTAGTCTTACAATATTATGAATATTTCACCATTAACATTAGATTTGAAAGACTACATCCATAATAATCTGTAGACTGAGGATGATGAAACAATTACAAATTTCTCTAAAGACCACTAGAAATTTTAGTCTTTAAAATTAATGAATTATAATGCTTAGTGTATCGCTCTTTTAATACTGGTATAATGTAATAGAAACACCACCATATACTGTAGAATATTTAGAAGAAGTATGATTCTAAGAGCTACCACATCTACCTCTTTGAGTCTAGTTCTACATTCTCTTCTATCCATTTTATCCACTAACATTTCCACTTTGTAGATGATTAGTTCTTAACAATACCTACATTCCCATAAGATATATCTCTACCATCATAACTCTATCCACCTCCATTTCATAAGAAAGTAGATTATTCTTGAATATAAGAGTGTGAATGAATGGTAGAAACCCCATCTGAAATATCATAGAATTCATCTTTTCATCATTCAGAACCTTAGGAGCGTAAAAATAAAACTTTGGAAAGTGATTTTCATATTCCATCATTGTTCAATCACACTTCCTAATAGATAAAAACACCATATACACCAACATAGTCAAATATTCCGGTTAAAACATCTAAATAAAGATGGTCTTTAATTCATTCCCATCCAATCCATAATATTGATTCCCTTAGACCACTACATCCCCCCAAATCATACTTCGTCCCTTAATTATGAAATTTTCACACTTAACCTTAACATTACATGGAGTATCTATGTATGTAATTATTTTTACAATCTCATCACCCCAGTAATATACTTTCTAAGGGTATTCATCCCCTGAAAGGATGGGGTCTTCTAGAGTAGAAAGTATAAAGCTTGATCTTATTTCTATTCTAGTTCCAAGTAATTCTTCCTTAACCTATATTTGATATGGATGTACATTCTATTCCACTCTATAATCATCCCATACTTTATACTCAATAGTATCCTTATAAATTTGAGGGCTCTCTTATTGAGAATCACCAAAAGAGATCTCTTTAGGGACATGAGGAAGTGTTCTTCGAAGCATGGTACTATATAAATAAATAAAAGAGTACACCACTAAAAGAAGAAATCTCAGTTTGAATTAAAATAACACAATCAAAGAACTGAGGTAATTTCAAATATCAACACAAGAAACACATCCCATCAACAGTTGGTTACAAAAGGATCCTTAAAACAAAAATAGCCTAGAAAATACATAAAAAATATTCCTTTGGTCATGATAATCATATCTCATATCTACCAAAAATACAAAGAGAATATATATTGAACAAAAACCTATTTTCAATACCAATTTTCCAAGAACTAACCGAGTAAATCCCTTAATCATGTATCCAAACTAATTCAAAACAAGGAAAAAAGTGTGTTTCTAATCCCCACTAGAAAAAAAAATCACATGGGCACCAAAATATCCATTGGTAATGAATTCTCCCAAAGAGACACAACAAATATCATAAAATTTTTTATACAAGAAAGAATACTAGAATATTAAATAAATAGACTCAAGTAGAGGTTGTGATACATAAAAAACAAGCCAAAATTAAATTACATGATCCCTGAAAAAAATCCATGGTATACTATATAATGACCGGTATCTCCATTTCCCACATGGTAAACACCACACCGGCTTACCACTAATTACAAAATCCGTTCTAACCTATAAAATTGGTCATATCATCCTATCACTATTACCTTTATTATATCAAATATATCATGGTCTAGAGAGACATAGGTTATGTATATGATATGGTAAAAACATGAGGATTGGGATCATACTAATTGTTCCTTAAGTAGTATTTCTAAAATAATTTAAATATTATCGTTTTAATAGAAAACATAACATGATACAAATTATTAAATAATTCATTATACAAAATTGAACTTCATCATTTTCAATAGTTTATAATTATTTTCATATAAAAAAGATTATAAAACTCATTAGTAAAATCTAATTAATATTTTTATGGAAATTATCATAAAACAATGTCAAATAATATAACAATAAAAATTACTCCTAATATAACATAGGTTTTCTAAATCTAGGTTTCTCATACAATGATCAATCATGATTATTGAACAATAAAATTGTCCCCAAAAAAAAGAACAGAGGAGTAAAACAATTCAAAAATGTGTAATACACCCCTCAATGATACCATCTAAACTATTTCCTAACACAACAAACAAGGGGTAATATGTATAATTATATGTTTAACTCCCATAATAATCATCAAAAAATCCTATTCAGACACCTATATTTAGTTCCCCAATATCGCATGTTATGAAAATTTTAAATTATTTTGAAATGGAAAGTTACAATTCAGTAGTCAATCTATAAAACACATTTTCACATAATTAACATGCTTTAGTATTCAATTTATCCCAAAAAATAAATGTTGATTTTTAAAAAACCATTATGTATCTAATTTAATATGGAAAACCATTTTCCATAAATAATCTCTATATATAAATTTATATTAATTGTATATCAACATAATACCAATTAATAAATCAAGTATATATTTTAATGACAAATCATTGTTCATAATATAATTTCATTAATAAAACCACTGGTGATTCCATGAACCTAGACACCCGAGCTTTGTTCCATAAACATATACATTATATTATATACTTAATACCAACTATATTCTCCCAGAAATAACTATTTATATTAACCTAACATAATGAAATATTTAATTGAAAACATTCCCAATTCATTTTATGTTCATATATTTATAGAATTTCGAAAAATATAAGTTATAAAAACTCATGTATTTCTCAACTAATGGATTTTATTATTGATATAGGGAAACAATTAATACATAAAGAGTCTTTAATATCTCCCAAATATTCTTCCACACATTCTATCCATCTAAATATATAAAATTTGAATATTTTAATCATAAACTGGGGAAAAAAGAAAAGGTGAGATAAAAGGATAATTAATAGAAACCTATAATTGATTCTATGAAAATAATACTGATGGGATATATTTAAATATATATAAATATATATTAAGCATATCACAATAATCCTCTAGAAAATAGAGCATTCTATATCCCTAGAAATAAAGGAATACATGGATATCAATACTGTTGATCTCATATTTATGGAATTCAAAATTTTGGAAATCAAATTATGATGTCAATGACTTTTTCAAACAATAAATATTGTTATGGGAAAATGTATAGAATAAAACCAAACATGTTTTGTGTCCTAAAACCTATGGATATAGTAGGTGGCTATATAGTTCTGTGCTCCACCCATCACCTGAATAAATCCAATTCCTTCAACATATGATTCAATATAAAAATTCATATCATTCCCAAAGGAACATTTGGATGAATAAAATGTCACTAATTGTAGAATTAATTATATGAAATATAAATAAATGATAATCCTATTTTAGTAGTCAATACTCTATAATAATTTCAATATAATTCATAGTTATAATATATATAATATGATCTTAATGAATCCTAAGAAAGAAAGAGGAAAGTAAAACAATACATATTAATGTTTTAAATAATATTTTTTATTTTAATTATTATATATGGAATTCCAATATTTCACACCATTTCAATAAAATTTATAAAATAATCAATACCCTTCTAGATGAAGCAGGTGGACAGTTGAAATAGAAAATAACCCATGGAGTGAGATATATTTTTCAAAGAGATTATGTTTTAGCTATTTATATCTACCCAAAAAATTAGATTAAAGATATATAATTATCAAAGTTTATAATGTAACAATTTTATATAAAATAATGTCAATAAACAATCATAACTCAATAAATTAAAATTTAGTAACAAAAAAACACATTTGATTAGGGTAACACTTGAGTGAAAAGAAATTTAAAGAAAAAAATTTATATTTCAATTTTTATACCATGAAATATAATATAATAAACTATTTAATATTCATGGTATATAAAATCATTTAAAAAATACAAAGGAAACACGGTGTATTACAAGTAACATGTCATAATGAATCACAATTAAGACTATGGAATCTCATGCCTCTTCAGTTATATTTTAAAAAAATCCAATTGGATAAGGGTGATTGTAATTGAAAATAAAAAACCATGATAAATAGATAATTAATAATATTATATATCAAAGAGTTATTATACATATCACATAAATGAAATTTTGTTCATAATACAAAACATTTCTCCAGGAGAGGAATTCGAGATGAAAACCCAAACCCTGCTTCTGATTCATTCAACAAACGCACCAAACAACTATATTCCTTAGTATAATCTAATCAAGTAAATTATAAATGTACTTATTTATAATAAAAAAATTTTATAATCCTTGTTTATAATCATTATAAATTAATTTGTTTATGTTATTTTTTACATATTTTTAACATTGGGTGTAAATAACTTTTATTGCTTTGAACTAGTTTCATAGAAATGACGTTGTTATCAATTATTTTTGTAATGAAAATAAATACTTGATAATATTTGGTTCTTAAATATATGTTAAAATAGCATTTAATAGTATTTAATTTTATTTCATGTCAACTATTTTTTATGAACCATGATGATGAAATCGACAATGATCATGTTTTGGTGATTCATAATGAATGAAATGTGTTTTATCAATTAAGGAGCTAATTTTTTATATAATATTTTTTTAAAAACCAAAAAATTATAAACATTTTTATTTCATAATTTAATTGTATAAAAGGTTCTTAAAGTTATCCATTAAATAAATTTGTATTTTTTTCACGTAAGTGGTTAAACATACCCATGAATGAACCCAACAGAATTTATTGATGATTATGATATGGTTTAGTTAAAATATAATTATAATAGAATAATAATGATACAATTTTTTGTTTCTTTATGTGATATATAAAAAATATAAATAATGAAAAAGATAATATAATTTATTTAAATCCATTACATAAAAATAAGAGATTATTTTCATTTTAGATCTCTATTCTAAATGATTGAATTGATGATATTGTTTTGATCCATACATTAATATGTTGTCCAATTTTATATAGAAAAAAAATAAATTATTTCATAAATGTCATATTTTATCCATAAAACATTCTTGGAACCATCAATTTTTGGTGGGGATAAAAAAATTAATTTCATTTCTTATGGTGGTAGTAGAGTGCACATACAAAAGAACAATGATTTTATTTTTCATAACTGATTGGATAGATGAATGAAAAATAATAATGTCCTAAATATAGTAACATTTTAGTAAATAAATGATACTAATATAATATTTTAAATATTGATAGTTTAAACTTTAATAATGGAATTTATAATAGAAGCTGGTAAGTTGATAACAATCAGGTCATGTACTTGAATTTTCTTCCAAATATTCATTTGAAATGAAGGAATTTTTTCCAATATTGGTGACTATAAGATTTATAATTTGGTCAGGGATTCTTAGGCGAGTAATGTTTCCATTTTACAAGGAGATATTTTCATAATATATGACTCTTGAAGTGTAGGTATTATCACCTTTTTATAAGTGTTGAGAAGGGTACTTTTGGAAGCACCCTCAACTTTTTCGACAACGTGACGTTAATATTCAATGTTATTTGGTAGAAAAAGGGATAAAATATAAAGTAAATATGAATTTGGGTTTAATATAATCTCATTAAAAAAGTAGTGTAAAATTTATTCTTTTTAAGTCTTCTAGTTTAAATTTTATCATTTTACTAATATTTACTTTTATTATTGAAATTAATTTTTGACCTTAATAACTAATTTTAATTGTAGAAATTAATATTGATCATTTTACCTAAACTGAACCTACCAAGTTATAAATTTTTAATTAATTATTTTATATAAAACCACTAATTGTTTGAATTGTTAAAAATTAGATCAAAGCACAAAATGAATCAAAATTGTTTTTTTGGAAAAAGTGTATTTTTATGATCTAATTTTATATATAAACCCAATTTATTAAAAGTATCAATTCTTAGGAATAAAATCGACTTATTTAAAATAAAATATATTTAATAAGTTTTTAATGTAAATTAATAACTGAATCTCACCTTGATGATATCTAATTCAAAGAATGTATGAAAAAATTATTTAAATAACTTTTTAATTCAGTTCTAAATTTTTTTAACAAGATTTATATATGTTAAATGTATATTTTAGAATTTATAATTTTATTCCCTACATTTTTTTTACAAAAAAATTATTTTATAATCAAATGGCTCATTTTTAAATAATGAAAATGTCATTAATGTTATTTTTTCTTGTAAAAACATTATTTTATACTAAAAACATTATATTCAAAATATTATTATAAATTAAAACTAAGTCAATTTTGATATTAGGAATTCAAAAATAATGTTAAATTTAAATATTTTAAATTCTACAATTTAATAAATAATTTTTTATTAATGTCATCAAATTTAATGAAATAAATTTTTTATTGGGAAATAGAATTTTCACACATTTATAATTATTATTCTCATTTATTATCATTTACCAACTAAATTTGTGTTAAAAATATTTTAATATAAAAAAATAATTTTTCTGTATTAATAAATTATTCAGTAAGTAGAAAGATGTAGCATATTAAAATGTATTTTTATTGAAATATATTTATGAAAATTATCATTCATATTAGTCAATTAAAGTAAACTAATTGAATTTAATTATTTTAAAAGAAGATATTTTTTTATTAATACATATATTTTAAAAATAAGTTACTCTCATTTATTTACAGTAATTAAATATGATGGTTTTATTAGTTGTATATATATTTTTATATTTCACTAGAAATATATCACGACTTCGTTTATGTGAAGTGTTTTTATGGAAAAACCTCTTGAAGAAATTGAATTAGTTAAAGGTAATAATATATTAAAATCATCGTGTGTTCTATTCTACACTATAAAATAAATCATGTCATAGAAATTTTAATTATCACATACTAATAAATGATTGAGAGTGAATTATTTACATACATATAATTTGATATTTAACTTATAATAAAGAAAATATCTTATATTCTTATGCTATATCTAGATAGATTCCAATATTCAGTTAATATTTTTCATCTATAAATCATATACCTAATTATGTATATACCATAATCATAATTTCCACATAAAAATCCTAACCCAAATCCATTTCAATATCCATGTCCAAAAATTGAAAACAATTTATATATTTATTTAAAAATCAACTCTATTTTTAGCCCTTAAATGATATTAACAAAAAGTTCATAAGGTCACATTCTAGTCAATATATATCATAATCCCAAAAATTTAGACAAACATCACCCAAATTATTATGGTTTAATTTTTATTTAAAAGAATAATCAATTCTTATTCTATAAATATTATTCAACCAATTTCTCTCAAAATCAGTCATCCCTTTTTTACCTCAAAATCAATCACTTATTGAACCTATTATTTATTTATCCATTAATAATCTTTTCTCAAATATTTAACCCTAAAAATATAACCTCATAATAAAACTAGTATTTAATTTTGCTGATATAATTTAATATAACATTTCAAATAAGTAAAGAATAATTATTAAGGTAAAGTACATAGATGTTTCACATAATCCTCATATATTCTTAAATATAATATAATATCATTGATAAATATCAAGCACTAATGAAAATATATAATATTTTAATGTTAATGTCAATCTCAATTGCTTACGTAATATTAGGAAACATAATATTCCCATAATAATAAGTATATACTAGAATCTTTAACCATTTACATATTCCCCCTTTTTTAACTATAAGGCATCATGCTTTATAGGTATATACCTTTTTCATCTTCATTTATATGATCCTGTTTAAAAATAGTATAAAAACCGAAATGGTTATGATATTATCCCAAATATTATTTAGTAAAATATTAATATAAATATGAATTCAATTATGGCACATTTTTCTTTATATATTTGAATTTCAGATAAAGATATATCTCTCTTTAATCAATCATTTTGTATCCATTGTTATTTATCTAGTTGGTTCTATTACAATATTTTGTTACATCATTCTTAAATTCTTCATAATGGATCAAAAAGAGAATGATATTAACCAAATAATATCCCCCAAGAGTGTCAAAATATGTGAACAATTTGACCTCCTTGTCATGTACTAGGTGATAATCAAGTTAATAAAACATGTACCCTGTCTAGAGTTATTACATCTAGGTATATTTTTTTCCAGAGACTATATACAATTTTATAGTCTATATGGTTATTTAATTTATAGGAAAACTGTATATTCAAAACATTCCCAAAACAACTATATTTGAACCGATACATATTGTTTTTCTTTTTTATTTGTTTATTTTTTCTCATCTTATTCACTAAAATTATCTATAATATTTCAAATAACATAAAGGTTTATCAAAACATTAAAATAATTGACTCTAATTAATCTAGACATAATATAAAATCAAGAAAAAATCACAATCTCAAAAGTTATCTAAACCCTTTCCAATACAAATTTTGATACCTCGAACCAGCACTCTTGAGCCCTGTTCTACAAAAAAATTCCTTACAAACTAAGTTTGATACTAACTATACATTACCAAACATAACTACTTATTTACCTAAATTAGTGAAATATTAAACCACATGAATGTTCATGAAGTCTTTGGATTAGATATTTATATAATTAAAAAGAAACATAAAATAGTAAAAATCATTTCTTTTTAAACTGATGAATATAGTTTTTACAATATAAGGAACTACATAATCCATACTGAGTCCGAAAAATATCCCAAAATTTTTACAAACATGATTTCCTTATAGACATATCACATGTACTCTTTTTTATATATATTAGAGGGAATATATATATAAGAAAGTGATGAGATCAAATGATCAGTAAGGGAAGAATCTTACTGATGATGTCAATGTTATAAGTTTAAAAAAAATTGGTAGAAATAAATAATCTAAAAAATTCAATAATTCACTAAAAATTAGATCATGATATATCGATAACAAAAAAAATAAAAACATGGATATCAATAATTCTAATATCACAATGATTAAATTAATAATATCATACATTTAAAAATATTTTAAATTCCATGTTCCAAGAAAATTTCTTATTATGTGAAGAGGTATACACCAAAACCCAACCTGGTTATTATTGTGAGACATGTTGATGCATTTAGGGGATATTTTAATTTTTCCCCACCTAAAAAATGATTATTTATAATTCATTTAATATATGATTAAAAAATACCATTCTTACATTTTTTATAGATATTTTCTTACAAAAAAGAATTGGTATCACTGTAATGATGAATATGGAATATCAATACAAGATAATCCTACTTTATTGGTTAATAATCATCCAGAATGTCAATACATTTTGCAATATCAATAAAAGGGATAACCCAATCACAACCCTCCTATTAAAGAAGGTTGATGGTAAAATATTACAAAGGTAACATTATAATAATTATCCATTTTTAAATGACAATATACCTTATACCAATACGTTTCCAAACATTAATAAATAGTATTACAAAACTATAAGCCTTCTTGAGAAATAAGGTTGATGGTTGGAACCGAACAATACCAAACAAATAAAAAATATTTTCCAAATGTTGTATATGGTAGGAATTTAAATCCCTTAAAAATAATTATATAATAAATCATAAATAAATTAATGTTTATAATGTTCTAAACTAATATAAAATAAGTTCAAGTGAATGATCGTAACTTAAAGAACAAAAATTGGGTTAGAAAAAATATTACAACATGGGTAACACATGAGTTAAAATACATTTTATGGAAAGAAAAATATTTTTATTATATTATTCCATGATTTAAAAGGAAATTAAATATAGAAAATTCAAGATATTTTGAATTTATATAACATCATATAAAGAAATCGTAGTGCATAACAGTTAACATATCTCAAATAATCAAAATTAAGTCCAATAAAACCCTTACAGATTGGGTTACATTTTAATCAACACAGCATGAAATATTGGACACGAAATTGAACTTCAAGTGAAATAATTATAAGATTATTCACATTTGTATATCTAAAATAGGTAGTATATACACCAAATAAATGAAATCAGGTGCACAATACCAAACATGTCCTAGAGAGAGGTATTTGAGACAAACACCCTTATCTCATCCCTGATTCGTTCATAACATTAACAAATCATACTGAATAATTTAATTAATTTCATTAACCATATACCCAAGAATAGTATTCATTACTAAAACCATTTATAATCATCACATATACTCATACTATATAAATTGGTTAGTTTTAACAAATTTTGAACACCGTGGTATGTAATTTTCTTACTTTGAAAAAGTTTCAAAAAAAATGTGGATATCTATTATTGTGAAAAACTAAATCACTCATAGATCATATAAGGTACTGGAATGGATGTTCCATGTTAATTTAAAAATATTTATTTTCATTTCATGACATATTATTAGGAACCCTGAAGAAGAAATTGATGAAGATTATATTTATGGAATTCTTAACGAATTAAATGTGTTTTCAAAATTAACGAGTCAAATTTTTATATAATATTACATTAAATATAAAAAATTTGTATAAACATTCATGTTATTATATAATATAATTTTTCATATTCATCCATGATAAAATTTATATTATTGTTCAAGTGGGTTATTAAACCGACCCAAACATGAACTTGACATGATAAATGGATGATTTTAGATGGTTTAGTCGTAATATCATTAAAAAAAGATATAGAATATAATTTAGTGTTTATTATAGTGATATACCTTATTTTTAAATAATTATCTAGACAAAATAATTTATATAATTTCATTTTTGAGAAATAAGAGATCATTTTCCTCTTCTTTCATATGTTTTAAATTATTTAATTAATGACAAGAATTTATTATTCATATCATTAATAATTTCTATGATTTTTCATAGAATACCATTAATGATGTTATAAAAATCATATATTCTCAAAAAAATATTCTATAATCTTGAAATTATGGTTCTTTATGAGAACTGAATTTTGCATCTCCTAGTTGTGGTAGTCCACACATACGTAAAAATGACGATTTGGTTTTTCTTAATAGATGATATATATGAATATAAAATGATAATATACTTAATAAAGTATTGTTAAATTATATAATTGATACATATATTATTATATTAGTTTTCATAGAATAAATTTCAATGAATATAATTAATAATAAAAGCGTTGTAGTTGATAATACTCCTCTAGAGTTCTTGAATTTTCCTTGAATTGTCCTCAGAAATGAAATGCGTTATACTATCTAATGGTTAGCATAATATTTATAATTTTTTATATTATTTTAGTAGGATAAAATTTCGGATTTAAATTATAGATTATAATAATAGGTGATCTTTGAAGTGGATGGAGTGTTACATTATTATAAGTGAATATATGGGCTATTTTTGAAGAACACTTATAATTTTTAGAAATGTGATGTTAGTATTCAAATTTCAAGTGATCTAAAATAGATAAATTATAATGGTAATGTGATGGTGGGTCAAAATTATCCTCAATAACTCATTTTTGACATCGCTTTGATTTTTTAAGGCTTTACATGTTTCTTTTAACCTTTTTCCCATATTTGATTTTACTATTGTAATTAATTTTTATATTTAATAGTATTTTTTAATTAGAAAAACTAATATTGATACATATAAAAATTATAATTGATTAATTTTAAATATTTAAATAATTATATAATTTATTAATTATAAATATTTGAGAATTAAATATTATTATTACCACAAATAATGCATAAAAATAGGTAAAAATGGTGTGTTTAAATATAAATTTTACTTGTAGCCGATACTTATTAGAATTATAAACACCAATAAAAAATAAGTTTAATTTAAAATAAATATTAATTAATATGATTTATGGATAGTAAAAAATAAATACCATCATTAAAATACACGATTCGGTGAAATATCAGAAATATTTGTTATTAAATTATCAATTTAATGAACCTAAAAATATTTAAAATAGGGTTTAAAGGGTTAAATAATATTTTAAATGAATAATTTTAATCCATGGGTTCATATTTGATATCTTAATGTGTTTTTAATATTTTATTTCATTCAAACATATTGATGAATTCAAATAAATTTCATATTTTTTGATAACCATATTTTTTCGAATAAAACCCGTCCTTTTCAGAAAATGATCAGACATTTATTCTAAGAGAATTTTGAAATAGGGAACACAAAAATGAATAAATTTTTAGTAATTTTGTATTTATAAATTTATAAATATAATATTTGAATAAAAATAGGAAATATAATAAAGAAATTTTTTGGAAAATGAATTTTTAAAATGTTAACTGTTATTATTATTATTTTGTAGGACTTACAAACTAAAATTGAATTAACTGATTATTAATAAATTTTATAACTTATCATCATTAACTATATTATTCTTAATAAATAAATACATAATAAATATAATGGAAATTTTTATTAAATTAAATTTTCTAAATATTAAATTCTCTTAATAGTATTTTTTGGAAAACCAATTGATTTTTTATGTCAAAATATCCTTATTAGTTATTATAAATATGTTTTCTAAAGTAGTCACACCTACTTATTCAAAATAACTAAACTTCTAGTTTTTATTTATCATACCTAAATATGTCTATTTTTTCTTAATATATAATATTTTAAGTTACTTTTAGTGTTATGTGTGGAGAAAGATATCAAATATTTTTACTTATTTAAAGGTGATCATATATTAACATCTCAGGATTTTACACCACCCACCTCAAACAATTGGTTTTCTAATACTACCATGTAATTCACATATTAATGTATACATAGGGATATTGGGAATTAGAGAGAATAATAATATAGGAATTATCAGTTAAGAATATCCAATTCATTAATTTCTATAAATTTGAAAATGACTGAAATAAATTATGATAACACTACCAAATGAACAAAAAATGATAAATTTTGACCCCAATAAATATTTCCAATTTTCTAATGGATCTATAATAAAACTTGTTATATACCATTTTAATATATATCTCAATCCTAAACTACCGTGATCAATGGTGTTATTCAACAAGAAATGATTAGACCTATAATAACCTTAGTGAATAACGATTAATGGAGGTATAACATTAAAAAACAATTTCCAGTATTTGAGGATCTATAAAAATTGAAATCCTAGAAGAAAGGAATCTCAAAAATATCAAATATGATTCATCTTTGTTGAGAGAATAATATAGTATAAGAAAAATGATGAATATAAGATATGTATCAGGTTTGAAAATAATAATTTAGATTAATTAATTCACATCAAACAGTTTGTCCACATTTTTTAATAAACAATGTTAAAAAATGAACCTTTTTTGTTTTTCAAGATATTTTAAATTCTTGGAAAAAAATGTAAAATTCATTTATCCCATGTTTTTATGTTCGAGGAGAAGACCCACATGGTTTTATCTAACCATTCATCTGACTATGAAACCATTTGTAGAACACTAAAAATTGTTCCATGGTCTCCTCGAATGACCTAAATAGTTTTACTAATCGAGCTACTAAAAAATGAGCATCCCAATAAAACACTAAATCTTTAAAATTTCTCCAAAAAATATAAAATAAAATATTTAATAAGATATAATCAATGTTTATATTTTTATATAAGGGATGTAAGGATGGGATAATCCAAATAGTATATTAAATATATTTTATTAAATCCAATTTAATTATATATTTAATATCTAATCCAATATTGTTCAAGATGATGCACCATCAGTGGAATTTGAATCATGTAAATGAGAGAAAGAGGATGATTATTTTTTAAAAAACATCATATGGAAGTTTTGTCTTAGTGGAGGATCAATATCTATTTTGTGAGTTCATTAATTTTTTCATAGGTGGTCTTAAGCTATCCCTAGAAGTCTTGATTCTTTTCCATATATATTTTATATGTGGATGAACCAAAATAATAAGTTATTATCCATTTCTAATTAAAATTTTATATTTACAACTAATTAAAATGCATTATAATTTCTCACAAACCCTGATTTGTCTATTGGCATGTAGATATCAGGACTTACGAAATAGAGTAAGGTGTTACAACCATTGAAAATTTAATGGGAGTTAATATGGATACACTAGGAGTGTTAATAAATGAACATATGATTAATTAGTTTCCAAAGATCATTTGGGTTACCCTAGATAAAGGATAATTGAATTAACTAATTTATTTGAGGCCCCACATTAACTATTTAAATAATTTTTTCTTAGGGCAATGTTTTTTTTGGATAATAGCCTTGTGAAAGATGGCCTTGTTAATATGATATTGACTAGATGTAAATTATTATTGTTATTATTATTATATTTTGGGGAGATATAAGTGTATTTCCATGGATCTGGTTTTCCTATTATTATATTGTTTGGGGACCATGGAGATATTTCCATGGATCTTGTGTTCCTATTATTATGATTGTTTTTGTTTGGGGGAATTGATGTGATTATAGGGATCTAGTATGATTGTTCTAATTATGATTGTTTTTTGGGGACCTTGATTTGAAATTAAGGATTTTTGGATCCTATATCATCATTAGCACTATTAGGGAATTTGGCATGATTTCAAGGATTAGGTATACCCATTATTATAGTTATTATGGTTGGGGGATGTGGGATTAGTTGCAAGATTCTAGAATGCCTATATACCTATAAAAAGGTATGAGGAACTATGTAAAGAGACATTCAAAGTTAGTCAAATAAGGTATGGTTGACATGGGGTGCACCATAGACTCGAGGGTTTATTTTTCATTTATTTAGTTATTTTTATATAATACTTTAAATATTACATTCACATTAGTATAAATTTTTACTCTTCTATATATTCTTTATCCACTATCTTTAATGGTCTAATATGTTATAATAACACCCTTATCAGGTTATTTTGGTACCTTAGTAAACCTTTTAGTTCCTATTTAGGATAAGGTTAATGCCCCTATGATAGATATGTTATCTGGTATATTGGGATTGAAGTATGGGATATAGGACTGAGCATAGACTTACAATCATGTTGGGATTATTTTCATGTTTTAGAATTTTTTGTGTTATATTTTTATATATTTTTTATGAAATTCATATTGGTTGAGAATTCTTATATGATTTTTAGACATTTCATGATGTCTATTTATAACAATATTTGAAATATTATATTATTATTATTTCATAATTTATTAATAATCTTTATATAGGTTATATAATAAAAATTATGTCCTCTCAAACTCTCACAGCTACCAAGATTCTTTTAGCATATGAGGAGGCATGCGTGTGGTCATGTAGTGACTTGATTCTCTTACTTATGAGTGAGCCTCAGTAGTAATAATGTAGTAAGTGGCATAAAATATTTATTAAAAATCCCGAAAATGAATTCATTGAGTTTTGATTAATATTACCCCATCACACACTCTATTTTTATATATTTTTGAGTATTCTTGACATGTTAATGATGTGATATAACTACATTTAGTTGAATTATTTACAAAAAATCATTTTCACAACTTATAAAAGTTATGTCTAACCACATCTTCATGACCAAAATAAAAATTTTACTTTCATTTCCCAACTCGACCAATTTTCTCTCTAATATAATTATTCCCATTTTCTGTGATCCTTTATTTATAAGAGATTAGAAAAATCCTTCTATTTTCAAGGATCCTTAAATGTGAAATCCTAAGAACTTAATATGATTGCATAATTTCTTACATCGTTTATTTTCTTTTATACTTCATAGATCTAATTTTTCAATTCATAAATAATGGAATTAGTATTGTATTTATAATTTATTTTTTAATTATTAGGGAATAAATATTTACCACTTATCTATTATTCTATTATGAAAACAATTCATCATTAAAACCTTTTGTAGATTGCTTCCTACACAAAGCGAGGACATCCATTCTTCTAGAACTACATATATTCACTACATATACATGTAAAATTGAAGGATAAATGTGACATGTATAATATAATATTTTTATAAAGTGAAAAATTATAACCAACTTCTTTTTCTTCCATTTTTTTTGAAATTAAAACTATTACCATGTTTGGGGAATAATGCGTTCACGAAGTAGCATATGTTATTTTTCATCTAGTTTTAGTATTAGTTATTAAAATATAATAAAATATGATTCAACACCATAAAGTTATAAATATAATATAATAATTTTTTTAATAATTATATTATTAAAAAACAAACCACTTTTATATTTATAATTATTCATTAATTATGTTTTGTTTATGTTTTGGTAAGTATAAACAACTATATGAATAATGGTAAAACATAATATAATAATTACCAATGTGAACATAATTACTAATAATATATAATATTAATAAGAAAATAATTATTTTTTATGGTTCTAGAATGGTGACCTTATTATTAAACTCAATAATTAAGATACAACCATTTTTGGGTAAAAATTCTTTAAACAAGATTTTATTTTATGTAATCTATTTAAACCATAACCATAAGAATAATATAATAAATTCATAAAATTTTAAATAAATTAGAATCATCACTTAAAATATATTTTATGATCTAGGATATATGAACTGTGGTCGAATAATGACAAACAACAATTTTACAAAACAAGTTCAAAACAATCAATATTAATCAGACAAAGTATTGAAAATAAATAATTAATTACTAATAAAAATGTTGATAAAAATTATGAATTATGTTTAAATATGTTTTTATAAATTAATATGGCCCAGAAATAGAATATTAATATTTTTATTTTTATTGAACATTATGATTGACTATATTTGACTAAACTGTAATTCATGGTAAGGGTTTCTTATATCAAATTTTAGCCCAAGGAGACATATTTAACATTATGAACTATATTTTATTCATAATGGTGTATACACATTCAAAATAATTTTTTAACCTATTCATTTAATTCTTTGGTTATTAAGAACTATATCATTTCCTTTCTTTAAAAGTATTTTGATTCAAAATATACCATAGTATTCAGGATTTCATCATAAACTCTACTCCCTATATTGGGTTATATTATGTCCAATTGAACTTTTTATACTATGATTATCTCATTGAACCATCAGAGTTTATTTCATGGTTCATTAGATTCATTTATTTGTGAAATTGATTGTTTATTTTTGATCTTTTACCTTTATTAAATTACATTTCCAAAAAAGGTTACCAATCAAGATAATAATCCTTATCATATTTAATGATAGCTTCCCCTCCCTATATATAATTTCATATCACTCCATTGTTCTTATATATAATTTAAGTGTAAAAATATGTATTCTCATGTTACCTCTATATTTTTTATTCTATTTTATTAGGGTTCTTTGTTATAGTTTTCATATGTTTGTTTTCAACAAATATATTTCAAAATTTATTAAATGGGTTTCTATCATTTTAATAAAATTTATCTTCTTCCACCACACATTTTAGTTTATAAAACTAATTTATTTTAAATGGAATATTATTGATGTTTAATTTTTAAATGGTTATAATATTTTTCAAATAGTTCACATCCCCTTTTCTAAACTATCTTTTAAAATCAATTATAACTTTTTCTTTTTGAAAAAACACTAAAAATGTTTCCCAAAATATAATATTTATTTTATTCCTTAAAAATGCATAATTTCATGTACTATTTTTATTAAATATGAAATTTCCATCCCATGTGTTCCTGATTTCTAAAAAAATTAATTCCCTTTACTTTTATTAAATATTTCTTTTCATGTACATCTAGTAGATCAAGGGAATTTCTTATTTGAAATATTATTTTTCAAAAACTCCTTGAAAATTTGTTTTTATCTAATCATTTTTCCATTGATATATTCTATTATTTTTCATTTATATATATCAAATTATACCATCCACATTCTCTCTATAGTTGTCTTATATAATGTTAATTTCTATCAAATAAATTATTCATCACTATATTTTTACTTCCTAAGAGTCCATTTGGAATAGGTACAACTTTTATTCAAATTCCATAGCATTTAGGAAAATATATGATTTATTTATTAAATTTAATTTTGTTCCTTAAGATTTCCAAGAATTAACAATTGAGTAAATTATTTAATTAATAACACACCTCTTACCCATACGGTGTAAATAAAATATTATTTCTTATCTTGAATGAAGGTTATTTTTCGAGACAATTGTTGAATATATTTACATACCCATCAATTTCCCATGAGTTTATTATCTAATTATTATTTATTTAATTAGGAATCATTTCATTATTTGAATCCATTTGAAAATTATGTGAATCCATTTTATTTCCATGGTTTATCATTAATGTGTTGAATGGACACCATTTTCTTCCCACATGTTTTTTATGATATGAAAAAAATTATTTTTAGGTGGAACTCATATGTGTCGATGATGGTAGGTGGGGTCCTATAGCACTCACAAATTAATTTTTTTAAAATTTATATCTCATTAGATAATGTACTTCTTAGTACATTTTAGTTTCTCATAAGCATGGAAACTAATTTTTTGGATTCTGAATGCATTGTGTCCTCATTCAAATGCAAGTTCCATTTTTGAAACATGAAATAGTTTTACAAATATTCTCATGAAAATGATTTTCTCACAAGAATCATGTTTATTTTCAGGATTTTATTCACTATTTATTCATATATATTCTCTATCCCAATAATTATTCCATGAATTATATGATATTATTTTTTTGTTATTATTTTCTTTTGTATATTGATTTTATCAATATTAAAATTATGATATTTCGTTTTTATCACTTAAATTTACCCTTATTGGGTATCTGAGATCACTCCTGTTTTATATTTCAATTTCCTTTGGATTCAAAGATAATAAAATTATAATTTTTTTAGAAGATTATTTTATTTTATGAATTTATTGGATATGCCGATGTTAAATTATAAATTAATTATATATTATATAGGTTGAAATGTATTATGGTTGAAAAATTCAATGATTTTTATAGTAATAATTTTTTCAAATTCCCTAAAATATTAAAATTGAAAGACCATAGGAATGTATATAATGAAATATTTATTTAAAGGAATTATATTAAGATGATTATGTTCTTAGTCTGTGATAGTTGGTATCCAATACACATTTTTTATATAGTTTTTTAGAAGTATATTCGGGAGTGTGATTCTAGGGAGCCTCAATTGGTGCACCCCAATGTGAAACACTGGGGTATTTAAAACCATATTCCATATCTATTGTAATTTATTATTTAGGAAACTAATTCAATTATATAAATTAATCAGGATGTAATTTATATATATATATATGTGTGTGTGTGTGTGTGGGTGTGTGTGTGTGTTTTCATTTGTGATGAGATCAATATATAATTAGACTTCAATATCATGTGGATATTTATAAAATTTAGTCGAATATATTAAAGTTTCATCTTAAATGATTAGTACTTATTTTATTTTAAAAATATTATTCTACTTAATATTTAATATTTTATTATATTCTTCTCTTAAAAAATTATTAAGATGGCCCAAAGGAGGTATTTGCAAAAAATACCTCAAGAAATGATGTATCTCATCTAAAATAATGAATATATTAGCCTAAAATATTATAGTATCTTTATGTTCGAAGATAATTCTCACACTATAGTTTGAGATCCAATATATCCCAATAAAAATTTGAATATATATATATATATATATATATTTGGAAATGTTTTTTTAATTACACAAACTGTCAAACCCTATTTTTCTTTTTCATCTTCCATCCTTGATCGTTTGGGAAAATCCGTTTTTCTCCTATGTTCTAAGTGTGATGGGGGGTTAAATATTGGTACATTTCATAGTTTATTTTTAACATCATGGTTATTCCTTTGTTCATTAGAGTTTTTAGAGATTTTTTGTGTTTTTAGGATAGGAAATAGGCTGCACATGGTCGGCATATGGTTTGAAAAAACCATGAGGTCCAACCCAAGTAACCATGTGACATATTTTGGTTTTTTAAAGAAGTTACCACACAATAAGTCAACCCATATGGACTGTCCAAGTGGTTGAACCCATCATGTACCATAGCTACTTCCTGGTTTGGTGAACCATGCATCCAAACTATGCGAGTGGACCATACCTTAAAAGTTTTAAAATTCCCTATATTCCCTATCAATAATTTTAATCCAAATTGCGTAATATCTCTTTACTCTAATTCATGTAACCCTAAGGGGCCTCTCCCTTGATCTCCAAGACTCACCCCTTCTCCCATTGTGTGGATCTAGGGTTTTCTTCAATTTTTGGGGGTGACACATGGGGTCACTTGGATGTATGTCTATATTGTTATCTTTATTTTATTTTACACTGTTATTATTTACCTTTTTATATATTAGTTTATGCTTATATATATTTTATTTTTCCTGGTTAAATTGTCCCCAACTGCTTGTTTTGATGCCCAACACTAGTTTCCATCTAGTTGGGATTGGGAACGCCCTTCAGGATATGATACGAACTAGATCGGGTGATCGGTTTAGGGTCAAAATGGGTTAGTTTCAGAGAAAATGGTATTCAAGAAAGGTTTACCCATCAATTTTGGGGATGTATGATAGTTTAGAGTTATAATTTTTAGAATCCAATTGGCCAATTGTTGGTAGGTTCTTGATCACCACCTATTCAGAATGACACTTGAATTTCTATAGTCGTCCAGGAAGGTCTTACCTTGAATCTCATGTTTGAACCTTAGTTGTTTTCAAGGTCCTTTATCATATTTTTGGGTTTCTAGGTTTTCTTGAAATTTGTTTCTCATTTTGGAGGCGTTCATTGTTGTTGCGCATAGCCGAGAAAGCCATGTGCAGACCACAAAATTGCCACTGGTGAATTCTTATGTGGTCACCCGATTGGTGCACGGTATGTGATACCATGTGACCAAGACAGGTCTAGTTGTTGTTTATTTTATAATTTCAAATCCTGATTTGTTTAGTGAATTGGTTTCATTGGGATGTTTTTGGTGTGAGTTTTTTTTGATTTGGGGTGTTTTTCTCATGTTTTAAAATTGATGATTTTTCTATTGAAATTGGATTTCCAAAGTGAAAATTCTGGTTTGTTTGAAAATGTAACGAGTTTTTTTTTAGAAAATTGGATGTTCTTTTTGGAATTTTTTATAGATATTTCAATGATTTTATAAAATTAAAATTGGAAATGGATGTTTATTAGAAATTTTAATTTAAAAATGATTTTTATGACATTTTAATTTCCTCATTGGCTAGTGCATGCCCCTATAAAGAGTTAATGCATGATTGATGTTCCACCCTGAGTGATCCTTCATTTTAAAATCATCGAAAGATAGAAAGAAGAACTTCATTCATGAAATTCAAAGATTGAGTTTACCCCTCTTATTATTCAATTAATTGAACCCACTTGCAGTGGGATAGTGCATGTCATAAGTTGAAAGAGACTTTGGTTCTAGAGTTACCTAGGTCATCAAAGGTGATGTTCAACACTAGTGTGTCTAAAGGCCCTGTCTTGACGCGGTGGAAGGAATTCTGGTTAGGAAAGGTGGAAGAAGTGAAGTGTGTTTTGTGATGGATACTATTTTAAAGTGGCCTTTCAATATTTCATTGGTTTCATTTAAAAAAATGTTCATGTTAGGCCACCTATGTGGAAAATTTGTTCATAAGAGGATGTTATGGATGCTTGCAGTAATTTCATGTTGTTTGGGACTCAGTTCAGCATCCCACAACTTCAAATGTATCTATTAGTTTCAAGGTTCTTATTCAGGGGTTTCATTCTATGTTATGTTTGATTTTATTGGAGAAGGTGGATGTTATGAATCCTTTTGGGGACTTATACGTAAATGAAAGTAGGTTTATCTTATGAGAATTTCTAAATTCATTTTTTAAGTGAAAGTGTCTTCTATGTGTTATTTATTCTATTGAATCTTCTTTGGAGTGTCTGGGGAAATGTGTATGCATCTTCAAGTCCCCTGTCATGGTGAAGTTGTCGTGTTAGAGTGATGTGGGTTTCAGAGTGTGTTATGTACTGATGGTTCTCTCTAACAGTTTGTGTGGTTTCTTGTGGAACTAGAAGGAGAAGTTTTGATTGGGGATTTTTCAATGTCTAATTGTGAGGCCAGAGATGATTCAATCACCAGAGCTTTTGTCATAGGTCATGGAGTGATTTTGGTGCATAGTTTGGAGAACCCTAATGATTTGAAAAGATTGTATTTGAGTTCTTTTCATGGTGTGGGAGATATAGATAGTTTAATCCCATGATGTAGTTGTTTTGTTTTAATTTTTACTGTTTAGTGGAAGGAGGTGGTAGGACATCATTTTCATGTTGAACAATTCATTTAAAAGATTCTCTCATTAGTTATAAGAAGTTAGAGTCACTTTTTTTCATTATAACTCCAGTGGTTGTGTTCCACCAAATGTGGGTTTTCTTTTAATTCCCCCTTCATATCCCATTCATATAAATCTAGAATAATTGTATTTATGTTTCTTCTGGGGAAATAAACCATTGGGACGTATCAATGGTTATGTTGTTTGAACAGTGGATAGTCTCCTTCCCTCTCCTCCCCTCGAGGTAGGGGTTCTTGGTCCATATGGAGAAGTACTTGGGTTGAACAATCTTGCTAGTTTTTAAGGTGGGGATACCCATCATCAGACTCTCTTAAAGTATCACATAAATGAGATGTTGTTGTACTATTACTTGTGAAGGGGAGTCTGTTTAGGCATCCTGATGTTAGTGTCCTATTTCCGCCTTTGGTGTAGGCTATTTCTTATGGTGGGGAGTCTGTTCAGGCCTCCTGGTGTCAATGATTAGGATTCATTGTTCATTTCAGGTGAACTATTTGAGTTTCTCAGGAGTTTCCAAGGTTTTTTGTCTTGGGATATTGAATGTTGCATTGTGAGAGTTTCTATATTTTCGTTATCAACTGGAATATTAAGCAATGTTGGAGATAAGAGACACTTGGCGAGGAGTCCTTTTTGAGTCTCTTGAGTTTGATTTGTAAATCTCTTCATTTATTGATAGTGTTCTGGATTTTCATTGTTTGTTTCTCATTAGGAATCTCCTTGGACTATGAAAGGGTATTGATTTTTACATTGGGGTTAATCCTTGTTGGGGATTTCTAGGGGTGGAAATCATTATGGTGTAGAGAATTGTTACACCATGATTACAAAATTATGTTATTTTATTAATATATCTAGGTTCTAATACCTTTTTCAAGGTTTGGGATGAGCCCAGTTGTAATTTGGTGTTTTTGCAGATAAATGGATGTTTTGGGCTTGATAGCATCCGACGAATGGGTGGAGCTTGATCGAGACAATGTGGCTTCGCCTAGGTCACTACGCAACCTCCGCAACATTCAAAATATAATAATAAATAATTAATTAGTTCATAAAATGGGAAATGAAATGAAATTAAGAGTTCTTATAAGAACAACAATAAAATTGTTATTTCTATTTAAGGATATTATTCTTATTATTTATAAAATAATAATTATGTTGTATTTATTATTAATAATATTATTTTTATTGTTATTATTATTTTTAACTTTTAAATTATGTTGTTATTATTCTTTTTATTATCACTTATTATTATTATTTTTTGTGAGTTGGCATTGATATTTTTATTGGGTTTTATTTTTTTATTTTTTCCCTTTATTTTCTTGTCTCTTTTTTATCTACTCTCCCTCACCTCCCTCCAATAGCGCCTCTCCTCATGCTTCCCTATTCCTATTTCTCACACCCCTTCCCCATTTCCCTTTTCACCTTCCAATGGCCCTACTCTAGAGGGCCTCACCTCATCGTGCCTTGCACCCCTGTACGTAGCCCTCCACAAGCCGACCTCCTTCCAGACATGGCACACTGACACCCCTTATTATGTATGCAAAACCTGCCTCTTATGACCCAATTCTGGCACACTGATCATGCCAGCCTCCCTCCTTCGGTGACAATGATTTCACTGGCATCCTCCTCTACTGACTCCCTCTCCTGTAATCTTTTCTTTTTCATTGTTGGGTTACATTTTAAGGTTTTGTTTGTTCAAGGTAAATTTTTTTATGTTTTTAGTTTGACCTCTTGTTTTAGGGTCCAAATAAGTTTTTTTAGGTGTAGATTGGTTTTGATTGGAGTTTCACACCAAATTTTTGAGTTTCTACACCGAGGTAGGTAGTTTCATGTACAAACATTACATGATGAACTAATTTTCTTGTTTAATTAATTTATCATGTTCTTCAATTAATTTTTTCGGTGAAAATTGTTTTTATTTGATAAAATAGTTTACCTTCTTAAATAATTTAGCTGTGTTCTGTGATTAATTTTTTTGGCATGAAATTAATTTTTAACGAAATTTATTATAAGTTTGATATTTTATAGCATGATTGTATAAAATGGGGTTTATTTTTGAGGAAAATAAATATTGTGTTATTTATTGGTGTTTTAGGAATTGGGAAAATTGCATATTCAACTATATAAGTTTTGAAAATTTTGTTATGATGTGTTATGGGTGTGCGTCTGGTTATAAAAGATAAGTTGAGTTAGTTTTTTTTGTTTTATGCTATGAGATGTTTCAATAAATTCATTAATAATTTTTTTAGTGGTTTATTAAATTGGGAAATTGTTTATTTAAATGTGAAACTGGTTTATTTAAATATTCATGTGGTGCAAATTTAAGTGGGAAAGAGTTTCAATGTGTGTTCAGGTTTAAAAAATGTCTTTGGTGTAAATTTTTGTGTGGCTAAATTTGAAGTGATTTCTAAATTGTTTTGTATATTTATTAAATTAAATGTGTAGTCTATGGTCCCTACTTTGTCATTTCGTGTCTCTGGGTCTAAGGCGACTCAACTTCAAGTGCATAGTTAAGTATATATATAAATATATATAAATATATATATATATATATATATATGGGTTCAACCATTACATGTATAGTCATCCATGGTAGTGAATATACATGTATGGGGATTGGTGTGACCATATATATATATATATATGAATATTCATACATAGGTGAGTGGAGACTAGTATATGCATACAAGAATATATGTAAGGATACCCTTGTACACGTTTATGGCCTTGATAGTGTGTGTATATAGTCTAGGTGTACTTAACTCCTTTAATGGCCCGAAGGCCTTAATTTTTTATTGACTTTTGATAATCCACCTTTCAAGGGGTGCGGTGGAACCCTTACAAGGCCCATAGGCCATAGAGGAATTCATTTCCCGTAGGCTTAAAAAAATACATACAACCCAGACTAACTACTTGGAACTTCTCCTCCTCGGAATCTTCATCATGAAATCATCTATCCACCTTCGCATGACTGTTTGGCTAGGAATTCCTGTGCATGCACAGGCTTCTCCCGATGGCTGGTGCCATACCCTCTCATTCTTGCAATCCGTTTTAGATTCTGCTGTTTTGAAAAATCCTTTCACATCCTCCTTGTAGAGCTTGTTCCTCGTAGGTTGTCTGGTTTTCATCTGTACTTAAAAGTATCATTAAGGCCTTGAGGTGGCCCTGAGGTCTTACTAACCCAAAGGCCTGGGTGGCCCAAAGGGCTTAAAAGACTCAGTACCTACTACAGTACCTACTACAGTACTGCTACAGTGTTGCTACAGTACCCGGAAATTCTGCCTCCTCTTGGATTTGATCCCTGGTCACTTGGATGCACTTACGAAGTCCTTACCAACCAGGCTAAGGCTCATGTGTAGGTCTAGGTGTACTTATATGTATGTCAAAGCTCATATGATTAGTGTGGGAGTAGTATCTTTTATTTAGAAATAGCCAACGACTGAATGTTCAGTTTGGTTCCACTCTGATGTGGGTTCCCTATGCCCTAACCATTAATTATAATTTCCGTAATTAGTTGGTATTGTATTAAAAATTTGTTTTATTCTTTCACGTGAAATTCATATGATATATATATATATATATATATATATATATATATATATCTGTGTGTGTGTGTGTGTAAATGGTTGTGGTTCTTGAAAAGTTATTTCTTTGATGTTTTGAGCATGAAGAGGGTATTTCCAAAGTTGTGTGGTCTTTCAGCTTGTTTTTTTTGAAAAAGTGAAATGACATGTTTGTTTTCCAAATAAGATCCAAAGTTATATCCAAAATGGGTTTCGGTGTGAACTCTTGGTTTAATAGAAGTTTTATTTTATCAAAAGGATTGATTAATTTTTATGTGTGGATTTAATATTGCATTAAATATGTACCAACTTGGTAATTTTGTTATGCTTTCAAACTATTTTTGAAACTCAAATATGTAGGTTGATTATGATTCTAAAATGAAAAGTGCTCCTTGTAAGTGAATAATCCTATTCGGAACATTAAGAATGTTTTATGAAAAATAAAAACACATCTTAAGGATTTTCCTCTTACTTCAAAAAATGATGTGTATGTTAAATGTACAAATTTTTATATGTGCCTAGTGAAGAGGATAGTGTAATAATGTGTGTTTTTGAAAAAAAGTACACACTTCAGGGGGAGGTTGGTGGTGAAAATTGGACTTTTTTTAGATAACGAATGTGATGTTTGTGTATGTGTGTGTGTTAATGTCTCTATTTGTTGATAAAACTCACCACCATTGAAATAGAGTACATTGGTTACCCTGTGTGTCTAAGTGGGTGGACTAGGAATAGAATACTAGATGAAATAGAAGTTGTTCATCCTAGTTTCTTCTAGAAATATTGATGATGACAATACTAATTAAATATTGTTTATGGATTGGAGACCACTAGGTAATGGGTGTCATCACTACCACTAGATCTTGCATAATAACAATGTTTGGTGTAGTTACTATTGCACATTTCACTGAGGTATGAGGTCTATAGGGTCCCAAGTGTGCTAGTTACATGTAGGTATTGACCATAGTGCTCAATTATGACATTTTTATTTTTATGTGATTTTTTATTTTAATTATTTTTTAATTGATGTCTCATTTATAAAAGCCACATATTAATATAAGTTTGTTTCCTTTAATTGTATAATGTTAATGAATGCTTGGATTCTATTTGGAAATTTTAGTGGAAGAAAAATGTTTTTTTTAAATTTAAACTTATTGCTTGATTTTTAAAAGAATGAAAAACATTATTTTAATATGTCTTATTTTCAAACTAGCATGATTGGGTTTCTTTTTAAAAGTTAAGATCATAAGGAATTGCAATCCCTTGGCTTTCCTACTATGTATATCAGTGCTCACACATACATTAATTTTCAGTCTCAGGTTTTAGTATCGGATCACCCTTGGCAAGAGCGTGGTTCTATATTCGGTGATGACCCATGGGGTCACATGAATGTATGTCTAGCTGGTTATCTTTATTTTATATTCTGATGTTAGTGTTTACCTATTTTGTCTGATTTATCTCTATTTATCAGTCTTTTATTTTTCTATGTGAAATCATTCTCAATGGCTTATTTTGATTCATGTCACTAGTTTCTAGCCTGTGGGGATTGGGAATTCCCTTCGAGGTAGGCCGCAGATAGGCTCGGGTGAACGGTTTAGGGTTGAACCAGATTGGTTTGTGAAATTTTATGAGTAAATTCTAATTTAAAGAGAATGGTTTGGAATTATAAATTAATTTATTTTATTTAAAATTATGATTTTATTTTCTTTTAATGGGTTCCCATAGGTTTTTGGACTTAAATGTAAGGTGTATTTGGATTTCAAACGTGGTTTGATAAGTCTTGATAGTTGGTGACTCTTTTTCCAATTTGATAAGGATGGTTTTGGTTTAAAAGTTAAATCTGATCACTTTGATGGATTTGTATTCCAAATGGTTGTGAAATGAAAAGGAATTTTTTTTATTTTTAATAAATTTATTTGGTTCTTTAAAGAATCATGGTTATGTGATATGTTCTTGAGGCATGCTTGGAAATTTGGTCAAAATATTGAAAATGTTTATTATGAATGATATCCTAGGATGATTCTCGTACCCTGTTTATGTAAGGGGATTGTTTTTTCTCACTTTGGAATCCTCATGACTAATTAAATGTATGAAATGGGGGATCCTTTATATAGAATGTATTGTTATCTATGAGTTTTAAGGTAAGATATGGATCCTTGGGGTTGCATGAGGTGATGCATGTTATTGAATTATTATTATATGTTCATGTGATTGGATGGTCTATTAGAATCTCTTGGCTCAACCATTTTATATATGATACATGTGAACCTAGAAAACCGAGATAACTTTTTATGAATGATTGTTGCGCTATCCATATTATGAACTTGCTGGTGGCTCATAGTTTTGGATATATTGGGTTGATTGCTATGGGATTTGAACCTCGGTCTTTTCTGAGTTAGGATGGCTGAAAGTATTTAGGGAATTTTTGATTTGATCATGTGAGGCATTCTTCCATGTATCGGTGTCATCAATTATTATGTTCTTGATTATTAATGGTAAATTAGGTTAACCCAAGTCTATTGGCACATAGTTTTTTATAGTGGATGATTGTGATTCTTGGTCACTTTTGTGTGTTTATTTCCATTTTAATTATCTTGTGATTTTTGTATTACTTTCATGTGGTGTGTCTTTCTTTGAATTTAGTGAGTTAGATACCAATTGTTTTATATAAAAAATGTTTTAATGTATATGTTTTTTATACTTCCCCAAGTCATTTAGAATTGAAAGAATCACCTTCCCATTTTAAATGTAGATATATCATTAATGGAAAAAATGTAGTTCTAGAATTAAAAAGGGAAATGGAATGTGTATTTTTTTCAGTAAAAATTACAGAATATATTAGTTTTATAAATTATATTTCATACTTGAAGTAGATGACTCCATTATTTTAATGGAAGTTCATTAGGAATAGATTTTTTTAGTCATACCTACTGAGTTTTAGTACTCACACCTATAGATTCCTCTGGTTTTTAACATGTTGTGCAGGTCTCAACTTGGTCTTGATCGCTATGGTTGATAGTTGTTCTTGGTATTAGAGAGTGACCCTCATGGTTACATGCATAAGATATGTTTTTTTTTCAGTTTGGATCTTATTTTATCATTTTTTTATTTTCCAGAATTGGAAAAATCATTATATATATATATATATATATACGCGCGCGCGTGTGTGTTAGATGCCATTTTAATTTTTTTTTTCATTGATTCATTTATTTATTTTCATTAGGTGCAATCCTTCGCTTGTCTCCCTATTGATGCTTGGTAATTATTTTTTCACATGGAGATTAGGGACACACTTCAGTAGATGTTACAGATCAACTCAGGTGACCAGTTTGGGGTCAATCTTTTTTGGTTCATGACAAAATGGTATCCAAGAAAGTCGACTCATTAGAGGACATTGATTTTAGTGATCCCTTTTTACTTGTGGATGTCATCATAGATCAAAGATTAGGAATTTTGGGACTCAATAGGTAGGAATGTGAAGGGAATCATGAACCCGTTTTTATTTTAATCATCTAGTTTCCATTGAAATTATTGTTCAATTGGTTATTTTTTGGTTCTTAGAGATTTTGTTTTTGTTTTGGATACGAAAACAGAGTTACGGTAGTGGTATATGTGAGGTTAAAATTCCTAGAAATCTATGTAGATCCTAGGACAAGGCCTTATAAGACTCTCTATGATGGTAGTTTTTTTGGAATATGGTTTATAACCATATGTCCAAGCCACCAATTGACACTTGTTTCCAATACGAGTTTCTTTGAGTCTAATTTGATTATGAAAATTGTTTCCAAAAACCATGTTTTGGAGTAGTGAAAAAATGATTTTAAGGGTAATGGATGTATTTTGTAATGTTGAAATATATATTTTAACTAAAAAACCTATTTGGGTAAAATGGAAATAATTTAACAAGACTTAAATTTCATAAACAAAACTTGTAGTTTAAGATAAATAGTTTTCTAAAAGAGGATGTTTGTTTTTTAATTTATTTAAAATTATAATGTGTGGGTTTTTAATCAATGGTTTTTTGATATAATTATATTTGTTTTTTATTTAGGAAAATGTTTTTAATGAAATTAATTGTATATTTGGATATGAATTCATGGGATTTTCTATTTATGCCAGGTGAAACTGATTAAAACATAGAATCTAAATATAGTTTTTGACTTGGTGGTTATTGATCCTTTCAAAATATTAATAAATTATAAATTGATTTGATTTAATTTTTTTTGGAAAATGAAATTTTTTGCGTGTTGAACTTTAGTTTATTCCCTGAGTGCTCACATGCATAGATATGTTCATAAAGTGGATTGATGCTGATCTGTGTGGGGGGTGACTTGGATTGGCATGGTTGATGAGTGTCTAGTATGGAATGAGTTTATATGAACCTATAGTGTCATGGAAGTGTGCATGTGAGTGATAATCTATGGAAAACCATTGGTGAGTTTTAAAATCAAACAAGTATGTTTTGTTTTCCAAAAGTGTTTTAAAGATGGAAGTTGTGGTGTTTTGGTTATCAAATAATTGTGTAATTTTTTCCTATATTTTATAAGTCTTTTTTATTTGGTATTATTTTTCTAGATTTATTGGTGGTGTTTATGTTGTATTCTGAGAGTGAAAGTTTTTGGGTAGTTTGGTCATCAAGCAGTGTTCAATGGGTTTTTAGAATGGTTTTGGGAATATTTGAGTCATTTTTCTTTTGTGATGGTGTATGTTCTATGTGAGTTTTGGTTAAACAGGTTATTTTTATATAGCTATTGGTATTTCAATACATTTTTTTCTCCACCATAGATAGTTTATGGATATATTTAGTGTGGATATGATTGATTCCACAGTAGAAAGATTTCTAGTTGATCAACCTATGGATGGCATTCACATGTTTTAATATTAAAATCCAACTCTTAGAAGGATACACCATCCCAATTTATAGATTAGGGAGATACTTTATCTTTATTTAATGTACCTTGTATTTTTGATAATTCTCTTGGCGAAACATTAGTTCTAGGTGGTGTTTAGTGTGTTTCTTCATGTGCCTTGTTCATTATACTCATTGTTCATAGTGAGAAAGAATGGTGTGTGAATTTTAAATAACCATGTTTGGGTAATAGTGTGTGGTTTGGGAAAGTGAGTTTCATGGTGTGTCATAACATTGAATTTAATCCTAGGGTTCTCTATAGATTCTTCTGGAACCGGAAGGAGTTTTGGTTAGGTATTTGAAGCTTTTGAATGTGAGGAAGTGCATTATTAAATCATCAGGTATCCGACAAAAGGCCTTAGAGTGAAGCTGGTGCATTGTATAGAATCTCGGGGGTGTAGAGAGTTTGGATAAGATTTTTTCCACCATTAGAGTAAATCAGTTTCTATGTTCCTATTATGGGCACTCTGTCGCTGTTAAATTCTTCTTGTTGCAATGAGGATCGTGGACTTATACCTTCTAAAATTCCTATGTTTTTTCCTTCTTAGATTCATATTTATGATGAATCATCCTTGTGTAGATGGAACTTGGAAATTAGGTTTATCTTTGGTAGGTGTCCATTTAGAGGTGAAGAGTCGTGGTTTAGTCATCGTTTGGATTATAATTCCCTTAATTGAGTCCCTCCCCTCCCCTCCCCTTTCGGATGGGTTTTTGGTCCATGTGGGAAAGTTCCCATGTCTTCTGAAGCTAGTCTTTCTTAATTCTGGGGAGACCCATCATGGGTCTCATTGAATGTTCTTCTGTTATAAATAGGTGTCAGTTTCTTTCTAATGGTGGGGATTTCATTTGATCCTCTCTCAAGTGGTGCTCTATTTTGGTTTTTGGTTCTCTTATAGAAGCATATATTATCGTCTAAAGTTATCTAGTTTTGGAGTTTCTTTTTGTAAGGGTGAAGGTAGGTTTTTTAGAGTGTGGAAAATGGTTCTGTCTGAAGCATGTGTGTGAAATTTGTAGCTTGATTTTTCCCATAAAATTCTTAGAATTGGTTCCGGTTTGTTGTTCCATTTCGGTAAATGGGTGTATCTTATATTTACTCATATGGTGGTGTTTTTGTTTTGAGGAGGTTAGATTATGTTGATAAGAAGTCCTTAGTCTTTGATCAATCACCTAGGGAAAGGTGTGACTTTCTAGGGTGGAAATCATTAATGGTGGGGGGAATTGTAACACGTGATTGTTTTTTTTCATATTCTGTCATGGTTTTTTGGGTTTCTCTATTTATCTCTTGAGTTTTGAATATGATGAGGGTAAAATTTTGAAAACTTTCATTGCTCAATTTTATCCCCATGGTTATTCCATTGATTTTATGGAGTTCTTAGGGAAAATAATGGTTATTATTATTTGAAGAAGCCTGTAGATGGTTGGAAATGGTTTGAAAAACCATGTGGCCCAACCCATGTAACAGCGTGTAAGGTGTTGGTTTTGGATTGAAGCAACAAAATAGGTTCTGTATGGTAAGTCAAACTGTGCAGGCTATCTATGCGGTCGATCCCATCATGAATAGTAGCTACCTCATGTATTGGTAGATCATACGACCAAACTATGAGTGTTTCTTAGAACATAACCTTTTCAAATTTCCAAGTATGCAATCATTAGATTTTTAAACCAAATCGCCTCCCCTCCCCTTCATCTAGTTCATTTGACCTTAAAAGGCATCTGCCCTTGTTCTCCAAGCCTCTACCCTTCATCTTAGTGTCTTTCAAGGTATTCTTCATGGTTGGGGATATATATATATATATGAAGGTAACCCCCACTCATCTTTTCCTTCTTCTTTATTTTTCCAAATTGGCTTGAGTTTCTCATCTCTCATGGTCATGTGGACCTAGCTTTTGTTTTCACCTTGATTATTTTAGTGATTTTGTATTATTAGTGTTCTTCTTGGTGGACCATTATTTTTAGAACCTTCGTGCATTGGTTTAGGGTGAGCATTATTGATGCACCATGAGTTTGAGGTATGTTTCCCATAAAGTTTCCTTTTAAATTTAAGAGTCACTGGTTTAATGTTTTTTACACCTTCCTTGAATATTAAATATTTATATGTGATCCCTATATTATATTTTGGATGTGGAAAATTGTTTTTTTATTCCTTTTTTTGTGAAAAATCATATTTTTTTGGTTATATTGTGGAAAATAAGTCTTTGAGAAATTTCATGTTGGATTTTATGAGTAAATTTTTACTTAAAAATAATAATTTGGAACTCAAAATAAATTCATTGTATTTGAAATGATGATTTTTATTCCTTTAATTAGTTCCAAAGGGGATT
Organism: Viscum album; assembly: GCA_963277665.1. Lineage (NCBI taxonomy): Eukaryota > Viridiplantae > Streptophyta > Magnoliopsida > Santalales > Viscaceae > Viscum > Viscum album. The sequence goes on from OY728138.1 coordinate 775,172,419, forward strand.
GGGATTTATGTTTAATGTGTATTTGGATTTAAATTGTGGTTTGTCTTGTGTTGACGGGTTTTTCCCCATGTGGAATTTTGATAAGAATGGTTTTTTATTGAGAAGGAAAAGTGATCACTTAGATGTAATTGTTTTCCAAATGGTTGGGAAATGAAAAAGTGTTTTTTACCATTTTTATTAAATGTATTTGGTTTTTTAAAGAATCATGTTTATATGAAATGTGTTTGATGAATGTTTGGGGCTTTTGTAAAAAGAGTGAAAATGTTAATTATGAAAAGTCTCCTCAGATTATTTTCATGCCTTGTTTATGTGAATGGGTGGGATTCCCTCACTGTGGAATCCTTGTGACCCATTACTTTTATGAAATGAGAGATTGTCAGTATGGAATCTATTATGATATATGAGTTTTAAGGTAAGTGATGAATCTTTGGGGTGTATGGGGTGACTAATTTTGTTGAATTATTATTATATGGGCATGTGATTGGATTCTTCGTTGGAATCTATTTGGTCACATCTTTTATTGATGAGACATGGTAACATGGGATAGTGAGAAATTTTTCTGTGAACTATTTCTGCACTATCCAAATTATGAACTAGTTAGTGGCCCATAATAAGTAGATATATTGGGTCTATTACTATAGGATTTTCTCCTCGGTCTGTCCTGAGTTAGGGTGACTGGGAGTATTTAGAACTTTTTTTATTTCATAATGTGAATAATTCTTCCTAGGATGGTTCTCATGTATTTTTATGTTTTAGATTATTCATGATATCCTTGGATCACCCTTGTCTATTGGAACATAGTATATTATAAGGGATGATTGAGATACTTGGTTAATCTTGTGTGTTTATTTCCATTTACCTTATTATGTTATTATTATAGTGCTTTAATGTGTGGTTTCTCTCTTAGAATGTGATGAGTTATATCCCCAATGTTTATGGAAATTTTTTTTAATGTAAATGTTTATTATACTTTGTTATGTCATTTGAAATGAAAGCATCACATTCCCCTTGAAAATGTTAAGGTATTTTTAATGGGAATGAACATGATTTTGGAATTAAAAAGTGAAATGGACCATATATTATTATAAGTAAAATGTGTGGAAAATCATACTTTAATATATTTTATTAAAAACCTAAACTTTAGGTTTTATTTAAAAGGAAGTTTATTGGGAGTAGATTTTTTGGGAAAACCAACCATGTTTTAATACTCATGCCCACAGTTTCCTCTTTTTTTAGAGTATTGTTCTTATCTCATCATGTTATTGATCATCATGGGTGATAGATGTTCCTAGTATTGGAGTGTGACCCTCAAGTTTCCATTGAGATGTTAGGTTGTCATATTTCAATTTGAATCTTATTGTATAGTTTGGTTGTATTTTCCTTCTTTAAAAAAGATGATTATATATATATGTGGGATTCTCTATTTATATTATAATTTTATCATTTATTTATTTTATTTGGCAAAAATAATTCCCTTATCTCTATATTGATTCCTTCCACTAGTTTCCAGCCCTTAGGGATATGGAACATCTATCTATAGATGTTGTGGATCAGCTCTAGTGTCCAGTTCATGGTCGACCTGGGTGGGTTCATAACCCAAACTCTATGAATTCAATGAAAAAACTCAACCTATTTTACATCCAAAAATATTTCTACTAGATATTTATAAATATTAACATTTATTTAATGAATTATAGGATAATTCAGTGTTGTTAGAATAATTTTTAAATAAATTTATATATATATATTTTAAAAAGTATAATTTACTGGTTTAATATTGAATTTTTTATCAATATAACTACTATAACATTATTTTTCCTTTTAAATTTCTCTATTATAATTTCATAATCATAACAATATTACAAATACCCTTTTGAGGTTGAATACTTATATGCTTTTCAAATTGAATACAATATGTAACATAATTTTATAATTACATCATTTTAAATTGGTACCTTTTTTATTTTCCTTTAAATCATGATGTATGTGGATATTATATTCACTTATGAAAAAAACACCAAAGAATATATTTAATACCCTAGGATATTCCTCATATAATTTGTGCATGTTAGAAAATTTCCATTTCTTTTTTCCTTTAAAAACATTTTCATATCTTAGTGACCATTTATCCACTTATTCTCCTTTATTAATTTAAAAATAATGATATTTGATAAAATGTTATTATTTAAGATGGTATATGTAATTATTAAATAAGTTATCATATATTTTTTAGTTTTTACTACCCATTGAAGGATTGATCTTAGTTAATAAAATAAGTTCTCAATTATTCATTCAAAATTATATTCAAATTTGCAACATGATTCAATACACATATAAATTTTTACTGATAATAAAAAATAATTTCCACTTCCAATTTTCATGAGGGTGGGAATTTGATTTATTTATTATATAATTAATATAAAGTAATATGTTTTTAACAACTTTCATATTTATGTATTTGATTTAATGATTTTTATCCCACCCACATTCATAACGATTTGATTCAATGACCACCGTGGATTAGAATATACCCCTAAAATAAATAAAAAATAGAAACATTATTGATTTGATTACATATTAGTGTAATGAATAGATTCTCTATATATTTGATCTATTACTCCACAACAAATACAATAATGGTTCTATTGAATGATGAAGTTTTCTACCTAAGGATATGATCACATTTCGTCTCACCTTATTATGTATAAATAGGTCATTCCATAAGTGAATGTAGATTTTTTGTAATGTAATTAAAATTTTTATAGTGTAATTATAATTTAGAGAATTATTATGGTTACAACATTAGTTTTCTCAATAAGGGAATCCCAACACTGATTATGGGTATTGAAATAATTTAGGTTTCATATATTTATCACCATTTATTAAAACTTAATATACAAAATATATTATATAAATCACTATAAATTATTAATCATTTCATAAAATTCATATTAATATTTTAAAAATTCATATTTACCACTATATTGACTAAAGAAAACACATTAAAATTTCATAATTGTTTTCCAATAAAAATTGTATCTAATTATGTTCTTTTAAATTTAGTTATAATAAATTATACTTGAATATATTTTATACTAACATTAACAACCAAAACTATAACATGAAAGTGTTGGTGGAATTTTATTTAAATGGTAATGAGAGAAAAATGATCAAAATGAGATATAAATAACATGTTAATAATTATAGTAGACTTGTTGAAGAGCCATTGGGGGGATTGTTAGGTTTAGGAATATTGATGTGAAGATATGATGATAATTATAAAAAGAAATATTTGAGTTTATTTAAATTAAAAATTGAAAATATTGTGTTTTTATTCACACAATGATTTTGAAGAACACACAAAGGACAGTCTATCCTATAGTGCATTGTTTTTATAAGATTCATATTTGAACTATATTATTTTTCAATTCATGGAGACATTTATTCACGAATAGTTATAGATTTTTCATAATATATTTAGTTAAAACACACTCAAGAATGATATATATTACAATTTGTGATGATTTATATGAAATGAAATGATTTTTTTTTAAATTTATGTAGATCAATGGAAAATTATAGCACTAACCTATGATTAGTAATGTTTTGAAATGGATGTATTATCTTATGTAGAATATCATGTAATATCCCCACATTTTTTTTAAACTATTCGAGGAATGAGGAACATTTCAATCTTTAGTGGATTCGTCACACCATTGATAGGGTGTTTTATTAATGAATCTATGTTTGACAAATGTCTTGGAGAATATGACTCAATGAAGTGTTGTGCATGAAAATATTGTTCACCACTTTCAAGTGATAAAATCTATCATTATATATGTGGGATAATATTAATTTAAGTATACATTTATGTTTTCATGATTCATGTATCCATGCATTGATGGATTTCTAAATATTTTATATATAGTCATTGATTTAGAACAATATATTTTCTAGATCTCCCATATTTTCATGTCACGTACTATTTATATTAACATTATTAGATGTTTGAGCTATTTATTAGTATAGGTACTCTCTCTTTAACCATGTTTTAATGAATAGAAATATAAATATTGGTGATAACTAAGCATACATTACATATATAACTAAAAAGAGATTTTGACTTGTATTAAGAATAAGAACAAATGTTCACATGTCATCTAAATTTTAGAGGGACTTGATGTTGGGATATGAAGATCTATTAATTTTATTATTATATTATTATTTTTTGGTACATAGATTTTTGGACTATATTCTACAACCATTAGTTATACATATTGATAATAAGATATTAATGTGCATAGTGGGATCATAACCATTGTTATCTGAGATTATCCACTAGATGATAGTAGCATGTGATCATTCAAAAAAATCTTGTACACAATTTAAATTTTTTATAAATCAAATTCTTATAATCAATTATTTTTGTTAAAGATAAAATTACACAAACTTAATTTAGTTACTCAAGTTTTAGAATTTGAAAATTTGATATGCACTAACACATACCCTCATTGTAGTGGTATACTATAATTTGGGACATAAACATGGTATCCATATATCCTGCAATTCATGAAATTAAAATATAAAAAAATATTGTTTGGATCTTATCATTCATGTTTCATGAACTTTCTTTATAATGTGATTAATTTTTATTGATAATAACAGTTTATAGACATGATCTATGGAGGCTTATAATACTGTAAATTGAAAAAGATTTCATATGTTTTATGTATAGGTATTCCATATATGGATGGAGATAATGGAATCATATCTTGAATCTCTTGGATTAAAAGTTAATTATGTTACATAAAATGGTGACATATTCCCAATTTCTGGATAACCAAGTCATAATTTAAAAAGAAAAATATTGAAGCTTATGGGAGAGAAAACAATGTTTTACTTTCATCCCTCTTAGAGGAGGAATAGTTATGAGTTATGGTTTTAAAATAGTGAATGAAATTTCCTGAAATATTTATGTTTTCCATAATAGATAATATAAATTGATGTATTCATAGTTACCAATATTACATGATCAATTTGTTAATATTTTAATGGTATAATGTGAGTTAATTTATGAGTTCTTTATTTGGATGAACTAAATTTGAAGATTGATTATAAAATATTAGAAAATTCAGGAATATTAAATTATTTTGAATATTTAATTATGATTATATGTGATAAATTTGATTAAATAATTTATAACATAGAGGATTAAGATAATAATTTGAATAAAGTCAATAAACATATAAATATAATGTTTTTCTATGAGTTTGGGAGAGTTCATTAATAGATTTCAGAACACAGAACATCAAATCTAAGTGAATAGTAAAATAGTATACCACTATAACCAACTCATTACATTTTTTATTATAAATAATTCAAACTATATTAGGAAGATTAAATGGTTTGAACATGTAAAAAAATTCATTGGTTATCTATTAATTAAAAAACAAATATTAATTATATTAAATAACTAAAATGTTTTATTAACTAGTATTTTTTATAAAATATTGTTTTTTCAATCATTCTGATCAGAATATAAAAATAAATTTTACAAATTTTTGAATTTATATATAAAATGAATATTATTTTTCTGAAATCATAATATCCAAATTTTCTAGGGCAAAATTTTTGGGAAATTTATTAAACATTTTATTTATCGATAAATAGTGAAAAATATTAATTTCTATTGAAAATAAATTTTTTTTATAAATAATTTTCTGTGATAAATTATATTTTTTTGAAGTAATATATGTTAATTTATTTAACAATTTGACTAATTTATGTAATTTTAATCAATCACATATTGAATTTTTATATTAAAACCCTCTATTCTAAGGATAGTTTTCTCGTTAGAAACCATTTTTTTCATTCTATTTGTGAGTATAATTTAAAATTAAATTACCACATTTATGTGAATTGAATTTTTAAAAATGGTTTCCATATTTTGAATTATATTAAAATATATTATCTAATTTTTTTACACAAAATTTTACCAAAATTAATAGTGAAAATATTAGAAGTTAAATACATTTGTTAAAGAAGAAATTTGATTATAAAGGGTTGAACTAGTTGTTTAATAGTCATAATGACATAAAAACCTTCCATAATTTAATTTTTTTGACTATATTTCCACTATATCCAAATCAAAGTGTGACTGTAAGGTCATTTTGAGGATATTTACATGTGTATGAAATTATCAATTTGAAATATTTTGGGAAATTTACGAATAATCTCGAAAAAGGCAGCCTTTCCCCACTTATGAAATGAAACTAGCCCCTGTAACATATTCACATCTCTCATGATTTCCATTTCACAAAAACCCAAAACAATAATTTGAAAACCCTTATATAATCATTTTACAATTTTTGATCTTCCCAAATAACAAACCTATGGTCCTTTAGTGGAGATCTAAAGGAGGATACTCTTTAAGAAGGTAATTATTTTTAAAAAATATTTTTTGTTTTCATTATTTTTATCCACAAAAATTATGTATTAATATATAAAATATAACTAAATTAGTATATTATATACATGTATATGTTATTATATTGATAAAATAATATTTGTCTATCTCCTCCTCTATAAGATGGGAATCAAAATCATCGATGGTGTGTACCACGAACTACCTCCTCAGGAATAGGTATAATAATTTTTCCATAACCACAATTCAAGGATGAATATAATGACGGATTGAAAAAATATAAAATATTTTTATTATATTTTTATACTCGTGGAATTTTAATATCCCATATGGATTCTTACATTCCATTCATTTCAAACCATGATAACATCTCTCATGTGTATGGAGGACTACATCCTTAAAAAGTGTTGTGATTTTTCCTTCACTTACACATAAAATGGAATGTAATAAGGATTAATTAAATTTATATATAATTTATATATGATATTATAATTAATATATCACCCACTTTCTTACCTTTTCACTTATTATGGAAATGATAATTTCGATTATGTGTTCATACGACCGACCATCTCCACTAAGCAGTCTGATTCATTATCTAGATTCAAATTTAAATAATTATTATAAAAATGTATGTAATGAAAAAAATATTAATTAATGTCATTATGAATATTATATAAATATATATTATTCATAATTATTGGAACTTTTATGAAAAATCACGAATGGGAAGAGAAGATAATTAACACCTGAAATAATGAAAATAAAAAAATATTATTTGAAAACAGATGGTAAATTTATATAATAGGATAACATATGATATTATAAATATTAATATTTTAATGGTATAATATAATCATATTTTTATATCTATTACAAATGAGGTTAAATATTGTTAATCTAATGGAGTTTGTATGGTATGATACGTAGTCTCAATTTCCCTTCATTGAGGCATATTGTAATTTTATGCAATTAATTTCATTTAAAAAGTGTTTATAATATACATTTTACATATAATATCATGAATAATTAATTATTCATGGTATTTTATATTTCAATTTTAATTATTTCATCTAAGGGATTTGGATTTATAATTACCATGTTGTACTGATTTTCATAACTCAATTTCTATCCAATAGGTCATATCACTTCTTCATTATAATTGATATTATAATATTATGATTGTAATTAATTATTATTTTATTATGTTTTATTAAAAAATTATTTAGTTATGTTTAAATTTAACACACATAATTGATTAATTTATTAATTTTTACTTCAACATTATGATCTATGCAAGGGTTTATTTCACAATCTCATTTTAATTTGGATTGTTTATTCCTGAATTTCAATTAAAGGAAATTATTTTATCATTTTTTAATAAACTCATTTAATTATAAAATACTATGGTTATAAATTAATTTATCAATTAATATTATAATTTCCCAACTCTTTGGTTGTTAAAATGAATAAAAAATGTTTTAAATAAAATCTGGCATCATCTCTCTTCGGCCAAAAATATTTTTTTCAATAAAATTCATGTGTTTTAAGTAATGTTTCCAAATATGTTTTTACTAATTTATAGATGATTTATTGAATAGTATTTTCCCAATTCTTACCTCTTACAGAATGTTTTTAATGAATCTTCATATCGTTTTCAAAATTAGGCATGTTTATCTTTTATAAATAAAGTAAAAGGAATCATTATTTTAGTGTGCAAGGTGGAACAAGTGATTTTGGATAGGAGTATGGTTAAGAGAAAAATATGTCCAAACTATGAATCCACCCGTGATGAACAATGTAAAGTGGGATAGATATAATTATAACAATTAGCATATAGTTTTTTAGCCATTTGGGCCAACAATGTGAGGGGATTCTTGAGGCAGAGGCTAATGCAAGGCTACAACATGTTTTACCTAACCCTGTGACTGACCATGCGTGGTTAAAAACTAGATCCTAATTTTTTTTTCCTAGTCTGGGATAAACTTTTAATATCATGTTTTCCCTATATTATAAAACTAACATAGGAATTCTTTTCCAAAATGTTTGTGGAACCTTTCCCAATGGAATCATAAGAGCTCTCAAGGCATTACTTGTTTCTTTAAAGCCTGATTCCCTTGGTAAGTATCCTTTTGTGTAAATTTTCTGCCATTTTTATTAGATTTACATTTATCCCTGTCTCGGTTTTATAGATCAAGTCCATTCCAAATAGATATAATGTGTTTTTTACAATGATGGTTATGTTTTTACTTATTGATGTAAGGGGAAGAAATATAAGGTAGGTATTTAGAGAATCAACTCAATTTTGTGCGTGTGTCCTTATCGTTATTTGTTTTAACCATAATTCATGTGGTACCTGGATTTACTCTCAAGTCAATTTCTTATAATACGAAGGATTAGATTCAATTTTTTTATTTTTCTTGAAATTGATAGTTATATCAGTGTGCTACTCATGGTAGAAACCCTCTTTATTGGTAGACATAGTATTTTGGTAAATTTTGGAATTGTTGTGAATTTTTTTTGTTGAAATTATTTTAAAATGATGATTTTATAAAAGTTTCTATTTAACTAATTGAAACATGGTTTTCATTGAATGGGTTTCAATAAAATAATTGTTTTATTGAAATGGTTTTGGAATACATGGGTTTATATGAGTTCATGATTCTGATGTGACCCTGAATAAGGGGCGTGTTGCATTGGGGTATAAAGGTATGTGAACCTAGATAATGGGTGTGTATCATTTGAACCAAAGTATACTATCTAAAATGGTTTTATAAAACTTTTATTGTATAAATATTCTAACTATTTCAATCCTAGAGGCATGATTAAGGAAGTCTTTTAGTGGAAACCCACTGAGTTTCATTACTCACCCCTTCTATAGAACATTGGTGTTTTGTAGATATTGTTTATTAAGACACAAGTAAAAGTAATATATCACACTAATTTAGTGGTTATTCATGATTTTTAATATTTATTTTTTATTTAGAGCATATAGCATGTTTGGAGTTTTGGAATCAGGTTTTTGAGTCTCTAAGTTTTGTTGGTTTTGTATTCCGTCGCGTACTTTAATGTTAGTATTCTTTCATTATGGTACTGCATTGTTGTTTCACATTGATATAAATTGTACAACATTGAGTTTCATTACATTGTTATCATGCCTCATTTAGTGGTGTTTTTTATAGTGAGTTTGGATGTGTTTTATTTTTTCTTAAAGTGTCAATCATCCCAAAATTGTATTAAAGCTATTTTAATTTATTGACGGCCTTTAGCACCTTGGGGATTCCTCTTATGTACAAGTTGGAATTATTTCTCAACATAGTCAAATGAGGAAGGTTGAGATGTTAAATTCTTATTATTCCATTGATAATTTACATTATTGTGATCAATGAAATCTATCATTCTTTAAAATTATTTACACATTGCATCCATGTCCATATCATCATCATCATCATTAGTGATAAATTTTTATTAAACAAGAAAAGTATCACTAGATAAAAAAACAAAAGAAAAAAGATCCAAAAGACTCAAGAAAAGACCTAGGGGGTATAGATTAGTGAAGACCAAGCACATCACCTCGAATCAAATTAACCAATTTAGGTTTCAAAAAAGAGAGAGCTAGAGAAGAAAATGATTCTTGGTCCTTGATTTGTAACAAACATGGATACGAGATAGTCCACAACCCCATTACCTTACCTCCATTTATGCACCACCGAAGTTTTTTTTCCAAGAATGGATCTATATTTTCTGATGGTGTAAACAATTGAACACAGAAAGAAAACCTTTCCATGCATGGAATCATGGATAACCGAAGAATCTGTCACCACCTGGACGAGATCCATATTATCCTATTGTCATAATTGCAAACATGTGAACATATCTTCGGATTACGCTTTCATTAACATCTCTTATCCATATAAAGTAGAAGAAAATAAGGAAGCTTCCCCTAAAATCCCGAACAACACCTCCACCATAGATGATCCCCTACTTACAAGAACCATCCACATTATGCTCGAAACCTGAATAAGGGGGATGCCATCACACCCACTATCCACTATTCCCTCTACAGCAAGAACTGTCCAAAGAAACACTTCTTTGAAAATAGTTAGTGGAAGGCACATCTCACAAGATACGGATACCATTAACCATATACAATAGAAGTGACCTGGTTCTCATTATGAAGAATCTACTAGGGGAGGTAATGCCTTCGTACATGGTGCTATTATTGGACTTCCTAATGCACCAACTTGATGCATTCAAAATGAGAGCCTTCACCAGTCTTTCCATGACTTAGTTATTCATACCAAGGAACCACTATTCTAGGAATGTTTCTACCAGACTAGTAATATAGTGAAATTGCGAAAAACCACCAAAAAAGCTCTAAATCTCTTTAGCAAAATCACTGCAAAAAAGAAGGGATTCGTAGTCTTCTCTTAATGCCTCGTACAATAGTGTAATTTTTATGAAAGATTGATACCTAATCTATTGAATGTGTTATAGGTCAGAATAGCTTGGTTCCTAATTATCTAAGTCGAAAACTTATATTTGGTTGGAATCTTCCTACTCCATACAATACTATTCTAACTATCTGATTGATCCTGAGGAATAAGATTCCTCCAAAAATCCTCTGAATTGAATAACCTTGAGGTGGAGGGTGTAAACATGCACCTATCCGGTTTATAATTGATACTGATGAGATCAAAAATACCTCTTTGATCCTCATCCAGAACAACACACATAATGTCATCATGCATACTGGCCTCTTTAAACGTAATATGAGGGAAAAGACACCCAGTGTAGCCATTCCAGGACCCCGCCCAATTGTGAATCCAGAAAATGATGTTACCTTCAGCCACGATCCACCAATAGTGACAATGGAGGGTCAGAATGAGAAAGGAATGCGTCACCTAGAAAGGGGACCCATGGCCACTCCTAGAATTTCCTGCGACTGTTGATGAAATTATTTTTCCCTAGAGAGAACTCTCCTCTATAACCTCCCACACAAGCTTCTCATTCATACAATGCATGGTGTCCAATAGATCTCAAACATTGATCCCTCCTTCGTGAATATATCTCTCCATCCTTTTCCATGAGGACCAGTGATGCATGATTTCAGAAAAAACATCCCGAATAAACCATGCCAGTATTTTATCGATTTTAGAAATGAACCCATTTGACACTTTAAGGGATGATAGAGCATGGATATGAATTCTAGATTGGACTCTATTTACAAGAGTAATACGTCACCTAAAGGAGAGGTAGTGATTCTTCCAATTCATCATAGATCTAGTAATTCTATTCACTATCAGATCAATATATTTAACACATGTTCTTCCTGATGAAATCGGGGAACTGAGGGAATCTAATCGAAAATATCATTTCTTCATGTTGAACTCATTTATCAAACTAGAGACCTGACTAGCTTTACATCTATTAGAAATGTAAATGTTTCTCTTAGACCTGTTAATGATCTGGCCACTCCCAGAATAGTATTCATCCGGAGCCTTATTAGTCCCCCAGGCCGACCTCCTATAATCACTTTTTAAAATGATGGATTCATCTGCAAAAAAAAGAGAGATTGAGGGAAGATTAATTTTCCAGTGAAATGGAAGAATATATCCAGAATAAACTATCTTGTTGATCATCCGACCGAGTGTTTCCTATATCAATATTAAAATGGTAGGGGAGAGTGGTTCAACTTGTCTTAGCCCATGGGTATCTTTGAAAATACCATGAGACATCCCCGTAAAAGACACACCCAACCAGAAAGAGCTATCACATCTGAAAACGAGGTCTACAGACGAGTCGGAGAAACCCATCTTCGAAATCATCCTATTAACGAAACCCCATTCGATCCTGTCAAAGGACTTATTCATATCCACATTGATTGCCATATTTGGAAAGGATTATTGAGATTTATATCTCTAATTATTTCTTGTATCAGGGATATAGCCACTTGAATCGACCGACATCCAACAAACACATGATTCTTTCAGTGAAACCCACCTAGGAGTATATTTAGAGAGTTGTGCATTGATAATTATTTAGAAGATTTTTAGGGAAAGTTACACATCCCCACCATCCTGTAGTGATGAATAGAGGACAAGTATGTAATCTTTGGAACATGACTATAGTAGTATCATATGAAATATAAGGAAGATGACCACCTCAGAAAAATTCCTATATAGCCGCCACAATGTCACCCTTTACCACCTCATAGGATCCCCTGTAGAACAAGCTAGGAAAACCATCGGGTACCAGGGCACTGTCTGGCTTAAGATATGTTAGGGCCATAAACCCCTATTACTCCTTAGGAATGGAATCAAAGAAAGCATTTTCCTCAATGGAAAACTAATTGTATATCTTCTCAAAATGCTAAGTGCTCCCCCTTAGATAGTTGTTCATCATGTTGGAGTTAGGACCCACTAAAAGGTTTTGAAAGAAGGAGAGATCCAATTCACCAGAGTCATCTCTATCAATCAATTATGGTCTATAATCTATCCTAATATTTAGTTAAACCAGCCGACCCCTCTCCATAACTCATGAATGAAAAAAGTATGTATTCGTGTCTCCTTCTTAAATCCATTTCACCCTTGATTTGTCCATTGCAATGTCTTTCTATTTGAGAATGAGGTATGGCAGGATTGACTTCTTGTTCTAGAAATCATCAAAAGCAGAGTCATCCCATCTTTCCTCCAGGAGAAGCTCCAAGCACACCAATACTTGTTCAAGTTTCTTAAAATACTGATCACTTCTAGGTATTATTTTCTCCTAGACCTACATTTGGTGTTTGTGTCGTCGTAATTTATTGTGGATAGAAACCCTCAAATGACCTTGAGTCTATTATTCCCACATCTCTCATACAAGATGGTGGAACCCCGAAGTGTTGATCAACTGATCTGAATTTATGAATCATTCACTCATCATTTTTCAGGAAACTAAAGACACTAATATGGTAAATGATAAAAAATACCACATACCATATGGTCCAACCTCACCTCTATATACTCGGATATAGTATGACAGTTGAACAGGCATCGATCAATATAAATCTAGTAGTGCCTATTTCTTTTCTGGTTATTACACCAGGTGAAACGGTCGCTGTAGTACCCCATGTCCAAAAGTCCCTTACAATCCATGAAATGAGTGAAGTAAAGGCTAGAAACACTAGGGAAAGAACCCCTACGATGCTTCTCCTCCAGGTCAATCAGGATGTTGATGTAACCACCAATGATCTAAGGAAAGATTTCTGAATCGAAGCCACTAAGATCCCTCTACAAGTTCTGCCTTCACTGTGCATCTCAAATCCCATACACAAAAGTAAAAAGAGGTATTCTATCCTAGAGGTTACATTCAACGTAATAAATTGGTCACTTGCTTGAACCAAATACTTATTGGTCTCCTTACTCTAGAGGATTCAAATGTGATGATTGATTGTATCAGCATGTATGGCCACATGCATCTGAATTTTATGAGTAAACTCATTAATTTTAGATGGATGTTGTTTATGCTCCAAAACTACCACTATACAAACCTTATGAATCTATAAATCCATGGATAAAAAATAAATTTCCTTCTGGGAACCAATTCCATGTGCGTTAAAAAATAGGATGGGTATCATTGACACACTGAGTAACTGGTTTTGGCCCCCAAAGATATGGTCTTCATACTGTGAGTATTAGAACACTCATTGATAATTTTGTACTGAGCTCTCATAGAGACTCCAGAGCCATTTGATTGGCAGGTTCTAGACGAAGAGGATAGTGGGTAATATAACCTGACAGACATCCCTTTCTTCGTAAATTGACGATTCATAGTGAAAGATACATGCTCATTTGAATTAATAAAGTCCTTGAGTCATTAAACCTCTCTAATAGTATGAAAATCACCGATAGACTGGGGATGGCTGGGAAATAATCTTTTGGGAACAGTAGGGATTCAAACCGCCTTGGAGCTAGGAGAACAGGTAGGGGAAAGTATAACAATATGATAAGGGTCATTGCCTTCCTCTTTGGACTTTTCTTTTTACATCATGAAAAGTTGTCCAAGTGGTTCCAAAGGCCATGATCTCAGCCCTAGTAAACTAGAAAAAGAACTCCAAAGTTCATCCAACCATGAAACCTTTAAGGGGAATAGAAAGGATTGTATCACCCAACAGTTGAATCCAGCCATGAAGCGTAATTCAAGTGCACATAAACCATTGACAAAGCCACACCTCCTGAATAGCCGAAGGAGACATCTCTAGATAAAAAATCAGGGGACCTGGTAGGGACTTCCAAAAACCGATCCTCCTCATAAACGTTTTACTATTTGGAAGATGATATGACTCTGTTAGACGCCCCCTCCTAGAGGGAAGAAACCATTCACCTATTATCACGACGACCCTTTCTGCAGAGATGCTTCGAATGACCCTAAATAGAACACATGGGACAAACTTGGGAAAAACAGGGTAGGAAATATCTTGGTTCTATATTAGAGAATCTTTCACCTTCAGGGTGATGTGTTCCGATAGTGGATGTGATAGGTATAATTTCACACAAATCTGTGCTTTAGAGTACATCACACCACTTCACAAATGATAAACCACACAAAGAAATCCCCCAAGTGAATCCCAACCATTTTTAGAAGATCACCATAAAAAAGTAGATGTAGTAGCCCTCGAAGAAAGATCCACACCACAACACGGGAGTCCTCCCACCCTCTATGAGCCTTTAGTGACCATCTAGAGAGGCTGAAATTCCATATGCCTATATAGGGTGGAGCTTTTCACTAAGATAACATGAAATATCTCTCCATAGACAACGAAAAATAGAAATAATTCATAGGAAATGATTAGATTTTTAGTGGATCTTCGAGACCATAGGTTTACAAAAACTATTCGAAGACCAATAGGGGGGCTTAGTAGATCCAAAAAATGCCACCAGAGTCCACTTTAAGCCACTCACAACATTTTCATATACCTCTGAAGGAAAATCTGCTAATAGACGAGATCCGTTCTTGATTACATTCGTGATGAACAAATGGCCCTCAGGAAAACCTGATCACAACGTCTCGATAGGCGGACTACATAGCACATCCTTGAAGGATAGGGAAAACCATGATTTTTGAGTGCATGATAAAATTGCGAGTACAGAATTTTTATGTTTGAAAAAATTTAACAACAAAAAATTCTAAACTAAGAAAATTTTATTTAATATCATTTTATACACAAAACAATGAGCTTAAAAAACACATGAAAGACATTTCTTTAAATTTAACCTCTTCGGTAGCCTGTGGAACACGCAACCACGAGTATGGAAGAACTGTAATATAGTATTCCATTATAACATATATTTTAAATTTTAGGGAATAAATTATTATAAAAAAATTTAAATTTATATTGTTTTATAATTTAAATAAGAAATTATTGGTACACTATTAATTAAAAATAAAATAAGAATAATTTAAACAAGAATAAATGTTTTATGAAACCAATATTTTTTCTTGAATGATGGCTTATTCACACTTTTCAAACATAACATAAAATTAATTTTCACTAATTTTAGATAAATTATTTGATAAAATGAACATAAATTTTAATATAATCATATCAGCACCTTATAAACGTGATTTTGTTTTGATTTTTTTGAAATGTTTTATTTTTCAATGAATTGTGTAAATTGTTGATTTTTATTGAAAACTATATTAAAATATATATAATTTACGAGGTTAAGTTAAATTTTAAATGGGATTTATAGTAAAATTAAATGAATTATAATACAATTTAAATATTTTTTTTCATTTTAATAAATTTTGATATTGAATTTAGATATTAGTACCTTATGTAATTAAGATAATAGTTTTCTGTGAAAACCCACTTTTTTATCGCTTCTATAGGTATAATTTTTAATTTAATAATTCCACTTAATGGAATTGAATTTTTAAAAATTGATTAAATATTTTCAATAAGTATAATTTATAATATCTATAATTTCAATTTTATTTTTGACCAATATGAATTGGAAAACATTTAAAATTACTAATTTAACATAAGTTAATAATATATTCCCCAGGGGTTAAAATAAGAAGACAGGGGTTAAAGAGAGCTACCAACATGAAAAAATATTTCAGAATTTCCATATTTTAACATTATACTATTCCAACATAGAACTTATTGTTGTTTAAATATTTTGGAATGTAAATTTTTTTATTAGTTTGGAATTTTTTGGGAAATTTCTAGTTATTTCCAAGAAGTTCCCATTTCCCAACTTATAAAAGGTCACTCAATAAAATCAGTTATTCACACACATATATAAATATAGTTCAGAAAAATAATAGAAATATCTCTCCCCAACAACCTTAGAAACACTTTATATATTCTTCTCTTGAAAAAAGGCCAACCCTATGGTCCTTAAGAGGACAACCAATTGCGGTTTCTCTTGGAGAAGGTAATTGTCCTAACAAAGATCTTTCACTTTTATTCAACCTTTTTTAACCTTAAAATAAGTCCTAACACACCAAATATAATAATATAATTGTATAAAAAATTATATGTTATTATTTTTATGTTTTATCATTTATCCTTCTCCTCCTCAATCAAATGGGAAATGAAATAATCAATAGTGTGTAGGTGGACTATCTTCTCATGAACAAAGATAATTCATTTTCCATAACCACATTTCAAAGTAGGATGTAATGGTGGCCCAAAATGATTATATTATATTAATGATGTTATTATAATCCTTAATTTATAATATCAAATAAACCTTCTTATATTTCATTCCATTTAGAGTGTGATAGTGTCGCTCATGTCTATGGCGGACTGCCACCTCACGAAGTGATGTGATTCTTTTTTCACTTATTCTCTACAGGGGAACTAATAACGATAATTTAATTATTGTATTTGATATATATGAAATGTAAGTTAATATATCACCCACTTTAATACCATTTCTATCATTAATGAAATGATAATATCTCTTTTGAGTATGTATGGCTTACCGTCGTCACGAAGCGATGTGATCCATTCTTCATGTTCAAATTTAAATAATGATTCTAAAAAAGAATATAATGAATGAAAAATATATTTATAAAAATAATATATTTATGGATAATATATTCCTATATAATATAAATATGAACAAGATATTTTATGACAAAGAACAATTGATAATACAAGGTAATTAATATCCAAAACAAGGAACATAATGATATATTATTAGAAAATGGGTGGTAAGTTGTTAAAAGAGGATAATATATGATATTATAAATAGGAATATGATTTTTTATAGATTAATAGAAATAATAAAACCATTATAGATGAGTTTAAAACATTTTTAACTTATATAAAGCATGAGGTAAGGGACTTTGCCTCAATTTCACTTCATTGAAACATATTGTAATGTTATTCACATAATTTATTTTATATGGTATATATAATTTCCCTATTAAATATAATATAATGAATTCATAATAATTCATGGTATTTCATGGTTCAAATTGAATTTTTTTATTCCATGGAGATTTTACTTTAAAGTTACCAATTGGTAATGAATTTTAGTAATCAATTTCTTTTATTTGGGTTATATTACTTCTCTATTTTCTTTGATATTACAAGGTTATGTGTTTAATTAAGTTTGATTATTTTGTGGTTGATTTCCACTATTTTTGGGTGGATTTGAATTTAAAACACAAAATTGATTAATTTATTAATTATCACATCATTTTTATGATCTTTGTAAGGGTTTATTTAAGAAAGTCTTTTTAATAGGTATTTTAATGTTTTAATTTCCATTGATGGAAATAAATTGATCATTATATAAGGAAAAAATTTAATTTTTTAATATCTATATTCGTTTTTTCATGTAATAGTAACAATTTCCATTCTTTGATACAAAAATTAAATTAAATCATAGTCATTAAATCCTACTTGCTTTCTCCCTTTGGTAAAAAATAGGTTTTCATCAAAATCCATGTTTTATAAAGAAATGATTTCAAAAATTATTTTATCCTTTAAAAAATGGTACATTAAACACGTTTTTAAACATTTTGACTTCATAGAAATTGTTTTTAATGGAATCATCCTATATTATTCAATTCAAGTCCCATTTTTCATTTATCAAAAAGTGGACATAATATCTTTTTAAACGTGTATGAAATGAATAGAAATTTCATCTTCCATGGACACTTGTTTTTTTAAAGTCCTCCATTGTAATTATTATAGATTATTTTCTTGAAAAATATATTCTATATATTTCATAATATTTTAGTTTTTAAAAATTATATTTTCAAAGTTAAAAATATATTTTCCTCATAAATGTTTTTAAATACCATTTCGTGGTATTTATCTTAATCTACAAAACAACGCTTTATTTCAATTATAATAAATAGTGGTTATGTATTAATTATACCATGATTATTAATTATAAGGATGTTTTATGATCATTTCGACTATTCATATTGTTTATATTCACTTCCTTGATTCATTTTTTGTAGTCATTAACTTTTCCATGAAATATTAACATTCCTATGATCATTGGTAGTTAAATTTTCCCTAAATATCCATATTATTATTCATGGCTATTTTTTTATTTCTTATACTGTATATCATATATATATATATATATCTACATTGAATGTTATATTTTTTCCTAGGGAAATACTGATAAATCTATATTCTTTACTCAATACATATACTTGATGATAAGGAACACTGTTCATGAATTAAATCAATTATTCGATATATGTAGAATGCTATGGGAATGTAGAGATTTATGGGTCTTGTAATTATATATCCCATTGATGCATTAGTATTATCATGATTTGAATCAACATACAAGCGTTAATCAAGGTTCTTCATATAGTTTTAAATATACTTGTAAAAGGTATTGACGATAGAGGTATCATGATTCCTAATATCACAACATCCAATAATTAAGTATTAAATTCATTAAATATGAAATTAGTATTATACTTGATATTTTCATAATCATATTTTCTCTGGTTTCTTTTCATTCTCATTTCACTGATTAAATGGATAGTTTTTTCAGTTATTTACCATCTATATTGTTTATGCCTTATCTCTTCCGGGCAGTCATGATAATTTTTATTTTTTTAATAGGTTAAGGGTCTACCCACCTCTATTGAAAATAAAAAAGAAATAAAATTTTGAAAAATGGGAAATATGGTAAAAAATGAAATCAAAGATAATAATTTCTAAAAGAATCAGGACGTAAATGACTTAAAGGTCCTAAGTGTCTAATGGGTATTAAAAATTAATATAAGAAATATAAAAAGTATTTTAATCACCCTATCAGATAATGAAATAGTGAAATAAATATATTATGGTGTGTCAACCCCAATTATTAAATATGTGAATTTAGAAATTTTCATTTAATATTAATTGCACTATTTCTATTCCTGAGAGTTAGGTTGTTTAAATGAGTATTTGTGTTGTCTTATTTACCTTTCCATGTTAAATTTTCTTATTGATTCACGATTACTTCCACTTTACATACCTATTACTAATACTTTGGTCTTACCCTTGATTTTTTCCTTTCCCATAAATCTAGGAGTTGTACTTCGAATGATAGTCAAGGATATGTTAGAGGGAAAATGTTAATATTGAAATGAATTGTGTTGTAATTTTTATATTCAAATTTAGAATGGGATAAATTTATGTATCCAGTTTTCCAAAAATACTTATCTACTCTATCCTTCAGGTTGTGATTCCTTGTATCTTGCTCTAATGTAATACATTAGACCTATAAGCTTAGTTATTATTGTCATGGTTGTTAAAAAATTATAACATTTTTTTATTATAAAATGTTGACTAAGTTTATATGATGGTTTTTGAAGACTTAATATCATTATTTTTGAATAAAATAATATTTATAAATAATAAATATAAATATATCAATATTTTTAAATATTTAAATAACAAATATATTATTCACATTTAAGGCGTAAATTTAGATATGAGTGTGATGTAAAGGAATAAAGTATTTTCCATGTTAGACGACGCCATAACATAAATGAGATATATACACTATGTTTATTTGAGAGTTTAAAATATTACATATAATATTAGACCATAATACCATGTGTAATTCCATGATTTAATATAGAAATAAAAACCACAACCTCTTACTAAGATACATCACATCTCATCCAAATAGTGTTCCACTATAATGTTTATTCTACATTATATTGGGATGTAGATTTCATCCGGATGTGAATACCATGAAATGTTGATGCATAACTACATAAATATTATAATGTAATCATAAAATAAGTTGTATAATAATGTATTAATGGTTAGGAGAATATGAAATAGTACATATGGACACACTATGTTGGGTGTGTAAACTCTATCGATGAAGTAAATTTTTTATATTTATTTATTTTTCATATATATTATATCATCAAGTCACAAAAATAAATCAACCAAAAAGTAATTAATGGTACAAAATTAGTAAAAATATATAGTACCACAAGAACCAATTTATGAGGATAAGATATTTGAATCTCTGAAATAACTTACCACTAATAATAATGTGAATTCAACAAATATTTTGATTGGGACTAAGGAGATGAACATGGAAGCTATGCCAAACCATATTTTTTATCCACATTATTTCAACTACTTTTCATAAAGATGCATATAACCAAATCAAAAAATTTATAGTGACGTATTTTCATTTGGTAATAATATTAATATAATATTATATTGAACAATATATACAACAATATAATTTAAGAACACAATAATAGGCCCATAAATTTCCATTGTTCTTTTAAAACATCATTGAATAACCTGGGATTTATATAATAAAGTAGTGATCAATAAATAATAAAAAGTAAAAAAATCATATAATGTATTAAATTTGGGTCAAGATAATTAATATTGTATCATATAAAGGTCAGTATCATAATCATCAACATCAAAACATGATATAAATTGAAAGTATCAAGGTATCATAGGAATGTGGAAACAACTTAAAACAAAAAATCATAAGCATAAGTCCGGAATAACAACTAAGAAAACATGATATAGTGTTCTTAAGATAAACATCCATTAACCACATATGGTTTCTCATGATATGATTAAATTACCCAATTCATTGTATGGATACATGGTTTGGAGCCCACCAATCACATTTAATGTTAGTACATTTTTCTTTTGGTCCACAGATATCGTAGAAAATAAGAATTCCTTTCATATTATTTAATCTCATAATTAATTTGTTTGGTATATATACACTAGAGTCACCATAAATTGTTAATAATTAAAAATATGTGAATACCCTTTAATGAAAAGGGGGATAAGTATTCAAAATATAAATATCAGGCAAGGAAAATGTTCGTATTATTTGGCAGTATAACTGCTGTACATAATTGTTCATGAAATGTTTTAATTAGGGTCAAACATGGTCTCTTAAAACATGGAAGTCATAAAGATGGTAATGCGTTGTGTATAATTTTTTTAATCATGATCAATTGTATATCAAAATAATAAATACAACAATGAATGAACAAGAATTAATATAAGGGGGATGGGAATTCGTTACCAAGAGATAATGATTTAATTTTTTTAGGAACTTATTAAGAACATGGGAACCCGATGGTATGTCATTAAATAAGAATATGGAGATTAATATCATCCTCAATGAGTTTTTATTGAATAAGAATTATGGTCTTTGTGGGTATTAATAGCAAAATAGTGGGGATTTATTTATTAATGTCTATTTTTTGGGACAAAATTAATTTCAAAAATAAAAAGACAAACATTTCTATGTTTTTTGAATCGTTTCTACAAAATTGTAGTGTTTTATAATATTTTATTATTTTAATTACTCAATTCATTAAAATGATAAAATCTATGGCATGTTTGTGAATCTGGTTCAAAATGATTTGTTCTAAAAACCAATAAATATAATATATGTGTTGGAGGATTCCTTATAGGGCCTTAAAATTAATAAAATATATTCACAAAAATTATTTTAAGGGGGTAATATATATTTTATTCATGTATTCCATTTTCAGTATTTATTAAATAAATTTTGGTCTCTTATAATATAATAATTCACACTATATTTATTAGGAAATAACATTTTATGTAAAAAATTAGACTATATCAGAAAAATTTGAAAAATATAATAATTTGATAATTTGAAAAATTTATATCTATTTTTTTAAAAAAAAATGTTATAAGGAAACTAAATTAAATTTTTACTTAAAAAAAATTATATATTGAAAAATAATTGGTTTACTATACAAACAACAATCCTAAACCTATTAAAATAATATGTTACTTCATTAAATAAAATTATAATTTATTTTTAAATAAATTTTATTTAATTTGAATGTTTAATAAAAATAATATTATTTTTAAAATATCTATATTTTAACAATTACAGTGATTTAATTGAAATAACCTATTTCCATGAAATATAACATTGATTTATATGTATCAAAATCATATATTTACTTATTTTATTATATAATATTTTGTATATTGAAATAAATAAAAATAATATAATAGTTATTATTTTAAAAAATATATGAAGAACCATACCACTAGAGCTTAGATACCTAACTACTTCTTACACAATTATACACCTTATTGGTAAGTTATGAAATAGTGGCACTTTCTTTAGGTTGTTCAACGAACATGTTTTGGGCAGTGATCCCTATGAGATTGAACTTAACCTATAAAAAGTTTTAATCATTTTTAAGTTATTTTATCGTGAATTGTGATTGGTCAAGAGTGAACCCCAGTGATGCCACATCCCTTGAAATTAAGGTCACATTGGCAATTTTCTATTCCTATTTTCTTCCGACATTACATGGATTAAAAATGATGTTTAATGGGTAGTACCATATCTTTTTTATCTTGGATATGATTAAGTGATATACAAATATAATCTCTATCTCCAACCCAACATGTTAGTGTATGAAGCCCGTCCCCATAAAGATCTTCATATGGTTTCATTTGTATGAAAGAATAGAAATTGTTGTTATATATGAACTCTAGTATAGAAAGAAATTGATCTGAACATCCTTCGGAAAATACATATATCATTAAAGTATAATATAATCTATAGTTTGAATGTATTTATTATATTAACTATCTATATGATGGTGATATGTAGTTCTAAAACATAGCTCTATATCCAACACTTATTGTAGTCATATATATACTTTATGGTAATCCTGATATCTTTATCAGATACAATGGACAAGGTCACTCCATAATGTCTTACAACATCTATTATATATGTCATAGATAGTATATCAAGAGAGAAATATTATTTTATAACAATGAAATGATATAACCATTTATGGTTATTTATGTTGAGTCAATAAGGTTTTCCTTATTACTTTTCCATTCCTTCTTGTTTTGAAAATCACAAACACCTTATACTTAAGCAAATGTATGTTTCACCTCCATAAGGAAAATTTTATTCCATATGGAAATTTACCCTAACCTAAATTTTCATATACATAGCAATATTATTCTTAAGTACAAAAAACGGATTCTTAACCAAAATTCCGGAATCATATAATGTAAAGATTTGGAGCATTCTGTTTTTAGGATCCGAATTCTGGATATAAACTCTTATGAAGATCCAATCCGAATTTTAGACTTCGAACTCTTAATTAGTTCGACTCCAAACTCTTAAGTAGTTCGACTACTAACTCTTAAGAAGTTTGAATCCGAACTCTTAAGTAGTTCAACTCCGAACTCTTAAGTAGTTCGACTCCAAACTCTTAAGTAGTTCCACTCCAAACTGTTAAGTAGTTCGACTCCGAAATATTAAGTATTTCGACTCTAAACTCTTAAGTAGTTCGAGTCCGAACTCTTAAGTAGTGCAACTCTGAACTCTTAAGTAGTTCGACTCCGAACTCTTATATAGTTCAACTCTGAACTCTTATGAAGTTTGACTCCAAACTTTTACTAGTTCAACTTCGAACTCTGCAAGTTCATATTCTGATCTCTGGTGAAACCAGACTCCGAGTTCCTATAAAAGAGACTCCAAACTTTTCTTAACATAGACTCCTAATTTCACTTTGGTTAGACTCCGAACTTTTAATTTGCATACACTCCGAAATTTTATATGGCTCTTACTTACTTTTTCTCCATTTCAAAACGATGTCGTGCATTCAGTTATACATGATTTATTATTAAATGATGTCGTCTATTCTGTTTTAATTAACCGTTGGTTGAGTTACATGTGTATAGGTCCCTCCTAATTTCATGGAAAATGTGACCATTGGAGGAGGGAGCCGACCATTGGAAATTTGCCTATAAATAGGAGCTCATTTAAAAGAGCTCAATGGAATGAAGTTGATTGATCTAGAGACCACACGCCAATAAGGTGATTTCTAGAGAGAGAATCTTTTCATGCTTTGTGCGTACTGAACTGCTCATTCATATTACTTAATGCGACTCCGAATGTTGGTGATTACATTAGAGGGCTTCCGGGGATAGGAAGACAGAGGTGCCGACTACCTTGAAGTTCGAGGGCTTCCTTGCTGAGGAAGACAGAGGTTCCAACTACCTTGAAGTTGAGGGCTTGTGGGGATAACAAGACAGAGACACCGATATTCGTATTGAGGGCTTACCCTTGTGTGGGTATGATAGACTTTCTTGAAAGTATAAATCAAGGAACCTTTATCCAAGGTTGTTGGATAACCTTCTCTTTGGGATAAAAGACTTATATCTTGTCACTTGTAGTTTTACTACATGTTTGTTTCTGCTGCATATTGTATTTTAAGGAAAGTATAATGTTCTTATATTTCCTTACACTTGTACTCTGATAAGTTTAGATTCTATATGATTTAAGGTAGAATCTCATATTGTAATCTTTAGTTCCAATTTTCCAATTGGTGTTAGAGGTGTTGTGAATTTTCTTAGTTTAACTTTGTTAAACTAAGAACTTTCCTTGTCTAAGGAAAACATAGTTATCCATAACCAACATTAATGGTTCCAAAGGAATTATTAAAGTGTACAATTCACCCCCCTCTTGTATATTGAGAATCTACAACATTATTTCGATCCTACAATAGGTATCAGAGGAGGGGTCTGAAATACTTATACTCACATATAAGTTTTTCTTGCTCACTTTTTCATTGTTCTTCTTCTTTCCTTAGTATGTTTTTTTTCCCATTCCGAACTTTTTCATTCTGAAATTTGTTATTCCAAACTTTTTCATTCCAAACATTGTCATTCTGAACTTTGTTATTCCAAATTTTCATTCTGAATTGTCATTTTGAACTTTGTGGTTACAAACTTTTTCTACTGACTAGTTTGGCTGCCAAGTTTTTTTTATGAATGGAAGGAGTCAATGTTGGTTCTATTGACAATATAAATCCTACACAACCACCAATATTTGATGGTAATGACTATGAGTACTGGAGAGATCTAATGAAGACTTTTGTTATCAATATTGGTGTGGATAATTTCATAATGCTTACTGGTGATTATAAAATTCGTGATAAGGAAGTTAGAACTTTCACTAACCAGGAAAAGCAAGAGTATCAACTCAATTATAAGGTACACAATACATTACTTTGTTCAATGAATAGAAATATATATAGACAAATTTCTTCTTGTGAAGCCGCTAATTGTATCTGGATGAAGTTAGAGGTTACACACTTTGGTACTTCTAAAGTGATTGAGACTAGGAGAGATATGCTTAGATCTGAATACCATGGATTCAATTTTCCTTATAGTGAACCAATTTGCAAAGTTCAACAGTGATTTATGACCATAGTGAATAGTCTTCAGTCTATGGGAGAGAAAGGTCTGGATGATGAAGCTCTTGTGGGCAAGATAATTGATATTATGACCAATGAGTGGGAATCCAGGAGAACAGCTATTGATGAGAACAGGAAGGTCACTCAAATTTCCTTAGAAGAACTATTTGTAACTCTTCTTCATCATGAAACAAGAATGAAGAGATATGCTGACAACATCAAAAAGAAGAATGGAAATGGTACTGTTTATTTTACAACAACATAAAATAATATGAAAGCTAAGACTCCTGAAAGAGTAAATATATCCAAGTCTAAGAAACTTATTATCTAATCCGAATCTAGTGAGAGTGAAATCTTAGAAAATGAGTTAACAAATCTTTCTCGAAGGATGAACAAGATAGCTGGCCAGAGAAATTTCCAATCCAAGTATAAGAAAAAGGAAAGGAAAGATAGGAAAGATGGAGAAGTTAATTGTTATGAATTCAAGAGAGTTGGACATATTAGACCAGATTTCCCTTTGTTTAAAAAGAAAGAAAGGAAAGAAAGAAATTCTGACAGAAACATGAAGAAGTATTAGAAAACCAAAGATAAGAATGTTCAGAAAGCTAATGACACCTAGAGTGCCAGTGGTGGTGACTCTTCAGATGAATCTTCTGATTATGAATCTTTAGGACAGAAGAATCTTGGTCTTATAGCCAGATTAAGCATTAACAATCATTGCTTTATGGCTAAGGAACGAAATGATGAATCATTGACCAATGTTTCTTTAAATTCTAATGATAGAGAATATTATAAATCTTCTGATGAAGAATCCTCTTCTGATGAAGAAAATACTTTACCTACCTATGAATAGGTTTCTAGGTTTGCTGAACTTCTTGAAATTGAGAATTCCAAACTCAATAAAAAACTTGATAAGGAAAACTCTAGGAATAATATTCTTACGAAAGAAATATCAGATCTTTCTAAAGATCTTGATATGAAAAATTCTGATTTTATAAATATTTCAAAAAATCTTTAGGAAGTAAGTTCTGAGAAGAAAAAACATTCTAAAGAGTTAGAAAAAGTAATTTCTAAGAAAAGTGTCTTCGATCCTAGCTCTAGTTCTAAATCTAATTATTTTGAAGATAAAAACTTAGTTATAAAACTCAGGTCCAAAATTTTTTCCCTAAAGAAGTGTTTAAAAAACTTTACCCATTGTAAAGAAAAGTTTGATAAAATGTATTCACAAATATGACTTTTAAGAAATATAACCGGATTTGGTTATACCCATGAAAAACCAACTTTTAGTAACAACTACTTTGTTCCAAAAAGTGCCCCATTTTGTACCAAGTGTCAATGTGGTGGTCATTGGGAAAAGAATTGTTCTTTAAATAAAACCCAATCTTTTAGTTTTCATAAATCCTATTTTTCTAAGAAAGTGTGGGTGCCCAAAATTTTGTTGTCTGGAAATCTCGGATCCAAACAAGTTTGGATT